>OX638112.1:23579743-26079743 GCA_951804975.1 Anthophora plumipes | reverse complement strand
CGGCCAACGGGAGTCTGTTGTTACCTGGTGGATAATAATATTCGTGCTAGTCAGCCTGTCTCTCAAATCAATATCGGATTACCACGCAAATGTTATGTAACGCGGCTACCGCCGCGGCCAAATTGTTTCACGAGCGGGCATGGATCGATTTGCTACACTTTGCTAAGGATAATCGACGTGTATCGCGTTCAAGAAGCCGTTCCCGACTTAACGTAACGACGACTAATGGAAGACACGATTAAGACGAAGTTACTCCGAGACGCGTGGATTATTTCTTGCTGGACGAATTAAGAATTCCGTTCAATTACATGGAAATGTGCACGTACTATCTAAAACAGCGTCTTCAAATTTTCAGCGTGATTTGAATATTTCGTGGGGTAATTAGGAAATGATGTCGCATTCGTTATCTCATTAAGAATACAGTCAAATGACAATTAAGTTGAAAGTTAGTTAAAACCAAAGACAGACAATCAAAGATAGAAAAAATCGCAATTTTTCGACGATTTCTTTTTATTTTAAATTATATTTAAATTTATATAAATTTTAAATTGTATAAATCCGACGCTGCAACCCTGAATTTCCGAATTTATGTTTTACAAAGTGTAATATAAAATATACACTCATTGAAAAAGGTCAAATTTACCCTTTAACTGCGAGTTCTATTTGGAGAACTTATTTTTTCAGAATTTGCTTAATTACTATGCTAGAAGATGCATGAAAATTCTTGAGAAGTTGACGATACTTCAAAAATATTCGTTTAAAGTGTTAAAATGAAAAATTTCTCAAAATTAGAAATCGAGAATTTGGAAAAGAAAGTGTATTACAGAACAATAATGTAGCTTAATGATTTTACAGAATTCGGTAAATCTGTATAAATCAATTTTATTACTATACCATCTGAAATATTTTTATTGTATTATTTAGCATTATCTTCAACAATGTATTTCTAAAATAATAATTCCACTCCTATTAGGATAGGTTGTTGCAGACAAGGAGAAATTAGGTTGATTATATTTACATACATTCTTTTTTTAATTTTTCCTGTTTCAAACGCTTTTTCAATTTTGAGAAATTTGTTGCCTTAACGAAAAATGTTTTAATATCGTTGCACACTTTGAACGGTGCGTGTGCATTGGTGTGGTCAAACAATTCCCCTGTAATAAATTTCCTTCTATATCGGTGTTTAATATCGATGCAAAATTTCCGAAAGCATCGCAACAATGAAATTTTATTACCACTAGTTATTGAATTATTTAATAAACGAACGAAAGTGTGCTGAATTCAGTCGTTAATTCGCAATAACAATGCTCGAGGATAATTTCGAAAATAATTCCAAGAGATTTCTATACGCCTCTTTTCCACGATATTAAATAAATCCATCATTTATACGAGACATCCCCTAAGAAAGTGAATTCTCTTTCGTAGCTCTTGCTCGTTGTATTCTGATCGTTACCAGAACTTCTCTCACCCTGATTGAATTGTTTTCTCGTTAGGCCAACGGGGAATCTATATCTTCTACGAATCGATGCACGTTTTTCTGTCGTTTTACTGTTCGAAAGAGTGATTCTTTCAGAGAGAGAGAGAGAGAGAGAGAAAAAAACAACGATCGAAACGCGCGAACAGCCGGAGAAGTAACGAGGCTCGATGATTGGCGCGTGTCAGCGACAGATCGCGAGGATAAATCGCTTCACGGCCGACGAAACTCTCTCTCTGTAATCCAAGGTCGGGATTGCATAACATGAAATCGCTTTGACTTACGATTTCATTTGGTATTTTCACTAATTTTTCAGAACTTCCGATGTCTATCGTCATTTAGATAACGTCAAGGTACAATTAAACTTCGTTTCAAGGAAATTTTTCATTAATTCCGCGAGATATACAAGATTTTCATGTCACTTAACACCATAGTATAAATAGAACTTCATTTCTTGCCTCGTACTAACGAGACACACTCGTAACGTAGATCATAGTTAAGATACTACGAAACTGGGTTCTTTGTAACCAACTCTAATCTTAACACTAACTTTACTTTTAGTTCATACACCTGAGAGTTATTAAGTAGAAACCATACGCAACGTGTACATCTCTTTCACTTCAAGTGTTGTCAACACGTTGATTGTTGGATATTTGACAAAACTTTCTTACAAATAAATTTGCCCTTCTTTCTTTCGAATTTCATAGTGGAACCTTTCTCGAGCAGCTGTACCAAGCACAAATCTCGCAGGATCTCTAGAAATATTTTATTACCATACATTCAGAACAATGAAAATTCTCGATGCCTCTAGGGCAAAAATCTGCGTGCCAATCAAGATAGACAGCAATTAAAAAAGCATTACTTAAAAAAGAAAAAAAATAATCAAAGTTCATTCTTCATCTATCAATCAAAACTTCGCACCTCTGAAACAAGTGATACATGTCCGTGTATAGTCAGACAGTATCAAATATACCTCGAAAGATCTCCAAGGAGGAAAACCACCTCCCTTCCATCCCTCACATCTAAGTGCAAAGAATACAAGGAACAGAGTAGCTCGAACCTTCCAAACAAATGTACAAATCAACCAACGGACTCGTCAAAAACGAGAAACGAGGAAGAAAAAGCGAAAGAACAAAGAGGAAGAAAGGAACGCAACTCTACACACCCCGAAGCGAGAGAGGATCCCGAAGAGAAAACGCACACACGGTTCACGCAAGCGATGCAACCCCGTCACCCAAAACACACGAGCCTCTCACACCGAAACGTTCTCACCCATATACCAATGCACACTCCTCGTGTGTACCTACGTGTAAGAATGTGGAGGGGGTGCGGCCACACGGACGATCGCGGCCTCCCACCGGTTCGGACAGATAGGCAGGCGCGGCCACACAAGCGGAGGAACGTACACACGCGCGAGGATCCGCGGATAACGGGAGGCAGCAACCCACCCCCTATCTCGTTGCGGCGAGGGTGGATTGTCAATGGCGCATGCGCGTGTAGTGCACCACCACGCACAGCTCAAAGGCCGCCGCGAGGTTCGAGGCTACGACCGAGGGTGACACCCTGCAGTCTGACGCGGGACTTCGACCCTCGCGTTTCGCCCGCGGGGTAGAGTGATCGTGGTCCAGCCGCGCGGAAATTCACTTCGCCGCGAGCGCCAACAACTGTCCCCGCGAGGAATTTCTCCGGGGGAGGTTTTTTTTTTTTTTTTAGGAGATTTCACGCTGGGTTTTCGGATGGGGATTGGTAACCATTGTTAAAGTACATCGGTGAACATACCTCGTCGATTGTCTGATGTAAAGAAAAATTTCTGACGTTGAACAAGTATTTTCGACGGAATGATAAAACGGAGGACACATGTTTAGAAAGAGTATCGGTTAGGGAGGTTTTCCTTTTTCGTTTTTGTTGGTTTTTTGTTTTTTCTTGGTATACTGAGAGAGAGAGGTTAGAGAACTCGTGGAAAAGGGAGAAGTGGTTGCAGTTCGCGAGTGTTTTCTTCTCTGCCAAGAGGAGGAACTGGGAAAAGGAACGGAGAAGCGTGGGAGCAGGGGAGAACCGGTAAGTCGATTACTTCGTTGCCGATGATCAAACGTCGCTTTCATTACCGTCGCTCTGACGGTGACTGAGTATGGTTGAACGTGAGCCAGCTTCGCTTAGGGATCCTTCGGTGATTGGTGACTGGCAACTGATCTCTCGACGTCTCAACCGTCGTTGATTTTTTGCGATCGAGTTTCCCTTCTTCTATAGCTGCTTTTTATTTCTTTTCGTTTTCTCTTGTTGTTCTTTTTGAGGGTATATTTTCCTCTTTTCACGAGGTTTAATTCTATTGGTCTTGGTAAACGGTTCGATTTGTAGAAGTGGAAGGGAGAAAAAGGGAGAAGGGGAGTAATGGTTGGAATGTATATTTCCTTTCCTGTAGTTTTTCTCATTCGTTTTAATCGTTGGGGATTTATTGGACCGCGAGGAAACGCTGGTACCTACGCGGAGAGAGAGCTGGATTTTCATGAAACTTTTTGCGGAGAGAATTAAATTTCCGAGTCCCTGCATTTAAAGTGGATCGTTTGCTTTAGGAAGAAACAGTGAGCAAACTTACCGAATAATCGTTCGTCCTCGCTACGGAAACCTCGGAAGAGCGTTTCTTCCCTTCGTCGTCCTTCCAAGTATTCCTCGTATTCTTTTCAAAAAAAAAAAAAAAAAAAAGAAAGGAAAAATTGCTCGTCGAATGTATCTCCCTTTTTAGAAGGTTCGTTTCTTCTTCTCCTCATCGAACTGTGAAAACTAGCCGCAAGAACAGTATCGAAAAAGATGTTTAAAAAAACAAATTTTGTACTTATTCCGGAATCAACGAAACGCTCGTCGAATATCCCTCGTGAAACATCGAAAGAAGTAGCTATTCAACGGGAACCCATTTTCCAGTCTACAATTCACCCCGTTCGAAGAAACAGTGGAAAAGGAAGAAATGCTTTATTCCTGACGTTGAATGGAGAAAATATCCCGGGACTGTCTCGAGCTTCTTTCCACTCTATCGGAAGTCAAGGAACGAGAATGGGCTGCAGAGTAGCAAAAAAACGAAGAAAAAGAAGAAGAAGAAGGAGGAGGAAAATAAGGAGGAAAGAAGAAGAAAGGAAGGAAAAGGAGAAAAATAGACAAAAATATCGGCTCCTCGGCATTCGATGAAAATATTATTTAGATACCAACAGGAAGGAGTTAAAAGGAAAAAAAGGGTTCCTGTGCTTCGCGTATAGACTTAAAGAGGGTCTATCGCCGCTGGACCTCTTCGCGGAGATTCTCGAAGTGATATCGGATTCGAAAAAACTTGCTTCGAAGAATCGCTCACCTTCGAAGTTCCTTCGAAAATTGAATAATAATCCGCAACTTTCTACGGAACTGACTATTAAACCCGTTTTGGACCGGAGAAAATTGATCGTGGTATTCACAAGCTTTCGCTGCAAGGTGGCTGAGAAATTCTCTTCTTCCTCCCCTGGCGAAATGTTTAATTGCGGAAGACTGCTGATTTTGTCGAATTCACGGCTAGCTTTCCGTTCTGTGCTAATTCTCCTTCGTGTTAGTTTTGTGGCGGTTCAAGTGGATTTTTTAAAACACTCGAGGATGGTTTTCTGCAACGTATATCTAGTGAATCGTGGTTAACTTCGTTATACTAATTGTTTGAAAACAGATGATTTATCGTTGAAAACAATTGAACGAAATTTTAACAGAAATTCAGTAAAACTGAATTCGTTAACGCTTTTTTTTTTTTGTTGTACTTAGATTGGGAACACTTCTGTTCATTTATATATTTAATAATCTAATTTATCGAATAAACAAATAATTTTGTTCGTTAAATTCAACGAGCTCGGTTGATTAAAATCATTCGCGAAATTTCCATTTTAATGCTTGTTTGTTTAAAACGCGAACGGTGCACGCCTATACAGAGTGAGTGTAAAAAGTATTCGTACGGTGCGTAATTTTAACAACGATTAATTAAAATGTTTATAAAAGCGAGCGTATTGTGCATATAACCGAAACAAGGATGCATTGCTTATGTAAATGTGAACATAGTACATAATGTTTCATGTCTAACAATCGCAATCAGTCTGAGCACACAGAAATTTCTCTCAACATACACACTTTTGTCTGTTAATCACCAGACACTCGTATTTACTGCGACTACTTTCCTGTATAACCTTACAAAGACACTGTAATTAATTTTCATTCGCAATATAAATAATTAGCAACAGTTAGCTCCATTTTGCAAGTGTTCTATCAGTTTATTTTTAATCCAAATATACAAAGTGTCCTAAGTGTAATCTCACAAAGATCAAGAACATCATCTTCACTTACGTCTCCCTTTAACAAACGTTCTAATTAAACGTCCCAAGGAACAATCGTGAGAGTGTAGCATAATTTCTCGAGTAAAGCAACAAACATTAGCCACAATGGCCAGAAACATTCCCTTTATTCATCGTTAATACCTATTTCAACGCCTCTCGAAGGAAAGGAACGGGCTTTCTTGTCGCCGCGTCGAAAATTTCTTCAAAGGCCACAATTCCCAGACGTAATTTCGTTGGCCGTCAGAGGCGTCTTAATTCGCGTTACGTAATAGCCGTCGACGAGGGCAGCGAGGTGGAATAGTCGGAGGGCAAACCAACTGATTCGACGACGCCTCGTTTCTCGTATTCGACGATTTTCGAATTCGATTCGAAAACCGATCGAGAATTTCGTATTTTCTTCTCTGTTTTTCTTTTTTCTTTGTTCCCTTCTATCCTCTTCTTTCCCCTCCTTTTCTCTCCGTTTTTGTTTTTCTTTTTTCGATTTGTTGTCCTAGAACATCGAGCTGTTCGATAAAAGCGGGTCGTTTTTTGATCAGTCGTTCGCGTGGCATTTTGTTGCCTCGACGTTTTGTCCCGTACGGCGGTTTTGTTCGGGTCGAACGCGTCCAGAGTTCGATAGTGAATATATCCACGTGTCAATTCTCGATGGCGGATTCCTTTTGAGTCGTTAGCAGCATCGATAAGCTTTATTTGCGGTACGAGACGTGGGAAGAAGAGGTGGAGGAAGTGGAGGAGAGGGAGTTCGGTAAATAGCTCGTTTCGTGCGCACACCATTTTCACCGAATATTGTCGCAATTTTTTCTGATTCACGGGAATTGATATGGGGTCCCTCGCGAAGAACATTTTGAAAATGGCATCGATAAAATGGCCAGTTTCAGCGGTTATTTAAATGGCCAGGACGAAATGTGTGCAGCGTCAGAATCTCTCTTTTCTCCTTTTTTTCTTCTTTTTTTTTTTTAATATCGTAGCGAGTTCTTGGTACAATGGTGTATTTCATGTTGAAGTTTCATTTAGCTGAATTCTGCAAACTGCTTCCATATTTTCGCAGTTCGTACACACCAGACATTTCGATTATTTTGTTTCACCGAGTGATACGTTGGAATTAATTCGAACAGTACTTTCGTAGTCTTTACAGTCCTCGAACATTCGTGTTCTTTATTTTCAGATTATTAATATCTCTCAGTCTCAAATATAAAAAAAGAAACACTTAGATTCTCTTTCACATACATTTTCCACCGATTCAAACCTCTTCAAACTCTCAAAGTGCTCTCGTCATTCATCTTCAGACCTTTCAGCATTAATCACACAGAAGAAAACCATATTTCTCGTTACATCGTAGAATTTACATATTCGTGTAGACACGTAGCTACTTGAAACTCGTAACAATGCTCCTGTTCTACTTTTCATCTTCAAATTGATTCGTAACGTTAAAAAAATGTTAATATCTACACTTCAGAGGAATAACCAGTTCAGTGCAATCATTTAATTCGTCATAATTCGAACAATCACATTTGCAACTTCATTTTGCAATTCGTTAGATTTTCCCAAAGGATCTATATCCTTTAAAAATGCTTTTGAAGAACTTTTACAAGCACATCGTGTAACATGACACATGTGTACAAAAATTTTACCCCCTTTGTATCCCGATGGAACTTTATTGTTTCGACATTGACGTGGATCGAGGTCCTTCACGTAACACTTCGATCCAGGGACAAAGGTCCGTGTTCATTGAGCGAAACGGCTCCTGGGGTCGTGTTTCATCGAAGTTCCTTCAAAGGGCCGAACTTCGCCGCGTAATTTCGCTCGAGGAAGGCACAAGGCCACGTCCTACCATCTCGACGAACCTCCTTCCTAATTTCACGTGTCCTTCAAGCTTGAAATTTCTCCAGGATCATTCTCTTC
Organism: Anthophora plumipes; assembly: GCA_951804975.1. Taxonomy (NCBI): domain Eukaryota; kingdom Metazoa; phylum Arthropoda; class Insecta; order Hymenoptera; family Apidae; genus Anthophora; species Anthophora plumipes. Next base: position 26,072,036 of record OX638112.1, on the reverse strand, counting down.
TAATAAGCACGCGAACGCCCCGCGATCTGAACTGGTTGCACAATCTTCTTCAGTTTTTATCTCAAGATTACAACGATCTTTCAATCTCTTAACTAGAATCATTTCCTTTCTCTTGTATTATTACAATAATTCTCGCAGTACTTTTCAAGAGCACTTTCTCGTAACTTTATATTCAAGAGAACTTATTTCAATTTTCATTCGTTCAACGTTGAAATTTTGTTATTCGGTTTTCATTCAGATCCTGTCTTACAATTGTCTCTCTGTTGTAATTGTAATAATTTAATATTACAGTGATTGCAGAATTATATAGATCTCGAAGGTTTCTTCTTACAGCTTCGTATTCCAAGAAGTGGATTCTTTATTCGAAACTGAGAGCTGATATAGAATACTTAAATTGGAACAATTAAGGATCGACGTTGTGTAGAAAGAAAAGCTTTAGCAACTAACGAGACACCCACAAAATCGGAGAAATTGCGAGAAGATGGAGAAATAGGGCTATTTAAGGGTTTGAGAAGAATGAACTTTTGGTTATAGCTATGTAAGAAAATTGAAAGATGAACAATCCTATGTAAATAATGGTGAGAGTGGGTGACTAGTCAAGTAAAAATAAAACTATAAGACTAAGAAAATATTTTACGGTATCTAAAATATTCCTTAGTTGTTGGATACACTTGAGAGATCTTCTACAAATCTTATATTATCTCATTGCCCTAAAAAAAACGAGTTAAACTCGTGACACAGCTTCTGATTAAGATTCGAGAAAACTTTCGTTCGCGTATTTTCTCCAGAAAATACCAAAGACTTTTACTGAATCTCGATGATTCTTTCTTCTGCGAATCTTGACCTCGTTCTAAGAAGGAAAGAGATGAAACGGACAGAATCTGACAATTGAATTTTCTCAAGTATCACCAAACGACGATGGAAACAGATTCGAGATAAACGAGTTAGGTAAAACGAGCTGTATCACGTCGCGTCACTTTCACGCGCTCGAATTCGTGGCCATGGTGAAAACGATAAGGAAAGTTCACGCGAGCGTGTGAACTATTTGACCCGGTTACTGAGTTACACCCGTTGTTGCAAAGCTTGTGTATCACGAATTACTTAGTAACGTACTCGTAAACGTACCCGCGGCGAGATTAATACCGAAAGTTCCCGTTTTTAGACAGGTCAGGTTAGTCACCCCGAGGCGTGAACGAAATCGCCGCGTCGTTGTTCAACGAACGTGAACCAGCTCTGATGGCAGCTACCTAATAAATTTCCAAACTTTTCCGACAGACTATACCGTACACGGGGATCAATTCAATTACAAAGTAAACCCACCGTGTTGGAATAACACGAGCACGCGAGCAAACGCTCGTTCAACGAACGTCTTTCTCGAATTTTCAATTAAATCTCTTCGTTTATCACCATTTTCTTCTATTCGCCACGCTTTTCTTATCAACTTGTCACACGCGTAACAGACGTCGCTCAGGTACAGGTCAAGTTTCTTGCGTAATGAAGAAAAGCCTCGTACTTGAGTGCAATCCAACAATAAAACAATATTTTACCTAAAATCTCTGAGCAACCTGTCACCACATTGGCGGGAAATTACAAACACCATCTCGTAACCAACAGAATAATTTATAATTGAACGAAAATGGAAAACTTCTCTCTTCACCAACTCATAAACCACACCCATAACCTACACCAACCACGAAAACACACTTCCACTTCCACATACACTCTTCCACCAATAGAAAGATTGTACGAATTAATAAAAAAAAAACAGCCTTTTCCAGCAACAGGTCAGATACACACCGATTTCCAAACAGTCAATATAGATATTTGCGTATATTCATATTTTATCGTAATATACTGCAATTTATAATTAGTAGAATTCTTTGTGTGCATTATTTTTAAAAATTCCCGTGCACTATTTAAGTCTCGTATTCCGAGTAAATTCCTTAAGTGGTTTGACTTAAAAGAGAGGCAACGATTTGTGACGGTTATATCGCGAATCGTAACACAGTTTATCGTCATCCAGTGCACGACGAGCGCTTAACCGAAACGTTTTTATTTCAAAGTCGTCAACGACGTGTTGTGCACCTTGGTAGGCAGTTGTCGATAGAATAAAAATGATTTCCGCAACACGTCGACTAAGATCATTGGTCGAAGTACAGTTATTTAACCCTTTGACTGCTATGAACGCATATATACGTCTACCTAAAGCCATAGATCTGGACTATGGGCGTATATATACGTTCAGAGATTTTTTCTGTCAAACACCTTTAATTAAAAAAAAAAACTAGCAACTTTTAAGATAGACACATATCTTCGTATTACATATCAATAAAAATAAAAGAATTCTGTTTACATGGAACACTTATTTATTTTTTTTTTGTTAGAATTATTTATTTCTTCGGACGATAGATTGTTGTAATTGTTGTAGTAGGATCTCGTAATATTTCACTTGTGGTTAATGTTACATTACTTTTTACTACTGTGAAACCTTAACAATGTCTAGTAATTTTGAAGAACTCGTTCTAAGAGACGATAGTAAAGTAGGTGAAGAGAGTCAGATTTGTTGATGAAATTGGAAGATTAATATTTCTCCGATAATATATCAGACTGTACAATATTACTAATAAACAAAATTGTTGATTTATTTAATTTTTTATTGAAAAACCGTTACACTGGAGATAATCTATTTTTGTTGAAGTTGCCTTAAGAATTTTCTATTTTTCATATTCCAGACACAAGGTTTCGCTGGACATGAAGTTAAATAATACTGTACAACTCTATCATTTTGTACTTTTACACAATAAAAAAAATATGAAAATAGAGTTAAGATGTTGCTTAACGACCCCTAAAGGGATCTTGATTTTTTAGGAAATATCGGCGAAAAAAAAAAAATTTGAAATTCACGCGATTTTTTTAGGCTTCCAGGGTTGCATACCCCCTTAATCGGCGATGAAAAATATTTCTCTGGTTCACGGAGGGATCGATAATAGCATTACAAATCGCTGTGCATGTAAATTAATAGGAGAGAAAGCACAAGAAAGAGGAAGAAAGGTGGTGTTGTATAGGTTGAATACGGCGCACGAAAACGCCATAAACTTTCGGCGTTCTCGTAACTTCCGGTCCACGGGAACACGATCTACACGTGTGCACGCATGTTTCAAGGTGTCACAAATACCTGTTTGGTATTTATACGAAATTTAGGGGCAGCGTGTAAGTGCTACTTGATTATCTTGGATTATTGGGCTTTGCTTGTGATTAAAGTGTTCGTATAAAGTGGAATAAACGAAGGATTACATGTTTGAAATGATAGAAGGTTTGACAGTGTTCAGTTGGTACGTGTGATTTGTAAATTATAAAGGAAACAATGTGGTGCTGTAAGTGTTTTCTTGGTTTATAGAATGGCCGGAAATGTCTGTGTAATATTAGCACGAACTACTTATAATATTTCTTAATTCCTTCCTGTTTCTTTGTATTTCTGATTGAAGAACGAACTATACTATAGTATATTCATATTTGAGATATTTAAAGTGCAACGTAAGATCAGGTGTTAGATTTTGAAATTTTTCCACTGAACTTTTGACCAAAATTTGATATAGTCTCTTCTGTCAGAGATATATCTGTATTGGGTGCATTTTAATTAATTTTATACACCGAAGAAATTATTATTTCGAACAATATTATTACGTAACCTGAAATTTCCCCTTTTTCTAATGTAATTTACATCTTCGTTGGCTATTAATTATAATGTAAATGCAAATAATGACATCGTGCATGATTTATGTCAATTCTACAAAATAAACAGAGCATAATCCATAAATTGTTACTACCTATTAATCAAAGAAATCAGTCATACATTTCAAGTATCATTATAAAAATAAAAGCATTCCTGTTTTAAATATCACATTTGCAACTGGGATTTAAAAGTTCGTACGTTAACATTAAAATTAAAAATTTAAACAAATGTAATATAAAGAGTTACTGCCAAATTAATGTTTATTGTCAAAATCGAAACACTTAGAACTCGTTTAGATATTCCTTGATTATCATTAAAATTCAATGAAAATTTCAACCAACCATAATACGATATTTCATCTTCATCAAACTTTGCAAGATAAATCAAATATTGTTAACAATTTATTATCGATCGCTTACAAAAAGAGTCACTGCCAAATTAATATTTATTGTAAAAATCGAAACACTTAGATATTCGTTTGGATACTCCAACGTTAACGTTAAATTTCACTGAGAATTCGAGCAAATATATAATATAACACCACGAAATAAACCGAATAAAATCAACAAGGGATACAAAGTTCCATTTCTAACTTTCTCCGACTGCAATCCACCGAGATTCGCTGTACACTTGAATTGAGAAAGACGTGTCCATCAACATGTTCACTCCAAGTTCCTCTCTTCTTCTTCATCGTCATCTTCTTCTTCTTGTTCCACGAGTAGCGTAACTTCCGTCCGTAAGTTCGCCACTCAAGTTAACGAGCCGCACGTTAATACACATTACTTAATGACTTCCGGCACGGCTTAACGGAGTGTTAACGTCGAAACTTGTCCCTGACCGAAACACGCTTCCGGACTGCTCGAACGTGGAAACTGTGCTGTCGTATGCGTGACCTTGAAACACCTGTTTTTCGTGCACCATGAAGATATACACACTTGGCCAAACTATCAAGGAAACTTCCCTTTCATAACCTCACCAGTGGAACTTCCGCGAAGAAATCATTTTGAATCTATCCACTTTAACACCTCCATAGTGGAATAATTTCTGTCTAAGAACGTTCGGTTCTGTCTAAGAACCGATATTATTTATCATCCTGTCAGTGCATAATTAATTTTCAAGGAGAAAATGATCGAATATTGTTAATGGAAATTATTTCTTTTTGTTTGTATTTAATTACTAATTATATTCTATGCCTATGTTTATCACATCAGAAAATGCAGTTTATTTTTCTTTTATACATAATTAATGATTATATTCGGTGTTTATATTTTTACATCATAAATTGTTAATTAAGTTTATTTATTTATTTCGTTTTTAATTCATCTCAGAAAATGTTGGCGGAGTTTATTTATTTATTTAGCCCTTTTTCTAGGATATATATCACACAATGTTACTGGTTAACTATTTATTTTTTTTATATTTAATTAGTAATTACGTTCGATGTTTACGTCTTGTTATATTTTTAGTAAATATAAAAACAGACAAGATTGAAAATTCTAATTTCTTTTAGCATTCCTTAATTAGATAAGAATAATTATAATTTCAATCGTATAATCAAGTATTCTATCAATTTTGATTTGCAAGTGAAATTTCTTTCAAGAGATAGATAGAAGGAGCATTTATTCGCAAGCTCATTTTCATTTCGGAAATTTCTGCCTTTCCAAATTTCACTGGCGCGCCCTTATTTTATTACCAAAAGTCCAATAAGACTGGAAAATCGGCAAAAATCCAGGGCTGAAATGCAGAAACATCCAAAGAGGACGAACCACCGTCTATCTTAAGGTACCACGCGAATTACGACGAACGATAGCGTTTCCGTGATTCGCGATTAGGTTTCGAGGCGCCGTCGCGGTGATTTCCAAGCCACGCGAAGGATTCCCTTTATTTGATCGTACGAACTGCTATTCCACAAAGGGCTTCGTCCTATTTGCAGTTTCCACTTTGATAGCGTGATTCCTCGATACCAACGGTGGTTAATAAAATTTCCACGGGAGGAAAAAAGGAAGTGCAACGACGAATGTAAAAGTGACTTGTTAGGTGAATTTAAGGGCTTCCTACGGAAAATTGAGTTTCGTGGAAGGTTCGAAAGGTGAATTTCGAGGTCACGTTTTAAGTCCGCCGGTTTTGTGCGGTTTTAAGGGTTAGGTTAGAGGTTGATGAACGCTCTGTGTCAGAAGCGAAGCAGTTGATCGAGGCGGTTTCGTTTTATCGTAGTTTGACTTCCGAGTGATGTCTTCATCTCCAATTCTTTCGGTGTACTTGGATAGAAATTGTTGAAATACCACTGTAGGAAGAGAAATTCCTTATGACACCTTGTAAAATTTTATATCAACTGGTTCGACGAATTTTTACGACACTTTGTACAATTTTATGTATTCCTTTTTTCGGTGAAATCAATTTTATGGTACAGTGTATTACTGGAGGATCGCCAAAATGGGTTTAGGTTCCCTTCTCAAACGCCATACTGAAACTGTATTAGCTGGGTCAGTGGCAAATTCAGGAAATAAGTTATTAAAAAAAAAAAAAAAAGTAGAGTGTTTTAATATTTTAAGTATGGAAGAGAAATTAACAAACTTGAATTTTCTTTCCACATCTGAAATATGAAGATACTGTATCAGTGTACTTCTTCAAAATATTTTAAAAAGTAGCAATTTAGTAATATTATTGGCTAATATTAATTTTACAAGATTTTATTTTTAATAAAAATCAAGTATTTTAGCCTTAATTGTTTTATATTTAACATTCAAGTATTCAGCGTTTTAAAATTCAATTTTATTTAATAAAATAATAGTGTGCATATTTTATTAATTCTTTCACTCAACCCTTTAATTAAAATTGATTATGCTAACATAGTAGACTTAGGTATACATATTGGGTAGACTGATACATTACATATTTCACTTTGTTTTATTATAAATTAGTTGAAAACTTGTAATTCTATGTTGAAAAGTGTAAATTGCGAAAAGAGTAATTTGCTACTTTCTTGAAAATTTCCTCGAAAGGTATTATGTTTCCCCAATTAAAACATTACAGCAATTTTATCCAACGTAACATAATTCGAAGTAAATCTCTCGAAATCTTTCCGCACTTGTGTCACAAGCACGTTTCCAAACGCCCCGACGCCAATATGTTAACATAATGGTAATAATCTAACATGATAGGGTTACGTTATTATTATTTATCTGTCAGATAGTTATTCTGGTAATACAAATGGTCTGGCAATTTCTCAAATGTTCCATTAATAACGCTGCATGTTACTTTAAGTAGTACAAGTCTTCCATAGCACGGACACATTCATCAAGAAGGCTGAGAACTGATATTTTCGCCGGGCACGCAAGAATCTTTTCCTTTTTCTTGTTTTTTTTTTTGCCCTGCAAACTTCGAACTGATTAACTGAAACCTTCTCCGTTTCTCGAGCGAACTAACAACGAGGCGAAGAAGTTCGCCGCGAAACGAGCGGTGAAATGAAATCAAATTCGATGCCGATCAGAACTTCGAGATTCCATCAGAGAAGCATCGGGTTACTCTAATGAAACCTGTTCAATTAAAAACTCCTCGAACTTCCAACGCTACTGCTTAACCGGCAAAAATATCGAACGATAAAATCCACAAAACCCACGGTCTGGCCGCCAATCAAAAGTTTATCTGACTAATTTCTCCATCGATTTAGAATCGATCCTGTAAATTGCACCTGTTAGTATTATTCCGTCAATTTTATTTACTTTTTTCCCCTGTATCTGCAGTAGTATCTTTTTTTTTTTAATTGATTTGGAACTGTTAATTATTTTCTGGCTTGACAGATAATTCGTCTTAATACCACTGAGAATTAAAAATTATTCCTGCAGATGTTGAGTATATTTTACTCGGCTTTAGTATTTTATATTGTTGAGTACACTTTATAAGTATCAATATTGACGAATTTTGGAAAATTATTTATTAGGTGTTTCAAATTACCATATTCTTTAGGTTGTTGGAATTTTCTAGCATTTTTCTCCAATGATAATATTTTTGCATACTGCACGATTCTTAAAATTCACCTAAAACTGTGAGCAATACTTTATATAATACCAGTACCCTTATCACATCCAACAATTAACAACTTTCTACACTTTCTACTGTAAGCAAATTTAAGAGTTTAGGTGTCTTAGCGGCTCACACGTTCGACAACTGCATTAATCGGGACAGTGATCAGGTTTATGGCGTGGACGTGATCGACAGCTAAGTTTTGAGGGCGAAAAATAATTAAATAAATAAATAAGCCGCATACGAAACGACATCGCGAAATTCGAAATTCGAAATTCGATATTACAAAATTTTTCGATCCTCGATTCTTTAATTTTTCGAGTCGTTCATCTTCCTCGGATAATTCTAAACGTTCTTCCAATCGAAATATATTTAATGCCGCTGGAGACATCCGAATAGCTTCGAGTACCAATTGAAAGGAAAAACCAGCAACAAATTTCCACGAAACTTCGCGAATGGTGGAAATTTGCAAGAGAAGGCGATAGAGAGTGAGTTCTTCGCGTCTATTCGAACGTTCCTCATTCTCTGATTATTTCCAACGACTGAAATTTCCACGCGAGGGGAAGAAATACGTTCCGCAGTGTACTACCAACGTTCGCGAATATGTAAACGACGAGCGTGTGAATTACCAGTGGAGCGGAAACCATGCGGCAGAGAGTATAAATTCCTGTGCGTCGCGGTGCCTTTTCGCCTCTTCATCGTTCGTCCAGGTCTAACAGAGAGGTGAAATTCAACGTGTAACAAACCTTACAACGTCTGCCTCTCTACGCTTTTACCTTTTGGAACGCGTCTAACCTCCTCCCTCGCGTTGCTTTTTCTCTCCGTCTGTCCGTTTTACTCTCTCTGACTTCTGACGGACTGTACGCCATCGAGTATACGAGGAACCGGGAACAAGCCGCGTGAATTTTCTGTACAAAAGGGAAATATTATGAAACCGTTACGCGGAAGGGAAACGTTACGAAACTGGCTCGAATTGATATTATTTAGCTTAATTGCCGACGAGATGTTGGCCTAAAGCTGGCTACATTTCGAGAAACCCTCGCTTAGGATGTTTTTCCTGGGTGTGTGCTTGATGTTCGAGAGGAGGATACTTTGCAATTTGTTGATTCTAGGTTCACGTGTAATTATTTCCCTAATTATAGTTCTGTCAGCCGTAAGAAGATTTTCAGTAGCTTTATTAGGTGTAGTAATCGCGATTAATCCATTGTAATTTCATTTTGAATTCGAATTTACTTCCTGAAGAGTTCCTATTTCTTTGTTCAATCTTCAACACGAGGAATCAGGAAATAAACGAATCATAAAAATTGGTTTAGAGTTGAAATAGTCAGTTTTGAAATTAAAATCGTATATAACATCGAATATCACAATATTATAAATATCTAAAAATTGATTTAGAATAGTCATAGTCAGTTTTGAAATTATTTCCCTTAATTTGCCCTCAAAGGAAACAACGCAAGATTGAACCTGAAAAATTCATCCAAAATTCGTATTTTTATCATTTCTGACAACTTGTTCGAAGAAATAATAATCGTAAATCTTAAGTTCTATAAAAATACGAGATTTTATTTCTCCGTGGAATCATTTCGATCATCGCGCAACATAAATTTTGCAAAATCCATAGTACGACTTAACAAGACCCAGAGAAATCACCAAATACCTGGAAAAAAGATCTGATGCACAGAACTTTCCATCCAATAGCCATAACTACGAACGAACCCAGAAAACTCACAGAGCAATGGGAGTCTTTTATAATTGAGACTACCGCAAACTTCCCTTCTCGAGGTAGAAGGAGTTAAATCATGTCCACTCGATGGACCACAGCCAGGAACATCGATTCCCCATGATTGTCCACACCAGCTAAATTTTCGATTTACGACCCTGAGGGTAAACCCGTGAAACTTCCACGGAAACGTCGAAATAACTCCATTTATCGAGGCCATGCGCACCTTGGTATGATCGTTGCAAGATTGATTATCGTTCTTACGGTCTAATGACACGTTGGTGAACCACAACTCGTTGCGGAAAGAGTAAATTCTTCCAACTACCAGTCTCCATTACACTTTTCGTGTGTTTTAACACGATGCAATTGGAGAACAATTGCGCTACCTTGTTAACCCTTTCAAAACGATCCAATTTCCTTAGAACGAAATATCTAAGAAATTTCCATGGAAAATCGTGAGGTTCGAGTTTTGAAATTAGAGCCACTCTTGCCTGTTCGCTCGATACAACAAGAGCGAAAAGAATCCTCAAGTATCAAGTCCAATTCCTTCCTGCCTTATTAGACAGACGCTAGTGATCCTTGCTCGCGTTTCTTGGAATTACGAAACGCCAAAATAAGAGAATTACACGCAGGTGCTCGACTAGTTCGCCACGTTCTACCATGGGAAACTCTTTGGAGAGCTTCGAGTTAATTTCGCGAACATCCACCGTCACGAATTTTGAAAGAAATTCCTTGAAATTAGCGCCTACGCAATTTCCAAGACCGAACAATCCCTTTGCTCTTCTCAGAAATCAAATAAAATAATACACATGATATTTCATACATAAATGGGACAATTTGGTTAGGTTATTTTAAACAAGAAATGTAAGATAAACAATGAGTCCTATAGCGGAGCAACGTTTATGGTTGTTTACCGCAGGAGAAAGTAAGCTTGCAGTTTGTAATATTTGGAAATATTAAAAATGGATAAATTCGTTTTTCATTTGTTACCTGTTCGTTTTAATTTATTCTAAAGGTGCACGAGAACACGAACATGCAGTTTCAAATTATGTTAAAATTATCATTTTCAAAGTATCGTACTTTTAAAAGAGCTCTTGGTGTCTTTAAAATGTACAAGTTTAGTAGTATTTGGAAATATTAAAACTAGATAAATTTTTTTTCATTTGAAACCTATTTGTTACAGTTTATTCTAGAAGTATAAGAGAACTCGAAAATGTAGTTTCAAATTATGTTAAAATTATAATTTCCAAAGTATCGTATTTCTAGAAGAGCTCTCTGTGTCTTTAAAATGTAAAAATTTAGTAGTATTTGAAAATATTAAAAATAGGTAAATTTTTTGTTCATTTGCAATCTGTTTGTTACAGTTAGAAGTGTAAGAGAACTCGAAAATACTATTTCAAATCGATAATAACGATATCAAAATTATAATTTCCAAAGCACCGTATTTTTCGTTTAAATACTTTTCGAACCAGAGCTCTTTAAACACTGCCTGAATCTCGTAATAACATTTAAAACAAGCTCGTGAAGTTTGCCGATTTAATCACGGAACACCCTGTATATACAATTCCCGTTCTCCTCGAATGTTTGAAACTCTTCTTTACCAGTATACTCACGAAAGAAAAATCCGCTAGTTCGATCCGCGAGCTAGCTGGAAGAATTGATTTAGCGAAGTCCCTAATGAGTTGATTGCAGAGGATTCTCTATGTCGTAACTTCCGAGCGACGCTGACTTAAATCGCATTCGTTACGGGTTCGACCCGCGAAATTCGATTTTCGAAATATCACCACTACCTCCCTCTTTCGTTCTTCCCTCTCCTCTCTTCTCCAATCCTCTTCTCTCTTCTTTTTCACCGTCTCTCTCTCTCTCTCTTCCTCTGACTATCGAGGATCCGTTGGCACGAAGAGAGGAAATTCGATTTTCGACATCTGTATACGCAAGTCATCCACGCGAGTCATGGAAATTCAGCGACGCGTATGCTCGAGAATTTCCAATGACTCGGCAAACATATGTTTTTCTATATATATTTTTTGTCTTTTTTTCTCTTTCCTTTGAGTCTGATTAGAGCTTCGACGCTGAAGAGCATCGTTTCGACGGTTGGTTAAGCGACCGGAAAAATCGAGAGACTAATTGGATCGAGAGAGGATACGATGAAACGACGAGAGAAGTGTATACTCGTGATACACGCGCGATGATGTTAGTTTTGACGCGATGTCTCTTTTTACTGTGCTTTTTTTTTTGGAAGGAAGCAAATTGATTTGACGTTTCGCGGAGTTCTGTTTCTATTTTGAGGTAGTGTGAATTTTGTGAGCTGTTTTAGGTTGATTTGTCATTTTTTAAATAAGATAGAAAATTCTTATTAATTGATCGTTTTAATACTAGATTTACCATGAGGTTCAAAATGATTTGTTCGATATTTTCTTATAAAGATTATACATTTTTAATACATCTTAGTTTTCTAAAGCTCTCGTGACTCTCGTTGGAATAGTATCAACGACTAATTATATAAATTTATTTGATCTTTTTCACCATTTAAAGCAGAATGGTTTCTTTTAACCCTTTGATTACTGTTGACGTTTTGGAAATTTGGCTCGCACACTTTTCTCATGGTCCTTTCACCTGAATATTATTCTCTTCGTGCTTTTAACTTAACGAAACAAACATTAGACTTTCACAAATTTGAAAATTATTAATTTTTGCAATTTCGAAAACAATTTAACAAATTTTCCGGTTGAAAGTCGAACATCTACATTTCTCTCGAAATCTGCCTTAGCGCAACGATTAAATTAGACGAAATCCTTTTCTTAGAATGTATAAGGATGAATTATCAAATGATACGTAAGCAAATTGTCGAGAAAATTGCAATTGCGATGAAAACAATAGAAATCACTTATCAAAACGTTTTCTATACCGAAAATTTCGTCGAAACAAAAGTACCAAGGAACAAATTACACCAAACACCATGCAAATAAACTAATTTTACATTTACAATTGCTATAACAATCCAGTTTCTTCAAATTAAACTCTTCGTATTACGTGAAATTCATGATCGCTAATGGTGGTCACACTTTCACGTTTTTTCACGGTCAAATAAAAAAAAAAAAATAGAGAAGCAACGAGGGGAGGAAAAAGGAAAAAGAAGAAACGAGGAAAGAACCGTCTGTTTTAGCATTTACCAGTAAAATTCCAGTGTACGTTCCTTTCTTATCCCCGATCTCGAGCCGCAAGCTGCATCCGCAAACGTTACAGCTACCTATCGAGGATACAGGGGTAGCGATAGCTCCCGTAAACGCTCGCACGGTAAACACGAGGTCCGCACACAGAGAGCATATTAATTGCTCGCGGATCGACCGCACGATTCTGATTCTGTGCAATTACGCGCGTTCAGCTCGTCGTCCGGGACCGCAGCAGCTCGTCTCGACGGCCCTTGGGAATCGTTAACCATCTCGAAACTTTGCCCATTCGCGAAACTGCTCTGCAACCTCTCCTCCTTCTTCCTCACTCTCTTTCTCATTCTCTCTCTCTCTCTCTTTCCCCTTCATCTAGCTCGTTCTCCCTTACTCACGAAGCGAGGCGCTTAATTTTCCTTTCATTCTGCCTGGGAACGCGGCGTGGAACGACGTTCGACGATACTCCACGGCATCGTGAAAAACATCGCGACCCTCTGATTACACCAACCATCCGGTGGCTCTCCATTTCTCGTCCAGAAACCGCCGCACGAATGGTCCGATGAAGTTTACTTACGAGATCGACGTGTTTCATGGCACCGATCTAGATTTGGCGATTGAAAACACTGTTTTTACGAGAAGAAATCTTTATTTTAATTTATATCTGAGGAAGGCACGTTCATTCGTCTTCTATCTAGATTATTAACTATACACATAGAGAATCAAGGAAAAAGAAAGACTATCAGCGTACATACACGTCAAACAGATGGTTACTAGGTTTATTCTTCTATTTATATTTAATTAACAATTATCTTTCTTAGTATATTGACTCATTTTTGCAATATTACATTACACACATGTACACTCACAAATTTTGAGAAATAATTCAATAGAGAATTTTATTAAAATCATTTATACGATTGTTCGTCGGTGTCAGTATAGTGGGACGGGCTATAATTTTTTGTAAACGATTGTAGAAGACAATGTTGAATGGCGTACTAAGTACTATGTTTCTATTGCCTTCCCGATACAATTGCACTTTTTTTTTTAAACGCAACCCTACTTTTTTTTAACATTTTTCGATTCTTCTCACTATTTTGCGTATAAAAGTATTAGGATTGGGTCATCTTAAAGATAATACTTTACGAGATATTCGACATTTTAGGTGACAAATGTATTTTATTGCAGAAAGTGTTCAATCGTTTTACCATTACATTCTAAACAGTTTCTGACAGGTTTCTTTCTTCTGAAGTTAATCAGCAAGCTTCGTTGAAATACAAGGGTTGGTAATATCTCGTTGTATCAGTTTATCTCAATAGTAACGCGGTTTTCATTCATTTTGACCAATAAAAAGGTTGACCCAATGGATTAACTAAACTTTGCAATTTTGTAATGGTACATTTAATAAATAAGAAATTGTCTACATTTGTTTTTCTTAGATGTCAGCCAATTTATAGTAAATTCCACCTATTTCACTGGTCATTTGTACACATAAAAAAAAAAAAATGTTTGCAGAAGAAACCTGTAAAAAATTCTGTTGTTCTTGTCTCTGTATTTTTAGATTTTGGATTGGACGTACTTGCAGATGGGAATTTCGGCAAAAGATTTCGCAGAAACTGTAATTTTCTGTGTACGAAATAACGTTTGGTATAATAACAGAATTACGTGAAAATAATAACGAACGCAATTCTCCACAATTTGATATCCCCGTGCAGAATTCCTCTTATTTCCATTCAAATTGCCATTCGTCCAGAATGGATCCCTGGCTATTACCTCGGCTACAAATGAAACAAGTTTGTAAGCAAACGACTATCCAGCGTCGTAACGGCACGCTAACTAAGTCCTAAAACTTAACATTACTCGAGTATCCTTTTGTTCAAACTATAACAATGCATCCTGGATGCTCGTGACATCGTGAAACAAAGACAAGCTTCCCATGGTCCCGGCCCCTAACATTCTTCCTCTGTCTCAATTAATTTAAAGACACAATAATTGAGCACACGAGGGCGCAAATTACTCACGAACCACGACACCCTGAACACGATGAATTTCCTCTTCTCGTTCCCTCCGAAAGATTTTTACTTAACTCGAAGAGAAATTTCGAATCTAAATCCAAATTACTACGCCTACATGTTTCTTTTTAATAAAACACGAATTATTCGGAATTTTTCCAAGTTATTTTACTTTTTCTTATAATTCGAATGTGTACCATGATCGCGTTTGTAGATATCAATTCGATTATCGAAGTTTTCAATGACTTTTCGACACGCTGCTGGAGTTGTTTCGCGAATTGCAACTCGAACATTGTTCTTTGGGTCATTAATTATTTCGACTTTTCAAAAAATGCTACAAAAAAAATGTAGTGGTGTCAAATTGAACGATCTTGAAAGCCAATTGAAATTTGCATTTGGTGAAATCACGCGTTAACGAAATTTCGACCGTAAAAACATCAGGCACATCAGTATCATTTAATTCTGACCATAAAAGGTCACTTAACATTGATTGGTATGGTTTAGTATTCAGAGTAATAATGTTTCTAGTATCATCTTCGAAGAATAGTGGTTCGATAATTCCATTAACCCAAAAGGCTTTTCAAAACAGTGATTCTTTATGAGAGTAGAGATTTTTCACGAATAACACGAGAATTTTCATCGCCCCAGATATGATAATTTTGCTTATTAACGAATCCATGGATTGTGAAATGAACTTCATTATTGAACAAAATTTTGCTTGAAAACAATGGCTAATTTTCATAATAAATTTGAATAATGTAAATGCGTTGCTGCAATGTATCCACGGTTAAAATTGTACTATATTCTACTAAAGCAAAATGGCTTGTGTCATTTGAAAAAAACACAACGTTCAGGACTTCTTTCTGGTCCAGGAAGAAATTGGACAAATTTCAAAGTGGGAAAGACATTCAGATAAAAATCAAATACCGAAATGATACCGAAGCGAGATTATCATTTTCATTTCACCACGATAGAATCGTGGGGGAAAAAGGGTGGCTTGAATTTCGAGGCAATTACGGGATAGGAGGCGTAAATAAAAAGCAAATACGCGGACCGTGAGCCACGAAACCATTTACCCGATCAGACTGTGCCTCCACGTTTCCAATAATCCCGTTCGCCAGTCTGGATATTCCGCTTCGTTCAAGTGGACTGTGAGAATTCGAGTGATTTTTCGACTGTTCGATTATTCGAAGCGTATACGTATGTATAGATCATTTGGCGAATAATTGTAAATGACACGGTTTCACCTTTTCAATTCAGTACGACGTATATATACGTTCTGTATATTTTGAGTAAATCTAAGCGAGCCACCTTATTTTCATTCTTTTTAATATTAAATTTCCGTTTCAATACTCAGAATAGAAAATCTATATGTAGAAAAAGATTCCTTAAAATATTTCGTCTAACATTAAAATCTGTTTCAATTCTTCCTTATAGAAAATTCACCGTTTCATTGAAGATCAATTTTGAAATTAGGTAATACGGAACATTAGCTTCCAGACTCAAAATAGAAACTTTATATCCACAAGAGGATTCCTTAAAAGATTTCGTCCAACATTAGAACCTTTTTTCCCTCGGATACAAGCACCTTCGACAGAGAAACCCGAGTAAATATTCATCTCGTGAAACTGGTAGCCGTACGGGAAGGATTTACTTGGCCATCTCTACCGTTAGGTATTCATGGAAACAGTGCCAAAGGCGCGGTTATTCGGTGCAATAATTCCGCCTAATGCCTCGAACTAATTTCGATCGTTCGTCAGCCGGCGGCCGGAGACGGAACAGAAAAGTTTTACGGCTGGTTACGTCGCGTATATGCAGCCAGCCCGGTGGAATTTAATTCTCTAAAGAGGGACGGAACAGAGAACGAGTAAGAGAAAGGGAGAGAAAGGAGAAGACTGAGAGAGAGAGAGAGAGAAAGGGAGAGAAAGAAGACTGAGAGAGAAAGAGAGAGAAAGGGAGAGAAAGGAGAAGACTGAGAGAGAAAGAGAGAGAAAAGGAGAGAAAGGAGAAGACTGAGAGAGAAAAAGAGAGAGAGAAAGGGAGAGAGAGAAGACTCAGAGAGGGAGAGAGAGAGAGAAGGAGGGAGAGAGAAAGGAGAAGACTGAGAGAGAAAGAGAGAGAGAGAGAGAGAGAAAGGGAGAGAAAGGAGAAGACTGAGAGAGAGAGAGAGAAGGAAAAGAGGGTGGTTCTGTAGGTAGGGGTTTGGCTGGCGTGATCGATTGCTCGAGACTGCGCCAGTTCTGAACCGCTTCTTGCCCTCGTCAGACCTGTTACAAAAACCTGGAGGAGGCGCACTTGCACACGTGCAGGCCACGTGCATGTGAAGACGTCGCAATCGATTGACACCGCTGCCCGATCAACGAGACTGAACTCTGCCTCGGGGGGTTGAATGCCTTTATATTATGTACATATACTGTGTGCGTGTGGTAGGCACTGAAGGGGAGTTCAGGAACGTCTGGATTGTGGAAAATGAATTTTTCCCATTTTTAGAAGTTTTTGCGAGCTTGTAGCAATCAGTTACTCCGTAAATTTGGGAATAATAAATCCAATAGGATCTTTAAGTGTATTTTCGAAAATGTTATTTTGAAAATATATTATAGTAATCTGGAAAAAAGGGGAAATTTTGTATATTTAAATAAATGATAGAAAAGTGAATACATGTGATGGATTCTTTAATTTATTGTCATTGGTAGATTTATAAATTTCAGAATGATTTTGGTATTTTAGAAGAAATATTCATGGGTACATTTCTGCTGCATTTTGAAGAAAAGTAAAAGACGACGAAAGTTGTACATAGATAAATTACGGAGAGGATGGATAAGTGTGGATTTTAGTGGGAAGCTGAAAGAAATTGAAGTTCTGCAGTCATTTGAAATATTCGGAAGTTTAGAACAATTTGTTGGGATGAAGATTAAATTAACGAAAGAGTATTCTCATCTTTTCCTGTATATTCACACATAGTTGAGGAAATCAAATTCCTAGAATATTGCCATGTACAACTTTCCCTTCATTCTGCAGAAAAGTGAAAGAATGTGCAAATTGCAAATTGCTTGAATACAATTTCTATGTATTATTAATATTTATATTAACATCGCCTACTGCAGTTCCCCACTAATACACACGACGAGAAAATTAAGAAAAACTTTCTGTCTTCTATACAAAATTATTCGCAAAATTTCGTTTTGAAATTAAATTTCTCGCTGACTGTATACACATCGCGTAAATAAAATAGTTTCATCTACTAACACAGGACCTTTGTTCTAAAAATACCAATGGAGTATAAAAAATACTAAAAATCTTAAAATTACAGAAAATAGAATAAAACAGTGATTTCTGGGTCTAAGATGCGAGCGTTAATCGTAAAAAATTCGCAAAAATTAATTCCTGTAGTACAAAAAATTTATTTTCACCTAAACCTTCGTTAAACCAGCATTATACACTTTTTCTTTCACACTTCGGTACTTGAACCACCGTCTCACCATTCCGCACAAAATAAAATTCCGCCTAATTAACCGAATTTCACGCACAGGTGAATTGCTAGAAATTCATTTTCCTCCTCCGCCTCCCAAAAAACACAAAAATAAAATAAAAGAAAAACCAAAGAACAGATTCCCGAGAAATTTTCGAGGCGGGCCAGCGTCTTCAGAAGACGAGCGTGGAATTTTTCGCAGCGTTAGCGCGCAACGTATGCAAAGTCACGAGTGGCAATTCTCGCGCGAACGCAACGAGATCAGCCTCTCTGTATGGGCCTGTGTGCACGACCGTGGAGATGGCGACGGGTGTAGGGGTGTTGAAGGCTAGGAAGAGCTCTCGAGAGCAGTTGCGCGAGACACAGCACGAAATTCAGTTTGAAACTGGCACAAAACGCGCCGTGATGAAAAGAGAGTAACGCTGCTTCTTCTTCTTCTTCTTCTTCTTCTTCTTTCACCCCCCTTTTCTCTCTTTCTCCCTTTTCCACGTGAAAGTCGTCGAGGATAGAGAAATGACGGTGGATGATAGGAATGAGAAGCGTGGAAAGGGATGAAACGTTAAGAAAGAGCACAGTTAGACAAAGAAAGAAAGAAAAGGAGACTGTAAATACGTATACAACGTTCTACACATTTTTCCTACTTCTCTTTCGCCCCTTTTCGCGTCTCTGCGGTTCTCTAGCGAGCTTGTGTTTCATCGTGTGAGCACCAGGACGTTGGAAAAAGCGCGAGAAAACCTCGAGGAAGACCTTTATTCCCAGCAATTATGACGCCCTTTGAAGGTATCCCGGCAAACGAGATTCCGACTCGTGCCTCTGTTCCTCTCACGTTGCCATTCGACATGGTTTATAGAAACTCGTTTCCACCGTGGCCCTCTGACCGTTCTGCGACGAGAGGGTAATAAGTACGCGAAGATTTGTGCCTCTTTCATTTCGTCCCTTTAGCGTAAGGGGTAGCTCTTGTGCAGGCTGGTTTTCGTGAATTTAAGCCCTTTATTCGGTTTAGGTGTTTTGGATGTTCTCTGGAGGTTGGAATTAACGGGTGGAAATTGTGGTATTGGGTTAGTGGTGGTTGTAAAAGAGGAAGATACGATGGCTTCAAAGGATAATTCTGAATGGAAGTTGAGAAAGAGTTTGACGTTTCTTTTTCGAAAAAGTTAGCTTGGAATGTCATAAAAAGAGCGAAGGCTTATTTCACACACCAGGTATTAAAAAAAAACAAAAAGAAACTACTGTAATTTAGATACTTCTCATATTACTTCAAATTTCCACTTAAGTAGTCTACTTGTCACTCATCTAAGTTCATTCAAAAGTTCTTAAATCCACAATTTACAAATACATTCAATTCTCCCATCGATTCTTTCAAAAATCACCAAACCTATAAATTAAAATTCGTTCAACCGAAATGAACGAAACAGAGAAGTGCTGTGATTACATATTCTTATCGTTGAAATATTACTAAAAAAAATTCGAATTAATTCTTTTCTATCCGGAAAGAGTGATAGAAAATTCTGTTAAACGCGATTCGACGTTTTCTTTTCGTTTCTTTTTATAAATTCGATACAGAATGGGATTGATAAAGCTAATTTAAAAGCTCCCTGCTCGAGTAGTTGCCGTCTGCACGCAGATCACTAAGGAGTTGCAGTGAAACGCGAGCTGCTTCGATCGCGATACGGTAATCGCGGTTAACGCGATCTCGTTTGCGGGAACGAGATAATTTCACGCGTTCCCGTGAAAAGCTTACACGCGAGGCAAAGCTACACCGTGCGTGGAGAACGAGCACATTTAGCTGGCACGAGCGAGGCTAGTTTCGATTTTCTTTCACGCCGTACCCTTCTGAAACGATCCTCCAACCGACCTTTACGATATCAGCCGGATTACAGATTATCGATTATTGTTATTGTTATCGTTCTGGCTATTATCCGCGACGCGATCCTTGCCATGGATATTCGCGCGGTATCGAGAAACTGAAGCAGCCCGGCTACGACGGCTGTGGTCCATGGGGTTGTTCTTGGAAAATCTTCAACCTCGATTTCTTCGACGAAATCACGTCTCTTTTTGTTCGAACAAGAATCGTGAACGTTGCACGACAGTTTTTGGTATTTCTCGAATTCATAACGTATAATCGTTGGGATGGCGAAGGTATTCTCAACTATAAAGTAATTTGCATGGTTATTCTTTCTGCGATACTTAATTTGAATGGTTTTGAAGAAAGTGCGGTGGTTAATGTGATCGAAAATGGCAACAAATTAAATGATCAGTATTTAAATCGATTTTCGGTCAATATTTAAAACAACTTTCGGTCAGTATTTTATTACCAAAGAGGTTAGTATAGAAGTAGTAAACGGTCAGTGTGTAAATAAAACAATGGTCAGTACATAATTTATTTAAATACTGAAAATTTAATATAAATATTGACCCAATTATTTAAATACTGACCTTTCATATTTAAATACTTACACTTAGTATTTAAATATTGACAAAAAGGGATTCAAATATTGACCAATGAAAATTTGTGAACGGAATTTTTTAGAATTGTATTATTCAGTAGAGTGAGAATTTTAAAAAAGAAACAACTGCAACAACGTAATATTAAACAGAAATGTTTCGATTAATTGGAACACAGAATCATATTTTATTTTCACGGTAATACAATGAAATACACTAGTTTTTTAAATTCTTTGTGGAAGATTCTTTTTTCCGTATAAAAAAGAGTATAGAGAAAAAAAGATTATATTAAGTGTATTTAGTAATGGATCATAATTATGATTAATACGCAACATAAGTGTGTTTAGTCGGACAGCATATTATTAGACTGCGAATTTTTATAAAAATGTATATTTTTGAGAATACACTAAAAAAAAAAAGTATATCTTCGGTAGCTGGGATATTTCGCATATTTCTTTATATTACATGCATTCCGTGCCATTTTGAACATTTAAATTTCCTATAAATGCATAAAGATCTACAGTAAAACGTTCGATTGAAATATCTGCAATTTACAAGTGGTACTTTCTGATAACTTGTACAAATTTGATACAATAAGACAGAAGAATTATCACAAATTTTCATTTGGACAAATCATGATGAATTAACCCAATTAAGCAACTTCAGTTTCATTTACGAAAATCTCAGAATCTACCAATCGGTGTACAATTATTCGATCACGAAAAGCAATAGAATTTCCACTGCACGGGTGTTTTATTAGTCACGATCTGATATTCAAAAGCAAATGGTTCTCTGGTTGCCTTAAACTAGACAGTATCGTTCTGTCCGTGGGAATTTCCCTTCAAAGGCATCAGAATTGAAATAATTTCCAGCTGACTGATGCATTCACGCGACTTGCGAGCCGAATCCTCGCCGGCGACGCGCGTAATCCACGACACGCTAGAAAATCCCTTGGTCGCCACTTTTAGGATACTCGCAGGCGATGAATATTCCCGTAGCTTCTCGCCGAAAGCTACATTTCGTATGTATGTACGTAGCGTTGGATACGCGAAGCTCTATACTGGGTGTCTGGGTCTCATCGATCCGGAGAAACGTTCCGCGAAATAATCCCTCTTTTCGTATAATCATCATGGAAATTCGTATGTGTTCGAATAACGGAATAAATTTCGTACGGTCGAGGATAATGTCGAAACTAAAATTGCACTAATCGCGCAATATTCTTCGGTAGACGAAAAATACGATAATTGCGGCAATGTAGCATTTTTCGTATCGAGATATCTGAACTTTCACGATTGAACGAAATTGATCAATCATCGTAAAAATTCGCGAGTGATTTATACGAAAATTTGTTTTCAAGCGAATATGTGTGTTAGAATTAATATATAAAAAATGAGAGATACTAAGAGACACGGTGAGAGACTAAAATAAATAAAATTACCTACACCGACAACACGTAGGATAATTATCTTAACCAATAACCAAAATCTATTCCTTACACACTGTCTATTCACATGTTTCATTTTATCCACGTTGAGTATAAATTCACAATGGGTTTCTCCATACAGAGGAACCGTACTCACCATCTTATGTGCTTTAAAAAAAGGATTATTTTAATTATTACTCTTAAAAATATCCAAAATATACAAATGACAGTGATGTTTTGTAATACCTGATAGGTGAAATAATTTTCTGCAGAAGTTCTACTCTTTTTCCTACATTCTCACAAGTATGATTTTATCAAAATACGATTTATAAAAATCCGCAGTTTATTTTTTGAACATCTGTGAGAACTGAAATTTAGAATTAAAATACTTTTAAATGAAGATTAACTTTTCCCATAATCATGGGTAAAGAAGACAGCCTGCAACACCGAGGAATAGAGAGGATTAAGGGGATGATGTGTCACGAGGTGCCGCCGGATGTAAACCGACACGTGTATCGTAAATGTAATTACAGCTTAAAGGGAAGCTCCGTCCTAAGTGATCCTTCGTGGTCGAAGTGGGTTTCGTATTAATTAAAAGTCAATTTAATTAATACGCGTTTCTACCTGTTCGCTACCGTTTCTTTTCATCCCCTCCAATTGCTTCTTTCAAACACTTGCAATCAACATCTTTATGTGACGATCGAGACCTTTTCTCTGCCTTTCGCCATTTTCTACAGGATATCTAAGCTGAGAAGAAACGTCGTTTCGAATCGAGGAGAACTGGCCAGGTGTTTTGAAGTTTCGAAACTGGATGTCCCTCGAACTTTTTCTTCAAGGAGGAAACTTTCTTTTGTTTCGTTGCCGGGTTAGTTTCGCCATTTGGTTAATTTTTACTCGAGCATCTCTGTACTTTTACAGCTTGTTCGATGAAATTTTAGTACACGTTACACTTCGCTGTTGCCGATAGTTTTAACACATTCGACACCGATCCTGCATTATTTCAGGATTGTCAGCCTATCGGTTTCGCCGGATGTTTGATTTCTGTTAAACGTGGCGAATATCGAGTGAAAATATAGTATACATTTTTGAAAACCTGATTTTTATATCTCTGAAATGAACATAAAAAATAGTACATGTTTATTTAAACAAAAATTCACTATTCATTAATTTGCGACAGTTTCCAATAATTTTAAACGTACACAAATTTTTTTTCTAGTGTCTGATCACCCTACATTTCTCACGATTCAATGCTTTAGTACCTCAATCGAATTACAAGCTGTTCCAATTTCACCGTCAAAAATTCAGCCCGACACATCGAACAAGCAGAATCAAATTGACACGCGCGAAACTAACCCACATTCCACCCGTATTTTCTTTCCTCGAACTCTAACAACGTACACAGCCAGCCCGAGTCAGAAAACGGATGCAATGACAGAAAAAGGAAAAACCGTCGTCCTGCGAGATCCTGCGAAACTTCGACTGTGGACAAGGAACGATCTATCACGGTAGCAAAAGCGAGACGTTCCAAACTT
This sequence comes from Anthophora plumipes, assembly GCA_951804975.1. Taxonomy (NCBI): domain Eukaryota; kingdom Metazoa; phylum Arthropoda; class Insecta; order Hymenoptera; family Apidae; genus Anthophora; species Anthophora plumipes. Next base: position 26,048,515 of record OX638112.1, on the reverse strand, counting down.
TTCGAAACTCCCCTCCTCCCTCCGTTCTTTTTCTCCTATCGTCCGATATACCATATACATACATGTACAGCAACACAACAGAGAAAGGAAAAGAAGAAAAATACAAGGAAACGTTTCTCGAGGTTGTAAAAACGTAGTGAACTCGCCAGACGTGAAACCTGGTACGAGGGCGGAGGTGAGTAGGAGGGATAGGCAGAAGAGGTTGGAGGGTTAGGAGGTGATGGGAGGCATTTTTCATCGAGTCGACGCTCGCACGAATTATACGCGGTGCGGCGTGGAATTTAAAGCGTTAAAGGGCGAGGAAAGGAGGCGAGCAAACCAGCCCCCGTTTGCTCGTTCGCGCGATTAATATTATAATTTAATCTAATGGAATCGTGTGCACGACCTATTTATGAGTGGCTGCCTCCCTCTACACCCCCACAACCTTCCCGCCTTCAAGTTGCGGCTATGATGAGACACGGTGGGCCATAAAATTCTGACCACGCCGCCTAGGGGTAAAGGGGGAGAGAGACTTTGGTACAATTCGCAGTCTCCGCCGTTCCTATCCCCCTTCCACCCCCATGTATAAATAATTCATGCACCCCTGGCCCAGCCATAATATTTTCTCAGAGTTTTCCGACGCCGCACTACCGGCAGATTTGTCCGGCGAACTTCATGAGGAAAAATCACCGTTGTTCGTTTAAAAGGGGGTGGAGATGATAGTAGTGGTTTGAACGGCGTATTTACGTGTTTGACAAACGTAGACTGTGGTTGTAGTGTGAAGGTACACTCCTGGTCGTAAGTATTAGGACACCCGAATGTGAAGCATATTAAAATCTAACGAAATTTAAAGAATTCTATGGACATTTATTGAAATCTATTGAAATCTACCAAGACCTATCAAGATCTATCGAATTATAATCGAATCTTCGAAATCTTTTGAAGCTTATCGATCTTGATTTAAATCTACCGACATTTGCCAAATTTTACTAGGATCTACTTAATTCTACTAAAAGCTACTTACTGAATGTGAAGCAAGCCTTATTGTTGTTACAAGTTTAATATTAAATTATTTGAGGCATGAAAGACATTACACAATTATCCTAAAAAAGAATGAATTTAAAATTATCCTAAGAACACAAGAAAAAGGAATTATTCATTCTAGAATCTCAAAGTACAAGTGCATACGTATATTTTCACTAATATGTGACACTAACTTTGGTGAAGAAATATGATTTAAATCAGATAATATTTTCTACTCGATCGTAATGGGTGTCTTAATACTTCTGAACGGCAGTGTACATTGTTGGCTGGAAGTTTGTAAGGATCTTTGTATTGTAGAAGGGACTGGAAGATTTCAAGGGAATGAGCTATGTGAAAGTGGAGCTAATAAATAATCAATGAACTATTGTAAAGAATATATCCTAATATACTGTCTATTTGATTTAAAATGTACTGCAGGATACTTACTCGATTCTATACAGCTGTTATTGCTCCTTTGATCATTGTAAACACGGTACTTTGTACTTTTTGCAAAAAATATTCTCTCATCAGTTGTTTCAGGAAGGATTGGAAAGTTTCAAGGGAATGAGCTATGTGAAAGTGGAGCTAATAAATAATCAATGAACTATTGTAAAGAATAAATCCTAATATACTGTCTATTTGATTTAAAATGTACTGTAGGATACGTATTCGATTTTATACAGCTATTATTGCCTTTTTGATCGTTGAAAATACAGTACTCTGTACTTTTTGCGAAATATATTCTCTCGTTAGTCGTTCTTCCTTCTTTTATACCCTTGAAACTAAATCTAACACTAGGGTCTCTTATGGGGGATGAGACACGTTTCTGCACAGCGTCGCCGAACCACGTTTACACAATGTCGGCTTATGCCATAAATTAAGCGAAGTAAAACTACGCTAAAGTAAAGCTACGCTATGACAATACGCTTAGTTCTAACTTAAACAACTAACGCGACCCGCTATTTCATTTCTACTAGTTATTAGATCAACGTTGAATTTCCTACTAATTTTTATGGGGATTAGTAATTATCGTTTCAGAGATTAAAATCGGTAATTGGTGGTACGATTAAAAAGCAGGTGATTCTACATCGAAAAGTTAGTCAAAAATGAAGAGAAATTAGTTTAAAAATTTGTCTACGCGTGTACTTGATCAAGTTTCGGCTAAAGTAAGACACTTTTTGAATAAAAATTATTAATGCTAGATTTTGGCCGCCATGATCTCCACTCCTATCGTCGCTAGATTCTTATTTGTGAAGTTAAGTTAATAACGATGACATAACGAGAATTGAACAATTAAAATTGTGCAATGAAAACGCTCAGGAGGAATTTAATAAGGAAAGCACAAAACATTTTCAGCAATTCCTGAATTAAAGTTTCGTAGATTAACTTTCAAACTGATTTTGTCTTGAAAGTAAAATTTTATTTTAAATGTTTGACTTATCCTTTTTTTCACGTAGAATCACCCTATTTCTGATTGTATCACGAGTTACGGGATATCCTGAGGAAGATTTTGTTAATGAAAGATTTATTGAAGATTTCTCAAATTACCTGCGTGGTTTTTAACGTGCCAGTGGTGTCGAACTTTCGGCTAGAAACGAGTGTCGAAAGGTTAAATGGTAATTGAACATTTCGAATTTTAAAGTGTATAAAGAATTTTATGCTCGTGGAGTCTTTGGTAATGATCGAGGGGTTGAAGTTTCCGTGTGACCGTGAGCGTTGGAGTTTCTGTTAAGTTGCGAATTGTAAAGTTTCAGGTCTATTATGGTTTAAATTATGGAAATCTTTGGTGAATTAGGAATTGTATGTGGCCATGCTTGAAGTTTAAATTACGAAGTTTCCCAGTAGTAGATCTTCGAGTCGAAATTCTTTAGATAATTTGAAAACATCGTTAGGTTCATGTCGAGAATTCTATTAAATTACAAATCTTATAGTTCTTTTTAAATTACTCTTTTTTTTTCAGAATTTTACTGTAACATAATTTCTAAAATCTTTATTCAATTCGAATCACGTTACGATATTACTTATATTTAAAAATTTGCAGTATCCTTTATATTTGGAACTTAAAAAGTTTCTAAAAATTTTGAAATTTTTCTATTTCTACCGAATTGATAAATTTTAAAACTTCTACTAAATCTTGAACTATAAAGTTTCCGGTAGATCTCAAGATTTGCAGTTTCTGTACAATTTGAAATTCTGCAGTATCCATTAAATTCTACATTTCGAAGCTCCCGGTAAATTCCAAATATTATACTCCCCGGTGAGCTATAAATTTCGAACTTTTTATTAAATTCGAAATTCTGAAGTTTCTATTAAACTGTAAACTCTGCGGGTTTCTATTTACTTGCAAATTTCCGATTTTCCTAAATAACGATTCTTCAACCTCAGACTTTCACTACACATTCCCCGGAAGGTGATGGATGAAGTTTTTGAAACGCCTCCCAGTTCGACTTTACGAAGTCACCGTGACAAAGTGTAAGGCGGAAGCTACATACATCCAAGTATTTTTGAGGCACGATGAAAAGAAGTTCCGCGATTCGACGAATTTAGGACGGGCAAAGGGATTTCCTCGTTGAACACGAGTTTCGCATTTTTCAAGAGACGTTCCTTTACCTTTCTCTTTTCTACTCTTTTTCTTTTTTCCTTCTTCGATCTGCCAAGCAGTTGAAGAAGAATCGCAAGAAACGATCACGAAAAAGGGGAAAACGGAACGAGATATTCTGATTGTTTCGCTGATCAGAATATCTACGAGAACGAATGCTGCTGGAAACTTCAGTGTTTTTAACTGAAAAAATATTTATAAACGAAGAAAAGTGTGCAGACTAATTTTGAATAATTAATTTGATATTAATAAATAAATTACGAGTACTTAGCGTAGGTGTACAATAATAATGTGGACTAGAGAATTTCATAATCTATTAAAAGGAGCAATAACAAGTAAGAATAAGCGAGAGAGCTTTGGCTAAGTCAGGAGAATCTCTGTTTGACAGCTTTAAAAGCTCTTAGGTTCTTCGTCACATTTTTCATCAACTTTATTTGTTATTTAATTTGTTATTTATTATACTACTTTGGGGTAGTAGCTATAGATTAATTTGGGGATTTCTATACTTCTAAGTAGAGTATCTTATAGTATCCTCTTTTGTTCAACTAAAGCAGATTTAATTTTTGAATGCAGGTAATTCCGGTCTTTTATTATTTGCCGCGTTGCAGAAATTCACGCTGCAAGAACTCGCGTTATACGATAGTCTACTGTATTATATTTAGCATATGATTTAAAACAATGGTTAATTACATGTTAGTAAATTTTCCAGCAACAAAAACTTCTAATCTCACATAAATAATTAATTCCATGTTGGGAAATTTTTCTAGTAATAGAAGTTTCTAATTTCATTTGAAGTTTGATATTTGAAGAAATAATAAGCTCCACTAACTTAACGTTAGCAGTTGTTAACTTAATACTTATGTTCCGAGTACATGAACTAAAAAAAAAAATTGATCGCAATTTAGTATTCATTACAGACACGATGCTCAGTGGGTAAATAAAAAATTCTTAAGAAAAAATGATTTGGTGACGGAAAGGTTTAACGAATACTAGAATCTGAACAAATGGGAAGCTTTACCAGCTTATAAGTTACTAACTTAATGAACACTGTGTTTACCTACGATAATCTATACAAAGAGAATAAACACACAATTTTAGAGAAATTAAGAAAATCCAGAGAAAATCAACTGAAATAAACAAAAAAAAAAAAGAATAATCGTGTTTCGAAGCTCGAAAAGAAAAGTGACCAGCTTTGTAGACTGTTTTCACGCAAAGGCACGCGTTATTTCCGTAAATTATGTCTGTTCGGCTAGCATACCAGCGGTTCTGGTCTCTCCCGGTGGTATATTCCAGCAATTAATGGCGGCCGATCGCTGGAAATTTGTCGACCATGCCGGAAAATGGATTTAGATTCGATGGCCGGGAAGTTGTAGTTCGTTGTAGGACAAACTACCACCTTCCTTCTGTATTTATGAGCATAGTTTTGTCAGCGCCGAGCTCGCGACTCCATTAAAAATTTACGACACCGTTCTGCACGGGATCGTAATCTTGTCTCGCTCCTCCTACGCCATAAATCGACTCCTCTTGTCGCGGCTATTTAGATGTAACTCGACAATCACCGTGCTTTCACAACATATTGCATATGAAAAATGTCGGGCTTGTCCTGCAAGTTCTACGTGTCGAGAATATTACATCGAAAAAAAAAAGAAAGTAAATTGCAGTGATTAAGCAAGGAAAATTAGCGAACATAATAAAATATTGATACTTCAGTCTTGTTCTGTATGAATTCTCGCTTGAGCAGTAAGTGAAGGTAGGTTTTAATTAATTCAATAAAAGTTTTGTTTGAATTAATTATCGTCAGTCAAGAATTACACGGTTGGGAAATTCGCCAATTATAATTGTATCGCAGAAATATGTTAATTGTACATTCGATGAATTCTTTAATCAAACGATGTGTCATTACATGCATCAGTATATTTTTCGATCTATTCGAGAAAAAGGAATTGAAACGATATTGCAAAAGAATTTTATTTAGCTATACTCTACATGTACACTTCAGTTGATAATCTAAGTTGTAATTAATGTATGATTACGTAGAAATTAATAAAAAATGTCTGAAGCTCTCAATTACACTGAAAAATATTTCACAGAAAATTTGAATTACGTCAAGAGGGACATAAATCGATTAGATCAGTTTTTTCTTAAAATTAGCTCATAGAAGAAATATAAATCACATTTTGAAGATATTCCAAAAAATAATAATAATAATCTCATCTTCCCAGTGTGCCTCGAATCACCCCTAAAATATACTTGCAACAATTATCACGTTCACAAGCAGACAAACAATTTCCCCTAGCGAAAACACAGGGAACACGTGTCGCGGGATCTTCAAAGCCATCGAGGAGCATTCAGAAAGTGTCGTCCCCCTGAAAATTCATTGTCCAGCCAGGCTCGAGCTGGCAAAAGGGTCGAGCTTTGCCGGACTAATGGGAAAACTAGCGTTGCGCGACTTTTTGTCGTTAGATTAAAATATGCAAATAAGCTGGTCGGCCTGTCGCTGCTCCCTTTGCAACAGACAGACCGACCCTCCCCTATTCCCCTCCCCATTTACGTGTGAACCTCGATGCACGTATTCGCGACACTCGTGGACACTCGCGGAGATTACGAGGGCGCCGCGCGGAATTACATTTTAATTTCATCGGTAGCTGCTGTGATTTCGGATGTATGTGTAAGCTCGTGTGAGAACGTCTGTGTTACATAGTGGTGGTTCTTGGTGAACCACGATGTGGACTGAGGTGAAGGATGGTTGTGGAATGGCTGGTCGAAGCTTAGGAGATATTTTATTTATGGGAGAATTGGAATAAAGGTGAAACGGTGGTCTGTATGCGCGTGTATGTATGGCAAACTGTAATATGAAGTATAATTGATAGTATAGACGGGGTTTAATGGTGGAATAGAATCGAATAACTTGGTTGGTTTGATGATTTTTATTCTCTCGAGTAGGGAAGGTTGTTTGTGGGTAAAACGAGGTCTGATGGATTGCTAGTATGATGAAGTATTGATTGAGGGAGGTTCTTACGCCCTTAAGCGGTCGTAAAGAATTAAACGCAGGATTAACTACCGTTGGAGCTAAGTACTCTCCCGTGGCTTGGAAAATTGACGATAAGCACAAACTCAAGTCTAATATTTTAACTTCTCCTAGCTTTGGAAATTGTCACTGATCTACGCTTTGTTCAAGGTCCATGGGACCATTTTTACTCTCACCTTGACCAACACAGTCACACCTAGAATTAAAATAGTCGATAATCACACTTAATTGAAGTTTTAGTTTGTGCAAAGGAATAATAGCTCCATCCACACAGAACCCATAGAAGTCTCCATTTGGAGCTCTGTTATTATTCTAATCATACAAACACATTGTCAAATACACACAGAAGCTCTATATTTATGATTGTAGAATTTATGAGAGGAAATATGTAATTTTTATGACAATTATGTGTGGTACACGTTATATAAATTCATACAGCCCTACTTGTTGTCGCAAATTTAAAAGGCTTCGCTTCATTTTGGTTCAGGTTTGAAGTCAGCGTCATTTTATTGTCGATGCTGTAATGTTAAATATGTAGATCGTGTAAAAGTTGAATAAAAGAATTTTTCGAAATTGTATTGCTATTAACTGTTTGGGATTAGGTGGGTTAAAAACTGTCCCACCTTTTGCTTACCTTTCTATGCATAGTGGGACATATTTTAACACACCTAACTCAAAGAATTAATCATAGTCATACAGTTTAATATTTTATGTACTTTTTCATCCAGTTGACAATGCTATGAACTAACTGTAAATACGTAAATAAGTGAAAACAAAAATTTATACAAGTTAAAAGGGGTTAGTTATTGAGACTTGTGATTAAAATTGGCGAATTTTATGGTGTAGTGAATTTTTGTCTTTCACACTCTGCAATGAAGGATTTATCAAAATTTTATTTCCTTTTTCTTATTTTGAGTAATAGTTTATGTTAAATAATCGAAAAAAACGTTTTTTTTGCACTTTCTTATATTAAAACAAATTCTGTGCAACTTGAGTTCTTCTTTTTTTTAAATCGTGTGGCTCAAAGAGTTAAATGATGAGAAAATGCAGAAGTGATTTTGGAAATCTACATCTGTCAGACAGGTGTGTTATTAAAATAAAGAAAAGTCATGAATTTTTCTTCTTTGATCTCCTCGCGTCCACAAAAACACGTACATCCACCAATACCAATTCTACCGTGGAAAAGGAAGGTTCTTCTGAATATATTCGGTCCTTGACCCTTTTTTGAAGTTATAATGGTCGAACGGAAAGATGAAACTGTAGGAAGAAGTTCGAACGCTTATTTGTATGATGGTTTTATCGAGGGAAATTATTGGAACGTAGAAATGGCTTGTTAGAGGAACCGATTCGACAAACCTGTATACGTATAGGTTACTCCAATTCGCTCTATCTCGTTTATAACCACCAGTAACATTTTCCACGTTTCATCTCAGGGAAATTTATCAATCGAAATATTCCACGATTTTCCAATTCTTTTTTTTTTTCAACAAGGAGACTTTTCATCGTCCTCATAAAATCAACGATTGAAAAACAAACCGTTAACGCGAACAATACCAATGAAATTCGATTGAAAAAACAAAAAGAGAAAAAAACGAGAGAAACGAAGGAAAACAAGAGAACAGGTTCGTTAAAAAGTTTAACCGTGAAATTTCCTCGCTGGTTCGTTCTCTTCTTTTTTTTTTTCCTCCTTCTTCCCCTTGCCTTCCCTCCTTTTCCGCCGTGTCTAAACACGTGGCTCGTAATTACAGCCGGTTTCTGGGTCGTCCGGTATCGCCGGACACATTTCCCGTTTGAACGTCGTAGTTCCGGAATTTTTCCACGCGCTGTAAATTTTTTTACGGCTCGCACTTAGTCACAGAAAAGTTCCCCGTGGATTGCACTTGGCTGCCGGCGAGAGAAAAAAGAATTTTTATCGGACCTAGAAAAGTTCCTAATTCGCTTAACCGGTGTGCGCCGTCGTGAAAAAAAAGAGGAAAAAAGAAGAAAAATAAGAGAGAAAAAAACTTTTCTTCCCACTCTGGGAAAGCTGTGACAACCGGGACCGACCATTATCTGGGGAAAATTCTTCCGAGCTCGTTTATCGTGCGTGTTCGCGAATTATTTTAACATTCCCGCGTTTAAGCTGAACCACGAGAACAATAAGCCGGCCAATTCGCCGTCATTGCTTCTGTGCCACGAGTCCATCCGCGGGGAATTTATAGGCAATTAAAAATTGAACCACAACGACTTCTTTTCTCGCTATTTCAGAGTTGACGACGGATTGAAGAATTAATTTGTTCGGGTTAGAATTGTTTCTCTTTCTTTAATTTTTCCTGTTTATAAACTTTATGATTTTTTGGCAATTTGTAAGTTTCTAATAAGAATAACCTTTTCAACAAGGAATCGTTAATTTTTTATCGAATAAAAATGTCATTCTTCCTCGTGTTGCTTTACGTTTCACGTAAAATTTATAATAGGGCTATTTGCTCTGCGTTCGACGCGTATACTCGTCATTGCTTGATTTTAATTACGCATTCAGTAACGGTTTTTTAAAACTAAATTCCGCAATTAACTGATTAAAAAGTTTTTCTATTTCGAAGCTGAGAAAAATGACTTTAATTTAATGTTATTTAGAAATAATAACGACTATGAAAGACACAGACGAACATGGTGATGAAATAATTGATATAAGAATTGAAAATGGAAAATAGATTCTTTAAAAATTTTACAGAATTGATGGTTTCTCTGTGGAAAGAAAACCTCGAAATGCAATAGATTAATGCGTTAGATTGGAAAAATTATTCCATGTGTAAGAATCATCTCGCCTTAAATATCAACCATCAATCACCAGCGTTCTCTCTATTTTACAATACAAAATAAAAAGAAATTCCACTATTTCTCCGCCAAATTTAACATTCACAGATAGAACAACGAACCCAATCCCTATTCCTCCATTTATCCACACGAATTCGCTCAATTTTTCATCATCGATTCCTCATCAACAATTCCCTCCGAGTAACTTCCGCTTCTAAGCAAACAAGTAACAACGTAGCACTCCGACGAATTCGTACAGTTCGCTTTTAACAGGTCGCTCCGAACGATTCGTTCCGCGATATTTATCGAGGTAAATCGAATAACTTTCTCGCGTCTCCTTCACCATTGTCCCCGTTCCCACGTTCTCCCTTCATCCAATCCTGTTTCTCTGCAACGTTTCAATCCCTCCACCCTCTTCGCCACCCATCGTCGCAGCTCGAGGCTGTATCTGTTCGAAGTTTAATCGAGTTCATCTGGAATTCCTTCGGAACGCGTAGACGGCGTCGACTAACAGCAGCCTTTGTCGCGAACAAAGCCGTTCTTTCGCGGTTCCAGCCGGTCCTCGCTACTTCCGGCTAGATTCCTGCGGGCGAAACGGTCGCTTGCGGTTTGGACGATCGTCCACTCGAACGCTTAAATTTCCCGCAAAGGAGAAACAAGGATATCGTACTGTTGAACGTTCGTAGGCTGTATTTCCTATAGATTCACGTTTCTCCGTCACCCTCCTCTCGTTACACGCTTTCAACCCTTCGTTCGTTAGATCGTTTGTTCTATGACGGTGAAACGGGCGAATGGACGAAGAGAGGATTCTATCGAAAGTATAGGATACAATGTTATTGAGATACTTGGAGAAAATTGATTTAGGATATTGTGTAAATTGAGTGGTGTGTTGTGTTTGATAGTGGAGGATGTATAGGGTAATTCAAAGTATTAGGTATGGTACAAAGTTAGGTGAACGAGGAGAAGTTAGGAAGAAGCTTGGAATATTTTGTTCAATGTGAATAGTTCTGTAATATTTGTTCCTTTTTCTGTTCTAGTTACATTTTTCGTATCTGTATTCTGAAATCTCCTGCATATTTAACCCTTTGACTCGAACCCATTAGTATATACGATGCGATATTCGCATGTCAGTCGTAGCGATTGGCTGCTATGATTATTTATCATATTTATTTATTATCTTTCCTTCTGATTAAATATTTTTAAGATACACTACGTTATTTTTAAAAATAACAAATGAATGCAATTATAAAACTGATCACAAATTGAAATAAATAAACATTTATGTGTGCAGCAGAGGAAGAATTTTATACGATTTCATTCACGATAAGATTTTACGAGGACAGCGAAACTGAGACTGAACAATGTTAGTAAAATTCTATGTTAGGAATCCAGTTATAGTAAAAAAAAAGCTTTAGTATATATTGATAAATCAGTAAAGGCGTATATACACGCCTTTCATAATCAAAGGGTTAAAAAGAAGATTTCTGTATCATATTGATGCATACTGGTGTATAATATGAATATAAGACAAATACTCTGCATTTGGTACGTCACATTTTTGCATTTGAGATGCATTTGTTCCTATTTTGAAACATCGTGTATATTTAATAAGAATAAATACATATATAGTGAATTCCGGTTAATTGGGACACATTGGGAAAGGATTAATTTGTCTCAATTAAATGGCTCTCCAAAAAAAGCGAATTTCAACTTCCAGAAAAAAAAAAGAAAATTTCAGATTTATTAAAGAAAGTATGTAATATTCGGTTTTGAACACAAATGTGTGTTTAAGCATGCAAACGAAGCTAACAACAAGTAATTAACCGGAATCCACTAAATAATTCCATTAATTAACTATAAAAGAATTTTTAATACAAATAATCGTATATATTCATTTCGAAACACCATGTACTAAATAAATTTAGTTAATACAAAATGTTACAAAAATGAAATAAAAGGCTTTAACGTTACGTTTACGGTTTTTACGTTACGAAAAAGATGTACCCAATAACTCCGTTATCTACACCAAAAACAATACTTCACGCTCTGTCTGACTACAGCACGCCACGTTCTACTTGCACCTTCCGCAAAGCCAGCGTCCGTCTCGCACAGCTACCAAAACGCAAAGGAAAAACTTATTTTAGACCTCTTCACGACCCGCTCGCCAAACAAATCCTCAAATCTCCTCCTCTGCAAAGATTTTCTCTTAGCACGCTCCCTATTCTCACCTTTTCACCGCGGGAAAACCTCTTCCTGGTATCTCTTTAATCCCCCGACCGAAAACACACACCCTCCATGACAAAAGCTCGGACAACAAACCTCCACGGGGCCGTAATTAGAAAACAAAGGTGAAAAAGCGAGTCGAAAAATATCTCGAGCTCTGGCGACCAGCTCTGCGAGTGGAAACTTTTTCACCACGAAGCGTCGTACTTCCCTTCTTTCTTTCTTCTTTCTTCTCTTTTTCTCTATTTCGAGGAGAAAAAGAATCTACAGCTAGTAGTATAACAACAGTAAAGTCCAACAACTGCTAGGACGATAATAACAAGAAGCGTGTCCCGTTGACAAGAGCAACTTTACAAAAAAAAAAAAGAATCGGTCATTAATGCGGGATCGTGGTTTCCAGGTGTACAACGTCTACGTTTTCTCTTCTATCGTCTGTTATTTAAGAGATAACATTCTCTTCTTCCTCTTCTCCTTAGGTTCTCTCTTTCTTCGCTTCAGGCAACGACCAAGCTAGCACTTTCAACTGTGCGTTGAACCTCGATCACCGTTGCTCGTCCGCTCGGATTATGATGACCCATCTACCACGGTCAGCTCGTTCAGTTTCGATTTATGGATAACCGATAACCGGATTCGACTCCCTGATCGCTACTGCCCCAACCTCGACGAGAGCGCGTGTTTTTTACGAGGATACCTGGACCGATAACCATCGGGAAGCCACGTCGCCGACGGAATTTTTCTTCGTCGCCGTTTCGATCACCCTGACTCTTCTTCTTCTTTCTTCTCTTTTTACGTAGCGAGGTCAGCTCGAGGCTACGATCAGGCTTTCTCTAAACCGTGATGCGGTACGGTCTGTATTTACGGGGGAAATGATGAGGTTCTTTCGAGGGTAGAGACGATGTTGAATTCTCTCGTCGAAGGGAGACGACATTCGAGAGACAGCGAGGATTGGTAAGGAGTGGAATTCTCTGGCCAGGCAGACGCGTGTGGCTTCTTTCGCGGCTAGAACAGAAGCTCTCCGCCTGGTAATCCGCTTGCCTGTCTGGACACTTTGTCTGAATTTTTCTTTCTTTCTTTTTTTCATTTTTTTTTTCCATTGAAGGAGACTTTGTTGTTGCGTTCTTTTTTGCTATCTTAGCCTCTTTTTAACTCGATTCTTCTGTATTTGATATTTTGACGAATGTTGAAAAATAAGAATTAATAATTAATATAAAGAAACTGGCTAAAAATTGAAAGATTACTATAGCAATAAATAAATTAAATATTACACATAAATAGCTATGATGATTTTTAAGTCACATGACGTTATAGAGGATTTTCACTGATTGTGGATGTTGAATATTCGTTTTAGAATATTTTTTATGCTTGTATCGGTAGTGTTAATGCAATTATTTCTCGACGAACCGCTTAAGTAATTTTTAATTAAACATTCTTATCGGTGAAACGAAGAAACTTCAGGTGCATAAAAGTTCCATTAGCAGGGCCGCTAGTTTCCAAACTAGCTCATCATTCCCACCAGTAAATCTACCAAACTTTGACAATTTCCAATTCTAACTTCACGTAAGTTCTCACCTTCCTAATGACCAAAAATCCTCATCCCTTTGCACCTGCCAAAATTCTCGATCAATTTACCTTTCTGATCAACAGTTACAATAAATTCTTCTTAAACGTTCCACGAAGTTTCACTATTAGACATCATCGTTTCTCTAACTACGCTATCCTGATACCAATAAACTCTTCATTCCGCGAGTAACTTCTTTAACCACTTGAACTTTCGATTCGCCTAACTTCGATCATTCGTTACTACGAATTCCTCTCAAACTTTTGGAAAAATTTCTTCATCCTTTATTTCTTTAACCTGTTCGAAACTTAACCTCACAGTTCACCTTTTCCAAGCAACGATATAAATTTATTCTTCACAGATTTGTTCAACACAGTTCGTCAACTGAACTTGCATGTTAAAATACTCGACGGTACTGGAGGAATCGACGAAAAATTTGAGAAACCAAGAGGAAATTGAACCTAAGACCTCTGAATCGACGTGTCGGGACCCTACGTGCATCTTTCAGTCAGTTTCAAAATTGTTTTACACCTTTCCAAGAAGTTATTGGGTTGAAATCCTGAAGCTGCAGGATATTACCTTTTCACAAATAGATATTTCACAAGCATACCACTGGCAGATGCGTTATTACAAAAAGAGAAACGTTATTTGGCTGGAACTTTACGCGCGAATCGTGAATATATTCCAGAAGTAATTGAAAAATCAGTATTTTCTGCAAATAAAGTTGTTGCAGATAGATCTAATCGCACACTACTGCTAATTTCAACAGTTAATACATCGAGTGTATTAAACAATATAAATACAATAAAAATAAATATGAAATTTATCATTTCTCCATCGCACGTTTCCAAAATTTCTCGTTGCTTCGTCCGCAAAGGGTTAATAAACTTTCCTTTCACTACTAACTGGAAAATATTTGCTCGTTCGTCAATCGAAATTTCCAGCCATTCTTTTCCATCAACACTCCCAGAAAATACCTCTCGAACAATTACCTAGCAACTCCATCTATTTCCCAACCCATTCCTCAACATCGACTATTTTCTCCTCTAACCAACGTCGAAAACACCGTTGTTACCATCTCTCCAAACCATACTTCAACCAATCTATCTCTCTCATCAACATTCACGACAAATTCCCCTCGAAACCCTTCGCAAACCTTCCCAGTCTCACCCGGCCGTCCCCAAATAAATCAAACAACAGGGAGCATCGGTAGCACACGCCTATCGATCTACTTACCAAACCATCGATACCCGCTGGAACCACCATCCACCGGAGCGTCGTCCATCACGCTTTCGACCTTCATTCCAAACCACCTAACCGAGCATCGGAAGCGGGCCTGGCATTTCCAACTGGCGGATGGACGAGGAAAACGGACGAGCAAGCGGCGAAATGCTCGCGTATCAGCGCTATTGCTCGAACGCTTTAAACCGCGGATTATCCTGCTGGCTTAAACCTCTCCCACCTCTCTCTCTCTCTCTTTCACGTTCCTCTTTCACCCCGCTTAAACCTGCCCACCGCTATTCTGGTCTGCAACCGCCATTGCTCGACGATCCAGTCTCCCACGCGAAGATTTAGCCATCCCCCCTTCCTTTTTGCGGAAACAGTCGAGATTAAAGCGAACAACAGACGGTAATGTTATTAAAAAGGGACCGTGGCCGGTTGATAGAATCGTAGGGGGGACACGCGTTACACCGGCAAACAGGACCCTAGCTCATTGTTCACGTTTTTTGGCCCGTTTGGCAATATAGACGTTGGATATTAAATTTGTACGGAATTATTGGACACCGTTGGGATTATTATCCTTCAGAGTTATACCGGCGGGTGGTCGTTGACGATGGATATTTCGTGAAGGATACTGAGTTGAGATTTATGGAGAAGCATAGCGTGAAAGTTGAAAGAGAATTTCGCGTGTGTATGGCTTGAAATTGTGCAGTGAATGTACTCTTTCGCCTTAGGATCGTCTCTGTTGAAACACAATGGTGCATAGTGTGGATGCACGAGACGCAATTATGCTGGAAGTAATTTTATCTATTTTTACAGGGTGTCTTATTTATTATGTACGTATGCAAATGATATTTAATATTGTTGATATTAATCATTAACCAACTGATCGGGGAGATCTCCCGGTGTTACGAAGAAAATGGATATACATAATATATTTGTGAATTGTGCGATATACGATTGCATAAATTTATCATTTCGAGAGTTAGCACACTCTTAAAAAATTCTGTGTTGTTTAACACATTTTTTTTTGACATTTCACTGAATAAATTATTTTTATTTGTCCGAGGAGTCTCATTTTTTTCTTTGAGCTCGAAATCAGAATCTATTCAACTGTGAAAATAGAAACGGTAGAATCCAATCGACTGTCGATAGAGAAACACTAGCACAGAGTAATACTGTAACAATTCGCTCGGTAGATAATTAGATATTGTAAAATACAGACATTCAAAAATCACAATCACTTAGTTTTTTGATACACAAAATTGCTTCGAAGCAGTGATTAGTCAACAGAAACGTGCAAATTCCGAAAGATCCTAAAATCAACCAAGAATAGACTTCAACAGCAATCTTCGCATCGCTGTATTTCTATGGATCTGAGGAAATATTTCTAGCGAAACTTATAAAAGCAAAGATTAATATTTTCATGAATACCAATAATCGAAAGTTAAAAATTTTCTATAAATATTTCATCGATTAACTTTCGAGTGATCTTTCAATCGCAGAAATGTCGAATTTCTGAATTTCTGCAAACGTAGGCTTCCTTTATCCGTACGAATTCATCGTTGATAAATAACAAACAGTTAGAGAGCAAAAAGAAGCATTCGCTAGATAAAACGATGGAGCAAAAAAAGCGAAAAAGCAGGTTGTCGCCGTGTTATCGATCGAGGTTTCGCAGGTCTGAAACACGTGGTGAACGATTTAGCCTCCCCTGGACAGAATCCACGTCAACCGGTTGAAGGTTTTTTAATCAACGTCGACCAGCGGTCATTATAACGCTCGTTTAAAGCCCCATAACATGGGGAGGGTGAGTAAAAAACGACGCGGCCACGTCGCGAGGATATCGGCACCGAAAGAGTCCCTTCGTTATGGACGGCCGTATATTTCACAGCGTTAACGAGCGCCGCCGCGTTTTGTCGCCGATAAACTCGCGACAGACACCGTCGACGAATGTCCCGGTACCACGTCGACGATCGACCAACGAACGTCCAAGCATTGGTTTACCATCACGGTTATGGTAATTCGATGGAAATTACCGTGTACCTGCAGTATACATCCGCTTCAAACGTCGTATATCCTTCAGCTTTTATATCTTTAGACTATTATGGTGTACAGACTCGTCCATAAATCATCAGGCACACTTGATCATGTTGAAGAAAATGGTACTCGAATTGGATTTTTAATAATACGATGGAAAATTAGTGTGGTTTGTATCTCTCATTGATGTGAAAAATTAAAAAAATTCAACTTGGAGTTGCGAGATAAGCTTTTCGTCTTCGTACTTGCATGTACGAGCTCTGCTTAGAACTTGACACGACTAACTTCGTAAAATACAACTTACTAAATTTATTTTACAAAAAGCTTTGGTATTGTTAAATATTAGATAGTAATATATTGAATTGTAGGCTTAAGTGTTGATAAATAGTAAATAATAATATATTAACCAGTTAAGTGTGTTTGACGACTATATCCGACATGGAGATGTGGCAGAATTTTGTGTCATGACGACTATATCCGTCATGCGTAAAATTTTGTTAGAATTTGATATTTAAATTGTAATTTTGGCGAAAACTAAATTATATTCGTAAATTTTAATATGTTTAAAATGTTTAGAGGTCAAGACGAAATGAAACAAGCAAATAAAAATTATAAATAATTTGAGTTGGATTCATAACTTTCTGAGAGCTAACTCGTAAGCAGTGCAGTAACACACACTGGTGCGCGCTTTGCAAAAAGATCGCCACAGTTAACTGGTTAAATATTACGCTTTGCTATTAAAATTCGAAAGATTGCAAAAATGAAATTAGTCACTGGAGGCTGTTTCGAAGAAAATGATCTTCGACAATGAATAACGAAAGGAAGTAATTCCAAAGTATGGAATTCCAAAGTATGGTTATAAATCAAAAAATTATTTAATTCGACGACTAAAATGTAACTTTATTCTTACTTCGAATATAAGAGGAAACGTTTAATGATTCCACGAACAGAAGTGTATCGTTAGTTCTTGGATGTCGTATGTTATATTCATATATTCATTATATTACGCTGCATTCATTTTTCTAGTACCGTGGATTTGTCGTGGAGTTAGGTTTGAGTTGCGGGGTTCTGAAGGATTTAGGTTTATGCTCTGCGGTGTGACATATTTGGCTCAGTACAGAGTTTCTTCAGCTTAAGTGCAGAGTTGGTTAGATTTATGGACGGTTGTGTACACGTGTGCAGATACGGGGATGAAATAAAGTGTTCTAGGCTTGAAGGACGAGTGTTGAGAAGCGAGATGCAGTCTCGCGGTTTCGTGTTGCACCTGTTCTTCAATATCCCATCTTTCAAATTTTCCAAATAATTAATTAAATTTCATAGAGATTCCTCTTGCACACTGTGCATTCCACTCTTTGAGAAATCCAACTCGTACTTAACATATTTGCATCAGATATGTTCAATAGCCAGTGTTTTACTTTCAGTTTTGCTTAGAAATTACGTATAATAATTAATTAAAGAGAAAAATCTTGTTGCTGATAATGCACTAAAAGTTCCGAATTTTATTATGTATTATTCACGAGAAGTTCACAGACTTTTTGACGTTTGGTGATAAATCGTCGCTAGCGGATTATTATACGATCGGTGATAAGAATCTTATTCCTGTCTGACCACGACCATCCTTTTCTACTTCCACGTTCGAAATACAGTAACGCGTTAATAATCCGAAAAAACCAAAGTTTCTCGCTAATATCTCAGAAACTAAGACTAAACAATGGTTACATACGTAAGAAACAGTCGTTCAAAATTTTCATCCTGACAACGTACTTAAATTTCATAGAAATTGATCAAGTGTACAAGTGTCCAATTTTTTTTCTACACTTTTAACCAATTTTTTCCTGTAGAATCGATCACCAATTATATAATATTATAATAATATCTAATACGACCACTCTTTATACGGCATTTCACTATAACAGCTTTTTTTAATTATGACACTTCGTCAATTTACTACCCACAATGTTTCGTTTCTCTTTCTTTTTTATTATATACATATCTGCTATTTAATTTATATGTTTATCTTTGAATTTCTGTATATTCTGAATAAAACTTTCTCCAAAGAAGTAACAAAATTTTTACGAATCTATCGAATCTTAAAAAGCAAAGAAAAATATGAATTCTTTCATCTCGAGAGACAAGGATCCATAAAACCACGTATATTTTCCCCATCCATCGACATTTCGAGTAACAATCCACTATATCGACCTAGGTGGCATCCGAAACTAATCGCGTTAGCCGTAAAAAAAGGAGAAGAGAGTTTGGCCTACCATCGGGCAAGATAACGACGCCAATTCGCTTGCTGGCAACGTCGCGGTCTTAAAGGCATCAGGGAGGGAATATTATAATATAATGAACACCGGGGGACTCGTGGCCCAACCGCCAGTCGATATTGACTTTTCTAATTAGAGCTGGCCGAGCACTGGAACAAACTGCCTCGATCCTTAACCTTTTAGCCCGTTTCCCATCGCCAAACTCAACTCAACCCCCCATGGGAGATTTTCCTCGACTATTGGGCGTCTACTTCCGCGAACTCGACGGAATATTTTGGTATTAAAATTAAGGAGAGCAGCCTTCGAGTGGCTCGATTAGCTTACCGGTGAATAATTATGTATCTCTCTGGTGTATAATCAATATGATTCACTTTGGAAAATTTATTTATTTAAGTATGTTTGCAATGTCGAGAGGTTTTATCGATGGAGAAACAGAGACTATGTTTTTCTCGTAAGTTTGTATTTGGAGTATTTTATTAGTAAAAATGGTGGGAAGATACTGTACAGGTAAAAATTGTGAAATTTCAAAAATGTTAATATAATATGATTGTGATAATACCTGGTTGACTATTTTTCTTTAATAATTTTACACAGACGTGTGCTTTACTGCGGAAAATTTTATTGTAGAAACAAGACAGTTTTACTGTCCTATCCACTTATTTCTGACACCGTGAGAGTTACATTGGTTACTTAAGCAAATATTCCTTCTTAACCCCTTGCCTTACGATTAACCCTTTGCGCTCCTATGGCGCCTCTACGGAGACATTCGTAACGTACATATATCATAAATCCGTTCAAATTTTATTTATACTTAAACAAAGCAAATTGATCAAGTAGATAAAACTAAATAAATTCACGAAGGTGTACAATTTTGTTTTCCAAAGTGGAACTTTTTCGTTTTCGAAAGTTTCGTCGCAGAAGTGTGTTAAAGTTGATAAATCGATTGTATGAGAAAATTTGCTCGGCGCGCAAAGGGTTAAATCTCGGAGAATCTTACGCGTGCAGACAATTAAATTTTCATCTCAACTCTATGCGTGGAGTTATCATAAAATAAAACTGAAATATTCTAGTTTTCATTTAAAAACGTTATCTGCAATAAGGTCATTTTACCTAGAAAATAAAAAAAAGACCATGTATAACAATAATTTTAATTGTGCAAGTTAAAAGAAATTTATATGGTTTTTAAATTGCACGCCAAATTCGAATTTGGGGTTAAAAATTGTACATTTTCATACTCTATGTAGTCAGAAAAATCCAGTATCTCGGAAACTAATGATTTTTAGAGACAGACTGTAGGAATTCCCAATTACTCGATATACCGAAACTTTCGTGATTTAAATTTTTATATCCCGCTGTGTGATACTTAAAAGGTTAACTTAATTGAATACATCTATATATCCAAGTATTGAAGTATAGTTAGTCCTTCTAATATATCCAGTTAAACAAAGGAAAGCATAAAAGGGGGAAAGTCTTCTTAAGGCTTTCAGATCCTCGTCAATCATTCTCCTTTATCTCGAAAAATTCCCGCTCGTCAACGGGCGCAATTATAACGAAGGAATCTCATTTCATGCGACGAAAAGACGATACTTCAGGGGGGATTTCGGCTTCGATAGGACTGATCCACGGATTATCCTGGTCGCTTGCCTGAAGAAAGCCCTGAGACTTTCTTGCATTAACCGCTCTCGAAGCCCGTTTCAGCTGCTCGTTCGAAGGCTCCTCTCTCGATGGCGTCGTCTCGTTTCTGGTGTTTAGAGCCTCGAGTCGTTTTAACCAACCGGCCGTGGATAGTTTAATTAAAAAAAACCCCGTGGAATCCACAGCTAGGAAAACTGCCCGTCCGCGTGTACGGTGAAATATTGAAAACGGTTTTAATAAAGTTGAATTATTATTTTTTTTTCTTTTTCTCGAGTCTCTCTCGTTAACTACCTAACCGAAAACAGGCTGATTTCCCGAGATTAATCACGAAGCAAACCGGAGAAGGCAGAGCCACTTGAAACGCGTTTCACGATGCATGCGTAATGAACGCTTAACTTAATAGCTGGCACCCTTGTATCGATTGTTTGCTTCTCTATTTCGTACACGTTTCGTAAATGTAGCATTTGTAAAAGTACATCGACAAAGCTAGACGAAGAATTTATTCCACGATTAAATTTACTCGAGATGAAGAATTTTTCAAAATTTACACGATATCTCGAGAATTTAGAATTCTCGTTTTTCGTTTGCACTTTTTTCTTAGAAGATGAAACAGAGGACGAATCTGAAGGATGAGAGAAATTAAAAAAAGGTGAAACTCAAATTCTTCAAGGAGTTAGAACACAAATGAGAAATATATAATAGAAAAGATAATTTGTACAGAAAATGTACAAATTCGAAGTAGAAGTTACTTTTCCACGCGAAATACCTTAAAAATATCGGTTTTTAATTTTTTTAACAACGGTGCACTCTTCCAAAAAATATAAAAAATAATTGAGGATGAGGGCTGTGTTAATATACTGCTACTAAAAAAATATAAAAGTAACGATATTTCTTTTTTCAAAAGATATCCGCATTTTTGCGTTTTTTTATTTTTTACAACTAGAATTTGCAACGAAAAAATCGGAAAAAATTCCCTAAGATGTGTCTTCATATATATAATATGTCAGATTTTTTTGTCATTCCTAAATAGGGGAAAATAGTCCGAATTTACCCTGCAACTACCCCCACAGTGGAGCTAGAGCATTGAAACAGCGTCACTCGTTTTCTTTTGATAAACTATCGAATCATCGCACCACCAAATCGATTGAAGTGCACTTTTGACCCTCTTAGCCTGCTAAACCCATCCCCAAATTGCCACGTCTTTTCATTCTCTATTTGCAGATACAATTGTATAAATAACAGCACAAAAAATGATCGGTGCTAAGTTTATCAGTTCTCCTAGCAGAGTAACCTAAAGTTAACGAATAAAATGAAGAACCACGAGGTCCACAGTCAGACATCCTATTTCGAGGCAAGAAAAGGGGAAAAAGGAAGTTCACTTTTCGAGCAACCTCTCTCAAGAAACAACAGCAACAAAGCACAAGGGATTAGAGAAATGCAATTAAGGACGTGTCAGGCTCGCAGCGTAGCCGGTTAAGCCGTTTGTCAAAGGTTTGGCCTTCTTCTTTCTCGAAGAACAACAGCAAGAGCAAATACTACTCGACTTAGCCTCCGCTACCTTGACCAGAAATCTTCAGCCAGGGGTGACACGGGGATGGTGGTGCCCGCCGTTAGGTATTTACGTAATGCCGCGGGGATTCAATTGCAAACATGTTGCATAAGCTTCGCCAGAGCTTAGACCTCGGTTAAATGGAACGTTTAATACGTCAAGAGCGTAATGGCGTGTGTCGTAATAGGAGAAACGGATTTGGCCCTGTGATCACGATGATACGTGCTCGTTTCGTTCCTCTGCGATTACTCTATCGAACGGTGGACGCCATTGTTGTGTCCGATTACATTTATTTCTGTATTTTATCAATCGACGTCTCTCTCGACGCTTGGTTATTCCAATTTACACTTTCGAGAGTTGTCCTCCGGTGAAGATTATTCGAAAATTTATGTTGCATTACCGTTGGATCTGCGATTGTTAACACCATTCGCGGAAAATTCTGTCGTCTTGATGACAGACCTGTGACAGACCTAGTCGAATTTCTATTTCTTGCTGTAACTTCAGTCTGAATTCGAAAACTGACGAATACCAGATAAAAATCGCAAACAATATCTTGACTTCCTTTTATTTAAGGCTGTATTAAAAACAGTGGAAGTCTCGATTCAACGAATTGTACAGTAATTATTAATTAACGTTCGGTCAATTTACATCTCCCGAAATTCATATTTTCAAGCTAGTAATTTACATACTACCTAGAAAATTCACATCGTTCTGTTGAATTTTAGTAGCAAAAAAAAAAAAAAGAAACAAGAAAGTTCATTAAAAGTTCTTTCAATTTCTAATATTCTCTGTTTAATAGGTGTGCGTAGCATGCAGTGGGCAGCGGTACTCGAACTTTCGTCCGGCAGTGTGTGTATTTCGTTGTGAAAGAAAAAAGAGCGACGAGAAGAGGCTTCGAAAGGTAAAAAAAAAAAAAATTCAAATTCATTGATTTGTGCCCTCTTCGACCCCTCCTCCCTTCTTCCTCCGCAAAATCGGCGAATACGCGGATGCGTTTTCGAAGAACGTCGACCAGGCATAAAGCGGCTTTGATTAAGCGTTTTAATTACCGACACGGCCGCGCTTGGTTTTATATAAGTCGTAATAGCTGCGCCGCGCAGTTTACACGCATGCACTTCATTAGCGCGGGGGAAAAGTTTCGGGCTTTATTGCTGGTTAACTGGCCGAGAGCAGGAGTGTTCATTATAACCGCGCTGGAAATTTATCAATTTTACTGGACGGAGGGAAACGTTACCCTCTCCCTTGCACGTTAACAACCGAACACAACTTTTACGCTTGAACGTGCCTCTCGTTCCCAATGATTTGCATCCGGACCCCGTTTCTCTCTGTTCTCGTTTTTCTTTTCTCTTTCCTCCTTCTCGTTTTTTATTCAAACCTTGTTTCACGTTGTTGTGTACAGTTTAGATTTGACGTAGATGTGGTAGATTTGATCGAACAGGTAGAGTTTGTTACTTTTTCTCTCTTTTTGTGTGTGTGTGTGAGTGTGTATTTTATCTTTTCAGAAAAGAATTCACGGTAGATGAAACTTGTCATTATTTTTAATTATTTGTTTCTTTAATTGTTTAAGAAAAATGTGCAAACGTTGAGAATAACGTGATTTTTAATGCTTGTTAAATTTTTCTGACAGTGACTGAAATTATGAGTGAAGTTGGAGATACTCTGTTCCAACTTGTGTTCGTTATACTTAAGGAAACGGGTTTCAAACACTTCCAAACATTTCAAATTTCAACTCGAAAGCCAGTGTTCTTCGTCAGAGTGTAATGTTTTAGATTAAAGAAAAATAGAAAGGTTTTTCGATCGTTAGAAATAATGAATCATGTCTGTGCAGAGAGGATCATATATTCGGTACATTCGTCGTTGAAAAATATAGTTATCGTACCCTGGGAATTATGGGTAACACAATTAAAGTATCAACACATTTAATCAAATCATAGGTCAAGAAGTCAATTATATTTTTGACCTAAATCTCATAGTCTACATTAAAAAAAATATATTTTCCAATATTATTTATTATAATGTACCCTAAAAGAGGTGAGATAATTTGTCATCCTGTTGGACGACTGAGTTAACTTTGTACTTTATACTCCTTGGACAGCGAACGTGGTAAACCATTCCAGATGCTACAAGTACATACCTTCGAGGAAAAAAAGAGAAAAAATAAAAAAAACCAGAAGCACCATTGAAAGAGAAAACGGCAATTCCGTGGCGGGGAATTAATCGGATTGGTGTGGAGTGACCTGCACTTCCTTCGATCCTTACTCACATTGTCCGGATCCCGTAAGGATTATCCGACTAAGGTTCTTTTCGTCCCACGGAGGTGGATCGCGGCAGATTTCAGTTCAGATTGGAACGGGAGACCGGTGGAAAGCCGCGGGAAACGGGAACCGGAAGCCAACGTGAGTGGAGAAGACAGATCGGGGACGTAAAGGTAGAGAAGTATAGAATGAAAGGAAAAAGGAGAGAAAAAAAAGAGGAAAACAAATAAAGCAGAGTGGTGGCTGAAAGAGAGGAGAGGAGGGATAGATGGAGAAAAGACGTTTGTAATGTAAAAGCGAGACGCTGTCGGCATTAGGGAAATTGAAACGGTTTTCTTTATCTGCCAGGATTCTAGAGATAGGAAACCCTCGTGTGTCTCTTTCGCGAGACTAAGATTTCGAACCGTTCTGTCCTCGAAACCCTCCAAATCGTCGTCGATACGTGGCCTGCAATAAGAATCCTCCGAGAGATACGTCAGCATGATCTCTGAGAGGTGGAATAAAAATGGGAAGAATCGTTTGCGATAGACTTCGAAGGAAAAGTTCAGTTGATAGCGTAACAATCTTTTCTAATCGTTTGCATTCGTATTTAAACATTTAATTTAAAACAACCAGACTTGTCAAGGTGCAGCAAAAATTGTTGTATCAGCGTGAGATCCAGGCCTTCGTACACGTTAATACAGGCAATAAGAAGAACAAATAACGAGGATACTTTGGTGAAGTGCAGAGTGTCCTAGTTTATCAATCTGAGGTTCTGAACTCGATTCGCGTTGAAACCTTGAAGGGGGAAATCCAACTGAAAGCCAGAAATTTACAAGATATTCGAGAATTTTTTCGGACAGAAAAAGATAGTGGTACATTTTTGGAACTTTGCCATTTATTAACGTCTATATTAAGGTACAAAAACATATATTTTTCAAAATAGCCGTCTTACTGATGCGATAGTATCTTATATTACTGATGAAATTTGACTTTTAATTCTAACTAAGAATTATTAAATTTAAATCATTTATAGTACAAAAACATTCATTTCCAAGCTCTGTAAACTCTGTAAACATTCTTATCCACCCTAATCACCATACAAACACTACTAAAGTCCACAAAAGCAAACTCACTCTTCATCTTAAAGAAAAACATTTCTCTCCAAGCTCTGCAAGAATTCTCCAGCTTAATCATCCACATACACACCACCGAATCTCCCAAAAAAAAGCAAACCCGCTCTTCTTCACCTCGTGAAACACATACCTTTCCAAGGAATCCTCCACTCACACTCTCATTCCTCTCTCTACGCTACCTGCACCACCAATCTTCCTCAGAATTCGATATCAGGACACATTGGGTTCCCTTTCTCCGCACCTCTCTTCATCCAGCCAGACGGAGATCCACCGTCGTGTCTATACATACGTGCCGGCTGCTCGCAGCCGCTATCTCCGCGTGAATGTATTTACGATAACGCTGAAACACGCACGTGCGTATGATGTACGAGGCTCATGGTAAATCTCGCAACGGGCTCAGCCGCAACCGCGTGCCTCTCCGCCTAACTGCAACTAGAGAAAGGGAGGTAGAAGAGGAGAGAGAGGATGCTGGCCAAACTACCCTCGGATCCTGGCTGTTGGTATTCATGCTGACAGCCAGCCTTTATTGACTGTGGATAAACCGCGGCGGTTGCGTGTCTCGGCACGCACACGCGTGCTCCTCCACCTCCCTTAACGCGAGCATGGATCGAAGGAGAGACCATGGGGGACGGGTTTTAGGGTGGAGGTGGTTACATTCGTATGCTGCCGGCATGTTTCGTAAATACGCGAAGGGCTTTGCTTTTCTGCCAGCGGGAATCAAACCTTTCCGTGTACATATTTTCCGTGGCTGCTGGACTTTCGTCATCCTCTTTCCCTCTTCGTCCCTGCACCACCTTTGGACTATTTATTTCATGTTCCTTAACCTTCTTCGAAGATTTTGGAATCTTTTCTGTCTGTTTATTCGAGCCGGAGAAAAACGTTGACGTGTTTATTGGTTTCTGGATGGTGTTCGATTGTTCGACGTGAATTTAGGGCGGGATTGGGAAGGGATGATGTTGCACGTCGAGGTTTTTCAGATGATGTAGTTGCAGACGATGGTTGTGTAAACTGGAGGATCGTGTTTGGTTTGTAGGTGACGAAAAATATTGGACGTTTTTCCTGTTTTAGCGCACGAGTGGTTTGAATTCTTGAGAAAGAATGGGCGGAGATTTAAAGCTGAATTCTATTTATCCGTGGAATTATAACAGTTCGGGAGACTGAGTAAAAACAGGCTGAAGAACACTGTCGTTCGTAAATATTAAAACACCCATTATATATGGTTTAAACTACATTTTTTGCGGAAATTGCTATTACAAGATTTCAAATTGTATAATTATTTTTAGGATCGTAATAATTTTTTATCTCCTGCTTAGGTTTGAATACTTACTATAAATCTGATTTACCTGCAACAGCAAAAATTGTCTCTGATTGCTAAAAACAGAGACAAAATTAACCGACGATTAAGAAGTAACAAATGAAGAAGTTGTTAGTTACAGCTGACCTGTGCACTCTCGTTGCATGGATTTCATTAAGCCGAGGTTTCCTAACCATTCAAACTAATTCAATTGAAACTACTTGATCCCCTAATGAAGAAAATAGTTGAAAATTGTTGGCAATAATTTCGAGTATCGTAGAAGAGGAATATTCTGAATGTAATCAGATCCTCTTCTCCGTTAAATTGACTCTATTAACCATATAGAGTCTATCAAGTGCTGCATTGACCCAGGTTTGCAGTAACAAAATTACCACGATATAACGCAAAGAATGCCGCATTGCGTTGCACAGTATATTACAAATATCTCAAGTTCTATTACAGTAACACGACAACCGTCCCTCCCCCTCTTCAAAATGCTAATCGAACGAACCACCTAAATCCTTAGCTATCCAAGCAAAGTTGCCAAGTATGAGAAAAATTGGCTGCCGATACAACGCGATACGAAATCGAAGCACAAACCATACACACGTGTATAATAAAACGTAGAGGCCAGGGACGGCGAAAGAATCGTGGCCAGATTTCGCCGCGGTAGAACGACGGTTGATCAGAAAAGCAATTCGATCTACGTCAAGGAAGAAATAGAGAAAGAGAGAGAATTTACCATGGAAGCGCGGCGCTCGTCAAATCAACAAGAACAGAAACGGGGAAACACCGGGGACGTGATTCACATGCACGTTACGAATGTTAGAAAAGACATCTCGACGGAGAAGGGAAACGTTCATCCTTGGACTTCTCTCTGGATGAAGAACGACTCTCCTCTTGTAACTTCTTCGAGGAGTGGATACAGAGGAGACATACGCTCGAAAAGGAAACCCATTTCCGTCTGGTTCACGAATTGCTTCTGTTTCCCTTCGTTCGTTCTTCTTCCTTTTACCTTGTCCACTGCTGACTCCTCGATTTTCCTTTTTTCGAAAAACGAGTTCCAGGGTAGAGGGTAGCAGTTTCTCGTTACTATTCAGCCCAGACTGAAACAGGTCCGGTGGTTTTCTCTCGTTCTGTTATATTGCTTTCTCCAGAGAGAGAGAGAGAGAGAGAGAGAAAGAGAGGACACGGGGAAAGAGTTAGCTCGTTCCAGGTGGCTCGAACGAGTCGTTTCAGGGACACCCTATGTGTGAGCGTGTGTGGTTGGTTTGATATCTCGCGCCGTGGATGCCTCGTCTCTTTTTCATCCCTCTCTCTCTGTTTCTCTCTGTCTCTCTCTCTCTCTCTCTCTCTTTCTCTATCTCTTTTTCTCTCTTCGGTTGGCAGACTTCGTTTCCCTTTACCAGAGGCCAGCCACTGCATCAGGCCACGCTCGTACTTCACCCTATCTGCGGATTCCAAATCACAGTGCCAGGGAATTTTGGCGAGGGAGCCGTGTGTGTCTTCCGTGGTGAATATCCAGGTATTTCGATCCTCTTCCCTGGCTACATAGAGGCGGCCGTTTGGCCAACCTCGCGGAGATTGCTGGGTGATTTTAAAGCCGACGTTTATTAGGGAAGCTCTGCGCGATAGGTTAGGTTACGTTAGGTTAGAGTGCATTAAGGTATCGACAGCGAGTGTAATTGCGAAATTTTTTATCGAGGAATTTATATAGGTTTCAGGTGGGACGGGACTGTCTCGAATTGAGAGATTGAATTGAAGGTGAAAGTTTGTTGAGGAGGATGGAAGTAGGATTAAGAGAGATGCGGATCTGTCGAATGTTAAATTCTCTTCGGTTCGTTGGAGAAATTAGCGGTGAGGCGAAATTTTGCGTTCGATCGAGATTTCGTACGTTTTCAATTTAACGAAGTTTAGCGATGCTTCTTGGGGATTTTCAGAGATCGAATTGCAAAGAAAAGAGTGATATAAAGTAACAATTTTTCGAATGTTATCCATGTGTCTATTTATCGAACAGATTTAAAAATTATTTTTTAATGATTTACATTTTTCTCGCGTATTATATAGAATTATATATATCATATTTAACGAGTAAGAAGGAACTTCGTAGTAATTAGAATTTATCAAAATTACTGCGAAATTGCACAATTTAAAAAATTCACTTTTCAACCGCTTAACCCCTTGACCTATGATTTCTTTTGGTGATTATCCATTTATGCATCAGCTATTTACTATTTTCCTACCATTTTACGCAAGAAACGTTATTATAAATTATAAGAGAAATTAGAATTAAAATTAATATTCATTACTAATATAATTATTGTTCTGAAATCTCTAACCAGAATCTGTGCCACGAGTCTAACTCGTTGTTACAGAGCAAGGGGTTAATTCCCAAATTATCTCACAGCTATATAAAACATTTATTCACACTTCACGAACATTACGCGACGAATCAGCAATTCGTTTAAAAGAAATGTAGCAACATTTGGAAATAGAGAAAATGCATTAGTTTACGAGAGACTCTTTATTTCGAATATATCGTAAGAAAATTCCACAAAAAAGGGACACAGTTACCATGGTAGATGATAATGTGGTCACATGAACACAACAGGAGTGAAAAAGGGTTTTGAAAGAATAGAAAATAATTCTTCCTAATAAACACCATCAGCGCTCACAATCCTGGGCAGATAAAATTCACGAAAGTATACTATGAAAAGCAAAAAAAAAACAAAAAAGAAAGAGATGAGAAGAAAAACGCGCGACTAATTAACCAACATCAGCTCCAGAGGCACGCACCAGAAAGCTCGGTTCAGCGACACGCGACGCTGTCGCTTATAAATCTCCGGGAACTCGGTCAACTTTTTCCCCATTCGACCGTCGCTATTCTCCCCACGGGGTGTCTGCCACACGCGAGAGATTGAACGACAGTCGTGCAACGTCAGCCATCGAGCGCCATTCCATTTTCATAGCGGATACGGGATCGTTCGTTAAGGGACGGAAGCGAGATTAAAGACAATCGTCGAAACCATCCAGCTTTTTTCTTCCCTCCCTTTTCTTTTTTTTTTTCTTCTCTCTTTTTTCTCTTTTTCTCATCGATACCACCGTCACAATTTCACGTTTCCATCGAACACCAAACCCTCTTCTGTATACACTCCCCCGTATTGGAACTTTGGTTTCAAGCTGAGAGATCGGGCGACGATTCGGACGGAAATCGTTGCTCACGCCGGAACTCGTCAGCGACGCGACAGATTAACGAGACCAAGGGACGATCGGTGGAAAAGAAAACGGCCAGAGGTTTTTTGCCATCCTTTATCAGTATTATACGCGGTCGTTAGGCAGAAAGGTTATTGAACGCTATCGTCGAGCGAGGCAGAGTTACGACACCGGAGAGGATCGATCCTAAAAATCGAGCAACCACGCTCGATCGACTCTCTCTCTCTCTCGTTGTTGTAATTGATTCGCAGCCAACACCGGTGAGATAAACCGAGAAATATCTGGTGGTGATTTACGCGATGAATCGAAGAAGTCGTCGAGCTCGTTCCCGGAACCACTTTCTACCGGTTCCTGCTCGTAAAGTGACCTCTTTTTAGAGGGAAGTTTTGGACGGCTGAGATAGGGTAAAGGAAAGTTTCGTTGGACCTGAGAAAAGAACATTTTACGTATATATGTATGATTTACTTGAAGAGTTTTATGAAACTGGCTTGTCTAGGATTTTCGTCGAATTAGTTATCGATTCGACGTGATTAATAACGATGGAGTTCAAATTTATCGTGTTTCTTACGTTGATTCTGCTTTTTTTTTGTGAAATACTATTTTTACGATTGATAAATTGGTAAAATTATAGATTTTACATGGAACGAAATTTGTTCGGGTTTCCTCGTATATTCCGTTTCTATTACAGCCTTTAAAATTCTCTTCGTACCTCGAACCACGTATTCACTATTAAGAAAATCCACCCCCATGGACACGTACAGGAATTTACATTCACTATAACGCTCCTCACGTGCAGATAGAATTCCAACTTTCCAAATTCACACCTTCCTTGTACAAATCCTTTACATCCATGAAACTTTCAATTTCCGTGCTGTGGTGTACAAGTGCAGACAATTTCACCTCTATTTTCTTTCCCAGTTAAAATGAAAGTGAAAACTGATTAAAAATGTCAAATGACTATATAGTATTTACTATTATATATGGAAGAACGGTGAATTTTTATTTTTATTGACAAATGCATAAATTAGGACCAGACCAAAATGTAGCTGATTTTATTATATTTAATACTGCGTAAGATTCAACCTCATATTCTATTTCACACACTTAAAACAAGAAATAATTAATAATTACTGTACCTACTATCGTATAAATAGAATGAATTAAAATTTCATTCTGCGTTTGATTAAACGAAGATTTTACCATTTCTACAATTGTACAAACACGGTAAATTTAAACCTCGTTAAACAAAATCAACTAATTATTCATACACACAAATAATACTAAATTTCGCCCTGTCGCTGTTATCAAAAAGGAAAAGAAGAAATAGTACACTCAATTCGTTCGATCAATTTACATTTCATTTGACGAAACCTTTCAACCACAAGTAAATTGTCCTTAAACGAAATCACTCAATTTTTCATACACACGAGTAACGATAAATTTCACTCCATCGCTGTTATCAAAATCTAACAGAAAAAAAAAAGGAATAATACAATCAACTGATTCTATCAATTTACACCACTCCACTTAACAAAACCTTTCAACCACCAATAAATTCTCCTCCTTTCATCCCAATAACTAGACCAATTACAATTGTAAAAAACACGGTAAATTTAAACCTCGTTAAAAAAAAAAATATCAACTAATTCATACTCACAAATAATTCTAAATTTCACTCCATCGCTGTTATCAAAAAGAAAACGAGAAAAAGGATTAATGCAATCAACTGATTCTATCAATTTACACTACTCCACTTAACAAAACCTTTCAATCATCAATAAATTATCCTCCTTAAAAAAAATCACCCAATTTTTCATACACACGAGTAACGATAAATTTCACCCCATCGCTGTTATCAAAATGTAACAGAAAAAAAAAGGAAGGAATAATACAATCAACTGATTCTATCAATTTACAGTACTCCACTTAACAAAACCTTTCAACCACCAATAAATTCTCCTGCTTTCGCCCCAATAACTAGACCAATTACCATTAAACATTCAGCTCGAGTACGCGGAGCTAATTGACCCATCGTCGGAAAACACCTCCAATCTCCTAATCGATCCATGTAGGTACGCGTGCCACGCGGCCACCAATTCGATGGCAAGAAAACGACGCTGGCCTGCGTTAAGTGGCCACGATAAAATGTAAAATATGTCTGTTAACGCGATAGCCTGGTCCAGGGTTTGGGAACCAACGAGGTTTGAATTAGGAACAGAGGGGAATATAGCGATCCCTGTGGAAAGAGGTGTCGGGAGAAAAAAAGAAGAGAAGGAAAAAGAAAAAGGGAGAAAAAAAATAGGGTGTGGAATGTACGTGGAGAGACTCGTCCGACGCTTTTATTAGGACAGACCATGTACCTACCTTTCTCTTTCCCCTCTTTACCAACAGTTGTCTGCCTGCAACCACGCGTTTTTCCGCCCCTGAAATCCTCGTAACACCGTCATGCCTTCCATCCCCTTCGTTCAACGAACGATAATTTCCTACCTCGGATATAATCGTTGGAATACATAATTATTCCAAGAGAACGACGATTCACAGCATGGCAGAACCTCTCGTCCAGCACGGGACAAATTTCGAAATCTTATTATACGAACGCAGCTGGTCGACGCTTCCAGTGTGATATTCGGTGGAAATCTGCCGGGCGTAAAGCAGAACTTGAACGTTGTAAAATCTCTTGGACGTCAGCTTTTACGAGGCTGTCTCGTCCAGGCTAATGACGAACGCTCCCCGTCCACTTTACGTCCGCGAAATTCCACGTTTACTGGTGCCCTTCCTCTCCTCTCGTTGATCCACTTGCCGTGGATCCAAACGTTACTTTTTATTGTTCCACGGAATAGGGTACTTTAGAAATTCCACTATTCCGCGGTACCGACTGGCTACATACATGTTCGTGGAATTGTACATCTTCGTCCCCTTCGGTCACTCGATTCTTCCACTGGCAAACTTTGTTGCACTGTAGTTGGAGGGAAACTTCGTAGACTTGGACTTTGTTTCGATATTACAAAACAGCGACAGGTTATATGAGACTTTTTGTATGATCTTGTGCAGGGAATGCTTGGATCTATTGGTTGAAGAGGGATGCGAATTAATCAATCTTTATATCTTCCTGATTTTGAAAATTTTGTTGTTCAACATAAATTTTGAATTTTCCGAATTTTCTTCTAACACTCTAATGGATGATTTGGAAGTTTTTTACAATTAAATATGTGTACTTTTCTCATCTTGAAAGTGCACTGAACGTAAATTTATCTAGGGTGCAAATCAATCTAATTCTTCCAAATTCTGTTCAACATAAATTTTGAATTTTCCGAATTTTCTTCTTTTTACAATGAAATATATATCTTTCTTATCTTCACAATGCACTGTACGTAAATTTATCTAGGGTGTAAATTAAATTAAATCTCAATCTAATTTTTGCAAATTCTGTTCAACATAAATTTTGAATTTTCCGAATTTTCTTCTAACACTCTGATCGATGACATGATTTTTGTTTACAATTAAATATATATCTTTCTCATCTTGAAAGTGCACTGAACGTAAATTTATCTAGGATGTAAATTTTTAAATTAAGTCGAATCTCAATCTAATTTTTGCAAATTTTGTTGAACCCAAAATTTTTGAATTTTCTTTTAACACTCTACCCGACGATTTACAATTTCCTAATCATCGAATATTATAGTTTCCCCCAGTGTATTCACATCCTACTTTATTTCTAACACGCCATCTTGAAACTGTTTGATAGCTGAAAGTCTGATAATCCTATTGAATTTACACAAAACCTAGAATTTATACCAACAACGCTAATTATCAGAATTTTCGGTTTTTTGGAGAATTCAAGATTTATGAGTATAGCTAGTGAAAATTATAGACAAAGAACGAAAAGTTGGCAGGGAAGAAAAGGTAACCCTGGCTACAGGATGCATCTAACAATGATTGTTCAGGTATTTTCATGCGGCTTACGTGCCACGTTACAATTGTTCCTTGCAATTTTGCAGACCGACAGGTTCGGCAATTTCGAACAGGGGCGAAAGGGTCCGCGCGATTACGTGCTGCTGCTTCGTATTCAATGTCTTCGTCAAAAACGCTGAAGCCAGTCGTGCGTTCAACACTGATCGAACCGTATGAATTCGTAAAAGGGACGTTCAAATGGGAACAGAGGCGATCGATTCTGATAAATAAGTAGGAAGTCACCTTTCTTTGTTACTGGTTAAGCTTGATGGTAATAAACTTGTTTTCTATTGGAGAAGTGAGCGATCATTTCGCCTGACAATTTCGAACTTCGCTGTTTATCGTGTCAGTGTAAAATATATATTTAAACTAGAGAAAAATAGAAGACTTCCGGCGTGACATTACTATTCTTTCCTTCCTCTGTGTAGAATCGTAATTTGAGATTTTTTTGGTAAAACTCTTAGACTATATTTTGAATTTTGCCACTCGGATCGGAATTGATCCAAACACTGTGGGTTGAGTGCTAATTAATTTTATACCGAGTACTTTAGATTGATTATGAGAAGAATAATCGATCCCCATGTGGTTGGTAATGTGTTAAGTTATTTTACCCTCTAATAAAACTGTTGAAACTGTTGAATTCGTCGTTAATCTGTATTTGAAGGTTGATATTTGTTGAAATTCAGCTCGTAGAGGGCTAGTTTGACGTCGGATTGTGTAAAAAGGATCGAAGTGAAGTAACCAGTTTGCAGAAATTTTATAATCCGATCGTCGGGGCAAGTCGTAGCCGGATGAATGCAAAGTAACGATCGGCTGCAATTTTCGTCCAGCTGCTTGAAACGCGACTACGATTTGTATCGAAGCGTAATTTTCGCCTGGGGAAAGAGGAAGTTCAGGCAGCCGGGCACGTTCGTCCGGCACGTCAAGCCAAGGCACGAGTTACGGGACGCGAAATGAAAGTGCCAGGCAAATCCGATTCCAACACGCTGCCCTCGCGTTCTTCGTCTCCTTTCCGGCTTCCCTCCCTTTTGTTCTTTGACCCTCTTTCACCCCAACCTGTCACACTCCCGCCCTTTCCCTCGACGTCCCTTCTCGATCTTCGTCGCCATCTTTTCTCATTCAGGCACGAACGTAATTCGTAGCCGTGTGTAACGTATCGCTCGTTGCCACGTCCAATCCCCCTTTAATTGGCGTAAACCTTCGACGCTGTGTCGACGATACTACACACGATCGAACGTTCACTAGACAATTGTACTTTATTTTTCTGTTTTTTTTTCTTTTTTTTAAATATATTTTCAGTTTGTACAGTCGTACGTAAAACGACGGAATTGGATTTTGTTTCTTCCAACGGTGTTGATCAATGGATCGATCGAGTAATCAAGAAAGAAGGTAGATTTATGTCGACGATCCTTGGAAGAATAGAGTCTCGTTCGGGTGTTCCGAGTAATTTATTTCGTTGCTCCTGAGATTTTTTCTTTTTTCTTAAAGGAGATAGTAATTTAAAGGGAAGCGGATGTAACTGTTTTTTTAAATGAATTTGATTTCTAATAGTGCCTTGAGTTAGGAAACCAAAGAATTTTTCTGAAATTCTAATTTTCGCATGATTACGACGCGACGAAGTATTAAAAATTGATTGCTATAGCTTTTTTTTGTATCATATGAAAAGTATTATCCAGACAAGTTCAACGACCTGTAACAATGTTTGGTGTGACGTAATCAAACGACACACTGTTAAGATCTTATTTTTAAAACTGTTTTTCGATGATTTACAATGACTGTTTAGGTTTCTATTATATTCAATAATTAAATTATATGCTTATATAAATCGAAGGTTTAAAGGCAGAAAGAGAATTGCACAAAAAATCAACGACGTTATAGAATAAGTTATGATCAAAACAATTATAATTCCCACAGAATGTATGATGAACTTTCAAGAAAATCTCGCGTACATCTGATCACAGGTGAAGAAAAAACAAACATCAAATATGTACACTTCGAGGCTATCAATATTTAAGCTCCCATTAACCTAACAGTATTCCCGAGACTCTCCTAATTACGAGGGAATTAATCCACACAATTCCAACTGTCAACATTAATCAATATCTGAAACGCATTACCAAAGACCACAACGTACCACGATGTCTCTAGCCAAAATCACAAACCATCTCTGCAATTCTCTAAGAAAAGCTACTCCACTTCTCGCCTCGTACATCCAACGCTCCTTCCGTCTACGTGTTTCCTCTGTTTCTCCACCAAACAGTCCTCGAACTGTGTAGCACACATCCCAGCAAGACGTTCCTTTTACACAGAAATGTTTCGCGAGCAAACACCGTGCCACGCCTCGAGGAACAAGCTACAGCAGCTTTTCGTCTCTAGGCGTACAACCTTAGAACAATCGACGCGTCAGAAGAAGCATAAAAGGCTCTTATAGAACATTCGTACATTTTATTTCAGCCAGAAAATCGTTTATATGTACATCGTCTGGTGTGTGTCGCATCATCGTCGAGAATACTCGAAATGATAACGTCTAAACGATTGTATCATGTACATAGTGCGTTCAAAAAGTTCTCAGGCTAATGGTTTCTGCTAAAAAGTTTTATAAGGTAGATATAATTTTATTTTTCACTGAAATGCTTGCACACAACCAAGATATTCACTAACATACACATTTGCCATCATTTAGTATATCTTCTTACAAATTCTTCCACTTAAAAAACAAAACTGTATCACAGCTAACAACGACAACGAAAAAGAACGACCAAATTTCAAATGTGCTCTGCAGACAAACGATTAAATACTTAGAGATTAAATGAAGTTAATAAACAAAAGATCTATAATAACTAGATCTTTCTTAAAACAAAAATGTCGCCATTAGAAGCTGTTCTATGATATAAATCTGGGAACTTGTCGAATAAACAGTGTACGTTTACTACAGCTGATTTCTTCTTGACAAATGTGTAAAAAAATATACTAATCATCAAAATTTAATCCACCATATCAACCCGTCAATTTCAGCTGTTGAGAAAGCGCTAGTGTTATAGAATATGACACAATCAGATCTACATTTCTTCCAGCTGACATTTTCACAGCAACGTATACTAACTAGTTTCTCTTCGTTTCGTGAGCTAATTGCGTATACACCAGCAACGCAGAAATTTCTTTTCGAGAATCCAGTTAAATTGATACGCTTGATACCGTTACATTGTAAACTCTGAAGAACGTGACTGCACCGATTGTATACACCGAGTTATTTCGACGTTCGTTCCACGTGATCTCAGCTCGGCGAGGAAAGTTCACGTCAGAGAACCCCTGAGAGAGTAGAAAGAAGAGCGGAGAACGGGTGGGACAGTTGGATGGCGATGCACGTCTAGGGAGAGAGCAAGCACGAAGGGCGAGAAGCTTCCTGCAAAGAATATAAACAATGCGTTTTAATTAGAGCCCCTTGGCCCGATGAATGCACAATTGTTGCCCTCCAGGGCTTTGCAACCCGCCTCGACCCAGACTCCATGCTTCCGGTTGCCAAGGCTGCGTGCACTGTATATCAGATGCCCTCTCGACGTAGATAAAACTAATTTTTCTAAATGCGCGCCTCAGGAATGCTTTATTTTCGCGGCATACTAATCGAGAGAGGCGGCGTGCCGCGGCATACGTAATATGCCGCGAAAGGAAACCTCGTGTTTCATCGTTGCCCGGAAGTGGATACGCTGGAAATCGATACACGATTATATCAACTGATCGTTAACGAAACATTGTAATCAACTGTTCATCTTTAACCCTTTGATTACGAAAGGCGTTTAAATTTTTTTACTGTAATTGTTCTCTAACATACAATTTATCGTTACATGTAACGTAGCAATTGTAAACAGCTGAATATTAGCAAGTTTTTCAATGTGAATAATTGAGAGTCACATCTCGAGTGCAGAGGGTTAAGTTTCATAATTTTTATATTTTATTCTTCTAACAAGACTCTAAATGCTCGATATTACTTCACGATATAAATAAACCTACTTCGAACAGAAAAAAATACATTTTGGTAGCACCACGTTGGTGTCTCGTAAAAATATGTTTATTCTAATAAAAATTACATATCTTCAGGATTTCGTGTAAATCGGGTGACAGAATCAAGCAAGAGTCGTTGAAATTTTCATGTTTTAATACGATGCATTATAATTATTATACAATATGAACGACATACGAAAGATTTTCATGTGTCAAAGTGTTAACACTCTTTCTTACGTGCACACAAAAATGACCCCTCTTAAACTGATCTTACATCTTCTAAAACCTTAAGGGTTGATAATTTTGCTTCAACCCTTGACTCGGAGACAGAATGATAATTTGGCTTGCTAACTAAGAAAGGTTGGTCTATCTTCGAACGAACAAGGAGAAAAAAAAAGGAAGATCTCTAGTAACAATAATCGGTGACGTTCCATACAGTGCGGACGCGTGTGTGCGGCTCACCTGAACACGTGACCATAATTCCATCGGTGGGGTGCGCCCCATAGGGGTGTGGTGGCTAGCCAGGGGCAGCATGTACACGTGCGTGAGCCACAGGATCCGAACGGGTGGTGTGCTGTGCGCGGCAAAGCGTAACACGTGACCGGCTTACGTAACACAGCTCCTATTGTAATGCGCAATGACAACGCCATATATTAGCCCCTGGGTTTGGTGGAATAGACGGTGTTGCTATGCCGTTGCCAGGTAGCGCGTGTTGGAATCCCCTATCACGCAACGTTCTATGTATATGCGTGTTGCACGAGTAAAAGATTCCACGTCTTGCAACAGAATCGTCGACGTGGCTAAATTGCGTTTCGCACAGGCTTTGGTAAACACCGTAGAAGGAGGATAACAGAAGGATGGAGTTACTACGTGGCTTCCGGTGCATAGAATCTTCGTGCTTTTCTGACGGGATCGAGTATCGTTGCGACACTTTATAAAACCACCCGTGAATATACTTTCGTGTGTATAGAGAACGACGATAGGTGTATTATAGGACGAGGAATGAACGTGAATTCATTTCGTGAGAGGATTGGAAATAATTTGTGTGTACAGCGTGTTTCTTAGTGTTTAGGAAAAGCTGATATAGAATTTTTAACAGTATAATTTGAAGAGGGAGAATAAAAGTTTGGGAGTATAATCTACAAGAGATAGAATAAGGAAAAAATGTTACATTGAAGTTTGTTTGTAAATTCTTTGTTTAAAAAAAAAGCAAAGTAATTATACAGCGTGTTTTTCACTGTTTCGGCAAAAGTTTATATAGAATCTTTAATAGAATAATCTTAAGGAGAGAGAATAAAATTTTAAACCAATAATCTACAAGAAAAAGAATAATAAAAAGATATTATATTGAAGTTCGTTTATAAACACTTCGTTGCGAAAAGAAGAAGTAGGTGAACTTGGTAATAAGTTTGATGCTACAGACAGTCGATCGGGTTTACTCGGTATTTAACGAGATAATTCTAAGTGAGGATCGTTGAAAATTGTTCTATCTTCATTTCGATATCATCACTTTCTGCATCCATGCAAGCTTCACATAGCTTCACATTTTATTTCAACAAATAGATATAAAAACTCAGAATTTCCATTGTACAAGTTTCCAGAGTATAAAATTCGAAATGCTAAAATTGTAAGTGTTATTTTCTAATAGTAAGCCACAAAGACACGTAGATTTAGGAAATAAAGAGATACAGCTGGATTAGAAACGTTATCATTACTCGTTCGAGATATTAAAGCTCGTTTTCATCGCTGTTAAGACACTCTACAGAGTTCAGACTACCTACACAGCAAGAAATTCCATTAGAATTCATTCTATAATCTGTTTACTTAACCATCCTCCTCGATAGAAACGATATCAACGTTTCACGTATCTATCCGCAATTACCAAGTGTTTCAGTCACATTCTCAACTGCCACGAGGGAAACTTATTATCAGCCGCGTGCAACGAGACAATACCGATGTCACGACAATAGTCGTCGACCACGTCCAACGACTAATCACTACGGAGAAAATGCAGGAAACGATAATTTCCCACGTTAAAGCGTACCAGAGGCGGCGACGACGATTTCCCGGAAACGAGCTCCTCTTTAATCCTCGAGGGTGGAGCATCCGATTCCGCCGTATACACACGCTTCGACGTTTTCCATTGATCCTCGGCACAGAGATACGCGACGATCAGAAGGAAGCAACGTTCTACCTCTCTCGAAACGACGTTCTATTCGAAACGATCCACAGTGAAAATAGCGTAAACGATTTTATCGAATTAAACAGCGAACGAACGTTCGTTCTTCGTTGCAGACGAAACGATGGAAGGGGCCGCGAGAGACGCGTCGCGACGTCGACGACGTCGGGTGTTCTCGCGACGGCTGTAGAAATTAATATAAATCTCATTTCCTCGGATACACAGGCATTGTCTTGCCCCGTTTCCAAGCTGTCGCCACGAGACTGTGCAATTCAAGCATCCGGGAAACACGTGCCACCGCGTCTTGGAAGGGAAAGAACGGAAGGAGGGAGGAAAAAAACACAGAGAAGAAAAAAGTGAAGGAAAACGAGCTGATAAAGAAGCTTGGCGAGACTTTGGATAGGTACTGACTGTGATAAATCGGGATCTAATAAACGTGGAACTTCCATTCCGCGAGCAACGGAAGGGTAGAAATAATGGCGACGAGCTGCCACTGGAAATTGGGTTATCTGGTTGATGTAGGTAAACGCGAGGACGAATATCGCGGTGACGGGTATGGAGTCTCGTTTAGGAAGATGTGTGGCCTTGTGGTCCAGGTTATTGTCAATGGAAATGGGAATTTTGTATTCTGCAGGGTGAACGAATGGTATGTGAACATGTAGAAACGAGAATATTATTTTCTCGAGATGGATCAATTGTTAATACGTAGTTTTAATAACAGAGCGCGTGAAAGAAAAAATAGGACGTTATTGTTCTCTGGTAGAATGCAGGCAATTTTGATAATGTATCAGTGAACAGTGGTATTCTCGTTTGCTGGCCTGAAAATATCGTGCTCATTAGCGAAATAAGCTAGCGTACGTATAAAACGCACACATGATACACGCGGCAGGTTCAATCGAACGATAGAAACACCGCTCTGTTATAATTAAACGAATCAATGCTTGCTAATATATTCGTACATTTGTACAAACTTGTAGGCTTGCTTTTACAATCGTGCAAACGATTCGAATGTAATTAACCTAATGAACATAATGTAATTTAAAGTAAATATATCCATAGAATCTTCGAGTTTCAATTTTGTGCTTGATTTTCCGACAATTTTACATAAATTGTATATAATATTCGTGGTTATGGAATAACCATAGAATCTATGGGATAAGTATCTCTGAAATTAGGTACGTTAGATGGATGAAATTGTAAAAGGGAGAGGAAGGGGAAGTGGAGAGGGTTGTTCGACGTCGAGCGATAAATAAACGCACGATTAATTAGGGTGTTCCTCTCGAGGGATTCTAGCTGACGCCGCAGCAAATCCGCGGCATATAATAATCGAGAATCGACGCTTTCACGCCGCTCATAGCTCGTGGATAATTGATACGCCGTCAAGTTTCTGCGGCGCTATGTATTCGCGCCTTCGACCCGCCCGAAAACCCCATATTGTCGGCCTGAGTTAATTACACACCGACCAACTGCTCGTGGAATTTATCGAAAATTAGTTCTTCCCATGACGTACGATCCGACTTATGGATGTATTTAGGGCTAATGAATTGGGGCTGCTTAAACCATCCCTAAAATTCAATTAATCGCATTGTAGTTCTATTAGATCGCTGTAATTTCAAATGTTACATTTTTCAGAGAGAAATGAAAATTGCCTCTTTTTGTATTTTTTAAATTTCAACGAATATTAACTTTGGTGTCAGATTATCGGTGGGTAAATTACACACACGATTTGTAATTTGTTTAGTTAATAAACAGTTATTTTGACGCATAGTGAATGGAGAAAAGAAAGAAAACTTTGAGAAAATATCATACATACATGTATCTCTGAATGTCGATTATTATTCGATTGGTAACTTATTGATCATTTGGATTTCTCAATAGTAACTTATCAAGAATTGTGTAAACTTTCCGTTGACAGGGAGAAATTTTCGAATTTTTCAATTTACGAATGAGTAGAAAATTTTAACTTTCGAAAAATTACGAAAAATCAGTTTATGAATAGTTAGACAATTTTGTATAGAGTAGTAATGTAAATGTTGTATTATATTGAGTCGTAACAGGTCGTATATTCAATATATATTTTTTTAACCTGTTCGCTGGGTTCACTTCTCGGACAGAAAATGAAAAATTAGAAATAAATTATAACCATGTAATTAATTTTAGTTCTTGCATATTTTAAATTTAATATAGGCATAACAGCGCAATTAAGGATAAATAATTTCGTTACGTACTTAAAACAATGACGAGTTAACTCGTTCTCCTCAGTTAAGAGGTTAATTAAAATTCAATTAGATGTGATTAAACTGATTAAACGTGGTTTCTCGTTAATCATAGTCATGTGTATTTACAGTGAGCCATATTTAAAATCCTAGAATTAAAATATGTTCATTCCAACCGAACTTACTTATATTACACCTGAACGTAAAGATTTGAAAACCCTTCGCAAGAGTTATTAGTTGGCAAGCTCGTTAAGACGAACGTACATTCATTAAAAATGCAGATATTATG
Organism: Anthophora plumipes; assembly: GCA_951804975.1. Classification (NCBI taxonomy): domain Eukaryota; kingdom Metazoa; phylum Arthropoda; class Insecta; order Hymenoptera; family Apidae; genus Anthophora; species Anthophora plumipes. The sequence continues at coordinate 26,006,092 of OX638112.1, read as the reverse complement.
ATCTCGCTCGTAAGTCATTGGTGTTATCGCCAGTAGATCTTGAATAGGAATAAACCGATATTACGAAATGAAACTAACGTTTATTAATTGTTTATATCGCATCGTTTTCATGTGTTGTGTGGGATCTTATCGAAGATGAAAATTGATAGGCGTTTCGCGTTTTGAAAATGAGCAACTGCTCGATGATTTATGAATGAAGATACGTGTACGTTCCCTTTGATGTATGAACACTTCTGTTATTGCTCGTATCTGTGTCACTTTAATTAATCATACAATGTTTCCAAGTATCTGTGTCTATAAATTCATTTTATATTCATAAAAGACTACATCGACTTGTTTATCATAAATTATTTTCATGTATTATACTCGAGTATTATAAATTCCTTTCCCATATTATACTTGCATACAAGAAATTCTTTTACTGTATCGTACATCTTTTTCCTATATTACCCTTATACATTATACATATGTACGTTTACTTGAGCCCTTTATTTTCAAGAATTTCTATCACAATATTATATTCGTATATTACAGATTCCCTTACTACATTATATTTTCACATTATACGTTCATTCTCAGAGAATTATACGTATTTATTAAAAAATTCTTTTATTTCAATTTTTTAGATTCAAATTAAAAAAGTAAAACAGTCCTTTCACCAGATTATAGACACACATCAAAAATTCTTTTACTACATCACCATTTGTTCATCCTACTCTCTCTCTCCCTCCCTCTCTCTCTCTTTCTCTTTGGGTACACTACACCAACGTATTACGAATTCTTTTACCTTTAACAGCAAGTCAAATAACAAAAGTTGCAAAGTAAATAACGCTCCAAAATATTTCTCCAAGTTAACCAAACTGTAACTTCCATCAAACACCACTTTCGTATCATTCGCTTTGCTTGCACTGATCACTCCATCTCTCTTAACGTGCAGCTATCGAAATCGATGCCCGATACTTGAATCGCGACATGAATATTTCAACAACGCGTTGAGTAGCAATCCACTCGCGACAAATTAACCCTCTCATTGTGACAAGCTTCAAAAAATAGATAATTCTTATTTAAATAGTACAATTTGTAAAATAGTTCTCAAAAGTTTCAAAATTTAAAATTTGTAAAAATTAAAAATTTCTGTTATTCAATTAAATTGTCAGAGGTTCTAAGTATGCTTTTAATTGATGTAAAGGTGAACAAAATAATTTTCCCGATAGACTGTTGTATATTTCTATAAACTGGAGTTGTATGGTACACTTAATGAACAATCGTTTAGCTGAAAATGATAAAAAAGTTTTAACAAGCGTACCCCCATTAGAATCTCACTGTTTGAACACATTGGTGTCTATAATAATCGATGGAATGTCCAAATACAAACAAAGAACTGAAACTGCGGATATATGATCGAAGAGACCCGAAAAGCTTTGAAGAAATGTAGGAAATTCCTAGAAAGAAAAGAAGAATCATAAAACTGACGAGGATGCTTCATAAACTGTCCTACAGCAGAAAAAGAATTCGTATGATTTTACGAATTAAGGCTTGAAAAGAATATTCAGTTGCTTTTACAACTACACGACTAATGCCTGGACAATCAGTATCCTGTCAGAGCACATTAAGCAACGTACTCATCGGGTAAGAAAATTGCAGACCGACCTATCAAAGCCTATGGACCAATATTCGAAAACCCACCCGGCGAATAAGCAACGTGCCGATTGTAGTAGGGTTGATTCGCAGGCAAAATAGCGTCGCGTGTAAGTTCCACAGATAGCACCATGGATAGGGGATCCCTCTGCAACCCCCAGATGCATCAAGAGAGTTAGGAAGAGACGGTAGAGTATGGGGAGGAGCAGATGAGTCGGAGGAGGGTAATATAACGCGAGGAATAGAAGTCGGTAGACTCGGTTAATTAACGGAACCCACATGGGACTGGTTCTGTCCAGGCGGCCAGACCTCTTTCCAACCCTTTCAACCTCCTGCCCTCCTCATCCTCATCCTCATCCTGCTTCTACTGACTCTGTCACCCCTGTCGCGCTTCCACGCCGCAAATACAGCCGTACGTAAATAACTTCCACGTCCCTTATCCAGGCTTTGCTCGTGCCGAACAACAAGAGACAGTTGAACAGGGGAAGGAGGAGGAATAGGAGAGAGGTGGAAGAGAAGAACGACGACAGAGGGTGGTAGATAAAGTCTCGGCTGTCTGAACGGAGAACCGGAAGAAGGCAGGCAACGAAGGAAGCTCCGTCCGGTCGCTTAATTAAAGAAATCCTTGTTTACTGCTCTGGACGAGACTCGTCGAGACTCTGTCTCGTTCACCTCGTTATGTAACAGGTGTCGTGAATAAGTAATTCGGATGACGGGCTTCTGGTGGAGGATAGCTTCTACGAAGAGGCTTCGTTATGTATTTAGCGACGTTTACCGGGGGATGATTCTTCGAAGAGATTCTCGAAGTTTGTGGAGCAAAGGGTTGGTATTTGATGTTGGAAATTTTCTTCGAGGATACTCGGGTAGATAGATCGGGAGGCTTCTTTTTTTTCTGATAGGTTACCATCTCTTTAAACATTACACATCTCACTGAATGTTTTAACGAGTACTTTTCGCTTTTCGTCGAAAGAAAAATATTCAATGTCATACATGTACTTTATTTTCTTCTATGTTCAAAACAGTCAAACACCAAGAAGAAACTAATAATTGTAACAAACAGACTCTCAAAAGGCACGTAATAAAAACCTTTTAGAATGTATACGAATTTATGCTTTCGTCTAATTTTATTTCTTGCAATATATTCAAACATTATCTATGGAAGCTTTCCTTAGCTTTCCGGGCATACTAATATTAGTCGTTTGTTAAATCCTCAGTTTGTAAAACGAGATGTTGAATTTTTGAGAGAGGAACCCTAGATTTTCCTCAAAATAAACTGCAGTGAACATCCCCGTCGCGACGTTCTTTGTTCAGGGAAACTGTGAAGGTTTGTAGAAACTTGCCTCGGTCTGGCGGTCAAATGTTTCTATGACTGTCACAGCGGTAATCCGACAGACCGTGTCTTCGTCACGTTTTACTGTTGCGTCGCAACAGACATTCCGTTATATTGCTTTCCCAAATCATCCCACGCAGCCACTGGATATATGTCACCGGAACAAAACGCATCGTTGAAAAAACAAAAGAAAAAAAAAGAGAAAAGAGAAAGAACAGAACAGAAGTTTAACCTTCCGTTTTATTCTCCAACCACCCGGACAACAACGAAACTCGTTCTGAAGCCATCAGGAGAGCACACCGTTAGTAGTACGACAAACTGAACGCACACCATTTGTTCAAGTCGCGTCAACCGAACCCACCAGTCGTCCAATCTCCGTAGCTGCAGTTCCACGTTTCATTTGTCCTCTGCTGCACACATACAATAAACCATTCGAAAAGAAGGCTGGACGTTGGTTGTAAAGCAGGAAGCTTCGATGAAGCAGCACCGTGATTTTTCCTGGTTTAATCCCTCGCACGGTTGGAATTAAACTGGGGACGCCAGTGACGGAGTCGCGGTTTCCGGGATGGGTGAAAAACTGGACGGAAACGGACTGACCGAGTGAGAAAAAAGAAAGAAAGCAAAGAAAAGGGAAAACAGGAGATCAGTCCAAGCGTTCGCCACGAATCGAGAGGAATCTGTGATCGTGTTGCTTGTTTTCTTTGCAAGATGAACGTCGTTCAACTGTACAGTGTTGACCATTCCAGCTTTCGCTATCGCAAATGGATCTTGTTACCGCTACTTCGCCGCGTTTCTTTTTCTAATTACAAAGATCATGCAACAGCCGCTAATTTACAACGTTTATTGTTAATCTGTTAACACTCTGACAGCTGCTAGTACGTACCAATGAGCTATCGTTTATCGGCCGCTGTCACATACGACTTTGGACGAAGAGAAATTGATGATTTGGACGTAGAGAATATAAATTTAAGGCACAGAGAAATGACTTTTTTCCTTAATACATACCGATACTATTTTTAGAGAAACAATTGCTTTCGTTGAATCAGTTACGATAGAACCTCGACAGTTGTACTCATGACACTTGCCTGCAAATCTCGTTTATTGCATTTCGAAGATAGTAGCTTAATTACGAAAAACGAGTGAAACGAAACGACAACAGAAAAAGCTAGAATTTGATGCACCTTTAAACACAATAGAAGCTACAGATTTCGTACAGTTAATCGACTAGCTCGATACTTGGAGTTCTCGTGAAATTTACATGGTGTACAGATTTTGCAAAAATACTCGACTTGTTGAGTTCATCGAGATTTCATGGAGAATCGAAAAATGAAGGAGAAGAAGGAATGTCACATGGAACAACTGTTGAAGGAGGATCAGTCAAATGTAACGTAGCTAGGAGAGCACGTCTCGTAAATCCGAAACGTTAATAGAACTTGTAAGAGCGTGTTCGTTGTGCTAGTTAGCCTGACACGTTGTCAGTGACGTTAGAACAAAGATTCTAGCCGTAAAACTGGTACGTTTCACAGAAAGAGCGGTCAGAAGAAGCGTTACAATGTGAACGATGAGCCCCTTTAGAGATTTTTACCGTGGCGCCCCTTTTTGCGTGAAAAATTAAGCCTGTGAGACCTGACGGAACCCTACTTCCACTCTCTGCTTTGATCATCCTCGCTACGGTTATTGTGTTTGCGAGACGAGGTTCAGCGTGGCGTGTCACTGGGTCGAAAGCGAGAAATGTGCAACGGGAGAGTGACGTGCACACACGGATGTTCATTCCTGTTCCCTAGGAACAAGATTGGTGTGTTTCTTTAGGAAATTAGTTGGGAACGTTTGAGCAACTTCGATGGGTTTTAAGATGGTCTCTACGTGCTCGAGATGTGGATGAAGTGTACATATCGTTCTTTCAACAGCAAAGACGAGAAACATTTACTTTCTCGGGAAAGGAGATACATCACTTTGTCCATTAATTTAAAACCAGGCTGAGTCAGGTTAGATTAGGTTTGCACTGATTTCGTACATAAACGGAAAAAAGAAATAAATACATGGGATAAACGATACAATTGATGACTTTGATTTATCAGGTTAATCCATATATTCTAGAAATCCTTTTACGCAAATGAAAATAATTAAAATGACAGCAAGTTGTCGATAGTTTAAGGAAAATATATTATTGATTGAAATACTGAAATTTAGTTTATTTGCATCGTTTCAATATTTCTCAGAAGGGTGTACGAATTGATGGATTGATTGGATGCGTTAATTGACGAAGAGGTTTCCTTCTTTTTTGAAAAATTACGACTTCGAATTTTTGCTATTTTACTATTAGAACGACGATACAGAATGAGCTATAGAAGGTTGAATTATGCAAGAAAATCTATCTTGCTACACTTTCACTTCTTCCATAAGTGGAACAATGCATCCAAAAGAAAAGCACACTTTTAAAAATAGAATTGTATATACATTCCTTTCTTTTTTTTTTTTTTTTAAGTACATAAATTCTTCCTAAGATTGAAGATATTTCAAATCTTCGAAATAAATCGTACGCCTTGTCGAGAATCCGAAATATCTCGCGGGATATCGATTTCTCAAACAACACATCCTGATCCTTTTATACGCGGAATTATTACTTGAATTCCAAGAACTCCTGAATGCAGGTCAATTATTCAGTGAACGCAAGTTGACCTAAGAATTTCCTCCATTTAAACGAAGGATATTAGCCGAGCTATATTCTATCCTCAAGCTGGACAGCGAAGTTCAGAGACACTTGGACGTTAAAACGTCAACGTCAAGATGATGGATCGCTTATTAACGTACAAATTCACCGACCTCCTCGCGTGCAATCCTCTCGAACGGCGTGAACAAAGTTGCCCGTTGCGTTTGAATATTAACAACGACAGAATCGTACCAGGTTGCTACCTAGATCGAGTTTCTCTCTCGTTCGATTCTCGATATCGGAGTGTCGTCAGAAAATTCAAGAAAAATAAGAAGAAAGAAAAGAAACGAAAAGAGAGGGAAAGCAGAAAAAGGAACGAAACGTGTAAAAATTGCTTTACATAGGAAAAAGAGGGAGAAAAAAAAAAGAAAGAACGAAGAGTGAGAGCAAATTGGCAGAGGAACAAATTGGAAATAAAGCGAGCAGGCTGTGGCGAAAGAAAGGTGCAATTTCGATCGCGTGAGAAAACAGAGAATAGAAGAAGAGGAAGAAGAAGAAGCTGCTCCATTCGTTACCTTGATTACGTTCTTTCGAGCAAACTCTCATTTGCATCTGCGAGACGGCTCCCTTTATTTAAATCTGCCTCGCCGCTTCGACGAACTCGATTCAATTCGTAAAGACAACGAACGCTTTCCCTCTTCCTTCCTACTTTTCCCTCTTCTTTTTTTTGTTTCTCCTGTTCTCTTCTTTTTCTCTGTCTCTCTTTCTCTCTCGTCCGAGTTCACCGCCACTTTAAGAGATTAATCGTGGCCACTCGACGAGTTTCGGTGCTCCGTTCCCCGTTTGAACTTGGAAATTTTTGAGAATCGATTAAGCCCAACGGAATTCCTCAACGATATCTTCTTTCCCGCTGTTTTCAACTGCGGTTCGTTTATCGGCAGAATACAATTTGAATTCTTACGCAGAGAAACTAATTTTTCTTTAACGATTCTTCTAAATGTAGTATAATTTCTACACACTGTGGCGGAAATATGAAAGCTTTCTATTGTAGGATAACGAAAGCTCTTTAAGGAAGAACTAGGAAGTTCTTTAGTTAGTAAATTGACAGTAAATGAAGCTTGCAAAGAAAGCACGAGAGTCAGTGAATCAATGTATACTGAGCGACTGAAGTGAATGATTATTGCCACAAATTTTTATTTTTATTTTACATTTTTCGTCATTTATATTTATCTTGCACTAGATTATTAATTTTTTTTTTAATATAACTTTTGAACGAGTCCATTGATATTCATACCGTACAATATTAACACACTTTTACCGCCAGTTTCGCAAAATTTAGTTAATCCTCTAACATCTTCACTCTGATTTCCACTCGACTAGTTACTTTTCAAACCCACACACCATTTTCACCCTGGATATCTTTTCAATTTCGAAGTAAACGATTCATCGAGCAGCTTTACACTATTTACACGCGAAGTAAAAGCTCATTCATCTCGACATTGACCACGATGAGAGAGAAAGGGTACACGGATTAAAGCAGCTCGAACGATTAATACCGAGGAATAACAGAGAGAAAACGTTCGGTAATTATTACATTCGAAGTTCCTTTACCATTCACCGTCCGTGGAAGTTTGCAATTCCCTGGCAAAACTGAAGTCGGGAATAATGCAAAAGTACGCGAGAGAAGAGGCGGGTAAAATGCAGCTTGAAGGTTCGAGGCCGGTGTTTTAACGGCGAAGTTTGCAAGGGACAGTGTGCCGCGACTTCTTAAAAGCGACGCCAGAAGCGGCGGAAGAATCTCTCTCTCTCTCTCTCTCTCTCTCTCTCTTGCTCCCTCGCTCTTTCTTTCTTCAGCTCAAAGCTGACACTTTAATTTTTATGTTCGTCACTGTGACTTCACGGTGACGCCGTTCGCATCGTAGCCGCGGCGACGCGATTCGCGTTTCAACATCCAGAACTGCAAAACTCGAGACGATAAAGTAAACCGGGACGACAGTTGCGTTGGAATAAAGAGGACATTTGCGATGTAGTTATGGTAAAAGGGCTGTACGATAATCTTTTTGTCTTTGCCGCGTCATTTTGTGGGTGTAATTTCGAGTTTCGACGACGATGAGAAATATTTGGAATTCAGGTTGAAGTGTTTTTATTCCAAGAGTCAATTGCGGAAGAAGAAAAATGTGAGAACTTTAATAATAATCTTTTCTTGGTGTGTTATGATTTTTTCAATGTAGCTCAAATTTTGTATAAAACTGAAGACCTGTATTCTCTTAATAATTTTTATAGATTTTTATCGATATTTATCCTTGATCAATTTTTATGAATTTAACGAAAATGAGAAACATTTTAAATTATTGTCTTTTAATTTTTGATTATGTTATATATGGATATTTGTGCTTGTATGTGTATCAAATAAGTTTTATTATGTGACAGTGTATTAATTTTATACACTAGTTTCGAGTAAACGAAGTTATACTCCTGAGAAAGTTCGAACTGTTTTGCGTGTCTGATCATATCTCTACCTATTCTACTTACGAACAGTTTAATAGATACTGAAACTTATTCTTCGACAGATAAATACTAAAATCAATTAAACCATTCTAATCACATCTAGTCTTTCTTCAACACAGTAATTTGACGATAGTAATTTTTTTAACACTATAATCTAATAATTATCATTTATCGAATTTCTCTACCATTCAACTTATACTTTAAAGCAATCGCTGTAAATATAATAGCTTTAAGTATAATCACTTTTCACACAGTACTTCCACGTACAAACCATGAAAGAAGGAAAGTGTACTCATGTCAGTTTGGAGTGTGTTACAAACTGAGAATACTAATGAAGTATACTGTTATTCTTGTCTTGGATCACTCTATAAACCCACAAAGTTTCATTTAAATCAGTGAGTAAGGAATCGCGATGTTCCTTTGTTAGAAGAATCGTAATATTTTAATCTTTCAATTATAACATCAGAGAAGAATTATAATATTTTAAACCGCATTTCTCACGCGTTACACTGCAAAATAATTAAACTACTCTATCAATCTTTTCATCGCGTAAAATTACACAGAACAGATGAAACGTTTTTCATTGCAAACACATATCCGTATGAATGAATGACCATAAATATTCCCTAAATTAAACACTTTTAATTCCGGACTTTTCGTTCGGACTATGTGTCGCGGATCCATCAGGCCCCTTTTACAATTTCTTTAAAAATATCAAAATAAAGAAAAAGAAAGGTTCAGTCCGGAATAAAAAAGGAAAATATTCGGTACGAAACAAATTCATTTTACTATCTAGATAATAAATCGCTTAGTAAAACAACCACAGTAAAACGAGGTCTCTTTTGTACAGAAATAAAACAATTAATTAATCCCATCAGCAGACTAATTTCTCCAGCGACTTAACTTTAAACGAGTGACAATTACCCAGCAGATTCTCTCAGTCCATGAGAGGGAACACCTTAACGCACACCGACTTTTCATCGTCCAGACAATAGCCCGAGCGTCGTCGATCGATCCACAATCGTCGCCACGGTTTTCACCAACCAAACCTCCCTCTTCCCTCTTTCCACCCGCGGAAGAATCGAGGAAATGCAATAAGGAGCGCGGGGGAATCGAAGAACAATAGGGGGTGACAGAGGCACGGAAACGAAGAAATAGAAGCCGACGCGGCGTTCGAAGCACGTATTGCCCCTTTAGTTTGCGGCTACGGATATACGTCGACCTCTTAAAAGCTCCCACAAGCCTCTCTCGCGGAATTCTCCCTCTGGTTCGAAAGGGAATGCACACGCGAAACAGGGGAAGAGATAGAGAGAGAGAGAGAGACAAAGAGGGATGATAGAGAGACACAGAGTGAGAGAAAGAGGGAGAGAACATCCTCCCCTCTGTTCACAGGAGAGCTTAAACCGAAAACATAATCAAATCTCGCTGAGAGCTGCTGCGGTGCAAAGTTACTAATTGCTTAATTTCCCTCGACTTGCTCAACGTGCCTCTTTCTACCACTCTATCCCAGTTTGTTCTATAGCGACCTCTTTGTCTGATACGTTACCATTCGAGTTTGATCCGGCTGTCCTATTCCCGATCTACCGGCCCTGTATTTTCCTCTTTATTTATACCAACTCTCCCTCTCGTCTTGTCTCTTCTTCGTAGACGAGGAGGGACATATAACGCTATCCACACCCATCCAGAAGTCCTCTTCGATTCTCTTGCTTACTTTCTTGTCCCTTGCCATTCACCCTCTGCTTTATTACTTTCGGCCGGCCTTACTCCACTGGTCTTTGCCACCGTTCCACTGGTCTGTGTGGAATTTCATACGAATTACTTTTATTATTTTCGTTGAACTTTTTGCGGTATCTCGAAAGGGTTACGTCGAGTTTACGAGGTTCGAGATGACGGGGAATGATTTGTGGATGTTTGAGAGCATTAGAGAAGTTCTGTTTGGGATTTTGTAGCTGCTTGTGAGACAATTTTTTTTTTATATAGTTGGATAGATTCCTTTTAAGAGGTAAGAATATCTGTGACATTGTTGGACGTTCAATTTGAAGAGATATTTTTGATGAAGAATGTACATTTGATAAATATTTGTTCGAGGAACTGTACCTTATAAGAATTTCGTTAAAATAGATGAGATAAATTCGACAAAATATTGCTGAAAATTTGCCTTTTGAAGAGTAGATGTAGAGGCTCTTCTTGAGTGAACGAGAAACCGATTTTTTATTCGAGAAATCGATTTATCAGAGATTATTTGATTGTACGCATTAATAAGAGCGAGGAAAAGTTACTGGAAAATAATTGTTTCTGTAATTTTGCTCGTGAAAGCCTAAATGCGTCAAATCGACGCGTCCTGTAAATTTAGTGTTAAAGATGCTCATACTTGAACATGAATTTGACAGATTAGACATTCAAAGACTTGATAGATTGACGAAGGAAACAGATTGAATTGACCACTATAAAATTTGATAAGAAAAATGACAATTTTTGCACTTTTATAGTCTTTTATATTAATTATTTAATACTGAATGTTTGATATTTAAGAGAGACTTTTTTCATCGTCGTTTAAAAAAATTTTACTACTCCCGTTTGTCAACTTTCGTCTTATTAGCCCTTTCGTCCATTACCCTCTCGTTTTTGCCGACTGTCTCTCGAAACCGTCGAGGAAAACTACGAGGCAAGAACAACCGATGAAACTTTCTCGCGAAACGAAGGAGGAAAAGCAGCGGCGAGCAGCTTTCTCTCAACAGAAAAGAGAAATTGCACGCGAAGAGGGCGAGAATCTTCTCCGTTGTCGACGAGTGTTATTCCTTGTTCCTCGAACCGCTTTCATTCCATTTCTTAGCTGCTCCTCCTGTCACTCTGCTCGAATACTGGCCCACGAATAAGTACATCTCGTTCCTCTATCCCCTCTTCTACAATGTTTACCACAGAAATAACTTTACCCGCGAGAAATACTATTTTTTCCCTTCGATAAACTATACAGTCTTCGTTTAATTTGTTCCCGATCACTAATTTACTAGAAAAATAGTTTTACTCATGGAGAAAATACTTTCTTTCATTAGACAAAATCGTGCAACCTATATTTTACTGCTAACATCGTAGAAAAATTCATTTTACTCCTCAGAAATATTGTATTTCTCTTCGATGAACTATACAGTCTCCATTAAACTATTTTATGGTCACTAATATAGCAAAAAAGTAATTTTACTCGTGGAAGAAATACTTTTCTCTATCTAAGAAAAATTAGGCAACCTTTATTTGACTGCTAATGCAATAAAAAAATAATTTTACTTGTGGAAAAAATATTTTCTTTCATTAGAAAAAATCGTGCAACCTATATTTGACTGCTAACATCGTAGAAAAATTTATTTTTCTCCTCAGAAATATTATATTTCCCTTCGATAAACTATACAGTCTTTATTCAACTGTTCCTTAGTCACTAATTTACCAGAAACATAATTTTACTCGTGGAAAAAATATTCTTTTATTATAAAAAATCGTGCAACCTTTACTCAATTGCTAATGTAACAGAAAAATAATTTTACTCTGTAGGAATATTGTATTTCCCTTCGATAATCTATACAGTCTTCATTCAACAGTTTCCCGATCCCTAATTTACCAGAAAAATAATTTTACTCGTGGAAAAAATGCCTCCTTTTACTAAGAAGAACTGTGCAACCTTTATTTGACTGCTGATATAATTGAAAAATCATTCTACTCGTAAGGAATATCTCTTTTTCTCATCGTGAAACTGTACATTCCCCATTCGACCGTTCCACGATCGCAAAAATGATCTCATCCCCATAAAAATGAACTTCTTCCTACGAAAGACGATACACCCATCGTTCAACTGTTCCCCTAATAGCTAATAAAGGTCTGAAGATTTTAATTAACCAATTAATGGTGGGGTGTAGCGTGAAATTACGAGAGTTCGCGTAGTCGTAGCGGAGTAACGAAGTTATTTCGGTTTGTTTTGGCGAGAGCATCGAGAAGTTGGTCCGTTGGGCGTTCAAGACGTTCTGGTTGAAGCAAATCGAGAGACAGGGCGATTAGGCTAGACGAGGATGACGAGTTTAAAGCTTGGGGGTGTAGAGGTCTGGCTTCTGCCTCGAGTGAAACGTCAACAACGATAATCTGAAGTGAAAGGATGATGGCGGCGACGACGACAAGGAGTCTCGAGCCAGGACGAATTTAATGCCAGACGAAGCTGGTATTAAGGCGAGACGCTGCTGAGAAAACTGTGACTATAATAGCGGATGATTATTTCGACCACTTTGTAGACAATCCTTAATCTCTCTGCCATTTTTCTGACTTCTTTCTAACATCTTCGAGTATGCTTCCTTCTAAACACCGTACAGTGAACATCGTTAGCTCGAATTGTTCCAAATTTTTAATACTAATCAAAACGCGATTGTTCTCGACAAACGTGAAAGTATGACACGATAGATGTAACAGAAACAATTTCTTGAAATTCCTAGATGTAACGTTAAGCTACTTTTGCCTAATTGTCGGTGTTTTATTGATAAAACTCATTTCTACGGAAAATGATATTTTTCTCGTTTACACCAGATTTACGAGACACGTCAATTCGACGGATTTCGGATTTCACGAGAGCAAAATTACACAAACTGTTGCTATCACTTTCCACCAATTTTTGCTGAGTTTTATTAATGGTATGACGCGAAAATATATCGTTTTCATTCGTGACAGGGAATATGTCAAATCATTCTAAAATAGAGGGACAGAAAATATCGTTGTTTAAACATTTTTTCAATCACAATAATGTCTGTCTTTCCATTAATAGAATGATTGAGAATTTTTAGAGATTCTCTCAACAAATCTTTATTGATGAATTTTCACTGCACGTTATATTACAGAATGGTTCAAAGATCAATTTTCGTGGACTTTTTTGCAATACGCTTCGCCCTGTTCTGCTCGAATAGCACCGACTTACAGAAATAACTTTAATTTACCTTTCCTTTCTTTGATTCTCCTTTATGAACCTACCGTTCCCTCGGCAAACTTTCATATATTAGAGCGAGGACAGGACGCAGAGACGTAACGTGAATATAAAGAGTTCAAATAAAGAATGGGCGGAGGGAAATGTCGTAAGGCTGCAACGAAGAGCAAGAGGAAAAAATAAAAGAATGTGAAATTTGTTCTTTAGCCAAGAAAGAATCTTCATACTCTAAAAACTCACAACATACACAAATATTCTATCAGAATAAGAAGTTTACTCGCAAGCACAAAGGACGACCAAAAATTTTACTTAGAAGTGTCGTTCACGAGGAAATCTATTAAAAATAATTTCAAAAATTAAGTAAACATACTAAGTTAAATCGATAAAAAGTCTCCCGTTCCATTTTTCACATTTGCAAGAATCACAGTCGAAAAGTATTTCAAAGAACTCGGAATAAACCAAAATTATCAGTGGAAAATTAATGAAAAAATTAGAGCAATAAAAATTAAGAAAAAAAAAAAGATAAGAAAATTCTTAAAAAAGTGTAAAATAGGAGAGTAAATTGGACTGCAACTGTGTACGAAAGCAAAATATTAGCGATTACGTGGCAGAGATGAGGTTAATTGCAGAACCTTCACGATTCTGTCGTCATCGTTCATCCTCTTGCTATTCCCTCTTTTCCCCAAGCCAGACCGTCGAAATAAGCGGGATTTTTGCACGGGGATCGGACACCTCGAAGATTAATCGAGCGTGCAGAGGGAAACGTCGGCTGATGGCCGCGTCATAATTTTCATCGGGCGTCCAAGCCTCGATTTATAATGACAGACACGCGGCACACGTCGGTTCTTGAAACGTCATCGATCCACCACCTCGATGAATCGAACCACCTGTCACGTTTCTCACACCGTCCAGGTAATTCCTCGATGCACCTTTCGCTGCGAGAAATTTTTTATCGACCACGAAAAATTTGGTCACAGGGGATTTAAAAAAATCGCATTTGCTTTTTTTCTGGTTTCCCAAAACATTAATGCTGTCGAAAATTGTTGAATAAAAAATAAAAAAATATTAAAAATACCTCTTAAAATTCAGAAAGAACTAAAGATATCCCTAGATTTGATAGAAAGACTAGTTAAATCAATACCTTAAAAAGGTTGAGACTACAATTAAATCGGACAAATATTTTACTGGAGTTGATAATTTTTAATTAATTAATTTTGAGTGTAACATGAATAAAATTAGAAAAACTATTTAATTATACATTTTACTATTTCATTGAACATTTTAATATATCGTTAAATTTCTCCTCTTTGTGCAGTAATTATTCATTTTGGCGAATGTTACGTTATTTCATATTCATAAAGAGTTACGTATGTATTTTTAATTGAAAAATTAGATTTGCAACAAATTTTGAAAAAACTGCAATTGGTCGGAATTGCGAAGAAAATAGTAACGGGCCGCTTTCTACAATTTTCTTTATCTGAGCCTGTGATGAACATTTAAAAAAACACGTTTTTCAGATTTATGCCAATTATACACATATTTCAAACAATTTGAAAAAAAAACTGAGAAAAAAATATAAACAAAGAAATTTTTTCCTGAAAAATATCGGCATTTTTGTGTTTTTTATTTTTTACAACTAGAATTTGCAGCTAAAAAATCTACAAAAATTCCGTAAGATGTGCATTCATATAAGTAATATGCTAGATTTTTTTCAAAAGTTTTGCACATTACTAAATAGGGAAAATAGTGATAATCCGAATTTACCCTGTAACTACCCCCATGGTCGAGCTAGAGGATTGAAACTTGGTGTCACATGTTTTCATTCGGTAAACTATCCAATAGTCCATCGCACCATCAAATCGATCGAAGAGCACTTTTAACCCCCATAGCCTGCTAGAGCCTTTCATGAAAATAGATTAACGTTGCTACGAGCTGTTAAATGTAACTTAAATCTTTCACGATTTCCCACAACTGCGTTAAATCTACGAATTCCTGTCGTTTGTTTCACCCTGTATAATCACCTATAGTCAACAAATTGCATAAAAAAAGCAAACAAAGAGAACCGCCAGAAAAACTGTCACTTTGACATGAAAAATGAAAACGAGCGTGTAATAAAACACAGAACAATTTTGTCACGATGCAGCGAGAAATTTCATATCCAACGATATGGATGCTCCTTTCGCGAAAGTCTCGGCAAACGTAACGTTGAACCGTTGTAATCGCGAAAACGGATTCAGAGCTGTCCTTTGTGCGAAAGAAGGAGGATATGTACGCGGACTTTATGGAGATGGAGGTTTCTCGCGGTCAAAGCGAGATTAGAATTCTTCTGTCCACTGAGAATCCCCGGTGCATTCCAAAACTTGCCCGCGTACAAAAGTCGAAACACCGAAACAAACGTTTCGCTCTCGTCAGGAGTTCGAAGCTCGTGGAATCTGTACAACGAAAGAGAGTTGAAATATAAGAGAAAGATAGAGAGACAGATAGATAGTCCTCCGTTAACACTGGACCGCAGGTTAGAAACTAATAAACTCAACGACCATAAAGCTAGCAACTTATGCAACATTCTACAGACGAGAAATTACAAATCCTGTATAAACCGCACAGGATACAAGGTAGGAGAGCCAGTTGGTAATGGCAATTTGCAACTACGTTTCAACATACACGTTCATTTCCTCGGTTAAATATCTCCAAAGAGATGTGCTTTTTGCTTAATGAACCTAATTGAATTTGCTCCCGAGGTCTCGTTGTTGGTACCTGTATTATTCGATTTAGGCGGAGCGTAGAAGTAGATGCTTGGGAAAATAAAAGTGCTGATAAACGTGAAAAACGTGTAAATTAAAGCCTTTTCGTTTATCGTGTTAAATGTAATTCACACGTGAGTACAGTATGTTACTGCTAAATAAAACTGGAGAAGTTTAAGTAATCAAACGATCTTTAATAATTAAAAGTTCTATTAAGTAAATATTAATTCTTAATGCTTACGAATAGGCGAAAATGATTTTACTTTCGAGTGCTAGGACACTGAAGAAGAATTAATGCAATTTTGTCTGAGTATTTTACTGAATATTTCGTTCTGTGAGAATTCTTTCGATTTATTGCTGAAATTGAGAAACCTCAAATTCATATCTAATTTTCTTTCCTTGGTTTTCTTTTTCCTTTTTTCTTTTTTGAGTCAGGTTTTCGTTAAATTTTTTACGAGCTTTGATTTTCATTTGAAAAAGGAAATATTGGTTTTACATGTAATGGTTTGCTGTAGAAATTTTTCGATATGTTCATTCTATACATTAAGTATTTCATTTATCAGTGGCACGTACAATTTGTGTGCTGTAATAACAGAGAATTATGTCGTCTACATAAATTCATTTGTCGCGACAATATGATTCAAATTTTGCCGGACAAAATATACCATTAACATCAAAATTAGTATCGCGTGTAATGCGTCTCAATAAAGGTGCACATTTGCCAAAATGCACGCCATCGCCGGGCACCAATATGTTTTCACAATAAACCATGAAAATGAACAAACCGTGCATCGTAAAGCACGAATTCCGAATGTCAGATTCCAGCGGAAACATCCCGGGGAAAAAAAGAGAAACAAAACGTACTAATTAACGAAATAAAGTTCCACTAAGAATTTTCCATTCAAAACAACCTAACGTCAAAATAAAACGTGCAAATTCCAATTCTCGTAGTTTTATAAAACAGAAAATAATTAAAAAATAAAAAATGTTATACACAAAATATACTGATCAAAAAGCAAAAATTCGAGCTTTTGGAATTTCCTACAAAATATCAATCAAAAAAGCAGGATAAAATAGATGAAAAATTTCACAGTAGACACAAAACTGTACAAAAATTCCAGCTTTTTTCTCTTTCATCTAAATTCTCTCCTAAACGGGCCAGAATAAAAACAGAAAAGAAAGGGAACAACGCTACAACTGTCCCATTTATCCCATAAAACTTCGAATTCGGGCAGAAAGTCCAGCGGAACCGTTCCCCTCTGTGTTTCTGTTCGTCCGTTTTCACAATCGTGGCAAATTAAACAGGAAACGATAAAAGAAAAAGCTTCTACACAAAATATACTGGTCAAGAAGCAAAAATTCGAGCTTTTGGAATTCCCTACAAAATATCAACCAAAAAAGCAGAATAAAATAGATGAAAAATTTCACAGTAGACACAAAAGTGTATAGAAATTCCAGCTTTTTTTCCCTTCCATCTAAATTCTCTCCTAAAAGGACGAGAATAAAAAAAGGAAAGAAAGGGGACAACGCTACAACTGTCCCATTTATCCCATAAAACTTCGAATTCGGGCAGAAAGTACAGCGGAACCGTTCCCCTCTGTGTTCCTGTTTGTCCGTTTTCGCAATCGTGGCAAGAACAAGCGGACACGAGGCTAGTAAACCGCAATGGTCGACAAATTCCCGTGTACGAGACGCGACTGGCGGCGTTTCGGATCCGCCAGCTCGTAGCAGAAACGTCCGGGCGCTCTTTTTTCGAGCGTTTGAAGAACGGTTACGTGAATTGCCGGTCGGCAGGAACGAGAGCAATCGATCTGTCGAAGGATAGCAGCGCCAATGAATCGTTCGTAGTGCGATCCGACGCGAAACGAGACCACCTATCGCTCCTGGACACGAGACAGGGACGAATATCTCGTTCGATCGCGATAAAACGGAACTTCCCTGCTTCCTTTTTTGTTTCTTTGCACGATTTAACAAATCGTTCAGAAGAACGGGGGCTCTGATGTCTCCGTAAGACACTTGAAACGGGTTTCGAATTGAGGAATAAGACGTGAGATCGTAGAAAAGCAGAATTTGATATTCTTAACGTAGAAACAGAATAAGGAAAGACAGTACTTTTGACTCTAGTATCTATGGAAAAAGTAATTAAACGAATTAGAACAGGTCTCGATGTTTGTTATGAAATACTATAAAAAGAGAAAGTGTAATCTTCGAGATAATCTTGACAGAATTTTACAGTTCTCAGAGTTGAGAATTTCGTGTGCAAACAGCTTCCTTATAAAATTATTTCCTGTAAAAGCCTCTAATCCTTAACTGATGATGAATTTCTTCCTAGAATCGCTAGATTCTCGTTCTCGAATCATACAAATTTCGAGAGAAAGTTGACGTCGTCTTCTAGCTAGACTCACGTTCTCTAGAAAATGTACAATCCTAATCCGGGTTTTTCTCTGAAAATCTAGATTAATATTCGAAGATAATCTAGGCGTTCGTTTTTATCCGAAAACCTTGTATTATTCTTCCTAAAGTAACTTGCTCGACGCTACGCGAAAATTTCCTCGGCGAAATGTTAATTTACAGACTTCAATTGGAAGGTTCGATTCCTCGAAAGTTCCTCCGGAAAGAAAAATACCGATCGAACGGCGTTTAAGCGTATTCTTGTCCTCTCTATCTTTCCCCGGCGCTTTCGTTCGACAGAAGTACAGTCAGTTAACGGAGAGATATTCGAGCAATATCCACGGTTCGTGGAAAAGTTTCAACGATATCGTTGGAATTTCGAAAAAAAAAAAAAATAGAAAAGGACAAAAAGATCGTCTCAGTGTCTCTTTAAGGAGGAGAGAAGTTTCAAGGGACTCTTTTCAAAGAGAAATTCCTTCGTGCTTGAAAAAGTTCCCGGTCGTTCGGAGGAACAAGAGAACGAGGAACGATCTGGAACTTTGTCCCTTTGGTGCTAGGGGAAGAATCAAGGTGTAACAGGTGAGCAGTCGGAATTCCAGTAGACGTTTCTCGACGTGTTGCACCTTCGCTGTTCTCCGGTATTTGAAGAAACAAAATGACGGGTCTCCAGTGAACCAGCTGTCTTAGGAATTGCTACGTGTGGATACACCATAGGTAAAAATATCCTACGATGTAGGTCGAAGTTAGGTGTGAAATGTCGTTCAAAATGTCTGTGATCACGAAAAGACCAGAGTTCTGAGTTGAAGAATTGTCAAGTCTATCTAATACTTTGCTCTATCGGACGAGAATTGCGATACGTTGAAAAATTCCAAAGGAATTTGAAAGACTCGTAGAGGATAGATAATATACAGAGTGATTCACATTCACAGTTTATTCGATATTCGTTTCAGACTTACTATGTTATATTTAATCACTCTTTTAATTTCCATTAACAAACATAGAGTGTTCTATTTTAAATAATCAAGGTAACCATCAAAACTATATCTGAAACTAAATACCGGCTGAGATCATTACACTTAAAGCTATATACTGCGTTTCGTTCTAATGTTTTTGTACACACAAAAAATTACAATTAACAATATTTCATGTACTATTTGGAATTTTTATTATTTAGAATATTTGATTATTTATTGATCCTTAATATTTAGTATTACGTACGATGTTAACGCGAACAAGAAAGGCAGCCAGATTTATATATTTATATATGAATATTTATTGATGTTTTCTAAATTTAAATAAAAAATTCTATTTGCAATACTAGGAGTATCTTTCTGTATTTGTATAGTCAATGTATCGTATATATACACTAACACTGGACTACAAATTTTTCCCTACGTTTTTGACTAAAGTTTCAAGTCCTTGAGCATCCTTATTTCTGTCAATTTGGTTGTTCCGACACGTATGTATTAGGTTGTCCCAAAAGTTCCTTTTATTGTTAGACATGAGGTGTAGAATCGTTTATTTTTCATGTAATTCTATAGAATTCCGATTTTTCATTCTTCTCCTTCTCTTCGGAAGAATTATGATGCGATTTTTCCAAAATTGCTATGATCTTCCTAGCAAAATATTATTCAAGGTACTTTTTCATCTGATTTAAAATTTCCGACTCTAAACTTTCTGCATTGATTATGAACCGTTTGAACAATTACAGTACGATCCTAATAGACGGCGTAAATCTAATTTGCAATATTCCAAGCACTATTGTCTTTTATAAAGCAACACAATGTCACATGTTACAAATGCATTTCCTAATTTTCCATCTTTCAAGATGGCACAGAAAAATCTAAGAGACACTTTATCAAAAAGAAACATACTGTTGGAAAGCTAGAAGACAACTAAAGACCATGATTTCGATTTTAAATATATTGGACTGCATGTTTATTCGAAACGCTGTCAGGCAAAGGAGTGCGTGAAAATAACGAAAAGAACTTTTCGGACAACCTAATACTTTGGCTTCTCTATGACTTTTACGACGCCGTCCGTATTAGACAGACAACATGGAAAAGGATATAATTATTTTAACGTTTTTCTTGAAATTCTACAACTTTCCATGTACTTTTTCCTACAATTCCACGAAATTTCTTCAACTCCCTCTTGTCTCGCTACAATCTTCTGCTCTATCGCTACACTCGTGCAACGAGCCTTAAAAGCGCGCATAAACCACGCGAAACTTTCCCTTAGCAATTTCACTTAACTCGAAGCGGCGACATTAGAGAACACACAAAAATTGTCCCCGACGCGGCCAATTACGTAAGCGACTTATCTCCATGCTTACGAAGAAGCCTGAACCGTCTACTTGGTCCTCAAAGGGCTCGTAAACGGTGAGCCAAAAGAAGATTAAGCAATGAAAACCGTTTTCTGGACGAGTCGCCTCGAGACTCAACTTCGTATTTAGCCATTCGAAGTAATCGGCCATTGAGGTCGCCGATTTATATCTCGTTATGCTTTAGCGTATAGTACAGAAAAAGAGAGAAGGCAGAAGGAAAAGGTATAAAGAGCATTGTTCGTAGGCTAGAAGAAAAGTGGCCTCCTAAGGTACATCTCTGCCTAATCTGCGTACTAAGGGTGGCCGTGTTCTTATCTTCCGTTTCTTTCCTCTCGTTTTCTTCTGAAACTCCCAACCTCTTGGCTGTTTCTTCTTCTCGCTTGTTTCTTCTTTTGTCCCCGTTTCTTCTGCGCCTGGCTGCTTTCCTCTCAGACTGAAAAGGATCTGGTGCATAGGAAGAGAAAGAAAGAAAGAAAGGTAGAAAGTTAGAAAAGAAGAAGAAACGAAGGAGGAGATCTCTCCACCTCTTGTTTCATTGCGAGAGAAACAAACGAAACTCGAGGAAATCGCCTTTGCCACGATGGTATTCCCTTTCCACCGAGTCGCTCGACGATGTCCTTTCTTTCTGCCGCTCTTTTTTACCTTGGCTCTGCCTAGCCTGGCTCCTTCTCGCTACGCCGCTCTCTCGAATTCGTTTTCCACCGGCGGATGAAAGGAAAGCCCTCTCTACCCTGGAGACCGGCCGGCTTGAAAAAGACGGCTTGACTCAGCCTTTTTCTGGAATGTATATTTGTGTCTGCGTGTGTGTGTCTGTGTGGTTGAATATGGCGTGCTTTACACGTTGCTTGGTTCTTGGTTCTACGTATGATAACGAAAAGAGTAGAAAAAGTATTTCGTGTCAATGAGTACTGTGTCACGGAGATCTGGGACTTGAGAGACTTGATATATAGAACACAAAAGTTATGGAAAAGTTAGGGGTACTTGGTGTATTATATTCTCTAGGCTCTCAAGGTTCGAAAGATTGCATGAATACTGAGTTTCTAAGGTTTCTCAGGATTACTAAAGTTCTGTGTTCACTAAGATTTCAAAGTTCATAAGATCTCGGAAATCTGAAGTTGAAAAATAACTAAGATCCCATTTTCGCTAAGATTTCAAGATTTCTGTGACTTTGGAATTCCTGAAGTGACGAGATAACTGAGATCTCAGGTTCACTGATGTCTCAAGGTGTCCAGAATCTCAGAATCTCTGAAATCCAATGATTACTAAAGTCTCAGGTTGACCAAGATATTAAAGTTCACCAGAGTATCAAAGTCTCCGAAGTCACAAGAGGTTTACCAAGATCCTAAGTCTTCGACAGCTCAGAATCATCAATATCCCAGAATCTTCCATCCAAAGTCATCGCTAAAGTAAAGTTCCGAATCTGGTATGTTCAGAAAATTACCACGATCCCATGATTCTTACAACTCAAACATCATCAAACTCTCGTTCTCCAGAATCTCCAGGTAAATGAAAGACCTCTGTGCAGACCAGGTACCACGATTCTAACAAGTTGAACGAGTCCGATAGTTTCCATACCGAGTTTCACATTTCCTCTGCACTCCCATAAATTCAAACTGCCTCAACATTTACCATAACCAGGCCCATCCGGCGCAATTTACAAACGAAACAGTTCAAATTGCTTCACCGTCCACAAAGCTTTCTCACTCATGACAATTTCCCATTAGCAAGGCAACAAGAAGTGCGCTTCAATCGAGTAAAGACCCTTTCCACAGCTGCATCTCGTTTCATCGTTTTTCATCAAGCATCTGCCTTGTTCCTTCACGGTTGTCCCAGAATCTCCCGCGATCCCATCACAATGCATATTGCATTTCCAGGCCATGGCCGGTCGACGAGTCGTGAAGAATCGCGAGAAGAAAGGACGGCCTGTTTACGCAATTGTCGAGCCAAAACTCCTCCACCATCTGCACTCCTCTAAAACGTCGCTGGGCTGCTTCTCTGCGTACCGTAGCAACCACTTCCGGCCGAGCGACTTTCTGCAAACGAGTTTTCAAGTCCCCAACGCTACTGCTGGGCAAAAGGGGATAGCGGAATTCCACAGGTGCCCCCCACCTAGAAGAAACCTCTCCAATTTTTCTCCTCTTTCTTTCCACCCTTTTCTTCTCCGTCCTCTTTGTATCCCGCCGCTCTTTTCTCTTTCTCTAACTGCTTTCCGATCTACGCTTCGATGCTATTGAGCTCTGTTTAGCGTTTGGCTAAACTGGTCCTTTCAGAAAAGTAAGAGGACCTCTTGCTTTGAGGATTAGTCGTTAAATGGATGGTGTCTTGACTAATTCCGAAAAATTTTGCGTTCGCGGTTCCTTGGGGAATTTAATCTGCTTCTCCTTCTGTTTCCTAGATCTCTGTGTTTCTTTTTCCTTTTCTTTTTTTTTTGGAATTCTCTTGGGATCAACTTTGTAGGTTAGATTCAGTATTGAAAATTACTTTCGAGGTCTTACGAGTGAATAGTTTTAGAAAAATAATGGAAGTTATAGTATTCTATCTCTTAATAAGTGGAATGCTTACTGTTCGTCCGGAAAATTTGATATTAGTTAGAAAAATGGCGTCGATCTTGCCATAAGCAGTTTGGATTACGAGAAAATATCATTTACACCTATTTTCAAAGATTTTCATGGGGGATTTCGACGCCCTTTTTCTAACAGATATCAAATTTTCTAAAACATTTATTACTATACTTTACTAAAACATTTCTTGAAATATCTGAGCGACTAGAGATCACAGAAACATTTTTTTCGGCGAGGAATTCAATCACATAACGAAAGTTTAACATAATCATTTGTTTAAGTAATATATTAAAACTCTAAACTATTGTGCTAATTTTTCTCGTGAACTGTTAGTCGATTTCCAAGCATATTTGCACGAGTAAAATATAAACAAAAACAGGCGACACTTGTTTCCCTCAAATTTCTCTCGTTTCACTATAAAACACCTATCAGATGCCCAATTTAGTTCGAATAAAAAAAAGAAAATAATTACGATCACCGCTGACCAAAGGAAGTAACTTTCTAAAGAAAAATTTGTCGAAATTTTTCATCCTTCCTTGGTGTATCTTGCGGTTAAAGAAAAGCACCTCGCCATTTTCATTACGACCACAGCAGAATTAGAAAGATGCCAGGCGAGATACTTCCGAAAAGAAAATGAAGCGGCTCCTCTCGTACGTCACCGAAGAAATTTCGTCGACGGTGAAAATTCCGTCTACCGGTGCACGCGTTTCACCAGTCACGTTAAGTGCACCTAAGCAAACGCCATCGCCGAAAACGTCGCGAGGTTTACGTTTCGACTCGTCCGTTTGCATTCCGTTTCCTCCGTGAATATTCCGGCGAAAGAACCACCCATCCTTCGTTGCTTCTTTCTGGCCCCTAGCTGAAACCGCCACTGCCAGCCTGACACACAGACGATGAACATCGAAGAAGAAACGAGACAGCTGCGGGAAAGGATACAGAGACGAAGAAGAAGAGGGAAGCAACATCTTCAGAGACGTTTGAGAGGCGACGTGCATAATTCAGCGGTAATGCCGTGAGTGGCGCGCGGACGTACACTCCGGCGAATTCCATCAAGTCGAAAGTTTCCAGTGTTATTACTATTTACCCAATTCTCGAAGCACACGCTCGTCTGGTTCCGGAGCACGAGCGTTTTATTCGTCGACAAGCTCGTGGAACAATTTCACGTAACGTCGAGAAAATTACGCGTGATTTCGAGACGATTTGCTCTTCGATGTTTGACGAGCCTGTGTTAATACGATGGTGTTCTCAAGTGAGAGAGAAAAGAAAGGGGAAGTAAAGGGAGATGAGTTGTTGAGAACAACAGATTATCGTAAAATTACGATAAATTTGCTATTTTTGAATATTCGAAGCTTTCTTGATAGGCGATTAATTTTACGATCAGGCGAAACGATGAACGTTTAATTGGTTTTTAAAATTTGGTAATTTCGAACAGTAGTAGGTTTCAATTTTTGAAATAAAATGGGATATATGAGTTTTAAGAGAAGTTTTTGAATGTTCTACTTCTACATACACGAAAACAGCGATTCTTTGTAACGTTCGAAAGACAAATCAAAGGAAAAGCAGCGGGAAAAATCATTTTAACAACGACAGTTCCAAATGAAATAACAGAAAATGTAATAGAAATAAAGATACAATGGAGCGATCATTTTTTGTTTTTATTTCTCGAATCAAAGAAATAAATATACAATGGAGCGATCACTTTTTAGATTCTCGAATCAAAGAAGAGCATTTAAAGAATTCATCCTTATTTTCATTGGTAGAAATAATATTTCAATACTAAATAACAAAAATTAAAACCAATCTCCTATTTTCTGTAAGCTCAACTGTTCTTCGTATAGAATAGACCAAAGAAAAACAGATATATTTTTTGACATTCATTCTAAAGATTTTCATATAAAAATTTCAGTTCCTCTTTCGGAGACTGTTAAAGAGAATCGGATATTTTCTACTTTTCCGTTTCTTGTTTCCAAAAGAAAGATTTCCAAGTCTCTTTGTCTTTTTTATCACTAATGTTCAAATCAAACGTACACTAAATACGAATTCATAATAAAAAATTAGCTTTTCAACGTTTGACTATTATTTTCTTCTTTGTCATCAAACAGAAAGTAATTCGATTCGCCTCGGTCGATTCTAACATAGGTAAAATATTCTAATCGACGGAATTCACGTTAATTCCCAATTCAAAATGATGAAAAACTTAAAAAAAAAATCTCTATAAAAAAAACTCTCGATTCCACGTTCCGCACGCAAGAGGAAACAATTAATATTTCTCCGATATCGGCGAAACTCCATAAATATTTTTACAGTTCCGAATGAATATTTGGAAAAATAATCGTGTCGAAGTTACGTGCGCTCACGTATCTGGATTAACGCAAGATAATAACTAAAACAGCCGGCGATTCGTAGCGATCGGAACAAATCGGCCAGCACGGAAATGAGCATTCGTATGCAGGCAAACCGGTCGGCCGTATAATTCAGCGGTAAAGGTTGGTCGCGATGCAGACAGTAGTGCTGGCTCGTGTATGGTCAGCCGGGCATCGCTACATCCGCCGCGAACTTTCGACTATTATCACTATTTGCCCGGCTGCCTCTGCTCTACGCGAGTAATAACTTTCCCGTTACCTCCCCGCAGCTGCGCGTGACATTGCAACGACTGTTTCCTCTGGCTTTCGACTAAAGGATCGTCGAGCTTTCGCCTTTAATTACCGAGCCGGTTGAAATTTCTTTTGAAATCGACAACAGCAATAGAGGAAAAAAGAGAGAAGTAATGCTTTTCACCGGTGTCGTTCGAAACTGTTACGAGGAATGCCCTCATGCAAAACTCCGAGAAACTCGTACCACCTTCCTTTTTTCTATAAAAAAAAGAAAAATGAAGAAAAGAAAAAGAGAGGAAGGAGGAAAAAAGCGTCTTTCCTCTTGGTCTCTTCAGTTTCTCCTTCCCTTTCTCTTCTTTAACGAGGTAAAGCAGAAAGCTGAGATGGTGCGTTCTCTTTCAAACGAATATAATACTTGACACGTTATTCTTCCTTTCTCCTTTCCAGAGAAATTCTGTTTAAGTATATCTCAGTGGTGCTCGATGCTTTTCACGCATTACCGTGTACAGTATCCTTTACAAGCCCCGTTCCGCCATTATCGTGGCTGAAGATGTTGAAAGGAGAAAAGAAAAAAAGAAAGAAACGACTGTGAATTGCTCCGTTTTTACAACTGAACAAGCTGCGTTAATTTCCTAGCCCGCTGCTGGTCTTTGATAGCTTCGAATGTGACTCACGGTTCGCGGCTCTTTGAACGACGTCGTCCCGTATATCTCTCCTCTGTCCCCCGGTTCTCTTTCTCTCGCTTCTGTTTGTACCACGCGATGCGTGAATCGCCGGCAAGACTGTCAGGTAACCAAACCGACTTGAAAAGCGGAAACGTAACCGGAGAGAGTATTCAGACGTGTCCGATGTAAATCGTTAATTTAAGAGGGGAGAACTAGTTTGACTTAAATATTGACTTTCCTTAGTTAACGCGAGCCTCGCCTCTCAGCAGCAGTAAGGTCGCGTGTGTATTCAGACCTGCTTGGACGAGACTGGCTGTGCAAAGAGGAAACTGTGAGCACTGGAGTGTGGTAGATAGAGAAAGAGAAGGATACAGGGTGTGGGATAAACTCACACGAATCCAACCGTGTGTCTGTGAAAGATCGCGAAGTATAAGTGTCGTTTCAGATAGGACAGAAACCTAGGGAATTTTGT
The DNA here is from genome assembly GCA_951804975.1 of Anthophora plumipes. Taxonomy (NCBI): domain Eukaryota; kingdom Metazoa; phylum Arthropoda; class Insecta; order Hymenoptera; family Apidae; genus Anthophora; species Anthophora plumipes. The sequence continues at coordinate 25,979,265 of OX638112.1, read as the reverse complement.
ATAATTATTTTCGTCCTTTTTTTCTTCCCTTTCTAAAGCTAATATCGAAGTTAATTTCGACGTTGTAGATGCGCGTTAATATTGTACCGCATGGCGCGTATAAAACTGACCCGAAAATGCTCAAATACAATTTCGCAGCTTTATTCGTTGGGAAAAAAAGGAGGTTTTAATTTTAAGAATTTACACGTTCACCAGCATTTTCATTCTCCGTGCGAAGTATAACTTCAGAACTGTATTTCACGTGTCGAGTTGCTTTTACCTGGTGTCGTTTAGTATTTCCAAGCTTCAGGAATATTTTCGTGTTTTCGATTGTATGATATTTCCTGAATAAATTCTCAGCTGTCGAAAAAAGTGTAGAATAATGTGCAAATATTCATTTGCGAATTATTAGCAAACGATAGAGTTGAAAATGTGAAGTACTGCAGATTCCAGTGTTCGAGATGGCAAAGGAAGTAGAGTAGCCCTGTGAATAGTCGGGCAAATAGTGCAGCGTACAGTGTTCACAGTGGAAAAAGGTAGATCGTGGCTGCACATGATCAGGCGAGTAGAGTGAAATTACCCATGTTTAGAAAAGGTAGAATGGCGCAGTCACGAGCAGACAAGTGGAATAGAAATATTCGTACGAGGGCAGGTAAAATAGGTCCATCCATTGTCGTACAACCACAGCCGGGACCGTTTATGGTCAGACACGTAGAACGGTACAGTGTATATTTAGGCAATCTATTGTCGAACAAATAGAATAGGTCTGGCAATTGTCGCACAGAGGACTGTATACGCTTTGACAAATCGAATAGACGAGTAAGACACGATCGTTACTGCACGGCGGTCGAAACAATGTCGTGCATAACTGAACAGTTAAATAGGACCCTTAGTCTACTTATCTATCCAACCTGCTGTGCTATTTTAACTGGAATTCTAGATTTTCTCATATTCTGAATCATTTCTCTTTATGATACGAAGTGCACAGTTATTTTTAAAAGTGCAATTCCTTTAAAATTATCAGGTTGCTTTTAAAATCTTCCTGGTTTTCTTTTCAATAAGATTACCTTTGAGAACCTTTCTTCACCTTTTGTCTAAGACTTTTCGTTTAAAAGGTGAGTTTATACCTGTGAAGAAATAGAAAATAGGTGAACTCTCGTTTAGGATTGCCTAAGCTTCCGGAATGTTCATTTCCTAAGCTTTGTTAGCTTAAATGTCGTAAAGCTGGAGATTCTTAACCCCTTGCCTTTCGATTTATTAGGAATTACGAATATTAACCTCAGCTATTCACTGTTCAGATGCACTGAACATCATGCAAAAGAACAGGCGAAAATGGAAAACAGATAAAAATAAACATTTTTCGCGACATCTTTCAGAAACCTCAATTAGAAACTTAGCAGAAATTTCACATCGTTGTCAAATTTTTGAACATCGTGCAAAAAAAAAGAAACGGGAAACAAAAAGAAAATAAAAACTTTTCACGAATTGCTTAAAAAAATATTTCTCCCTTACACCACGTTACTCTGAAAAATTGCTCCGTGATATTTTGGACGCTGCAAGGATTTGGCCGAGCAAATAAAAAATACTGCAACGATTCAAATTCCAGAGAGGTTAGTACAGAATACCTCTAGATTTCCTTCGTTCGATCACTGTGAAATTTTCCATTCGCTAATTTTCTTACCAAGTGTCAAATAATCTTACAAAAAGTGTGACAATGAAAAAAATTAGAAAAGAGATTTTGACTTCTATTGTGCACGTTAATTTGCGCTGCAACAGTGCAAAAGGAGTGGAGACATACGAAATCCAGTAGAAGAGACACGCCACTAGTCATACACGCGACGTTCGTGAAGAACAAGCGCCACGTCTCACCGGTATTGTTGTTACCGCTTAACGCCAGTTGTTGCTACTACTTACAAGCGCGTTACGTTTGTTGGTTCAAGCGATGCTTTGTTTCTGCAATTAGGACGAGGAGGACGTTAAAGCGCCAACCGTGGTCGCGTTAATTCGTCGGGAACGATTCATTTCTGCCTGACAGATGCTTCTCTATCCGGAACCACCTGGCCTGTGCGTCTCTAACGCGGGATTAATGAACGCGCTTTAAACATTTCTCCACCTCGAGATTGTTTCCCGAGGAAACTGTCTGATAGAACTACACAGAGAGACAGACAGAGAGAGAAAAGTGGAAGGGAAATGAAATTGTGTTTCTCCAGTCTCTCCTTTAATTTCGTCTCGTTCCTTTTTCCTTTTTTTTCTTTCACAATGCAACAACAACGACAGTGTCGTTCTTGCTGTTTCACCTTCCGTTGAATATTTTCCACCTGACGTGATTGTACGGGAGGAACGAATGAACCGAATAACCGGTTACTTTTTATCGGGAGAAAATGCAACAGTTGTGCAAGCGGGAATTGTTTTTAACGAGGTTAGAAGTGGATATAGCGAACCGTGAAGGACCTGCGCTACTTCACTGGGAAAATGTGATCAATTAATGGGAATCGTTTGTTAAGCATCGTTGCGTAACTGAACGTGTATATCAAAACGAGTAGTTGATAGTTTCGAAGTTTCGTTTCGTTCTCTTCGTTTCATGGTTGCAATGCTCATTTTTAAAAGGAAAATGTTCAATATGGAAAATGTGCTCTATTTCCTTTTATCTTCCTGACAGTGTAACATCGAGAAGAAACTGGTAATTGTAACGAACAGACTTTCGAAAATCACGTGATGAAGTAATCTTTCAGAATATATGGGAACTTTATGTTATCATCTAATTTGATTCATTGTAATATATTCAAATGTTATCTATCGAAAATCGGCAGAAAGTTTCTGGATAACTCAATACTTCGGTACACGTATCCAAGAGCGCGCTAATGGAAAGTTTTTCGTGCACTCTTTCAATCAGTCAGAAGCACAAGGATATCCCACGATGGAAGTTCGCCAGTGTTGAGTGGGAACAGGGCTGAATTTGGCGAAGTTGCGGCAATTCGACGCTGCACTTCGCGATTGTTTCCCGTTTTCGAGTACGCCCCGTTCCCGCCAACACTCCCAAAACCCGCCACGAAGTCACGTACGATGGGCGTGTCTGTAAAACCGCACTCGAAACTACCACGGAAACACTCACCCGCGGGAACGTCGTCTAAGAAAACGCCCTGCCCCACCCGTTCCTCCCCCTGTTTTCGCCGAATTTAATTCACCTCAGTCCGATAATATATTTGGAAGTAATTGGGAAACAGCGTCAGCGAAAATTCTATCTGACGGAGAGGGAATATCTCTCGTGAATCGTGGAGCGTTTTACCTCGTTGGAGGAAACAACGGAAATTGTCGGAATTGCGAGATACCCTATCACAGTTGATCTTCTGTTGTTTCGTTCGGCAATTTCGAAGGAATTTTTCTTCTGTGGATTTTCTTTCTGAGGAACACGAGGCACATTTGAGGATGTTTATGACGATTTTGAGAGATTTTATTCGGAATGATCGTTAATTCGTTAAAAATGCGATATAAAGACCAGTGCCAGTGCTTAAAAACAATTTCGAGAAAGTGGTATTTTAATTATTGAAATATTTTCATTACTTAAATTTTATATATAATACAAAATTTATATTATTAAACAAATTTGTATAATTTAAATATATTATTTTAATATAAATAATTTATTTATATTATATATATTTTTTTGTATATATAATATGTATATTTACAGTGGGTTAGTCTGTTGACATGACGACTTCAAATGATTCGTAAGTTATTCGTTGTACGAAAAAATGTTTGAAACAAAAATTGCATGGTATCTAGAGGGGCATACTGTGCTCTAATCTGTTTTTTATTACCTTACTTTTTTATTGACATATTAGGGTCACCTTTGTGTTTTTAAATGGAACGTCTAATATTTTTTCTCGAATTCAGATAAATCATCAAATTCTGCGTAAAAAAGTATGATACAAAGTGAGACTTAAAATGAACAATTGTTGAGATATTTTTGAAACAAATTCTATTTCAAGTACATAAAAAACAAAGTATTATTCTATATATACGTCACACTATTTTATTACAAAATGGCATAATATTCTTACTTTACCATTTTGATGTCTTTTTTTCACTGTAAATAATATGTATCGATACCTACACTTTCACAAAGTGCATTAAAAATCTTTTTTTCACATGTACCACACTTTTTAGTAAAATCGTGCAGCATTTTAATGGACTATACTGAAATTTGATTGATTGCCAAAAAAAGAAAACAAAAAACAGTTTTATATTATAATAACAGTTACAGAGATTGTTATTTCCAACTTTCAATTGTTCGTAATATTCCTCTGGAAAAACGGTGCTGTGGCAAATTGCTTCCCGGCTCGTAAGAGTTTTTCCGCAATAATGCTACAGAATGTGCAACAATGCGTCGTAAACCTCTTTACAAAAACGAGCTCTGAAGAAGCCGAGATAATTTGAAAATACAAAAGACAATAAAAATTTCTATCAAACTTCTCCAGTAAATTTAATCGTCGATAAAATTTCATTTTAATCCAAACAATGGTACTTCAACCTTCTTCCTTCGTCCTCTAATTTTAACGCAGTAATTCTGCACAATATACCAGCCTCATTGTTCGAAAAGGAAGGGACACTATCGCGAATAAAATTACACAGCATAACAGTGCAACGTGTATTTTGTATCTTTCTCTCTCTCTCTCTCCTCAGAGAAAAAGTTACACTTCAACGAGAGAAAAGGGAGAAGCCAGCTGAAGTGGAATCCTCCATTTCAGATAAGAAAAACGGGTCCACAAAAGCTTCCAACAATCTTAAGCCACAAAAGATAATATTTATGCTCTTTCGCGTTGTTCTCGTTTCCCGTGCGACAAAGATGTTCGTCGTTTCCCGATGGCTGACAGCATTCTTAACCACACCCTTTCAGCCTTTTGTGTTTTAAGGCAACAAAACGGGTGGTGAGAAACGTGTCTTTTCACGCGTGGACACTCGCGACCCGTTAATGGAGTTCGAATACAATCGCCGTGGATTTGTGGCGCGTAATAACGCGGCCCGCGGCCTCTGGCTTATTCTAATCATCGTAGCCACCAGCGGCGAAATTAAAGTCCTGCCGTGTAATTAACGCGTCGCGACCCGCTGGAATATGCGGATAATCGCCGTAAAATTACGACGGTTCGCGCGAACCGTGGAGAACATTGCCACGAAGAGTTTCACGCTGACCAACAGAACCTGAGCGAAACCCCAGAGGGGAGCTGGATTTAATAAGCCGCGATGCTGGACCTCATTCTTGCTGACTCTCCTGCATTCTCTTCGTTTCTGACGATTTCACCGTGACTACAACACGGTAATAATTCCTCGAAGAATTCCCAGATGGTACAAGCGGGTTCTTTGTGAATGATCCTTGAATGATCGAAAGGGAGAGGAGATTCGTTGTTTGGAGGGACGAAGTTTTGAAAGGGTCGAATGATTTATTGGATATCGGATAAGGTTGCTTCACCCTTTGATTCCTACTTGTTAAAGTAAAGCATTAGTATTTCTTGTACTTCGTGGAAAACTCCACATCCTAAAGATATTAGGAATACTGTATATTGTATTATAATATATTTTATACTATATTATATATAGTGTATTAATACTATATATTGTATACAGATACATTACATGCCAACTGTATTAACACTAGATTTACGGGCTTTTCTTGTGTGAAAAAGAAACTGAATCTTTCCTTCCAGAAATCGATTTGTTAGAGACAACATAACTGTATATTACTAACATATTTACAAATTCGGATATATTTTCGTATCATTCCATAAATAAAAGTAAGAAAAAGTTGCTAGGAAATAATAACAATCGTTTTTGTAATTTCTCTCGTGAAATCTCAAATCCGTGAAATTGACGTGTCCCGTAAATCTAGTGTTAATATCCCATAAACTGTGTAATTTCACGTCATATTGAAATTTAATTGCAGCAAAAGACAATTCAATTTTCAACATCAAACGTGTGCCACATCTTTTCCATACACCGCTATCAATTCACCTTTTAACTACAACGAAAATCCATTTCTTGGAACGAAACCAACATATTCTCCTGTGAAATATTCCCGCGTATCTAACAACGATTAGTCGACAGCTCCCGTTGACAGCCGGGAAAATCCATTAAAGAAAAAGAAGCAGGAAAGAGAAGAAAAATAAAACACGCGAAAAAGAAGCAAATCCATTTCTATCGAAAGGTTTAAGAGTGGCGGCCGCGATAAGCGGTGATTCTTTTTCTTTTTTTCGTGAGAGAAACAGAGCCGCGAATTCTGGCGCAGATAGCTGCAAATCAAGCAACGCTGCCACAATCGACGCGTATAAATCACTGGAATGGAAAGCTCAGATAGACGAAACAAGCAAACAGAAGGATAAAGCCTAAGCTGAAAGACGTCTACGCGTGTCTCTCGCGATATCTCGCGTCGAGTGTCGCGTGTAACGATAGTTACATACATGTAATATCTTCAGAACTCGATTCAAAAGTGTTCCATGCACAGTTGAGCGGAGAAACAGAACGAGATAAGCTTAGAAAATTGTTAAAAGGTAATAAATTAAATAAAATTTACGAATCATGGGACGTGTACTATTTTTTATAAGAATAATTGATAGAACCGATATCGTGTTATGATCGTAAATTAATTCTTTGCATTCGTATGTCAAGTGTGACTCAACATTACACCTCGTTTCAACAAGTTCTATGTCGAATGTGACTGAACATCACATTTCGAAAGAATGTTTCTCTTAGCAGAGAGTATTCCGGTTAATTGGGACACGCTGTGATAGAAATAATTTGTCCGAATTAAGCGGCTGTCTCAAAAAAACGAATTTCGATAGGCAAAATCTGAAGAACGTAAAAAACGAGGCCAAAAACGATTTATTAAAAAACGTATGTAATTATTCGGTCTTAAATACAAACGTGTGTTTAAACATGCAAACAAAGCTAACAATAAGTAATAAAATAAAATGAATAAGTAAATAAACACGTATATTATGTAATATATAAATAAATAAAGGAAAGCAACTGAATTTTTGTGTTTGAAAGTGAAAAACACATCCACCACCAGAATGTTCCAATTTTTCTGCCTTTACGATGATTTACCTTTTAACAACGATCGTTCTGCACACATTGATGGCCAACGTGGAGAACGCACGATGTGTTGGATGACCCAATTTCGTCGAACGCGATCCATCAAATGTTCTATGCTTCCCCAGACGTTCGTGATGGAACATCGAGAGTTGGACGAGGGCGTGGACGTTGAAATTACAGCCGAGTCACGGTTTTACGATAATCGACTACGAGACGACCCTTAAAACGCCCGTAACGTCTACACATTTGGATATCGGGGTAGATCGAATATAGAAATAGAGAGAAATGGACAGTAATATTTTAAGAAATGATCGATCACGGGTGATACCTTCATATTAGATTACATTTTTATCATCTATTTTCATTTCTAATATTCTTGTATCTCTTAGCGCCGCGTAGACTTTTCGATTCAGCTTCGACAATTTTGCAGGGTTATAATAAATTTAACGAATAAAGTTGTAATTTTATAACGTTAGCAGAGGAAAACTGTATCTTTAATAGAATCCATTAACGAATGATAAAGTATTATTTTTTAAATTTGTCTCAAGTAGCAGTGCTGCCTAGATGAAAAATTATAGTGATCGGTGTGGCATTTAATGCATCGATATGTTTTCGCTTTTACGAACATTCTAACCTGAGTCATAATTCCAAAAATTATATACATTCTTCGACAGTAAATTACAATTAATCCTTAATTATTCATGTGAATATCTCCACTCTAATCAAATTTCTTCTTTGATTAGTTTAAAAAGACCGGAAGTATTACAAAGAATTAATAATAGATACGATATTGATAAAAACTGACAAGTAGTTCCAAACTTTTGATTAGTAACGTACGACTAAATACCTCGAACAATGATTAAGAATTGAATACTACAAACTCGAAAAGAATTCCTTTCCTAATACACTTCCAAAAGAGACTCCGCAACTTTTCACTGACCACTAAAAATCCCAAACAACGGAGTAACGTCTCGTTCACCGTTACAAAACACTTCACCCGAAGCTCACCGAAAAAGTTTCTTAAAGAACAGAGCGATCGAAAGACAAATGAGAGGTCTTCTCTCGCACGTAGAAAAAGAAAACAAAAGAAAAATATCGTCTATCGACAGAAACGTCAGGGTTGACAAATCGTCGGGGCATCCGTCATCTCTGGGCGCGAAAAGAGAGAGAGAGAGAGAGAGAGAGAGAAGGAAACAATAGCAGTGGTTCTGCTGGTCGAAAAAGAGAACCATGGATTGTGGAATCAGTGGCCCCTCCTCTCTGTGTTCGCCGATGGACGCGAAATGGAAACGCTTGGTTCGTGATAACCGATGAACACAAGGGTTTTTGTGTGCGGACGCGTGCACACCGTGCTCGTCTCTGAAAGCGATTAAAAACTACAAATGCCTCGGCACCGTGACGAGATACACGCGTATCCCGCTGATCATAAATCTATCACGGATGAACGGGCGTAATTCGAATCGCTTGAAAAATTCGGATTTTCCCGCGGCCACGTCTACCTTCCATTCGGATATTTTATTTAAACATCTGCCCCGCACGCCGCGGGGATTATGCCGCGTACACGCGTTATAACACCGACGCGACAAAGCCCCTCGACAACGCATTCGAGCGCATCGCGGCCGCAAAAATGGCCAACACTTCTCCTCTTCCCTTCTCTCTTCTTCTCTATCTCTCTATCTTTCTCTCTCTCTCTCTCTCTCTCTTTGAAATGGAAGCACTACGCTTTGGCGCTACGAATTTTCCTCGACACACGTTTATTTTCGTATCGCTAGTTTCGTCCCCATAAGAGGAACACAGAGGGAAATGTAACTCTGGGATTTTGATGAAATTTTGCAGGATAATAAAGGATCGAACGATGTACAGTCGTGTTCAATTTTAAGTGCAGGTACTTAATAGTTTACGAGACATTTAGTAAGAAATGATGAATTCATTTGCCGGAGGGGTAAAAGCCATTAGAGCGAGCCATTAAATCTAGCAGGTCGCTGATGTAGTGAATTTAGCTTTGCGAGGCTTGGGAAAATTCAAATGTGCCTATCATCCTCTCAAAAGGATGATCGTAACGTTATTTTGTTTTACGATCTCTGGCAGCACTGTTCGTGATCTCGTGCCTAACATCGCTGGCTGGAAGGTTGACATTACTTTCACTTTTTTTGAAAATTAGCTTACAGCTATTTAGCAAGGGGAGAAACATCTCAATGATAATAAATAATTATAGAAGAAGAAAACATTTTAATTTAACAACTCGTTTATTTAAAATAATAATTTAAAGTAGCTGCTATGAAAAAGACCCTGCACGAAAGATCCTATCAAGTAAATAAAAAAAGCTACAAAACAAGGCTATAAAATTGTAAATATTCTAAAAATTCTATGAATATTTATTATTTGAAATTCTACGAATTTCATATCACAATTATTTTTAGAGAATAAATAATTATAAAAAGAAAACGAAAAATCTAAATTTATTATTAACTCATTTATCTAAAATAATAATTCAAAATAATTACTATGAAAAAGACCCTGCAGAAATGATTTTATCAAGTAAATAAGAAAAACGTATTAAATAAAAAAAAAGCTACAAAACGAAAATACAAAATTCTAAATATTCTAAAGAATCTGACACTTTAAGAATATTTCATAATATTCCAAAAAAATACCGCTGTGAAATAATGAAAATAATATTTTGCAAATAATACTGTGAAAACGACGTTGCAAGAACAATTTCCACAAGCAAAAATCGCTGCAGCACCCTCAACTCCAATTCGTAATAACTCACCTTCCCTAAAAGATCCACCGTTCCACCGAAAGCCCATCAAACACATCTGAGGAAAATGATTCGTCGAGCTCGACGAAACGGCATCGCGTATTTTCTTGGAACTGCGTTGCTAGCACGCGGGGTCAGGAGCGCGTGAATTTTAGTGTCAGCGGCGTTATATTACCAGCAACAAAGCCAGCCGGCCAGAGACGTTTGTATATCGTGACCACAGAAGCGTGTAGCTCTTTACCGTCGCTTTACATCGTGCTTTCCTGCGCTTTGCACCGCGCCCAAAACCCATCCCCCTTTTCTCTACCCTGTTCGTCCTTCTATTCTCCTTCCCTCTTCCACCCTTTCTATGTACCTCGCAGAGCCGCTTTAGCATAACAATACTAACCTGGGATCCGAATCGGGTTTGACTGGGAGCAACGAGCAACGATAAACCTTGGCCAGCTCGAAACTTATTGCCGCCACGATACCACCGAGAGTGTTCCTCGACTTCCGGGACGAGGCTGGCGAGCGCGTAAACGCGGATGAGGCGTGAAGAGGAAACGTTTGGATTGGGAGAATTAAACGGGTAATCGCTTCTCGTTGCTCGAGTTCCTGTGGCTTTTCTTTTCGAAATTAACGGGATTTCTTTTTTTTTTTTTTTTTACGAGAGGGAGGAAGAAGTTTCTTATTACCCTTCATGGAGGATAATTATCAAGCATTGGTAGTGTGAAAAGAGAGAAAAGAGAAAGATTTTGTGAATTTATTGTTATAGGGGAAAATTGAAAAATCTCGTTCGCAGGTGAGAAGACAGATAGAGAGTAAGAGAGGAAGAGAGGAAGAGAGATAGAGAGATAGAGAGTAAGAGGGAAAGAGAGATAGAGAGTAAGAGAGAAAGAGAGATAGAGAGAAAGAGGGAAAGAGAGATAGAGAGTAAGAGAGAAAGAGAGATAAACAGATAGAGAGAAAGAGGGAAAGAGAGATAGAAAGATAGAGAGAAAGAGGGAAAGAGAGAAAGAGAGAAAGAGAGATAGAGAGATAGAGAGAAAGAGGGAAAGAGAGATAGAGAGGAAGAGAGGAAGAGAGATAGAGAGGTAGAGAGTAAGAGGGAAAGAGAGATAGAGAGTAAGAGAGAAAGAGAGATAAAGAGTAAGAGGGAAAGAGAGATAGAGAGAAAGAGAGAAAGAGAGAAAGAGAGAAAGAGAAAGGAAAAGAGAAAGAGAAAGAGAAAGGAAAAGAAAAAGAGAAAGAGAGAAATATAGGGTATCGAATCTGGTGTCCCGTGAAACAACGTTAACCAATAACCAATAGGCCGTGTGCGCATCGTCGGTGCAAACGTCAAATGTCATCTCACGCGCAAAAGCGCTTCGTACCACCAGCGGGGAAAAGCCGCGTAACGATTGGTCCGCGAATTACACTAAAAATGCATCGGTGTTCACGATTGACCGGATAACGCGGTTTCCAATTACCAGCTCGTCCGCGACGTTGACGTGAAACGTAATCGTCCACGACGTACCACCAAGCACAATCATCTTCCCTAATGACGCACCCTTCTTCTACTGCCAAGAGGATGCTTCGTTTTCCAGGACAAGAGAGAAGGGCAAGCGAAAGTTTCATACAGCGTAAATGCAAATTACCTGGCACAAAATGAATAATAATCGAATGAAAAGGAGGACTACTTGTCGAGGCTCTTTATTGAAGATGGGCTTTGGATGATGAGTATGGCCATGTTACTTCTACGGATTTCTGATTACTCTTTTCAATTCCTCGAATTAGATAGTCAAAGTTCATGTCTATTACAATTAATAGAACTACAAATAAATAGGTAATTGTTTATAACATTTTGAACTTCAAACAAACACTATCATATATCACAATAATTTTTTAATAAGAATAAGATTGAATAATGAGTATCAATTAAAGGGAATAAAAATGAACAATTTAATAAATAAACAAACTACAGGAAAAGTGAAAATCGTTCATAAGTAACAATAGATATGACATTAAATACAAAAAGTTTCATTTTAAAAAATTAATTTCTTTCTTTCAATAAAAAAAAAATAAGAAAGAATTTTCCGATTACTCTTTCGTTTATATCATAATTAACTATTGCACAGAAAACTTATTCATAAACCCCTGTACGTACAACCAATTCCAATTAAGCTATCCAATTTATCGATTCCCTTTTACCTTGTAACTCAGATATCTCAAATACCTTTTTCCCCACTATCGATATAAGATCTATAGAAAGCTGTAACGATTGCATTTCATTGGTTCGTCTGGTAGCCGGGTTTCGCTTTAGCAGTTCGTCTGCTGTTTCCCCGTAACGAGACGATCCAGCTCGTCGTCGCGTGAAACAGCATTAAGCAATAACCAATCAACCGTACGATGGCATGGTGTGGACGTCAAATGTCACCTCCCTTTCCACCCTTCAGAGGAATGCGCATATTAACACTTTTGAACGAATTACGAGCCGCTTCAAATTATGCGAAAAATCTGCCTTATTATCAATTGAAAATGTTCGATTGCCATTTGACGATTGGTTAAAACAAAAAAAATACTTTCCCATCTTTGAGTTCTTTTAGATAAATGATAATTTTCGAATCAACGTTAATCTTTTAACTGCTCGCCTCTTAAATAAAAATTGAACCTCTGCAGCTTTTAATTAAAAATAAGCAAAAATTATAAGCAAATATGAATATAGTGTCTTTTATATTTAATAAAAGCATAATAGTGCAATTAAAAAATCAGTAATAATCTACTGACGTTCGAAGTATTGTTGAACCAATGACGAGTTAACAGATTAAATGACTTTGTATCACAAGAATGGAGGAATAAAAGATTTTCTAAATTTTACGAATTTGCAGTTTTGTAAAAGATGAGATATGAAGTTGAAAAAAAATTCTGAAATATTATCACGATTTTTCGCGAGATTAATGTTTAATAGTAAACGCTGTATGACGTAGCGAAACGCATTTCTCTTTGGAAGATAAAGGGAAATGTGAATTTTTGCGGGCTACAGGCGGTCAAACTACGTCGAATCGATAGTTCTATCAGTATTCCCATATACTATCGTGTGTACGTATAGTTCTGGGTCGAGAGTGTCTCATCAGTCAACTGTCACTACCTTTAAGAGGCTCCACCTTCGACCTTTGCACCCTTTTTAACATCCTCCCGTCAGATCCACGCCCCTCGCTTAAATCTTCGGAACTGAAAGCCTCTAGCCAACACGTCCTCCGTTTGCTTACCTGCAACATGAAAATTATTCCAATTAATCATCTAACAGATTACACTGTCACAAAGAAATATCATCTTTTACGTTAATAACATTCTTTCATTTTTTTTTTTTCGAAGAAATCGTGCCACTTTTGTTTCCTTTAACCTTTCGATTATTGTTGCCGCCTAAATTTGACTCGTACACTTTTGTTATCGCCCTTTCGCCAGAATTTTATTCTCTCCGCGCTTCCATTTTAATTTGACGAAAGAAATATTACATTTTCACGAATTCGAGAATTATTAATATTCAAACTTCCGAAACCAATTTGACTAATTTCCCGGTTGAAAGTCGAACGTCTACCTTTCTCTTGAAATCTGCCGTAGAAAAAGGATTTTCAAACTTTTCTGTCCTGACGCCCCTGTGCATGTAACTTTGAGAAATATGACAGAAAAAGGTTTACTAAAATAAAAGTGAGCGCTGACGGGGATAAAAATTCAATTGATGGTAAAAAATCTCCAAAAATTTGCTTTAAAAAAAATTAATTATATGAGGGAAAAGGGGAAAAGTGTTTTCTCAGGGACTGAAATTAACTTCTTCGTGAAAACTTTTCAAAAATGATTGACAATATTTACTGAAAACAAAGAAAATTAAAATTGCACACGTGAATAATCAGAAAGAAAGACTTCTTAGGTATTTTAGTGTACAAAATTCATTTTCGATACATGTGTAGCAACACTGTCTACATTCCCAGCGTTAAATTAATTACGAGAGAATTTTTCTGCTGTGAAATGAAAGACCAACTCTTTTTTAATTGTACTTTCGATATTATATATTCACCGTGCGGTTAGAAATCATCCGGACTGTGTCGTTGATCGTGAAAAACTGAACTTTTATTAAATCAGTGTTTCCTATTTTTTTTATAATGTTGTGAGTTAAGAAAGGAGCGAATAAAGTCCACAATTTCCCTCTAGTATTCCATTCCTATAAACTGTAACCCATTTATCAGACAATAAATTGGTGTTACCAACTGAAACAGAGCTTTTATAAAGTCTTAGGTTTCTGAAAAATATTCCAAAGGCTTTGCAAAGGTTTTGAAAAACTAGCTCTTGTCTTCTCGATCCTCAAAGAGAGAGAGTAAATTTCCAAACCAAAGGAAAGTTAGAGCCTGAGCTGTCAAACACCTGTGCCCACCTTAATTTGCACACCAAAGCAGAAGCTTCAACGTCAAAACCACAAGTGACGCTATTTATAACCGTCTAAATAGCGGAAAATTAAGATGAGACCAGTGTTATAAGAGTCTTCTTCTAAATAGTACAATTAGAACGCAGTATTTTTGTTTTCCTTAATTTTAACCACGTCGAAAATCTTCGAAGAGAGAAACGTATCGATGAGAGGAATCCATTGTCTAAGAGATAAGGTAAAAATCGAAGGAATTCCTCGACAAAGCCAGCGTGACCAACAAAGGGATAGGTTGCATCGGTAAACGTGAGATGAACGGAAGAGAGGGAGAGGGATGGCGAAAAGGACGAGCTCGAGGGGCCAAAGGAAGACAAGTTTCGGGTTAAAAGTAATCAGGATAAGCTATTGCCTCCATTACGCGCGCCGTCTGCTACCGGTTTTGCTCCTCTTTTCCGCGTTACCCTCGCTACTGGCACAGACGTTTTCGTCCGTCTTTCGTTTCATCCGATCCTGCCGGGATCAATCACGAGATTCTTTGATTAAACTTCACCTAGAAGCACGCCCTCGTAATATCTTTAAACAGCCCTTGGAAATCGCGAAACGATTGCCGAGAATATATTGCAGTTCCGTCTGTTTGTCGAAAGGAATCGAAATCGTCCGATAAATTCCTTTTTATATATGTATATATACATATACTTGCGCAGGTGATATTCTTGTATTATTTCTGGATTTATTCTGAGACAGTGCGAAGATTATTGTATCTTTTTTTCTGTTTTCGTTCTTTCGTGAGAATATGAGAGAACAGTTATGCTTTTTAAGCGATGGAAAGTGACTTTGACTAAAAGCTACTTGGATCTTTTAATATAACGACGGAATTTGTTTGCGAATTTATGAACAATGAAGGGGAACTTGAAGCTAGAGATATCAGTATTTTCAGAAAAGTTTCAGCATCAGCATCCTTTGCGATTTCAAGTAAAACACTATTGATTCTTACAAATTTCGTATCGATATTCGAGATTACCTCATATTAATTATCAGCCTATAACAAAACTGCTATTTTTTTGTACTATTGTATATATTGTACATAAAGGAAATTTTATCAATGAAAATCATCAAGTAAAAGAACGACGGATGTCCTTAAATTTACTGCAAGAATTTTATTTTCTCAAGTTACAAGTAACAATTATTAATACGTATTATAATAAAATTAAATTCGATTAATTTTACATTTTATAAGTTTTAATCATTACAGAATGAATTTATTAATAAGCTTGATAAGCCATTCACACAAAATTGCATCCAACAGCTGTGCAGCGCAAAATGAAAAAATGAATCTTTCCAAAGGGTTTCTCCAAATTATTACCAAAGTAAAACTATCTTTCTAAACTCCCGTTTCGAAATCGAACGAAAAATCGCTTCAAGCTGACTGAACTGTGAAACATTTAAGCGCGCGAACTTTCGATGTTTTCGAAACGGGGAAAAATATAGCGTGAATGTTTAACGTGACAAACGATTCGTTT
Source organism: Anthophora plumipes (assembly GCA_951804975.1). Lineage (NCBI taxonomy): Eukaryota > Metazoa > Arthropoda > Insecta > Hymenoptera > Apidae > Anthophora > Anthophora plumipes. The sequence continues at coordinate 25,963,544 of OX638112.1, read as the reverse complement.
TACTCGCGAAGCACGATGCTTAAGCGGCTTCTCCACACGCGATTCTCGAAAATACATTTTCGCGTGTGTCGAAAATGTTCAGCGAAAGATGTGTGCTCTCGTATACACGTACTTACGACACGTGGAATATTTTTGTGTGTGTGTGTGTTTGTGTGTATGTGGGTGTAGCTCGACCGTAGCCACAATTCGTAGGGGAGGAAACTGGCAGCGGCGCTTCAGAGGTATATTTTTTTGTATTTTTAATTCGCGGTCTGGACCCTCGCCGCTCTTTTCATTTCACCCAGCGATTTATGACACCGTGCCCGCGGAGAACATCGAACAGTGGGTAACTGGTGATTTACAGAGGAATCATAATCGGCGAGGTATCGCCACGATTTATCGCGAAATAACGAAACGGAATAACCCGCGAGCTCGTCTGTTCCACACTGTCCGCATCCACTTCCTTTGTGCCAACTGAAAAATTCATTCCTCCGATCGTTACGATCGCTGTGCTTCTTTTAACTATACAGCTGATGAATTGTGTGAGGATAAGTACCATTTGTGACGAGTAGGTACCTACGGATACAATAGGATTTCGTGTGTTTCTATTGTAACCGTTCGCTGTGTAATGAAATTAGGATGGATATAAAAGGAGGGCTTACAAAAATACGTTTTTCCATTCTGCTGTTCGAGTAGAACCAATTTGAATAATTCAATCGTGATGCAATTTGAAATCCAGAAGAATTATGGTATTTTAATCTTCCAATTTGAAACATAGAATTATAATATTTCAATTTTCCAGTTGGAAACATAGAATTATAGTATGTTAATTTTCCAATTTGCAACGCAGAAGAAATATATTCAAATTTTCCAATTTGTAACACAGAAGAATTATAATATTTTAATTTTCCAATTTCAAACGCAGAAAAATTGTACTATTTCGATTTTCCAGTTTGAGACGCAGAAAAATTAGAATATTTTATTGTCGAATTTTAAACTTACAAGTGAACACCGTGAAACCTTGCTCATGGATTTCAATGAAAGTTTGTGGGTTTATAGAGTGATCCAAGACGAGAATAACGGTATGCTTCATTCGTGCCCAATCGCCCTTTAAGAGTGTGAAAACTAACCTCAAAGTGAAATCAGCATTCTCGCGTTTTCAGTGAATTATAAAGTGAAAAATTAGGAAGAAAAGATAAAATTAGGAAAAAGACTGTCTGGCAGTGCAAATAATGCAAAGTATTACTGCAATTACCCACTTGCTTTGAAAAATATCACACCCCTCAAAAATATTAGTAATTTGCTTTTCGTGATTCCTTAAATTTATTTATTTTCATTTTGTTTCTTTTATATATTTATATCTGTTTTACAATTCTAATTACTATGGATATCATATCGTTCAAATAAATGAATTCTCCCACAAAATCTACTGCTTTTATATACTATTCCATGCATCAGCAAATTAAGTCTATTCCAAACGCAAAAATCTTTTCAAATAAATCAGTACCCAAAGGGTTAATTAATCCCATCAGCCGACTAATTTCTCCGATGATTTTACTTAACTATACACATAACAAAATTTTCTTTTGGACATTTTATTCGCGTATATTGTGCATCCTGACATATAGACGCATTTATGTCAGTTCATATAAGAGCAAAAGGGTTGATTCTTCTTTATTAGAGCTTCTTTCCGCTCGTTCATTTTATCGGCGGTAGGTTGATGGGTGGCAGTTATTTGGTCGTAGACCGCAGCTTGTAAGTCGGTGATTAGAGTGCCGTAGCGCAACTGATTAACGTTCGACGTGGCTTCCAGGATTAGCCTGGTAAATCCCATTGCGAGGGTCCGACCTATGCGTCCGCCTGTCGATAGCTTATGACGCGGCTACGTAAATATTGTGAAATTATTAACACATTAGCCCGTCCTACAAATTTACACTGGCAGATCGCGCTTGTACCGTCCGCGGCGTCTGTCGGCTTCCTGTATTGTTCAGGCCTCTCGCTCCGCCCTGTCGTATGCACGTTTCCCTGACAACGTCGCTACTAATCAGTCTGGAAACATTCGTCCCACATACCACGTATGCGCTAATTCTCAAATATTATCTAAGAATCAATTTTTTTTTTTTTCAAGAAGGAAAATATTTTTTAGCGGTAGCACAAAGTGCTTCAAAATATTTAAAAATATATATATCATATTTTAATTTTTGCAAAAAGGAAGAGAGATTATGAGAATCCGTTAAGTTAGGTTAGGTTAATATAATATTATCTAAGAATCAATTTTTTTTTTCAAGAAATAAAATATTTTTTATCGGTAGCACAAAGTGCTTCAAAATTTAAAAAAAAATGTATATGATATTTTAATTTTTGCAAAAAGGAAAAGAGATTATGAGAATCCGTTAAGTTAGGTTAGGTTAATATAATATTATCTAAGAATCAATTTTATTTTTTCAACAAGTAAAATATTTTTTATCGGTAGCACAAAGTGCTTCGAAATATTAAAAAAATATATATATCATATTTTAATTTTTGCAAAAAGGAAGAGAGATTATGAGAACCTGTTAGGTTAGGTTAGGTTAATATAATACTATCCAAGAACCAATTTTTTTTACGAAGTAAAATATTGTTTATGAGTAGTACAAAGTGCTTCAAAATTAAAAATATATCATATTTTAATTATTAGAAAAATTAGAAAGTAAGAAAATGGAGACTTAGAAAGTAAAATACATTCTCTTCTGTTCTGCTTCTCTAAAGGAAGCTCACGAGTAGAAGAAACGACTGAGAATTCTTTCAGTTTTCTTGTTAAAGAATATTATGAAAAGAATAGGAAACGGCATATTTATTTAATTCTCACAATTGTGCAATAAACTTCCAGTAGAGATGTTTTAATTATATCCATACTGATCTCGCGATATTTCTCTAATTTTGGAAAATTAAACTCCATTTTTACTAATCCTACCTCTTCCACCAAATATTACGAATTATTTATGTTTCATTCAATAATTATTCTTATATTTTTTTCAAATAAACTATAATCACTAGATCTAATACCACACGAGTTTTATTTAAAATTAGTCAAGCTGTAGAAATAAACGCGATAGCAGAAATCGAGGCAGTATTGAATAAAATGAATCGGTCGGCAAAATGTTAACATAAACATTGAACCAGAAGTTATCCAATATATTCCAAAAGGAGAGTGAAATGGACAATAGACTTAGCCAACAGTCCAACTTAGTCAACTGACCTCCGGCAGAGGCAATATTTGCCGAAAGTTCGCCGAGTTATCATTACTGGACACAGAATCCGCAATTATCGCACGGTCCTCGAATAACAATCGTTCTATTCCCCTCTTCTCTTCATGATTCCGTTTGCACCGGAAGCGGATTAAGTTCGCGCGGGTAACATAATCACGGTTTTGGGAGAAGCGCGGGTAAACGCGTGTGCGGCGTGTGTACACGCAGAAGTTCTCGACACTAAGGCCTGGGCGAAGGCCATTTGCAACACTTAATCCATCACAGTTATACTAAGCTTGTTCACCCCGCGAACACTGTTAAGGTAGTTAACTACGTCGGAGCAGTTTGCAGCCTCCCTTCTGTTCTGTGTGACTTTTGGGTAACGAATCAAACCGCTCGCGAGAACCTGGCGATCGGCGCCGAACGGACGAATTAATAAACGATACCTGTCCGAATTCGATAGCTTTAAAATCAATATGTAAGTTGTACGTAAGACACGAAGCAAGTGGAATTAACGTAACAAATTGAACACGTACGTAGGGAACGTGTAGAAATCAATTTATACAACGATTAAATGAACACGCGGAAATCAGTGTACTGAATGAATATTTAAAATGAACGATCAACACTTGTGATGGATATTTATGTACGAAGTCAATTTAGAAAATTACCATGTGTATAAAATTCACATTTATAATCAACGTTTACAGTTAATATGTAAAATTGATAATATATAAAACTTGCGTATGAAACGAACGTGACAGGTTTTAATGTGTGAAGTCGATTTGCAAAATTAACATCTAAAATCAATGCATAAGGTTAGTATATGAAATCAGTGTGCAAAGTCAATGTATAAAATCAACATAATATGTTGATTATAGCATAATGTAGGATCGAGCTTCGTTGCTCGTCGAAAAGGAGTAATAATAGCGAGAAAATTGAAATGGCGCCTTGGCTACGATTGGATGTTTCTTGATCAAATTGCAAAAACATGAAATACTGAATGACTTAGTAATTGCGCCAAAAGTCGAAGTCGAAGACCTATACAACTGGACACCACATGAGCTTAACGTATCTGACGACCAGATTTATGCTTTCTTTCAACCTAATATAAGAAATAGATTGTTCAACAATTTCTCTATTTCTTCGACACAAGCATCACCCTTGAAAACATAGAAACAGCAATCGACACTCTTGAACCACTTCTTACAACAACACACATAGTTTATAAAAGACCATACAAAGATCATTAAGAAGTGAAGATTTAGAAGTAAAACATTAAGTACACATTAGTAACACAGTAGTGCAAGTAGCATACAAGATACATTCATTCACAAAGATATAACAAAAAAAAAAAACTGGATTGGATTTTGAATGATCTCTGAAACGTGAACATCCTCCTCTCTTAGATTCTTGGATAACGTTTCGTCAATTGTCACATCGATCATCCATCGTTCGTGCAAATATTCCGTCCCATTGAATTTCTAATAGCAGTCCACTGGATACTTCTCAATTTAAATAAGCGGTTTCCTCTGACGTTTCTTCCATCTGTGCTCTTCTTCGCGCCATTCTAAATACACTATTTTACCTTTCACCGTTCGAGCGAGGTGAAAACGTGAAGTTGCTGGGCCAGAACGAATTCGAGGCGTTAACGAAAGTCGATTCGGGGCTAACGAGCAGACGATCCAATTATAGAATTTTCATTCGGACACATTCGGCCGGCGGCGGCTTTTGTTCGCGCACCCTTTAAAACGAGCCCTTCCGACCTACCTAACACTGATATTAAACGCGCCGCGGGGATTCTCAACCGGTCGATTTCTGCGCTGCAAAGTGCCGTGCGAAAAATTACACTCGCGACAATTATCACCGGCGCGACACACGAGGAAATCTCACGAACGTGTACGATTCTCGTTTCTCCCGCTCTTCTGGCTTACGATTTCACCCGATTGCTTGCCATTGAAATTTTTTATTTCCGATTTTGTTCTTGCACTCTGATCGTGTGTGTTTGAACACTTTCGTTACTCGATTTTAGGAATTTCTTTTATTTAGAAGTTTTGTCGAGTTGTTTAAACGTGACATGCCTAACGAGAGAATTAACCCTTTGCACTCAGATGTGCATGAGGGGAAATAATGTATAAAAATTAGTACAACCATTCAAATCGAAATATTCGCAATGATATTCGCAAATACATGAGATATTTGGCAGAACATCATCAACAATATTGGAAATTATTTCGACGATCGATTTATTTTCATTCGTTTTAAATAGAACTTAGATTGTGTCTAAACACTCGCAAAGAATTAATTTCTACGCCTAATATTTATTGTAGAGTTTCTTAATTTATGGCTACGTCGAAGAAACAAAATAAAGTAATTGGTTATAGCTTCTGTTTACTTTTTAGTATAGAATAGAGATTTAGTTTCTGTTTGAAAGATGAACACAGTTAATAAGTTGAGAGAGTTTCATGTCGAGCGTTTTTATTAAGATGAAGAAGGTGTTGTTTAATTGGACAACTGTACAAAGGCAAATTGTAGGGTCGAGTTGAGTACTGGAGGTGGTTTTTCCAATAGTTTACAGACTTTTTTTTTAATTATTTCTGGAAAAATTGATCAAGAGAATTGACATTGTAGAATGGAGAAATAGTTCGTTATATTTAGTAGTGCCATAAAACAAGGATTTCTAAAAGTGATACACAGAAACGAAATATTCCCAAATTGAGAATGAAGTAGATTGATTGGGAGAGGAACAGCTTTGAAAAAAGGTGACAATCGCGAAGAAATATTTTGATGACAGGTTTTTTCGATAATTTTTTTTTTTCGCAAACGTTTGTAGCAATGTTTGGAACTGGGTAACGCGTGAGGTTAGGTTTCTAACAGTGTCAATCACTGTCGATCAATGTGTGAAGTTTTAACACGACTTGTCAACTGAAAATTTTTGTTCTATCCACAAACAGATTTCCCATGGATACGAACATAGAAATACTCTTTAAAAAGAGAAACGAAAATTTCGATACATCCGTGCAATTAATTTCCTTCATTGTCCGTAGCCATTTAATAAATTAATACAATGACACGCGAATCGGTATAAATCCAATTGGCATGTTCACTGATTTATGCATTATTCACAAACATTGAGCAATTCGTCGTAAAAAGATTTAATAAAATAGTACACTGAGCTGTGACAGAATAAAAATTCATTTAGTATGCACTATCCTTGACTAATACTACTAGCTTGGAACACAAACTCAATTCCTCTTGAGAAGTATTAGATAAAAATTAATTCCACGAACAAATTTTCAAATTCTTCACAAGTATCGTTTAAATATAAAGAATTTACTATAAAAAATATTAATAAAATATTGTATTAAGTTTATAAAGTACAAAAAGTCACTTAGGAAGCATTATCGTTGATTCGTACTACTAGCTGACACCTGAAATCCAATTCCCCCTAGCAAAACGAAGAGAAAAAAAAATGAATTCCAAGAACAACCATCTAAAATTGAAGAAAAAGAAACAAATCACCTATTACATTAAAATATACAAAGTAAAATAACGTAGATCCACTTTTAATAAAGCACAGTTTAACAAAACAAGCATACATAAATCGATAGATTCATTATTCCACAAATTCTTCACAAATATTGCCCAAATTCAACGAATTCATCGTGGAAAAGATTAAAAGAACATTACATTAACAATATCAACTGAAAAATAATACTGCACCTTGAAGAAAAAAATACAAATTCACTTCGGATACCCTATCGTTGACTCGTACTACTAGCTGACACCTGAAATCCAATTCCCCCCAGCAAATAAGGAAGAAATAAATCCCGCAAATCATTGGGTGAAAATAAAAAGGTAGAAACAGAGCTCGTAGCACGAGATACTATGTTATAATTCGACAAGATGTCGTCTCAGTCGATCAACATGTACGTCCGGCACGTCGCTGGGAACGTGACCAGGCTACGTTGAACGCGGAACCAGGTTGCAACGTGACTTGGTCTAATCTATGGGATATTTTCCGCAGAGCCTACGACCAAGGGAAGGGAGAAGGGTGGCGAAGCTCGGTGGATCAGGCGTCGTGCCATATTCAATTTGCATTTAAATATCCGCTGGCTCGGATGTGTTCTCAAACGAGGCGGCTCACGCAGACCCAAACCGGCCGCGAAACAGAAACACGAGAATATCACGCGACCACCGTCGGAGCAATCTCGATCAACCGGTGACTGGTTGACTTTTCTGGTTATTGGAAAAATATCCGGCCGACATTTATTTTACCGCCAGAAAATCGAAGATCAGTTAATTCGATTCGGGACGATTTCAGGGAACGATTGTAAACGAACGAATTAAGGGCGAAGAAAGGATTTCGAGAAGAATTTTATGATTCGGAGAGATTGGAAGAGGGAAAGAGTAATTTCTAGTTTCTATGGGGTAAAAGAATGCTCTGATTAAATGTGTATAAATGTATATTATAGTAGACGTGATACGATTGCGCGCGATAAATTAAATTGAATATGTGCAGGAAGTTTGTTTCACTTAATCCTTCGGTTCCAAAAGAAACTTGAGAATTCGATATGATATGTAAATACTGTCACAGTTGAATTAACTTGGTAATTTGAAAAACAACTTTCTTCTTAATTAATTTTTCTTAAAAAACCAACTTTCTTTCTTATTCATTATTTTGCTTTTATTTTAAAAACAACTTGTAAATTAATTCACATTTAAATTGATTCGTTCGTTTTCAAGATTGATTCACATTTAGATTGATTGTCCTTTTAAAACGAAGGTTTCTTTACGATAGATTCTAAATTTGTTTTCATTATACTAAGCGAACTCTGACTACTAGTATCAACTGTTTCTTCTGGAATCTTCTTTGATTTCTGTTAAGTCTAGTTCGTACCCAGAATTGTTAACGCAATTAGTGAATCACTATTTCTCGAATTTTGTATTTTTAGATCCATCGATCCTTCACAAAATAGGGTGCGATTCGTCGTACAATCGAAAAGGAAGTAACTTAAACCACAATCGTTAATACACGACACCGAGGCAAATTTTCAACATCGATTTTCTCAAAACTGTAACTTTTTTTCAACAAAACTTTGTATATTTCCATTCTATCTCTGAATACTACCTTTCACGGTACACTCTGTACAATCGACAGCTATTTCGAAGCGCTTCTTTCTCCTTTCAAATATCATCAAACAAATAACTACTAACTGACTGACATTTCCCTAGAAACAAAAAAAAAAGGAAAAAAAGAGAGAAAGTTCACAGACCAGCTGAAATTCTCCCCTGGTGGAAAATCAAAGGGCGCCTCTATGATCACGTTAATTCGAGAAGTCGAAAAATTCGGAACGATCCTAGCGAACGAAATCGTTGAATGAACGGTGAGGGGTGGGAGAAAAAAAAAAATAGGTTCGAGAGGAAAATAGAAGGTGTTACTTCGAACGAGGAAATTTGGACGGGAGAAACAGCTAGAAAGAGAGAGTGGGATAGAGTAGGTGTGGAATTGGAATCGATCTCGAGAGGATGCACGGCTTTTCGATGAAAAGAGAGAGACAGAGGGAAATTCACGTTTCGAACGAATCCACTTACGAAATATACACCGCGAGAGTACGTCTTCGGTTCGAGGATTAACTCTTCGGATGCTCCTTGCTAATTTCAGAAAGTGAGAAGCTTACTACGTAAATGGAAATACCTGGAACAGACCGACCGGAAGCAGCTGGGGGTAGTTTTACTGCCGGCGCCGTGGCGCGCTGATGAATTTCTGCTTTAATAGCCTCGTAAACCTGTTCTGTGAGGAGTCCTGCTGATCACCGTGGCCGCTTTTGTCTATTAATTTTTCGAGAGGTATTCTCGAAAATTTGAAGTAGTACTTCTTTTATGAATCTTCACATTTACTTCGGATGGAAATAATGGAAGAGATCCTTCGAAACGACCAGAGATGATTTTATTCTTCTTGGATTGGAGAAATTTGTCGTTATATATTAAGTCGTTGCACGTAAAATTTTATAATTTTGATAATGCAGTCGAAATGGAACTCTTTTGACCAAAATAAGTTTCAGTAAATTCAATCAATTTCTACCAATTAATTGTAAATAAATATAGATTACTATTATAACAATGTAAATATTGGCAATAAATTTCTCAAACGCATTTTTAATCGAATACACTTTTTCTGTCAAAAAATAATCTAAATATTTAAAATTGTATTGTATTTTTCATTCGCTAACTGTTCCTGTGTTCCAATTTAAATTCATCAAAAATAATCACTGGAATTTGAAAGAGAATATTTTTTTAAATTAATATAATCTTAACAATTTACCGACCGGCGTATTCTATTCAATATTGGCTCGGTTTTTGCTATCGCGCTTATTTTTACAGCTTTGAAAATTTTCAATCGAAACTCGTGAAAGGGTTTACTATATATCGTTCACTTTTTCTTATTATACGGTAATTCATTAATTTGTAGCAGTAAGAAATCGATTAATAAACCTTCTAGCTCTATAAACATTGGCAGCAGAAAGCCAATTAATAGGTCGGTAAAGTGTTAACCCTTTGCCATACGATTTTTTATTCACCTCATACATTAGTCTCGAATATTCACTATTCCAATACAATATTAAATAAAAAAAAGTTAAAATATTATATGCAGTCTTTATTTGGAAATCGTCAATCTTAAGTTGAAAGTAAAGTTAGAGCAAAAATACAAATTCTATGGCGATATAATACTTCTTTTGTCACACTTTCACCATAATCTGCACCACGAGTGTGCCTCGTTATTATATGACAAAGGGTTAAAATAGCTTTTTCAGTGGAACAAATTTTGCATTTAAAACAACAGACTGTAGAGTTCACTTCGTCGTATGATAATTGATATGATATTAATTCATAAAAACGACACAGAACTTGTCAGTATACGAACACCACCATTTTATGTGCAACTAGCTACTATTAACATTTTTTATCAGATCATTTATAACGAATGATATTTCATTCTCATGTAACTACAATTCTAGGGAATTTTGTATCATTATTTCACGATTTTACACCAATCATTTCACCGACAGAGAATTCTTTGCCAATTTTTCTAGAAATATTTTTCACGACGTTGGACATCCATTCGACTGTAATTCGTTTGTTCGGTAACGTGTTGAATGAAATTTATTTCACAAAACACCGCCGAACGTTTCGGAGTTTTATTTTCAAAATATCGCGTTAAAGCGTGGATTTTCGAATTTGCAACGCGAACGGTGAAAATTTTTAATCCCAGGGGAGCGTGTCAACGGTTCGGGCCATTTCATTCGGATCGGGGCCGACGCGCCATTTTGTTTCGCGTTTTCCCGATTAATTTGAATTTCAGCCAATTTATCTTACGGCCGAAAACGAAACGCAACGCCCTGACAAATAATTCACGATCGACTGTGTGATTGCCTTTCGCGTAATCTCCGTACGGTTTAAATATCGATTCCATTTTTATAGATTATTGCATTTGCCAACGTTTTATCTCGGATTATGCAGCACCCTCAATTTATGCCGCCGCCGCCAGCCCGAAGAATAATACAAATTGGAAAGGTTTAATCGTGGATGTTAATCTCTCTCGCCTCGAATGATGCGTGCCTTTGATAACCGATGAATCTTTCGAACACTCGCGTCGTTACTGTCAAACAAATAACATACTTACGAAGATTGTGCGTATAATTTTGCATTATAAAACAGAGGTATCACAGCTCGTGACTGTTTGCGAGTGTGTTTTTTTATGTAAATCTGAATTTGTCGATGTTTCAAACTCGAAACGTGAAAATTCTGTCAAGTAGTTTGGGGAATATAGAAAATGACGAGAAATTTCAATGAGATCTATCACAATAGGTAGTAAGGGAAGGGTTAATTGAGTTAGGTGTGTATTTAGCAAATATTCTCATTGTGTTTTTAAAATATTTTTAAATTAATAAGGAATAATAATTTCTTTTTTGTGCTTGAGCATTCGAAAAATTGTATCATCTTTCGTCGAAAAAAGTTTCCATCACAAGTAATCGCGTTAACCATTTACAACATCCTCTAATCCGAAAGGGAAACAACTATTGATCTCACTAAGCCTCGCTCTTAAACCATCCTCGACGATAATTCTCGCTAGCAAACATGGTAGCAATAAAATACATGCACAATCAACAACTATTTCAACGATGTTTCGGAAAAACATTCTGAAAATTGTGCAATATTTTTACGACACGAATGTATTTAATAATATATAGAAAATTGTTAAGAAAATGATATGGAGATTATATTTTTATCGTCTCCATATCCCAAAAAAATAATTTATATATATCGCACGTAATAAATCAACTATGCAAAAATAACTTGAAAAATCTAAATTTTCTCCGACTAGCTAGTAGTCCCACCAGAAAAATGTACCAATCGCAAAGTGTTAAACTGTAACCCTTGCGTTAGAAACAGAATAAAATACTCGGTTTCACGAACACGCTTCACGTCTAATCATCTCCCCAAATCATCCAATCCTCGAAATGTTCAGGTCGAAAAATTCTTCTATCTCTCATCGTGCAACCATAAAACAAAACTGTCCAAGATTAGTCAAGATCGATCTCCGAATCCTACGATACGATCAGCAATCTGGTAACCGCGTCAATGGTCAAGCTCGATTTCCAACCGAGTTTTACGGCTTCGCAGCTTTGCTCCGCGCGTGTAAACAGCCGCGATATCGCGAGCGTCGATATCGTCGTCTGTACTGCACGCACCTGAACGCAGAACCGCATCGGGACACGACCACATAGGGGTAGAGAGATTCGGTTATGGCGTCACACAGCCCTCGCGAGCTTGTGTCGAGCAGCGGTCAGCCGGTTAGTCGCTCGCGCGCTGGACCGTGAAATTATCCTGCGAACCTGGAATCCTGTCGTTCCTCTATTCCCTCTCTCCTCTTCCTTTCTCCCGCTCTGTAGCAGAGTGGCGAGGGAGAGATGGGTTAGGTTGCCCTCTCGCGCTTTTATCCCATGGTGGAACGATTACAGCGATCGGTACGCGTGATACGCGCCGGCCATACTTTCGCTCTAACCGCCTATGATCGGGTAATTATTCGAGGCCCTGGCTACACGTTGCACGGCAAATTGTGATGCAAATTATGGAGATAGGATTGACGGGGCACGATAAAGTGAATGATCGGGAAAAATGTTCGGTGTTCCTTTTATGGGGAATGGTTGACAAGTGAAACAGTATGATCGTGCGTACAGTTTATGGCACCATTTTATCGTACAGTTATCCCTAATATCACGAAACATTCGTTAAATGCTTTTTTTGTTTTCAATACTGAAAAAATATTTTTTAAATCACACCTTTTGACACTTTTTTTTTGGAATATTGTACACATGTACAAAAAGTGTAAAATACAAGGGCAATCCCAAAAGTAAGGTCTCCTATTTTTTTAGAAATACAAAGAAATGTTTATTTTCGATAATGTTTACATAATTTTAAATCTTGAACATTTATCGATTTTTCGACATAATCGCCATTTCTGTCGATACATTTTTGTAGACGCTGCAGCAATTTCGTAGATATTTAGAAAATGTAAGCTAAATATTCATAGAATATAAAATGTATATTTCAAAAATATGAATTGAATATTTCAATAATATTGAATAAATACTTAACGAAATCCCACACAGATGTTACATTGAAAAATGGTACGTTTAATATGAACCAATCCTAACTTCGAAGTTCGCCAAACAAAGGATTTAACCTGAAATAATTCAATCGCCATAACCATACAAATCAATCTTCCAGGAGACACGTATAATTCGATTCAACCACGTACGTCCGCCATTTCCACGTTACAGTAATACCGCATCGGCATAGCAATTACCAATATTACACTGGGACTCAATCACAGCTGATAACGTCTGACACGCAAGAATATCCGCGGGACAAGTAAATATCGCGTATCGACTAAATGCATCACAGTGCGTATCACCTGGAACATCATCGAATGATCTACATTTCCAATCGAAATTAATCAACGAAAACCATCAACCATACCTTTTCTACGTAGATATCGTACTACCCCAAATCCTTGACCCATTTCCAAAAATCATCCATAGGAACACACCGGAAAGAACTAGCCTATCCATCATCAACGGGGGAAAAAAAAAAAACAAAAAGAGAGAAAACACTATACGAGAAGCAAGCAACGTTCATCAAAGAGCTCTATACACCGTCACATGTTCGCTTTCCCATTAAACAGACTTTCCGCTCGGATCGCAAAGCCATTAGAGCGATCTGTTGTTCAGGTTCGATGGACTTCGATCCATCGTATCCGTGCTGGTATTACACGCGCACAAATGAAAATACCACGTAGAACACGTATGGAAAGACTCGTTCGCGTGCATTTCCGTGTTTATACAGGCCCAACATAGTCAGACACCGAAAACTATGAAGTCGTAAAGCTCGAATGCTCGAATCTTGACTGGTACACCACTATGTATATGTGTGTGTGTGTGGAGAACATAAAATTAAAGCGTGTATATTTCGTAGGCGACGACGAGACATTCTTGTTTCGTTGGTGACACACACGCGACAAGTTTCACAGCCGCCTCGCGGCGATTCTTTGTTTCGTAATAAAGCAACCTGGGAAAATTGGACAGAGACTCAATTAGCTAGAGAACAGCGAGAATTAATTCGCGCGACCTTTACTCCCGTGTTCCCGTTTTCCCTCTCGCTTACACTAGAACGGATGTTCCCATTTTTCTGTTCTTTTTTTTTTTTTTATGTGTAGAAACTTTTTTGACGTGTTAAATCTTGCTTTAAAACGAAAGAAAATGGAAGAGCTGTCCTCCTTCCTTGTACGACGCGCGAGTGTAAATCTCTCCGGTGGTTCTAAGTTTTCGGAGGATCTAAACGACGTCTTTCTCGTTTCATAGGGACGAAGAGAGGGGATGGAGAGTGACTTCCGGTCCCTTGGCGGTTACACAGCGCCGTGGAAAACAGGTAAACATGATTTAACATTCCCGGAGATGTCATAGGAGTCTTGCTTCGTTACTCATCTAGTGATTTATCGCGGAACTTCCAGTGTAACGTGGTATTAGTCGGAGTTCTGTTTAACTCTTTTAGTGTTTCGAAATTAAATCGTTCAAGGTACATTAATGTCAATGAAGTACTTGAGAAATTCAATCAGTAATTTAGAAAAACTGTGCTTTTTTGAATAAATGCTGCGAAATGAATTAAATTCTTGACTTGTAAGGGCAGAGGAATTAATTTAGACATTTTCTTTCTTGGAAATTTTTTAAATGGAGTTGCAAGTAGGTGAAAGGAATATTGCAAACAGATGGTGGCGGGAAAATACTTATTATAGTGATATGTAATATTTATTACACGTAAATTCTTATATAGTGTGGATAATATATATAGGATGTATTATTAGAACAAAGAAACGTCTGAAATATTTATGATTGTTTCACTTATGAGTTAACTCTTCGAGAACCACTGTTTCTCGTTAACTTTTTCATTCATATGTATTCGAAAAAAATTGAACTCGTGATATATCAATCAATAGGACTCTCAAAGAAATCCAATTACAATTGAAGCTCGATATCTCTTACTCTAGCAAGTCAAAAATTACAAAAACAAAATTAGAGACACTATAACCATTGAAATACATGTTCAGGAATTTCTTCGGATTTTTTGGTCAAATTTCTTCATTCGTCATTCCACTCAACAACGAAGATCGAATCGTACTTTTGTTTCTCTGCAAGCTTTCCAAGTTGAATTATATTTTAAGAACGGTACTACATTTACTTGCACTTGAAAATTGTTTAATTTGTTACCAACATTTAATGCACCACGTACACCATGACAAAAGTATCTGATTTTATTTTATTTGTTCACTACTATTACTAACACTTACAAAATCAGAGTTGAAAAGAATCTGAACATTTACAAAATCAGATTTAAAAATAAAATTAATAATTCAACTTGCTACGAGCAAGTAAACATCCAAAACGATTATACGTAAACAATCATCACAATTATCCCTGCAATGACGTACTGACGTCTAGTTGATTAGTATTAGTTTAAAAAACTGATGAAATAAGAAAGTATAGAGGAGGACAACATGCAAAGAAGCAACAGTTTGTAGAACATATGGAAGTTGTCAGTGAAGGGTTGGAACGTCACTTTCCACAAGTCAGAAGGCTTAAAGATCGAGCAAATTGAGTGGAACACCGTGTACCTCGACCATGGAAGCCCTCGAGGGTCGTAATTACGCACGATTCGCCGGTTGATCCGCGATATTAATTCGAACACACGTGGAACATTCAATATCGTACGATGTGAACGATAAGCAGCGAATCGCGTAAAGGGGAAGGCAACGCGTCGCGATACACCCAATTGCATCGTGGATCCCGGCTAATGGGCCAATTGCAGCCACGATCCACCGTTCGTTGAATGATGTTTCGAAACCTGATTATAAAGCTCGTACTCGTACCGTTGGCTTCCTAACCATCCATCATCGGTCTCGAAACAAGATTCGTTCGCGATAACATCGTGTACAGGAGGGTAAGGTCGCGCGTAGTACGAGCGAAAACACGCGGTTAGGTTGGAAAGAAGAGAGGTTCGTGATGTTTGCTTATTTTCAAGAACGATATGCGCGAAATGGAGCACCGATTAATTGAATGGTAACGCGATAACGTAAGAAAAATACCGACGAATATTCTACTCATATTCAGCTTTTTCACGGTCGACGGTCGAGTCTTTATTTCGACGAGATGTGAACGTTTTCGGGGACGTTTAATATTTTTGCAAAGGCAGAATTTGTTTAGACGATTGTTTGAATAGGGGGGAAACAATATCCTCGAATTCTGTAATTTTAATTAATAAAGAATAGTAGGAACTTTAAATGTCATCTGTGAGACTGCTTCGTTTATAGATTTGCTGATAAATCTAAAATTTGTGACACTGTTAGATCTCTACCTAATTGATTTACAGCGAATTCAGTTGTTTGACAGACTCAATCGTACTCTTACGTATATTGCACTGGTTGCTTTAATGCTTTTTTGATTCAAATAATTATATATAATTATGCAATTTTTATTTTGTTTGCTACATTACAAGCTCCATTACAACTTATTGAAAACACGTATCTGTTCGTGTATCACTACGAAAGAATAATTGTTCAAGTTCGATTTCGACAGAATTTTGTTTTTCACCAATTTCACAGACGATACATAAATCAAAATGCGAAAAATTAAAAAAAAAATTTTGTTAAAAATGCGAAAAATTTACACGACCACTTAAGGGTTAACAGGAGAAAGATCAGAATTTTCTACACTCAAGTAATCACTCGAATGATCGATACTTTCGATTAGAAATACATTTCATATTTTCATTTCCTGTAACTAAATTCTCTAATCACAGAGAAATATTCGAATAGTAAAATCACTTTCACTCAACTATCGCATTTTTGCTCAGACTGTACAACCTCTAACCACCAACCACGATCTCGATATTACCTTACCCCTTATTACCCCAATTAATACCTCGAAGAAAAAATGAGAAGAAAGCAACGTGAAATAATAGCGTAAAAATGGCGAACGTTAAAAGTCAACGAAAAAGTAATGTCCATATCGCGATGTAGGCTCGTGTATACCTTTATTAACCTAACCAGTGAAAAAAAAAATAAAAAAAGAGATCGAAGCTGTTAAAAAGGAAGCAGTGAAAAAGAGGGAATCGAACTTTGGTTCGCTATTACGCTACATTCTGCTAGACCGGATATACAAGGCTCGTACGAGTGTTTCGCACACACGACTTCGCGCGAACGAGTATGCACGTGAACGCGTATGCGTCGACACTAGACGCGTATAATTGCACGGGCACAAACGAAGGTCTAGGCAAACGCGTCCATTAATCTGAGAACAGTTCATTGGAAAATGATCGTACCGCGCCATGCCGCCATTTATACGCCACCGTCGTATTATACCGTGGCTGGATTAATCGCGGCTCACCGCTCCCGACACCGGCGAAATATCGTAAGAGCGTGACCTTTCCCGTAAAATGGCCCCGGTGAATTGATACACCGCTTATCGATGCAACGGCGACCATGATGAATCGAGATTGGCGTAACGTTGGAATTTTCTTATTTTCTTATTGCATTAACGACAACGCGAAGTTTGAAGTTGCGATATAAGTAAATCTACTTAAATGCAAAGTAGACGCACTAATACTTCTTACTGTGAAGTTAAAATGTTCACTTTTGTAATATCGTCGAAATGTTCGCCTACACTTGTATCTATAGTCTTTTCTTTTTTTTAATTTGCAACGCTGTGATGAAAATCTGAATATTCGAGTATCAATGGAATTTTAATTTTAAATTGTTCGAACATTCGAAGTGTTCGAATATCGGAATATTTGAATTATCCGAATAAAGAATTTCTATTAAAAATTGTTCGAATATTCGGATTGTCTGAAATATTTGACTTATCTCAACAAAGAATTCGTATTCGAAGTTATCTAGATAATCGAATAACCTAATGTACTCGAATTATCCGAATGACGAATTCGTATTCGAAATAGTCTGAATTTTCGGATTACTTGAATAAAGAATTTTTATTCGAAATAATCAGAGTTTTCGAATGGTTCAACAATTCGAAGTTTTACAATGCTGTAAATCGATGCAGGAATTTTGTTTTTCTTCGCAATTCCGCGGATTTCCAAAAAGCCTTATTACTAAAATCTAAGATTAGATTAGGTTGCGCTTTATAGCAAGTTCAACGTATTCCGTGCACCTCTGGATATGCAAAATTGCTCAGAGTAGGATGAGAAATTTCGAGAATTTTCTAGAGTCTGTCTTATTATTCTGGTCTAGCGAAGCAATTAGAACCGAGCGCAAAGCTTTACGCCACGGGCGGAAAGTTTTGAGACACCGTGCACTGCTAGGTGTAAAAAATTGCTCGGAAAAGGGGAAATAATTCTAAGAACTTTCTCAAGAGTGTACCATCGCTCAAGTCTAGAGAAGAAGAAAGGAAAAAAACGAAAAAGAAGAATGAAGAATTGTCCATTTTTTACTAACTCTGAGAGGAAATTCGTACAGCAACATTGTTAGGCAATGTAAATTTTCCCATATTGTACATTCTAAAAGAGCAAGGTGGACTCTAGAGGTTAAGCATGGAGATGTTTGAGAGTTCGGTGTGCGCACGGATATTAGCCACTTCGAATCGAGAAGTGCTATTTGGCAAAGTAGTTAAAATTTCATTATAGAGGAATCTAGTCCCCCTTCGGGGAGCAAAGTTTTAATCCTCGACTACGACGTTTCCGAAGTTAAATATTTGCTACAGCAGGACTTCTAGAAATTTCAATGGCGAAACTTCGATACAGACAAAATCAAGTGCAAACTTGTCAACGTAATAAAGATATAATCAGGAAATTCTCCTTCGCTCGTACACGAATCCTGTTTGTCGTTCTCGTTTTGAAACCTATTTAAAAATGATCCAATAAATAAGGAGTACAAAAAAGAAAAAGGAGGAGAAGAGAGAAAATTCGTCACTTTAATTTTCCATTGATTACGAACGAACGAACGGAACGAAACGTTCGTTGAAATTCTCGACATGACAGTCGCCATGGAAGGAAGAGTCGCGCTAATTATATGCGTGCCAGTTCGACAAACTTATAGTTATCGGCTGAGCTATTGTTTAACGCGCAATTTCAGCCCGTGGTGCACGGTGATTTATCACACGGGAATAAATTACTTCGCAGCCAAAGGCTCCGAATCGGCCGTCACAAGCGCTTCACGCGCGTTTTGTTCCCTAGGCGAGGTATCGACCAGTCTCGGTGCTTTATCGTCCGTGCCCACCTGTCGATGGAAAATCAATGCTCGTTGAATAATTTCATAACCTTTTCACGCCTCCGCGCATTATAATACGCCGGAATAACATATTACGACGCGCGTCAACGGACAATCGTTTGGTTAAACGAAAATTTCCAAATTATTTATAGACGGACTTAACAGACACGTCGATTCTCCGTGAAAATTCCGCGCTTAGTTTCAAAATGGACGACGAATTGAAAGTTTTGTATATTTTACTGTTCCTCGTGACACGGTTGTTTGTGTAATTTAACGTGTTAAATTGGACAGGACTTCCGGTACTTGCCGAATGGAGACGTTGATTTATTAATAGAGGCGTTGCGCGAAATTCGAAGATGTGAGAAAGCTGAATTGTTCGTAGAGTAGAAATGTATTCGTTGAAAAATGAAGATATGCTATAAGAAATCCAATTTTTCAGCAAACACTTAAATCTAGAAAGCCCCAGGGAGGGTAAAAAAGTGTGTAACGAAAAGTGAAACTTTTATTCCAGTAAAGAAAGTAGTAAGTACAGTAAAAACATATTATTAATGGCCTACACGGTTCATTTTATGTTGAAACGAGGTTCAAAGTGTGCGGGTATTGCGTAAAGACGCGTACGCGCCACGTTTACGATTATATTAACTTATATTAATTAAATATTGATTATATTGATTATATTAATTAAGTTATATTGTACGCTAACGATTATATTAATCGAACGCTCCTGCTCGATCTCCTCTGTTGTTCGTGATATATCGTCCCGCGTGTTAGACGTTGTCCATTTTGTATTAATTACGTTGTATATCTTATATCTTCAGATATAAAATTTTTCCGAAAGGAAATGAAAATAAAATAGTAATTTAGTTGCACATTGTATAACCGAGCTCACACTACGCGAAAAAGTATTCCGTCCTCACAGAGCTTTTAAGTATCAAGTACTCCGCAGTCAAAGGGTTAATAATGTGTCGTTATTATGTTTATTCCTTTTTTTTTTTTTGCTGAATTAAAATTAAATCTTTCAACAACTTGGATTTTCTAAATGACACATTATCATCAGGAGAAAGTAGAATTTCACAAAAATAAAAATTCTACAACATAAAAATAGAGACAAAACCGAAGATCCACCAAACTGTAACAACTTGCACGAAGATTTTCTAATGAAAAGTCGTAAGCGATGGCAAGATGGCGTTCAGGAGGAACCGAGGAGGATCGAACGGCTGTTTGAAGCGACGTGAAGCTAAACGAAGCGAGAAAACGGGTCGTTCCACGATACACGTAGACCAGGGAACTCCATGGAACTATTTCACGGTGTTTCGTGCCGTGAAAGCGAAGGCAGATCGCGTGCAACGATCAGCTCGCGCGGCGGGTGAAAGCGCGTGTACTCGTGTGCACCTACGAGACGTCGAGAAATCAAGCGTGCCTCGCTGTACGTGTACACGTGAGGAGGTCGTTTTATAGACAGCCACTCGAAAACCATGGAGGGTTCCTCGAGTTCCTTGCAACGACAACGACGACGACGACGACGTCGAAAGGGGTGGCTGGCGTCGACGAGTCATCGGCCGTTTCGTCGCTTCCTTTCGGCCATCAATCTGGCTGGCTGCTCTATAAAAGCGGGAACCGACGTGCTGAGACTCTGTATTCCGTGCTAATGGAGAACGTGGGAAGTGTTTGTGCGGGGTTCTTGACCCCGGAACAGTCGTGGCTGATGCTTAATGGCGGATGATACTATCGGGATAAAGTATGGCCGGCCCTTCGAGTGTTGCACGAGGGAAATTTTGGTTGGTTAGGAACGAACGTAACAAGAACGAGGACGTTGCTCTTGCCTTGGCTGGTCAAATTGTTTCGAACGACGAATCTTTAGTTCTTGGAAATTTTACTATAATTTAGCTGTTCGAGTGTCTTCGAGTGCATCGACTGCGATTCTGGTTTTTTTGTTGAATGCATGAAAGTTCCAACTAATTGGTCTATAGAGTTGAACTAACCGCACGTTTGGATTTTGTTCTACTAAATTGAAATCTATGCTTTTATCAGAGCTCTTAACACTTTACCGACCGGCTCAATCTATTCAATACTGTCTCGGTTTTTGTTTTCTCACTTATTCTTACAGCTCGAAAAATTTTTAATCAAAATTCGTGAGAGGGCTTACTGTATCGTTCACTTTCTCTTATTATAGGGTAATTCGTTAATTTGTGACAGCAAGAAACCGAGTAATAGGCTCCCTAGGTTGATAAACGTTGAAAACAAAAAGCCGATTAATAGGCTTAAGGTAGGTAAAGTGTTAAAAAAGAATTTCTAACATTTTCGATCTAACAAAAATCATGCAATTGTTAGAAAAGTCCAAGGAAACGAACACTCAAGTGGGCCATGTGCCTTCTTTTACCACGCTTCCTCTTAAAGAGGTTTCTACTTCAAAGCTAAGGAACACCATATTGCCAAAGAGGTCCTCTTGAGTAGGTTTGTTGGTCAAAGAATATATAGCAATTGCTACGAATAGTTAAAAATATAGTCTTTCATTCAATATAACCGCCTACGTTTTATTTCTGAATCCGACAACTCATTATCGCCATCCAAATTTCTTTATATAATTTAAATACAATTTTATTAGATCCTGAAACATCGAATATTTAGGTGTATTCTACTCCTGTATATTTTCTGTAGATATCAATGAACGAGACAACTGAAAATGCACGAAATTTCTCACAGTATTTCATGCAACCTAAAACTGTCACGACGAACCAAACAACAGCAAAACGTTCTCGCCACAGTTAGACGAGAGGAAATACAAAACGATACGAGGGCTCATCGAACAGAACGAAGGCTGACAAGCCGACGTTCTTTATAATAATATCAGTCTACGTCCCGTCGATCGTCAAACGTTCACTTTTTTATCCCGATCTGGACGATTCTCGAAGTGACAAGAGCGTCGCCATTGTATCGGCCCCTTATCAAGACGGCCAAGGGAGCAAGGAACTATCGGGGAAGACTGTTTCCTCCATTCGATCGATCGATTCGTCGGCGACGCCGGGTGCCTGCGAGGAAACGAGAAATGTCGCGGAACGTTGCACAGAAAGAGGAGATGGACAAACACAGAGTTAGATAAGATTCTTCGTCGACGATGAACACGACGTTCTCCATCAGTGTAACATAAAAATGTCCCCATGTGAAGGATACGGTGGAACAGTTCGAAAATATCGAATTATTTTTGAGAAAGATTTCGATTCGTGTTGAAATCATTGGCGAACAGCTTTCTGAGACGAAAAATGGAGAAAATGGTAAACTACAATGGCCACGGAAACAGCTGTGCAGGAGCGATTTTATCTAGAAAGAAGAAATCCTTAGACTATAATAAAAAAAAGTTTTGATCAATGTAACTTTTCATAGACGCATAGACACGCCTCTAGAATAAACATATAATAATTTAAAAAAATTTTAAAGCAAAAGTTATATGATATTATAAATTGAAAAGCTACGGTAAAGGATTTCGGAGAATTGTACAGTTATGCCTGCAAAAAGCGAGATTTCTATCTCGCTTAAAAATTGAAATTTATTAAAAGTTGTCCATCACGTTACCATAACGTAAATATTTAATCAGATTAACTGAAAAAATGTAAAGTAACGAGGATTATAAATATTCACCAGAACACATGTGTTCAGACAGAGTTGAGAGAGTTAAAATAACATTTTCGTCTAAACGAGTTCATTTTCAACGATATTCCGTCACATAAAATTACATGCATCATAAAATAACAGTATCGGAAGCACGGAAATCCAACTTCTCTCTAAATCCAAGATTCTACGCTGAAGAGAAAAGGTAAAAAGTTGAAAGAGACATGTTAAATAATTGAACAGCCAACGAGAGGAAAGAGAGCCGGAAAGGAGGATGTAAGATGGCGCACAGGAAATGACTGAGATAGTTGGAACGAAGATTCACAAGATTTTTCATCATGGGGTATATATGTACATGGTGAAAGATTCAATTGAATCGTTTCCATCGTTGATTCGAGATTAGATACGGTTCGTACCAGTTGATGTATGTCATCACTGACTTATAAATGCATCGGTGACCTAGCGACGGTTAGCGTGACTGGCTGCTAGTAATTCGCGAAGGAAACTGCCACGCTGAGTCACTTTGCTATTTGCTTTGTGGCTTCCTTTGTCGCCGTCGAGATTTTAATCCAAGCGGCTCGGCCCGGAGTCGCGGAAGGTGACGAGAGATTGAGAACTTCCTATGATAAGCTCTTCAACTATAATTTCGAAGGAACTACCCTGAAATTGTATAATAATATATGCAACCTAATTAGTTTACGAGAATCACGTCTATCGCGATAAACTGAAGAAAAGTCTAGGCAAGAAATACTGTCATATTACCAATTTCCTTTTTTCTTTTGTACTTTATATTGTAACTAAGAAATTCTTATTTTTATTATTGAAAGAAACGAAGTTGTACTAAAGACATTACAGAAAAAAGAATTATATCTCAGTAACTATTAATGAAATTTTTACGAAAAAAAGCTATGCGATAGTTAAAGATATATACAAATTAATAAACGAAATTTCAGAATGATAGCCTGAATATTTGTTACTTCAAAAAATTCTTTTACGTGTCCATAAAAATTAACCTCTTGAGGGTCTATTGTCTCGACTGTCATCGAATTTTATAGTTTTACAGTTACATTTGATATTTTAATAATCCCAGAAACAAGTAGCATAAAGTAGACAAATAGATAATGTATTTAAATTAAAAAAGTGTAGGCAAATTGAAAAGTTTAGGGGTCTTAACGACCCACATATTCGACAGCCATGGGGACAATGACCAGGTTTATGGCGCGGACGTAATCGGCAGCTAAGTTTCGGGGGCGAAAAATAATTCGCCTTAAACCGCTTACGAGACATCTCGAAATTCGACCTTTCGAGAGGTAGTAATTGCCGTGCCATAAACCTCGTCACCATAGCGAAGTGCAGGTAAACGACATTCCTAGGTGCAAACAGTTTCACCGAAGTTGAAGTAAAAGGACCATCGAGTGGCGTGTATATTTGAAAGCGCCTAATTGGCGGAAGTTAAAAACGCCTACCGTTTGACAATGCAAAAAAAGGATAGAGAAAATTGTGCTATAACGGAGAACGAACGCTGTAGAAAATTAAGA
Organism: Anthophora plumipes; assembly: GCA_951804975.1. Lineage (NCBI taxonomy): Eukaryota > Metazoa > Arthropoda > Insecta > Hymenoptera > Apidae > Anthophora > Anthophora plumipes. The sequence goes on along the minus strand of OX638112.1, from coordinate 25,939,356 downwards.
ATATAAACTGTGTAGTTAAAACTATCCTCTCTAAATCTCTCAGACACCCCATAGTCCTTGTTCATCCTACAAAAGCTTGAATCTTAAAAATCTAAGTATTCGTCAGACTCTTTTATCTCTGTATAAAATATATCTTTAAAATAGTATTTCGCCAATTTTATGTGCACCGTCGTTTACTGCTGTGTGATTCAATATCGGCAGAATACTCGAAGAACACTATCCTGACTTATCAATTTTATTGAAAAGCGTTTCGATATCCATCTGGACTGGCACAAGGACAAAATGACGGAACTACCTTTGGCCGATCGATCGAACCGTGTGCAGAGGAGACGAGGAAACACGAGTTACGCTAATACCGAATGTTATACGGAAACAGAGATAGACGTACGCGCGAGTTACACACGCAGTGTTTACGAGTGCATGTGTACAGGGAGCAGGACGAATTTCAGAGACAGCTTGATGGATGATACCTTTGTGTCTTCGTTGCGTGTACAGATCGCACGGCGCCCGAGGATCGCACTTGCCGGTTGTTCGTGTGCACACGATACGTGTCTACACGCTAGAAAGAAATTGGACCGTGTTCGACAAATATTTTCCAACGAAAGTGCTGCAACCAGAAATATCGTCGAACGTTAAACACTGTGGACCGTACTAAAAGCATCTGAAAAGAAGGAAGAACGCGCAGATTGAGAATGATGACTGTAGCAATTGTGAAAACCCGATATTTCGGGTGTTACTTGGGGTATTAATAGCGAAACGAATTCATTCTTACGAATCAGCGAATTCATTAGTCAAATTACATGGAAAAGTCAACTGGAATGTTGTGAAAATTGAGAAAAAAATGTTTTTTTCAATCTGTACCAAAGGTTTTTATCGAAGTGTATAGAATATGTATACAAACAAATATTTTCAACTATGATAGCGCAATTTATGATCTTGTCCGAAATTTCGTTTACATCGTGTTAAGCAGGATTTACATTCCACATTTTTCTCTATAGCAATTCTTTCTCGCGACGCTCTAATTTATTCTTTTCCAAACTTCAATATCAACAGCTAGAAAAAAAAGAATATGTGTGTTTAATATTTAAAATTCTCTAGCTACGTGACAAATTTTATTCGAATCGTGAGAGTTAGGAAAAAAGAAGTAGCAATTGTGAAAAATGAATGTTGTAAATATTATACATTATAAATGGATACTGAAAATATTTTGAGTGTCATGTAATATTACAATCAAAAATTACGAAGATTTGAGGATTTCACAGTTCAGCATCTTACAATTGTTAAGGCTTTTAGGTGTAATTTACTTTCCCAACGTGTCTAAGAAAATTTTTTAATTACTCACTATACACTATAATAGTAGAACAATACATTAACATCAGTATCAGTTCGTCTTGAGAACCCCTGATGAAGCTAATTGCAATACTCTCGAAACTTTGGGAAAACAATTCCACAAGAACACAATTTACACCTGAAAGCCTCAAGAATAACAAATGTAAAAATGACAAAACCTGTTAAAAAATTCCAAACAGCAGAAAATTGTAAAAACTCGAATTATAATTATAAAAATTGATAATTTACATTTTATCCAATTTTTGAACGTTAAGGATAAACTAAATGTTTCTCAGATGGTTTCTAATCTGTAAAGAAATATTCGCAGGAGGATTCAATGTAGCAGAATGTCTGTTTCCTTTAACACCCAATAGGAATCCTGTGCACACACGCGTCCGACGTGGCAACACCTGCGAATACTCATGGTTCTTGCATCCCCCTGATATTGACCCTGCTTAATGCGTCCGCGTTACGCCGGCAAGCTCTCAGCCGGAATTTGAAATTGTAATATCGAAGCCTTACATCGCGAAATATCATATCACCCGTCCGGATAAATGATATTCATACCGGAACGCATAAATGAATACATTGTCACAATCGATGGATTTGATGCAATAATTCCCAATCGTGGAAACGTCTTTTCGTTGTGTATATTAACCTCTGATCTATGCACTCGTCGTAGAAACGTCATGAAAAGAGAAGAGAATGTCGAAAGAATATCTGAATACTCGATTTTTCATCATTTACAAAAATCTATCAACTTGCACGATTTTTTATTTGACAGAAAAGTTTAGGTGACGTAGAGGAAGTTAGAACATTAATCACGAAAAATTCTACGTGATCAGAAACTATAGAATTTTCGTCACACTTATTGGATATTATTACACAATTTTTAGTGTTACAGTAATGCTCGAAACTCGAATTATTCCAAAGTATTAAGGAGATATAATCAGCAGAAGAGTGTAAAGTATCCAGATTTCACAGTAACCTGTAGTATTCGCAAAGTCCTGAAGAGTGTCGTAAACCCAGAAAGATAAAATGTTGAAGAAACTTATTTTACTGTTATAAGAATACAGAATACGAAGATCAGAATCAGAACGAAGTTCTTAAACATCAAACTATTTCTCTTTGTCTCTGTCTGTGAAACTTCGTGATAACTTCGATTAAAAAATAAATGCTATTTGTAGCTTCTATTGCACGGGGTTGACGAATTCGAGTTTTGGTTGATTATTGTGAAAGTGGAGGTGATGATTTCAAAGAATTTAGTTTTTAATTTATGATCGAGGTTCTTAAAGTCCAAGAGCTAGTTAATCCTCACGTTTTTGACTATGTCACGTGCATACGTTCAAAAGAATTTGAGATTTCAAAAGGAAAGAATAATAATGCTCTCTAAAATCCTTAGAAATGCAAGTTTTAGAATATCCAACAATAATTAGCGCTCGAAACTTGGATTATTCCAAAATATCGAGGGGATGCAATCAGAAGAAACGAGTAATCGCAAAATTCCTAAAGCGTACCTGTGCAAAACTCGATGCAGATCGCTCGCGCAGCCTCGATTAACGCACTTCCAACGGAAGCTGAAGGAGAAAAATGCAAGGAAGCAAATGTCTAAATTTCACCGCGGAAGAAAGGTTCGAAATCGTTGCAGAGTAAGCGTGATTTCTCGGTGAAAGGAAGAAAAGGCGGTGGAAGAATCACGACGGATCGAAGATACGACAACGGGAACGAGACGAGATTTCTAGCGATGAGGCACGTAGAAGAAAACGAACTCGGCAAGAAATAGTCGGTGGCTTTTTACTTTCTCCCGCGGGACAGGCAGGGGTAAAGGGCAAAGCTACGAAAAGCCAGGCTTTATTGCCTACGAGGGCAAGGATCTCTCGTGGCGTGCGCTATAGGAGAGATTGTTTAGATCCCCGACCCCATAGACCCGTATCGTGAGGAGGCTGCGGGGCCTATCTAGGATCGTATACGCTTCTCCCCACGGATTATGGTCGTGAAACGTTTCACGTCGTCCATTTTCGTGGCTCGTAACGCGACGCTTATTGTAAACTTGCACGGGATCGTAGAAACGTCCTCCGACGGCGTTTTGTCGTACTTAGGGGATCCTTCTCAGGAACGATCTGTCCCAGAGATTCCACGCGAGCGGCTTTTATCTCCTTTTATGCGGCCCACCAACTGAACGTTACACCATTGCACGATTTTCCACAAGTTACACGGATACTATGCTTGTTTCCCTCGAAGGGAGAACAGAAGACAAGATGCAAACGAGTAATTGTCGAAATAGACTGATAGAGTAGTAACAAGTGTGTTGGCTTGATGTTCATTAGGGTTCGAGATTAGATCTTGAGGTCGCGGGAGATTGTTTTGTCAGAATGATGCGGTATCAATTCTGGAAGGGTACAGATGTTCGTTAGTTGAACTGAGGAAGGTTTCGTATACGAGTTGATGATTTAACTATGTTCTATCGAAACATCAACTATTGTCCTTTTCTGTTATTTTTAATTACAACCTTAATATCTAGGCTTTAGTCAGTTTTGCAAAATACAATCTGTAAATTTATTAAATACACAAACTGTGAGTATTGTGCAATGATTGGTCTATCTAGTGAACATATTAATGTTAAAGGATTATCATGGGAAATATGTTGATTTCCATAGAAGTATATTGCATAATTTGTACCCAGTGATACTTATGGAAATAATTTAAAAAAATTTGATTTCTTTACTAATAGAAAATATTTTACGGTTTGTAGAAAATTTAAGTTGGCTTTCGTACGTGAGAATAATTTCAAAATAGAAATGATAAATATATCGAGTGCGAAAATATCGATCTGAACGGTGAATGTTTATTATAAAAACACGTCCAATTCCTCTGTACCTGAATATAAATTTCAAACCTGGTTTCCACTCGGAAACCTTGTTCAAAGTCTTTCCAATTTCTCCTTTAGCCACAAAATAAGCCAACAGTTAACCAAACCTCGACAACGACTTCCTCTATCCCCCACGTTCTTCCTGTCTCGTTGTCACGGAGACATAAGACCGCGCAAACTTCTTCGAAACTCCATCTCCGAAGCGAGAAACCGACTTAACCAGTTCATCGAGAAACAACGCCGGTCAAGACGCTCGTAAAACCGTGCAAACGAGACACGAGCTTCCTATTTATCCTCGATTTTGATACGCTGAAGGCTCTGACAATTTCATCCTCTCTTATCCACGAAGTTGTACGTTATTGTACGAATGTTCGTGAAATCTTGAGTAGCTTTACTCACAGCATAATCTTGCGTGCGAATTGTTGCTCGAATTTTCCAAGTTTGTGCTACGTCCAGTTTCTTGTAATTTCCAATGACTCACCAGCATTGCGAAATTCTGAAGTTCTAGTTGTAATATTGTTAATACTGCTATTGGAGGCTAAATAATCGAGAAAATGAGCGATATTGAGACGTTGAAGTGAGCATCGACCTCGTTTCTAAGATTACTGCAGTATTTTCTATATTTGACGCGAGCGAAGCTTCCCTTCCGCTTTGACAATTTCTCACAGCCAAGCTCGATCTTCCCTTCGCGCTATCTTCACGCGACGAAGAAACACGCTCTGATTCGAGATGAAGGGAAGAGAATGAGAAAGGAAGGCGTCCATCGGTGTCAATGGATCCTCCGGGGAAGAAGAGCCAAGGAAGCGACGCGAGATCGAGATTAGAATCGAATTTTTTCACGCAGTCGATGCCCTGGATCGAGATTCAGAAGAAAGTCCCTGATGGGAATACTAGAAGTCCCTCTGCTAAGTTAGTTATCCTGACGATCTTTTGTAAAAGAGAAGTGACAGCTTTATCCTTGTTCCGCGTGACTTCTTTAACCTGGTATAAATTGCTTTCAAGCGAGACTTGTCCGTTCACGAGACAAAGTCTTAAAAAAAAAGAAACGACTTCGTAAAAAAGTCTCGAAATTAAATAATTCCACCACAGAAAATTTACCTTACTAATAAAAGCAACTGAAATATTGCACGTACGAGAGTTAAGTAATTTCATTTGATTCTACGTCAACCTGATCAACAGGGAAAATAAAGAATTAATTAAATAGCAAAAAACACTGATCAAATAATCTCTAAAAATACACTCTTTGCAAATGCTCCCCGTTACACCATGTTACAGTCTATTCTAAAATTCAGTTCGATGTGAAAAGACTCACCCAGAGGGGAGGCTTATCGTTACAATTTGAAACAGTTGAACTATGAGTCACAATAGTGCTTGAACCATTAATAACAGCTCTTTCAGCGGAACACGTGTACTCTGCGTTCAAAAACAAGTGTTTCACCGACTGTCAAAACTATTGGAAAATGCGGGAACGTCGATCAGGGGAAGGGGCATCGATGTGTAAAAAATATTCGTTCCAGCCGCCTGGCAGAGCCAGGAGGATCAAGCTGCTCTCGACGTGTAAAGTTTGCCGGAAGAATCGTTCCGATCTAAGCCAGCTCCCTCCCACACACACACACACACACACACACACATCTTCTATAGCCAGAAAGTATGCGTAAAGAAAGCGTGTAGAGGCGAAACGCCAAAAGAGAGAGAGGAAAGGGTGAGGCGGTAGCAAGGCGCTACTCCTCGGTGGATAGGATTTTGCGGCAAGGGCATTAAAAGTTGCCAAGTGCAAAGTTTCTTGCGGGATGATCCCCGCAACGGGCGTACAGTAGCACTCTTAATCCCGTTACCTGCAGCCAATTTTTCTCCGCGTACTCCTTTCTCCATTCCTTGATCCTCTCCAACCGGGTCCCCTTCAAGCGCACGCTCACGCCACAGCTGCTACTGCCCCTAATCTTTTCATACTTAGCACCCCATTCGCGAAAGAATACCGCGATACTTTTCAGACCTGTATCTATACATCTCCGTCGCGTATTAACTAACAGATTTTATGCAGATTTCACTAATAGAGTAAAGTAGCCGAGTATGAGACTCATTTCTTTAAGCAAGACACAATTCTCGATTAAAAGTACTTTGATTAAAATACGATACATGTTTCAAATGTAAGATGTGTACACTTTTGGAATATATTAGAAATTATAACAAAACAGATAGAGTTCCATCGTAGTAAAATAAAAATGAAAACTATGCAAAATCATGACTTGAAAAACTAGTTTTAATATGAGTCTAAGGTTTCATCTTGTCAACATTTACTTTTTCTGTCTTTCTGCACACATTGTGCATGTAAAATTAATTTCATCTGCACCACAATCTTCACGGACCCACCGGTAGTATTTTATACTCTGAATCCATTGTTCACCATGCACATCCGAAGAATAAAGTTCTGTGCGAAACAAGCATTCTGCATCATAATTTTCATATGCTTGCTCAAGACATGTTGTTTTCTAAGCCACAGTAGAATAATTCAGCTGAACTACAGTTAGTTCTGAAACAAAGGACTGTCGCTGCGACATTCGAGACTTCTCTGTAACGGAGATAGGCTGGGATCTCATATTATGAACGGTCTCGTGTTAGGCTACTTTACCCTAACGTCTGATCTACGTTTACCGATACTAAACCGAGGCAGATTCATGAATTTTTAGCTGAGAAGATTTAACGAGTGTTAATAGCTAAGGTAGAGGAGATCGGTGAGGTGCAAACAAATTAGACTATTCTCAGATTGGTCGAAAAATGCAGCTATCGCAATTGTGATACTGAACGATATCTTTGTTCTATATTAACCAGTTAAAACTGATCGAACTTCGTATTAGAGTTGGGATTCTATTCCTTGAATCACGCTTAGGATTCTATTCTTCACTAATGGATGTTACATATTTTATCCTATTTTCACTTGTGTTTCTAAAATTGGCGAATGTTTCCTGTCTACACGTTGAATAATCCTCCTTGCTCACGAACTGCCTTGAACTTTCCAAGTCGGATGGTAACAGGATGTCGTGGTGAGAGAATCAGGCCCAAGAGGCAAGATGTGCTAACGGGACTTATCTTTAAATGACTTAACGACACGTCAATTACTATTGAACGTACACTAATGGGCACCAGAAGGCGTTCAGACTGCAGAAACGTAGAATATCTCGACGTTGGTTAAAAGGAAAATTTAATTACAAAGGTTTTCCTAAAGAAGAAAGCAGATTGGCGTCCGTGTCATAAAACCATTTCCTACAATGCAGGAAATGTATTACGGGTTGCAATACGGGTTTTAGAAATTGATGACTGTAGCTGAATTTATGGCTGGATTTATGGCAGATGGTTATTCGTTTGCAGGCAGCTACGTTTTCATAGTTTTTAGACAATAGAGAGCCACAAACGCTTTCTGCAAAACGTAGTCGCTAGAACCATACGTTTCATAAATCTAGGAATCTTCAAAAGAGGAAATAGCAAGTGATACAATAGAAGGTTTCAATGCACCGCAGAAAATTGATTGATGATTAGTGTGGAATAGATCCACATAGAAAGTGGAGATAGCAAAGCAAACTTTAGAAAATGGTAGATGTATGGAACAAACATAGTCATTCGTAAAAAACAGAGTGAAAGAAATTGTGAGTCTTTAAATTTCGCTATTTTGAGAAACTGAGATTAAATTTAAGTCACTTGGGACTTGCAAGATAGGAATGGTGCTATTTTCGAGTCGTAAAATGTCTAATGGAAAGTAATCCTCGTTACACAACACATCATTCGCCAATACATCATTGAATAAAGACATTTCTTTACATTAAAAATTCCTCTGTATTAACTTTCTAAAAACCGCACGAATTTTCTAGCCAATCCAATAAATTTGGCTCGAACTTTTCTGTTATCACATTTTCATGTGAATCTTATTTATTGCTCACTTCGATTTCAATTTAACGAAACAGATTTTACATTTCTACAAATTTGAAAATTATTGATTACTGAACTTTCGAAGACAGTTCGACGAATTTCACGGAACTTTGGAAAACAATTCGACTATCAATGGAACGTCTACCTTTTTATTGAAATCTGCCATAGTGAAAGGATTAAGAAACTTAAGTACGTGCGAAAAAAAAGAAAAGGAAAAGAAATAAGAGAGAAATGCTCAATGTTCATTTAAATACATGCAGAATGTGCATGTCTCAAAGGAACTCTCCACATTTCGTAGGATCTTCGCGTTCGAGTGGCGTTCTGTGTTTAACATAGCGCAATATAATTTCCCCGTCAGCGTTTCTCCTTTCGTTCGAGCACGTTTAAGTTCATAGCCTTTCGCCGATATCCGAAAAGTGGGGCCACACTTTTATATTGGTTCCGTCAAAGATGCATGTGCACATACGTCCTATGTACATATGTATATCACCGTAGACGTACATAACGGTGCACTTCGCCGGATACTCGAATGAAACTTTCCCCTCCGCGTGTCGTCGACAACGACGACGGCAGCGAGAGCACTGAGGGAAACGTCTTTCATCGACGTAGACTTAGATACAGTCCGAATCGTCTCGCAAGCTACGAAAACCTGAACGAAGGAGAAACGAGCCTCCTATCAACGGGTTTACAATTTCTACGCAATGTGAAAAAAGAAGAAATATTTACATATGCACGATACCTTTCGAATTTCTGCAAATAGTTTCGCCAAAGTAAAAAGAACATCGTTATTCTCGGGAAGTAACATAAATTATCGACATACACGTGGGAAAATACAGGAAATAAACTTATAAAATTTGGTTCATAAAAGATTATTCTAAATTAAAATCACCTACAGCATCTGTAAATTCTTGTTAACCCTTTCATTACTGTTGGCGTCTATAGGCGCTTTCGAAATTTTCTCGTATTTCTTTATTGGCGCTCTTTTATCCTTAAATAGTTTGTAAATTATATCTAAAAATTTATATTAATTTTATAATATATAGTAAATTTATCGTTAATTTTATCCTTTGCGCTCTTCCATTCTAATTAACGAAACAAACTTTAACTTTTGAAACTTTTGGAAACAATTTAACAAATCTTACAACTGCGAATTAAACATCGAACCTTTCGCTATACATGTTAGGTAGTGAAATCTGTCGTAGCGAAAGGGTTAAATAATTTTACAACAAGCTTTGAGACTGCTCTATATTAAAATCAAGATTGCTACTTTTCACGAAAAATTCAAGGTGTACTTCGATCATTTCCATTGTAAAATTCGCGATGGTAGAATAAATAAAATCACAAAAATCACTGATAAAATTTAGTTATATAATATTATAAAATAAACATTGAGAGAATTTCGAAACGAATGATTCTTCGATATAAATTCCACGTGAATTAAATCAACAATTCTAACCATATCATACTTCGTTATTAGTTCCTATTTTTACTCGCTAAATATTAATTTACACACACAGTTCAGCTATTTGTTAATCAAACTTGGTATGTACAATAACTTCCGATGTTTCTGTTAAATAAATTCCTCTGCGGAATAACGATGAAAAATGGATAGTTGAATTATTCCTCGATATATCTGACAGTGGATCATCGTGTTTAAACCACACCAGCAATGTCTATCACCTAGGAAAGGTTTCCGCTAGTAAATTGAAGCTCTTCTCGTGAATTCTTTGGAGCATAATCGAACCTCGCGGTTTCTATGATCCCGGAAACCAACGACCAGTCACGTTTCGCATTGGCGAATATACAAGCACCATGGCCAAGACAAATAACAGTGGATTACGATCGGTGATATTGAAATAAACATTTAGCTACATCGTTCTCATCCTGTCCATTTTGCTCGCCCTAAGAAGCGTAAAATGTTCAGGCGTAAGCGCTCGAAATTGAACTGTAATACCACGAATGAATCAGTCTCGCGATACTATCATTTAAATAATTTTCCAAACAGAAATGTTCTTTTCACTCTCCTGAAAAATTTCTCAACGATACGATACGTTCGACTTGAACTATCCATTACAAACCAATCAGTGAATAAATAAAAAATTCTTGAAAGAAACCACTTACTCGCGAAAAGGTTAAATGTGTGAAATTCGCAAGTCTAGAAATTGTTGCGTAAACTTTTATGTAATAAATGAACTGAATAAAAACTGATGGAACAAATTTACAATTTTCGAAAGTATTATACAAGTTCGACAACAATGCACATTATTCTTCGGAAGTTAGCAAAAAAAAAAAAAAGAAAGAAGGGAAAAATTGGCGAGCTGAAAGCTGATTAAAAAGACGGATGAAGTAAATCTTGATCCAAAGAGAAATAACGATAATTCTCATCGACAAGGGACGGAAGTCTACCGATGGAAAATCCGAGTCAATTAGGCAACACGGTGTAAGTAATTAGTTCTGAAGAGGAAACCAGCCGGGATCTTTATCAAACTTCCCGGAAACGAGTGGAAGAAGTTCCACGAGACGGTGGTGGACGGACACGCCGATTGAAACGAGGCGTCTTCTGAAACTCGATTAAAATGGCTTCGAAAGCAAAAATTCCCACCGATCAGTCGACAAATTGTTTTGTCCCCTTTCTTGCTGTAGAATGAATATAGAATCAGACAGTTCGAACCGTTCTGTTTTTTAATGGAATTAACTGGTGCTTTATTAATCAACGCGAGCCAATTGATCGTTCTAACATAGATGACGTTGAAATATTGCCACCGTGTTTGCGATTTAATAATTTCAATCGTATCAGTTTTGTCACCTCGTACGCTTCGATAGAAAATTCACCGATCTCTGTACGATCAGATTGAAATATTGCTGAACTTCTTTTTATTTAAAAATAATCGATCTTTCTAACTTTAAAAATTCCATTTAATCGTCGAATTAAAATTATTCTACAGAGTTATCGTGCGTAACAGATATGTTGCGAACTTTTATACAAATTCATATTTTTGAAAATATCGTACAAAGAAAGTGGAACTTTGGGAAAAAATTATTTCACCGAAAAAATAATTTGTGTATTTTATACGTTCTTTTATATTCCGTGTTTTCTGTGCAATTTTGCAGCTTTAAATTTCCTATAAATGTGTAAAATTCCGCAGTATAGTGATTACGTATATTTTCACGCGTTTTCCATCACAACTATCGGAATTTTCCAGGAATCTAAGCGAACACATAAAATGTCAGCGTTCCTTAAAAAGTTAAGTCACTTAGCTGATATTTTAAATTGTAGCAATTGCAAAAATGAATAAATCTAAATCTTTTGTACCTACAAGTGCCTAAATTTTTTTATCATTCGTGAGAGAAGAAAAATTATGGTTAATTCCAGTTGTAAGTTTTTAAATGTGCCCATAATTATGAAAGTGGTCTAACAACATATATTTCTTGTGTCGAGATATTTAATGAATTGCATTTGAACGAATTAAAAAATATTTTTACATTATACGACATATTAATTTATAATTTTATTAGTCTTGATTAATGGAAATTTATTATGAATATAATAATTACTTTCATAATTAATACTAAATGAATTCCGTATAACGTTGAAATTACAACCACTATCTAAAGGTTCATTTTTGACGATATCGTAAAAATTACATTGAATAAATTTAGTTTAAAATAATGTGATGTGAAATAAGTGATAAACTCATTTTTTTTTAAATTTTGACTTAGACCACTTTCATAATGATGGGCACAAATGAGGTTTATAAAATAAAGAGAAAAATGAGAAAAACAAGTGAAATGAAATGTATAAAATACAGATAAATAATTACGTATGTTATAAAGAGATAAGGGCAATTTATATATAATTTTATCGATACACTTGATCTTCGTGTTCGAATTATTCGACGAAATAATCGGGATGGAGGGACAAAGCAATCAAGAATGAAGCGGTATAACTTTTATCTGCATCTCGCCCCCTTAAAGACGCCATTACCAACGGCGTACTAAATGGTGTAATAAAACGAAATATAAGAATTCCGGAATTCGTTAAATTCTCTCGAACCATTTCGTTTTACGATCTCGTATAAATACACAGAAAAGGAACTGGCTTGGGATGTACCGTGCACGCAGGTGTACCGAACGAGTTCAGAGTGATTGTCCCCTTGCCTAACCTCCTCTTCAAAACAATTTACTTCAGATTTCCGGTTTTTATCGATATTTTTCACCAAATTTCTCGCAATTCACCGCCATCATTCTTCACGTTCCTACGTTTTCCATTCTACAGGATGTTCCAAAAGTACTTCTACCAACTATAAAATTTCACGAAACTAAAATAGTGATAAAATAGTGAAATAAAAATAATTCAGATTTTTAATAGTGATATTCTTTCAGCTATTCACGCGGCAAATTAACTTCCAAGGAATTAGTTAAAAGGAAAATTGATCATAAAATTGATTAGAGTATCTGCGTTACGAGAGAATATTCTTGGTGTCTTACAACACAGAGAATTGTTGAAAGAATTAAATTAATTGCCTAATCCCTCACTTTGACAATTCTTAGGCTTTAACGACCGAACAATGATTATTATATGAACAGTAGTGTACTTTCACTTTTTCCTGTCTTTCTGCTGGCTTTCTGGAACACCCTGTACAGTAAAGCGACCAGATTTATCTTCCGATCGGTGAATTTTATACGGTAGCGCATTACGTACGCGAGGATCGAGAGGAAGTAAAATCGAGCCGACGGATTCGGACGTCTTATAGTGTTACGACGACGCTCATAGCAGGAAGAATCTGAAACTTTAAAGGGACGTCTGACGCAGCCACGCTTATCCCTCCTCTTTCGTGGAAGAAGAGTTGGGAACGCGGCGTAACGTGGACGAGACACGGGAAAAGGGTGCTTTAAATCGAACAAAGGCTTTCACGGTAAATGGTGGCACGTATATACCTGCCCTTTCGCCATCTTCTCGATTACGAGCCGTTCGGGGAACTTCTTTACGACGCTGCTGCCTTCCAAGACCAAGACGACATCGAGAACTCGCGGCAGAACGGCGACTATCTGCTCGCGAAATGGTCCGATCCGCGCGAAATCCCACGAAAAACCTTCGGCTGCAAGCGTGGATTTTTATCGCTCCTCGACTCTCTACAGCCCGCGATGTCGTTTTCTTTTTTCTCCTTCTGCTTTTTCGAGAGTTTCGAGAATCGTGCGTAAATGAAATGGACGATGGTGGCAGAGAAAAAGTATCGTGACGGAAAATTCGTGGTGTGACGTGACTGTGACGATTTAACTTTGCTTGTATCATGACTGTTTTAGCAACCATAACATTTGAGTTAGGTGCTAGTATTGGTTTAATATCGTGTCAGGCGAAAATTGGAATTTTATTTAATTTGTCTAATTTTTTGAGAAATTTATAAACAAATTGGTGAATTTGACTTAATTTTCTGTGGCAGCAAGTAGAAGCAACAGGAAAAATATTAAAATTGATAATTTATTAAAATAACTTTCTAACTGAAATATAGGAAATAAAATTTTCTAACATCCATTCGAAACTACTTCAGAAAATTCTACTGCTCTCTGATTAATTATAGCTTTGAGAAACTTCGTAAGAGAATAAAAAGACGTTCATAAAATTTTAAACTCCAGTTTCATTCATAAAGCAACTTGTAGGTTTATTAATCTGTTTTTGTGCGAAAAAATTGAATCTTCTTAAAATTAGATATGAAACCATTCGAAAACTTTAGCTTTTTAATGACGTATGCACTCAAATTCATTTATCTCGTCGACGACATCTTCGTTCCATAAAAATATCGTCTGAGGATAACAATCAGCTAAAACGCACAATCTTAACGCAAACTCATCCTCCTCTTGATCGCATATTTCTTCCCTCGAATTTTCAAACGTTTACAAAGCACTTCGGATACGCGTCGTCGAGGCGTCGTGTCGAAACGAAGAAAGAAGCAAATCGGATTAAGCGACGAGATCGTTGCTCAATGCGCAATAAGTATCGCGAGAAACTGGCACATTGGCCGGCTGAAGAAGCCAAGGAAGCTGTCCAAGTCTGAGACAGAGGTAGGGAAGATAGATTGGGGAAATGAGAGAAAGACGAGACCGATCAGCGCGATGTAATTTAAAAAGTTCCCTTGTCCCCCGTGAAATTGATAAATCGTGTGAACGTCTTCCTTCCTTCTGTCTCCTTCCGCCATTTCTTCGGACTTCCTCTTGCGCGCGCGAACGCAATCAGCGATAATCTGCTCCTACCAGAGATAAATTAAAAAGTCCATTCTCTATTTGTCGGATAAGCGTGTCGTTTTACACGTCGAGACGATTTTCTTTTTTAATTTAAAACAAAATAAACTATGTGTCTTTAGATCAGAATTGGTCCATAAACCATGGTTGACAATATCAATGACATTTGTAATTGGTCGATAATCCTGTTGTGACTCAGGAAAATTTAGAAGGTACAAAATACACAGAACGAGTTATAAAATACGAATTACCAATTATAAACTGCAAAATACAAGTTACAAAATATAGAACGCAAAATTATTGCGCTTTAGATTTTTAACTTGGTGGCTTTTAAAAATTCACTAACGATTCTTATGACTGGTATATGAGTTTCTTGTAATAAAGGTTCTATTCTATTTATACAGTAAAATCCTTTTTCTCCGAGTCTTTGCAGCATTCTGAAACGATTTTTCCTGCATCTTTTTGCACAGAGAATCCGACTCGTTTTAACTGTGAATTCTGTTGATGAGATTTGACAAACTCAACGTTTCTAATTTAAAATTGTAAAATTAACACGTCGGAGTAATTTATCTCATTTTATACGCGGATCTGTCGACGAGATTTCGGTAATTTGAGGCTTTGAAATAAATGCGAATAATAAATAGGAAATCTAAATTCTGGAAATATCGATTCTTCTACTTGAAATTCTCTCTATCCTCAGATTTATCAATTCGACGACAAATCCAAGATAACGAGAAAGAGATTTCAAGCAGATGTCTCATCGAATGCTTAACTTAACGCTCGAATCTTGCGTCTAGAGTTAAATTTATTCGATTTGTTCGTGCAGATAGGATAAGTGGATACGTGTATGCGATGTAAAGTTCAGATAAAACTTGAGCACGTTGCAGTGGTCAGGCTTTTTGTTAGGTTGTTTCTTTGCGTTTTCATGGCTCACGGTGATCGTTACCGTGAATTTAGCTTGGTTATGAAGCTGGATATTACGAGTGGGCAAGAAACGCAGCCATGGAGAGATCGAATAAATTCTACAGTGTGCGGTATGAGAACGTTTTTGGCCGAGATAAAGAAGTGCCTGTGGCATGGACTGTATTAGAATTCTGCGAAGTGAAGTGTTTGTAGAATTGCACAACTAGTATAAATAAAAAGGAACATTTTCATTTCGTGAAAGGAAATACGAAGAAACTTCTCTATTACATTCTTCATACTTTTCGATTTATATTTCCAAAACAACTTCTATAATACACTTATTTACAAGAATCAACATTTTCTTTTCTCTTCTGAAAGCAGATGAACCAAAACTTGAGATGCGTATCGATGAAATCAATTATCCAATCTAATCTCTATTTTCCAGAAAATCACGACAAAACTCACAAAATCATAATTATAATAATATTCATGAATAGGAAAAATTAGTGAAATTATTTGGAGAAATTTATTATTTAATTTATCAATATAGAGCGTACGTCTGTGTCAGTAGTCTTTATTTAATGGTTTTCGTCCTTCTGGAGAAAAAATATATTTATGTTGATTTTTTTAGTTCGTCTGGAGACGCTATATAAAATTTAAAATCCCAAATTAGTTTGACTTCTCATTGAATCATTTAACGATAAAGTAATTAAGTTTCGTAACTTCATTTATCTACTCAAAATTTCTTAAAAAAAAAAAAAAATGTTGATTTTATCAAATAAACATTTTCAAATGTATCTTTTACATATTTTCTCACATTTCCACCTAGGCCCATATAAAGAGTCGAAGTGTATTTTAGGATATTTTATATTAAGCCATTCATTGAAAGGAAAATTGCAAAAATTATAAGTTGAGAAACGTCTCAGTTTGCCCCAACCACTTTCTTTTCCCCTATCTGAACTTCAATATACCTTGCACACGTAATTCGCCATTATAAACGAAAGGGTTAAGTCTGATTTTTCCTCCAAGACTCCGTTTCTGAAACAACCGACTCGAAACCCGACCATCAAACCCAGACCCCTGTAAATCAACCCTCGTTTCCTTCACTTTGCCTGTTTTGCATCTCGTAACTCGCATTAAGGCCGATATCATTATCGTCGCTATCGCGATATATCCCTAACTCCCATCCAATCTCGACGTTGATATCGTCCTCGTGGTTGCTCGCTCGGCCACACCCACCCCATTCCCATGGGACGATAACGCGAGGACGTGTACACGGTGTTCGCGAAATGCCAAATCCTCCGGTACAATCTCTCGTATTCGGGATTTCTCGCCGTGGCATAATGCAACAGCCTAGGTATAAAATGTAAATGCGGCGAATGAAAGAGGGCAGCCATAAGGCCTCGAGCGTTTATATTAACCGTTTATTCGCGTTTGTCCCGGCATTAGTGAGACCGTATTTACGTGTATCGTGTTCGAGGAAACGAGAAAAGCACGTTCCCATTGTATCCATAGGTTACCAAACGAATATCGCGACACGACGACATTGTAACGCTAGCGCGAGCGAATAAATTCGTTCTAGATGAGAATATCGCTCGTATTTCATCCAGGTAGACCACCCCTAATGCACGCTATAGACCGTTCCCTCGGATAAAGGAACCGCGAAAACGTTTCCTCCTGGGTATTAGCGTCATCCCTTTGCCGAAGATTGATGGAGCCATCCTGACAGGATCCTCCTCCTTCGCTACTCTCACTTACTATACGTATGTGTGCGTATATTTGCTGGCTAACCCTGCGTGTTTCCTAGGCTGCTGCATAAAAAGGATCAACCCTCCTGTCTCGCTCAAGATACCCTTTTCTCAATAAATTGTTATAGGTCATGTCGATATTTATCACACGATCGCCACGAAAGAGAATACGGGCTACCCTTAGACGGAGAGGAAAAATAGTTCTCGGAGGAAATAGAGCAGAGCGCAGTGAAGTATCTGTGAAGAAGGATCAAACTTCGAGTATTAGGTGTGCAGAGACCTATTTTAAGAATTCGAGTCTTTAGCTGAGTTTGACTCGTGCGAGGAAAAGAGTGATTGGAGTATTTGTGAAATCTTTATTGTTTATTAGATATTAATACCTTCGTTTATTAAATATGAATTTTTAGATTCTAGATTTATAGTTACCTTTCGATAAATTTAATCATTTTTATGAAAAATTAACTTAAAGGATTAGAATCCTCTAAAGGATGATCCTGATTTAATCCGAATGTGATTCTGCTTAGTGTCATTTTACTCGTTAACTTCTTAGTGACAACCTCCACATTTTTCTTGGTTTTTCCAAACTAATATCAATCAAACAGATGTTAGTATGAAAATTGAATTATTAACTTTCTTTTAACATTTGATTTTGTAAATCTTCGTAAGAAATTTCATTGTGGTGTCGCTAGAGTTAGTGAAAAACTAAAATAGTTTCACACTAGTATATTAAACATCCACGCCAACTTGAACAATTTATAAACACAAATAAACGTAGCACGAGTCTCAAAATATAATTCCTCGTTCGCATGGGAAAAGAAATTGCGACTCGATCTCGTCGTTGAAGAGTTAAACATCTTTCAAACACAATCAAACATCGTCATTCTTAACTTGATTATCCTACCTGAGAATTTTTAATGTAACAACTTTTGCTTAAAATATAAGAGACACGTGGAGATTAAAGATTTTCTACAAAAATTAGCAGAGAGGACGTTTTAGCTAAGGAGAACAAAGTATTCTTACAAATGGTAACTCTAAGACGAGAAAAGGATCTCCAAATATCCATCAAAGTTCCTCCGATTGATTCGAATTAACGTTCCAAAGAGAATCGATAAGGGCAAACTGTACGAAACTGGAAGCTCTCGACATTCGAACATCGGCAACCAGAATTCCATCGGTATCCCGCGTTCCACGTGTCCCGAATCGAGTTACTCGAGCACTTCGTGCGTTTCGTTTCGAGTTTACGCGTGTAATTTCGAGCCTCCCCCAGGTGGTAACACGTCGAAGAGAGCTCGTCGAGGGTTTTTCAGCAAACAGCGTGAGAATCAACGTGACGACTTTATGAAAAATTGAATTTATGGAAGCGCCGCGTGGTCGTCCAACGTGCCCCACCGGCAGGAAAATTTATAATTGTTTGATCAAGTTCGCTGTGTCATACGCCTCACGTTCGTTACAACGTTTTCACCCGGGTAAATTCCAGCTACACCTGCCTACCAGTAGCCGCGGGCGAAATAACACCACCTATATTCAGCTTACGTTGAATGTTACCGCCATGTCGAAAGAAGAGCCACAGTTTCGCTATCCACCTAGATTTATATGCAATCCCATTCGCGGCTGGGTCGTTTCTATAAATATTACCAAGACTTCCATAGCTACCCGTGTATTTATGACACGAACGTAGTTGGGATTTGGAATCGTTCGATTCGTGGGCGACGATACTTTCCCGCGAAGGTAGATTTGTCGTCTCGAAGGACTCACTAAATTCTCCGACGATTTCCTACGCGATCTGAACGAACGGTTCTTATAAACTGGGAAGCATCGACTTGTGCATACATGGGACCAGATAACGGTATCATAAAGAAAGAGAGGATATTCTCTTTGTTGCAACGTTCGCCGAAATAAGAATCGATGTAATACTTTTTCGTAGAGTATACTACTGAGAGGCAGTTCTCTTTCTATTGTGGAATAATACTCGTTACTGGTCCAAGTATAACGGTGTCTATCTATGGAACGTGTACCATTAGGTAGGGGTTTCGAATCAATAGAACGAATGTAAGAATTTCCCGGGGAAATTGAAAAATTTCTGCATCCATAAAAGATGAAGGTACAGTTAACGTAAGGAGCTTCGCAACTGTGAAATCTGCTGAAACTGTTGTCGATACCAGCAAGAGATAAATTCATGTGAAGATCAAGATTGTATCGGTTACCCTGCTTGGTAGGAAGGAATCACTATAAAGAACGTGAGAATCTTCAGAGATAATTTAAAAATTGTTTCATACGAAAAGAGGAAAATTAATAAGTTAATGTAAGAAAGTTTTTAGCAGCAAAGAAAAATTCTAAATTAATGTGAAAATTATACAATTCGTTCCAAACTTTCGACTCAGAGTACATACAAGGACTACAAAGATATCTTTCGCTAATTAGATCGAAACATCTTCCACCCTGAACGAAAGGAAATTCAATTTTCGAAGCACGATGCCGACTACCGATAAGCCAATCGCTCGGTTAGGCGAACAGGTGCGTATCGATGACATAAACCGCCCCGGGTAATCAGACGGCGAACGGGTTAATTGGCTCTCTGAAAACGATCATCCACGGGACGGTTCACCACTCCTCGCAAAATCCACTCTCGTTTCCTTATGCAATTCGATTGTGTCGCCGTTCATTCTCGATTTACCCGGAAATTTCAGTTCGAACTTCGATACCCGATCGAAACGAGATCGACAAAAACAAAGAAGAAAAGAAGAAAAAGGAACGGAAACGTTGAAAGATCAGACGAGAAAATGTCTACTCCATAAAAGATTTGTAACGCCCCGAGGAACGTTCACGGGAAACCTGTTGTAGCAAGAAGTGAGATGTTAGCAAGTGTTCCGACAGCAAGTATCGCTGGCGCACGGCGAATGTAAACATCGAAGCCCGGCTTCGTAAAAAAAGGAAAAAAGAGAGAGAGAGAAAGAAAAAGAAGGGTAATTCGCCGCGATAAAAAGTTCGAACGGGTCGAAAGGGAATTCGAGGTGTAGACTGTAAAAAGGAAACAACGTTCCAGCCGCAAGAGTCGATCGATAGACGCGGCACGGCGACGACGGCGTCGGTGGCGACGGCGGTTAGAGGCGGCGACGGCAGCAGTGGATGCCTGGAATTTTTCCGCCACGTCACGTTGCACAGCTAATCGAGGCAATAGAACAGAAGAAACGCTGTTATCGGTACGGAGCATCGAGTCAATCGAGCCGAGACTCGGCTTAACCACGATTACAGGAACACAAGCGTGATTGTGCAGGACATGCAGGAACAAGGAAGACGACGTAGCGGCGACATTGGAAGAGGAGGAGGAGGAGGAGGAGGGGTTGCGCCCAGTGGAAAGGTAGAGAGCAGACGGGCCAGGAATTTATCATTTCGTAGCTGAAGTGCCGTAGTGGCGACAAGGCTGAAATTGCAGTATTTGGGAGTCGAGTGGAGGCTCGAGCGGAGAGGAATAGAGTGGAGGATTGGAGGGCCGCGAGACAGCGACAGAAACACACGGGAAGAGAGGATGCTTCTGCGAGGAAGGTCGTACCTGTCTGTGGCGAAGAGGGAGCAGCGCAAGAAGAGAGAGGTACAACGACGATGAACAAGAGGACTGGAACAAGAGGTAAACGACAGAGAGAGGGAGGGAGAGAGAGAGAGAGAGAAATAGATAGAAGCATGGACCATAGGGATAGAAGAGAGTACCACAAGAGAGCTAGAGACATGGCTGAGCGAGTGAAACAGTTGGAGAGGACTACGGAATTCTATTAGAGGAACGAGGACAGGCCAGAGAACAAGCTGCGATCCTAAGCGACGATTCTCTCTTCCCTTCCCCACAGGAGAAGGGTAGCCACTCGTGTCGTCCTACTCCTCGTCTCGTTCGCATCTGCTTTCGATCTTTCTCTCTGTCACTCTTTAGACATTGCTGACAGTAGTCGGCCGAGCGAAGCGCGCCAGCCGGCCAGCAGCCTGGCTGCCTAAACCTCTGCCTACACCACTACCGCACTGCGACAATTTGATAGCTCGATCGGGAGGCCCTCGAGTATATCCCAGCCATCCCTACCTCCCTCCCACCTCTACCCCATCCTCCTTCACCTTCTCCTCCCCCCTCGTCTCTCCTCACCACTCTTCTCTCTGGCTCTGGTTCTGCCAGCCCTGAATCTCCAACCCCCATGCAACCGTCCCAATGAAATCGTTGGCCCCTTGCGATCAACCACCGCGAACCCATTAGGGGTACGCCGTCTGTAGCTGCGGCATACATCGACGGGAAAATTTAGTTGCCCGGCATCCACCATAATTTCGCGATACACCGAAGGAGAAATATAGTGGAGCGAACGATGAATTGTTGCGGCTGCGTTCGGTTATCTACGACCCTATTCTACGTTCACTTCAATCTCCTCCCATTCTCTTCCTCTCTTTCTCTGTATCCACATGCTAGTCTGGCTACACTATGCACCGTTTTCGTTACTTCGATCTTAATTTAAGATAGGCGACACGGATCGACGAGTGCTACCTTTCCCCGATGTTCGTGTTTAGGTAACACTCGAAAGGTAGAATACGAGATAGTATCGAAACGCGATCGAGACAAGGTAGAAACTACGGAAAGATTCTCTCCTGAAGCAAACACAGAGAAGAAGTTGCGGGCAGCAGAAGCACGTAGGATATCGAATCCGTAACTGTACAGATCAAAGATATCCACGCATGAGAACCTTCCAATTACGGGTCACGCCCAGAGGACCGACGACTTCTTTTCATGCTGCTTTGGGGCAGAGATCGAAGGAACGTGCTACAGACCGCGCGAAATGTACCCTATTTACCGGGTAGAAAGTGTAGGAAGAAAGAAGAAGTGGAAGAAGTGGTAGAGATAAAGAGAGACATGAAGAGAAGGAGATAGAAGGAAAGAAAAAGAAAAGGAGAGAGTAAGAGAGAGAGAGAGGTGGTCGACGTGGAGGGCGTCAATAACGCTCGCTTCACAAAGGGTCGCGATGGGAGGATAAATCGTCGAAGAGGCGCGACGCCACAGCCTTTGTCGAAGCAACCACCTCGAGGCAGTGTTCCTTAGGCCACGCCCCGGAAACCTTTGCCAGCCTCGTGTCAATGGAGACGAGGCCTTATTAGGATCGACGGTAATTTGTCGACGGGGAAGTTTGCTGAAGAGGATTCCGAGCTACAAGCTGCAGCTTCTAGACCACCACAGCCGGCGACGGCGTCGACGACGTCTTCGTGGAAGATCCCACCGTGGTAGAAGGGTGCCAGACCGTCGCGGGATTCGAATGTGCCGCTGATTGGACAATTTCGACTGCTCGATACAATTTCTCCTCGCTTAATTCCGCGCTTGATTCACCGCTATACACGGCTTCGAGCTGCCACTCACAGTGACGCTGCGATTGGCTGGCCAGCGAGTCCACTCGAAAGTCTTTTCGTTAATGGTCGTTACAGTGGCTGCACGACAGTTAAGTGGAGTGTTCCCTATAAAATTGTTGGAACTGTCAAGGGAACGGGAATTATTGGGGGGGATAACTTAAAGTGACAGTGGAATAAGAAAACTGAAATAATTTGTTGTATTTATTCATTTGTCGTCGGAAAATGATTTTAGTAGGATATCTGTGACTTCGATGATTCAAATAAGACCAAGAAATGATACGATTCGTCCCGTATGAATTATACAGTCCGTGTGATCTTATTCTTGTTTGTATAGTTGGTGGAAGCGATACAGAGAGGCTTCAAATCAAAGCATTTAACGGCGACACTAATTAATACAACCACACCCAGAACAGATCGTTGGTGAAATTGATATTTAATATTTCCACTTACAATTTTTCATTAACACTAATTTACGGACTTTTCTTGTATACCTGTGGACACCTGTCAAACTGACGAGTGAACGAAAATTTGAATATTTTCTACAAAAAATCGATTTATTTAATTTAAAAATAACTTAATTATAAATATTATTAGCTCACTTATAAATTTGGATATATTTTGGTACTATCAATAAAAGTCAGCAAAAATTGCTGGATAGAAATAGCAAAAATCTAGAACTAGTCAAGTGGTTCAATAAATCTAGGGTTAAAGCTGTAAAATACTAAGCTTCCGTTGTATCGTGCTCAATAATAATTATCGTATTAATAAAAATGAATCTGTAACTTTAAAAGATTTTGCACACAAATTTTATTACTAATCTGAACGAAGTTCGAGCATCCTTGTCTCTTTTAAACAGCTGTTTCAGCGCTTTAATTACGACCTCCCTACATCGCTTCCATCAACTGTACCTATACTACGAACCTAACCGGAAAGGAACTGCCGACTTCAGTCGAATAGAAACGATACTTCGCTCTTTTCGATAAGAGCATGAATTCTTCGCTATCGAAAACAAAGTTGACGAACCCTTATAACGTTCGTTGCAGTTCCGCAGCCAGGATTCTATAGCGGAATGCGGAAATCGCGAGATGCGTGGCTCACGATGAACGACAGTGTTCGGTAGCTCGTCGCGCTTCGACGCAGCGAAACTACTCTCCGCATGGAAACTTCAGGCAAACTCTGATTGCCGTGGCCTCTGCTCGCGGAATCCCGCGGCAAATTCGTCTGGCTCGCGGAAGGAAATCCTCGAAACGAACTTCTAACACGGGTCCTCGTTTGTCTGTTCGCCGTGCATTTACATGCGTGTCTCCTCTGTTTTGCCACGATTCACGGGTAAACTTCGAATACGTTGCAAATACGCGTCATTATACTTAAATTAGGCTGCGCATTCTAATGGACGCATTTGCATGAATATGTGCGGCTGTACGAATTGAAACGGGGGACTGTTACGTATGGATTATACCGGCATTATTACGAGATCGTAGAAGAGAAGATGAATTACTTTCGACGAAATACAGTTGTGCATAGTATGTCGGAAAAAGATTCGACGAACGGTTTGAAAAATAAAGAATACAGTAGTAATCTGGGGTAAAACACTTCATTGCACTTCGAAATAATTCCCTGGGAATGCGATGTACTTTTGGCATTGTTCAAGAGAATGGATATCTGGAATGCTGGGAAATCTTGCACCCTTCAGCGATAACTTTAACATTTGGAATACGGAACAATCTACCGGAGCCAAATCGGATGAACAGAACAGTTCAACTCTGCAACCTTTCTGTGGGATAGAAAATCGTGCGGAAGAATCTACTGGTTGTTGGATGAAATGCGGTTGAATTCATTATTATTTGAAATGATGACAGCCTTCCCTACTTATGATCTTGAAAGTATCATACTTCTTATTCCGACATTTTTTAAACTGAAACTCTTTGTCTCTACTTAGTGAATTACTCTCGTGCACTACATTCAACGAAAAAGTTAAAGGGAAAAATTATGATTTTCGTTGGAAAAAATGATAACGCAGAAATTAAATTTTATATTACATAAAAGGTATAACAAAAAAGACGATGTGTTGGAATACATAAACATAAGAAATGGACTGTATCGTGAATATTGTCCAATCATCAAACATTCTTGGAAACCTTCTATAACTATTGTATCCATTAGGTATTCGGTGATCTTACGAACTTGGAAATTTACGTGCCAGACTTCTAGCCGTTTGCACGGTGTTTTATGGGTTTATGATGGTCGAGCGGTCGCAGGCCAGGTCGGTACGAACGCCCAACACACATAATAAAACTCAAGTGTAAACATAACCATGTGAGAGATTACCTTCATCTTCTCTCAAATCACTCTTCCAAGATATTCCAGATTAGATAGAAACAAGTGTAAAAAGACACACCTAATAGCCAGATTTTTCTACAGCAAACACGATGCAACAGTGTGACCATCCTTGTCGTAGACAGTTGGAGACTTTCGAATGACCCTATTAATTTCCAGCGCCGCCTACACGGTTTCCTCAGAGTAGCTGCTGGACTTACCCTAGCTGACAGTGGCGTAGGCTACCCTAGTTCTCTCCATTTACCTCATTTCGTTCCCTTCGCACTCGATTCTCCATTATTATCGTCAGTCCGTGGTCCAGCAAAGTGAAGTACACAGAAGGTGGGCGTCCTGAAGCCCGGTGACAGGGTCCATTAGAAGCGGTTTACTTAGGTCCTTCAGGATTAGTTCCGCCTCTACTTGCGGCCTCCTCCTCGTCTCTCTTTATCTTCCCTCCCCCAACCTCGACTTTGTCCCTACCGTGACACTATAGCGATTCTATCATCTGATCCCATCAACTGGCAAGAAACACCGGGGATACACAAAAGAAGCATCAACGAAATCACGTTGGAAGGGAATCTAACGATAACTCGGCTCTTTGGTTCCTTATCCGAAATCATTCGGAGCCTTCCGACAACATACGAGAAGGCTGCTTTGTAGATAAATCTGCAAGAGACTAGTTCGTTTTTCTCTATCTGTATAACGAATGATTCCACGTGAATTAACAGACGCCTCTGGTGTCACTGTTTCTTCATGGCTTTTGGATGATTGACCAAAAGAGGACAAATCTTGTAATTTGTTAAAACATCACAAGAGTGTGAAAAACAGAAGTTTTTCTTATTAAATTCACAAACATCGAAGGCAACAAATAATTCGTTCGGAAAATTTCGAAGTATGTACACTGAAATATCTAAACGAGACATTTTTTAGAGTACTACATTTATATTAGATAGATTTAACAACGTGCGTAAGTTTGTTTTAATAAAAACATGTACAAGAACTGAGTTAACTGTATCGTAAACCAGGTAAACAAGTGATCTAATTGAGCCAGAATTGTTGATCATACTACTTGATCAAATTTCACGTCGCAACAATGTTCTTGAAAAGATTATTTGATTTGTTAATTAAAAATAAAGAAAAAAGGAATGCAGTTTGCATGTCAAAGTAAATTTCCCTTTTTACTCTGGACTTTAATAACTGTGAACACACGTCCAACAACTTTATTACGTCCAACGTTTTAGCGACGTGGTGGAATGAGATTTTTCCTACGAGCTGAGTGTTATTTGAACTTTGGCTATTCTTGCGTGGTGAACAATGAACTCGTATACAAACAGATTGGTGACAAGAAGATGAGAAATTTCCCGCTTAAACTTGATCGCTCGTCGGTTTCTGATACGGAGAATTAGTTCTGGCGATCTTCTTGGAGAATCTCTGAGAAGTTTGCCGAGTTGTGTCGTACATTGTGAAATATCGCTTAATCCGTTGGAAGTAAAGAGTACAATGATTGGTAATCCAATTATTAGTATCTGATAAATATTGCACAAATAACCGGTTGAATTTATTGTTCGTTATTAATATACATGTAAGTGGAAAAGTCAAGTTGATATCTAATTGTGACAATGAAAAGAAAAATAGAGATTTACTTATCGTACAATATAAAAAAGCATAATCAACTATCGAAAGATTCCAAATCAAATCACTCTAGAATCAGAATTTAGTCCCTAAGTAGAATATAAATCGTTGAAAAGTAGAACTGCAATTTAACCAAGCTAAACTAGACGTTGATAACCATCATCAAAATCACTTTTCATCCCCTAATTTTCAACTCACCTAACCTCAAATAATTGTACAACGCGTCATCACGAGGAAGCTAAGTGTGTTCCAATTACCAATTGTCTTTGGAGTCACAAAGTACGCGACGTGGAACAAGGTAAAGTGAGAGAGAAAGAGAGAATGATGCCGTTCGATGGTTGACATTCCGGAAAGTATCCCGAGCTCCGTAAACAAATTTCGCATTCACTGTCCGCGCAGCTGGGCGCTTTCCCTCGGCCAGTTCGAGCCGCATATCGAAGTCCAGACTCGACTTCCGGTCGCGTTTGTTTCTATCGGTTTTGCGAGTGCCGGTATTCCCTCGTTTGCATCTGCGGCCGCTACAAAGTGGACTCTTTTTGAGCGTCTCGGCGTCGATTTATGTCTGATTTATGCGTCGCCACGCTCGCCCTTCCTCTCTGCCGCGTTTAAAACCTCGCTCCCGACGACTTCTGCCACCCCTCCTCTTTCTATTTCTCCCTTTATTTCGTATAATTCGCTTTCGACTTCTGCCTCCCTCCCTCTCTCACTTTCTCTCAACCTTTCCTCTCTCTCGATCTCTTGTTTCCTCTTTCTTTCTCCCGATCTCTCTTTTTTCTCTTATTACTCTCCCATTCTCTCGATCTCTCTTTCTCTCTCGTTTCTCTCGTTCTCTATCTCGATCTCCCTTTTTCTCTCGTCCGCGTTCTCTCTCTCTCTCTCAATCTCTCCTTTTCTCTCTCGCCCTTTTTGCTCGGCACGTCTCCCTCCTCCCCTTCCCTCTCGCATAATTCGCTCGCGACGCCGGAAAATCACAGTACAATTAACGTTCTGTTGCGCGTCCGCTTCCGGTCGACGATCACCCGCCTCCGCTGTTTTTCCTCCCGCGTTCTCGTTTCAAACGAAAG
Organism: Anthophora plumipes; assembly: GCA_951804975.1. Lineage (NCBI taxonomy): Eukaryota > Metazoa > Arthropoda > Insecta > Hymenoptera > Apidae > Anthophora > Anthophora plumipes. The sequence goes on along the minus strand of OX638112.1, from coordinate 25,911,973 downwards.
CTAAAATTACGAAGCAAGACCGTTATCGTTTGTTCGACTTCGGCTATGTTTCTTTCACGCGTCGAATTTTCCATGTCCTCCCCTTTTTGTTCTCGCGCACGAGTTAAAATTAAGTAATGCGCGGCAACGAACGCATTAGCATTTTCTCCATAAATTCCAGCTAAGCCGTGAGTAATTACGAACCCTCGCGAGGCCACTTCGCGAGATAACTGCCACTCGATGCAGCTATTCTCGGCTACTTTCATGCCTGACGAATGGTAACCAGTCTTGTTTCAAACCCGTTACCAACTTACTCGTGATCGTTTCGTTTCGTAATTATGTTTCCCCCTGTGAATTATTAATTAACGAGAGACAATGTCAGATAATGTTTAGAATAGCGTCGTAATCGTGGTTACGTAGTAGAAGGATCGTTTATTTAAAACATTTACGATATTGTATTAGGATAAAATAACACGGTTTCATCGCTCTTCTTACGACGTTCCAAGAGAACAACCTATAACATTTTATACGGCCTTCTCTGTGCAACAAAATACACATTACCATATTGGATGCGCCAGGTTTACGCTGTGAGAAGACGTAACGCCGCTTTATCGCTCAGCACAACCCATTTTCCACGACAAAAATCCGTTCAAAATGGCTGCTGCTGCGTTCTGATCCTTACCAACGCGATTTCTCCTTTTACGTTCGCCCTTTTAAAATTTTAACAATGATTAGAGGAATCTATGTTCATGTTTCTATCCATTTCGCTATTGTGAAAGACTACAAAGTGTTAGGCAACTGTTGGTAGAAAATTCAAGAGGTGATTCTAGAAATTGTCATAAGACGAAAGTCAAAAATTTCAAAAATTGCGTTTCAGGATTCGTTCTTTAGTTATTAACGTTTAAAAATATGATTGCACTCCAGCAAAACTTCTTACACCAGTGAATTTAAGCGAAGAGAAGACAGGAAGGATATACCAAGGGCGACTATGGTTGTTCCCCGTGAAATAGTCACTGAATCCTCAAACCACATCTTTTTCCTTTAATTTTAATAGCAGCAAATGTAATATACGTATATTTTTGAAATAATTAAAATAATTAGAGTAAACTAATCCTTCTAATTTCTCGAAAAATTCGAATCATGTTGCCCAATTTTAAACAACTTCTTCTGTTCAAGGATTTAAATTTTGTCCTGTATAAATGGATTATCCTGGATTATTTTTTTCGAAAGAGACAATCATAACTGAAAGATTAATATATTCCAAGAATATTTCTCTCAAGAAAAGAAACTTGAAGTAACCATTAGACAGCTAAGTAGAATTTAACGAAGAACGTTATCTCTTCGTAATTCTAATCAGCTACGAAACTTCTACGACAAAATAGACGAAAGACAAGAGACAACATAGATCTCTTAGGACACTTGTTCCTGTTCTATCGCTATCTATCGACACCGACAACCAAGGATAAAGTCGTGAGTCGAGTTAGCCACGTAAACTGGCTTAAGGGATTTGACCCCGTGGACGAGCTTAATACTCGGAGTCCTGTGCTCGTTATGGGTCCAATCTACGCCTCTGAACCAAGGGAAAATCTCTGATTCACACACGCGACGTAACTCCTTTGTTAACAGTGAAAACTTCGGATTACGCGTGCGTGTCGCAGGTACGTCGTCGTTTCCTCTCGTATAAAACGAATTCTCGTATAAAACGAAACATCGACGCTCTGATAAAAAGCAATTATCGTAGGAAAACGTTGACAGTGCTTAACTACGCGTGTTAACTATATGCGTTTCTACTGTTTTCTTTCTTTTTTTTTTTGTTAATTTACGTTTGTCTGAAAGTTTCCATTTGTCGTTAACGAAACGTCGAAACGATGTTCTAATGGGAAAGAAAAAAGGAAGATAAAAAAAGAGAGAGAATGAAGAAGATTCACTAATGTTTATTCTATCATTCGACGACAAATACTGAAGTTTAATACGTCGTTAACGATGGCTACCAACATCCAGATCGTGTTTACCAGCTCGCTCTCATTCCCCGTCTTATCTCAAGACGCGTCCGCAATAATAGACGCTTTCTTTGCTTTCTCAGCAAACACCGGAGCAGAGCTCATTATTATACAGTTGTCAAGCGTCGCAAACAATGACGTTGTTTCCCCGAAGCTGTATGCGTAGCTGGCAGACACGTGGAAATTCGAAGTTTTACCGCTTAACGAACCCATCAAGACGTGTACTTTGAAAACAACCGCGAATCAACGACGATGAACCACGAGTAGAAAATTCCTGGCTGGATATATGTATATTTGTCGTTGATCTATTAGACTGAACATAAATACGATGAGATTTTATAATTATTCGTAATATTCATCCCTCAAGTATGAATAAATTCTGGGTTTCTTTGTGTTTACTTAACGTTTGTGCACTTTTCGTATGTTATTGCTGGAAAGTTCTGAGAAAATGTTTGTACAATTTGTTTGAATCTGAGATTTTATGTTACACGAGCTGGTAGCATCGAAAAGTGCACAGGAAAAAGAGAATCAATGATCATTTTATATTATTTTGAACAAAACGAAATTTAAAGAGAGGAGATCTACGTTGATTCGTCTAACATTGTTGAATTAGTTATTATTTTCTTCATAGTCAGACTTAAAAAATGCATAAACGTAGCAGAAAGGCATTGTACAAAGCAGAATCTTATATATTTTTTTTAATAGAAACACTAATATTCTCACTTTCTTTCCCATATCCTGTTACTGTTCAAATCTTAGTAACTTTGAATTTTCGTCTCTTCTTCAAATTTTTAATATCTGCTATTTTTATAATAGGCAAAATTCTCTGTCGACTCTTCGATTATCGTTACTCAAAGAAATCGTCCTTGAAAGAGCATGAAAAATTTCAAGAAAATTTCTAAAATAGAAATTGAACAGAATTAGAAATTCTTAATTTAAAGAAAAAAATGAAATTTTTTAAAATAAAATATAAAGTGTCATCAACTGAGAATAACACACTTTTACAATTTTAATTTTTCCCGCTAGCTTCTTAGTCTCGTTACATTCTGCGTGATCTAATAATTAATTAAATCCCAAATGAAACAGTAAAAAAGAAAATCCAAAATTTCACGTAATACTAGCAAACGGGACGGCAAACGTCGATGGGAATTTGTCGTAACGAGGCTCGTTGACGCGATAACAATTCCATTGGAGACGATGCTCGAAACACGAGGTCGAAATTATCCCTGACGATTGATACGGATTCGACGATTAAATTAATCTTTCGACGAGCAGCCCTCGATCGAGCCGAATTAACACGCGACGAAATCCTATTACGCGGCGAATTTGCAGTCCAAGCAGCATGTAGACAAAGCTTATTACAATGACTTACTCGTGCATTGCTATAGCGGTCGAATACGCTATTCCTGGAAACGTGCTCTCCCTCTTACGAACGTTTATCCAGTTCTCTGAAGAGAGAGATGGTATCCTTGTATTATATATCCATAAACTACCGTCCGAAATTCCAACACACCGCCGCCAAGCATGCACAGGCTTATGGCCGGTGGTCGGCGAAACCGTAAACAGCCCTTAAACGCGCCCTTAATCCTCGTTCAAGCTGGTTTGCTTTCTCTGTTCCTCTTTCGAGCGAGTATACGTGTGTGCACGATGAAGATGATAGGAGAAATGTGGATATAATTTTCATGGTGAATGTAGAATGCGAAATTGTGCAGAAGAATTTCAACGTGAAAATAATTGCTTCGTCGCGAGGGACATTTAATTATTCAGCTGATTAATTGGGAAATTTCGCGCAGAATTTTCCTTCAAATTTTCGTTCATTTTTTGAATTTTAATATTACCAACCTTTTCCTACATTTTTTTCGAAGGCACTTACGCTACTGGCCAAAAGTTTGGGATCATATGAAAAATTCCCAGAAAGAGTTTGCAACTTGGTGAATGTTTCATCATTCAAATCAATCGAAACGGAGTGAATTGCTATTGATCTCCGATTTATAGTATATATTCCGCAATTGATACGTTCTTCCAATCTTCTTGTAGTATAAAAAAATCATTATACAATACCTCATTGCACGCTCACTTTCGGTTCTAATGTTTATTTAATTATTCAATTATGTATTCGTATTCTCCCTGTCTGTTAATATTGCACACTAATGGGCTCACTCTTCCGTAAGCAATGAATAACTGAATAAAGTAATAACAAAGCTGAAATCGTTGAGGATTAACAAATTAAATACTCTGGCAAAATTTCAAATAGATCGAAATACCAACTTTCTGGTCTGGCAAGTCACATTTTTTTTTTTCAATACAACAATTTAATTCAATTTTTTAAAAATTACTCTGTTGTAAAGAGTGTCCGAATAATAACAGGAGTCAGTGTATATGCAAAGAGGATATTAAAAACGATTATATAAGGAACTTTTTCTATCGTGACGTTTTACGATACACCCGGTGGAAATTCATACAGGTTCATCGGTTCGAACGCCGTCCACCGAGATCGCCTTCATAAATATCTCAATCTTCATAGCGAGACGCTCGGCTGGCAGAGCTGATCGATCGGAAAGAAGCATTTGCGAATCGAATGCTTCCGGGTATAACGAGTTCTTGTGCAATTTTTCCTCGCGAACGTTGAGAAGCACGACGTACCCAGATCTCTCCCCGGCGATTTTTCTCGTGTCTGGAGGGGAATTACGAAAGCGCCAGCCTGTCTGATGTAACTAAGGATTGCTCATTATTACCAAGATTTCCTTGCTCTACCTTCTTCATTTTTTTTTTTCCCTCCCCTTCCTTCACATTCGCCAAACTGGCTAACACGAAATATTAAAACCCTGAAATGGTAAGAGGAAAAAACATCCCTCGTGTCGAAAAGCGGCTTCGTATTTCCTATACTGAATTTAATCAGCTACTGATAGTGAAATGTGATCGAAAACGAAGAATATTTTGATGATGATCAATAAAAAAGTGCTTCTTATGGGCTGGGAAATACGGTACTTTCTTTCGAATGTCCATTCCCCATAAATAAGCAATGTAACTACCAGCACCATTTCATTTTTATTTTATCATGGTGAAATTCTATTTGTTTTGTTACGATTCCTAATATATTGCAAAAGTGTACACATTTTTAATCGAGAATTGTGCTTGCTTAACCCCTTGCCGTACGATTTTGTTATTCATCTCGAATATTCACTATTCCAATACAGTATTAAATAAAAAACAGTTTAATATATTACACATAGACTTTATTTGGAAATTGTCAATCGTAAGTTGAAGGAAAGTTAGAGCAAAAATACAAATTCGAAAGCGTTATAATATTTCTTTTGTCACACAAAGAAATCGGTCTCACATTCGTCTACTTTACCCTAATAAATATTCAGATATACACGCACAGGGTAGGAAAAGTAATCTGTGATTTCTATACGAAGATTTCTATATTATTCTACCTCTTCTATATTTCCCTCCATTAATGAAGCACATACTCGAATGTAGGAAAACCTACTCTGGATGAATTTAGAATTTTTCCAGAAGGTTCAAGACGAACCTACCGACAAGAAGACGACGCTTTTGTCAAGCGAAGAGATCCTCTGTCTGCCTGCCAGATATTGCAAACGATAAGGACCGCGTTCCCGTTTCGTTTTGATTCGACGATCTCTTCCATATCAAAAGGAGCAGCCTACGCCGAAATTATGACCGAAACGAGCTTCATCTCTTAGAAAGCATAATATCGGCTATCTAGCTCGAAGATTCTTTACCGAGGAAGCGTATACACACGTAATAGGTACCTCAATCTCTTCTGAATTCTGCATAAAACTCACGAATGCATCTTTGTACCGGATGAGAGAGAGAGAGAGAACGAGGAAAAGGGGGAAGGATCGTTTCGTCAGCTTTTTTTTTCCAAATGAAACGGAAAATTTACGAACTTAGTATCCCAGGTCCATAGTCGAAATCGAATCGAACAAATTAACAGGATAATAACTCGTCCACGAGGGGGAGGATAGAAATTTTCTTGGATATCGATTTCCAATTACATCCGCCGCCGTCATTAAATCCACGCTGGGGAACGAGATTCCGCGCCGATATCTGCTCGATAACGATCGGCTGGCCCATTTTTACCTAATATCGAAATTCGTTCGAAACTCGTTACCTTCCAGCGGCCGATTATCGCCGTTTATATCCCGAGACCCGGAGGACTTCGTGATCACTTCGTGCAATTTTCGCCTCCTCGACGCCCCGGAATAATTGGAAGACCACTGCTCGTTCGCCAGATGCTTGTCGAACATTTTAGGTCAGATTATAGAGGGAATCGTCAACTGGCAATTCTTGATAATTTTCAAAATACCGTAAAATAGCGAACGGATAGAACGGATAGCATTTTAGGTCAGATTACAGGGGAAATCTTCAGATGTATGATCATTTTCGATATATATACCGTAAAATGATGGATCGGCGGACTTTGTTTCACTGGTAATCATTAGGAACGTTGCGAAATTGTAAGTCTGTCGATCTGTTATTCTTTTCCAATACAATTTGTTTCTCGTTGATACTTTTCTCTTGAGAAATTTGGTTCTTCTTCTTATACGTAATTCTATTATTCCTTTAGTTGAGTATTCTTTCAAATAAATCACATTCCTCTTGTCCTTCCAAGAAAAGATTAGGCTTAATTTATTAATTAAGGAAGACGGGTTATCCCGTCATTGGTTTATAAAAAGTTAGAAGAAGAATTTATTTCTCGAGAGATTGTTCAACTTCAATTGTTTTATTACGCTTATATTAAATATAAAATATCATAGATTCACATTCGCGAGAATCAAAATGAATTGATTCGTTTCCATTATAAACCAGAAACATATATTTTCCGTTTGAGATGTGAAATCAGTTAACGATTAAATATACACACTATATGGTAATATTGCAATAAAAGTATAATTATAAAATATTAAAATAGTCTCAAATTTAATTCTTCCTTAGATGGACGAAAGAAGTGTGGTTAATATAAAAAAAAAATATTTAACAAAATTAGCACAACAGATTTTATTATATCTTCTTACATTGACATGTTACACGTGACAAATAAACATGTACATTATTACAGCAACAATACAATAAAGGTACAACAGACCAACCTAAACCATATCATGGGACAAAAAAAATTCAATAGCTAAACAGAATAATCTGAGATAATCACAGTTCACCCTGTATATTTCCTTCGTTCATCCATTTCTAACACTCGAACTCGCGTTACTAGCCCATAAGAACAATAACATAATCAAAAATCTGCTACGACCACCGAGAGAAGGGGATAAAAATAAAAACAAGCAGATTCAATAATAGATCTCGTTAGATTCGCGAGCAGAGAGACGCGTGCACGCGAACGAAAGGCACGTGGCGATCGCGTTTCGATCCAGAGAGGAGCATCGAACCGGAGGGAGGAAGACAGACAGGACAGGGAGAGCAGCAAAAGGGGAGTAGAGGCGTCGCGACGCCGAGTAACACAACCACACCCTTCGAAGGACCTGCTGGATCGATAGGTACACTACCCTCTGTTAGAGAAGAGAAAGAGGCAAGTGGCGAACGTAGAACGAAGAGAGAGAGACACAAAGAGAGAGACAAGAGGAGAGAAAGAGGATAAGACAAATTGCCAGAGATCTCACCGCGCGGTTGCTGCTTCAGCTGCTTTCTTCTTTCTTTTCTTCTCTCCCGAAAACGAAAAACACCGCTGTCCCTCTTTCTATATTTTTTTTTTTTGTGTGTGTATGTGTGTGTGGATTCTCCTGTTCCTTCATCGAGGTTAACTGCCAGCGACAATCGACGCGTGTTATCTTCTTTCATGGCGAACTCGTTCAGCGGACGTCGCGGCCCTTTTTTCCACGTGAATTTTCAATCTCTCGGCCCCCATATTGTCGTCGGTAACGAGGTTAGCGGAGCAAATTCACGCTGACGTCGGTCGTAATCGAGCGAGCCTGACGATGGAAAAGGATACAAGTATACGCATAATCGAATTCCCCCGGAAGCAACGTGAAAGAGGCTTCTTCCTGGGTTAAATTCGTTTCGCCTCGCGGAAAAAATAACTGTGAACAACATTTCTACCTGGCTAATGACTCGCCGAAACGTTAGATACGGAGAAAATACATTTCAACTTTGACTCGTTTCACGTTGCACGCGTTTATGCTTCACAAAAGCAACGGTAGCAGAGGCTCGCGCCGTTAGTAGAAACGTTTTACAGAAGCTCGTCGACTAGCCTTCTATCCGTAGCCTCTGTCGATCTCTCCCCTCTTTCCCAATTAGAGCTACCTAATCCTTCGAGGAGTATGTTGCAAATTAAAGCGACGCAAAAGCTTCAATTACCGGCGCGTTTCGTGACAAATGCCACTGGAACAAAATACGAGCCGCGTTCATTTGTTTCATCGATCGAATGGTGAAAATTCATTGTGTTTTTTGTTTCGTACTCTCGTATTATCCCGATACGATTTACACTTTCATGTGTATCGTAACGAATACACTCTTTTCTTCTTTCCATCCCTGTATCTCCTTGTTTCTCTTTTTCTTTTTTCCCTTTCTTTCTTTTTTTTCCCACAGTGGTTGGAGATTTTTCAGTGAAACAGACAGCAATTTCGCGACAGACTTCCTCCGCCCCTCTCAGTCTCTCACGCGCTGGAACGTCACGTTCTTCGAGGCTTTTCACGTGTCCTCCGCTCATTGTTCCATTGTCGGCGAGACGCGACTAGGCGTTGATCACGGCCAGCCACGCGCTCGTACGTGCATATACGTCGCGACGCTCGCCACGAGATGTAAATCAGGAGCTGTTGAACCAGAGACAGAGACAATGATCTCTGCCTGCCTGGTGGAAGATTCGGAAACGCGGATCGCAAGACTGGGAGAGACAGAGAGAGACAGAGAGCTAGAGGAAACCTTTTGTCGCCGCGAAAAGACTCCACGAACCGTGAACCAACCATGAAAACAGGATGTAACGACCTTAACAAGCTCGTCCGCGTATCGTTGCTGGCTTGCTACAACTTCTGCCTGATGTGGACACGTATCGAAACGAAACGACGAGGAAATTGTGCAACGATGAGTGTTTGAACAAGAGGAAAGGCGCTTTTTTCATTTTTAGTGGTTGAAAACGTTGTTATGATAATTTGTCGCAGAGAAGATTTAATTTTGTAGGTTATAATTAGACTGCGGATTTACGTGCAAATTCATATATTTGAAAATACGGTAAAAATGTTGTAGAACTGTGGTAGAAAATTATTTCAACTACCAGGTACTATGAGAGGACCTATACTTTTGATATTTTTGTAGAGTTAGATATAAAAAGGTGATGGAAAGTTAAATATAAAGACTACGATACTGCATTTTTTTATGTTTTTTCATATTGCGTGCATTCGGTGCAATTTTGCGTATCTAAATTTTCTATAAATGCATAAAAATTCGCAATCTAGTTATAATTGTGTATACTTCTGCTACGAATTTCTGATTTTATAAATTAAAATATCAGAATTAAGAGTGAACGATATAACAAATTCAATTTGCTTCTATCATGCGTTTTGTTATATTAAAATTTTAAACATAATATAAATAATTACCGTATGTAAACTGAACTCATCAATATACACGTTTGTACAACGAAACAAAACTCAACGAAAACTATTAAGAAACAGATAAACGATTGCGGTTCATAATGTTACATATATGAGAAATCCATAAATCGACTGAAAGGATAAAATGAACGAGCAGAAATGTAATGATAAAACGAACGACCGCAATTGTAAATCCGATACACCGCACATCTAAATTATAGCCTTTAACCCTTCGATTCCACTAAATAAATCGATACACCAGCCAGCACGATTCAGATTTAAAGCCGTGTGCAGACTTCAAACAGCTAGGTTCACGCACGCTGTGAATTCAATGGGCCCCAGGAGCAGCGTAAGTTCACGAATACGTCCCTGGGGATGAATCTGGCCAGCCATGTACGGTCTGGCCTTTGCACTATCCCACAGTAACGGAGTATCCTACTATTTTCCTCTATCACCATCGCAAAGGCAACGTAGCTCGATATATCGTCGCGATACTGTTTCAAAAATAATAATTCACCTGATTTCATTGACTTTTAATCGTCATATCTGATCGAGAATAACGTTTCCTTATTTTTTTCGAATTGCAGAATGGCGCGACTGCAGTTAGAAACGTGGCGGGAAAGACTTTGAAAGAGTTTCTGGTAAGTTTGAATCCTTTATTTAATATATAACGTTGAGAAAATACACACGAGGCTTATATTATTCTGATAAGTAAATAGCCAGACTTTTGAAGAGGCATGGCTAGTGAATTAATTTGTGATCATTGAAAAATTCTAGGACATTCACAATCAAATTGTGATTGACCATTTAACATAATTTTCTGAGTCTATAATATAACAAATTTAACAGTAGATCTACCAAAAGGGTTAAACGTTCCTTAACGAGATTCTACAAATTCCCAGGGAACTTGAGAGAAAAATCGAAAGAAGAACAGCGACGACTCGCGAAAAAGAAACCTAGAATGCAATCTCGAATTAAAAAGAGAAAAAGAAAATAAAGAATCGAATAATTTTGTAACGTATCCACGATAAGGCGAGAAAAAATGTAGAACAACTGATTTTCCTCGGAGTTTTCACACCTGAAAAATCGACGTATCCCGCGACAATTTATAAAAGCAATCTTCACGAGGCAAACGGTGTCATTTGTTGGGAAAGATATTGCAACGGGAGTAGACAAGAAAAGGCGGGGAACGGTGTAAAGAAAGAGAGAAAGGAAAAAGTAGAAGGGAAAGAAAGTGAGCGAGGGAGAAAGAAGAAGGGAGAGAAAATGGTGGGCCGGAAGGTTACGAAAAATCGAAGAAACGAAGGGTCAAATGCCCCGGTGATGGATAACCCGACAGAAGAGGTTCGAGCGTGTAAAATTGATCAGCGAACCAGAATCATTCGATTGTACTTCCTGCTCGTTGTCTCGTCTCTCCTTCTATCATTGCCAGTTGTGCTCGTTCCATTCATTCTCCTTTCCTCGTCGTACAGAGGGTCGATAACTCTGTAGAAACTCGTGGTCCACCCCACCAACCTTCGTATCGTCTTGTCGATACTTTATTTTCACCGTCCTGTTCAATGACCACGGTCCACGGCCGATTGCCGATGGAAATACTTCCGTGGAATTCATGTACCGCGTAAGAAAAATTACCGACGTCTCGAGCTGTTCGGATGAAAGACCAACAATGTGTTCAAAGACATTTTCTCATTTATTACATATAGATTGCTGCAGGTTATCGCGAGAAAATTTAATATCAACTCCTTGACTTGCGATCTTTTCTGCTGATTATATATATATTTGGTAGAGAAGTAATTTACTTCCGACTTTTGAATACGATCAGTGTTTTATTCATAAAGAAAATCAATTGATCATAGAAATAATTTCTATTACTGTCAATGACCTTCTGCCATTTTTATGACAACTTGTAAATACCATCACGAATATTTTGGATGTGAATAACTGTGATTATGTGACTTCAGTAGGAAAGAATTTATTTTTAAATCTGATAGTGTTGTATTGGATAAAGCTAATATTGTTGTTATTTAAGGGAAGGCAAAGTGTTAATTTGATAGGAAATAACAGTTTGTGAATTTTTTGAAAAATATTGGTTTCAACCATCTCGCTATTTCGTATTTTCTATATAAACCTATTTGTAGAACAGTTACAATAAATTGTTTCTTCTTTTAGAGTAAATACTTCATATCTATTCCATTATTTCTGTTATAAATTGAATTAAATCGTAAAATAATAAGTTACTTTCAACTCGCACATTTACTGAACAAATATTTTTTCTGAATAATTAATAACTGAAAGGGTTAAATGATAGTTACAAAAGACTCTCAAGAGAGCGAACTGTTTATTTACAAAAATCAAGAGAACAAAAGTTTATACTTCAAGCATAGCAAAGTAAAAATCGATCGAAAATTTGTCCAAGTGTAAGTCCATAAATTTTTCCGGAAACACTGCCAAACAATTTGAAGGGAAACCTAGAAACGACGTAAGCGTCCACTTAGACGTCCCTCAGATTCCAATTACACCGGAGCAAGAGAATTCATGGAAGTTTGTCACGGTGCGCGCGAAAACGGACCCGTATGGAGAAACTTCCGGCGTTATTGGGATTGTTGCGGCGTTTCTCGCCAACCAGATGAATCGGGATCCATCGATGATCATTTTCCCGTGAACAGAAGTCAATTTCACGTTCCAGGACGTGCCAGGGCACGTCCGTTCCGTGCAAGTTTACGCGGATGCACGGGCCGATTGCGGAAACGGGGACACCCGGTACACAACGAGCTGATAACGGCCCGTACGAGTTATAGAGGGGTAGAGAGGATGGTTATAAAGTTAGTACGCTCTCTCACGAGCTGACGCATGGAAAGGGATGGTGTGTGTGTATGTATTGAACGAAACGAGATAGAGTGAACTCGTGAAAATAAAGATGGAACGTGAATCTACACGTACTATGTATGATTATGTGAGAATGTTTGGAAAGAAAAGGAAACGTCTTTTGAAGAGAAAAAGTCTTTCGAGTAGTAAATACTTATCAGTGTGGAATAGGAATATTCCGAGACTTTCCTTCACCGGAGAAAAGTACCTACATAAAATATAAAATCGATCCGTGAAAGCTTTGTGACTACATTGAACGAACGAACGATTTTTCTCTGTTTTCTTTCTTTCTTTCTTTTTTTTGTTTGTTTCTTCACGAAGACATTTTAAACTTCATCTTCCTTTTCTGAAGATCTACCGAATATTCGTGTTATTTTTATCGAACGAACAAATGAGTCGTAAACTGGAGAATAACGCGGCTTATAAAAAGATACTCGAGCGTTCGTTCGGTGGGCAGAGAGGGTTCATGAAGTGGCGCAACAACGAGGAAACATTAAGGGGGAAGCTTCCGCTAGATCCCACGAAATATGTCGTTCCTCGAGGAAAGAAGAGAAGGTGGAGCACGCTTTGCATAAAGCATCGTAATGCATTCAGCGTCAGTTCGCGAAGCGTTTCTTCTTAAACCACGTTTAAAAAAAAAAAAAAAGAGAGAGAGAAAGAGACAGAGACAGAGAGAGAGGACATAGGCAGCACGAAAAAAAGAAGAAAGACAGAGGGAGAGAGAGAAGAGGGGAAAATAACGCAGGAAGCTTTGAAAGTTTCGCTGGAAAAGTTGGCGGAAGTGCGGCGCTGCCACTAAACGACTTTCGTCGTACGTACAGCTTCGAATTTCATTTTGGAACGTTGAATCTTATTAAGAAGTAAAGTCGTTCTGAAAGTTCTCGAATATCGCGGACGGGCTTTCCCTTATAAATCCTTAGCTCAACACGCTGCTTCACCGCGGCTGAAAGCTGCCCCGTGTGGAAAAATCCAATTTCGGGATGAGGAGGCGATTACAAACGGTTCCGTCAACCAGGAGAAATTTTCGGAATTGCTCGCTCTCTCAATCGTTCCCAAGGAAATTCTCCGCGAACACTTTTCCCGATTACCATCGAGATCATAATTTTTACCGTCAGCTTCTACAGCTGAAATCACCCTTTCCCTCTGGTATGCTCCGAAGGCAATCAGAATTTCATAGCGTGATCGAAATTATTCTAAAGGGTTCTCGACGATAACTACGTCTTGCAGTAGAAAGAAGAGAAAGAGAAGGAAAGGGGGAACACAAGTTGGAAGAAGGTAGAAAGAGAGAGAAAGAGAGAGAGAGAGAGAGAGAGAGAGAGGAAAAAGGAAAACAGATTTTTATTAACAATCAATTCCCTCTTAACAGCCCTCGGGGTAAAAGCTTACCTTTACCATGGAACTCAATATCGAGCCGATCTTAATGACTTTCTCAGACACTCGGCCGCATAAAAACCGCGCGAGCACTTAATGAAGGTAATTTAAAGCCGTCGAGCAAAGAGATCAGATTTTTACCGCAAGCCTGTGTGCCAGCACGCGGAATAATCGAAGCCGAAACTCGCGATCCGTCGAACTGGGGCATGGAACGTCGATGAATAACCGAGAAAAGGAAAAAGAAAAAAAAAAAATAAAAGAGGAAAAGCAGCAGAAAAAACGAAGAGGAAAAATATGAACGAGGGTGGAAGGAGTGAGAAGGGGTGGAGGGAATTGAGGAAACAAAGGGGAAATATTCGAGGCCCTCTCTCCATTGTTTGTATTTCGGGTCATCTCTTTAATCTGACCTCGAGTCACTGCCGATCACACGGCATAGCGACCCTTTTCTGAACGGCCATCTTTAATTACTGCCACTTTAAGTCACCGCCAAGATACCGTCAACGTTCCCTGTGCTTTCGACTTCACAAACAGAGGGAGGCGTGCTTTCGGCCCTAACGAGAAGATTAAAGGAATGACAGGCTAATACCTAATCAATCGTACTTGTCACCTAACAGCTTCCGTGAGAAAATCTGTCCCATTGTCAGGATCATCTCATTACATTTACTCGTTCTTATAAATACTTAACGCTTCCGCAACACCGTGGACGAAATAACTTGTGAACTGATTTTTACCCTTTCACGTTTTCGTAAATTCAACGTTTAGAAGTAACTGAGGCCTGGCGAATGAAAAATCGAATTACTAACGATAATGGCAGCGATGTTAATAATAATAATATAGTCGCTAAACATCCTAGCATATCTATAGATCTTTCTGTAATATTTTTGTTTTATCTATCAAATCACATTTATCTTTTATTTCTCTTCTCAAGTGTTCCTTTATTATGAACAAAATGCAACGAAACGTAGCAAAAAATAATTATTCTCTTTTAGCATTAGGTGAAGTATTTTATACGGCGAGATATTAGAAAATTTTAATCAGAATCAACATGTGATAAAATGAAATTATCATTTTCATCTCGATACTATTCTTAATAATAATTTCACGTCATCCCTGTTAATAATTAAGAAGCAAAAATACTATAATAGTAAGAATCGAATGGATAGAAATCAGAAAGTTTGAATCGCAACAAGTAGAATCTTAAAATCAATCGAGTAATTTCTGAAGGGAGCTTCAAGAGATAGTTGCGCGCGTAACAGTGATTTTCTGCTTGAGGATTCGTCGCTGAGTTCGATTAAGTGGCGTATTTACGAGGGCGACTATTTTCCGGCTACAAACGAGCAAGGTGCTAGCTCGTCCTTAAGCCTTAACCAGGCTAAAAAAGAGCCGTCGATTACGGCCGGCCATTATTTTCCACGGCGACCTGCCAACCCTTCTCGGATTCACCCTCGCTTGGAGAACCCTAAAAGTACGGAAGAGGAGCCAGAAGAGGCGAAAGAGGAAGAAGAAAGAGAAGAAAGAAAGCAAGAGAAAAAAAGCAAGAAGAAAGAAAGAAGGACAGCTTCTTCGTATTTTTAACCAACCCCTAACGAGCGGCTGGCTTACTTATTATTGGCTCTCAAGGCGGCTGCTCGCGTACCTCAAGGCACCAAACCACTTTCTTATCTTTCTCCTACGTCCTTTCATCTTCACCAACGCTGGTCTTTTCTATCTTTCGGGTAAAAATTTTACATCGTCCTCTCACCTACCCACTCACACCCCCTCTCCCCCTTTTTCTACCCCTTCAACGATGGATATTCAAGCGTAATTTATTTGCAATTTTATCGCGGCAGCGACTGGAGTTCAATTTTCTGTGCGTTATCCGGTAGCAAAGCGATGAATCTTTCTGTAAGAGGGAGAGGGAGGAACTCGTTAGTCGAACCCAGTACAACATTACGGAGAGAACGCCTTTTAATATCGAGCAATGTCCAGCGAAAACGTCGCGATCTATTCTATACCTACATACACACACACACACACACACGACATACACACGTGCGTGTACATATATACCAATAAACGATGAAAGAAGAGGGAAGGACACGAGATATGTCGTAAAACTGTAACGTTTTCATCCCCCGTGGTATACAATATCCAAGTTCACGTACGATCAAACTCAAAAACATTCTCGTCAACCTCTCATTTCGTCGATTCTATCTCTTTTCCATTTTTTGTTTCTTTTTTGTTCTATTCATTTCTCTCTTCGTTTTATTTTTCACTAACGAGCAAACCCAGCCAGAAATAATTAAACAACGTAAGCCCACCTATCCACCCACTCTTTATTCGTGCCTGGTAATTTCGAGTTGGCTCGAGAAATATTTTTCCGCGTACAACGTGGCGAACCGTGGAAAGGGTGAGCGGCGTTTATGGGGTTGGCTATAGCAGTAAAGCGCGCGATTTGATGGGAGCCAATACATTTGAGCTTATCACCTTATCGCCAATAGGTATACCCAGCTAGTAGCATCCCACGGCAGGGGGTTGGCCGCCATAAAATATAGAATGAACCCCCTGTCAGCTCGGGGACCACCGCCCGCGCGCAGACAACCGTCCCTGGACATCCCCTATCCACTGTTCCCTGCTCCTCGTTCCCGTCACCCATGTCTGACACACACGTACTTACGAACACTGACACCACCGCGTAGACACCACGTCAATCGATCTCGATGATACGCCCAAACGTACGTACATTTATGTACAAATATAGTTTTTCATGCATAAATTTATACACCGATGTAATCAAACTGAATTTAAAGGCAAGCAATGGAAGAACTGGAGAGGGGGGGGAGGGGAACAGAGGGATGGATGGTATTCCAGAAGCGGTCGTTTAATAACTGAACAAACTGTCGGACTCGCGAACGAGGAAATTGTTTACTCAATTTGCTCACGCGGATACCGTGGATTATTTTATACATTAATCAAGTCGGTTCTACCTTCGCCGAGAACCGATGTGTACTTTAGGGGAAAAAGTTTTGGTACTTGTTAATATTGTACGGACCGCAATTTTTTCGCAGTGACAGAATCTTTTTATCAAGAATTGAGGAAAAGAGGAGAGATTTAATGGCTCTGGATATCTTGGAAAGTAAAAATATGGAAATAATTTCTGTACGGGGTGGGTTGTAAGTCGCTTGATGAGAATACACTGGAAATATTTTTATTTCTTCTTGCGTTTCTTTATTAGAAAAACGGAGAGCTGTGTGCGATTACACGGAAGCATAAATTGAGGAAGAAAATCACGTAAAAGCACTTCAGTAGTATGAAAAAAATACTTAATGAAAGAAAACGCTTGTAAACTATAGAAAGGTATTTTTCATATATTTGCACAAAGAAATCTTAACTAAAATTCATAAAAATTAGAACAAATTTTATTCGTTGTCTATATCTGAACTATAACTGAAAACCATCAACCTTCTCTTTTTAATTGACACAAAGTTACTATCTTTATCGCTCGAATAGTTCCTATTCGGTTATTGTTTCTTGCAACGAGTAATAACCAATAATAAAAGAGAAAAGAAAGGAATCGCGTACAAAAACAATCCACGTAAATCGAGAGATTATTTACGAGGTAGAAAGAAACTCACGTAGATCGAGTAATTGGTGTACAAATTTTCCAATATAGATTCAATATTTTCTTTAATCAACGAGGAGGTAAATAACTACCGCACTCCACCCGGTATATACAAAAACACATGAAACTTCATTTCATAAAAGCGCAAATGACGGCAATGTGACATAATCGACCATTAAATCGTTAACGTTGTCCACGAACCTTCATAGTAGTCGAAGAATCACCAGCTCCTGCATGATTTTCATTTCACACCTCTCCATTCGATCTAGCGACAGAAAAAAAAAAGAGAAAAACAGAAATGATATTTGTATAATTACAGGGAACAGTTAATTCGATGGAAAATCTGTACTGAGGACATGTAAATTTCCAGCATTTTCATCGTTTTCGCGTACTGTACACGTATACTCTCTATACCATCCCCATTCACTCGCTTACACGCATACTCTGACGATAGATGGACGGGTGTGACGAGGCATTTAACACGGCAGTCCAGCAGATGGCCAGGAGAGAGGGTTGCTCTCCCCGTCGCGCTATTCGCAATCGGCCGCAAATATAAATATTTAACGCGGTTATACCGGGCGCGAATAAAATTCGCTTAATTTATTACTTGACGGCTGGCAAATTGTAGAACGCTGATTGCTCGCCTCTCCCTTTCACGCTACCGTTCTCTCTCTCTCTTATTTTTTCCTCTACCTCTTTCTCTCTTTCTCTATCTCCCTTTCTACGATCCAACACACGACAGAGGGTTGCGCAAGGGGAAAGGAGAGAAAGCTCGTAATCTCGAGGGGCGAGTTTCGTCGAGTACTCACGGAGAAACGGGTAAAAAGGCGCCTTTAGCCAGAAGAATGAAGAATTGCATTAGCCTGGATTAAATCAAGAAAAAAACGTTCAGGCAGCCGGGTTATCGCGAGCCGCAAAAAACTCCTCCTTAACGCGAACGCCCCTTTTTCTCTGAGACCGGCGAAAGAAAAAGACGAGGGAGAGTGAACGTAGACGGAGAGAAAATGGGTAAACGCGAGAGTAGTACGCGGGGGCTTCGCGAATCCGTCAGGATGCTTTTACGCTGTCACGTGGAGCTTTTCGTTGTGTATCGTAGAGTGTGTATATAGCAACGATAGGGACAGCGTGAAATTTTGTCGAATTTCTGCTGGATGCATCTGCAATTCAAATATTTCCGCTGCTATCGACGCTGATGCGCCATAGGAGAGGAAAAATGGTAGCTGTGTAAGTTCGTAAGTGTTTTATTTTTCGTTGGATCGATGTACTCTTGATTGTGGGGACGTGCATTTGGGAGGAAATACAGTTACTTTGATGAATATCGTTCGTTTTTCCTTTTCCCCTTTTTTATTTTTTTACATACATTTATTATACAGATTAATTTTTATATCTCAATGATGTCACGTGTTTCACTCTTTCAAGTACGTTGCTCGATTATTCTATCATTTGTATTTCATAATTACCGTACAGTGATAAAAAGAACTTTCGTAAATACAAATATTCCAGTAAAAAATAAATAACAATTATGTTTTGTTTTAAAAATGTTGAAAATGCAATTGATATAAATAATATATATTCCATAAGTTATATCTTAATATATTTTGTAAACATTATAAATAACTATAAATAATACAAATTATTAATATAAGTTAATGCAAACACCAGATACAATTTTTTCGTGACGTTTCGTGAACGATGTAATTGATATATAACTTTAATGGAAGATCTGTACCATGTGATAGTATCAATCGAAATTCCAACGAGTTGGAAAAATCTTGATGTACCGAAAGTAGTGAAAACAATCCCGGGAAAATTCGCTGGGAATTATTGCTCAATGGAGCAATGAACTTATCAGTAGTAATTTATATGAACCCAGCGAAATAACCAGAGCAGTCTCGTTAATTACTTAAAAAAAAAAAAAAAACACCATTCATATCCTCGTATTCGCAAAGCATGAAAACGTTCGCGGACAAAGAAAACGGGACGACGATCGATCCTCTTCCTCAATTCCTCCCATCAGCGAGACAAAGTCACGCTCAAAATCAATTCCCAATTAAACTAAGCGACGTCGAGTGTCACTTCCGGTACGGCTTCAAACCCTCGAACCTTTCACGAGCACCGAAACGCGCAACGCGTCACTGTTTGCGCCTCCTTCGTGTTTCTCCCTGGTTCTTCTTCCGATTTCCCTCGAATTCGAGAACCTCGACAAACGACGGCTACCAACTTCCATAGTTCGTGAAATTCGAGCTTCTAAGATAGCGACTCAAGGTTTCTTCTTCCATCAGTATGACGCCGGAAAGAGAAAAAAAAAAGAGTGTCTCGAAGTCGCATCGTCGACGATTGACAGGAGCGTCGAGTGGCTTGGTGTTTACACGCCCCTTGGGGGCAGCCAAGGTATCATGGGCTGAAAGCCACCCACTCTCCTCCCCTATACTCATCTAACCAGGCTGCATATTGGAAAAAATAACACACTGGTCTGTTCCCTTTCTAGTCTTCGATATCCAGTTTCGCGACAGGTCCCAAGATATTGTTTTAAAGCGGAAATCTGTCCCTAGCGAGCTATAAATTGAGAGAAGCCAGCCTCGCAAAACGTTCAGCCCGTCATACAACCTTCTCCCTTCTCCTCGATCCGTGCCAGCGTGGAAAGAGGAAAGTGAAAAAAAAAAAGAATCGAGGAACCGAGTTTATGGTAAGTGGCAGGTCGGATTTTTCCATCTTTCGCGGGAAGGGGGAGGGCGAATTTATTCGTTGGAGTTGAGACACGATCGTTCAAGTTGTTCTCGTAAAAATAACGATTTCCGAGACTGGTACTATTTGATTCTGAAGTTATACACGATACTCGAATCGGATGGAACGCGATGTTTCATTTTACGCGGGCTCTTTGAATCGTGATAATTAAATAAGAATGAAGATTGTTTAGTCGCTTATTTTGATCGAGGGTAAAATAAATCTACCTTTTTGCTATTCATAAACATCTCGAACTACGCTTTGTGTACAGTGTGGAACGAAGTTCTCGAAATCAGATTGCAAAAACTGATTTTTCTTTTAAATAAATCTGCCTTCTGCTATTCGTAAAAATGGCGAACGACATTTTGTGTACACTGTGGAATGAAGTTCTCGAAATCAGATTGCAAAAGCTGATTTCTGATTCAAATAAATCTGCCTTTCGCTATTTGTAAAAATGGCGAACGACGTTTTGTATATAGTGTATAACAAAAGTCCCAAAATCAAAATTGTAAAAACTGACATTTTTCTAAATAGATTAAACTAAAAATTTATCTTTCTTCGAATGTCGATAAATCGAAGAATCTAACTCCATGTGTATAAAACCTGTGTAAGTGGAATTTTCGTTGGTTACCTCTCGTTAACTCCCTTTACTCGAAAACATCGATAAGCTGAAACCTCCGTAGCTCGAAAATTTCAGCTGTTCCCTCGAGACTCGAGTTATCGAGATTTATGCTGTATTATCCCTCTGCACATTTAATCCACACAAATTTTATTTATATTAAAATAAAGCAAGTTAACAAAATAAATAAAAATATAGAAATTTATAAGTATGCATCATTTTTTCGTTTCAAAATCAAACTTTTCATTTTCAAAAGTTCCGTTGCAAAAGTGTGCTTAAATCGATGATCGATCATATAAAAAAAAGAAATGCTCAGAGTGCAAAAGATTGCGTTTTCTATCTGAAAATTAGAACAGTATCTAACAATTGTAGAAAATAGATTCTACCAATTGCTACGATGTTTCCATCATTATTTCCATCATCTGTTTCTACGTTTCCAAGCGTATACACCATGTTCTGCCGTAAAATGAGAATTTGGTCCGGCGATTCCACGCGCGCGATTCATTCTACTTTAATCTACTGATGCACGATTTTAATGCATCCCGCGGCTCCCAAACGTGCCGTACGGAAACCTCGTCACTCTATATTGTTGCTCGTTGTTGCCTGAACGCTGTGGCTTTCGTCGAAATGACCGCGCTGGATTCCATCTTGGCCAGCCATGCCTGAGAGACACGGTCGCGTTTCAATCCACGTGGGAATCTGCCGTGCCTTGTGAACTCGCATTTACGCCCGCGTGTCGCCACACGTATGTACGTCAAAAGTCTCTCTCGCTCTCTCTCTCTCTCTCGCTCGCTCTATAGCATGCCTGAAAACCTGAGGGAAATCTTCCGCGTCGCAGGACATGGGAGTCCCATTTATCTTTCCGCGAAACTCGTTCCTACCACCAGGACGCCGATTATTTCCGCGGGTAAATCGACCTCGTTCTGGTAGTCGTCATCGATCATTTCAAAGAGGAATTTCTTCTTTCCTTTTTTTCTTCAGGAAATTTCTTTCTACTCGATATCGTGACAGTGTTAGAAAAGACTTTTTATCAAATTCTACCTTCTTGTCCTATACTAGCTGTTTTTAATTCGAAAGATAAGTGGAGGTTTGTACCTTTGAGTCGGTTGATATTAAAATTGATTAAAACAATGTATTTAAGAAATTTGTTTGTAGTTTAATTCCTAATGGCTATAAATTAATTTTTTACCAACGAAGTAATTATTATTGAAGCGATTGAGGCTTAGTACTGAATAGTTTTCGAGAAAGATTGCAAGCAGAAATTTTGATTACGTGGCTTAATCGATTTTCGCCATTTAATAATTTAATTTACGATTTCGCTGTAACTGTGCCTTTCCAATTTTAACAAGATTTATTTGAAATATTATTTGGAATTTCGCGTGACAAAGAAAGTACGTGAAAGGACAATCTACAAAAGAAGTTTAAAGATGGAGACAAGAGATATTAAATTACTCGGTGTTGCGTACCTTTGAAGTTGCTTCGCTAATTAGTCAAAGAGTTATTCATTTACACCTAAACATCTGCTATGTTTTTATTAAAATTACAGAGAAGAAGAATGAAGATGAAGTATAAAGTACAACGAGCAAAGAAACCCAGTTAATACTAACATTATGAATTCTCTTCTTGATTTCTTCAAATATTTGGGATAAACTCCTAGATCCTATGAGTAATGCTACTCTGGCTTTCACGCAGAGGAGCTTTTAAGTACGAGGAAATATTCCAACATCGTAGAAATCCTCGAGAGGAGAGACAGCCAGCTAAGATGAGAAAAAGCCGATATTCGAGTCTACCTCGACGACGAATTGCTCTTTTATTTCGCCGTAATAGAGAATCAAGGAGCTCGTCGATTATCCATTATTCTCAGGAGGAGCCCGACCTTTGTGCCCTCGCGGGACAAAATGACTTTAAAAAACTTCCACGTCTTATTCGCAACTTCGTAATGTCCCGGGAGAAAGACAGAGGGGTGAAGAGAAGGAGAGAGAGAGAGAGAATGAACTGGCGAGAACAGAGATACGAAGGAAGAGAGAAAAGAAAAAAAAAGAGAAGAGAAGATCCAATTCTTCACGCTTCATTTTTACGAGGGGATGTTTTAAAATTCCCTCATTAATTCCTCAGGCTCTCGCAGCGCAGCTACGGTCATTTCTACCGTTCAATTAGCGAATCTTTCTCTCTCTTTCTCTCTTCCTCAGCTTCCACCTTCTTCGTGCAGTTTCAAACGTCCCTGAAGCTTGCAAGCGGAAAGTAATACTCCGTTTTCTCGCGGTGACGCGAGTCTAGCTGGGAAATTTTCCATACGAAAACCGATAAAAAGGGGTGAAAAAGAGCAGCACAGAGTCTGGATGGGAGACGTTGGCATCGTTTCGCAGTTTTTCACAGGCTGCCGCGAAAAGTTATCGGTCTAGGCTGTAAAGGACTCTGTCCATTTATTATTATTGCGCAGAGAAACGGGGGTATACCAGGCTGCAACAAACGTAGAAGAGAATGGGAGGGGAACGAGAGAAAAAGAAGAAAGGAGTAGAGGAGAGAAGAAACCAGAAGATGGCAGGCATTTCTCGAGGTTTATAACGAAGCTTTGTTTTGCGAATGCCTTTAATGGCTCGCCTTGCCCACTGAAAAGTCACGCTGCCGCTCGTGACTCCGCGTCTTTTCCATCTTTTCCTTCCTCTACTACCTCCTCCCTTTCCACCCCTCTTCCTATCTTCCTCTATTTTCCTCAGCTCGATCCTACGCGCGTGCCCCACCAACAGCCTCGCATTATTTTCCATTTCCTTTCATCCCTCTGATCGTTCATTCCCCTGGGTGAAAGACGATAGACAGAGAGACGACTACTATTCTTCTTGTTCTTCTTCTTCTTCTTCTTCTTCCCTCTTTCTCCACCTTCCTCCCTTCGAGAGTTCGACCTCCGGATCTCCTCTTGCTTCCTAGCCCGTCGTGCATTTTCTACTGTCTGTCGAGGAAAAATAAGGGCACCGAGATGGGGCCGAATCGAATTCACCACGCCGGCGAATCGTGAGTCAACGGCACCCCTGCAACGAGGATCGAACGGCGAACGAACGAGATAGGCCTGAGATAATTGAAATTCACGAGCCTGTCGTTGATGGCGAACTTTACAGGGGACGTTTTGTACATGGGGAAATCGGTTCGTCGCGATAGCGAGTGAGGAATGTGTTTCGGAGGCGTGGAAAGGAATAGCGTGTTGTTAAACTTAACCAGCTTCGTACGTGTAGCTCTAGAATTCTTGTATACTAGGTATCTTAATTTACAACGAATATCTAATTCGTTTTGAATATAGTATCATACGAATCTGACGATTCATAGAAAAGCATCTTTTGTATAGCTGTTTTTGTGTTAGGATGATTTTACAACCCATCTCGAGAGGAGTTTAACAACCTCGTGAGGTTGAAACGACTTTTCACGAGAGTTTCGTCGTTACCTAATTTTCATTCTCCTATTTCGCCTACATTGCGCATGCTGATTATAAATCAACTTGTTAACTGAGAATGATCGACGTTTATTACGTACTAATTTGCTTATTTAGCGATTCTCTGTAATTAATTATACAATTACGTACACATCAAACGCGAACTAAATCGTATTCACGTTTTCCAGAACTAAACCGAAGTGACTAACCGTAATACTGAACTTCTATAAACCATAGAAACACACACAGATACACGCATACAGCCAAGAATATTTCCAGATACGTATAAAACTTGGATTACTCCGAAACTTTCGAATCATCCTATAAATACAAGCCACCCACTACAACCCTTTATCCACCAAACGAACTATTCAATTATGTCGAAGTTACCCCAGAAAAATCTTCGGAATCGCAGCTGATTGGTCTCAACTTCCCCAACTGCTACCGTAAAATACGCTCTGCCTGTTTAAACAACCTATACACACCGCGAGGATTAAAACAGCCGAAAGGAACGCTCGTAAATTCTGACGAAATCAAATCCGTTGACGGTCGTCGAAAGGAAACGAGTCTTGGAAAAAGTTCGCGAAGTAAAAAGCGAGCCACTCCGATCACGTAGCCTCATCTTGGTCATAAAACAAGCCACCCCCACCTCCGACGCCATCTTGCCACTTTCTACAAGCTATCCAGGCAAACGTATAGCCTCGTGCCCTCGTGCAGTAACGACGCACGTGCATGAACGCCAGATAGTAACGTTGCACACCGGAAGCGCACCGGTCGAAATAAGCGGCCCGTTTCCGATACGCGGCACGTTTTCTTTAAATATGAACGTCCCTACCACTTCCGCGAGCATGACTACCGAGGTTTAGCATAAAGTACCCGTGAAAAGTGCTTATCCCTCCCTCTTCGAACAATTCCAAACGAAAAGATTCGATTTCGTGCGCGAGTTGCGTCTTTGGTTGCTCGGATTTGTTTCGTGGAAATCTCTGTACAGAATATTTCGCGGAAATGTCTGGTAACACGTACGTGAGACCCGAGAATTGGTTTCGGGAAAAAGAAAATGGCTCGTAACCGTGGAATTATCGCGGTTCTTCAACGACTATTTTATTTCCTCCGCTGAAAGAGTGTGATACGTTGCCTCCTGTTTCCTTCTTCTTTTTTTCTTTCCCTTTTTCATTTGCACGATTACCATTTAGGTGGTAGTTAATTGCAACGCTACCGTTTATTTCTGTTAATTGCTTGGTTAGACGAATAGCGTTACTTTGTAATTGTAATTCGGAATATAGGTTTCGTACGCGATTGTGTGCAACGGGTGTTGGGAAAAATTGCGGTCAAGCTTAACGAGCGTACAGCATTCTTCAAATGTTAATTTCGGAATTAAAATTGAGAAGGGGGTGAATGAACGAGCTTTAACTCGAATCTTTTTAAAAAGTAACAGTGTTTTCCTCTACTATTTCTGCTGCACAATGTGTCTTTAATGAAACATTACCTTTTCCTGCACTGCGTGTTCATTTAGATTATAGTTATAAATTTTATTACACGCTCACAATTAAAAACCTCTTGTAATTCTATAACTAATCATTTTACTCTGTATACGTGTTAACATTTTTCTGTTTCTTCCGACGAATATTGCATGCTCCCGAAATTTGACTAGAAACTTTTTCAGCATCCTGTGTATTTAGTTAACGTAGAATGTACATTACTATTCTGGCGTATTATCCAACACACGCGTACGTTTATTACCGGTGCAAACCCAAGAAAGACCAGTGTATACCACCTTATGCAACTTCGACAAAGGCGAGCTCCTCTCCTTTGAGAAACCACTGAAGAAAAGGGGTGAACGAGCAACGGGGCAATATTTCCAACTTGTTCCATACACTCTCGCGACTTTATTACAAGGTGGCGCGCGGCAAAATGTACCTCGAGCAGTCGTTCATTTCAGCTCGTAATGCGTCTAATATGGCCATGGTCCGAGTCGTTTCTACTGGAAGGCCTTTGTTCGTTATTCACGTAGATATACATATATATATATATATATATATATACACCGTGGGTCGTGTATTATGACACCAAGATACGCTTTCGTGAGCTCGTAATAATCGCTGGAAGAGAAACTACACACACCACGTACGTGCATAGTACGCGACGAAAAGTATTTTTCAATGGCTGGCCAAGTGTGTATTTTTCCAGTCAAATCGTAAAAACCAGGAGGGGGGGGGAGGGAGAACAAGGAACGTTTCGAACGAGACGATTATTCTTCGTGCGAGAATACGGCATTCGTCGTATAATTCACGTCGAAGATCAACATGGACGATACGTAGAGCGTAGGAAAGGAAAAACGACAACAAATTTCGCGAGCAGCGTATCGAGATCAAGCGACGCGACTGCTCGTAACTTTTCACGACGCATAAAGCCCGAAACATAAACCCTGAAACCTCCGTGAGAATTTAATCAACGTCGCCGTGTATGAAATATCACCGACGACTGGGTTATTACTATTAGTAGAAGAGAGCCCTGTCCCACCAACTACGGATTAATGTATTTACGAACGTTGCACGAAACGATAAAACGACGCTGTCCCGCGGCTTCAAGTTCCTTCCACGGTGCATACGAGACGTGTACAGAGAGCGGAAAAGGGAACGCAATATTTCGTTGCGGGTGCCGCTTTGAGGAAACACCGTGGGTAGCTTTATCGTAGCTTGTAACGTATAAAATAGAGGTTTAATAAGTCTGGTGGACGATGAAAGAATCTTAAGGGAAGAACGGCGAAGTGTACTTTGTTACAGAGCGGCATCGGTCTTTAATCTTCTTGGATGATATATTAAAAGTCAACTTATGAGTCCCTAAGAGGAACTGTTTTTTCAAAAATGAGAAACAATCTTTGTAATTACTAAAATTTTGAAAGAGATTTTTATTTAATTTTCCATATATCGCACGCTTCGAATTACCAAACTAACAGAAACGAAATTTCAATATTTTTCCCTCTCGAAATATCCCTCTAAAGAAACCCTCAAACTAGATTTATCATTTCACCGGATAATAAAGTCTCGGCAAGTTCCTTAGCATCTCTATACTAAATCCCCATGATGCGCGTGTACCGGAACGGGACGCCGCTTAAATCCTCTCTGAAAAAGGAAAAAGCAAGGAGAAGAGACCACGAGTGGAAGCCAGCAATCCGTCGCGAGATCCAGCAGGTTATCTGGGCCTTAAAATATAATCAAGGCGGGATTAGAAGCGGCGGCGGGTTGAGAAGAAAAATGACCAAAGGGCAAAGAGAAAGAAGGAGAAAGACGGAAAGTATGCGAGAGAGGGAGAGAGAGAGAGAGAGAGAGAGAGAGAAGGTAGCGTGACACAGGACCGAGTTATCTAAGCGTTGGGTCACGGAGAAGGAAGGGGAGAACAGAGAGGAAATATGGGTCTCGCGGCCATGGGGGTAGAAAGACGACGAGGAAGAGTGGCGTTGTAACGAGAGACACAGTAACAGAGTGTGCTACGTCGGTGCATAAATCCCTCCGTCCCTCCTCGATTCGCCTAGACGCTATAGAGGGAGGAGTATGGAACTAGAAAGAAGACAGGAAGAGCATTAAAGGGAGTTCTATAAGCCGCGAGGCACAGATACTTTGGTATTTAAATGTTAGGACGTTCCCGTGCTCTCCGGCTGCTACCGTAAATGAAGTCGAAAGAGAAAAGGAGAGACAGGTTGGCCAGGCAATAGAAAGGAGGTGGAGGAGGTGGAGGAAGAGAAAGGACAAAGAGACAGAGATGGGCAGAGGTGTGTAACAGTCGGCTGGCCGATGGAGAAGAGGGTTGAATTCGGGGAAGAAGAGAAGCTCTCGGTGGCGGCAGTGGTGATTTAGGCGAAACAACGGAACTCGTGGAGACAATGGCTGGAAGAGACGAGGGAGAGACCTTCCAGAGTCAACCCTCCTCCCCCTTCTCTTCCTCCTTCTCCTCCTCCTCCTCTTCCTTTTCTAGCCCGACGCACCACCGTACCAAAGCTTGTCACTGTATGAGAGTACCCGGCCGCTTAACTCCAAGACGAATGGCGGTAGAAACAGGCTTCTGCACGCCACACACGCCGAGCCCTTTCTCGCCGCCTTATTTGCAAACCGATTTCACGTGCAACGCTGCACGAGGGTAGAAGTTATATCGCGGGTATACATCAACGGCGTACCTTAGCCAGCGGCCACCGTCTGAAACGGTGATGCATTGTCTTGAAGAGTTTTTCGGGTCAGGGGTTGTTGGGTAGGTTGCTTTAACCAGCGGGAATTTTGATGGAATTTCAAGTCCGCGAAATCTTTCGTTCTGATACAAAGTTTATAATTCTTCGTATTACACCGAGTGTCTCACTTACGACGAGCATGTAACTTACTTACACCACTGTTGTAAGTCATGGATATTTTTGTTTTTGCATATTAACGTTCATCTTTTATAATACTCTGTTGTAGTATTAAGAAGATCTGAAGGATCTAAAAATCGTTCAGAAAAGTGTAAAAGTAACGAAACAGGGGAGAAATAAGTGAATGATCTTTATCACAAACTCCCTACTTTCAATAACAGTGTGCATAATTTGGATGCTCGTTATAAGTAGGACACCACGTATGTTAATAAATAGGACAGGGTACACCTCTCAGTATAATTATGAGTTAACTTCACTTGAAAGCTAATTAATTTGTAGAGATATTCCAGCAAGTAAACTACCAAAACAGAGAGAGTAAAATTTTAAAAATAGCTACGAACGAAATATGGTATCCCAGATAAGGACAGCAAATTAATCAAATCTTGATTGCCTTATCATTTTTCCTAACGCCTAAAACTCTCAAGTTATCCAACAAACTGTTCCCTTTTCTTCTAACCTAAATGTTCTACAAACAAGCATTAAAAGCAAGAAAAACGACGCGTAAGTTGATCGACTACGCGTAGGGAGTACGCGTGATGCTGACTATGAATCGAGTTCTCCGCACGTCGCCAGCTAGATGCGCGGAATAGCCGCAGATTGAAAGCAAACAGGTATCAGTTGGAACACGTTGAATGCGCGGTGTTTACAGAGGCTCGTGTTCCATATGCAACCTTCCTCCCTTTTTTTTTGTCCTTCTTTTTATTTTCCACAACCCTCGCCGAACGTCAAGCAGCGTGCATTTCAAGCTGCACGGTGAACATTTTCGATAGCAGCCCTATCGAAACGTTTCAATTTGTCCAATCAGTAGTCGCACGTCCACGGTCTTGGACAAATGACCGAACGGTCATAAGTATGCGTATTCATCGTGCGCGCGTAAATAATCACGCGCTGGCACATAAACAATTGTTCGTTTCGACGACGATGCGTAGAATGATAGAGATAGAGAGAAAGAGAGACAGAGAGAGAGAGAGAGAGAGAGATGCAGCAGTATACAGTGGCGGTAACCGAGGCATGGATATCCACGTTGAATTGTGGTCTGATTCGACGCGCGATAATGTCGTTGGAACTATAAAATTCAGAGCGATGCACGCTCCTCTCTATTTCGCTCACTACCGCAATGAATATTAAAACGACGCGGACCATTGTCACGCATCGGTGACACCTTTAAAAGGTGGATTTCATTGCGCGTTATTACCACGGCGCTATACGTCTTTCCTGATAGCAGTTCAACTGGATAGCATCCACCGAAACCCGGTTTCCCTGGCTTTTAATGGTTTCGGTTCATTGAACGTTAGCACGAATTTTTAACCCATTACACGCTACGCGGCCGCTTCAATTTCTCGCTGAATAAATCATTGAGAACTGTGCTCTGATTAAATTTAACCCTTCCCGTAAGCAAATTGGACGTGCGTAGAAAATTGTTCGCGCGACGAGTCGAGAATACAACGATGGCAGAAGAGAGGAAAAGTAGGTATTCAACGCGAATACGACGATCCTTATGGATACCGGGAATTACACACCTACGCTATTGCCTATCTTTCGTTCCGTTTAATTGACGAGGGATTTTAAGTGTAACTCTGGTAACGTGGTTAACGTGGTAGTTGCTCGGTCGACGTACATACAGTCAATAGCACGTGCCACGAATACCGCCCAATTGCTCGATTCCTGTACACGGGAGTATTGTCGTTCTCTCGATGTGTGTACCGCAATGTACCGAGGTAACAAGATCACGCGGAAGGTTACGTATTATAATTGTTCCTAACCACGTTTATCGCGGACAGTAAATTAACGAAGTAAGGGCCAGGTAACGGTAAATACAGTGAATGTGCTCGGTTCCATTTGTTCGTTGTACGGAACAATGACCAAATGAAAAGTATTTCGAGCGACGAGCATAGTAACTTTGTGCCAGTTAACTTAACTCTTTGAGGCACGGGATTTCAGATCAAAAATAGACCCATGTTGCACAGGAATTTTTTCGGGTTTTAAATGAAACAAAATTGGTATATTTTTATTAATAAATGTATAACATCATGTAAAAACATAACAAAATAGTGATAGTTAATTAAATTTGTAACATTGTTTGAAGACATTAACAACTGCTTTACATAAGTAGGGCGAAATATAAACCTATGCACATGCAGCTATGGCAAGATTTCGAGGTGGGACATTTTTGTCCCACCGTGCCGTGAAATACATCAAAAAGGTGGGACACTTTAATCCCGCCGTGCCTCAAAGAGTTAAAAAGAGAAATTTCGGGCTAAGTCACACTTCAGACATCGACAACGAGTAAAATTTATCTTGATCTTTAGGAATTTTTGTTAGAATTTCTTTGCGAAAATTTATGAAATATACCGTTTTATAATTTATATCGTATTCTTTCTTTAAGTATCTTTTTCCATACTTGGTGGACATTTTTTACTCGTTAAAAAACCACATCTTACAGAAAATCTGCGTAAATCGAGGGACGAGTGTATTGGATTCTAAGACTATTCTTTTACTTCTAAATAATATCGTGTACCACTTCTGATATACACATAAGGCAAAGAAAGTGTTTAATACATTAGAGCATCTTCTTTTTTAATACAATTTGAGAGCAATGGAACGAAGAAAGATGAAACGAGAACAAGAGAAACAGAGGAAGGATAATAGTTAAATTTCAAAGGATAAAGGACTGCGTCTCCTTAATGGATTTTTAACAGTACTAGAAAGGAATTGAACGAAAATTCGAATAACCTGCGGACACTTATAACCAAGACTTCCAGAACGAAAGAAACTCATTGATAAAATAGTTTGGTCTTATTACATGGACATTTTTCACCTCGTTTCGCTTTAACAGCAGTTCCACTTGTCTCGCTGAAATTCGCTCGATACTTTCCCCTCTCGTCTGACTTCATTCCTTAGTTCCTATACCCCTCGATGAACCGGAAGGGTCGTCGAGATGGGAGAAGCACGGTTAGGGGTGTATATACGTGTAGAAGAGACGAGGTATACACACAGATAGCCAAATAAAAATGAAGGGTGCATCTGTGATACACATATGACTGTGCACTATACCGTTATAATTTTTCTTTCAACCAAAAATTCGCGAAATTCGGTGAAATTACATCTATCTTATTAAATTCTATCATTTCTAATTTCTACCTTCCGATATTTCCTCTGTTTTTCTTCGACGTCTTTTGTTCTAATTTCAATGACAATCTGGAGCTTGTACTTTTTTTTATACTCGAGCAAATGCTCGTAGAACAATTCACCGTATCGCGATTAATTCGATTCAACGACCATTTTATCCGCAGGGCTGATTATCCAAGTTCTACGGCGACGAAAATAACGCTCGATCGTGGCAAAAAGGATCGGTATAAGAAGCTAGGCGGGAAGCCCTTATTAAATTCTTCGGTTCTCTGAACGATGGTGAATTAAGGTCAGCGGATTTGCCAATGAATTCAGCGTCAGCTAGCGGTGAGATTCAACCGGAGGGATTTCGAGGTCTGCATGGAATCCGCAGTCGAAAGTCTACGTTGCAAACTGAACAGAGCGTATTCGATTCGCTGAGATACATTCTATACCACCTTGATTTCCAAGTTTCCCACCGACTTCCGTATCAGTTTCTGACAGGGGGCGAGCTACGATCCGACTTCGAGAATACGCTTTGCTGAAGACGTCCCTCTAGGAACTGTTCGTTTAGTCAATAAGCAATTGCTAAACAGTCGTAACGATACTTGGGCTAACAGTCACGCACACGATAATTTACGTGACACACGAGACTTAGACTTTAAAGAGCCAATTGAAGTAGAGTTAATGTCACGGTTAATCATGATCGAGCACTTTTTACGTGAAACCATGACCGGTGTTGCGTTTCGATAGAATTAATTAGCTCGTTGCAAACGTAAATTGACGATGACTAGTGTGAAACATCACGCAACATGAGTGAAAGTCACTGTTATTTTGTCAGAGTACTAACAGAGTTGCTTTTCTACTTTTTTTCTTTGTTACTATAAGGATTGGTCAATAATTAAAGAGACAAAGAATTTTATTTCAGAATCATGAATAAGCATTTCTCTCTTCAATTTAGGATATCTGTGTGTTCAAGTATTTTAATATACATAAAAAAGTTTTGTTTAAATCAGAAAAAATTAAGCTGAACCTTTAGTCGCATTTATCTTACAGAGCAAATTTCTTGTTATTTGACTCCCACTTTTTGTGGAGTGAAATTGTACAGTAACGAATAAGTGAAAATCAATTTTGCTAAACTAATTCAAAACGAATAATTCTTTTCTGCTGGAATATAACAGCCAGTAGAACTTTCGAACGAGCGCATAACTAAGCCTCTTAAAAGCGGAAGTGAGTAAATCCATGTAACAAAATTTATTACATTTATTTTATTTATCAAGTTAAGCGCGAATTATTTGCTTTAGTATTAAAATTCGGAAACACTGCAAATATGGAGTTAGCCACTCCTATTTCTGAGCGGTTCAGTTGTAGTAGAGGATTATACCGAAAGTTATTGTAAATCGTAAAATGCATTGAACAAACCATATTAAAACAACGCTCGTTCGCCTCTTTACTTATAGAACGACGTTTCCACTCTGAAAAAGCACATATCACCGGTGACAAAATGGAGGACGAATTTCAACCAGTTCAACAATTCACTTAGCAATTCATAGGATCATCGGTTAATGTGTTATTTTCGACTTAATTATAAACGAAAATCATACTCCTCTCGTGTACAGTTTTATTCGAACCGGCAGGTAAACGTTTGGTCTGCGCAGCATAAAAAGTTCAGCAAGTCAAACATCGAAAGTTCAGCGAGCCTGCTTATACACTCACACACATACCAACACATAGGTGAATCAATTAAAACTCAAAGGCAAGAGTGAACCGTCACTGTGTACCGCGAATTCGACAAACACCTAGAATTTATGCGTCCTCACGTTTGAATCTACCCTCGAAAACAAAGAGGGAAAAGAACACAGGCTAAAGGGACGTAAAGAAACACGGGAGGAAAGAATGAAAGAATGAAAGAAAGAAAGAAAGGAAAAGGAAGAAAGGGGGTGTAACTTTCTTCGTCAGAGTCCGTGTCTTTCAATAAGAGCAACGTGAATGCATAAAAAGGCACTCCAATATTGGACATCTATGAATATAGCTTTCTCGCGAGTACATACACCGTAATACTCTTGTCAACAGTGTGAAATATCCGCGCGCGTGCATACACACACAATCCAACTCTGCTCTTTTCACTTATCCCGATTTTTCTTCTCGTTCTTCTTTTTTTTTTTTTCCTCGCCTACGAATCAACGTACCAGACGCAATTGATATTCCATGAGAGATGGAGAAGAAAGAGAAGGGGAAAGACAAGAGAAGAGAAAAGACAATCAGTTCTGTGATTGGTCGATAACGATCTTATCGAGAGGAACACGGTCCGACGATTATCTGATTATTCTTGGAAAAATCATCCCCCTCGTGGGAGAACACGGATCCTTCGAGAAACGTGAAATGTTAAACATCGAGCGATTGGACGAGGTAAAACAATGGCGGAAAACTGAACTTCTATCATCGTCGCCTATAATCGTTGAAGTAAGGTCAGCCTTCTGAAGTATAGAAGAGACGTCGAGAATAGACAAGCGTTCCATTTACGATGCATTAGCGTCACGATTCGCCTCGCGATTTGGTTCAGTGAACCTATTCAACCGTACCTAACCATTGTACCGCCATTAACTCCGCGCTAACAGTCGCTGGTTATTGCGTTTAATATTAAGCTGGATTAAGAAAGATGTTCCCCTTGGAATGAATTCATTAGAAGAACTTATTGTTCCTGGCTGCTCTGGGATAGAAAGACCGATCCGATTTTGTAGGACTCGTGGATTGTAACTTGAAATCGAAATTTCACGACGAAAATATATGAACGTAATCTAGAAATAGTCAAAAAATAGAGACAAAAATTGTATCGATTCTTTCAAGCTTCCATCTTCTTTTGTATACTTATTTTTCAGCTATACTTAAAATTCTTATGCTTAGATGCACTTCAAATCTAGAATTGTCTTAAGCTCTTCGTTCTCGCCTACTCTTTAATTGCGTAATTTTTAATTCCCACCTACAATTCTATTGCTCGTTCGACAAGTTCATTTTTCACGACTGAATTCTTCTAAATTTCGTACAAGATGTTTGAGAAGCCTCAAACATTTCTCGGCAACATTTTACTTCTGATACTGACAAATAAGTTCATTGAAAAATTGTATATATCACAATTTTTAATGTTAAACATGAAATACTTTACATAACGTGGATATGTTTTGTAATAAAGTGAGCTCAATCAGTATAAAAAGAAAATATCATTTTCGACGCGTACGGTATACGAAGAATCTCCATCCACAGTACCTGAGGAAGATTACCGCGTAATACAGATTCTCCGTTCGCAATGGTAAACAGGTTAACGCGAAAGATTCGATGCTCCCTGCATTATTCGTGAAATTTCTACTCCTTGTCTCTTCCATAAGCCTAATCTCGACTGTACAAATTCCGCGAATATTCAACCCGTAGCGAGAAAACGAATATCGAAACGACACGTTTCGAAAGAGAGAAACTGCGAACGAGCGACCGGTTTACAGTGGAAAATAAATTAACCGGTCGCAGAACGGCAGTGTCGCGTGTGCTAATGTGAATTTGTGGCATTACGAGCATGAAACATAGCCGGGCCATGGCTGATTCCGGCAGGTTCGCATGCAGAGCTGCCAGCAGGGACACACGGCTTTAACGAGAATCGCATCGGGTGCATCAGACGCGGCGCGGTGCCCGTAAACACATTGCCCCTATCGATCGAATCTCCCCCTGGAGACCAAAGAGCGGTGTGAGAAATTACAGGTGATTGCATTCCTACCCCCGATAATGCAGTCGACGCCGGGGAGAGAGAAGAAAAAAAAAATCGTTCGAACCAACAGGGCGGATAGAGGAGGGCGGTGAAATCCGCGCGGCATATCACATCGCGCGAGACGAAAAGTAAAATAGCCTGGGCTGTTTCCTATGCAAACGCTACGAACGTGAAGAAATTCGGAAAGCCACTGAAAGTTTCGATACTTTTCGAAGAAAATTTTTCGATACCTAGCTATCTGAGCTCTTATTTGTTGAAATAAAATAATTTTTAAAAATCGTTCGAAACCATGGACGTTTTGAAAAACTTGATTCAATGAACTAACGATTTATGTAATATTGATAAAAGATACAGTTTAAGATTTTCTTCTGACGGGTTTAGAAGAGTACCGTTACTGTGGGTCAAAATTGACCCGATCACCGGGGTGTGCACGAGTGTTGCACAGTTTGAGGACTAAATTATGTAATACTTTGTGTACAAGCATACTGGCTATCCTAATACTTATAAATAATAGTGTACAGGTACTATCATGCATAAGTATTTGCGGATTAAATGCAATCTAATTGAAAGGTTTAAATTTCTCTGATATTACAATATTTCTATTTATAATTAACAAGGATGTGTGTCGTTGAGCTCTAAAAAATCTAAAATGTATTATATTGTAAAACACTGATCAACAAATGGATACAAATTTTGGACAATAACAGCATTTACTTCTCGAAGTTGTTTGACAATACATTTTTTCAAAGTATCTTCTTGAATTTTTTTCCAAATATCTTACAAATAGATCCAAAGCTATTCTTTTTTATCTTAGACTCTTTCATATTACGATCCACTTTATTTTATAATAACTCGATCGAATTTAAATCTGATAATAGTAACTACTGCATACTTGTACATTCATTTGCATAAATATTTCATGCATCCCCGATAATGTGAAAGTAACGCAAATACTTGAGTTATCTTCGCCTGTGAATAGAGAAAAATTTCTGTTAATCGCGGTTTCCCATTTCTGATAGATTACATACACAAGTACAGACGGAAGTCAAACATTCAAGTCATACACAGCTTCGCGGAGCTTTGCATTTCACTATAATCGCAAAGAAAAACTACACTGAAACGTGTTGAAAGAGAAAAAAAAAAGGGTACGGAAGGGTATTTCACATTTCACCTGTTCCGTTCGGCAACCGCTCGTTACGCGGATCGCGTTTTCTCTTTTGTTCATTCGTACGCTCGATAACTCGATTCGTTCCGGTTACGTTTGCACATTTCCGCGATAACCGGGCTGAAAGTACACCGGTACTGAAAGCCAGCAGCCCGGTATCAATTAAGACGGGATTTGTTCGCGGGAAACGAGGCAATTTGCAAAGTGTTGGAGCGCGATCGGTCTAACCTGGGAGAAAAAGGAAATCGAGAGGGAGGGAAGCGAAGAACCCTCGTGACAGGGTTGATACGAGGGTCGTTCGAGACCCGCGTCACTACTGACTTCCATGTTTCCACCAGAAATCTTACAAGCCTACAGGGAAACGTTTTTGTTACCGACGCTCGACAATAAGCAATTACGTGACACGCCTAAGTAGACGAAGCATGTATTCGTTCTCTTTCCCTTCGATATATCCACGCCTTTTCTTAATTTACACCGACGAAACATGCTCGACACCAATGTCCCTTCCGTGTTAGATTAAGTGCCAAACGAGTGACTGAGTTGTCTGAAGCCACTGAATGGTAGAAACGACGCGTGTCTCTCAATTAATTGGAAGGATTTTGACGACCGATTTGCAATATGTGTGAAAACAGCGACAGCTCGGATTGTCTTGAGTTTAATAATTGAGCAACTTGGAAGCCGAAGTGACTAATTCCGTGAGGCAGAATTTACTAAATTGATTCTGTTTAGAAAAAGTTGAGCACAAATTATGCAAAACACTGCGAAAGTGCAGTTGGTCACTTTGACTCCTGAGCGGATCAATTTGCAGAGTACTGATTTATTCACAGCGTCCTTTACTTCAACAAGCAACTTTGTTTAATCACTTTATCTACGAATAAAAAAAAGGGGAAAGCAAAGGGATAAATTCTTATAAACAGTGGTGAAAAGTAATTTAAATTGTTTCTAAATAAATAGACTAATCCGAATTGCTTCAACGTGCTAACAGTGGCCAATAAATTTGACAAAACGACTATAATTAACGCTGACAAAGTACCAAATTTAAATTCATCTTTAACACATTAAACGTGTTAAAAGAACTGTCGAAAAATGAGATTCAAGGGATCTACGTTCGAAAGAAATGACCTAGTTTCTTCCTCGACATCCACCAAGACCGAACGTCAAGCGGATCTTATCGTATTTGCAACTGTTTCAACCTGTTGCGAGTTGCGCGACGGCGTCGCTTGAAAATTTGATCGAAACGTAACCCGTGTCCCCCGGGGGTTTGAATTCCTAAGTTCCGTAGCTTTTGTCCAACTTGCTTTCACGATAAACCGTAACAGCCGGCCCCTGGGTTATGGGCACATACCGTCCTCTCTATAGGCGTGTACCTATGTATGTACAATTCGCATGAATATGCGCATATACGTATGTAACAGGCATATACGGGATTCACACACGGTATACACGGATGGCTGACCGTTATTGGGAAACAGTTGGTACACCCGATGGAGTAGGAAACGAAATACACATTGACGCGCGTTGCAACCACCACGGCGATCTAGCCTGGTCCCGATCTGTCACACAAATCAGCCCTCTCGCCTAGTGGCCATCAGCCGCAACCGGACTCCCTTTAGACACGCTGTATAATCAAGGTCTTTGCCCTTCGTGCACGCGTAAATACGTCATTTACGCTCGGCTATTTACTGTAAATGAACGTTCCATCGAAGAATATTGCTGTGACGGGTTAATCATCGTTTGCGCCTACTAACCGATGTGTATGTACTATGATGTTTGTGGAATCGTAGATAGAAAGTTAAGTGGTTAGTAGTAATCGGGGTTTAGCGTTAGAGAAACTAATTTTTCTTTAAATCATTGCTGCCTTTTATTTTGGACGTTCGAATGAAATGCAAAGATTGTTGTTTGATAATTAGACTGCGGAATTTTTATTCGTATCTTTGAGAATGTAGTAAAGGTAGAACTTGGATAGAAAATTATTTGAGATTTATCACAAATTTTTGCTAACATAAAACATGCAAGCTAATATATCAAAATAACTCTAAAACGATTAACACGTTGATATAACCTGAATTCCCACGTGTTTTTTGAATGATTAAAAAGATTAACAAAAGTGTCTAGCATTTAACAAGTGTAACATTTTATTAAAAATCAATAGTATTATATCATATATTATACAATACTAACATATTGATAACGGTTTCGTATTATTCAAGCATGTAATGTAAAAACACATTTATAACATTCTGTTTACAGCATCCATTGCTTTTTTTACTGTTTTATTTAACAGTAGCTAAATTTTTTATTACCACATGAAGTATGTAAAACACGAATTAGTATCTTCCGTCACTAATGTGTTAATTATTCACCTGCACAAAGTTCTCTTTAATAATTTCTATTAACAAATTAAATTTCCATCCATACTTTACGAACATCCTGTACACACGAGAACAACCATAATTGATAATACAGAAGCACACGAGAATACCGACGTGCGATTTGGCGAAATTAACTATTCTCTCGTTTGTGTATCGGTAGAGAGCGAGCGAACAGTGGGGTAATAAAGTCTTGGCGATATTTATGCGGGAAATTATCGGCGGCGTCGCTCTGTTCGCACAATAACTAAATGCTTGATTTTATTAAGCGTCACGTTGCCAGCGTAATTTTAACATTTCAATGAGCAATCCACCGCTCCCGATACGAAATACAGTTCGCACAGGAGGTTACAATAATAACCCTCCACGGTGCAAGCTCGAGCCGCGATAATGATCGTGCATTGAAATCTCTAATTTTCATAATTATTCGCTGGCTTATTTATTCACGAACGAGATAAACTACCCTGAAGCAGGCTGGTTGTACAAACGAAAAGCCTCGATGTACAATGTACGTATCGTATATTTCCCATAGTATTTTCCAATTTCACCAAGTCGAAGGGAGAAGATATCACCACGGCAACAACGACGACGATATTCCTGAGCGGTTGTGATACAAAACAAATTGATAGCCACTTACGTGAAACGTTACGCTACGAAAACCTCCAGAGATAGAATATGTTTCACATAGACGGCGCGATTTTTATCACCATGCCTGTATTAGGAGTCTATTCTATCCCCCTTATTCATCCATCCATCCACCACCCTCTCCCACTGCGACCTGTTTTACAGGCGTGCTCGATCCTTTCGATCCATAAAGGCAATAACGCGCAATTTACGGGGTCAACAGTTTGGCCGCGCATAAGGCTAGAGAGTGAGCCAAGCTGGCACGAGCCGTGCCTACGTTTTTCAATTTCAACAGTCGAAAATAGCGTTCCGGCAAACGACCCATTGAAATTCCCTCGTAAAAATCCTTTTCCTTCGCTTCCACGTTGCCCGGTTACACCTGCGCGATTTGTTTCTCGCGCGTAAAAGCGTTTCCCTGGAATCGGAGGAATAATCGAGGTGTTATCGCGACTCCTGATGTTTTCTCGCGGATTTTATTGGTCTCGTACACGATACCGCGTTGATTGTTTCTTAATGCTGTAGAGAAAGAAAATGGTGGAAGTCGAGTATTACGGATACAAGAACGTGGAGAGAGGGAAAAAGCTTGGTTAGAAAGAATCATTGATGTACGAAGAACCGTGATGAATCGATGCTTGATGACAATAAGAAATCGTACTATAATCTGAGAATCTTCGATGTAAAAACCTGACTGCATCGAAGGCGTAAAGAATCTATCCGTTCAAAAAGTAACAGCGAAGAGAACAAGATTTCCAAGCCGATCGAGTCGAAGAATAACTTCTCATTTTTCGCTTAATTATCCGCGAAGAAAATTACCAATCTCAATAGAATCAACCGTGAATACGATATGTAACAACATCGTTTATCCTCGTAAACAAAATTATTTTCTATTCGCGGTACAACGGAGAAGAGAAATGCGTAAACTGTAACCGCAGAATTTCGCGAGATACGAGGGCGTCTCGTCGAAAGTGGCGTGTTTTCGGTCCACGTTTACGAAATGAAATATGGCGCGGCTGGTTGGAAAACCTCGACGTGCCCTTAATAAATTCGTTTATCCAGCGGCCCGTTCCATCCGCGGCAACGGTGGCCTCTTACTTTGCCGACGATGGCACACACAGCATAAAGAGAGAAACGTTTCCATTTAAGCGAAGCTTTTCAATTATAAAGTGTTCCCCTCCGCGGTAGAACCAGCAGCACCAGCACCAGCCACGCTTCAATTCCCTCGTCTCCTTCTTCGTTTTCCAGTGGTACCATAGCGCAAGAGAAACCCGCTTCCCCATCCGACTGTCACTCTTTCTTCTCGCCTCTCCATTTATCCTTCTTCCTCTTCCAGAACCACCAGGAACCAGCACCAACAGCTCACCAGTCTGCTGCACCAATGTGCCACGGAGTCACCGCAACCTTCTCACTTCCGGTTACTACACGACATTTCACACACAGAGAGAAACTCAACGTTACTCTCCTTCTCCGTAAGAGGGGTTGGTTCTTCCTGAAAAATCGACCAGAAACGATCCATACGACGACGCTCTTTTCTTCAGCCTGTTTCCCCTCCATCCCTTCTAAGCCCGCTCCTCTTCCCTTTGTTCCAGCATCTACAGAAGACCAGTTTCAACCCCCTTTTCGCGCGGCACGTTTCTTTCCAAGGCTTCCTTTTATATCTACGAAGATGTCTCTCCCTCGTTACCGAGAATGTCGCAACGAGTTCAAGCGGAATTTCGAGGAGGGCCGCAAACGACGTCACTTCCACCCGAGATACTCGACGATATCGGACATAGAGGATCGTCGTGATGGATCAAGGAATCGTCTATGGCCTGGAAACACAGAGCGAGGATCTCCGTTCCTCCTCACCCAGCACAATCGTGCACACTATCCTCCCGTGCCGTTCGTCTTTTCGTTTCGAGAATCGAGAAACGATCCGATTATCGTGAGAAAACAGGGGATCCTTCGTGCAACGTTGCTATTATCGTTCGATATTCCCTTAAGGGTTGTCCAAACGTTTGCCGAAAGTTGATTTCGATGATTGAGCATTGGAACAATTTGATCCTGTATTCATTATTATTCGAAGGATGTTCCACTTCCTGTTCCTAACTCATATTGATCCTCTGGTGTGTGTTTTACATCGTGAAACGGTATCAGTTGGTCAGTGGAATAACTGAATGTGTTCGGTCGCTTAACTAACCGAATGATGTCTTCATAAAGAACAATGGAACACTCTTTTCTAACTCTAATTCTTAAATCTACAAATTCCTTTGCTATCGTGAATCAATTCGATGCTTCGTGATCACTTTCACCGTCATCCTTTATTTTCCGGATTTTTCTCACTTTCCCCTAATTCTTTCCTCTTCCATCAATTTTTCTAAATATCTAATCATATATCCACACTTTTCCATCTCCATCAGTATTCAATTAATCAGTATACACACGCCAATTATACAAATTAAACACAAACGACAATCGACTGTGACGCTACTAAAAACACTCAACATCAGAAGTTTCATCAATTACACATTCTGTTCATCAATAAATATCAATATAGAAAATATACAAAAGTGTATCAAGGTAATTGAACTATTTTTACACCTTTTCACATCAACTACCAAAATGTCGCCCTTTTGGGAATTAATTTGGAATTCGAGTATCGTACATCAAGGCAGAATAAACAAGAAGAGGGGAAAGATTCTAGTGAAAGGGACTAATTTCTGAAATTGTCTTGTGAAGTTATTTCACAACTCAAAGTTATCGTAACACGTCAGATAACTGGAAAGTATCTAAGGCAGATAGTTACGGTCCTATCGAATTCTATTTACTCCCGAAAACTCGATAGCATCCACTGGACGTCGAAGAGACCAGAGTAAGAATCTCGTTGGCGGTAGCGTGGCCGATCAATGCCACGACAGTCTTCCCTCCATTCTCCCCCTCTATCTCCATCCTCGTCATCTTCATCCACCCTCTCTCAATGTCGCAAAAGTTCAGCTCTCTCTCTCTCCCTGCTTCCGTATTCTTCGAGGTTCGCCGTTTCACGTGACTCTCTGCCAGAAGAAGAAGGATGCTTCTTCTTATCTCTTCTCTCTTTCTCACAATCGAACACAGAATTCTCACACCCTCTTCACCTACAGTCATACATCTCTTCGAGGAAACCATTCAAAATCTATCTGTGAATTATTGAAACTGGATCATG
The DNA here is from genome assembly GCA_951804975.1 of Anthophora plumipes. Taxonomy (NCBI): domain Eukaryota; kingdom Metazoa; phylum Arthropoda; class Insecta; order Hymenoptera; family Apidae; genus Anthophora; species Anthophora plumipes. The sequence continues at coordinate 25,869,231 of OX638112.1, read as the reverse complement.
CCAAGACCCATTTATACGACGCTTCACCTCGGTATCCGCGAGAGTTATGCACAACAGCCAAGTATAACCATATGGTAAAATAACCGATGGAAATAAACGTGATTCCGCGAAATTTCCATACGTTAAAACGTTTGAACCAAACAACGGTATGTGAGAATCTACGATAGGGAGGACACATTAAAGATCCGCGATTAAACGAACCTTCGATAAACGCATTCACGTTGAAAGGATTTAGCTGGGATCTCGTAAACCAAATTGACGTTCCTGAGGCTAGCAGAGAAGCTATTTATCATGCGTATCGTTACGCCGTGCAAACCATTTCCCCAAAGATCTCATCTCAGCTTCGAAACTATCGAGAGTGTTCACGAGCGTTCGCTTGGTTCTCATCGTTGGTGTCTTGATCGTGAAACAGCGGGAACGATCGAGCGAAATTGATCGAACCGGGAGCCTGCAGCGTCGTCTTTGATCGGGATAAAGTGCTATAGGGATATGGCGGGGAAGGATGAAGCAGAGGAAGAGAGAGAGAGTCGGTTTTGTCTGTTCATTTGGCGAGTAACGAAGTTACATCCGAAGCGGCTAACCTAATCATTCGACCACACCACTCGTGCATCCTCTCTTCCTCTCTATGCTTCATCTATCTAGCTACTTAGCAAACTCGAATCCTCGTTTTCTGTATCTTCGCCGACGCTATCCCGCGAGATCCTAACTTTCTTCTTACCCTGCATCCGCTTTTTCATCATCGACCAATCGTCTCGGCGAGAGCAGTTTCCACGAGCATTCTCCTAGCTCGCTTAGCTTTCTCGTTGTGTCGCCTATGAATACAAAGGAGGTTATTACATCCGCGAGAGAAAAAAAAAAATGGCGCGGATGGAAACGATCCTGAGCGTAGCGGATCCTCGTTACGGTATTAGCCTTGTAACAGGAGATTAATCGAGAAAATGGAACAGTGAAACTTACACCTCCGGTTGTTGTTCGTCGAGATATCAACGCGAGACACGCAGAAATCGAGCGTGTAATTCCGCGCTACGACCAATTAGGGTTACCGACTGTTTCGCATTATTATGGATCTCAGAAGGCACGCTGCGTAATAACGAGACAGAATACGCGTATGATTGAACGTCACTCGACGTTATTGAGGATACGAAGTGATGAAAAAAAGAAAGAGAAAAAAAAAAATAAGAAAGAAAGAAAAATAAAGTGGAGAGGGAGATGAGGAAGAAAGCAATGGAAACGATAGTTACTTTGACGAAGACTCTTCCCCCTCCTCCCGCCCCTTAATTTACTCTGAATAGCAGTTGATTGATCAAGATTGAGTAAGACGAAGTAACGTAATTACGTATTCCGGTGATCCCGATAGTCGCATACACGCAGCCTGCTTTATGAGACGAGTTTTCAACCAGGCCCTCTAACTTACCCGCCAATCTTCCTGATTGCTGATCAAAGGGAATCGACAGTTTGCTTCCGCTCAGAATAACTCTTGACGGAAACAAATGTAGCGGAAATGAAACGACTCGGGATACTCGGGTAAGTAGCAAATTGCCCGATTTGCGATCTTCTATGTTGCTCACTGATTACTTTACATGAAGAATACAGTATGTAACGGAAGTTCTCGAAATCAGGTTCTAAAACGCTTCCTCCTCTTTTTCTTTTTTTTTTTGTAATTTTAAGATTAGATTTACGAAATTTTCTTGGATGTACAGGTATTTCTAAATTGACGAGTGAATGAAAATCTGAATTTGTTTAATTTAGAAATTACGAAATTATATACTATTAATCCCTTACAGTGTTATGTGACTTAAAAGTTACATATTTATTTATCTGCATTCTATACTTTATATTTAACTTGTTTATTGCTGTACTATTGCATCGTTGAATTATTATCAGTCAATTTCATTATGTTTATTATTAATTCTTGTTTTATAAAATTTGTCAAGATATAAAATTTTAAATTGTAACTGTTTCTCGGTATGAACACAGAAAAATTGGGTTATACAGAGTTAACTTATAAATTTTCGTATCATTTCATTGATAAAAATGAGCAAAAACTGCTGGAAAATAATAGCAATAATTTCTGCAATTTTGCTCGTGAAATCGTAAATCTAGTATTAAATATTCCAAGCGAATAATTCGGCAGATTTATCTTTCGTTAAATTCAGCGTCCAGAAACACTTGTTATTATTCATACGTAAAGTGAAAAAAATCAGAGAACAATTTCGTAGAGTGATGTATATGTGAAATAATACCACAACGCGGGCCGGTGTGTCAAGTGATAAGGATACGATTAAATCTTGTCCACTTGGTAATTTGAATCGCGCACGTATTTGCATACCATCCGCGATGGTCTAATTCTTAACAAACTTTAAATGCATGGCGTGCATGCCTCTGCAGATTTTTTCCCCAAATAACGTGGCGGACGAGAGGACGTGAAGTAGCGACAAAGTGGGCTAAGTGGTTGCTCCGTAGAATAGAACTAGGTCAACGACGACTAATCTAAAATAAATATATAATGCTCTCTTTTCTTCTCTTTTCAGTGCCGCGATTCTCAACGCCGAGGGTGCGACCAGCTCGAGGACGCACGGATTACCACCAAGAGAATCATCGTCGAGAACGATTTCCCCGGGTGACGCGCGACACGGTGGAAAACATCCCGAGGGAATTGAATGTCTCAGGCTATGATTGTCCAAACGCAATTCTTGTCTAAACGATACGATATCAAGAATTGTGTGGGGACATCAGCGCTCGAGGTGCGACTCAACTTACAAATGCCTTCCGCGTCGGTAGACCGACGAAACGATAAATGGAAATGTTGTATAAGTATTAATTTGTGAAACGTGACACTTTTTAGTAATTGTTTGTAATACACAAACGAAAATATACGGAAATATACGAAAATATATAATTCAGTAGCTTTATTAATTAATTACAGCCGCTTCGAAAAATTCGTCAGTAGTTGAGACTTCAAATTTTTCATACTGAAAAACACAATAAGAAAAATAAATTATAATTATATACGCAATATAACTTTTCTTAGCTAAAATGTTCTATTTCGCAATATTTCTCATATCTCAGAGTGTTTTCACCTTTGAAGCAAAGTTAGCATTTACCAAGCTCTAATATATCCACTTTAATTTTTAACTGCAAAACCTCCCTTTCCCCAGATATTTAAAAATGTTAAAATAATTAAGATTGCTCCAAACCCTGTATTATAATTTTACAGGGAAAGCAAAAAGGCATCAGTCAAACAATGAAATCTTTTTTATTTACTGTACAGCTTAAATAACTCCTTATAGCTCTAATAAAGGTAAAAAATAGCAATAAGATAGTGCGTATAATTTAATTTAAAAAACAAGTAAATGAAGTTGAATTACTCTGGCTCCGACGTGCTAGACTTGTTCATCATAAAATTAAAATAAAAATGTTCCGCTGCTCGTTTCAAGCTCGATGACCATATAAATATAATAGAAAAAGAAAAAAAGAAACTCCTATCCACTTCTATCGCAACAAGCAATCAACAACTTAATTCTATTCACAAGGCGCGAAACTACAAAAGGCGGTTATAAATTAAGCGTTCCCCACTCTATAGACGTTTCATTTTTATCGCATCCACTAGAAACGAAAAGCTTACACGCAAACCGCGATTGTTTTTTAACTGCGCGATATCGTCATCGAACAGAGAACTCGTTACAGTGTTGTTGTACAACTGCAGAAGCAGCGAACCGTTGGGGAAACATTCCTCTCGATGCCGCTACTAACGACCGACCGAAGTTACAAGCGCATTCGAAGGAAAACTACTTCCACCCCATCCCCTTCACCTCCACCTTCATCCTCAAGGGAGTTTCTTTCCCTCGAAACTTGTCTATGCACGCGCGTTATTGTTATCGTTATCCTTATTACTGCCGTAACGCGAAACCGATAGAACGGGAAACGAACAAACGTAAAAAACCAATAAACCGTAGCGTGTTATACTTTTCATTTCTGCTCGGAACAAGTAAAGTAACACAGATGCAACAGGGAAAATCCCGACAGGAGTAAATTGCAAAAGAGAGAAGAAAAAAAAAAAGAAGAAACATTATCGAAACTACGATTTTTTTTGTTTAAAAGTTAGGTAGACGAAGTTCTTTCGAGAATCGTGGATAAACAGGAAATCGTTGTAAACTGTGAACGTGGCGAAAGTGGTGGAAAACATCGGAAGGGAAAATTATACGAATTTTTTCTTCCTCAGAAAGGAGATAAACAGGAAATGATTATTCGGTAAGGAGGATCCTATAAACGTATGAATTTGTACCTGGAAGTTGTATTGTACGTACACATTGGTAGTTACGGGGGTTCGACAAATGGCGTCGTCAGCACCTCCGTTTCCAGCAGGAACGGAATCAGAACCCATTCTTCGGCCCGTCCATTCTCTTTCTCTTTCACTGCACGTGTACGTGTGTGTTCTCGTGCACGCGAGCACGCAAGAGGGTGGTGTAATGTTCCAACGGGCAAAAAAAGCGAACGAAAAAATTCCACCGGGGATTCAATAGTCTAACCATACGAGCTTTCGGCTATAACAATGGGAGAGAAATTCTGTTGACCCGACCATAATTTTCCGACGGAGGGAAAAAGAAGAAAAAAAAGGAGAGAGAGAGAGAGAGAGAGAGAGAGAGAGAAATAGAGAAGAGGAGAAAGAGGAACAATAGCCGACGTCGTCTGACAATTGTCCCGCTGGTGTTAACGCTTTTCCCGATTTGCTCCGACCATTTTGTCGTTCACGCTAGCATTCGTCATTTTGCCGCAAGTTTCGCGTGTTTAATACTTGTAAAAAAATAAAAGAAAAGAAAAGGAAGTCACGCAATAAGTAAAAGTCAGTAAAAAAAAGAATTCGGACGAAATCTGTTTCTTCGAAATAAGAAAGCTCCTCTGTTGGAATATTTCTTTCAGAGCACGCACAGTAGGTAAAGCCATCCTTCACGGAGTTCTTCATATCCCAACGTCCCGGTAATCGTAATAAACAGTAAATCCCGCGAGAAAATAGGAGCACTGATACGAAAATCCTTCTACACGCCGGATAAAGGGCCATATATTTTTTGAACATCATATTTTATGTACGACGTACTTTCGAAAGCCTGGGTAATCTGTTTCGGCGAAACGAAGGAGGACAACGAGAAAAGAGGCCGAAGAGAGAAAACGAGAAAGAGGAAGAGGAACGGAAGCGAGGCCGTGCTTTCGTGAAAATAAGGTGGGCTAAGACTGGTAAAAGAGCGACTATGTATTATACTCAACCAGAAGGGAATTTCAGACGCCTGCACTGTCTAGGCCCACGTACTATACACACGCGTATCATAAATGTATGCAGCTTTAACGTCGAAAACACATCGACCACGACTCTATGCGCGAACATGGTGTGGATAAGTTTGCGTGCTAGTGGCTGACACAGATACACCGGATACATTATGCATCTCGGATTTTACGCGGTATAATGCACTTGTTATCTATGCATATAGCAGACAGTGGCGGAGGGTAAGATTCTCGAGAGCCCGAAACAGGCAGCGAGGAAAGTCCGTGGGGCCATCGCTGACAAGCGGTGATTTCAACGTGCAACTCGTGCAAAACTGTTCCTATCACACGGTGTAACGACTTCTTTCCGTCCTCCTTTCACCTGTGTAATTTTACATTTGGCTAGGAACAAAAGCACGGTTCGTTGAATTGTCAGCCGACAACGTGGAAAGTTGTATCCTTTCTGAAAAGCGGATTACTCGTTCAGGAGTTTCGCAATTCTATTCGCTTCGGGGAATTCATACGTCGTATCGACGAATTAGCCAGCCAGAGGCCAATCGATTATCACCGGTACGATGGGGCTCGTGTTTCCGGGTCGAGCGTTATACGCGGGGATTCAAGTAAATGCCTCGAAACGCAATATCATTGATGATCACGCGAATCACGATTGATCCGGTTGCCGAGTGATATTGTTATCGAGTAGAATCGTGGACGGACCAATTAATGTCGTATGAAAAATGCATGACAATCGTGCATACGGTGGATCCAGACACGATTAACGTGTATCATCGTGTTTTCGAATTACCAGTCACGTAATGATTAATAAAGTTTGCAATATTGAATGCTTAGTTCAAGCACAATTAACAGAGTTCATTAATGTGGTATGTGATATAGACTAGGTTAGCTTATTATTGCTAACTATGTGTGCATATACAGACACACGCAAAACCTTTACACCGTTGATTAATACGTTGTGCACAAAACCATACGGGTTGTAAAGGGTCTACAGCATTTAACCGTGTACAATATTAATCGCGAAACACGCTGATTCCACAGTTGCGTTATTAACTTTGTAACCTAGACACAGAGAAGTTCGAAAGCGAGATGCTCGACGTGGAGAAACTTCGGCTGATGAACAAGATACACTTGTATTGTATCATCAGTTCTATTCTAGCTCTGCATCTTTGTTTTTACTCGCAAATTTTTCAAAGATCACGTTGCTGAAGTTGCGAAAACGATAGTAAAATTTCATCCTACGATCCAGTCAAATTCTTCGTTCAAAGATGCAAACTTTGGCAATTTACAAAATTTATCTATTTATAATAGTTTTCCAGATATTAAATCGAATATGTTTACTAACTCCTTACACTTTGAAAGTGATTTTGATCTCTTCACCGTGAACGATTGCCGATATAGAAAAAATACGGGTCGAATATTTTTTCGAGTATTATTCAATTTCAAGGTTTTACAAAAATCAGTGATTATCACTTAGGGATGCTCCCATATTGATAACAATTTAATAAAATAGAATATAATTTTGTTCTGAAAAAAGTGCTCGTTAGAAGGGTAGAAATCCAAACGTTTCGCGAAGATCTTCATCGACGAAATGGTGTCCGAAGGAAAAAGCGTGTCCAGAAGGTTCGGAATCGGCTTTTTCTGGTTCAACACGTACATTACAGAGAAAAGGGACGGTGGCACTTCTCCATGGAATTTTAATCAGCGTCAATTACTTGCGGGAGTAGCACGTCCTCCTTACGCCGCACTTTCCCCGACATGCAGCGACAGAATTCAATTTTCCCCCGCTCTTTCCACCTCTCCACCCAATTTCTTATCATGTACGACAAACCTAGCTCGTGTACCTTACACGAAGATCGTTCTTACTGCTAAAAGGAGGACAGTTTAATAGACAGGTCCCGTGAAAACGAGAATTTCTCGTTTCGTCTTCGTTGCTATTTTTCTTTTTCTCCCTCCCACCTCGTTATCTTGTTCATAGAGGTATCGAGTGGATTTTCGACGAGTTCCTTCAACAGCCAAACGCAAATAACAGTTCTCAACTGTATAATCTACTAATTGGACCGGTCGAATTAGCGAAATTTTAAATTAATCTAATTAGCCGTTCAATTACCGGGCCACGATGCGATTACGCTAATGGAATTACGCTGGCCCGTATAATTAGCGTGCACCAATCGGCCTGCGTGCTACGAGCGACGTGCTGAACGACCAACGCACCCTCTAATCCGACTCCCTTATCTGTGGAAGCCTGATTTCCAGACTATCTTAACATCAAATAGATAAATAATAAATGTATTAACCCTTTGGGTAGTAATGTCGACTGTACCAGTCATCTTTCAAACGTCCTACAAGATGTTATACACTTTGAATCACTGTACGTTCAACTAACACGTATCTGATCGTACTTTTAATCCCAGATATTGTTGTTGAAAAAATTATTTACATTTTCATATCGTTTCGACACATATATGAAATTAATTTAACAAAGAAAATTAATTACTTTACTTTGAACCTTGCACTTCCAATATATTTCACGTTTAATGAAGACGCAACAATGAAAGAGAAATTTTCGATTGAATTCTCAGCGAACAGTTCTACAAAGTGGAGTATAAAATAGAGTATAAAGAATATGTATATCATACCTCTATTATCGTTACTAGGAATAGCAGAACAGTAGAAAAAAGGATCATACAGAAAGCTATGTTAACCCTGTGTCAATTACTATAATCCTCTCCTTATCCACCGTTGCTGTATAAACGAGCATACGCTGCGGCAAGTTCCAAAGACATACACGTACATACGTACCAACAAGCGAATTGGATCGGAACGTTTTAATTAAATCCCAAACAGTTTGCTCGGAACGTAACACTCGAGCGATCCAGAGGGTAACGTAGCGGCACGTCCCTTCAGGAAAAATATCGCGGTGCACCGATGTACGTGTGTTTCTAACAGTGAACGAAGGAACGCATCAGTGCACCGGATACCGAAAATCGGGAAACGAGAAAGTACAGCACCGTGGAGACTCTTTCAAAGGTGAACGTATCCGAGATGAAGAAAGAAAGAAAGGAGAAAGAAGGGGAATGGATAAAGGTGTGGCCGTCTAGAAACGAAGGATGAACCGTGGAGCTGGAGGGTGGTGGGAGCACGATAAAGCCAGGATGAATCCAGCATAAAAGGACCGAGGCACGAAGGTCGATTCGAGGCACTTAGAGGTGCCCGGTTCTCGTTGAACACGATGATGATGTATGGCTCTCAACGATAGAGAACGTTATGGCGCAAGGACTCGCTGCGCTACGACCTCGTTTTCCCCGTGGAAGCCCCGAGGCTTCTCTTGGACGACCGTAAGAAAAGAAGGAAGGAAGCGAGAAAGGAAGGAAGGATACCTAAAGATGGCCGTCGTCTCATAACTCCTCCAGACTCCTTCCTTCCCCTTGGCTAAAGATACTGCTCTATACGAAAGAGAATCATCGATGTGTTGGTTTGGTTAGAAACCAGGAGGAACCCACGTTCCTCCATGTACTATGTTCACCATCTTTCACCGTGTGTGTACACACGTATACACGCGTGGTTCCTGAAACGTATGCTGCAACATACCACGTTCCCTACGACCGTGAATACGATATATACATAGGAAGCAAGGATAAAGTATATATACGGTGTGTCCGTAATCCGTAGATATCAGCTTGTTGTCGCTGCCTTCGTGCTATTGCAAGAGGTTTATCGGATCTCTTTCTCTCTCTCTCTTTCCCTCCCTTTCTCTTTCTCTCTTTCTCTACTTCGACGATGTACAGCACAATCTACCATGAAGACTAGAGATGAAACGGTAAACCAGCTTCCAAGGTAACCAACGATTTCCAACGTATGAAAATTTGTTTGCCTTATATATACGTATATAGTTGTACGCCGAAGGGAAAATTCTCAGGGATTGGATTTCTTCGACGTTAAAAGACGGTAATCTAACCGAACGCCGATACGGAGATTACAGGGTGTATTTGTAGAGAAGTATGGTGTACTATATAGAACGAAGAAGATCTCGTAGCGAAAGTTCCCGAGTACGAGTACCGTAGACTAAAAGCCTCGATAGAAATAACATTAACAGAGTTCTTCCCTGGGCTATAGGGTATCGAAGTAAATGTACGAACTGTGACGATATTAATGGCTAGCCCGTGCGTCATATATAGGGGGAGCAGAGAAAACTATGTTTTCATAGGTCCGCGAAGGAAGTGCTCTTACCGTTCGTGCTCGTCCATCGTATTTCATCCCCGTTGTCCCTCTTCTTCCTCTCCCCTTAAATTACCCTTCTTTTTCTCCGGCTGCCACGTACTTTTCCACGTGCACAGTTTGTAAGGGGGCGGAGGGAGGGGGTGAAAAAAGACAATCGAATCTCGACGGTCGCCACTCGAGGAATTTTTCAAAGAACGATAAAACAGTTATCCGGCGAATAATATTTTCTCACTACAGAGAGAAAGAGAGAGAGAGAGAGAGAAAGAGGGAGAGAAAGACTTGCATTACCGTTATTCGATCGTCCTGTATGCCTATATCCTACAAATCTTACCGAACCTAACGTATCCTTTATTTCTCTGGCTCGAAACGTTCGAAACGATATCACGCGAGGAAGATATCTCCGGAGAAAGCAACTCCCCCTCCCAGTTTTATTTCCTGACGAATAATATCGATAGTAACGTTCATATGGCGGCAGTGACACTGTCAAAACTCGAAAAATTTCACCGGGACTTTATCTTATATATACACATATGCAACTGTAGAATTTGTTTCTTTTTTTCTCGCCGTTCCTGTCCCAGGAGATAAAGAAAGAAAGTTACGAGAGAACTTATAAGACCCAAAACGTTTGTACCAACGGTGATGAGGAGAGCGTGGATTCTAAATCGAGCAATATACGGGAGAATCTAGACACACCAGTTCCCTGTCCCTTGCCTCTATCTGTGCTTTATACCGTACACGTTCAACCCCCTCCGTGCAACCAAGGCAAAAGGCACAAAAGGATTTCCCTTATTTTCCCCCCGTATTCCTGCGGGATGTGTACCTGGTTGCGCCGCTGTCCCTTCAATTTCACGCGCTTTGTGCTGCTCGAAGGAGAGACACAGACGTTCGACGTATACGAAATAAGCGAGTATTATGGCGGCGGTACATGCGGAAAAGAACCGGAATTATACGGGCTGCGCTTCCGGCCGACGTGCATGCAAGGATAAAATAAGGACGAACGTTGGACGCGAGCGAAGGATGGTGAATCGTGAGCGATTGTCCGAAAATGGCAGCGAACGATCGTGAATGGTGAATGAGAGAGGGGCAGAAGGGCGGGAAAGGGGAGGAAAAGAGGGTTGAAAAGCTGGCTCGTAGCCAAATAAACTGAACCCGAAGGCGAGTGTATATAATGTCGTGCACACGCCGTCCCACGAATGACACGCTCGTATATCAGTTGGTCCCGTGCTAGGTGCGAGCATTAAAATTAAATATTGCCTGGCTTTTTGGGATCAAGCACGCGTCGCTTGCCCCGTGATCCTTTACAAGAAAATTGGAATATTGGTCGAGATTTAATTAAACGTCGAAATTAATGCTCCCCCCTGCCGAAACTGGCCCCCTCTACACTTTTCGTTCTAGTCCTCGAGTACCCGTTGTTCGCTCTATATGGAACTTGTATATTTTATTTTTGATTTCATACGATTTCATTTCATTGTCTTCTTTGTTTCAGTTTTTTCTTTTTTCTTTTTTCTTCTTTTTCCTCTCTCTCTTTTCAGAGAGTAATTTTATTACCCGGCGATAAAACAGTTCGGTGAAATTACGCGAAACGCGTTGCCGACTCTTGCAATTAAACTACGTGTATATACGTATTTACGACGGAAACGAAACAATGCGCAGAATTTACGGGTAATTGTGTAATACAGCGCCGCTGTTTGATGGTAGTACGAAGGAGAAATCTCTAGTGACCACTTCGTTCGGTGAAATTGAAGTTTAATTAAATTTTATGCGGATATTCTTTCACGTTCATCTTCTATTTTCCTTCTCCTCTTCTTCTTCCGTTTTCTCTTTTTCACTTTCGTACTCTCCCGTTTTCGTTATTCTTTCGCTTTCGATGGTTTCATTAGCAGCGAACGATCAACGCCTGGTGGTTCTTCTATCGGGATCCTATCAAGTACAGTGCCATTTTCGATATTGCCCCTCGTGTATATATACACGGAGCCATGTTATTAACGTAGCCAGTTTAATCATAATTTAATCACCGACGCCAGGCCAGTTACCTTTTGTTTTACGAATTCCCCGTCACCGGTTCCCCGAGTCGCTCGTTTCGTCCCCTTTAGAAGCGCGCGCACCTCTACAACTCTGACGAAATATGCAAAATTAACGAATCCCGCGCTAATTACAAATTAATTGGTTCACGTAGAAGCGCGAAGAATCTACTAAAATGCAGCTACACTCGACACAGCGTTTCCTGTTTTAAGAGGCCGGAAAGAGCGCTTAAGAAACGGCGACTCTTGCTCTTTCCGCCCCGTTGCTGCCTCGCGGTGCCTATAATTTCGCGGAAATAAGATCTCACTGGAAACCCTTTCGCTCAAAAGGGCGAAACTCGTGTACGAGGGTAACAGCTCGACTACCGTGACACAGATTCGATCAATTTTCGCGTGGTCTGTCGACCAGCAATTTTAATTTAACAGTTTTCGTCGAGACTCGACGATTAAAGTATAATATACGGAATGTTTTATTTATACTGCATATCTAAATTATTACCGCTGCTATTTAAATGTAAGGAAACACGATTAAGAGATTTTATGATTCTTAGCAACGTCACTTCAAAGGTCAGCCACATTTCTCTTTTACTACTTGAGGTCATTCCACGATGTCACAGGCTGTTGAACTCATTTTTAATTATTATACATTTTTAACTATAAGCTTTTAATCGTTATAAATTTTTTGTTATTGTAAATTTCAATTATTATAAAAAAAAAAACAGACGTTCGTATGCTAAAAATGCCTATAAGCTTATTATTTTGGGCATTCATCAAGCGAGAAATAATTTTAGACATTCTGTATAGGATGTGTTAGCATATATTATTATATTATAACTTTCATACCTGTAAAATCTGTCGTTATTATTATCATGATTATTATTTACGTTTAATCTTCGTTCTAACAAAATGCTGTATGTAATGATATTGTAAAGAAATCTCTGTATTGCCCTCAATAACGAAGAAATTGAATTTAGTGGATTTTTATGAAACACTTTGAGCTGATAATTTACTGTAAAGGGATAGATGCAACTATAAAATACATTATCTTCGCATCGCTAAATTTGTACCTATATACACCGAGGTGCCCTACATATTTTTGAATTACATGAAAAATACAAGAAATTATTCGTACAATCAAACGAAGCTATCGATCTTATCATGCAAAGTTAAACACGAGGCTAACGAGTTTCTTTAGACTTCACCATTGGTCAACTTCCGTGACATACCCTTCATGGGACTTTTCTTACAGCCATATTTTTTCACGTACAATCTCTAATCCGACGATTCATTATGGTCTGGCCACTTTCGTGGGTATCGTCTTCGTCGTCGAGAATTTATGACGCGCCGTGGCTATTGGGGCGGGCTATACACGCTCTTTTCTTCCGTTTACCGTGGACCATTAGCCAGAAAACCCTGTGTTTCAGCCTGCTTGGAAATCACGGACGCCAACAGCACTCGACAAACTTCCCAAAACGGTCATTCATCTGAACGGTAACCGCGCTTAATGCAGATTAATTTCGGTAATCGGGCGAGAATTGGTCGTTTCTACACGACAAAATGGACCGCGGAGCGTCCCTTAGCCATCGTGAACGATAAATCGCACTGTGAAACTTGCTATGTAAATTTTTTATGCTTTCACTTGGGATGAAATTCTTCGTCAGAAGATTACGTTGAACATAATCAGACCAAGAAGCTAGTGGGAAAAGGAAAATGAACATTGTAAACTGTGTCGTGGGGAAAGGCGAGCGGTATTATTCACGATAAACGACACTTCATCTTCTCAATTTTATACTAAAAGATTCTACTCTGTAACACACTGTTTTCCAATTTTCTCAGAATTCTATCCCAGATTGTTTCCATGAATTTTTCACGCCCATACAAATGTGAATTTCTCCGAACAACAGTTGTATCAGGTCGTGTAACGTGTAATATCACATTCAAGCAAATATTACTAGATCGTTGCATACGAAATAGTAATTTTCGTATGGTAGCAGATCCCGTTTTGCTTTTGTGAATTAGAATCACAGACTGTCATGTGAAAAAGTAAATCTTACAGTTTGCTGTTTTAAATGCAAGACTCGTTTCGTTGAAAGAGTTGGGCTAAAATTGTATTAAAAGTTGAAGATGAATTCTAATCAAATCTATTGTGATTTTCTTTTACGTATTCGAACTGGGACGTAGTGCACCAGAGACAACGTGAATTACAAATAACAGGGAACGGATAACATAACGTTAGTTTAAGCATTTAGATCATATTTTAACAGAAAAAAATTATTCAACAATGAGACAACAATAAAAAGCGCGTTTAAGCAATTTATTGTCGCTATTTAAATTTTTACAACAATAGATCAAATGCATTTGTGATTCGTTGACAAAGATGTGTCGAATCTTGAAGAGCTTATTTTGATTAAAAAAATTTAATTTTGATTACGTTATTGTGGTTTCAAATTTCATTCACGAATCCGCCATTTCACGTGCTACGAAATAATAGTGTCACTAATAGCTTCAAATCAGAAATGTTCGACACTCAAATGAGAAACATGAGCGATCAATTAGCAAACGATTGGAAATCCTTCATATTCGTATTACAACATTCAAACTTCCGCCTCAGATGTTGAAATAGAGACACAGCCATATAAATCCCCATGTGTAAAGAACAAAAGAATTCTCCAACCAAAAGCAGCAAACACAATGGATTTATCGTACAGTCCATTCGACCCGTTCAATTCCATCCACCTAACATCTCTATTTATGGTAAAACCTGTCGCGTACGTAACGTCCTTTACAAACCGGAAGCTTCCTAGCTACTTACACTTTATGTCTTTAAAAGCGTCCCGCAATCTCTCCCGTGAGAGAGAGACTTTTGCCGTGCGGACGGGGCGTCTCGTATTTTTAACAAAATCGCACTCGAACACGAATACGTGCACACTTTGAGAAACGGCCAGAGAATAACAGAGAAAGAGAGGCGAGAGAAGTGTGGGAGGTATTACATGCGCTCGATGAATGTTGGATAGAAGTGGATAGCGCGGGTTAGGATGGGACAGAACGGAATAGGATAAGCGAACACGGAGAATACGATTGGACGACGATATCTAGTATGATTCCAGAATGGCCCTCTATTTCTCTCTCTCCCAACCCCTCTAGCATCCGCTTTTCTGATAGTATATACGCGACCTGCATCGCCTCCCAATACCGACCAGGAAACCGTCCTGCAGATAGAAATAAGATTGCCCAACGCTAGAGACTCGTACCTGAACGTATACACGCGATTCAATCGCGAAGAACCTAACCCGGTATACGTCAAAAAGTTCCCAGAAATTCATCATGGAGTCGTTGTGCATTCGTGTCCGGCATCCCGTGCGCCGTTTTCCAATTCCGTGCAAAGGTACTACGTCAATCTGATCCCTAGGCGATTATGTACGAGGAATATTATTCTGAGTGATGTATCTTTTGACTCTTGAAAACTGGTTACCACTATTTTCGACGTTCTCACGTTGTATAGTAGGTATAAATAAATTTGATCAACTGTAGAAAGTCTTTGAACTCTAATCCTGTAACAACGTGTCAAACTCAGATTTTTATTAAAACGAGACAAAAGTAATTATACTAGTAGCAAAAATAAATTATCTAACTTTCGTTTCAATTTGTAAGACTGAGAATTACCGAATGTGATTAATTTACGATACATTAGCTCTTTTTGATTAATAGAGTATCACTTGGAACTCAAATGTATAGTCAGTCAAAGCAATTATAAGTCAAGGGGTTAAATTCATCTATCAGTGAAAATGATGAATGAGAAACATGAGAAGCATATCAATTTAGAGTTTTGTTGCATTCGTTTCTATGAAGACAGTAAATTAAAATTCGTCACACATCTTGATAAAACTTGACACATCGAAGCCATTGATACATAGTTGTTGAAGAAACATCGAATCGATCTATGGGATGTGTCTATCGTGGCGGGGCTTAATGAATGCAAGAATGTACAAGGTAGAAGCAGGAAGAGATTAATAACATCGTTACGTACGATGTATGCGTTAATAACAGGTAGTTAAAGAGAGGGACGAAGACGCATTGAAACGACCGTATTACCGGTTACAATTATTTCCCGGCATGCTAAGCCGCGATACTTTATCGACGGTATTTTTCACCGTGTACCAGCGGCCTCGCAGCTGACGCTGACCCGCATAAATATGTTAAAGCGACCCGGTGAACTACCGTCGAAGCTAAATTAAAATCGAGTTTCCATTCGTTACTCTACTCTTATAGCTACGCACTCACCTCTCTCTCTCAAAAAAAAAAGAAAGAAAGAAAAGAAGACAGTGTTATCAACTTATCACCGTTCTTCTCACAAGACAAGATAAATCGTATTTTTACGCAGTGCTCGAGAAAACCAACGCGTATTAAATAATACACAGTTTCATCTCAGCCTTTAATCACAGAATAAATAACCCGACCTCGTGAATTTCGACTTTACTTTGGTGGAAGTTACCGCACGCTGTTTAACTTGTTTTGAAGAAGTCTCAAAAACACCGCTTTGTTGAATCGTGGGTGAAAGAGAGGGCCAGTCATCCAACAACTGTAACAGCCTGAAATATTGCAACGTATTCTTTCACCCTTTGGTAAAACTGTGCTTCAGCTAACGATCACGAAGAAGAGCGTAACTTTTCGACGAGAAAGTCGAGGTGGAGGAGAATGAGAAGGAGATGGAAGAAGCAGCGACTGAAAGGGTAAACTTCGATAAGTCGAACTCGTTACGATGGATCCCACGAGCGCGGAATATTGCATTATTCCTGGTTCGAATCTCGTATCACGGAGTAATGGTAACGAGAGACCTCGTACGGAAATATCGGAAGGAAAATTTCAGAATCGGATCGATGCGCGACTGGACACGTAAAAGCTGCTCGTCAGCGTTTGGGATCGAGTGGTGTCGTATTATGGATGGGATCGGTAACGACATTTCATCGGAAAGAAAAATCACGGAAACGGTACACCATTGATCAAAAGCGTATATACCGAGTGGATGTACCTGTTAAAGATGCTACGCCGATGCGCCTTTAAAGAGGTATCTCGAGTATCAGACTTTTATTGCCGAGTATCTTTGCCCGATGAATAAATACGAGGGAAAATATGCAGTTTCGTGTTTGATTAGGTTTCACCGGTTTCCGTACCGATGTTCCTCTTGAATTTCCGACAACTCTGATGCGTCACGTAAACTATTCGACGTAATTCGAACATCAACCACGAATAATTTACTATCTACAGCTGACTCTTTTCTCAAAATTTACTCACACCATTCTTAACCCTTTGCGATGTGACTCGACGATTATAAATGTATTATAACTGTATAATAAAAAATATAAATATAAATGTATAATAAAGAAAATATATATAAAATAAAATTGCGAAAATATCGCGAACTGCAAAGCATTAGTACTTGAAGAAAATTATATTTCCCAAAAATTCCTTATCACCACAGTGTGTGGCATAAAAAAATATACAACTCTGAATTTAACTCTTTTATCCCACATGTTGCTTAGTTTCGTAAGTATCCGCGAAAGGAAGCTTCACACTTCATTTAAAATTTTAAAGACCAGGATAATTTTACTATGCATTTTTTAAATGCACATCAATAAAAAAAAAAGATATACATTCTTGTAGAAAAGCGTAGACGAAAAGGCACATCCCATTTTCACAAGAGAAAGCTAGTAAAAGTGATTAAATCGGACTTGAACTTCAAACATTTGTACATTTAACAAACTAGAACCTTGGATATTGGATTTTAAACAGTCAGAAATCGAACATTTCACATCACACGATCTGATAATTTCGAAAAGTTATTTCACCCGCGAGAATCCCATAGAAAGCAAAAAGATCGAGTGAACGGATACGCAATCTCGTAACAAGTGGTGTAAAGTTCGCGTCAGATCGTCGAGCCGCGGTTCGATTTCCGTCGAAAGGAAAATTCGAAGAACCAGCGTCCTCTTCCCTCTTCCCGAGCAGGCGAACTTTTCTGTCGAGGTTGCCGGGTGTCGAGACATGGACTGTAAGCGATATAGATTATCAAAGTTCGGCGCAACTGTTAGCCGCAGAAACGTCAGAGTTATACCAATAGGGATAGATACCTCCACCTCTATCCGTTTGTCTCTGTCCAAATCTCTGTCCGTATCCTGCATACAACGCGACTTCATCCCTGTGAAAACTCAAAACGATATCCCACCACGGTATCTCTATATCATTGTGCAATGTTCGTTGCATCCGAACTTTCGTGCCACGGGAATGCAACGTACTACGTTGTATAGGTATACTGTACACACAAGAGAAATGGTAACGATACATACGTCTACGAACAATTTAATAGGAATCTACCATATAGCAATATAGTCAAAAATCGCACGAAACCGCATACTGGATCTATACCGGGTTACACTGGTTGACCCGTAATTGAGATTCCAATAAAGTCAATCGAGCAATTATTGACTATTACCGTGCAGTAACACCGGTGTACTTTCAGCGAGTCGGTAAACACGCGTGTCGAGTGAACGTGCTATTTATCGGTAACGATCGTGGAACATGCGTTTCCCGCATAATTGACTCGACTCTCAATTCTACGTTAAAGTGGGAAAGGTATGGGAATAGTGTTTCATCGTGATTTCGCGAGAAATAAAGTAGGTTGAAGGTAGTGGTGGTGGAAACGTCGTTTAACGGCCGCGAGAGAATCGAACGATTTATCAGAATTCATCTTCTCGGAAAAGCTAACTCGATTCTACGAGGGATAAAGGTCGGGCCCGTTCGTGAGAGCGGAAACGGATATGGGAGGATATCGCATAGTTTACACAGCGATAAAAATCCCCATAAAAGAACCGTAAATTTCAGCCCCAACGTGCAGCCGGAACGTCATGACTTTATAGGCGACGAAAAGAATGAGCGGCCGCGTATGAGCATCGCTCGTTTCTGGCTGTTCGTTGGCTACATTTCGCTCTGTTCACAGCGGCATATCTGTTCCTTGATGTTCACCATTTGCAATGGTGAACTTTCATATGTCGCGCGGAGCGTGTATACGAAATGTTAGGTTCGCGGATTTCGCGACGATTCAACGTTACGAATGGAAATGAACCGCTCCGCTTGAAAACTTTCTCCCCGGGGGAAAATGAAATTACGGAAATGGTTGAGCGGAGAGAGACACGTGAGATATTGTAAACGAAGAACTTCCATCCTGGCTATCAATGGATACACCGTAAACTTCCGTCTTTCTTCTCCCTCCACCCCTTTCCTCTTCTCCTTCCCTCTTAGGAAATAAGCTAATTATAATAAAGGTAAATGCTCGGAACCGGTAAGGAGGCGAAATTAGATTATGCAAAACGGGGAAATCAGGCTGAAGAAAAGGTGGAAAGAGGAGGACAAATAACAATTGGCGTAGGACTGGAGACAAAGTATAATTGAAGAAGCTCTTGTTAGCATAGGAATGGTACTTTTCCGATCTTTCGGATAGAGTGGCTTTAAAGTTTTCTCGAAAACTCTGCGGAATATCCCTTGTACACGCTAGATTGGACAGAACCGCGAAACAGCTTAACCATGTACGCGCGAGAAACAGAATTACGGTAGAATAAACATCGACGAGGAAAGGAGTGCACGTGTCGTTCGTGACGGACCAAACCTTCCTCTCCCTTCAGTCGATATCACAAAGGAAAACACGTCAATTCCCCCCTTATGTTCGATCCGTGACGAGGTATATCGAATTATATGTCTACCTATAAAGATATTTAATTTCCGTCGATTCGGTTGCAAACATTGATCTTACGATATCCCTATATCTCTTCCATCAACTATACATCTATCCTACTAATTTAATTATACGTTTCACTTGATAATACTAAATAGTATACTTTGTAGAAGAGATATAACGAGATCATGTAACTCCAATTGATACAGTCACATCAAAGAATTTTTTTTTTCTCGATTGGGACTGAATTCAGATACATAATTCCTCAAGTTTCTATCCATTCGCTAATAAACATCGACATATGAATCGATCTTACGATCTCGCTATATTTCTTCCAACAGCTATACCTTTATCCTACTTGCAAAATGTTCACATTAATAAACTGAACTACGTCATCCTGTCTGTCGAATTCTAGTTCAATATCCATGATTAATAATGCAACCATAAATTTACGACTACACATCCTCAAAAATATCCCACGTATTTCTAACTCCCTCTCTCTCTTTCTTTCTCTCTCGCTTACACTCTCTCCATCACGTGGCGCTTAATATTCGAAGACGCTCGTGAAGTTCCCGGGAATTTTATTGGCGTCATGTTGCCGGAACGCGCTTACTTCGAAAATGTTAGACGCATCCTCTATCCGTGACACGATAGGGCCAGAGGCACCGGGTCACCGTCGACGATCCAGCAAACTACACCCCGATACACAGAGCAATATTTGATGAGAGAGAAGAGGACTGGCTTGGCAAACTGGTACGATACACACGCGACGGACCTATGAAACTTCTTCCAAGATTTCATCTTTATTCCGTATTAGATTTCCCTCCCTCTACCTCGCGGCGCGCCATTCCACGGATTTTGCATCTCGGTATAAACACCCTCGGTGTGCAAACATGACACACGAGACTGAAAAGGAACGATCCAACCTACGTCGAATGGAAAGGGACAGATGCTAGGATATTTTGGTCCATTCCCAACGAATGGACATCCCGGATCTAATAAAGAAACTTGGAACATTCAACGAACTCCTCCTCCCTCTTCGTCGTATTTCTATCCTCCCCCATCGACCTCCCTTAGTCTACCATGTCTCTACTCTTTCCATTCCATAGGTATTCTTCTAGATCTGAAGGAGGAGTACAGGAGCTAACAACAGTCGCTCGAGGAAGAAACAGCTTGCCGTGTATGTCCTATGAACGACGTGAAACAGAACGATACTAAAAAAAAAAGAAGAAAAAAAAAAGTCGCGTAGCAGGAAAGTGGCAAGGTGCACCATCTTGAGAGATTCGACTTTCTCTCTCTCTCTCTCTCTCTTACTATCGAGCGTTTTCCAGGCGGTGTCTACATGCGAACCACTTTGCCCACGACCTGTCGACGGAAATGGGCTGACTGCCTCCCTAGGAGTGGAGGCGGAAGAGAAGTCCCTTTTGCTTGGCTGAAATCATCGTTCCTCGAGAAACCAGACACACGAAATCAGAGCAGCTATTATCTTGACGAGATCAAACGAGTGTGCGACTTCTTTTCTTTTCCTTTCATTTTTTTTTTTTTATTCTTATCTCTTGTCTTCACTGTTTTCTGCGATAGCGGATTAAAGTACCGTTCAAAGGAACAATAAGAAAAAGAGTTAAACTTCGTAAGATTGTAATCTGAAGAATTCGCGCGATTCATAGTGTCTTTATGGCCCCCTTACGTAGACAACGATACGTTCTTTTCTGTTGGAGATGTATCGCGAAATAGCGTCGCGTCGTCATTACGAGAGAGCCATTTTAACTTCGTGTTCCTTTTTGCCGATTCATCTGCGAAATTCAGCTTTCTTGGAAGAACCACCCGGAGATTCTGGCAACGAGAAAACGCGGCTGTTGCACGTCACCTTTTCCAGCCAACACTCTCCTTTCAGAATTGTTTCAGCGAGGAGGGGAGAGTTAAAAAGATGATAAAAGTGGCATGAAAGGAAGAAGAACAGTGTACCGTGAAAGAAGGCGTGCAAGAAACGAGTGTGTCGAAGAACGGTTCAGAGGGATGTGGTGAAAGAGGAAACGACTTGGTCGGTACCAAGAGAAAGTAGAGAGGAAGAGAAAGAGAGAGAGAGAGAGAGGTGGAAGTTGATGACCAACTGGCTGGTTCGCTGGCAGACAAATTGCGAGAATTTCAATGCGGCACTGTGACGTATGTCGGGTGAGCAAATAAAGAAATAAAAGCGTCGTCGTTTCGCCTGTACTGCGGAGGCACACGGACACACGTGTTACTGACGATGACACACCGCGCGCGAAGGAATAAAAGAGCGGCGCCGCTCGCAAAGACAAGCGACCGAAAAAAGGTACGATAAATTTGAATCTCTGACGTGTATACGGAAATTCCGAAAGTCGGGAGCGATCCAGTGTGTGCGTTTAACTGCTTAAATACGTGTACATACGTAGATGCAGACGAATGTGTGAAAGAAACGTGTACGTGAACACACTGATTGATTTTTCGAGTATTAAACAGATTATGTGATATTTAGAAAATTTAGGAAAAATTATACCCTTCGCCGATCGCTCACGTTGAAAAGTAAGACAATTTTTTACACGAGAATCATAGAATATAGACGTCAGTAAGATTATAACACGTGCTCTGTGCGTATCGTCGAATTTCTCGCGTCCCGTACAAACACAAACGGATTCACTGCGATCGATACAGGTGCTATTGGACCCTCTAAGCCCAATTCAAACACCAAACAGTTAATTGAGTATCGTAAGAGGACGATTAGGCTCATTGAAGTAAATACAGTCATGATCTAACCCTTCAGGTTCAATAGCGTGTCCATTGGACCTGTTACGGGATCACGATACCAGTCTAAAGCCACCGCAACACTTAGTATATTCTACTAGCGCCATTTCTAATGTATGAAACTTCAAAATTGAAGCGAAGGTCTGAAACGCCGATAAGGGATGATCGAGACTTTCGAAAGATCCTTTGTTTTATTTCTAAATTAGAACTTATCGACTTATCGTCGATTTTTAATTCTCAGAATCACAAAATTCGGTCCGATATCACTTCCTGGAAGTTTCCAATTTCAAAATAAATATTTTACAAATACATCTGTTACGCGTTATCATATTTGCCCTACTTTATGACAACTGATAACTACAAACGAAGGTATGAGATACTTTTTATTGTTTTTTCTATAGTTGAAAAAGCGAAAAAACTCGAAGGATAAAGTTCGAATCAACGCAGCACGCGTCAGATTGGGGAACGATGATTTTCCGGGGCCTGACGGAAGGACGTGCTTTAACCATAAATCGGTGCACGATATAGAAACAAATATAAGGCCAATACTTTCGGATATTGCCGCGCCGAGGTGATTGATGGTCCGAGATATTCAATATCTGCGAAAGTTCGCGACGGGGCGAGCGAGCCCTGCTTGCCTGACGCCATCGCCACCCTCCACCTCATAACCCCTCCTTTTCTTCCTCATCTTCCGCCATCCTTTCACCTCCTTTTTCTCCTTTTGCCAAGACACCCCCTAAACCCCGGGTATTCTCCTTATCCCGTACACTTCCAGCGAAAATGCATGACTTGAAATCCTGAACCGGGGAAAACTTATCTCTTGGAATTCAGCGGCATTCCCGCCGGTATAAAGAGGTTCCTTAAGGGTCTGCGAAAACGGCAGCCGAAAGTGGAATTGCAGCTTAATCAGAAGATATCGAAAGGACGCGATCTTAATTGCCTGAATTGTAGTTTTTATCTAAGGGGAATATGAATAACGTGACCCGAGTTCTGTTACGAACAGGGAGAGGATTACGCGGCTCAGATCATACCGCGGCCAGATTTTGGCGTAATGTACTCGTTAAATCGTACGTGCCCCGGGAAAAAATATACGACGTACCACGGGGTTGACAAAAAAGGGGTCGTTATTTAATATCCTTTATCCCGTGAAAAAGCACGGAATTACCAGGATAATTCGGCCTCGATGGGACACGCCGCCATAGAACGATCTACATGAAGAAAAGTGAAATTTTCAAGATAGAATTTCCGAAATTGAAATCTGTACAGTCTGCAAGTGCGAAAATTGCTCCATCAAATCGACATTACCACATTTTTAATAAAATCAACATTTCCCTGTCGTGAATAAAGAAATGTTCGAAGGAAAGAATTATCCTTCAAAGTCTAAAGTCTTCTATCAGATCAAACAGAGTGTGTAGACGAAAAAAAGAACAGAAAAAGAAAGAAAAAGGAATGTACAATTCGACAAGCATGGAAACGAGACGATCAAGAGAAAAAAGGACCAAAAGGAAAGCAGATCAGAAACGCTGACCGATTCTACGGACCTCGAGAAGAGATTCAGAAGGCGGAATTGTTTTTTCGGCCAACTGGTGTGTCCTCGGCGGAGCCATTAAAGCGACTTCTGTTTCGCTCGTAGTCGCGACACAAGGTTCGAAGAAAAGGAAAAACGACATGTGGACGGAAGAAGATGGAGGAAAATGAGAAACAGGGAGGGATAAAAAGTGAACGTTCGAGCGAAGCTGGATAGCTCAAGATGACGTAACGGCCGAAAGGGATCCCAGAATCCCCTTACGATGATTGCAGTAGGCTTTTCAGAGCAGCCCTTTTCCTCGAGTATCATCGTTTCGCTTGCTTCTCGCCTCTTATCGCACTTCCACGGTGCCCGTTTCGTCCGACGATGATGTCACACTACCGGCTGCTCAGACCCACGAAACCACAGATAGGCCAACAGCGACATCCGTGGAATTTGATGCGTACGCTATCTCCGCGCTGCATCCCAAAACAGTCATAATCGAAATAATAATCGTAAGATTCAAAACGTTGGAATCTTGGTATAGAGGCGTTCTGTACGCCGGTCACGAATTCTGGATTCCTTTTTTGATCTGTCTCGGTGGAGCTATAGTTCGAACGAGACGATACGCGATTAAGTCTAATTGGAGCAAGTTTACACGAATTCGATGTGTTTTAAAGTATATCGACAACATTGTATAGCGTCACAACGTTGACTAACTTATTTCACGACTACAGAACAATGCTAATTTCGAAGTTTAACCGAACCGAAGAAGTGAATCCTTTCTAATTTGCGAGGATAAGTGAACTGTATGAATTTGTATTGTTGCGTTTCCTAGCGTTCGACTTAGGCTTAATAATTACGTGATAGGAGAGCTTATAGAACTTAGGCGAAGTAACGAGGTAACTTGTCGTATAATCGATTTCTTTACGCAAAGTTTTTTCGACAAAATCTCTGTTTTTTCGACGGAAAACGGTTTGTAAGTATAGGTTCGGTAGATAGGAAAATAGGGATTATTTTTTCTCAGAGGTCAATATAGGATGAGGTGATGTGGTCTAGATTCAGCGATGAATAAGAGCAAAAGATGATGTGGAGGTTTAGGTTCAGCAGTGAGTAATGTTAAAGGACGATGTGGATTGTTTGCTGTTTAGGAAAACAAAGGCCGGATGATTTAAAACTAATAGGAGAGATAAGTGTGATATAGGATAGTATAATGTGTATCACACACTGTTGCTAATAAAAATTGTATACATTCATGAACCCAATAAAATGCGTTTTAAAAATGTAAAATGGAGGACAAAATATACAATGCATTAGAATAAGTTTACTTGATAAAATATGTATTTCTTCAGTTTCACTTACATGCTAGCTCAATCGTTAACACTTGCAATACCTCCTACAGTCATTTAGTATATTATTCGCCATGTAGATAAGAGAAGAACCTATCTACAACCTAACATTCCTGTACAGATGCTCACAGCTTCTACATCCCGAAATCACGTTTAATCCATATACACAGAGAATGATATCTCGATCAAGAGGGAAAGCCCGTTGGAATTACCATTCACGGTGGTTATAAGAAGCGTAATAGAGTCGACGAAACGGAAAACAGGAGCAAAAAAGTAGCGCGAACGGGGGAATCGAATTATCAGATTCGTGACGAAGCTTGTTTCGAATTCATGGCGCGAGCATCGAGCAGCGGCCACGTGCACGGACAACAACGCCGCGTTTTCTACCGCTAATGGGAAACGGTGTCTGGCTGCCAGTCACTGTCTCGACGACCGATCGAATCCTGTAATACGAATTTCCTTTGCCACGGCACGATCGAATCTGCTTATTCTCGCGAGTGGAATAATGTAACGCCGGCGAACCGTGCCATCTCACGGCGCGTCGCCCAGAGACGGAATATTGCGAAGCTGTTGAATTCGTACATCGTTGCTGCGTACAGCAACTCCGCGATTCCTACTCGACCATCCCCTACGTATGCTCTATACATGTGTACACTGTATCTATGAAAGCTAGTGTGTCGAATATAAACACATACATAGATATATCACAGTGTTGTCTGTTTGACTGTCTGTCTATCGACGTGTACCCATCCACTCCCCCACCGGTGTCCGAAACTTGGAACGAGTTTCCGCTCGAAATGGCCTTGGGGGATGCTTTCCAGCAGCTCGTTTGACACGATATTATACGAGAAGCAAAAGGCACCAGCCGATAAGACAGGTGGCGGTTGAAACGTCTGCCTCTCGTTGATTTCTCCCCTCCCCGCCTTTATACACTTCACCAATATTGATTCTCTTAATGAACGAATGAATTAATTCACGAAAAATACCTGCCTAACCATTGCCAGCCTGTGAATGTCGTCACTAAGACAACCAAGTGTCTTAAAAGCTGGCTTACTTCGTTCGACAGACCTGACGATTAGCGAACGAAGCACGGATGAAGTCGTTAACTCGAGTATGTACCCACTCGAATCGATTGGAGTAGCGCCGTGGAAAATTGCAGGGGAATGAAAATTGAACCGATACGTATATACGGCACGATTCGGTTTGAAACCGGCTTCTCGACTTTCTGTTACGTCTCACGATGTTTCGAGACAGATGTACAAGGATTAAAATTTTTAGCATTTCTCATTACTTAATTTCCGGTTTCTTGAAGTTTCTAAATTTTTAGAACGTTGACAGTTTTTTTTCAGTAAGAAAATTTTTAACTACGCATATTTTTGCTTTTTACAATTGAAAATAAAACGTTTACGGTACAATTTCTGAACCTTTGCTCTTTCACTTAAATACTAAAATTTGAATATTTAAATTTAAGTAGTATGTATTACACTGGCCGAATTTAAAGTTTGAACAATTTGAATTTAACCCATCGAATGTGCATATGTAACTCAATTTTCATTTCGAATATCCCGAATTCGTAATAATCCAAAAGCTTCGTAATCTTTAAGAATCTCGCATCTAAGACGAAACATAACTCGAAACGTCAGTTTTGAAACACTGCGCATCGCTGAGAAACGACAAGCTTCTGAGATAAGGAAGATATCCCGGGCAACGAAATTGAGGTTCGTCTGCTTGACCTTCTTTCCTTAATAAGCTACTAGGTATTCTCGTATATTCTTCCCTTAAAAGATCATTCATCCAGATCGGATATAATATTTCGAAATAATACAATTCGTACAAAATTCATTATTCACTTTTAAAGATACCTGAAACCACACCTCGACCTACTTCACTTACCTAGAAATCTATCGATAGTATTTTACAATTTCTTTCTTCTCACAGCTTTAAATCGTATCGTTCACCTTCGTTGATCGTATTACACTAATGAAACAACGTATCGCTCGTATAAATAAATAAACGAAGAATAAATGATTGAATAGCACCGCGATCGATAATATCCTATAGCGGCAAACAGTTTGCTTGATGTCTCCTATCAGCGTTAAACTACGCTTAACTACGGCCTAAGGTAATCGTTCTATCGAGACGATCCTTGTTATACACGACTCGCGGCATCGTGTAACTCCCCCGTCGTTAACTAGCAGCCCGTTTTTCGTTATTAGAAAACTGGGATAGGAGGGTTACCTGTTCATAGGTAACAGGTTGTTTTAATGCAACCGCAACGTCGAAACAAGAGGGGCCATGGCATAACGGATCGGCGGGTATATCTATCGGGTTCGCCGCACCACGGGTCGAAGGGGGTTTCGTTGTTGGTTATCGTTGCCGAAACCAGAGCGTTGTTCTACAGCAGGCCGCGCGCGTAACACCGGCCAGCTGTTAACTGAATGTATTGCGATCAATTTGTGAACATTCGGGATAAACGAGCTAAGCAAAGAGGCTGTTAACGCCGGACAGAAGGCTGAACGCGCTCGATTGTTCCCGTGCAAATTGCTCGGAAACCGTTTCCTTGCCACTACGGTCCCGTCGAACGTTCGACAATTTTTCAACGATCCAAAGAGAAAGAGTTGAAAGAGAGGTGGAAACAGAAAGAAAACGGTGTGTTAGACGATCGTCATAATTCTTTGTTAAATGTCGTTTTAAGCTTAACAAGTAAGATAGAAAGGTGGAAAACATTTTACATTTTGTGAGATAAGAAAATATTTTATATTTAACATCTGGTAACTCTTTACACAATTACGCATACGTTTTAATCTGTTACTCATTATCCTTGACTCATACGCTTTTACTTTGTTACTCATCAACCCTAAATCGTACTTATCATCTCTTAGAACATTTCGTAAAGGAAGCAGTAGAATTTCGATTCAGTAGTAGTAACTATTAAGAAGTCGTCGCACATACGAAGTTAAACATAGAACCATCTTTACGTACAAAACAATCCTAGAAACTACAGCCATACGTGCATTAGAGCTTCTAAGATTCGATGTTCAAAGTTTAGTAAAATACAATTGTTGCTGTTTAACACGTTAAACAACGTGTTTCATCCGACATCACGTATTTGTTACTTCATTCACTTAATCAGACAAATTAAATAGTTTCAGTTGAAAGACTCTCAGACAGGTAAAAAATTTTCATGCTAAAAGCACAATACCAATACTCATGTACAACTCCTGAAAATTTCAATGAAATATATTAACTACAAAAGTAATTATCGCAGTTTTAATACATATATGTTGAAATAACTTTATATCACTAAAATATCCCGATTTATATGAAAGTTTTAGTAAAAATAGTCCGATGTGAAAGTGTTCAAATACTTAAACATCAGAATCTAACATCTTTCAGGATCAAGTAACGTTCTACAAACGAACGAAATTAAAAGAACAAAGCGAAGCATAGTAGATACGTAACGTAGAGTACACGAGAGCAAGATAGAAATGAGAAGAAAATTAAGAGGTAAGAGTCGAAGAAGGAACGTCACGTTTGAGGTGTACCCATGGTTTGAGGCTTCCTGCTGTCGAAGATACACACGCTAAGCCGGCATGCCACACTACCGCTTTCTCATCTACCGAACCCAGGCTAGTAACCTAGCAACACCCTCGATACCACTTCAACCTGTTCGCCCAACACCTCTGGGTTTCAATTCACCTTATCTCTGCTATCTACCTTGCGCCTTACGTTTCTAAACCATACCGAACTCGAGACTAAGAAGTCTCGCGGTAAGAAGAGTTGAACAAGGAAAAGGATACCCCGGTGCTTTTGTACCTGGATTAAAACTGTACCGGGTTGAATTGTAATTGGAAATTTACGCGTGAATTATAATTGGATTTTGATCCTGTTCGAAGAAACGAAAGACAAATGAATTGGGCCCGGATTGTTACGCTTGGTTATACCAAGATAAAGCAATTGAAACGCTTAATTGAATCGTCCGGGAAACGTTCCCTCAATTTTCGACTCTGAAACTTCACGAACACCTCTTCTCCTCTTCGGTGCATTCTCAGGAATTCCCAAGAAGTTGCGGTTATTTGGAAGCTGGTGAAATTTACGAACTAAAAGGTTTCTTGCCACGCGTTTCCACCAAACTTCTAAGACGTATCGTGTAATCGTATCCCTCTAAGAGAACTTCATATACTACATCATCGATAGTCTGCCCTAGTTGTTAGCGAAGGTAAGACTTTACCATTGCTCCACCTCTCGAGATTTTCACGTAGATTTTGTCATTCTACTAGTTTTGACGCGCTGAACACGAATATCACATTCGTTTCTAGAAATTACGTGTATTTCCGAGATATTCGTGAAAATCTTTCGATACTTTTCAGTTTAGTTTTATATACGGAAATGATTAAATTGTATGTGATGCATTCACACATCTCATACATCAAATTTTAAACACGGAGATAAGACAAACGAACTTAACTTACAATTAGCACAGTGATTTGAAAACATATGTTTCAGTAAATGAAACATTCTCTTTCTTAGGTCCCACCGATAATTTTTTTCATCAAAAAGAATTTTTAAATTTCAAAAGCGGTAAATGTTATCTGACTCAAACTAAGAATTAAAAAAAAAACGAAACAGTTCAACTAATTTGAATTAATATATTTATAAAATATATTTTCATTAAAGCGGAAAAGTTTTTTTCGAA
This sequence comes from Anthophora plumipes, assembly GCA_951804975.1. NCBI lineage: Eukaryota > Metazoa > Arthropoda > Insecta > Hymenoptera > Apidae > Anthophora > Anthophora plumipes. The sequence continues at coordinate 25,839,680 of OX638112.1, read as the reverse complement.
CGAGTAAAATGATGTTTATTATATGTACAAGTATTTTTACTGTCAACCAGTAACATCTGTTTGAAAATGAAATTTTCTTCGGATAGGTAAAGATAATAAGAGGGCTACATATTAAATGTCGTTAAGGAAGAAGGACAGAGCGAAAAAATGTCTAACGACCATCTAATGTCGTGGACAGTTTGTAATGTAAGTCATATTGGTCCTCGCGGTTTATTATAACGAGGCTAGCTAGGGTAGCTTTACACGGTTCTCTGGCACGAAGCCTGGCAATAGAACTACTTTTCGTTTCACACCGCCTCTCTAACCTCACTCGCTCGCTACCTTATCCCTGTCTCTGTTCAACGTGCCTGGCGTGTGTACGAAATAAGTTGAAGTTACTTCTAACGATATCCTTATTTCGAAGTTAACAATACGAAAGTTTGCGCCGGAGTTTGCGCAGGAATTTTAAGGGTATTCTTAAGCAAACAACTGCGAGAGCCAAGTGAAATCCAAAGGAAAGTTCCGGGCGTGCAGTATCCTGAACGCAAGTAGTCTACAAGTGAAACCTTATGCTATTGTTTGATATACGATATATTTTCTCAAATTTTTTTTCGCCAGCAACAGCGGATGTAACGAAGTTTCGGTTTTCTTTTCATTCTTGATGAAAAATATTCGGTAGAATTATATGGATATTGAAAAGACTGATATTAATGAAAAAGAAACAATATATATATATATATATTGGAATATAGAAAAATGAAAAAGTAAAATAAAATTATGATTTTCCAATTATCACTTCGTGCAATATGTACGTGAGCAGAAGAGGTTAGACGTATTTACGAACGAGGTTATAATTAAAGATCGATGTCTATAAAATATGTTTTCCAACCATAACCTCGTTCAATGAAACTCCGTTCAACCAACTCCCCTTTCCAAGTAACAAAGAAACGCGCGTGTGATACGAGAGTTCCATAACTCGTGCATTATTTGTAACATACCTGAGAAGTATAAAGATGGAGGACCTGTTGCTTGTTGTAAGATGATCAAAGCCACCGTTAAGAGTCCCCGCGGATCACAGCGTCTCCCCATAATCACGGCTCGTCAGATTCCCGTCATAAATACATTACCGCAACCACACTTTTCCACCACAATACATAGCACTCGCGACCGAGATCCGATTTTGTAAATGAAAATCCGCGAAACACGGCGAGTACATATAACAGCGACGTGACGCCTTTGACAAAACTCGTAACGGTAGTATTTGCTTATGGATTCGTGCTCGGAATTTCATCTTTGCAAACATCGAGGAACAACAAGCGATATAAATGCTCAAAACACTTCCTTTGAACACTTTACACCGTTTGACAATAACAATGCACTATAGTTTAAAAAATATATATACAAATAATCGCGAAGAAAATTTCACAACACGGACGATCGAATTCGCAACGAGAACTGGTAGTGCTGTTAGCGTATAATTAGGCGGGAGGTTATGTATTGATATTCAATACGAGGTCGATGGCTATCGATCTTGCAAATTCGACACTTCAGACCCAAAAAATGCCGCGAAAATTTGTAACGAGGTATTCAACGTTACCCGGTAGCTCATTAATCTCCGTACATTTACGCTAACGAATATTAATAAATCATCCTTTTTATATAACTGCCAGGAAAATTCTGGCATTAATATTTATGACTAACCTATTCATTGTTCACCGGGCATGTTTAACCTCTTGGTTTATAATATCCTGTCGCACACGTAGCAGAGATTATGGCCGAGATACGACAAAAGCAGGTTATACCGGTAATAAAGTTTAATTTTAACTCCGACTTTACCTTTAATTTATATTACCAAGTATTACCAAGTACAAATTGCATATATTTCAATCTCTCTAATCTGACACGGTATTAAAACAGTGGATAACGTGTGCTAAAAATACATAGCCGGTGAAAAGGATCGTAAATCAAGAATGTTAAAAGTAACGATATATAAGAGCAGAGAAACTTCGAAACTAGTTAACTCGTCTCAAAAGAAAAAAAAAGAAAAAACCCCCCCAAAAAAAATGGTTTATCGTGACGAGCTAATAACGACGTTTCCGCGGGAACAGGCTGAAAATACTGGCATGTACGAAGCACGTACGAAGCGGGGAAATTTTCGTAGCTGACAAGGGGTGTTCATATGCGATTCGTATCGGGCGCATGGTAATGCCTGAACAATTTAAAGGGCGCACGATTCCAAACGAATCCGATGTGGCACGTTAATTAAACTTAAACTTAACTCCGCTGCTCGGCGCGGAACGTACAGCTGCCAAAAGTATTACGAAAACTCTTTGGCCGCGCAATCTAAATGCGCATTGCCATACGTTGGAAAGGTCGATGCGCACAGACAGTTCCAACATCGGGTATTACACACGCGCGTATATACACACGCGTGCCTGCTCACGTGTACGTGCACGTGCACGGGAGTACGCTTCACGCATTATAGGTAGTGAACACTTGAGTTATAAGATTGCCATGGACACTTGCCAGGGTAATATCAAACTTCGAAGCTCCACCCTAGAACCACCCACGCGTCTGTCCGCCGGTTCCTACACGTGCACGTGTTCTATGCACATGCACGTGCAAGACACAACCGTCGATCGCGATGGGTAAGCTTCGTTATCACGCACGCCCACGTGTGAGCCTGATGCGTTGTGGCTTAACTCCTTTATGTTCCCCAAACCTCCCTCCTCGTGGCTGTTACCTAGCCTACCCATCAACACACTATCCTAATTATACGCTATTGATGACACGAATTATCGATCGACCCTGGAAATGACTTATTAGCGGTAATGGTTGATCATCTCGTAAATCGTGTCAATAGTTTATTCAATTCTACTCTCGCTTCACAAAGGGAACTTGAATCATACATTACGAACTTGTAATTCGTTTAAAAATTCTTACGTTAACAGTGGAAACGATCCTTTCTCTATTTTTGCATAATTTATGCAAATGTTCTCCAAGTTCAATCGAATAATAGTAATCAAAGTGGTACAAATAGCCTGTATATTTGATGAAGTAATTCCCGTCGAACGGCTAACTTGTAGTAACTCGAGCAACGGTGGAAACGAGCTAGACGGAAAGAATTTGTATTTCAGCAATTACCCAAGGCTCCCCGTCGAGTCAGACCTTTAGCCAAGGAGTCTGATTTCGCGTAATTCTCAAGTAGTCACCTCACGAAGAACGTTCCCCATACCCTCTATCCTTACCCGTTGGCGAAGCGTAAATGAGATTGAAAGGAAGAAAAGGGCCGCCCAAGGAAACGCGTGATTACGATAATTCAATCGAGGATCTTCGTCGTGCTGTCGCATCGACAACGGGCAACGGGAGTCCTCGAGCTTGGAGGGACCTTAAAGGATAGTTTGCTTATTCCGGTCACAATGTGAGTCACCGTAGACCCCGTTCATCCCACCTTCGCTGTTGCAACCATCGACGTACTGACGCTAATGCATATTCAATGTTACACCCATGCTCGGAATATCCAGAACGACATCCTGGCTTTTCTCCACCCTCTTCCCCCCTCCCCTGGAGACCTTGCTGTTACATTCTTGTTTACGAGATGACTTTTCGAATTCGAACTAATACCTACAACATCCTAGCTTTGTTAAACCTCGTTCACGCTATACGAATGGAAATATCAGAGATATTGTTATTCTTCTGCGAAAGAAAATGATAAGGTGTTTCAAATCAGGTTAAAGGATAGTATTCGTTTAGTTGATTCGTTTTATTCGTCGTAGAGACGAAGGAATATTTCCAAACGTTTTCGTTTTTATTATACCACCCTGTATTTATGATTCCTCGGGCTCTTACGGCCGCACAAAAGGTTCCATCGCAATTTTTGAATAGTATTACGTCCATACGCCGCGGATGATCGATTTCCTACGGTGCTGGATAAAACCTTTTCTCAGCATATATTCTTTCACACGTACGTGCGTATACCCGGAGTCAAGCTGCTTATACGAGGGCCTCCTTAATATTTCCCGGCACTTCCGCGGCGCGCCATATGAATTCCGCACTGGCTCGATTCAAAGGAATAATAAGTTTCTATTCCAGTCTGTTCCATGGAATTTCACGCCCGTGTTTCCGCGGTATTGCACACATGTACGACCATCTCGTTCCTTTTCACGCTCATTTGTCGTACTTTTTTCAACGCTTTGTACGCGTATACTTGAATTACCTATCCCGCACGATGAAGCTCGCTTTTTCTTTTTTACATCGAAAAAACATTTTACACGCGATCGTATTTCCGTCTTTCTACACATGTTCCCTGATGTGCTTTTACATCGGTGATATCGCGCATCCTCGTGTGCAATTTCGTCCACGACACTTTTGTACCACGATGGAGGGTGTATTACCAAGCTGAGCACAAATATCGCAGATGAATAAGAGTCGCAATAAAGTTTTGAAATGAAAGGCGGAGGGTGCCGTTAGTATCGAAGTAGTTACACCGTTAAACCGTAACTGGTGCCAAAAGTCCTCGACCAACAATTGTGCTCTTTGAATACAGCCATTAATAAACCGATACTTGACAATGAGACGCGAGTCTTTCATTGACTTACTAATTAAAACAAACATTTCTCCTTTCTCGTTTTACCTGGCTGTTTTATGTCCAATTAAATCGTTCCTGTTTATTATGTTACAAAGAATATTTCCTAATTAAAAATTCTTTCTGTTATATACGTAATTGAATCACAGAACACTGCTAAGAAAAAGAGAAGTGAAAAGACAAGAAAAGAATCTACCGAGGGAAGAAAGTTACAGAGTCGATTTTATCGAAAGTACTTAAGATGATGATCAATTCATTTACTATCGCGTGTCCATAAGACATTCGAAAATTAAATGTAACTATATCTAAATGGAGAATCATCGCGGATCCCCGTTACGCCGTAAGGGTGGCTTGATCCTTCGCCAGTGGCTCCCATCACCCCGGAGAAAACCGACCCTTCCTTCCCCTTAGGATTGTTTCTCCGGTGGCTGGGTTATGTGCTTTAGGATAACGTTCCACGATCACGCGATGACTCTCCACCTTTTAACCCCACAGCTAAGTACGTTTTAGTTACCCCTCGGTGAAAGCTACCCTTGCCTCTCTCTCCTTCTTTCTATCTTTCTCTCTGTTTCTCTTTGTTTCTCAACGTATCCTAATACCCTCGCCTCGTACATCTTCATTCGCTCCGCCGTTTCTTAAACACTTAGATTTTATCACCGAGTGCAACGTGTTTCGCTACAGGAACATCATTCGTGAAACGTCCATCTTGTATTAAGCGCGCAAAACATTCTGTTTCGTTATCTGAAGAGATGTCACGACGAATTACCGGATCTCGTATAACTTTTTCTGTAGAATGATATTAAAAGGAGATTACTTGTTTAATTTTTAAAAATTGATTTCAAGCCGGTTAAAATTTCTTTCCTTTTTTTTTTTAATTTGGATTGACAATTAGCGATTTCCATGGTAAATAACGTTGTTCGAGACTGTCGTAAAATCCTACAATTTTGTCACTCTGAGCATTCCAATTTTTCAAAATGATCGTCATTAAAACAGAATTATTACGAAGAACCGCGTTGTCATGCTCGCGTCTCTCCAGAGAGGATAGAAAGAGAGATAGAGAGAGAGAGAACACGGTCGACGCCGTCCCACCCGAGCCGATATCTTTGACCTATAAATTATAATATGTAAATCGCGAGAGAGCAGAAACATCGAGGGGTCGTTGCGCGTTCGCGAGGGTAGATAGGTGGTCTGGCAATTACAGAGGCTTACTGTACATACAAATTGCTAGATACTCTCTCCCTTCCATATTCTATCTCCCTCTGCACCCTGTACTCTCTTTCACTCCGGTACCATTTACCATCTCCCCCTCCCCTACAACGAGAGGCAACCAACGAGTAGTAGAGAAGCGGCGCAGTTATATGAAAGCAGCCACTAGAAGGGTATTACCAAAGTAAGAAGTCCGCTTGATGGCTTTGCCCGTAACTTGGTTTTTCGCTCCTATTCCTCTTCTCCTAATTCTCTTCTCCATAAACCTTTGTCGAGTGTCCTTACACCGTCCGTAGAACTCGCTCGTATTCTCCATAAACCTTGGTTAGAACGTGCTTTAGAACGACACATCGGTAAACGTGTCGCATTTGCTTTCCCTTGTAAACTAAGAGGATTTGCTTCACTTCGAAACACCAAGCTCGCGAGGAGTACTTCTTCAAATTTCTATCATCCGATAGGTGGTGAGAACAACCGTCTACCAACCAAGAATGTACATTGTTCAAGCTTTGTGTGCACTACAGGCACTGGATAACTAAAATAGACATAGACACCTCGTTGAGATTCGGGTCAGCAACGCCACAACTCGTGTCCTCTCTGGCTACCTACGAAAGCGAGATGAAGGTTGAACAGTAGTAGAAGGGACCGAAGGGAGAACATAAGAGAGACAGCCTGTTGGAGGATGAGAAGGTAGATAGCGGACAAATTATCCACCTTACTCATCCCTTCTCAGCTTTCTAAACCATCCACCTATCCAGCCATCCTGTGGGAATCTCTTCCTTCGGAACCCCATGGACCTAATAGCTGCCTATGGGGACGCGATGGGACTCCCGATGGACTGGACGAAATCTCGTGCATTGTGCAATCCAACCTGTACATTCCCTCTTCACTCTACAGCTTCTCTCTCGCAGATGAACGAGGAGGGAAGGAGTATATTCCTTCCAATTTGCCAGGGTTGTGCATTCGACGGGAGATCGAAAGATATTGTGGGAAGAAATTCTCCTTTTCTTCTTCTCCTTTCGTTTTTCCTACTCCTAAAACCCCCCTTCTTCTTCAACTTCGTTCGTTCGTCCGTTCATCTTCGTGGTTCTATTCTACTTTTCCTTCTACGCCAATGAACGACCGACGATTCTTCATAGCGTACAGGTGGATTCGTTACTTCCTCCATCGGTCGAGTTCCTCTTTCTCGAGTTTTAAACGAGCCTCGGTAAACACAATGCTCTTAATGAGACACAGACGGGCTCGCCTTAATTCTTAACAACGTTCGCATTTGAAGAGGGCTGAAAGCGAGGATTGCAAAACAAGAATCAGCATTGTGGTGAACCGGGGACACTGTTTTATCGAGTTTTCAGCGTAAATACCACGTTTCATTTTCCCTTTTCTTTCGTAACGTAACCACGAGACACGGCGAACCAGCGGTTTCAGGGGAAAGAAAAACCGGATTCACTCGGTGGACTCGACGTAAACGCTTTTCTTTATAGGTCGAATTAAGGCGAGTTTACGCGCGATGTGTCAGTATCCCTGGTTTACGAGGAGCGGTGACTCCCGTAAACCCTGTTGGTCAAATAATTCCCTGTGATATTGTAGCGGAAAATCCTATAAAAGCGCGTTTCACCGCGTGGATACACGCGTCACAAAAAATCATTACCGTATGCATAATTTTCATACTAGCCCGCAACGGAATTGCACTTTCTTTTTTTCTGTTCTAACGGTGTAACCATGCAATAACGATGGCCAACGTTACCACAGCTTTTCTATAAGCCCGCGATTCTTATATATTTTATATTTCTGAATAATAATAACGTAATCGCTTTTGACTAAAATAATCTTCTCTAATCGTTGGAAAATGTTATCCTATTTGTGATAGCGTTAGATCTTACATTATGCAACTAATCAACAAAAGAACGTTCAAACATGTTAACTAAGCACGTGAATTCCTATCGAACTTCGTCAACTCTGAACCCTCGAAACTTCACATTAACACGTTCGTAGTTTTAATCACAATTAAGTTCTCTACCAAATTCCTTAGGTTAGATAATCTTAGTGTTACAACGCTTACTGAATGTAAAACAAACTTAATCAGTCGTCACAAAATTATTAAGATCCTCAGAAAATTATTCAATCTGGAATCTCGTAATACATATTTTTACAGATATTTGATACTAACTTTGGCGAAGAAATTTAATTTAAATTATATAATACTTTCTGTACGAGCACAATGGAAGTTTTAATAGTTATGAACGTTAGTTAGTAAATTTTTAATCTATCATATTAATTGAAATAAAATGATCAGTTCTGGATGTCATCAAAGTCCAAGATTCAAAGATGTATCTATAAGTCCTAAAATTACCTTGCAACAATTAACGTATTAAAGACATTAATCCTCTATTCTTCTATGTGACTGGGAAGTTATGTATACCATTTACCCAAGTTTCATAAATTTTATTTTATTTATTGATTACTATATCGTTACACTATCACATTATTCCTAGCCAATTTTTTTACGATAATTAAATATTAATTCTTACTCCTCTCGGTAAAATATAAAATGTTGCGGAAAACTCAGGTTACAGAGTGTTAACAAACTCGTGAATAATTAACAAGTATGAATAAATCATCGATAATAATAGCTGATACGTACATAAACACGATAGAATCAAAGTAAAAATTATTCATTCACGAACAAATCGAAACTGAAAGCGACACGGGCAATAACACTATGCCCGTAAAAAGCATGTCTCCAAAGTGGAAGTTCTAAGCGGTGTACAAGCGTGGACGGGCGTATGAAAAGAAGAAGAGAATGGTTGGAGAGTAAAGCAGCAGGGTAACAACGACCACGTTGCCGAAAACTCCGTCGATGAAGCCAGAAGAGGGTGGATAGAACGCGAGGACGATTGTAGAGTGGAGGCAACAAGAGGGATCATTTGAGGAAGATGTAACACGAGACCGTCTACCCGCTACGGCTCATAAAACCGCGCGTTTTATGCTGATGGCCCGCGTCTCGGAGACATTGGCACAGAGAAAAGAAGCGAAGAAAAGGAATACACGGGCCGAGAGCTACGGTAGCGTCGATAAGGGGTGGCCAAGCAAGCGCGACCGGCCAAGTGAAAAAACGATGTAGGCCGATGAGGCTCGTTTCTCTTGAGATGATTTTGGCATCGGAGCCAAATGCAAACTCCAGGTGTTACTCGTGCACGATTTCGTCTATTTTCACCAATCGTGGCGAAAGTGGAACTACACCATCGAGAGAAAATTTCAAATCGCCATCATTTTTCTCGGGATTTCTTCAATCAGAAATTGAACTTATCGAACGTAAATCTGGTAACGATTCGAGTAAAAATAGCGCACCTCTGATATTAATTGTTCCAATGATAAGTTAACTGTAATTATTGTCAAGTTTAAAAATTATAAATTTATTCGATTATTGTTTGAGCAAAATTATTTATCCTATTTGTACAGGTATAACCACATTATAATTTCTTAGCACTTTTGGGATAAGCTTTTTACAAATAATCAGATACTAATGTACTCCGAGCTCCCTATACGTTGTTCCATAATTGCATTTTATGCTGCAGACATTTTTCTTCATACTTTCCCTTAGTTTGTCATAGTAACGACCTACTTGCATTTACCGCCCTTTGTAAATTTATCGTTAATATCGCTTAATAAACGCAAGAGACATTGCAATTAAGCACACTGTGTCGTATTTTACTGTTTCAGAACTGGAAAATGCCCATTTTTCTCACTGTCTTTCCGTTAACCTTAAGCAACCCGGAAGAGAGTAAAAAAATGCGCGCAAAGTTTCATATTTTCTCCATAAAATACTTTGTGTTGATTATCGATCATCTTATTCTTATATTAAGAAGAAATTATATTTATTAATTTATTTTTTTTAACCAACTTAAACTAAATCTTTTAAAAATTTGAAATTAAACCTTGCAATAATTTTCTATTATTAAACATCACAACGCATCCTCCAAACTTTTCATATTGTACCTTCGATCTTTCATCGTTGATCTATTCTCCTGATCGGGCCAACGCTTCCTGTGTCCTCGATTATGCTGGAATCGATCGGAAAAGAAATACGAGCGTACGTGCCGTTAGACAGCGCCGTTTTGGTTGGCAAAGAGCTTGCAATTTTAAAGTAGCTTGATCCCTCGAAAATCCTCTACCTGACGTCTGTACGTCTGACCAGGTACGGCCACGAACTACTTACAGCCACTTTGCCACGAGATCGATAACAGATTCGTTGTCACATGAATTATCAGAGGAAGGTGAAGTAGGAAAGCAGAAAGGAAGAACGAGGAACCACGGTGGTTATACACTTTTTTTCTACCCTGGGACGGCATAATCACAGAGCGAGATTAATCACTTTAACAGGCTGAAGCGGCGGCTTAAAAAGTCCTTTAAAACCGCGCAGTCATCTCTTGCCCGACACTTAACGCGTTACGTTCTTATTTTGCGACGTTTATACCGCGCACATACCGTGATAAAAAAAAAAAAGGAGAGAAAGAGGGAGCAAAAAAAAAAGAAACAGGATTTCACGCGGAGTTTATTCGGCGGGGAGTTAATTGCGATGTTACCTGTGCTTGGAGGCATCGAAAATACAAAAAACAGAGCATGGAGCGTGGTGTGGCTCGTACATGGGGTAGGAAAGAAATTAAGTGGATTAGTACCCCTAATAGCGAGACAGCGGTAAACTGAAATAAATATGATGCTCACCGAGGGTAACAGGCTGAATGTAATTATGCTACTAAGCACTTAGTAATTTCCAACCGGAATAAAGACACCTATACACACATACACAGACACGCGCACGCCTGTATACGTAAAAGATAAAGTGTGGAATGAGAGGTAGTAACATCGAAACGATGAAGGAAGAAGTTAAAAAGTTATCGGGTATCTGGATCTCGTTACAAACCGATACTTTCGTGAGAATACACTTAAGCAATCATTTTTTATCCTCATATTGGCCCTTCTCGGGAGACCATTTTTCCGAATACAATTGAATACGATCACCGGGAGAAATAAATTCCACGATAGAGAAGGGAAATGAACAGCGACGTGCACAGGGCTTAGAGAGGCGGAGAGGAAGTGAAGATGGAGGAGGTGGTGGAGGAGGGGAAGGGTGCAGACACAAAGAAACGAGGGCGAGCCGTTAAAAGTTGAAGACGCGTTTGCGCGGAACTGTTTCATTGTAATAGCCAAAGTTCTCGGTCGCTTCGTTCGTTCGCCGTGGCCTTTATTATTTTATATTTCGTGGCGCGCCGAGATAACAGAAATTATACTTACGTTTCAAAGTGAAACAACCGTTAGCGGGCGACGCGAAACTTTAATTCGCGACGATACTCGCCGAGACCCTCCTTACAGAGTCCCTCCCAATTCCACCTCCTCACCAACGCCACGCTCGATTTCATCTTCACGAATATCCGGTCTTTCTTGCCTAATACCGAAGGGATTCATGTTCCACGTTAATTTCATCGGGCGGATAGAGAGATACGTAGCCCCGACTGGCATCGAGAAATTTGGAAAATTTCACTGCGAGAAGTAAGTATCCGAGGACCGTCAGGAAATTAAACCGCTAATGAGACCGGTCACAAATGGATCGACGTTAAGCCTTCCGTTCCGTCTGTAATTACTTCTTCGCCCCGTTACCGTCTTTTTTAAAACTTGGAACTCGTTAAGGTAATGCCGACCACGACGCCAAATTGTTATCGCAAGCTCGTTCCACCCTTGAACGTGAATTTATGAGGGTTAGGTGCTGCGGAGCTTAATGTTTACGAATCGCGAGCACGGGGATTAGGTGGAACGCCAAACAACGAAATATGTCGGTTTAAGTACTTACTCCTCTGCGATGTTTCAGTGGTTCTTAACGCTTATTTAAGAGTAATCGATGGAGTTGTCTAAATTTAGATAAGTTCTACTGAGAAATTTATTGATAAGTAAAAGAAAATTTAACTGCGATTAAAAAATGAAAGTATCTCTCTTTATTGGTAAATACTGCTTCTTTAATTCTGTAACTAATACTTAAATTAATAAAGAGTGTTGCCTGTATCTTAGTGGCTTCATAAATCGCACCTCATCGATTTCTTTTTTATCGATGAATATAAATAATATGTAGCGATGAAAATATGAAATATCACGTCCTATTTTCTGCGACATGCAAGTATTTAAAAAAATTAGGCAAGCTTGATGTAACTTGTGACCAATTTACTTGATCTGATTATAATTCAATAATGAAGCTTTATTCTATATCTTTGCATCTAATCGTATATATTACATGAAATGCATAGTATGAATTTGTGAAACTTGCAGATTTCAAAAGTAAAAAAAATAAAAAATTTGTTACTATCCTAATTATTAATTGTAAATAGTCAAGAAACTAATGTGAAATAATGAACATAATACAGATCATCTTAAGTGACACAATTTCCCTACATTATAAAACATTCAACCACCAAATCTGCAGAATTTCAAACAGCTCCTCGAAATACGGGAATTTCCACTTTCACTCTACACGTAGACGTTTTGCAATTCCAAATTAATATCGTCAACCGTTCTCGTGACGCGTTTCTACGACGCGTCCAGTTAGTTAGAGAGGCGGACACGCAAGTACTCCTCCGACATCCGCCTAACACGCACGAGTGCGTTCGACGCACGTGTTACGGACCGGCCGCGAGATACACGCATGCACGATCGTATATAATATAGTGGATCTGCGTCCTCTGTAATGTAATCATGGCTGACACAATTAATCACTGGACCATCCAACCCTGCCGAACCATTAGCGATCGGGACACTCGGTTTCACAGGGGAATGCGTTTCGCGTCTCCACGCGTCTGAAAATGCATTGTATCTGTGCACGAGGGCACAGACACTCGATGTCACTAACGACACACGAACGCACTTACGCAAACGTTGAAACGTAAAAGGAAGGGTAGAATTTTGAAGAGGCTCTGGAAGATGCGTCGCGCCTCTCGAGCGTAGATTAATGAGTTCAAGTTGCGTTGGAAATCAGAAATAACGAGTTTGTATGCGACTTAATGATTTATCGAGAGTGACTAAGCTGTACACATTGAAAATAGGTTGAGGAATTTTTATAGAAATTCCAATATCCGTGGTTTTAAGTAGATATGTATGATACTTCAGAAATTAAATTTAAAATTGAGTTTATTAATATATCTTACATGACATAGATCTAGAATGAATGACTTCGATGCAGTATAAAAATCATTTATTTCTTATGTTAACACGTACAAGATTTACATTAACAGTATGGAAAAAGATCACTTTCGTATGCTCTCTCATCGTGAAATAAAATTTGGAATTTTTAACTTGCTGTATTTTACCATTATACTCACCGTATACTCGTGCTTGTTATATAATGTATAAATAAGTAAAAAAAAAAACATGTAAATTATTACCACGAAAGTTGAAGAAAAATACTATACAGTGATAAAAATTTTATCAGATACGTTAATAATAATACAAAGTAATGAGAATACTTGTTTATACACTTAATGTTGTAAGATGACGCATAGAAAATTTGAATTTAATCTAGAATCGACGAACCCTCCCGTTTACAATTCCTCCGTCTAGTTGACGCTTAATTTTCGCGCAGTAACAGCGATCGCCTGGCAGTGTTCGAGAAATCGATGCTCGTTAGATTGTTTTCGTCGAATTTCCTCACGTAACACGGTGCCGTGATTAATTGGCAGCGTTGTTTCTCGTTAGTTTATTATATGATGAAGCGACTCGCCTATCGACTACCATCGACGGCTGATTGGCTACGGTATCGTGAAAATCTAGTTCGGAGACACGTCACCGCGCATGGATCATATTAAGCGGAACGCAGGCAGGCCACGATGCTGAAAGCATAGCCGATCGATGTGCAAAAGGGGAATCGCAGACATCGCGGCAGCGAGTACCAGAGTTGATTAACTTCACTTGGTCGGGCGAGTTGAAAAACCTTCGATACGATCTTTATCGTGTACCGTAAAGGACTACTACCGCCGGTAATTAATTATACAGAAGAGGAAGTTCACGGAAGTTTTCTCATTTTTTCCATGAAAAGATCTTCCTCTCCCTCTCTCTTCCTTTCTACTTCTCTTTCTTCTTCTTCTGCTTCTTCTCCTTCTTCTCTCTTTCCATCTTTATGAAGTTCCAGCACGATCATTACTTTTAATAGAGCCTCCAGAGCGACCAACAACTAAATCTCGTTGCGAACTGATCGCGACGCGCAATCCCTACTTCAACATTGAAGCTAATTTTCCGACGCAACTACCGGAAGTTAATTACGCTTCTTTCTGTTTTCTTTCTTCCTTTTTGTTTTTTTCTTTTTTCTGTTATCAAATTGGCAAGAGTCGACGCTCCAAGAGACAAGATGCTTCACCCTTAAATTTTATATTCCCTTCGGCGAATTGAATTACGTTTGCTTCTCGAAGTTACATCCGTCCCTTTCCCTCCTCCTATCTCCGCCTCGACGTTAATTACGAAGTAATGCATGCAAAGCTGTGTGCGAGCGCGAAAATCGTAAGAGTTAAGTAACGACACAGACGAGTCGCATCTTCCGCACTCTGGTAACGACGAAGGAACAGGATATGGTCCATTGACGATATAGTGAGAAAAGACGAGGAAGTAAAGAAGAGGGAAGCAATAATACGGGGATCTTTGGAAAACGGCCAAAGTGTCAGCCGTAATATTATAGTCGTTACGTGGAACATCCCAAACGTACGTCCTGCGAATGAGCATTTTATTCTCTGACACTGTGCATGCATACACACGCGTCTCGTTTCCGTACAAACAACCATCCTGTGGAACATTTTACTTTCACCGCGAAGAAATCGACCTCTGAATCGTACCACGCCATCTTCGATTTCTCCTCTTTCGTCGATCGCCACCTTCTCTTCTAATCACCTGTTTCTTTTCTCTTTTTTAACCTCCGTGCAAAGTGGATATAAATAGTATCGTGTCACCGGAGCATATTTTATAATTGCCCTCACCCTGAAAATTTCGATGAAATCACCGTTAAGTACAACAAGACGAATTGCATTTTATTTCTTTAACATAAGAAAAGGCAGGAGAAGCAAGGCGATGCAACTGAAGCGACAAAGGGATGACATACGTGTAAGTAGATGTATTGTAAGAGAGCAAGAAGGGAAAAAAAAGAAAGGACAAGGAGCTGTAGTATGACCGAAGTATACGAAGCATCGGGGAAAAGTTGGTATTATCATAATAATAGCTGAAGCCATCATCTTTTCCGCGTTTTCTTCTCTCTCTCTCTCTCTCTCTCTCTCTCTCTCTCTCTCTCTCTCTCCCTCTATGGCTCCCCCTTAAGGCAACTCTCGAGGCTCCTTTCTCTCCTCGACAGTGCTTCAAGAAGCGGAGCCTAATAGCGCTCACGTTTTGTACATTTACAAATTTAAAATGATAATTTTCCCGTGGGTGTGGCAAGCCTTCAGATCATTTGCGCCCTTTCATCGTTCTCTTATTTTCCATCCTCTGCCAACCACACCGTAGGTCGATTATGCTTGCTTATAAAAAAAATCTGTAACCAGATACTTTCGTCCGACGTTTGTCAGATGTCGCACACAAATGTGTGCGATTACGATGAACGCGTTATTGCCCCAAGAGGATAATAGGAATAGTATGTTCCTCACAGTTGTTTATGTATATACGGGAAATGAAGAGAAGAGGAAATTGATACTTGTCCTATGTTTTTTCGTCATACCGAAGGTTTGTTTTCGTGTTCATAATGTGTCATTGACTCGAAGTGTTATTTAAAAAAAAATTTGTTAGATTACGATATACATAGAGTCATACTTACTAGTAATTCCCAATCGGTGTCATTCACGAGTACCAAAATTCCTGGTCGACTGTACGGATAAAGTAGTATAATTTAAACAATTTTGATAAATATTTTCTGTAAACATTGTATTTTATACAGATCAAGCTAAAACTTTGGTGAAAGTGAACTGTGCTGCCCTCTTGTGCAGTCTTGTGACACTGGTAATTCGCCATCTTGTCGAATTCGCAAGTGCGAATTTAACACAACATACTGTATTGTGTTTGTAGTGCGACACGCGTGTCACTGTAAACTCTACGCGAGCCAAACAGAGGATTTACTTGTACGATATTCTAAACTGTTATTTAGAATATCTGTCGGGCGTGCACAGGTATATATAAAATGAATGAACAACTTACACGCTGTCCGCTTGTATGAAAAGTTCCGGCCGTTCTTTCAAGAGGTTATCTTTCAGCCAGAAAAGTAACTTTTGTATAGTCCCTATAAAATTTTCACGTGGCAAATTAAAGCTACACCGAAGGACATTTCCAATACTTACATTCGTTTCCAGGTAAGTTCACCTCGTGTTTTTTTTTCTTGTTGAAAAGCAGTTCTGCCCCACCCCTGAAATTATTTAGCGGATAATTTTATTACACCTATACCGTTGAATTACCGGAGAAGTTTGGTTAGGTTCGTAAGTTCGATGTTACCCGAATTCGATGGTTATAGAAGTTCCGCTACCTTCGTTAGACATCTCTTCTTAAATTTTCCCTAAGTCTATATCACTTTGCAATTCTTATCTACTATTGTCATATAATTGTAAAAAAAAAAATATCGTTAACCGCGCATAGAAACAACGTAATGGTAATATAGTTCAATTCCACCGTTCCTTCTATTCAACTGGTCAGTAATGTATACGGCCCTCACAATAGATACTATTTTCCGTACTTAAGATTTATTTTAAACAGTTCTTTTTATATACTGTGATGTATGGTTTTTTCTTTAAAGTTCATTTCATTCGATAACAATATGTGTACAGATATTTACAGTAATTGGTAGTCGCATATTGTTCTTTATTATGAAATCAAAAATGATAAATCGTTTTCTAATGTTTATTCATGTTTGCTAATATTATAATACTATTATGTAAAATCTTAGGCAATTAAAGGATGAAATATAGAACAAGTGCCCCTTAAATGCCACGCAAAGTGTACACTCCTGTATATTCGCAGGTCATTAGTCTTCAATAATTGTTTCTAATTGTAATTCGGAGATTCTTTTGTATATGATTAACGCTATTCGACGAATCAATAAAGACACAGTAATTGGGAATAGTATTGAAAAAAATGTCGATAATCTTAAAAAATACACAACAACAAAAATACGTTTGAAAAAAAGTGTAGAATATGCGAATGGACTGAGATGCAGGTGCCATCAGCGGCAGCTGTAATGGCGGCCGTCGAAAAGTGCGATTGCGTGCGTTAAATGTCTGAAAAACAAAATAGTTCGGCGTTCAATACACTTTCGGATAATTCAAACTTTTCAGAATCGTATAATCTCGCATAATCGTAGTACATCTTGTGTGTTGAGTATCAACTTTCACAATGTCGGAAGAAAACGAACATACTTCGGAGGACACCGAGACAGAAATGAATACCGAAAGTCACAGTAAACAACAATCGAAAAGTGAGACGAGTATATTGAACAATGAAACGGAACAACCGATGTTGGAAGATGAAGAAATGCCAACGTATATCAGCGTATCGAGTCCGTCGAGGCGCGAAGATTCGGACCTCAATAATACAAAACAACAGGATAGAATTCCAGTAGAGGAAGACCATAGTCGAAGTCCTTATCCTAGCGATGATCAAGGAGGTGGTAGTATCTATGTATTATCTTCTGGAGAGGAGAGTAATCATGGATATAATGATGAAGAGGATGATGAATATGCAGATACTGATGGTAAGTAAATAACATAAAAATTTCATTTGGTAACAAAACAGATCACTTGGTACATTCATTTCCATTACAATTAATACCTTATGTAGAGATGGATGAAATGGATCTTGAAAATGAACATGACAATGTAATGTTAGAAGGTGAAGAGGAAGAAGATGAAGATGATGATGAAGAAGGAAATCCATTGAGATTGCATCATGAAGATTTTGATGATGATATGAATTATGATCCAGAATATTTTGATAGAGTGTCTGATGACTTTGTGTTGAATACCAGATTGAAACATCACCCTAAGGAAAGAAGTTTATCACTTCAAGATTTAAGCATGACCAAAAGCTATGACAATTTACCGTTTAATAAGAAAAGGCATAGCCTGCATATTTTTAGGTACAATTATTCAAATATGCACCACAATCACGTAGAAGATCCTGTTACACATAAAAAGCAAATGGGACCACATAAATATCAACATGTGGAAAGCAAGGTTAGACAGTACATTAGAGATATAAAGGAGCAAAACAAAAAATCATTAGAGAAACGTATTAAAGAACAAGAATGTATAATGAATAAAAGTCATGAAGAGAATGAAAGTAAGTGTTTTATTATTTTACAGTTTGAGTATACATATTTAGAATATAAATAATTCTATAAGTTAATCAAATTGCTATTTCTTTGTTTATAGATAAAGATACTGAGCAATTGAAGGTAAAAGTTACTAGCAAAACCATAAAAGATTATGCAGAAAAGGCTATCAAGGATTTGCAAAGAGAAGAAAATGAAGATGGTGCTTCGAATTGTGATACAGGACAAATAGTAGAAAATGGTGGAAATAACAAAGCTTCTAACAAAGGAAATGAAGGCCAATACAAACATGTTCGAAAGGACACCGAGTATAATGATATACAGAGCGGAAAACGTGCACAGAACTGCGACGATAAATTAGAAAAACGGAATGGTTCTGTAGATATTAATAAACATCATGTTGAATATCAGAATACCACAGACAGAAATGTAAAATTTGGTAATGCAAATCAACCCTCTTTGGTTAATGGTCATCAACAAACACCTACATTTATTAATCTACGTACGTTAAGTTATGAGGAATATCTGCATGATACCTCCAACACAGAACAGGGAGAAGAGTCTGAAGAGAAACCAGAGAAAAATGAATCGGAAGAATATAACGATGCGGAAATGATAAATGCACAAGAAATTGATAACAGTAACACAAGTTGTCCGTTGAAAATTGAAAACGTTAAGAGTATACGCATAACGCAAGACGAATCTGAAAATTTAACTTTCGCGAAAATCAGTCCGACTTCAGTTCGTATGAATACAGAGAACACCGAGATAATTCAATTGAAAGTTCAGCTTACTAAAAAAGACGAACAGTTCCATAATCTACGAGATGCTTATCGGAAAACACTGGCGGAAAATATGAAAATGAAACAGGAATTAGATGCTCTAAAAAAATCCCTGGCTAAATACGAAGGTGAAAGTAAAACATGTGAAACGAAAATTGCATCTGTACAAACTGAAGTAATCGTAGAGTCTACTTCCAATAAAGGTACTACATCTTCGGGAGAAACGAACAATAAAATGTCTACTAGTAGCGTTGCGTCTACAGTAAGTTCTGGTGATCAATGGGCAGAGAGTGCTTACAGTCCAGCTATATCAATTAAACCACCCGATTTGACCCCGATTCTTAATTCTGATGATAGCATTGTACTCACCGACGGTACAACTCCAAGAAAAATAGCGCATCCGATATCTCGAACATTTATCACTTCGTCGCGAATTTTGCAAACGCTTTCAAATATAACGCAAGGCAAAACAAAAGTTGAAAGTCCTTTGGTAAAAGATACAAATCAGAAGCGATTAAATGAGAATTCAAATCAATTGTTGAATTTGGCTTATAATTCTTCAATTCATGCTTCCAGTTCGAAGAAAAGAAAAGCAACAGAAATGCTTGGTCCTTCTACCTTTGTTCAACCTTTTAAAATACCTCATACTTCCGTAGAAATGGAAAGAAAAAATAGTACCGACACAGCTGAGGTAGCATTTAAACGTTCCGAAGAAAATGCAAATTCGAAATCAAAGCAGGAGGTAAAAACGTTTGTTAATAAAAATGATGATTCTAACTCTGTAGAAGTTAAGATGGAAGAAGCAGATGATCACGAGGACAGTGTAAAATGTTTCGTATATAGAGATGATGAAAATAGCAAAAACAGAAGTTTCTTAATTCAAGCAGAAGAACCGACGAAAAATAGATTGAACGATGAGAAAAATCGTACGCAAGAGTGTGGGCCATATTTATTGGGTAATCTTGAAGTAAGAATGTCCGAAATAAATGGAACAATCAGTGTTTGGGGTAAGGAAATAAATCATGAATCTGCGAGCGATAATGAGGACGATCCGGAGGTATTTATAAGATCACCTGAGAAACAAACCTGTCATTGCTGGCAAAATATATCATCACAAACTAGATTCAATAGAAATCCATTTGTGTGTTCAACTAATAAAAAACAGAGAAACCCGTTGAAATTCAATAGATCGAATATTTCTCCATGTTCTCACAATTTGTCGTTACATTCGATAAAAGATGCATCTTCTTCCTTAATAGATGATATAAGTGATAAAAGACATATGGGTAACTATTTGAGCCCAAATACGTGTGTTCCTTCTTGTGAAAGATGCGATTCCTCGAAATATCATAAAGAATGGTCAGCGTGTAAAGGTACCTCGAGTTCACAAGAAAAATTACATTCCTGTTGTATGCACCATACAGAAGTTCTAGATAAAGATTATAATTATGGTTCATATCATGAGAAACAAAAGTATGATAGTTCTAAGTGTTTTAAAGATAAGTTTCATGATAAAGGGATGCGAAGGAATTCGTACAGAAATACATTCACGCCAGATTCGAAGAATCATTCACGTGGAAATATGATGGACGCTGCTGCCGAAATGAACGAAGCAATTTGCAAGTACCATACAACATACCGACGTTCCCTTCAAAATGTGGTGGATTGTAGTCCGCATTCGAAATGTTGCAACACTGTTAAAGACGTTTCTTGTGCGTGTAAATCATCTTTGGACAATATAAGTAATCATGACAATTTCGACATTCATTCATCTAATCATAGTCTTTCAAACAATGGCGAAGAAGACCCTCTAATTACACATAAACGATCTAACGAAACACCTGAAGTAAGATAATAAGGACATAATTACGAATCTATCTAATTTATTAGATTTTTCGCGTTTGGTGCAATGTTTTCTGTAAAATTCTTTATGTATAGACGAGACAACGAAGATTAAGCGGCAAAAGGGTAAGAGGTATACTTATGGATCTCTTACGAGGATGTGGAGATTGCCGCAGTAATAATACTAGCGGTTTAAATAAGAGCGGAGTTCAACAAAAAGAAGCATCTTTCACGGCAAACGGTCCTCCGCAAATAAAAATTTCTTCTACATCCGAACCTACATGTTCCAGTTCTACACAGTGCAACAGCAGGTAATTTTACCTTTTTATACCATTGTAAACATACGACGCACAATAAATATACTATTGTTTTTGTACTTACAGGTGTTGTCATGCATATGCACGGCGGATTGAGACACAGCTTGAGGAATTCCGAATGGAAATGGAAAGAGTACGATCACGTTCAGATGCAATCCTCAAGATGCTCAATATGCTTCACTCTGTGGATATGAACTAATGAAACTTATCAACTCTTAAATAAGTGCTTTTTCCTTGTACAAATCACTATTTTAATTTCTTTAAGTTCAGATATGCACCATCATCTCAGATTTTATTATTTCCCTCTTCTACTTCATTGCATATAAAAAAAATACGTGATCGATTTATTAAAATAAAATAAATAAATATTAAAAAAAAATAATAAAAAGAAATAAGAAAGGATGCTACATTGTATCAGATAAACATCATTTGTACTGAAATGATTCAATTTTTGCGACACCTGACAAATTATAATCTCAAACAAATTTCATATGATTTTTTTATATCGTACATTTATTATTTTTAATAGAACTTAATTTGTTTTACGGTTTCATAAATATATTGACGTGTAGAAACTGAGAAATTTTGATTACATTTTAGGACAATGTTTAACATGTAATTTAAGTAAGGCAACGAGACGTATTATCGACAGTTCAATATTAATTAAATTTCCTATTAATAATTGCAGTCGCAGGAATCGAATCCCGTTCCAGTCTCTCCGGGTAAAACACCAGGTGGAACCTCTCCTTGTCCCTTAAAGATATTACTGTAAGATGTTTTCAGGTAATTTACATGACCTTGCAGTGATCTTATTCGACCTTGAGCCTGTTCAAATGCCTCGTTCAGATTGTTTATTTGACCTTGCATTTTTTGTCTGATCTATAAAAGATAGAACGGAAACAAAAAAAAAATGAATTACAGCTAATATTTAAACGGCGGTAACTTAAGTATTTCAATGACGAATTACTTCATCTCTGTCTTTCTGCGCAGCTCTTGCAGTCGCTCTGCACTGCGCTAACTGCCTCTCCATTTCTGCAATTTGTCCTTGCATCGATCTTCTCACAGTTTCGCATCTTTCCTTCGTTCTTGCTACTTGCCTCGCGGAATCTTCTCGAACCTTTAATAGGCACCGAGATTAACATATGTATTCATAATAAAACACAGGGAGCTAATACCTGATCAAGCATCGCCGTTAATTGAGTAGTTTCGTGTGTCTTCTCATCGATACGTTTCTGCAATTGCGCTTCATGCTCCTCGAATCTCGCAAGCGTATTCTTCATACGCTCGTTCTCGTGCCGCAGCTCCGCGTTCTTTCTCTCCAATTCGTCAAATCGTCCTGAACCATGACCTCTTTCATCCTATGAATCATGTACGTTTACAAACGTGCAATTTTTTCTATAAAAAAGAAAGAAAAAGAAAATACAAAGACAATAACCTGAAGTGCTTGATGTTCACTGCGCAACACGTCCAGTTGATTTTGCAAAGTTTGAATCTTGTCCTTGCACCCTATTACCTCGCGCGAGAGATCCTCGCAGTTACGTTCCGCAACCAAACGCATCTGTTGCGCTTCTTGAAGCTTCACTTGCGTTTGCTTCAAAATATCCGGCAGAGGCGCAAGTTCAGCGAGCTTTTCTTGGAATTGATTCTATTAAGAAAAGAAAAAGAATGATGATAAAATATGTCGATAATTATGCACGTGTAAACATCTACGCACTTTAACCCTCCCGATTTCCAAGGTTACATTTTCATTCATCCTTGCGTTATCCATTTCCATAAGATCAAGCTGTCGGCGTTGTTCTTCGACTTGCTGCTGCGCCTATTTTTTTTTTTTTTTGTAATTTTACACGTGTTCAGATTTTTAAATAACATATTATGAATGCATACCTGCAAATATTTATTTCGATAGTCTTCCAGCTGTGCAGCTTGATCCTGGATCAATGATCGCAATTCTTCGAGCTCGTCCTGCGCTTCTCGGAAACGTTGCTTAAAGACAATCAACGTTTGCTCTTGCTCGATCATCTGTTCCTTAAATCCTGTCGTTACAGATCAATTACAACGTTGAAAAATGAACGGATAAATCGAACAAGCACCTGCATATTTCTCTTTCTCTACTTCTATAGCTTTTAATCGTTCCAGTGCGTCCACAAGTTTGATGTCCAATTTCTCTTTCTCCTCGATGGCTTCGCGAGTTTGCTGTTTCAACTTATCAGCATCTGTTCTTAAACACGAAACCTCGCATAATTTGTTTTTGTAATCATCTTGTAGACGTGCATATTGCTCGCGTAGATCACGTAACTGTTGCTGAGGACACGTGCTAGCGCCCTTTTATTAAATAGCTGGTTTAGTTCGTGTTCAATTGCCTTCTGAAGTTCAATCTTACCATAGGGGCATTTATGCAAGGGCCAGTACAGGTTGAGGACGGAGCAGGTGGCATCTGTATACGATGAAAAACGATCTCACATGACATACGTTATCATAGTTAATGAAAATAAAAAATATCTGAAACTTCTATAAAAACATGTTTATTTCGTACAAAATTTTTGTAATCAGTAACAATTCTTCTCTCTTATAACAAACGGCATGCTTATTAATCACAACGAATTGTTGCCCATACAACCAAGTTGATCGAAATATTGCACGGATACCTTGGGAAGAGGTACAGGTAGAGGTTGCATAATTGGTACAGGAGGTGAGAATGGTGGTGGGGCAGGACCTTGACCATGATTCATAGGTGCAGGAGGACAACAGCCACATGGTGCACAAGGACCAGTACATTTTAATAATTTACGTTGTTGTTCCAATTGTTGACGTTCACGTTGTACGTTGGCAAGCTCGATCTGCATGTTGCGCACTTCGCATTCCATGCTACCCAATTGTTGCTCCTGAACGAATTACAAGTTTCATGACTATAAAAATCGAATTGATATTCGAATATATCTGGAAGATGTACTAGCTGTTTGGTACTGTTCCCATAGGCTGCTAATTTATTCTCCAATTCCGCCGGACATGTTCCTCTTGGAGGAGGAGGTGGCGGACAAGGCCCTGGACATGGTGTCTTGGCCATTGCTGGACTTCTACAACACATCTCATCAATTTGCGAGGACGATGTACTATCAATGCAAGCGCCGGTTATTGACGCACCACCCGCGAGCCTAGGTGAATCTGTAGATATTAAAATTCGTTAATTTGCAAATATACGATTTCTCAATTTTATGGCAATGTATTACAACTCACCTCCGCAAGGTAAATACGTGCGACTCTCCTGTTTCACTAAAATACATTAACGTTAATCTTTAACGCTAGATGAAATGTTATTGAAGGATAAATATTAGATATTACTGGTATATGTACCACATGTGGTATTAGGAGATAAATTCTCTAAACAACACTTGCACCGACAAAAATCGTCGTCTTGCTGTACCGTGGTGGTATATGAAATCGAACGTATAGGACGTGGACTTGATACTCCAGACGATATTCCACCTGGGCAGGTGTAACAAGGACTGGTGATGCGTTGATTCAAGCAAGCTAATTGTCGAGTCAATTCCACATTTTCCTTCACAACTATTCGCATTTCAGCCTGCAGCCCGCATACCTTCCTCTGAAGGCTCTCAACAGCAGAGTCCTTTTCTAACAATGCCTCTTCCAATTTGTATCTGATACGTTGAACGGGTTTACTTTTTACAATGTATACAAGATCACATGGCACATGTCAATTACGTCGTTAGGGAGATTGATCGATTTTCGTATATTTTTCTTTCGAACAGATTTTCAGTTGTTTTCTTCTTTTTTTTTTTTATTGGAAAATAACATTATCGGGTGTGTAAAATGAACTCACTTTCCACCTTCGAGCTGTGCGTTCTCCATCACTAATTTTTCTTGCATGGTCAACGATTCTGTTAATTTCCCTGTTAAACTTTGAAGGCATCTGTCCTTTCCCTTTTTCTTGCTGTCTGCCACTACAATTTTTGGAATTTCGTTTTCTGTGTTTCCACAGACAATTACTCTTGGAAGTCTAAATGAAACGGAAAGAAAGTTTCCAGTATACTCTTGAAATCTAAAGAGAAATATCGTAACGTACTGGTCTTCGGGATATTCGATTTGTGGCAAATCGAAGAGATCTTGACGTTTGTCCAGCTCGACCTCTATTTTCTTATCTATCATATCTATCTTATCTTTTAGACCGATTTCCTCTTCGATTTCTTCAGTAATGACCTGCAATTCGTTTATCCTATACGTTGCTAAATAATTTCCATCCATTGCTTATCATGATAAATAATTCGGAAATACCTACTGCGCTTGGTTTCGTGTACGGCAGCATATCGAACATTTTAGCAAATGTGGTGCTCGAATGATCGGCTAAACCCAACAGTCGTTGCAGTTTCCTTGTTATCTTCTCGTATTCGGCCAATTTCTTCATCACTTGATCCTGCTTCTCGTGAATCACCAGCGTATCATCATCCGTTAAATCTTTTTTCTACGAAAAAAAGAAAAATAATTCGTTTCCGAACTACAAATTACTCTTTTTCTACTTCTTATTTTTCTATATAAATGTTACAGTTGAGATTTCGGCTATTTCATTTTTCAACTGTTCGATCTCTTTCGAAAGCACCACGCAACGTTCATCCGCCTTCTTCATTTCCATCTTTACAGCGCTATCGGTTAAAGGAGATGAACTCAGTATCGATTCTTGTCGGCCACCAGGTTTAATTGGCACGCCTAAGCAAGATATACATTTGCCAATTTGTCTCTTCTTTAGCTTGTCTCCTTGTACAGTGTTTGTACAATTTTTCTTTCGTTTAGAATATTATACCTTCGCCGACACCAGGAGGAAGCGAATATGACGGAGGTCGCTCTTCCTCTTTCTCCTCTTTAACTACATCTTGCAACTCTACTTCTGGTTCTGCTGCTTTTTCTTCCTCTGGTTCAGCTGCAGTTTCAGCTTCAACTTCAGCTTCGGCTTCGGCTTCAGCATCTTGCTCGGGACCTTCTTCTATTACTTCTTCGTCAGCCATACTTAATAATTAGACGAGTTCATTATGAAACAATTATCGTTGATAAAATATAAACGAAAATTAAATATTTCATACTTGGGTGATTCGTTCTCTTCTCGATTTGTATCAACAGTTTCTTCGAATTTCGATATTTCTAGCTTCACCTCCTGCTGATCCTTCGCCGATTTATTTTTGTAGTCATCAATCTCATAAATCTATTCAAATGAAATTGTATCAATACAATGAAAATTAATCTGTTTTTAAATGTACTACTGAACCATTCGATTACTTATTAACTATTGCGTAATTTAAATACGAATAATACCAAAAATCACACCCGTTCAAGAATGTGCGGTTCAGTATCGATTTGTTGCTGTAGAAATATAGATTCTACAAAGTTCTTGGTATTTTTCGAGTGTCTTGATTGAAAAGAAGATACATGACCCTCTTGATGATATTCGATTGCCAACGAGCGTATATCCGGTAAATTTAGAGGTTTTTTCAAATCGAACAACGATTCTAGCGAACCGAACGCATCTCTTTTCAAGGACTCCTTATGTTCCGCGCCTTTCTTCTGTAACTTCGAACTACACTTTTGCAAGCGTTTCAAATCATTGAAACTTTTGGTCTTGGCGATTAAACCATCGAGATCGCGAACATGAAGAAGTTTCGGTGAATTTCTTGGAGAACAGGCAGGATTCCACGTACACGGTCTCCGCTTCTAAATTTAACGAAATTCTATTACTTAAAATATTCCTTCTTGTATAAGAAAGCTTTGTTTTACTCTTTTTCTTTTCACAATTATATCAAAAATACTTCATATAAAGAAAAAAAAAAAGACTTGCACAGTCGAAGATTGTCGCAAGTGCATTAAAAAGAATTTAACGAACATTTTACCTTCATTATTTTACCTTCGATACGACACCGTTTCTTCACTCAGTAGGGATGAGATATTGTACGATATTGTCGTAACTTCAGAAACGACAATCCCTTCAATTCCGTTAATTCACTGCAGAAATGGTATCGTAATCAAATTGCGTTGAACGATTTTCTTTTTCAAAATTATCTTTTTTTGTGTTGTTTTTATAGTTCTAAAAACTGTAACGTATTAAAAGAACAATCAATTGATAAATTTATTAATATTAGAAAGGGAATTAAAGTTTTTGTCAAATCTGACACTTACACATGGGAACCTTCAATTTCTACAAATAAGAATGTGAAGCATGCTTCATTTATTTTCACGTTATGCAGCTAAATACATATTTGAATTTGTCAGCTGTATCCAAGACGTATTCAACTTCTCGAAATTGTGAAGGCTCGCAACTACCGCAACTGAATAACCTCTAAGAATATTTCTATGCTTTTATCTTTTATATATTGTATAAGAATATTAATAATAATAAATAATACCGAAAACCCGTATTATTACTTTGAAATTAACGAACAAATAAATATACAGCAAATATCAATTAACAACGTTTAAAGATCTATCGATGTCGTGAATGTATGTCACGAAACTTCTTATTCAACATATGTTTGACATTCCAATAAACAGAAATAATAAAGAATATATGTAATAATTACAGTAAAATTGGTATAGAAAGCTATTTATTTTTATACAGACAACTATAATACATTGTACAATTTATTATACTATAAAAATTCGCACGACTCCTTTCACGATCAGCTGAAAGTATTTACGAAATAATGTTGTCATATTAAAACACTAAAAATTAACAAAAACAAGCTGTTATTTAACACTGTAAGTAATACACTTTTCTATCAAATGGATATGCGAAATTTTTAGTGAGTTACGACAATACATTCGTTCAGAAAGTTTACCAAATAGCCATTGTATGCAAACGCAATTAATGTCATATATCATGTAGCATGTTTACATAAAAAAAAAATGTAAACACATTTTTTCCATAGGAGAATCTAGTCGCTGTAAACCATGTTTACAAGGTTTATTTCATAAGTAGTTTAGTTTAAACTTTTATAAAATGGAGGTTATGGATTATAGTAAGTGTTTACAGCATATCAAGTAGAGCATAGCATTTATAATATAAATTTTAAAAAATTGAAGTATACGCATATACAAATTAATATAAGAACAATCGAAGAATTGTTATACTTTTTTCACTATTAAGGGCATAAAGAATATAAATCACTTTTTCTGTCATCAATCACAAAATAGAGGAACCCATGCATGTATATTTTTTATATTATAAATTTACAAGTTTTGTAAAATATTACAGCTGAAGAAATACCACAAATGGAGGCTACAGCTGAGGATTATTCTGAAGAGTCTGATAACAATGACAATCCTGATAATAATTTAGAAAATGATACTCAACCGGATGATACAAGTGAGTTTATTTTAAGTTTTATATATGTGCTGTTAATTAGATATTCTAAGTTTAGAAAATAATATAATTATAATATTACATCTCAGAAGATAATGATGACAATGAATCAAAAGCAAAGAAAGCAAAAGAAACAAGTTTAGATGAGTCTGAGGTTGATTCTGATCAGTCTTGTCCAATATGTATGGATTTATGGACTAGTTCTGGAGAACATCGTTTGTGTTGTTTACGCTGTGGACATTTGTTTGGGCACAGCTGCATTTTGAGATGGTTACAAAATTCTTGTACCAGTTCGAACCGCCGTTGTCCCCAATGCAATAGAAAAGCTACTGTGAAAGATATCAGAATGCTGTATGCCAAAAAATTGACATCAATAGATACCGCCGAGTTAGATAAGCTAAAAGAACAATTAAATAGTGTTACAACAGAGAAAAATCGCGTAGAAATGGAACTTTCGAAGTGTACCTTAAGACAAAAGCTGTTTGAACAACAAATTACTAGCATGAAAAATCGAATATTAGAACTTGAGAGCCAGCAATCAGAAATAACAGTACATTCGTACCAAAATACGCCTAAACATATGGTTAAAAAGTTTCATTTAGATCGCTCTATAGAAATATGCAAAGATGGTGGTTGTCGCGTGTTAGATTATAATCCCTGGTTCGGATTCTTAGTTGTATCTCAGAAGTCGACGAGTACATTATTCTCGGGTTACGGGATAAAAAAAATCGACTCAGATAAATTTCAACCACGTCAATTTATTTTTTTACACAATCAGCCTATAAGAGATGTTACATTTAATACAAGCCAGCAGTCGATGTTGCTTAGCGTTGGTTTCGATAAATGTGCAAAATTAATGGATATTCAAAATAACATGATCATGCACAGTTATCAAACTGAATTTCCATTATGGAGTTGCTGCTGGTCAGGTGACAATTCAAATCTATTTTTCGTGGGTGCACAGAATGGATCGATAACACAATTCGATATTAGGCAAACCTCTGGTCCTATTGAAATTTTAGACAATCCAGGTGATAGATCACCAGTGGTTTCTCTAGCTACAGTACCCTATAATCCTGGTACCGGTATAGGCGGCTTTATAGCATGTCGTTTAAATACTTGTTACACTTATGAACAAAAAGACTCGAAATATATTGCCAAACAGATATTCCTCGAAGGTCCGTTTGTATCCGTATGTTATGACCGAAAGAATAATCATACTTTAATATCATCTCGACCAAATGCTAGGCAACCTCATGCTAGGCATATAGTATGTACCATAGAAAAAGGTAATGACGAATCAATTATTTGTAATGTAGTACACACATTTCACGCTGGTAATTCTCAACAGTTATTGTCTCGACCATGTTACGTAAATATCGAGAATGATACATTAGTTTCTGCATATCAAGAATCTACTAGTAGTATTTCATTATGGAGTATATCTACCGGAAAGCAAGTGAATAGTCTCCCTGTTTCAGATCACATAGTGGATATATGCGCAGTCGATGTTGATAGTAATTTATTTTTGGCAACTCTTTCTTCGAAAAAAGTTAGGATTTATAGTCACGGATAATTATCATCGCTATAGAAATAATATAATTTAACTATAATGTGGTATCATTTAATCCATGTGAAAAATACTTTGCATACATACATCACAAAATTACGATTCATAGGTACAGGATGTAAAACTGCCAATGTAATATTTCTTATCTTTACCTCTAAACAGTATACCATCACATTGAATACTCTGATGACAAAAATATGTAAACGATGAAATCAAGATCTATTATAACCGAAGCACAAATGCTCATATTAGTGATAATGCAAAAGTACTTTACATACCGCAATTCTAGTTATTAAAAAGTATTAAAAATAAACTTTGAAGTTACTAAATTCCATTTAATACACATACTTTTAAGACTATGCAATAAATGTTTGTTGTATTATATAAATATATTTTTGTAACTATTTAAGACTGTTTCAATAATGTCCCAAACATGTATTCTAATATGATATAGTAATCTCAAAAATAATTTTTATATCTATATTTAGTAGGTAATGTATCAAAATTGGGACTACCTATACCATATAAAATAAGGAAACTTTTGTACAAACATTTTCACTACTTTTATTGAAAAATGTTATTTATTAATATTTTCGAAATATTAAATTACATTTAGAATCTTTATAGTTGCTGTAACTAATTATTCTCTTAAATTAACCCATATGTATTTAAGTTTTTAAATCAGCAATTCTAGATTAAACAAAGCCAAACGGTATTATAATCTATTAGTACACCTCTAACACAGCCTCCATTACTAAAAAAAATGTAAAAAGAAATTAAAAACTCCGTTTAGCATTGTCAGAGACATGATACTGCTTAAATATATTACGAAAAATCTATGTAACTCGTAGAGGATGACATATAGAATGTTACACAAGTAGTTTTCTTTGAACAAGTTTTTAAATGTATTCTACATGAGCTGCTATTTTATTAGTGATTTAAGAGTAATTAGTTTTTCCTTAAATTATTTATAAACCTGTAATTTCTCACAAACAACATAACTTTATAGATTTTATTAAATATTCTTAATATAAAACTGGTTTTCTTGAAATTTCATAAGCTGGAAGTGTCAACGTTACTTGGAAGTATCAATGCCATACTTTTTAATATTTTTTATTATTAAACTTATGCTTACTTAAAAACCAAATTTATTTTATATCATTCTTAATGATTTAATAAATGCAATTTCATTTTGTTTTCTTTTTTTTTTTTTAAGTGGAATGTACATCTCCAGCTTCGAGTACAGGAAACTATGCATATGTAAAAAAATATATTAAAAATGACATAGTAAATTATGAATCACCGAAACATAACCCATCACCAAAAATGTACACAATTTAAATATTAACAGTACAGCATTTATGTTTACGGCTCTTTTTACAAATACCATTTAACACTAACAAGTTCGTGTCTATTTCAATAATGTACAATTCAGATCTAATTAGGGTAAACCTCTTTACAGCTTAAAGAAATCTACAAGAAGTTAATAATTAAAAGTATAAACTAATAACGATTTTTTGTTTCGATGTAACAGAGTATATAACATAGATGTAGATTTATAAAAACAGAAAAAAAAAATATTTACTAAATACTGCTTCATGCAAAAAATTAAATATATTTCTTCATTAGAAACTGAAAAAAAATCAATTATTTTAAATACATTTATATAGAGTGAAAAGGAAAGGCCGATGAGAAATTTAAAAAGTATACAATAATTGTACAAAGAAATTTAATAAATGTTTAACACATGAAACTAAATTTTCTAAATAAAAAAAAAAAATTATAAATGCATCACATCATTTTCGTAAGAATTAAAAACTCGATTGTTTAAATAACATTTAAAAATTTTTAATGAACGTAAGATGAAAAATGATATAATTTTCACAAAACTTTTTAAAATGTGGCTATAAAGTTTGGACTTAACAGATTTTATTAGTTACTGTCTTTTCATGCCTATTTTACAAGTTAAATAAATGACTATTATTTAAGAATATTAAAATGAATTTTCCGTGAATTTTTCTGCCATTGAGATATTGTCGTTACAAGTGCTGAATTTGATTAAAAAACTGCTATGGTATCAATAAATTGGGCATGGTGTTACAGAAGTTTTGTAATGACAAAATGAGCAGTGCTTTTATATGACAGATTAACTATACAGTTATCACTAACTGAAGAGTTGCTCAGTGGCACGTTCCAAATCCCAATTATATGAAGATAAAGCAACTCTTGCATTATGTTCCTCAATTCCCATATCTGTTAGCCGCCTTATTTTATCATCTAAATCAGGCATCTTTGCTGGTCCTGTAATTGTTTTAAGGATTATGCAAAAATTTTTCGTTAATTTCCGAAATAAGTAAAACAACTGTGCATATATAGTTACAATTATAATATGAACTTACCACCTGCATATACAAAAGTCCAATGTTTAGCAGTTTGACGAAACATTTCTGGATGTTCTTTATATTGCCTAGCCACTACTGCATCTTGTGGGTCATCTGGTTCTGCTGCAGATAGTAAAGCTTGTAATGATAACAGTACTGTACGTAAAGTCATAGCAGCAGCCCTAGAAATCAACATTTAAAATATACAATATATTACAAAATATTAAAATCACTACTCTCTTACTTGGTCATAACTACATACCACTGATCTTTCAATATATCCAAACAAATAGCACCTGTTACTGAAGATATATTAGGGTGCCATATTTTTGTTATAAATCGCACCTATAAAAAATTGCATACTTAACAGAAACAATATTTATTGTACATAAACAAATATTTATATATTCATCATACTTATCTCTCATTTGTATAAAAGTTTGAAATATAACAGTAATATAAAATGTTTTTCAATTACTTGAATATACTAATATTTTATAGCACATGAACTACAGTTATAGCATTATAAATAACAAATTTATAGTTATAAGTTTGAAGAAGGTAACTTAGAAAATGCTGTGTCATGCTTTAGGTTATATTAATAACCTTTCTTAATTTTGAACAATATAAAATTGATACCTTATCATTAACATACATTGATCATATTGACTTACAAAGTGCTTACTTTAGGAGGATTGAAGGGATATGTCTCGGGAACTTTAATCTCGAGTACAAAATTACCTCCCTCATAAGGTGTATCTGGTGGACCCGCAATTTCACCTTTTAATTCAGTAAAACTATCATCTAC
The DNA here is from genome assembly GCA_951804975.1 of Anthophora plumipes. Classification (NCBI taxonomy): domain Eukaryota; kingdom Metazoa; phylum Arthropoda; class Insecta; order Hymenoptera; family Apidae; genus Anthophora; species Anthophora plumipes. The sequence goes on along the minus strand of OX638112.1, from coordinate 25,806,528 downwards.
CAAGTCAACTTTAATCGCACATTTAGCAACCTACAACAAAATTTCAATAGATTATTTAACAAGAATAAATATTTTTACAATCAATTTATTTTACCATCAAAACATTTCCAACAGATACATACTTACATGAGTGAATGTGGCTACAATTTGCATGAAACAAAATTAATCTTACATTTTTTATATCTATAAACAAATGAATAATACAAAATACAAAAAAAAATCAATAACATAAAAGTATAATTGTGTGATATTGCATTTCAAATGCCTATTGTGTATTAAATGTTCTTTATTAAATGATATGTAAGTTTTTTTTTTTTATATAAATAATAAAACATGTAATACTTTTAATAGAAATATAGAAAAAGGTACTACATATTATATAACATTACAATAGCAAATATTAAATAATTTTTTGGAAATGTATGTAGAATATAACCAATGACCTATTGACACTATCATCTGATAAAATGATGTGACATCATACAGTGATAATTTAGAATATTCTCACAACTGAGACATTCTGGCATACTTTGCCATTGTATAAACATGTGGAGATGTTAGACCAAAACAGATGTTTTTGTGCATATAGAATGGATCTTCTAGAACAACGCAAGACCAAACAAGCATGTCATTGCTTACAGAAATTGAAACCACATGGTATGTATTACTTAAAACAAAAAATTTAAGGAAGAAAATGATACATTAATAATGATCCTACATTTAATCATAAAATAAATACACTATTCTATGAAGCTGAGATTGCATTTTAATTCATTGAAAAATCTCTGAAAAGTATAGAAAATTCATTGATAATTCTCTTATCTTCTGAAGTAAATGTACTTGATATAATTTTTTTTTATCGTAACATAACAGAAATGTTTAATTGGCGAATTTTAATGAACTTAAAAACCGATGACAGTCAAGAATACCATACAACAGGTGCCTACGCTTTGTTCGCGGCGATTTTATCAGCCAATGAATTGCGGCACATTTTTGTCACGCCACACACATGAGATTTCTTCAGAATGATATCGCACAACTAAACAATGTTGTTAAGCAATTTTGATATTTATACTTTATAAAAACAAATCATACATTTTCAAACCACAGGGAACTTGTTCACTCACCTCCTCACTCCTTATAACCTCTTTAAATTCGCGTTGAATTCTCTGTGCCGCGATGTTCGCCGCCATAGCTCCAAATCGGTGAGACGGTCAGCACACTGTCATCATCATTCAAATAGATTAACGAACTTTGTTGAAAGCGTCAACGTGCGCAAACCTTTCAGGTAATAGTACTTGAATTTGCTCTCTCTTTCTAGTCAGAAAAACGATCGTTCTAACCCGTGTTCTATACTAAAATCTCCGCTCACGGACACATCCAATTTATCATTCAATCACCGCCGGCGCCACATTGATGAGAAAAGTTGACTGTCACCCGCTCGTGTTCACCCTTTTGAATTTCGTCTACGTTCACGTCATTGCACATTGTGGCGCCAATTTGTAAATAGTAAATGTGGAATTTTAATAACAGTTTAATTATTTATATAAATTATACACATATTCATCGAAGCACGCTAGAGTGTTTATCAGCCGCACGTAAACAAACGAACATTAAAGAAGTAATGATTTTATTTAATTTATCATAGAGTTGAGAAAGGTTATAAATAGAGAACATGGCGAGTACAAATTTTATAGTATACTAAACTAATCATTAATCTATTTTAAGTTACGCGTAATATAAAAGTAAATAAAGAATATAAATCACATTTTACAATTAAATGCAATACATATAATTTAACGAATTATTGCATTATAAAATTGGCTATTAATGTTGTCCGTAAAATGATGACTACATTACAGTAATTATAACAAACATAACGAATAATATTTTGCAAAATGTTGCAATTTTTATCATATGACAAAATGAACTTGGTTTTAGTCTATTATTTTGTCAGGGATGAAAAAAATAGATGATAAGAAATGCGTTTACGTGGTTACGTGCGATGCTCAATGGGCGGAGCATAATATTTACGTCACATCCGGCATTAAAACCGTTCTCTGATTGGATAGTCCCTTTGTGGATTCTGTTTTAGTGATGCCTGTGTCGCAGCCAGTGCGTGCTAAGAGTTTGTTACGCGCAAACTTGGAAAATTCTCGCGGGCGACTTTTACAAAGCAGAATGCCAAACATTAAAGTCTTCAGTGGCACGTCGCATCCAGATTTGGCTCAACGTATCGTCGACAGACTTGGCATCGACATTGGGAAAGTTGTCACCAAGAAATTTAGCAACCTCGAAACATGGTAATGGTCGCAATCACCGCTATAACCACGTTATTGTCATTACGTTAAACTAAGGTTCCGACCACGTGTCACCTGAAATTTCAATTAAATATCTTCTTTCTAATGTATCTTTCCACAAAGGGTGAAACATTTTTAGCATATTTCTGTTACTTTTTCTCTATTCCTGTTAATTTATCAACCCTATCAGTATACAAACAACCCTGTCGCGCAAGGCCGGTTTTCCCGTATACCATAAAGCCGCGATGTTTAACTTGAAGGTCAACTGGTACAATTATTAATACACATTCTAATTAATTCTAACATCAGTGTATCTTCACAAATATCAATGTGTAATTCTGTAGCATTTCAACTTGACAAGTAGATAAGCATATTTTATTGTTCGTTGTTTCGTTCAGTTCTTATTGTTATCGTAGTATACGCAATTTTAAAATACAAATAATCTTAAGTATGCTAAAACCCAGACGCATACACGAAAAATAAGTACAATACGTGTATGTCATTTTTATAGTTTAAAAATTTGATGAATGCTTATATACATGGAAGTTAACCTTAATTTAATTGTGTATTAAAAATTTGGATGTAAACAAGCATCTATAAATTGCGTCGTATCTATAAGTTGATTAATCTATATTTTTATATTAATTAGCTCCTTATATAGTAACTTATACACTATATATGTATATGTATATCAATAATACTATTACAATTAAAATTATTTCCCTTGTACTTTAATTAGTGTGGAAATAGGAGAGTCTGTTCGAGGAGAAGATGTGTACATTGTACAAAGTGGAAGTGGAGAAGTAAATGACAATTTGATGGAACTATTGATTATGATCAATGCATGTAAAATTGCATCTGCATCTCGAGTAACTGCTGTAATTCCTTGTTTCCCATATGCAAGGCAAGACAAGAAGGATAAGGTAGGATATTTTTGATAAAATATGTCTCTTTCATCTTTCACATGTTATAGCATATTAATAGAAATTTAGTAAAATACTTTAAAGGTATTAATGAAGTACAACTTATTTATATTACTTGTAATCTGATAGTTAGTTCTATCACCATTGTATGGTATCCCTTTGTAAGATATATTTACCATGTATGTATTCTTACCATGCTTCAAACAGATATTGAGCCATATATCAAAAATCTTTTATTATTTAATATTCTCTTTTTCTTATGTATAATACATAATAATTGACAATTAATTTAATTTGTGCTGTGATAATTGTTTGTTTGTTTGTTACTGACTTTAAAATGCCTATATCTACATCTATGTCTAATTATATATTTATACATTTTGTTTTTCATTATTTTTTTACCTTAAAAAACTCTAATAGTTTGTGTTATTAATAAAAATTGATAACATTTTGTTGCTGTTACCTTAAGTAAATCTGACAAATTGTGTAAACATAAAATACTTATATAACAAATTAACTTACAGAAAGTATGCTTCAGTGAATCTAATATTCTAGATACATAATAGTTATCTTGTTGATGTATGCCATTAATTAACATGATTCAATTGCTTTGCATATGCAAATAAAGTGGATATTCTTGTAGAAAGAAAGAAAAAAAAATTGTAAAGATATAGCTTTTTATGAAGTAGTATTATATTACAATTTCTAATTTAGCTTTGTATGTATCATATATTGTTTACTAGTAAACCTTTTATTGTGTGCTTATTTCTCACAAGTAAACATTTCTGATGTAACTCATCACATTTTGTGTACATATTATTACATATCATGAGGTGATAAGTTCTGATTCTGATAAAAATTTATTTCATGCCTTTTGTATAATCATGTATATAATGAAATTGCGACCCTTGCAATAAGGACAATATAATTTGCTATATAGGAAATAAAATTTGTTTAATATGATATCTTCACAGGGTGGTGATGGAGGTGACAACTCAAATTCTAAGAATCAAATAATCATGAAGTCAAACGAGTGGAAATTCAGGGTAACTTGTAGCGGTTCTTTTTTTTTTGCTCTCTCTATTTGTTTATTAGCTTTGCAACAGACCAGTGGAGTAATGTCATTTTTGGAGCACAAAACATCAATTTTCATCATCATACAAGATTTGCTTGTAACTTTTCTGGCTTATATCATTGGGTTGTACCAAATGGTACATTTATTTTGTAGAACCTTTATTTATTATTACATATATATACCTTTACCAAAGTCATAACTAACATAAACTCATATTAATCAAGATCTGAAACATGTTATAGGCAAAGTTAGTTAATCATTTCATGCATTGTATGGAACAGCTTTAAAGGTACAAGATACATTTCAGAGAAAAATATTACATACATTGTTCAATAGAAACATTTAAATCTCACATAGAATCTGCATGAATCAACTTTTCAGAAACATTAATTGTAATTAGTACACACATATGTATGTGGTCTTAAGGTAATGCTTCATTTTATAAAATGGGACATGAACGGGATAAAACACTATAATCTTGTAACAAAAAGTTAACAAAACGGTAAACAACAAATACATTATACTGAAGTATCGAGTTTAGCAATTATCTGAGGTTATCAGGACATAGATAACCCAAATGAATATTGCAAAACTAATATCAGAATTCATCGAGGGGGGCCTTCCATGCCTTTATACTATAATATTTATTATCATTGTCTATTTAATGCATTCTATTATGTTCAATTCATGACTTAAATATTTATTACTATTCATTTAAAGCTTTAATAATTGCATGTTACAACATCTCAAAGAAATAAGCACAATTTAAATATATTGGTTTAAGGAAGGTTCATTTAATTTACAAAACAATACTATTATTATTATTATTGTTGTTGTTGTTATTATTATTGTAACTATTGTTATTAAAATTCTGCTTTTAACGATTAATCTTCAAATAGATTGTATTGTAAAAAGTAAAATATATATATACTAAAAACAATTTTTGTCAAAAAAAAAAAAATAGATAATACATATTCTTAAATTTCTGAATAGTTGGGTATTTTCAGGATTTTGTGCCCGACCTCTCTACAGTGAGTATAATCGCAACAAGATTGTCGAGTGTAACGTTTGTAACTATAACTCGATGAAAAATTCGATTTTGTAATATGAGTCTTAGTTTCTTACAAAATTTTCTTTGTAGGACTAACAAACCTTACAATTGTTGCTATATAGCACAATGGTATCCCCATGAATGAATGAATGAATGAACTATTTGGTCAGAGCATATCATTGATACCTGAATGAGAGGGCAAAATATTAATATAATAGCATTTATACATACATTTTTAATCTACATATACATAATGGGGTACACACCTGTATGTTAAATGGGTACTAATTATTATGTTGCTAAAAATATTTTTGTCCAAACCACACTAATCAAAGAATGCATATTTTATTAATGAAAAATAGTGCTTTGACATGGACAAATTGTGATTGTGTTGTCATGGTAATAGAATGTTATGCCAACAAAATGATTTGTAAACAAAAATTACTCTTAAGATGTTAACATTAAGTAGCTTTTGTGAAGTTTATGCTCATTATAAATAAATTTATTCAGATAATTTTATTATAACTACTTCCCTGAACACAATGCATTTGCGTTTGTTTAAGAATTCTCATGTTAATTAGTATAATGCTAATTGTACATCAATTTGTTTATTACGGAGCTCGTTTGTAATTTTAAACTTACAAAGCTTGTTTAGTCTATTCTTCTAAAAATTCTTAAATATGTTTCACATCAAGGTAAAAAAGTCTGGGTGCATTGTGTTCTGTATTGTTATTTATCAATTTGAATTCTGCTTTACTTAACATTTTTTGTTGAGTCTAACTGGGGTGCATTTGCAACATACTGTTTTCCTTTTATTTGTATGTACACATGTACAACATATTTTTAACGAATATTTCAATACATAGCCATTGTATTCATATTTTGTCCCCTCCAGAAGTATTAAATGTTCAACTTTTTTTTTTTATATAATGTATATTTTCTTATAAAGAATAGTTTGAGTTATATACTCCTTTATTTATTAACCTTACACAACTTTTTCAAAGTGTTTTAAATAAGAATTTTAATAGCAATTTTTTTTTAAATTGCAGGATATTTCCAGTTGCAAATGGACTTGAGAGACTCATGTAGATTCGTAAAATTGAAGTGTGCAATTTTCTTTTCAGAGTCGTGCACCTATCTCTGCAAAATTAGTAGCAAACATGTTATCAGTAGCAGGAGCTGATCACATTATTACGATGGATCTGCATGCTAGTCAGATTCAAGGATTCTTTGATATTCCAGTTGATAACTTGTTTGCCGAACCCGCTGTTTTGAAATGGATTAAAGAAAATATTGTCGAATGGCGAAACAGCATTATCGTTTCCCCAGATGCTGGCGGTGCTAAGAGGTAATTTACCGAGGTCGATGTTAATCTAAAGCAAACGTTACGGAGAAATTATCTTAACAGGGTAACATCCATTGCCGATCGATTAAATGTTGAATTTGCTCTTATACATAAAGAAAGGAAAAAGGCAAATGAGGTTGCCAGTATGGTATTAGTTGGAGATGTAAAAGACAGAGTTGCTATTTTGGTAGATGACATGGCAGACACTTGTGGCACCATTTGTCATGCAGCAGAGAAGCTGTTAGAAGCTGGTGCCACAAAAGTATATGCAATTTTAACACACGGCATCTTCAGTGGCCCAGCAATCAGTAGAATTAATAATGCTTGCTTTGAAGCTGTGGTAGTAACAAATACCATTCCTCAAGATGGTCATATGAAGGATTGTCCAAAGATACAGGTAAATCATTAACAATAGTAGTAGTAGTACAGATATGCTGATTAGCAATAGAGAATAAGTTTCAGTTAATTTAATTGTTTTTGTGTTTTAGTGTATTGATGTATCGATGATGTTTGCTGAGGCAGTAAGACGGACTCACAACGGTGAATCTGTATCGTACCTGTTTTCAAATGTACCGTATTAGATGCAAATCTTCCTGATAATGTACTCTTTTAAACTATGTAAGATGAATGTAACGTTTTGACATCCGTTTGTTATTCTTAGTTCAGTTTAAATTAATTTTGCCTATAGGAGCAACCTTGAAATAAGCACTAGTAACCCATTTTTCATTTGAAAATCGTATATATATGCATATATACACTTTTCTTTGATAGACGTACATAGAAAGTGAACCATTAAATGAGTAAAACATACTGTATTGTCTATTTTGAAAAAAATAAGTTGATAAGAAATAGATCAAGAAACAACAAAGAAAAAAACCACTAGAGTGAAATTGTTTGCAACTAATAAAAATTTCACTAAGGCTATTACTTATATGCAGAATACATTGTTACTTCTTTTGAAACATAATGATATCGTTTAAATTAAATTCCACGATTTGTTATTGCGATACAAAATGACATTACAGTGATCCTGGTAATTTTATACAGCTGGGAATAAAAAGTATTGCATTGGTTGCAAATAGACATTCATACAATATAAATACGCCATAGAGGCATATCTCATTTTTTACAGTCAAATGTAAAAATTTGCAATATGTATGTACAGTTTCTCAACTGGTAATACAAAGCATCGAAACAGCTAGCTTTTTACAATTTCTGATGCAATGTGGTATGATGGCCATATTTTAATACATCATATTTAATACATTATTTTAATACTACTAAATTATAAATAATACAAAAATAATGTCAGAAAGACATTGTCTTTTTTTGTACTATCTTTTATTACTGCAACTTTTAAAGGAAATAGAAAGGTTGCTATTTTATATGAACGTAATTCTATTGCAGAAAACGGTTATAACCTCATTTAATCGAGAAAAGTGACTTTACAGTTAGCTTTGGACCAATATAATATGAAAAATATAAGTCAATATAAAAATAACACAGCATTGTTTAAGTGCAAACTTTTTTTTTTAATTTAATAAGAAGTCTCGCCTGTTAATTAATTGGATATTGTAATAAATATCTTTGAAAAAAATGCAATTTTTATTTTTTATTATTATAATGAAAAAATTATATACATGCTAATTTTTACTATATAATACTTATTATTTAAATGTTACAATTCATCGTGCCTATAGTCAAATCTTCAGTAATACTTTACTTTTGTTAAATATTATGTATGAAATGTACTTAAAACAAGTATCCTCAAGTACAGTTGTTTCTTTAGTTGGATATCAAGCTGGGAGACTTGTTTAACTTTCTTTATGAACTACAACGTATTGACCTATGGTCTATATGTTGCACTATAATACTCAGATATTATACCCTGGTTTGTTGAACACTATGATCAACAAACGTTGTTTACTACGTTATAATTAGAAGTGTAAACAATCGATTGTAAAGAAATTAACCAAATATATTCAATAACGTATGTCATGACTGCAATACGAAATATTTTGTTAAACACAGCAATAAAATTAATATCTTATATATATATATATACACTTAAACATGATAAAAATATTAAACTTAATATGTGTAATTTTTATTTGTAGTATTATGTGCAACAATTTAATAAAATTAAAACTGTGTAACTTTTGTATTAGAAAGCACACAATAGATAAGATTCCTATACTTCGTTTGAACACATGTCTGTGAGATAGTTTCTTAAAATAACATAAATTAATACTTTTCCTAAGTACAAAACTGTTCTATTTACATGCTGTTTTGTATAAATAAGAACACTAATATTCTTATATTTGTAAAAAAAAAAAAGGAAAGAAAGTGTATGTTAAAAATTCAATTTTGACGCGTTTTTTAACACTCTCAAGTAAATGACATCAAAAATAATTTTTTTTCATACTGCCCTGTAATTTGTCATTTTTTCAAGTAATATTGTAATTATTACGAAAGAATATATAATTTCTAGCAAAATTCACAGAAATTTACGAATAAGTTAAATTTCTTACTTTTGTATACTTTTTTTTTTTAAATAAAAAATGTTATGAAATTTATTTACTATACTTCTCGGATTTTTATGATTTACAATGACCAGATGGTAATGTTATATCAAAGACTACTGGTGGATTACTTGGTAAATAATTTAAATCACATGTTGATGCATTTACATATATTATTTTCCCATCAGATGAAATGCCATACCCTGTAATATGGAAAGTACATAATTCATTCAAAAGAAAAAAAATTTATTATAACAACATACCTTCATGTATATGTCCAAAAACATGGTACTTTGGTTTAACTCGATTTTGAACTGTAGAAAGTAATTCAACACATCCAGCTCTCACACCACTGCAACACAAATCTCCATGTCCTACAGGAGGTGTATGTGTCACAAGAATATCTGTGTCTGGTGGTATCATTTCCCACTTTGAAAGGCATGCTTCACCACGAGGTACATTAAATGCCCATTTGCAAAATTCTGGTTGCCTAAAATTTGTTAAGAAATTGTTTAAGAGTACATATACATTATATCTGAAAACTGATCCCTACAAATGTACTCCATGGTACTTAACATTGAATATAAATACTTACCATGGAGTACCGTATATTTTTATCCCATGTATGATAATTTCAGAATCTTCTAAATAAGTACAATTTGTTAAATAATTTTTAACATTGGTAGTTTGTATTGCTTCTGCAAGAGTATCCTTAGACATTCCCAATGTGGGTATGTTATCAAGAATACTGGTCCCTGTATGTTTCTGACGATCCCCACTAGTTTGTAAAGAAAATGGATGAGTAAATGTGGGATCAAAACTAAGCTCATGATTGCCAGCTATAACAATTTTATCTTTATGTGGTAAATTACCTAAAACAGAGTAACTACTATTAGCATATATTGATACAAGAAACACTTAAAACCGAACATTCTTATTACACATTACTCACCAATCCAATTATTAAATTCTATAACTTCTTGCAAGCTACCACATTTTGTAAAATCTCCAGCATGTATAAATACATCTCCTTTGGGAATATCAAATTTTATGAACGGTGTTAATGAGTGAGTATCACTCATACAAACAATACGAAGCTAAAATATAATTAAACGTTACAATATATTACTATCTCTACACTTATAAATACCGTACGAATTTTTATATTAATAATTTTAGGTTAGATATCTTGTAATAATAAAAAAGATGACAAGTAATTTAAGTGTTTTACCTTATCATTCGGTGCCTCGGTTATTGGAAGCTTAGTGTTTATTTTAATAACTTTCTGTTCTTGTGACAATTCACGCCAAGCTGCCGTAGGATTGTTCGTTAATGGATGAATCTCTATCGTCATGCTGGAGAGATTATGACAGTTGATTGTCAATTTTAATAATTATTATAATAAACACTTGAAATGGTTAAGCATAATCACCTACTTGTTTTACATACATTAACTTAATTTCATATTGTACCTTTTGTAAAAAAATATTAATAACCCGGTCGCCGAAAGACGATTCTACATCGACTGGTAGATTTGTTTGCTTACTTATTACAACCTAAATTGTTAAAAATTTCGTTATAGGTAACATTTTTTTTATTATATATAACTTCTTATTCGTCACTTAATTAAATATATGTATAGTAAACTATTAATTAATCTATATTAGCTAAAATAGTCTCGAAATTTTTTGACAAAATTTAAATGTCAGGGAAATGACCAAAATTTTCGCGCCCATTTATGTAAACTGATAATACATTTTGGTTCCTTTTATTATTTATTAATAATTAAATGTAATTGTCAATAATAATAAAATGCAGTAATGTCTTACTTATAAAATATCAGTTGTAATTGTTAGAAATTGCATATTTAGTGATAAGAAAAAGTTATGGCTGTATTGTAATTATACGTTCAATAAATCACTTGTAATTATTTTTATATTTTAGTGCGGTTAAACCTAACTACGTATTGATATAATCAAAAAATTTATCTACGGTGTATAAATATAAATTTGATTGACAAAATTTCAATTTCGAGATAGCCAATCAGCTATTTATCCATAAATCATCATATTCCACTACATGCGATATACGTTAAATAGTGAATAGTAAAAATGCCTATTTTATATCAATTTAATCTTAATTGTGAAAGCACTATGTAAACAACTATTAAAAGAATTTAACAGCGTCATTGTACTTTGATCTGTATAATTTTAGTGCGAATGAACTTTATCCTTTCTTAATAAACAGACAGTATTTTCAGGAGGTGAGAAAGTTGTGTAAGTTTGTGATTTTTTAAGATTGTAGATAAAGCAACAACTTGCTAAAGTTTGCAAATCATTGTCGTGTTCGAAAATAACTGCATTGTTGGAAGTTTTTAATCAAAGAATATTTTAAGTTGTAGGTACGAACAAAGAAGCATCAAAATGTTTTCACGGTCGGTAAGTGATCGAATATTGATTTCGTACAAAATAGTGTTTAAGATAAATAATATACAGAAAAATGTAAAAATATAATTTTCACAATTATACAAAAATAGTTGTATACTCAATTTTATTCAGTTATGCCATTAAGGATATAAATAATATACTATGTGTTTGTTAGGTATTAAAAAGTGTAACATATGAAAAAGTAGTGCGAGCATTTTCAACAAAACCTGATTATGCTTCAGGACTTAATTTTGGTTAGTATAACAAATATATAAAAAAAATATAGTGACATCTATAAAAATAAGACCTTTTGTTACTGTACATTTGATATTCATTTTAGAACTTAGTGATACACAAAAGGAAATGCAAGAATTGGCACGAAAATTTACGAAAGAAGAAATTATTCCAGTAGCTGCTGAATATGACAGAAGTGGAAAATATCCATGGGATGTTATTAAAAAAGCATGGAGTATAGGCTTATTGAACAAGAGCATTCCTCAACATTGTGGTATAATTATATGATTTCTAAAGAAGTGCAACATTAAAGGATAAATCATTGGTATATAAACTATATATTACAGGAGGAATGGAGGTTGGTACCTTTGATGGCTGCTTAGTTGGAGAAGAATTTGCTTATGGTTGTACAGGAATAGCAACTGCATTGGAAGGATCAGGCTTAGGTGTAAGTTCAATTTTCTAATATATTTATTTGCATAAAGTACATCTTACTTCAACTCTTTTTATAGCAAGCTCCTGTAATTGCATATGGTACAAAAGAACAACAAAAGAAATATCTTGGAAGACTTCTTGAAGAGCCACTTGTTGCTGTATGATAATCAAATACAAATTTATCATGTGCATTTGTAGTAAATTAATAATTGTACAGTATAAAAATTGTAGGCATATTGTGTCACTGAACCCGCAGCTGGATCAGATGTAGCAGGTATCAAGACAAAGGCAGAAAAGAAAGGAAAGGAGTGGATTATCAATGGAACAAAAATGTGGATAACAAATGGTGGTGTTGCTAACTGGTACAAAGACTTCATCATTAGCTTATTTGTCATAATTCAGTATAATATTTACTTAATAAAAAAGTATCTGTACATAGGTACTTCTTATTAACAAGAACAAATTCGGATCCAAATGCTCCAGCTAGTAAGGCTTTCACAGCTTTTATTGTTGAACGCGAAAGTGAAGGTGTAACACCAGGTCGCAAAGTAACTTTTGTTGTTATTAAAATATTATCACATTTGATATTAAGTTATTTTATTTTCTAAAATAAAGTAAAATTATTTTGCGGTGAAATAGGAACTGAATATGGGACAAAAAGCTTCTGACACGCGAATGATTACATTCGAAGATGTCCGTGTCCCGGAAGAGAACATTTTAGGAAAGGAAGGCGAAGGATTTAAAATTGCTATGAAAACCTTTGATAAGACTAGGCCAATGGTAAAGTGAAGGAAATATTGTTTATATAATAGATATGAAATTAAAGTATTCAAACGTTGTTCTTTATTTTCTTACAGGTTGCAGCCTCATCTGTTGGTCTAGCTCAGAGAGCGCTAGATGAAGCTACGAAATATGCGTTAGAACGCAAAACCTTTAATAAAGCAATAGCAGAACATCAAGCTATAGCATTTATGCTTGCAGATATGTCGATTGGTGTTGAAACAGCTAGACTTGCATGGATGAAAGCAGCTTGGGCTGCTGATCGGGGTCTTCCAACAGCTACACCTCTCGCCAGTATTGCAAAATGCTATGGTGGTGATGTAGCTAACAAATGCGCAACGGATGCTGTACAAGTACATAATTGATTATTATAAAACACGTTCGTTTCGCTTAAAAAAATTCTGTGTTGCATATCTGAAATGTTTTACAGATTTTTGGCGGTGCTGGATTTAACACTGAATATCCTGTGGAGAAATTGATGCGTGATGCAAAAATTTATCAAATTTACGAAGGTACTGCACAAATTCAAAGACTTATAATCTCGCGTCATCTACTTAACGAAGCCAAGCAAAAGACCATGTAGTTTTTACGCACAAGATAATACTTTTTAAATCTTGAAAATAACAATTAACATATATTTCGATGATATAAGAAGTTACATCTTGTGGGTTTTGTTGTAATAGTATTATATACATTGCAAAAGTTGTATTTGTTCAACAAGTTTTTATCGTACATATATATATTTTTATAATACTTTGTATTGTTTGTTGTAACACTTTGTACATTGTTAAATATCAAATTTTTGCAAGTTATTAATTTTGTGTTATTATTTCTTGACGTGGTTCTATTTTTTTTTATACGTAAACAGCAAAGGCATGGATTACACAGTTCTCCATTTTATATTTCGCGCTTTTCGGTGTTAGATAGCGCTGCAAACGTTGTCCGAAAGCGTTAGTCAAGTGTATTGTACAATGAAAAGGGATTACATCGCATTATGTCCGTCAGGTCATAGTTTTTACACGGTTATATTTGGTGAAGTCGTGCGTGACGAGTTATGCAACATTTGGTGTAAAAGCGCCCCATAATAGGACGTCCAGATATTGTGACACCTGACCTACTTAGACGGTATCGTCGTATTTAAGACAGTGGTAAATTGACAACATTTATAACGTGAAAAACGCATTTGACAGCCTTTCAATTTGCAGATTCTAAATGCCTGCAAACACGAGAGAACAGGAAAATCTTTCGGAAATTGCGTCTTTCCGTGATACATTATTGGAACACAGTGCCGTGACTAGTAAATCCTGGTACCCACATAAAACCTCGCTCATTACGTTCCTTCATTCAAATTACTTTCCCTTTTGTTATTGTTAAATGTGGTATAATTAAAAGTAAATAGTTTCAAGATTACGTTAGTGTTCGGGATATCATATGCTAAACGCAAAGATGTATGTAACGAAGCTCTTCCTAAATTATGTGGCATTTAGGAGATTAGTATAGTTCATATTTTCCCTTTCGTTATCCACTACCGTGCCTGTGAATTGCAAATCGGGCGCAACTTGAATCTTCGGTAATTCATTCATATCAAACATACTTATATCTCAATAAGGATAAATGCTTTTGTTTGAATTTAAAAACAAGCAGCTGATTCATAATTTACGAACATTAAAATTTACACCTTCGCAACGTGTAATCAACTAGTATCTTTTAACGTTATCAAAGATTACAATTTTAAATATTTTTAAACATTCAAAAATGAATAATTTATTAAAGTAAGATTATTTTCTTGCAAATTAATTTATACAGAAACGAACAATTAAAACATTACCGTTTAACACATGGAACATTGAGCAAGAAAGAAAACTATGAGAATTTCCAGTTCTTTGTTTTAATTTTCAATCTTACAAACATACCGTATACGCCATTAGTAATACATCGATTGTTATAACCTGTTGTTACATTAGCGATAGAGCTGGAGAATTACATGCCACGTCTGAATTTGAGAAAAAGTTCGGCAAAGAGATAAATTAATAGATGTAGTGTAGCAATGGCAAAGATCGTAAGGTGGGTAAACAGAAACGTGATTTTGGAGCGTGGTACCGATAGAGCGAATAAACGGCGGGCATCGGTGCATAACGCACGGCCCTGGAACTCGTGCTGTCAGAGCGCAACGGTGCGCCGGACGCTCGCTTGACTAAGGGAGTGCCCGTCCCGATGCAAAGTGTAAGTGAAGTGGCCTACAGACCTACATTTGTCTAACGTTCGATTTTTTTCGAGCCGGCGGACAGGAGGTTAATAATCCGCGCGGGGCTCATTTTTCCGCGGGCGTGTGTGATGTCGCTGTTGTGTGATATACCGATGTTTGGTTGAAAGAGACGGTGTAGTTTCGGTACGCTCAGACGGCGCTGGCCGGCGCGGGGAGCGTAGTAGTAAAAAGAGAGGAGGACAGCAAGAGCGTGCGCACACGAGGAGGAAGTGAGAAAGACAGAGAGGGAGCACACCGCGGCGGGCGAGAAAGAAAGAGAGAGAGTGAGAGAGAAAGAGAGGAAAGAAGAACGAGCGCGCGCGGTTCTCTGTTGGCTAAAGAGAGAAAGAAAAGAATCGCGACAGACAGATAGATAGACGGGGGTAAGAAAGAGAGCGAGGGCACGTAAGGAGAGTGTGTAGGTGTTTCAAGAGAAGTGCGTGCGTGCGCTCGGGGACGACGTGCAGGAGGAGGGACCCCCGTCTGTCTGTCTGCTGGAATGCACGAGGGCCGAATGGCTACAGGGACAGGGGAAGGTGGGGGCCACACGGCCCTCGAGAACACCACTGCGACGGCCCTTACGGAATCATCGTCGTCCTCCTCCTCCTCGGTACCGACCATCCTCACTGAAAACAACGCCGCGACTAATCTGCCTTTGACGGGACTTCAACAACCGACCCTTCATCAGGTGCAACCACAGCAACAGGCGCAACAGCAACAACAGCAACAACCACAGTCGCAAGCACGGGTCAACTTGGTCACTGATCTGCCAGCGAACAACGATGCATCAGGTAACCTCAACCACTCATTTCTATGGCTCTTGCGAGTTCTTTGTTGCCGCTGTAGTGTACCGCTTGCCAAACTCCCTTCTTCTTTCTCCTGCTTTTGCCTTCTCACTGTTTCACTCTCACTCTTTGCCGTTTCTCTTTCTCGCTTTCGCTTTCGACCGTCTCCCTCTCTCTTCGTGCGTGCAGTCTTTCGTCCTTTCCCCCTTTCCTTTTCTCGCCAACGTTTACACGTTGTCTACTCTTCTCCCTCCCTCCCTCCCTCCAACCCTCTCTCTTTCTCTCTCGCTGTGTCTTTCGCTCCATAGCGCGCTCTCTCTCTCTCTCTCTCTCTTCTCTCTCTTTCTCTGTCTTTGTTACTCGCACGCTTATACACTCATTTTGCTCATTCGCTTGGTCGACTCGGTCCACTTCCGAAGTTACAGGTACAACACGATCTCATTCTTCCTTATTGTCGCGACGTACCGGAGCATTTACGTTTTCAGATAATTCCCTCGCCTCCTGTATCATCTACGACGATACTTTTCTTACGCTCGCACGCGAGTAGTAATTGCATTACGAGCGACCGTAATAGAAACATTAGCGGCTCGGTTTTATCGCGACCCGTCGTTAATAAAGCGCACAATAATAAAATGAATCTCATTCATCGTTGCGTCTTTAATGAGCACTATGCTCCATGCTAATTCCTCGAAGCTTATTAACAATCTTTATCGGTATCTGTATCTCTGTTTGCTTAGTTCATTCCAATACCTATTGAATTAATTCATACGCACCGTCTGAAATACACAGAATATACAAAGTAACTCCACTCCATATGGAAAACTGTTGGTTCCATACGAAACGTTACTAGAAATATTACTAGTGACATCTCTAGAAATCACAAAGAAGCGAAAATCATATTGCAATAACCTAAAACTGTACGTCGAAACATAAGAAAAGGGATAAGAAACACAAAACGCTGGAATCTAATAGTATCTTAGGTGCATACGTATTTTTGTCTGACAAATATGAAATTCGTTTGGTCGTTAACGAATCCGGAGGTTCGCGCGCTGCCTACACGATTTCTCGAACGCCGGCCGTGACTGTCGCACGGTAACGCGCGCAACAGGCGTTTCGCCGCGAATTCCGTGGTGAGGATGCGAACAAGCTCCCGGCCACCATCCCGTCGCTTCAGATTTAGAACAGACAACCTTCGAGCGTTTCTTTATGAACGTTCGTTCTCTGGTGTACAGTCGGTTCGACCCTTCGCGGGCGAAATAGCAGTTCGATGAAACGAGACTCGCTCGCCTTTATTTACGTCCACGATGTCACCCTCCGTGCCCCACCCCTTCTTCCCTCCCCCTACACCCCCAAGCTACTTTTGCACGATGCATCGCGAAGGATTGTGAAACGAAATTATTTTTAATGCAATATTTATAATATCTACATTCTCGGTCTGTATCATTAACCTTTTGAGAACTATGGATGCATATATGTGTCCGGCGAAAATGATCGACGTGGACTATGAACACACATATATTCGTTTCTCAAGTTCGAATATTCAGATTCGTTATAATTCGTTCATTTGAAACATTAATTTCCTGCAGTAAACAATACATGCTGAGGATAGTAAAAATATTTAATTTAATTTAACGCAATGAAGAATTAAAGCGGTGATTTAATCATATGTTTAAGAAAGGTACTCCGTCCATATAGAGCGTTTGAAGTACTCCGTATCTTAAAGGGTTAATCCTTTACGGACAGAGGATTTTCTTTTAAACCAAACCACATTAAATATACGTACCTAAGTATACTGTAATAGCTGAAAAATATGAGTATATTTCTTCAAAAAAGAAAAGAAAAGAAAAAAAAAGAAAGGAAATAATGTGTGAGAAATAGGTGTCAAAAATGAAAGGAAGTCCGTAAGAGGACTGGTGGTCGACCAGGTTTGCTGGACGATTCTTTCTCGCGACCGTGTTAGACTCGCGCGAATCCGTGTCAAAGTGCTCCGACTGGCAGGAATATCTAATTACTCGGTAAACAAGTAAGTCGTTTTGCCACGAGGGCAGCCGCCTTATTCGAGCGCGAAAACGTTGTTCCCTTTTCTCTCTCTCTCTGTATTCAGTTTTCTTCGGTCGTTGCGTCTCCTCCGTTTGCGCAAAAGTACCAGCGAGAGGTGTGCGCTTATCTATTTCCGAACTTCTAATTTCCTTAACCGTGACACGACTATCGATTCTGGAAGAGGAAGGTGGTGGTGGTGGTTGATGAAAGGTGGGTCGAAAAGGAGGCCCGCGTGTAACGATTCTAATTTCCCGCTGCACGCCGATAAAGATGTCAAGTATGAATATTCATGGCTCTCGCCAGCATTGATGCAGATAATTAGCTGCATTGTGGCATTGCACGATTACGCGGGCTCGTTACGAAGATACAGCTTGCTCCTCCGACTCGTCAAGGGCAGCTCACACACCATTTTCACGATTCACGCAATCGCATCTCTCTCTCTCTCTCTACAACGTCTCCTTCTCTCCTGCCCTCCGCTTTTCATTCCTTTCGCTGTTTGCCCTTTGTTCGCCAGCCTACTCTGCCCTCTTCGACCCCTTTAGTCGCGTTTACAATTAGTGCTCCCGTTTCGAACTACTGCTGCTGCTGGTGGTAGTACTTGTACAGCCGGTGTTAAATCCACTCGAGCGTGACAATTCGTCCGCGATACAGGCCCTGGCAAGCTTGGTCGCGGATCACCTGTAAAGAATGGAAAAAAGTAGCTTTTGAATGACTACGGGACTCTTGTCGAGCTTTCGAAAACAGCTCTGCTGTGTTAGAGACGACTATAGACGTCGAGAGGTCTTGGATTCAGGGTAGAAATATGTTCTGTATCGATGATCGAGATACTTTCAATTCGTATCTTTCATAATTTCAGTCACATTTTCCTCGATGTTTGAGTAGAGGAGATCGGAGCAAGTTGATACAGCGAAATCAACTTTCATACGAAGTTCAAGAAATTTGCATGTTTCAACAGTCATTTATCGAAGACTAAAATATATCTTCACGGGTGAATTCGATACATGATAAGTGAATGTTGAAGTATTCCATTTTCTTGAAGTTTGTATGCAAGTTGATTTCATTATATCAACCTGCGTTGGTCTGTATGACAGAAAGCAGAATTGTCAACAGTGAAATTGTTAGAAAAGTCTGGGAAAATATTTCAGTCTTCGATAAACGATCGTTACAGTATTCGATTTTCTTGGTACTTGTATACAAGTTAATTTCACTTCTGTTCCTGTGTATCAACCTCTCTCCGATCTCCCCTATTCTATCTTATATTTCTCTATTAAATTCCTGATAAAGGAGGGAAAACAAAATATCCAATTATCAAACAGAATTTCGATCCCCTTTGCCCCTTCCGATTTTCCGGAATGACACAATCAGCTGTAACTCTGGCGCACGATAGACGGCTTCGTTGCAAAATTGACGGTGCACCAGATAACATAGGAAATGACACGAAATTATCAGCAGGAAGTACACGTTCTGGCTCGGTTTCCCCAGAGATTTCGTCGTATCAATGACGCTCGAACTGTACAATTTTCATACGTTTTCTTTCCATTTCCATCAAAGCTTCGTCATTTCTCTCAGTCATAGAACAGGTTGGACGGTCGTTTATGAAATGGGTCTATGTTACGAGAAAGAGTGTTCCCGCGGACACGGTTATTACGTCATCTCGCGCGTAAAAGCGAGGCTTCGGCGCCTCGGTGAAAGCATCCGGCAGAACGTCGCGGTGCAACTCTGGAAATGCGTTTGCACGATTTTAAAGGTCGGAAAGACGCGTTGCGCCTCGCGTCCTCCTTCCACGCTCGCATTTCACGCGACCACAAGCTATGGCACACATGTGCACGCACGTACATACTCTGGCTCCCGCGGTCTCGGTACTTTTACTTTCATCCGGACCCCGACGCGGACACGCTTCGCGAGCCAGACGCATAGGGACACGAAGGCCGAAAATTTCTCTCTCTATAAACAGACTCGGTGTGGTCGAGGAGATTTTCAGAATTAGGCAAAAGAAGCGCACGGAGGGACCACGAGAGAAAGTTCACCTCTTCTGAAAATTCATCTCGTACGTTATTAATCCATTGCCGCAAACGACGACTATAGCCGTCCATTTCTTGGCGATATGTAGGCAAATTATAACTAAAACAATAACTACACGTCTCTCTATTTATTGAACGACTCTATTACGCGTATTTTCGATTAGGAGAGAGATCATTTTTGCACGCTTAAAAATTTCATCACTTTAAGTGCATCTGAAATATTCTCACTCTCAAAAGGTTCTCTCATAAAATTCAGTATTCACAATTTCATAATGAAAAAATAGAAAATGTCTCTTTCTATTTTATTCTGACAATTTTTATAGAAGTAAGTTCCTCTTCTCTTAACCTTAGAATAAAGAATCCAGCACGTACAAGATCAGTTCTACGAAAATTGGAAAATTCTTGTCATCTCTCAAAGAAAAAAAAAAGATAAAAGGAATTCTTCTCTTAAATTACACCTAAAAATATACAATCAGTCTGCAGCACTTCGTCCTTTCTTCTACGAGCAAGGAGCAATCGTCTTTACTAAGAATACGAAAGATACTTTTCGTCGTTTTATAATGATCGTATTTCACTTGGAGCAAAGGTACCTTGCGAAAAATGTTTCAACTGGGAGAACTTCACTCTCCCCTTGTAATTCTCTCTTGTGCAAAAGTAAAATATTAGCCCCCCCGTAAAAGTCTCCGTGGACTTTTACTTGGAAAGGGACACAACTTTCCCTGATTTTCGTAAGCGTGGCGGCGCGTGGCCGGCATGTATTCCTCGAGATCCCTATTTTCAGTGGATAGGGTCGCTCTTTAGGGGATGTATACACCCTTCTTGACAATAGGGCACGTCAACATCTACCTGCTGCGCGTCTAAATGCACTTGTTGCGTGTTTCAGGGCTCTGGGTTCTCTAGTTTGCGCATAGTAAATCACGATTATCCGCTTAAGTTTCAGGGACAAGAGAACGATTTTAAACGTTACAGGTGCCAAATTTCCCTCGTCTCTCTTCTACAGTATCCGATAAAGAAATTCGATTGGATTTACGATACGTATAGAAATGTACCATAAAGAAATGATTTTACGAAAAATAAAGTACGAGGGGGAAATAGCGCGCAAAAGTGTACGCGGAAAGTGCAAAGTGCGTGGTTGGAAATGGAGTGCAGGACGCGTGCGGCGGCGGTACCTGCGGACGAGAGGAATTTAAATGTGATACCATTCCAAAAAAAGTTGTTCAGTATTCATGAATATTCAAGGCTGTGTCTCCGATACATCGTTTAACCTGCTTTACATATTCTTTAGGTACTACCCTTTTTGCGAGCGGCATGGCCGCGTGTTTCTGACGTGCTACAAGCCGACGTGTATTACGAACCGTTTCGTAATCCCGGCAATTTTTAACACGCGATTAATTGATTCGTGGCAATTTCACGCCTGCAACTATATTAGGAACCGTGGCGATTGAAATGTAATTATTTTGGGCGTGTCGGGTTTCTCGGCTATATTCAAAGTAACAGTTTCACCTAACCGGAGGATTATAAGGGTACTCTTTGATGCACTATTTCAACGTAGATTTAAATATCTAGAATCTAGCAAATATAAACAACTAAATTAAAAAAAAAAAAAAAAAGAAAAAGTACAGAGCAGAGGATTGAATCGAGCCGTCAGAAATTAATTATAACAGACATTAATTAAAAAAATAAACAACCCAATCTTGAAAATTTTATTTTAAGATTATAGTTAATAAAATTATTGACATTTTGAAATATTTTTTCATGTTTCTATATATGATTTCTTCAGATTGCTTAGATCACCATAGAAGTTTAGGTTTACTGTAATAGGATTTATGCTGAAATGTCAATTCACCTATAATTGTGTGTTACCACACTGTTGCGTTAATAGTCACATTAATAACAAGCCCATGATCGAAATTTCTCAATTACCCAACTGTCTAAGTTTCAATTCGTTTTGAACATATTTCTCTATGCAAATGACGCGAAAGGTGTCAGAGGCTCGCTTTCCTTTTTCAATATTGCCCAGTGTCTTCAGAAGCAGTCGTCCAACAATGGACACGCGACCCTTTTCACTTTCTACGTCTCTCTTAATCTCCATTGCACGCGCCTCTAGAGGTCTTTTCACTCGTTTCACCGTGACGTCTCGGTCGAAAACATCCGAAGTTTGTTTATTGGCAATTTTGACAGGGGTACACGCGACACACCTTTTCCCGTTGTTCGCATTGTGCAACCGGTGACATTGTTGTCCCAACTCTCGCCGGGAGCGTGGAAAATCCACTTTCGTCGCTTTCCTACGGGAATTTATGGCTCACCTCTGACGTTCTACCTGTTGCTAATGGAAAGCGGATAATTAGTCGTCGACTACCTGCGAAAATCCCGTGACGGGAGGCCGGTTAGTTTGCGTGTGCCATACCCGCGCGCAAAAGGTGTCGATTAACCTGTCCGTTTTACTCCTTTGATCACGAATTCATGATAATACGAATACAATGAGCGCCTCTATGATACCGAAAGGTGGAAAGAGAGTGAGTCATTAACGTGCTTTGTTATACAAGAGAAACGCATTATGTACAGAGGAGGGTTTAATACGAGACTGTTAACCGCGCGAAGCTTCGTATCAACATTTGTTTTCCACGCGATCCCGTGCAATTAGATAACGACCTTTCGTTTGGGGAATTCTGTTCCGTGGTTCTGCGTCGTTGGCTTTCTGTCCTCGTTGCTTCCTCGAGCGTTACATCTTCTTAAAAAAAAAAAAAAAGAAAAAAAAGAAAAAAAAAGGAAAAAAAAAATTATTACAGAAGGTTCTTTTTAATATTATCAGATATCAGTTGAAAGTAACATTAAACGTTGAATTGAATTAAACTTACCCAAAATGTATATACATATAAACGCACATACCTGTGATAAAATGAAGACTCGTTCTTGATGGAAGAGACGGTACATCTTCTTCGATAATTCTAGAATTATTTCGTATAAAAAAAAAAAACGTACGAAAAAAGGATTACTTTTATACAAGAGATGAATTGGCAATTTCATGCTGATTTATTTACCAATGTTTTCCCAAGCGAGCGCGAAGAAATGAAAGGCCACTTCGTCGTAATTGTTCGCCGCAATGGCGGTGCTGATTTTGCGGGCTGGCTGTTCGTCACTTTTTACGTGTACCAATTCGGTAGCGTGCGCCGGTGGTATGTGTATCGTCGTGTGCACGTCGCTCCACTGCTATACGTACACTCCCACGCCACGTTAAGACGATGGGTCGTTTCTCCTCCACGGCGGTCGCTATTGAATCGCTTGACCCACTTTGATAAACTCGCATTGGAATAACTCAATAACACCAAGCCGAGCCAACAACAATAATTATTATTCAACGTTCCCAGCGGGCTGCGGCACCGGTATAGATACGCCGGCCAATTTATCGGTACCCGAGCCTTCATCCCTCTACGTTCACCTTTTACCCTCTTGCATCGTAATCACGCCACGAATCAACGCCTGTGGCACCATTTCGATAGTAAATTTCGAATACAAATTTTTCCTAAATATATCCCCGATGTTTATTCTCGGATCGTACGAAGTGTTGCAACTCGATGGAATCGTGTAAATCAAATTCAACGGGATATTAGACAAAAAATTTTTTTTTTGTAGACATTTATTAATTCAATTAATTAGAAAAATATATTATTCAAATGAGTTAGAAAAAGGTGGTAGTGGGATAATTGTTTCACAGAAGAATCAGCTGGTCGTAAACGGTTAATCGAAGAAATTTATCAACTGCTTAGCTTTTCTTATCTTAAATCATATTACAAACGAAGCAGATATACGCTGGAGTAATTAAAACAGAAATACGTTTTGTATAAACGCGATATCGTTATAAAAAAAAAAAAAAAACCGTAACGGAATGATTTCTTCCCCGAGTGTTTCAGCGCAAGTTACATCGTTTAATCATCGGCGATCATGCAACGCGGTATTAAAATCGTCATTGACAAATGTATGCCGTTGGAAATACCCCACAGATCGCATTCCCGTGGCGTTAGTAACGGCTATTATTCCGTTATTACCGATTTATTGAGAGTACATATAATTGTATGTAACGCGCTTGCATAATTGCATTGTACTTGCAAATGCAAACAAGGGGCATTTGAATGCACGGTTGGGCCGCTCGTCTACGCGCCGCGACTTCGAAAAGTAGACCATATACGTGGATCACGGCATCGCCAAATTGCTTCTCCTAACTTGTGGCGCCCTCCCAATGGTATCAACGTCTAAAAGCTTGCCCAAAGGATCGCATATAAGAATTGCTATCCGTTCTAACCGGGCGACGCGCATGCGCGCGACATTCAAACCGGGGTGTTAAAATGTTTAAGCATCGCGGAAACGTTCGATTTTATTTGACCATGCGCGTTCACTTAGACCAGTGTAATAGTTCTAAAGAAACGAGACAAGCATTGTCAACTTTTTACCAGCATCGATATCGTTCCCTTCGATTTACGACCGTTCGACACGCGAACGTTTCACGTTTCCTTGATCGTTTCCCTTGATCGTGGCTATCTTTCGCGTTCTATGCGCAATCTTTTTCGTTTCCACTCGCGATGCATAGGTAACAATTTGCTGGATTTATAGGTGCGTTTATATCCCTCGGTTTTGTATCCTATCTGCTGTTGTACACTTATAAACCATTGGTTAAAGAATATCCGATCAATCGTATATACAACGAATCGAGATATTCCTCGAAACTTTCAACGTGTATAACCCTTCAAGGGCGCGACCTAATTCCCTACCCAGTAGAAAATTCATTTGCTCGTTGCTTGCAATGTACTTTGGCGTCGTCAGCTTAATTTCCAAACGTAATTAAGGATCATCGATTCGAGCGGAAGAGGCGCGCTCCGCACACCTTTTATAATTCCCGCGATCGCCGCGCCATGGCGTTGGTCTCGTTTCGATCAGTCGCTAAATTTAGCTCTCCTGTAATATTTCTCTGGAAGTTGCGCGTGGAAAAAAAAAATTTGTTCAGGAATGTTATAATGACAGGAAGCGGTTCATTTCTTCCCTTCGATTTACCAATGAAGAAATGAAAGAAAACAAGTATCGCGCTACCGCGTTGCGGTAACGTTTGGCCGTGTTACACGGATCTCCAATTCGAGGCATCGAAATCGAAAGTCTCTCCTTATCGTAGATCGCGAGAAGCTAGGTGTCGGTGTTTCCATCGATCACCGCGCTATGGCGCTGATCGCGTCTATCACCGAAATTGCCTTTCTCTTTTATGCCGTATAATTCATCCCCTCCCTAATCTCTCTTTCAATTCGACAATCCGTCTATCTATCCATTCGTTCTTTCGTTCGTTCGCTTGCTCGTACGTTTCTCGTGCCAGTTATGATGAATTCGATTGGGTAATACCGACGCGCCGCGGCGAGGCACGAGAAGTGACGCCACGGGACACGGTCTGTGGTTTTTAATACGCGTCCTACTTTCTGCTATCTTTCCCGGCGTTCGCGCGCGCGTCAGACAGAGAGAGAGAGAGAGCGAGAGAATGAACGAGAGGTGGTGCGAGAGAGATAGCGCGATCGCGCGTGCATCATCCCTCCCCTGACCCCTTCTCCCGCATGCCACCATCCTGTCACTCTCCCTATCACTCTCTCGCTCCTTTCTGTTAAACCGTGGTGCGCTCGTAGCTACACGTTTGCAACTGAAGAAGCGTGACGTGATTGGCGCGTGTCAGAACCTCCCTCCCCTCCGTCCTCCCCTCGTGCCCTAAGTTCTGTCACGTTTACGAATTCGCGCCTATACCCTTCCACTATTTTTCTCGTTTTCATCGTAGAGTTCGCGACGTTTTTCAAAGAACCGCATAACAGGGAGTTACACGCAATATCAAACGAACGTGTAGGATCGACGCGACGAGACGGTGTACGGATAGAAGGCGGTGTTTGTTTCTCGATGCTTCACCGTAAACCGGGAGGGAAAGAGATAAACGCATAGGAGATCGCTGGGCGAAAAGGGGAAGACGGAGAGAGTGAGAACGGACGAGATAACGCGACGCGCGCGCGGCACGGCGAGTTGCACCAGCTAGAAGGACTGAAATTGAAAGTGGTCGTCCCACTGGCCCACTGACCTGATTACCCACTGACAATGACACGAATCCTTGCCTCCCACCGGGCTCACCCTTCCCCGCTGCCCCTCCCTACCACCCTCCATCCATCCCACCCGCCCTCCCTCCGTCCTTCCTTCCCACCCGCCCGTTCGTCCGTCCGTCCGTCCGTCCTACTCCCTCGGTCGCGTACGTGGACGCGGCAGCGCCTTCTCGCACCTCTCCCGCAGCACACTGCGCAAGCGTCGTCCCGCGTGCTACCGCGAATCTGACGAGGACGCGATCGTCTTTTTATCTTCGCTGGGGATATATCGGTGCAATCTTTATGTGCCGCATACGCGAGCTGGGGTGCCGTTTGGAGAATAAAGGCCGCGTATAAGACGCGTCGGTTAAACGTCGCCGTTCGAAGGGCGACAGGTATACCAGCAGAGCATGCCCCATCATTTTCTTTCGATTAGTTCTAGTGGGTTTTCCCTTTTGGTAATTTATCATAGATGGAGCCTTGAACGTACGACGCGACTGTACGAAAGTAGAGCTTATTTAGAAAACATAGATCCCGTTTATGTTTTCAGCTTTACCTTATAAAATATATTAGAAAATATTAGCTTGATTGCGTGTTAATTGTAAACTTCATAACGTATCTGGTGTCATTCGCTCGAGGAAACAACGAAAGAGGTACATATGGAAAATTGAAATGTTTGAAAAGTGAAACGGAAAAGAACGAACGGGCTAAGGCAAATATCTTTTTAGTTAGAAGTGTACACTGTGCCTGGTAGATTAGAGGAGCAGTTAGAAACTCGTAAAAACGTTTGCCGGCTTTTTGTTACCTGTAGATTTCTCAGACTCGCTCGAGTTACCGCGACTCTTTGGCCGTTTCAACTTGCGCAATCCTCGTCTCTTTGTCTCTTTCTCTCTGTCTTTCCCTTTCGTATTGTATGCTAGTTGACACAAAAGAAACGAACGACACGCGTTACAAAATAAGCGTAATACACGTCGTCTGTTGGTCGTCGTGTAAATTTGCGTTCGCCGTGTTTCAATAACTTTCTAATGATTTATGCAAGCGATCCACTCGCCGCTTATACGTGAAGGGACTGTCTAACGGTGCGCACGAGTACGAGTGAACAGTTTCCGCACAACCGTCGTAAAATGGAGCGCATTTAAATGCAGCGTAACCTCATTGAGCAGCGCGCCAGCTGATTCTTGAAGTCACTATCACTTGGTCATGGTCCACGATCTAAACCGCCGTGGCACACATCCTCTCCAGCCGTTCTAGTAGCTCTCTTCCTATGTCGTACCTCAATGCCAGCCAGCCGTCATCCTCTCTCGAACTTTCCTTTCGTTTCAACGCGATTGAGAGAAAAAGCAACGATAAAAAACCGTCTTCCTCGGCGTCCCACGCTTAACGAGGTCGTATTAAACCTTGTTCCTTTCCAGTTAATTTCCTCGGTACGTTTCCTGCCGGGCGTGCTCGTCTTGCGACATACTCTTAACTTTGTAACGTATAGAAGTCGCCGAAATTTATTACTAGCCTTTTTTATTATACGATTTGGTATACCACCAGGTTTAACTTATCCTGATAGAAATTGTGGCTAGTTTGTAGGATAATTTAGATTCTACTAGATTTCATAAATCGTGAAATTTTATTTTCAAAATATAATTCACTTCGTTTCCATCGATTCTCATTCTGTGTACAATATAAGAACTGGTTTCCACAAGACGAATAAACGCTTTACACCATAGTATTTCGTAACGAATTAACGTGTATAAAAGTAATAACAATTTGTATCGCGGTAAAATATTGCATAGAAATTACACGGTATGAAATATATCAGGTCGTGTAATATGAAATGTGATTTTTTTTTAGGGAGAAATAAAAATCGTGTTTCTTTTTTTTTTGTGTTTAAACAAACAGTATCCTTAGATTTCTCAACAGTTAGCTCGAAGAAATTTCTGATATTAGATTGGAACAAACATTCGTAGCATTTTTTTAAGTGACATTCAACAAATTTGTTCCACTTAGAACTTCGTATCTTTCTTTCAATTATTTGGTATTTCGCGTATTTAAACGCTGCCTACTGGAAAATTCAGCGAACTTTTATTCCAACCCGATAAACATGAAAAACATCTGAAGATCTGTGTATGAACACAGATTTATCCGTCGAAAGTATCGATTCGAAATTTATATTTCATCTCGTTAATACTCTCATTTACCATCAACTTGATCGAAAATGGAAAGAATAAAGAAGTGGGAGCAATGTCAGCATGATCACAGACAAATGAAAAATTCCCAAGACGGAGGAACGCGCGGCAATTATACGCTTCCCTTCGATCCCGTCGCGTTATAAATAACTCACGTAGTCGAGCACGTGTTAATTAAGGCCTGGTTGGGAACGTACGGGCCCCAGATATGTCTCCGGCAGCCAGTTTCGTGACTACGGCCCAGGCTTCTCTCCACTCTCCCTTTCGGCGCAAAGGAGGCGCTTTCGGCAGGCTTTCGCAACCCTTTTCCCAACCCGAACCACCTCGAAAATGTATATACACACGCTCTCACATATCTTTCGCCTCGACGCTACGTGTGTGGCTGGTTGGTCGTCTGACTGGCTCAACTCGGCTCCGCTCGGTTCTCCGTTGCCGAGCGACTCTCGCACCCGCCTACTTTCGCTAGTTTGCGTAAGAAATGTATACGTACCCGGTTAACTAATGCGCCTCGCGACACGATATCTAAGGATTCCAGACGATGTTTCTCTCTTTTTTTCATCGCTCTCTGATTTTTCTTCGTTGAAGGTTAAAGAAACTGTTTTCCGTTTTCTTTTTCCTTCTGTTTCTATAATTTTTCTATTTTTTTTTTCTTTTTTCAAGAAATGAAAATAACGACGAACACGCGAAGATTAAATTTACGAAAATGAATTTTCTACTCTTTAATTTTTTCGGTTTTTACCTTGGTCTTTGATTCGTAGAAACGATTATTGGATGTAATACTTAAAAGAGCGAAGTGTTGTTATTTTAATATAAGAATATCGTTTTGAATATTCAAGCAGCACGTCGGATTATCTTGAGCAACGTAACTCTCATGCCCATCCGTTTGACTCGGGCACACTCTCGGTTATATTTGACAATACGTGACTTCCCAGACGGGTTACGTAAACCAGAAATTTATCGTAATATCCTCGGGCCTTCAAATAGCGAAACTATCGGGACTTTCTCGTTCCGAAGATCCTGAAGAGTGAACCAACAACGAGCGAAGTAAGTTCAGGCTACGACCAATTTTCGGTTTAAACGTATTTCGCCTCGGACGAAAGTGAAATCTCTTCTCGAGCTCCCTCGAGCTGTAATCTGGCCTCGTAAAAAATCACATTGTCTTCTAATTGCCTGGTACTCTCTTCTTTTTTTTTTTTCTTTTCTGCTTACCTCGACCAGGATTCACGGTGTATAATAAACCAAAGGGAACTCATCGAGAGGACCAATAAGAAAATAATAAAATAATACCGTGAAACACACCGGTGACCACGATAATTTATTTTCTTTTTTATTGCTCGAAGGATGCATCGCGGGTTTGTGAAACTCGCGGTGGCGTGCAAACAGCCGTTTCCTCGAAGGTCCAACGGCGAATCGGAGCCGTGCGCGGCCAATTAATGGTCTTCCCGTTTGAAAATCGAAGGACAAACGCGGACGGCCTCGCGTCGGGACGCTTTCCGTGAGCTGTTGCGTATAGCATGCTTAAAATACACCACGCACTATCACCCCATCCATTCCATTTCGATGGAGGTCACCCGGTAGCTTAAGTGGGTCTCGACCACTTGGTTAGTGTGTCATGGCATACTCGTTGCTGAATAAACTTAATCTCAATACCGGTGTTAATAAGTCACTCGTTGCAGGCTCACGCGAGTCATTTTTGTTTTTCCTTTTTTCTGCTTTTTTCTTTTCTTTTCCTTTCTTTTCCTTTCTTTTCTTTCCTTCGTTTCTTTCCTCTTTCTACCTTTCTTCTCTACGTTCGTTATTCTCGTTTAACGAGTCGCGTTTCTAGTAAACGATTTTCCACCCATACCTGACTGCTTTTCCACGAGTTTCCAGGAAATTCAAACTTGTTTCAACTGTTTCTGCTCCTTTTTCTTCCTCTACCTTTCTATTGAAAATTAGACGAAGAGAGACCTCTGAGAATTGCGAGAGTTTCGCAAAATCATGGAGATTTGGCATTCATAAAATTCTCTATCGTCCCCGGTGCGTTTTATCAGTTATCCAGTCGATTTGACTGCGTGTCCACGATGACCCCGTTTTATCATCGATTTCGTGACTTCGCGATTTTTCAAACCCGGAGACGACGATTGACTATGGAACACCAGGGGACACTATATTTAAATGCGAGCTTAAGATAGATAGCGCGAGCGTGCCTGCTACCATGTGAATCGGCTACGAAATCGATTAATATAATTCAACGTTTCTATCATTTATATCGATTTATCTAAAATTCACAATATTCAATTCGACAATTTCCAAGAAAATATTTTTCTTTAATCATTTAATGTTCTTCCTTTTTCTTCTCTCCTTTCCTCGCTCCATCATTTTGTTACACGGCGATTTCACGAGACAGTCCCGATTACCGTGAGAATAATAACGTGTATCGGTGGTTCTTTTTGCAAGGGGTCTGTGGCAATCGACTCCGAACAGAAGGCGTGCGATATCTCCAAAATGGATCGAAGCAAAATCGGGCCCAAGGTCGGTCAGCATCGAAACGATGTCGAAGATTCAGAGTGTCGTGAAATCTCCTCCGTTAAGACCTCTGAACGCCTTGAAATCGAATTTTTGCGCTGATCGGTATGGTCCTTGAGAGGTGTGTACGCAACGGTGAGAAGACCGGCTACGAATATAGTTTTCTGCCTCCGTCTTGGCCACGTATGGAAGCCGTTGATAATTTTTCACTCTTACCCTGGGTCATGGTCTGAATGAAATTCAAATTACCATCGTACGCGCGGTATTATCGTATCGCCACGTGATCGGGACGCGTTATCGTGTTTTCTGCCGCGTTTCGCGGAAAATAATCTCCGATACTCGGTTTCCGTGTTTGCTTTTTCCTCTGTCTGCTATTTTTCTATCTATTATCTTCTGGAGAATAACATTTTATTACCTTTTTAACAAAAGAGACAGAGGTAGAAATAGTTTTAACATGAGCAACGGTTATTTCGGTAAATTTATGTAATAAAGTATATTTTGATATATATCATATATGGAATATCTAATATTTTTTTTCTCGAATTCGAATAAATCATCAAATTTTGCGTAGAAAAGTATGCGTAAAAATTCGGGAAAAAATAATAGACATCCCATTTAAAAAACTGAAAGTAACCCTAATATTTCAATCAAAAAGTAAAGTAATAAAAAACATATTAGAGCACTGTATGTCATCCTAGATACCATGCAACTTTCATTCGAAACATTTTTTCGTATAACGAATAACTTACAAGTTATTTGAAGTCGTACATAGTGTGAGGTAATTGGAAAATTCTTCGTTCATTTATATCATTCTGCTATTAATATCGAGGATAATACGGTGAAATTGAGAAATCTAAATTGATGTCGTAATACAAATTATCTAAACTTATTCAATCGAAAATGTATTTATATGACAGATACAAGAGCGAAATCTATCTGCGTAACGATTTAATTCCAAAGTCAATTGCTCCTATCTCCACGGCGAAGTTTTCATCATGTAAGAGTTAAAATAATGATATTTACAACACTACCGCAAAACCGTACTATTAACATTACACGATAAAATACACTCTACATTTTTCCATTCATAAAGTTCATCATTTCGATTAAAACATTTTGAGTATATTTAAAATTCGTTTGACGACGGAGATTATTTCTTCCTCTCCGCGTTCGGACCTAAATTCCGTTGCGGCGTTGAGACGCAAGGGACCATTTCGTGTCGTAATAGCGGGACAGGTTGCGTCCCTTCGTGGAGGCATCGATCGAGTGTGTCGGTGTTGAGTCGATAGGTCGGCGTGCCACGACAAACCAGGAGGAAACGGCTCTCTGTACTAGGTATAGCGAAGCGGAGAAGGCTAGAAACGGTCAGGGAGAGACGGATTACCGGTGGATAAGAATGTGTGTCTAGTTTAGTGGGCAAGTAGGTCGCGAGGGAAACCAACGCTGGGTTACGCAACGTAGTTCCAGTGTTATACAACTATTGACTCACCGGATTAACAAGTAGGCTGGGTGAAAACGAAAGCTGAGTGCCCGGGCTGCCTGACTGCCTTTTCTCTCTCGGTCCCGTTTCTCTTTCCGTCTCGCTCGGGCCCATCGGCACGGTCTCACTTTCGCCTCCGGGACTTTACCGGGCGTAGGCAAGCGTGCGCCTCGTTCTCGATGCGGAAAAATTTTTTTTTTATATATCAACGAGATATTTCTAATAATTTCGCGAGATTTCGTAGAATAGGATGTTAATAGAAGTTTAAACAGTTGAGTTGCATATTTTAGGGAAATTTATATTAACCCTACGTGGGTAGCTTGGGTCATCGATGACCCAAGAGATATTTCACTCTTGTATTTCGTTAAAATGAATTTTTTATTTTTATTTGAAAAGGTTTGAACATTTCACTTAACAGATGATTGCATAATACGGTATAGATAGTGTACCAATTTTTACCGATTTTTTTTTAAGCTTAGAATTGTGAAAGAATTAGACTTGAACGTGAAGTGTGAAGAAATATGTTTGCCTACGTACGGGTAACACGAATGTACAATAGATAAAGTGTTGTTTAATGGGATTCGAAGTGAAATTGATCGATAGTACTGTTATTTGGACTATTATGTCATTTGGAATACTTCATTGGACGATGTTAAGACAGGTGGTAGAAATTCTGACGAAGGCGTGACAGAAATAGTTGTATCGGTAATAAAGATTAATCTTAATTTAAAAATTTAGTTTTAGAATTGTCAAATTGTAAATGATGCCATAAGTCAGGGGTTCAAAAGCAGTGGTAAGAAATATTTTTTATAACGGAGTAAAGTTGGAAATCAAATAATTTTTTTTTTTTGCAACCGCAACCTTGAAAAATTAAATTTATTAATTTAAAAATCATTAATTTATAGGGTGGATTTGTTTCTTTTTTTTTAATTTTCAATATAGGTAACAGTCGCGATTTATTTTTAAAGAGTAATATAAATCATTCTAACTGATTGAAATGGATCGTACAAGCAATTTCGGTGGGGCGCAAGTAAATAATTGACCATCCGCGAATTGCTCATCACTGAATTTAAGATGTTCGATAAACGCTTCGTGGAATATGGTCGAACTGTAATCGTCCATTTTGTAATTGACAACTACTAGCAATTTTGAATACGTAGCAAATACTTTAAATTTACTGTTAACATATAGCTACAAGATACATTATTTCTAAAATGGCTATCAGGACGTCATTCGTACTTCTAAATGTAATAAGAATTACTTACAATCAGACACTTTCTAATACTTCTTTAAAAGTGTAAAACACGCTAAGTTAATATATACGATTTTTCAAAAAGTGAATTTAAAGTTAAGTTCCTCAATATCAAGAGCAATTTAATTCAGTAAAAAAAAGGTCCTTCATTTTTCATCTAATAACTAAGAATTTTCAAATATTTTTTCACTGCAAGGTAATAGCGAGACTCTAAAAATAAAATATCACAACTTTGACATGAATAAAATAAAATAAAAAAACAGAAATTGAAACTGTCGAATCTCTTCGTCATACAGTAGCTTACATTCAACTTCGTAAGAGAAAGGGGGATGTAAAAAAACAACAATTTTTAATATATTTCACATTTATTATATATTCACTGTAAAATTAAGAAAAACAAGTAAATTTAAATCACTGTTGAAAAGTGTTCTTTTTTTTATATATAATTAGAGACATTAGGAAACAGGCCTGGAAACGATAAGTTTCTCAACGACCCTTCTTCACTTTAGGGGCTGTTATCGATCAGGCAGTGGTCGACAACGTCATAATCGCGGCGCGTTCGCGTGGGATACGTATCTCTGACGCAAGAGAGACGTACTTTATTTTTTTTTTTTTTCTTTTTTTCGTTGAGGGCCACCGTGAGCGTCGGGTGGAAAAAGAATCAGGCCAAAGAGTCTCGGGGCGACCGCGCGAATTTCTTTCGCGCGTCCGCGAGAGACACGCGAGCCCCGCGGAGCTATGCAAATCGCGGCACAGAAATCACCGTTCTGCCGCTCAATTACCCGAACGTTTGACTCGAGCGTCTGATCTAAAAATAACGCGCCACTTAACGCCGTGCCGTTTTAACGAGACCGCTTCACGAGACAATCGACGCAGAAGTACTTACCGAGGGGGGCGAGATATCTCGTGGATGCTCGTTTCGCTGCCGCGGCTGGACGTTTTTCACCCTTTATCTGGAAAGTGTGGACACAGTCCTTGAATACTTACTGTAGACGTTTGTCAAGATTTTATATAGTTGAAAACGATAATATAATAGGAAATAGTCATTACCGAAGCTATGTAATTGAATTTTGTGAGAAAAATTACAGACTTCTTTTCTTATTTATTTCTTTTCCTTCTTCTGCCTTACTTACATTATACAGTAGAACCTTTATAAGTTGAATCTCTAGGGAAGAGTTTAAATTTTCGAGTTACGGAGATTTCGACTTATCGAAATTTCCGAATAAGAGAGTTTAACGAGGGATAACGAACGAATACTCGACTTACAGAGGGTTTATACGTGAGTTAGGTGTCTTCGATTTATAGATATTCAGAGAAAGATAAATTCAACTTTCAAAAGTCAATTATGCACATATTTATCGCTTATGTATACTTATGATATGTACATATAATCATAAAGGAAGCATAAATTTTAAATCAACAATAAATGATAGTTTGTGTTGTATCTAGGTTTATTACTAGGTATATTGGAAGGGTATATTTCGATTTACAGAAATTTTTACAACGAAGCAGAAGAGAATGAACAAAAATCTAATCTTTCGAGTTACTACAGTTCTATTGTATTTGATCGAGAAACATGTTAAATCAATAAATATATTTCTTAGGTTTATTAAATATATTTCTTAATAAAGGATTTTTGCATTAAATCAAACTATAAGCAAAAAATAAAAATTTTTAATTAAAAAAAAGAAAGTTTTTATTTTTCTTCGTGGTTTGATTTAATGCAAAAATTCTTTATTTCTCCTGTTACGAGATAGAAACAATTTTTGAAGAAGTACTTGTTGATTTAACGTGTTTAATACGTTCGCTGCCATTGACGCAGCGTATGCGGTTCAGAACGATATCACTCAGAATGCTATCGATTTTCTGCGAACAGCGAACGTGTTAACGAGTAGATTATTAGCGTCATTCTAAGTGGATCGTAGCTATCAATAGAATTAAAATTTCCAATAGATAAATATCTCATGTATAATACTAGTCAAATAAGACAAATGTGAAAGATCAAAGTGTCGCCCTATTCTACTTGACATATTGACTGCAGTGTCAGGCATATTTGAATGACACGCGCCATCACGACGATTTTTACCTCTCAGAAATGTGCTCGTTAAGTGTATCATAAAATAGAATCCGGCGTAATTAATCTTTCGTTAATATAACGTATTACACAATCGAAGTAATTGCTTTACAGCTACTACTGTTTTTTTTTTTTTTTTTTTTTCTTTATTCGGTCATGAAGTTCTATTTAAACTACTTCGTTCACACGAAACTACTCTGAATAATATCTCGTACAATTTTTACCATGCGTACGAACTACTGCCATATACAGTATGTAATAAAAGTTCCCGAACCCGCGTGTTTAATAATTTATTATGCTGGAATGGAAGACAGTAAAAAAAAGAAAGCGCGATACTTTTGTAGCTTCGCAATCCTGCAGAGTGATATCAAATGCCTAAAATATATACAACGTTAAAAAAAAAAAGAAATCTATTTTTGCAATATGATTTCGGGAACATTGTTACACGCTACAAGTAAAACGTAGTTCGAGGTTTCTATTAGCGTGAAAAATAATGCAAATAGTTAAATCTACAGAAGTTGTAGAATAATTGAAATATCCTGTATTTTTTAACGAATCTCCTTTCGATACAAAATTTAAAGATTCAAAAATATTCACAAAAAAAAAATTGCAACACTTGGAAATTAAGGTTGTACAAATCTGCAATTAAAGCAACACATTCTTAATTATATCCCGATCATTTTTAACCAAGTTTTAAAAATTTTTTATTTTCAACATTCCAAATAATATACATACACATTCCAAAATCCTGCAGTTTATTTTCAAGCAGGATAAAAGTCTCTAATTCGAGTACTGGCTAGCTTCGGAGTATCGTTGCATTCACAAGAACGACTCAGAAGAGTCTTGCTTCAACTCATTCGAAGTTGAAGAAAAAAAGAAAAAAAAAAGAAAAAAGAAGAAAGAGAAGTCAGTACTTAAATCAAACGTTTCAGCAATTCAAGTCGAGGAACTTTTGTTAGACGTTGTACAAAGGGTTGATCATTAAAATTCATCTTAATTCGAGCATAACGAAGAGAGCAGAGACCGTCAATTCTCTCTCCCTTTCTTCCTTCTCGTTTTTTTTTTTTTTTTCGATTCGTTCATCCGGATCGCGGCGTGACTTTCGATTTCTTTGACGGCGCTCGAAACCAGTTTCGCTATCTTCCCCTCATTAAGGCAGCGCCGACTCGTCACCGGTCTCTCTCGACGATGCGTCTTATCGAGGCGCTCGAATCGAAGGTAATGCAGCTCCTCGCGATATGCAGCACACATACACACGAAGCTGATCGCTTCTCGAGCACAGCTAACATTACCGACCTGCCTCAAACGCGTCGCAGCCGAGCCTCGCGGCTCTCTTGAGGACGTGGTATGTAAACTGGAACACTTATGTCATGGAAAACGGTGTGTTCCCGCGGTGAGACTGACGCACGCCGCAAAAAATCACACCTACGACACGCTGGAGGCCGCGGAACGTTTCGTTCGCCGGGTTTCATGCTTTCCGCTCCGTTTCCGCTATCTTTAGCTACGCTTACGGGAGACTTTGATCGTCGTTGTAGTAAAAAAAAAGAAAAAAAGAAACAAAAAAGAAAAACCGTATTTGTAGGAATGTTACGAGGAGAAACTACCAACGTAGACTGTAGTTAATGAATTTTTTTTTTCCACGGTTTTTTTTTTTTTTTTATTACACGATTAAGCATAAGCGTGATCCATTAGTATAGGAAGTTTGTCCTTCTCACGATTCACCGTAAAATTTCTATTTACGCTTGGAGAAACCTTTGATTTCTCGGTGGCTAACGTTGTAGATCGAATAGTTCCCCTTAGGTTATATTTACATATTTATTTATATTTTACAAGCCCGCTCACTTTTTCTTTGTTTTCATTTTCTACTTTACTCAATGGTGCAACAAATTTTCGAACGGAATTATTCATTCGCGGTAGTGAAATGTAAATATTATAATTCTTCTCCTGGAAATTCTCGTATGTACGATTTCCAAGAATAAAAGACACTCTAAGTGAATGGATTGAGGAACACTTACGTACAGCACTGTACATAAATAAGATTTATCAGTGGAATAAACACACTAACGATGAAAAGTTTTCAGACAGACGTTACCGGCAAACCGGTAATTTACGGTTCATTTTGCATATCGTGCAATTAAACCAATAAAATTACGACACCGCCACGTGTCCATTTCGTTACCTACTTATTCGACACTTAAGATCTAATGCTTCCAAACTTGCTTGCCGTTGCTCTGTATATACCTATATATTACGAGCCGGGTTATTGTATAAACGGATCGACGTTTTATCGCGTTAACCCGTTTCCAAGAGAATGGAAAGCGACCTGCCAGGAAAGGGTGAGGTGAGGCGAGACGGGGAGGTTTCTGAAGGAGTCTCAGAATGACCAGCGACCAAAAAAAGCTCAAGAGTCGTACAATTAAGAAACTAGGTAAGAGTTACAGGGCATGGTTAAATAGTCGAGAGAGTGTGTTTCGCAGTCAGCCGGCAGGTATTACCAAAGAACCTAGTCCCAAGTTCGTTCCTAATCCGAAATAGTGAAATCGGGTCCTAAGACCCTCGTTGCTCAAGATAGGAAACACGAGGAAGATCCGTTGACCAATATAGAAAGAAAAGGAAAGGGAATAGGGGAAGGAGTAACGTTGCGTAGTAGATAGACGACAATGTAGAGAGACTTGATGATGAAGTCTTCTTTAACGTGACACGTTTCACTTGCTGGCCCCATATTTCTTCGTCATTTTAACGTCTACGATTCGTTAAGGTGCTTTTGTTATTATAAGAATGGAAAAGTGTATACGGTGACGTAACCTGTCGACGGAAATAGATTGTATAGGAAATATGGGTAGGAAATGAAAATAAACTATTGCAACAGTTTGCTCCGCGAGAGGAGACTACGCAGATGATAAGTGGCGTGGTAGAAGGTTGTGGGTGGATGACAGATCAATAGTGGTGACATAGTTACCGAGTAAACCTGGCCCACTTTGAACACGACCTCATTCCATCGCTTCTTCCTTCCTTCCTTCCTTCCTTCCTTCCTTCCTTCCTTCCTTCCTTCCTTCCGTCGTTTTCTTCCTTTGCCACGCGATTCGAAGTCACCTGCACGCGAAATTTCATTTTCCCCGCGCACGTAAACGCATCACAGGAATGTGTCAACTTCCTAAATAGTCGAGAAACTTCAGGTCTACAAAATCCTTCGGATACTTTTCCATCGAGCCGCGTGTAGTTCATCTTTGTAATTTCTCCATGGGAAGATTGAATTTGCAATCGATGATGAACTATTTAACCTGAAATCGCGGGGTTGTTTCAACGTTGCGGAAAAAGGCGTTTTTGCAGGTCTGTTATTACTCGAAAACACGAGACAAGATCTTCGATCGTTTCGTGCTACGTGGAAAGAGGCTGACCTTTAAATCGTGACACGGTTAAGCACTTGGACGAGCCAGCTCTCGTTACCGGCTGAACAGATTGATGCCTGTCCCGCCGAAAGTGTTGGCAAACTGTGCAGAAATTTCGATCATACTCCGACACTTTCTTTTTTTGTTCTTTCTAATGGTAACCGTGTAGCTGGTTCGAGGAATCCTCAGCATCGCTGAATCGAATGCACGCGAAACATTTTCCGCGGTGATATTTGTCTTTAACCGCTTGACAGTTTTGCCCGAACTGCACTCGGGCGTGACATTTTCCCGTACACTGACGATCTCGAGTCTCGTTCGGGCAAGTTTTGTTTTAACTATTAGCTACAATGTAGATAGTGATTTGCCCGAGTATTTAACGTCGCTTGTTTCTCAATAATTTTTATTTTCAGTTTTATTTTACATTATTAGGTTCGCAAAATGTTTGAGAACCTAATTTTCTCAAAAAAATCCGACTGTTAAGTGGTTAAAAACGAACCGGGCCGGCACGTTTTCAAAGTTGTTCCGCTTGGAAAATAGGTCGTTCGCAGGTCTACCACGTGTTTCTACCACTGTGCAACGCTATGCATTCGATAATATATTTATATCGGCGAGCGTTTCATACGCTGACAAAGTTTTTCCTATAATTTCCTGAAACACACCGCCCACGCTTGTACGCCTCTGTGTACGTATAGACAATGTTGTGTTCTATCTACGAGGTGTCGTCGCAACCTGTTATCTCTAGGACATGTTAAAAGGCGACGGTAACATTTTTTTCCCGAGCTGTTTAAAGAGCTCGAAAAAGGCCATTGTCGATGTTGTTTCAAGTATGTATGGAAAATGAATTCCGATCGAATTTTTCTGCAGCATTTTACGCGAGTCAGAAAGGATAATAGAAAAAATATTCGGAAGATATTAAATTCACCGTTATATTCTTACATTTGTTCGATACACTATATTGTTTCGTGAACGATTGCTATCAGTTGAATTGCTTGCTTAGATTGTTATACCGTATCGAACGTTTCTGAATGCTCCTCCATCTTTTTATCATATCTTTCTACTTATTAAAAGTAACAAAAAGAAGAAGCAACAGTGTTTCAGATAAATGTTATTAGATTCGAAAAAAGGAAACTGAAAAACACGTGTATTTGTCGAACTGTATTGTATAACAGCCTTTTTCTGGCTAAATTCTGTACTCTCCGCGAAAGAGCGTGATGATTTTTTTCGAGAGAGATTACAAACGAAAAGGAATTAACATTGAATATTATAAATAAGCCGATCCGCGACGCGATATCTCGCGTAAATAGTCCACGATAATCGGCCGGCTTATCGTCGAGCCATTGAGCAAATCGTGCGCTCCATTCTCGCGCCGATTCGACGCCTCGAAACGACAGCGAGGCCCTTTCTCGCTGATAGGACTCGGCACAGTGTGAAAATTACGATCGTTCATAATGCAACGAGCCTTATAACACAACGTGCATAACGACGACAGCCGTTCTTTCGTAACTTTCGTCCATTTTGTACCGGATCACGGTGGTACCAACCTCTCGATCGTAAGATGATCGAATCTCGATACACGTTTCAATACAGGGTGTTCCAAAAGAGAATGTTCACACAAACATCATCAAGTTATTTTAAAAATTATACAATTATGTATATAGATTTAACAATTTACTTTTTGTACATTTGAATAATGAAAAATTTAACTCCACGGACCGATTCGAGTCATCCTTGAAGAATTTTTCGGATCGATATTGCTAAATATGAAAAATTTCATCTAAACTTAGCTAAATTTATTTAAAAAAAGTAAATGCAGCGTTTAGAAATTTTTTTCCAATTTGTAACGATGCAAGGATGTCTTATACAGGGAGCAAGAGGGTTAAAAGTTTCTCAACTTTCCTTCTGAAAGCTCTTGCTTTTTTAATCAGTAGTGTACGTGGAAGTGTCGTGTTAACAACTGTTATTTGGTCTTGAAAAGAGTCTTCATTTGTACACTGTCGTTGTTAACATATCCTTGTAATCTTCCTCGAGTGTTCTTCAGATCCCCGAGACATAATTCATTCAGCATTATTGCAATCACGCTTACAATTTTCTATCTGAGATCTAAGATATGCACAAATTCTCCATATAAATATTAACATTTTTCTTTTCCTATTTAAATCAACCTGTAGACTAAACGGATAGGGAAAAAAAAAGAACGCTGTGTCTGACTGTTATTGAGCCTTAGTATTATATAATTACGTGAAGTAATTAATGAACAGTATTTATGATTTTGCTTCATCGTACGGCGAACAGACGAAACGCAGAGTATAAGTGTCTGTGATTTATAACTTGTACGAGGAGTGTACTTGAGATAACAAAACTAACATTATGAAAATTCAGATTAAAGATATACGTGCGTGTTTGAGGAAGCATTAGAGGAATAGCTCAAGTGGTTGAGGAAGGAAAAATTTCGGTGGCGTGTTTAACGGAGGATAATGTATCGACAGGTAATTAATTATAAGAACGAGAGGAAACATCGAAGGAATTAAATTGGTCAGTTTGATAGTACAAGAGACGTAAGAATAAAACATAAAAGGAATGTACACTATGGCGACAACTATTTGACCTCTCTTTACTATAACGAGTAATTCCATAAACTGTAACAGTATTTGAAACGATTATATTCTGCTTTAATCCGATACACAATGACCCTTGAAATGGTAACAAGTAGAAATCTACTTCTGCTATAATAATTATTCTATCATAGGGGCTGGTAATACGCGAGAATTGATTGACCACAGCAGGCAGGCTCATTCACAAAATTGAGAATCCTGTTCTGTTCTAAACTAGTCCAATCATTTATATTTCAAATACTCGAAGCTTAGCAACGAATCCTATACTGCCCTTTCCTCAGTTTAATTATCCTGAGTAACATTTCCGAACGTTCGAAAATAATCATGTAAAAATAAGTCAAACTGTTTCTAAAGTTCCACAAAGCACTGGGAACATTTTAATTTTGCACAAAAGGGTGTGAAAATATATATCATTTTTTAACCCGTTTCATTACTGTTGGCGCCTATAGACGCTTTGGAAATTCTCATCTTAATTTAATCCTGAATTTTATTCGTTTCAATTTCACGAAACAAATTTTCAATTTTCGCGAATTTGAAAACTTGAAGTTTTTACAGTTTTTTCTTTGGCAAATTTCGCCAGGCACACGTTAAGTGCTGAAATCTGTCGTAGCGAAAGGGTTAGTGATCTTGAAAAATAGGAAGGATAAAGATATTGAAAAATAAGGATATTTTAGAACATTTCAATTTTATTATCTATTCCTTTCAAAATTACACTTGTCACATTTTAATCCAATTCCGTCATATTAATTTCATAAGAATTAACCCGCGTCTCTGGTCTATCGACATAATTCACCCTCCTATCGTACGTTCCGGGTGTTTGCCTCGCGCTTGATATGCTTGTACATCATATGTTGACCGATTATCGGACTTAAAACAGTCGATAAAGAACCACCACCACCATCGTGG
The DNA here is from genome assembly GCA_951804975.1 of Anthophora plumipes. Classification (NCBI taxonomy): domain Eukaryota; kingdom Metazoa; phylum Arthropoda; class Insecta; order Hymenoptera; family Apidae; genus Anthophora; species Anthophora plumipes. The sequence goes on along the minus strand of OX638112.1, from coordinate 25,763,856 downwards.
CCAGGGGGAAAGCGTGTAACGTCGAAACGGTCTGCTGCACTGCGGCTGACCTTGAATGTACTTATCTACTGATGGGAAATACTGCTCACAACGTAGTCATTACACGTTACTCTACCTGTCCTGAATAATTTCGCGACTCCATGTTCTCTACAACACATAATGTGAATACGCGCTGCTGGAGCTACTCTTCGTTGCATGAATCGTATCACCATTGTGTGTCTGTCTACACGGGACGTCGTCGTAAGGGTAATCGTGGTTTCGATTAATTTCCGCGGCAGAGGGACTCGAGCAACGTCGAATTAAGGGGAAAATAACCAACCGGTAACCTGGTTAATCGTGGATCGTTTCCCTTGCTTGTTCCATATGCCGTTCTTGCATATTCGTACACGCATCCGTCTTTTCGTGCAGGTGTTCACGCGTGAACCGTATCCGTGGATCGTAACTTCTGCTCTTTTTTGTTTATTAAACGTCGCGTTTTTCGCAATTACGGAGGGACAGCAAAGTTTCGTTGCTCTGAATAGTATACATGAAGTTCGGTCGTTTTGAAGTATAATATTCCGGAGAGGTAAATGTTTCCGATTCGTGTGAGAGGAATTATTAAGTGAAATCTTTGTGTTTTTATATGTGATATTGTTTTATTGTGTATGGAGTATATTTTTCCGGTATAGGAGAGTTAGGTTACTGTTCTTTCAACCCTCTTGCTCCTGGAGAAAAATACTCCTGCGTTGTTAAACGATATATCGCAAGAGAAACAGGAAGCTATGAATTTCTATTAAAATTTTCACAGTAGAAATTTTTTATAATTAATACGTTAAATGCTAGACTTTTCATTTAAACGGCGTTGATCCTTCAGGACAAATAGCGTGGAATTTTCCATTCGTTAATGAGATTTCTTAAAACAGTTTAAACAAAGATATGGTTCTCGCAAAGTTTTCGAAATTGAACCGCCGAATGAAAAATCGACAAAATCGACGTGGCGCTTAAATTGTTAAATTACATTGTAAAAGGGCATTCTGTGGTTGCCTCGCGAAAGTAATGCATCGGTAGCATAGACAGATTAGAGAAGCCTCAGAGGCAGACTTCTATTTACAAGCTGAACGTATGAACGCGTACTCGCTCAACACCGTTCCAAAGCGGATAATAACATACAACATACACGCGGACTTGAGTCGCGTCACGTGACGCTATGAAAAAAAAAAGAGTCCACGCAACGCGTATCTATACGTCTTGATGATCCTGAAACTGCAGACAGATTTGAATTGGATAAAGAGCTCTTTATATTCAGCGCGAGTTAATTGCTCTTCGCCCTTTCGAAGCAGCAATATGAAAGTGATCTTTCGAAAGTCGTAACCTCTGAGAATTTCTCTTCAAAAACAAGTAACTACCAATTCCAAATGGAAAAAGAAAACAAAAAAACCTAATGTCTTAACAAGACTAACGAATGCAAAGGAAATGCAAGATGAACAAAAAAAAAAAAAAAAGAAATCCAGAATTTGACAATAAAGACAGTTCCATAAAAAGATTGCTGACTAGCGAGTTGTTGGTACGCGGTCGGAATAAAGTTCTCCGGGCTGACAGGACGAAGAACGTCAGCTTCTTTCTCGCATAAAAATCCGTCGAAAAACATTGGCAGAAACCATTTCAGCGGCTTTCGACGGATAAACATTTAGTTACGCTCGTTTCGAAACAGCAAGCGCGCGGGCCTACTTGCCTGCCTGCCTGCCTGGCGATGTCTCACCGCGGGCCCGGTAATCTCGCGGGGCACGTTTCCATTGGTCAGAGCCGTGCGACGCATGGCAACCAACCGTGTGTGCGCACGAACGTGAACTTACGTGAGCGCGCCGAATAATGAAGAACGGCCCTCGACGAAGTCGTGTTGTACCGCGCTCTGTCGCGTCTGGAAGTGAGCACGAGCCTGTACCGTATACATACCACGAGTATAGTATGTACTATGTACACGTAGAACGTTGTCAGACGTGTATACACACGCAGAAAGAGATAGAGAGCGAGAGAGAAAGAGAAAGAGACTCCCTCGGTCCACCGCGCGGAGCTGAGAGAACCAGGCGTGAGTTCGTAACACGGCAAGAGCGCTCCTCTCTCGGGGAGAACTGTGTCAAGGGCAGAGCTAGCAGGGCACCGGTCCGTGACGAGCCGAAACGAAACGAGAGAGCCGAGTTTTACCTGACCGTGCCTACCTCTCTGGCTGACTGGCTGGCTGGCTTCTGCGCCGCCTTCTTCTTCTTCTTCTTCTCTTTCTTGTTGACGAACTTTTGCCTGAAATCGCTTTATACGAAATATCCCTTTCTACTGTCCCACCCTCTTCTTTTTTCTTCTTCTCGTCGTCTTTCCACGAAGTGCATCGAAATCAGACGAAGACCACGAGTACTTGCGAGTACGGTTAACCCTTTCGAATAATATACAGGTTGAAATGTTCAGTGCGCATGACGCGACAGGAACGATACTTTTTTTTGTATATCGCGTACTGTAAGAGACACCGAGATACCGTTGAATTACTGGAGATACGATAGAATATTTCTTTCGCTCGCGATGGACGTGCGCATATGTATGTTCACAGTCCGTGCCAATGAATTTATTTATAATGTTCCTTATTTTAGAAACGTCCGGAGAACGAGTCGTTTCTTTCATTCTCCATAAAAGTTTCTCGCTAGTTCAATGGATCGATATTCTCTGAATGAAACGAAGAAAGAAAGAAAAACGTATTCGATCCAACCGTGTATCGCCGTAGCATTGAAAGAGTTAACTTAGGTCTGCGTTACCGAACGGTACATCGTAGCAGCAACGAATTCGACGCTGTTATCGATCAAACCGCTTGAAAGAAACGAGGTTTTCCTCTAAGTGAGAAGTGTTTCGTATAAAATCGATTCACGAAACACGTGGCTCGAAGTACGTGAAATATTTCACGGAGCGATTCGTGAGCGGAGCTTGCAACACACAATCTCTCCCTCCCTCCCTCCCTCCTCCCATCGTTCCCTTTCAGTACCGCCTCTCCCCTCCTCCACCTCCTCCTCCTCCTCCTCCTCCTTCTCCTTCTCGCGCTGCTGCTGCTCAACGTCCAAAGGCTACGTGAAAAATTCCCTTTGTGTTAATCGATTCGGGAATGGAAAAAAATAAAACGGTGAAAGCGGTTCACAGTTCAACGCGTACCGGCAGTAGCTTTGTCCGGTGTGAACATTAAAGTCAGATTGAATCGCTCAACCTCCAACCCCGGGTTGGAATTTGGATCAAGGAGGGCTCTGCTTACGGAGCGTGACGCCTTTATGGAGCTTACACACGGAACGACCTACGCCCGCGCGCGTACGCCTCGCGAGAAACTCGAGATACACCGCAGAGATTACGCGCGCTGCTCGAGAGAAAGACCACGCCACTCTTATTCTCTCTGTCTTTTTTTCTTTTTTTCTTTTTCCCCCCTTGCTCTGTTTTATTCGACGATCCTTTATAGACGTCGAAAGCTCGTCGAACTTTTCGTAGGATCTTTGGAGGAAAGAGAGTGGTTCAACGATCAATAAACTCCAACCGGGCGACACCCACACGTCTCTTTCGTTTCACGTCGGATGCGTGCTCCCTTTTCTCATTCGAGGTTCTTGCGAAATCTTGCAATTACCGTTCTGGAAGTCTTACATGGTGTGTAAGCTTCGTTGGAATACTTTGGGACTTTAACGAATTTCTTTTTTTTTCTTTTTCGTTATGGTTATTTTGTCGAGACCTCGTTATTAGTACTATATAAATTTATCGGACACATTTAATTATTGAGCTTCCCTTTAGATTAGTTTTACGGTTATTGAAATGTTTCTTTTTCAATTTTTATTAACATTATTATTATCGTCTTATTTATAAGAATAGTTGAAAGGTACCAAGATATTTGTTTGCTGTTATTAAGAGGAAACAAAAATTTTGATGAGAAACATTGAAAAATATATTATATACATTATTTATAATCCTGAACATGAAATAATACAGAACTTCTTTTACTCTTTTATTGCATTGTTACTCTCTCTCTGCGAACGATGGACTCATATATACTTTCACAAAAAAAAAAAGAAAAAAAAACTATAAACGTAACCAGTAGATAAAATCACATACTTGCGGGAAATAAAAATAGCGTTGCTATCTAAGTTACGTACATCTGAGAAAACTATAATTTCCCTACGATTTCCTTTCAGAAAAGAATTGAAGTATTGATTTAGTTATACCTACAAACATCCATAAAGGGTTAACCCTTCTAACCTATATACATCCACAAAGAATTCTAACCCTTCCACGATACACTAACACACTAACCTTAACCTGTTAAGTGAGCAGGACAAGTTAACTCATCATTGGTTAGCCAATACTTAGAAACACGATAATTTATTTATTAAAAAAAAATTAGTTTTAATTGAAAAACCTCTATTAAACACGAAATACATTTTTATCATTTTTAATTACAAATTAGAGAGATTTACTTTCTCTGTGAAAGATGTACTCGGTTAACAGGTTAAACAACGATGTCAAAATACCAGGTTCAATTTCTAATTCAAATTACACCACACCTGTCCCTTTACCAGAACTACCGAATTCAAATTCGAAAGTACCCACGAGTCTAACCCTAAAAATACAAATGGAACAGCGGTTACTTGCGAAAGAGCGCGCGTAACGCGCAGTTACAACGTCATGTAACGCGTTACACGTAGGAATTACATCAGTTATGGGTCAGTTGAGAGATAGGTGTGAGGCACGGGGCAAGCTAGATTAGCCTAGGCTAGACTTCTGCCGGCACGAGGTCGTCTACACAAAAAGAACAGCAGAGCGTCGACGGAAGGGGCCACAGGATCCTCGTTTATCTGTGTAATAAATGTATATTGTACATAGGTGCGTGTCGTTCGCGCATCATCGCTCTTGGTGCATTAATGCCCCGCATAAAATACGCAAAAGCGACAGCGGGCGTCGTCGGAGTAAAATCGAGTGACACAATACTCGCCGGAATTGGGACAGCACGCCGATATATATGTATATATATATGTGTATACATATATATATGTACGATAGCCAGCCACGCCGGTGCTAGGGGGTTTTATGCTGTTCGCCTTTTTGTCCCTCGCCGGCCGCGGGGCGCAGAGGAAGAGAAAAACGGACACAAAGGTAGCTAAGTGCACCGAAGCAAAACGCGTTGTCTCACGGGCCGCGTTCTACGCTGTGTCGGTGCGTTTGTTAACCGTGCACGTGCGACTCAACCTCGTGACGAACCGATTTTCGCGTCATCTTTTATCAAACTTTTCACTTCCTTCGAACTGTCGAACTTTCTGATGATATTTCATATATGGATGGTGTTAGGACATCTTATGTTAAGTGCAATTTTTTTCGGTCATTTTTAAAAAGCTATCCATTTTTTTTTTTTTAATATTTTAATATTTTAATATTTTTTTGTTATGGATGCTATGGAACAATCTGTGATGTTTAACCCTGTGTAAGAAATTTTAAAATTTTCTCTGTTGGGAAAACTGATATTTCCTCACTCTTCATAGGTAGCCTGAGTTTTTTATATTTATGTACGTGTAATTTTTTCGCAGTTCTAAGCTTCCAAACATTCTGGTACATTTATCAAAGTCTATTACATTATGTAATCGTCCATTGGGTCAGATGTTTAAAACATTTTTCAATAAAAATAAAAATTCATTTCAAGAAAGTGCAAGAGTGAAGTATCTCTTTTGGGTCATCGATGACCCAGATTGTCTACGAAGGATTAATTGCCTACGAAAGTAGTTATTAAGTATTATTTTATTTCACTGCGTTTCTGTTACTTGGTTATCTTTCATTACGATATGTTGTTACCTTCACTCAGAAAAGAAAGATATTTCCTTTGTTTCCAAACTAAAAAAAAAGCTGTCGAAGTAACTGATTTTCAGAAAGTATGAAACAACGGAAAATGTCAATTTCAATATATTCCTCGCTAAAACACGTTTAATTGAAGCGAAAGTACTGAAAGAAAGAGCACTACACAAAGCACGGTGTCTTCGTAATTGTGATAAAAGTGCAAATACATCAACGTCTAGCGTATAAACGTAATCGTTAATATTTCACGACGAATTAATTCGTCATCCTCGACAAATACGTTCGTATTACCGCAGATCGTAACGATCGTTAACCAGTATCATATACTTCGAAATACCACACAACTCTTCTTCCCTCGAAAACGTTTTAATTTTCGTCAATTACCAGGCGTGAAATCACGAGGAGCCGCACGTACGTACGTACCTAACGTACAAGTCGGCGAACGTGCACGTTGCTCCGTGGATCGAGTACTATTTACACGCGAGCGTACCGTAATTTTCTCTTCCTTTCTTTTCATTCCTGTTCAGAAGGGAAGCTCTTTGAACACGGCAGAATTAGGACAGCGCGGACCATAACCAGCGGGAGTTTTATGCCGGTAGGCGTTCTTTTTTTTTTTTTCTCATCTTTTTCTTCTTCTTTTCCTCCTTGCAACGCGTGTACGCTACTATACCGTGGATGGGCGCAACGGAGCGAAACGCGTTGCTCCGACAAACTCTCGGTACGTGTGCTCGTTGTGCGTGCATACAGAACAGGAAGGCGAATGAAAGGGAAGGGGAAAAAAAAAGGTGAAGAGAAAAGAGATTCTACTTCTCTATCTTTGTATTCTTACAATTTTTCATATAAACAATAATAACGTATATATACATATTAAGTTTAATTTTTTAATAAAGGAAATATTACAACTCGATCTTATCAACCCTATCTTATTAACAATTCAAGTGCGGAGTATTTCAAAGTTAGAATATTTTTCTTAAACATATACCTAAATCATCGTTTTAATTCTTTACTTACGCCAAGTTCAATTGAAAATTTTTCTTATTCTCAACGTGTATTGTTTAGTTAAGGAAACGAATGTTTTAAGAATGCCATCATTGAAAAACAAATTATAATGAATCTGAATATTTGAATATGTATATATCCATAGCACTGAAAGGGTTAATACTATTCCTAAGCGTATCGATATTTTCTCAACCCGGAAAAGAAATTGAAGAAAAGACGATTCCTCTGTGGCAAGTGTGGCCAAGCTATTTCTCGAATATATCCGTGGTGGTAATGCGGCGTTTAAGGCTACCTGTTATTCCGTGGTGTGTCAGCCTATTTATATCGGCCTAGATTCCGCTTTTACATCGCACAAGCCACAGGTACGCGCCCCGAGGAACACCGCGATTCTCACGATAGGAACGCGATAAATTTATGGCAGCGATTAATTTTTGCGAAATCGTCGCCCTCGCAGCAGCCGCTTAATACACACGTACGCGTTCATGCATACCCGCTGACCGAGTTGTGCTGGATCACCACTTCGTACTTTAAACGACGCGGTGGCCACCAAATGATCAACTAACTTTTTTTTTTTTGGTGCACTGTTACGATCATTTCACGCCCGCGAAACTACGTGTTATATACACGTATCCGTCACGTATTCCTGCATCTGGAGGCTGTTATCGGGAAATTGTCAAGGCTTTAGAAATCTTCGATTCTTGGAACTTCTTGTACCAGTTGACGTTTCTTATTTATTACAAAGAAACATGAGATGTGTGTACTTCTTGAATAAACTTCGAGTAGCACCGGTGTACGTTAGGCGTTTGCAAAAGTTTCTGTCGCCGATTTTGAAACCGTGTTGCGTTGCATTTCGAGCCAATCTTTTTCAAGAAAATTGAATAGTTCAACGATCGTTCATCGTTTTATCGAATTCACTATCTTCGATAAACGATCGTTCTTGAATTCTGTGTCCAAGTTAATTTCACTGTATCAACTTGTCTCGACTATAACAAATGACTGACGTTGACATAAGTTTCAGAGAAGATTGTATAGAGTGAGGGGAAATATTTTCAATTATAGACATTCGACCAATTCTTTTTACCAAGTGAATTTGATTAAAAAGACGAAGTTTAGCAAACGTCTAATATAACGTGAGTTAATATGGCGATGATGTTATCGGTCAGGTTCGTCAACCTCGTGTGGCTCGTACAGAAGTTGATCGTATCTGAAAAAAAGGCATTAATACACAGCTGAGACAGAATTATTTCCAAGTTAGATCGAGTCCACGCTATTTTCGACCACCTCCGATCGTGATCTCGTTTTAGAACCAGCCGTGATTTTCTACTATTGATTCTCCCGTCGTCGGTGTGTACGCAAGCAAGCAAAGCAGGCAAGCAAGCAAGCACCGCGATGCAAAGCGATACCCAGGCGACGCTTGCATGTTCGTAAAATGTTATATTTTTCCACGCCGTCATCATCCTTCGCGCATGGCCTACTTGGCTTCGTGTAAAAAGGGCTCGGCTCTAAATCGGGAGCAAGTTTACACTGCCCATCTCTCGCCTCTAACTTTATCGACCGTCCACCAATAATGATGCCTACACGCCCCCGTTCTCCGAACAGTTTTCTTATCCGAAAACTGATCATACCTCTGATTTACAAACGAATTTGCCGATGAATCGAGATGAAAGATGCACTTCGTCGATGCGGTAACGCGTGAGAACAACCGTATTTCTCGGCTACTTGGAACGGTATCGGCGCGTGTACTTAGTTTACACGCGGTTGTTGCGAGCCGCAGACACGTACCTTGACGAAAATAGCTGTAAACAATTTGAACTGCTCGAATGATTACGAGTTTTAAATAGGACTGGAAGTTTTTCATTTGTAACGTTTCAGTTACTTATTTCTAGACTGTCGATGTTTGTGAAATTATGATAAGTATCGGAATATGCTAAATATGAGATCTATAGATAAACGTGTTGAAGTATAGTCAGTAAGATTGTAACGTTATTTTTAATACTTTTTTTATATCTGTTAACCCATTAAATAATAAGAAAAAATACTTTTATAGTTTTCGACTGTTTCACTTTTAATGTATTTAAGTGATATATACATGCAAATGAACATAATAACAAACGACTGAAAATAAGCATTTTAATAACGGTACAATTAGTCTAAAGTGGTAGTAATCAAGTGTGATAAATCATTCAAGAATAATAAAGTAAATGTCGAATTTGTTATTACAAATTCTGTGACTTTAAAAAATATTCAAAAAAGTGGCGAGAAATTTTATGAATAATTAATAAGATCCAACGAAACGAAGAAATAAGAGTATAAAATTATTATAATCACTTCTCAAATTATTCATCGCTTATTTGAAGCTCGACCAAGAGTAGAATTGAAAATATATTTGAAATGTAAAAAGTTTTGTTTTTAATGAAATATAGTAAAGATTTTAAAATATTAAAAATATTTCGCCACTTCACACGTTGTATCTATAATTCCTTCAACACTTGTCTATCTTCTCTACAACTTTCTTTTATTCCTGCATCACGATGGTGATACTGGTTTAGCAAGTAATTGCTATTTATTAGATCAATTCCGATTCAACCGGACACTTTAACAAATTTCCAGAGATTTCCTATTGAATTCATTTTAGTTTTCTCTAGTTAGGCTGTCAAGATACAATAAAATTCTATATCTGTATGTTAAAAATGCAAAAAACGAATACCGTATTTCCCGGCCTATAAGACGTACTGTGATTCATCAGGTTAGAATTCACGAAAAATACTTGGATCAAAGTACCTATTTTAATAATAATACTTTATACAAAGAAAACAGTGTTATTATCGACATTTCTAATAAAGGCAATCATTTTCTATAGCTTTGGAATAAAAAAAAGTGCGTCTTATGGGCCTGGAAATACAGTATTTGCATTTATCCATCTGTTCGTAATAATTTCATGAGCCGGCTGGAGATCATTCTTATGAATGGCAGCCGAGATTGGCAAAAGTTTCGTTCGTTGGCCAAAAGAAGCGAAAAACTCGGTGTAAATGGAGTCGCGTGAGCGTGAGGAACGGCGGGTGGATGTGCCGAAACTAAATTTACCGTCAGCCCGATAAATGGCTCGCGTAGTATAGGATAGACGCGGTTGCCGCGGTTTTTTCGAGTCAGCTTAGTCAGTCTGGGGTCCGAGCGTGAAGTGCAGCGTGCAGCCAGGCGTGCGGCGGGGGCTTTCGTGCGTGGAATAGGCTCAAGGCTGCACCGGTGCAACGTCGAGCAGCTAACTACTCGCGGTATACTGCCTACTGCTGTTCACTGCCGGTCTGCGGCCTGCTACCTGCTCTCCCGATCGGTGATCGATCAATCGGATCCGATACGATCGAGAACTTGCTGCGGAGAGGCGCTGACGTAGAACGACGAGTATCCGCCGGGGAAACGATACATCTCCTCGCGATTCTCTCCACCCCCTTCCTTCACCATTCTGTCGTTTCGCTCAACATCGAAGATGGCTAGAGTTTAACTCGTTCGTGCTGCGCGTTGTGCTTCGTTCTTCGCAAAATTAATATTAACCTTTTAAATTTTTTTTCTGTTTGTCTATCGATTTACTTTCATATAAATTTTTCGTTCGAGTACTCGAAGCAGGATATGTGCGCCCCTACTGATTCTAAAGGGGTTGAAGTCAAACTCCATTTATCAACCTTTTAGAATGGAGTAATAGTACAGCGTTTTTATGTTGATGATTGTTAACATAATTTTTTAGGAAACGATTGACATTTTGCTAGGAAAATATTTTTCTTCCTAAAATTGATGAAATTCTATGTTTTATGGGGTTTTTTTTTTTTTTTAAATGCTAGTGTTAATTTTTTTTACTTATCGATTTACCTGGATATCAATTTTTTCGGAGCAAAGTTCACCTATCAACCCTTTAGAATGAAATAATATTTCAGCATTTCTATCTTGATGATTGTTAACATAACTTTTTACGAAAAATTGCCGATTGTCATTTTTCTAGGAAAACAAATTTTTCATAAAATTTATGAGATCCTGTACTTGATATGTTTTTTAAGTGTTAGTGTCAATCAGTTTTCTTTTTTTTATCTATATTATCCCGACATTTATCTTTAATATCCCGACATTTTTAGTTTGATAACTTTTTACAAAAAATTAACGATGACCATCTTTGCAAGGAAGCAATATATTTGCAAAGTTTTTTATAGTCTTTTTAAAGTGACAGCTGGTGGGAATGAATGCTCATGTCGGCGTAATTTGGATTTCGGTTGGATAAAGAACAATTTTATCACGATTGGGAAATTATAATTTTCATTGAACAAACGCTTGTTTCTATTTAGGGAAGACCTTAGCAAATGTTAAATAACGCGTCATGCGAGCGCCATGATTAATGCAACAGGCAATTAAAACCGAGGGAATTTTTATTCAAATTTTTCTGCCACGGTGGAAGAAATATAGCGAGGTAGTAAGATCCTTCGGGCATCGAAGTTTTACATGTTCAAGCATATCGATAAGAGAATCGACAGAAACCTGAAAAAATAAGGGTGACTAAAACTTCAGTAAGGGACGTGTGAAGTGAGACCATAGATTTGATTTAGTCTGAGTCGAAAAAACTTGAAACAGAACGTGTTAATTTCAGATATCAATGCATCAAACAATGCCACCACTTAATTTTCTTTAATTTACTAATTCATTGTATTTCTTCCTTCAATTTCCAACATTCTTTAAACAAAAACAGTTACTTTTCCATTTTCCACTGATTCAACTTATATAAATATTTTAATACAATTTTCTAACTTCATTTTAACGTTCTAGTAAAACACTTGTTATTCTGTAATTTCGTAGGATACAAGTTTAACGCGTTAAAAAAAAAAAAAATAGAATAAAGTGGATATCTATTTTGGTATAAGCCATAAACCGCACGTCCAGCCGATTATTCCGCATGAAATGGTTAAGGCTCCTCCTCAAACGTTAAGGGTTAATCGTTCTCCTCGTTAAACTAGTTCTAGGATCGATCTGCGTAATCCCTTTCTCGTATTATATTCTTATGCAGGTGCATTACGTAACGGGGAACGATGAAAAGTTTGTTTTTCGAATTAAATCGATATGGTTAAATTGCAATCGAACGGTCCTCCAAGTGACGGGGAAGCCTCGCGATTGGATAATCTTGGATAGTAACGAAAACATCGCGGTAACGACACAGATCTATCGATAGATGTTTTATCTGATCGATAGTATCGCCATGGAATTGGTGTTTTGCTCGGTTTCCAACGGCTTACCCTTCGTACTATAAAATGCTCCAGCGAAATGAATCATCGACGATGCGCTGGAATGTGAACGAAGCATCATCGATCATAGTGCATTAGGTAAATCGACAAGAAATTGATATTTATCTAACTTATATTGACCGTTCGAGTGTCGTTCGAACATTTACAACGCGAAGCAAATCTTATACGATCGTTACGAGATTCTTAAGATACTATTAAAAAACAAATGTTTCATCTGGAATCTCGTCGTACAACAAATACATAGATATACAAGGTTTAGCAGAGAAAAAAATATTCAAATTAGTGTCGTAAAACTTTATTAACAAAACAAAAAGTTGTACATCGTTGCTAATGCGTTTTACACGCATCTGAAAACATTGTTTGCGGACGTTTGCGTTGCTGGAACTTTTTAGATATCGAAGATTACGTTTTTCTTTTTTTTCTTTTTCTAATTCTTAGAAGCTTCTTCTATCTGCAATTTTTTATTATTATTTTTTCAACGTTTTCAAATACTTCCTTGACGTTCGACTTAATCATGAAACCGAGCTACTTTATGTAATTCTTTTTCCTATTTCCTGTATGTTCGCTAGTGAAAAATACTCGAAGGATTAATTGTGCACCAATAAGTCTAACAGTTCGAAACCGGTGCACGGTGAAATCAGATTATAAATCAGAAATGGAAAAGTTTCCCTGGTAAGTGGTATTATAATTTCGTTCTCCGGCGGATTCACGCATTTCCATGGAAGTACCAGCGCGATACGCGCTTCTTACCATTCGACGTGCATTAATTGGACGGCAAGAGCGGGCCGCGTTCCCCGCGCGAGCGGAATTCCAGTCTAGTAAGCATACAGTTGCCGGTACGAGCTTTAAAATGTTTCCCAGCTCGTAATACGCGGTATCGACTCTTCAACGAGAACGAAACCGGTCTGTGAACGTTACTATTGCACGTTTATCTACATACGTGCCATATTTCCACGCGTGTTCGTCTGTAACCACTTTAAAACGTTCGGAGCCGAAAACTTCTATTTTCGTCCGATTCTTGTTTCCAGATAGATCGATGGTCGTATTCCCACGCGAGAATCGAAACGATTTAATTTGTTGCTTCTCTTAGATCGTCGTAGGATTCATGTTTTCCTCCCTAACATCGCGCGATGAGTCAATCATTCGCGATATTTATACACAGCTTCATAGATCCCAGGTGATTTTCTTGGAATATCGACGTATTCATCGCTCAAACTTTTCGAATCCGTGCTACTTTTATTACCTGCTTCTCAGCTGAACCAACATTACCCCTCGAAATCTCGCAACCAAAACGAGAACTTCGTCGTCCGTCAAGCGCGACGTCGAAGTGCTTCGATGTATAGGTAGACAACATAATTTATACCGAAAACGAGCGAACAGGTTCCGTGCCGCGGGAAAATTGCCGCGTTTGAGGAAAAACTTTGGAATAACATGAAAAACATTTCATTATAGAAAGATAAGCGACTTTGCGTCAGCTTTATTTTTTTAAATTAACAGTTAACATTCCCATTCATAGAATATCGGCTAATACTTGTGTATCAAAAGACTTCAAAAAGGGGCTGGTGAAAACGTACAAGGGTCATCTGAAAAGTTTACGGCTTCGTTAGATAATCATAATGTTTGAATTTTATTTACTATCAATTTATAATAATAAATTAATATTTATCTGAAAGTTGCAATTATTTTATACATATTTTTTACGTTTGATATTGGTCTGTCGTATAATTTATCGGAAAGATTAATTTAAGGAAGAGCTCTCTTTTTGGCTGTTGTGAAATGGATAAATTCGTGTCGTTATTGAGTTCGTAGAATCGCTGATTTCAAGTTCGATTTGCTTTCTCATTCTGCCTATTCTCCAGATTAAACTCTCTCAGGCATTCGTGTATTTCCAAAACTGAAAAAATTCTTTGGTCATGGACGATTTCCATCGGATGATAAACCAACAGCTGCAGTAAACAACTAATTTTAAAGACCTTCGAGAAATGGAGTTCCAAAGTGACATAAAAGCATTGAAGCATCACTGGATAAAGTCCATCAGAGTTTAGGGAGATTACGTTGACAAATAAGAGCAGTTTAAGGATCTCAAAATAGTACGTTTTCATTTTAACCCCTTGCACTCGAGTGGTGATTCTCAGTCACCACTTGGCTCGATACAGCAAGTCGAATGACAATTAAGTGACGATTAATAACTGTTTTGTTTTTAAACAGATGTCTTTCCTCTTTACATTTCAAATCATTTACGTAATTTATGATGGTTCGCGGTTAATTAAAATTATCATTTCATACATTAGTCTGCCATTGATGTTTATCAAGATTGAACCAAATGACGAAATTAGTGGAAAGTTCAATTTTAAATAATTTAAATACCAAATTGATAATTTCATAAATCAGAGATTTGAATGATATAATTGGCTCGAGAAAACGTAAAATTAGAGTAACAGTAAAAACTAAAACTGATTCTGACAGCACACAGGAAAGACAGAGTTCAGATAAATGCGGGAAAGAAGAATAAAGTTCAGAAACGATGAAGAAAGCTACAGAATCGCAAGTAGCTGTATATTCCAACATAACCGTTCGCTTTTTCTAAATATTAATGGACAAAACCATAGATGAAATACAAGTAACTATGCTAAAAAGAAACTAAAAGAAAAAAAAAAAAGGAAAAGAAAAAAAATGCAACCAGCACAAAAGCTTCGAGTGCAAAGGGCTAAAGCCGCGAACTTTTCAAATGACTCACGTATATACATACACAGAGACGAACGCGACGCTTCGAGAGAAAAGAAAAAAGGGTGTCACGCCTAGAGAAAGAACAAAAAGAAAGAAAGAAAGAAAAAATAGAAGGAAAAGAGTTAACTCTGTTAATCCAGAGGGAGCGCACCAGCGGCAGCGAAGTGAACCAAGCAAACGGTCGGGTGTCGAGTGGTGGGGCAGGGGTGAGCCATGGTACGGCGACGACAACGCTCTCGGGTGGTGACGGCGTCGGCGACGGTGACGGCGACGAGCGTGTCCGCGTCGGCGAGGGGCGGTGGGCGGAAGATATTGCGGGGAGTAGAGGGGAGCGGTTGGTTCGCGAGCAGCGGCGGCGCGCCACTGCGAAGGGTAGAGAGAGTAGGGGCAGGGCGGCGGTGTGGAAGAAGGGATGCGGCGTGGGGGCGGGGAAGGGACGCGGAGTGCGGTCAAGTGTACTGGGTAACTAGGTCAATGAGAGAACCGAGAGAGCGACGTTGTTGCGGGAGCACAAGCGCGCCACTGCGAGAATTCTCTCTCTCTCTCTTTTTTTCTCTTTTCGTCTATCTATTTCTATCTTTAACTATCTTTATCTATTTGTTGTCTTCTCCTTTCCATCCATATGTACATATCTCCTTCTGTCTTGGTTCACGACGTGGCTGTTCGACGTTACTCGATGCGGCGGAATGCGCCGGTTGTGCGTTCGCTCGACGCATTTCTATGTTCGCTCCTCGCTACGCGCCCATTAAAATAGTTCGTCGTTGTTGATTCACTTTAAACGCTCACGCATACATGCACGATTAAGTCGGTTCGTATGGGGTTGCGAGGCACGCAGCTAAGGAGCACCGGTTATCAGCTTCCTCTATGCGGATCCCCCCCCTCTCGTCGTTTCTTCGTCTCGTCGCTGTGTTTAACCGATGTAGACACTGCTCAGACGGCGGACACGATGCCTGAGGAACTTGAATCTATGAAATAAAACGGAGACGAATTGTTTTGTATATCGGGCCGACGGTCGATTCATGATTTCTAATGCTTCTGGAACTTGGCATTGAAAAATATTCAACGCGTGTCACTATGTCGCTGTTCATGCTTGAGAAGTGATAAAAGAACGTTGAATACGAAGCATATTTGAGTTTATCTTTACAGCATTTTTTACTAAGAAATTTAATTAAAACAAAAAAATTCGATATTTCTCGAAGTTCTTAGTAATAGTAAAGCAATAGTAAAATTACCAAAGTAAGGAAGAGTGCTTATTCGAGTTGAAATATTAGATAGTTTTTCGAGTGACTAGAACGAAGTCGAAAACATTCTAGCATGTCCGCGCTTTTTATATAGTTCACTCGGTAAGAGTGGATATATATATAATACATTCGAGCTTACGTTACGTAACGCGCGAAGCGTACTGTTTGCAGTGCAGCAGGTTCGCTACGATTTTTCCTGTTACATTGTGCGTTTAATGTTGCATAGAATAGAACGAATTTGTTGATTCTATTATGCTTGATATCAATACATCAATCGTACACACTTCGTACGTACGGGTTCTTTCTACTCGGAGCGTTCGGTTGGATCAAAACGTAAACGAGAAGATGTGCGCGCACGCGTGGCCGTACTCGCGGGCACACTTTTAACACACATCGATACCGGTAGTACAAGGTGGTCCAAGTGCATCGGGTAAATGGGTCAAGCGAATTAATTCTGGTTGGCGAGCCGCACTTTGTGTCTCGGTGCATGACGAAAGCGTCGCGCGCGTACCGTGTGCTAGGAAAGACTTCGAGGAAAAACGTAGTACAACACGTACACCATAACCACAATGGAATTTCTTTGCGATATTCCACATAAAACAACCATGAAAATAAAATAATTTTTTCCTTTAATAATAATCGTTCCAGAAATAGTCGAGAACTTTTATCTCATACGTATATTAGAAACTTTATTTAAATGTAATATATCTGTTTCTGTTGGAAATGAACGTTTAAAAAAGAAAAAAAAAAAGAGTTTCAAGGGTGACATTTTAAAGTAGAATATTTTCAGTAAGCTCGCACGGAATTCTTTGATAGTGCTTCGTTCGAAAGATAAGCATTCCCGGAAACTCGGCGAATAATCGGTTTCTCATCATACAGGACAAACAAGGTACTCTTGCAAGTGTGTTTATGCTTGCATGCGTACGCGAATTCTTTTAAATTGCTCTCATAATGATTGATTATCATAATGCTGTGGATAATGACCCAGCCGCGCGTGAGAAGCTCCGGTAATTCTACCGGTGAATTTGTAACGTCTCGATAGCACAGTATGAATATAAAATAAGAATAATTCATGCTCTAAAAAAGAGAGAGAGAAAGAAAGAGAGAAAGAGGGGGGGCACTAAAAAAGAAGTACACACAGTGTATATTGACGTATATATAAAATTTCTAATGAGTCGCTCAATATGTGGGGCGTGAGATAATATTTAAATTTCAGTTGAAAATGAGCGCCTTTGAATTTCCGTTCCGCCCTGACGTTGTTAAATAAGCCATCAGTCGACCGAACACTTCGTATCGACAAACTTTCCTCCCGTCTATACGAAGCCGTACATCTTGAATCGAACTGACGAAATTGTCAATCGTATTGGCAGCAAAACTGCCGTGCTCATGAAAAACAACTTTATCATGCACGAACACTTTAACCAACATATTTTTCAATTAAACACACTCATTGACTGTGTGTATTATTAAATAACCAAAATATTGTCAATTGGTAAATTAACTCTCGATGATATCTTCGTATGATTTCTAATAAAAATATAACGATAATATCAATCGAACAAAAATGAGCAATTTAATTAATATGTTTCGATTTATCGATAGATCAGTAATCAGAACTTTCATTGAAATATTACTTTTTAACCCTTCAACTGTGACAGCTTTTTTAACAGAAATTTATCCGTTTCCGAAAGTTAAAAACGCATTCACGTGAAAAAAATGCTTGCAACAATCGAAACCAATTCGTGATGTTTTAGTTATCTCAGCAGTTGCTATACGCAATGCCAACAGTATTTCCAATACCGTATCATTTCAGTGATAACAATAAATCTGTTGTACTCAGCAAAAAATACAAATCAACTATACATGTATTTATGTACACGCAAGGGCGTATACGCATTACTAGACAAAAAGCTAATATTTAAATGAAATAAAAAAACAAAAGAAAGAACATTCGAATAAAATAATCTTGCATTTACAAATCTACTCTTGAACACAGCTCGTACGAAGAAAAACAAAAAAGTACAATATCATCTTTGAAAGAGTTAATGAAGTTCCTACAATGATACAGGAAAACAAATCGAACCCCAATCGAATATAAACACGAGGGAAAGGGGAGGGGGATGGTTCTCCGGCCAAGTTCTCGAGGCCCTGGATCGATACGCGTTCAAACGTGGTCGAGGGAATGTTCGATGGAAATAAAATGCTCGGTTAAAAGTAGCCAGCGCGCGTGTTTACACGCAATCGGCTCTTCGATATCTTCTTACGAACCATTTCTCGACACACACAGAACCTAGGTTTGCCCGCGCGCGTGCATATGTTCGTGTGTATCGGATTAGAAGCGAGAGTGTGGGTGGCCGTGCACGTGGGTTACGCGGGAGCTTAGAATTATGCTCTATAAGTACACACATATAAAATCATACTACGCCGGTGGCACGCATGCGGATCTACGAGCGTTAGTAACGCGGTGCCAGCCAGGAATCAGGTCACTCGTATCAAACTGACCTACATACCGTTATCGGCCGTATTATCGTCTTTGATAAAGCGCTTATTAAACGTACAATTATGCCGGGGAAAGATTCAAGGCGTCCCACCCGTTTACTCTTCCTCTCTTACATAGCAGCCGTCGTCTTTCGAACTACACATTTCACTTTAACAATCTTGGTTTCGTTCACGTACGAGCGATCGTGGAACCAGGTGATAGAATGTCGATTGGTGATCTGTTCGATTTGTCGTTACGTATATCCTTCACCCGATAACCTGACGAGCAAATCGGTAATAATAACACGGGGTAAAAACTCCTCCCCAACGCGCTAAAAATAACGAGCAACAACGACACGGGTGACCTCGCGCTGGCCACCGTCCTTCCTCGACAGTTCGAACTCTTCAACTTGACCTGGATAGAAAAATTATTGCCATCGTTCCGCGATAGCGTTTTCACTCGTGAATTTTCGATCTGCCCACTCGAGGATATTTCATTTGACGAATTTGGTTTTCTATTGGGGTAACATTTGTCTCGAGGATTCAATGATTTTTATTTGTTTTACACTATGATTCGTTTTGATCCGCATCGTTTTATGCATATGTAAGATATAAATATTGATATGTACGATGAAAATGACAGGTTATAGCGTTGCAAATTCATATGTGACTGGCATTAACGGCTCGATACCAGCCAGCCCGTCCTTTCCTTTCGACGCTTCACCTCCATAATTAACATTATCGTGCTGTATTCAAAGCGTCACCGATAAATCTACCATTATCTCGCTTATGAATTTCTAATAT
Source organism: Anthophora plumipes (assembly GCA_951804975.1). Classification (NCBI taxonomy): domain Eukaryota; kingdom Metazoa; phylum Arthropoda; class Insecta; order Hymenoptera; family Apidae; genus Anthophora; species Anthophora plumipes. The sequence continues at coordinate 25,744,502 of OX638112.1, read as the reverse complement.
ACCTCGGACAGTGTATCTGTCCACGTGTCGGCGTTTACCGACTAATTCGTAACATTAAAGAAACGACACTCGCTTCGAGTATCGAGCATTGTCTTAATTACTTAATTCCTAATCCACGTTAACAATACGGACAAATCTGACTTCGTTAAAAGTAACCAGAGATATTTGAAAATATCTACAATGCATTGCTCCGCGGACCTAGATCGTTTCATGGTTATAAATGAATTAGAAATTTAAAACGTCGAATCCACATTAATACGCACGTATTTCGAATTTCACGCAAGGTGGTTCCATCACCACCGTAGCCACGACTACGTGACGAAAGAAACTCTGAGAAAACTATTCCCGGACTTTGACGAAACTTAATTTACCATAGTCCGTAGATGGGACAGTGAGAGAGAAGGGGAAGCGGTGACAAAGATCGCCTTTCGAGAGGAAGCAAGAGATAGAAACTCGTTGGTTTATTACGTAGGCGAGCCAACGAAAGTGAGAGCAGAGATCTCTGGAGATCACGAGTAGAAATAAGAAGAGAAAGACAGAGCTAGGCTAGTCTCGTACGATGAAGAAAGACAAAGAGAGAGAGGTGGTTTGTAACCGTTCGGTCCGCGGCGAGTTAACCGAACGAGAAACGTTCGCGCGTCCTCTCTCTCTCGTAACCGCTTAACGTAACAGCCGTAACTAGTACCATTGCCAACGAAAGCTGTCGTGGAAAGTAAAAGCGGATGAGCCACTTTTCGCGCGTGACGAGCCGACGAGGTTGCCTGGCTAACCGGTGGGACAAAGAGAGCCCGAGAGAACGGCGTAACAACACGGCCATCATCCGGCCGGTGGAAAGAGGAGGAAAGAACTTTCGCCCATTCATCGTGGTTCGCTGTTGCTTTATGCCTGTAAAGCGGCGCGGCTCTTGACACCGAAGGCACGCCGCGGGATCACCATCGCGCCTAATGCACCGTCTTTCATGCTGCGATATAAATACCGTGACTATAGCCGCGGACGCGCCACGAGGTGCATCTAGTCGCTGCCATAGGAATTGGCACGTGCTGCCTGATACGTTTACGTGCGCGTCAAGCTGCGCACGCGTACGTCATCGTGAAGTTGAGATATGGCCGCGTGGTGTTGTCGCAGGCCGTGAGTTTGACGATATGATTCGGGTTCTCGAGTTAACGGTGGTCATGATTTAAAAAAGGTTTCCTTAGGTCATTAAAAATAGAGAGGTTTTTTTTTTTCTTTCAAGATTCGATTAAGAAGTCAATGATCGTGAACACTTTTGGATGTCGAAATTTGGTAAGATCTTAAAAATGTTCTATGTTTTTTGAGGTTAAGTACACACACACACACAGTGACAATGTTTCGATTTTATTTTTCTACAAAGACGAAAGATACGTTTACGTTGTAAAAGATTACAGTAGATGTTCTTGAGAAATTAACGTCAGGTCAAATGGTGAATGTTAAAAATTTCGCGTGAAAGAGTTTCCTTATGTAAATTACGTGTTCGTAAAATGTTCCATGTAAAAACGCGTGCGCGTGTATCGCGCGTCTAGCTCACCTCGCTCCGTCTGGCTTGGATTATTTCTTCGGGAAATTGCCGGTTATTACAGTCGCCGATCATTATTATCGGCCTTACCTTTCGAAGACCCGGTCTCGCGTATCCGATTCGCTTTTCAACCTTGAGCGTTATCCTGTTCCAGCTCCTTCAGGAGCCTGCTTGCCTGCTGTGTTGCCTCTAAGGCACACTGCTTCGAAACATATTTGCCGGATTCTTTAATAACACTTACAAAACTTGCTTTCCTCCCCGGTAACAAACAATCAGCCACGCTCGTTCCGCGTGGATCGCGAATTTTTTTTTTTAATCGTACCGCGCGATTTTTCGGTCAAGGTCGCCGGTGTCCTTGGCTTTTCTTAATCGTGATCGCTGATAAAAAAAGAACAGGCCGGGTTGTGCAGCTCAAGGTGCACAATCAATGCCCGATGTGGCGGACAGATACATAAATTGCGTGCACGGTAACTCGCACCAAACTCGCGTGGACTAAATACATAAATATGATTCGCTTGTTAACGAAGCATAATAAACGGCAATGAATACCTTTGCCGTTCGCGTAACGCGAACTTTCACATTTCATCGGGCCTCTGCTTACTACGCTTGGACAATCCTGTCCTTTGTGAGGCTGTCGCCTGCATTACGTATGACACAAGAAAGATGTTTGTTGTTAAACACGACGATATATACGGCAGACAAAATTTCAAGAAGTTCGAGATAACCGACGGGGTTTTGAAATCGAACGTTGATACTCAATTAACAAGACAGAAGGTTCGTTCAATGCTCGAATTACATATGAAATTTAATCGAAGCTTCGATGAACAGGATTCGGATAACACGAAATTAAAGAGAGAGAAAAAAAAGGAAGAAAGGAACACAGGAAAAAGAAAGAAATTCAGCGGACTTATCGAACAATTAGCAAGTAGCACATAGCGCAATAATAATTCTAATCTAGCGTCGTCATCTGCAAGCAGTTTTTCCCCGATAACTCTCTGAGTTCGTTTTAAAAGCAACAACCAGACAGATATTTACTTATCGTCTGTTATACGACTCGGTGAAAAGTTACATCATAACGAAGAACAGTTTCAATGATTTTATTGCCATCGTTCTTAGTGCGAAAAGAACAGTTTAGGTAAAAAGTGACAAATTTATCAAACACCGAATTCGAGACGTGTGATTCGTCGGAGACTTCTCCGAAATTCTTAGAAACTCTCAGAACTATGTCGAAATAAAACTAAAGTAGCAAATATGAGGACCAACGAAAGCTTTTTTCTACAGTAGCCGTTTTTCTATCGGTCGATTCTCTTCACGGATGAGCGCGGCTCAATTTTCGGGAGCGTCAAGCATCACAGGACCGAAATTTCAACTTTTACTGCCGCCACGTTTTCGTTCGCCTTTCTCTCTCTCCCCCATTTGGGTAACAACTTTGCGGAGACTTTTACAGGCGTGTTCGAAAAGGGCAGCGTCAGTTCTGGCGTATTCGGCCAGTAAAAGAGAAAATGCAAGCACCCTTTGCGCTGGCTTCGATTGTCATCGGGGCAGTGGGTCACTGGGAACTTCCGTTGCGAATTGCACGCAATAATTCTCGACAGTATTTCCAAATATTTACATCCACCCTTAATTTATGGGCGAGCACCCCCGGTGTGAAAGCTACGATGGCCTCTGTCACAACTCTTCGGGGTTGGTAATATAAACTCGTTGGACTGTCACGGAGAGAGGAAAAAAAAAAAGATTCGACCAGGTAGTCCAGAAAGGTGTATTTACCCGGCAATTCGAGTGCTTTCTAGAAAGGCGCAATCGTGAAACGACAGAGTTCGGACAAATACGGCTAACCTTCGATTCTCAGGATATTCGATTCTTGCACCGTTCTGCGAGACGCTTTAACAGGATTCTTTTCACTGGCCTCCTCGACCAGCGTCAATATTTACGTGGAATCTTGACAATCGGAGAAATTCTGATTTTCTCGGATACGCCCCTTTCAATTTTTTCTTTCTGTATTTCGCATTACTTTTCGCATTCGTCGAATGTAAAAAATGCTCCCTCTACGCTCTACATGTACATCGAGAAAAAAATTTATTTCTCAGTCTTTTTCTTCTCTCCCTCCTTGCTATCGTTCGTTTTATTTCCTACGAATAAAGTTACAGGCGGAACGGAAGTACGGAAATCTAGCGTGTCTCGTTAACGTTCTTATCTCGAAGCTAAGGTAATTTTCTATATCGAGCGAGGAAAGTTGCTACCGAATCTAACGTTCGTTTTTCCGCGAGATTCGCCGTCTCTGCCGCCTTGTTCCATCGGCTTAAGGTCCATTTTGCATTCCATCGTGTGTCCCAGTTGCAAGGTAATAAAAATGGGAGACGACAAGCACCGAGAGAGGGTCGTCTCTGTGCTATATACATGCTCGCGTACATCGATGCATGCGCATACGCGACGAGGGTAGATCCTTGCACTTCCACAGTGAAAACTAGTTTACGCGTCCTTTGCCGTAAAACGATGGATCTACTACACGCTGAGCCAGGCGCACGCGCAGAACCTTCGCCGTTTGGTGTTCCGTCTCGTATGTCGCGCGTGTGCGTGTGTATATATATATATTCTCTGTGTATATTTCTTTATATACCTGACACGTATTCGTGTTAATGCGTCTACACGCGTGTGAATATATACCTACACACATACATGCGCGCATAAGTGGTACACACAAGGGACTGGTTACGTATTTACACAGAATCGTGTCTATACGTATACGAATAAGCGAGACGTGAGTGTATGTGCTGCGTGTATACATGACGCATATACGTTAATACACACACAGTTACACGTGGTCTCGCGATATCCCATGTGGGTAAGTGTGTCAAGGACGTGCGAACTGGCCTGCAAAACGCCAGTTCGCGTTTCGTGGATGAAACAATCTCTCTCTCTCTCTCTCTCTCTTTTTCTCTTCGCCTAGACTTCTACTCGATCGTTCTTCTATGCTTGTTTCTTTCTTTTCGTTTTTCCACCCTTTTCCTGGCGAGAAGAGAGAAACGATATTGCGAAATCTCTTCGTCACGAGTACGAAGTTAGAGAAAGAGAAGAGAGACGAGAAGATTATCGGTGGATATACAGATTGTAAGGTGTGTAATCACTTGGTGTTACTTTTCATTTGAAACGAGAACGAACAGTCTGAAGGTTTTCTTTCTCCGTCCCCACCCTTTTAGATAACGAAGGATATCGAAAATATTACCCACCCACCTGTGCTACCATTTAAGCGACCCTAACGCGTCCACGTTGTCCCCCCCCCCCCCCCCCCCCGTGAAAGTAATATCGAAACTTTATAAATCTTCTCCCCTTCCATCCCCCTCAGTGTTCTCCGTCGACGAAATTTTCATAGCTTCGTCTTTGTTATCGTGTCCACGTCACCCTAAATGAATTCGACAATTTCGGTGGTATGACAAAAATATATATTACTGTAACGATACGATCACTCTATCTCTCTCTCTCTCTCTTTTCTGTGCGTGTGTGTATATATATGTACGTGTGTAACACAGCACAATGAGTTAGATTTTACTTTTAGTTTCGAAAATGGGATTGCAGAGTGGGGCGGTCCTTGGCACACTTCACACACCAAGACACGTTGCTCAGAGTAAGAGAGAGCAGAAAGAAAGAGAGAGAAAGAACAGACGCGAGTAACTGAGAGAGAGAGTGAGAGAGAGGGGTCACAGAGGGAGAGAGGGGGGAGAGGGAGGGAGAGAGAGATGGATCACACCAGGCTCATATTCTTTGCGACGAATATTACGAGTTACAGATACCATACCTGCATAGCTAATACTCTGTGATAGTAATCGCACGCTAGAAGACGATATAGATAGTTTTCTCTCTCTCTCTCTTCTCTCTCACTCTCTCTCTCGCTCTCTCAGTTTTTTTCTTCTTCACCGCGGGAAAGATAGGTTGACCTTAATACGCTTATTAACATTCCATCTTCAACCTGATACTGTTCGATCTATTAAAGGAAGATTACTTACACGGCTACGCTGCATACATTTGCGGAATATAATTTGACGAAAATAAACGTTCGTATTCTATATATACGAGATATTTAATAATAGAATCGGTTATTTTCGTAACGATAACTGAAATTGTGCTGTTTGAATAATTTCTTTTTCTGCCGGCACATACGTATTTTATCGAAGGATAACGAGAACACGTTGCTTCCGTGTTCTCGCGAAAGGAGGGATTATTTCTTGTAAAACCGTCTAACCAGGGAACGAGAAAAGAGAACGAGTCACTTCCGATACAGATCGGAACGCCGCGCGCGATTCCGCGTTGCATTCGCGAGCGAACCTACCTGCCACAGCCTACGAGCGTCATTTAAAGGATCAGCGTGATGCTAATTGACCCAGAAATAGCGTAATGCCGATAATGGTCGCATAATTTCAACGTATACGGGTAAAGGACTCGCGCTTTTTCAACCTTGTCGTGGCGCACTAGACGTTATCGCGTTCAAACGTCCACCGGTATCGAACAATTTTTATATTTATATCGTCTAAAAAATTTACAACCTGTTCAATGACGATTCTCGTCGTCGTTCGCGCGTTGCAACCGTTGGAGAGGTGCTTTTTCATAATTCACCCCTCGATTAAATCATATAAAGGTGCTTCGTTTCGTATACTTTTTTTTTTTTTTATATATATATCTAACGAAATCGCCCGGTGGATCGCGTGTCGAAATCGTAGGGACCCTCGTGTATAATGATTTATAATTCCCGAACGTATCGGTGCGCCACGGCATTTACATTTCCAGAGTTTCTGGGTCACAGCTTTCACTTTCTTTCGTCGGTTCTTCCGCCCTTTCGACTGCTCGAAGCGCGGCCCTTTTCCCTTTCGTACGTTCCTCCATCTCTCTGTGATCCATTGGTATACGGTTATTTTCTATAACATCGCGGAGAACGCGATGATCGTGATTTAACGTGACACGCAACGAAACACACAGAGAGGCTCGACCTCTTTATTCTTTCTCAATACCGCCGGTGGAAATAAAATTGCGTGTGTACAGGCGTCGAACAACCCTATACCAACGCAAGTAATACACGCGTTTCCGATTTGCACCCGAAGGAACAAAAAAACCAACGTGCCGTGTGTATATACGTGTGCACCCGGGTTTTCGCGGTGCACATTGTGGCGCACAATGAGACACAGGATGTAGGATCGATCCTACGATTCTTTTTTCTCTCTTTTTTTTTTTCTTTACTACGATTATTCGAAGCACAGTGCCTGTTTAGAGGGTCATCGCGAGTAGGTTCGGCTCACTTGTTGCGTAAACGCAAATGGGGAGGAGAGAGCCGAAAGTGGAAAGGGGTCTTACGAGGGAAATTTAAGCAGGTGTCACTTCCGATCTAACTTCGTACTATACTTCTTACGATTAACAGAACGTGCTTCACATCGCAGAGCTTCGTAATTAACATTCGCTGTCTTTCCGCTGCCATTATTTTCTTTCATCTTTTCTTGTGTCTTCTTTCTTTTCTTTCTCACCGGCGCAATATGTTATGTGTATATATATACACGCACATACACACACATACACACGTTACATTCGTGCGCAAGAGTCTCTGTGCTACCGCTTTCTTACATGCTTTTTAACTGTCTCGTGTAATTGTGAATATTGGAATATTTTTTTTTTAAAGCTGTTGCGTAATCGTGATCGAATCGATAGCCCAACAGTTCCTTTACACTGCTTGAAAATACAGAACAGGCTTAAATTGTATTTTACCTAAACATTCGCTAGAGGTGGGGAAAATTTGTTGGAGTGATTTCGATTACGAATCACGAATATCGTCGATACGAATATTCTCCCATTACACGAATGAAATCAAGGCGAATTCGAGAAAGGAAATCCATCGCTTCAACAGTACACAGCGATGCGCCTAACCTCCAAACCTGGTGCACTGGATACGACGACAACGACGATGACGACAACGCGTTTGCAATAGTTGCCGCGTGCATTCATCGATGACACGTCGCGCGCGTGCGTGCACGCGTGTACGGTTACATATAGGTACCGACGCGTATGTACGCGTAAATGTATGCGCTATTACGGCAGGCGCGCACGGTTGCTTGGACGGAAAAGAGCGCGACAATTACGTTCGAAGTGTGTATAAGCAACGGGCCGGTCGAGTGGTTTGGCGAAGGGGGGGAAGGGGGGAGTCGAGAGAGGTAGAACCTTAGAGAAAGAAATATCGCGTTTACCTAAGAGAAGGAGAGGAAGAAAAAGAGAGAGAAAGAGAAAGAGTAAAGACGATACGTATGTATACGTGTGAGGCATAGGTAGTAAAAGAGGGAGCAAGGGAAAGAACGAGAAACGAAAAGAGAGAAAGAGTGAGAGTAAAAAAGAAAAAGGGACAAAACGAAGAGAGGCACGCACACGTTTAGGGTGACGTCGGAACACGTAAAGAGGTAAGGACAGGGTCTGAGAGAGAGACGGAAGACAGGGTAGGAGGGTGGGATGCGCGAGGTGGCTGTATCGAGGGTGTGAGAAGGCGAGGGAGAGGCGAAGAGGGAGAGAGAGAAAGACATAATGAGAGGGAGTGAGTCGCGGCTGCGTCATGTTCTCAGCGAACTGGGTCAGTGGGTCTCCCCACCGCCGGGCATCGTACATCTACTGCGACGTACACACAGAGAAGCACTGGCACTGTCGGGGAGTGCCAACGGCGTTACTGTTGACCCAGCCACGGCCTGTATGTGGCCTGTGCGCCTGCCCTGTGCCCGCTTACCGCGACTCTCTGTGTTTGGCTCCCCTGTGCTCTTTGAAAGCAAGAGTTGTTCGCGGGCTCTGAGGCATCCGCTCAATCTTCCTCGCGCGTAACGAAATAAAAAAAGAGAAAGAAAGAAAGAAAGGGAAATAGAGAAAAGAGAGTATTCTACGTACGAAGAAATAGTTACGGAGTGAGCTACATTTCGCGATATTCTTGAAACTCCTATTTTACATCGTTTTGGAGCCAAGTTTCTTTTTTCTTTTTTTATATTTTCTAACGCTTACGGATCTCTTGAACGCGTTTCGTAGATGAATTTCGACGCGTCTCGTGAAATCTACATTTTGCAAAGACTGTTTTAAACGAAAAATTCTGCGGTACAGGCAACAAAGTAAAATAGAAAGAGTATCGATTCGAATCGGAACCCGTGCGGGCTTGATTGTACACGTGCGTCGGGGTATCCGCCGGCAGCACCGACGACAAATACGGCCGGCAAAACGACGGTGGTGTCGGTAGCGGCGGCGGCAGACCGGCGCGGGAGCGTACAACGACAATACTTCTCCGGCCGACATAGACCTGGTTCCGTAAGTAGGTCATCCCTACCACCGGCTGTGCAACCTCCTTCTCCCCTCCTCCCGCAATCCCTTCGACCACGGCAATACCTCCCGACCCTACCCCGTCCTCTCCTCGTGTTCTCTCGGTCGGTCGGTCCCTCTCCTCTCCTCCCGAGCACCGCGTGTCGGACCCCCCCACCACTGTTAGCGCGAGCACTCCGAGGCACCTCCACTACTCTCCGTGGTCGGGCACCTGGCCGCGCGCGGTGGCATGCGCTGCTGAATCACTTTCACTTATGCCGTGCGCTGTGTTGGTTATACGGCGGTGCGTCTCTCTCTCGCTCTCTCGCGCGCTCTCACACTCGACCCGTGGCCGTCGGTAAAGGGACACGCGCGGTGCTCCTTCTTCTCACTTCTCTCCCTCACTCTCTTTCTCTGTTTCTCTCTCTCTCTTTCTCTCTCTCCCTTACCCTCTCTCTCTCTTTTTTGTTTCTCTCTCTCTTTCTCTCCTCTCCTCTCCTCGTCTCTTCCATACACCCATACCATACCGAAACGCCAAGGGAGCCTGTGTGACGGTGGTGTGTGCGCGCCTCTCGCCGTTCTCCCGGTTCTCTCTGCCAATTTTATTTTACTCCCGACGGTGTCACGGTGAAGCGCGTATCTCTGTACCGGGCAAGAACCGCGTTGCTCCGCGCCGTGTGTCGTGCCGTGCTGTCGTGTTTCGTTTTCTCGATCACCTTTTCCGAGAGTGTAGAGCAGTGACCAGTGGTCGCTGCATTTGCAGCGTGCTGTGTACAACGTGTGTGCTTTTATCCATTTGATCGCACGACGTAACGTCAACAATAACAACAACAACAACGGTATATACCTGTTGTTCCACTAACGGGTGTGGATCTCGCAAAGGAAGACGTCGCTCTAAACCCGTGTTTCGCGCGTTCACCGTCCGTGATCGTCGTCGTTTTTGCTGCTGTGATATACGTGACGTGTGCCGTGTCTCACGAGACGGTCTCCCAACTCTACCTACCTCCATGTGTCGACGGTAGGGCGGCAGAGGGGAGGGGGCGGGCCCTTCGGGAAAGCAACGAGGCGAGAAGACAACTAGTCGTACGCAGATAGCCGAGCTGTCAAGTCGTACGATCCGGCGAGTCGAGGATTATTTCTCTCTGTGTGTGTGTGTCTCTCTCTCTCTCTCTTTCTTTCTCTCTCTCATTCGTTCGCTCGTTCGTTCGTACTTGCTGGTCTTACTCCATGCACCCTCGTTTTTTTTTTTCTCGTTTTTAAACGTTACTACACTCCTGGATATTGCAGTGTGTGCGCGTCCATTACACTCGTATATACCCACCTTATTCGTCCAAGGATCCGTGGCGTTTTGGAGTTGTTTTGTGCCGAGGAACGCCGTGATTGAAACTTTGTCTCGCGTTCGCGCATGTGTAATCGGTTCGTGACGCTACCGGCGACAATTCGCGTGTCTCGTGGAACAACGATACGACTGTTTTCTCCGTACGGTGATCCAACTGAAAACGGTCCACCACCTTGTGGGTTGGACGATCAGTTTAACCTCGTGTGTGCTTATCATTGTTTCGTGTCACGTTCTAACGTTGGATTATCAGTGGCCGCGACCAAAGAAAGATAGTAACGGAGAAAGGACGTCGTCGTTGGTGGTTTTGTTACATTACACTGGCACACGGAGATCCATCGAGAAGGCATGCAACAGTGACAACGTCGTATCGTTTCTTTTTTCTTTCTATATGCAACATACACAGATCTGTTGTTACATTACAATGATTCGGACGTAGTAGCGTACGTTTCAAAAGAGGATTTACTTTGGTGCGCGATGCTTCTCTTCGTGAACGTGTGCCGTAGAAAAACGTGACTGGTGATCGATATTGTACGTGCCAAGGGAACAAAGTGTATTTTGTCTGTACATATTATATACGCGTTCTTATGCTTTCGACTTCATCGTTGTCGTTATCGTCGTCGTCGTCGTCGTCGTCGTCGTCGTCGTCGTCGCCTTTGTCGTCGCCGTCGTCGTCGCCGTCGTCGTCACCGTGGTTGTCGTCGTATCGTCGTCACTACTATTACCAACAACAACATCGTATGCAGCCGATGGTACCGTAGCGCGCACGCAAGTACCACGACCTTGCACGACGTGCACCGTTACGCTTCGAAACTAAAAGGGAATCCAATAACCGCCACTGTTCTGTTGCATATGTACACGCAATTGGCAAAAATCCCTATTACATACATATATCATTCACCACGGTGGCTAGACTTGGGAGAATTTACAGTCGATTCATATATGAGCCGATACGCCACAACCACGTTCCTCCTCCGTGCAGTGCTTGCGCAAGGGTGATATGTTATTGGAGATGGAGCAGCATTCGGGCCTGATATCCCTGAATATGTCGCCGTTCCATCTAAGCCCCCAGGGTAGCCCCCAAGGCGCGGCCGGTGCTGGCCAGCAACAGCAAACGCAGTACGGTTCGTCGCCGTACGGCAATTGTGCTCAGAGTCCACCCACAACGATGTGTCATCAATCACAATCTCAACAACAATCCCAACAACAACAACAACAGCAACAACAACAGCAGCAGCAACAGCAGCAGCAGCAACAACAGCAACAGTTGTCGGTACACAATCAGACACATTCACAGGGTGGTATGTCGAGTTTCGACACCGTATTCTTCGACTCGACTGCCCTGGAAGAACGGTGCCCGATGTGCGGCGACAAAATGTCCGGCTATCAATACGGTTTACTCACGTGCGAGTCATGTAAAGGTTTCTTCAGACGAAATAACTCGCCGTGTAGCAGTAGAAAAGTATACACGTGTCTGTTCTCGCCGACGGGTGGTGGGGGAGGAGGTGGAGGCGGAGGTGGTGGGGGCGGCGGTGGAAACGGTGGCGGAAATAGTGGCGGAAGCAGTGGTAACAACGCTGGAATCGGCGGCTGCGGCGGATCCACGGCACTTGAGATCGGCTCTTGCGGCAACAAGAAGGTGTACACGTGTCTATTCTCGCCAACAGGAGCCGGAAGCGGCACTGGAGGCAGCGGGGGCAGCAATGGCGCGGCGAATGGTGCCGGTGGTGGTTGCGGTACATCGACGGCCCTCGAGAGTAGCGGTAGCAGTTACAACGCTGCTGGAACGGCCGGTGGTGGTGGAGCAACGAGTGGCGGAGGCGGTGGTGCGGGTGCCGCTGGTGGCAGTGGGCCTACCGCGGGAAACGCCGCTGCTGGCAGCGGCGCAAGCGGTGGTAACGCGGCCGGGGGTGGTGCAACTGGCGGCGGATCCGCTACGGTAAGCGGCAATGTCGCGATACCAACTACCACCTACTCATTACCAACTGGTACCCTCTGTCATCCCGGATTGGGTCAGGTCGGTGTTGGTGTCGTGACCGGCTCGATACCATGCCCATCTGACTTCCCCGATACCAAGGATCTCGTCATCGAAGAACTGTGTCCGGTCTGCGGCGACAAGGTCTCCGGATACCACTACGGGCTACTCACCTGCGAATCCTGCAAGGGTTTCTTCAAGCGCACCGTCCAAAACAAGAAGGTGTACACGTGCGTCGCCGAGAGGTCCTGTCACATCGACAAAACGCAACGGAAGCGGTGTCCCTACTGCCGTTTTCAGAAGTGCCTCGAAGTCGGCATGAAGCTTGAGGGTGAGTTTTCTTTTACCTTGAATTGTGACATTCTAAAGTGGCTATATGCCTCTTCTTCTTCCTCTTCTTCTTCATCTTCATCATCATCTTCTTATTCTTCTTGCGATACTTCGTATAATATGCTTCGGTAAAAAAAAAAATCGGTGGTTGCCGCGCGCATTCGTATGGATAGAATGGTACTGTTTTCTTTTTTTCTTTTTCTTTCTATTTTTTTTTTTTTTTTTTTTTTTTTAAGTTTCAATTCGAAAGCTCTGCAGTATAATTCTGGTGGTAGTTCAGGTAGAATGATGTGGAAGGCAGGTAAATAATGATACAAAGAATTTCGTACAGTTGCGCAAGCAGATTTTATTTGGCCGACAATATGGGTGCTCATTTTTTGGATGTGAAAGCGATGCATGCGGGTATCGTTGCGATTTTTATGCAGAAGGTGAAAGAACGAAAGTGCACGCGTATATGCGCCCGAGTAGATTTCGATATTCAATTATGCAACATAATCGTGAAACACGCGTCCCTCTGGTGTCTTTGCGCGTATAACAGGTTTCCAGTCAAAAGTATTCTTACCGATTCAAATTGCAAATACGAAATCTTAATGAGACGCGCATCATTCATTCCTTTTGAGTACTTATATGTTTAAACTGTTGAAAACTTGACAGTGTATTTGTTACCACAAGCCATGGATTATTATTCTCCTTAAAGTTCACTTCTGCCGTAACCTAATTGCTTTCACCGGCTGGTTTTGATTATATATCCGGAACAGCTTTCACAGTATCATCGGTGCGCTAATATTACCGCACTCTTATCAATCTTTATGTTATCTCTTATTCAATATCTTCATACACAGGCAACGGATACGTCAAAAGTCGTTTACGCGCGAACGCGTGTACAGGCGGTTCGCGGTTCGGTACTCCACGGACTTGTTCGGCAAACTTCGGTCAAACCCGTTCCCGTTCGAGCGTTTTCGCATCACGCTCCTACGAACTTAACCTTATTACACACCGTGAAGCGATCAACCGATACTGTCTTCCTTTACAAATTCTTTCGTCGCTCTAACGCTTCTCTGTTTTCCAATGAAACACTTTCTTCTCTTCGTTTCTACATTATTCACGTGACCGCGTTCCATCGTTCATTTTAATTACGCGTCGATATCACGATGATCGCGTCCACGTTGAACAACCGATTAGGCAAACCGTTCTTACGTATGTACGCAATAGTGGAATTCGCGATCGAATAGCCACCGTTGGTTTTCTAAAATGCATCGCGTCAGCGGGCTACTTTTTACGATCTGATTTTGATCCGCTTTCCATACGCGAATTATGCAGATTTTACGGGAAAGTCGAGGCTATTGGGCCATTCGTATTAGAGTCACCTGATAGACTCGTAAAATCTTTTCGCCACTTTGGCAACATTTTAAACCAGGAGGACAATTCAAATGAAACGACATCTAATGCAATTTGAGTAACTGGGTCTAGGCCCTCAAGGCCCAGCGATTAAGCGAATCTCGAAACAGGCTCTGTCGCAATTGCCGCCTTTGCACGCAGTTTTCCACGGCGTTCCTACACCGGCAATGGGATTGCTTAACGCGGAAAGTTTCCAGAGTGCTTGCGAGTGTTTACGAAAGGAAGCAGTTTCTTACTTGCACGCTATTCAGAAATGTAAAAACACCCGTCAACGTGTAAACTTTATACCGATTAGGTGGAGAACGGCTTGTTCGATTTTCTTCCCGATGGCATGGTCGAATTTCATACTTCATTAAACACATTCGAACATTTTTCTTTCCTTTAATTCTTTCACCTTTTAACAATCGAACATCGAGCATATACTATACTCAACGGTTCTTTCATAATGTTTGCTTACAATCGATAACGATATTGTTGCAGTTATTACTATTATTACCATACTTGCTTCTTGTCACAATAATTTCCATATTTCTGTTTGGTGTCGTTCAATTTTTAATTAATCAATATATAACGTATCGCGCGTTGCTTATGTTTCATTTGCAATGCCTTAAGAGAATACAGAAAAAGAAAAAAAAAACATCGAAATGCGCAGAAGAAAGGACGCGCGTCGACAGACAAAAACGTTGGTTAAATGCGGCTGTGGTAATCGCGCGATAACACCTGTCACAGTTCTGCAACAGAGAGACCTGCTGTTTGCAGTGGTCCGTGAATACGAGAGCGAGGCTCATTCAACATAATGAACGTTACCTCGGACCTGCTTTAGACCCGATTGAAAACCATCCTCTCCTGGAAGCCATGAACTCGTCTGGCAGCGCATCCACATTTATTAACGCGAGATTGTAAAACTCCTGGCAACGAGGCCACATCTCTTCTTCGTGAAACTTGCTAAAACGCGTTCGAAACAACGTCTGACTTCTGCGGATTCCTGAAATTTTCACGATGCCTTGTAATTAAGGAGATTCGCAAACGTGACCGGGAAGAAGGAAGCTTTTATCTTTTGATGAATGGCACGAACCTCTTTGATATCTCACTCGGTTGTTAATATTCGATGCTCGTTTAGCGAAAATGAACGTGGCTGTTGTTTCACGTTGTTGAAATTGGATATTAAAAATGATCCCTGTGTTCTTTGATTCCTTGCGCTTTAATATTTGAGATCGTTTGAAACAGACAAACCATCGTATCGACAGCGCGGTGCGACGACACGTCCGTTGGATTTTTAATTTCACTTTCGAACAGGCCGCCATATGTGTACGGACATGATCAAATATTGACAGTGGTGCTTAAGTTTCGCAGCTGCGAATAATTCGACTGCTCCGCGCGCCTTGGTTATCCATTTTTGCCTGCTTCGACGACAAACTATTTCACTTTCGCGTTTCGTCCGATTTCACCGAAAAAAAAAAACGAAAAGGAAAAAAAAACCTCGATGGCGAAACGAGCGCGTCGGTCGTCTATTTGATTTTAACACGGATCCGGTTAATTGAGCAATCCCCTCGTGAAACGCGGAGATTTCAATTTCTTAATGTGTATTTAACATATTACAAAAGTCGCTTATTACAAATGTTATGGATTGCAGCGAGGTTAAAAGAGGTAAGGGAGTTATTCTAAACTTATAATGTTCCGGAAATACTGTTATGAGGTTATGTAACGAGATAATCGGTCAAGTAACCGATACTTGTTCGGGGAAACAATAACGGCGTGAAAAGAAAAAAAAAGGAAAATCTGGATAACTTATGCAACGATAATCCGACGGTACCTGAACCTTTTTTTCCACTCTCCTTTTTTTTTTTTTTTATTGCACGCGTTCTTAATTACTCCTAAAAGAAAACAACGAAGTTCTTTATTCCGCCCAAGGTCCAAACGTTGCTCGTTTCACGAGGAATTCTTTCTTTTTTTTTATTTTTATTACTTTCATTATTCCCGATCCAATTTAGGATCTGTAATAACCTCGTTCGTACGCAACGGTAATTATAGTTCCTCCTCGATTCTATCGAACTTATTAGATCCCCAATGACCGTCGAACGTAATTGGAAGTCGTAAAATTCTTTATACAACAATTCTTGAAAAACGAAGTCTCCTTTTGTTTTTTTCAACTTCTCGTTTCTACATGTACTGGGGATCCGGTGTAATTATGCTCTTTGAACGGTTCCGTATTGAGGGGATTTTTCGGGTACTTTTAGGACGGCTAGTTTCAAGCATCTGGCCCATATAAAAAAGTCTCCTCTCGCTCTCAATGTGTGTATGCCTCTTAGAGAACTATTTAAATAGCTTCTCTCATATGCCTTGTGCCCTTCTCGTCATTAGCATCATTCCTGACAAAAAGTCCCCGGTATACTACGACCCAAAATCAACGGGTCTTCTTTTTCGACAAAGGCAGATTTGTGTTGTCACGTGGAGGAGGAGCGCGGCAAATACACACGCCTCTGTAACTAACGGGGAAGAAAGAAACCGGTAGTGGCGTTGCGCAAACGGAATCTAGAAATTTTTGAGGTAGGATGATTCTCGAGGTCTCGACAACGTGTAATATCAAAGGCTAGGTGAAAGCCTTTTCGATGGCCCGGACAAATTTCTATTAGACAGGCACAACGAAATGTATTCTCACCGGCGACGACAGTGAAATTAGAATTGAAAAATTCGTGGTCGCTTTCAACGTTGAAAGTTCGCCGGTTATGACACTCGCGTCGCGTGTGTTAGGCCACGAAACGAGAGATTCGCTTGCTCGTGTGCCACTTAAACATTAAGTAATGGTGTTACTTAATGTAAAAAAAAAAAGAATAAGAAAAGAAAAAAACAGCTGATTCAGCATTGCCCCGTTGAAAACGTCGCTGGTTTTATCATCGCTGAATTTATTCAATAATTTCCCGGTTAATTTATGTAATGAGAAATTTCTCGTTTGACCGATTGTGTCTGGTAGACACACATTCGGTTTATCGCTATTAAACGTTTACCGGAGTCGCACGGTTCAATCGCGTACATGTAGTACACTCATAATTCTCTCGCATTTTGCAATCTTGACTAGGTGATGACTGTTCGCGCGAGCAAGAGCAATCCTTCGTGCTTTTCTGCCTCGATGCTCAACGAAACCGTTTTCCAGGAGAAGTCTACACACTCTTGAAAGAAAATATAACATTTTACCCGACTTTTTATCGTGTAACCAATCAACTACAATATTTTCTTTTGTGATATTATCGTGCAAAAAAAAAAAGGAGAATTAGAAACTAACGAATAACATAACCGAGAACCTCCTACGAATTTCGTAATTAGTATATCACTTTTTATATACCAAGAGACGGGTAACTTTTTTTCTAACTTTATGTTTAGTTGAGGAACGTTGCAAAAAAGAAAAAAATCAACGAAAACGGGGATATAGAGGGAGCTCGAGAAGAAAAGCCAGAGTAATATTACCCAGAATTCTACGTCAGCAATACAACCGTGGGCATTCAAAGTAATAACGAGAGTGTACCGTCGTTTACGACTGCGAAATGACCGGGCCGCGTCTTTTGCATCTGTCAGCCACGTGGATCGGGTCCGCGCGTTTAATGGCCGAACAGGGAATTCTTAACGTTCGATTAGTCCCGTCTACTGACCGGCCACGCGGTTCCTGTCGTAAAAGTGAGAGCGGTCACTGTGAAGTCGGCTCGCGTAGTCAAAATCGGTCAGAAATGTTTCTTCTGGTTACCATAGGGTCTCCGTAGTTAGAATTCGACGTGAGAAAATGTACATTAGGACAAGGGGGAGTATAAGAGAGGGAGAGACCTGGAAAATCAGGCGGGACAGAACGGAAATCGTGGCATGCGCCTCTGTTTAGAAACTCACGAATTTCATAATTATTGTATTATGTTGCAAGAAGGTGGTATACCTGGCCGACTGCCTGGTCTGCCTGCCTGCCTGTCTGCCTTGCCTGTTTGCTTACCTGCCTTGGCTGCCTTGCTCGCTTGCTCGACTCCTACCTTCGTTGTTCCATGCGCTCGCGCGCGCACGTCACAGAAGTGGGGGAGAAAGGTTAGGTTGAGGCGGGGATTGTGTAATCCCTCGTTGAGTGCAGAGCCTCACCGTCTTCTTTTCGCTGCAGCTTTTATTTCTTTCTCGTCTTATTCCGTCTTTTCTCTCTCTTTCCCTCTCTGTCTATGTCTAGCATGCCCGAATTCATATACCGCATGTAGTATATTATGATACGTATACAACGAATGACACGCAATCATTCTTCGACGTGGTAAGACCTACGTCACAATTGCCCCGATACGTGTAATGTTCGAATTCCTGAAAAGCTTGGGTACAACGGTCGGTAATGCGCGGCGATTATTGAACCGCGAATATTAACCTGTTTTGTGTAATAGCCGGTTCGGTTTGAATGTTTAGACGTACGTTTAGCCGAGTGTTAAAAGCTAATCCCGAAAGCCTATATACCATGATTATCGGGTATTAATGTAATTATCGTAACGCGAAGTACTTTTAAAGTTCAATTCGCGCAAAATGGGTTGGTATCATCGTTTGGTAAAACAGAACACTTCTCCGATACAGCTAAATAGATGGATATCTTCGAACTGTTATTTTTGTAGCCTTCCTTCTTTTTCTTTCTTTCTTTCTTTTTTTTGCTAGACCAACCATAAGGATCATGTTCTTTGTTCCCTCCTAGAAATTGACCAAAGGCTTTCTGTCCGACGATTTCGTCCTTTTTTTTTTTTTGCGTTCTTTCGCAATGCGCGGATGACTTCACTAACGGTCGGGCGCGTCGCGTCGCGCCGGCCGCGTCACGGGGGGAACTTCTCTCGCGCGATTGGTCCAACCGTGGGCGACGGTGGTCACGTGGTCGCACATTAATTTCTATGGGGAGGGCCTGACGTCACTGGACCCGTGGACCAGATTTGCCAAGTGGGTTTCCCTTTCTTTTCGACGTATACGTGCCTCTCTCGGGTTCGGTGCTCTTGCGTATACGCTTATCGTCGCCGCACGCGGACCTTGCGAACCGGACGTGGGTTGCATTCTTTCAATTGGTTTGCACGTGGATCTCCGTTGTGCACGCGTGTATACCGCACGATTGCGGGTTAGTTTCTGGTAAATAGGAGAAAAGAGAGCACGGAATCGCCGATGATGGAAATATCGATTTCAATTACGAGTGTACGTTTTTATTAACCGGTATCGTAACGGAGACCGTTTTACCGCTGCAGCTACTATTATTGCCCACAATTGTTCCACAGTAAGAGAAAGGTCAACCCGTGTTCAACGTATTCGAAGCTTTTTATCATAGATAAAACGTGTTACCTACCGATACCGCATATTAGTAAGCGGAAAAAAATGTAATTATGTTTTATCGTTGCGAGACCTGAACAGCAAATATATTTCACTTTGTTTACAGTGATATACGATCTAATAAAATGATTAAAATATTTTTATCATTTGCATAATTTTCACGGACGTCTATGGACTTCCCTTTCGGAATTCATTCGATTCATTATCCATACCGTATTTCACGTGCTCTTTGCGAACTGTATTTCCTCGACTCTTCGTGTTATCGATAGACTTGTCATCGTACTTTCGTAATGTAATCAGCTGTTTAGTTCATGTAAAATTCATCGACAAGTTAATGCTTTAAAAAAAAAAGAAATAGGAGGGAAAGAAATAGATGTTGCAATGTCGAATTGTCATGACGTTAAACATCACTTCCGCTCGTCGTCCGACCATTTCCCCGAAAGTCGCATCGCACACGCACCAGAAGAAAAGATGACCCTCGCGATTCGTTAATTACACAAAAATGAAACTTTTCCGGTAGGCGTACGCCTCGTGGTTACGTAATCGGCGAAGCCACGAGAATCGCGCGCGCACACGGTTTCTCTGACCATTGACGATCGATGGAAAACCGTCCCGTGGTGTATTTAACGCATTTATATGCCGCTTTGGTAACATAGCGACGCTCGTCTTGCCAAATACCTCTGCGCAACCGGAGAAGAGTCAGAAATTCTCTCCCATAAATTGAATAACCACCGCTTATTCGTGTCACGATTGATATTGATGATTCTTTCGAAGAATTTTGACAGGATCGACGAATGAAACCTTCGGATGAGATTTTTTCCCAGTCATTGTACGTATCCCAGTTTGATCGATCAGCAGTTCAGTATATATATATCGTTTAGATCGAGTCTTTCGATTTAGTAAAATGGAGAGTTATGGCGGTGCTGTCTATTGTCGTTTTACATCACAAAAGCAGCCATTGTGCCGGTCGGTGAAATTTATCGATAATTCTCTCTACAATAATGGAATCGAGGCTTGCCACGAAACTCGACGCGTGTAACGACGCAATTCCGTGCGCGTCCTGCTTGAACTTCCGGTTGTTACTTCGCCGAGATACAGAGACAATGCTTCTCCAGTTTAGTCGTGCGTTTCCGTGGATTTCGAGCCACCGGTGCCCCGGAATTCGACTCGTAAATACCATCAGAATCGTAGACTGGCAAGTATATCGAACGATCGAATCGTATCGTATATATCGATACTCTAATACCCCTTCTGCCCACGCGGGAACGACGCCACCTACTCGTAAGAGTATCGCAAGTAAAACAGGCCGTCGGATCTCCGCGCACGTTCACGCTTCGGCTGGTTAACGAAAACATGGAAAACGCGTTGGACACGTGCTTGGAATAAGCCGGTGAATCGTTTGTTAAGATGCGTTTCCGGGGTGAAAGAGTTTGAGGCTCTGAATCCTCAGCACGTGGCTGTCGAAAACTCTGTTAAACATGGCGCCGGGTGAAAGTGGTTATAAAGCATAAATAATTCCTGTTTTCGTTGAAATCGTTTGCTCAAAGTTTTGTGCCATTGTTGATTCTTTCATTATCAAGGATGACTATAGTTGTATATTTTATTCATAAATATCAAGTAATTTAATATGTAGAATGTACTTGCAATAGTACAACCATGCTGATTATTTTTCTGTGGGAAGAATTAATTTTACAATTTCTGTGCAAAATTACTTAGTATGATTATTATAATGGGATTAATGAATCCGTCGTCCAAACACTCAACACTTCAGAGCGTAGGTTTTAGTTCGAGTATAACCTCCGCGCTATTGACATCACAATTTCCTAGCAGTCGATGCACCTGGCGTCAAATTAAAGGTAGAAAGATGTACGCCTGACAGCGTGTAACACCTACGAGACTCCATGAAACCACGACGGAGCGACAACAACAACGATGTTCGTAAACGTAAGACGGCAATAAGAAGAGAGAAAAAAAAAGAAACATGGCGGGGTTGAGAGTCAAGTTTAGCCGTGATCTACGCCGATCTTTAGACCCCATGGTCTCGCTCAACCGGATCCATGATTACAATAGGGGAGATTGGGTCAACAAGGGTGAGGAAATCGAATCCGCAAAAGAAAGCGCGCACCACTGAAATTCGATATGAAGAATCAGTTTTCTTAATTAATAAAATAAAACGTAAATAAGGTAAAACTTGGGAAAAATTGTTTGAATTTTTACGCAGAACGTTGCACAAACGTTTCTTTGATTTTAATTTCAGTTGAGTTTATTTCTTGATTAAAAATTAATTTACGTTGATTCTTCAAAATATATAAACGACACAATTATTTTACATTATCTATGAGACGTTCGAAATCGACGGAGAAATAAACGAAAGGAATGAGACAGAAAAAAAGACAAAGATAAAAAAGACAGTACATTTGTGAGGTAGCGTTTACATGTGTTAAATAAGTCGTCGGTGATATACGCGGTTGCGTAGCATTAAGCGAGCAATCGAGAACAAGTGGCCGAAAGCAACAACCTGAAAGTCAAGTTTAGCAACTTTCGTTATTGGTCTTGCTCTCTCGAACTATTGTCTGAATTCCCGGTGAGTCGGTCACGTATGTTGCTGAAAGAGAGGAAAAGAGAGTGTCGCGGACAGGAGCACAGAGAGACGAGGAGGCGCGCGAGCGCTCAAGCGCGTTTGCTGCACGTTCGCGTAATCCTCGGATGATGGATGACGCTCGCTTTGCATAGTATTCGTCAGAACTGACGGCAGAAAAGTTCGAGAAACGAACACCGTGAACACGAGTGTCAAGTTTACGCGGCGATCTAATGCGCGCGCATGTTTATCATGAATTTCATTTCTATAAACCCAATGGAGTAAGAATTATTATTTTTATCAAAAGTTAAGGAAACTAAATTGTTCACGATTCGTTCCTTAATTAATATACGTTCATATGATGGAATTAATATACGATATATCATATATATATATATATATATACACACGTAAAGATTTGAAAATTCTGTATAACAAGAGGCTAAAAGTAAATTCAAAGGGTACAGAAATAGAAGAGCACAAAGATTGGCGCTTTCGTGGTCGCAGATGTTACGCCGGTGCGTAGAGTCGTATTATGCGGAGTTCACAGGGACGTGGCGGGTCGAGAAAGAGAATCGGGAACGGGAGTATCGAAAAAGGGCACAGGGGGATCAGCTTAGGAAAGACGAAAAGAGAAGGAAAGAAAGCAAACCGGGCACACGGAGGAGTGAAAAAGGTGGAGGCAAAAGGGAATCGCTTGTGAAGGAGAGACGAAAAAGAAGGAGTGAAAAAGAGAGGAGGCGTAAGCGGGCGCACACACAGGGTGGCGGAGGCGGCAATGTGGATCGAGGGGCCGCGAGGTGTTCAGAGGGGGAGAGAGTAGGGATCGAGGGAAGGGAATAAGTAGGGTTAGGAGGTGGCGGGGTGTCGGACGGTATCCGACACGGTGGCGTGTGTAACTGTGTGTGTCTTGTCCGTGTGCACGAGAGGAGGGGAGAGAGGGGTGGCCCTCCTCCCTCGGCGGGCCGACTCAGAGGCAGAAGTGGACGGGCAAGCGATTCAACCTCCTTTCACTTTCAACGAGCGCGCACCACGCTTGCTCGCTCACTCATTCGTTCACTCGCTTGCTCGTTCGTTCGTTTGTTCGTTCGTTCGTTCGTTCGTTCGTTCGTGTTCGCCGGTGTTTTATGCCGACGACGGATAGCAAACACTTTGTACGAAAATAGGCAACGTCGCTGATTTAGCCGCGTGTCCGCCCTATAAATCGTTAAATCGCTCGAAATCCTCCCTCGATTACATCGTGACCCTGAGGATCGCCGAGTCGTCATCGAGCACACGACCTCTCCTCTTGGGAAAACGTTGCCACACCGCGAATCTCTTCGTCGCGATGTGCACGCTGATTGAATGTGCACCTTTTATGGCCATGAGTCCTTTATTCTTTTTTTTTCGAGAGAGAGTTTTTGTTTATTTTTTCCACTCTTTTTCTTCCCTTTTTTTTTTTGACAAACCTTTTGTAGATCTTTCAGAAAAATTAATTTGTATTTTAGAGAAATAGTATAGCCTTTATTATATGATTTGAAACGATGTATTATTGTTTTTTTGTAGCATAGAATAGAAATTCGTGAAATGCAGTTAGGTATGCCTGGCAGAGGGACTGGTTCTTTATTGCGTCGCGTCTCGCGAAGGCACATTTTAATCCCTCGCTGGCGAGGGAGATCCGTATCGAGTTCCTTTGCTAGGCCACTTCCGGCCCCGAGACCACACATCTGGGGATCTGTTGTTTACAATGTGGATCTTAACTCGGAGATGCAGTAATACTTAGTTTCGCGTGTAAATATCGAAATAGGTCGCATCGAGTATCCAGTTTATTTTTAAGTGTTTCGAAATGTTTCGCATAAATTTTTACCTGTAAACTTTTATGAAGAACATTTTTATGAACATTTACATCAGCATGGCACACAGTTGAGCGAAGTATGTTAACAGGTTGTCCCTTGCAGTTAATCACGAGCAGTAAATAATCAACGTTGGCAAGTAACAGCGTTCGCTTTTAATAATGACGCGTTCAACGTGCCGAATAACACCTGCAGCTTTCGTAGTTGAAGATCCCATGTTTTGTTATACGTAACCTATTCATTTACATCGAACGAGTGGACTTTTTCGTAAGCTAGTGTCGCATTAGGAACAAGAAAAAAAACGTTTTATTCGACTGGACCACTATATTACTACTTTTTAATTTACTTTTCCCTTTGAATATTCGTTTTAATAAATATTTCTCGTAGCGTTAAATATACCTGACACAATGATAAAAACGAGTAAAAAGAAAACCTTTAGATGAACAAGCAAGAGGGAGTACACTTACGTCCAAAGATTCTTTCAGATACGTTGTTGCGTGATACATGTATACGCGAGTAACAATCTTGTTTCAATGTTTTATACGTTTGCTTCTGTTATAGCCGTGCGAGCGGACCGGATGAGAGGCGGTAGGAACAAATTTGGACCTATGTACAAGAGAGACCGAGCGCGGAAGCTACAAATGCTGAGACAACGGCAGCTGGCACTGCAAACGATACGCGGCAGCCTCGGTGACCCATCGAACTATCCCTCCGCCGTAACGCCTTTCCTGCATATTAAACAGGAGATACAAATACCTCAGGTCTCGAGTCTAACGTCTTCTCCAGATTCGAGTCCATCCCCCGCAGCCGTGGCCGCTGGTTTGGTCACGACACAAGCTGGCAGCGGAGCTGGTCAGCATCAACTGATCGCGCCGTCATGCCAGCCAAACATTTCTGGCGGTAATCACCTGCACAACCTCAACACTGGCCTGGATAGTAAGCTGTGGACTGCCAATTCCACCACCCCTAGTCCGAAGGCCTTCAACTTCGGCGAACAGTCCACGCAGCCTCATGGGGCCGCTAGTTCCGCACCCTCTACCGCCGCCTTAAAAACTAGTCCGATGATAAGAGACTTTGTGCAAACGGTCGACGATCGCGAGTGGCAGGCATCCCTTTTTGGACTGTTGCAAAACCAAACGTACAATCAGTGTGAAGTGGACTTGTTCGAATTAATGTGCAAAGTGCTCGATCAGAATCTGTTCTCGCAGGTGGACTGGGCAAGGAATTCTGTATTCTTCAAGGATCTCAAGGTTAGCGTTAGTAATCCTGTTGTTTTAAATATATGTGTTAACGTGATTGTTTGCCGTATAATATAATTGGTTCGATTAAAAATATTATCGATGTATGAGTAGAGTTGTGTGCGTGTGGCCGCGCGTTCGCGTGAGTGTAGTAGAGAGTGAATACCGATGCGTTAATCGTCTCGGTAGGACGAAAATCATCTTTGGTTTAAATATGAAAAGTTTAATAGTTTCAGTTATAAATACAATTTCACAGACGTAGATATAGGTTTTCTCTCTCTTTGGTTTATTAATTTTATTATTTTTTATTTTTTGTGTATATTAAACCAACTGATAGTATATAATGTAGATGAGCGTATATTATCGAGTTGTAAAAGTTTAATATTTTTAACCATTGTCGAGAATCTTTTTCAAGAGAAGTTAGTTCTTACCGATAAATAACTCGTCGCTGGCCTGTTGGTGGTATGAGCGGGGATGTGAGGTAACCAACAGCATTGCACAATCACTGAATGATTTCAAGCATCGCCTCATATCTAGGTCATAACAAGATACGTTTCTGGGTTATGGCGGTTGCCCTAAAGCAGGCCCATGTTAATTATAAACCGTCTACTTAAATGATTATACAGTTTTTATTGTTCGTTTTTTTTTTTCTTTGTAAATGTATAAAAAGTTCTGTTACGATTTCGTCGATACCTTGAGCCGTGGCTTTTATATTTTACGAACAATATGGAGCACGGTCAGAGGAGAACTTCGTCGCTTTTTAAATTGTGCTTCATGAAACTTGATATATAGTTTCTTTTACAAATAATTACATTTTTCTTTCGTATCGTTTTAAAATTTTAAACTTTGTTTTTTTAATTTCAAGCTTCGAAATTTTTTTTAATTTTAAATTTCCGATATTTATTTTTGCATTAATTACATTCAAATATTTGATCGTCGAATAAAGAGAAAATTCTGTTGATACATTTTAAATGAACTTGTTAGGAAAAAATGAAATATAGCACATGGATTTACAATTTTTGGTACTTTTTTTTTTAACAGGTTGATGACCAAATGAAGTTGCTACAGCACTCCTGGTCGGATATGTTGGTGCTCGACCATCTTCATCAAAGGTTACACAATAATCTACCTGATGAGACTACACTTCATAATGGCCAAAAGTTTGATCTCCTTTGCCTCGGCCTACTTGGAGTTCCTTCCTTGGCAGACCTGTTCAATGATTTATCGTCCAAACTTCAAGAACTCAAATTTGATCTTTCAGATTACATATGCATGAAATTCCTGATGCTGCTCAATCATGGTACACCTCTTTTCTTATCTTTGTGCTTAAAATTTATATAAGTATGTCTGATATTTATTATAATTGGATAAGAATTACATTTGATGGATCAATTTCTGTTTGTGTATGTAGAAGTTCGTGGGTTAGTTAACAAGAAACATGTGCAAGAAGGTCATGAACAAGTCCAACAGGCTCTTTTGGATTACACATTGACATGTTATCCTTCTATACCGGTATGTTCCTGTCATTTATAAATATTGAATTCTTCTTGTCTTTCGAAATTTCAATATTTCCTGTGTACAGTTTAATTCATATTTTTAAAAATTTTTGTACAAACAGGATAAATTTAACAAGCTGCTAGCAGTATTACCAGAAATCCATTTGGTAGCAAGCAGGGGAGAAGATCATCTTTATCAGAAGCATTGTAGTGGTGGAGCACCAACTCAAACTCTTCTCATGGAAATGCTTCATGCTAAGAGAAAATGAAACGATAGATTCGTTTGGCATTTTTGCCATGAGTTAGTCTGTTGCTATATCTCAAAAATCAAGATAGAGCCCCTTATTGTCAGAGTGGACCTCAAGTACCTATTAAGAGCTAATGCTGCTTAGGTATTGGACCAAGTTAAGGGGCCCTGGTTCAAAAGATACCTATGCAAACAAATCAAGTATAAACGTATACATACTTTACATATATACATAATATATGTATTATAAAGTGTATCTAAATATATAAACATAATGACATATATTTTCTATATTTGATGTTGAAGTTTTAGAGATGTATCCATGGAGAAATTATTACCCCTGTTGGTGGGTACAAGCGCAGGGAAACAGTAAGCAAGATGCCTTGAAAACAGTACAAAGGGTGGTTAAACAAAATATTGGTCAAAGGGCAGGCAACTTTTATCTAAATAAGTAAAGCTATTTTTCTAATACTAGACGCGATTATTTTTAAGCATATACCACTGAAGCCTTGCTCTCATTTTAACAAAAAAAAAATAAAAAATAAAAAAAAATATCCTAAATAGTAACAAAAGAAAGAAATTGTCGACTTTCCAGTCAATCGTGCTTCTGCAAGGGATTCAATGGGCATACTTGAACGACAGTAAAATTTCATGTGATATACTTATATATGCATATATACATATATGTCGCACGGCCACCTGGGCATCCTTAGAACTTCCTATAAAAAAAAATATCTGCATTTTGTCACACTTGCACACAGCAGGGCTACTATATTGTAAATACTAGTTAACACATTCCAATTACGTTGTAAAGTATGAATCATGTTAAATATGTAATTATAATATTTTGTGTATAGTTTAATGAAATAAATATATTTCTGTTGCTTACTGAGAAAAATCATTAGCTACTTAATGTCTTCACTAATTTTAGAGTTTTATTCATGTATTTCTCTTTATTATTTTTTCAAATAGGTGGCGGAAAAAGAATAACCACAAATTGCGATATTTTATTATTGTATATTGTATCATAATAAAGATTCTGTTTAAGAAATAAAAAGAATCATTGGAGCAAGGTTTATGTGGTCCTACATTATCTAGCGATTAATACTAAGTACATAAGATCAATATTGTCTTATCGCAGTTGTTAAATAGATAAATATTTACTGAATGTTAAGATAGCGATCGAACGTAGTAATTTTTCACTAATAGATTATTATTGTTTAGTCAATAGTCAGAAACTTTTCAGTGCTGTGAAGGTTGTCTTTTCGACGCCTGTGGTATCTAAGCCATCGGTAATTACACGTGCTAGATTCGAGGCTCAAATGTGGCAACAGGAACAGAAATCTTTGCTCGTACTGGTAGGCTGGTAGTACCACCCTTTGCAACTCCTACTGTTTATATCCTCTATCAAAGAAGTACCTGGGAAAAATGCTATTTTACTACTTTCACTTTTCCACCGACTTCGATATAAGATATTAAATATAGATTTAAACAATTTGTTGATGTACGTAAAAAGGAAAGCTCGATGCCACATTAGATTAAGAATCGAGTGTTGAATCAAACCAGGAGTAGCTGCGAGTATTACTACCATGAAAGAATATATATATGTATAAGAATATATATTTTCGAAAGCATGCATGTACTTATCGTGTGAGTAAAGATTTGTGTCCACGGTAAAAAATTTTTCAAATCTTCGATAATAAATGCAAAGTTATATTGACATGTTCCCAAATTTTCAAATCGCCTGGTTCTTTTAATCGATCGAAACAGAAAATAGTATGTATGTATTATTGGCTCTTTGATAATACTTTCAAAATGGATTACTTTTATTTAACTCGCATATAAATGTCTACCTCTTCGTAACTGTATTAAGTCTTACATTTTTACATTTTTAGTAAACCACATACCTCAGAATAGACACCCAGATAGCAAATTAAATGGAATGTATGAATGTTACCTATGTAGACTTTTAAGTCTACAAACTTCTGTAATATGCGTATCGACAGAATATAAAAGTTCCATTCAAGTATTGTACCCGTTATATTTCCATGTTAACTATCTTAGTTATTATTATGTTTATTCCAAATTAGATTATACTTGTATATGACATGTATGATATATATATTTCAGTCGAAATTTCATAACTATCAACGAAGCCTCCAAAATTACACCTTAATCTTATGTTGCTGTTTGGGTTAAAGAAATACTTTATTTATTGTACTTTCATTTATCTTCAAGACTTCTTGTAGAACGTGTCGGTCTGATAATTTTGGAACAACTTATAAAAAAAAAAATCGCAAACACAACTATTTCAAAAACGAAAATTGTCTCTTCTAAATATGTCCCTAAAAATCAATGATCTTTGTATATGTCCATCCTATTTAATCGTCCGCTCGATTCTGTTATAAAGTGTTTATTAATAATTGTAATTAGGAAATATGATAATAGTGGTGTTATAAGCATTGTGTTAAATATGTACAGTTACCAATTATAATTGGCAAACGAACTAATTTAATATCGATGTGATTTTTTGATCCAATAAATAATTGGAAATTAACATTAAAAAGAAGATCTATTATACGTTGTTAACACTGCCATTAGGAGTTGGCAATTGTAAATTATGTAGAAAAAAAAATGATTGATTGTAAATATATCTTTATTATTAACTGATAACTGTTCCTTTTTAGGATTGACAGCGCTATTTTTTATATATTATACTGATTGAACTCCTATTAAACAATAATGATTCCCTTATCGCACTCCTGTCTTTGGTATTATTGTAAAATAAACGTGCAATGATCACGAGACATACGAGATAGATTTCAAAAGGAGGGTAAAGGATGGTACTATGTAAATTATTAAGCAGACAATTTTCAGAAATTTACAAATAGTATTTCAGAACATTCAACTCTTTCATTATATATACAAGTTATTATAATTTAAATGCGTTTATGTACAACAAAAAGTTTATTATTATTTGTAACAATGATGTCATTCGTATACCGAATAACATGTATATTAAAACATTTGTTTGCTTTGTACAAATATGGTAACAAGATAAGAAAATGCACGGTGGTTAATAAAGACATCAACTAACTACTGCACTTATAACTTCATATTCTTAATTCACAATGTTTACATACTGCACTACTTGTATTTCATTAAACATTGCCTAATTTTACATATAAAATTTGTGCCTCTTTACGATTTTAAAAACAAATTATTTGTTTATGTTTGTAACAGTATAATACCAATTTCTGATTATAATATACAACTTAACACCTTGTTTTATTTAAGGCACTATATTTTTACTTAAACCAACAATCAACTGAACAGTATACTTGCATTACTTATTTGATTGTTGGTATATACTTTAAAATAAATAAGACTGTTGATACTTCCGTTGCACTGACAGATTAATGGGAAACAATACAATCTAAATCATTGCTAAATAATTGTACACATATTAGAAACAACTAATTTATACTGGATCTGATTTTAGATATTGGTTGTATGCATCCTCATTCATTAGCTCCTTAATTTCATCTACATTTGTTATTTCCACTTTGAATAACCATCCTTTCTCATAACAAGAAGTGTTGATTAAGCTGGGTGTTTTTTCAACTGATTCATTTTTCTCTATAACTTTCCCACTGACAGGACTAAACAGTTCAGAAGCAGCTTTTACTGATTCCAATGATCCACATTCAGCTAAAAATTACTTTGAACCAGTTATGAAATCCTAAGGCATAATTTTCATTTTGGAATAGCATCTAGATAAATATACTGACCTTCTCTTTCTACCTCAGATCCAATTTCTGGAAGCTGAGCATAAACAACATCACCCAGTGAGTCTTGTGCATAATTTGATATTCCAACTGTACCTATTTTACCATCAATTGTTATCCATTCATGTTTTGCTGTATATAATCTTTCTAAAAAATTAGAAGAACATTATTTATAATTTTGCAAGAGAAACAACAGGTTTGGTTAACTTTTGCAATAGAGAAAATCGTATCGTTTATTAAAAAATAAGAAAATTTTGGTTTCGGAGAATCTTTAATTTTCATAAGAGTATTTTACATAACACTTTTTTATACTGACATATTGGTAAATATCGGTAAGTATTGGTAAGTATTTGGTTGAAAATATATTGCTGATAACGTAATTCTTGTGAAATATTAAGAAGAATTTTTTAAACTTACCGGCATTTAAGTATCGAGTAGTTGTGATGGAACGTGAAACATGAAATGAAACTTCTGGTGCAGAAAGTCTGAATAAACTTTCTTTCAAATTCCTTGGAAGTCTTTTCACGGAACATTTTGCCATTTGTGCAAGTACTTTTGCCATTCTAAGTTACGTTTTCACGATTTAAAAGGAATCGGAAAGCTTAACCCTATTACACCCGTGTGGTCTGCAATGTATCGTTCTTGACTGAGTTCATAAATTTTCCGTAGTGCCGACAGAGCTTAATATGAACGAAACGCGCGATTCAACAGAACGATTAAAAATTTTTTATGAAACCACATATGTTCATTACATTATCCGCTGTTCTTATCGCGTAGTATGTATTTCATCATCGTACAATTCAAACTAATAAGAAACAATTACAACGAATTATGCGAATAATTACTTAATAAGTAATGTCCATTGGAACGTTATTTCCAGAGTTTAATAATCACATTATTTATGATAATTATAAAATACATAATATAATTTATCTGAAAAATACTTGAAACAAATTTCGAATACGGTGCATAATTTTATTCGAAAAATTAGCTTGAAATTTATGCAACCACATATTCGATATTGATTTCATTTAAATCCGAAGCTTTAAATTTTTTATTTGTTCTAACATAAAAAAATTCACTTAATTTCAAACTAGAAGGATCTTAATGGTTTCAGAAAATGCGTAATGTTATTGAATTCCTGAATGCGATCACGTGAGGTTAAAAGGTCAGTAGAAGCATGCTTAACAGATAACTTATAATTTATGTTATCAAAGTTGTACAATATCAGTGACCTCCATGTTCAATGTAAATAATCTACAAACAAAAATGTGAAACTGAATGTTTATTGAACTCCGTTCATATTAGATCTATCTTGACAAATTTATTTCCATGTTAGATTTCAACATTCAAATAAAATTTGTTAGAATATATTTGGTATAATATTATTGTTACTTTTATCGATGTATAAAAGACTACAAAAACCTTTAATTTACAAGAAACAAGAATTAGATGTAAAGATACATAAAAATAAAATGAATGCAGAAAAATGGAAAATCCAAGGAAAATAATTGCAATAATTGTCACATGAATGACTTAAGGACAAAGTGAATATTACAAAAGAAGTTTAAATAAATACTAAAGAGACATGGAGTCCTTAAATTTTCTCCA
Source organism: Anthophora plumipes (assembly GCA_951804975.1). Classification (NCBI taxonomy): domain Eukaryota; kingdom Metazoa; phylum Arthropoda; class Insecta; order Hymenoptera; family Apidae; genus Anthophora; species Anthophora plumipes. Next base: position 25,712,533 of record OX638112.1, on the reverse strand, counting down.
AAGATCATATTTGGTTCTTGAATAAATAAATACTTTTAGGTATAGTTCGTCTGAAACGAGTTGGCGAACGAGATGATGTGCTCTCACTTTATTCTACCTCCCCTGCTACCAAATGCGTTGTCAATATTGGCTACAACCAGTAATTGATAAATGGATAGAGAATGAAGGAATTTATAAATGGATAGAGAATGAAAGAATTGATAAATGTATAGAGAATAAAGGAATTGATAAATGGATAGAGAATGAAGGAATATAGGAATAAAGAAATAAGGGTATGAAGAGTGAAGGGTTGAGAGAATGAAGGAATGAAGGAATGTGGAAATGGAGGAATGGGGGAATGCGGAACTGAGGGAACAAAGGAATGAAAGAAGGGAATGTAGGAATGAGAGAAGGAAACGATGAACTCAAGTATTGAGGGAATGAAGAAATCAAATAATCAACCAATCGATCGATTAATCAATTTTCCACAAAGCTTTTGTGAAGAACCTTGCATATCACAATGTTTGGACAACTCTTCAAAAATTCTTTCTGGGAGAATCAACATTTATGAAATCACGTCATTGACAGAACTCAACAGACGCGATCAAACAATCCTAATCCGTTTGAGAATTGGACACACAAAATTAACCTATAACCACTTGATGTCAAATGACTCCCCAAAGTGCAACCACTGCAATACTGATATAACATTTAAGCATATTTTCTACGACTGCCCAACGTTCAGTTATACAAAAAGAAAATATAATGTCAACAAAAGTACTAGTTACGGTAATATATAAAAGTAAGGTAATCTTTCAATTTCCTAATAGTTTACAGTTTAATTGGGAGGCTACATCAATGCTGTAAAGTCATCATTCTATTTCGCTTCATCTCGATATGCTTGTCATCGATCTTTGTCGCCGGCTGTAACTAATAGCAGCAACGCATGTGGTAGTAAGAGAGATGGAACAGAGTGAGAGCGTAAATGTTTTGGGTCGCCAACTCATTGCGGACAAACTACAGTTTACACTATTTTCGAAAGATTTTATCAAGAAATTTATTTTATGTATATAAATCAGAAAGTTCCATATTACTTGTTTGCATGAACAGATAATACAGGTATATAAAAAGTTGCTGTATATTACGTATTTTAGGAAAACAAGTTTAACAAAATGTTACTGTCCTGTTACAAAATAAGTGTTACAAAGGTATTGTTATAAAATTAAATTCTTTTGGAAACAAACGAATCACAGAAATTGAGATTAAATCATAAACCTATAGTATAAGAACGACCGCCAGGATTATGAATAGGTCCTGGAATGGGCTTGCTAATACACCATTCATACCACACATTTTTAGGACTACATTGGCGCCAAAAATGAACAATTATTTGGTCGCCGGCTTTTAACTGCACCGGTTCCTACAACAATCAATCACATATTTTACATTCCTTAAAAATAAATAACACCAATCTATTTTACCTTAATTGGAAAGAAAATAGGAAACCAGCTAAACATTCCAGGACTATGAGTGCTAGGTTCTGTGCTCAGTGTAACGTTATCGTATAAAACTGTATGAAAATATCCAGAGAAACCGTGCAATACACAATTTTGTTGCACTTCAAATTCCTTTGCTGCATATCTTGAATTATCAATAAGACATACTGAAAATAGGATAATATTTACTGCAGCTATATTGTATAATAGTAAGTATAAAAATATTATCAATTTACTGACCTTTATTCGGATGTTTAAATGTAAATAAAGGTTGTGGTTTTGCTATGTCATACTTATTCTGAAGATGAACTACGTACGATGTTTCAAAATGAGCTAGAGGATGTTTGTCTTTATCCTTACAATGTCGTACTTCGTTGTACAATTTAGACGATTGTACAGGAGCGATGTATGACGTATACGAACACGGTATATTGATACCATCATCTGACCATAATGACATCATTAAATAATTCATAAAAAACAGTACAAATATTATAATATTAATTAATATTTGTAATAATGATGTACCTGCTAGAAACTCTTGAACACCATCTAAACATTCTGGAGATAATTCATTATCACCAAATGAACCAAGTAGTTCAGATACCAAAATATCAGCTTTTTCAGGAGCAATCCACTCTCTCATATCACAAGAAACAACTGTTACTTTGTCTTCCCAAATATCTGTTTGAAGTGCCTGTAATCTATATCGATAATATGTTAGAAAAATCTATTTGTAAATTACAGAACATCAAAATTTGCAACAGTTGAAATTTTACGTTAATACTGCATTGGGATTTTTCTCTACAGCATATATTTTAACTGGTTGATCTGCCATTTCTCCGGCGTTTAAGGATGCATGAACTAGAGGCCCTCTTCCAGCTCCAACAACCATAATTACTCTAAAATTGAAACAAAATTTTACATTTTTAATACATAATATTTCATTATTGCAATCAAGAATAATTATATTGTAAAAACTACATTCTTCTATTTTTATTTGTTCCTCTAGAAGCTATTTCATTTATTGCTTGATAAATCGCAGTTTGATATTGTGTATATTTAACAGGATCCTTTTCAAATATTTCATATGTTTGAGATTCAAGGTTATCCATAAGTGGTTGCAATGGACATTGCAAATAATCTTCATAGCCTTTAGCATATCTTTCAACTGGTCCATTCATTTCACATGCCTAGATAAAATTATTAGAATTAAATAAGGGTCTTTGAAATAAATCATTGTCTGAAACTTTTTAAAAATAAACTTTACCTTCCATAAGTACTCCAAATAATTATGATAATAAGTAATACTTTGATATCGACATGCTCCTGTAAGTACAAATTGTACTTCCAACATGGAAAACTTTGTTACTAATGCCTGGTGTGCTCTACTTAACACAGGATATCCTTTTTTATTTGTAATAAATAATGTTGTTGGAAAGATCAAGCATTTAACTGGTTCTCCTAGCCACCTATCAATCTTTTAATTCAATAGAATTTGTTAATTTAAAATTTTTATTGTTTACAGCACATACAGAAAATAATTGTTTTAATACCTCTTCTTGATCAGGTAGATCATGGCTTACAATTAATGCAATACCTATTTTTGGATTATAATCACAAATTATTCTGAAGGCATTCCACCATTCCCATGGATCTTCTATGGAATCACATTCTTCTTTTCTGTAAGAATAAGCCTGTTTAACTGGATTTTCCATAGGTACTTGAACCCAAGCCTAGAATGAAATTTAAAGAACTATATATTAGAAGCATCCAATAAATAAATTCTATTAATTAGTATACCTGTAAGCTGCATGTGCTTGTAACTTTATCACAGATGATTTTAGCAAGATTTATGTTTTCCTTTATTCCCTTTGATAATTTAAAGGTAACTCCTACAAGACCCAAATGACTTGCCAATGTTAATTCTTGATTCAATGTTTCTTCACTATTTTTCCTTAAGATAGGATTTGGTGAATCAACTTTAATATATGGGGATAGTTTACCAATAATTAAAGTACTCCAATCTATAAGAGAAATGATATTATTAACTTAATTATTAGTATTAATAATGGTTATTTTGCAATTTAATTACCAGAACTGCATAAAACTATGTCTGGTCTGGTAAATGGACCAGAACGCTTTTTTGCATCTCCACAAACAAATTCTCTTTTGAATAATGGATGAACAAGCGGTACACATACAAATTCATACCTAAAAATTAGATTAATAATAATTTTCTTCTTCGGTGAACGGGTAAACAGTAAAGTACGTATAATAATTTGTTATTTTCTTGTGCTTACTTTGATGACTTTGCAGTAAAGAGACAATTACTCAAATCTGGTGCAGCACAAAAATCAAGGCCACAGGAAACTGGTCTTTGATTTGACATTATGCTTTATCATTAAACACAGTGGTTGATTCCTAAAAGTATAACAAGTTTAAAGCAGCACGTAACGAACTTGCCATCATTTTATTTTCCAAACACCGGGTATCACCGGTACACTTCTATAAAAAATTACTACGTGATACATTTAATTTTTAAAAATTTCACATAACCGTACTTAAGTACGAGTACCTTAATTATTTTATTAGTGCAATTTTAACAAACAATAAAGAAAGTTGCCAATTGTATAAATGCTAAATACAAATTGCACGTGCAATACCGTTACCTATATACGCTTTAAGAATGAAATATTGGAAGTATCTTCAAAGGAAAATTAACTTATTCGATTTTTAAACAAATAGAATTGACAAAACGAAGTATTTAATTCGCTTGATTTAAATATGCTAAAAATTGATTAATTAATTATATTTGCAATTATAATGACGTAGAACTAATAAATTCGTATTATCTTAAAATTGGTTATTACATAGAAATAAATTATTGCAATTTATTATGTAACATTAAAGTAACAACCTGCAACATTATTCTTTTGAAAATTATTGTAAGACGATTTAACTACTTCTTTGTGAACAGAAAAAAAATCAAATTTATTATATATTTCTTGGACCATTTTACGTGTTTAGTGCTGGTAGTATTAACCAATCAAAGACACCAATTGGTCTTTATGTCGTTCATTTTGAACGCTGCTTTTACTGTTCTAGTTCATGGTAGACGCTTAGTGACTCCATTTCCTTGAGCTTTCCGTTTTGCCTCCTTTTCTTGTGCTGCAGTTAAAGTTGCTGCTTTTACGGTATGTATTGCCTTATTTTTTCTTCAATCTAGTATAAAAGTTGTGCAGTGGAAATTATTAATACAATTTAAGTTGTTTGAATTTAAAAAAAAATGAAAATTCGTACGATAATAAATGTCTTTTACATTTAGCAAATAGTCACATTGTACGGCGTCGTTTGGTATGTACAACTTCAATCGAGAAAATTTCGAATAATAATTTTTTTTCGTACAAATGTTATATATATTTTTGTCTTTACGTAAAATGTAACACGTATAGCGAGAAACTCTTATTTTAAACGCAAACGTCCAAGTGATTAAATTATTAGAAATTATCTAACTCTTATATCGGAAATAGACGTCCTTTCATACTCCATTTATAAATTAAAAATGGGGAGCGTAGAAACGCAAGATTGTGCAGTGAGATAACGTAATTTTTAATAAATAGCCATATCTTATAATGGAAAAATGAAATTACGATTTTTGCGATAAATAAATAACATTAAACAAATGTACAAAAAATATATATTGTAATTATAAAATAATTAAACAATGCACTATTATAATATATTCATTATATATTTACTTCTAGGTACAATGTCCTTCAATCGAGGAATAAAACGTGATTCTTTTGGGAATCGAAACTTTAACAACCGAGGAGGTGGAGGTGGTGGAGGAGGTGGTGGAGGTGGTGGTGGAGGACGAGTTGGTAATATGGGAGGAAGTGGAGGAGGCATGGGAGGTGGAATGGGAGGAGGTGGAGGAGGTGGTGGAGGTGGTGGAAGCGGAGGAATGAATCCTTGGGAAGGAGGAATGATGCCTGGCAGAGGAATTTTACCAACACCTAATAATAATTTGTCTTTAGCATCGCCACAAGCACAATTAGCAATAGCTAGCAATCTTCTTACAAACTTACTTCGCAGTCAGCAAGAAGTACAACCACAGGTAAAAGAATTTTGTTGCAGACATTAATATATTCATGATTATTATTATTTCAGTATAATGTTACAAGTAATATTTTGTATTTGTAGCAGGTACCATCACTTCTAAGCCTTGGCAATAACTTTTCTGGACCAGGACCTAACTTTCCAAATCAACAGAACTTTAATTCAGGACGTTTTAATGATCGTCCTGTTAGACACCCAATGAAGAATCAACGACCGCAACCATATAATAAGGTATGAATACATAACTTTTATTTAGTATGTAGATTGTTTTGAATGGAAATCTATAAGGGCAATCTTTAGTCCACACTTCTTTTTTTTTTTTTTTACATCAACAACACCAGTCCTTAGTTTGAAAGTTTGAAATTCTCTGTTTTATGTTCATTGATCGATTCATTAATGAGGCTTTCAGTCGGTGGATTACGTGCTACATGGCTACCCTGTGAAGTTACTAAGTATAAGCGATTCGTACTGTTGGACTAGTTTTGCCACACACGATTTTCATAGGAGAATTATTTACTACCGCTATGTTATTTCGTTAAATAACACGGTAGTAAAGACGTGTATTGATTTCAAAATAGTATTTCTCATTTTTAGTAGTGGAAGTTAACCGTGGTTTTGTGTAACAAATTTCAATATAGACATGGAGATATGTGTGTCATCCGACTTGGTTCATTTATATTCCGCCCAAGTCTTCTATTCATCATTGCAGCTAAAATTGATGGAAGAATATTGAATTCAAAAGTATTGATTGCAAGCTGCATTTTTCACTGATTTTAACTTCTTCTTCTTGTTAATTATTTTTCATTCAGCTTTATTGAACTATGTTCAAAGGAAAAAAGTATGTGTTTTATAAATATCATATCTTATGATCGGCAAAATCATTGCCTATATAAAGGTAGATGATGCAACAATTGTATGCATCTTCAACTGTCTACTACTACTTTCCTTTCCCCTTCCACTGAACTGTGGAAATACTGACCTTTGGTGTTCATTGAAACATCAAATACGTCCTGCTTCCGAATTGAGTAGAATATTTTTCTCCCTCAAATATCCCAGTGGTTGATCAAGCCAAATTCGATTCGAGAAGAATCACAATTATACCAGATACTTCTCATGACGGTTTGGTCATTTGACCTACATGACTAGATGGGCAATCGCGCCCGTGATGGCCCTGCTGGGCGACGTGGTCCATCTGCACAACAATCTCGTGCACCCCAGTCTGGCAGTCAGCGTATGAATGGAAACCAAACTCAGCATTGCAACGATAAATCTTCTAAACCAATTCCTGCCTCTAAACAAAATCAGACTGCCAAAAAGGAACAGCAGGACGTTAAGACCTCTGATAATGAAAAAGCAGAAGCACCTGCTGTAACAAGGTAAGCTCCCGGTGATTGTGAATAGTTTCTTCAAACTTCAGTAAGTCTCATTCTGTCACCTATCTCTGTATGTACGGGGTTTCTGACGTACGTACGGTATAGTTGCTAAAGAATTAGCATTGTGTCCTTTCTCTTGTCTGATTTTTTAAAAATACATACATACGTATATATACGTATATACATATGTCTACATATTATGTTACATATTCACTCTTCATTGTTGATTAAACTCAACTCACATTTCAAATTTAAATTAGATGATCTACAATCTCATAACACTAGTATTTCATAGTTATAAAATATATGCCCCATATGATCTTCTTTCAATACACATTATCCAGATATTTGTTCATAATAATAGGTTGATAAAAAATTTTGTACAGTTAGAAGTGTGAGTTATCTCTTCTTTTAACTTAATATCATGCCCAATTTCTTTCTAGTTATTGATACAGAAAAGTTTGTATACATGTGTTTTCGCTAAAACACATAATAGATATAATGTTTATATCACCTTAAACACAAAATATATCTCGTTGATATTTGTAATTATAATAACAATTTTATGTTTGTTTCTATACTAGCGGAGAAAATGAAGAATCCGAAGATACGAAGGCTGATTGGAAAGAACCGAAAAAGGAATCTGAGGAAGCTCCAACTGTTAAGTCTGAGGAAACAGGAGAAAAATCTCAGGAAGATGCAGAGATGGAAAAGTCTGATAAACCTTCGACAGAAGAAACAGCATCAAAGGAAGGAAATGCAGCTACAACTGAGAAAGATGCAAAGATGACTGGCAAGAAGTCAGAAGCTAGACATGCCGAAAGTCGTTACGCAGAAGTCCCGATGAATCATATGTTCTGTCATATTTGCAACAAACATATGTGGGATGGATATGTGAGTATTTTGTATTACCATTTTGTACATACCATTAAAGACAACACTGAATTTCAACTGTTAATTCTTCTATTTTGTTTGTAGTCCTTCGAAAATCATTTACGAGGAAGAGCACATCAGTTAATGATGGAAAAGTTAGATGAATCGTATAAATTAAAGGTTGATCTAATGAGGCATGAATTAAGAGTAGCAGAAGAACAGCGTGAACTTAGTTTAACTAATTCGAAACGCCGTGGAAAGAAAGTAAGTGTACGTATAAAAATAACAGCTAAATATCTTAAAGAATATTAAATATTTACGTATAATTAATTAGGTTTCTGTGGATCTCAATGTACGAGAATATTGTACAATGTGCGATTTGAACTTCTATGGAACATTATCAACCCATAGGAAGAGTGAGAAGCATCAACAATTAAAAACATTTTTACATCCAAGATGTTTCCCTTGTTTAAAAGAATTTCCATCGCGTATTGAATACGATGAACATTGTTTAACTCCTGCGCACATGAAGAATGCAGTACAATGCGAAGAACAGCGAAAAAATAAAAAGAAAGGTATGGAAAAAGTAACTGTATTTATAATAAATATTCAATCTTTGTTTTTAACCTCCTTTTTCCTTTTTATAGAAAAACTTGCAAAAGGCGAAGCAGAAGTACGTACTACCGAAGATGAAGAGAAAGATGTTGGCCCTGATAATAAAACCGAGAAAGAAGAAGATACTACAGGAGAACAAGAATATATTACGGACATTGTTGAGAATATAAGTGAAAAGAAATTCAAAATTCCATCTTATAAATATTGTCGACAAAATCAAGTGTCCATTGGTAAGTACTTGTGCTATGCGTAAGCGTAGCTTTCATTGTACCTTAATCGATATAAAATTCACTTCCATGTATTGTTACAGGAAAATCTATGGTAAAAGAAGTTCAAGGATTTTATTGTGAAAAATGTAGAAGGTTTATGCTTCTAGCTGATGATATGAAAGCACATTTACGTAGTATTACACATTACCGAAACTTTGTGCAAGAAGTAAAGGCTTTGACAACAAGTACAGAAAACGCAGAGCAGAAAGCAACAGAAAAACAAGAGGTATTTTTTTTTTAGACGACAAAATATATGTATCAGTATGTATCGTAAAACATAAAATTGAGGATTTCTTATTTTTTCTTACAGGCTAACGAAAATGCTCAAGAAAATGATAAAGAATTCGAAGCACATTGGAAACGTCGTAAAGTTACTAATTCCGACGATGAGAATAACGTTGAAATGAAGGAAGTGCAAGAAAATAATACTGAAAACCCAAATGCTCTAAAGAAAGCTGATGGAGATGAGAAATACGACCCGTTAGAAGCCGATGCAGAATCTGAGGAAGAAACTCATGATACTGAAAACAGTGGCGAGCAACCTTCGCAAAATGCCACTAGTACCCAAGAAAAAAAGACGCCGGTTGATAAAATGTGGGCTGACATTGATAATGATAACGAAGCGGAAATAGGTAATTTAATTGACGATGGAGATGAGAAAGAACACACCGAGCATGAGAAACCAGTGCAAAAATTAGAAAGGGAAAGTCCACAAATAAAACCCCCCTCACGTGGTCGAGGTTTTGCACGTGGACGTGGTGGTAGTCCTCGAGCACGAAGAGCTCGACGATAAAATGATTTCTATTCCAAAATCAGAATAAGCTTGGGCATATTTCATAATTATATCATTTAGTGCGACATTTATCGTTAGGTTTCATTAGTTTATTCGATATCTTCGACTCCTCGATGTTTAAGTAATTGAACTTTTTATTATATCTGACAAAAGAGGAAAAAGAAAACCGTAATGTTTACGGTTATCTTTTTACATGTACGATTAGAATGGTAGTATCGCTCGTATATCATTCACGTTATAGAAGTGAACGTGATCTTTATTACGATCAATATACCCAAGCTTATTTAAAAGCGTTTTAATTACATATTGTCATTCACAATGAAGTGTAGTACGCGCAGATTGTTGAACAAAGTAATAGATTTCAGAAATAAGGAAACAAAAAATAAAATGGTATGCTTTTACGTATGGACATTGATCATATATTAGGAAATACTCTTAATATTCAAGTAATTAAAATATTTTATGGTTTTTAAAATAAGAACCATAATCGAAACTATATAAGATTCATTCCTATTAGGCTTCTGCTGATGAAGGATTCAAATGTATCTTGCAATAAAATTAAGATATTGATACGAATTTTATCCCGTTTATGCCTAATTGTAATAAAATACTTGTAATCAAAGTTCATAATATGGAGACACTGTAATAATTTTCTTTGTAATATGATAGAATTTTATTGTAGGACATACCTTTTGTGTGACACATAAGGCGTTGTAAAAACAAATTAATACAAAAGATCGTTATTTAACAATTGCCTTATACAATACCGAAATTTCTTATTCAAATACAAATAAGATGCACCTTGCCTTTATACTTGATATTATAATCTCTATAAAGTAATTTAATTTACAACAATTTGCGTCCATAAAAGAGTTGGTTCTAATCGTCACATAACGTGTCAGTAACAAATAATGTATCTTTCATTATTTCTTTATACTATTTTTATTTGTGTAAGAATCATGAAGAACAATGAATGTTTACTAAAGCACCTAAATAATAAAATGTAACATTGTATTTTTAAATCATTTGAAAATTTTTTTCATTCCAATATTTGGACTCTTGTGTATTAGCATGTAGCACGTATAAAATAAATAATCTAAGAAGTACAAAGAAATGTTACTTTATATTGTACCCTTTACTGTATAAATGCATCATAAATATTCACATAGTAGAATTAAAGGATGTTTAAAATTTAGTAGGAATAGCTGTGTAAATAAAATATTTTACGTGCATAAATTATACAGAAAACGTGATTATTTACATTTAAAATGTATAACAAAATGAGGCTTAAATATATACCATGGTCTGTGATATTAATCCATGGAAAGATGAGTTGCTAGAAACTCATCAACAGAATCAGTATCCCATTTGTGTATGTCTAAAACATCCAGAACTTTATTGTCTGCATCCAATAATTTTATTATTGGATCTAAGCCCCTAACATATTTTATTTGTAAATTCTTATATTTACTTGGTCGATCACTTTTTATAAAAGCTGTAAATAACAAGATTGATGTAAAAATTACTTGTTATTTTTTCTAATATAAAATAAGGATCTTTACCTTGAATTTGTGGATATGCACCGAATTTACACGTGCAAACTTCAAGAACAGCACGCGAATAGCGTTTCGATCCGGATGCATCATAGTCATCGTCCTTTAAACAACATTCTTTGCAATTGTTCCTGTAATTGTTAAATATTGATTTTTGTTATTATTAAGTAAAACATTAAATTACAAATTGTCTTAATTCCTTACCATATTTCTGTCAAGCTGCGTTTATTAAACTCTTCGCAGGTGGAACAAAGTAAATTAGCCTTGTTAAAACCTAAACTTTTACAATCGTCGGCTGAAAATTCCGTTGATACAATATTTACCTAAAAATGCATTGTTCATATTTTTTTTTAAATAATTTTAACTTATACGATAAATATAACACATTTTATTCCCCACTGATTCGTACTTAATAGGTTAAGTAGTAACGATTCTATTCCTTACCGTTAAAGCAAACGCAAATATGTGCACTAATGTTAAAAATTCCATTATATTATATTATATATGCTAAATACATGGAACAAACTATGTATTATTTAAAAAAATAACAATATAAACACACTTAATATTATAGACACAAATACTTAAAGTTCTATTTCCAATTCAAGCTACCAGAATGCATTACGAATCACGAATTCATAGAAGTAAAAATAAATTGAGTTAAGAAATACCAAAAAAATATATTTTGTATTCTGATTAAATGTAGAATATTTAAAATATTTATAAAATACAAAACATTGAAATTATTAAAAATTTCCTTTTACAACAACAAAAAAATGAAAATGAAATTTACCGAATAACTAAATACTTTAGAATCGAAATATTATTTATATTGTAATTTAATTAAAGAATAGAAAAAATATTGTTAGTCGGAAATGAATAATGTGGTTCGCGAAGTGACGTGCACTCGATTTTATCGAAATTTAATCGATATCAGCATAATCGCAAATGTGAGGAAATTTGAAGTATCCGAAAACCGCGAGTGATAACCACTTTAATAATTTCTTATGCACAATAATTTACTAAAGAGTCACTTATGGGCCATTAATGTGTAACACAACATAAAACAACCTGGAATAGTACATGTAATGTTGAAATTTTCAACTTACACAAGTGTCTGGATTCTCTCAATCCTTTTGTTAGTTGCTCCTGTCACCAAAACCAAAAACTATATCACCAATTATACCGATTCTTCCACTTATCATTATTACCACAATCACTGTTATCACCGGCATTGTGAATCGTTAATAAATTTCAATTATATCCTCTTCAATTTCACGCACGTTTTGCAAGATTTCATATACACAATACTAAATGGCACGTATGTATACGACTCGGTATCACTTACAAATCCATTCGAAACTAATAACTCGAAAGATACGATTAACAGTTTAAAGAAATTGCAAAAATTATCGAAAAGTAAATTAAAAGATTTTCCAATTTATACCGAGGGGATAGTAATACCAAGTTCTTTAAAAAATACCAATAGTTATGTTAACGATGCTATTACACTTAATAACGTGTTGTCGAGATCTATAAAAGAAAACAACAAAGCTCAAAAGAATCAGGTTCGCTATACGTGGAAACGAAGAACGTTATGTACAGTTCCTGACAATGAAAAGTATTCTATAGAAAAATTATTCGAAGGTAACACCCTTAGCAGCTCTAAGGAGAAAGAAACTGGTGCAAAGAAGACGCTACTAGATTATGATGGATCAATTTTCATGCACAATGTTGATCCAGATTCATTAAGAACACATGTACGTGTAAAAAGAGATAAATCAGAATCAGAGGTAGCCGCGCCACTTAAATTTCAGCAAGATTATGTAAAAGACTTGGCCAATTCTTTTCCTCAAAACAATTATGACTCGATCGATGAAAATTCTTACGACGAGGACGTTTCATTTGACACAAAACGAGAAATTAAATCACAGGAATTCTTTGTAAACGACGAACAGTCCAAAGCATCTCCAGATGAGAATGATCAACATAAAATTCTCAACGTTTATCCATTCACGGTTCCTGAATATGTTAGTGACGACACATCCGCTAAAAGTGATTTTATCAGTGCGCCATCTGACGGTAGTAAAGTAAACACGTTCGCAAACAAAAATGAAAGATTCGTAGATCAAGTAGGAAATCAGGGAATATCAGAAGAACCGAAAAGTGATGTTATAAATCGACTATCACGTGAGAATTCAGAAGTTCAAAGTCTACCAGAAGATCCTATGTTATCTGTAGAATTAGTTAGGAAAAAGCGAAACGATTATGCTAAAGTACACAACAAAAGGAACTTAGAGAAAAAAGCTTCATCTAATACTCAAAACTTGATCGATAGCAAAGGAAAAACATATGACAAAGAAAAGCGATCAATCCTCGAGTCACACAAGTCTGAGAGTCACTTAAATCCATCAAGTTTAGTTGCTGCCAATTTAAAGGCACATCTGTTACGTTACAGAAGGAAGGCGAAAAATAATAAACAAGTGAAAAGTAATAAGTTGAAAAAAGAAAAGAAACACGCAGGGAAGAAACACAATGGTTCGAATAATTCTCAGCAATCGGTGAAAGATGCCCGCTCGAAGAATACAGATCGATCAAAAGTTTCTCGCAAGAGAAAAGTGCACGAGGCAAAAATCGAGGGTAAACCAAAAGTAGGAATTGCTAGTGTAGTCTCTAAGGAAAATAATGACAACAATTTTCGTCGTAGATCCATAAAGTTGAAAAAATCGATTAAAGGAACAGACTCTGATATTGACGTTTTCTCGAGAAATGATGAATCAACGTTTCGTGAAAAATTAGACAAAGTTAGCGGGGATAAAATTGACGAAGGCAACTCTAAATTTTCGTTAATCGCGGAAGAAAAGGGCACAGAGCTTGGAAGTGATGTTAACGAAATCAAGACGGGATCAGATAAAGATACAAGTGTATTTGTAACGCAGAATGAAGAGCAAGGTGCTTTCGTGAAAGATGAACAATCGATACCATCGTTAAATGAGATAAAGTTACGCACGAAAAGGGATAAGAACACTCAATCGCATCATGGCTTTCTTAATGAGGAAGAGGAGTTGAGGTACTATGAGAACATTCGGGAGCCTGGGTCAGAAATAGATTTGTATGATAATCAAGATGAAAGTCAATCTTTAGTGGGTAACGTAGCGGAAGGTAATCGAGCAGTAAGATCGATCAAAGAAGTTAAACAACTCGCACAGAAACTGGTAACAAAAGTGGGTATAATAATCAATCCTTCTGCAAATACTTCTTTTTCTTATTTAACTCAGGTTTTTAAATGATAAGTTTGCTTCCAGGTAAACGAGCTTCAGAATTATTTGGACATTGAAAAATCTACAGGAAATAAAAAACGAGAGAAGCATATCGAAACACGTGCAATTGACGATTTATGCGCGAATGTTAGCGGTGGTTGTGATACTTTTAAGGAAGCACCTAAGATCGTTCAAAAATGTGTACCAACGGCAAACAACAAATTCGGATCGAAAGCAAAAATTGTCGAAAGAAATGTGGATTCAAACGGAGTTACCGAGGAACGTAAATTTGGAAAAATTGTGAATAAAAATTCAGCGGAAAAGAAAAGATCTGTGATCAGACGCGGTGCAAAGACGCTATCAAAAAATTCGAAGGGAGTTCGTAGGCAAAGTGACACAAAATCACGTCGTAAATGGGGTAAATGGACAGACTGGAGTAGCTGTAGTGTAACCTGTGGTAAAGGTCGTCAAATAAGATGGCGATACTGTTTACGCGAATGTACTACAGCAGAAACTGAAATGGAAGAGAAGGCTTGCCAATTACCAGCTTGTCCACCTGGTAAATTTCTTGGTATATTTTAATATTATTATTTCGTAACGAATTTCGATTCAATGAATTTAAGCATTACTCTCGTCCATTTTAGTGAACATCTATATTGTAATTTTGTATGTCGGTATATATAAGATTTTTATGGTAGGTTTTAAGTAAGAATGTAAGGGAGGGAGTGCTGTTAAATAAAGGATTAGAATTAAATATAACTCTGTTTGGTTAAAAAAAATTATTGTTCAAGTCAACAATGTTAACACATTTTTTTTTGTCTCATTACCAAATACACAATATATTACATGAAATATTTTAAACAAAACTTTGTTTTCCTTCGTACGTACGTATTCACAAGTAACGAGTTTTCGTTGCTTACAGGAAGTTTACTGTAGCCTAATCATCACGCTTTTTCACGAAGTGAACTATGATGCATTCTTTATTCTCTTCTTTTTTTTTTCCTTTTCAATAATCGTCACAAAATATTAGCGACCATGGTAGTATCGGTGTTGCGCACAAATATTTTGCGGTATCAACGCACTGATATTTAGCAACGGTCGTTTTTGTAAATGTACAATTCTTTTCAATTTAGCGGATCCCTGTTTTCTTTTGTCTACGGTCCGCACGTTGTTTTTTTTCTACACATGTGAAATCCCATATAATACATAATTCGTTTTATACTCAACAGCATTCATTTTCTTTTCTCGTGTGTTTTCGTTGCTTACAAACTAGTTTCATCATGTAAATCGTACAAACATGATCTCCCCTTTGTGATATTTAGTCGCTGAAGAATTTTTAAATGTGGAATTCGCTCGGAAACTGTTCGCGCGTAATAAATTCAAATTTGTTAATTTATCAAGGGGCGGAAGGGGAGGGCTCAGCGAAAATTCGTGCTTACATTATTAAACGTTTACATATCTACAGTGAAATGATATACATTCGTCTGCGTGATCGCGCGTAGACAAAAATCACAGTAACATCGCACGATTCATAATTAATATCTCGATGTCGTGCTGTGTGTTAAGTTTCATTCTTTTTCATTTTATTCCATTTTATGTTTTTGTCAACCGTAAGTTCTCACGTTACGTTTCCTTGACGTAAGGGCATTTATCCGTGACGCGTACAAAACTTTACGGGTCATAGCACGAAAACTTGAGCCGACCGAAATGTGTATAAAATAAAGTAAAAATGCACTCCTCTATACTATGGTGGCAGCGATATCGAAAATGCTTCATCAATGCTATTTTTTTGTTTTTTCTTTCTTTTTTAATACAATTAAAATGAAAAAAAGGAAAGGAGGTTCGCGTTTAATACTTCAGAGAAAACGATAACGATTATCGTGACGCTGAAGAGAACGTGCTATGACCGTTTACCAAAGAACAAGAGATCTCGTCGATGCGATATCTCCAATTAGTAATATCCGGCTTGTCCAAGGGACCACTTACAAATACAAATTGATCACAATGGTAAACGCATACATACTCGCGAATACTAAACCACGCATACTGTTCAAACTCCTTTTAAACACGCACACACACTCTTACATAATTGCGTAATGTCTTTTGACCATTGATACTTATAACCTGTCTTAGTCTAAAAGGGCGCGGAAATTGTCGGTCCCTTGGTCGCAACGACAATGTTTAAGTTGCACTTTGTCTACCTTGACTGCACTAAATGGTATATATTTATTTTTCTTTTTTTTTGTTTGTTTGTTTTGGTAAAACTTGAGCTCAGTTTTACATCATAGATACACACTATCATATTCTTTGAAAAGAAACCTTCGCTTTTCATTTTCCCAGTTAACAGTTATCTTTCTCCTTCCAATTAATTTTTCCTCTGCGCCGACAGGTATAATTTATGCGTGGAAGAACACTCTCGTACGACACCCATTCTTCTCTATTTCTTCTTTCTTCGTAGTCCAGCGTAAAATTGTTTCGTATGGCAGGAAATAATTCAAACTTAATAATCCTCACGGAAATCGGATTATTGGTTAAAATAATATATTTCTTGATTGTTCGGGTTTATTTGTAACGATATATCTAAATAAGGGCACATATCGACCCTGGCTAACACTCGAACATCTCTATCCGGATCTGATCTCATCTTTCTTAGTCTTTTTTCAACTGCTTCTATTTGTTCCATTCCCAACCATTTTGCTAAAAATCGAAATAACGTATTTGTTTGTCGTTGTTCTCATTATCATTCTCGAAAGGGATTGTTTTTTTTAAAGGAAGTTTACAAATGAATATACTTACGTCCCATGGGGATAACATTCTTCGATAAAGTTCTTGCTACAGCTAATCTTACGTTTGGTACCTTGTCTGAGCATAATTTAAACAAATTCGGCAACATCTCCTGCGAGAACCTGTCGCCGCTGATAGCGTTGCTGGATATTAATTTCGCGCATACAAGAGCGAACGTTTGCCGCCTGATCCATTTCGCCCTGTTCACTGCAAGTGAAAAGTTCAGCTTTTGGAGCAGCGATAAGACGAGGCGTTCATTGTCAGAAAGGTGGGCCACTACTTGCGTTACCTGCGTGCATACAGTAAAATAAAATGAAAAAAAATAATAAATAAAACAATATCAAAGGTGTTGTTAAACATTAATATACAAAAGAGTACTTTGCACTCTGACATGTACAAATGATGAATCGAAAGAATCGTACCAAGGATAACGCAACGTGCCTCACAGCAGCGACTTTGTCGCGGAGCAACTTAAGAGACAGAGGCACGATATGTCGTTCCACATCTACGGGATCGAACAAATTCACTATTTCCAACAGCTGCGTGGCCAACTCCGCGCGGAACCTCCAGTTTGACTCGTTGTCAGTCGCTAGGAATTCTTTCAGTCTTGGCAGATATTGTCGTCGATCGACAGGCTTGAGTATATTCAAAAACGTTGACAGATGCTTGAGCACACCTACTCTGACCTCATCTAAATCCTTAATAAATTCATCGTAGATCGGTATGAGATCAGTGGTAGTGAGTTCTTGTCCGAGAATGATGGCTAATTCATGGATACTTGAGGCAAGCGTACGCCTCACTTTCCATTCATTCGCGCTTGCTATCGACTGATAAGCTGATTGTAAGTATGGCCAATTTTCTTTGCCTAATGTCAATACAACCGCGGGGAAACTGAACGCACAATGATGAAGAACATCTGCGCCCATGCCTGAAGATTCCGGTACGGCCATGATCAAAAACGAATTGACGAGATGCCAAGGGACGACTTTTTGCCCGTTGACAATCATCATCTCGGGTTCGTTCGCTGAATACTCTTCTTCCTTCAATATATTGTCCAACGGGGACGCTTTACTAGACGCTGTAGTGTCGGTCATTGGTTTCCAATCTACGCTTTTCTGCGCTGCAGATTTTTTCGCGGCCTCGACGAGCTCATCGTCCGGTGGCAGGTCTGGGGCAATGTAGTAATATAAAAATGGATTGTATTTCTCCACGTCGTCCGTTGTTTGATTGTTCTGGTCGTCCATCGAATGCTTTCTCTGTATTTGAAAATGAGAAAGACTGAGATGTTGATCGATAAATCTGCAGAGTGTAAAAATGGCTTGGAGAGAAAAAAAAAGGGTTTCCAGGTGTAAAGAAATGCATTCTCGACGATTCTCGCGAATGTTTAGTTCTGTATACGGTTCGTTTCAGTCGAGAACGAAACACAATTACGCTAATTGCTACTTTTCAGGAAACTGAAGAGGAAAATCAGGTTCACGAATGTGTTTCATACCATCGTTATGTAAGCTCTCATTCTCGAAATATCATCTTTCTGGAGCTCGTCCTCGTTGTCGCCTTCCTCATAAATTGGTTTTTGTATTATCACAGAAGAATTGAAGCTATCGCTAGTATTATGATCCTCCGGCTCGAGTATACAATTCTGTATAGCGCCCTTTGTACGGAAAATGCCTTCGTACGCGTACCTTATACTGTAACATCAGAACCGACACGTGTGATTTGGGGAACATTTCACTTCGGACCAGAAAAGGGAAATAATGGTGTCGGAGGAATAATCGATCGGAGTTACGATGTGAACGTAAAAATTCAAGAGAATGAAGATTAAGATGAATGAAAGGAAATTATAACG
Organism: Anthophora plumipes; assembly: GCA_951804975.1. Taxonomy (NCBI): domain Eukaryota; kingdom Metazoa; phylum Arthropoda; class Insecta; order Hymenoptera; family Apidae; genus Anthophora; species Anthophora plumipes. The sequence goes on along the minus strand of OX638112.1, from coordinate 25,693,570 downwards.
CTCGAGTTCTCGAGTGATTCGATCAAGTAGGGATTGGAAAAAGAAAAGAAAAGAAAAAAAGATACATTTAAGCTTTTTATACCTGAAACGAGTATCTCGTTGGCTGGTAAACACTATTTCGTCGCGTTGATAAGTTACTTCGGTATACTCTTTCGCGAACGTAGATATAAATGGTCCTAAAATTTGAAAGGCAGACATTCGCACCCATTTCGACTCGTCGTTAAGATGCATGTTCAGAAGTTCTGCCAGCAGTAATTGACGGTGCTGGAGGGTCATGCAGCATGATACTGGCACCATAACTTCCACGCACGCTTTTCGGATGCCCCACACTTTATCGCAGCACAGATCGACGAATATCGGGAACTGTAGGAAGCCACGAGATATATTTAATTACAACTTTTCACATTTTTCAGACGATCGCGAAAAAGGACAAAAAAAATGTTTCATCCTTATTTACCAGGATTATAATATAATTTCTCAATTGTACAACAGAGAGAGTTCGTTGTTTTATCCAGAAAGCTTACCAGTTTACGAAAAAGTGCTCTCCTCCCGACAGCAGCGCAAAGTCCTCCGAAATGCGACACGCAGGCCTTTCTCACGTAGAGTTCCTCATCCTCGCAAAGGGCAATGTATCTATCCAGAAAAATCTTTTCTGTCAGTTCTTTGCCAATGAGCGGCGCCAACTTGTTCATGAGCTGCGGATCGACATATAATACACATGATATATCTCCTTACGAATCTCGCAATGCTAATCTTCCGATAGCAAAGCAAACATGGCACAGTGTGTTTCAATGTGTAACCAGCAATGGAGAAAATTGAAAGAGAGAAAGAAAGAAAAAAAAAAAGCAATCGTTCGATAGATTGTCCGCATAGGTATATATCATTTTTTAAAGTCACTGTTACACAATTTCGGATATCTGAATTGCTTCGAACGCGATCTTGAAGGTTTAAAAATTACGGCGAACGAAGAGATAGATCGTACCGTTCCGCTCATCAAAGCTGGCTGTGATACGAGTCTAAGCCACCACATCACAACCACTCTGATGGGAGGAACAGCCGAATTGGTGGCACTTTAAACATCTGGAAAAAAAAGGAACAACAGGTACAATGTATCAACGTCGGGAGGGATGCTCTGTCCAATAATGGAACCAGAAGATCGAACGAATTCGACAGAGCAACGGAAGATCGATTGTTTCGCGACGATTCCTTCGAATATCTCCTCCTCCTCCTCCACCTCACCACCCGCATCATCTGCACGAATCAGAAGGTCATTGTGCGACGATCAAACGAATTGGGCAGAAGTGAATCATCCTATCATTGTTCTCGAACTTGTGCACGCGTTGTACGAAGTTCCGTCGAACTTTATTCCTCCCGACGTTGAAATTTGAGCTTTACGAAAGTGGTACAATTTCGAGGAAGCTCAACGAAATCGCAAATATATAAGATTAATTTTTATTAAATTAATCTTTTGAACATACACAGAAATTCCATCTTAAATATTTAAATTCTTAACAATAATAGTATATTTCGATTTTTGCAATATTTAAATATTTAAAATAAATGCACAATCCTGCTAACAATCGCTAAAGTTTCACGCAAGAATCTTCATGCTCTGTCTAAATTTCTAACCAGCTGTTATAGGGTTAAGGGATTAAAGGTGAATAAATTAAATCACGTAAGAGGAAACAACGTGAGAAGGAGTCGATCTATGAAAGAGTGTTTAATCTTTTTCAAAAGAAAAAACGGCACATCAGAAATTTTCTCTCTGGTATCAAGACAGCTGATTAGATATATTTTCCCTCGAAATGGCTCGCGATGAAACGAGCGTTGTTTTACGGGAACATGACCGCCCTTGCTCATGAAAACTGGGTCAACGATGATCCAGAACGATCTACAAACGGGGAACGTGATTTATCTCGATACACGTTACACAAGGGAGAAACGAAATTTTTTTCAAAATCGACGATGTTTCCGATGATCGAACGCGGCGCTACGCTCATCAAAGCTGGCTGTGATATGAACTCTCTCATCAGCATATCACAACCACTTTGTGAGCGCTGCACTCGCGCAATTTTCATTCTTTCCACTTCTCTTGGGCAACACACACAAAACGATTAATTTTATCTTTGTGCTATTTTATTATCTTCTTCCTTTGAAGTACACTTTCCCATTGTCGTTCCTTTTACACACAGCAACTTCGTATCTTTTTGACGAACTGGTCCACTTATCAGAACACGCGACGTCGCAAAAAACGGCGATCCAAATCATCAAAAATGGCTGTGATATGAAATCTAGAAAAGCAACACGCCACAACCAATTTGACGATTGGATCGCCTTTCCCTCGTTCTTCAAAACGACTTCACGTCCATTTCTCCATACGAGGGTTTGTTCATCCCTCTATAGTTGCACAGCCCTTTTTTTTTTTTTATCGGTCTTCGTTGTTCAAAATAGAAAATCGTCCAGGATGTTGATCATCGAAGATCATCGTAAGGATAAAAGGAGAATAAGAAGAATGAAAAGTGTGCAATTAGGACGACATCGTAGAGAGACACATCGTCACACACACATACACGATGTATACATATCCCTTCTTCTCTCTTTCTAATAGGTGTTGTCCATCGAGCGACGTGGGTGATTATTAATTAAGCGGGCACTAAGTGCACTCGAACATCGCACACGAACATGCTCTCTCCCTGACGATCGATTCTGCGGGCCAAACTCATCAAAATGGCTGTGATATGACTCGAAACATTCCACAACCAATTTGATGTATCGGACCGCAAAAGGTATTTTCATTTCGGTGCCTGTACTCGATACAACGTTTGTGTCCCATTCTCCACACGTTTCTCTCTCTCTCTCTCTCTCCTCTCTGTCCCTTTATTCATATGTGTGTGTGTTCTTTCCGTGAATCGTTCGTTTCCGTTATCCCTCAATTCCACGAGAGATACACAATTCTCTCTCTATCTCTCCATGGTAATTATTTCCACGTGTCTCCCTTTCGTTCACCATGTTTCTTCTTTTTCTCTCTGCCTCTCTCTAATCTCTATCTCTTCCCATAGTCTTTCTCTCTTGTTCGATTTTCTTCGTCGAATCACGGCGCCGAGGACAGACACAATTTTGCTCATCAAAGCTGGCTGTGATAGTCGATCTCTATGACAAACCAACTTTGATGGTAAAAGCATGTCCTTTTGCTGCCATTTTCGAATCCTCCTCCTCTGTGGTTCTCTTCTTTGAAACACTCTTCTTTCTCATTCGGGTTGAAAAATTCGACAAACCTTTACTCCATCGTTTGAAACTGCTCCGAACGTCTCGATTAAGATGACACGCGTAAATTAAATATCATTCCTCTGGTATCTAAACGTGATGGCGAAGAACGTTGCAGTAGAACGAACGCCGGATGAAAGACAAGATAGTGAGACGCGATGGCGTGAGAACATCTCACTACCCATGTCTTTCAGACGGAATCCGCTCGAAGGAGGGCACGGAAGGGCGCAACAGACGACCATAAACGCGCGCGACACCTACTCTCGCTCCTGATTGCTCTACTATATATGCTTCCTCTTTTTGCATACGATCGGAGAACAGAGCCGAATGGATCAAGAATGCGACTCGCGAGTAACGCATTGTCGCCATGTCTTCCTCACGCTCCAGTACTTTCAATGGACATTACTTTATTCACCACATGCGCGATTCTTTACATACGTATTCTTTAATTAAACAACCGTGAGTTCGCCTCGTTCAAATACGTTCTATTGGGAAAACTGGTTGTTGTTCAGCCGCGCGTTACCCGATAGAATGTTAAACAAGAAACGACGACGAAAAGAAAGAAAACGATTTTACGGAAGTAGCCTTGTTCCATTCAACTTGCTCGAGGAATTCGCGTGATCCTCCTTTGAAAATGAAACGGATGGGAAAGATCACGATAATAATACGGTTAAATAATTTGTCACACTTTCGAGCCGCAAATTATCCAAACAATACTCTTTAGATTAGATTACCAGAAAGTGTGACTATCATATAGGGAATAACAAATTATAAGAAAAAAAAAAAAAAAAGAAAAAAAAAGAAAAAGAAAACAGTATAAACTTACAGAGAAGCCAAAGTGAATGTAATCGACGGAGTTACAGAGGATTTCTATAATGGGGCATAGTTTGAACACGATCGTGTGGTTGTCGAGTAGTCCTTCCTTCGTTAGCGTCAGCACTGCCGTCTGGGCCAGCATTCGTACCTGGCCAGAATAACCAGAGAGAAAAAAGAAAGAAGGAATTCGTCAATGGGGCCTATAATTCTTCGACACGTTTACGGTACTTCGTGCAACCACCGTGGAGAAAACACGATTCGCCCGAAGGATGGTCGAAACGCCGAAAGGTAGAAAAAAGGATTTCTGGATCGGCGTGAGGTAGGGTACCGTAAGAAGACAGGAGAGAGATGCTTATCGGTCCTGATTGTCGATTAACAGTCATGGGAAACACACACGAGATATTCACCTGATTATCTTGATCCCTTAGGTATTTGATAATGATGCCGAGCAGATGATCATGGAGAATATCGCCGAATAGATGAGGCGCCTCATGGCAGATCGCCGCCACATGCGGTAGTTGATCTATCAGGTCCAGTCGAACTTGCTCGTCTGCAATCAGAAAGGATCGATTTCAAATTCGTTTCTTCTTCTTTTTTAGTATTGATTTTGTTTTCGAATTGGAAACAAAAATTGGAACACATTATTCGTAACGGAAAATTTGCACGGAAGTGACATCGATTTTTTATGGTAATGATTAATAACACAGGTTGATGATAGCGTGTTGTGATCGATCGACGATTTGATCTTTCTGATATCATTCTTTTTCGTTCATCGGAAGATTCGTTTTTATAAAAGAAAGAAAAAAAAACGAAAGAAAACGATCGTACGTGAATTCCCCTTCGTCGCGTAGAAAGAAAAAAAAAAAAAGAAGAGATTCAACAGCAACAGCCACAACGAACAGGCCACGAAAATGTAAATTTATTTTAATCGACCTCGATACGATCGAAATCGCCGATACTCGCCTGATTTCCCTTAAATAATTAATCACGGAATATTCACGGCCCGCTAACGAGACTCTCTTTCCGCGAATCTAACGTCATTCTCGCCGGAATGAAAAAATACCTACCGAAAAACAAGAAGCAAAAAAAAAAAGAAAAAAAAAACGAAAAAGTAAGAAATCGTTTGGAAGAAGAGTGAGAGAGAGGGGAAAAAGTACAGTAAACAGTTTCATCGATTCTGTGAACAAGGAAAGAGGCGGCGGCTCTAAGGAGGAATCCGATCGTTTCTTTGCGACTCACGATCGGTCGGCTAGCCGACAGGCCATTCGTGCGTCGAAAGCGAGAAAACAGGAGGAAAAGGCAGGGGGGCCCATTCTTCGACGTTTTCTCGACCTTGGCCGTTTTTATTCCACCGGCGGGCATGCTTGGTTGCTTGCTTTCGTGGAAATACCTGAATGAAAAAGAAGGGCGTCGCAAGCCCGGCGCCCCTGCTGATTAGGAAAACTCTCTCGCACCTTTTCAAGCCTCGCCACCGCCATAAAGAACGAGAATCTTCTCAGTTGGTCATTAGTGGAACGACCCTGGATCCTTGTCCGCTTAACCGGACAGGTGGAACGCGATGGAAATTACGTCGCTTGTTAATTTACTCGAAAATTCCCTCGTCGAACTCATCTTTGACGAGATAATTAGAAGAATGTTATTTCGAATGAATTCGAAGAAGAAAGAAAAAAAAGATGAAAAATTCTGGGAAATATACATTTTCAAAGAAGCCATATCTCACTGTTTACTGTGAGAATAGAAAGTAAAAAATTCACGTACCGTTAAACTGTATCTGCTTCGAACATTCCTAACCACCCCCGTCGAATACTTGGACAACTTCCACGTTACTAGCACCGCGAAGCCACTTGAACGGCAGTTTCAAGTTCCTCCATGTTTCCTCCATGACTTGGAGGAGCCTTGATTCGACCAGAAACGCGGAGAGTGTACACCTCGAGGGAAGCTGAACTGGCGCCAAAACTTGGCGAAGCACACTGTAGGGTGCGCGGGAACAACTCCTAACTTTCCGAAACTATCCCTTATACGACCGTGTCAAAAAGAAATAAAAAAAAAATAAAAATAAAAAATGCAACTACAAGAAACCTCTCTGAACTTCTTTAAAATAATTTATAAACCAAAAAGAAAGGAAAAATTACAATAAAAAAGTGAAAGAAAGAAAACTAAAGAATAAACAAATTTAACATTCACTTCAAAAAGGAAAAACACTCGCGACGGCACCGTATATACTCCGATCTCGAACACCGCAACGTGGTTAAAACGCGGGAAAAAGGCCTCCTCCAGAGGGACAAAGTCCCAATGCTTCCAAGAAAGCCAACACACTGGAATTAGGATCGAAAAGAAGAAAGCACGTTGCTACCGAAGAGCGTGGGTGCGACTGAGGGTCGTGTCGATTTGTCGGTCGCGGGAAATGCACCTTCCCGGTTTCTAGGACTTTTCTAACGAGGAGTGGGGGTATCTCGAGGGTAGCTGTTACCCCCACCACACCAGCAGGGCCCAACGGAGGAAGGGAACCCGCAAAAGGGTAGGGGACCATGGATAAAACGGTGTTCGTTCGTTTTCGGTCGTTCTCGCGTTCCCTTCGTGGGGCCCACGATCCAAGCACGTGCTCGTTTTTCCCTCCCCTCCTATTTTTCCCACCCTACCAACTAATTTCCCGTTTCAACAGCGACTTCCATTCGAAAGATCGACTCTTCCTCCACGTTACCTCCCTCGTCACCACACACACACACACATATATACCCGCCCCCACCGTGCGTCTTCTCAACGTTAGCTCGAACGAAACGCGAACAAGAAGCCCGTTTCTCTCCCCCTTCCCTTTTTCGCTCTGTCTTTTTCTTTGCCACGCAGCCCTGGTCCATTAATCACGCGCTGGGTCTTATCTTCCCTTCCCCGCCTACTCCATCCTTGCGCCTTCTGTCCGGGATACGAGATCCCGCCAAAAATATCCCGCTGCGTTCCTTCAGGATTAAGCGTCACCGATTATTTACCCCCGGCCATCTTCTTTCGTTCGAACGCTCGTTTCCGTTCATCTCTCGTCGATCGTCCCTTTCTTCAGGGGACTGTTTCATTGTTGACCATCGCATAGGTGTATTTGAGAAAAGGTGTTTCTCGTTCCTTTTTCGCGCGCTTTTCACAAACCACGTGGCCGACTATTTCCCGCCATTTATAGATCGGTCGAAGAAGAAGAAGAGAATGTTTTAGGTATTTTGTTCGAGTTTACGAGGGAGAGAAATTTACGAGATTCGATTTTCGATGCGCCGATGGGAAACGCGTGTTAGTTATCAATATAGTAGGCTCTTCCTTTAGCAGTTCCGCGAAGACGAACCAAGTTACGCAGAGACGAACGGATCGATCGTTGTTATCGATCGTATCGGGCCGATAATGAGACACCCTCCGGTAATAGGGACACTGTTCATAGAAACGGCCAGCGAGATCCGTATGAAAACCGCCTTCGCGGAACAACAACTGTTCGAACCCCTTTCGCTTTGCGGGAACAATTGGCTTCGTTGCATTCTTATCGGGAGAGAGCGCGTAACTAGAAGGATCGTCATTGTTACCACGAGCCTTCGTTCCCTCACAACGGTAAAGAAAGAAAGAAAAAAATACATTCCTCGTCGTTCTTGTCGGACATTTTCAATTATGAAACCTGTCTCCGTTGCTTCTTCGTCGAAGTCTTGTCCGAAATTTTTCTGAACCATATCTATTGCCTTACTAAAAAATGTACAAGAAGTAAAAAGAAAAAAAAAAAAATCTTATCCAATCGTTTTATTGTAAAAAGGAAAGGAACTTTTCGAATCATCAAAAACGCAAGCTGTATTTTGCTAACCTTTACCCGAAAATGTCAAAGAAAAAAAGAGGAAGGAAGTGTCTATTTTCCTGTCTGGTGGAGCTACCTTCCACATATGGCGAGGAAAAGTCGGAAACGGGTCGATGCAACTGGCATCCTACTTTTCTGGTCGATTCACATCGAAGGGAAAAGGGGGCGCGTGTTTCACGTCCCCTTCGACGCTTTTCTCCTCGAGAAAGCGGTTCCATCCAAAAATACGTGACGGCATGTAGAAGAAAAAGCACGCGTGTCGCGTGCCCCCGAGTCCTGAATCTTCCTTCTATCCACAAGGCCAGTCAGTCAGCCAAGCCAGCCGGCCAGCCCTCTCTTTTACTCCCTTTCCACACGCTTCGATCAGCCTACGGAAAAACACCGATGCGGGCACGTGTTACGGGCAAGATGTTCATGTCGACGTGAATCGTCCCTAAAAATAGGCTAGCCGGTGTGACACTCGCCTAATTGTGCGTAGGGATGCACCTTTTCTCGACAGTTGCATCCCTCGAGAAACACACGCTTGATAGCTTGTAGGATACGCACACACGTTCATCTTTTACTTTCAACAGAGAAAGAGAGACTCGTGCGTGAAGGAACAACGTTGGGAAATTTCTTCAACAAGTTTATGACACACGCGAGGACCATAGAAGAAACGATATTAACGACGACGACGAATCGCTTGTTTTACAATGTCTTTCATTCTTTCTTCCTCCCCTACTAAATGTCAGTTTGTCAACTGTTCAAAAATAACTGAGACGGTACACGTCCAAGAACGATCGATGGAGTTTATTTGCAATTCGTACGGTTCCCTTTGTCGCCGCGAGGATGACGTATTAAGAGAGCACACCGGCACAGAAATATAAAAGGGGAATGGGGGGCGAGCGCGTTTGTTTCACGTGGCGAAGTCCCGCAGAGGTCGGCGGTCTTAAAGTATTTTCGAAGGCTTGAAGAAAAGAAAGGAGCCATTAGTGGGATGAAAACGCAGTGGCGCGTCATTTTCCACATTTCCTCGAAGCGGGCCAGGTAAAAAGAAAACGTTTTTCGCGGAAGGATCGCTGCTCCGTCGACCCATAGTGATGGTGTGTGGCTGGCTCTCTTGCTGCTGCTTTTTCAAAGGTGCCTTGGCCTGATCTCTCCTCTCTTCCTTTCCTTTTCTTTCCACCATGTCCCTAATCTCTTGTCTCTGTCTTTCTGTGTTTCGTTAGGGGCGACGTTTCACGTAGATACTCATCGACGACTACGGTACATCGTCGATGACCTCTGAACACTGTCTTCTGCGAAACTGCCCCTTGGCCAAAAACGCCGCCGATCGTCCCTCTGTCTTCGCAGAAGAAGAAACGGAGGTAAAAGGAGATTTCTCGATTTCCTTAAAAACGGCTCACGCGCCATTGACGCGCGTCGTATCGATACTTTCTCCAAGTTTTCAACCGTAGCTTAATCCTACGAGGCTAATCCTTCCGCCAATAATCCGATGTTTAACGACACTTATCGAAGACAAAGGTTTCGATCAACGTAGGAAAATTGTATGGTCTTCTTCTTCTTCGACCTGATATCAGGGCGACACGGGGACAAAAGGCAAGCCCTATTTTTACCGATGAGTAAATAGAGAAATATAAATTCCTGACCTGTTTTTATGATTTCATACGGAGAAGTTTGCAATTCTATACACGACTATGAACGCGTCAACGGACAATTAGTGGAATTTTCTTTACCTTTATACTTGATTAAAATACACGCACACCGTGTCCATTTGACTATATTTGAAAACTTTTGTTTCGTTTAATCTCTACTTTTATTGCGGGGGACCTAATAAAAGTCGTTTCTTACGGTAATGATCGTTTACGTTTCTCATAAAACGTGGTCGCACCTTGAAAATTTCAAGGAAGAAAAACCGTCTTATTGTATATTCTTTGCTCGAACGCGTGTGTCTCTTCCCCTTCGAATTCCGCGTCGGCCAGAAGTGGGCCGGACGAAAAAGTAAACCGTGCTGGCGCGACCTCGTATAAATACCTCGTTGGGACGCACACGGAAACCACGAGAGACTTCCGGTGAGGCGCGTGCTGTACCGGAAGCAGGGATAATCTTGTCGTCACCTCGCACGGAGTAACAGCCTCGTCTGCAACCCCAACTGGCTCCTTCTTCTTTTTCTTCTTCTTCTTCTTCGTCATTTACCCCAACGATATATGCATACAATGTAACACGGAACACACGTTCTGTCTTCTCTCAAGAACGCTTCCTGGCCCTTCTATTTTTAAACTTTTCCCCCCCAACGTATCCAAGCGTTTCTCGTTCGGGGAAACAGGGCCAGGCAACCGGAAAAACAAATGGCGAACCGCCTAAAAAGGAATTTTCTGGAGGCGATCCACACATACACACGTCGCTCGTCACGTATTCCAATTTTTCCTCGTCACAGCCACGACGGAAGTAGCTCGTTGACGATTGGTAAATATTTCTGTGAGAGATGTTAAGTAGTATTGCAACGTGAATGGGAGCATTTTCGGAGAGTTGCTTGATAAAAATATAGAAATAGATATGTGTTTATAAGATATATTTTTGGTTGTAATATTTTCATTTTGATGTTGATTTTTTTATTTCTTAGAGGATTCTATTTTTGCACAATAATGACGGTTAATTTGGTTTTAATTGATACGCGAGAAAAATGCAATTGGGTTAAAACAAATGTGTAACGATAGTTCGTTTTTATAGGCGTGGCAACGTACAAATTGTCTGTCTTCTCGTTGCCTAGGTAGAATTTACATATGGTAGTAAATCAAACCCACAGTTTTCAGATGGATTGATGTACATTTAAATAATGGAAATATTCGTTGGATATTTTTATATTCCGTTAACTTATCAACGAGGGAAAAGACTTGCAAGGAGTGTTAAATTACGTGCATCTAAAATTTTATCGTGTTCAAAATCTATTAGGAAACTCATTATCTTTAAATTCTTTTCAATTCAGATTAGCACAACTGAAAAAACAGAAAATCAAATGCAACAGCGCTGAAACTATATGTACAAATGTTAAAAAACAAAGAAAGCATCGTAATAAGCAAGCCAATTGAAACAAACAAAAATACATTGTGCGTAGGTAGTGCGTAAAGGATTTGGCTCAGAAGTATTTCCAATCCTTTCGTTTCACACTTTCATTCAAACATTATTATGCGACTGCTGTTATGAGAGTGTAGCCAGTAGGATAAATTAAAGGTGCGTAAAATTAAGGTGCATTGCGTGAGGTGAGCATTCGGTAAAGTCACGTGCTTTAATATCAAACGATTCATACATTTGTCATGTTTAAAAATTATATTAGAAGAAAATATCGAGGTGGCACACGGTTCACGAATTTTTCAGAAATATTCATTCGAAAGGATTAAAGTGAAATCGATCAAGATCGACATTTATTTGATATCAGGAAGAATATGGAATAAACACGAAATACTTGTATTTTTACATACATTCCTCTTCTCAAAAGTGTTATCTATGAACAGATAAACGAGTTTCCGACTTACCAGGATCTTTCACTATCTGCTGCACTAACTGCATGATCTCGTTGACGTTGAGTTTCGTCCCATTGTTAGCAGCGGTGCGAAACCCCTCTACCAGAATCCTCCCGATTCTCTGTCTGTAACAAAGAATAAGAATTCAAAGGTTAGACGGTGCACTTTGCAACTATTCTGACTGCGAGAGAAAAAAAAAAGACAGCTTAAAATTGTAACGAAGAAGCTTGAAAAACTTCGAACAATGAAAATAGAGAACATCGACGTGTCGATCGACGCATGAAGATTTAACTACATTTTCTTCTCTCGAAACATTAAATCTTTCCTTTTGTTCAAATCCAGAATGTTTATCTTCAAATTTATCCTACCAAACTTGTCCTACAACCGGGACAAGTAAATTCAGGAGAGTACAATGCAACAGATTAGACTTTCTTAACAGGTTTTTCCATCTCCCATCGATCCAATTTGCGCCGAGTTACCATTTTACAAATTCGTCTAACCCCCCTTCGCCGCGACATTTTTCACTTTCACACGTACCGGAAAGGGTACATTCTCCACTTAGTAACAATAAACGAGACAAATTAACAATCGCATGAATTCTAAAGCGGTCATTCGCTTCGTCCCGACCGATTCTCACGACAAAACTGTCTAACTCCATTTTTCTTAAGCCATGGTGGTCGATCCACCTAGACAATGCATACAAAATGAACGGAGAATGGGCACGAATTTACGAGCAGCATCTCGCCGCGAATATAAATCCTAGTCGAGGCCATCGCGCGCTTACCGTTCCGCGAAAGACGTGCTTGCAGCAGCAGGGTAGGTAAAGTAAAAAAAAAAAACAAAAAAAAAAATAGAAGAAAAAGAAGGAAAGAAAGAAGGTCACGTGAAAAAGAGAAAGAGGTTTACCCAAGGAAAATTACATTTTCTCCGCGGAATCGAGGCGAATGCAAATACCAGAACGCCAGGGACGATAATTAACGATGAACACGGAGGAACAAGTTCACCGTTGGGATGGAAGAAGGGTGGAAGAAAAGAAGTTTTAACAAGGAACGATGGACCAACTACCACCACCATCGACGAAAGGCACGTCGAATAGTTTCGCGCGCCCCCGAAAATTCTAACTTCCATCCAGGGGCCGGTTCCCCAGGCCAATTTTCATCCAACTTCCAGTCAGCGGGGAAGAAGTTCCTCGTGGCGGCTAGTTACTTCGTTGAATCTTAACGATCGAAACGAAGGGGGCCAATCAGGACACACGAGAGAGGCGAGAGAGAAGCCCGAAAGGGAGCGGCAGTGGTTGTCAGCCGGCCATCGAGGCGGCATATCGAGAAAGGCGAGGCGAATACGTCCTTCTCGAAACGAAAAAACGAACGGAGGCGCGCGGCAGAAGGAAACGAAGAAAAAAAAAAACGAGCAAGACAGAATGAGAGTGAGAAAAGTGAAGAGAGGGAGAAGAGGAACGCAAAATGTAGCAGCAATGCGTATAACGCGACTCTCCGGTTGGGGAAAGAAGCAAAAAAAAAAAAACGATGTTTGCAGGGGTGAGATAGAAACGGGCAGAACGAAATCGATGGTTGGACGAAGAAGAAGTAGAAAAGAAAAAAAAAAGAGAGAAAAGAACGTAAAGAAGACGAAGAAGGACAGAAGGAAGAGGGCAAGAAGATACGCGAAGAGTTCGATCCTCCTGTTTGGCGTCCTCGCAAGACTTCCTCCCACCACTTCTATTTCGACACGTTGGTGGGGTAGCACTACCCCCTCCACTAGCTATAGTGCGTGAGAGGATAGACGTGGCGCGGCAAGGCGGCGGCGATGATAGGAGGGGGGAATGAGGAAGAGAGCGCTGCTGGCGGCCGCGAGACGAGTCGACACCGACATAGGCCAATAAGAGCGAGAGAGATAGACAACGATAGGTTGACGGGGAGCGACGAGGAGGACAGAGGGGTGGCGGACGCACGGTGGGGGGTAGAACTGGCACCAACGGAAGATCGTTCGCGGTACCCCACCAGAAGTTTGCCGAACGAACAGAGGTGGGGGGCGGCCGTTCTCCAAAGTCGTTGGAGAACGGGTAGAGGGATGGTACCGCCCGTGAACGCCTACTGTGCCGGCGCAAACATGGCCGCCGCCGGCGTCGTCGTCGTCGACGAGACCATCGGTGGCCCACGAGGACGGCGACGACGACGTCGACTAACACCGTTCATGTAATCCTAATGCTTTTCTTCTCTCTCTCACTCTCTCTCTCTCCCTCATGTAACTTCGTACCAAAATTACACGAACACGTGAGATCAATTTGAAATAGGATTTCTTCTTTTTTTTTTTTTTGGTTTTGTTTTGTTTTAAATTTCTGCAAACGATCGATAAAACGAGCGAACACCACCCCTGTGTGATATATACCTCTTCTACTCGGACCCAGCACCCCCTCCGGCCCAAAATTGAAGCACAACACCCACCGTTGGTAAACTTCGCGCTGCTGCGCATGTTCGTGCTTCAGGATGGCTCGTAAGATCGATAGGGAAGACGGCGGTTTCGTGACCGGCGGGCTTCGGGGGCTGCTTTCGATTTTAGGGGAAAGTCGATTTGACGGGGGAGAGAGGGGGTGCGGGGGGTTACACTCGGGACGATGTTACGCCTTCGGGAACTTCGCCGTATATTGAACTTTACTTCGCGAGAATCTTCAACGAAGATACCGATGAATATTTCTTACGCGTTAGAAGAGACCACCGAGGATCTATAGATCGAATTATTTCGTACCGTTCTACGTAGTATTTTTCGAATTTTTATAAACTACAAGAAATTCGAAGGAACTTCATCTACCAGTTGACAATTTCAAAAACAAAATACATATGTGAAGCACAAGATACGATAACCATTACCGAAATGATCAATGCATAACTCCATCGAGTTTCCATTTCCGAGCCGTTCGGTTAATTAATCGGCTATCTCATAGCGGTGCGTAAAAATTGTTCGATACCTCGATACACAGGCCAGTAAAGCCCAATCCTCATTATTGATATTAAAGCTGTGTGGATCTATTAACGAGTACGCGGCTGTTATTTCGGCGATAACGCCGAACGCTTTACGCGATCGCGTGTAATTCGCGCGCCAGTTCCAGACGAGCGCTGCGCGAAATTTCATTAGCGACCTCGTGGAGCGTTTCGAAAAGGGTGTGCAAGAGAGAACGGAGAAGATTCGTGGGGAGGCGGCAATGACGTTTACGAGGGCGCAAGGGACGCGGACGTCCGCGGGAAAATATATCGCGTCTTCGACGTCGCGTGCAGACTCCTCCTCGAGATACAACGTTGTATTCGAGTCGCGTGTGCGCGTCCCGTATCCCGTTTGAACGAAGAAAAGTGGATTTGCCGGTCGTTTCGAACATGGCGGCCTGGGGAAATGGACATAATGCTGCGTCACATGGCAGAGAAGCGATAAAAGCAGACATATCGTTTATTCCTTGCAGAAAGCTACTTAGTAAAATATGTAATATATGTAAAGAACGATTTTTTGGAGAAATTTGTTGTTTGAATATATTATTACGAATCAAGTTAATTGTAGGTGGGTTTAATGTAAAAAGAACGGGAGTAACTTGATTCGTTTGGAAATTTCGGTGTTTCGTGTGAGGCTAAGAATGCAGATAATTCTAAATGGTGTTGAAAAGCAAAATTTTTTTTAGACGTACGTTAAAATATAGCGAGATCGAAAAAAAATCGATGTGAAGTCAAAATAAACATGTTTCGGATGCCGAGCCAATCGAAGCGATATAAATTAAATTACGAAAAAATCGAAGCTCACTAGTTAAATTGATCCTTGACGTTCAAGTGACTTTCATAAAACATCGAGATTATACTAAATAGTAAGTCACATCTACAGATGTTCCATTTGTAAATGAAATGCAAGTGAAACGACTCATAAGTCGTCGTTCTTTTATTGCGTGGAATCTCAAAACGGAATTACAGATTACTAGAGCAGCGACATCAATCAGCGTCGTCGCAGTTCGATAGTTTAATTTATCGACCTCGCTACATAGCGATTCCTCCCCTCACATTTCTCTCCTATCGATTGTAAATATCTAGAATTTCAATACTTAATCGTCACAATAACTCTTGGATACTTGAGAAGTCGTTTACCTTGCATCGAAAATCTAATTTTCACGAAAATCTAATTGTTTTATAGTTTTATCGTTTTATTACGGCTTCCTTTTTTTCGTGCACAGTACTAATGATTTCGAGTAGGTAGCAGAGTATAAATTAGAACAATAGTACCTGGAACCACGGTCTTAATTCGCGGCAATCGTCGATTCGACGAAGACAATGTTCCCCGGTTCGTTAAATAAACGCATCCGCGACGATCGACGTCGAGGCACGCCGCCCGGCGAACTTTACGGGACAAGTTGACTGCGCTTTCTAGCCACCGGAAGTCAGCTGTTATCTCAAGAAGCAAGCCGGCACTGAACGACAAAGCCCTGTCTCGACCTCGTCTTTGATACGACCGACCCACATTCGATGTTCCGCGATCGTACGTGCATCGACAACATGCCATCGTTATCTTTCTTCTATCGGAAGAACTAATAGAATACCAACCCACAACTCTACCAAATCTATCAACGTTATTTCCACCCAAAATAAATTTTCAATAAAAGCCTAACACGTTGTCATCGATACACAGAAAAATCGAATAAATCAATATAAATCGCTATTCTCCCGACCCCCTTTTTTGTTGGATCCTATCATCGTTACTAAACGAACACAGTTGTCCGGCAATTTTTTTTCTCAAGGAGACAAGAGAGGCACGAGAATTCGTCGAGACAAGATAAATTCCCATGGGCCCGAAAGACCGCCCCTTTGGTGCTCTCTCTCTCTCTCTCTCTCTTCCCGTTCTCTCATCATAGCCAAATTCGTTGCGAGGGGGAATGCACGAGGGTTGAGAAAGATGCTAGTAGGGGGGTTCGTCTGATACTTGAAAACTCGCGTATCCAAACCGATCTAATACCGGCTTCCACGTACGGGACTTTCCACGGTCTTGTCTTCACACGGTTTTTCTATCCCTCCGTCCCGGATTTGTTTAGGCTCGTTTACCTCCTCTCCTCTTTATTCCCTCTTTTCGTTTCGACATCACTGGTGGTGTTCCAATTGTCCCGCGAGCGTTTCCTTTCTCTTTTCGAGCGTCCACGTCATTGTTTCACGGAGGACAAACGCGCTAACGAATCGGCTAGAAGGAAGAAACGAGGAGATAAAGCACGACAGGACACCGAAAGGCCTGCTATATACGGTGGAAAATTCCCCATAGAAATGGTAATGAAAGGTAATATAGAGCGTGTTTTGTCGGGGTGGTGCGTGGCTTCGAGAGAGGGCTGGCTGCTGCTTTCGACGGAGAGAGAGTAGTCTCTCCGCGGAAGCCGCAAAAGGAGATCGGCAACAGGCAGAAGCCGTGCAAGCTCTTAATTCCTCGGAGCGTTTAGATCGAGGAGGGTGAACCGCGAATTCGCGGTGGAAACGAACATTTCGCGTGGGAACGTGGTAAACAATTTCGAATGAAAAGATACGGTGGTTGAGGATTTTTCGAAATTACTTACAACAGGAATTTTATATAGAATCTATAATATTTGTAAAATAAAGGTCACTTTAATGATTATACAAGATTCTTAAAAAAATCATTGATTTTAATAATGATGTAAAATTGTAAATATATTCGAACAGATTTCTTTCTTTCTGTTCTTTTTTTTGGGATGATAAGATTTACTAGACTAGTTGGCAAAGTGTGAAATTGAGGATGTGAAGAGAATATTCAGCGAAGAAGTATGTCGAAACTGTATATCGAAAATCACGATAGTTTTTCCAGATGCGTAGCTATGGCACGGGGGACGCGAAAATCTGGGCCCAGGGCATTGTTAATTTAGGGGAGCGAAGCTGCGCCCTCTCGCCAGGTGCGCGTGCCTCGTCAGATGCGCGGAACCTAAAGGACAGACGGAGAAAAATGACGATGGAAGAAACAAAAAGGGCAAAATTTGTCTACCTCATGTATGCATCTGTCGTTGTAACATGTTTCGTCTAATCTATCTCATAAAAGCATGATACCTACTGTCATTGAACGTAGAATACCATAGGGAGATCTGTAACAATTTGTCCAAAGAATGGCAGATAATATCCAGATATATATCGTAACTATGGCATTAATGACGTCCAATAAATTGCGCATACCTACTCAATTTTACTAGTAGAAAAGGGAAGAAAACGGAAAAATCAGTGTCAAATCAAACGAAACGTGGGAACAGAGAATCGCGAGATGAAATATCAAAACGGTAAAAATTCAAAGCGTTTAATTTCCACGAGTAGCGATAACAGAAGCGACTTCCGCTCGATGGATTCTCGACGCTTGGTGACCAGAGGCTCGACGTGTAAATTAACCGTGGTGACATTCGAGGGAAGCTTCAGCACGCTTCCAAGTACCGCGAGCGCGAAGAAACAGAGCTAAGCGAGAGAATGTAAAATCCGATTAAGGGACAAGAAATCGAACAATCGCGTTTTTGCTTAGATTGCTGTCTAGTTCTGTGAAACTCAGTTAACCACGTGAAAAAGAAAAAAAAATAAGATAGAGGAAGAAAAAGAACACGAACGAAAACGGAGTCTCGTTCAGTGAAAAGAGGAGAAGGGAATGGGTGATTTAAACGCGGAGAGGATTAACGCGCGCGTTCGTCCAATTGGTTTATGGTTTCACGCTCTTCAGCGACAATAAATAAGCGTCGAACCGTTCGGTTCTATGGGACCCTTGGTTCAAGAAAAAGGGAAGGACAAGGAAATGAGAGAGAAGGATCACGTGGACGTTAATGACCGAGAAGGATGAAAAGAAAACGGGAAACTCAGTGGCGCACCTCCTTTTGGCCCATCCTTTATTGCACCGAAGGTTGCAAATATTTCGGTGGCCGCCTTCTGGATTCCTTCTTTTCCTGGGTTTTCCCCGAGCCTCTGTCACCATCTCAGGACACACCTGTCCCTCGGCACGCACCAAAAACCGAAGAAAAGGCCCCGCAAGGTTTAAATCTTGCACGCTCGATAACATCGAGCTAGCTAATTCTTCCTTTGAGGGAAGAACATCTAGCGCCTCCCGAAACGTAACGGACCTAGCGTTTGAGGTAGGTTTCGGTGAATAGCGTCGTCTCTCTGTTTGGAAGAACGGCATTGTACTCGAAAAGGTACAGTGTTGTTATTAACCGTGGACGGTGTAGAAAATTATCCGAAGATGAAATACAAGGTCTCGCTAATAACCTGAGACTGTCAATACAATATTCTATCCTTGGGGAAAAGTGTCTTGTAAGGTTGCAACAATCACACGTTTCTAATCCTCCAAGTGGAATTCTCGTACTTTTTCTTTCCTCTCTTGAAATGCGTGTTTACGAGTAGTACACTCGGATTATACCTGCGATTAACCTGTCGAGCGGTCACGAGCCTCGATTGTTTCCCAATGGATACGAAGCACTAACGATACGTTGTGCGTTGCACCCCTGGCCCGTGTCGAAGAGATTTCGAGCAACGGTCACGGTACAATTGCGGAACAATAGGGTGTAATCAACGCGTCGAAGATTTGACCGGGAATGGGGCGAAATTTTCAAAACAGGACAAACCTGTCGGTATAATCACTGTCAATAAACGAAGTCCAATAAACTACACGGGGAGCGCAGTAGCGCCGGGATATTTTTCAAATGAGAAACCTAACCGCGCGGGGAAATACGTGTTTTTCTTAACGGGACAAAGTCGAGAGGTGGGCGTCTTTACACGCTGACACTTGGCATTGTCTAATTATTATATTGTCGCCCAGATGAAGAAAGAAATTTCTATTTATCTTTGGGTATTCCTAGGAAAATCTGATCGGTCGAAAAATAACTTTATGACTCATTATGCCTATCGTTAAGCTCTCATAATGCATCATCGACAAATTTAAAATCACTGAAGGTAAACAGCCAAGCCGAGACTGTTCACAAACACGGGGGAGGGTGCGCGTAACGCACGTCGATTCGTACGTTCCGCGTAATAACCCAATTAGCGACAGCCCAGGCTGCCCGCGGGAGATCGATGTAACACGCGGGTTTCGCGCGCACGGAGACAAACAATCCGTGAAAACGGGCGTAATTCGCGCGTAGTCCTATCGCGACACGCGTCGATCTGTCAAAACACCCGTCTGCCGTTTAAACCTTTAAACTATGAAACACATAGCACGTTTCAATATATACGGCCGACTATAATGCATTTTTTATTGTTAGTAAGACTAGGTTTCGAATAGAGCATAGTTTTATCTACTTCGTCTCTAATGTAAATTAAGCGATTTCCATATTTTGCATATGAACGAATTATATCACGATTTTTAATCTTCACAAATTGAAGGTTCCCAATGCACTTTACAAACGCATTGTTTCCCTAACAAAATCATAGTTAAAAAGTTACCAATCAGCATTTTCCGTCCTATACCAGCGACACACCAATCTTGCCGGCATGGAAGTACAAACATCGTCTTATTCTACTATCTATCATCGAGTTCCATGAATTAATCAAACCGAGCTAACTCGCTCGTATAGATGGCCAGGGGAAAATCGATCACTATCGACAAAACGTCCGTCGAACTCTGTGCACGCAGCACCGGAAGAACGTGGCAAAACACGGTAGCGAGAAGAAGAAGTAGAAGTAGAAGTAGAAGAAGGAGCAGAAGAAGAAGATTCCTCCTTGTCTCCCAGCAGCCGATAAATCGATGCCGGGTTTATACCGATACATACCATCATCCCGAAACTATAGCTCGAACACAGCTCGTCTGGTGGCCATGAGGTCGATCGTACACGCGATTCGCGGGCGACCAGTTTCACCAGGGGGGAGAGGCGTAGTAGTAGTTATACCAAAAGAGAAAGAAAGAGAATCTGAAGGAACACACGCGTGAAGGGAACGAACCAGAGACGAAGGAAGAGTCTGGTGTAGTAGCATGGTCTCCGTGGCATGGAGGGACTCTAGAGAGAAGGAATGTTGTTGTTGTGCCGGGAGGCGGTTGCACCGGGGAGGCGGTGGAGTGCAACGGCGCGGCCGGCGGCGTGGATCAAGCGCGGCTGGAGCGCGAGAACGTTGGAAAGGAAGAGAAGAAACGTGGCAGAGGGAGAGAGCGAGCGTGGGATAGGGGAGGAGCGGGGTAGTTCGGCGGTCGAGGCGCAGGAGGGGCGGCAAAGTCAATGCACCGCAGGGGAATGCAACGCGCTGCGCGCCGCGCCAAGCAATACAGAGAGTCTACTACGTCAGAGTGCATTCTACCGCACTTTACGACTATGTCGCTACTCTGTCCCGGCTACTATACGCGCGGCACCGTGTCTTTTTCTGCCTTGGGCTTTTCCCGGAATTTTCCTCTCCCCATGTTAACCTATCCTGGCTGTACCCTACTACTCGACGATGCCTGGTAAGCTTCCTAGCTATTTAACTACACTTCAACCGACAGAAGCAGTTTGTTAGGTATTTCGAACCGTTTATAAATTTCGATTTGGATCGTTTAAAATCGTTGGTAAAGAAGCGTGTATATCGATTTAGAACCAAGTCAGTTGAACAGTTCGTGTTCTTTCCCACGAGTTACGGGGGCAGAGCTCGAAAGCGAGCGTCGCCGCGCTCCGCGACGCGGAGTGGTGGTGCCTATCGCTTCTCGGAAGCAATGCATCACGGGACGATGCATGCCGAGAGACGGCGCGTGTTACGAGTCGATTCGAATCGAGTTCTCTCTCTTACAGTTAAAGAGGACAGGCGTGTAAAAATTAAAAAAAAAAATACTCCCGGGGCAAAGGATGAAGAAAAGATCGTCTAACACGGTGGAGAGAAGCACCTTCGAAAAGTGCAACACTGTTAATACGTGGACCCGTGTAACCAATGAAAGAAAACTCAGACCACGCCACCACGTTCCCCGCTTTTGTCGGAACCGAGTCGCGGCTGTAAACAACCGGCGACCGTATCGATCCTGACGTGACACACGTTCCACGCTCCGCGAGTCCGACGATTTCTACCGGCTACGTGCCCGCCGGCACGCTGCTTCTTCTTCTTCTTCAACCTTTTCCTCGGGGATACGACGCGCTTTTTCCCGCGTGCAGGAAATGACACGCGAGGAACGTAGCGGAAACGGCCGAGCAAGAAATAAGAATGCAGCCAAGAAGTCGTTTCGCGAACGGTACATTCGCGGTTATGCTCGGGGAAATTCAGAGGTCTTTGGTCTTGGAAGGAATTCCAACGGCTTCCATCTAAATATCGATATGAGGAAGAAAAAAAAAAAAAAAGAATCTGTTTAATGTGTTCGAAGGAAATCGTGTGACAGATATCAACGACCTCGAAAGCATGCGCGTCCCACGTACGGTACGATACGCCCGCGTACGACACGCGAAATTACACAACAACCGCGGAAAAAGAGCAAAAAGGCGAGGAAACTGTGTCTCACGGTTCTAATCCTTCTCTTTCTCCCTTTTCTAACCAACTCGTTTATTCTGCTACATTCTTATTCTAACGACAGATTCCATCATCATCGAAGATCTATTCTACCATCGAGAAGAAAGAAAAAGGAACAACGCCGGAGGAGTATCTCGAAAATGCGCGCGTATTCGAGCACGCGGTGTCACGACGTAGATGTGGCGGCGTGTGGTCGTCGTTTGTGCAGTTCAGTCACTCTTGGCCGTTCGCACCGTGCCCTTCCTCCTGGGTCCTCCATATGCGTCCTATTCCCCTCTGCTTTTGCTACTACCTCTTGTGTGTTTCCTTCTCTCTTTCTTGTGGAGTTGCGGTTCGCGCGATAGTGGACGGTTCTCGCGAAAGAAAGAGAGGAAAAGAGATCGGTGTGTGTGATCGCACAACGCCAGTGTCCCGTAGAACGGGCAGCGTTTCTCGTTGTTAAGAGCGTAGTGCAACAGAGACGGGCTACAAAGTACAAAGTCCATGTACGTAGGTGCGACGCTGTGCGCGTGCGTGGCGCGTACGTGTGAGGGAACGCTAGAGTAGGAAGGGAGGCGCAGCGTGAGTAGCGTGTGTACGCGCGGCAGGCTGCGCATGCGCGTCGCGGACACCGAGAGGCGCACTGAATGAAGCCCCCCACCACCGCCGCGCCGACGTACACGCACACAGAGTACGCGGCGAAGCACGCTGTAGCTGATGTTACACGATGCGGAATAATTTCTTGGATAGAAGTTCGACCCATCGCTACGAATTTCGCTGAAATTTCGAATCTACTACCAGAACGTTCAAGATACACTTTTTCCATCAAATGCAAATTTTGGAAAAATATTTTGATTTTTTCAATATTTTAAATTGTAAATTTCGTACGTTTTTATAGGTTCCATTAAAAATATCTAGGATGAATATTGCAATTTATCGAAGAAACAGTTAAAGAGGTTCTTAAAATTGTGTAAAATTATAAATTGTTTCAAATATTTTTATAGTTGTGTGTATTATACACGATTCTAAAGAAACAGGCTCTGGTTCTTGTAATAATTTCTAGGTTAGTTCTGCCATGTCCCGAGATCGGGTTTCTTCGGCCCGCATCTGCTAGGAGGCGACGAGTCCCGGCAGCAAAGAGAAGCGTCGACGACGCCCGTGCGAGTCTATATTACCCACCGGCGGCTTCCTCCGCCGCGACGATGTCGAGACGAGGCGCTACGAGAGGAAATTAGAAATTTGCTCGGCGGAGATGGTTGTAGGATTGTTATTTGATTCGTTACTGCGGGCTGCCGAGTAATTGCGCAGCAAGCCCCCGGACTCTCGGAACAATAGCATAGAGAGAAGCGGAGGCTCTTCTTCTCTCTTTTCCTCTCTTTCCCTCTCTCTTTCTCTCGGTACCGCGCCTCGAGACCCGCGCGCCGCGCTCTCGTCGAAAAAAGAAACGGTATTGGCCTGCGCGCCGGAAATATCTGCCCGCCGGCGATATCCTATTGTTCTCGCTACACCAGCGACGAGCGCGCGTGTAACTAATTAAGAAAACGAATGCACGCGTGCGTTTAATACACTCACGCCGAAACTACCGTAAACTAAAACCTCTAACCATGTTAAAACTCTTCCACGAGCGTGCGAATTAAAACGTTTCTATGTCGTTGAGACTTTTTTTTTTTTTAGCAAAAGACAGACCGGAAGTAGCAACCCACTAAACGACTAACAACGTGTACAAGTAGAGGAGAGAGATCTACGAAGAAGATCTGGCGCGAACACGCGCGTATATGCACTGACAGCCGAGCATCGGCCGACATATGCCGGCTGCCGTAGCGTGCGTGCAGCTGCTATATCGTCCTTTGGGTTTGGGTCGGTGGGTGACACGTTTCGCTCGTTGTGCACGGCTGGTACACACACGCGGCACACGGCCAATGGGTATTGATTTGTGGAGTGAACGCACCGCACCTCGCCTCCTCCCCTCCACCCTTCGTCGACCAACCCTCTGCTTGCTCCGCCACGCCGCGTCGGCTCGTCGCTAAACAGGCTGGTCCGCCGCGTGTGCGCGTTCTCTCTCTCTTTTTCACTCTATATGTATACATATATATATATATATATATATATATATATATGTATATGCACACACACCTATCCACCAACTCCTCTATAGACACAAGATACACGCACGAATTCCGCGTACACGCTGCCAGACGGTCGCATACACAATTACGGCTTAGGTACACCCCCCCGGTGTTTCAGTGAGCCCCCGTGATGGACGCTTGCTCGCGTCCCACCCTCCTTATCCACGACACACCGGTGTGACGGTTCAGAGACCGCTCCCCACCGGCGCACCCTATCCGCTGCAAGGGGGGTGACTGCATCCTTTGGGTGGGTCAGGGCCAGAGAGACAGAGAATCAACGCTGAAAGATTCGGCTAGGTCGAGGGGAGGACGACCACCGGTCCGAGAGAAGAGTTCGTCAAACCTACAGCAGAGAGAGGTTCCTGCACCCTTTTCCTATATGTATAGGATCCGGCGTATGGGTCGTTATACGCGTACAATCACCCCTCCGCGGATCCAGGAAATTCCTACGTTCCGCGGAACGCCACCAACATCGCCGCCCTTGTGGAATCCTTCCGATGGAGCCGCGTACGCGAAGCGAGACTGCGGTTTCGGAGCAGCGGGAATGTCGTCGCGCATCCTAGCTTCGGTGGAATCTTAATTTGTGGAATCATATTTTAATACGATCGACGGCGGTTTTGTATACGTTGAGGTTAATTACTGATTACTTAAAAAGAAGCAGAAGTAGGAAAGAATAAAGTATCTAATGAAGAGAACGATTTAAAAAGAAAAAAAAGAGCGTAGAAAAATATTGAGTAAAATATAGAAAAGAGAAGCCTCCTTTCGAGAAGAAAGAAACACTAGCGAAAAGAGAACGCAGGATTCTGGTCACCTTGCCGCCAAGGTAGCGCATACCACAGTCTTCTCCATATACAGCCAATGGCTTGGTCCGCAGCGAGTACAAGGACACGGTCCAAACAGACGAACCAAAAGGGGTGAACGCTCTTACACGGGGGTGGAGTAATGAACGAACCTTCTGTGTGGGTAGGAGGAGGAAGGTCGACGACGGCGACGATGGGAACGACGAACGGTGCTGAACATTCTGCGAGTAGGGGGATAAAGGAGAGAGATACAACGGAGACTTAACAGAGAGTAATAGTACCGACGAACTTCTCTTGTCTCTTTTCTCTGTCCGTGTTAACCGGTAGAAGGAAGAGAAGCTGCAAAGCGAATGAAGAGGAACGGGGGTAGAGAACGCGAAAGAGGAGAGTGTAACTCGCTGGCGTGCACGCACGCGCGCACGCGCGCTCAGCCGAAGTAAACAAGTGGAAGCGGTGGAACGGGACGCGGCCACCGGTCAGTGCGGTGCATTTGGTGCATTCCTGCAGTCTGCGCCGCTGCGGCGCGTAGAGAGAGAGCAGGAGAACCAGCAAGCCGGACAACGTCCGACAGAGACGCCGAGGAGAAGGTGGAACGCGAGAGAGAAGGCATACCGATCGACAGTCAGAGGAAAAGAGAAAGAGCGAGGCTCTGCAACGCGGCACGCCACTTTGGACCGACGGACGCAAACCGCATTCCCGGCCGTGACCTTCGCTAGGACATCGCCACTGCCCCCACCCCCACCCAACCAATACACACACAGAGACCGCTCTCTACCCCTTCCACCACCCCCTGCGTCGTTCTCCTCCGCTCCACACCCCCCGCGCGCGCGCGCGCGCGCGGCCTCTTTCTGATCCTCGCCGCCCCTCCCGCCATCCAGGATGGCAATCCTCATTCTTTCTTTCTTTCTTTCTTTCTCGTTCTCTTTCACTGGTTATTCATCTTCTTCCGTTTCGTTTCGTTCGTCTCCGTTATACCAGAAGATCTACGAGAAGAACGGTGGTACCACGACACAGCATCCCATCAACGACGTCTCTTTCTCTATCGTTTCCCACCCTGCGAAGCGTGGATAGTTGACGAACTTTCTTTACATTTGATCACAACGTTTCCATTGAAAGAGCATGGGTTTGGTTACGAGTAACTAGGCCTTCCGTGACCCTCGAGGTGTGAAACTTTTTTCATGGTTTTTATATGTACGAAACGGTGCCCTCCTTAACTCGCGAGTTGGGATGGTATTCGACTGAGTTTGGCGGAACTCTAAATCCGTTGGTGACGAGAACTGCGCGAATGATATGATTCACGAGTTATATATAGGCCTCGAAGAGGGACGGGGAGAATCGAGCAAGTTGAACCAGCAGTTTGGAAACGCGGGAATGCCCGTTTGCATGTGCTTCTGAATGATGCTTTTTTCGATATTCCGACGATAGGTGGAATTTTTTCGAACCGTACTACCCCCGCCTACGCTCGAGATCATTAAGCCATAAATTCGAGCATCGTTGAGCATGACACTGGGCCCCAGTTCTATTACCATAAAAAAACGTATCCGTGGATTCTTCCAGCGAGAAATTGTTATTCCCGCAATTTCCTTCTGTCAGCCAAGGAAAACAGGGAGCAAGGGAAATAAAAAACGAAAGACTTGAACGCGCGCACATTTCCTCCTTTATAAACCACGGACGAGATTAAAGGACCGAAGTAAACGACGTGTGGCGGATTTTCAGGAAAGTCACCACGGAGGAAAGGGCAGAGGGAGAGAGCGTCGTCGGAGGCCACTTCAGTGGGGCCGTTTTAATTTCCTGCCGTGGCGAGAGGCCAAAGACTCGAAACGCTCCTCTAACCGAGCGTGCCAGCAACGAGGGAGAGAAGTGAACGAAGCACACGGGAAGAAGCCAAAGAAGAGGAAGCAGCACGAGGTGCACACAAGGGGGAAGGGAGCAAAGGCAAGCAAGCAAGCAGGGCACGGCCCTGAAGAATTTCAGACTCCTCTCTCTTTCTCTAATTTACGAGCGGTCGCCCTGAATTCGAGCAAATATTTGTCCAGCGCGCGTCCGACTAACGGGTGTATATACGAGAGAGAAAAAGGGAACCATCAGAGAGGGGTACAAAGACTAGGGTCGAAACGTGAGAGAAGTGGGGAGGAGAAAAGAGAGAGAATCATTCATAGTTTCTCGAAAAGTGTTCCCTTCACTACTCTTCTTCTTCTCCTCCTACTCCACCTCCACCATCTTCTCCCTCTTCTCCTCGATCTCTTCCTCGCGTCACCGAATATTTTCCTCCCTACCTTGACGCGTTATATACCTGTCATACACCTCTCTCTTTCATTGGTGGAACGACGGCGCGCGTTCCAACCACCATCCATCCATCCATCCATCTATCCATCCATCGGCCTTGCATTCGAAACGACCGAAAGACGACTTCTCTTTGAAGCAGGCCGCCCTGGAGTCTAGCCGGAAGCACCTACTGGAAAGTATTCATCCGAGAGAGGGAAGAAGAAGGCGAGAAGCCGAGTACCTGGAAGTCGTGTTAACACGCGCTGCTGGACGCTACAAGCCGCTCCAATTAGCATCTTCTTTTTCTCCTTCGACTTCTTTCGCCTTCTCCTCGCGCCTGCCTGCCTGCCTGCCTGCCTGCCCGCCTGACTGCCTGCCTGCCTCTCCTCGGCTTCCTTTTCAGCCGACTCTCACACACGACCGACGACGAGCACCTGTTGAACGGACCTGAGACTCTCTTTCCCTCTCCCTGTTACTCTTTACCGAAGGAAGACGCTTCTGCCAGGTGTTTCGATAGGGATTCTAATAGTTTTCTATTCGTTACCGGATGTACGAATACGAGAAACGTTTCTGCCCTTGTGAATGATTCTTTACTTTTTTCTTCTTTTACACGAATGGTTCGTGATGGAGAATGATACGCTTATTTGGAGTGTAAACTGAAGGTTGTCGAATACATAATTTATTGCTCTATTACACTTTCCTCTGTGTACTACGAAAAACTTCGTAAAACTTTCAAGGAACTTTTAAAATTCCATTATCACCGATGCACGATTTTCTTACTATTATTAATTGAATTTCGATAGTATCAACTTCCCAATTATCGTACAACGTGACGTATCTTTCAAACGACAATCAGACGATCTATTTCCAACGCTCGAGTTTCCCAAAATACAACACAATCGTTCTCTCCATTGACGCCACGAATCACTCCTCTGCTAGGTTAAGATAGGAGGCGACGCTAGTTCGCCGCTTCCGGCGGGGCGCAAGGTATTTTTATAGCGAGCCCGAAAAAAAACGCGTGGCTCGTAAGCAACGCGGAGCAGCCGGGCCGGACGGAGGCCCTCGTTGCACACTCCCGCTGGGCGAAATACGTCGGGATCCAAATAATTCGGGATACGCTCGTGTGAGATATGAATGAGAGGAGTGGGTATACGGCGTGGCGTTGTTTACTGTCTGGCAGGAACGGAGAGTAGAAGAAGCATCCGCGTGCACCGACGAAAAACGAGGAGGAGAAGACGAAGAGAAGTGAACAAGAAGAGACAGAGAGTCGAAGACGAACGAACAAGAAGAACAGTCGACAGAGAAAGAAAGAAAGAAAGAAAGAAAGAAAGAGAGGACAGTCGAGAGTAGAGTAGAGAAGAGCAAAGGAAATAGGCACAACAGACTGTGAAACAGACAGAGAGAAAGAGTAGGCACACAGAGAGAGGGATTTAGCGAGGAGTCGACGAGAAAGAAAGAAAGAAAGAAAGAACACGAAAGAGAAGAGAGAGTGAGAGAGAGAGAGAAGGACGAAGAGGGTAGAGGGGAACCTGGTACGAGGACGGGGACCGGGCCCAGGATTCGAAGAAAGAAGAAACGGGGAGTCAACGACCCAACGAGAAGTGCCGTCTCTCCGTGTTAAGGCGCGCTCGAAACCTCCACCCTGATAGCCTCTCTCTATCTTTCTCTGCTTTGCGAATCCACGCGAAGTCCCTACGCTATTGCGGATTGATACGGGATCAAGGCCGTTTGCCTCGCGGAATTCCAACCGTCGTCTCTCGTTGGTACATACAGGTGGTAGAGAACCTGATAAACGACGATCTCAAAGAAGAAGAGATTCACCTTCGGATAAGATTCCAGTATTTTAAGGTTAGATAAGATACACTGTAGAAAAAGAAGTTTTCTATTCGTAGAGGTAATATAGGAGGAGATTGTGGTACGTGATCGAATGAAAATGAACGCGACGTTACAGTGTCGTGATAAATCACCATAGATCTCTACGGATCTAACAAGGCCACCGCTGCCGTGATTACGTCACTATCGTTGCTAGAAAGGAAAATAGCGCGAGACTGTTCACGCAGGTTCGCGAGCTTCTGACCTGTGTAAAATGGAGTCAACGATGATCTATGCCTATTTATATGTATATTATATATAGGTATGTATATATGTATTGGTAATGTAAAATGTTCCATTGGATTTTATTTAACACTAGTTGGAATTGCAATGGAACGGATGTGATACGTGGAAAAGTTCTACGGCGAGATTTCCGAGGAACGCGCGTGCGCGTTGAACTAGCCGGCTCTTCCTTCGAATCGTATGAATGATTGTCGTTGTCGCGGCGTGGTCGTCAATCTCCTGACGTCACGGCACCGGCGGCGGCGGTCGTGTTACGACCGTGCGACCGTTATGTGACCGATTGGCACACGACTGCCGCGCCGACTGCCAGCACCTGTGTACGCAGCTCTCCTCTGCTTTCCCATGCCGGCCGGATTCGTTAGAGGTGTCTCGTGTCTTGCGCGGTCGTTAGGCGAATGCACCTTGAAATTAACGCCGGAAACAATTTCACCTAATTACGTCGATTTTTTTATTAAAATTCTAAACGATCAGCCGGTAGTAGATTAATTTATCAGAAATTAACATTCTCTTCGGATCTTAAATATAAAAAATACAATAGAAGCGACTGACTTGGAGCAAATTGAACAACGATATATTATAGTTCTTTTTGCAAAAAAAAAAAAAAAACTCCAAGTACCGTAAAGAAAAAAAAAAAATAGATCGGTATTGATTCAAAGATTGAACATCGGAATTCGTGTAGGTTCAACAACGGTGACTTGTTGCTTTCGTCCTCAGTATCTTCTCGTTGATCAACGGACAACGACAACAACGACGACGACGACGCAGGGCGTCACGCCGTCGAAAAAATTCCAAATCGGCGCGCTTAAAGACACGCCAGTTTCGGCGAGTGGGATTGATATGGAGATTAAAGGGAGGGGTTGGGTCTGCGAGTGAGAGATCGAGCGAACGAAGCTGGCGAGAGTGAGAGGAAGAGCGCAAGGTAGAATGGAACGCGTTAGAGTGCGAGCGGGAGAAACACATATCCGAGGAGTGACGAAGACGTCGTGAGAGAGGGGAGCGAAAGAAAAAGAGCGATAGAGCGAGGTGGAGGGAAAGGGGAGGACAAGAGGGTCAGTAGCTCTGCGTTCTCATGCATTCCGCTCTGTCATGGCGGCCAGCGACTCAGACACGCTTCGTCTGTCCTCGTTGTGCATGCACTCCGGGGGCAACGTGCATCCTCTGTCCTCGTTGCACCCGTGACCGGTGGAAAGAGCGTGGAGAGGAAGGGGTGCAGTGGTAGAGAGGCCCCTAGGGAGGTGGCAAAAGACGGCAGGGATCGGGGGTGGGGCAGAGCGAAGAGAGAGAGAGAGAGAAGGCATCGCGCTAAATGCTCCTCGGCGAAGGCGCGTTTCTCTCTCGCATGGGGCTCACTCCGGGCCCCTTTTTCCACCGCGAGGCCCTTTTGCGTCGCGACGTAAACAAGCCAGGGCCACGCTGCGCTCTCGACCGATTCGCACCGACGACGTATCGTGACCGTATCGCGTGGAATTTCGAATGTATTCACGATCAAGTGAGAGGGTATATGTATGTAATATATAAATATATAGTCACACAAAATTATGTATCTGGTATGTGAAACACGAACGTATTGTACGACGAAATGAGACTAAGATCGCTAAGAATAGATAAATCCTCGTCGAAAAATGGCTATCCATTCGTAATCGGGAGAATACGGTCATTGAGTTAAAAATAACCAGGAACCCTGAGAATCTAGGCATAAATCGATGCAAATGAAGCAGCGGCATCGAGAGAGTACCGGCGTTGCAACGACATGACGAATAGAACGTCTGCGATCAACGTGAGCGACATAGAGAGGCGCGCGTTCCTCCGCGAGTGACGACAGACGCGAGGAACGCGGGTTCCTTGGAAGTCTACTCGCGCTCGAACGGACAAAACGGTATACAATGCTGATCCTCGGTGGTGATGATTTAACCGTGTCTACTTTGTTACTAAATATACGATCTGTCTTAGTTCGCTGCGGACGTTTCTGATTCTTCTCGTTCGAAATCGTGGAGACTCGTAATGGGTCAGAAGCGGACGCAGAGAATGGGAAACTTAAAGAGAGAGAGAGAGAGAGAGACAGAGAGGTGAAGGTAGTTACAGGCGAGAAGCGCGAAATAATTTAGCGATCAAACGCAGCCGCGGGACCATTACGTGAGAAGCGAGAGTTGGACTCGTTCGGGACGGGCAACAGCCGTAAACACGACGTGGCGCGACGCTTTTATTGCCGGCACGCTACCACGATCGCGTATTTAATCAGCTCTCAGCTTTGTTCGACCGAAATATCCGCGACATTGTGGTCATTTTTCTTTGAATACTTGTGTGCACGTATATATCGCGCGAGTGATTAGTTGGAGAAAAAAAGAAAAAAAAAAAAAAACTCGAATATTTATTCTATCCATAGAGAAATTTCGTGTATGTACTATAAACAGTTTCTTCTTTTTCTCACTGTTCCCTTTTGAATGTATCGAGAAGGATATCAGAAACGTCAAAGTACAGAAGCGTTTCGTGTGTAGACGGTATAAAGGAAACGAAAGGGAGCGAGAAGAAATCGAAAGGAAAGAGAACGAGCAGGGAAGCCGAGTGGATATCCTCGCTCGGTAACGTGGGTACTATCGTATATCTTCCCACAGGAGGGCGGGAACGTCGTCTCGTAAGGGGAGACGGCAGAAGGGCGAGAAGGGTCCCACTAACGCGCGACCGCCGACAATAATGCGGAGAAAGGGCACATGAATGCCTCGTGTTTGCACATGCGCGGGAGCGATGAACTTGAGAAGAAGGTCTTGCCTTCGCTTCGCCTCCGCTGGGGCTTCCAGGACACTCTGGGACCCGCTTCTTTTCCACATCCTACCATTTTTCCATATCGCTTCTTTTTTTTTTCGAATAAATAACAACGATAAAAAGAAAAAAGAAAAAAAAAACAAGATCGATAGAAAAATTCTCTCTGTCGTAATATGTCATGTTGTATCTCATTGATAATGTGGAACTTTCGTTAAGAGAAACAAAGATATCAAAGATGAAAATGACAAGGATTTATGTGCTGTCGCTTTTTTGTTTAGAGAACAGAAAAAAAAATTCTCCACTCCTATTATTGAATACCGGACTCGATATATCGACCGCGTTAACAAGGTACGAAAGTGTCGCCGCTTGCCCCGAGAAGGCATGAAACACGGAGGTCGGGACTGTGGAGCGGTCAACTTCGAAGACGACATTCCACCGGTACCTGTCCTTAACTCAGCCTCCTACAGTTCGCATTCGCGGCGATCGACCCACCTAACCATAATACCACGCGCGTATACACTCCTCTTCTTGTTCCACTGTAGATACCAGTCGTCATCAACGAGGATCGAAATCAGTGAGTACGCGCGAGCGCACGCTTGTGCGTCGAGAAACCGGAAACACGCACGACGTTTTGATACACTTCTTTTTTTTCTGTTGCTTCTTTTATAATCTTATTTATATATGAAATTGGTACTCGTGATTCATGTAGAAATATCTTACGATAATACCGTCTAAAATAATAACTTCTACGCGGTTGAAGAAACGACATTCACAAGGAGATAAAGGCAAAAATGGCATGCATCAGGTATTCAGGAATGCGACGAGCAGGATGATGCAGAGGCTGCACTCGGATGCGCGCAGCTGCCATTGAAAGCAACCGTCCGCGACGCGATTATTCATATGTTACGCAAGAAGTTATATTTACAGCCATTGGAACGGCGTGTTTTCACCGTTTCCTTCGATTGTAACCTTAAAACAATCAAGTTTCGCTACGAATCTCTCAAAGAACAAAAAGAAAAAAAAAAAGAAAAAAAAGAACGAAAAAATGGGCGCCTGTTATAATCTCTCGAAAAAGTAGTGGGGCGTCGCCATTGCCCAGAATGAGAACCACTGCGCGTGTGCGGCTGCTGCCTGTGCGGGCGTACGCTGGCACAGGAAATATGAATGTAACGCCGAAAATTCATTCATAATAAGATCTCGCTACTCTTGAACGACCGGGGGCGTGAGATTTGAATTTCGGAGCACGGGTCCGGTCGTTAGCGAGCAACCAACCGGAGGGGGATGTGGTAACAGGGCGAGGTGGTGGTGGGGAGGGAAGGTTAACGAGATCCGCCGATAAATAACACGGTCGTTTTCCTAAATCGTGGGAATAATGGGTTGGTTAGAGAGGCTTACGCGAGCGCGCGTGTGTTCGGATGTGTGGGCTGTGTACAGGCGTTCAAAGTGTGGGCACTCTCGAGAATTTATCGAACGATAGCAATGTCGAACGAAGATGAAGCATAGAACGGCGAAAGAGTAAACGCGTAATTAAAAGAAACAAAACAAAAAAAAAAATTGTGGAAAATAATTCGAATAGCTGTTATTTCTTTCTTGCTTTTTTTTGTACGAGGATAATCTGTCGCAAGTTTAACAATTTCATGTACGAGTTGTATAGTCGACAAGTATCAGGTTAAATATTTCTATCTATACATGTATGTTACATATGTGCTTACAGTCGTGTACGTACGTTATTCTTGTAGTATTGTTCTTCGTGATTAATGAAGCATCGTTGTATAGGTTTGATCGTCGGTGACGTTTGCTCACTTTTTTCTTTCCTTTTCTCAGGTTCACGTTTCCCCGAACGAACGGTAATATATCCGTGGTGGCGTGCTTGCTTCCCGTATGGGCCATCGAACTTGGAACGCACTGTAAAGGAGGAGCCAGGCCCGTATTATGGGAACACACACGCCTGAACACGTGTGTATCACTTCCTGCGGCGGGCCGGAAGTCTCTATAGTACTATGGCGCACCGTAGTGTAGCGTGACCACGCTACAAGGGCCATTACTACCTCAATGGCAAAAAGAATGGTCCAATTACCGGTTAAAAACACGCTGCTCGTCGTTACTCCTTCAATACGTTTTTCGGTGGCGTATAATACACCACGATTTTCCTCGCGATCCTTTTCTTCCTCCTCTCGAGAATTCCGTTCATTCCTTCAATTATTTTCTTCTAGAAGACGAAAAATTGTACGCGACGCGCGTTTTCTTCGCTGTTGTTACCGTCTCACGTTCACCGTTGTCATGGAATTGACGCTTTTCTTCCGTTTCATCCACTCTAGACGAATTTCACGGCGGTTCCGTGAAACGCGCGCGTGTCAGGGACACGTCGACACGGCGCTACGGCTTCGTGCCATAAATAAAAGTGTTCTCTTCGAGCGTGCGAGCGAACGAGGAGCGCAAGACCCGAGAAGAGAAACCGGTAGAACGATTTCCGGCCAAAGGTTCCGCCATTGCGCGTAACTTCGGTGGTATTCGATTCATGTTACGTATTCTCGAATTCCTCACGATCTGATCTTCTCTCGCTACCAATAGAAAACCGTACTTCTCTTCCAGAGCCACGTGGTGTATGCTCGGGTAACGCGCGCATCTTCCTTTCCGTCGTGCGTGTAATGTACGCGTGTTCCATGGGAGCACAGAGTCGACGCACTGATAATACCGCGGGCAGACGTATCCTTTTTCTCGCTCTCGTCCCGAGGACGCACGGGCAACGCTCTTTGTATACAAACAACACGAGAACCGTATATATTACGTACATGTGGCTCGAACTTCTTCGTCGAGCTTGCCCTTGACACCAACCGCACGGGATGTTTATCCAGTCCGAGTACACACTCGCGCACACGCGTACCACTGCGTTCCATCATGGCCAGTGGCAAGGCGAGAAAGAGAGCAACGACGAACGGGGAAGAAAAGTGGATCGACGAGAGAAGAGGAGTTAGCAAGCCAAGCAAGCACTACAACCCATATGAAGCACTCGACCCAACCGTAACGCGGCACGGCTAGTACCACACTGAGAGTGATCGCTGGCGCGTCACGTTCACGGCGATGCGCAGACGCGGGTTGCGCACACGCTGCTGCGCACGACGCCGCTGCGCGGCGGCAAGCACAGCGCGAGACGCGCTCGCACTCGCCGACACGCACTCACGCAAGCGCAATGCACGCACCAACACGACTGGCCCTCTCTCTATACACAACACACTAACTCCGTGCTGCCGCTATGTATATACGCGATGCGTTGCCGCGGGTGGTAGAGGGCCAACGAATAGGGGCCAGCGGGATGTGGCGGGCTGTGAGGGGAAGAAAGATCGAGAGAGAGAAAGAGAGAGAGGAGGGGAACGAAACAGACCCGTTAGTTCTCAGAAGTGGACCGCCACCGCTCGCCGCCAAACAGACCTGTAACCACGTATACCGACCGTGGTGGTTCTCTCTCGCCTCTGCCACCGCGCGCCGGTGTGTTTTCGGAGCCTATACGCTCCTCTTCGACTCCGAAGTTGGCCCCTGTGCTCTCTTACGTGTTTCGTGACACGCGAGAAACACACATACACGAGGAATTTCGTTGAGAAACGTATTCTTCAAAAGATTCCGCCTAACTACGATCTAATTCTTTCGGTTTGATTTTCAATGGTTGTAGTAGTAGCGTGGCTCAGCGCGATAAAACGGAACGGCAGTTCTCTGTCGCAAGCTGACCGGCCATTGATTAGATACAAGTGTTTACTCGAGTGACGAACACATACCGATGTCATGTGTTTTTCACAGAAATACGATTGGAAGAGGGAGAACGGGGCTCGTAAATACTCGGTCGATGAAATTGGGAGAAAAACCGGTTATCGCTTCTCTCTAGGGGAAAAAAGGAAAAAAAGGTTACGCGGTGAGAAAGAAAGAGACGAGTATAGAGGCCGTGTGTGTGGGAAAGCATTGGTTGCAGGCGGGGATCGAGGCGTTTCGCCGAAACGCGACCTCGGCTTTCGTCTAGTTTTTCTTACCGAGTAAAAGCGGCAAGTGGCGACCGGTCGAAGACGTACACCCATCGGGGATCAACATTTCCTTTCTTTCATGGAACGGGGGCAGCGTCGTGGGTGGTACCGCATAGCGTGTGCACCAGCGAAATGAGAAAGTCGACTGACTGACTTCGACTTTCGTTACGAACGATATGTAAACACTCGCGTTCTAGAATTATTTCGTCGCGTTAATTATGATTCCTCTACCTTTACATATATGTAACACAATTACACATGTTTCCCAATCCTTGAATTAACTCTTTATCGTAGCCATAAACTAGGTTAAGTTTAATAGCAATCTTTCATGCACAATGTCTCCCTGTTCGATAATTCACTCATGAATTTCCTTCCCTTTGAATTATACAAAATGTACATTAATTAATATTCACGATAACAATTTCAAAAGGATGTAAAAAGTGACGTTCGAAGTTTGAATAAACAATCCAATTATCTCGTGAAGAAATTTATTCCCCCGATCTCCCTCACAAATGTACCGATAAATAATAAAACGACGCAACTTGATGTATTTTCCTTCAAATCATCGAATTCTTCCTAAAAAAAGCAAAAAAAAAAAAAAATTCTCCACAGAGATTAAGTATCGAAAACGTTTGGTTCAAGCGTTCGTCTCATTCCGTTCAGTTCTCTCTCACGACGATCACCGGGACGCACACGGGCGGTCTAAGAACTGCAAGATTCATTAACGGTTCCTCGGCACGGAGGCGCGCACGCGTGTGTGTACAGCGCGGCTTGCATTCCATCGGTCGCGCTCGTGTGAACGACCGTAAGGTGCACTTGTACACAGACACGCCGTGGAACAGAGATCCCCAGAGATAGATGTTGAGTGTGTAAAAAGGAAAGAAAACAGGGGAATGGGATGGAAGGGGGAGGAGTGTAGAGAAAGAAAGAAGGAAGGAAGGAAAGAAAGAAAGAAAGAAAGAAAGGAAGAAAGAGAAAGAGAGAAACGGGCACACAGAGAGAATGAGATATATAGAAGGAGAAACGTAGCGTGTACATATTTGATGCGCACACGGTTCGCCTGTGCTAGACGGCCAGACCTTGTCTATCGTCATCATGGAGGTACGCGAGGAACGTACGAGAGTTATTAAGGTCAGTGGTATAGCGACGATCGCGACGTGTCTCGTTCAGTTACCGATTTCGAATGGGTATACCGAACCGCGTCGTGGCGTAGATTGCACGCGGCCAGGCTCGGTTATTCGGTAAAAGGTTATTCCAGTTTCGCCTAATCGCGTTCCACACGGCGTAGCTTCGCGGCCTATCGATCGAACGGTAATTGAACGCAACGCGGTAATCCGGTTCAAATTGATCGATCCGCGCCGATAATAACGGTTATAAATAACGACGGACCTTTTGCTCGTGCACTGCAACGATTGTTTCGTTGCGGGGGCAATCGAACCTCTCTAAAGCGAAATAACGATTTTCAGGAAGCTTATTTCGGTTATTAACCATTTTGAGTGGCACGCAGCACCTCTGCTGTTTGCATTCTATGCCGAAAAATGCCACGACGTGCGAATTCTATTCACTTTTGCCTCTGGCAATTGTCACAGCAACTATTTTTCTTTTTTTTTGTTTTAATACAAAAAATTGAAGGAAAACTGGGCACACATTCGAATTAGCCTTTATTCAATAGTATTTCCAAACACTCGTATTCGATGATAAAGTGCGGAACAAAACTTTTTGTACTTTTCGATATCAAATGAAAAAAGCACGATACCGCTTGGCACTCTTTGATCAGATTTTTGAAATAATTATCACAATGACTTTTTTTTCCTTTTTGATTTAGACTTCCTTTGTGGTATTTTTAAACACTTGTATTCGGTGATAAAATACGAAATAAAATTTTTAATACTTGTTCATATCAAATGATAGAAGCACGAACGAGCTTGGAACTTTTCGATCAGATTTCCGAAATGATACCTGACACATAACCTCTCAATATTCTTGATTACTTTGATGCTTATTTTTCTTTTTTACTCGTTAACATATTTGGTAAATCTCTATTTTGATTCAATTACCTATGTAAAAGCTTCAAATCAAATTCGCCTCCGTCTTTGTACCAAGATAAATTGACGAATTAAAAAATGTACTTCATTGGACAGGGAACGTGTTAATCTCCATACCGTAACTCCTTCAGGCGGAGCGAAAGCACGCGCGTGTGCACGCACCCTTCCTTCGTTTATCATTCGATTCTCAAGTCCGGTTTATTTTTTCCTGGGGCATTCTTCGAGACGGAAGCAGAAAGTCGGTCGCGATACACGAGAATCTCGCCCGCGAGATACGGATTCGGATAAGTCGGCCCAAAGACGGAACTGAAAGTCGCAACTTTGTCGTCACGGCTGATCGGAGCCGTGTTCAGACGATCCCCCCGGTCCGTGCCACGAGGAATCGTGTGTAATTTCCAAGCACGGCGAAAGGGATCGATCTTGCTTCGCGATCGAAACCTTTAATAACAGTTTCGCTCGATATAACCGTGTAATTTGCATCATGGCCAACAATGTTGGCACCGTCGAACGTGACCACGCGTTGCTGCAATTTCCACATTTCATGTTTCTGATATCGAAGTACAGTAGATTGCCTTGATGTTGTTCGAGGGAACGTTCGTATTGCGACGCCAATGGGAGAGGAGATCGCGGAGGCGCACCTAACCTATAAACAGACACGGAAACGTGATGGAATGCGCGCGAAGACTGCGTCACTCCGCATCGTTGTTTCATCATTTCCTAACGATTTTAATATTTCATACTTCAGCGTTAAATTTATTCGAAACTTCTCACGTAAGAAGTTAACATAGTGTCGTGAGGTTTGATAAAAAGTCTGTGTTTCGATGTCTCAAAGAACATAGCGGCTAAGGACACAGTAATGGCGTCGAGTTTCTAATCAACCGACACGTTGTCGACGATGGTGAGATGGCTTTTCTTTGTCTTCTTCATTCGTATCGCGAGTCAAGTCTTTTGTTTAACATTTATAGATTTATAAAAGCAGTCGATTAGCGTTTTACAGAGAAAGAACCGAGTGTCCTCCTCGTGTGACATTTCTAATTCGTTTGATATGCACACTTTTTCTGTTCAATCGTTTTCCGCAGTTTCTACGTTAATGATATCTCGGATCCTCTCGCTTTACGAAAGGTAAAGAATAATAAGAGGAAACGTTTAAAGGAAGAAGGAAGAGAGGAGAAAAGATTTATCCGTGGGACGCGTGACGACGAATGGAGAGAGATTCGCTCGATGAATCACTGGCCCGTGAGACGTCACTCTCCCCCTTTGGTTCTTCCCCCGGTTCCGTTCTGGAGTTCTTCCACCTGACACACTGAGGCACTTAAGGCAACAACGACACCCATCCGCGGCCCAAAGGGAAGACGAATGCCCGCTATCTCGGATTTCGTAACGGACGACCGCGCGATATTTCTCGACAGACGCTGTCGCCTAGGC
Source organism: Anthophora plumipes (assembly GCA_951804975.1). Lineage (NCBI taxonomy): Eukaryota > Metazoa > Arthropoda > Insecta > Hymenoptera > Apidae > Anthophora > Anthophora plumipes. The sequence continues at coordinate 25,654,212 of OX638112.1, read as the reverse complement.
CCTCGCGTGTCACGCAGGTGACGCGACGCCTCCGTTCGCGTAAATGGGACACACAGGCTCTTGGAATGCAGTCATTGAAAAATTTTGGAACCGGGATCATTCGGTAATTTCTGAATCGAACACGCGACGTCTTCCTGGTGAATTCGCTTGAGAAAGCGAAATAATTGTTTCAGACAAAATAATTATTTTGTTAATTAAATATTGAAATTATAACAATAGCTGAGATTACTGTGGCGTCAATAGTTTTGCCGCTCCTATGGTAATAATTTCAACTTCTTGTTTTATAATGATGAATCGCACTCGAGTAAATTAAGAATCGTGTATCTGTTAAATTAGCATTTTTGTTTTAATTTGAGCTTCAATCTAAGACTGTCGATTTTAAAATAAAAATCTGATATAACATTCTACCGTCTTTTTTTTTAAATTTACAATTCTATTAGAGGAATGAATAACCAACGATTGAAAAATCGTAAAACAAAGTGTTAAAAACACATCCTCTTACTTTTTACTAATTACAATTTTTGTATGCATAGTAAAAATCAAATTTTTACTTACTGTTATATATTACTCACGAAAACAACTGGTTGTCGTAACGTTAATACATGAAGCAACATTTTTGGAGAAGTTACTTTCGGGAGCACATTACGCGCGCAGGTTATCTCTAATTTGTTAAAAGTTCATATAAATACCACGCTCCTAGAAACTCGTAAATTTCTCATTAAACACATTCCTTCAATTTGAACAATTACTTTCCGTTGCCTGTGTACTCCAAACCGCCTACTCTATCTCTCCAACAACAAACACACACCAGTTACACACTACAAAAGGGAACGACGGAACGAATATTCTGGTCCTATGTCGAAATCTATAAGCGTTCCACACGACCGTAGTCGCATCAGATAAAGGGGAAGAAGAAGTTGGTATATACGAGCGGAAATCGGCGGCGCTCGCGGGCGCCTGGTTACGAAATGCTATTTAAAACGCGCGCTGTTGGCCGCGCGTGGTTCTGTACGGGCCGCGTTATCAGTTAGGGGACCGTGTTGCTCGTCGAGGGAACCAAACACAGATGAAGAGAACTGAAACTCCAGAGAGAAAGAGAAAGAGAGAAAGGGAGCAGCTTGCACCCGCGGGGCCAATCACGACGACTCGTGGCGCCTTAATTGGTACTCGCACGCGTGGCTCAGGCTTAAGAGGCAGCAGCAGATGCATCCCAAGACGTTCACAACAGGAAACTACTCCTCCCTCACCGCTCCTCATCTGACATTCCGGCTTCTACACATATTTATGCGAGGCGTCCTTCCTTCCATCTGACTTCTGGAACCCTATGTATTTCTTTCTCTCTCGTTCTCTCTTTCTCTCTAACTACGTTTCTCCCCTTCTTTTTCTCTCTGTACGTTTCACTGTGTATTCTCTACCGTAACGTCGGCATGCACAAATAGATATCCTGACGATGCGACTGTCGCCACAGCTCGAACGGATCCGATGAATGGACCGAGAGCGCCGGACGAGGGTAGGGTTGGAAAAGAAGGGCGTCAATGAGCCGGGAGTTGCGTGAGCGCAATTATCGTTCGTAGCACGAGCGGTCTGAGAGTGAACAGGATGGAAAAAGACCGAGATTGTCGTAACAGTGCTCTGTGGCTAAGAGAGATTCTGGTCTCTCCGCTTAGGTGAGGAGGAGGAGAAGGGTGTTTATCCCATGCTGTTTTTCTTTCGGCTTTGTCGGCATACGAGACAATGAACGAGATGATGGATGACGAGTCCACAAATACATTCGATGGATAATGATGAACCGTTCGATGAAAATTCGCGATACAATCACGAGGATTATTTAACAAAAAGATCGTAATAAATGAACATTTATTTTGTATTTCACCTGAGATTGAATATATCGATAGAAAAGGAATGAAAAACGGTTCTATCCGTGACGAAACTTAACGTTCTTTAGAAGGTTAGATATTCGGGGCTAATTACTCGACAATGTGTGACAGTGACATCGTGATTCGCGCGACAGATAACGGGAATCGAGGCAAGATGGAGCGGAGGATAGGCGATCCGTGAGGCCAACTTCGGTGAATGAACCGGAGAAAAATGTCAATGAGTGCAATTATTATTGCACGACACACATACAGTGCACAGAGGCGGCGCATGCGCCCGTTGTTCTCGTTCGTTCGTGCATACTTGCACACAGGATAGAGTGAAAAAGAAAGAGAGAAAAAGAAAGAGAGAAAGAGAGAGAGAGAGAAGGGAACGTGAGTGGGACGGCCGGTGCGCGCGTTACAGGCTGCAAATTAATGCCAGCTGTATCTGTAAACGCGTGCGGTTATTGTTACGTCAATACTCGCGGCCGTGGGCACGCTCGGTGATTTGCGGGCCCGTTTAGATCCGCGCTAACTGCTAACCACGCTAATTTGTCCCGTATTTTTCCAACCGACTTTACAACCCTACAGTCGAAATATTATCCTTGCATAACCATTTGCAAAATAAAATTAAAACTGAAAGATGTTATATTTCAAATTAAAAATTTATCATTCAAATTTGAATAATTTTTTAACCCTTTAGCTACAACAGTGCTGACCGTTTATATGAACAGCGAAATTAGTGACACCTAATCCTTTTTTTTTTTCGACTTCTGTCAATTCACTTGTCGATAATTGTAGTCGTTCATAGTAACAAAAAGTTCAATAGCACAATTGTGTGTGATATATTTCAAAGAAAGGGAACAAGGCATAGTCTCATATAAAGACATTCTTACATAACATACAATTCTTTTTCAACTCGAAAAAAAGAGAGCCCACACAATCTCGTTCCGTTTCAAAAAATGACTCAAAAGGATACCTAAGAATCAGACACTTTAGCGGTAGCTTAAATGTCATAAAAACAATGCAACTATTTAACATTTTATTTATCGTTCCATCCTACATTCGAAAACGTAGAAGTGAATGGAAACTTTATTGGTCGTGACACTTTAATAAACGTGAACGCTGTCGTTCGCGAGTAGCCGGCGTCGTTTTAACGATTCGCGCGACACAACGACGCTCTAAGTAAATCCCTCGGGGCCGCGCGGAGTCCGCTAGAGTGAGCGAAAGAGAGAGAGAGAGAGAGAGAGAGAGAGAGAGAGGGCAGAGCAGCAGCAGACATTGGTCGCGAGTGTGGTGAGTGCTTACTACGCACTACGCGGCGGTGGCTACGTTCACGGTCCGTATGAATGTACGGTCGCGCGCGTACGTACGACGACGACGACGCGCACGTTTGCGGCGTGCATTCATAAAGTGGCGGACACGTAGCGTGCGCGTGCGCAGATCGTCGCCTTCTTCGTTTGCCACTCCTTCCTCTTTTCTTCCTCGTCGCCACCCTTCCTGCGACTAATACGACCTCGCCACCACTGCCACACACCACCCCCCTCGCGGCCACCCGTATCCTGTACACACTTTTTACATCCGCTAACTAGCGCCGCCGCTGCCGCCGCCGCCGCGGCCTGCATCGACGATTCATTCAATCGTTCTACTCCAACGCTCCCTCGCTCACACGCCTTTCTTTCTGTCTCGCGTGGCAGGGTATTTTTACGTTCCTCCGCTTTTCATTTTTCACACCCGCGAGTAATTATCCACGGATACTGCGCCGAGAGTTCGTTTAAAAAAATTTTCCATTGTGTCGCGTTGCTGCTTTCACCGGGAGAAAATGGTACCGTGCGGCAGATTCACTTCGTCCTGTCACTTTCCTAATTTCATCTACTTTCTTTTTGTACGTGCGTTATTATTTTTGATAGATGATAATTGTTATTATGCGAGAATTTTTAAGATTTTTCTTTACACTTGACGCGCCGGTCTGGTTGGTTTTAATATAATCTACATTATCTTGTTAGATCTTATACTGTCGATAGCAGTATCGTTTCCAACTTAATCCCTTGTCGTGTAACAACGAGTCTACCTCGTGTCAGAGATTACAGCGAAGGTGTAACAGAAATTAGTTCTCATTCTAGTTGTAGTTTTTAACTTGGGAAATCTACGATTACTCAAATGCCTGTCTTTTTTATCTGACGTGGTATTAAAATAGTAAATAGCCGATTAGTAAAAAAATCGTAAATAAAGATATATCGATCATAATTGTGAGATGCACACGTTACAATTTACTTGTACATAGATTATGAATATTCCTCTTGTATCATTTTAACCCTCATAATATCTTGTAACTGGGAAAGTACATATTTCCATTGTTACTAATCAATGTTTTCATAGTAATTATTAATTCTTGCTTCTCCCATCAGAATGTAACATTGCAATCAACCATAATTTCTCATTTCACGTACAAATGAAAAATCGTGTTGCAGAGGGTTAAATTGAGGAAGAAAGAAAGACCGTGAAAGAGCATGGCGCAAATCCCACCGCGGGGCCAATGCGCTAACGCGAATAGTCGTCCAGCTGTTGAAGCGTCGCGCGAGTCGTAGCGACGAACTTCTACGGGGTCAACGGAACCACCGGAAGTCGTCGGTGCCCAGGGTCGTCGCCGATTCTCAAATTGGTGGCCGCGCTTGGTCTCTGCCCCTCGCGTTCCCCTTCTTCTTCACTTTTCTCTCTCTCTCTCTGGTTTTCCTTCTTCGTTTGTTCGTTCTCTCGCTTCTCCTCCAGCAGCCCCTCTTTTCAGCGTGACGCGCGAGCCGTTGCCACTCGGCGCGCGGCTCTCTGTAAACAGGCCACGTAATCCCCTACACCCACTTTTTCCTCCCGTCTAAATCTGTCTCATCGAAATGCGTCCAACGACCAACGGAAACCCCCGCCGTTAATTTGTCTCCGCGGCCAGACCTGGTTCCTTCTTCCCCTTACGTCGCAGAAGGAACTATGGGAGTTTTCGAGGCGACCCCGAGCAGATCGAACGAGCTGTTACAGAAAAGGAAGGGATCGTCTCTCCTCTGTGCTCTGGACGTTTGGAGAATCTTAGAGAAAAAAACGCGTAGAAGATCTGAAGTATTCTTCGAGTACTGTATATACTTTTCAGCTGAATTCTTTCTATGGATAAGGACTTTGCAATATTTTTTACAATTGTAACAATAAACATTACTAAAATAGACGTATATATGAGATACCATTCAAGAGAACTCTAACCATTCCTCTTTCCATACCTCTGTTACATCCAACAAACAGCGCAAATATGAAAAAAAAGAAAGAACTCGCAACGTAGAAAACGAACCACGGCAACGACGAAGAAGTCGTCGAAGCCGGTCGAACTCGGCTGGTGAATGACTTGGTGCGCGCGTACGAAGACCGTGCGTGCGTAGGGTGCCGTCAGTGACGTCACACCAGAGGAGGAACGCACACGGTCACCGGGTACACGTACATACAGGAGCGTCAGACGGCGTAAGTCGCGTGTGACGTTCGCTTGGTATCTTTGTGCCTGGCCTGACGCACACATGCACGCATACGCATCATCAACGCAGAAAAGGGGGAATCGATGGTGGTGTGTACATCGTTCTAGGCGTACATGCACGCTAATGTCGCGCGAAGCGGACGGAGAACGCGATAGAGCGACAAAGCGGGAGAACGCGCGCACGGCCATGTGTAGGACCGGAAGTATGAGTATCCGGCCAGACTCGTGTGGGCTTCTCTACGAACCATGCTACTCTCCTTTCCTCCCTGCCCTTCCTTTCTTTCACTCGCTTAGCCCCGCTTTGTACCTCGGCCAGCCCGAGTATACACACGCGCGTATTCTTCGCTCTTTCCTTCTCCCTTCGACTTACATTCTGCTCGAGTTTTTCCTCCTTTCTTTATTCAGGCCTCTACGTTTGTTCTGGCTATCGACGACGACGACGCAGCGGACGGATACACGTCGGGGAACCCTGGCGATACGTGCGCGGGTGTTTATAAATACGCGATAAAACGATCGACGGCGCCACTGGTAACACAGCTTATTACGGTGATCCAATTTTGAAATCGAACCCGGATACTTATTTAGATATGTTCGATTGCACGGCTTAATCTGACGAAAGTACGGTAGAAAGTATGCGGGGTAGGTATATAACGTTTCCTCTTATCTTCATGTAACTTGATAGAAACAAGTTTTCTCGTGGTACAGGGTGTTTCATAAAAAAAAAGGGAGCAATTTTTGTGGAGAATTTGTATATACATGTATCGTTTGTAATCAATTGAAATGACAACGAGATTGTTCCTTCTGGAACAAAGAAGAAAGGGTGTTGCATAGAGGTTTTTCAATTATGATACATACGAAATATTTCAACTCGTAAACTCGTTTTCGAGATTGATCATTTATCGCGTGACAATGTTTTTTTCTTTGGAACGCTCTGTATAATACGAGTCCACGTTGTAGAAGTACATACTGTGTTGTGTAATTAGAGGAATTGTTTCTGAAGAAAGAAACAGGCACTATTCCACAACGAATTACCACTTCCTCCCGAATCTATGCAATACTTCCTTGCAACCGAAACTAATTTCAAAATCGATTCTTACATTATCAACGAAACTCGGAATATTCTCACTCACTTCTCATTAAATATGAATTCGATTATCTTCAAAATGAAGCTTCGTTCCACATTGGCGACTTATATTTCAATGAACAACTACTATTCCCCCCGTTCATACCTCAGATAGTATTTCTTCCATTGACCGTACATCGAACTAATTCTATAACGTGCAAAGAATTCATGATTAAAATTAGCCTGGTCGTTATCGATTCTTAAGTTATCGCTAAAACCAGAACACTTCCGTTCATTGCCAATTAAATATGAATTGAATTGTCCTTAAAACTCCCAAAGTTTCTTATTGTCAATTTATACTTCGACGAACAATCACTTTTTTCTCGTTCATAATTTACACAATATTTTCTCCATCGACTATACATATTGCCGAACTGATATTACGACGCGTGTAACGTATGGAATCCACGGTTAAAATTAACCTGATCGTTAATACTGATATCAGTGGAGGCGATTCCGGGAGGGGTGGGAGTCCCGGGCATCGAATGAATGGATCTCGTGACACGGAGACGTTACGGTTGTTGTTCGCGTGCGAGCGCCGTTCGTACACCTCCCTATGCGCGAGCGGCCGTCAATGACGGTGGTCGTGCGCGCGGGATCGGGGCCGGTGCTGCGGGAGGAAACGAGACACCGCGGCCCGTATATACGCGCTCGCTCGCAGGATGAATCGATCGACGCCGGAGCGGCCCCCGCGTGGGCGGCGGCGCTTTCTTCCAGGAAACCAGCGATCGCCGTGTGGAAATATACACGAATTCGCTGGGGCGTAACGCGGCTAATCGAGACGGTTGATCGGGGTGGATGATATAGAACGCTGCTCCAATTAACGCGACTGTATTTTACTTTTCCGTAATGTGCTAACTGTGTTCACGATAATTGTGACTGGGTTTGAAATTCTTTTATTACAGGTATCGAGTACGGTGAATTTACTTGTTCTACCAGTTTGTTCAGACTGGTGCGGTTTTTTTTTTTTTTTTTTTTTTTTTTGGATCGATTTAGGAGTAAATAAGTTGCGAATTTTTATGCATTATGTTGGAAATTTCACCTGTTAAAAGTTGCGTATCCATTTATCTATATTTTATTTGTTTATTGCTATACTATTGCATCGTTGTGTTGTTACGTTATGACCAGTGATTTTGTTTATATTAATTTGGTAATTCATGTTTTCGTACATTTGTCAAAATGTAAAATTGTAATCAACTGTATTTTTCTCGTGTTATAAAAGGTTAAGGGTGCAACATTGTACAGAATGCACGTAATGTGTAAAAGTATATAAAACATACAAATTATAGTGCTTTTTATAATATCTGGCAGGTGAAATAATATTTTTTATCGAAGTTCTACTTTTTTTTATTATGTTCTCGGAACTATGAATTTGCATAAAGATCCGCAATCTAGTAATAAAGCAACGTTCGCATGTTTCTGTATTATCGTCGCAGGTTCACCTCTTAAATATGTGTATTAATTGATTCAGTATAGTTTGAGATATGAGAATGTTATAGAAATGCAACTGTTATCTATCTTTCACGATGTACGTAATATCTTCGGATGATTCTTTTTTTTATCACAACAAATTGTAATGAAAAATATATTCACGACCATTTTGTCAGATTGCAAATAGCGGAATAGACAAACAAAAGAAGCAGGAATACGCGCGGGAGTTGTATTTTCGTTGAAAACACGGAATCGTACGAACACTATTTTTTTAAACTATTACCGATTCGGTACAAGTAACTATGTGTATAAAATCATGTACTACTTTTGTTCGTTCGAAGTGATTACAGTCTACTTTGTTTTTATTCTTACGAAAAAGTTCAGTCACGTGCGAATCTGATAATACATAAATTCGATATTACGCACCATTCGATTCATTGTAAAAGTATTAAACGCGTTCACCGCAATGTACACGTGCAAGTAATTCAGTTCCTCCTTATTACCAAATATATTCACGGAAACTAATTGCTCCGTGATGATTTTGTATAACCTCACTAGTACTTTTCCAACGCCATGTTGCAACTTTATATTCAATCGTCGTACGTTCGTACAAAAAACAAAAAACGAAGAAACGATGGTATCGTTCTACCGAAAACCAGGAACAACGCAGAAGTCGACGGCGTAGTTCGATTAATTTCCAAATGACACAGGGGAACGTGGGAAAAAGAAAACGTCGAAGCTAAAAATTCTCCGAAAACCATCTCCCCAATATTCGATCGCATAGATAAATAAAATACATATTTGAGTCGGTTCTAGGTAAGCATTTAGAGCGTCCTTCGTGTCGGTGCTGGCGCGCAGAGTCACCGCGCGTCCGGTCTTTGGCAGCGATCTAGAATCCCTATTCAAGAATCTAATTTATATTGAAGAATTCCGAAGAGGCCACGCAGAGGCGTCGATCTTTGAGGCGCCGCCGTTTAAGATGCATTATGCTAGCAGGCGGCCGACAATAGCCTATGGGAGACAGCGGCGAACCAAGCACGAGAGAGGATAAATACGTACCAGAGAGAGCCTTTGCCCTACCAAGGATAGAGAAAGAGGTATACACACAACACGTATAGACGAAGAACGGGTGAAAAGGAACACGAGCTAGGGCCGTGACGAAGAGAGAAGGTAAGAAAGAGAGAGAGAGAGAGAAGAGGAGGAGGAGACAGGAAGAAGGGATGTTCTAGACGCCAGAGAAACGACGGAGGAGAAAATTGAACGGAGCTAAAAGCGATAGAGAAAGAGAAAGAGAGAAAGAGAGAGAGTACGGCGGCTAGACGAACGGGATGGTGGGGTTCGAGGGCAGACGGAACTGGTCCCAGACCCAATATGATAATTGAGTATGGAGAACGATGTGAACATAGCACCTTGTAGGACTCCATGTGGCCATTGTGGCCTCCCACTGTCGGGACCACCACGAGAACGCATCGACTTTGTACGTGAAAACATCAAAGGCCCTGGCTGCCTTTTACCCTTCTCCCTTTAGCCTCTCCCTCGTTCATCCAACGTCCTTCCTTTTGGACCTCGTTTGCTCTTGTTTCATTATGTTTCATCCACGCACACCACCCGTTCGTTTACCCGCGACCTGTACGCGCGCTCTAACAATCATCCATACCGTTCTCGCGCACCTTTTAGCGTATATACACGAGTATACGTGTATAGGTGTAGAAGTTGTACGTGTTTTCCCTAGCTCGTGCCTTCGCGTTTGCTTTTCCGCAGTTTCCTGACTGCTCCTCTTTGCTCTCTGCACAGCCTATTCACGGTAGAACGTAGCGCACAGTGTTTTCGTACGACTTCCGTGTCTTCCCTATTTTACAAAATAAATTGAACCCCTTCACGGTATATTAATATTAACATTAACTGTTGTACGACAACAGCAATCTCGGTATTACGGAGAAATTCTCTAACACTTGTGTTATTATAAATTCTAACGGTGGTTTGGAGAAGATATAAACAAGTCTGTTTTCATTGCTTTCATAATTAGGATCTAGAGTTGAAAGTTTCGAGAATTGTGTATTGTACTTTCGCTGTATTTCGATAAATAGTTCTTGTACGGTATACTATTCTCGGATAAACGAAACTATCGGAGATTGGATCCAACTAAATTGGGAACGAAGATTGCGAGAGAATCGGAGTTATCGTCGATTTAAATCGCGCGAGAACGTCTCGCTCGATCGAGCGCCGCTTCCGTTCTGCATTCGTCCAACACCGCGGAATACTCCATCATTTCCTGCGGACTGACTTGCCCGATGAGAAACTGGCCTCCATCGACGACAGGACGAATCGTTTGCACGAACGATTTTACTAAAGCGCAATCGACTGTCGAACGACTGTTTCACCATAGAACGAGGAGGGGGGTTACTTGTTTCTAGAAACGATCATTTGTATCTGACTAACTCTCTCGTCCTTGCGTCTTCACCAACGGAAGATCATCTATAGACAGAAGGATCGTCTGGTTGTTGTGCAAAACCCAACATCCACGTCTTGCCTCCTACAATTGCTCAATGGCGCATTGAGTAATCTCGCGCGGCGCATTTGCTCGGCATCGCAAGCCACAGGAACGGTGATAATCGCACAAGCCATTCCTATTTCTACCTGTTACGTCCTCTCCTCGCTGTGTCTATTCTTAGGTGCTTTAACGATACATCTAGCTATCCGTGGATACAGCTGATAAACAATTCCTGTGCAATTTCTCACTTCTTCCCTCCCCCCTCTTTCTATACTTAAACCACTTCCATTACCATCGAGCGTACAAATTGCCATGGTCTAAACGAAGCTCTAAAGATCAAAGAGTTCTGTGCTATTTCAACGCGGAGAAAACAAATTTAGCACGCGTGAAAGAGCTTTTATCGAGTGTTGAGTTATACTTAGATACGACAAATCCTTAATCGCTCGGTGACTTTTTCGCCTCGCGAGTGATTTATCGGGATGACCAACTAAATTTGGAAATGGTAATTTTTTAAATCTTTGCAAAAAGGAGCTTTCTTAAAAAAAAAAAACTCCCTATTTCGTTTCTATTAATTCAACTCGAAGCGAACATTCGCCAAAAGTGTAAAGAATGTAGTAACTGAACGAATTTGCAAACTGACAGTCCGCGATGAGTGCAAGGTTGATTTAACTCGAATGAAAATGTTTCGAAGGTGTACAAATTTTGACAAGATGGCCGAATTTAGAGATCCCTAATTTCTCCATATGCAAGACGCGAGATATTTCAAATCCGCGAAGACAATGACGTTAATAATATATAACCGTTGCGAGTGTTTCGCTTGTTGGCTCGGGGAAGACGGAATACGCTCTCGAAATACGCATCACTGCTTAATAGTGGGCCGGTTCCCTTTGTATCAGCGATGTTGGGAGTATCGGCCGCGGTGCGGAGCGGCTGACAGAGAATTTCGAATCTACGGTGCACCGGCGTGTGCCGAATGCGATTCGACGCGGTGCCTCCCTTCAAAGGTTAATGTAGTTACCACTGTCAGTTCAGCGCGTTACGTCAACGGCGCGAGCCGCTCGGTCGCTTCACGGCTCGAGTGCTCGCGAACCTTCCGAGATGGACGAGTTACTTTGTTTCGAGTTATTAGCGGCTCGAACGCGTCAGCCTCGAGCCTTTCTAATGAACTCTCATCTCTCGATGGCGATACGGATGAACGTGCCATAGCCTGTCGAGGCTAAAGATGCGCACCGAAAATTGAGAGACATCTTAGCGATTTGTCTTCGCTCTTTAGGATACGATTTTTGCTTTGAAAGTACGCTCACTTTTCCCCCCTGACAAATATTAGAACACTTACCGAACTGTGAAGTAAATTAAAGTTAGAAAATTATTAAGGTGAAAAATGTTATTCGATCTGGAGTCTTGTAATATTTTGGTAAGAAATGTAATTTGTGCGAAAGTAAAAAATTATATTGATATAATGGTCTGAAATATGGACAGTAAATAATACGATAAATAGTTTTAGTATCAATTGGTGATTCTCTCACATGTTCTTACACTTCATACATTGCGTAAATTGTAGATTGAATGCACAAAAGAGAACTGATGCCTAAAAGTGTTTAATATCGTAGATCTTAATACTAAATGCCAAAGGTACACTGAAGTAATTAATTAGACAATAAATAAACAGTTCTGATTTCAACTGTAATTTCTTCCAGTTGAATTTTATCATTATTTAAGATACTGCGTCGTTGAAAATTCAGAGTAATACACGGTGAATCAGAAAACTACCTCTACCCGTTTAATTGATAACCTTGAATAATCGGCGAATTAAAAAAAATAAATAAATAAACAAAATCTTCGCAGAAAAGCGTTGAAAGGATTTCTGTCTCAGATTAATACAAAGGCCGTTTCACTTGGAAGAACACTTCTTTTCCCGGCAGCGTCGTAAATTTCCCCGAAAATAATTGTCCTTATCGCGTGGCGCTAACAAGTGGTCGCCTATCAGCGTTCTCGCGCGGAGGCAAATGTCTTTCTTCGTTAACGTGTAATTCGTTTATCGGTCAATCGGCCGTGGCGGCAATAATAACAAGCGTCGTAGGTAACGACAGACGACATGAACCCTGGTACCAAACGATACGCGGGACAGAGAGCCGATAGCGGTGTGTTTGCTCGAGAGGTTAGCGCCACCACTTTATCATATCGTCTCAACACCATCGGACGTCCCTCTACCTGAGCCCTCCTCCCACGTTCCACCCCCTTTTCCCACTTCTCTCTTTCTCTCTTTGTTCGTTCCCTGGCCGCCAATCATACACCTCTCGTCGAGGCATTATTATCGTTGTCGAGAGCGGAAAATCGTTTCTAGTTCCACTATACAACATTCTTACGACACGAATGTTTCCTACGTGTCCGATAAAAACCGCGGTTCTAATCGACGACCATCGACGAGTCGAAAGAATTTTCTTAATCACCTCGTTCGGTGTTTCGTAATGTTCCCGATGCATACCTTCAGGCAACTGTGACACTCAAGAGATACCGATCATTACTTATGCGACGCATAACTAGGGTACATTATGTTTGATTTTCATATCATATAAATTATAGAAGAAATGTAATTTAACAGAGTCAGCTTGTAGTTATTATTTTAATTAAATATTAAATTAAATCAATTAAAATTTTAATTAAACATAAAACGTGTATAATTACTTTCATCAGCTTCTTCGAAAGCTCACTACTTCCGCATCCTATAAGTACCAAAGTTTTCATTCTATTTGCACGAACAGTAATTAAACAATTCACTGAAATATGTATCTGTATGACACGATACACAATGCTAGATGTAAGAACGAGATCTATACCATAATATTCAATTTCTGAAGTAAATTATACGCCTCCGACGATACAATGAAGTTTTCCTTTCAGCGGTATCAGCTGTCTAGAGTTTAATTGACGTTACTGTGTCAAACAATTCCATAAAGTAGTAACAACTTCCTCCGACCACATTTCGCTGCGAGAAAACAGGAATCATTCTCGATCTACTTAGCAGTGGATGCATCGAAGAAGAATGGCGAACGATTTCAGGCGTACAACAAGAGTACGATCGAGTTTACACATCCCGTGAGGTTAGGAGATGAAGAAGAAGAAGAAACAGAGGAAGAAGAATGAGAAGAAGAAGAAGAAGAAGAAGAGGACAAGCAAGAAGACGACGACGACGACGACGACCACGAAAGAAACCAGGTGATGGTGGGGGAATGGAATGCACCTTCGAGAATCCGTCTACGGTCTCTTCTACCTACTCTTACGTATGCACCGGTGCAGACGAGGATCGAGAGAACACCACCGTTCTCCACCTGTCCTCCTTCTTTCTCTTTGGTCCAGAATTTTCTCTCTTTATCAGACGTGTTCGCCTCTCCGAGCACAACAAACAGACGCCGCCTCGTAATTTGTTTTCATACGTTCGCGGCATTTGCCAGTCTACGCCTCTTTCTCCACCTTCAGGCTCGCGCTGCTTCCCCCCTTTATTCTTCCTTTTCGGATTCTTTCACTTTCTCACCTTCGACAGTGGCCCGCCAACCGGCCGCATATTACGTCCCGCGGAACGGGAACGTATTTTTCTTTTCGGGACACCGATGGAACGAGCAGAGGAATGAGAAATAGCGAATTCGGTGGGAAAAGAGACGGTGAGGAACATCGTCGGCGACCATATTGGCGAACGGAGACACTTTACGTACGTGTTCGATAACACACGTGGTGAACATTTAGAGATTAACTGGGATTTTAAGAATTTAGAGGCTTTTCGAGACATTCTGTTTATCAATGTGTATCGTGTAAAGGTATTTCATTGTATTTCAGTCATTTAGCAGTTAATTAAATTACATTTTTACCCTTATTCTTGTAAGTTTGATCGTTCGAATTCGAGATGGTAGAATTTTTATCAAATTGTTTCATACTTTGCAGACAAAGTGAATTGTGTATGTCTAAATGTTTCAAACCTTTTTCTATAAAAATAAATATTTGTTTCAAAGGAATACAGGAATGAAAATTATCTTGTGTCGTCAATGTAGGGTTGAAGTTAAATACTTCTAGAAGGTTTTGATAACTTTCTAATGATTCTTTAAGTTCACTCTATACTCGTGTACCGATATTTATATACAGGAATGTAGATCCTACCAAGTCTCTGTCGGGGCACAAAAACTCAACGTGCGAGTAAAACACAGAACGTACTTTGGATCCTTTCACGCCGGTTCTCGTGAATCGCCTATCTATTAGCGAATCAGAGTGAAACCTATCGTTCTGATTACGATTTATACTTCCACAAATATTTAAAATTTCCAAACAAAATTTACAAAAGAAATTTGTCAAAATAACACAAACTGCAAAAGTGTGCCGAAGTTGAGGATTATATAAAAGAAAAAAGAAGAAAGAAAAGAAAAGAAAAGAAATTCTCGCAGTGTAAAGGGTTAATTATTCAAGTACTTTTATAAATAAGACAAAAAGAGAGGGGAAGGAATAATTCGAGGCAGGTCTGGCAAGTTAAAGACTTTAAGGGAAGCTGCTGCAACCACTTCTCCATCTGAGGACGTACCGAAGTATGATTAGAAATTAATTCAATAGGAGAGGAGTACGCTTTCGTCCATCATCCGGCTTCCTTTCAACGTGGCGACCATTTAAGGGCTGTCCTAAGTGAAGCACGCACACCCCCACGCGTTCTGTACAACATAGAAGTGTGTGTACGCATGCGTGGGTAACGCTCGACGTCGACGACGAAGAGCTTGCGTGCGTGCGTTCGAATGTCGTGGCTGGCAACCCCTCGGCTCTTACGTCGAGACGAAGACGCCCTTTACCACGCAATTTCGTTTGCCGCCCTCCTAGCTAGGTAAATCGAATTACGCGGCAGACTCGGGGCATTGGCGGCAACGAAATCAACATTTAGCGGGGCGGTCTCGGATGGAGCGTGCCTTCTCTGCAACCTATCGACACCGTGTACACGATAATAATGGAATTCGAATGGAATTTTCGTGCAGAAATGGAAACGTTTTTTAACCCATTAAACTCCAACGTTGCGCTAACATAACATTTCACTCGCAATCTCCATCTTTTTTTTTTAAAGCAAATTTTGCCTTAATTTCTATTTTCAAAAAATTGTGTAATATTTTTTTTTACGGTGTCTTCGAAATCATTGCGTTTGGCAAGTAGAAGTGACGGGGCACACGCATCGCACGATCGCTAGCTCGCGAAATCGACTCGGTTCGAGCGAATCGGCTGCTCGAGAGGACTCTCTGGTAGGAGGGTAATGAGAAAGGAAGAAGGTAAGTGCCGATGGGAGGCGATAAGGGAGAGAAAGAGAGACGAAGGGACAGACGAAAGATGTGGCCGCGAGAGAGAAAAGGGAGAAGCACTGAGGGACAGAGAGAGAGAGAGAGAGAACCGGGAGGAGAGGAGGGACAGAAAGATCTTTGGTTAGAGAGAAGCACTACAGCGGCGCCCCGGGGCCATCCATCATCCCAATAATTGCTTCCCTTCCCATCATATAATTCCTATAGAACCATCCTCCCCGCCGCCCTCACCCCTCTCTCCCTTTACCCTCTACTCTCCACACCCAAATGTCCTGTCCTCCTCTCTCCGTTCTCTTATCCTTCACGCACCCCTTCCTCGCCCTGTGGTAACACCCGCCCGCCGTAACGCCCGGGAGGGATATCACACCCGCCACTCTCTCACACTCATCGATCCTTCTCTCTCTTCTTTTCTCTCTTCTGCCCTCCCTTCTCTCCCTCCACACTTCGTTCCATCACTCTGTTCTGTTGCTCTTTTCTCCCTTCCTCCAACTCCTCCACTCTGGGCTCTCTAACGCCTTCTAAGTTCCAGGAATCGAGACCTCCCGAATTTCCCGCCGAATTTTTTCCCTCGAACGATCGGAGAGAGGTAAGTTAAGAGGAAAACGAGCGAGATGGTGGAAAGGTGTAGTAGTGTAGTAGTAGTAGCAGTAGTAGTAGTAGTAGTTGTAGTAGTAATAGTAGTAGTAGTAGAAGAGAGTAGAGCAGGCGTTGAAAGACCGATAGCCAAGTCTCTTCACGATACAATGGTGCCACTAATTATGGAAGACGAAGAGGAAGAAGAAGAGAGAGAGGGAGAGAAAAAAAAATAAAGAGAACGAGTTCGAGAGTCCACAGAGGTGACGCGCGGCATGAATGAAAGGTGGAAACAGAGGCGGTGCATTCAACGGCGCGTCGATTACGGAATAAAAGAGAGAGAGAGAGAGAGAGAGAGAGAGAGAGAAGGAAAAAAAGAACGAGGGCAAACGGTGGGACACAAGCGTTTCACTAGGGCGTTCTTCGACGCCCTGGTGTCGCGCGCCGCCATTCACGGGTAATCGTACGTCACGGAAATAGTATGCTGTCGAAATCGTTCTTTCCGCATAACGACGCGTCGAACGTACAAGAAAATCATACGTTTCGGGTGAACGACCGTGTCGCGTGTAGGTGGAACAGCGTAATTTCGCCGCGTTTACCGGAGGAGATTGTAAAACCACCACCGGGCGTGAGCGCGCGACCCTCGCCGCGCCATTTTTTTCCCCTCTTTTCATTTTTCTTTCCTTTTAACGATCCTCTCTCGTTCCTTCGAATTTCCACCTTTTTCTTTCCTTTTTCTCTCTTTTTCTTTCTCCCGATCCACCCGACGAGATGAGAGTTAATACGCTCGTCGCGTACGCGGTTAATTATCGCGGGGTCTACGCGTACTACGTTCACGTGAATCGATCTCGCTGCTACATGTATTCTTCCTTCGTATTTTCCTCTTGTATTGTTTTTTTCCATTTTTTTTTTTTGTATTTTGTAACCTTTCGGCGTTCTTACGAAATGGAATTTCATTATTAGCTGGAGAATATTTTTCGACAGAGGTGAAATATATTACTGGATTGGAGAAAGATCGTTTCGAAAGATTGGTAGTATAAAGAAAGAAACTTTTTCAATGCAAGTGTTCCAATGGAAATTTCTAACATTTCCTTAAAAGTTTCGTCGAAATTTCTGATTTTCCAGCTGCACGAAATGTATTAAGTTATCGAACTTTTTTAACGTAGTTAATATTCTTCAATCGTGATCATTATTACAATCATACGAATCACAAGGTGACGTTCGATTTTCTGACATGAGTCGGAAATTTGAAATTTCTTATTGAAATGATTAATACGAACAATCATCGATGAATTGGAAGTTGTAGATTTAGTTACTATGGTTCTGTCGTTTTCTCGTTTGTTCCGAGTTCCTTTATCAATACGTAGGACGGCTTATCGGCTGCGCCGCGACGTTTCTTTCTCACGCTTGGCGCACCACGCTCGAAGCACCGTTAGCCATGTCGCTATTTAAGAAGGGACAACGGAGCACGTCGTTCCCATTTCGAAGAAGCTTCTCGATCCACACGTAACACGATCGAAAAATTCACTGTTCCTGGTTGCTGATCGATTAGTCACTTTCTAGGAACGATGATCATTCATCGATGATTAATTGTCTTGTTATTGATACAGTGGAAAAACCAAGGTCCGTTCAGTTTCGCATGATCATGCATGATTCGCAGATCACACGCGTGATCGATAAGTCGGGGACATTCCAGATCCTGGCTGGCGTATCACGAGGAAAATTTTCGCTCGAGCCGGATGAGGAAGTGGTCCAGTGGCGATAAACCTAGCACGATACTCGAATAGACCTTAAAATTATTTTTACTATCAACTTCCAGAGACTGAATGAAACGGAAACTATATTTGTACGAAACATAAAGAACTACGTTAATGCAACGTATGAATTGGAAATAATACGTTTACAAATAATAAAATCATACTCTACGAAGGGTAAAAAGATTATTCTAAGTTGCTGAAAATTATATTCCTACGTAGTATTATATCTTATTAAACAGACACATACAAATCGTCGTTATTTCTGTTAATTTTATGAATACGTAAAATGTCTCGAAAAGAAGATACCTCTGTATAAATTAAAACAAATTTCACGATTTTTGCTTCACCGAGATTAAAACAAGAAAAGGAAAAAGAAGCAGCTAGCTAACATCTAATTCCTTACATCGAGTAGTTTAAACGAATAAAATATAGTCTTTACGAAACGCTTTTCCCAATTTGCTCCAGCTTTCGAAACCCCGTATTCCCCACGATCACACCGCGGTGGTCTTAAATGGGACCACTTAAGAGTTTCTTGAATCAACTCTGCCCCGCTGGAACTCCGAAAAACGTTCTCTCCCTTCGCCCTTCCGTCCTCCTCTTCCTCCTCATGGTTGGTGCTAAGTTTGCTCTCGGACGACACACAGAGGCCGGGAAACGGAGCTCTATCGGGCCGACGACTCGTCTTGAATTTCGTCATGGGAGTAGGTTGGAATGCGTGAAGGTGCTCGTTGTCGGCATACGTATGTACGAGCCAACAGAGAAGAAGAAGAGACACGTTACTCGTCCGTGAAGCCGCGACGCCGACGACGACGACGACGAAGACGAAGACGAGTAGGAGGAGGAGGAGGAGAGTACGCGCAGCGTGTCTGCGTCTGGTAGTGTTTCTATGTGTATGTATGTGTGTGTGTGTTGGTGAAACGCGGCTCGAAAGAATCCCATTCATAGACGTAGGAACGAGAAGAACGAGAAAGAGAAAAGGATGACTACGTGGAACGGTGAAAGAGCGTTCGGGGAGAGGAGGGATGATGGAGGAGGAGAGGTAAGGGAAGGAAGGTGGTGGTGGTGGTGGAGGAGGAGGTGAAGGCATTCGGATTAAGCGCAGGCGCCAGGTATAGGAGAGAAAGGCTTAATGAAAAATTTTCCACGAGGGGCCCTGCGGTAGGCCTGGCGGCGTCGTGTTTTCTAGGTCGTCCCACGGCCGGCGCGGGCCTGGAATTTGATCTTCGAGCGATCGATCTAAAAGACGATCGCCTCTTTTTAGGGACGAAGGGAACAGAGGGAAGGAGGAGGGAAGGAAGAAGAAGCACGGTGCTGTATGGTACGAGACACGCCGGCTCGTGAAAGAGGACCGACGCGAGCAATCGATGTGATCCGTACAGACGATTGTATTCGAGAGAATCGCCGCGACCTATCGACCCCATGGCGACCGCACGAAACTGTGAACCACAAGGGATAGAGTGTCTCTCTTTTCTGGTCGTTCTTTCCCCCCCCCCTTTTTTTTCTTTTTAGGAGCGAAGTATTTGAGTTTACGTTCAATTTAGGAATTATTAATTTTTGTACGTTGAAATAAAGATGATGAAAAAGTAACGCTATGGTTTTTCTTTTTTCTTTCCCTTATCGCGTTATGTAGTTTGTAAATAAGTAGATATTAAAAGGAACGGTGAAGCGATTAATTTTAACACTACCATCATGTTTGTACCTTAAACCATATTAAACAGCAATCACATTTATCGAAATGAATGAATTCGTCTTTCGTAATTCGATAATTGTCAACCAAACAGCGATTACTGGTAAAAAAGAAAAAAAGAAAAGGAAGAGGCGTGCATTTTAAAAGTGTTAGCCGTGCAACGATTTCATTGGTCCTCCAAAGTGAATATTCTTGACCCCGTGCACCCCATTGGTCGACCCCGAAAAACCGATTACCGTATTCCCGTGCGCGAGCATACACATAAATTTCGCCAGATAACAGCCTCTCGAATCTCCCAGTATCTAATTCTCTCAGCGATATATGTACACGTCCCCTCTTCTATCGTCGATTCTCTAACTTCACTCAGATAAATACCAACACGATTCTCAAAAAGAAAAAGAAAAAAAAACCACGAGAAACATACATTTTCTCGATCCCCTATCGCCCGCCATCTTTCCAACACAATTAAACGAAAGGAAGAAATAAGAAGCAGAAGAGCGGTAACGCATACTTTGTAACACGAGCAGCACGCGTGCGGCCACGTTTGCTCTGCTGTCGAACGTGAAAAATGCTGGCGCCTCTTTTATCGGCCCTAGAAAATTATCTGGCGCGATAACGACCATTGATCACTCCCCGTTGAATCGAGGCAGACGACTCGTCGGTTTCACAAGAGAGCGGGAGGAACAGGGAGACGAGAGAGAGAGAGAGAGAGAGAGAGAAAAGGAGAGGACTTGAGAGAGAAAGAGAGAGTTCGCCTCGTTTCCGTCGTGGCGTGCTCATGAATGAAAGCCAGAGAGTATTTCGAAACCATCGAGCCGGGGAAGCAGAATGCGCGTCACCCATTCGTTCCCTCTCCTTTTCGTTCCTCTCTGCCTCCACCGACCCTCTCTCGCGCGCTTTGCGCTTATCGTCGGAGGAAAAGAAGCGCGTAGATAGCAGTACGGAATACAAACGTACAAAAGAGCGAGAAAGAGAAAGAAATAGCGAGGGAAATGAGAGAAAAAGAGATACCGTGTAAAGAAACCACACACTGTGGTAGGGTAACTGTACCGACTTGTACATCGAAAGAAACCGTTTTCTCTGTGTGTACAAGTTGAAAGAATCATCGGTTATCGGAAATCCTCGATCCGTTCGTAGATATATTATACATAGGCGTGGACGCGGGAAAAAAAAAATTGTGTGGATTTCGTTTCTCTTCTCTGTTTAGAAGTCCACGGTCGACACACGTGTCACACAGATTATTCACCCTGGCCTGGAGACGATACTACTAAAGCGAACTCTCTTGCCTTCCCGTCGCGCGCGTTACGTCACCGATCGATCGTTACGTAATCGCTTTTACGATCCCACACGACGGTGGATCGCGAACGTTTTGCGTTATCAAGATCGCGTTAATTTTCTTCTTCTTCTTATTCCTGTTTCTCTTTTTTTTTTCTTTCATCCGGTGACTGGAGTATACCGGTCCGCGTTAAAATGGATATACTACCCTAACGTAATACTACTGAACGGAGTACATAGGTACCGTGGTAAGATTGCGATACGCTGATACGTATTGTTGCTTGGTATTTTTCATTCTTCTGTCTCGCTTTCTCTGTCATTCCGTGAGTTAACGACCGTGATTATCAGTCGGTGACCCAGTGTCGGATGGACGATAGCCCTCGCCATTCATATCTACGGGTTTTCGTCGTCACGCGCAACCTCGGAGCACTCTTTCTGCGTTGTAGGACCGTATACTACACACTGTTTTATATTTCCCGATCGATGGAAATGCTTACACGTGAACGAACGTTCTCTACCGTTTCTATCTCTTCGATGTATATACCTTGAGTTATTGATAGGTAGGTTTTAAAATAGCTTGACTACTGTTCAGAAAGATAAGGAAGTAAGCGAAATTGTCCTTTCAGGATTTGTAATAAATTTAGAACTAAACGAGAAACAATAATATAGATGTAACTTCTGATATGTTACCATGATAAACTAGACATGTCTGTAGAATAAAATACAACTATAATTTAGAAGAACCATGAATATATGTATTAATAAACGTATCAACGTGAGATTATTTAGAAGAAAATTGTGGAATAAATCCATATAATTTGTTACCACAAAGAAGCTTGAAAAAAATCTCGAAAAACCGCTGCTAATGCAATTTTCCAACGACAAAAGCATACGTATATATACGTAAAAAGAAACGTAAGGAAAATGCTGGTAAATCCGTGGAATTTCGACAAGATAGCCGACGCCACGCGTTTCGAGCCTCCTCCTTGGAAAAGAAGAGATGGGTAAGGGGGGAGGGGCTACTCGCGCATTCTTCAACCACGAGGATCCGACGAAGGAATCCTCTCGACGTGGAGTTTCTCCGGGCTACCGCGGAAGAATCCGCTTGATTAAAGGAAACTCGTGTACTCGCGCCTTTTATTCAAATGCTCCCCTACTCTGTTGCTCCCCCTTCCAACTGTATCTCGCTCTCCTCCTTCGCCCTCTCGTCCACGAGGATCGTCCCGTGGGATAGGATTGGAATATAGCCGTTAATTATCGCGGTAACGTGGAATGCGCCTCGGTTTCCCTTTCTCCCTTTCCCTGTCTCTCTATCCTTCTCTGTTACACCTTCTCCACAATCCCTCTTCGATACTGTTTCTCCTTTTCTTCCTTGCACGCTCTCTCTCTCTTTCTCTCTCTTATTCTCTTCCGTCCTTCTCGAGATTGGTGGAACACGAACGAGAGAAGAGCAGAGAAGGAGAAAGAGGATTCACTCCTATGCATCCGTCGTCAGTGGCATGGACTACCTCATTCATCCTATCTGCATTCCTTTAATGCTACCTGGGGCCCGTGGAATGTCCAGCAACCCCCCCCCACGGCCTGCGCAGAGCCGGACCTACGGTACCGCTTATCCCTGTTCCTCCGCCATCGAGCGTGGCACACTTCTCTTCTACAAAGGTGCTCCTGATTTCGCGGAAAATTGCCCGTATCGAATCTCCTTTGTCAATTGGAAATTTTACTCTTGCCCATTTTCCTATACCTTCTTTTTTTTATTAATTCTTTAACACCTTGACCGTCACGCCATCGAAATCTAGGTAGCTATGTTTTCGCTGAAGCCCCGCAAGTGGGTATTTTCTTTATTCAATTAGGCAGGATTTTACGAGAAATTTGCAACAGTTTTCATTCGTAACACGATTATTTGTATATTTTTGATAAGTACGAAATATTTTCGTCTGTTTCTCTTTGTATATTACCAGAGCTAATACTTTGTAAATTTTGATATTTTAACTTTTCTTATTTATTTTCGCGTGGATTTAATGCCTTTTCATTTGATACCTTCGTGGATCGAATGTATAGGTTGAGCATAACTTCGGTAAGTTTATTCCGTATTCCAAGCAGTTATTGCTTCATTAAGAAAGAATACACATTCAAAGATGTAAAAAATTGAAAATAAGAAACGAAATTGTATTTAAAGCATTTCCAATTGTACCGAAAGCGAACTGGCGAAGCAGGAATTTGGGGTGTTTGTTAATGTCAGGTAGAGATTCCGTCTGAGATACTGCATAGAATTTCCATTTGGTAGTTTGTGAAGCAACAAGATGTTTCTCGTCAGGTTGCTCCAAATATCTCGAAAAGCACCACGATTAAAAAATTGAAACGGTGAATCTTTCTTTTTCCCCGTTCTCTTGCCTTGAACGACCAAGACCTGATTCTAAGCTGCGTCTTATACGTCGCAACGGAATCAGGTCCAAAGGAATCCGCGTGACTCGCACGAACGAAACATAGGGATCGTTAGCCGGGCTGGTCATTGCTGGTCTAATATGTTAATATACGAGCCGAGGTTACTCGAGGCAGACTAGGCGTCGCCTGTCCGGACACTCAGGTGCTTTTACTCTCCCAGACCGCCTTTCTTTTTTTCCCCTCCCTTCCCCTCTCTCACTTCTTTTTTCTCTCTTTGTCTTTACCGTGTCCGAGGATAAACAAGCGTACCGCTATACGACGCAGAACTGTCCGATCGTCACTTATCACGGACGAGGTATTAGGCGAGGGCAAAGAGAACCCGTTTACCTTGTCAGTGTACGGGATATTTCTGGGTTGAACGAAATCTACGACGCAATTTAGCGAAAAGACCTATAACACACGATGATCGTTCTTGGTTTGTATAGCCAGAGGAACGAATAATCTCGTCTAACGAACATTATCTGCCGCGACAGTATTATCGAAGTTAAAGAATTCGAGAGTTAAAACAACCTCACTCTCTCTGAGAAAAAGAAACGTATCGACATGGTTTGTGCGTAAAGTGATATGTTACGATGAAAATTGAACGTTGAATAGGACCGATGTTGTCGTGACAGGATCATCGGGGCCACAGGCTTCGTCGTATTTCAAAGATAAAACGAAAGGAATAGAGGGGGGTGGGGAGGGGTCCAGGGAGCGTAAAACCGCCTCTCATCATCGGCATCTCACGGTCGTTAGAAGCGTATCATAACATGGTGTATAACTAGGGGTAGATTCGACGGAACGAAGCCCCGTGTTTCACCTTCGGGGCCCCTGAGGCAATACAACACAATAAGGCCCCGAAGCTCGGCGATCCTGGCCAAGATACCAACAGGGCCCAAGCCGCCTCCTTCGATCTATCTTTCTCTTTCTCTCTCTCTCTCTCTCTCTATCACTCTGTGTTTCTGCTATCTCTTCCTCCTTCTCTTCATATTCTCTCCTCTCCCTGTCGCGTTTTTTCCTTCATTTTATTTTTCCGTGCACCGTGTGGATCTCTTCTCTCGCACACTCCGTCTCTTTCTCTGCTCGTCGAAGAAGCAGCAGAAGAGAACCTCTTACAGCTTCTACTCTTTGGTCGTGCCGCCGCCTCGTAGCCCTTTATCTTCACCTTCCAATCGGCCTCATCGTTTCTCTCCCTCTCTCACCCTCTGCGTTGCTCTTCAGCCTGCGCCTCCTCTTCCTCCTCCTCTTCTTCTTCATCTTCGTTTTTTCCTCTCCTTCTTTCTTTATCTTCCTCTTTATAGGCTGTCTCTTCGTCTCAACCCTGGAGCCACAGCTTCTCGCCACAAGAGAAGGTATATACCCTGGCGCAGCACGCTACGTTAACACGTCCGCGGGGCGAACGCAACACGGCTCGCGGCCAAATTTTCTCTGGCATTCGACGGGCGCGGCAGCGGCCACGCGTCGCGGATCGCTAACGACGATGATTACTCTTGTGTGACGTTTGCTGCGTACCTCGTGTCGCTGTCGGGATACCATTGGTACGCAAGGTTCGTTCGAATTGGAGCTTGTGGATAAATGAAGTAGGCTGTTATATATTTTTTCTTCTTTATACATTGGACGATTTATTTCGTTCGTTCGTTGCTTAGGCTTTATCGATGATGTATCAATTCCTCTCAGTTTTATCATCACTCGTTTTCTGTCCTTTTTGAGACTGGTTTTACATAGTAGTGTTACTAAGCTTTTGTAAGTTAAGTTTCGTGGTATTTTTTTAATTTGGAGACATTCTTAGATGATTGAACAAGTGTCCGTACGAATAATTACGGATCTAGGTTCTTATATCGGTACTTTTGAGTAAAATTTCGAAACGTTCTGTTGCTTGATAACGTTGATTACAGAACAAGCGTTTGAGCGAATAATAATATTCAGACGCAATTCTTTCACTTCCTTTATTTAAAATAACTAAAGCATAGGCTACAACGATGATTCGACAAGAAATTTTATCTTTCTATCTACTGTTCGAATCCAATAAATCTATCGTCCGTTGTAGAGATGACTCGAGCATCATCTTGGTAGCATACTCCAACGATTAGAGGCGCAAGTATCGTTCGAATTCAACCGTGCGTATCTCGTCTCTCTACTCTCGTTCGTTTCGTTTTACATTCCTAATACGACTGCCGCCGGAGATTTATCTCTCTATCGGATGAAATCCAAACAGAGAAATATTTGATTCCGTGGCCCTCTCGTGCCTGGAATCTCAAAGGTCTCGCGGATCCCCAGGAATTCGTTTGGTCTCCGCGTAGTGAAAGCAAGAAAGTTCTTTCTCTCTGTTTGCCAGGGCCAACCTCCTCCAGCTTCGTTCACTCCTCTCTGTCCTCTTCTCTTTCAACGTCGGGACGACTTCAACAGAGAGAGAGAGGGAGAGAGATGACGACGACGACGACGACGGCTCTCTTAATCGATACTGTTTTCTTCGAAGGAGATTGCGCGTTCGCCGAAGGTTAGACGCCGGCCCAGCCGCGTAGAGGAGCGCCGCGACGACCGATGCCCTCTTCCTTCAACGAGCTTTCGACCCTACTCTCTCTCCCTCTTCTCTCTCTCTCTCTCTCTCTCTCTCTCTCGTTGGATATGTCGATCTTTTTCTTGCTTTCTAGCTGGCTAGCTCCTCCCTTGACGAAGGTCAAGACACACGAAATCTCCATTTGCCCGAGGTCGTAGAGCGCGGCACCTTCGAATTTCGTTGGCGGACCTTCCAAGAATCGGAGAGACCGCGCGCGCGAGAGAAAGAGAGAGAACTCTCCTCCTCTTCGATCGAAAACGAGCACGGCCACCGCTCCCTCTCGGGTTTCTCACTTTTTTATGACCGACCTTCGCGTATATCGCTAACGAGGTGGTCCCTGTGACAATCTACGAGTAGGTGGTCGCGCTTCTACTCGATGGAGTTCACGCTTCAAGTACCAGGAGGGAATTATGGAGATAAGGAGGGACGATTCTTCAAATAGCGCTGTGAATTATTACCAACTATTTCGTCGATGAAACTTTTTCCCTTTTTTTCTTCTTCTTCGGATATGTCGGTGTATTTTATACAAATCCTTTTTACGTAGACGTCTGTGATTTTCCTATATTTAGTTCGAATGTTTTTGGTTTACGATAATCTCGTTTACATATCAGTTTTGTAAATTAATTATATAGCCAGCAAAATATTTTTCGTATTCTTGTGATATACTTAAAACCTAGCTGCCCAAAGAAAATTGATAGCACGCTGAGGAATATGCTTTGAAACGCACATGTTGCGTCACTGGTAGCGAACGTGTTA
Organism: Anthophora plumipes; assembly: GCA_951804975.1. NCBI lineage: Eukaryota > Metazoa > Arthropoda > Insecta > Hymenoptera > Apidae > Anthophora > Anthophora plumipes. The sequence continues at coordinate 25,627,465 of OX638112.1, read as the reverse complement.
AAGCAAACTGAGGAATTCTATTTTTCTTTGTAAAATTTTGGTAAGATTAGCTTGAATCGTACATTTTAAAAATTAATCAATATTCAATCTTCCTACTCAATATTAGTTTTATCTAATTAATTACATACAAAAAAGATTCTGCTTTAAAATAAGGAAAAGCTATGCAACTAAAAATGCTACAAGGGTTGTCGAATACATTTGATTATCTCTAGAACTACCTAGTCAATGCCAGTACTGAAGAAAAGTCTTTAATAAAGCTAGTTAGTTCGAGATTTAAACGAACCAATTACACTTGAACCTACATTACTTTCCCAAAAGAGAAGAAGAAAAAAAAGACAATTATTCATTCATTTTTCATAACATCCGGTGTAGGTAAGGGGTTAAACTATCGCATAAAAATTCTAGGAAAGATAGTTATCCAGGATCTCAATACAGTCTGACAACTCGCGAGCACGAGCTACAATACACACATAGCGAGCTAGGCTCGTTCAGTTTCGTGAGAAATCCTCCACTCTCACGCGGATGAATAAATCGTTCGTATTCGAGTTTTTCTCACGTAGCGTATATACGCGATAGTCGAAAACCGGCCGGCAGCCACGGAACGAGACGAATCGTCCGCATACATATGAGGAATCGACAATGAGTTTCCGAGAAACGCAGACTTTAATATAAATTTCCAAGAGGCTCGTTCCATTTCGACGACTTTCACCCGTTTCCCTTCGTTCTCTTCTTCAACTGTTCCCCATTCATTCGTACGAATATATCCCTCTCTCTTTTTCTCTTTTCCTCTCTCTCTCTTTCTTTCTGACGTACACCGCCATAGAGTTTAGCTTCGGTGTGGCGCACAAGTTTGAGCACGCTGTTGGAAAAATGTCCCACGACATCTTTTCCCTTTTCCCAGGACCCGGTTGCATGCTTTATAGACGCATTTTTTCCCGAAAGGACCTACCCCAAGGTTCCTGGAATCGATGGGCCCCTCGGGTACCTCTCCGCGTACCCTTCATCCCTTCTTCCACATCCTCCAACGCAACCTACTGAACTTCGTTTCCTTCTATCTTCGCTTAACGTTCCCTCGAAAACACCAGACGCCGGGCAATAAGAAAATTGTCGCCAACAGTGTTGATGTCTCTCTTCTCTTCACGATATCTCTGTGGAAAAAGATGTCGAAGAAAAAAAAAAAAAAAAAAATAGAAACAGCCACTTGGTGATGAAGTGTTTCTATATTTTCCAGGAAACATCAAGCTGTGTATCATGTTCGAAAGTAATGGTTCGGTAACGTAGAGTTCGACGAATACGAAAGTCATAGATCTGTAGCGTCTTTTCTCCTTTATCTCTTATTTTTTCAACGATTGGAGATTCGAAGATTCTTGAAATTTGTAGACCATGGATTGTTCGATTCCTTTAATACAGAGTGGATAGCTTGGCGCTACAGGGCGGAGGAGATCCACTTTCAAGGGTGAAACACGGCTTCACAGGCCAGGTCTGCCATGGATGTTAAATTCCCACGCGTCGTACTGCCTCTCTCGCGTCTTAGGGGTAAGAGGGTAGTCATAATATTTAAGATAATCCTAGGCAGGAAGGTAAAGCCGTCGCCTCCGTGTTTCTCAACATGGTTCGTTCCGTTCTCCCTCCTCTGTCTTTTGCTGGTCTCTACTATCACGTTCCATGAGAGAAAACGGGAGAATTTATGACCAGGAATTAATGGCATCGCGCGCTCGTTCGCGAGCGAGTAAGCGTACCTTTAGTCGTGGCTCGAGAAAAATTTCGTCGGGACGCGCTTCATCGTCCTGGCTAAATTGTTCGCGGCGCAAATTGCCGCGTAAATTTGACGCACGGCTACTAAACTCGCCGGTTTAGAAGCCATCCCCATATTTCCATCCTCTTTTCTCCCCTGTCTACGTTATCCTATCGTCTCTTAGCTTTCGTTGACCGTTCGAATCCTCTCGTTAGAGTCGTCGACGGTGAAGAAAAATAAAGGAACGGAAACTGGGGGAAAGATCAGCGACGTGCATGTCCTCCCGCCTTTTTCTTTTTTTGTTTTCCTTTCATTCTTTTCTTTTGTTTTTTGTTTAGTGGATGTAGAGGTGTAGGTGTATGAGTCTGTATACATATATACAGGAGAGGATGGTCGGAGTCGGCGCCTGCATTTACATTTTCGAAAGGAGCATCCGCCTTTCCGAGAACCGGCACAGGTCACGCGGCGCTCCTATTCCACACGCCGCCGATGTATCTACTTTCCGAAAAAAATCCTGCGACGCACTTCTCCGCGTCACATGGCGGTCCCTCGGTGTTTTTGGGGTTCTGGGTTTGGTTTGAAAATGGAGACGCGTTGCTTGATACTTTCTGAGAGTGCGTTTCTTGAGAGTGGAGAAAATGCTTCTCTGATTGATAGAGAGTGGAAAATATAAATGTACAGCAGTTTTAGTATGTGTGGATTAGGTATTCAAGATTTCAGTGACGATCACTTGGAACCTAAACTTTTATTATATATAAATTAAATATATCAATAGTAACTAACAAGGAAATTTGGATTTTGGTTTTTTCAAAACTTTGTAAGTATGTAGAGGGCTTCGACAAAATTATTGGGCAATTTTTCTGTTTTGTTAGTTTATGGTCCTTCAGGGTGAAAGTAGCCCTTATACAATTATCGAAATATCATACTGTCATATAAGTTGGTACACATATCTGTACTTGCAACGAAGTTCTGCATGTTTTTTGACCTGACAAGACTAAAATTTTCTAAGATAAAGGATGGAAGATATTTCTTTCGAACAAATTTTGCACAAAGATATTAAATTTTCAAGATATACAGGAACATACGAAAACGCATTAATTTTTAGTGTTTTCATTCTGCAGAACAAACAAAAATAGTACTTGTGAAGTTTCAACAAAATTCGAATTTTTGGATTACTGAAGCTCCTTTGTTAATTACATGCTCGGCAAAATTAATATTTATCACGAGGTAACACGATATCCAGAATCCTTACGAAACACCAAAAGAGGAGTAGTTACTCTTACTAGTCTCAGTCCACACGAGAATACTGAATTCAGTCGAGAAACATAGAACCTGTCGAATTTCATTCACTAATCTAACCCCATATCGTAAATCAGCATTCGAACACATTCAGACCGAAAATTGGGACTCGGAGGCGTGGATTATCGCGCGGCGTTCGCGAATTGAGAATTCCTCCGGCTCGTGGGTCACGATCGACGTCGATTCGATCTACCGTAAGGGACGCAAGCAGGCAACAAGAGAGGAAAACACGAAAGCCGTTGCGAACAAGCGAAACAGAGAGACGGCGGGATCCTGTATAGAAACAGAAGGAGAGAAGTCGAAGCCGTTTCGAGGTATCCTCGGAAGGAATTCCAAGCCCAGTTTGGGCCCGCAAAGGCCAAGAAACCGCGCTCTCGCGCGCCCCCACGTTTCGAGCGGCGCTCCGTTTGCCCTCTTTCCCTCTCCTTCTCCACCATCCCTCTCCATCTCTCACTTTTTCCCTCTTCCTCTCTCTCCCTTACATTTCCAGCTTCTTGTCGCGCCTCCGTGCCTAAGGCTTGCCTCTATCGGCTGGTCTGCGATTGGTCCGTGGGCCCAGTCATTCACAGAAAACACAGAATGCAGACGGTCACGTGACTCGTGTGGGTCCAGGGGGGCCCGAGGAGAGAAAGAAAGAGAGAGAAGAGGGCCGAGGGTGTGCGCTCGCTATGGCGCCAGGCGGTTCACCGCCTCTACCCTCCCTCCCTCCCTCCGTAACCCCTCCCCACCCGCCAGAGGGATGTAAGTCGACGCAGGTTTCCCCAGTGATGTCGACGAACCTTCGTCGAGCGAGAAACAGCCGGTTCGTTCCGCTGTTCCTTTTGGAAATTACCAATTGGTCGTCGCAACAGGTGTCACTTTTCAGAATACGTATCTGCTAGATAGGATCCTGTAATTCCATTCTTTTCTTCTCAATGGGAACACATGGCTTGAAACTTACGGTGCGGTAAGTAAATACGAGAGGAGGAGCATCGTATCAGGATATTTCTTCGAAAGCTTCGTAACGATCAATTTTATACAATTTTCGTTATTCCCCCGATGGGGGAAATGGGAAAAGGACATGCGACACAGTTGTCGAAACTTCTTGCTATCGTCGAGAAGATAAAGAAAAACCTTACGAATGCAATTCGAACAGGTTTCGAGAAACGGAAGAAAAAATAGACGAGAGGAGAGCAAGGAAAGAAGCGGTGGATCGTAGCCATCGTGGCGCAGAGAAACCGACCAGGGTGGTTCTCACCCCCTCGTGCGTTTCGGGCACTGTGTCGGTGGCCCGATTCTCGGAAGGACCTCATTTGTTGCTCAGTGCTATATATCTCATTCGGGAGCCTCTCTTACTATGCGTCCTTCCTTCTCTTTTTCCCCCTCTTTTTTTTTCTCTTCCTCCGTTTTGTTACGGCTGGCTAAGAGGAACGGAGAGAGAAAGAGACAAGAAGCTCAGGATGCTGGGAATAAGTGCATGCTTTTACGAAAACGGACTCCGTTTGCCGGCATCGGCCCAGCCTTCTGCGGATGTATGCGTGGCCGGAGTCGTTCCACGACGATCGTCCCTCCTAGCTCGTACCGATACGGGCCGCCGCCGCCGCCGCCGCGGTGAACGACGCGCGAGGGTCGAACGCCCGTGTGTTCCTTCTTTTATTTTATTTTTTCTTCTCCTTCTCCTTCTTCTTCTTCTTTTAACCCCTCGAAAAATCTGAGCGTGAGAACGCAGATAAAAGTGTCGAAGCAGCGCGATAAACGACGGAAGGCTTTTGCCGTTTCCACAGACGAAGGTGTACACACCGCTGATTACGCGTATGGTGCGGGATGATAATTTTGAAACTCGAGAAATATTTGGTTTTTTCCCTTTTTTTTTTCTTTCCTGTGAAAGTGAATTACTTGGAAACAGATTCTTTCGGGGCTGTGTTTTTCTAGAGACCATTCTGGAGATTCTTGGGAATGAACGTTTCGGTGAGTAATTTTGGTTGTAAATGTGCATTGAATGGAGTCTTTTCTTTTATATTTTGCGGATATTACATTCTCAAGGAAATATTTCGAAAGATATCAAGGTAAGAATTTCAACTATAGATTACTCGGAAAGGGATGTTCATTGTGGAGTTACTCGACATCATCCAGTTTGGGAACCGCTGCTTTGAATAAACAGAGACTCGAGGTTCGCGAGAGCATACGGTCGGAATTCAGCGTTCCTCCGTCGACACCGGTGAGGAACGTCAGGTAACTGGTCCGGATCTTAACTAATTCAGTTTCAATTTCCCCGGGTATCAATGTTTGACCAGGCCCGACACCTTTGGTCCTCGCCGTGGGCGCAAACATAGTCTGAAACCTTCTCATAATCAGACCTCACTGTAGAAAATACGGTAACAACACCTTCTTTGACTGTGTTTCACCGTCTATCATAGACCAAGGAGGAAAAGCATTCTAAAAGTATGTTCCTCGACGAGAAAACAGGTGGTGAGTTGTCGACGAAAACATCTCGTTGGCAATTCAGTGGAACGCAAGAGAGATTCATTCTCCATAGCAAGGAAGAAGAGGAGTCCTTGGTGCGTCCATACAGGGCTGCTTGCAGGATACGAGAGAAAAGAAGAGGGAGTGAGAGAAGAGAAGGAACGCCGCTGCCGGCGCAGAATTCAAAGAACTGGGAGCGAGGTAAACAAAATATTCCTGTTGGTCGGTGTGTACACGGGTCCATGGCAGGCAGCTTCTCGCGTGCGTGTGTGTCTCTTCTACATCGTGGAGAGGAGAGAAGCGGAGTGAAGTAAAGGAGAACACAGAGGAGAACAGGGTGGGGCGCGATGATGATGAAGAAGAAGAAGAAGAAGAAGAAGGAAGAAGGAAGAAGAAGAGGACGAAGAAGAATGAAGGTGTAGAGAGAGGGCCTCGAGTCGTAAGGGCGAGGAGAGATGGGTGAGAAGAGAAGAGAGGAGAGAAGCAGCGCAACTACGAAGGCATTCGTTGGCGCCGCGCGCGCGCGAGAGACCGACTCGCCCTTCGTTCGCTTCGTTCTGTTGAAGGAGAGAAGGTAGCGTATACGAGGGGAGTTCGTTCTCCAAGTGGTGGGAGAGACTAAGGCCCCGAGAGAGGTAAAGGGCCCCGAAGATGGGCCCTGCCGGCGCGATAGTGACGAGCACGCTGGTGGTGGTTGATGGTGGTGATGGTGGTGGTAGTGGTGACGGCACACACAAGGGTAAACCTCGAGAGAGAAGGAGGGAGGACGAAGGGGGAGAGAAGAGGGAGGGCAGAGGCGCAGAGGTGAGAGGGAAAGGGCGGGGGTCGTGGAATGCGGCCGTGGTCCCGGTATATACGCGCCAGTCGGCTATGCCAGGGTATTTGTGTATTTATGTGGAACACCGGAGAACCTCGACGATGGGAAAGACAGAGAGGTAGCGGCGTTCCCTCGACAAAGAAGAAAGAGGATGGAAGAGAGCCAATGGCCAGCCAGCCAAGGTGTGCTGCCCTTTTGGTATGAGGGAGTGAGTAGGTAGGTACTCGAGCACCCGGCTATGCAGTAAGAACACCAGGAACCAAACGACAACCACCGTTCCACCACCTACCGCATCTCTCTCTTTCTATCTTTCTCTCTCTTTCTCGCTTCGCCTCTTTTTCTCGTTCCGAGGTTCCTCGAAATTCCATCGCGGAGTTCCACGTCCCGTGTGGAACGTCCGGAAAGGTGCTTCTGAGGTTCGGGGAACCTCTGTGATCACCATACCTTACGACGTACGGTTCAATTAATACTTCAGTTTCTTTATTATCTCGTACGTTATACTTTTCAACGAACATGTGACGATACTACATTGGTGGAGCTAGAATTATTCTTTGGGAATTGAAAATCTTGACTAGAAAAACAGATATTCTAACGTATGGGTAATAGTTCCATATACAAAGGGTAATTTCCGTTGGAACGGTTAGAAAGAGAGAGGGGAAAAGATGCCTCGCGCACAGGAATGTTTCCCGCCTTCTTCCCTGATCTTTCCTCTCTTGTTACCAGGAACGACGGACGCGACACGAGTGGCCGGCACGTGAGAGAATGTCGTCAATGCGATGTGGCAGCGGTTTCAGGAGGGAGAGAGCGAGGAGGGCAAGGGCCGCGCGCGACAGCCAGCAGGAACGAATGAACAGCAGGGAGGGAAATGCCTGGGCTCGGGGAATCATCGGTGGGCGAAACACTGTGCGCGCTCGAGTACGAATCTCGAATACCGACCGGCGAACCGATCGTGGAGACTGCAGCCCCGGTATTCGAACCACGTGGCCGTCCACTAACTACCGACGAGCCGACTCTCGCGATCGCGTTGACAGCCGGACGAAACGGGTCAACGACGTATCTCGAAGAACCGGCGCGTAATTCGCCGCGGGAATGCAAATCGGCTGATTTGTTCGCGTCTCGTGGGCCCGCCGCGTGAAACCGAGTCTCTCGAGCAGGAGAGAAGCTTCTTCTTCTTCTTTTTCTTCTCTTCTTATCTCGAAAGGTCTCGCGAACGAGCGCATTCCTTTGAAATTGGACACCGTTACACCGGGGGAAAAATACGAGCTTCTGGCGAAAACACGTGTCGACATTTCCTACTTATCTTGAATACCAGATATGTACATACATATACATACATACGAATTCTCTTTTGTTTGGAATTTGGGGTGGAGCTGCGTGAGAGGAGGTGGATTAAGCAGGTGTCGTCGGCAATCTATACTACAATTTTTACATTTCTATCGATACACCTACGAAAAGAATTTTTCCCTCCCTTTCCTAATCACCCTCGATATGTTCTTAAATCCCAGGAAAAATAAAAAAAAAAAGGAAGCGAAAGAAACCATCGTTTCTCTCCCCTTTTTCTAACGACCGTCACAAGCCGCAACGCGTCCGCGCATGTACACGCAAAAGCAAGCAAGCAGGCAGGCAAGCACGCACAACGTACACCCACTCTCGAAGCTCTAAGGTCCTAAGTTGTGCGGTATACGCAACGAACGCGACGCACCGCACAGAGAGCGAGATCAGGCCGCCCTCTTCGTCTTTCCATGGGTTTGGCCGACCAGAGATCGCGCGCTGTCGAGCCTCGCAGCATCTCAGGCGGTCCAGTGGCGTCGCTGCCCTCCCCACCGCCCCCTCCCTTCGCCCCTTCTGCTAGAGCTTCAGTTTTTCGGTGGAGGGATAACGTTGTGTACGTGCACGCGCGGAACCTCGCCTCTGTTTGTATGCGTGTATACGTGTGTTACACGTATACCACGCGTCGTATCGATGTGTATAGCGGGTATTAGGTGTACGAGGTCGCTCGCGCGCGCCTGTATGTCCGACAGAGAGCAACAGAAGGGCGAGGGACGCGGGGACAGGAGGGAGGCGTCGCGCCGTGGGAACCGAGGAAAACGTTTCCCGCATACCACCCCTCCCCACCAGCTCTCTCTCCCGCCCCCTCCAACGCCAACACTACCACGCACGGTCCACGTACGTGTACGTTGGTACGTTAGTATGTACTAGCGCATGTACACACACATACTATTCCAGCGGGGCCACACTAAGGAGGTACGCGAGACGAACGTGGGACCACGTGACCGGCCCGTAACTTCACAGCGCGCACACTCCTCTCTTTTTTTCCCCTCTCTGTCTCTCTCTTTTGGTTATACATCCGATTTTCTCTCTCTCTCACTCTCTTTCTCTCTATCCTTCTACCGTTCAATCTACATCGCCCCTTCTCGTTCTATCTTTCGTTCGACCTCTTTCTCGCTCTCTACATACAACACTCTACTCTTGGTGCTCCATCTTCGTTACTCTTTAAGCTTGTAGTCTACCCTCCCTCCCCATTCCTCACCCTGCCTAAGATCCTTATTCGAACGACGCAGTTGCGCGTACCTACCGCGGGAGCAACTGCGTCGTAGGCTTCTCCTCGAGAAGGAGATCCGTGTGTGTATATCGGAGTCGCTTCCTTGTTTCACGAGTGGCGACGACATCATCGAACCGACGCAACGGCACCGCGGACTGACCCGAGAGACGCCGATCTACATACGCGGGGACTCGCGTCGAAGAATGTCGAAGAAATCGAGAAACCACGACACAACCGAACCACGAGTGGCACACACCGCCGCCACCGTCACCGCGAGAAACGGAGAGGGAAAGAATGTGTCACGCTTTGCGTCACAGGCGTACCGCACATACCACTGGTGCACGGTTTCTTTTTCTCTTTCTCTTTCTCTCTTTTGTTTTTTCTTTCTTTCTCCCCCTTTTTTTTTCAACGTGTTTTCGTTCGAAAACCGTTTGCAAATGAAGTGGTCGGTAAGAACACTCACCGGAAACGATGGTAATGCATGCAGCGGTAGATTGAGATGCTTCAGCAGTGGACTTACCTGAAATCAGAGAAAACGAAATTGTTAGGTAAATGTACAATAATGAATTTTACAAATTTTAAATGCTCAAATTTTAGATGAATTTCAAACTTGAAAATTAAAGTTTCGAAATATAAGAAAACGATATGGGGAGTTTAAATTAGAGAAACAGGAGGCGATTGTACGATAGAAATATGTGTATAGTCAGCGATATTCTAATCTAGTGACGATAATCGGTTAGATAATAGAGAGGGGAAGATTCGAAAGGATGGAGAACCATTGAGACCCTTCAGTGACATAAATACCCGTAGTTTTCATTCTGTCGATACGCGGGTTTCAGTTACAGAACACAATGAAATTTATAGGAAACGTTAATCGAAAATTTCGATATGCCTCGCAGGCATGCTTGAATCACAGCCGTTTGATATTCCCAATGCCTGGCAGGCGCACGTTTGGACCGCAAAAGGTTAATGGTTATTCTAACAATAGGCGAAGCGTATACATTCCGGTATATATTGCAACTTATTTGATTGACGAGCCGTGTAGTTGCGTGGAAAACAGGTTACGATCGTAAAACGTAAATCAATGTGTGATTAATAAAATCGCTCAGCAATCAGGTCAATCGTTCACATGCAGGAAAATTCTGTATTTCGAAACAATTTCAATATCGAAAATTACTTTTATCAAACATCGAAAATTACCTCGAAAACGAACATTCTTCAACGATAATTAAAATAAATCTATTTCCAAATTATTCGAAATTTACATTAAAAAATTCTCTCCTAGCTATATACATATACTACACGCACACACATACCAGTACTTTCGTCAAGTACTCGAGTATGAGTTCGAGCAGAACTCGAGAGATCAACGTGAGTTCTCTCTATCGATAAAGTTATTCAAGCAGATTATCCTCCATTCGAGCCGTGCATTAACAATTTCGCAGCCCTTTACACGAGCCCCAAAGCTTCCAGGGGAGGAAAGAGGCTGCTGTGTGCACCAGGTAGTAGTAGAGTGTCGAAAAAAAGAATCGGCGGAGGGAACCAAGGCAGGTACCTACGGAACAGCGTAAAACGTGGAGAGGAGAGGTTTGGGCACACGTACCAGGTAGGTACGCGTCGAACGTGGAAATTTGAGACAGATACGAGCAAATGAAACGGCGAACCCGGAGGCCGGAAAGCCATAGAGAGTGCTCTCTTTCGCCTCTTCCCTCTCCCATCCCTCCTCCACCACCTTCTCTTCTCTCACACTCTCTTTCTCTTTCTCTCACTATCTCTGGTGTCTCGTGAAACTCGATTATTTCGTGCGAGGCGAAGGCGGGATTCGCGCTTCTGTACCGGTTTCGAGTCGGACGCTTCGCACGTCGCGCCGCCACGGTTCGGCGTGTTAATTAATCTCGTTAAGGCTCCAACTGACAACCGCGTCCGAGAGACGGCACACGTTCGACACTCGCTGCCAACCAATCGACTTTTATACCGGCCGCCTCTCGGTCGTGCAAGCGCACGCGCGTACTTCTCCACCGATCTTTCTCTGTTTACGATTCGTTTGGATACAATTGAAAGTTTATTTAAAAAAACAAATGAAAACAGATCGATCATCGAAATCATTTCCATTGTTGTCGATAACCATAGTGCTATATATTTCTACCAGCCTGCGAATACCATCGCGAATGGCTATGATTCGTTATACGACTCTAATCGGAAAGAATTTATTTCTACATCTAATAGATTCTAAATATTCCAAATTGCACGCGATGATGAAACTATGAAGGAACTAAATATATGTACACACACGAGAATCCACCGATTCTCATGCGGGGGGAAGAAAGATCGCAGTTCCAAGTGAATTCTCCTCTTTTCTGGACCACTTCCAACTACGTACCACTTTTCTCTGCCTAGCTGAGGGAAAGAGAGGCAGAAAAAAGAGATTCGGGTGGTGGGATACCTCTGCGAGGGATTTTAGCTGGAAAGGTGAGAGAAGGAACGCTTCGAATAAGCAAGAAAGAGAAAAGAGGGGAAAAAAGAAGAAAGAGAATGAACATTCAGAAAGACAGAGAGGGCAGAGAATACCGAGAAGGGGTACGGGGCAGAGGGGCGGGGGAGAAGAACACGAAGAAGGACGCGGTCCAGATGAAAGAGGCCCAAGGGAGGTCGCCGCCCTTCCAGGAACTCTTATAAACTTGGACCTGATCTTCATTGCACGCACACGCGTGTACTACGATCAGTTAGAATAATCCCTGTATCTATATCTACACGATGAAACGAGCTTCAACACGAGCAATTAATATACAAACACATACATGCACACAGATGATGTGCACGCACCTCTCTTTTTCACGTCCTCCAGTTGTGTTTTTCGTAGATTCTTAGATTTTTTCCACGATAAGTCGAGCTTTCGTCTCCGCAGGTGCCGCGCGTGGGAAGCTATCCCGGGGCGTATTCGCACACACGCGCGTCAAAAGTCGAGGAAATTTTTCGCGTTTATCTCCCGTCTACACGGGAGGAAAATTTGCTGGATCGTTCGGTGCACGCGCGTGATTACACGTTTCACCTGGGAGAAGCGGACGAACAATCGTACGAGGAAGAAGAAGGGGGAACTTGGAAGAATGTACTTTGTAAAACTTCGTGGGATTGTAACGAAAGAGAAAACACGGTGTGTGTTGAATACTGCCACATGGGTCATCTGTGGGTCACGTTGGTCTTTCAGCTGAGGTCGTTTTGGTAATTTCGTACGAGATGAAACGCGAAAATTTTTCATTATTATCGTCTAAAACGCAATCAATGTATACAGTGGATCATGAATGGCCCACGAGGTGTAGTGATACACGTTTTCAATTCGCTTAATGGTGGGCTGCAATCGAAAACTAACACACGTTTCGTGATACCATTTAACTGGTACATCATTTTCATGTATACCGAGGATCATCGATGACCCACGCAGCGTGAATAGAAAGTCATGTAAAATTCGTTTGGCACTGAATGTATTAATTAAAGAATCATTTCGCTGATGAGTAGATCAATTTATCGAATGTTATTTGTTCGAGCGTGAGTGAGTAGACGGATGCGGGTGGAGAAAGAATGATTGTATGTTACAGCAATGTAAATGGATCCACATTATTAGGAAGCAATTGAAAAATATATACTTTCGTAGTATAAACGTATTTGTTTCTCGTGCTCTGGTATCATTAAGAACCGCGTACTTATGCGTACATTTGTCTTTCCGTCCCTTTGTCTGAAGCTTTCAACCGGCAACGATACACAATCAGCCATTAAAGAAACTCAAAATAACGAATATTTCACCACGGATACGTTTCTCAGGGCATCGTAATTAGAATCCACGCGGGGTGGCCTTTAAAAAGGGGGAGAAGAGAGAGAGAGAAAGAGAGAAAAAGATCCGTTTCGCGAAAGGAGAATTTAAATTACGAGCGTGGCGATGACAGGTACCTACTCCGGGTGAAAGCAGAACGAATGAGTAAGAGAGAAGTGTTCCTTGTCTCGACGCAGCAACCTGCGATTATTGTATTACGAACGACGAAACGCCCAGACGACGAGGTTTAACAGAAAAAGAAAGAGAAAGAGAAACAGTGAAGAGTGAAAAAGAAAAAAATGAAAGGATTTTCATAGCTAGACCCTGAAAATTATACGAGGAAAGTTTAACGTTAGAACGCGAAGACGTCTAAAAACGCGCGAATACTCGCTTCAGCCCGCACGACGACCGGGGCAAGAGGCAGCGAGGAGTAAAGTAATCACCGGCAAAATTGGTTGACGAGATAGTCAGATTGGCCGCTGGCCACTTGGCTGCTCGATTGTCCAGACACGCCCTCGGCGAAATGAAATTTGATTTTGTCGGGCAATTTCGCGCCCAAATCAACCACCCTTCGCTGAGACACACAGTCGAGAGGAGGAAAGAGATTCTCGCGCGCGTTGGTACCGCGAGGTAGGTACTGCGGGTATATACAAGCGTAACGCAACGGAACGAAAGGGCATGGTAGTGTAAGAGCAGCGTGGGCTAAATGAGGGAGAGGTAGAAACACGGTGAAGAGGGAGAGAGAGAGAGAGAGAGAGTCCCATAACCTCGTTAAAGAGCCGCACCCTCGTGGTATTGGCCTCATTGAACGCTTAGAGGCATCTTTCCGAGTGTCGAGTGGTCTCTTAAAAGTTCAAAGGGTAGAAGGTGGGTTCTGTGTGCATTCGGGGAGGAACATTACGCACGATCGTCTTTCGGGCCCCCGAAAAAAAAACCATCTTTCACCCTCTCGAGAATACACAGTGGAAGGGATGAATGGTATACCATAGCGCTCTTTTTTCAAGGTATAAATAAAAAAAAAAGAGAGAAAGAGACGATATAGACGAGTCCCTTTCTCGTGATGGTCGCGAACCGGAAAAACTCCACGAAACACAGTTATAGCGGGGGTAGGAAGGTAGGTAGCTGAGTAGGTAGATAGGTAGGTACGTAAAGGTACCAGGCGAAGGACGAAAAGAAAGAATTCCCACGGGGAGGCATCGTGGTCGTGGCGCAAACAATCTTGATTACACGAAAATGTTCGGTGATTCGATTACAGTGAGCGCGAGTGTACTTAAGCGAGCGCCGCCACGACGCTATATAGTCCGTGTAATTCAATTTCTTTAAAGTAATTACTTGTTGCTTCTACTCGAGTGGAAGTTAGTTTCCGGTTGAAAATCAATGCCGCATCCGCGACGGTAGCTTTCTCATTATGCGTTGAAAGCGTCTCCGCGAGAGCGATCGATTAAGGGGGCATCCGACTGTCGAGGACCTTCCGCGACTGTTCCTCACCGGATACTTCGTATTTCTCGTTCGTTCGATCGAGTACTACCTGTAATTTCTCGATATACCCGGTGCGCATCTTTTCTGAATAATTTCCGTTCACGTTTTACTACGCGTTTATCTTTACGGAGGAAATAATTGGAGATAATGTTTCGAGTTGCGAAAGTGTGCGAAGGAGGAAGGATCGTGGAGGCGAATGGTAAAGTCAGAGCCGCCATTGATACGCAAGACCGTACGAACGCGCGAGAAAGACGGCGCGGCCAGCCTCGAAACAGAGTTTACGGCCTCCCTGACGCGTTTCTTTCGTAAATGCGACGTTATTTCGTACGTGGAGCGTAGAAGCGGCAAACAACTGTGAAATATCGTAGATAACCGTGCCAAGGACGGGTGATTTGCGCCGATTATTTGTGGAGTATGACGAGAGCGGAGTTTTGTTTCGCGTCGCCATCTTGCCCGTTCGGTTTCGTATTTAATCTACATTCTAAAATCGCCTCTTACATTTTTAAGCTGTAAAACGTAACAAACCGTAGTAAAGGAATATCGATGATTTATCATTTTCACTTGTAATCGATAAATAGTTTTCTCAGTAACAAGTATTTCGCGTAACGAACGTTTCTATAACAGAGACGTGAAAAACGTGCTCGAGAAGCAAAATGGTCAAAGAAAAGCAACCAGGAAGCGAACGGCGTGGTCTTACAATGTCGGCTAACTCAAGCCAGCCAGATATTTTCGACCAGACTTCGCAGAATCGTCCAGTTTCTCAGCGAGTTTACTGCGTCATAGTTCATTCCGCGGTTGTTCGAACGATAACTACCGGGTAGCGGTGTCTATTCGATCCTGCAACGATATCACATGTTCGTGCACTTAGAAGGAATATTTAATGATTGAGAAAATCTAAAAGAACTCTATGGAGGAATCATAAAAACGAGTTGCACGTCGTACAAGATTCTATTAGACGTCTACGGCTATTCTCTTGTCCCTTGTTTATCGTTATCCACAAGCCTTCCCCTAACCGACCACGTGAGCGTATAAAATTCTGCACTCTTAAAATAACCAAGCACAAAAGAAGCCGTCGCGCGGATTGCACGCGAGATACGTAGATATGGCGGTGGCTTTCGTCGAGGAAAATACGCCGCTGCCTCGTATTCCGTATGAATCGAAGGATCAACGGAACGTGAACACGTAGACGCACGCAGTCGGTGAACAACTGTCTTTCTCTCTCGCTTTGTAGCGGACAGCACACTCTTGTTCGCCTACAGTCGTCACACTGCAGCCGGATTTGCATCGGCTACCGGATGTTTACAATCTGCCACTTGACGGCGACCCGCCGCGCTGTCCGTTACGCACATCGCGGCGCGTTTATCGTATATATTTTTCGAGCTGGCTGATTTCAATCGGAGCATCTCTCTTTCTTTCTTTCTTTCTTTCTTTCTTTCTTTCTCTCTGCTATGAAAGAAGGATTCATTCGCTGAAAGACTCTCGGAAAGGGACTTTGCAAGAGGATACGGTTTGTCCAAAGTAGTCAATTTTTTGAGTTTTAGCAGTTTAAAAAATGCTAAACTTTAATTCTAAATTTTATTTTAATCTGACAAGACTGAGAATTATCAGATTGTGAATGATGTGTATTTTACATACTATTCAAATAAATAACTTACATTTATATGGAGAAAATCTGTTTCATATTAAGTAGTTCTTGACAATTCGATTTCTCGAGGTTTCAATCCCAACTGTTATAATAAAACAGAAAGGACGAAATTTTGAATTCAAACGTCGACGAACTGAAGTTTATCGAGGACATTTTTAATTAGTCTGGTGAGTTTTTAATACATTTCGAGACTTAAAAATTCGTCAAAGCCTCAAACCATTGAAATTTCCCTGACTGTGACGAGACAAATCGAGTCTCTTTTATCTGACACGTTACTTCCACAATTCTAAACACGACAGAATCAGAATTGTGACGTTGGATTCAGCAGATATCATTGGACTAACCAAGAATTAAATCTCCTTCAATCTCCATATATGACATTTCCCCCCAAAAAATTCTCGAATTTGTACTCCGTTTTTGAGTCTTCGAATGTACAATCCTTTGAAGCCACGAACGATTAAAAATCACAAAGAAAAAGAAGGCGCGTTTCTCGATCTTTCTCCTACCTACATACATCCCGTCCCAGGTTCGCAACATTTTCGTAATCACGCTGACAGAGCTTTCAGAGTAACGATCGGCCGCGAGGGTTGCGAGAACGGGTTCAACGAACCCTTGTTTCTGAATCGCGGCGCCATAGCGACCCCTAAATCACGGCTGGCCATAGCGAATCGCTGCTATCGGTACTCTATCTTTCGTACAGCCATGGGAGAGGCGAGCTGCGTGCACGCAGCGCATTTTGCATCCGCGTATGCGTTCTGCACGGTGTAGGTGCGTGCAGTTGCGTGCCTGGCACGGGCTGCGGGAGCGGGCCACGCACCCTTTTCGATAGTCACGCACCAAAACAAACCCCCGTGCACCCCTCGACCGAGACTCTGATCACGGGACCCTGCTCTTTCGATCGCCTAACACACGCCCCTCGAGTTCGTCCGCCTCTCTATGTCCCGCTTATCGGCCGAATTTCTCGTCGTACCCTTGCACCCCTTATCGCTTTGCATTCTACAATATTCTGCATTATGATTATCGAAATTTCCAATTAAACACTGAGTAGCTTTATGAAATATATTCGAAATATTACAAACAGAAATTTCTTCGAATGTCAAACGCGAACGTGTAAATAGGTAGAGGTATTTCGACGAACGAACTCATTATTCTACGGTATATCCACCGAAAAATTCAATTATCGTTGACCGTAGCTGAACAACGTTGTAAATCGTATATTTAGAAGCGAAATTGGAATGGCGTAATCGCCAAATGTGACGTTATTTTCAGTCGAAGATTAATTCCCCGCAATAACGTAGAACGGCGTGACCTTTCCGAACGCCGACCAATTCCTTTTCTTTTCTCCTCTCCATTTTGGAGGCCTCTCGGAGTGTCGTCTCGTGCTGGGGGTCGTGGTGCTTTTCGAAACGAGGCAAGAACGGACAAGGACTGACGCGTATATAGGCGGCAAGGACGACGCGCCTGTGTCGGCCAATTTTTGCGGCGCACGCGAAAATTTACGACACGCCGTTTGAATATTACACGGAAGGTGAATATTTCACGGCGGTCTAAGTTCAAAGTAAGAGAGAGAGAGAGAGAGAGAGAGAGAGAGAGAGAGTGTACACGTCGCCGTACGAAATGTCGGCGTATCTTAAATCGGTCGTGAAAGGAGCTCTAGTCGTCCCCCTTCTTAGCTTAGAGAACTCCCTTCTTTGCGACTTGCTTCGTGTGTCCGCGTTCAAATTTACCCTGGCCTCCCTGAGTACCTGCGTTTTACGACTTTTCGTGAATCGTTTTAGTCGCCGTCGAACGAGAAACCAAACGACAAACATACATAGAGAGGCGGCGGCGACGACGACGCCAGCGTTTCTCCTAGACTACGACGCGACAAAGACGCGAGAATGACGATGGAGGCGGTGGCGGCAGCTCCAGACCCGATAGAGACGACGTTAACCGAACAAGAGGGTTGAGAATCAATTAGACGGCGAGTCACCGGAAGTAAGACATGTATGCTTCCTGACGCGCACGTCATAGCCCATTGTTCCGAGACGAGAGACTTCATCTTCTTGACATACGAGCCACCTGCACCCTCGTTGGGTTTCCTTCGAACTTGGTGTCTCTACGCGGCGACATCGACGACAAAGACCGCCTTCGAAACGCGCGGCTGCTGCCGACGACGATATTTACTTTGCTGTTGCTTACAACGGAAAAGTTGGAAAAAGGCTACTTTCGTACATCGACAGGACAATGTAAAACGAAATTTCGAAGATGAAGAAAATTACGAGCTAATACGCATTGCGAGATATTGAGCAAGGAAATCTGAGAACATTAATTGGGAAATCAATGATCTTATATGTTGTGTGAAAAATACTTTCTTTTCTCTTGTATTTTAATTGCTGAACAAACTGTTTCTGAAGAAATGTCTAAGATGGCTAAAGAGATTTATAGAGAAATCGATAGGGAAACTTGTTAGAAAAATTAATAGTGTAAAATTGAGCGATAGTTCATTGTATCGAACAATATCGTAGAACGAAGTTTCTTTTAGGATGGTAATATATTACCATTGAATGGTACATTACCAATAGAATGAATTGTATAGTTGGATAGATGTTCAAGATGGCTAGGAAAGATTTCTAGGAGAATTAATCATGTAAAATCGAACAATATTAGAAAATAAAATTTCTTGAAATGGCGATATGAAACTTAAATATCAACTTTTGTAAATTATACGTCAAAAATCAAACCCAATCGGTTGGAAATGTTCCAAAATCCTCTAAAATACTCCAAAAAAAAACAAATGTCAACGAGATTTAACGTAATACAATCTACATATGAAATACCATTTTTTTACATAAGCACAGCAGGTGTCTGGAAATACTTGCAGGCGACAATGTACTTTGCTACCAGTTTTAACGACGAGATGAAAAACAAGCTATATCCAGACACCGACAAAAGGATTCAAATTAAACTAGGCAAGAACAAGGAAGGAGAGTTGACTTATGGTTCACAGTTTCTCAAGGAACCCGATGAATCATCGAAAAATCCTCAAGGGGAAAAATATTCGAGTCGCCATTGAGGTGCCAGGATTTATTTATTAGCGGCTGTTGGGATCCCTTAAACGGTTCGATGACCGAGCGATCGTATCGCCGTTTCTGACAAATTATAAATCGTAACGAGCCGATGAAAGATCTTTCTTGCGGCGCCTACACGCGGAAAGAGTGGGACGCGTACACGCGCTCGTTCCCTCGCGGAGAATCGTATAGAAGCCAAGCTCTCTCATTAAGATCGAGACACACGTGAGCCATAAACGAATACACAAGGCTTTACCTAACGTCATATGGTAGGCGTTTGTCGGCCGTGGCGCCGAAATACGCCATTTTTTCGCTCGAGAAACAAGAAATAACCGTGTGATCTCACGTTCTACACAGCATTATACCAGCTGTTGCATTTCAAGCTTTGTATTTACCTTTCCCTTTCTTCGACGATTTTCCTCGTTTAATCGTTAAATGAGTCCGCGATGGTGTCTCGTTGTGACAATATAAGCCACTTGACAATAGTCGAGAGAAAAATCAACCCTTAGCGAGGTAGACAAGCGTGGTGATTCTGCCCACGCGACTCAGTTAAACAATGGGATAACGTGAAAGTACTATTATGGTAGCAACCAAATGCGATTCGCCCACCTGACTGCGTTCCACAGCTCGCTCACTTTTCGCCTGTTTGTCGCGCTCAGCCTTCCCTCTGTTGTTTATTGGCACCGATGGGCTATTAACGTGCCATTACCGACATTTACCGTTTCTTCAGACATAAATTATTTTAATTCGCTCGTTTCGAAACTGGGAACACTCGGCGAATTCTTTGATAAATGCATCTTTGGATTGACTCGTCGGGAAATTTCGACGAGTAATAATACGGCCGTCGTTAGAGAGAAAATTTGGATTTATAAATAGTTTCATCTTGTTTCGGTAGACGTTGGTACAATAAGAGAATGGGAACAATAACGCGAGAAATAACACAGCACGAAACGTTAGAGTTTAATCAAGTTTTCTTTTTATATAGCAGAAATTTTTAAATACTAGAAACGTAAAATTCGATAGAATAACCGAAAGTGAAGATAAAAGCTGGTAAACCTAAACGAACTCTTGGAATCGCTTAAAATTAAGTACCATCGATATCGTTTTTTTTGGTGTTGGTACCGTCAAACTGAATTTTCTTCAGCTTCAGAATTTTTACGGTTCTCCTTCTCTATTTTCCCTCTTTTCCTTTAATCGCGTTATACTAGATCTACCAACTGTGATTAACCAACACCGATATATACGTCGCCAACAAATAAATCCTAAGTCAAGAGGTTAAGCTAAATTGAAGCGCTCAAACGTTTTTCTGCAAACTCTATAATCCCTCGCTGTACGCAGTGATTTCAACACCCAACCACAAGTGTACAGTTGTATGATTAAAAAAAAGGGAGAGTTTTTGTATATATATACATATCATCCAGAGACAAGTATCGAGAATATGATAGAGCGAGAGATAGATTTTCCAAACTCTCTCGTCAATTAGTTAAACGTCCCCGCTCATTCTTCCCCCGTTTCGCGGGACGAGTGCCTCGATTGTTTCGCTCCGCAATTCGAAACGCGTTATCGACGTCGGTGCCTGGAATTGTTTCGTACAAACCCAGGGGTTCGATAACGGAGCGGACGTAGCTGGCCGAATTAGAACGGGGACGCTCTAGTATGAGAGGCAGACATGAAGAGAGAGAAAGAGGGAGTAAGAGAGACGATAGACACGATAACTATTCCATCACCGATTTCAATATTTTAGGCTCGATTTAGCCCTCTCTCCTCCCACCGCGTACTAATTTACTTTCGCAACATCGACTTTTCCGCGGCGGCAGCCATCAATCTCCATTACAGCTTCCGACAGCCATCGCTCTCGGGCACACCCCTTCTGTATTCGCCCTTAAGCACGTAATATCGTTACCCATTTTTGCATCCACCGTCGACACGCTTCCGCGAACCAGTCTCTCTCTACACACCCCCTTCTTTCCCTCTCTCTGTCGTTCACCATCTATTCGTCCCGTTCTGAACCGTTGTCTTTTCTTTTCTGGTGGCATCATTGGCTGCCAGAGCAGTTTCCAGAGCCCTAACGCGGATTACACACCGCTCTCGCACAATGGATCCCAAGATCCCCACCAGCCATCCCTAGGCGCCTCTTCTACGCTGTCTGCCTGCACTTGGGCTTTTAAATCTCCGGTGAAAAGACGGGAAAAAGAGTTTGTTTGTCCATGTGCAATGCGCGCGGACTTGTTCCACCAGCCAGTGCGCCGAGTTTTTTAATCGACCAGAAAGGGAATCGATTGTGCCACTGGGTCATTCTCCAATTCAAGGAAGAGACTTTCTGGCGAGATATACTCAGAGGAGGTTTGTAACGGCTACTGCGTTGATTTTGTAATCAGATGTTCCGTTTCGTGATTTCTTTCGGGTTTTAAGAAGTTCGAAGAGGTTCGAGGAGTTCTTAGTTACAAACGCGTTATTACTTCGCTGACCAACTTCCTCGCTTCCTAGAATAACTGAAGACTTTTTCGTCTGAACGATGAACTTTAAGCAAGTAGATTTCTGATTAGAAGCTCTGTTCAATTGTATTCGTGTAGGATGTAAGTATATCGGAGCGAATCGAACAGCTCTTGTAGGAAGCTAGGTATGTTTCATTTCACACTTGGCTAAACTTTGGATTCTTTAATTAAATTTAAAAAAGTAAAAGATGGAGAATTGCAGTGTATGCGTACCGAGACCTCGATTAACCCTTTGCGCACGCAGCGCCGCGGACCGTGTCGGGGTACTAATTACTTGTATAACGTGTAACTGGATCGCTATTTAAATTTCTTAATTAAGCAATTGAGTATTTTTGAGGAGTTTGACTTCGTCGTGCATCTTTTACGTTAAAGTACACGCAATTATCTCGTGTAGGAAAGTGAATAAAAATTTCAAGCTGAAATACATATCGTAACGTGATTGAGGGAAAATGAGGAAATTAAATTGCAGCCGTATAATGTATTTATGAATTCAAATTAATTGAAAAAAGGAACGTGACTCTGCTAAGGAGTTTTCAAACGAACGTTTTCTAAAATCAGTATTCACGTACACTACTTTTCTAAAAAAATTATAAATAATTTAATTCTATCAATTTTCCTCCGCGTCTCGATACAGCTGACCTGAATTATACGCCATTAATTCCTCGATAGCGATGGAAAATACTAAGAACGCAACTGATAAACTCGTACACAGTTATTTATGATTGAGGTGATGCTTTCTCGCCGTGAAACGTCATTTATTATGCTTTAGGATTACGTATGTGACATTGTGATATAAATTAATTGAAATTATGTCCAGATACTATATTACACAAGTTTTCGGACCGTTAGTAAAAATAAATATTTCGAATATTCATATTTGAAATATTTCGAACATTCCCGCCTGTGCCATGTTTTATGATTATTATATTATTGTCTTAATATTTTTCGAAACAACAAAGATCCTTTATCATCAACTTAATATTAAAAAGAAATATGTATAATTATATGATTCAATTCAATACTAGATTTACGTGATCCGACAATATGTCGGATTTGGAATTTTATGAACGAAATTACCGAAACCTTCATTACTATTTTCCCGAAAAATTTTGCCGACTTTTATCGATGGTATGATACGTAAATATATACAAATTTATAAGCAAGTTAATAGTATATGATCAAGTTGTTTCTAAATGAAATAAACCAACATTTCGAATAAAAAATTCCGGTTTTCGCTCGTTTGTCGTTTTAAGAAACGAACTAAAGTATCGATATAATCATACATTTTAGAATTAATCGATAATCTCGATACGGTACGTAAGTCAGACAATATGCTCGTACTAAATTGAATCTCTCGAAAATTTCGAGCGATTCCAGCCAGAAGAAAGAATTTCCTCGATCAACGCTATCTTCTTACCTCGTAGGTTGCCATTGGCGCACGGTTTCGTTCCAGATTCTGAATAACGCACGTCAGACACCACATCGTGGATGAGTGGGAAGCCGACGCGAGGAAACGATCGAAGAAAACGCGAACGGTGCATCTTCGGTTTGAAAAAGCTGAAGCTCGAAGAGGCGGTGAATCGATCACGCTACAAGGGAAAACGCGAGACTAAACATAGTCGATAAATTGTCGCGGTGGTGAAACGAAATATCGTCGAAAGAAAAAAAGAAAAAAAGAAAAGAAAAGAAAAACGTTCGTACACGTGCCACGATCGCGAATGATTTTTCGGTGACGAAGCGGGCAACGCGATTCTCACGTGTCTCTAAACCCGGGCCGCCATCTTGCTCGTCCACCATGCGAAGTGAGATCCCCCCACCAACGCACAACGTTTTGCCCCTCTTCCGATCTTCGCCAAGCGAACTTTTTGATACGCCAATTGCCGTGGCCCAATGTCCCCGCGAAAAAAAGAATTTTCAACCTATGGATCACAATTCTCGATACGATCCGTTCTTTCAACGTAACAGCATTATACGAAGTGTCGCGAATGGTCGGTGTCAATATGATACGGTGTATTCAGTAGGTGAGATAGATAAGAAAATTACGGCGTGAATTCGTACACGAAAATGTTTCGTTGATACGTTTGCTACTAGAGAATATATGTCAATTTTCATGACAGATTGATATTGTCTATATGTGATGCATCGTACAGAATTCATAGTTTGCGTATTTAATACATATTACGCATAGGTGCAAGCATAAATCCTATTACATAAAACTGATAAAAATATGGATACTAAATATACAAGCAAAAATAATACAAAGGACGTGGTAATGATTAACTGGGTTCATCTTTCAAATAGAAATTGAACTATCCTAGTTCATAATTAAAAGTTGAGTAAAAATCATAAGCAATTATTTTATTTTGGTATATACGAATTCGATGTGTCATACGTTTAATACAAGCGTAATACTGTAATTAAAAATGAAGTAATTCCAAGTATTGATTAAGCAATGATAAGTCTCTCTAAGTTAATAGATTAAGGTGTTAGAAGTTTAAGTTTCGTTCTTTATTAACATATTCGTGGTTGTCTTGAAACACGTGTAACACGGAATTACTTACATTTGCAAGATAAATGAATATACATATATTTTTATGCAAGATAATACTGCAATTCAATTCAGCATCCTGTTTATTATTTTCGATATAGCACTATCATCTAAATAGCAAAATACTGTGTCATTCTTGTCTTCGTTGTTTAATTGCACATTTCTCAACTGTTCTACAGAATGAATATATATAAAAGAAACAGAATACTCTATAAATACTTCCAATGAAAGTTGATTCAAACATCTATCACAACCAAAAGCTCGACTAAGTGATACGGAATAATGACTCACAACGATGACAGTCATATATTTATCAATCGGCCATTCTATACGGAACTATGAAACCAACAGTCATCATATAAAGCATTGCTCAATGAATCAGGAATCTTTGATCTCTTGTAACTAGACTATGTATATATTTGTGTAATTAGATACCAGTAAACAATAAACTATTCCACAGATCAATGTACCATTCGCTACATTAATTGATACAATTTGTAACGTTACTCTCGCGTGTTACAATTGCCTAAAAAGATCCTCGAAACGTTTTCTCACGTAATTTCGTATCATTTCCTGAATAGGTTGGATCAATTTGGCAGTAAATGTTCCGAGACACCCTGTACAGATAGGACATACACACACAGAGACATGTATACACATAGAGCACCGGCCATGAATCTCCAATTCAGATAAAAACGATAGAGCCGGGGACGGGACGGTGGTTTCGAGATATAACGCCGGGGATCACGGCAGGCGAGAGCCAAGCCCTGGGCGAGATAGCTTTCTATAACGTACGCGAGCGAGCGCGAGAAGCGGAACGTCCGTTTGTCCGTGGCGCGGAGAGCTCGCCCCGTGAATCGCAAAACGTTGCATGATTTTAATATCGTGCAGGATGATTCAGTTTCACATAGTCGACCGATGAGTCATACCACGTTCCTTCTTTAACCGCGTGTTATCACGCTCCGTTCCGCGCGCTTGACCAGATTTCGGACGCGTCAAGCATCACCACGTGGCTAACTGTACGTACGCACACGTCGATCGTGTCTTTTTTCATATCCTTTGTCAACCGTTTCTCCCGATTTTCGTCGAGAGATTCGGGAGTAATACGTATGGGAAGAAAATTGCGATTTTTAAAGCGAAATAATTTGAAAAATTAAGGCGGGAAAGAGATTAGGATAGAAAATTTTTGTCACACTTAAGAGTGACATGTTTGATTAATCAGAGGTCAAAGTTGGAAGAGGAATTTTCTCTCTCTCTCTCTCTCTCTCTCTCTCTCTCTCTCTCGTTCGTTCACTCTCGGGTCGTTTCACCTTGGCGAACGTCGACGCGATCGATCGCCAACGGGCGACGAATCGAGCAGACGGTCCGTAGGCGGTGCCACGCGCGCTCTGAACGCGTGGAAAGAATTTCGAACGTCGTAGAAGCTTCATTTCTTACAGCACGAATCGCGGACCCTACCACCGATCGTTTCCTGATCGAATTCTTGGAAAAGTCTTTGAACTTTGTATATGGGACGTATATGTATACTCTAGCAGAGAGACTTGGACTATGATATCTTCGCTACTTCTGCGATTTATTCATCCGGCTGATAGAAACTTGTACGCGTGCAATCATGTTACCATTAATATGTGGCAAATGCAACTTTGTTCTGACAGTAGAACAACTTGTTTTTCCATCAATTCCGCTATCTCCCAACGAATTACTCGTGTAGTGTCATTTAATACGAGAAATACACGTTACTTGTGTCATTAATACTTGTCTATCTACATTCGTTTTCTCCTCTTTTCGAAAATGTAGAACGTTTATTAGAAAAATTACGGTAATTATATCGTTCTGCTTGAAGCGGCTTAAAATCGTGTAGTACGAAAGACCAAAGAGGTGCCGCCGCGAGTTAACGTGGTTTAAACGAGTCGAGAAATCGAAATCGCGAGGAAAAAAAAAAAGAAAGAAGTGAAACACGACCTCGTAGGTATTTTCACGATAGACAGTGTACGTAACGCACGAGGGTCTGGCACGGTCGGCGTTAGACCCGTCACCTCGTGACATTTTTATCGGTCTGGAAAGATTTTCGGGTGTGTCAGTAGGCGCGCATGGTTAGGTGGCGACCAGTGACTCGTGCGTTCGAAAATAGAGGCGCCGCTTCGGTGGCACGCTCGAAGCCGACGCGGCGTTATCCGTCTTATCGCGAGGGCATTACGTAAGCCACTATGTCGCCCACGTCTTTCGCAGAAGGGGCTTCGTGCACGGTTGACGCGGACAAACGTTAAAAGACCAACGTAATAAAGCCACCGTGTATGCATAGAAAAGTGAGTCGAGAAACGGAAAAAAAAGAGAAAGAGAGAAAAAGAAAAAATAGAACAGAACGAAAAAAAGAAAGAAATAACGACAGTTAAGGTTATATTAGTGATACGCGATCGTGTTCCAAAGCGTTTCTACTGTTACCGTTCGTGTTCAGTGGAATTTCGCGGCGCCTTTGGGCCGCGTTCACGTGAACGCGATTTACTGCGCAGATTCCGAGTCACGCGGTTCTTCATTCGCGTACCTACGTCGCGCGCACGATAAACTTTTCTTTCTCTCTGTATACCCCGCCGTTGCTCTCGGACATCGAACTTTCCTTATCCCCACTTTGCGCGCCTTTAACCTCTTTCCATACGTATGACTTACGTTTTTGGTCCTTTTCCTCTTTCCTATTTGTCCATCATGTCCATAGGCCACGAAAATTCATGACGACGAAGTTTCTCCTCCACACGAGATTCCCGCCGTGCCTCTTTGTTTTTCCCCGTTCAGTTGGATCGTTTACTCGATCTCGCTCGCATTCCAGGTTATGTTTGTTTACGATAGTTCTTCACCTCGAGTTGCATTCCTTTTTCTCCATGACTTCGCACACTTCCAATTATTCCATCGCGTTCCGATTCTTCCGCACGGGTTATCATAGGGTAACCCCGTTGTCGCTGTCAAGTCCGTTGTTACCGGCTGAACAAATTTCCTCGCTCCATTCTCCGTTCCAATTGGCCCGTCCGTCCGTTCGTTCCTTTCTTTGTTATCGTCCTCGCCATTCGTTCCCACGGGGGAATTCCTCGATACCGTTTCTCCATACTTCACGCACAATTTGTCCATCTACAGTAGATGCAACGGGTATATTTCCCGATTCTCACCAACAGAGTCCGTTCGTCCGATTGGCGCGCTTCCCGTCGTGCAAACATACCGGTCGAGCACGCACACACATATTCCCCGTTGACCGTTCCTCTCCTGCTCGTGTCATCGTATCGACGATCAACATCGTGTACCAGTGGTCCCTGATCGCTGTCAATTTTCTCCAACTCGACGATGGAATCAACGAGGAAAGACGTCCCGCGCGTTACGGAACAAACAACACAACTACGTGAGAATCGCGAAAGTTGTGTGCGTGGTACACGAGCGTCAGGCGGCCCCGCGCGCGCGCACGTTTGTGTTTCTTCGCGTGTACATGTGCGTCTGTGTGTGAGAACACATGTACCGTCTCGCGTGCGCAGAAGCAAAGCGCGCACGCGAGAGACGCAGTTTAAGCCTAAGGAGAGAGCGGTGGCGGTGGCGGTGGCTCTCTCGTACTACACACTGGGTGGCCCGGGTTAGCGTACGGCGCAGTTAAAATGGCCGCGATGTGTGTGTTGTTTTCTCTCTCTTTCTCTCCTTGTCTCTCATACTCTTCTCCCCTCGTTCATATTTTTTTTTTTCTTTCTCTCCTTTCCCAGTAGCTGATGATCGTTGCTGCCTAGCAAACACACGCGAAGCGGCACGCCGCGCCGCGGCATCCTGGTTTGTATACGACGTGTGTCCATCTCATCCGGCGGCGGCGTGTGAAAATCGTGAACGTGGCGTACCGGCACATAATCTTCGTTGTCCGTTAATCCCCGTGGTGGTAGACGTCGACGATGATGATGGAGCGAGAGGCATCGCGAAACCCGGACAAAGAGGCGATTCGAGATGATGACACTTAAGAGTAGCAGACGCGCGCGAAGATCCGCGTGGGACTGTGCGCGCTAGCGTGAGTCGGACGCCGTGCACGTCGACACAACACACCAAGAGCGAGAGATGCGACGCAAGAACGCGCAGCGCCACGCTCGGCAGTCGCCGGAACTGCGAGGGTAAATAGCGCCCTGTTAAGGAGGGGAGGCGTATGAAGGGCGGGGTGGGGGTATTGGGGGAGCACGGAGTCTCGCGTACCGAGCAGTGTACGCCGCCACTGGCGGACGGGCTGAGGGGCGAGAGAAGGGAGGCAGGGGGGCCAGAGAACGGTGACGGGTAAGGGAGGAAGAAACCGAGGGAGAGAGAGAGAGAGAGAAATATATATACATATATATATATAAAGAGAGAGGGAGTGGAGGGGAAGGGGAAACATCTCAAGAGTGCGTCGGGCCAAGTGCGCGAGTGTCGTCACATCCGGTATTCGGGGTGGCGCTGTACTGAAACATCCATGTGTGTGCGTGCGCGATAAAAGCTGGCGTATACGCGTACGCACGCACGCACACGTAACGGTGGAGTGTTGTGTGTGTGCGTACGAGGCACGCACAAGAGGGTGGAGTGAGAAGCAGCGTAACGTGACACAACATTGGTCCGTGCACCGTGTACACGGAAAATTATGTGGCACAGGTCGCTTGGATTCTACCGATATGGGCTGTCACGTGAGACGAGCATGTGGCTCGTTTGCCCTCTTGAAAAATTCATGCTCCGTTTCCACGGCTATCGCGCCACACCGTGGACTTTAATACGCTTCGACGCTGGTAGTAATAAAGGATGGGATTCTGATTGTAACAGCGAATCAAACGGCTCGTGTGGCCCGGCAGCGTATTAAATCCAAGCCGGCATAGCTTGTAAACGGCGAGCGCGTGCCACGGAACACGGCTACCGAGTGCAACGAATTCCAAGCTATGCGGAAAATCATATTTTCTATGCTCGATGGTACTGTTACGTTGTTACGCGTGGACCTCTCGTTTCCGTTACGAATACCTGAACACACTGAACGCCGGCGCAAACCAATTCTTTTGTCATTAACACGAGTCCCTCTGACAGACACATTTTATTCTTCAAAGCACGAGATTGTTTGCTTTGTAACAAATATTAAACGATCAAATTCTTGAAGCGAGTACTCTTGAAACACGTAACCTTCGATAAATAAAAAAAAAAAAAAAAAAAAAAATACTGAGAAGAAAATAGAGCTAGGTCTTTCCGAAATATGTCACTTATATTTCGCGTTAAAATGATGTCTCTCGCGATATTGGCTCAATTAGAGACAATAAGAGGCGAAGAATAGCACGGGGTCGTTCTAAAAGTAGCGAGAACATCGAGCGTCAAACGATATGCTCTCGATTAAACTGGGATAAGGCAGAAGCCGCGAAAGATGTCTTTCCTTCTCTCTCTCTTTCTCTTTTCACGAAGAGGATGATCATTGTAGAGAAACGCCTTCGCTCAGTACGTCCCTGATTGTTACGGAATAGAGACGGCAGAAATAGCACCGTTCGTCGACATTCCTTATAATCCAACCGTCTGAACGTGGGGGACGCCAAGGGAGATTGTGTGTACGGGGCCACGATACGACCGTTCCGTTCCGCGTGTGCGTATCCGCGGCTTCTCACTATACTCTTCCCGCCGCGTACACAGCACGAAGAACTGGCCCAACACACACGAGCGTGTACTCGACGCGTATACATTCCGTTTTCCAGAATGAGCCGTACCAACACGCTCGTGTCGGCCAATTAGATTTGTTCGTGGCCTCCGTGGACTGGCAGCCGTGAGAACACGCGACTCGTTGAAAGCTTTCTTCCTCGACGCGCACACGCCTAAACGACGACCAGCGCCGCCACCAACGATACCGTATCCTCGGCTTCTTTGTTCACTAACTTAACACACCACATCGACGATATCGTTGTAACACTTTAAACACGCGTTATTAGTAATCACGATTATGAAACGGTTTTCACATAGGTTCTTTAGGTTTTCGCATATTCTTTTAATATGCAATTCCACGTACTGTGTTAACTCGTTTATCTAAACATTATGCTCGACATCCACAACAAGAGAATCAAATTATCTAGGCGAGTCTACGATTCGCGGAACGCTAATGACGCGGGCCGTGGCATCAGCGAATGGACTGACGCAAAGGCGAAAAGTCGACGAACGACTTTGTTGTGTTATCGAGGGAACGGCCTCGAGCGACATCGATTCGCATTAAAATACACGCTATCGGCAGAAAGTTTCGAGTGTGACTATTAAAGCAAATTGGTAGTTTGTTTACGATTCGGTTTGCAATGCAAATGCGGGAAAATCAATTGTAAAAGAGAATAAACGGTGCGGAACGTGTATGTTGGGGAATTACCTCATTTTTCACCACGTGGTATTTCCTTACAACAAAGAAAAAAAAAACGCGGAAAGAAAGAAAAAGAGAAACATTCCTGCTTCGAAAACTTTCCGTCGATAGCGTGCATGAGCGTTATTATACACGTATATAATAACACGTAGAAAGGCTCGCATAACAGACAACACACGTTCGGGAGTCACGTGGCGGTTGACGTCGCGACGATGCAGCATTTCATTCACGACGATCGATTTCATTAGTGAAACGTCGACGTTCCGCCTCGGCGAAACCTTTGAATCGACCGACGACGACGACGACGACGACGACGACGTTTCCTCGTATCGTGGAATAATTTTCCAGCGACATATTGATTTATCTGGTTGGCCGCGGGTGCACGCCCCCTCCCCGTCCTCCCCGACGATCATCGGCTACCGATGACGTGCGCCGATAAGCGCCACTGACATTTTCGTTCAGAGAGACCGAAAAGCCGCTACGGGTAACACACACGTACACACACATATACGTATATATATCCCACTACGCGGGTATCGTTTTCCTCCGAGCTCCGTTTATTCTCCGCGTTTATTCTCGTCGTCGATGAACGACCTCGGGCCTCGTTTCTACGTAGATAGGTCACGTGACACGTGTGACGTTTACGTTGCAGTTTCCTCACGTGTTCTCAACGAACGTCACGCGTCGTCGGTGCCGTCGATTGTGTCCGTTTGCCTATCTTTTTCTCAATTGAACCAGAGACATGTGGTGGCGCACCGGTGCACAGGTATGACAAACAGGATGAAAATTGAAATGGTACGAAGAGGAAAGAGATAGTAAAATGATGTTCGAACCGTACGAATAGTTTCTCTCTTTCTTTCTCCAATTGAATTAATTATTCGACGGTTGTCGTTATTACGTCAAGCATCACTGTTGACTTTCGACTATGGAACGTAGTATGCAACGTTGTAATACGTGGATAATTAGTGCAGAGGTGACGCGACATTCTTTTACATCTTTACGCAGTTTAAACGATACTCTCCGGTGGTACAAATATTTCTACTAGATCGTTGCAATCTGTATTACAATACGATTCGCGTTCATTTTTCCGCGATACCGCGATTAGAGGAGGAGGGAAAGTATAGAAGGTTACATGGTTTCGGTGTCTTCGAGAGAAGGAAATTTTCTACCCAGCCAGAGAGGCGGGCGGCGTTAAAGCTCGCGTGACAGATAGCAATTTTGAGTCCATTACGCGATTGAACGTTAAATTGGTATCGAGTAGGAAGCAATAAAATGCCCAGAGATACGTATGACGCGTTATCAAATGCGGTGAATAAATCGTGTAAAATGCGTCCTACTATGTTCGACTCGGTGGTCTCGAACGAACTCTTCGGGTGCACTTTTAATTTTCGACAAACGACAGACCCATCCTCCGTCGTTGATCGGAGGATGGTATGATCCCATGAAATTTTCGTTAATTATAGGGTATATACACATTGTACACACACGTGTACACAACCGATGAACCTTTTAAGCTGTTAATTTTCAGACGTCGGAAAAAAAATCAGGATGGCTCAAAGAAGGTACACCTGTGAAGGAAGATGATAGAAGAGGAAGCAATGGCGGGGATCGACGAGGCTTGAGAGGACGACGTCAGAGACGAGGATCCGACGATTGCTCGTTGGAACTTTCGCGTAAACATGCTTTGAGATTACTTCCCTAACACTATCGAGGGAATTATCAATTAGAATTAATTAGCAATTAAGCCAGCCGGCGGACCAACTTACCACGAGTTGCCCCGACGACGAGGACGACGACGTTTGAGGAGAGAGAGAGAGAGAGAGAGAGAGAGAGAGACTTTAGAAGGAATCGTCGACGCCGGATCAACCTGGCAACGGCGTTCTCTCATTCAACTGGATTTCGCCTCGAGATTTGCTTAAGCGCTCTCCTTACAATAATCGCTGAGAAATTGTCTAGCGATACACTCTACTGGTTTCTCTTTAACGAGCCGTAAAATCCAGAGGAAATCGATCGACAGGTATATTCGAAAAATTGAACGAACTTCTCGAAGAAGAACACGAGGAAGATGACCTTTTGTCAGTTTTAAATTGTTTAATTACATCGGGGTTTTCGACTGTCCACTTACTGACACAGATCTATTTTCGATAAGAATTTTCTGATTGTATAAACGAAAATTCATGTCCTTTTCTTTTAATCCGATTAATTTCAGTAAATAATCATGTGTCTTTGTATACTTTTGTTGTGAAATTTATGACTCCAGAAATATATATTTCATAATTTACCTTTATAATCTGCCTAATAATGTACAAAAATGCTTCAATAAAGTAAAAACACTTTTCTGATCAAAGTATCGTTTCACCTGTCATCCTCAATTAAGTGAAATAAACGTTTGTTCGCTAATGGGAACGTTTACCCTTACCTTTGCCTCTACCGCGTCATTTCAGGGATAAAGAAGAAAAACGAAAAGCAGTTTGTAACTGATCAATTTCTGAACCGAGCAGATCACAAGAGGATGCTATGCCTGTCCGTCCAGCCTCAAGTCATTCGGTATTCATCGCGAGAGTCATAATTTCTCATAGTGCAAACAACCGGTTTCCCCGTAGGTAAGCCAGTGGGTGACTCACGAATTTTCTCGAGATTCCGCGCCGCGGACATGTTTACAGCCGTGCAATATCAAAGAGTCCGCGAATAGAGATTCGCGGTACCTCGACGTGGCCTGTTGCCTCAGAAAACTGAAATTCAATACCTATGATCTATGTGTAATAACACGAACGCTTCTAAGCGAACGTAACGCAAGGTCGGTACTGAGCGAACGATGAGGCGAACATTTCCGCGTAGTACACGGTGATTCACGAATTTCCACGCTAGTTATCCGCCGAGCGGCGCCGCGATACTGAAAGCCAGCACCTCTCGAAGTGAAGCTGAGCAGCTTCGAAATCTTTTGTTCGCGAACGGTTTAGTGAATCATACCAGTAGCGGGAACGTATAAAACGAGAAGCACTGATAGCGTCGTTGACGTCCGTCCGCAATGATCCTTCTTATCTGGCCAGATACACCTCTTCGCCATTGTCTGGATGACGCGAGTGCTTACGTTCGTTCGCGGAAAAATATCGTGACGATTGTGGTTAGTAACCACTCCTCGTTGATTATTCTCGAAAGGTGCCAACGAGACCGAGAATGCGGATAGTTCCGATGAAAATGATAATACGTTATAGAAGTAGAAATAAAACGTTTCTTGGGAAAAGATGAAGGCACGTAGAGCGTGTGCGACATGAGGAGAGGAAGAGGTCTTGAACTTGCCGCGAGGCACCGAGAGGGAACATATTGCTGCCGCGTAGCACCGCGGCTATTCAAAGTGGGGTGGACTCGGTTTCTCGGTGACACCAAGAAAGAAAGAAAGAAAGAATGAGAAAGACAGACGAGAGAGAGAGAGAGAGAGAGAGAGAGAGAGAGAGAGAGAACGAAACAAGCGGACGAAGAAAAGTCATGAACGGGCAGAGCAGTATGGAGGAGGACATCAGGGACACCAGAGGGAAAGAGAGAGAGAGGAAAGGGAGAGAGTATTTTTAGCGGTTACACATTGTTGTTGACTGCTTCTGGCGACATTGAACCGCGGGCCCGCGAGAGAGAGCAGCCTGTAAAGTAACGCAGCGGTGGCCTACGCACGCTCCGACACGCACACGCACATGCCCTCTCGCGAAAACATCTCATGGGGTCGCTGAATGTGAGCCCAGAAATCTCCGTAACTTTCATTTCCGACGTATTACCGACGTTTCTTCGGTGTTTTATATATTCAAAACGAATTTTCTTTCGCTTGTGTTATCTACGGATATTATCTACGGTGTCAGATAAATTAGACTCTCCATTTTGTAACGCCTCGTACATCCCCGGCTCGAAGGTGTAACGGATACTTTTTGAAACGTCATTTTCAATTACCTAGAATTCATCATTTATATGTACTATTCTGAAATTTTATATTCGAAACATATGTTACCTGTAATCGTCGGTTCACGAGACTAAACGTGTCTGGAATGCAACGTACACTCACTATCGAGGCGCCATCCGCGTATCACACAATCTCATAATCGTCTACAATTTATCATTTCCACATTTTCCCGAATTTCATAATCAAAACTACTCCTACCTTATCTGTATTATCTACGACTATCATCTACGGCGCCAAACGACAAATACGTTCCATTTCGTCACAGCTGCATTCACACCCCCACCCCCCTTGGCACTATGTAACACATTTATCAAGTACACGCACACGCACACACACGTACCTACCAAAAATATCACACTTTCGAGCCCTACTATCAACGTATCCCATAATTTCGTATACAAAATTACTTCTACAGTTTATCTACGTTACCCATGACTATTATCCATGGCGGCGAAACACATAGACTTCAGACGTTCCGTCACAGCTGCATTCACATCTCCCATTTTCAAACGCAATTACGAAAAGCAATAGCGAAGAGAAGAGGACATTATCGAGGCTCTATCGACGTGTCGTGTGTAATTTCGACTCTCTGTTGCGTTTCGTGCGCGCTTGTGACCAAGCTGACCTCGCACGATACGATTCACGCAGCATGGCGGGTCGCGACCGTTTTCTCAGATAACGAATTCATTCACAAGCCAGCGGCGATGATTCAAGCTAGACCTTCTGTCTCTGAACTATAACGAATCCGACATGTTCTTTTTAATTCGTCCCGAATATTACCGCGACGTACAGAAATTATTTAAATTACGTTCGGAAGAAAAAAAAAAAAAGGAGAAAAGAACGAAAGGAAAGGTTCACGGCGCGTTTTGCATTTACTCGTCGGTTACGAGGTCATAACGCATCGATTGACAAGGACGCATTGGCATCGTGAGTCAGGATCTCTAACGTGTTATTGGAATTTTTCCGAATCATCGAGCAAACGTGCGGTATTTTCTGCGTGAATTCTTTCCTCGCGAATCAACGCGCTCGCGTTCTGCGCGCATCAGAATCACTCCGTGGAAACTTCGACGCGTCCTGCGCCACGGGACGCGCGCGCCGTCGCGAGAATTTCCTTTGTCGCCGAGCGACAAGAAATCGAGACGAAACTTCTCCGAACACCGACGTGTCTCATTTTTATTTTAAACAGAACACGACGACAATCTCTTTCTCTCTCTCTGTGATAACCAGTTGCGATACATTCTTTCTTCTTCTTATCGTTGAAAATTGTCAAATATCTGTGACACAAAGCAAAGGAACGCGTTACTCGAGAATCCTAATGGTATGCACGAACGAGTGTCTCGAAATTTACAATTTCATCCTTCGTCCCGTATGTTTTCCGTTTTTCCAAAGCTATCGCTTATCTGCAGCACACGAGAGAAAGAAAAAAAGAATTTCATCCCTGGTCTCTCATTTTCATTCGTACCCCTATTCCCCATCTTTTTTAATTCACACTCCGATTCACATATGCGAACGTGGTACGTACTATGTATGCGAGATGCGTAAAGCTTGGGACCACGCGGAAAGAGGAATATTCGTAGCACGATAAAGGAGGCAAAAGGTACGATAACAACGAGAACAAAAGAGAGGAAAAGACAGAGAGACTTTCTCTCTTACTCTCTCTCTGGTCGATGCATCCTAAATGACGCAGACGCCCACACGTACCGACGTGTACACCGACGAACGCAAACATCACTGAAATTGCTGTTCCTCAACGCGTGCCTTTACGGTTTTACACAAAGCGAGAGACTTCTCTGTCATACGGTTAAATGAAATTGCTCTGTGTGACGCAAGACACGTTACGATCGGCAAGAAGGCCGCTGTCGTAGGTGAAAATATTGAATGGACTATCAGTCAAGAGTTCTACCGACGAACGCATGAAAACCGTATGAGAGTGTGTCTCTACATGCGTCATTCAAACGGCAATAAAGTATTCCAAGAATGGTATATTGCTACAATAATAGCACGTGTGAATGGTTTACTCACGTCATCGTGCGCTCCGTTTCGCTGAATACACGATCTCGTTGCGCTTAGATAAACTTACCTGCAACAGAGAACGAAAAAGTCATTCATTAGTTGGTTTTGCTAGGTATGTTGGTTAACGAGAGAACGTGCGATCGACATCGTTAACCATGGAGTGGTTTTTATTTATTGGAAGCGTTGTGTGTGGTATTGCGATCTTAGAGAGAGATGAATTCATTTCGTTCCGCTAGCAATTAGAATGGACTGTTTTAATTTGTTTCTAGAGGTGTTGCGATTGTGTATGGGAGAGATTAAGGGCAGGTACTTTGTGGAACTGTTGTGATTATCGTTTAACGAAGTAACTGAATATTCTTCTTTTTATTATATAAAAGAAGATCATTAAGAGAATTGTTCATTTTTATAACGGAGAAAATAGATATACGTTTTAACGTTGATTGTAGTATTTTTAGATTCTAGAGATTTCTTGATGACAATATAATGGGTACAGTGGTACATTAAAAAATTATCAACCGAACAGATGTCTAAAGGTTTATGAAAGAATCGCTTGGGGGATACTGAACTAAAACTGAACGATGATTCGTTATATTAACGAAATGATGGAACACAGTTTCGTAGAAGTAGAATGTAAAAATAAAAATATCGTTCGATGAGAATGATACGATAGGAAAAGGTAGATAACGTATCAATATCGATTCTAAATCGTTTATCGTGTTAAAAATTGAAGTCTCGCTTACTGCAGAAACCAATTTTAACATAACCCACGTATCAAAGTATCTTTCAATTTTTGCTTTCCCCGATCTTTTAACCAAAAAACACGGGCGTTTTTTACAAATTTAAAAATTGTTCTTAGACAATTTCCACGATGCTTCTTTTTCGTAAAAAATATAGCCGATGCGCGACGAAGAATACTTTTGAAACATACCAAAGAAAGCGGAAGTCTTTCAATACGCATTTTTCGACAATTTATACAAAACTTTCGAGTGATTTTTAAGTTAAATCAGTCGTCATTTTGACGTAGAAAATTAATTTAGCAATTCGTTAAATTTCTATAAGCGATTTATTTCATCCTTTAGGGAGAATGTTTTCATGCAACTGTTTGCACAAAAATTGCACCCTCTTAGTACACTAATGGAACTACAACCCGTTCATAATAACAATAATAATAATAATAATGAAAGATTCCTCGAGTACTAATCATCCCTTCCTTACAACCCATAAACCTGAGATATATATCACGCAACCAGAGGCTACAATCGACCTACATGCATCACGTTCTCGAATCGTTCAATTTACCCAATCTCGATGTCGGCCGGGTCAGATATAAATACATCTTGGATACTTCGAACCCTCCCCAACAGGAGTAAAACGTTTCGTGATTCAGTCTGCCACTCTGAGAACGTTACCACCACGAGAGGAAAAAGAAAGCTTCTCCAACGGTGCATTATTAACTGTCGGGGCTATTTGTACGGCTTTTCTTTTGCGCATCGACACGCCCGCATTCGCGGAAGAGGTCGATTTGGCAGAGGGCATCGTTTGGCATAGGCCACAGGCCGGGCAGCGCCAGATTGTCGCGATCAGGACAATGATCTCGGCTAGCTGGCTGCTACCCCAGCCCTAACACCCGAAGATCTTTCTGTCGATCCTACAAAAGCGTCACGAAAATGCACGGTGCCGCAGCACCTGGACCTTGAATTCATCTTGGCCCGCTTAGCCTCTCTTTCTTTCGCTCGTGCCGTGCTCTCACGTGTACACAACAAAAATGTGTGTGTCTGTGTGTGTGTGTGTGTGTGATGGCAGGCCTGAAGGGGCCCGCATCTGCCACCTTGTGCCCGCCGCGTGTTTCGCCGGTATCTTGACTCGCTTGCACCGATAATTGCTCGATCCACATTCGCGATTTATCCTCGTCAGCCGTTTCAGAAAACGCGTCGAGTTTCTCTTCGGTAGCGCGGAACGCACCGTGGCTAATTAAATGCTCGTCAAGAAAAGAAGGGAAAACGTAACGATCGTTCAACACCGATCCTAACTGATATATATATACTCGTTGGAGGACGACGACGAACGTGTGCTTCTTCAGCGGCAGGGGGGTAGCAGGTGGAGAACCAAGGGTATTCACGAATCCTCGAGAAACGTCTTTTACAAGCGGCACGCGTCCGCCAGTCTGCGCAATAGCGTGTAATTTATCTCTCTGCTAGTATGAAAAGCAAATAGATATACGATCGATGAGATAACGAATATTTGTAGCTTGTCTAGTATAGAGAATTTCTACATGAATTTGCGAAAAAAGAAGAGCTACGAGAGATCTGTATGTCACGACTACGTAGCGTTAATATGGCGTATTGTAACCGTATCGGGGGAATCTGACTCTTGACACAGTTTTAAAATACTCGTGAAAAGAGTGAAAAAGGGTGTCTGGACTGCGATAATCGCGTAGGTGGTTTGGCGGGAAACCACGGATTAATTTAAAAGCAGCAGGAAAGAAGAGAAAGAATCAGGAGGATCGCAAACGAACGAGCAGCTTAACGTCGAGTGGTTCTAGGTGGTTGAAGGTGGTGAAGTGAGCGAGGGAGAGGACGAGTATATAGCAGAGGCAACAGCAGAAGGAGGAGGAGAAAAAGGAGGAGGAGGACGAGGAGGAGGTGGTGGTGGAGGAGAAAAAGGTAAAGAAAAAGGAGGATAGGATAGAAGACAGGATGAAAGAGAGAAAAAGAGAGGCGAAGAGGAGGAAAGGCGGAGGCAGGGAGGCTTAAGCAGGGGGCAGCAGGTGATGCACCAGGTGGAGGACGACGGCGCGTGCGCCGTTTTGCCCCCCGCCTTCCGGTCACGTGCCTGAGCCTCAACCCCTCACCCCCACCCATTCTCTGCTCTTCGCGGAACTCTCTTTTCGTTTCTCTTTCTATCGTCTCTCCACCTCTGTGAACAGAGAACTCGACACTTTGGATTTCTTAATACTCGAGCGTAACCGATTCAACGAGTACAACAACGAACGTATTCTTTTCTTTCGTTTCTTTTTTTCCTTTTGTTTTTCCCTTCTTCTCGCGTCGAGGATATTTAGAAAGTTCTACCGATCGTAGAAAACAACGGGAAAACGATGTTTTTCAGTTGAAAGTAAGGAAAAACATGTTATTCGTTTATGATTATATTATTTTGGCACGGGCATTTAAAGCGCTATATTTAAAATACCCACCGCCTCGCTTTTGTTTCGCGGGAATCTTGTTTTGCCACGTGTGCCTTGGCAAGAAACGCCTCTTCTCGTTTCGAGAGCTGGCGGAACCGACAGATGTCGGCCAGAAAGGAGAGAAAGGTGCACCGCGACAGAGTAGTACACTTTGTACAATTGTCCTTATACCGTCGATTATCTTTTGTATTTATTTCAGCCGACTTTTATTGCTCTTCCTCCTTATCCAGTTTCTCTCCTCTTCTCTTCTCTCCTCCGGAGAAGGCACGAAGGGCGAACGAACGGACAGGAAGTCAGATAACCATCGCGACCCTAGCCGCCTGCCGTCTTCAAGAACCGAGTGCTCTGTTTGAGAGATCCCTTTGACTCTTTAGGGATCCACTCACCGATTCTTCTTCTTCTTCTTCTTCTTCTTCTTCTTAACCGGAAGAAAAAAGATATTTGCCCTGGTGCAACGATAAAGATAC
Source organism: Anthophora plumipes (assembly GCA_951804975.1). NCBI lineage: Eukaryota > Metazoa > Arthropoda > Insecta > Hymenoptera > Apidae > Anthophora > Anthophora plumipes. The sequence goes on along the minus strand of OX638112.1, from coordinate 25,587,658 downwards.
AAAATATAGGTGAAACGCTTTTCTGTAGCTACAAACATTTCTCATTTCTCGTATCCTTTGAACAACAAACACTTTGGTGTAATAAAACAATCCTAGAAGACACGTCGCAACGGTGGAAGAATAGTTATGGGTACAGGCGGAGATTATGCAATCCTTTGAAAGATAAACAAGTGGAAACAGGATCTGCGGGGACGATGGTTTATCTGGCGCGTATCCACGCGTGAGTCTCCGAAAATTCGTGGAATGCTTAGTGCTGCAACCGGCTGACGAACGTGCGGTATACACGTTGGCCATGATACCAACGTGGTTGTATCGGATGCCTGAATCTTTTTGTGCTTAGCTCGTGTCTAGTCGCAGACGAAAGAAAATACTGGCCTGAGATAGAGGTTGGAAGATAGGACTATGACGTCCGATCTGTTGGGATCTACTTTTGATCACTGTTCCATACCGATCTCCGTAGATCTTTCGAGCAATTTAATCGTTTCGCTACGATAGAATCTAACTAAATTCTGACTACGTTACAGTGTCTTATGTGATTATTAATCCTCTATGACACCAAGTGTGCAAATTAATATGTTACCTTTCTTTCATAAACTTCAATGTTTATCGATAAAAAATCAAATACAATTTTAATTGTTCAGAATAATCTCCATTTTTTACAACACCCTTTCCCATTTATTAAGTAACTCCTTTGAAACAATATGGAAGCTTTTAATCGATACAGTTATCCAGACTTGATGAAATAGGGCATCGAATTAATTTCTACATTAAATATATTCTATAATTCTAATTTTATTTGTTTACTGTTGCAATATTGCATTATATTGTTTTACTATTACATTATTAGTAATTAATTTCCTTATAATAATTATTAATTTTTCTTCTCATGAACAAAAAAAAAATCGAGTTATAGAGGGTTAAGATATCCTCGTTTGTCGTTAATATAAAACAGTAAAGATAGTAAAATTCATCGTTTCTTTAGTATTCGTTTTATATACACCGTATATTACGTTCAATAATCTTGAGTATCACGAAGCAGATAGCTATAATCTCCCTCGGTACAATCGTTCTAAGAAATATAGTATGATCATAAACTGAAGCATTAAGCGGCGACAGTGATTGATGCAGCGACAAACCAGGATCGATACACGGCATTTTACGTTCTCCGATTGGATCTGAATCAAAGCTAAGATATGACACGATCCTGCCTAAGATTTTGATCCCTTATCTTAAGTTCCTATCGATTCTCTTGTCGATATTCTCGAAACATGTAAACTTCGACACTTGACTAATCTTACAACCTCTCCCTATATTTCTTCCACCGAGTATACTAATCTCTTTACGGCGAATCTTCGACACAAAATTGATGATTCTCAAGAAGAATTCAGGCAACCATGGTCGTGGGCCTTCCGCAACGCATCTGTCCGTGCAGGATGCGGCGTCGTTCCTTCCAGAAGGGGGTCGATAGGTCGAAAGTATCCCGAAAGAAGCCAACTCACCTTTTCGTGGCTTCTCGGTAAATATACTCGGCATGGTAAGCTCCGTTGTGTGCATCTGTGTGCGCCCGGTGCACGGCCACGTGCCACGTGCGAGTCAGCTGCAATACGACGGAGGAGAGGTTTGGGTTCTTCTCGAGCCCGCGTGTGCACGAGCAAAGGAAGCTGTCTATGGTCGGGGCCCTCCTTTGCCGATTTTATCGACGCCATCGAGACAGCGGCATCGCGACGAGCAGCGGTTCCGAAAAACTCAGACGAAAAGAAAGGAGGCTGATGAGGATATACGTGTATACACGAGGTTTAGGAAACAGTCGGATATACAAGCGTGGATAGGAGACACGAAAACAATGAAAAATGTTCATGTCAACGTGTCTTATTTTACCATGTTTCCTAGTTTCCGCGGATTTCAATTTACTGAATTGTCATTTCTGAGATCACTGGAAAACAATTGCACTCATACGCAACAGATTTGACATATAGTCACTTTTGTTAATATTTAGACGCTACTTAAAGCAGAATCAATTTTTTAAGATTGGACCAAACGACTTGAGCTCATATACATGTCATCTAGTAAATTGTTAAACAAAGAATTAAATAGTAGGATATCGTCTAAAAAGAGAACTTGAAATGACGTTCTGTTCAAAAAGATGATATAAAGGGAAGCCACTACAGTGGCGTGATGTAATTAAAAGATTAAGATAGAACAATTCCAATCCTTTTCGCGAAAAATAAAGTCATCCGTGGATTCAAAATTGAAATGATAAGACAGAAGATTTTTTTTTTTTTCAATCAAATATCCTAGTCATTGATAGAAAATCGCGGAAGGAAGTTAGAGAGGTAGAAAAGTAGATGTACAAATCCACAGAGCTCAGGCTACCTGCGCCGCCTAATCTAAATTTCTCGATCCCACCGAACGGCGGCGGTGCACCCCGCAGCGGAGCGCGCAGCACACGACAGGAGAAATGGTGGGGGCAGGAGGGGGATGGGGGCGATCGAGGAAGAAAAAGGTGTACAATGCTACGAAATCACTTCATCGAAAGCCTCGGCAGATGCTACCCACGAGGTGTGTGTGCAGTGTGCCTGAAGAAAGGGAGCGAGACCACGATGGATCTCTGCCTCTCGTTTCTCTCTCTTTCTTTCTTTCGTGGCACACGCTCGCGGCTCGAAACCGGGGAAAAAATGCATTAATTTCTCTGCGCTGATAGGCCGAAACAGATGTCCACCGAGAGAAGGGACACGATTCTCCTTCTGCGGCGCACGTGCCACTTTCTTTCGATACATTCAGCCGACCAAAGGTACATATATATGTATATGTATATGTATCGTGAGGTGTACGTGTATCGTGATACTTTACGATACGTTTTGTCTCTTACGTAATGCGAAAAGTTGGACGTTAAGGCGCAAAAGACTCGGCGCGTACGTTCGAGGAATGTTAAGAAGGACGAGGTGGTTGAAAAATGTCCAGAGGATTACGACGCTGTACAATTGCTTCATTAAAATAGGAATGCAGTTCCTATGACACAGAATGTATAGACAGGCGAGGACGGGTTTAGGCGACGTGATAAAGTGAACGATGCCTGAAATCGTCACGGATGCTACGTGATCCGCGTTCGACGGGCCCCGTTTAAGCGTAAAGTGCCATTTCACGCAGGAAACAACTGCCCGTTACTACCGCGCTGAATTATCATTTTATCCTCGTTTAACTGCGATTCCGGGCGAACAGCTGTCAGGACGTTGCTGCGGCTTCTTATACGCAACACGGCCGATCGATCACGTGATATCGACGGGTCTCGCGCGATGAGATAACATGCGGGGGGAAAGAGAGAGAGAGAGAAAAAAGAAGATCAACTGTATCTTTATACGTGTATATATACAATATGGTAAACCTTCGTGATGATCAATGGACATCGAGTCCAGAGAAGCGTCACGAGTGTTTACGTTTCAGTGTTGAATAAGAGGCAACACATGTTGTCAACTACAGAGATGGGCGAATAAAATGATATACTAACTTGGTTGTACAAATTGTAACATGATTGTATTGCATTAACAAATTTAGTATATTTTTAAATGTAAAAATGAAAATAAAAATATGTTTAACAATTTAGTATTTCTTTTTTTTTGTTTTTTTTAACTGTAACATTCGAAGTAGACAAGTTTATGCAACGATGTACTTTCAACGTGTTAATGCACTATCTAACTGATTTTGATAGGGATTGTTTCAGCTTTTCACTAATATCACGAAGAAAAGAAAACAATTCTGTTTAATCCATCACCGCGTAGCCAAAAAAATCCCACCGAACAATACTAAGATCCTAGAAAGCGTTCCATTTTCGCCTCGCGTCTCGCCAAAAAACGGTTATCCATTCCCCAAGCGAAACAACGGCCGCTTTTCCGTAAACAAAAACCCTTTTCCTTCCGTATTTACAGAGCGGTACAGCTGTACCAACGATGAGCGTCGGTTGATTCGAACCAGGAAAGCTGACCCACAGGTTGAACCGAGCATTCTATACCTAAAATTCTCGTGCACCATAGTCTGCTCCAAATATTATCCCGATCCCCCCTGACTGTTGTAGAAGTGAAAGGGTTTTGGGACTACGACGTCTGTTCCGCTTGAATTATACATATATGCGTATCGAAGAGGAGGAAGAAGAAGAAGACGAAGAAGAAGAGGACAAATAAGAATAAGAAAGAGACAGATTCGAGCAAAAATCTAAGGAGTGAAGAGAAGGGCCAGGAGGGAGGAGAGGTCGAGGGCCCAAAGGAAACACATGCCAGGAAGGCTCGTGCCACGACGATCTAAGCCGTATCTCGTGAGGTTGCAGCTGCCCTGCACCACCGCCGCAAATTGCCTCTCCCTCCCCCCACAAGCTTACAGAGTCCTCCCCTTAGCCAACACCCTTGTTGGCTGCACGATATAGCTGAGACACCAAGTTGAGACACCGAGAGGGGCCTGACCTCTTTAAAACTCATTTCCTCTAAAATTTTTCGGTAATTTTTTTAGACTGCACTTTAAAAATAATTCTACTTTACTCTCGTGAAGATCATTTTCTTTTTTCAATTTTACACGATTTTTCATTAATCTCCAGATGGGGGTCTCCCGCGGTGCAAGCGGGAGATATTAAATGTTCGTATTTTAAAAATAACCCCAGCTATTTTTATTTTGAAGAAAATTTTTCTTTTTCTAATTTTGTACGATTTCATCCTGCAGTATTAACTAAAATGGAAAGCTTGGCATTCTTCGATCGAATTTTTGCAAAAATCCGTGGCACCAAAACGGCTAATTTCCAAATGTTGACCGTGACAAAAAGTAGGATATCAAAGGATATTAAACATGTTTAATAAACAGGGCTTTTAAAATTTCAAAGAAATATATTGAAATACGATACTTTCAAAATCACTGAAAACAGTTACTTCTACGTCAACTAGAAAACGTAATTCACAAAATACAATATAAAATGTTTGTTTAATAACGATATCATAAAGATTAGAGAACATGTTAGATGTTTCGTGCAATATTCTCGACAGCAAGAAGGAGGTTTTTCAAATGGGGTCAATGGAGGGAAATGAGTTAAAGCGAGGCGAATATGAACAAGGCACAACCACCATGGCCAGCAGCTTCTTTTTTGCTTGGCTTGGATCGTCTCGAGCCACCGTGGGGCCCTGCGCGCGCCTCAGGATACCAAGCGCTCGAGTGGCTGTAAGCGTTGCATCGCCTCGCGAAAAGTGGGGATGAGGCCCTGAGGAAGGGAACGAGAGGGGCCCACGGGGTCCTGGTGCGGCGTGCTTCGCACCTGGAGCCCCTGGATGGTACGCAGAAACTCGTTGGTTCCTGTTCAATCGTGTCGATGAGGAAGAGACACGTCGAATAGAAAAGGATATTATGCGTGATGGAAGATTTTTGCAAGAGATGTTCGATCGTACAACCAACCGAATAATATCGTTATGAAAAACAATAGAATACATTTTTCCAACGCTAATTCCGGAACCTGTACCAATTCCTCTGATACCATAAAACAGTTCGACACATCCTGATTCACCATCTTTTTTTTCCCCTTCTGAGTTCTTCCTCAATTTACTCTAATTTTTCAAGCCTCTTTCACCCTTACTTTTTTTTCTTTCGATAATTTCTTCAAATATCCAATACGTGTACCAACATTTTGCGATTTTTTACTTTTACCTTCATCGATGTTCAATCAATCGGCACACGCTATCATAAATTAAAACACAAATTAGCCTGACTATGCTACAAATACTTGACACATTGCTTGTCTACAGGAAATAGACAGTCGAAAGAAAGTACATTAAAAACCTTATACAATTTCAAAAATATATATTATATTTTTACTGAATGTTCGCCATACGTGTTTTAATAAAAATCAAACATTTATCAAAATTGATAGACTGAAAATTCCGAAATATGTTAACATCAGAACTTTTACAAGGACTCTTCACCACCTAAATATTTTGCTCATCGAAACAAATCTACATAAAAAAATATAAAAAAGTGTATCAGGAAATTCAACAGTCTTTATATATTTACGCCAAGTATCAGAACATCGTTCTTCCAACATTAATTTGTCGAAAACGTGTCCGGTACTCATTGCGAAATCTTCACGTGGCAGCTCAAGTGTCGTACAAGAGACTATTAAGTTTTCTTAAACGAAACCTTTGAGATTAATATAAAATTGATAAACGACAAGAGAAAACATCTATCGAATATGTCTGTTTGGCTGGAAAATCAATTAAGGGGTACCACAAGCGCAGCAGGCGCGACGAGGACCCGCCGATATTATTTTGGCAGCACAAGGGGGTAACAAGCTCTCGAGAACGGGGTAGAGATAGACAGAGAGAGAGAGAGGGGAAGAGAGAAAAAGAGAGAGAGAGAGAGAAAAAGAGTGAAAGAGAGAGAGAGAGAAATCGCGCGAGAAGAGGAGCGGAGCAAGTCACGGCTGGCTGGACAAATTCGATCGTTGTCGGCCGTTTGACGGCTATTGGCCAGAGAGATATATTCAGTTACCAGGTTTAACACGAGACGCGCGTCGTAACACGATAACTGGTCGCTCTTTCGTATTCCCCTAAAGAGCCCACAGCGACGAGCAGCCAGCCACTAACGACTCTTTTCGTATGATCAAATTTTCGACTATCGAATATTCATCGTCCAACGGAAAACGAAGGGGGACGACGACCGTGACTGAGGTTCCTTTTATACGGATCAAGACGACGAACTCTGCTCGTTCCTTTTTATAATATATCTTTCTCTCTTTTTCTCTGTCTACATGGTACACGCATAAATCACGTTAGATACAAGGGACAGAGATAGTCGTTTTAATACATGGGAGGTCCACCTGTTAAATCGAACATGGAATATTTCAATGAAATATTCGTATGAAAAGGATGATCGCGATAACGACGCTGGACCTACTACAATGAATTCTCTCGAGTAAGCCTCAAGGTGTCCTAGAAAACCGAATTCGAGCACCGTTAAGTTTACTCGACAACCTTTATTCCATGGAACTCTTCGCTTCTATCTGCGAGGATGGTACTCGAAGAGTACTTATGCCCGCTATTCGCCCTTCTTACAGGACTGTCGGTCTACGTAGTCGTCGTCGTGAGAGACCAACCACCACCCCAACTCTTCCACACTTTCTCTCTCTCTTTCTGCTCTTTTGGTGTCTGAACGACAGAGGAAGCAGAGAAGTAGCCGGGGGTTATTGCCGGGCCGATGTCATTTTCTCTCGGTGGCGAAAGGCTTGAGAGAGAAAAGCGGCGGCAGGAAGAGGTGAAGGAAGGTGGCTAGAAGTGACTGCAGAGAAACACTTAGTCGGTGACGCGTTTAATGTACGTCAAAGGGCTGTCGTTGTCGTCATCGGGCCTTCTCTCCTCCGCTATTTAACGTTGTCCCTACCGCTGAAGATGCCCTGGACGAGATAACCGATGAACAAAAAGAAAAACGCTTGCCCTAACAGCTCGAGACGGAAGCTCAACGACGAGGAATCTCTCAACGACGGGAATGTCATCGTCCACCACAAACAGCCCATTTTCTTCTCTGAAGAGACAGAGAAAGAGAGAGAGAGAGAGAACAGGGTGAAGGACAGTAGCAGGATTAAAAGGATCGCCAATGGACGCTCTCGCGGATGGTCCTTTGACCACCCTCGACGTATTTAAACGAACCATCGACTCGTGCAAGCGTGTGTTCGTGTGCACGCACCCTCCTGTCTGAACACGTTCTGACGGCTGCTCTTTCCTACCTACTATACATGTTCACGTATTAGGTTCGTGTATGGTGTTCTGAAATTCGGATTCGATCGAGAGAGGAGCGATTTTCGACTGCTCGAACAAGTTTGCAGATGAAAGGAGACGTTTCTTAGAGTTACGTTTTCAGCATGGGATCGAAGATAAATTCGTAAATGTGAAATGATTTATTGAATGCACTATATCAGAATTGTCCTTAGCTAGGTTTAGGGACTTTTTTTGTGTACCTATTTTTAAGAATGTCCGTCAAATTGATGAGCAAAAGAAAACCCGAATTTTTCGTCAAAAAAAAAAAAAAGAAACGATTTATTTAATGTAGAAATAATTTAATTATATACTATTAATTTACTTATAAATTTGGATATACTTTCATATCAATTCTCATTGCCTTATGATTTTTTAATCGCGATAATAAAAATATAAATGCAGCGATAATAAAAAAAAAAAGATATATATATATGTATTTGGCGATTCTCAAACTTAAATCGAAGCTAGAGCTTAAGCAAAAATATAAATTTAACAGGCATATAATTCTTCTTTTGTCATATCTTGACCGTAATCTGCACTACGAGCGTGACTCGTCATTATAATACAAGGGGTTAATAAAAGTCAGCAAAAATTACTTGGAAAATAATAGCAATAGCAGTAGTAAAATTAACAGGTCTCGTAAATCTAGCGTTAACCCCTTATCATTGGAGGATTACTTATCTTTCCGAGATACCAATTGATACATCATTTTTTTTTTTTTTTTAAATACAAAATCGAAATCATATTTTTCTCGTATACGAGTTGATAGTCACGTTGCCTATTCTTGTTGCTCAAAAATGTACACAGCGTGCTCTATAAAATACTTAAAAATTATTTCAATGCTCACGATTTACAAAATTGTGCCAAGTGTAAAATTAAAATGGTAGAGTAAAGATGCAACTATTGAATCATCCGAATGGTACATTCTTGCGATTTGAGCGAAGATCGATTGAAATCTACGAGAAAGAAAAAGGGAACGTCCTTCGAGAAACCTTGCCTGTATAGGTTTTTAATCCGACGTGCGTATCTCGCGCAAGATGGCACATCTTCCCGGCGAATAAGGTCACGTACCTTTGAATCTTTTCAAATGCATGACCGGATACGTATCCGTAGATCTCTCTCTAGCCGACCCTCTGTACCGGATATTTCCGCCCTGACTATTTTACCCTGGATCGCTCCAGTTCCGTGAACACGTAGTTTCATGCAACTTTATGCGCATTGCTCGGTTATATTTATGTCATGCTTCGCGCTTTGCATGTTCGCGGAGGCGAATAGAAACGGCGCGCGAACGTGCACCGCCTTCCTCTTAATAAACTCCCTCCCATTTTCTAACAAAGAAGGTCTTTATTAAGAACGCGTTTGTGTTTCTTTCCTCGAACTCACTTTCCCTCCGTTCATATTTTTCTTTTCTCCCTTTCTTTCTCTCTCTTTCTCTCTTGTCGTTACACGATTATTAAACCCGATGTCACGATGCTTGCTATATTCGAGCAATTAAACGCCAGTTTCTTAAAAAGAAATTGTCCACCACGTTTGTGTTTTGTCTCGCGATAAAATACAATCTGGCAATTCCTCTCGATTCTGTTTCTCTCGCCGAGAGACATTTTCACCAGGAATTAACTAAAAAGCGAGGATTTTCTGATGGACACCTTTTCTTTCTTTTGCTCGTCGATAAGGCGAACAAGAGGATGAAATATCCACTCGAGGAGGAATTTCTCGACGTGAAAAAGAGACCGTATCCGCCGACACGGATTTCTCTCTTTCGAGAAGAAGGAAGAGTGAAAGAGAGAAAGAGAGAAAGAGAGTCTGGCGCGAAGAGAAGAAAATCGGAAACGTCGCCGCGAGAACGCCCTTCGAAATGGTCGTTACCGGGACCTCGCTGATTATCTAAGGGCGGACGTCATTTCCGCGTGGGCGTATGCCTTCAGGGGGCGAAGGGAGAAGCGACTGGATCTACCTCACACCCCTCTTTCTGCTATTTCAGGATTAGACTCGTCGATTGCCAGACTCGACAGCTGGGGTGGATTTTTGAAATTCCAGCTGCTGCCTATTTCCTACGGTCTTCCGGTGGAATTTCATCGATCTGTTTCGCTACACTGTTGTTCGCCGGTGACTACTTTCGAACACACAGAGAAACGGACTTTAATTCGTCTGTGAGACTCTACTTCCGTTTCATATGAATCAGAAGACGAATTGACTGGATTTCGATCGAAAGCTCTTTTTCGTTGGCAAATTATTACGAATTGGAGTGTCGTTCGTTATTGTAATATTCATTCGCGTGAAATATCCTTTCTTATTACTTCATAACCTTTTTTGTTCATTTCAGAGAAGACTGTTAGGAATATCTAATCAGTTCGATAAACGATTCACGAATTGAAATGAAATAACTTCATGAACACTTATTATTAGATTGCGGATTTTTATGCAAATTCATTTCTTTCAAAATGTAGTTTAAAAAAAGGTGGAACTACGGTACAAAAATTATTTTTCCTACCAGGTACTGCAAAAAGCACTGTAATTTGGAGATTTTGTATATTTCTTTCATATTACGTGCATTCTGTGCAATTTTGCACCTACAAATTTTCTAAAAATCCACAATCTACTTATTTCTACCAGTTTCCGGATATTCCTGAATATTTTCATGGTAGATTCGAGAAAGAATATCTTTCTTCTCGTGCAATTCATTCTACAGATTTCTAGGAACGCGGGCAAATTTTTCATTTGATATAAATTTCTCCTACCCGAAAACTGTGATTCCTCTTAAGACACTTAAGACAAACGGTACTATTCAATAAAAATCTACGCGATCTTACTGAACGCGTTGCAATACACACATCTACAGATTAATATCGCAATTACTTTCACGCCTACACTACAATTACCCAAACGTTCGTAAATCTACGCGCTGCAACTTATAAATAACTTCCCAATTCTGTTTCGTCCAAAATTTTTATCATCAATCAAACAACCATCGTTTTCTTCTCGTGTAGCGGCCAGTATGCAGCACGATTTTGGCTGACGGCGCGGCGGGACAAATAAAGGAACGGGGCGCGGCAGCGGCGACGGTCGTTTCGCGTGTAGCGAAAGTGGAGCAACAAAAAGCGTTCAATAATCACAGGTTTGCCGTGCGACTAGAATGTACATATGTAGCAGAAAGCTGATGTCTGTGGGCATCGGTCGTCGATCGCTACAGCGTATATATTTTTTCTGTACACCCAGTCGGTCGATGGGCGCCCCTGAAGCGGGACCCAGAGGGTGCATCGGAATCGTAGAGGTCCGTCGAGGGTAACAAACGCGAGTAAAATGGATAAAGGCTACACCTGGCCTCCGGATGGTCGACGGCGGCACGCGCTCCTCTCCCCTTCCCCGTCACCCCTCCTTTCACCCTGTCCTCCTCACTCTCACTCTCTCTTTCTCTTTCTCTTTCTCCCTACCCGTGCAGATAGGTCTCGTTCCCCCCCTTTAAATGTACACACCTGCCCCTCACCGACACGCATGCACGTCGTTACGACTGTGCGCGTAGCTAGGGTCGTAAATGCACACGGATTACTTCTGGCGATGCCAGTGGTATGGAGGATAGAAACAGAAAGTAAGAGAGAGAGAGAGAGAGAGAGAGAGGGAAAGGAGAGACGACGACGCAACTAGAACATAGTTAGCCCTGTAGCTCGCTGCAACTTCGACGCGTTATTTCCTAGGATGTCAGACAGATCAGGACGGAGAGGAAGAGGGAGAGAGGTCCTTTGACCGGTGAATAAACTTTGAAGAAAAGGGTTCCCGACGACGAGCTTACTTATGTATACGACGCATTAATTCCTTGGACCGACCACCAGCCCGACTTGTCGCGGTATGACGAAATAACCGTAAATCTTGATCACTGATTGCGGTACGGTATGTATCGTGAGGTTTTTTCATAGAATTCTCCGAGAATTTGGACGGGTGAAATTAACAAATGTGTTTCGTGTATCGTTGAACGATACGATAATGAAAGAAGTGATGAAATATGTTTAAAATATGTCACTACAAGTTGCGAATGATTCTTTTTATCTTTTAACGAGAATTTAGATTTGCATTAAATTTGCACGTATATCTAATTGACGCTTGAATTCGCGTGGAAGTTTATGAGAAGAAAAATTATAATTGATTAGAATGTTGTTTTAAAATATTGAAAAGCAATAATTATAATACAACAATGCAATAATGCAATAATAAACAATAAAACTAAGACGTACAAAATATAGATAAATGGACATGCAGCTTTCAAGTCACATAAAGTTACAAAGGGTTGAAAACTCGCGTTGAAATGTTTAGACGTATTGGATCACTTTCTATTTGATGGTTAAAAAAAAAAAAAAAAAAAAAAAAAAAAATAGACATTAAAGAACAAAGTACTTATTATTTCATATTTAGTAGCAAACATAGACTGAATTCTTCGCCCAATGAAAGATTCTGCTTCGAAAAACTATCGTGTGCCACTGAGCCATGCAAATCGCCACAAAATTGATACATATCGTACACATATCATTACTTTACAAAATTTGCACATATTATCGCACATTATTACAATAATCCCACGAACGCACGCAATTGCATGACGTAAATGCAAACCATAGTAGCTTCCGGCAATAATCATTACGCCGACGAGGACAGGAATATACCTTTAAAGGCTTCGTTGAAAGAAGAAACTTACAGAAGGCAACAGTAAATCAATTTTTCGAACATTATACTCGCGACAGTGGAGAAGCGGCGAACCGAGAGAAGAAGTGGCGGAAGCCTAAAAGCCAGCCAGCCAAGCCAGCCAGCCGGCTGCTGCCACCGAGGATATACCGTTTTCTCCTCTGTGTTCCTCTGTTCCTCTCGCCATAGTCTCTGTTCACAGAACCCTCTCCTAGCTCGCGAACTTTGCCATTCCAACGATGTACCCTTAATCCCTTTTCCGTTAGCGCGTCACCGAAGAAGTTGACGTTTACGCCCCTTTGAAACTTGCCGCTAGAAACTTGCCCGTTCCCTGTTGAGGAAAACCCGCCGTCCGCCGCCTCCGCTTGCTAGTAGTTCCTCTTTCTCACTTTCAAGCACGGTGAAACATTTTCGAAATTGCACAGCAAGCGGCAAGTCGTCTTTTACATGTAAAAGACGTGTCACACGAAGACGAGGAAAAAGAGGTAGATAACGAGTAGTAGAAACGGGACGATTATCGTCTCGTTCGAATCGTCCAATTAATTCGAAAAGTGGAGCGCGAATAGTTACAAAGGTAAACGAGCGTAGTACTGAGGGCTACGTGACTATTGCAAGAGGGAAGTTACACGTGTAATTTCTCTCTTCCCCCTTGATACAGGGTAGCGGAGGTTCGTTTGTCCAAGCTGGACGTACTTTTCTCCGTCCAACTTCTCGATGGGCGATGTAACGGGGCAACGAGTCGCGGGACAACAGTTTGCGGGGGTAATTGGCGGAGGACCGCATTATTAAAAGTTTCCATGCTGGGCGTGGACCTGATCGCCTCTCTTTTTCTTTCTCTCTCTCTCTTGTTCGCTAGCTCTCTTTCTCTCTATACAACAGTGCCGTGTGACAGACAGCTCTCGAGTTTTCGACGTCGGAGCGGTGTTATCGCGGGAACAGTTCTTAATGAGGTGAGGGACCCTTTAATGACCATTTTCCACGGCAGATGCTGGAATATCGTGACGCGAATCGATCGTGTTGCTTCTACGAACCTTGTGCCGTGACAATGAGGAGGATGAGGAATCGAAGAATGTGGGATGGTGGACGCAGGAAGGAGGAACGAGACAGGCAGATGGTCATAGGGCGAAGGGCACGTGCCCTAGACACCGGCTTTTACGATCTCTTTTCTTTCGTTTCTTTCCGTTTGGAACGTTGATAGAGATAATTGGAGATCCTCATGGTCGATAAAGTGTCCTACACACGCGTACACGTCTTTCACAGTTTCCTTTTTGTTCACCTTTTTTGTTTCTTTTCCTTTTTTCCCTCTTCGTTACGATACCAGGGTAACGTATCGATCTGGTTCCGTGCGTGTATCGGCCTGATTGGAAGTTCCCTTTTTTTCTTTTTTTCTTTTTTCATTAGAAATTATTTATCTTGATCTATTTATGTCTCGAAAGCTTCTTCGTCATTTCCGTTCCCGTGGTCCCGGCGTAGTTTAAATTCGACAATACGTACGCGCGATGATCTAACCCCTTCCGCGAGATATACAACGCGGCTCGGAGCGAAAGATGAAGTCGTTAAGCGTTTAACGATCGCCCGCGATAAACTGGTATCTCGGAATTCTTCTTTTCGACTGTTCATTATAGTCGAGGGAAGATATACGTCGTTCTCTTTTTCCTGCCTTTTTTTCCCTTTCGCTGAAGAGATCACCGATTATTGTATGGCACACGGAAGTACGATAAATCAATCGTTTCTTTTAATAGTTTCAAAGTTCACGCGTTTTATATCAAAGGTACAGTAATTTGGATTAAAATATCACAATTATAGCAGTTCTAGCACATTTTTGTAATGGAACTTTCGAAAACCAACATTCTTCTTTCGAGAGAAGTCAATGATAAATGTGTATAAATACGTTTATTTTCTTTTTGGTTATCTTGCTTTCTTTTAATATAAACGAAATTTGAACGAAGTTACGATGCATACTGCAAACGTCACTGCAGCGATGTCAGTGGATTGCAAATGGTTAAAAGTACTTAAAAAATTTCTGAATATATACCTCTTTCTCCCCGCGAATATTCGTAATTCAGCGACACGAAATTACACATTTTCGAGAATTAAGACGAATCGCGTGCGCGCAATAAAAGCTTTATCACGCGAGTCGCAACAATGCCATGATTATTCTCTAGACATGCACACCTAACGAATCGTGACCTGAGACAATAGATTCGTTTACCGCGCACAATTTCCTAAATCACGTTACTTGACCTAAACAATATAATCCTTAAGGAGAAAAAAAAAGAAAAAAAAGAAAGAAGTAAAAGAAAAAGAGATTCTACCGTCAAATTTCCAAATTCTGTACTCCGTCGTGATTACATCGCGTGTGAACGCTACGAAGCGTCACAGATCCGCGATAAGATTCATAATTAAGGATCAACGAGTTTAGATACGGGACAGCGAAAGCGCGACATACCGGCCACGGCCACGTGACGCGATCCTGAATGGATCAAAGTGCACAACACCTAGACCTGCGGTAACGTCGCGTAAGATTATGCAACCGGCAGTCGGTGCAATACTCGTGTGCAATATCTTGCGGAATTTACGATTTCTCCGTCATTTCTCCCAAGAGCGTTGCACTGGAAAGAAAGAGAGAAATAAAGGGGAATCTACACGTTGTCCTAGTGACCGTGATAGCTGATACGGCTATTTTTCAAGCGGCCTAAACCGAATCACAAAATTACCTGAACGTAAATCGAAATCGCAAATACCCGTGGTAATACCCTAATCCCGGTATATTGGCCCCTCCCTCTCTCTCTCTCTCTCTCTTTAGTTCCCTATACCACTGGTAGCCACGTGTGTGTGAATGTACGTGTGCACGTTTCACGTATTGAAAGCAACGACGACGATGAAAAAGCGGAGGACGACAATCGGAAAATTGTGCCATCTGGTCGAAGGCTGCGTTCACACCGAACAATGTCCGCATTATCTGTTCTCCGCAACGGTGGAAGAGGCATGACGTGGCAAATGCTTGACACACCAGACAAATCGACTAGTCATTCAATGACTGCGGGCTTCGACGACCAACCGGAACCTAGTTTCCCGCGGATAGGAAAAATTTCCCGGGGTAATGCGAATTTTACCGGGTGGTAGAGGTTTGGATCGTGTTAGGATAGGTTCTGGGAATGCTTTCGCGTTAAACGTGGTTGGTTATAGAGGGACGATGAATCGTGGATACGATTGTACGAAGACTTGTAACTTTTATGAGAGGATATTGAGTTATTGAGCATTTCGTTGTGGCACGGTTTAGATAAAAAGTGCTCAGTATGTACTAGATGAAACAGTTATTGTTCAACGCGAGTATGAAAATACAGTTAAAGTTTTTATTCAACGTAGGTATAATAAAAATAAAGACGTGTAATTGAAAATTAATTGTTTCACGATTGTCTGGTATATTCTAACGTTTTCTGACTTTATTATAAAAATTGACGGCGATATTTTATTTGCGAAATGCGAGAATAAATTGAATGTATATACGTTCTTCGTAGCGAAAGGGTTAATGATATCGTAATTGTAACAGTTCGAAGTTTGCAAAGATCATCAATGTCCCAAAACCATGAAAAAGTTCGTTTTTCAGAATTCCTTTTTCCAACGAAGTCTTTACTTTGCACATGTATTATTTCGCACTCGTGCTTATACATATTGAAACCTTTTTTTCCATATCACAATACCGAATCGGTTAAAACGGCCACCAATGACGCAAATCGCGAGGCAATCGTAAACACGGCAAAACCATAAACCGTTGTACCTTCTAACCGCTTCATCGTTGCCGTTAAAAACGAAAAATAGAAAGAAACAACCGTTAAATGATTGACGTCAGAATATTTGCCGATCTTTTTCTTTCTTCTCATTCTGCCTGAACTCGCTATTCAGAATTTCTGGATTTATTCGTCGATCATTCGACGTTAAAAAAAAAAAGAAAAAAAGAAAAAAAAAAAAGAAAAAGAAGGGATAAATATTCAAGACGGAAGAACCAGGCGGAAATTCATCGAAACAGCGAACACACGGCTCTGTTCGCCGTCGTGTCCGCTTTCGTGGCTCGTCGAAAGCGTCGTCAAACGAGTCCGTCGTCTAGACTTGTTGCAGACGTGACCTAAGGTCCGGATTAATTTTAGCAGTATTTTGTTTCGGCCCCGGAGCGATGTTGTGCGCCGCGAGAGAGAACCGCAGAACCTATCGTAACACGTCGTCGCTGGTATTCCAGAATATTTCGCACGTGCACCATGCGGCACGCCGACATTTCGCGGAAACGCGTCGCGGCGCCAGAACCATCGACCAAGTCCAACCAACGGGGTCTTTTCCTCGTTCATTAATATTCCCGCGTGCTCCGCCGATGGGGAAAAACGGCGACCCACGGGGAAAAGGGATTTTGCAAGTTCGTCGAAACTTCGACGGAGGAGGCTGAAAACTATGCGAGTGCAAACGATAAATAACAATGGTACGGCGTTAAGTTATGTCCGCTGGCAAACTACCGCGAATTCCTAAGGCGTTTCAGGGAAGAAAGGGTACCGTCGAGGTCGAAAAATCCAGATTTTCTTTTTTATTTGTATTAATCGATAGTTTCAAGTGTACGCGAAAAAACATTCCGAAGAATTCTTTTCTTTTTCTTCTCCTTCTTTTTTTTATGGAATTTGAGAAATTCCAAGACTTGTGTTTCAGCTGTTAGCGAGGTTTTCAATTGCGTGTTATAAACGATTCGATTTGTACTCCGTAATTATATTAGTATAATTCATTTATTGTATTACGATATATTTTTATAAAGTACTTGGAAAAGAACGGTTTCCTTATGATAACGCTCATTCCCTTTTTTAACCGTTTTAGTGCTAAGCAATTTTTGCAAGAATGCACGAAAATTGCGGTACATATTTTGATTTCTTTAAAGGAAAAAATAATGTTGTCAAATAAAACACTCTCATTTAGACAAATATCAATCAATTTTAATAATTCTTGTTGTATTATAAAGAAAAAATGTTAATTGTGATTGTGAATAAGAAAAAATAAACATAAACACACTGAAACTCGCAGCGCAAACGGTTAAACTGTGAAAATTGTTTAATTTTCGTAATACATATAAATTATAATAAACCGCTTGTTCTGCGATTTTAATAAAATTTGTTCTGATCAGGGCAACAGTGCCTTTATCTTTCATAATAGTATACTTTTAGGGTAATGGTACTATTTACTGATTTATCAGTGTCTTGCTACCTTGCAACTTCTCCAAAGAAGAAAGCAATGAAAAATAAATAACTTCCAGTGATGAACAAATTAATTTCCGAAATCTTTCTCGTTTAAAAGATATTTTGTCAGTGAACATACTTGATTCATTCTAATTTCTCCTGATCGTAGCAAAGATTTTCTATAGTAACACACATATGATCAAGAAACAGAAAGAAATTCTTCCACTCTCGTCCATTTTCCTCGATCCCTCTTACCAAAAGGGAAAAAGAGAGAAAAAAAAAAAATGGCGCTACATCACGTCAAGTAACTTTAATTTCCTAGCCGATTGACACGTGCTCGAAAAACAAAGCGTTCCTGTCGTTGATACCATCTTTCCGCAAAGAAGAAACTTTCTAATTGCACGTGAAATCCCGTGAGCACGTTGTCGCCGGTAGCAGGTAATCGGAAACCATGCAAGAGTGTGCGCGGTTACGAAACACGCCTTTAATTACATGGTCTGGGTGCTCTTGGCACCTGTGAAACGAGAAAACGGTCCACCGGGGGAAACCTGTACGCAGCACGTTCGCCATCGATACTCTTCGTCGATAAAGAGAATCCATCGACCATCGAACAACGACGATATACAACGAGAACGCGTGAAAATAACGTCCTGGTGAATTATCCATCTCGTACAACATTTCAAAGACGAACGTATCGCGCGACGTCGATTCGAGCAAGCGGAGAACTATGTTTCGCACGACCGAGATCAAGATCAAGTTGAATCGGAACAGCGCAAGAAATACGGCGAGCAATACCGATACGTTCCTTTCTTTCGTTCCGCCTCGTATAACGCTCACACGCGCCTCGCTGCGCGCATAAATCACCTGTGTCAATTAAGAGGCTCGAAATCGTTGCAGGAATCGTGACACACCGGGTATGCTCTACTAATATATTGGTCGAACTTCGATGATTCGAAGAAGAGCAGTTAGAAATTTTTTTTTCCATTTCAGACAAGTGGAGTTGGAATTAATCCTTTGATTATTTATCTCTGTGTATATGTGTGTGTGTGTGTGTGTAAAAGAAAATCCCTGTTTGCCTTTCTGTATGTTTCCTATTAATTTCTGATAATCTTTGACAAATCTGCAGCTAATTTTGCATGGTTGTTCCAATAGGACTCTGCGGAAAAGTTAGTATCGTGAAATATAGATAACTGCTCCCCCTGATTTCATCCACTTAACATTATGTGACAATTTAAGTTTACTAAGTTATTAGCAGTAACTTAGAGATTCCGTGTTTTTCTCATTGTTGATTATATGTCACTTGCTCTAAAACCAGTGGATAAGTTGGTGTAAGTCCCGTTTGAATGTTTCAAAGATTTTGACACTTTCACCAGTAGAATCATCAAATTCTATGAAGGTATCATATAAATAGATACTCCAAATGAAAAAAGACTATTTTCAACGAATATCAATTTTACGGTTACACTTTGTACATTACAAAACGTGAAAACGAAAGTCAGAGTTGCAGCGTTGATAATTTATCACCGACAATGATGAGTTTCTTTTTTTATTACATCGATAATAGAACTATGAATGCAACATCATTTTCAAATTGTCCTAAAAACAAACATTTCAATTGCTCCATATTTGGAAACACTGCTCTTGAATGATCACGTTAAAACATTTGTACATTTTTCGAAACGAAACATATCGTGTATCGCGAAGTATTCGAATAACGAATTAACCATCGATGTACGTACGACACTTGTTATAACAGAACAAGGTGAAAACACCATACGATGTTGTAAACTATCCATCACTATCAATTCCTCACTCCTCTTAAAGATGTGAATTTTCAAATTTCGATCAATTCCCGATAAAAGCAACTTTCCAACTGCTAAACGTCGAAGTTTCTTGCATTCTATGTCTGTCTGTTTGTCTGTTACCTTTGTTGTAACTCTCACTTTATAATCTGCTCCGCGAGTATCACACGATACTGCAATGCAACGGGTTAAGGGCAATTATGTAAATCTTTCGCCGCAATCAATTACAAGGTTAGAATCGCTACAGTTCGAGCGATTCCCCGTGATTGCGGAATCGTCCAAGAGGACGACGTTAAATTTTGCTGTACGGTCTATTTCACTCATAGGTGTACCAACATACGTTCCAAAGTTCGCTCATCCGAAACGTTAGCAAAGGGGGATAGAAACGGCGAGCGTGCGAGTGTGCGCCTGCACGTGTGTGTGTGTGTGTGTAAAAGCGAGACAGAGAGAGAGGGAGATCGTAAGAGAGCATAGGAGAAGGAAGGGAACGAGAAAGGAGAGAGAAGCGAATGACGTTGACCTCAAACGAGGCGCCCGGCAGTTGGACGGTGCAGGAAGGGAGGACGCGACGCCGCGCGCCGCGACGCTGACGCACCGTGTATATTTGGCTAGGGTCCGCCACGTCCGATCGTAGTAGTTCTTTCCGCGGTAGGTAATCTCGAGTGACTGCTACACACCTCGATATCCTCTCTACGTCATATTGTTCTCAATTTAAAGATACGTTTCGCAATTTTTATTTCTCGAACTGGTGATTATACCAACGGTAACAACCTTCTTTATACATCGAGGATGATGAACCCGCTTGTACAATCGGAAGAGATGAGTTCACAGATGTATCTGATAGTTTTAACATGATTTATTCGAAGAATAAGAAACTGAAACTTAAAGGAACTATACATATTGTTTTTTTCTGTTTTGTTAGAAATATCTTTATTTCACTACTACGTAGGCAGTTTCTCATATTTTCGTATGGAAATCTAGGTAATTTATATCCACGTCTAATTTTTTTACTATTCTAAGTTTTCGAAAATCGGGAAAAATCTGGGACGCTTTCTCAAATGTTTCAAATTTTGTTTGATAATTTTTTGCGTATACAGATTGCCTGTGATAATGATGTTTGTAACGAGCATCGAGTAACAACGCTAAGTAACAATCACGGCTGTGCACTATTCCTCTCTAAATCGCGACGACACGAAAACGACGAATGTTCTATAAAAACAGAAACGCAACTGTTGCGTCAGGATAACATTGTTTAATTAAAAGCAACGAAGTACGTTTCATATCATTTGAAAAATCTTATACCGCAAATCCATCTGTAGACTCCGTACATCAAATTCAATAGAATCTCCTAAATATCAGTCTCTCGAAATCATTCACAAGAAAGAGTTACTTCGTTCATCCCCGTTATGCTCTCAATTTGTCGCATCTGTTCGCGACAATCCGTAAGAAATGCAATTCCCCCCGTCTCATTCCGTCAACCGGTGTACCAGCGAACAAATTCTCGCTCCAGGTACCATTTTCGACTGCTAACAAAGTGAAGTGGGGATGCAAAACGCGACCGATGGAAAAACGGGCGGCGAAATGTCTCCAGTCGAAAGTTCGGGGTTGTTACAGGAGAGACGAAAATCGCGGAGAGAAAGGGGGGGTTGGTAAGCAACGCGAGATTCGTTGTACGCAGAAGAAACGACACGACCGTCGACTACCGGCGCTTCGAGAATTTATGGACGAGCCTCTCTCTCTCTCTCTCTCTCTTTCTCTCGTCGAGGCACCGCGTATCCCGACCGGTGTACAGAAAAAGCGAAACCTGCACGAGAGGACTTCGGCGTTACATTGTGTAGCACAGCAGTCGCCAATGCGCCGAAAGAGATTTCCTTTTTCTCCGTATGGAAATGAGCAAGCATTTCTTTCATCACAGGCCTTATTCAATGTCTGCTTACACGTACATCATATTTTCCTCTTATCCCTTTTCCCAATCTCCTCTACACGCTCCAATGTTTCAACAATTTTTCCGTCTACTCCACCCTTAAATATCATTTTCCTTCCCTCCCCCACCACCAAGATTTCCTTTCATTCCACGCTGAGACGTCGAGTGTTCTTCAAAGGATGGATAGTAGATTTATACTCTATATATGTCTGTGTGTGTGTGGCTGTCTGTTCGTTGTAACATGCGGAAATTCATTCCGTCTCACGTACGGATAATATTCGAGTAAGAGTGTGTAGAGAAATTCGGAAACGTTCGAAAGCAATCCCAAGTGTACGGCAAATATAAGGGAAAAATTTCCTCGTTCTCGCAGAGGCAGAGGTTGAAATTCGTGAGTTTCGGTGTTACCCGGCGGTTACCATTCTGTTTGATCGCGTATTAAAAAATATTAATAAACGCGTTCGTTCGGCCGTGTAAATAAATTTTCCGTCGGTAACGATCGATCGATGCCGGGTGTAATTCCGTGTGTCTCCTCGGTCATGCAAACGACATCGATTAACAAGCTTTTCAGTTTGGTTACAGTTCATTTTTTTTTTTTTTTTCGTTTCGTTTCATACGGTCACACTCTTGAATTTTTCCGTATACATGCGGAGATTAAATGGGTTTAAAGCAGGCTGATATATGTATACACGACGAATAATAGGAACTATGGAGACGAGGGATAAGTATAAAGGGGAACACTCACCGTGTGAAGTTTGTGTCCGACGTTATATACTGTTGCAATTTGAGAAGCAGCTCGTCCCTTCCACCTTCGTCGCCACTTCCTCCAACATCGCATATACCGGTCCCAGGAGCATCGTGACGCCGATTATAATCAACGCCATCGTCGTCGACTTCATCGATCCTCATTGCTGCAGAGACAAAAAACAATAGAACAATTTGATCGTTTAGAACTTGTAAAACTTTCGTTACAAAACAAAACTTCTTGCAAAATTTCACGAAATTTGGCGAAAAAAATTCCAATATTCGTACGGTTTTTTCGGGAAGGAAATTGTTAACTATATACCGAGATAAGTAGCTCAAAGAGAATACCAGGCTACTGTCAGCCAAACCGATCACGAATATTCTGCTCCAGACAATTTCCTTATATCCGTGGCGTTCATGTTCAAAAGAAGATCTTGCCAGAGTGTAACTAGCGTGTCGGTAACGACTCGTGACAAGAGTAAAGAAAGAGGCACAAAGGAGAGATATAGCAGGGATAACCGGAGGCTTTAAACGTAGCAGTTCCTGCTTCTAAGTCTACCACTCCTTGTATTCACCATCCCTCTAGTATCCTGTCTAACGCGAATTTTCCCTCGATTCCTTTATTTTTCACCACTTTGTCCGCAGTGTTATTACGTCGACACGCGGGAAACTCGTTGAATTTTAGAAAACCGCCTAAGAGATACAACAAGAGTGTACCTGGGCGGAATAAGAAGAAGAAGAAAGGAAAGAAAAAAAGGAATTCCACCAAGTCTCTTCTTTCTCTTACGAGAAACATTCGCTGCGTAGCAGAGGTGAACCGAATGCATACATCTCACACGTTGTACCGCAAACGAGGGTAAAATTATTTTCCTCGAGTCGTTTCCTCGTGGTCTCGTGCGGCAAGTCGAATACTACCTCCTTAAGGCCATGAAGAATTATTTTAATTCTCCGCCGTTGGTGGCGGGGTTCTAATTTCATTCCGTTTCGGCGAGGCAAAAATTAATTTTGTCCCGGTTTTTACGTTTCCTCGGGACAGCATGAAAATTACCTCCGTCGCGGCGGCAAAACGATAATTTATAAGAGATTCGCGAGACTCGTGGTCTCCCTCGAGATATTTTTCCCAGCATTCTTAGTCGGCATCGAAGGGGAACGGTGGGTAAGGGGTGATGGGAAGAGAGGGTGGCTAAGCGAGAGAGAGAGAGAGAGAGAGAGAGAGAGAGAGAAGAAATTCTCGATGCCTGGCCACTCCTGCGGCGCACGAGCCACGAGGAGAAGCAAGAAGAGCAAGTTGAAAGGAGCGAGAAAAGATTACATAAAGAAGCCAGACAGAGAAAAGGAGAAATGGAAAGAAAGAGATAGAACATATCGATCTCGCGGAGGAGACTTCCGTCTGTCCGATTCTCTGCTAGGCTCTCTTTTATCGTAACGCTCGATCGGATCGACCGTTCCACCGACGAGCCCTTCTATCTGAAACAACCGACCACCCTATCTTTCTCTCTCTCTCTCTCTCTCTCTTTCCATCTCTTTCTCTGTCTGCTCGAGACCACCCTTTCTCGCCGTCCGGCCTAGTATATCCCCCTCTATCGGCCTTCTAGCATCACCGTGTGGGAGGTAGGGGTTGGGCTCCAGAAACTCATTTGAATCACGTGCAACGACGAGTCAAGTGCAGCCGTACTACGCGCGTTACGCCGACGTATATACGCGCGTTACTACGTAGTTACTAACGATCTCCTTTTTCTCCCTTTCTCTATCCCGTTCGTAGCGTTGCTCCGCGGCTGCAACTTGCGATTCTGGGCATTTATTGATTTCGTCATCCGTAACCGTGTCGTCGTGGATTCCATGCCTATCTCAACCTACGATTCGTATCTTTTTCTTTTCCTTTCGTTTTTTTCCTAACTAGAACTTTTCACCCCTTCTCGTATTTCTTTCTTTTCTTTTTTTACGAGAATAGTCTTGCACATCTTTATTTAGCATGCTAGCGTGAAACAGAGGGATGAGAGGATTTGTTTTTTTTTAAACATGGATTACTTTCGTTTCATACTTCTTTCTTTTCTATTCGATATTCCACTTTCGATTGTCGTTTTAGACAACAGTCCTCGAGCCTTCGAAATTTCTCTCTGTTCGTTCGTAATGGATAGCAGGATTGGGCGGCAAACGGCGACGAGTGCGATTACGAGGGGTGCCGCCGCTCCGCCACGGGGATGAAGATGGTGGAGCAGAGAACGAGAGAAAGAGACAGATAGTAGGAGGGGGTGAGAAATGGAAGGAATGGGTGGAGAAAGATAGAGGGAGAGAAAAGGGACGAGAGGGAGATGGAGAGAGAGAAATAGAGAGAAAGAGAGAGTGTGGAGAGAGCAGAGGGGCGTGGCAAGATGAATGATCGCAAGACGCGGGAGTATTGATCCCGGGGACTGTACTCTGACTGTTTCTCTCTTTCTCTCCACATCTCTCTCTCTCTCTCTCTCTCTCTCTTCGTTCGGCATATATACGCGCGTCCTCCCCTTTTCCCGTCCTCTTCTCCATCATGTTCCTCCGTGGTCGTTCTCTCTATCTCTCTTTCCTCTTCTCTCTTTCTCACAGCCGCTGTCGGAGCTTCGCACCCCTGTACCGGGTGGCGCGCCGGTTGGGTTCAGGGTCATGCGTGCACCCCTTTCGCCTGGTTGTGTGTCGGCTCCTTCCTTCCTTCCTTTTCGGAGGGAGAGATAGCTCCTGCTGGCTCCCGCCGCCTGGATCGAAGTCGAAGAACCTAGAGAGGAGAGATCGTTCTATCCCCCCCCCCCCTTCTCTTTCTCTTTCGGTCTCAGTCTCTCTTTCACCCCGATATATACACGGGGCAAACGGTCGCCGACCAGTTCCACGCCACTGTGAGAGAGATCAACGACATTTTCGGCGCCCAACGTACCCTGTGTGTGGCTCCGACAGAAAGGATAAATCCTGATTCTCTTTTTTTTTTCCTTTCTTTCTTTGACGTCGGTATAACGAACCTCCTTCCTTGTATCTCGAGCACCCCTTCACTTCGCTATACTCTTCTGTTAGACTTTACAATCGAAAGACACGAGGTTGCTGGGTTATGTATAACACGATATGGGAATGATCCCGATACAATTATAACGCCACGCCATGCTTTTAGAATCACGGCTTGCCGTCGTGTTCTTAAGGTACGCCACCACGTTCGAAACTTGTGTATACGTATTCGTATGGCGGTAACACGAACGCGGTAAAGCTCTGGGAGAGAAACTGGGAGAGAGCAGCTCGTTACCGCTAATCTGCTAGCATTTGCAGAAAATTACGCGCGTCTGAGAACCTTTCGGTTCAATCGAGACGACGCGCGACTCGCAGAGCTCGTGGAAATACGGTAACCTTTAAAACGTATTCCATATACGTTTGTCTGTTCGTTACGCCAGGCCTTGTTGCATTCGTTTCATCCCTGACTACCTGTCGATGTTAACTACAATCGCCGAGCAATTTGCATAGGCTTCTCTTGCACGTTCGTTTCAGTTAATTCAGATAGGAGGTGAGGAAAGATTTCGATTCGTCTCTGTTATCGCTGACAGATCATCGCCGATCAACCGTCACAGCGAAATCCTTTTAATTCTACCAGATCGGGCGATTGAGTTATCACGAACGAAGATCCGGCAAGTGGAATTGAAAATATCGCGAGATCGTGGAATCACCGAGCCGCCTGGTCGATTAACAGAGAAGAGCGCCAGTATCCGACGGTATTAATAACCGAAGCACGAGCGGTGCGCCTGGAAGCGAGCCTCGACAGACGTGACAGTCCCACGAAAAGTAATTACTGGCTCTCTTGTTCCGCGCGCTTAATATGACGGAACGACCCCGTCTGAAATAACATTCTGCATGCCGGTCCCCGCGGTTTTTTTCTTCCTTTATTTTTTTTTTTTTTTTTGTTAGACGCGGCCAGGATTAAAATGTTCTTTCACGGTCGTTACCGTCTCGACCACCGGCCACTTTTGTAATACTTTGTACCAACTTCTAATTATTCCTCTGTGAGGATACACGCGTACACTACCAAACGGAAAGTTCGAAAGTGGTGTGCAATATACTTAAGGGATGCGTTGCTGGGATATGAGCGAAGCGGTTATTTATACGGTTAGAACGATGAAGTGGAATACAGTGCGCTCGATATTTCGTATTTCCTGCTGTTGCTAGATGCTGTAATATTTTGTGGCCTGCATGTATTATAGCCAACTAGCGATGGAAGAGTGGAAGTTGAGAAAACTTTGTCTTTTTTTTTTTAATCATAATATTCATTTTTTTTTAATTCTCTTTAAAAAAAAAAAAGGAAATGAAAAATTAGTGAAATAATCTGGAAAAAAATCACTACTACATTCGAAAGTATTTGTCGATAACGATTCACCACCTATAACCCGAGAAGAACGAACAGTCTTCCTTCCGTTTTTTTTATTCCCCGTTAAATATGTATGCCAGTTCCGTGAACGCAATTAATCGTTAAGCATCGAAAATTAACGCACGGTACGTGGGCCGAAGAGGGCCGGAGCGCAACATTTTACGTAATTAGTAGTAATTTCTGTGCAGGACGCATCGAAGGAGGCGTGTAATCAGGAAGGCATTGCGGCGAGTGTTCACCTTCCGTTATAAGCGGTGCATGAAGTGCGATGGAAGAGCTCGGCAGGGTACAATATATCGTAATAACAGGTGGTACGACACAACTGACGTAATGATAGGTTAACGAGAGTAGAAAACGATCGGTGAGCGAAAGTTTTCTCGCTCGAAAATTTTCCACGGTTAGTTTTGTTTCCACCGGCGAAACTTCAACCACGACTTCCTACACATCGATACAACTGATATTTTTACGTATCGATGACAAATGTTATGCCTACAAGGTGCAATGAAAGATAGGCTGTGCTTGCTTACACTTACACCAGATCGATGCGCGGTTAAACGGATAGCATAAATCTTTACGTCCAGGTATCTGGAGTAACGACTTGATACCAGTACAGTACACCGGTGTACAAAGTAAAACGACATACCTACTTCCACCTTCCCCTCCTTTATGATTTATAATTCACACTGGTGTGCAAGATGAGCTTCAACGCGATGCATCGAGTTTTTTCTTCGCTAAAAGATGATAACGAGAAACGTGTCGTGGTATGTTAGAGGAAAGAAGTTCTCTCTAAGTAGGTTACTGATACGAATTATTGATATATCGAACGATAACGGATGCATCTCGATTAAGGATGCTCTCTATCTGATGAAATATAACTCGAACGATACGAATTCGAATTATTTCTTCTTCTTTTCAATATCAAAATACGTGACAGTGCTTTCTGTGATCTTGTTGATAATGAAATAAGAAAATATAACAACGTTGAAATAAGGAAATATCCTCTATTAATTAAATTGAGAATCGATCCATGTAACCAGCGTACTATTTGATACCGGAGTAGTACGTTTGCGCGATATCGGTACACTGAATGACGTCAAGCAACTCAGTTTCCCACGATTCCCGATGGATATTCCCGATCGGATAATCGAATTTCGCGGTGACGTCTACGCGCTACTGGAATAGCAGGTTGGAAAGACACGTACTATTCGCGAACACACCTTTCGATGAATATTTATAGGATCACATTTTCGAGATAGATCGAGCGGAACAGTGGGAGAAAAGAACCACGATATGGACTTAAAGTAAGTCGGCCGCAGATGCGACATTGATATAACATCGAATCGATGAAATTATATAACGTTCATTTTCCGAGGCTCGTTAAAATAACGTGACCATTAACGGTCACGTGGATTCCGGTTGAAAGGGTGAACAAAAATTAACGACTATGTCCTAGGAAGTACATGAAAGATTCGTTTATTGGAACGTGAAACGTATGTGAATAAAATAGAGGGGAGATCGCCACTTGGAAATGCTTCGTCGACTGTTAATGAAATTCTTGAATTGCGTCACCGAACAACAAACGGTAACCAATGCGAACCAGCGGAAGAAAGTGATTAAGGATACGTCTGACGCACGCCTGGACCACCTACGATAATTTATACGAGCTACGAGAATAACCGTCAGCTTCCCCCGTTTACGTCGCGGTATAATTACGGCTTTGCAGATATAACGATGAGCTTGTAACATTAGAATCGGAGTCTGCACGAGTTGATGAAATAGGATAAACAGCGGAAAGGTGAAAACAAGTATAAATTTAACCTGGTGTGTGCTTCGTATTTAGCAGGATTAAGAAGTAAAAAATGTAAAAGAAAAAAAGGAAAAACAAAAAAGTGAAGAAAGTAAGTTTCAGCTTAATGTAAATGTTTTTCTCGATTTAACGACACCATAATTAGCTTGAATTTTCCAATCATCGAGCCCTGTGACCATCAAAGATTTCACAGCGGCTCCACGGAAAAAAAGAAACTTCCGAGTTTTCTACGGGAACACGTGGAAAAGAAGAAGAAGAAGCAGAAGAGCGTTCTTGCGCCCTTCTCGTGACGCGCAATTAGAACACAGAAGGGCGGAGGAAATTTTTGCGCGGCTCTCGATAACGTTCGCTCCCTTCTCTCACGGATTTTTCTTCGAGGAGCGTGTACGTTAGTAGCATCGTCTGAAACTGATGGAAAACGACGATGGAAGCGAAAGGAGGAAGGAAAAGCGTAAGTCTCCGAGATAGATCAATAACAAACCATTACTGACTCGGTCTTTCTCCCTCTGGCCGTATCTCTCTTGCTCCCATCGAGACTTCAAAGCGACCAAGTGCAGAGGTTACCCCCTGACGCGAGTGCTTTTCAACCCTTGAATCAATTCTTTTGCTAATTACCGTTGTCTCGCGCGGAAAAAGGAACGGAACGTAAAGTGACACGACAAAGCTAACCGATCGATAGAACCATAAGGAAGGGAGGATCTTCTTACGAATAAAGAGAATCGACAGGTTTTTCCTTTCGCCACGCCTAACCGGCCCGAGCCATTTCGATACATCGCGAGAATAACCTATTTCGTACCACTGTTGACCAATTGTTTAACCTCTTTTCCGGTACGTTTTACATCGATTTTTCACCGTTTCACCCCTTCGGGCATCTTTCTTTCCTTTTTTTTCCCCCCCTCATTCGCCACTCTTCTCCCTTTCCCCGGAGGCGTTTCATTAGCCGCGACGAGAACATTTGTTTTTGTCGATGTTTCGCGGCACAGCTTGTCGCTTTTTATTTTTCCTCCACCTCTTTCCTTTTTCCAACCACCCATCCCTCTTCCTCTACCCCCTCGCAACGCCAACCGCCCCCGCCCCAGTCCATTCTACTCCTCCACCCACGCTATCTCACGGAGGTTTTCGCTCCCTCTTTTCACGCGTTACTCTGATTCGAACAGAGGATAGAAGAGACAAAAGAAAAACAGGAAAAAAAAAAAAGGAAGAGGCGGCAAAGAATTTCGTAGTACTACTGTTACGCAATTAAGAGAAATAGAGAGCTGAGGTTGGAAAGTTTTGTTTATCGTTATTTCACACTGTCACCTGTGCGCAAGCCACGCAGATATTGCGCAATCATCGTATATACGAACACTAGTGTGATGCTCGTGCAAATTGGATTCTCGCGTCGTACATCGTAATTTTTCTATAATAGTAAAATCGAATTATTACTACGAAGAAAGTTACCGAATCATGCTGAGCGATGTATTTTTTCGATTATCTAAAGTATTATGTAATCGTGTGTTTAGATAGAATATCGTAATTTTCTCGATTTTCTTTCTTTCTTTCTTCTTTTTTATTCTGCAGTGGGAAATGACGAGTTCAGTTTCTCTAGCTAATCTCACCTTTCCAATCATGCATAGCTGCTCGACGATTTCTTCATGTATCCACGTGTCATTCCAGCCGTTGCCACCACAAACATCGTTGCGTGAGTTTTTCTGGGAGAAAAAGACCGCGCACTCGCGTCAATCACACATCATCAATTCCCCGCGAACTATCACAAGAGAATCCCTTCTATCTATCTCTCTCTCGCTCTCTCTATCATCACAAGAACAAAGTTCGCCATGGATTGCCGATTTCTCGATGAAAATCTCTTTTATTACCGTCGTTCTATCAGTTTCCTCGCTCGATTTTCCCGTGTTCGTGAGAAGAAAGCGCGACCACCGGCGTTACAAACGCCGGAAAATGGTTACTGGCCGGCGAGATGGATCCTTACGCCGGCATTTTACGACATCCTTCGGGCGAAACGGCCATGCGTGGCCGGCGAGATCCTCGCCACCTTTTCCGTATTTAAGGCCGCGTTACAATGCCGTTTTCCGCGACTATCGTGGATATAAAATGAATCGTACATTTCCTTGTCCCATTTCTGGGCGTTAATAATACTTGATCCTCGACGTACAATTTCGAACATCCATCAATGATCATCCTTTACAGCATCCTTTCGTTCAATTCAAATATATACCATCTGGCAGGATAAATTTCCTCTTAGAACAAATAATAAGGTATCGACAATAGGATGAAAAATATTCTACAATTATCAAGGAAATTCTATCGGAATATCCAATGTTCTCGACAACCCCGTAACTTCCATCGTCCAGTATAGCGCGGATGGTCCTTCGACGTCCGACCAGCTTGGCACTTTATCACTTATCCTCGCTAGTCCCGTGTACCATCAGTGGCAGTACCTTCTCACGATCTAACTCCACGGTGACGTGTAACTCGCGTGTAACGTTAAACGTCTAACGAAATCGTGATATCTCAACGACACGAAGATCCTTCTGATCCTCCTCCATCGAAGGATGCAGCATTCTCGTTCTATCACGTTCTCCACCCCCCCCCCCCCTTCGAATAGGATGAAAGAGAGAAAAAAAAAAGAAGAAGAGATAAAGGGGCGCCGCAGCGGGAACGCCTTGGTGGATCGTTGTAATTATCTTCGCGGTTGGAAATTGTGCGTATCGCGATAAAATATGATTACACACTGTTGCGTATTCGATCGCGAAAATGAAAACCGACACGGATCGAAAAGTTTTACGCGAAGAACGCGACTCGCCGACTGATAAATCCGCATTTAGTGTGACGGCCTCACGTACACGCCGGGCTCTTGCCGGCTCCACCAAAGGCATGATTGGTCTGCGTGTCGGTGCCCCCACCGCCCCCTCCGCCGCCCCCCAGGGGCGGACGACCAAGGCAAAGCGCCGTCGCCGTCCTCGTGAAACGACGGGGGCGCCACCGCGCGGCACCGACGCCGACGCCCGCCGACACCGATCGATAGTCACCGACCGTCGACGACGACTACGAGGAGGAGAGGACGACGACGCCGACCACCGCGACGCGACGCGACCACCGCTACTACGATGCTACACGCCGGTTAGTCGGCCTCCTCTCGAGTTTCGACTACGTGTACTACGCGCGTACGCTTTCAGAATATTGGACCGAATTTTATTCTTCATTGATGTACTCCGTCGTTTATGATTATTAATTATGTAGAGTATTTTCTTAGATATTTATTTATTTATTTATGTACATATATAGAGTTACTTTACTCGGGGTTGTTTCTGCTGAGAAAATATCTTTCATGGAAGATAAATATTCTTGGGATTTGGATGGTTTAGTATGAACGATCGTAATTATCGTTACGATCGCGTATACAACTAAGCCACTCCTTATCATTTTTATTGGAGTACATTCGTAAATTACAGCGACAATTTATTGCGTGCAATTAGCCCTCTACAATACGATTTTTCTTTCTCGGTCGATGGTTAGTTGGGGGAAGTAGGAATTGATGCTTCATTATTAGAAAGAAAATTAAATTTTTACTTATAGAATATAGATATACTATATATAATTTCTTCCTTTTTTTTTATCGCGTAAAAATAAATATACAATCGTAGTCTATACTGACGACATACATGTAGTATCTATTCGAGGAATTAACTTTTCTCAACAACGGTTATAACGAAAGAGGAGTGTTTCTATTAAAACATCCTCTGATTGTTTAAAGTAAAAGAAAATAAACGCACGTCGAAGCACGAGTCAGATTTCCTAAAAAATCATAACTATCATCCTTCGATAAAATCGATATCAACCGATTCCACGATAGAAACACGGTATTAAACACGAAAAGATAATGGACACGTAGTACCAACAAGCGCGAAACAACTCTCACGGCCTTCGATCTATGTTTGCAGCTCTACGACCACGCCTTCGATATTCCTCGTTATCAATCGGCCGAGTAGCTCGCGATTCCTACGAGAATCCAACGAGAACAACAAAAAAAATAAAATAAAATAAAAAGAAATAAGAAAAAAAAAAGAGTCGGGCAGGGCAACGTTAGTGTTAGGCGAACAGGCGAGCAGGCGAGCGACGCCTTAAAATACGAGCACAGGACCGTCATTAGGAACACCTTTTAAGTGCGCCTCGGGCGAGCACCGTTGCCGCGATAAGGGTGGAGGCGCTTCCTTCTCGTACTCTCGTCAGCGTACGCATCGTGCGTAATGTGAACCGGATGAAGGGGTGGGGAGGTCAGGAAGAGAGTGAACTAGAGTGAAGGAAAAAAGAAGAAACAGAGAAAGAGAGAGAGAAGGAGAAACACAGAGGAGGTACACACAGTGTGCGTGCGTGTGACTAAGCAGAACAAAAAAAAAAAAAAAAGAAAGAAAAGGAAGCTCGAGTGAGAAAGAGAAAAATATACATGCGTAAAAAGGGGGAGAACGAGGGAGAAAGGGATAGAAGAAACAAGCAGAGAGAAAAAGAAGACGGAGAAGAAAGAAACAGATGTAGAACAGCGAGGCCGTGTTGAAAGGAGAGAGATAGAGAGAAACGAGCTGGTTGAAGAAATGAAAGAACGAGAAAGACAGTTAGCGAGGGAGAGACTTGGTAGATAAGAAAAGTCATCACGGTCAGTGCGCGCGCCTCGCCACACCGTCATTCATTGATTGCATCGTGGCGTGCGGTCTGCCGTGGCGAACGTACGTTTTACGTCGCTAATGTGCACCGGATGAAAGGAGAAAGGGAGAGAAGAAACCGGACGAATATAGAAACGAAGGGGAAACGGAGAAAACTACCGGGAGTAGTAAGAACGCGCACGTTTCGTCGTGAAACAGCGTGGCGTATATTCGGCTTTCTCTTACTCCTTTCTTACCCGTAACATGCTACGCGTGGCTCTTTCTGTTTTTCTTTCTTTCTCAACCATTTTCTAGACCGCTCGCGGTGAACACCGGACTCGGTTAAACGTTTCACGCGAAGAATTCGTGGCACGGGAGAAGAGAAGAAACGACGCGGCAGTCCTCTACGGAAATTGGCCCCTTTTGGAAACACGTTCCATCGAGATTAGGCGAAAAAGAGAGTACAATGCACCGACCGGTTGATTAACCTCGTGTGTTTTATAAAATCCTCATTTTCGATATTTTCTACTTCCTCGTTTTCGACAGAATATTTCGCGTAACTTACACCTGTAATATTTGCTCCAATTACGTTTACTATTGCAAATAATATTGCAATATGAAATTTTTAACGAAGAACGTTCACAGTTACTGAGAAAAAAAAAGAGAAAAAAAAAAGGTAAATGAAAGGGGTATTTTCAATTACTCTAGCACACTTTTCGATCGACATTTCTCGCGTACAAAAAAAAAAGTACGTCCATCGGGTTCGAACTGGGGAAAAAATGAATGTACGAGCGCAGAGAGAGGCAAAAGGGAAAGAGCCCGAGATAAGTCATCACGGTCACCAGCACAGCCACGTCACGGCACGCAGTCAGTCATTCATTGATTGTATCATAGAATAGTGAGCGTACGCTGCGCAGTGCCGTAACACGACGTACACGTAAACTCGCGTGGCGTCATGAGCGGAGTAGCGGCGACGAGGGTGGAGAAAGAGAGAGAAGCATGGAATAGGTACTACTACCTCACCTCACCGAGTAAATATCACGGATGATTTTTTAGAGCACTCGATGCCGTGTACCGATAATTAATCCGCGAGAAGGCTTAATATCTCGTTTCGAAACACGACGAGAAAGTATCATTACCGTGACGCTCGTACCTATTGCGTTGCCGTTTCTTTAATTACTTCTTCCTGTGCATCGAGCACGAGGAAAAAGCTTGAAGTGATATTAAGAAAGTTTCGAAATGATATTAATATTTCCATATCTTCTTTTTTGTATTATTATTATTTTACATTATGTACGTTGAATTTTCTAATTAATACTAATGACAAATATGCAGGAAGTTTGAAGTTCGTGTAACTTGTAAAAAAAAAAAAAAAAAAAAAAGAAGGAAAATATTGTCTAATAAATGTAATAATACGAAGCACGACGCGTACGTCTGCCATGCAACGAGCAATTTCTGTCGTTGTGAAGCAAATCCCTAATCTAATCTCACGCGTCTCAACGGGTGTATCTAGCTGCTATTGAAACATAAAAATTGTGAACAACATTTTTCTTTCGCGTGAGTAAACGTGATGATAAATTCGCGTAAATGTATACGCGTGTATGCAAGAATCTCTATAATGAAAGCAGAAAAAAATGAAGTTAGAAGATATATACTACGTAAAAATTTCAAAAAAATTTCTTCGACGGATAGAACGTGTTGAGAAGCGACTCTCGTCTCGATCGAGCCGGCTCGTCGACCGTTCAACAGTCGGACGTAGACACAAGGAACGAGAGAGAAGACGATAGAGGAGGAGAGAAGTAGGTCTAATTAAGAGACGTAAGTTTATTAAACTCCGGGCTTAAAATAGCGGGCGACACACTGCCCAGGAATGTAAGGACAGTCCGGTTTTATTGTCGGTCGAGCTCCAAGATTAATTCGCACGAACTTTTCTAGCCTGGTCTCGTCTGAAAACATTCGTTACCAAACGCGCGTAGAAAAAGAAAAGAAAAGAACCTTACGATTTACACACCAATGATATAGAAAACTACCATCGAATCTCTCTGAAAAAATTCGTCGGTTCGTTTCGACTAATCGCTCGAGGCCTTTAAACCTCGAATCGAAATTGGAACGAGAAGCAACGCGATCGATTCGCGAAATTTTCTGGCTCGCCAGAGAAGAACTCGCGTCGTTGTATATAAGGGTTGGAGGAAAAATAAGGAAAAAAAGGAGAGGAAAAAAGAAAAAAAAAAGGGGAGAAACGTGTAGGAGAAGCGTGTAAGACCGATCGATTAGTAGTCGTGTCTGAATTTAGGTTAACCGAAGGACCACGAGGAACGACGTCGCCGTAGAAAAGACGTGGAGAAGAACGAGAAACGGTAACGACGGTAAAAACGGCACTCCGGAATGGATGGATATTCGCGAGGAGCTTTTCTATTATTCAGAAAGCCGTACTAGTTCTCCGGAGCCGCGAGTAGGCGATATTTCGGGGAACCGGGTCGCAAATTGTGGAAAGGTCATCGGAAATTTCGATGAATTATTTCGGGATCGCTCGTACATCAGAATCGTTAGTCGCAATTGCAGGTTAATTAACGTTCATTCTCGCTGCAGACACTATCTCATCTCTCTATCGAACGAATTCAACTAAAAATAATTTCGATTTAAGAATAAAAGTATCAATACGTTAACAAATAATTTGTCTACCGAAAAAGAAGAAAAGTGAAGTATAAACACAATGAATATGTCGATTTTTTAGTTAAAGTTGAAGAGACACAAGATAAAAGAGAAAGAGAGAGAGAGAAAGAGAGTGAAGTATCAACGCAGAAATGGCGACCGCGAGGGTCAGGATTAAATATAACCATGGCTCGAGCTATTTATAAAGATTAACTTGTTGGCGAGATAACGAAGGAGGAGATGGAGACAACGGCGCTAAATTGTCGCAACAATTGCGCGGGAACCGGCACATTCCAGGGACGAAATTTCTCGTGTCGCTTCGAGCTTTGACCTCGATCCGCTCTCTTTCGTCACTGTGGCCATCGTGCTTGCTCGCTGCTGCTCGTCGCCGCTTAAAATCGCCCCGCCGGAGGGGAAAGAGCGAGGGAGAAAAGCTTTAAAAATACATGAAATGACGTTCGACTCGTATACGGCGGCGCCCGATCGATTTTCTCTCTCTCGAGTGGCACACGACACCCTAACCCCCGCCCCCGACAATGACGTAATTACTTCCCAGTGAGTGACGAAACGACGCTCGACCGATATTTTATTCGCGACATCCACCCTTTCTTCTTCGTCGTTGTACGAAAATACCAGACTCGTTCCTCGTCGATGTAACAGAACGAGTTGAACGTGTCAACTGTTCGAGCTTTAAGCGTAGCGATAATTTCCGTTGTCGTTGAACAGTCACCACGTATAGGGTGTGTTCTCACGTTGGCCATCAGAGCAAGAGACGTCTGGAATTTTATTTACACTACGCACTACTCACATGTGGAATGCATATATGAGCGACAAACGTAGCTAATGAAAAGAAAAAAAGAAAAAAAGAGGGAAAGATACGAAGAATGTTAGGCACGTTCATTGAGAAGCTAGTTACCATGTTTACATTGCGCTACATAATCAGACACTTTCGAAAGAAGCCCAAGAATCCAAAAGTAACTTGAATGAGAAAGAGAAAAAGAAATGGAAAATACGGGGGTGAAGGGGAAGAAAGGTGTTACAACATCCTTGGCACTGTTATCTTCGGTACCTCCCCCAGTGAAGTTGTCTGATAACGCACCAGCTGTACACGTTTCTCTGTGTCGCGATGATACTTACTTTAACGTTGCATTCAAAGCAGCCGTTCGTTTCACGTCTTCGGGTTTGATTAATGGAACACCTCGTTCTTTGAATAAACTTCGCGCTATCGAGACGTGTTATCGTAGCGATTCGAGCTTACAAACTCAGGGCCCTCGCGCTCGTCCCTTGACCGATTTTGTTTCTTCAGCACGTTCGATGGTGAAATCGGACGTAAGAGTAGCATACGTGAGCACAAGGTTCACCGGCGGCCC
This sequence comes from Anthophora plumipes, assembly GCA_951804975.1. Classification (NCBI taxonomy): domain Eukaryota; kingdom Metazoa; phylum Arthropoda; class Insecta; order Hymenoptera; family Apidae; genus Anthophora; species Anthophora plumipes. The sequence continues at coordinate 25,550,700 of OX638112.1, read as the reverse complement.
TCGAAAGTCACGTATGCGGTAATAATTACGCGATCACGTATCGGTAACTAGATATTCGAACGACGAAACTACGAAACGTGGAGAAGAAAAAAAGGTGGACACGATGTGGAGAACGAAATAAAGCGTAAGGTGCAATTGTATCGCATATTTCGTTGTGTGTTTGATACCAACTACTTTGTTTTTTTACTCTATTGGAAAATATGAATAAATTTAGACAAAAAAGTATTCTCGACTCGGGAAAATGTCGATATAAGATTGTTTAGAATAGAGGACATTTCTTCAAGATGGTAAAAATAAGGGTGAAATACTTTACGGGCTTACAGTTCTCACTGAGAGGTATAAAAAATATTCAATTAACATAGCTCTTAAAATTTTAACTTTTAAGGGATGTTTCCACCCTAGATAATCAGAAAGTACCAAAGGAAAAGTGTGATACTTCTATTGTGCAATCTCTACAAACGTGCAAAGATGAAAAAAGAAAGAAGAATCCGAGTTTCCGATTTACGAAAGTTCTCTGTAAGTAGAAACTGAAGATTCCTATCGGTGAAAGGGATTCCGGTTAAAAAAGATGAAGAAACGAACGAAAGTCGCGACTACTTTGGTGAATTCGCGGGTCCCGGCGATTCCACTGAGATAAAGGTTGGCCGTGTACCTTTGATCCCTTTGAAGGGCGGCTGAATGGACGAAAGGGGTGGGTTGGCGCTTTAGTTTCACCGTGGTTGTCCCAGTGCCCTTGTATGCGGTAGAAAAATTAGCTAGATTGTTTTTTCCTCTCTCGTCCTCTGTCTCGTCTTCCCTCTTTCTCTTTTCCCGTTTCCCCCCGTGCAATGGCCGAAAGCGAAGCGAAAGGACTGGTTGGTTTTCATCGAACGTTGGGCCAAGGCCGTGGGTTTGCCGGAGGAGGAAGAGGAGAGAAGGAAGAGACCATCGAACGGGAAGAGGAAGAGGGTTAGGATGGCGCGTTTACATCGAGCTTTTCCGTTTCCGAGGTATCCATCGATCCCTCCGCGAACGAGTTTTGTAACCCAATCAAAACTTTCCCCCGGTGTCGTAATAAAGTCCCTCTCGAAGGGTTATCCTCGATATTTCTCGATCAGGCAAGACGTTTCGCGTTCACGCGACTATCCAAAGGAGTACAACCTGAAGGAAATCTCTCCTCGAACTGTGGATTACCGAAAAAGAGGAGAAAAAAAAAAGAAACAAAAAAGAAAAACTTCAAAGAGTCTTGTAAATGGCAGCTGGTGTGCACACTACTCCCTTCTTCGCGATGAAAATATAAGAAAACACACAAACGGTGGAAAGAAGGCGATCTGAACGTCGAGCAAGGCCTATCGAGGAAAAAGGCACTTGTTCGCCATCTATGTACCGCCGAGTCGACCGCCGCGGAACACGGAGCACTGCTTTTAAGGTAGAATCCGCCGAGTCGTTACGAATAACTCGGAACAATGCTACAAGCGACAAGAGAGGGGGATGTTTCTCTTCTCTGAGAAACAGACGAGGGAAAAAGAGACCATCGCCATCGTGGTCGTCATCGATGATGTCGCGCGTCCTTCCCGGAGGTCGGTCCACGTGATGGAACGCGGAAGAGCGTCCGGGTACCAGAATGGCCGTCGTTTCTCTCTTCCCGTTGTCATCGCCACTCGCCGTTCTCTTTACCTCCACTCAATTGCATGCCTACGATTTTCACGGTTTCTTTGCTCGGCGAACGTGAAACGCGCGCGACACGGAATGGTTCCCAGTGATGCGGGGAAATAAACGCAAAAACCGTCATGCACACGAAAGAAGGGCACACACCGCGACCGATCGTTTCCGGGGGAAATCGAATTCGAGCGTAGCTCTGCCCGCGTGTAATCTATTCCGATCGATGAATTCAACACTAAGGGGGGTGGGACTCTTTTTTTTTTTCTTTCTTTCCCCGTTGCCTCTTTTTCCATCGAGTTTCGCGATCGATTCTGCTAGAAGCGTGGCTCGTTTATCAAATTCGTCGGCGGAAAGCGTTTTTAATTAACCATCACCACGTGGAACCGAAGGGTTGGAGAGGAGAGGAGAGCGTAACCAGGGAAATGGGTGTGGAAAGAAGGGAAATATTCGACTCGTTATAACGCTACGGAGAAAAGAAGCAGCCGATGGAGAAAGGAAATCGATAAGGAAAAAGAAAGAGACAGAGATAGACGCAGAGAAAGAGAGAGAGAAAAGGGGGTGGAAAAAATGTTCGAAGATGAAAGTAAAGAAAAAAAAGAGAGAGGAAGGGATGAGAAGAAAGAGAAGAGAAGCAGGTTCCGCGCTCGTTTCTCCTTACTCGTTAGTCACGGCCTCGTCTTTATGAATGGGTTCGCTCGGTGGCTTACGAGGAATCGTACTATCTCTACTACCGCCGCTTTCTCGCTCTCTCCACCGGCTGTCTTTCCCTTTCTCCTAACCGTGGGAGGGTGTCAGCCAGCATCCTTCTCCGGCGGGGGTTGCTGCAAACCCTTACACACAGAGAGGAGGCAGCGACAATAGAAGGCGGCCGCGAATCGATCGTATAACTCGCAACCGCCGCCGCGTCCGGCGTTGTAGTCGTCACTGCCGCCGTCTATTTGCGTTTAACGCGTTTAATCTCACCGATATACTATTGCATCCTGATGCTTATCAAACCGAGAGATTTTAAAAATTTCATTGGAAGAACGGACGAAATATCGGCGATGTCTAAGTTTGATTTCTTCTCGTTTTAAAGACAAATTCATCTTCAAAACCTATTTACTACACTATGTTACGTAAAAGTATTCATTAACAATTCTCAAGTATAATTTCGTATTATAAAACAATCCTCGAAGCCTCCAAAATCTCTAACGTAATAAATCTCGGTAGTAAGACTAAGAAATGAAAAGATATCGTTGAACAAGGTATATCTACGATTGAATGTTTCCATCGAAACGAACTCAATCTGTGTCCGTCTTCCACGATCCTGCGCCCATTTCTTCACGTAACCGTCGAGCCGGAATATCGTGGTCCGGGCGTGCTTCCCTCTCGGCAGGGCGCGGCTGATTCTCGATCGCGCTTCCTCCGCGACGGCAGGATGCAAAGGAAGCGAAGACGCCTCGAACGGAGGGGGAGAGAAAGAGGGGATCGGAGGGCGAAAGGGGAGGTTACGTGGGTGGAAGTAGAACGTAGGAAGCCTATGGAGGAAGGAAGGCAGAAGGGGGTGCTTTTATCATTCGTATCGCGGGCCTATTTTGGAGCCTGAAGCCTTTTGCCTCTTAGCAGGTCTACTCTCGTTCTCTAGAACGCGAGTAAACGTGAGAAAGAAAGAAGGAGAGATAGATAGAGGAGCGTGAAGCGTCGCTAGGTATATACGTGGATGTGAAAGACAGAGAAAGAAATCTACTATAGGCGAGGGGAAACGATGAAGAAGGAGCCACTGCTCACAGGCGGAGACGAGGGAGGTCTGGATGGTATTCGAGGAATGTCATGTAATAATCGGGCCGCCATTCGAGCGTCCGTTCTGACGACAGGCGGCGCCACCGCTCGGCTCGGTTCGGTTCGACTCGACTTGGTCGTCTCGCATCCGCCGGAACAAGGGTTGAACTACTCGAAGCTTGAACTACTCCCACGGCCAATTGTCGGATAACGAACTTTCGAAATGATTAGATCGCCATGTGAAATTCTTTGCTAGCAATTAGAGGGTTACTTTGGAGATCTTTTGACGTTGTCTGGGTTGCGAGGAACGCTCTGTAACGTTCCGGGGTTGAAATGTTTCGAGGTTAAGCGAGGGATGGAAACGTGGGCGTTATTGTTCAAGTTGAAGTATCGATAGATACTGATAGCACTTATCGATTCTGTACAATATTGAACTAATCGGTTTCCTCATTCAAGGCACTTTATTTTTTATTTTTTTTTAATTCAATTGGGTGTTGCAATACCTTTTGTAATAAAGAAAACATCGGCTAAGGACACCTTTTTTCAATCAACTTCGATATTGTTCAAAATATCGGCATCACAATGTACAATAACAGAAATATACTTCGACAAATATATGCATATCATAGCAAAAATGATAACAGGGTTATGCAAAGCATGGCGACTTGGAAGCAACCGAGCTGAAAATATTGTCAAGAATATTGATTATACACGCTTGGTACAAAAAGCATCGAGAAACAGATTGAAAATATTATTGTCAATATCGGATTGATCAATATTATTGATCGTCTATGGCTACGCTTTGTTATGCTACGACTTTTCGTGTTACGCGAGGGTTATATCCGTATTCATTTCCATACATTTCCCACCGAGCACGGGTTAAACAACGCACACAAACACACATATCTCATACACGATCATCCACTCATTTCGAACTATCTCTCCCAACGATCTACGGTAATCAATACGATAAACGGACCGAAAACTTGACGAACAAAGAAGGCGAAATAAATAAACCAAGATATACAATATCTTCGTCTAAAAAGGCAAAAAAGAATTCATGCCCTTCCGTGACCTTTCACTACCCTCCTCACTGGTCTAAGGGAAAGAAAAAAACAAAAAAAGGCAAAAAAAAAAAAAAGAGAGGGAAGCCTATCCTGCACGCTTTAACCCAAGAAGGCAGGTCGCCGCCGTTATCCAGTAAGAGGAGGGCACATATCGTTCGGCGCATCCGGTCTCGAGATTCGATTCACGTGAGTCGAGAATGTGCTCTCGTAGCCTCGAATGCGAATTTAATAAAGAGAATAAATCATTTTAATGTAACGCGGCGGCACGTCGCTACGGAACGAAGGGGTGACGAGGCCAACGGGGTAGAGAAATTCAACGTTAAGGGGAGGGAGAGAGAGAGAGAGAGAGAGAGAAACCGGTATTTTTGCGTCGAGCACGGAGGGGTGCATTTCGTTGCGATTATAAAAGCCGGGCAACCCCCGGTGTGTCTAGACGACGTGGCCTCCTATCAAAAACAGACCACCGAACTGAAAAGGCTGAAAGGGCAAGGAACTCCTCACAATGCCAAGAAATTAAAGTTTCTCTGTATATCCACCTATACTTGTCCTATGCCTCTTCCTCTCCCTCTTTTACTCTCTCTTATTCTTCTTCTTTCTTCTTTTTTCCTTTTTTTTATTTTTATTATCCGTCTCCTATCCTCTCCTTGCTCCGATGTCGACGTAGTACCGGTAGGATGGAAGAGAAAGAAAAGAAAAGAAAAGAAAAGAGAGAGAGATACAGAGAAGAAAAAAAAGAAGAGATCACTTTGCCGATAAACGCAAACATAGAATGGGGAGCAACGTACGCGCCAGTTAAAGAGACTGCTCTTTTTTCTTCGCGGCAAATGTTTCGCAAGGACTTGCTCGAACCCTCCTGTACCTGTTGGAGTTCGATCGATCTCGTCGCGTCTACGATGATAATCGTTCGGTCATCTCTCTTACGGTGTCCTGCGCTAAGCGTTACTGTCTGGCAATTTATAAATCGCTTTGATACTTTTTGCTCCGGTGAACGCGCGTGTGAACGTTCGTTTAATTCGATGTGATAGGAATTTGGAAGATTAATCTAGTTTTATTCGATGCAATTCTGTGATACCTTATATGGGGTGGGATAGATAAACCGAAAGTGTAGAATAAAATTGCTTCATAGGAAATTTTAACTGTTTGAGCGCTAAGATTTCATGTTGAAAAGATCTACTACATTTGATCGTGACAACTGACGGTGCATTTAGATGTTTAAATCTCTGATTTGCTCAACTTTACCGATGCTTGTTAAATTTTTATTAAAATTTAGTATTATGAAAATAATTATTAACTCTTTGTGCTTCAAATATTTTCTTTGTACGATCGATTTATCAACTTCAACATACGTTTACAATGAAACCTTCGGAAAATCGACAGTTTCGTATTGAAAAGAAAAAAATTATTATGTAAGAATGACAAGACTTTTCCAAAAATCCTGGGACTCAACTGATTAAACATTTGTTGAAATAAACGATACCAATTTATCAACATTTACAATTGAATTTTATATAGAAATTCTTGTTTTTTGACTCAGAAAATCGTGGATCGACTGTGTTTGTGTCCGAAATTTTGTATTATCCTTTCCTTCAGTCGTAAAAGATTTGCACTATTTCCTTTGCGAAATGTAATAATATCTCTGCGTAGTGGAATCTTTAACACTTCCGCTGCGGCAGATTTTAGTACGCAACTCGTGTTGCAGATGGTAAACGTTCAATCATGACCGTAAAATCTTTGTCAGCCGTATTGTTTCGAAATTTATTTCATCAAATCAAAGTGAAAATGTACAGAAGATATTCATTAAGATAAAAATGGATCACGCGAGGAAATTTTCTAGACATCAACAGCAACGAAAGGGTTAAATTCAATTTTCGTCAAAAACTAAGTTCTTTATAGACAAATTTTATTTTATATTTTCTTCGTATTTTTCCCTTTAACGATTGTACCAGTACAACATACTAATATGTGAAAGTATCAGAATATCCAACATGGAAAAATGTTGAGAAAAGAAAAAAAAAAAAATTGTCGTCCATAAAGTTACAAGTTCGATGAATTCGTTGGTAAAAATATATTCAAGTAATAGCCAGACGGAGGTGTTTTCATAGTCGGGCGAAAATTACTCGACGACTCGTAAAACGCCTAGTGTATTGTCGCGCGAATGAAAAGAAGGATTCATTGATACTCGAGAAACGTCCGATCAGCTAGCTGTCACAGCCAGTCACCGTATCATTTGCATAATCGCGACTGATTACTATCGCTCACCGTCGCTACCGTGTGTAGTCATCGCCATATGTCACACTTCGAAAAATTCATCGAGCGTTCCCACGTCACAGTGACGGAATACAAGGAGAGGCTATTGTTATCGTCTCTTCGAAAATATATCATAAGTCAACTTTAATCCGTCCAAGTATTTCTCATCGTTCTTCCAGGAAAAAACGTCTTCGAGAAAACATGACTAGGACGAGATTTGCTGAAACTTTAGGTAATACGAAGCTCGTAAAAAAAAGAAAAAAAAAGAAAAAAAAGAAGAAAATTGTACGTGTCGGTATAAGTCGACGATCGAGCTGAACGCACGAGTCGGAAGTATGAATCAGGAAGCGGTGTGTCACGTGCTGCTGTTGCACGTCATCAAGTAGGATACACGAGCCATGAATCGCAAAGGATTACTCACGTAAAAAGAACCTGCGACAGGTTGATACGATAAACGTATGTTTTTTAATGATTACTTCCAACGATTCGGACGAGTCATTATATAAGAACGTCGAAATTCTGAATCACCCGCGAGGACGAGAAAACCGGATGTCGTTTTCGTGTCTGGTATTAAGGTTACCAATGATCGATAAGAAATCAAACGAATTTTCCACGAATCGTTTTGAATGATTACTCGATAGGAATATTCCTATGACAGGTATCGAGATCGATTATACGATCTAGATCGGACGATCATCATTCCGACGAACGAAGGGCACAGTCTCGAATATTTTTTTTTCTATCTCTGCTCGTGCTTGGAAATGTCAGACAAGCTGATAAACTACCTCTGGAATGTTTGATAAAGTCGATTAGAGAAGCCAACAAGTACGAGTTAGTTAGCGGAAACGATTATAGAGAGCGTTTGTATGTAATGGGAATGAGAAAGAAAAGAAAACGAAAGGTGGGATGGCTCTATATAAACGAATAGCTACATTATCGGCTCACCCGTGGTCCAGAGCACATTTCTGATAAGGGTTCGCACGTTGCACGCTTTTACGAACGATTTGAAAATCTATATACGACGTGTCGTCGATAAATAACGATATCGATCGAGCGTACGAAACGTTATAGATTTCTAGATAGTCTAACTGTTACGTGTTTCGTACCGAGTCAGCTCGGAAGCTTTAGAATCTTACGCGAAAAGCTCTATCGAGAGTTAATAATCTGGTACGGCTTTGTAGACGACAGATGGCACTAGTAAATACATGGAAGTCGAAAGATCAGTAACCCCGATAGACGAATAACCGCGCATTAACTCTTTGTTTACCTCAACCCTCTGGAAATATGTTTCATTCTGACTGATTTAATCGGTTTTCAAACCGTCTGAGCTTGACAAATATAAAAAGAGTTTACATGTGTCGATGTTACGAGCATGGGATCAGTGGACGATCAATACATCGAAACTCGTTTTATATTAAAAAAAAAAAAGGAGATACGCTTTATTTTTAATCGAAAGTATCTTATATAGATAAAGAAATATTTTTATGTACATGAATTATACGATCGAAAAAATTGTATTATATCGAGTGTCTTTGTATTCGTACACCAAGCGAGATCAAAATAAGCCTTCCTATGTGATGGTGGGAAAACGTACGTTATTCGTTAACCATTCTAACATGTCGTCAGTCATAAATTGAGGGTAACGTGGTCGGAATACAAGCATTCAGGGAATATCGGGGAAATATATGGTATTTTGATCCGTTCGCGAAACCAGCGAGAAAAAAAGATTGGAACAATACATGAGAACGCAATGCGACCGCGTGCCCTTTTTCTGTTTTCTTCTTTTTTTCAGCCTGCGGTCGAGGTAAACACAGCGCGGCACGTTTTGTAGCGCCCCCTAACCGATAAAACGCCATCGAGGCACTCTCATGACTTGGTCGCGCATGTGAGAATCACGGCGTGACATACGGCTTACAGTCGAACTGCAACGTGACACCCGTCCAAAGGTGTCGGAACAACGTTATTACGGAAAGTGATAAAGTTGCTAAGCAAACCCAGCCCGAAAATTATGCAAGATAGAATATATTTGAACGAGCATGGATTCACGACCACGCCACCGCCACGCACGCCAGACACTGGCATGCTTCGATGGTGGGGCCACCGTGCCGAACGGTTGACCCCTTCCGCGCACATTTACAACCATCAAAAATGTATTTCTGTGTCAGTACTCACCCCTGTTAGAGTTGTCCAGTTTTTCTTTCTGGATATCGGATATATCTGAAACCCACAAACACCACGGGTTAGCTGAAAATCCCTCGTGTTTTTGGGCAGCTTCGTTCGATCCACAGGCACTCACTCACCCGCCATGTTGTAACAAACTGCAGCGCGTCCTCGTGGCTACGCGTTAAACTTTCGAAATCGAGAGATCGTTTCACGTTATTTCGCGAATATATCGATATCGCCAATTTCAATTCTTGTTTCAACGGTTCTTCGAATTCAAAAATTTACACCATAACGGGATAACCGTTTATTACGCGTAAGAAATGTATTTAGTTCAATTAATCGGAAGGGCTATGTCAAGTGTTAAGAGTTTTTAACATCAAAATATATTAAACGTCCAACAATACTGATAAATGAGTCCATTTTATATGTATTGTAACATAAGAATATTAGATAAAATGTATATTTAAAATTATACTTCAGATGTGTGAAATTTATAATTTTATTTCCGAAAATTTCAAACTGCTTTCAAATCGTTGTAACATTACAGTAATTGAAAATAAGGAAACAATTCCATATGAATAATTTATAAGTTATTACAGAGTAATTAATTGTTTTAGCATATAGATACAAGAAATAGAACGAAAGTTACATTACATTTGATACATAAATTGATATCTCTAGTAGGAAAGGTTGTGAATGAAAATCAGCGAAATTTATAGAAAAAGTTTTGCAAAGTTATACATATGATAACATTTTATGTCTTCACAAGAATATAATATAAATTTATATATATAATTTTCAATATATACTACAAGATATCGATATTTTACAGTTCCCTAAAATCAATCTTACATTATAGCACAAATTCAGTTACCTGCTTGTCAACATTGACAAGTACAAGTAATGCAGACTTTCATTAATTTAAGAGAGAAGAACTTCAAGTTCATGGACAAAATAGTGTCTACATATATTTGTGAACCAGTCACAAATATTATATTGGAAATGTACAACATACACTGGTAGCAATTTAAATGTAAATTGCATATATCAGTTTTTTCCCCCAATGTCTACAGTGTAAAAAAAATATTTAAATTTTATTCCACTATTTTACTTTAGATATCTAATTAGATGCAAAATGTATTTAGGTAAAAAGAACCTAGGGAAAGTAATTTGCACAGCCGGTAGATATAAGATGATATTCTTCTGTAATTCAAATTTTTAGCATAATCATTTGCGTGTTATATCTACATATTTGAATATAACATTCACAATGATGTGTCTTTGAAGTGTGATGCGTTTAAACACGATTATACTTTCTGCAATTGATTTGTAGTCCTTCTCTTGATTTAAAATACTGTATTGTAAGAAAAGAAATGCATAAAATATTATAACCATATCCAATATGTGATACAGACGCACGTTGCAATTGTGATTATTTGCGACAGTTCCTGAGAATAGTGTAATATGAGAAAAGTAGTGGAAGAGTATTAAGAAATGCTGGCGTGCTCGTGCGGTGTCATGTGTTATCGGTAGCTACTTCTTTAATTGTAGCTCTGCACATTGGACACTCTACCAGCTGATTCGAACACGTTTGGCAGAATCCTCTGAAAGAATATTCATTTTTCATGGTTCATATTAAATACATATCTGTTTAATTAAATAATTTATTCGTATTACATATAAGCATTACCTGTGATTACACGGTAGCAATCTTACTGAAGCTCTTTGGTCAAAACACAATGTACATGAATCTTCTCTAACACTAAGTTTTCTCAGTTGAGCTAGATATATGTGTTTAGGAAGCACAACCTTATCTTCAGGCTTCAAGGTAGCGTAATCGTTGAATTTCTGATATTCTCGATCGGTTGGAGGATATTTGAAAGGTATATTTCCGAAATTAAAAAGACATTGTTGGAATGACATGAAACTAGCTGCCGCAAAAAATCCAGACCTAGCACAATTAAAAATATTTCACGTTAAATGAAGGTTTGATTAGGATTAGAATACCGCAATACGTAAATAAATCTACACATACCGTACTCTTTTGAAAACTTGAACACACGGTTTAAGTGGTACACCATTTATAGAAAATATTATTTCTAATTTCTTCAAGTCTAATAAACAACCTAAAATGTCACCGGCTTTCCAACACGGTCTTTCGTGATATTTCTCACTTTTCGCATTGTACCAGATTAATCTACGACAACCATCATAGGCCAAGGAAAATTCATCATCACCTATACCATACCCCTCCTAAAGTGAAACAATTAAATAAGAAAAACTAATTTGCGTACTTTAATCGTGTACATTATAGTACAGCTATATAAAAGTTTACATGATTTAAAAATGTGCTATCCTTTGTAGCCCATCCTATTTGCATCACGCCTGTAGTTATGACAAGTGTTTCATAGTACCAAATCCCTGAATCTACTTGAAACGTGCATCTTACGCTTTCGAATGAATATGCATCACATCGAGCCTAAAATTACGATACAAATAGCGATTAGGTTTTAATATATAACTATTCATCTATGTAGCAATAAATTTTCCAAAAACTTACTTCCAAACCATTAGGTGATATTTTCAGGTACTCACTTACATCCTTTGTGTTTAACATTACATTGATACCAGTTGTATCAACTGAATCATGAGAATACTTCCTACCTTCCATTAAAACTAGAATGAAAAAATATACAAGGCTTTATCTCTCGATTTTTTTATAATACGTGAGGTGATCTTTTTAACACTTACATAAATTATCTAAACACCATCGCGCACAGAAACCTACTTGACGACGTACATAATGAGTTTCTGCTGCCCATTTCTCCAATTCTAATAGCGGATTCGGTTTCTCTGCCATTAAACGTTTCTTTATCGTAATCTTATTCTCGCCTGATAAAATAAATATAAATAATTCTGTTTAATCAAAGAAATTAACATTTACACGGAATATTGTAATTAATGCTCACTTGTTTGCGCAAATTTTTCCAAAGCTATTAACGAATATAATACCACATAAGGATCAATATCTTCTTTCTAAAATGATATGCAAATTACAAATAAAAGATACATTTTTTTTCTAATATTATTTGCATAAAAATTGTCATACTTACAAGATTTGAAATAAGATAATCCAAAGTTGGATCAGATAATATAGCTATACTACTTGGACCAGCTAACTTTTCTGCTATGCAACCCAACACAACACAGATGTTACGTTGTTGAGTTGCACTGGTCTGTACATTTCCAAGTTTTTGAGATAATTGAAACATATGTGACAATCTTAGAACTGACTCCTAAAAAATAGTTAAGATAAATGTAGAAAAGCTCTATCAGGTAATATACAACACATAGTAGTATAGATATACCTTTGAAGGTAATGGACAATCATCTAATAAAAGAGTAATAACAGAAGGTCCTAATGGATTATGCATGGGAATAACATTAACCATTGAACTAACAACTTGTATCCAGCCATCTTCTTTATCAGCAATTGCATGTAATTTTAACATTGCAGGTGGTGGTTCTTGTTCACTAAATATGCATATAAATTATTAATCAGTGAATATAGGTTCATAAGGTATTTAGGATTTATAGCACATACTTATCTACAAGGGAACCAATGACTCCAAGTGTTTCAAGTACTAATCTATCAATATTAGCTGAAGTTGGAAATTTGAAAGTGCTAGAAGAAACATCTCCAGATGCAACTGTACTTGATTCTGGGAATACAGTATTTTCAGTCTCTGCATGATTTTGCCCATTATATGCTTCAAGTTCTACTGGTGTATCGTTACACAAGCAATTGCCCATTCCCACAAGTTTATGATACTCTTAAAGATACTCTATTGCATATATATTATCTAAGTGATATTTACACAATCAAGAGACATGTGTATCTTTAACTGTTGTATCCAATGTAACTAGAATTAATGTCTTTTTAAAGAAATAATCTCTATGACATATGAATTGATGCATATATGCAAGCATACTAAACTTTATGATAATACATACTAAAAATATATCATGAAAACCATGTTCCTTCATTACAACTAACCAAAACATTTATTCACATTCTTGTTTTTCTAGTCATTTTTTTTTAAATACATAGAACAAATGCAATTTCGACAGTAATTTATAATAAGCAAAAATCAGCTTAGAAATATAATTATATATTTGTTAAGATAGTTTTCCTGAAAATGCAAGAATTTAATAGTAATTGTTTAGAAAAATTTATCGTGTAATAGGTGTAAATGTTACATACTTGCTTGAGAACTGTCATTTGGTTATGTTTTTATCGAAATAGAGGGAAGTTACTCAGTTCTTTATCACCTTTCCTCCGCTATCTATGTTATAAGGCAATACAGAAAATCATATTTATCTTGTTTATTTTGCAATAAACTAAATTTTTATACGATATTGCACTCTTGAAATTGTGTTTCTTAGGTTATGTTCTCAATAATCTTTAAAACAGTAATCTCAGCATAACAGGATACGCACACTATGTTATCTTTTACGTGGGTGATCAATTCTAAATCATATATGAGATAAGTCTTTTTACGTCAGTATATCTTCTGAACGTTCATTTAATTAAGGTTTCGAGCGATAAACAGTTTTCAATGTATTCTTTAATTACAAAATATTATGCAAAGTATTGTAATACAGGGTATCCCAGAAAAAGTGTAACATCCGGAAATGGGGGTTAGCTGAGGTGATTCTGAACAACCTTTTCCTTTATTAAAATGTTGTTTGAAGCTTCGTTTTTGAGTTATTAACGAAAAACACTGGCCAATCAGAGCGTTCGAAAACCGCGCGCTCAATCGCGTATGCATGGTTCTGATACACGGGCGCTCGGTCGAGATCCCGGCAAACGCACTGGCACAGCATGGGTATCGCGGAAAATGTTATGGCATTTTAAATTAGGAATAATGTGACTTTATTCGTTATTCATGAATAACAAATAAACTAATAAGTCGTTTAATAACTGTGTTCGATATTTTTATTCGTTATCCGAAAGGAATAAAACGTTTCATTACTTATGAAAAAATGTTTTTTTTTTTAACACTTTGACGTCTGCACATGTGGTAGAAAATCTTTCGTTTGCCGCCGATATGTCTCGCGTAGATTTTACTATCTGTTACTAGCCTTTTTCGCACGATCGTTTTTCATATAGTAATTACAATGTACCGTATCAAGGCATGAAAATTTTAATAACTTTTATTTGTATATCAGAGGTATAAGTACATGTATCTTCAATGGTGTGTGGTCATTATTAAAATGTTAAATAATAATATGAAGCTGTTGAATAATTTTAAATGTTTATAAAAATTATGGAAAATTTGAATTGTTCACAGCTTATCGTACAAGTGAAGGAACACCATGGGTATTTCCAGTTGTTCGAAAAGTGGAGAAATTATTAGCTGCAGATGAATTACAAAATCATGAATATCTTTCTGTCCTGGGGCAGACATTTGGGATAAATATTTTCTACAGTTTTGTGATTTCATGAAATAAAGATATTATATTTTTATTAAATGGAATGAAAGTATCTATTAACAATACTGTTTTCACCTATTCTGTATTCGTACAATTAATAAATACAAATTGTGAAAGTGTACTTTATTGTAGAATATATGTATGTGAGTGAAACTTGCAGTAAGTTTTACTCTATATTTACATCTAATTATACAAAAAGCTTTGCTTTTTGAATATCATTATCCGTACAATGTTTAACAGGTACGTTTAATTAACAAAAACATGTACAAGAAAATTTATTCGAAGAATAGGCGCCATATCGAAGAATAATCTGCGTTGAAACGATAATATATATCGAAGAATCGAAGTCGCAAAGCAGTCGCGGTCCGTCTGGTACTTTCAAGACGAATTTCTCAACATACATTGGAGACGGATCTTTGTCCGTTTTCGAATATTATAAAAATAATAAGCTAACAGATTGTCTGTCGTATGTGAATTTAAAATCACAGATTGGATAAATAAATACTTTGATAAAAATTGTCGAATGACCCTCTTTATAAACTGTGCGATGCGATCACATGGGGAAGGCGAGAGAATGTCAACGATCAATAGTATTACGAAAATGAATTGGTGATTCGTTCGTTGAAAATTTTGTGCACAACATGGTGTCTGGGGACCACGAAAGGTTGCTGCCCGAGCCGGAGAATTACGTGAAATGTTTTTACGACCTTTTTAAAAGTATCGCTGAAGTACAGAGGTGCGAAAATGTGTATAACCTCCCATAAGCTTTGTTTACTTGTCGCTTTTGGCGGTGACTTCATCTGTCAATTATTGAACACAATAATTACGATAGAAATTCCGATAACTTTGTTCTTATTTCCATTGAACGTGTAATTTAATATCACGGAGCTATTAAATTATCCAATTATTTTCTTAGATATGTAAAGTAACCTAAAATAGTTTGTTTATTAAAGTTGTTCTATACCTCGGA
Organism: Anthophora plumipes; assembly: GCA_951804975.1. Taxonomy (NCBI): domain Eukaryota; kingdom Metazoa; phylum Arthropoda; class Insecta; order Hymenoptera; family Apidae; genus Anthophora; species Anthophora plumipes. Next base: position 25,535,358 of record OX638112.1, on the reverse strand, counting down.
GATTGTCAGTTTGACAGATCTTGTATGAAGTAAAAAAAATTCACTTACGAAATAACTTGCGGCTTCTCACTTTAAATTATTTATGTTAATTCAGCGCGAGAATCTATGATAACATATAATTATAGTTATTTATTGAAAAGAATAAAGGTTTAATATTTTTTGTCAAATGTTTCTTTTTATAACAATGTCCTCTATGCATGTAGAATGTATTAAATACTATAAAAAATTTTACTATTAACACTGTTCATAAAATTTCTGTATGTTAGATTGTGTATTTTACTTTTTAGAAATAAAGAAGAATGGAGAAAATGTAAAAAAAATAAATCTATACGTAAAAGGGATAAAAAAAAGGTATCATTGACTTTTTTTTGTGTTCATAGTGTTTTTTGTGTTTATCTCTTGCAATTTGATTTAGCATATAAATTCAATATTTACAGATTGATTTAAATGGAGATATAAATTACAATAATCCACCAGAAATAGAATTATCTTGCAATGCTTCTGCATTTGCTGTATTTGCTAGTGTTAGAAATGCTATTTTGGAAAGGCATGCTAGAACAACAAATGAAGTTTATAGAGCATCAAATTGCAATTCTCCATCTCCACCGGAGCATAGTGAAACAATTGATACAGAAAGTGATGATGAAGATAGGATATCAACTATACAGAGTTTACCAAAGGTAAGGAACAATGTTGTATATCAAACACACAAAGAGAATTATGTTTAAATTCAAGTGTATTTAGATTGTAGGTATTGGTTTACGAAGTGTCTTCACATTGATGAGAGAAAGTAGAACAATTGAACCTATTTTATGTACAAAAGCACTATCAGCTTTATTGGATGTATTACAAGGACAACTTCCTGAGGGCCTGAAATCTGAACCAGATGATGTTATTGGTAATTTCTACAATATATAACATTATTACTTTTTTATAACTCTTAAATATTTGTATTTTCTTTTTTTGTAGATCCACTTTTTGATCTTTTATTGGATCTTGCAACTTCACATGGTCCAGAATCAGCAGCTGCAAATGATGGTAGTCATCTGACTGCAGTTGCTTGTGCATGTTTATTAAGTCTTGTGGTTGTTAGAGGTGATACTGGTCGTTTATTAGCAGCAATAGCAGCTTTACTCATGTGTCCCAGAGCACTAGCAGTTCAAAACATTCAAGTAAATATTTTTTACCGATTATCATAGCCACATGTTTGAATATATAGGATTTGAAATTATTATTTGTATGTTATAGATGCCATGCGTATTAACATCTTTACAAAGAAGTGTACAAGCTGTTTTACTCGGGAAACTTGTGCGGCCGGACTGGATTACATATGGAGTTCCTAAATGTGCTAAGATTTATACTTCTACGCTTAAGTTACCAAATGAGATAAATAATATAATACTAAACGGACGAAGTTTCGTGAGTGACGGAAAGTACCTGTATCTGCATACAAGTAGAGGATTATTAAAAATTGGTAGTGGTCATGGTGGAACCATTTGGGGTCATATGTATATTCACAAGGCGGACTTTTATCCAACGGAAACTGGTTGGCTCGGTTATGCAAATGTTAGTTTAATTCATATTTTCAATGTCTAAGCGCGTGAATATGTTTTTCATACTTCCTCTCTTTCAGAATACATTGTATTTTAAATACACACCCAGAAAGCAGAGTGAACTACTAATTATCGATGCGGAAACCCTAGCTGTCACAGAAATTGCTGTTTTAGAAGGTCGCGATTGGTCATCCTCTGTCATGTTCTCTGATGGTGAATGTTTAGGAATGATAACAGCTGGAAAAGATGTTAGTTTATATTCTTTAACGAATTCTGCTAATATCTATAATAATTAAAATAGTAATATAAATTTTATATTATTAATTTCAACAGGATGGTTTTGTAGTCAGAACAATAAATACATTAAGCAATCCAGTTACTGTCGCATCAGAATTACCATTAAAATTAGCAAGAAAATGTGTAGAAGTTTTCGGATATGCTGCTTTTGACGAAGAACAAACTGCTCACACGTTAAATCCGGGCTGTGACGATGAAATCGCTTCAGTTACAGCAGGAAAAGAATTTGCTCTGTTAAAAACTGTATCCGGAAAAGTACGTAATTTGCTATTTTTTTATACGTCGAAATTTTCATTGAAATACGAAGAATATTGTACTTAAATACATCTTAATTTAAAGATCTTGTATAGCGGAAAAGGAACTTCTCTTGGAATGAAAACTAACACAAGGCCTAATAGATGGGTAGAGCTAACACTTGGAAAAGGACCAAGGCTTGTAAATTTTGCAACTGGTCATGATGGTCAACATGTTGTAATGGTTATGGATGATGGTACAGCTTTATTTGCTGGTATTGCTAAACGCGGAGAAGATGGCGATAATAGTAAATATATTATTAGCTGATAACATGAAATTAATAATATATTTTGATATTTCTATTAAACTGTCATATTTCTTCCATGTTTAGATAAAGTTAGGCGGCAAGCTAAACCGGTTAAACCCAAAAAAATGACAAAAGTGGAAGGACATTTTATCGTTGATGCTGCATGCAATAATGGATCGATAGCTTTAGTTACAAAGGAGGGTTCCTTGATAATATTTGGCAAAGATACTTTGCACACTGATCCGGATACAGGAATAGTCACTGATTTGAGAGAAGTTTGTATCGTTCATGTTTCGTTAGGAAAAGCTCATGCCGTGGCATTAACTAACAAAGGACATTTGTATACATTTGGAATAAATAACAAAGGACAATGTGGTAGAGATTTTACAACAGTTCATAGTGCTATAAACAAAGATATCTCCGCTATTGCTGTGGAAATGGGTACAGCAGAAGATGAACTTCTAGTAACTGAAGAAGGTACACGAATTACTTGAACAATTTTTTTTTAATTAGAGAAAGGGAATTAATACGTTTGCGTGTGTTTAGATGGTATGGAATCTACTGAAGATTGGGAAGAAACACGAGGAATGTGTGCACCAGGATTACATCAATGGAGGCACGGTGTTTGTATGGTTTGCACAGTTTGCCGAGAATGTACTGGCCACAATATATCGTGTTTAAGTAGTATACGCCCAGATCGAAATCCAGGCCAGTAAGTATACCAAATTACACACGGATTACAAGAAATTAAAGTGTTTGTTTTTAGGGAATGTGGATGTGGCAAAGGCGATAGTGGATGTACAGAATGCGGATGTTGCCGCACTTGTGCAAGGAGAGGTACTAATGATTAAAATTCAATTTTAAATCATTTATATTTCACGTTGACAAGAAACTTTCTGTACATCGTTTGTTGTATTCTAGGTAGAAAAAGTTCAAATTTTCGAGAATACTTACAAAGACGTTTGGGGGAAATAAAGCAGAAACAAAGGGCAAAGGCAGGTCCGAGTACCGCGAAATATGGAATGAAGATGAAAGGTTCGGATAATAAACAAATTAGTAGATGTGTGTGTAAAATAGATGCACTGTGTAAATTTCTAAATTAAATTGTAATACTTTATAATTGTTATGCCAATTAGCTGGACCAAGTGTAATACAAAAAACTACCGCGAAAATGGCATTAGGATTGGCTAGTAATTTGATAAGTGAAGAAGGTATCGGAGGAAGTGATATTGAACGAGGTGATGCTGCTAGAATTGCTAGCATACCACCAGCTAGAGTTCCTATACCTAGTGAAAGTCCTGTGGTTCAAGTATCATGTGGCTTACATCATACGGGTAATATTTAAAAATTTATAATTTATCTTTTTAATAAATCTGTAAGATGATTACTAATTGTACTATGTTATATATAGTGGTACTCTTACAAAATGGCGAAGTTTATACGTTTGGAAGCAACATATATGGTCAGTTAGGTGTGGGAGATTTAATGGCGCATGCTGGACCAGTTCACGTGAAATTACCGGGAATCGCAACGCAAGTTGCCGCCGGAAGTAATCATACTGTGGTACTTACATCGAAAGGCGAAGTGTTTACATTTGGAGTTTATCAAGTTTGTATCTTTGTTACAGTTTAAGTATGTAGAATATTAACTATCGCACATTTATACATGCGTTTATTGTAATACAGAAAGGACAATTGGGCATTAATTGGTGGAATGGACAAAATGAGCCTTCAAATACCACTTCCCCAGTTAACCGCCGTTCTGATAGGACGCAGCCACGGCATTGTTATCCAAATCTAGTTCCAAATATTGGCCCGCAATGGGGTAGACGAGCAACATGGGTCGGTGCTAGTGGAGATCAAACTTATGTGAAAATTGATGAAATAAATTCTATTAATTTAACAAGGAGTACTGTTATGGCAAATAAAAATTGCATAAGTATGTTCTTCTTTGTAAATTATCGCTCCACCACTACTGCACTAAGAAGTATACCTAATTATAACAAAAATTGTTTCAGTTTTAATTCCACATCAAACTGATCACGTAAATTCTTTCAAATGTTTAGTTATAAGCAAAAGAGATGGCACTTGTAATAGTTACAGTGGAATGGATCAAGTTGATTTCAGTAACTGTGCAACGTGTTTAGATCCTTTGTATAATGTGATTTGGACTTTTAATCCTATGAGTAGTGAAATAAGTTTATATAATATCATATCAACGGAAGCTAGAACAATTCCTGGTTTGGAAGCATCCATTTTGAGTCCGGGCTTAGCACTGCCTGTAGTATCTAATTGTTTTGTAACGCGTTCTCAAGCTGCGATGCATTTGCTGGGTTGTTTGGACACCCTTACACAAGCACAAGATGAAAATTTGTGTATAGTAGAGGAGAATGAATGCAATCAATCAACAAACGGCAAAGTGTATAGTCGTGAAGATTTTGTTACAGTTAATAGATTTGAGAGTGCGTATAAAAATTAGGAAAGAATTCGTTTTTTTTTTTTGCTATTTTTTTTTCAGTATACATTAGATATATTTTCAGGTCTTGGTGGTGGTTGGGGGTATTCGGCACATTCGATCGAGGCTATTAGATTTAAGCCCGACACTGACATTTTATTGGGAGGATATGGGTTGTTCGGAGGACGAGGAGAATATACGGCAAAAATCAAAGTAAGTGCTGATCACACATTTAAATGTTGATAAATTATTGTAAAACTGTGGCGAGAGTTATATTAAATACTATCTTAGCTTTTTGATATTGGAATGGACGGAGGGGATCAAGAAAATGATGGCGAACTTTTAGCAGAATCTGAAGAAATACCATACGAATGCGGACCGAGACAGAAATATTCTATTTTATTTTACGAACCAATTGCTTTACAAGCAAATAGATGGTACGTTGCATGGGCTAAAGTTAGCGGCCCCTCCAGTGACTGTGGCTCTGGAGGTCAAGGAATGGTCACAGCAGAAGATCAGTTAGTAAAACTAAATTTTTCTACTTGAAATCATCAAAAATTCATACTGTGTTATAACTTGCATTTGTTTTGTTTATTTAGAGTTATGTTTTATTTTAAATCTTCGAAGAGATCTAATAATGGAACAGATGTGAATGCCGGGCAAATTCCTCAATTATTATACCGTATAGTTACGCCGGAAAATCAAACTCCTAATAGGCAAAGAGATCAAATTGAACCGGTTTACGTTTTGAAAAGAGATTTCAGCAGAACAGTCAGTAAAGTAAGTATTTATTTCTCCGGTATTTCGTTTGAGAAATGTGTAAATAAAAATATCGTTTCAGGAATGCTTTCAATCACTAATATCTCTCCTTCAATGGAGTTGGAATACGTTAAAAGCAGCGTTAAACGATTCTACGGTGCATAGCAGTTCTTCTCATGCGTTACTCGAAGTGGAACGTTTAGTCTATATTAGTAAAGCTAGTCTACGGTTACTTAGAACTTATACCAATGAAATTTATCCCAATCAAGGTGAGTAATGCATTTTTTTTTGTGAAGTATCATTTTTTACTTTAATGTAAAATCAATGATTTACAGTTGGAAAGAAAACTCCAGCAGAATCTGTACGACTAGCAGAGTGTATAGGCGAAGTACGTGCGTTACTACATCAAATTTTGTCCGACACTGTGCCATTAAATACAAAATGCAAAGGAAAAACACGAACAAGTAAAAGTAAGGTTTCACACATTACAGTGTGTTGTGTATAAAAAATTGTTTACGACGAAATTTAAATAATACATTTATTTAGGTCCTGGTGCCATAAACAGTAAAATGACAAATAGCATATTAGACGAATGTCATAGAACATTTGTAGCCTGTTATCACGCATTTTATCCAACAGCATATTTAAAATGGTCGTGTTTATGCGAATTGCTATCAGAAATTGATAGAGTAAGTATTTTCTTATTTTATAAAACGAAAGTGATATTACAGTGCAATATAAAATTGTTTTAATTTTACAGGAACAAGGAAGATCTACAAAAGACCGGCTATTATCAGCTGTCCTAGCTGCTCTGTGCAATCCTACTATACGTCTTCGGTGTACATTTCCAATTTTAAATAATATCATGGATAGTAGCGATAGTATGAAACGACAGCTTAGTCCTTCCGACAATACTGGTTTGTTGATGATAAACTCAACTGAAAGCCATCAATATCCGATCTTAGTCGAGCAGATTAGTTACAAGTCTCAAGTGGAAAGTACCGGCAAAGAGATATTAAACTGGTCGTTTCGCGATGTTCTCGATAGATTGTTAGATTTGATTCTAGTTCCCGTGAAGAAAAGTCTTTGCAGAAAGAAGGTTCAATCACTGCCAGAATTGGTACTTCATTGTTGTTATTTGTTAGCACGAGTGATCGCTGAATTAGCGGCACAATCTAGCGGGAACGAAGATGAACTTCAAGCTGCTTGCGGCAGGCTTATGTATACTACACCTTCGAGATTTACCCGCGCTTATCAAACGAGATCGTGGAACACCGGTAACGGTTCTCCCGATGCGATTTGTTTTTCGGTCGACAGACCTGGTATCGTTATCGCCGGTGTAGGCATTTACGGAGGTGTTGGAATGTACGACTATGAATTAGAATTACTGGACGATGTGAGTACTATTCTAAACTTTTTGTATAAAAGCACGATTGCTTTATTACGTTGTCATATGATTTTAATCATTATTGCGTCGCGAATTTTATAGCAAAATAATACGGGGAATGATCCATCTCATACTCAACGTTGGAGTAGTTTGGATTTTACACGTGGCACTTTCGGACCAGATGACTGTGTTAACGACATAGTAGAATTAAAATTTGATAAACCCGTGCCCATTAAGGAAAATGTAAAGTATGCTATTAGGCTGAGAAACCGTGGAGGACGTACGAATAATGGTGATGGTGGTTTGAGCGTCGTTAAAGGACCCGACGGAACTACGTTTACTTTCACAGCTTGTTCCTTGAGCTTCAACGGTACATTTTTAATTATAAAACTTCGTGTACTTGGTTTCGCAAAAAACTAACGATAAAACTTGTCTCCTTAGGTACAACACAGACCAGAGGTCAAATACCTCATATTCTTTATTATTCAAACCCTCAAGATTCCGACGGTCAACATACGAGCAAAGCAATGGCCGAAGTACAGGCGAGAAAATGTGCCCTCGCCATGACAGCCACGATTATTCAAAGGTCCAACGAAATTTTCGCATTAGCGAGAGAAAGGGCAGAAGAGATGGTAGCTACTGAAGTTCTCGGTAACGCAACATTCGTGACGACACTTTTGCCATTGGTTATGGCACACATTAGCCCCTTAGCTACATCAGATCCTAGGGTAAAGATCAGAATTCATAAATTTCTGACAATCGTTCTTATATCATTTTGTAATTTGGCTTTAATAAATTATCTTCTTTTCTCAGAGTGGAGTTCAGGTTCTTACTTTAATACAAGAAATGCTACCCCACGTTGCGGCACTTAACTTGCTATCTATAAGCTCAGAATCGATCTCACAACCTGATACTCAAACTCACGTTTCTACACCCGTTACCACTAGTCATCATTATACGTGGTTGGAAAGTGATCATCCGTATAAACCTGCTACAGTATCCCACTACAGAGTTAGCTTCCCGGAAACGGTGAAGTGGTTAACTATTGAATTTACACTAGACTGCGGCACAGCTCAGCCAGAGGATTATTTGCAACTGTACATTCCAAATATAATTGCCCCTACTATTTCGGGGTAGGTAGAAGCGGTTTATATTTTCTTAAAATATCACAAGGAGAACATGTCGTAAAGTTATCTGTTTTTACGTATGTTTTTAGAACACTGGTGAACATGCAGACGGAGGATATACCATTGTACTGGCCAGTGTTGCACAAATTGAGCAACATACAAAGTCAATGGCCTCAGAACGCGATCGTATTACCAGGTAACCTATCGTTGTTTCACAGAATAACTTAAGCTACTTGTTTAACATTTCAATTGACCGAGTTGTTTGTTATCCTCAGGAAACGAAGTTATATTCTCACTGGAAACCGCCTCGGATTACATGAGAAACGACAGGGCAATTACATATGGGTTTAAATGTCTGGTTATTGGATACGATTGGATAACATCGGGGAATGGTTTAAAAAATTTAGAAATTGAATTATCATTTCTCGGCGGAGCTTGTGCCGCGAGTCTCATGAAGAGAAATCTTACGTTACCGCCTGTGTCTAGTACGTATTATTCATCCCAAAGTGAAATTCTGCTTTCTTCTTCTTTTTTTCTCGAATTAATCTTGATTGTTCTTATGTCATATACTTACCGCAAAATATTCATCCATGTCTAATAATAATCGTGGTATTTAACGAGCATGATTATGTGATTCCAGACGAAGAAGTAGAAGAGGATTTGGAGCTGATGCAAGAAACAGCAAAGAGGATTTTCTCCGTGCACTCGACGCTTCTTGGACGAGGATTCGCTTTAGCTTCACCTCCTACGGTCTCCCAGGCTCTCGACGGCGTTCTTCCATTCAGGTAAGTACTGAATCACGATGCTTCATTCTACACGACCAGTTGTCGGTAAAGAACTGAGGCTAAAACGAAGTGTACCGCCATTGTTGGTAACGTAATGCAAAGATGAATTCATAGCTTTTAAAAACTGTGACAATTGAACGAGAATGAAAAATTATCGTCGTTAATAACTACAAAAAAAAATTAAACATTTATCGCGTTACTTCTTTCTTAGCATCAGTTCTATCGATGTATTATGTACACAGTATATGAATCAACATATAGATAGCGAATCGATCGACAGATATATTAAGAAACAAAAAATAAAAAGAAATGAATCACTACCACTGACTAATCGCGTTTATCGAAGTGCAGCACATGAATTGTTGCATTGTACTCGGTAAAAGTCGTGCGTGTACTGTAACTTCTATCCGCGTTGTTACCGCTTCGTACATTTCCACGTTTTTACGCGAGCAACCGTAAATAGCCCGATGATCGATCCGATGACGACGTGTATCGCGAACTTTTTGCATAAAAACGTCGCGTATATTCATATTCGCGTTACATGCTACAGGGAGAGGAAAACAAGTAACAGGTTCGAGGGAAAGCTTGCGGATACATATGTATATATTTTGGGAATATCGATTAGATATCAAACTCGGTGGTTCTGTTCTATGCATCAGCTTTCATCTTTATTATCCCGTCGTCGATGGTACGACGTATTTATTCTCCAATGTAAAACAAATTATACAGTCGGCTGTCGTTATATCACAGTCTCACGATAATTAGAACTAAACCGTCCTTAGAAAAACATAATTCGTCACCAGATTCACGATAATTGTACACGTATTATACTCTCGGTACGTGTGAATATACGCAGGTTAGGTGGTTATATTAAGATAGCCAAGTCGGAATCAACCTCACACACACTCCGGCGTCGTTTCTTCTTTTCGCGCGCGTACTCTAATTGGGCGTGCCTTGACGAAGCTGAAGGTAACGACTACGGAAGGCTTGGAAGGTCGCTGAATAATCTCGAGATGCTCTGAGGACCAATTTCTGCTCGTCCCTCCGGGGAATAGAGAGAGAGAAAAAAAAAAAAGAAAAAGAAAGAAAAGGAAAAGAACCGCCGCGAGAGTCGTTACGGAGAGCAAGTGGCGGGCTGCATCAATAATGCATAGCTCACACGTGCGCGAGATAGCTGCACACGCGGTGGACAAAAGCGTCGCTTACGGTACTCGCATTGTACTTTAACCACGCGAAACGGCACTGTAACACATTGAACACAATGTATCGTTCAGTTCTCCAAAACGTTTCTCTGTTTTAACCGTGAACGTTATACGAGGGGAACTAACAACAACAACAACAACAACAACAACACATTTTCCCCGTTTCTCGAATTCCAAAAGTTTCTCCTTTCAACCCGGTTCTCACCGGTGCTCGATACGACGAGTAAAATACGAAACGCGATGCTCACCTCGACGGGAAACCAAAGAGGAGAGTAGAACGAATTATATCACGTCTATTAATCACATTGGAAGCGGCAGCTTGAAAGCGTTTGGAACGATACTCAAGTACTAGAAGCTAGAGGAACGGGTTTGTTTTAAATGTCGAACATATGCGGGGTATTATTCAGGGTTTCCGTATCGAGATTAACAACGTGGTCGAATACGCGTTTTCCCGAAACCATTGGCAAATCGATTACGGTCTCCCGTATCCCTTTCGAGCGTATTTATCAAAATTAGATACCGATCGGGATGATAACAATAACAACAATTTATTGGCAAAGTCCAAAGCTCATAAATAAACGGTGTGTCGTTTTGTGAAATGATACAGTAATATAAAACGAAATAGATACCGCAAACGGTGGTGCTAAAACGGGGAGGGAGAGGATGGTTTCGGCGAATTTTGAACGGTTGAGAAAGTCTCGCGGTTCGTTTACAATATAGCTAAAACAGAATCCGGAAATTCTCGTTCGGAAATTGTTTAGGCAGGACGATCTATTTAGGATAAAGATTCTCTCTAATTCTCACTCTCACACGCAGATACTCTCTTTCTCTCTGTCTCTCTTTTTTCATCAGGCTTAGAAGTAATTTTAGATATATATATATACGTTTTTTCCCCTATACATATATATATATATATATATATATATATATATATATATATATATATATATATATATTCCACTCATTTGTTATTTCGTATTGTCAAGATGTGTCAGGTAATATCTTTTATTGTGTTACAAGCACAATGAGAAACGCAATTAGAATCGAATACGGTGTACACGTTAGAAACCTCGATTCGGTTTCAACGGGGACGTCGGGAGAGAAACGATTCTTGCTCCGTAGTCACGAATATTCAGCTAAACCTTCTTCTATCCTCTGGTATCTTGCTCTTCTCGGTTTGTCGAATCGCTCTTCAAACGGAGACTGTGCACGAACTGACATATGTATAGGAATGGCACTGTTTTCCGTGTGATCATCATCGTCGGATATTTCTCGTCCAGCTGGGGTGTCTTTTTATCTTTTCTCTTGGCTAAAACACGACGTGCCACGTGTTTCGAAGCTATCGCCAATCGACGCACTGATGACAAAGTGTAGTTTTACGTCGGACGTGAGCCACGCTGTAGATCGATAAACTTAAATGTGACAAAGTGCGAAAGATCGATCCAATCGTGTATCTTACACGAGTCAGCGAGTTTAGGATTTTCCCGTTTGTTGCTTTCGGTCACTCTCGTTCTTTTTTCTCTTCACGTCTCTCTCACTCATACACACACACACACACACACACACATACACTTGCTCGTTTGCTCTCTATCTCTCCGGGTATCAGTTCGACGAAACTCCGGTCCAATCTTCGCGAACGACACTGGCCCTCTTCTTCCGAAGCTACTTAACACGATAAACTTAACTAACAACGCGCGCCGATTATCCATGCACGTGACCTCGATCGCGGAAGAAAAAAGGGGAGAAAAAAAAGTACTCTTAATTATCGAGAGGAACGTGACTGCCTTCAAAGGAGGAGACGAAGAAAAAAGAGGGGAGAGAAAAAAAAGAAACCGGGCAAGGTAGACACATTAAGTATAGTGTAATATACCAGGTGACGACGTGTTGGACAATCGGTGCTCGTTCCTGATATGTAAATGGAAGCTTACGAACTGCCTTGTACTAGAAGGATAGTTAAATGGAAAACAAGAGAGGCTCGAGATCGTGTCTCCTGTTCTATTCGCTGTTGCTCCAACACGCAACACGGTATTTCTTAATCTTTAATAGTACGTGGAAAAAAAATCTCCTTTGAGACGATACAATAGCGTTCTTCGTGAAAAAGTTCCGCAAAAATTCAGTCTAACGAGACAGAAACAAAAAAAAATAAAGAACAAGAATGAGCAGAAGAAGAACAAACCAGAAACAGAGAAAGAAAAAAACGTTAATCGATCACGTGTTACACACAAGCTGTTCTAATCGTCTCTTGTTCGCACTTGGTAAAGAAACCACCGGCACGTGTTCGTCACTTATCGTTGAACATCACCGATGTGTTGTTATACACGTCGTGTCCAATGGACGTTTTCACAGCTTGTACACGCGAAAACGGCTCGACGTTTCGGACCACTCGAATTCTTCCTCAACTCGAGCAACCACGGTCCTGCTCGTCGAACCGTACGAAGGTTCTCGTTACAACTCTGTAGTCAATGGTTCTGCTTTCTCGACGATCACGTGGAACTCAGTCTCCCTGTAGAGCCTACCATCAGGCACCACCATGGTTATCCGGCTGTCGACTGGAGCAGCAGACGTAGCTGCTTCTCTTCCTATCACACCGTTCTTCTTCGACACAACGTCAGGTGCGTTCGTTGTCGGTACGCTGATCCATTTCTTCCGGCTGTTCTGACGACGCCTCCTGCAGCACCAGATGATCAGGCAGGTGATCAGTGTTAATACAACCAGTAGACCAACGATGATCAGGACAAAGACTAGTATAGATCCACCTAGCGAACAGTGACGTGTCTCATATTCGATGAAACTCGTCGGTACACCATTTATATCGCCGTCTGAACAGAGAAACGTTTCTGGGGTCTCGTTGATGGTGTCCTGAGGGGATAACGTAGGCGGTGATATCATGTTCTGTCTGGTATAGAACCTCGAATAGACGTTCGTGTAATTGAGAATGTTGTTCTTCCAAACGGGTAATAACTGGCAGTCACACGGTTGATCGACCAAGAGATTGTCGAGTTCGAGACGAAAGCTAGTACGGTCGAACATCATCGAGCCCTCTTCGAAGTTCACCACGCTGTTATTCTTAAATATAAGGTCGTGTAGATTGGTTGGTAAGGAAGCTGGCGCGTTTCTAGCCTCAGGATCCGCTCGTATCCCAAGGAAAGCGCCTATGGATAAGCTGCCGAAAGTGTTATTCTTAATAATCACCGTTCCTTGTACTGTCACGTTGAAAGCCTCGCTCTCTAGGCTCTCGACCACACAATTTTGTATCGCCACTGTACGTGGACTTCTGACGATGAACGCGTCACTCCGTACGGTGCCCATTTTCACGCCGTCCAACATGAACTTGTGAGTAACTTCAATGTCGTTCATTGTCCTGCTTGGCACCTGGTCTCCAAAGCTCCCGCCGATTACGTGCAAATAACCAACGTCGAATTTCTTGAACGCCTGTGCCTCCATGTTCTCGATGTGGCAATTCTCAAGCCTGAGCGTATCAGTGCGTACTAGGTTCACGAATGAGAATGCGCTCAGCTGGCCAATCCTCACGTTCTCGAAGCTGATCGCTTCAACGTCCCCACGAAAGGCGAAACTCGGCATCGTGTCGATGCTACAGTTCCTCACGGAGATCCGCGTGCGAGTACTTTGCGGGGACAGTTCGAAACTGTGTTTGACCAGGCTTAGATTCGCCACGTTGATCAGGTCCACGTAACGTAGTCCGACCATCGAGGCTAGACTTGAGTTCGTCAGGATTACGGATGAGCAATTGCTCACCGCTATTCTACTCGTGTGTGGGCTCAATCTTCTGTCACCCTCTGTTGTTAACACCAGTTCCTGAAATTAGACGAATATCGGTTAAAGCCGGTACTAGTCAAGTGGAAAGAAGTACTATAGAGTATGTATAAAAGGTGATAAGGTTATTAGGTTTCGTGAAATTCGATGCATCGGACGTGTGGGTGGTTAATAAAAGGTTGAATGGCTGTAATCGAACGTCTATGAGCGCCTTAATCGTTAGAAAAGCTTGCTTGGCCTTTGATGTCGCGCGTTCTTGCCAATTAACCAGGCCAATATCGTTATCGTAATCGTGGGGGAGGTTTAGCTTTCCAGCGTTTCCTATTTTCCCTGGTAAACGCTTCGACGAAAATTCCGAGGCTAACGAGACTCGGTCACGGAGTAGAAGTGTTTTGCATCTTTTCTCGTGGCGTTCTACCGTGTGCTTTATACTTTACTCTTTGACGCCGTTCGTTGACACACCTTCTCGACATTAATCGATCGACTTTTAAATTATCGAGTCACACACCTGGTAGAGTAACATTAAAGTTGTTAAAAAAAAAAACCTGTAAATTTAACAAGTTTCTTAATGTCAAAAATATCAGAAATTTTTAGCGCTTTAACCCTTCAGTGCACACTTGGGATCTATGAAAATATTCTTTCATTTGTTTCCGTTCAACTTTCTCGAAATTGACTATTCTGAATGAACTTTTTCGACATTTAAAGTTTCGATATTACGTTGTATTCGATTTGTTTCTCTTGTTGGGCTGTAAGTGAATCTAAAAAGATGAATTTCAGCAAATGATAGAACCATAATTTTCTACGATACTGCCTAATCTCAAATAGAGCTGTCAAGTAAAAAGATACTTTCGCTTCAACGAATATTCTGTTCGGTTAGAGACGCATTTGTGAGTGCACTGGTGGCAAAATGGTACCGGAAGAGGAACATCTTCTCGGACAAACGGTCCCGCCGACTCAACTGCCCTTGTTTGTAACCAGCTGCTCGTGGCTCGTTCATTCTCCTTCTTTATTAATTCATTTGCACGCGGCGCGTAGAGGCACGTCGCTGATACCACCTGCCACTCGTTGTCTCTTCGTTCGTTCACAATCGATGGCGAAACGCTTCGGCTCGCGTACCTGTCTACAGAGATACCGTTCACACTGTTGTCTTCTTTATAATATTATCGTATTTTTCCTACTAACGAAGCACTGATAAGGAGTCATTCGTGGAACACAGAGAAAGTCTATATTAAACGATGATTCACACACGTTCTTTCTTACGATTTTTCGATACGAATTTAAACACAGATAAACGATCTGATATAGTTTCGATATATCAGGCGCAGAAATTAATTCCTTTCTATTAAAGTCACATAATCAGTACCAGCCGTTCAGATTGAAATATTCGCAAGCTGTCAGAAAAATGGTAAAAGATCATCAACAATAATGGAAATTATTTCGACGATTTTATTCTTTTCTAATAAAACATTTAGTGTACCTAAAGGTTGGAAAGAATTGATTTCTACACCTAATACGTTCGTTCGTTTAGAAATTCGTTTCTCGACACAGAAAGAAATGGATTGATATCTTTCAGCAATTCCAAATTCTCGTCGTATCTCGACATATGTTAGCACAAAGCGATAAAAAGACGTTTATTAAAGACGTTGGATGTTCATTGTTCCTGCGAAACGATGGAGTTTAGGCGAGGTAGGCCACAATATTGGCGATGAATGAGGGAAGACGGCGATGGGAAAGAAGGTCTCTCTGAGCGTGTGGAAAGAGGGAACGTTGAAAATAAAACAGGGGTCTCGCGTATTGCGTCGCCGATAAAAGCATTGTGCCCCCCTTTTTTTCTCAGGTGCCTGAACGCGTTTCACCGTTTCGCCCCCGACGTAATCTCTCTCTTCTCTCGCGCGTCCCTTCCTGTCTGTCCGACCTTTGTTCCCGTCTCATTGTTCTTGGTCAATTCCCGGCACACAATCTCCGGCCCATAGAGGAGATTACCGCGGCCAAAATACTTCTCTTCTTCGCGTGCACGGCTCGTTTTTCACGTTCGAACAATTACACGCTCGTCCAGCCATCGTTTTCGTTTCCGTTCCCTCTGGATTCGTCCTTCGTAACAGACGAAATCTGTTTCACTTCTATATACACACAACGATGATCTCGTTCTCAACGTACAGATGAATCTATAACATTTTTCATCATCCAAAAATACAAATTGTTAATCGACAGCGGATGAGAAGAACAACGTCGAATTTCTGTATCTCCTCCATGGGAATGTGAATTTTATTTCCTCGTAGTCGTGTGCTCTCTCTTGAGAGATAGAATAGAGAGAAAGAGTAATATAAGAGTAACTCTAGAGAGAAAGAAAGGGGTTGAAACAGGAGTAGCAGGAAACAACGACATAACGCGATATTCCTTTTTAACGGCAACGCCTTTATTCACGCGACTCGTAACTCCCTAGCGTAGAGCTTCCAACGACGTCGTAACCCTATCGAGTGTACGATATTTCTCCCATTCTCCGGATATTCTCGCGTAGGAAGAACTACGCGTGCTGCTTTTTCACGCCGAGGGATCACTTCCTGATTACTTAAATCAACGTCGATCACGATGGTGAAACGTAAAATTCCACTCAGAATGGAATCTCTCGGTCTAACTTCGTTTCAAGGGGAGGAAAAAGAAGTGATCGTCGAATCTCGTTAATGTTATGGCTGAGATTAACCCCTTGGGTATTTTCTCAGGTGTGATTTTAATTAGAAAACACACCGGGTAACGAACGTCGATTACACAGACGCGTGCCAGTGGTGTACTAATGAAATTATATCTGGCAAGGGATCGTTTCGATGGTTTCGACGGATATCATCGATTATCGGGGAACGATTACCGAGGAACGTTTTATTCAAACGAATATGAAATCGGCCTAATGGCCAGATTAAAAATCGACCGTTCCGTGGTCTACGATTTTACAAAGTTGCGGGACCGTATCGCGCAAATCGAGCATTCGACCAACCCCAAAGAGAAGAACAGAAAGGATAGAAAAGAGAGAGGTCCTTTACGATCTATAAAGGATTTATGCGAAACAATTTTCATCGTTGGGGGCAGATTCGTTCGCGAGAAGTGAACAGCTCGCTCGCCATTATCGTGTACCCGCGTTACTCCCTCAACTACCATTACATTTACTCTCCCCGCCCTCGACGTCGTTCTTTTTATTCACGTGATTTAATGCAACGTCCATGGAAAAGAAACGATAATTGATGATCATCGTACACATCGATGTTCCAGTTAATCGAACGTCTTTCGTTAACTTTATTCATCGTCCGGTGAGGATATTTTGCCCTTTATTTCCTCTCTCGTTTCATCCGACTTTCAAAAGCCTTTCGCCACTACGAAACGTCGGGAATAATTTCCTTTCAACGTCTACCAAATCGACTAAATAACCAGGACTGCTCGTTTTGTACTCATCGTTCTCGCGAATCGACGTCGAAACGACGGTGTTACTCCAGATGCTTGTTCCTTTTCTACGACTTCGCGTAGCCAGTTTCCGCCATCGAGTTTCCATTTTCCGACTATTTTCATAACCGTGGCCGCCTTCTCCTTCGTAAATGACGCCCTTACGTTCTTCTTTCTCTTCTTATTCTTCTTCCTCTCCATCTCTACGTTCACCTCCGGCACCGTAGAGTTGCCGCTTACAGCTGTTACTTTTACACGCCTCACTTGCAACCGGTACACCGCATCGTGTTCTTTATTTCGTGCCTTATTTCGACGTCTCTCGTTATGAGAAAGGCGGGCGAGTTTAAGGCTGTATCCGCTAAAAGGTTTCCTCAATTATTCACGGTATCGTCAATTATTCAACGGCCGCCGGCGCGCTTGACAACTTTACCCGCGTTGACTCTATCGTGGATAGACTTCTTCTTTTTTCCCTCCTTTCCCGCGAGCAAAATATCCCGTTGTCTAACCAAGAGCAACAGAACGAACGAAAGAAAGAAAAGAAAAAAAAAGAAAGGAGAGCACTAAATAAAATCAGTCTATATCGTTATTATAAAGCTGTATGAAAAGACGTAGAACTTTTTCTGTCAAGTCATCGATCACAATGAACAATACACTCTTTACGATTCACCGTAGGAAATACGAACGCGTATTACCGTCGAACCTAATGATTTTACGTATTACCATCGTTGGCTGCCGCTGCTGCCAAGAAGCAAATAATAGGTCTCAATGAGAAACTCCAATGAACTCGGCGGAAATGGAAAAGAGGGGGTGAGAAAAGCGGAACAGAGGGTAGGCTGGAAAGAGAGAGAGAGGGAGAGAGAGAGAGAGAGAGAGAGAGAGAGAGAGAGAGAGAGACGTCCAGCCTCTCTCGATATATTCGTAGTCACGAGTTGACGGCGCGACAAATTGGCTGAGCGTGTTCCTGAAATGCCGGCTGTATTATGCGAAATCCACGAGAGAACTCGCGGGGCCCAGCTATGCATTATAGAACTTCCCGCCCCTTTCTCTCTTCTCTCCTTCTCTCCCAACACTCTCGTTCTCTCTCTTTCTCTCTTTCGCATTCTATACCTTTTTTCTTTCTCCCCTGACTTCCTCGTCTTCTGCTTCGTTGTTAGCTAAGGTTTTCCTGAAACGAGTTCGCGGAACGAGGAATATATTGTGCCCTTCTACGAGCATCGTTTCACCCCTTTCGCCCTGGTAACTTGGCAGACAGCGAAGCGCGAAAAGGTGCCGGCTGCCTTTACTCATTATTCAACGGCCGCGTCGATTTGAATTCTCTACCTCTTGAAACCTCGCCCGGTAATTGGGCTCTCCCGTTACCTTCTATACGAATAATCCCTCGAATACCATGAACGGTATTGCGACCGATCCCTGATGATAAATCATGGTGATTAAGTAGAATAGAGGAAGGATCTATTTTCTCGATTCTTCGTCTCCGCAACTTCGTCAATACGGTAGCCGATTGTCGAGAATCAACTTAAGACCACGCGATCTTCGACGTGAATGATATACGATCCGTATAATTATCCGATCGACCACTTCCGTTATCCGCGCACGCGACACAAGGCGCCTACCTACGCGAGCCGCGGTCACGACGATATCGTGAATTTGTTTCAATATGATTTTCTCACCGGACGAGAAATGTAAATTTTCTTGGCGGAGGTTCTTGGACTCGCACGAGAACGAATAGGAAGGATTGGGAGAACCTGTCCGGTAAATACCACGGGATCGACGATTTATGTCGATTCATAGATTATGTAACGGCCAATTGACCTGATAGTCGATCCGGTCTACGTTTCGTTCGCGATTTCACTTGGGAATTTTTAATTCTCCCCCTTGGTTCTGTTCGAATTTTTACAAATCTCTCTTCTCGTTCGTTTAAATTATCATTGTTCCGTTGCTTTCTCTCAACGTTTTTAGAGGACAGTATCGTAATTCTGCGTTGAAATTTCAATATTCATCGATTTCGTTCATTGCTCGATTTTATTACGTATAGTTATTTGGGTTTTTTCCCTTCTTTTTCTTCCTTCGTTGTTTATGGAGACACAGAACGGCGACGTGGACACGTCAGAAGCCGTTTCTTCCATTGAGGTGCCGATTGGTTTTCACGACGTAACCGGTGCTTGCTTCCCGTGGTCATTTCGTCACGGACAAGAGCTTTACGGATCGAGTTTACGGGCATTGTGCACGGTCTCCAGGCCACGGTATACACCGCTGGCGTAACTCCCGCGTCGCTTAGAAACGCACAGACCTGTCCCCGGGGACAAAGAACGCTTTATCTCAAGCTGTAACGACGCCTGGATGCCTCCAAGGGCGCGCGATAAACGAAACATCATTGTGTACCGAAATTTGTAGGTGTAATAATAGGTGATCCGTAGTGGGGACCTTGAAAACCATCGGTATGTTTCTCGATAACGCGAGAGTCAACGTTGATCTAGATATCACCAGTGAAATTTCTTAAATAGGTCACTCGTAAGTGTCATCGTAACTCTTGCGTAAAAATTTGTTTTTCCTTTACGATTACTTCATTATCACGATAATTCTTCCTAAGAATGATCTTAAATCATCTTGTACGTACTTCAGAATTGATTTCATTGATGAGTAGAGAAAGGGAACAGAATGATCGAAGATTCGTATGAGAATAGAGGGGTCAGTCGAACGGTAAAGATAAAAGGAGATGATGATAGATCGAAAGTAAGAGAATAAAGGTTTCCCGTATGAACACTTCTCACGTGGCCGCGATCCGTCAGGGGCAACTGGCATTTTTCTCGACATTTTTCCCCAGGCGGAGCCGGTACCTGTGCCTCACTCAGTCCTGGTGTAATAAATATTCGAGGGAAAGGGGACGGTTAGAGGCAGGTGGGAAAGAGGAGGACAGAGACTTTAACCACGCTCACCTTACCTACCTGCCAGCAATGTCTAGCCTACGATTTGCGTAAACACGCTCTAATTTATGGAGGTCTCGGTCTGCGTGAGCCGCCCTCGCAATTTACGCGGGAACCCCCTACTACGTGCCACCGAGATTAGCCTCTCTTTCTCTCCCTCTCTCTATATTTCGTCTTTCTTTTTATTTTGACAACCCCTAGTTGCTGGACGGTTTATATATTTGTTCGTAGGGCTTTGCAAAGGGGTTAGCTTACTTCGTGAAACGATTTGACTCGACGATGGTATAAAACGATCGGTTCACGCGTAACTTTGCCTCGTACACGATAAGCGTCGTATCGAGGGTGAGAGAGAAAGAAAGTTCTACGTGTAAGTACACGTTTCTTCTTTTATCTTGTTCACGTCGATAATGCGAACTTCGCCATCGGAATAACGTTCCCCAGTGAACAAAGGAGGATCTGTCCTGGTGTCGCATTGTCTGCGATTTTTCGTGAGATAGTAAACGAGCCCCAGCCGCGGTTTCTCAATGAATTCGTGGGAAAGAAGAATTCAAGGGAGCACCGAGGGAGAGGAACGGTCCTTGAGAAAGGATCTCGAAGTGGAGGCGGAGAGAAATAGTAAGGGAGAGATTCGAGACGACGATTGGCCCGAAGAGGACGGCTCTCTTGGGCGCACGGGCACGAAATGAAATCGACGAAACGAAAGTAGAGAGAGAGAGAGAGAGAGAGAGATGCAAGTTAAACGCGATGGTCTATTTCGCGCCAGACCGAACGTGGGGAAAGAAGTTTCTTTCTTCCTCAGAGGGGTTGAACAGTGCTGAGATTTAGAACGGCCCACGTAAACTCTGATCTTTCCTACCAAAGATTCCTCTCCCAAAAGACATCTCTTTTTCTCCTCTATTTTATTTTATCCCTTTCTTTTTTTTTTTTTTTATTTACCTTGGCCCGTTGTCAGGTGTGTTTCTCGCGCGATACCATCGCATAGGATGTTTTGTTCGAGAAACTCTTAGATGATAATTCTTAGCTACGTATACGAGGGGGGGAAACATACCTCTCCTTCCTCTTTACAGTCACAGGTCAGCCTGCCATGATGATCACAGGAACAGGGTGCATAGTTGCACCTGTTCATCGAGTTGGTTAGAGCACCCTTGAACAAGCCACTCCAAAATAGTCCGAGGATAGCACTTCCCAACACGAATTTCGCTGCTCCCATTTTGCGCCTCTCTCACGCTCCTTGATCCACCCTCTTCTTCTTCTTCTTTATTCTTCTTATTTTTCTTTGGTTATCACCTTCTTGCTCGACACGTTTACACCAAGTCGATGCCAGCTGATTTTACGTCGTCGAGCCGACCTAGATGTCGACCCGACATGTCTGCCGCCTGGATTTCCTGAACGAATCCAATCACACCACTCGAAAACCCTTCCCCCAAGGAAATAAAAATCCTCCCGACGTTGAAACACAATTTACACCTTTACACAGGGCTCTTCTTTTCGTTGCAACGGGTTTGGAGAAAACACACTACAAGTCCCGTTGCTCTTTTACACATGCCGCACGCTACACGTCACTATGTAATTCTGTCGGTCATATTGCCGTCAGGATTGTCGCTTCACGCGCGCCACAAGTTTCGAAGGTGCTCCACCACCACCGCCGAATCGTCATTCGAACTGTCACGACGACGGCACAACGGTTTCAACTACGATGTCATCGTTCCCGTTGTTATTTTCCTTCGCTCGACCGGAAACATCCAATTACATCCATGATACCCGATGTCACCGTTGAACATCACGACCAGTTATCCACAGATTTTCTGTTTTCCACGGTTCCCGGTTGTTGTCCGAAATTCCTTCTGGAACGATAGAAAAATGGTCAGATCTTTCCTTTAGATTCTTCCTTACGTCTCTCCCTCCCACTATTTTTCTTTTCTCTCTCTCTCTCTCTCTCTCTCTCTCTCTCTCTCTCTCTCTCTACAGCTGCACTTGAGAAGATTCTATACAGATTTCTTTTCTTATTTTCCTTTCGTTTTTCGGTCGCGCGAGATTTTTCGTCGACGTGGCCTCGATTTGATAAATCGAGCCACTCCACGGGGATCGTTATCGTTCGTGGTGATGCATCTCCTCCATACGTAATCGAGAATTCTTCTTATCTATTCTTTCGTTATTTTTATTTTATTTTATTTCTTTTACTTCGTGAAAGAGAGAAGGATGATAACTCAAACTGTTGTCACAGCAGTGAATCAGAGGAGAACGCGACAAGAAAATCCGCGTGATTTGCCGACGACGACGACCGCTTTTCTCTACTCTATACAGTCTCTGTGTGTACCCTCGCATGACTAATTATAAACGTTTCCCTACATTCCTACGCTATCGGGGACTTTGTCGCGTCGCGTGGCCGCCGCGAGACGTCGTTATATACCACGGGAAATTGAAGAAATTCCGATCCATGCGAATTTTGATAAAATCTTATGTTAATAAATATTTTCTTATAAATTCAAATTTGATTGAATTTGCATTTAGAGAACACACACACGATCTTTCTCCATTAAGTAGTGTTTGACGATTCAAGGTTGGAAAAGTACACGGCACGCGTGCACCAAAGTCGACACACGGCTCGATACACACTGCACACGCTGCTCTAAGTTAAACACTTTTCCCTTCGGGGAACGCGAGAAGCGTGGTTACACAGTTACCCAAGGTAGATAGGTACTTGTCGATTGCTCGAGTGCAACTCGAACCGAGGCAAATCGTATTCTATGTTCCCCAACGGGAGAATACGCGACCAACCCTTCGATTCTGGGGCAAATATGTATTTCATCGAGTCGATGTGTGCTTGCGGCAGCATAATCGTCGTCTTGCTCGTGTTCGCGTAAACGCGCGACATACTGCTCGTGGCCGCGTAATTGCTATCGTTCGAGATGTTGCGTAATTGCGTAGATCAAGCTGTCGTGACACCGAGTCGCGTCTTCGTTCGCCTCGAAAGCACGTATATTGCGCAGAATTTCGATTCGATCGCGTGCAGACTGGCTCGGTGGAATACGTTTCACTCGTTATCGTGGCGAAACATTTTTTAACCCGTTAACCGACGAACATCGAGATTTAGAACGTAATCATTTATTCGCAGGGAATTTCTCTTGGGCTCGATACTAATTTGTTGGATTTGTGTCGAGGGAAAAATGAAAAAAAAAAAAAAATTATGATTGATGGAGACCATTTTTCAAGTAACTTTTAAGTATTAAAAGAACATTTTTTTTATTTAACCTATATTTCATTTAGTCAAACGTTGGCAGTTAACTTGTAGAAATTTAACGAGATTTTGCAGATATTTTTGGAAGATAGCGAGAATGTAATTTATTAATGAGAATTTCACAGTAATGGTAGATAATTTGAAGAAATTTAACGAGCTGTTGCAAACATTTTTAGAATATAGCGAGAATTTAATTTGATAGCGAAGATTTCACAGTAATTGTAGATAAATTGAGATTTAATGAAATTTTTGTAAACCTGTCTTGTAATATAAATCGAAACATCGTCGAATTTATTTTCATTGAAAGCTTTTCCTGTACAAACACCAAGTGGAAATTTCACAACGACATGTGAGCGTAACCGAAACGATCTACCCATGAATGAACGCACTTGGTACGTGAAGAGTGGCGGGAAATTGAAAAAGATGCGCGCGTTATCGAGGCGCCAGGGTGTCAGCGTTCCCTTTCTTCTGCGCCCTGGGGTTGAAACGACTGTTCATTAAACCGCAATTTCGCGTCATTCTCTGGGACCGTGTCATCCAGTGTCGCTCGAACGCACGTGTCGTCGACGTTTTTTCTTCTTTCTCTTTTTTCTTTTTTTTTACAAGCGTCGCGTGCCCGACAATGCGGTCGCCTTTAAATATTGCAGTGTTTAACCAACGAGAGAGGTCCGTTGGTGCAAAAGCTGCTCTGAATCGCGCCAGTTCTTTGCACGAGCCAGCATCGATTCCGTGTTCACGCCTTGCTTCGTAATTTCCCCACCGAAATCACTGTGCACACTCTTCTTGGTCTTTCGAGCGAGAAAATTATCCTAGATGAAACCAAACAGTTTTTCTTTCTTTTTCCGCTAATTCACTAGTAAAAACGACAAAGAACCTTCTCATCTGATCCGTGATACAGCGAGATTTTAATGAATTAACTTTCCATTCGTCGCGCGGGAACATGAAGGAAGATGGAAAGGTGTTGAACAGAGCGCATCAATGGCCGTGAAAAGAGTGTCGCGAATGAAAGGAACGAACTTTTTCTGCGACGACTCACGATGGGGTCCTCTTAATTTCTTCCGGTCCTTTCTCTCAACTAACTGTGTTCCCTATCCATCGTTTCAGGGCCTCCGGTATAAAAAAAAAAAAACAAACTCGGCTCGACTTGTTGATTAATGTAACGAGCAAGGGTCAATTCTCTCTGTTCGTCGCTTGCACGAATTAAAAGAAGAAAAAAAACAAAAAAAAAGGTTTTAACGCGTCATTACGCCTTGAGCCGACAAGGTCTTCGTTAACCCACTCCGACACTGTCTGTAATAAACGTAATTATGTTTACGCGTCTGACGCGATGAGACTGAAATTCGCCAGACACAGACTGCACTCAACGCGGTGAATCCTTTGGGAACATTCAATTTTCCATTCGATTCAACGTGGAGAACACCTTTTGAGGACAAACGCTTTCGTTTCTTTCCCTTTAATTACTCAGCTCTCATAGCACGAGGGGGTAGAAAATCAGAGAATATTCGTGCGGAAATTAAAGGTGGATGCGGTGTTTAAAAGGCCAGAACTGTGGTAGAATCGGATAATCCATGCGCTTTTTATCAACCGGTAGTTTCGTTTAGCCGAAGCAGAAAAATGCTGGGAACGATCGGGGAACCGCGCGTAGTAACCCCGTAACGAGAACGCTCTGCTACGTAACCGGTTTCGCTCCTCTGGAATCGATATATGCTTCTTTGTACATCGTATTTCCGCTCGGAATTCGCATTTTTCCACGACGCCGATCAACACACCGGTATGCGAGTGCGACCGACCGTGAGCGATTAATTGGCCACCGGTGTACACACAGACGTTACTTTTCTGTACGACACACAGCTGGAACAACTAACGAACAAACGAACCGCGACGAGGCTTGAGAGGAGAGAACACGTAGAGAACAGAGTGGAGAACGTACCTAGGATGAAAAGAATAGTCCAAGTAACAGAGAGACACGGTTAGAATACAAACATACATACGTAACGAGAAAGAAAAAGAAAAACAGAAACGAGCCAGTGTGTTTGGTTGATGGATGAAATCGATGGCTTGTGTATATGTGGTGGCCAGTGATACAGTCTGATGTGGATGGAAAAATGGAGAAAGAAAAATAGAATGACCATGTGTTTGTGTGTGCCTATGTGTGCATAGAGAGATGCACTCGAGAGTCTGGAAAATTATTCGACCTCTTCAACGGATTACGGAGATTTTCGCGGTTGGTCGACTAAACATTTCTCTCTGGTTGATTTACTCCTCGTTAATGGATATTCATATATTCCGGCTTGTTTGCTATCCTAGGCTTGTTCCGTACGCTCCTCCCGCGCGATTTCCGCGACACGCGACAGCCACCGGAGCAAATCGCTTCCTATTACGTGACTCTTCCTCCACGGGCCGTGCACTCGAGCGGGAACACGTGACGCGGGCAAGCCACGCGTGCAACCCCAATGGAATACCGCGACGCGCAAGGTGGATGTTGATCTTGGCCCTTTTTCATCTCTCGTTCCGTGATTTTTCTTTCTTTTCTCTGTTTCTTTTTAATCCACTGATTTTATATCGATCGTATACACTGTCTCTGAACGATTAGAAGAAAGATCAAGCACATTAGAGTAAGCACAATGGGAATTTTTACGATTCGTAAAGAACGCTATTGATCCGTCAACGCCCGGAAGTCTTCTTCCGATGACACTTATAAATAATGCAATATAAGTTACTTTCACGGAAAGTAATTCAATTAATTAATAACTTCGTGTATATAAAAAGCTCGAGCACGGAATAGTTTTCCTCGAAAGAGAGACACTCTTAGAAAGAAAGTTAGAACGAGATTTCTTTTTTTCTTTTTTAATTCGTAATTTTATTACACCATTTCAAAGGGGGTTTGAGAATAAACGATTCGAGCGTATGGTATGTCTATGATATTACTGATAGGATAACACCGAAACGATTATAACAGCATCCGATCGTGTTCTTTTATCTTCCCTTCACGATTATCACCAAGACTTCTGCGAATCCTCGGGTAAGGGAGTCGCAATTTCCAAGAGCACCGATAACGGTAAACGAGAGTACTAGAGGAGTAAGAAGCACCCTTTCGTTCCTCTTTCCCTTGCTTCAGGGGGGAAGGTTCAGACTTTCTTATGCGAGGGATTAAGATCGGATATCTCGAAGGTCGAACTCCGGCAGTTAGCCGGTTGGGACAACGGTTAATCCCGCAATCACGGCCAAGCTCTCGTTCCGATATATCGAGAGGGAGCGGGTTGTTCGGTTCGATTAATCGTCCGTAGAAACAGGGGTGGCTGCCACTCTGTTCGCCGAAGGAACGTTTCTTCGCGTCGAGCCGAATTCCAGACGCGTTATCTCTTCGGGGAAGTTCGTCGTCGATTCGATTCGTTATCGTCCAGACGAGGTTGTTTCGTTATTTTTATCGACAGCTCAGACGGATCTGTGAGTGACGTGAGTTGTGGAAGGTATTGTTCGACGATTAAACTTCAACGAGGTTTACAATCGATGAATCTTTCTTTTTTGCAAAATAATGAGCCACTTTTATATTTCGAGTATATCATTTCTACCGATGTGAAATTATGCTCGGAAAAAGAGAGAGGAGAAAAACGTGAAATCATCGAGAGTTCACTTCGCTCTTCGAGAAAAGAAAATTCCTGTATAATTAAAGATGCAAAAAGCAGGAAAAAATGTGGAATCTTTTGAAGAAAGTTCATTTCACTTCTTCGAAAGAAGAAGAAAAATCTTGCTTGGTGAAGTTTCATTGAATGTCAGACTTCTTGTGTGACTTTTCCATTTCTTCGTGTTATCGCTCGAGTTCTCTCGCAACGCGAACGATCAATTTATTTAAATATATACGAAAGACACTGTCAGAAGATGAATTAAACTCGTATTCACCGGTCAAGTGGTTAACCAACGCGGATTTATGATTTGAACGATTCTTCTGTCGCATTGTTACCACACTCGATCACGCGTTAATCCCTAATAAGTAGCGCGACTGTTATTGTTCCTACATTGACCTATTTTAATTGTCCCCCACGATTTCCCGCGGAAACAAATTTTCCATTAGAGACGTTAATTCACGAAAAGAGACAAAGAGAATCGAAGTGTACAGAGAGGAGAAGAGGGAGAGGGTTGTGAAGTAGCCCTAGTCGATCGTTATTTTTATAACGCGTACCTCTGTCGAGAAATCGTGCCCTAGCGCGAATCGTTACGCGCGATAAAGCGCGTGCACTAATTTGCCGCGCGAACGCGTATCGAACCGCGTACTCGTCAACGAGAGTAAGAAGAAGAGGAGAAAAAATCGTGATGCGGAGGGGAAACGTTACGGAAATTCCTTTTCGTGTTTCACTCGTAAACACGGAAGCAACGACGATGATATCCCAGTCGAACGAGGAAGTTTGTGCAAGGTAGATGCGACTAAACACTGTTGCATCGAAAACCGATATCAGCCACCCTTTCGACACGCGAAACGTACACCGTGTGGTGCAGCTGCAGCTGCGGCGGAAAAATGTCTACGGAATGTCTCCGTGGATCGACAGCTGCGTGCCGTTCGACGCGTCTGGTGCGAACAATTACGATACGCCGTTGCTCCATTTACGAGTCTGCCGGTGTCGCGGAATTATTGCTCGTTTTATGACGGAGATATGTGATCGTTGATGGTGTATTCGCTGATGAAACCGTGAAAAAGTAGGACACCAGGCATTTTTAGCCACGGTATACTTCAATGAAGAAGAAATTGTACTACATATCGGTGTGGTTAGTCGAAGTGCATCAGAAACGTGAAATTATCATCGAATCCAAATTTCACTATGCGTTCTGTGTGCAACGAATGAATATATTCGAAAATTTTTCCCAATCGAAACGTTAGAAAAAGATGCTTGAAAAGAAGGAGAAAATCTACGAAGAACGATCAACATAATCGACGGCTGACACGCGCGCTTGTACGTGCCACGTGGTAAACGATACGTTACAAGGACGAGTATATCCGACAATTCATCGATCCGATGGATATCTGGTGTTTTCGATGATATATCCGCGTGACCAGCAATAGGGCTCATTTCCGCGACGCCGGTGGTCGAGATAATGTGACTCATTAATCGAGTTTGCCTGTACGTGACTGTTTCTGTATACAAGGCACACCCACTGTTTCTATCAGTCGCGGAAAAATCCGTCGGTATTTCGCGAGCCGTCTATTACGAGGCGTTTCGTTGTTCGATAGAGTACGGTTGTCACATCGACTTGTCACGCGGGGACCCTGGAGTTATGCAACGGCTAACTTCGTGGATGTTTCGCGCGATCGTCATCGATGGGAAGGTCAAGCGTTCCATCCGCCGATCCCCGAGAGGAATCGACGCCTCTGTAACCTTTCAGATCGCGTGATCTCCACTCGAGTGAACTTTTCACTGCTACCAGCCTTCCATTCGAACAACACTTTCTCAAATCCAAGGATTTCTAAGGAATTGTTTTTCTACTTCTTTCTTTGTGTTTCCTTTTTTTTTCATTTTGCAGGTATGTGTGTAACGTTGAATTACAGGTGAGACACTTTGTTACTCTGACCAATTAAATACCGTGCAATCGTTTGAGAGAAAGAGAGAGAAAAAGAGAGGGGGGGGGGAGGAACGACGAGACATGTTGCGAGGTCTACGTCACGCGTAAGAAAAGATGATGCGTACACGAGACGATCTTTACCTCGATATCTCAACACGAGATACTCGCGACGCGACGCTGACGACGCGCGAACAGCAACTGGCCGCCTTTCGAATTCGCGGCTGGTTTGCACCTCGACGACGGTTATCGCGCGACACGAGTACCCCTACTCCTCCACCAGCTCTCCCCTCCACTGTCGCTCACGTTACTTTTCCCCCCACCACGATACCCTCTCCTCCACTTGTTCCCTCGTTGCATTGCACACAGTGTCCCCACCAGAACAAAGTGGACTTCCCTCCCTCGCGCGCTTTTCAGTCGGTCTCTCGCCGTCTTCAGGTTCTCGCGTTGTTTCTGATCTTTTCTCTTACGAGAGAGAGAGAGAGAGAGGATAAAGTTTCGTCGAGCAACAAATTTATATTTGTACAGCGCACCGTTATCGGCTCGCCTCCCTGTTCTTTTCTCGCCTGGTTCTGTTTTCGCGTGTATCAAATCGATTTGCCCTTGCACCTTTAATCCATTCGATGCTTTGGAAGGCTTAGTATAAGACGAACCCCAGGAGTTGGTGCTTTTTTTCTTTTCTTTTTTTTTTGTATTCGAAAAATACGGTAGCACTTGGGTAACTCGAATCTCGAGGGGAATGATTAAATCTTCGAGTTATGGTGGTTTCGAGTTGTCGAAGTTCGCGAGTAAGAGAGGCGCAATCAACGAAAATTCGACTAGCGGGTTTTTTCGATTTGTGAGGTGCAGGTCCACGACAGAAGTTGATTACAGTTTCCATATAAGTGTGGGAGCATGTTTCTTCGAGTTCTAAAAGCACCGGTGATAAATAATTTAACGTACTGAAGTAAACTTCGTTTTGCAGAGATTGAGCTTCTTTGAAATTGAGTTACACGAGTAGAATAAGAGATTTATAGGAATGAACAAAATTTATAAGTCATAGTAACTTTTACACATCGTTTCTTTTTCCTGTTACTTTGCATTGCTACGATGTTATCCCTCCGAGGGCTTTTTGAATATTGACTGTTAATATATATACATATTTCTCTCCAAGAAACTGGCAGCTGGTGCGTCGTTAACCCTTTCATCGCTGTTGGCGCCTATGGGTGCTTCGAAAATTTGCTCGTACTCTTCTATTACCGCCCTCTCGTCTTAATTTAATCCTTAATTTGATTCTTTGCACGTTCCCATTTTAATTCAACGAAACAAACTTTAATTTAACAAATTTCACGACTGAGAAATTGAACGTCAACCATTCTCCACGCATGTTACGTACTAAAATCTGTCGTAGTGAAGGGGTTAAATTATAGCGCTGAGTCATTCAGATTTTCCTAGGGTCTCGGTACTCGTGAAATATTTGCACGTAAACGTGTCTCGCGTATCGAGCTGAACAGTCCCTACGATGTTTCATGCGAACTTCCGTGGTTGAACCAGTGGCAGCGTCTCGTCGTTGACGCAACGACGCACGCGAAACGTGGAAGGCGAGGTCGCACGCGAGATACAGTTCTCGAGTCGATCGAATTTATAGACTGGACCGTTTAATGGCCCGTCGTACTGGCGCAAACGGATAGAAACGGATCGGTGTTTCGTTCGGGGAGTCGTCCGCGCCGTTATCTTATCCGCGTATCGATCAAATCTTCATGGCTGCTTCCTCTCTGCTCGCTTTTCTCACCTCCCCTTGAACCTTTCTCCAGCGTCGCAGTGGCGGATTCCTTATCGGCCGCGGACCGATAAGGCGACGTAGATAGGGACACCGATTCTTGAATAATTCGCAGTCGCCGGAGTGGCTGTTGAGAACGATTATTTTCGTCTATCTCCTTTTGTTTGAGCACGTTGACAAATTGATTTCACTCGTACTTTTATAACCGTTGAATGACAAATTGCTGTAATCAATCCTATCAGTATTATTACGATGGTTTTCTTTTTTCGACTTTTTTTTTTATTGCCCCATGTTTTCGAAGTTGTGACACTTGGTAAGAAAACGATATCTGAGAAATTTCAGAGTGATTCGACGAAGGGAACCCATGTCACAGTTAAATTTTTTTTTATCCGGTTTAATGGAATAGTATTACTAAATTTTATATTAAGTTCATTTTTTACTTCATCTTCGTTTTATTTATGTGTGAAATTTTTATATTTTATTTACTTAGATGTTGCATTCTCTGGTTAAAAAATTGTAAATAATCTTTTGTATACAAAAATGTTGTAGCCTCTGACTGTTGTGATTCAGACACTGCGTTGTCTAAGTGTAAACTAATTGCAGATTGCATAAATGGGTAGAAAATTTTTAATTCCTGAGAAAATCAGAATACTCATTGTAAGATGTCAAAACGTGAAGAATTAGTAACAATTAGTTTCTCTCATACGAATATGACATAGAGACATTTAAATCTCCCTCTCGAAAGAGCTACTTAGTCTATATATTTCGCGATTTTATTCACAGCCTTAAAAAAGAGTCGGGCTAAAGAGAGCTGTTCTAAAATCTGCACTTTCCTTTTTTCAAAGCCTCCCTCTTCGTAGTACAGAAGCATCGCGCGCGATTACGCGAACGAGTATCTAAATAATCCGCTTTTCTATAATGACGATCGCTATTTTTACCGTTTCGGAGTCACCTAATCCTCCGCTTTCATTTTCTTTTCTTTTCTCAACCTTTGCCCAGTCGTTAACGAGACGTAAAAAAGAAAGAGAAAAAGAAAAAGAAGAAAAGAAAAGAAATAGTCGGTGAACGAGCGTGTACCGTGAAGAAGGTTCGTGCAAAAAGAGGAGAAGAAACTCTCCGCCGGCAATTTTTCCAAATTCAGAACTCCATTCGTCCAAGCCACGAGAAAAGGGTGAGCGTATACGTTTGGATTAGCCGTGTACACCTTTCCCTCGTCTCTTCTCTCCCCTTCGTTCAGATATTCCCCTCCTCCCCGTTAATTAGCCGGTGATTAATTATGGGAGGGTTGGCCTCGATAAAAAGCTTCCTCTCGTGTGAAATCGCAGTATGCCGGTCAGACGAAGACGATCGTTTATCGCTGTTTTTCGCCCGGTTTTTGAACCTTTCCAATCCGAGTACTGATTTTTTTTTTCATCCTCCTCTCTAGTACATCAGACTGTTTCTCCTTCCAGCGTGATTTATTACTCTTGCATCGTACGTTTTACACGCGTCTCCATTTTCATAGGGGACAGATGGTGGAACGATTAATTTCCCACGAATCTGCGAGAGAGATCTATTTTCGTATCGTGAGGGTCGTTCGAGAAATTCCATTCTAATTAAACTGTTGTTTAGCAACAACCTTTGCATTTCCGCGCGATTCGCTGTTCCGGTGTGTGTGCTTTTTTTTTTCACCACCTCCTTGAGGGGATTTCGCGAAACTGGCCGCGCGTGTCACTGCGCTGAAAAATCTCGCCGTGTAGCCTGACCCGCGAACAACAATTTATACGATTCTTCCGCAGCAGGAAATCCGCCGCGAACTTCACGCTCGTTCGTTTGATCCGCTGGCAAAATAAGTTGTTCCTCGCTATGTGCAGGGAGAGGACACGATATCTCGCGTCTTACTACCGCTCCTTCTTTCTTCAACGGCTATAAAGTTGCGCCTTTTATCATTCTGTCTAGATAATATCCGAGCCCTCCCGAAACTCTGACGGAACCTGAAGAATTGTACAGTTTATCAAATTGAAATTCGCCGCGGTTGAAGGATGTTACTATGTGGCATCAGCATCGATCTGCTTTCTTTTCTTGATTCGGTATTGATGTTTCGTTGCTTGCTATTGATAACTCGAAAGAATGCAAATTTTATGGGAAAATCAGGCGAATAGTCGGTTTTCATTAATGGTTGAATACTGATCATGGAAAGTAAATAAAAACACACTTTCATTCTTCTTGTTTGTAAGAATTACTGTGGTTGTAACGTTAGATAGTAGTATTGGAAAACACATAAAATTTATGCTTTTCATTAATAGTTGAATACTAATCATAAGAAGTAAATAAAAATATACTTTTATTCTTCTTATTGTTTAAGAATGACTGATTATAAAATCACACTGTAAGAAAATTAAATGAAAAAGAACACCATCAAAGATTTTCGAACAGCAGTAAAACAAAACGATCTTTCTATGTTACTAATTATGTCAAAGTGAATAATTTGTAGAAATCCTATATAGCCATTTGACAGAAATTTATTTGCCATATTTAAAAAAAGATGACACTATTCCATGTTAAGTATTTCGCCATATTTCGCCAATTTCCTCTAACGATGTTAACGTTGAATTTAAAAATCACGTAAAAGAAACAAAACACGTTTGCATTTGTTTAACCCTCTGCTGTCACCGCTATAAAAACATTCATAATACACGCCATAACTCAATTCAAATTTCATTTACATCGAAACAAAACAGATTAATGAAACAAATAACGAACGTGTATAATTTTTTCTTCCCATAAGCGAATCTTTCGATTTTCCAAAGTTCCTATGCAAAAATGTGTTAAAGTTGACAAATCGATCGTACGAAAAAATGTACTCGGAGCGGAAAGGATTAAAAAAGAGAAAAATAGAAGTAAGAACATGAAAAACATGTCATTTATGTCTGTATTCCAATATTTACGCCAAGTTTCACCATTCTTCCCTCCATAAAATTTTCCCTCCTTCTATATCTCCTTCGTCCTTCGAAGCGTGTCGCGCATAACATTACGTCCTGGCCGAAATCTCACGCGAATGATCTGCATCACGACATTTCACCTTCACCAACGTCGTAGACCTTGGTGACGGCGTTCTTCCGCCGATAAGCAGGCCACCCTTCGATGATCGATTCGTCAAGACGTCGTCCTGCTCGTTTGTCTGTAACGTTGGTCCCCCTACGAAGGAACTGGACGCCTCGATCTCTCTCCGATCTCCCTCAGGTAAAATATCGAGAGGGTTGCGTACCCTACCTACTCGAAATTAATCGTGTCCACGGCTATTTCCGATCTCCGATCGGTCTGTAACTAACCCATGAGAAATTGGACTGATTTCATCGGTAATTATTTCCATCAGTTTCCCTCGCGTATTTCACACTGCGAGTCCTGCCATGTTCGAACGAACCGTCGACACGAAATTGTTAATTACGGTGATTAATTAGACGTTCGATCGAATAAAAGGAAAAAAAAAAGTACTGTCCAACGGTTTCGACCAAATTTTCGATCGATACTCCACATCGAAATGTCCCGCTGTAATTTCAACGATTACCGGTGGACGACGGAAGTTCACGGCTAGGTAGGTAATTCGTTTCAGTTTTCTCCCTCCATCGGTTGTTACATACATTATATAACGTTCCTCCGGTTGAACGATCGAAACTCACACGGCCACGTTTCACCCGTGACACACAGCGGAACGTTTCTGCCCCGTATCTTTGAAAACGTACCCAACGAGCAACCGTGTTTTCCGGCGTAGCCGAGCCAGGTGATTAATTCCGCGTCACGTTCGCTCGTTAAATCATAGTCCATGGGGCCCCGATCAACAAGTGTTACTTTCTCGTGCCGCGCGGAAACGGACCGGTAGTAGGATGAGAGAAAAAGAGAGAGAGAGATGAAATAAAAAAAAAAAAGAGAAGAAGAGGCACGCGTCGTTTTGTTATCCGCACTTGGCAGACATTCAACGGACGACCGTGAGTTCCTCGAATGGCGGAACTGCAATGGCGGATAAGATGGTGACGAGCTGTGGAGGATTTAGTTGGCCTGAATTACGCGTGGCGGATTGATGGAGGATCGTGTTTCGTTGATGGAATGTCTGAATGCAATGTAAATTCGTTGAGTACATACATTATTGATAAAAGGTTTGAAAGTACTAGTTTGTTTTCCTCTTTCACGGTTTTCGTACATTTATTTTATTTTATTTTTTTGGTCAGAATGATTGAACTGTAATGATACGGAGATACTTATGAACGGTTTCATAATTGATGACACGATAATAGCGAAAGAATATATTTCCTTTTATTCAGCGATGTGAAGAACAGATCTGTCTATTTATTCAGACGCTAGATTGCTCTGAGTTTGCTATAACACGTATGTACGTTAGTATATAATATCGTTTGGTTTTCTTTTTCTTCTGTACGATGTACAGTTTTCTCTCTACCTGTTTTTCATTCTCAAGTTTTCAATTTTATTTTATTCCGTGGAATACTGGTAGTTTACGATGATGGATCATCGTAGCGGATAGGTTCATACTTCATTAACTATTTACTGTGGAAAATCAAATCTAAATGACTACTTTACTTCTTCTTCTTCATCTTCCACTTCTTCCTGCTGCTTCAGTAACCTGTTCTTTGAGAGTTATTCCGCTTCCAAACTTTTCGTCATCGGTGTACCTTCAAACTACGTAAAGAATGGAACAATGTTTGACCTATTTTCTATCGTTTAACTTTCCACTCTTTCAAACTTGAACGATTTAGAAGGTAGAATCACCGAGAGTACCTTTTATCCTAGTTAACTCGTCAACATGATTTCAACGTTTAATCAGGAAAACTTTTTTTCGATCTTCAATTCTTGATGGTCCCGATTAACACTAGGTTTACAGATTCTTCTTGTACAAGACACTCGTCAAATCGAAACTGAAGAAAAACCGAGTTTTCTTTTTAAATAAATTGATTTATTCAATTTAGAAACAAGTTACTTCTAAATTTGGATACATTATCGCATCGTTTTGTTAATAAAAGTCAGCAAAAAATTGCTGAGAAATGTAATTTTGTTCGTGAAATCTGAAATACGTCAAATTGACTGGTCCCGTAAATCTAATGTTAAAGAGGAAGAAAAGAAAAAGGTAGATGAAAAGAAGTTCGAGGTATAGATATGATTTTTCGGAGTTTAAATGCGACGATACGGTGGTTGTCGACGTGGTTTCCGGCGACTTGATCGAGACTGCAATTGGAGGTTGTTCAACGGCTGATCGTCGCGGTGGTCCGCGTTGATCTGAAAGGGCGCCAGGCGACTGGCGGCGTCTCGACTGCTTCCCACCACTGGTCCACACCGTTCTATCCATCGACGCAAGCTCGATGAGTCCAATAACCCCGTTTGCCAGACTTTCGCCAAGATATCGTCGATTCTCAGATGGACCATCACCAAGATCACAGATCCCTATTTCCGTTTCCGGGTTTGTTCTGTCTGTTTGCAGGTGAATTCCCGCGATTGGTCTCTTTCTGCTTCTCCGATCGATTAGATTTTGCTTTTTGATCGGAGGAAATGACACTCAATTTCTTCGAAGGTATTCTAAACATTTTGTGCATTCAGTTCTGGTTTAACAAGATTTAGAAATTGATAGAAAGTTAAATGAATGCCTGTTTGTCAAATGTAATAATATAGTGAGGCAATTTATTAGGCGTAGAAATACATTTTTTTCGATTTTTTCGTAGAATAAATTTTTTTTTTTTTTTTTTTAAGAATGGAAACAGATTAGTTATGGAAATAATTTCCATTATTGTCGATGATCTTTTGCCATTTTTCTGACAACTAACAAATATTTTCACGAATATTTTAATTTAATTGACTGCATGATTGATCATGTGACTTTAATAAGGAAGAATGAATTACTACATCTAATAATTAAAGTATAAAATGACAATTGCTGATGTCGTCGAATTCAAGACTGCACGTCATTTATGAAATGATATTTAAATATTCTACTTTCGACCTTTCGTTGAAGCTGAAGTATGATTTCAAGCCTCCTTTTAAATAATAATTGTCCAATTGTAAAAGAGATTAAGAGGCAAATTTCGATGTGAACGAAGTTCTCCGTAGTATTAATCCTTCCTTAAAACTGACGAAAATTTCGATTCGTGATATCTGATCGAGACACGTTTAAACACCTTTTATGGGTCACGATTCAAACGTTTCGAAGTTCCGCGTCTCTCATTTTCCGTGACTCTTAATGATTCGTCGCTTCAAAGCGTGGCTCGTGGGGAAAATTTTCGCGTTCCCTTTTCCCTTTTCTCTTGTGAAGTACAGGCGAAACAGAGGGAAAAGGGAGTTGTGAAAATGCGATGCCCTCGGTAAACGGATGCCTGTGCCCGTGGATTTCAAAAGATTTACTCGGTGCGCTCGCGAGCACGCAGAGCGCGGCTCATGTAAAAGGGAACGAACTGGCAGACGAATCCTTTCTCTATTAAACGCTGTTCGGGAACAGAACGCCGACCCACTGCCCGAGGACGTATTTCGTGGCTTGTTTCCACGTCACTCGTGAAAAATGTGTCGCGAAAACTTTGCAATGCAACCGACCGTTCACGTCGTATGTATGTATCGTCGCCGTATTGTTTACCGACGCATGAAATATCAAAAATTCCCTCGATCATAACGAGAAACCATCGTCACAAACTCTCATCTCTCACATACGTTACAAAGAGTACTCAAAAATTGATCGTTCAGGTTTTTATACGATAAGTACTCGGTTAAATTAGTATCCACCATTTTGCAACATGAACTAGTCACAGGACAAACTACTAGCGTTACAATCTAGTTCGGAAAGTGGCCTTGAGCGGTCAATTGACTTTGGACAGACTCTAGGAACTATGGTCTAAGGTCATTCCCGAACCTTCGAACATCTTAACCATCTATACATCTTCGAAACTACCCCATAGATATAGTTTTACCTAAAGTATCGTTTCATCTTCGTCAGGAACTTATCGCAAGTCTGCTTATCCTATATTCGTATTATCATATTTCACTTTGTAACAAGAAACCACCTTATTATCAAACTACACCTATTTTTCATTCGAATTTCCGTTACCTTCTGATTTTTCCGAAAATTTCAATCTTTTAATCTCACCGGATTGTCAACCGTCACAGACGTTTCTACCGTTTAATCAGGGATAACAGAAGAAACGACGTTTAAAACGATAGAATCGTGCGTTAACTCCTGGTTAAATAAATAAATGGGTGGCGGTGTTGGATTGTGTAGATCCGTTTGGACAAAGATAAATTAGGTGAAGTTAGCAAGATAGAGACTCTGGGGGACACGATCGGTGAGGGGGGATGGAAACGAGAGAGAGAAAGAGAGAGAGAGAGAGAGAGAGAGACGAAAAGGGATCGCCGCAGGTGGACGACCGCAACGGCGAAACCCGAAATTCCGAAACCAGAAATTCTGGGTTTCAGCAACACCAACGGGGCCATAAATGCAACATTTCGAAAGCGACGTGCGCCCAGCACCGGGCTCGACTATATTATGGTGTTTCTCACCGGAAGTTATAATTGTTTACCGAGTTTCTCTGCCGCGCTCGATCCCCTCGGGAGGAGCAAACGTTTCGTCTGACTCTCCCTCTCGCTAACGTTTTCACGAACACCTTGTTCCGTTCCCGTTGCTACTTTGTTGCTGATACAGTGACGTTTTTGCTCGTTCCAACAGCTTGCCGACAGGTATCTCGTATACAATACTACTGTGACTCGGTGCTTTGTTACGCGTAATATTCAAACGCACATTCCGACGATAAAAGATCCTGCCAGCTGGAGATTCGACTCATCACCGCCAGATACCTCAGTACGCTAATTACTTTCAACTGGTCCGCGAAACTGGCGAACGTGCATGCGAATATTCGTTTCGAAGACCACGGAATCCCGGTGTCTGTCATTCAACCGCACGATCGTTCGCGACAGGTTGAATTAAAATTTGTACGAATTATTCCCCGCTTCTTGAAGCGAGTCTATGGAAAATCCGCGATTTCTACAGAACGACGGTATTGGAGAACGTTCGTAAGTGCGCGGTGCAAAGGTTCGAGGAGGGAAATTTATACAGAAACGGAGGAGGGTGTAGAGAGGATTCGGCGAGGAACCTCGAGATTCCGCAGACTGGCGAGAAAAATACTAACGATAAATTCACCGCTTCCTACTTTGCCTCTCTTCGCGATTTCAGCTTCCCCTCGCGCTGTCGTCGAGCCATAGGTTGGCCGCTCGTAAAACCTAATATTTCTCGTCATATTTCAGACGCGCCCGGCTTCTCGATCGCGCGCGCACCACCGCCGATGGAGAACGCGTTGTAAATTGCGCGAATAAAAGTCACCGTAAAGCACCGGGGTCCGATAATTCGTGAAATATCTTCGAATTATCCCGAGCTTCTTTCTATATCGCTCGTCGGCCAGTTAAACGGTAATAGATTCGAACCGGTGGTACTTGTAAATGAAACGCGAAAGGATCGGTTATATTTACCTTACCACCCTCTGGACACTGCTTTTCTTCCATTTGACCCTCCTCTTGGTTCATTTTCACCGCACAATAAAAGAAAAAAAGTGCTCGACGGCGTTTTATGGACGGGCAAACTTCTGCGATCCATTTAAGATACTAACCCATCGTGCATACGTATAAACGGTAGCGTCGTAAAGTGCAAATAAGATCCCTTCTATTTTCCCTCTTCGCGCGCGTTTTTCTCGTTTTCTTTTTCCTTCTTTGTTTTCTCTTTTTTCTCTCTTTTTCATCTTGAGACACTCTTCGACCGTTACCGACGTTGTTGCGTGACGCGAATGCTTGTCCAAATATTTATCCGTGTAACCAATGCGTGTGGTCTCTCCGCCTCTTAACAATGACGGTAATGTAGTACATGTAACGTAACGAGAAATCTTCGAAATCAGTACACCAAATATATGTACTCATTAATTATGAGAGACGGTTGTTGTTTCTCGATATTGGATTTCGGTGGTCGGGAGTTTGTCAGCAGTTTGGATAATTCGGCTGACAGAATGGTTAATTTACGAGGGAAAGCTTTCGCGTTCTAGCGCATTAATTAAATCGGTTAACTCGCTGCTACCTTGGGGACCTTGGTGAACAAATGTGATACAGATTGCAACGAACTTATCGTGAGTTTGTATGGATGGTGTCGTGTTTATAGGACTGGATAGATGTGTTGTTATGGTTGTAAGAATAAGATAGTGTCATTTGTGGAATTTGAGAATCGTACTAACGTACGAATATTGCTCTTCTTTTTGAGCTTCTTTAGATTTTCAGTTACTCCCTGTTAGTGTTTCTATTTTTCAAGATTTTTTTATCTTTGGTTTTGTGTATTGCAAGAAGCATACATAAACATATTTTTAATTATTAAATTATTTTCCGATGGAACAGTTGCACGATTCATGAATTTGTTGCAACGTAAACTGAGATCACGCGAAGGAGTCTTCGTTTCCCCACTTATCTCAGTTGTAATGAAGATCATGGAGCTCGAGTGGTTAGATTTAAAGATTCACGACTTTGGAGTGGCGAGGCACCACTTATGTTCCACGATTCTAAAGTGGTTAAACCGAATGACTCACGGAGCCTTGGATAATATTTATTGATTTGTATAATCTCAGGATGATCGAAGTGAAGAGAACTCGTAACACCGAGATAGTTCTATCTTTGGAATTTACGGTTCCATGGTGCTTCGAGGTTAGGTTTTTACGACGTCAGGTTACTCATATCCGATCAGCAACGTTTCCAAAATGTCACTACCTAGATTCCACGATTCTGATGGTAACACTCAAAGATTTATACGTTTTGGATGACACCAGTTGGTTCTTACGACTCTGGAATGACGCCAGCACCAGGTTCTACGACCTTTACAGTGGCGCTAGCCACGATCTGAGAATGATCAGACTCAAGGATGCAGAACTCTGGGGTTGTGCCAGCCAAGTTCAGCGATCTCAAACTTGAGGATCTATGGATCCCGGTGCTGCCTGCCAGATTTCCCAAATTATTTCTGGATTATCTAATAAGCATTTATATGACATTTTGCAATTTTCATATTCTATTTTTGTCTGTTATTGCACGTACAATTTCTATAGGACCATCCAAAATACACGCCTACATGTTTCTTTTTAATAAAATACAAACTATTTGGAATTTTTTCATGTTATTGCCTTTCGTTGAAAGTGCGATCTATTACAATTATATGTGTAAATATTATATAGTGGTCACACCTACGCGTCGCATTTAGGTGATCCTTTCACTATCAAGTATCGAAATGAATTCTTTCCGACTTAAGTCGCATAATCAGTACAGCCATTCAAATTAAAATATTCGTTACAATGTTTGCAAGGAAAATGGCCAAACGTCACTAACAATAACGAAGATTATTTCGATTGATCGTAATTCAAATTGTATCTAAAATTTTGAAAGAATGGGTTTCTACGTCTGATATATTTTGTTTCACTTTTATCATTTGACAAAGATGACATCCTTTGTATAATAGATAAAAAAAAGCATCTATGGGTCTCAAGTGGTTCTTTCCTATTAGATGTAGAAATGAATTATTTCCAACTTTAGTCACATAATCAGTACAGCCATTCAACTCGAAATATTCGCAATAGTGTTTGCAAGCTGCCAGAAAAATAGCAAAAAGTCATCGATAATAATGGAAATTATTTCGATGATCGATCATATTCGAACTGTGAGCGTATCCAAAATTTTGAAAGAATGTATTTCTACATTTTATACACTTTCGTCACTTTTATCTTTTGTTAAAGATGACGTTCTTCGTGGATAAAAAAAGAAAAAGAGAGAATATCAGCGATTTATGCATAAATTTATTCCTGGTGAGATTACTCTCATATCTCTCGTTCAATGACTAACGCGAAATTCAGATCCTGAGGAGTTTTCCCCCGCGTGCACAGTGCTATTGAGTTTTTACAACGACAGACCACCGGTAACGCGACATTCATCACTGTCGACCGATCGTTTCGATCGTGGCTTACGTGCCCGGACAAGAAACTCAGGAAATCGTGGAAAGTGCCATGAACGATAGTTGTACGTGTTCGCCACAGCCTCGATACTATGTTTGCAACATTTCTTTTCTTTCTTCCGCCACCTTTTTCTCTTCTTTCCCTTTCCACCGTGTAATTAGCCACCGTTTCACTGTTCCTGGTGTTCGTTAACGATTCGAACGAAATAATCAGGATCACCGGTTGCGGCGTTTAATCGTTTTCACTGAATCTTTCTGTTTAATTTGAATCGCTTTTCCGATACGCTAATTAAAACACCGTAATCCTCGGTTAAATACCATAATTTCCCTATTTGAAATATTACTCGCTGCGGTGCCTCGTTGGTCGTTTGTAATTTATCATATTTACAACTTTGACGATCCTAAGCGTAGATAAAACGCGAACTTTTTCCGCTTTTTCAAACGACCGGCTGGTTTACGAATCAAACAGAACACTCACGGAGTGTACAGGTCAATTTAACTCTACGTTCTGTATTACTCGTGTATATTAAAATTGCCAGGTTATTTTATTCGAGCGTGCTGAAAAACACGGGTGAAACGTCGAAAGAACAATGTAGACAAGAAAGAAAAAAGAAAAGAGTGGTGGGTAATGTGGAAAATAGAGGTGAAGGAGTGTGTTTTCGTGATTCTCGCGTGGACAAATGTTTTCATCGATACCAGGAGTATGACGTTCATAACCATCTTCATTGCACGGTTACAATATCGCTATCTGGAATGTTCTTTTTTTTTTGTTTTTTCCTACCGATACACCGTGCCGTACGGCCATTGAACCATTTTTCCTATTTTTCCCTGGCTTTTTTTGGGAGGGGGTGGCTTTATCGCCACGACTCCTCGAACTGTGCGTTGGCGTGTT
The DNA here is from genome assembly GCA_951804975.1 of Anthophora plumipes. Classification (NCBI taxonomy): domain Eukaryota; kingdom Metazoa; phylum Arthropoda; class Insecta; order Hymenoptera; family Apidae; genus Anthophora; species Anthophora plumipes. The sequence goes on along the minus strand of OX638112.1, from coordinate 25,492,700 downwards.
GTTACCGTTAAGTCCGCCGCGGCACGTTTGCAAGAGGATACTAGCGTGTTCGTAAGTGGCTCAACGATTTTCTTTTTTCTTTCGTTTCTCTCTCTTTTTCTCTTTTCCTCTTTCTAATGGGTCGCGTTACGAGGGAAATAACGCGAGTAAAAAAGGAAGGGGAGGGGGATACGTGACCTGTAAAAAAATGTGTGTCGCGTATTAGTTGTTTAACGAGCCGCGCGCATGTTAAGTCACGCGCGCGCCATGGCGAATGCCGAGTGAAATGGATAAAACGCGCGCGCCAGGGCTGATTCTGCTCTGACTCGTAAACAAAAGAAAGAACGTGCCTTTGTTTGGTAACAGAAAGGGAATAAGAGGACGGGTGAAACTTCTGAAAACGAAAAAGAAGGAGAAAAGAGGGAAGAATAAAATCTCGAATCTTTGACTAAAGTATGTACGTTTCGCGACGGAATTGCCGTTTGTCCAGAGAGAGGATCCTTTCGCGACATCTGAACGAACCTGTTTAAACTGTAATTGTTTTTTTTTTTATTCGCAAGTTTATGTTGCTTATGCTCAATTATTTTTTAACTCCCTTTTGTAAGCGCGGTTTTATAGAGCTACCTGTTTTACGACTTTGCAACCTCCGCACCATCCCTTTACAGCCTTTCTGCGTTCAAAGTGTACAACTGAAGTACTTGTTCGTCCGCTTTTTATCGAACATATTTTCATCCACGGAGTGGAAAGTTTTGAAATCCGTGCGTTAATTAGGTCTATCGCTAAGTCGTTTCGATTCACGTAAATTTCAACAAAGAAGCGTAACTATCGAATGATACATCGTTGTTCTTTTAACAAAATGACAAGTTGGAATGGGGTTATGACAAGTTAGGCTCATGGTGCAGACTGTATTAAAGATGTGGCAAAATGAAAATGATCGAATTATCAAATTTACATTTTTGCTTAAAATTGACAATTACTACATAAATCTCCTCGAAAGTGATAAAAAATTCGTTAAATTTATTTGGATTTATAAAAAGTTTAACAACTTAGAATTATGTACTCTGGAAAGTGGAATTAGCCACTACAGCTTTTGAACTTTCGAGTTGGATTTCTACATTTTTATTAGAAGATCAAAAATGACGGGTTAATTTTTATCAAATCTTCTATTTACCAGTGTATTGTATTAAAGAATTTTAAACATAGATGTAGCAGATCAATACAATCTGGGCAGTATATGGTAACCGTGTTTGGTCAGATTTTTAGCAATCTTAGTTCCAAAATTTGCACAATCTTCTTAATAATATTATTTGCAAAATTATCGCATCAGGTATACTGGCCCTTCATTTTTTTTGCATTTTACGTCGTAATTTTCTTCGGATAAATATATTTTAGAAACGTCGTAAACAGTCATAACGTAAATAAGTATTCCAAAATAGTTATCATGTGACATCGAGCGCACCAAGACAAACGTCCCATGAGTAAGACTGTCGTTTTATATAACGACATATTTATTATTATTTTGCCATTATATGTTTAGAATAACAGGGTCCTGAGTAAAACATGTGATTTCGGCGTCGCAGTAAACTTGTTAAACTATAACGGATCCATTAATTCACATGTCTGGGTGCTAAGCGTGCGGAAGAAATACAGAAACGCGCAGAAACTGTTTTATCTCAAATTCGGCAAAAGTACCGAATCGGTAAAAAAAGAAAAAAGCTACATCGTCTGAACTGGCTGTAACTGTTCCCTGTTAAAAGTGACGGGGAGATCTGTGGCCGCGTTGGACGGAAGGAAGCTGGGAATCGAGCTTCCCTTTTACATTAAAGCACGGGAACTCTTTGGCGGAATTGAAATAGTAGTACGTCGGGTGTACGCGGACTTCGGTAGTAGGAAGAGCCGTGTAGAAAGCGGTTGCAAGAGCCCCAAGAGAGGGGTGTGCTGACGTGGATGGAGGGGAGGAAGCGTTGGCAAAGGGAGAAAGAGATGGCGGCTCTCGCACGGAGTAATTAAAACTTTGAAAGTCCCTAAGTCGCCTCAGACTGCGCGTAATTTGCAAACGCGCTCCTTCGCCCTTGTGTGTACGCCGGGGTTAGAAAACGAACGAGGACAGAGATACAGTTACCAACTGGAGGAACGATGAACGCGAGATCGTCGAGACTTACCGCCAACACTTTCATCCCCTCTTTCTACAGTCTCTTCATCCCTCTCTTTCTCACTGTGTTTTGCTTCTTCCACTTCCTCCTTCTCATCGTTACCCAAGCATTCTCTCTTCTTCAACGTTCACGCAACTTTCTCGCGAGTTTCTTTTGACTTCAGGAATGGATGGAGAATAAAAGAATTGGTAAATCTATGGAGGATGAGATTTGTAAGGAAGAAGGACGAGAAGGATAATGGAGTAAACGAAGATGTTGACAAGGGAGAGAAGATTTCTCTTTCGTTCTTTTCTTCTCTTTTGCCTTCCTTATTCTCCTCGTCCTCGTTTTCCTTTTGAAATCGAACCTCGACTGGGGGGGATCGTAAAAAGTAGATTGCTAGAGTGTTCGTGGAAAATGTTTATTTTTTTCGGGGCACAATGGGGAGAATAAATCTACGCGATCTATTCGATGATTGAGTGCACTCTCGTTTGCAAGTATTAGAACACTTGCGAGGGAAATCGAAACAGTTATTAGAAAATTATTAACTATGGAAAAACGGAGCCTTGTTATGCGAAAAATTAATTCTAGGAGCCTTGAGTCTTCACATCTTTGTATATTTCATACCTTTCTTTTTACATTGTATTAATGGTGATTTTGGAATGTCAAACTTAAAAGTTTGACAATAAAAAAATTTTGCATCATTTTTTGCACAAAGGAAGTAGTTTCAATTTCATATTTTTCTATTTGTTCGACTAGTTCGATGACATCTAAATTAATCATCTTTTAAAAATAAGCGTTTTAAGGGAATCGGTAGTTCCTTACATCAGGAAAGAAATAATATGAATAAAAAAGTGTACGATAATTTTTTTGTTCTTCGATACCAGTTTTGGAGACATAAGTGACAATAAATTATTTTTTGAAAATTTTCTATATGAAAGAGTAACATTTTCTTCTAGGGTTAAGTTTCTAAAAAAAAAAAAATGATTCCCTCTGGAATCCCATGGTATAACAAATACTGATATATTGTATCACCTACAGAAAAATTTATTTAAATCGTATAGTACTCTCTGTAGAGAATGAAAGTTTTTCTAGCACACTGATTTACCGTAGAAAATAAAATTACGCTTATTTGTATTATAAATAAATTCCATTATATCTGCATATTAATTAAATTCCCCGAAAATTCATGCGAAGAAGCAATTCAAGTTCCTCGCGATTATTTAAAATATCAATAAAAATATGATTTCCAGTCTCACGTATTCACTGTCCACTATTTAATGCACAATCTCTTCGTCCGAATAATATTCTTCCGTATTAATACAATTTTCCTTATCCGTGTGCAGTATTTCGTACAAAATATCGCCAGCTGTGAACGAGTTAAAGAGCTCGCATATCTGTAACAGCCCTTTCTCGCAGATATATCCTCTCCTCCCATCTTAAACTTCGAACTGAGAAACACGTGGCGACACGCACCGACTGATATAAAACATTTTCCGTTCGTCGAACTTTCTCCCTGCACACTTTCGGAACGTTTACACCTGCCAGGAGGAAAGGATGGGGTTCGAACGCGTGAAACGGATGCGAGCACCGCGAAATACTATATATATCTGCCGGAAACTCGCGTTCGACAGTAGTTACTACGAAATCGCGGAGAATAGACGTGAAGGGATCGCGCGGAGGGTTAGGCAGCAAGAGTGTGCAGAGGTTGGCGGTGTAAAAATCGAGTGGCTCAGCTCTCCCGAGGGATGAGGAGTCGCGTAAAAAGGAGGATTTCCAATATCACGTCGCTCAGGCATCTTTTGGATCGGCGTTAATGGTCTCTTCCGTTCCTATCACCCCTGCTGCCTCGACCATCGTTGGATCTCGAGATTTTCCTTTTTTTTCTCCCATTTTTTCTTCTTTTATACACCGAACACCCCCACCCTGTTTCTTTCTTCTATTTCCTTTTTGTCCTTGGAACGCGAGCGTAGTTCGTTTCCCATCAATTCGAGTCGAAAGCTCCGCCGGGTTGAAATTATAATAGGGTTCGCGAGGACTGTCAGCGTCGATATACTAACGACATTTGGTATCGTCGCGTTGAAAGAATATAACAGAGGTGTGATGTTCTTAATGAACGAGAACCAACCGACAACTACCTTCACTCTTGAATAGTATTTTCTTGTTTGTTTCTCGCGGTGTTTCAACTATCACGTCTCGTTGAAAACGATAATACATGCCGATGGCGAGACCACCGCGTGAAATTTGTTGAGGGGGTTGATCATCCGTTCGAAAGAGAACATTTTTACGAGCCATAGGGGAGAAGGTGGGTTTATAAGAGTTTCGTCGAATCGATCGATTCTTCTGTTCTTTCTTCTACTCCTGTTTTTCTTCTTATTTTCTGTTTTTTCTTTCTTTTTTTTTTTTTTTTTTAACTTTATTCTTCTATCGAACATTGTATTTCGTTCTTCGTACAGTATTTTATTATATCGATACGATATGAAGCAACCCGTGTCGTATTTTTGGTGTAGAGGGGACATTGTTTCGCTGTTTTCCCGCTCTGCGATGGATTATATCGGTCGTTCTTTCATCGGTGGCAACATATTCACGGATTTGTCTGGTAAATACGTTAAATAATGCGAGCAATTCGGACAAATATAACCCGGTGCTGCTATTCTCTCTAATTAAATATCGGCTCGCACAGGACGTTCGCCTGTTACGAGACATGCTATTTTAATCGGCTTTAAAGCTACCGATTAATCTCGTGAAACATCCTCCCAACATTCCAACCCATCTCTTCGCTTTTTCTGTCCTTCCCCTATCACGTCTGGATAGATACGTTTCCTCTCTTCTCTCCCTTTTCTGCAATCTTGTTTAGCGTCGTGCGTAAACAGACGTGAATTTCGTTTTCCAACGGCTTGGTGAATTTATGAGTGACACGGGACTTGGGATTTCGATAAAAACTTAATCATGCAACGTATAACGAGTATCGATCGAAGCTCTCGACTAATAAATCGAGGCACTGGTCTAGTTGTTACGCGCAAATCTGCGATCGTATTTTAACGCTGGAAAGATTTTATGATACGTTGTATCTTTTTTTTCGTTCTTTTCTTTTGTTTTTCTTTTTTTTTTTTTTTACTTCTTTTCTAGATTCCTCCCTTGGCTTGTTCATTTACCAGCCCTTCACCCCCGTCTTTTATGTTCAGCTTTTACCATGGCGCGAATGCATAATTATTTTATGGCCGTTGTTGGTTTATCGAGAAACACGACGGGTGTCGTTTATCCTGTGGTAAGACACACGAAATGAGGAATTATGTCCTGGCTCTGGACACTCTAAGCGGAATTTATTCGCATACATGCGAACGAGTCTGTATCGCGGAGTAATGTGACGTTCTATTATTACCAGCTGTTAGTGTTGTGCTTGTTTTTTTGGAAAGTGGCGGAGGAATCGTGATTGCAATTTTGAAAGTGTCTGTGTGGTGGGATATCTGTTTGTCCAAAATCCAGAGTTGGAGTTTATAGATATTCTAATTTTCAAATTTAAAGATTTGAATATTTGAAAGTTTCAGTATTACAGAATTTGAGCATTTGAATATTCGGATATTTGGGGATTCGGAAATTTGAAAATTTTAGTATGTAAAAATTTGGGAATTTGGCAATTTGAAGATTTTAATATTTCAAAATTTCAATATTGCAATATTAAAAAATTGAGAATTTGGATATTTGAGAATTGTAATGTTTCAAGATTTGAATATTTGCATATTAAAAAAATCGAGGTTTTGGATATTTGAAAATTTTAATATTTCAAATTTTGAATATTTGAATATTGAAAAAACTGTGGATTTGGAAATTTGAGAATATTAATATTTCAAGCTCTGAATATTTGAATATTAAAAAAATCCAGAATCTGAAAATTTGAGAATTTTAATATTTCAGTACTCAGTATATGTGAAAATTCAATAATTGGCGAATTTGAAAATTTGAATATTTCATCAGTTGAGTACTCGAATAGTAAAAAAATTCAGATTCTGAAAATTTGAGAATTTTAATATTTCAAGATTTGAATATTTCAGTATTCAGTATATGTGAAAATTCAATAATTGGCGAATTTGAAAATTTGAATATTTCATCAGTTGAGTACTTGAATATGAAAAAATTTCTGGCTTTAGGAAATTCAGGAATTTTATATTTCTAATATGCCCTTATTTAGAAATTTATGAAACCATATCAACTACCCTTCTATCTACAACATCTTATACATTATTCCCTCCACTTCATACTTAAAATTCTCCGCTTCAACGTACTCCACTTCCACCGATCGAAATCGTTCGGAAATGCAGTGGTCGGCGATAAAATACGCAAAATGTCGTAAGGGCTCGCAAATCCTCGGTTACGCCACGGGCATCGATCGATAACGCGACTTCCGTTTTACAATTAAGGTCGGGCCATTTTCGCGCCCTATACTTTATCGAAGTGCAAGTACACCGGTATCCGGGCTGTTGGATATATCGTACGATGGATAGCAATAATTTTGACGCGGGCTATCATTTCGCGATCGTGAAGAGAGTTAAAGCGGTTTCCGTTCCTCCCTCTGGCAAACGATAGAGAGGGTTTCAAGGGGTAATAATTCGAGTAGGGTTCACGTAAACTTTGCGTAACATCGTGTTTACGTACTTTATGTTCGTGATACCTTGACAGTCGTTACATGCGAATGAATCAAGGGTTAACGAAGAAATCAACATCGTGAATTAATTAGTTACTTCGAAACTTGGTTCACGACGGGTACGTGTTTGTACAAATTCAACTTGTCGCAACATTCTACAACTTTTCTTATTGAAATTACCATTCGATTATCTATGCCAAACCTCCTGGTCCATTTACATGGTCCGAATTAGCAGTGTATTCTGCTTAACGAAGGATATCGATCGAGTCAATATAATTTGAATGTATCCACAGGCGAATTAATTTCATCTATTAATATATATATCTGTGTAATTATAAAATCACGTGGAATTATGCAAATTGTTCGAAATCAAATATTTGCAGGATAATAAAACCGATCGAGAAATGTATGCAAACGTGCGCAAACATTGTCGAAACACGCTATTTCGCGTTAGAATTTTTTCAACCATGTTACTACCGCAACGAAACTTCGCAAATTTAATTTGCAATGTTTCAAGGGTAGCGGAGGAGGGACGGATCGGAGAAAGACTGCACATTTCATCGCCCCAATCGACGAAAAATAAAAAACAAAAAAACAAGAAAAAAAAAAAAGGCGCGCACTTCAAAGATACAACTAGCGAAGTTCTCTTGGCCCGGTTCTCTTTGTGAAGAGGATAACTCTTCTCTGACGTCCGACATTTACGAATGGAAATATTAAATACTGCGACTCATCAAACGAACTCTCGGCTTCGTTCGCCAGTTCCAAGAGCACCGTTCATGTTTTTCTTCTCGTTTTTTATTCTCCCTCTCCTCCACCCATTTTCTTTCTTTTTTCATTCCCTCCCGCTTTTCACATACTGCTAAGCGAGGTTAACGTTGCTGACGCGTCCACTTCTTCTCGGTCGGTCTCTTTATTACTCGGAAAATATGGCGCAAGCGCGGAAAATCCTTGTAACCGTTTCCACGAGAGGATGCACAACGATCGTTGTATATAGCTGTATCGTTCACGGTGATAAATATTATCGCTGCACAACAATACGCGCGGGCAAGGCACGTCTATTACTCGTTGCATGCGAGAAAGAAAGGATTTATCGATGGCATCGCGCACGACCTCCGGGAGGTCCGCCATCTTTTATTGCACCGCGAATACGTCACTGTACCGAATCATATATCTGTATTTTGCGTATGGCGACGTCGATATTTATTCGTCTTCCGGTTGCTCACTTTGATTCCATAAATGCGTTTCATAGATTACGAACGTCGAAGAATCGCGATGCTTCCAACTCTCTTCCGACCTATATGGAGGAGGATGATCGTGTCACGGAAACGTGAATTCTGTGTCTTTGATTTCGCGCGACGCGCCGTGCACATTCCCCGTGAAATATTGGAACGTAACGATCAGATTCTATTTGATGCATTTGTAAGTACAGGTGAAGAGATGCGAGAAATCAAATGCTGGCACGTTCGTTCCTCTTTCTGCTCGCGAAAACGATTCGCAACTGAATCGAAATGATTTAGGATGTATTATAAACGAAAATTGCTTCCCTTTTGCTCTTCTCGTTTTTTGTTCTTTTTAATTCCATCCTACTATCGAATTGGCTAGGCTGTATTCGATAGCGAGGGCAGATCGCAATTTTTTTTTCGCGTTCGCGAATTGCCCGGTCACAGGATCACGTTTCCTGCTCGAAAGTCGACGCGCTAACGTACCATTTTCCCCGGTGAATGCGGCCGAATTAAAAAGAGCAGCCGCGAGTCCACTCGATCATATTTTGAACGATCCCATCGATCGAATCCCCCAAACCGCGAACTCTCGTCCCGTGTTGCACGCTCGATGCCAATAACCGCTGTTCTGCCAATCAAAGCCGTCTCCAGTCGTCAACCCGTGGATATTTTTCCTTGTTTTCCCCTGCCTAGCTTGCTGCGTGGACGCTTCCTGACCGATCGAGCCTCGTGTCCTGGAAAAGGATTATATTCTGAACGAAATGTACGATAACTTGGATCTCGCAGAAATTAGTATTTTCTGTATGAAAATTTTTACTCGATTCTGATACGAGTAGCGATACATTATTGTTTCGAGATACTTGTCTCTTTAAAATTAGACTTCAGTATTTCGATTGTGAGAGGAAATAGGAATATTAATTTTTATCGATTCAGATAAATAAATTATTGGACAGTAGATATACAGTGGAAATGGATGTATGATATACTGTTTTCAATTAGAAAATAATTATTGTTACAGACAATTGTTTATATTGTAAGGGGAATTAAATTGTAATTTTCTTGCAATGTTTTAGTAAAAATATGTTTTGACGAACTGTTTCGTTTAAAACGAATTAATAGTGAATGGACGAAAGTGCATATTAACAATAAGCAATTTCACTTAACTCGGTTCTTTAGGAAGAAGACAAAAATTGAACTCGTTTTATAACACTTCCTTAAAAGAAAGCGTAATTATCAAGCACAGATGAAAAGGTGCGAGAAAACACTCGTCTTTGCAAAAACACGCATTACGAACAAAATTGCTCGTCTTTTACAGTTTTTTATTCTCCTTTTTAATTTCATCCCCCTATCAAATTTTTATATTCCCAAATTTTTTACATCACGTCATTGTTATGAAAATTTCATTTTTTCTCAAAGATCTCTTTTCCAAAAATTCAGGGCGAATTGGATATTTCTCACTCTTCCATTTTCCATTTGCAGATGAAACTTTCAAGGTTATTTTCATTTTTTATTATCAACGTTCAAATCAAATGGGTAACAATTACAAATTCGTAATAAAAAGTTAGCTTTCTAATGTCTGGCAATTAATTCTTTTTATCATCGAACAAAGCGATCCGAATCGCCTCGTTCAACCTCACAAATAAAGAACTTGCTATTGTACAATCTCCACCATACTAATCCCCATATCCCCTATATTATAAGCTACACTGACAGCTTCGTTTATAAAAATTCCACCTTTCTCCTTTCTTTCTGATGAATTCTCAGTGAATTCTCCAAACACCCCTCCATTCGAACATTTTCATATCACCAACGAATCATCCCTTCGTGAAACGAACCTGTCGCGCATGATCGGACACATGGGGAACCGTGGACAGTATAATTGGCACGCGAGACGTATGTATCAGAAGGTATGCTCGTGTTTGAAAAGGGAACGTGGACCAACGATGGGTTCCAGAATGATCCATCGATCGTTGTATGGAAAATAGGCAGCATGGCCCTCTGCAACACAGTACGGTACAAATTATGCACCGCGGATGCAAAGTGCATGGGGAACAAGGCTCGCGCCTCGATGCCCTCGAATGCCATGGAATCGCATTCTCCTTCATCCTGACAGCTCGTCCGCGCGTACACCACTCGCCATGCATCGATGGAAGACAGTAGTATGGGAAGTATATAGTGGTACAAAGTGTCGGCACACGCGAACTTAACATCCCATGAGAAGTCGCTACTCCCTGTTCCTTTCGAACCGTTCGTCTCGTCTCCTAGTTCCATTTTGCTCTCCCTCGTTGTACTTTCTCCTTGTACCACCTTTCTTCCTCCACCTTCCCCCCCTTTCGTAGTATTCCATCCCCTCTGCCCTCTCTCAGACTCGTTTTATCTCTATTATTCAAGTAACTCGTCGTAGCGGCGAACTACGACGAAGGAACGTACACCCCGTGTATATACCTCCTCTCTCTCTTTGAGCCGTTTTGCATAAAGGAAACTCCGGTACTTAGGTGGCTTGTGGAAAGCAGCGCTAGATCAAACACACCGCGGCTTGCCTTGTGTCTTGTCTTTGGATCTTAACGCGCCAACACGAGTCTGCTAGCCGCGGGACGCCGCGACACGAGAATTGGACTGTTTAACGACCGCGAAAGTAAGGGTGAATTTGAAGGATCTTAAAGTCGTTGATATTTACCGTGGACGGAGGGAGTTTCAAAGTTTCTTCTTTTTGTTAATATTGTTTACGTGTCATTTATCTATTTATTATTAGTATACGGGTTTTAACCCTTTGGTAAACAAAAGTAAAAAAAGGAAACAATAACTACAAAGAGACAAATAGATTATACAGAAAAGTCGTAAGAGGCTAGAAATCGCGTAGTATTATTTGTAAAAGTAGTAAGGGAAGAAGAAAAATCGAGAGAACAGTAAAATCTATTGACATTAATAAAAATTCTATTTAGACAATTGAACTGGACGTAAACCATCCTATGAGCTTCAGTATTTAATATTAGATGGTGTCTCAGAGATGACCGAGATGTAATGACGTTAGGTTGGAATTATTTCTTTCTGGCAATTCACTAGGTTGATATTATGTTGCTGTATCTAGTTGGGGATTTTGTTAGGTTGTGTAATTTAAGATAATGAATTGGAAGAGATAGAGAGATCGTGAGATGGTCCACTAGTAGATGCAACACATATAAAATCAAATTTATATTCAACTCTAATATTCACTATTTTATCAACTAGGATACAGATTTCTTCTGTTGCAATAATATTAGTAATAAACAACTTATAAAATCAATACGCGTTGTTCTTTCATAAATTGCATACAAATTACAACATTTATATGTAACTTATATTGAATCAATTAATTAATACCACATTAATGAGATCGTTCTGGCAATCATTTATAGTTAATAAAAGAGTCAGTTAAGAAGAGTGAAAAGATAATGGACGATAGAATGCGACGATTTTCAAAACACATCTATCAAAAGATAATTGTACCAGATCGTTGCACATTTCATCGTAAAACTTTCAATCTGCTCTAAAACGATAATAATAACAAACGAATCAACCAAGACACGTAACGCGCTGTATTTCGTGCAAAATTGCGGATAGTTCGCGGTGTGCCACTAATAAATCCCGGCGAAAGAATTTCTAAGCGCAACACCGTTCGGTCGTTCTCGTTCTAAAAGCGGTACCACGGCCTGGGAATTACCGACGAGCCACCCTCGAAGTTCCTTACGTACGAGATTAATCGCTGATCATCTCCCATCCACGCCGGCGCGTGTCTGTGTTTTCGTCCGCTCGTCTGAAGCTCGCTTGATTACACGCGAGCCTTGATAATAGATCACCTGCTGCCCCGTTCACGCTACCACCGGGTAATATCCTCCGATGTTGCTTCTCGTATCCTCTGCCAGAGATTGTTCCTGGTTTCCGGTATTTTCCGCGATTCGATTCCGTCACGTTCGTAATTATCTAACATTCGCGGATTTTCATGTTCCCTTCATTATGGAACTCGCTATGTTTTCCCTAATATCGAATTCCTTAATGTCCTATTGTCGAAAGTTCATTTTTAATACACGAAGACCAGGAACTGTGACTTTTACAAAATTTGTTTTCTTTCAACATTCTTCTTCCAAATGTTTGATGTTTATTGGATATTTAATGTAAGAACATATTCAGAATATATTTCGGTTAATTGTTTTATAAGTGTTGGCGCTTGCTTTAGGACGCCATGCAAAGTTGGGCGATTATTAACACGTTAAGCGCCACACCGATTTCAGTTGACTTTCAGCGGTTCAGTTTAGGAAAATTTTGCAAAAGATGTTACGATAAATTTAAAGAAGAAAGTTGTAACTTCGCAACGCCTGCAGAGGAAAGCTATATGTTTGTCGGAAACTTGGAAATGATGTTGAAATCGGAATTAGTAGAAACGAATGTTACAAATGGAATTAAATTATGAGATGTAATTCTGTGTAATGTTGAAATACCAGAAAATAGGCATGAAAAATTATCTTAATGAATTTTAATCGGGGTATCTCGGTGACCCCAGTCCATTCGTTAAATATAACACTGGCTCAATTTCTATCTTTTTCGAAATATTCCTTTCCATCCGTGTAGATCCATACTTGTGGAAATATAAATGATCATTTTGATGAATTTTCAATTGAGAGATCTTATATGTATATATTTAACCCCACTCTGTCGTTAGATTAAATATAATATTGACTCAATTTCACTGATACATACACAATAATGCAAGTTTGTTTATTTAGCTTTTTATGAAAAGAAATCTTTATTTCAATTTATATTCGAAGAAGGCATGCTTATACGTCTTTATCTATATCCTTAACAACGCATAAAGAATAAACAAGAAGAAGAAAAAAGAATATCCATATCAAACCGATGATTACTAGGTTCTATTTATATTTACAATAATCTTTCTCAATATGTTGACTCATTTTTGCCGTCTCACATTACACACATACGTACAAAATTCATGAAATAACTTCAACACATATAAGAACGAATTAGCTTCTTTTTCTCGTTATGTCCTATATATCTCACGAACGTATTGTTATTACCGTTCGATGCATTTCCGATCGCCACGTAACATCTTGCGCCTCATCACCATCCACGATCGGCACGCACGTCTGGAGTGTTGATAGATCGCCCCAGGGATATTAGCGTATCATTACCGGTTCACGAGCCTGTGACTTCAGGGCAGAGTACGAAGATAGAGGATTGGTAGTTACAGTGGCCACTAGCTAGCTTGTCGCAGTGCCTGTGAGCACACAACGGCCTAGACGACGTGTATTGTAATTATACGGAAACAGCCTCTCTCGTGCTTCATCCTTTGTCTTTCCCTCCCATCGCCTCTCTCTCTCTCTCTCTCTCTCTCTCTCTCTGTGTGTCTCTCTCTTTCTCTCTGTCTCTCTCTCGCTCTCTTCTGTTTCCCGCTTGCATCGTTCCAGTACTCTTTCTCGCTCTATCTCACTTCAGTGAATCCTTTCAGCCGTCTGTAGTCATCGACGCACCAGCTGGCTGTTTGCACAGGCCGGGAAACGCAAACTGTGCAAAATCGTTGGACAACCGGTGATCTAGGCGCTTTGCAAAGCGTACACGACGACACGGAGCCGATAACGAGATCGTGTGTACCACGATCGAACGTTTCCTTGTTGGGAGATGCAGGAAGGGTTGAAAGAATTTATCGACGTCTCTACCGGATCGTTAAATAATCTTTTCTCTTGTAATTTTTCAGCTGGTTTTTTGTTCATTTGTTATAAACTTTCGAATAGTAACTGATTGTTGAGATTTACCGTTCTGTTGACGATCCGTTTTAACGTTTTCGCTGTGGCATATCGAAGATGCGATAGTGTTCGTTGCGTACTGGACGAAATAGTTTATATTCAACGTTGGTGTAAAAATGAAAATATTTATAATTGAAAATCAACTGTTTCTCTTTGGTTAAACGTCTGGCGCGTTCTAATCGACAGAGATATCTTATTCGTGAAGTGCAGAGATAAATATAATAAATTCCACTATTTTTTTGGTAGCGAAAGGTTTGAGTAACAGTTGAGTAATGGAACAAATCAGATTACACTAAATCGTTGTAGGTACTAATTCGTAATAGGTGTAACGATATTAGAATTCCGTAATAAACGATCCGTGTTACTTCTAAAATTGTCAAGCTAAATCTATCGATGTTTTACAACTGATTTTCTATCTGCTAATTATTCACAGGTTTGCACGAATTGTGCAGTTCAGCAGAGATAAGACTGTCCTACCTATTATAATTCACCCTCCTCTGCGATATCGCACGTTACAAAATACAATATACGTATAGCTAATATAACACCATTAATAACGATCGATACGTTACAAATAAATCGAACGACACAATAGTTGAAAATCCCCGAAGAATCGATAGCCTCGTCGATTTTATCGTTATAAATTCCATCATCGAATTTCCCGTAGCAAAACCGTATCGGTTATATATTAAATTTCATCTCGCGGGATTAAAGTCACGTTTCCATAAATTGTCGTCCCCGTACTACCGTTAGTTTCCCAGCTGAACCGAGAACCCGCAACTTGTCCGTGAGTTTCACGCGGTTTACGTTCCTTCCCCTTTAACCGTTACTTCCGTTTCGTAACCTTCTTGAACCTGTGTCGATTCATCCATCCACCTTGTCACTCACGAACCTAATTAGTTCATTATCCGACGCAAGGTTAATTTTGCGTCGTAGACGAAAGGAGGAGGAAAGCAGCGGCTAGTATATACGTATCCATTTATTTAACGAACGTTGGAAAGTATTTTTCTTCAGTGTACAAAGCGAGTAGGGAAAACCGCCATTTCGCACGGTTACACCCTCGTAAGCTCGTTCGCGTAAACTTTGTTCATTAAAGCGGGCCAATAAAAATTCTCTATCCGATCCATGCGCTCTAGGTTCAAAGTGTTCCGAAGCGTTTGCACGTTTCTTTCGGGAGCGAAGCGATATTAACGAGGTGAAACGCGACGAGATTCAGTCACACGACGCCGCCTGCCTCGAATTAAAAGTAATATTCCGTAGGGAACGATGTCGCATGGGCCGCGTCCAATTTGCGCCTCGCTTATCGCCTGCCTTCTGCACGTTTTCTTCCGCGTGGATATTGAAGGTAACGAGATAATTATTGTCCAGGGAATTAACGGAATAACCCGCCGTTATGCGGTTTCGTTTTAGTCTACTGTTCACGCTCGTTTGAACATTGATTAGAAATCTATTTAGTCAGAAAAAGAAAAATGAAGGAACACATTTTTCTACTGGTAATAAATTTTCAATGGAAAGATTCGTATCGTGGAATTATAAAATGTGATCAGGTATTCTATAAAAGTATGGCAAAGTTTGAATTAAATAATTTTATTAGCAAAAAGAAAAGATGGAGGAAAGAAACTATTGCCTGGAAAAAAGTAAATGATAAAGATTACAATGTTGTTCATATTAAATGAGAAGGGAAAATTATCTTGCAGGTGATTAAATCCTATTTATTGTAAAAATTATTATTATTAATAATTTACGGATTAAATTAGAAGCAACTTCAGTTGGTAATATTTTTATGACACCTATCTATTTGTTTGGTAGAAATTCTGAATAAAGAAACTAATAAGCTCGACATAAATTTATGAAGGAATAACATTGTATTAATATTTTATAATGTTTCTATTTATACGTATAATATTTACTTTTTCATTTCAAATTCATCGTTATCATTCACTTTAAACTAAGCTAGTATTACATCCTCATCTATTTTTCAAGAGCGTACAGTAATATTTTATACTCCTAAAATATGAATATTTTAACCTTTTAACTGGGAAGAGGCGAGTAAGCTCGTCATTAGTTAATCAATATTTAAAACACAATTAACTTTTAATCGTACTGTTACGCCTGTACTAAATATAACACACGTCGTATCGACATTTGCAAATATCCAAATAAAGTAATCAGTTATTTTCAGCAATTTCCAATTATAAACTGGAAATATTTGATTTCTGTTTGAAAGGTAAATTTAGTTAACAGGTCAAAATGCGAGAACTTTTTACCAGGGATAGTACTACAGAGGGAATTACGTAGTATCCGAATAGAACATTTATAAAAATATTTTTATTTAAAGAATCACCGGTAATCCATCGAAATTCGAGAAACTAAAGCGTTGTACAAAAAGCGAAGCACACTGTGAAACGTAAAATTCCACGGTTCCCTATCTCGAAATACATTAATTAATCATTGAAAAAAACTCTGCACTGTGCGAAACCATTTTATCTCGCCATCTCCATATAAACGAAGGGAAAAAAGCACAGGCTGCATCGGGGGACACATGACAGCGTGCCTTCCAAATGGTACAGATTTTCAGGCCATACGCGTTGCTCGGTAGTTCAGAAAAGCTGGACATGTAAACTGTGTGCCCCTCTCTATCTATCTATCTCTCGGTTGTTCCCTATTTCTCTCTTTCTATCTCTCTCTATTTATTTTTTCTTTTTTCCTCGTCGTTGTTTATTTTAACTCGCGCAACAGACACGCGGCATTCGTGCTAGCGCGATGTGTGACTCGGCTGTAGAATTAGTTAGGAAGCTAATTGCAGCACCACCTCGTTTTAATTCCATTATACAGGCTGCGTCGTGTAGATGCAAATTTCACCCAACCTCATCCCTTCTCTACGTCCTCCTGTACTGTTCCTCTCGATTCCACCCGTTCACCTGACCCCCACGACTTGTCCCTGTCGCACTTAACCTGTCCTAACATCATGCACCGTTTCCCTCTCGCTCGTTGCTCCGCTAGAACTTTCCGAATTATCTTGTAACGAGAGACGACGTCAACGTTCCCAATTACGGTACGGCACCGACTGTAAGGCGCTCTGCATACACTATCAGTGTATTAACGGATACGTCCCCCGTATTTCCGGAAGTTTAAGCGCCCGCCGAACCGAGCGACAGCTGAAATCGAGAGTTTCATCGCTATTCAGAAGGCATTTCTCGAATCCTTTTCAGTGTATTAATATCATATCTTGAATGTAATTTAGTTCGATTAATTACAGGTGTAAGAGGGTTATTGAATATGTAACGAGGGAAATTGTTTTAATATGGTTTACGAATCTCGGGATTTTAGTAATCTGCTGCAATGCAGATTGTCGGTGCAATAGTAGCTTAACGCCAAAGAGATTACGAAATTATCCTTTGAGATTATGAAGAGCTAATGAAATTATTGACGTTTGGAAAATGTTTTTCTTTTTTTTGAGATTTAGGGTGTGAAAGCTTTTGGAAGAGTGTTTAGGCTGTTGTAGAATTACTGTTCTGCTTTATACGAAGTGTATTTAGCTAAAATTGTTGGTTAGACCAATCTCAGTTATACATTTAAAGTCCAATCGCTATGCTGGCTCTTTTACGCCAGTTGCAAAGAAATACTTTTTGTCTTGATAGTCTGAGCTAGTTTTCCACATCTGTTTTCACTTCTTCAGAGTCAGAACTTGGTCTCGCAAAAAGGTAGCGAAACGAAAAGAAATCTGATTGGAAGAAATCTGGTTTATAAGGCAGATGTGATAGAAAGTTTTAACCTAATTTAAAAAATTTCCAAGTTTTAATTTTTCTTTATATGTACATATACCGAAATATTTGTTTAGCTGTTTTAAACTGATAACGGCGATGCTAATTTATTATTTTGAAAATATCCTAGTTTTTATTTAGATATTTTTGTAATTAAAGCTTCTTCTACTGTTCGAGCTTTGTAATAATTCTTCGTTTTCCTATCTGTTTCAGGTGAGTCGTACTTTTGAGTGTTTTTTCGAGTGGCTGATTATGTAAGTACACGATAATATTGATATTTGTCGACGAATAATTTTGATATCATTTGCAAAAACGAATCTTGCAGTCAGTTGGAATTCAAGTTGCAATTGTTACAACTAACACAATGCAAAAATGCTTCCTTGCAGGTATACTAAACGTTTTAATACAGCTATCGCGGGGTAAACATATAAAATTGAAATAAAACAATTTTATTTAAAAAAAGTAGTTGCACAATTCGATTTACTGTTTATTCGATAATTTTTAAAAAATAACATTTTCTTGGAATCGTCATGAAAAATTCTCCATTACACGTTGCAACCGAGCAACATCGATTATTCGAATTTCATGTGTTAAATTCGTTTCAACTCTACGATGATGCGTGATTTATACAGAAATCATTAATATCGTGTTTGTTTTTCAAAAAATAACTCAGTAATTAATGACCTACATTGCACAATTATTTTTCAATAGCAGTCTCATTTGAAATAGCTTTTTAACTCTTTCGCTACGGCAAATTTCAATGGAAAAGTAGATGTTCAATTTTCATTCTTGATATTTATCGAATTCGTCGAAAGTTTGCAAAATAATAAATTCGTTTGGTCGAATAAAACTGGAAGCGCGCGATAAATTTAAATTCAGTGGAAAAGGCGATAACAGAAGAGTGTGAGTTTCCGAAACGCCTATAGGCGCTAGCAGTAGTCAAAGGGTTAAGAATCCGTTAGATTCTATCACCGGTATTCATTATTATCTCTTCGATTCTTCCCTCTGAAAGGATTAAAGGATACTGAATTTCCATATTTCACCACCTATGAATAACTTTTCACAGCGATGATTAAATATCACAAGAGGTGATTAAAAACGTGTTGAAAAATTCGTGAAGATTGAATGAAAATCGATCGATAGCCTCTGTCAGGCATCAACTAGAACGGCTAAGCAACGCTATCGATATAATCGTCTTCTCCGCTTAATTAGCGACGGGAAACGAAAGCACGCCATAGCTAAGCTATTAATTATAAATGTCCAAGTTCCACACGGCGGGAACTTCGTCTCGGTATTCTGGCCTAGATCTCGAATCAATTTGTTATCGAGGCGTGGCCGAAAACTGTGGTGGAAGCCTCTGTGCTTCGAAGTATCCGTTCGAAAGAAACAGACGACGAGGAGGAGGATGAGGAGGAAGAGGAGGACGAAGAGGAGAGTGAGTTAGAAGGGTTGGGATCGATCGAGGCCTTTTCCAACATAATCGAACGGTCGTAAACTGCCGATACTAACGCGAGCCACGAACTTGCTGTTGACACGGAGTCGACGACTCGTCAGGGACGTTTGCCTAATTGTTTGCCGATGCGAACACGGACTCCCGATTCCCTCTTCTACCGTCCCTCATGTTTGACTTGCGCAACTAAAGCCGGTCGGAAATCGTAAGTTAATTATCGCCTGTCGGTCGTCTCCGCGTAGGTACATACCACGTTTCCGTCGCGGTCGCGGCAAATAAATGCGTAGTAACTCCGGGAATTTCGTCTTTCGTGTCTGGAAACGGCAGATATTTGTACTGCGCCACGAACGTGAAAATTCATCGCCGAGAGGCTTGAGTTCGAAATTGGAACGGCATTCTGTTTTCTTTTTTCCGTTTTTTTTTTTTTTTTTTTAGGGTGTATTAAAATGTTATTACAACTTCCGGATGTCGTTAATGTGATATCCGCCGTTGATTATGAACGTGGTTTAAATTAGAAATGAAAAGGAAAAGGATGATATTTATCGCTTTTTTTGTGGAAAGTAATTGTTTGCTATACAAAGTGTTGTTTTTTTAAAATACATTTAGTGCAAAGTCGAACTTGAGATAGAAACAGTTACATCAGTAATAAAGATTAATTTTACATTTAAATTCAGTCTTAATTTATAAGACAAAGTTCTCCAACTATGAATGATATATAATACTTCATTTTCTCTTATTTCATACAGTATCAAAATAATAAACTTACATTTACTTGTGCAAACAATAAAAAAAAGAGGAACATAAGTCAAAAAAACTAATCGAATCGAGATATTTTACATTCTCTAACTTTCAAAAATATTCGAACACGGTCGTAAAGTATTCCTAATTGAACTCGATAGTTCATCTGTTGACTAAATGAAACACAGTTTACTTTAAAAAAAGGAAAAGAGAAATACATTTTGCACCCGTTGCAAGAACAAACCTACTAGATTCCGTAATACTCGATTAGCGCAATTCCACGGTGTGCAATGTCTACAGCGAATCCTCCTCATGCTCTAACGATTCTTAGTATCTACCGTGCACCATCTGTTGTTGCAAGCACGCCGCGTAGAAACGGTCAGCACGGGTGCTGATCAAAGGTAACGTCATAATCCTTTTCAACTGGTTAATTGCTCTTTGACTGGCGATAATCCTATCTCGAAGACTCGGTGAATTTAAGTATCACGCGAGCGGCCCATTAGTCGATTAATATCGCCGGTGAATTTTGTTATCCAGAGCGTGCATTATCGCGACTGGTTCCAGGGCGACGGCCGTCAGCGTAGTTTACTTTTACTCTTCTCCCTTTAAAGCTCTCTACCTACCTCTGTCTCGCTTTTGCTTAATTGCTCGGAATTTCCCCCCCCCTCTCTCTTTCTCTCTTTCTCTTGTTTTTTTTTTACCCTTCCCCATCTGTCTGTCCGTGCATTCGTCCCTGCCCTCCCTTTACTCCCTTTCGGTTCGGTGCAACGCGACGGGAAAGCGAGGAAAATGGCTCCCGTACGCGCCGCTCTCGCCGTGGAAATCTAATGACTGCGCTATCTATGTGCATATTTCTTACATAATTACCCGCGTAAAGTACACTCCTCGAAACCTCCCCATCTCCCTTCAGGCCAGTACCAACAGCTTGCGTTTATACCGTCAGACTGAGATATTTATGCGCATTAATCTTGCCTTTTCATCGGATTTCATTAATGCAGCTACTTCGCCGGTGATAACGCACGTCTAATACCGGGCAGCTCGCGAGTTAACTACACGCCCCGCTACAAGGGAAACACCGATTTTCCACGCGACGATAATTATCGACCGAACCGATCTCTTTTCACCCTCCTCTCTCGTAAGGTATACTTTACTCGCGAGGGGCAAGTTTGTAGTTTATGCGGAGAAGTGAAAAAATATTCGATCCATATTTAACCGTTCTCTTTTTCTCTTTCTTTTTTTCTCGATCTCCTTTTTCGTAGACACCCCATTTGTTATCTTCTACGAAAAAGTTTAAGAGCACGGATAAAATAGGCGAACGATAAGTGTAAAAGAAATGATAGGTTGTAATGGGGATTATATTGGTAAGAAATGTTTGTCGGATTTTAGCGTAATTCGTTAATGAAAATTTCGTGGAGATTAATTCGTAAGTGTGAAAACATAACGAATAATTTTCCTTTAGTAATATATCTTTATACAATTTTCTTCATATCGTAATTAGTGAATTATTCACAAGTATCAACACCGTATCGAGGTGTTTATAATCTTTCACCAATCTACACGTAGTCACCCCCTTTTTGTTCCTTTTAATTATCATCCATTATCGTGTCCTCCCGATGACACACGCTGTCTCCATGAAACGACTATCGATTAATTTCGCCGCTGGTTGCGCCTGTCGACAGCGTCGATCGGCATTATCCGAATTCGTGCATCGACGAGGTGCCAAGCAGGAAAGTGTGGATAGATGTCTGTGCCTCGCAAACTTCCCACATGTTGGCTGTACTTTCGCGTAATTACCAATGGGACTGGTGACAGGGTGACGAGGGGTGGGGATCGGAGAGGTAAAGGGTAGCGAGAAAAATCATTGAATCGGCTCGGTTCGGCAAGTTCGCCGAAGTAATTTCAATTCGTATGCCACCGCAGAAATTCGATTTGACACTCGACGTGAAACGTACATAACGAGTCTGCGAACTATCCAGGAACGTGTCCCCTTTCCCTCCCTACCTTGCACTTATTCCAACCCGACAAGTCAAACTTCAGCTAATGGCGTAATTCGACGAATAATTAGCGTTCGTAACGGTGGCAGAAATTGCCATCTTTCTGGCGTAGAAATGTTGATATTTGTTTCCTTTCTTCTTTTTTTTTTTTTTTATTGTTCTCGAATTAAATGATACGGAGGATTTAAGAGTGATGTAAAAATGATGGCAGTGAAAAGAACTGTAGTAGTAATTGAAGTATGGTGTACGAGTGAAACTTCAAATACAGTAAAGTTTCCCTTAATCGAATATATTTTTCAGTTATCGATGTTTCGTTCTTTTTCAAATGTTCCCATATTTTAGTAATATTTGTATATAATGCATGCTTTGTTTTATTCGATTGAGCGAATTGTCGATGACCATTAATCTACGCAATGAGCCTGACACTCATTATAACACAACCGTTCAATTCTTTCATCGAAAGAATCTCTCTTTAACTTCACACCTCTCATTCTTCGACCAATGAATCCACAAGATCTCTCGATTTCACACATAATCAGGCACACAGGCATCTAGTCATCGATCGATGCGCGTTTTGTAGTCGCGTAGGTGGCTCGAGAGCACCTGTTTGTACGTCGCAAACAAACGATGCGCATACCTACACTCGCGGACACCAGACCGGTGTGCCTGTTCGCGAGAGAAGAGGCTTTGATGAGAAGCTTCGGTGATTTAACGACACACACGACCTCGCACACCGTCGCCATCGGCGGCGTCGAGGGGAATCTAATTTATTTCCTTCTTTGTGCAACCGGGAGAGGGATCACAGGAAAAGGAAAGAGAGGAGAGAAAGAGGCTCGCGGTTTTCAAAGCGAAAAAGCTTTCCAATCTCTCGAGGCAAAGGAACACGGGCAAACAAGGGATTTACCGCGATGGACGTCGATGGAAACGCGGATGAAATCGGCTGGAGGGACAGAGGTGACCGTCGTCCCTGGCTGCTATGCTTGTTTTCAACTCTCGTACCTTCGTCGTCGTCGTCGTTGTTGTTGTTGTTGTCGACGTCGTAGTACTTCTCTTCGTTCGAGTCGTCTGGGAATCTCTTTGACCGTATCGTCGCATTTCGTTCGATGCGCTCCGTTTGATACGCGCCGCGAAACCAAACCTCGAATCGCGACAAGCCCACAGGCATTTTTCTTCTCTGTCTCACTGGGTGAGCCAGCACCCCGACTAAATAATGGCGCCCACATCCGCCGCGCGATCCGTCACACCCCTCCGTCGAGATTCGAACAGATGCGACCGTTTCTTTTACTCTGACACGAAATGCGAACAGCCTTTGACTTTCTTCAGCGTTTTATCACGGCTTCTGTGTTACGTACCGCGTGTATGGTCGCGGGCTGGTCTTTTTCTTTGTAGTTTAAATTGGGGATGAGTTGATTCTTTCGTGACTTTTTCGACTCTTTCACAGGTGTGTTGAAAGTGACTTATAGTAGAGGAGGATGTGTGTGCTATTTTTATATTTACGGTTGGTAGTTATTGTCGAAAAGAATTTTAATTGATGTGAGTTAAAAGTCACGTATCCATTTATCTGTATTTTGTAGATCGTATTTTGTTTGTTTATTGCTGTACTATTGCATCGTTGCATTATTACATTATTACCAGTCAATTTGTTTTTAATATTAATTATTAATTCTTGTTTTGTAACATTTTTCAAGATGTCAGGTTGTAATCAGCTGTAATTTCTTTCTTATCATACATATAGAAAAATCAGGTTATAGAGGGTTAACGATTGGATTGTAGTGTGTAGAATATTGACAAAGTCTGGGAAGCAGTAGATTGTCTGAAATTCTTAAAATGTAGAAAATTGTTTCAGTATGCAAATCGAACGGTTTTGCAATTCGAGCGCAGAACTTTTGTTTTCCGATCGATAAAAGATCATTTTAACAATGGTATGTATACTGTCGAATTTTGAAATCGATACTTCTTTGATAATATATTTTAGTAACAATCTTTTGTTTAATAATACATATATTAACTATAGAATTTTGAAATAGATATTTTCTTAACAATAATACTTTTTTTAAAATAATCCATAGACTGTAAATTTTGGGATAAATATGTTTTTAATAACATATTTTAGTAATAATGTATTTTTAATAATACATATATTAACTATAGAATTTTGAAATAGATATTTTCTTAACAGTAATACTTTTTTTTAAATAGTCCATAGACTATAGAGTTTTGGAATAAACATGTTTTTAATAATATATTTTAGTAACAATAATTTTTTTAAATAGTACTTACACTGTATAATTTTGATAACGATACGTGTCGAATTTTTGATTCGAAGTACGGTTCCAGTTCATGAAATCGCGGATTGATTCATGCAACGAATACCATGATATTAAATAGATAACATTGACATATATGTAAGCATTAAAAGATCGTAAGTTGTGAAGTTAATGCGTATAGATAGCAAAAGTCGTTTTCATAGTTTCATAGATTTCATAATTTCATGTATATTTCCTGTCGTTCTCCCCGTACTTATTCGATTTTTCCACCTAGTGAGTTTCTTTTCTACTTCTTTTTTCAATTCTCATCGTCTCATCCAGACCTGGTTGCATTTACCAAATTGTTACGGTCGCTTTGCAGTTCGCTCGCTCGTTTCTTGCCGTGCAACCGCGAACCGGTTTTATCTATATTATCTCGCTGCGTGTTTATAGCTCAGTTTCGCAGTAACTGTGCATACTTACCGGCTGACTTTTCTCTGGACTACATTATCGTTATTATTATTTCCCGATCCTCGTCCTCGTTTTATTCCCATTTTACACGTCTCTTAATTCGATAAATCCAGTCTGCCATTCATTATATCGTATTCACGCGTGAACTTCATTTTTCCCCAATTACCATTCCACAATATTTTATACCTTTAATCGTTATTATTAACTTCCTTAAATCAACCAATCTCGCGAACGTTCAACGTGTAATACAGTCTCAGCTTCTCGAATTATCAGAAAATAAAACAAACAGCGAGAAAGAAATGAAAATTCCTCACACGTTACTCGATATACAGTTAATATTCAGACACTCTTTAAAACAAAATAATTTTTTTAAAATTTGACTAAATAATAAGAATTTTTTTTTTTTTTAAGAAATTAGAGGGATCAATTTATTCGATAACATGTGGAAAAAGTTTTTGAAAAAATTATAATCAGTCGGAATTGCGAGGGAAATGGTAAAGATCGTTTTTCACAACTTTTTTTACTCGTGTTAATGAACATTTAGAAAATACGTTTTGTAGATTTATATCAGTTACATACATACTGAATCTCAGCTTTTTCTCCTAGTTTGTTATTATGTGCTGTTGCACATTTTTTAATGTCTTCTTTTACGTATTTTATTCTTAGTCCTTTATACAGAGTTTCCTCGTTTGTTTCGAAATCTCTGTATAACATTTAAATCACTTGTCTTAGCACAGCCCCAGAGTTGGATATCATATCAGGATAATCTAAACTTTCTATAACTTTTGTATTCTAGAATTCAATACAATTTTCTCATTTTCATGTCTAGTTGTTCTTTCTTTCTTTTGAATAGTATATATTAATACACCACAGTGTTTTATGATCAAATAAGAGAAAATGTTGGTCACATCCGCACCATAAATCTGGTCACCGTCCCTATCGACGCGGCTGTCGAACATGTGAGTCGCTGAAACCCTAAGCTCTTAAATGTGCCTACACATGCTTAAACACATGTTCGTATTCAAAACCAAATATCACATACATTTTTCAATAAATCATTTATGGTTACATTTTTTACATCGTTCAGATTTTGCCTGTTGAAATTCGCGTTATTAGGACAAATTAGTCCGGTCCCAGTATATCCTAATTAACCGAAATCCACTGTATATGGTAATTAATTAGGGTCCAAAAGGACCCAGGCAAAGAACCTTCGTCTAAGGGTTACTCGTTGAATTTACGATCTCGCTATGTTTCTTCTCGACACATAAACTGTGCAGGTATTTTTACAAATGAGATTACGTATGCACCTGTCACTCTTAAACCACCGTAAATCTTTCTCCGTCGAGATCACAGGAAAACTCGCGGATGCGTCTCCATTAATTTCATCGAGGAATTTTCGTGGGCTTCCATTACGCGTGCCGGATATTATACACCGCTCTCCCCCCTTCGACGCGATACTAGGCGCCTAATTTGCAATTCGTGTTATCCCGAAGAGGCACTTTTGATCCTGTCGCTTCCCATTGGTCCGCCTCTCAAAGTGGCATCGCGCGAGGGAGTCGAGTTCCCCATACACCCTGGTGGATATTCATCGTGCGAAAGGGGTGGCCTAGAGGGTGATGGTTTAACTTTGACCGTGAGGAAGGAAACGAGGGATGCCGGGCGAGCAGACACACAGAGGGATGTTGGAAGGGAGAGAGGAGATTTATGCTGATCAGAAATTATAGGCTAGCTCCGCGGTTGGTTGCTTCTCGCCTCGGTAGCCTCTTCGCGCTGCATTAACCCCCTTCCAACGGGGATGATGCCCAGTTCGACCGCGACTCGCCACTTTATTCAAAGAGAGAAGCGTCGGGACGCTTAATGTCCCGAAAAGCCATATTTTCGCGATTATAATTTACGATTCGCGATGCGAAACCCTTGTTCCTCTGGTTGCAAATGTGTAGACGTGTGAAATACCGGCGGGAGAAGAAGAGAGACTTTAGCAAGCGTGTTTAACCCTTTCGGTTGCGTTCTGCTGAACAGTCAATTATGGAGAGGGCTTGGTAGCCTGAAGGGTAAGAAAATCGATTTTTAGGAAACGTTCGTTGGAGGGTATCACCTTCTTTAGGATATTCTGGTGAACTTTTTACAGTGAAATTTAGAAAGACGTCGAAGTTAGATGGTATTTTTTACTTGAGATTTTAAACGAGATTTTTGGAGAGCAGTTTCGTAGAAAATTGTACCGAAAGTGTTGAGCCGATTTGCATAAAATTCGAGATTACTATCTCAAATTGTAAGTGACTGAGTAACTGACTGAGTAGTATCATATTTTCTGTTAGCACAAGAAATTGTTAATCGTACTTAACAACCTGAGAAATCTCCAAAAACAATATTCAACGAAATACGTAACAAGTGCATTCGAAACATCACGTCTGGAATAAGAACGGATATTTTTGATGCCTGAGAGCCATGTTAATAATTGTAAAGAAAGTAGTAACTACCAATGATCAAAAGTACTTGAAATTCACGAATAGGGGATCGAGCAAGAATTTCTACCAAAGTCAATTCAATTAAAATCTCTTCTTCGAAGACATAATGCAACTGTTATAATCAGTACCATCTCACAGTCATTCGAGTTGCGATGTCGAACCAAATGGCGACTGATGGTCGCCTCTCGAGTGCAAAGGGTTAAAAGAAAAACACATAGGCATGCAAATTGGACGATTCTACATAAACGTGTCGAATCACATAGCGTCACTGTTGCGAAATCGCGACTTCGTATCGTGTCTAAATGTCGTCGACCGTGTCGTTTATTAGTTTCACAGTATCGTTTCTCTCCGTATCTCTCTCTCGAGGGCAACAGAAGCGAACCGATCGTCGAGATTTATTCGAATCGATAAAAGTCTCGTCTCGAGAGATGACGAATCGTTTTCAGACGCGGAGAAAAACTCGCGTCCCTAGGAGAGACGCCGTAGGTGGTGTCTACGGTTAAGCAGTCGGTTTATTGTTTTTACGTTGGCCCGGTGTTTGATCGACGAACGCGTTACGAGTTGAATACAATGGTATTTGTAACTGGTGAGAAAAGTGACGTTATCCATCGTGTCATTTTCGTATAAGCTAATACGTGAGAGTACACGTTGCACCACTGGTTACAGAAGATGACGTGTACCGTGGAACGTTTATTTTCGCCGCTGGCTCGAGTTGAGTTTTCGTTGGGTAATTCTTGCTACGAGTTTCACGGGTGTTTCACTTTCCCCCGTGAACCTTGGAACCTGTGGTAATGGGATTGTTTGAGTTAAGAGTTCGAACTTGTTCGATGGTTGCGTAATGTATGGTAAAATGGACACTTTCATGGTGTGTTAAGGGGAACGATGTGTAAAGTGTATTATATTTGAAATTGCATCATAGACTATTGGTTTATCGGAGTTTAATCCCTTATCTTACGAGTTTGTTAACTGCCACGTGTTAGCCTCCACTATCCGCTGGTTTAAGAGGAAATTGAACTATTATAAATAATAAGTATTTTCCAATTGTCAGATTGAAATTGAAATTCATTGTAAAAATAATACTTTTTTTGTTGTTATATGTTACTATAGTCTGCACACACACGTGTGAGGTTAGTTTGATTTTAGATGAATAATTTTAAGTATCAAAAAAATATTTATTTTTCATATAGACTCCCGTATAACGCTATATGAATTCGCGTTATAGGAAATCGTGCTGTACAAGCAATTTTTTCGTATAATGCCAAATAACATTAACTTAACTTTTAGTTAACTTAATAACAGTAACATTTTTGAAATGATTATTGCTATGTCAACTTTTATTTTCTATGTTTTATCAAATAGGACAGTATTTAAAAAATAAATTGCACATATACGCAGTCGATTAAAAAAAAAAAATTATTAACGTACGTAAAAAAATCTTGTATTTCATTGAAATTGAACAAAAATGTAATTATACAAATTTGTGTATTATGTTTGCTCAACTAAAGCAGATTTAATTCTTAAATGCAGATAATTCCTGTGTTTTATTGTTTGCCGCGTTGTACGAGGAATCACGTTATATGAAAACTATGAAAACAGTAGTTGTAATATCTTTGGCGAGAGAACTCGCATTACACCGAAGTCTACTGCAGTTTGTACTGTAACCTTTATTCTTCATTCTCGTAAATTTGATCTTTCAAAAGATATTACGCTGTTATCCCAAAGATAATCATTTTCTTTTAATTAATAATATTAGCTCATTTAAATTTTCTGAAAATATAGTTTCATAAGAATTGAAGATTATCAAATTTGATAAACCTCCCAGTTAAATATTTTTTCACGGTGGAAAAATTGAAATTTCTGACATTCGATTACTTATTTGGTAGAATATATTCAAGGATCAACCAATTACAATTCCTATATAACCTCTAATAAGAACAATCTGCACGAATGATTCAAACAACAAGAAAGAAAGATACCCAAAGTAATTTCTTTCGCATTTCCCGTAACTGAATGACACCATTGAAAAGGATTAAATACGAAGGCAGGGTTATTTCCATACCTTCGTCCAGGCGAAATCTCATCTTGAAAAATCAAACGCTCGATATTACGAATAATTCTCTATCAACGTAACGATATCCCGTTCACGCTGGTGCAACAAAGCCGTCAGGGCAGCGCGATTTTCGAGAATCTCAATTATGCTTTGATCACGCCCATTACAATCGCGCGTAGCAAGTTCACCCCGGAGCGGTTTCACCCGATTCAATCAGCAACAGCGTTCACGTTGCTGCCGTCCAGGCGAACTACTTTACGGGTCACTCAAAGAGACACAAATGACGGTGTGCTCCAAAAATAGACCGTGGTTGAGCGTCGACGTAGATGCAGCTGGTTCGCGGCTGTTCATTCAGAAAACACAGTCGGAGAGTAGTCGTCGTGGTATGGGCTTCGGAGAGAGAGAGGTTCCGGAGAAAGGAGGAGTGGAAAGCGGAGGATTGTCGAAGTGTGCAGAGAACGAAGTTAGATGGAAAGAAAGAGAGAGAGAAAGAGAGCGAGGGGGGAGAGAGAGACAGCGCATCAAAGAGGGAGAGAGAGAGGTGAAATATCCAGAGAAGGGCGCGTCAAGTAGGGAGAGAGAGAAAGAGAGAGGAGGGAGAGAAATATCCAGAGGAAGAGCTCGTCAGGAAGCGAAAGAAAAAGAGAGGAGGGAGAGAAGTGTCAAGAGAAACAGCGTGTCAAGGAGAGAGAGAGAGAGAGAGAGAGGGCTGAGAGAGACAGCTGAGAAAGAGAGGGCTGAAAGAGAGAGAGAGTGAGCTGTGAGAGAGAGAGGGCTGAGAGAGAGAGGGCTGAGAGAGACAGGGCTGAGAAAGAGAGGGCTAAGAGAGAGAGGGAGCTGAGAAAGAGAGGGCTAAGAGAGAGAGAGAGCTGAGAGAAAGAGGGCTGGGAGAGAGAGAGAGGAAGGAGAGAAATCTTGAGCGAGAGAAGGGACGCATCAGGGAGAAAGAAAGAGAGAAAGGCGGGAAGAGAAGTATCAAAAGAAAGAGCGTATCAGAGAGAGAAAGACCGAATGAAAAAGAGATTCGGGGGAGAATATGACATAAGCGCATTACACACGAAGAGGCTCGGCCTTGTGTGCCTCTGTGTTTGCATATGAAATCGCGCGAGCCCGACAGAATGTTGTTCTGGACCTGTTTTCCCTTCTATATTCCCATTTGCTGAACAGAGAGGAGGGCGCGACGTTGTCGCAGATCAACGAGATTCCTCGATGATGGTCCCGCCCGAAGGGAATTCAGTCTGCGCATATAATTATTGCACGCATCAGCCAAGCTATCCTGGTTCGCGACGCGCGAGACCGCGTCGTCGTCGTTCCTCTTTGAAGGGAGAACGACCGAGGAAGCGTGCACAGACCGCGTCCCTTCCATGTTTTGCTTGCCTGAGTTATACCACCGAGGAAATTCTGACGTTTCACGGCAGACGTGGTAGTAGGCTCCGTGCTTATCTGCTTGGCTTATCGATGCTGGAGGTTGATTATCGTTGTTGTAAGACCGTTGTAATTGGCCGTGCTAGCGAGAGTTGCACGGATTTTTAGTATCTTGCACGTGCATCTGCACTCGGTCACACGAGAGTGTATATGCTCGTGGTATTTGCCAAAAATTGTGAAACGAAGTAAGGTACGATAGGTTAGATATATGTTTGACGGTGGAAAAAGTTCCTGTTAAACTTCAGGAGCATGGAACGAAACGAAGCAAAATATTCTTAACACATTGACGTCGGATGACATGAAAATGCGTTATCGAGATTTTCACACGTATCTGAAGATAAATTCACGAAACACTAGAAATCATTCAATTTGCATTCATGAACGCCATAACAGATGTTTCACGAATTAAAACAATTACATAAGTTTGCAACTTTTCTTGCTATATTTCGTAATTATCGACGTTGAAACTAGAAATCTTAATCGACGATGAAACATGAAATTTCATCATTTTCCGATGAATGCTACTCAAGCTTGGTTGGAGAGAATTTCTGACACGTTGAATTCTAATATTGAAGGCAGTAATAATGGATAAACAATTAGGTTAACTGTACAAAAAAGAAATAACGAACTTTGATAATATGCGACTGTGAGAAGAACGTCAAGTTTTTATCTTTCAATAGAGAAAATGTTGAAAACCTGTGATAATTCCACGTTGAAAAGTGTAAATTATGAGTAATTTGCCACTTTTCTTAAAATTGCTTTGAAAAGTATTAATCAGTTAAAATGTTACAGCAGTTTTATCCAACGTAACACAGTTCGAAGAAAAAACGCGAAATCTCTCCGCACTTGTGTCACAAGTGCGTCTCCAAACACCTCGACGCCAATGTGTTAATAAACGTGGATATAGAAATCATTAGTTTCGAAGTTACAGAACGTTTTCATGTAACGAGATATTACATCTATCTGTAGTAGCATATGTTCAATGTTCACTTTGCTTGACTTGGTGATAAATGATAAATTATGAACCAGTCACTTAATAGGTTTTAGATAGACACGCAATACAGTGTGTTATTTTGTTACACGCTCATAGTTAGAAACGTCTAGCAACTCTAATATTAATGATATTTGCATGCACGTTTATTAACACTTTACTGACCGGCTCATTCTATTCTATAGTGGTTCAGTTTTCGCTATCGTGCTTATTCCTACTGCTCGAAAAATTTTCAATCAAAATTCGCGAGAGAGCTTTACCATATCGTTCACTTTCTCTTATTATAGAGTAATTAAGACATGGGTCAAAAGTGATCCGGCATTGGCTGGGTGAGGATTAATTAATTTGTTGCGCTGGTAGCGAAAAGTCGATTAATAGGCTTCCGGTCGGTAAAGTGTTAAGACTTTTCGATTCGTTTCGACGAGAGTTACACGCTGCTGAAGTTTTACCGCAACTGTTTTTAATACGATCCCGTTTTGATAGCTAAGAACTGTTTCTTCGTGTACGCAACTTTGGGTAAATGCAATAAAGTACTTTACGTAAATCAGATAAATTTGTTAAGAAGCAAATATTGTACCACAGTATAAGGAATTAAAACGTGTAAACGATCTTCCAAATCTAAATCTTACAGAAAAGCGTGTTAGAAATTGCTTTACGCAAGTTCGTGTAAACAAAACAGTTGACAAATATCAGCATTTATACTTATTTAATCAGTGATGAAAAAAAGAGTTACTAAAACTGAGCGAAAATAGAAAACACGAAGATCACTATTTCTCTCATTCGACTGAACAGTTAGATGAAAGCAACAATAATCAACAGAGTAGATTACACGTCCCGATAAATTTTCACTTAATCCCATTTATTTGTTAATGAAATTCTCTACAAAGATACCGCAGATACGATTCTATCTGACACACGCCGCACCTTCTCGCCGTAATAAAAACAGAAAATAAGTTTCGATTGCTTTCTGTTTCCCCTTCGCAAGATTGCTTCTCCAGTTCTGGTTAAACGAAACTTTTCGGTCAGAAGGAATCGCATCGATCGCGCGTTTCGCGAGGTATCGAGGCGGAATGTAGCTCCCGAGGAAGTTGGGCTCGCGCCACGAAGAGCCTCTCTTATTTACCTTGGCGCCCGTTCGCTAACCGGCCCAGCCACGGCGGCCGAAAAACTCCACCCCTGCCCTTTCGCGAGCAGTAATTACCGCCTTTTGTTTGCGCCCATCAGACGAGATACTCGTCGTGCAACTTTCGTCGAGGAAAATCTGGCGCGTAAGGAAGGCATCGGGATCAAACGACGCCGTTTGAAGAACTTCGTAGCCTAGATTTTCGCGCGTGTACGCGTGCCTCTCGTACAATGGCCGTCATTCACCAACCGGAATCGAGGTTCAGTCGCTTGTTTCGCGCGCTTCAGTCCGCCTCGCGGAACATCTCTACCGTTCCTTTTTCTTTTTTTTTTTTTTTTTAATAAAACCAGCTTTTCCGCTCATTCTTTGAACCGGTGTCGCGACGTTTTCACGCCGCTTATACGACGTATTCCCGTTTGTTTGCCACCGCGACGCGCAGGTGGGTCCCAGAGCGTGACAAAATGCTGCAGCTCGTTCGCGTATAACTCCTGCCCGCCTGCTTCTTACGCGTTTTGCTCTTGCAACGTGGCACACGTGACGCGGCTTGGTTGCTTGGTCTGGCATGTAGCACGGTTACCGCAGGTATCGTCGATAAAATAGCAGAGAAAGAGCGGAGAAAGAGGAGTGTGAGAACGGTGGATGGAAAAGGGATAGAACGAAGAGGAAACGGAGAGAGAAAGAGAAGAGTGCTTCGTATGTGGGCTTGCTTCGTGGAAACCGGGCTTGGAGTGTGTAGAGCAACAGCAGCAGCGAGGTAACTTGGTTCCTCGCTTCAACTGCAGCTTCTCGAAGCCTCGAATCGGCTTCCAACCAACTCCATCGTCGCTCTTGCACTTTACACTTATCGCCATGGAGTTCGTGTGGCCGCGCTCGAGCGCGCGCACGCTGGGAAAATCGTACGGTTGGCCAACAGTTTATGACCCAGTGCGCTGGATTCCTCGCTTTGGACCTCGGTGCCTTGGTATTCCCTTCGATTTTCTGTATATACCGTGCTTCTTTCTCTCCGTTAGATCGTATCGACTCTAGAGACTCGTCTCCGAGGGAAAACGGTCGCCTCGTTTATCTTTGATTTATGCACTGGAACATGTTGGATTTTTTCCCTTTCTTCTTCTTCTTCTTCTTCTTCTTTTTTTCTTTCTTTCTTTCTTTCTCCCTCGAAGTCGTTCTGTGGACGAGGTGTTACGTGGCTCGTTCGAGGTACCGTTTACGAGAATAACATCGATTTCGGATGAAATTTCTCGTGGGTAGATAGGTGATCGAAGGTGAACGTTTTGCTCGACACTGTGTTCGATCGTTCGTGTAAGTCCGTTATACGGTTTACGAAATGTTTAACAATGAATATCGTGTTTCACGTGTATATTTGGTATATACACGAGGTTGGATTTCTCTTAAATGCGAGACGATGGGACCGGTAGTCTTAACAGGTCTGTGAATGTGTATACTGAACGTCCTACTTCTGAAGTGGCCACTCTTTTAAACCACAGTCCCTTCGTCGAAAGTACCGGTGCTTATAAAAGAACGATTAAGCTTCGTTATCACTGATCATAAATATCTCCGGCTACCACTAGGGCTGGTGTTACAGGATCTTTTAAATTTCATTGAAACCACTCACTTTTGAACGATTCCCTCGTTAATACACTGTCATAAACAACACCATACTCGAACACACGTTCCCACAGGAGCTATAAAGTAATTTTACCGGCACACATCGTCCAAACTTCCCCTTTTAATCACCGTACTCTCTCCAATCATCGTTACATGAAGCTCAACAACAACAACGACGACAACGACGACGACGACGATGCGTCGATGACCGAGGGAGGATGCCAAAAGACAGGCCCAGATTACACAATGGCGCACGGTCTAATTCGCGAGTGCCATTATTTCAGCGTCAGGCACAACCAACGAGAAGCCCTGTTAGATATTTTAACGCAGAGGGTTGTCACCCCTGCCGCAATGGGACCATTACACCATGATATATGCTACGCTCCTGGCTGAGCTCCGCCATCCTTGCTACCTGTTACCCTATTACACCCTATATACACTCTTGCATTCCACTTTATTTCGTTTCTTCTCTTATTCTCTCCTACAGCGTGGAACGTCGCGTCGCGCGAAAATTCATGAGGGTTATTAATTGTTAAAAAAAAAAAAAAAAAAGAAATCCCGGGACAAAAGACGGTGAAATTTGCACAAGAATGTTTGAATAAGCATTATACTAGGCCGCACCATTCTGTCTCATACTTTGTACCCTTTTTCTGCGATTTCCCTACCTCTTTTATGTTCTTGAAAAAGAATTTTTAGTCGACTGGTGTGGTGAACAGATGTGCGAGAATTTATGGTGTCAGTGTTAAGTCACGCGTTGCGGAATTTTTTTATATTTTAAAGAATTTTGTAATTGATCTATCTGTGATGAATTTTCATTCCACTTAGTACTAATTACGAAAGGGTTAATCGCGTTCACTGCTGATTTTACGTATGTTAAAGGTCGACTTGGATGAGAAAGATGTTCACAGTGAACGTCTTAATCCGAGACTCGACATTTACGGGAAAATCTGTCTCAGTTCTCTCCCAAAGACACTTTCAACTTCTAATCTCTGTAAATAACAACGTACCTATTTTTATAGCTCCCTTCGCTGGAAGAATTTCCATTTTATGAGACACTTTTTTACGTTAAACGACATTTCTCACCCTTTGTCGTTGTAACTTCTACTCGCGACGTCGTTGAAAAAGAAGAGGAAAAGAAAGTGAGGGAGAGAGAAAAAGGGAAGAAGAAACATCGTTAACCGATCGTTCTTCTACTCTGACGATCTCCTTAAAAGCTACGCGATCTCGTTTCCTACAGAGGGATTCGAAAGATGGAGAAGGAAGATGGGACTTTCATTTTCCGGCACATTGATCGAAGATTCGAAAAGTTCCTCCTGATGTTGCAAGGAGTCCCCCGCGTTCTCTTAATCTACGCTCCTCGGGGAAATTTCTTGAGATCATTGTCGCCATACTTCGCGGCGGGCTTTCGAAAAATTCGAAGGCCAGCCTTATCGGGATGTGTATCAACGGCACGAAGTTACTTTGGCCTTGCCTCGGGGATGTTTCACGGGGAACGGGTTCGCTGTAATTTCGTGGGATCGTCTCCTATGGGAACGGGTATAAAAATTCTCCCGTCTAGAAGGGTGGGTTTTCAGCCGCGAGACGACCTTAACCTGTCTCATGGTGTCTTTCACGTCGTACATGGGGGTAATCCTCGCCAGTCCTCCCCTATTTCTCCACTTTTCTTCTTTTTCTCTTCTTTTTTTATTCTCTTTCTTTTTGGTCTTTTTCTGATTCTTTTTCTTAGCAAGCTCACATTTCTGCACGACAGTCATGACTTGTGTGAAAATGTACACACGTGGTCGAGGCATGTTCGGAAAGAGGAAAAGAGAGAGAGAGTAAATTTCTGATCCGAGCGTCGCGACAATAAACGACGCTCGAGCTCGGTTACTCTGTAAAGGGATTTGCAAATCCAATTTGCGGTTAGCGTTCTCTCCATCGTTGTAAATCTCGCGCTGCTTTTTCCTTGTGCGTGGCGTTGTTTTCGCGGGGATTTTAAGGAGGATGCTTATCGTTGGATGTGGAATAGATTGTGAGAAGTGTTTAGCACGTTTTGTCGTGAATTTGATAGCAGCGAGATGTCTAATGTTAAATTGAAGTGATTTAGAGGTAGAGCGTGTAAAAGATATAGAGATAGAGTTAATGGAAAATAAAATTATTAGTTGGGTTAAATAGAGAAGTTACTGGAGATGTGAACAATTTTAAGGATTTTTTTAAATGTATGTATTTTTGTCTTCTTTCAGAATTTCTATTTTAGCTATTTCACATAATTATTGCTATTCATTGCTTTGTGTCATGCATTAGCTCGATATCAAAGAGCTTGTTCTAGCAAATAATATATTATCACTATACATAGGGTATCATAATTCCCGAAATCTCTATTAATTAGTACACATTTTGGAAGGCATTATTTAACACTGTTCAATACCAAAATTGCGAAATTCGAAGATACTTAAAATCTTCGAAACTTAAATCCCTTTCATCTCTGAAATTTCATTAAATTCTCGAAATTTTGAAATTTCCAATATTATTATCATTATGAAGTAATATATCCACCAGATCGTATAAAAATTCCTATTCTATCGTGATTCAATATTTTCGATACAGTCGTAGGAAATTTTAATAAACTTTTCGGTGTGTATGATTTCGCGACGTTACATCTCTTGTCAACCATATATCGTTCAGGAAAGGCTGGACAGCGTCAGTCGTATTCGTTGGCAGCCGATGAAACGAGGCATCGAATGGGACCACGATACGGCGATCGTCACTTAATTGTGAACGATGTTAATGACGCGTGCACACGGACACCGTGTCCCACGATAGGACTGTCGCTCTTCGTGATAGATTAGCTTCACGAACGATATCTGCAGACGGTTCGCGACCAGATCGTCATGAACTGTTCGTCGATCTGGTCGTTGGTTCCTCGTAAATTTCAGCTTCACGCCGCAGCGAACCTACCTGACGCGTGTTTCGTCAAAATTGCACGCGAATACCATAGACGCATCGAAACGAATGCTCCTGTCCTGTCGCTGAAATATTTTTCACTATTTTTCGCTAAATACACAGGGTGCTCAGTTTAACTCGAACGGTTCAAATATCTTGAGTGCTTTCTAGTGACACGGAAAAAATGTTCCGAGAGATAATGGATGGTACAAAGGGACAGATTTTCTTCTTTTATTCAATTTTAGACAGTTTTTTAAATAGTAGATATTTTTCATTTGATATTTAATGTTTTTAGTAATCTTATTAACTTTTAACGCAAATTCAATATTTTTAATGATCTTACTTCATTTTCTTTTACCAGATTTCAAAGCCATCGACGTTTTTATAAATGATAAATATTGTTTATTTAATATGTAATATTTCTAATGATTTATTTAGTCAAATTTGTTTAAATAATAAATAATATCTGTTTTCGTTACCATACTCATAAAAGAAACGAATTCAACGATACATATGTTAACCTTCACCAGATGTATGACACTAATTTCAATACTTGTTTGAAAACAAGCATACAAGAATATTTGTATTAATATTAATCACTATCGTGAAAAACAATCGTGGTATCTTAATTTCTCGAATTAACCGAAATACCCTGCATATATATATATTTTTTTTTTTCGTATCTCGATGGTTGATAGTGATGATCGATGGATCATCGATCTTAACGTCGATGTAAATTCCAAAGATAAACAGACGGTGAACGGATAACGGCGTTCCTATTTTTTTCTTTTTATTGTTATGCACGCTTGTTTAAAATTCATAAGTTGAGATCATTCCGGCCATCTTTTCGGTCTCTCTCTCTCTATCCCCCCTTTCTCTCTTATTTTATTCACCCATAAATCATCCTCCGTTAACCATTCTCTCATTCTCTCTTCCACACTTACGTGGGCAAGAAACTTTCCCTGAATTACGAGATATTTCATCAGCCTCCGAAGTTGTGAACCGATCGGTGGAAAGAGAGGAAGAGAAACGTTTCCCGGATACCTTGCCCGCTGGCATTAATTACGCCTGGAGAATGATTGCCCGGCTAAAGTCACGATCTTCTGGCCCGCTCTCATATTGGTCGAAGTTTAATTCAACCCACCTCCCCTGCGTTATCGAATCCACGAAAAAACACTCGACACGGTAGCGAAAGCGTTTTTCAGCGGAATTGAATCCTACAGATTCTTGCTTGTTTTTAGGATATTATATTTTGGGCTGAATAGTCTCTATCGACGTTTCGAACAGTCCAATAAGTAACCTTACCAATTTTTCCATACGTAATAACACCAGGAGTTCTTGCATATTACAACAGTGAATGAACTTTCGAAGGCTATAGCTGAGAAAAAAGATTGTTGAATACGTAAGTTTGAAGTTGGATAATTATCTGTACGAATAATTTCGAAAGAAACGTTAAAGGTTGATTTAGATTCGATTCTCGAAGATTTTTAGATACTCCGTAAATTTCGTCTAAATATCTGAGAAAGTATAGGGTCTAGAAATTTTCTAATAAAATTTACATCACGTCTTACTGTTTCTCCATCAGAGAAAGGGTTAAACACGAAATTTCTTCTCCGACGAATTACTTTCTTTCAGTAATTTTAAAGCTGACTTGAAAATCAGGTCTCATTCCGCATACAAATTTTAATTAAATCCAAAATTCGGAGAATATTTGAAATTTACAAGAAATTACTGCTAAGTAATTTTTCTTCCGCATCAGACAGCATCAGAAACGACTCTACCGTAAAAGAATGTATTATTAATCCTACCAGTCAACCTAGAATCCCTAAACCATCTCAAGTCACCAGACATCTCAATATCGTATTCTCAGCACGCGCTTCTTCCTTCGTATTCGACACAGATTCTTCAAGGATGCTTCCCTGTTTTTCCCAGACTATCCGCAAGGCGTGTCGTTCACGATTACGTTCGCTTCTATCCACCTCAAGACTGACTCGGGATGCGCGAAATTAGTCCACGCAGGATGATCCCGTTTCAGCTATCCAGCTAGCAGAACATCCAAGATTCTAGCGAAGGGTGGATTTTGGTACCAACTCTCGTTGCTTAGGATCTTGCAACGCGCCACTGACTTCCGGCGTATATACAAGGTGTTTCCGAAAATGTGGACCTAACTTCGGAGATAGATTCAGTACGAATAAGAAAAAAAGTTCATATGAACATATACCCGATATGATCTTGTTTTCGAATTATAGCCATTTTTATTTTTCAATAATTCTTACGACTCCGTTGACTGCTTCTCTTTAATTGTCTACGAGTAACGCTTTTTACCTCATATCAGTCTTTTTAAGGGGAAATTTACATGAATTATTGGAAGACGTATCGCTTAATATCATCAATCGTATGTGGTTTATGCACCATCACATTTTAATTGATTAGCGAGATAGTTTTCAAATGACAGATTCTCTAATAAATGGATTAGTCGTGGAGGATTAATTAATTGGTCATCCCCTGATCTAAACCCATTGGATATTTATTTGTGGATCATCTAAAGTCTTTAGTTTACAATGCATCAGTAAACGATGCTGAAGAACTGCGATATCATCGTATTCAAGAGTGTTGTTGTCGAATTCAAACAACAGCTGGTACTTTTGAACCAGTGAGATTTACGATGCGTTGTTTGGATGCTTGTATTCAAGCTAAGCATTCTATGTTCTAAACGGAAAGAAAAGGATGGCAAGTGTCAAACAAGCGATTACTATGAAACTTGCTCAGGTAAACCCAAAATGCACATGGGGGATTGCTTCCAAAGATATCATACAATGGTGAATTACAAAATCTAAAATTTATGTTTTATTTACAAGAAAAAAATTACATTTATAAAATAAAAAAGATACATTCACAAATATGTGTAATTTTTTCTGATTAAAATAAGATTTCGTATATGTCAGACGCTACGTTGCAAAAATCTGCCAGAGTTGCTGGTAAGCAATGGTACAGAAACAGGCAGAGAGCTGAAGGTTAAATAGCAGGTTTCGCATAAAAGTGGCTATAATTCGAAAACAAGGTGATATCTGAACTTCTTTCCTTATGTTTAGGAGGCGTCTGAGGGATTCAGAGATGATAATTTAAAAAAAAAAAACTTTATATTTTTAATCTACTTCAGCATTCGCTCTCCTTTACCATATCAATTATTCTACCCTCTTTCCTATCACGTCTCGGGTTTTATTTCTTTGCCAAAGGAAGTGTTTTTCCTTGAATCCACACCTTTCGTCATCCCCTTTCACTACAATTTTGGTAAGGACGTTTTGCACCCCGCAACGTCATCTACCTGCACTCGCTAAGGTGACAAGATTTATAATGTGGCCATTTCTATATCTCGGACGGTAGAAATTAAGAGTTCTGTCTCTTAAATAGCTTAACGCAATTACTTTCGCCCCTCAAAATTTAACCGATGGTCACGTTCGTATCATAAACCTCGTCATTGTCACGATCGATGCGGCTATGGAATATGTGAGCTACTAAATCTTTACAATTCTTAAATTTGCCTACACTTATTGTAGACAATAAGTGTACTGAATTGATTCCCGAAGTTGTGTCCACATTCTTGGAAACACCCTGTATATAAGGTGCCGTTTACGGAACAGGGAAACCAGGAATGCAATATTAAGGCATCCGAAGTCCGTCGAAGTCTCGGGTATTCCCTCTTGACTGGCAGCCGCTTCCAGCCGGTTTCACCGCGTCTCCTCCGGTTCGCGCAAAATTAACGAGCACCGTCGGAGCGTCTTAAGCATACGTAAACAGCATAACCGTGATTGTCGGGGCAATTTCTTCGCTGCGGGTTCGTAGATAGATGTTTCTCCCCTTTCTTCAGGCGGATCACGTAAAAAGTGCTCGCGAGACGTTCGTCTTCTGTCACGCCTCTACGTCTTCTTTCAGTATGCAATAAAATTTTCTCGCTGGCGACTGGTGAAGAGGGTTGGTGGTTGCTTCGATGGTTTCCGGCATGTTGGAGTATTTTATCGTCGATATTGGTTAACACTCGCACGACTAAAATGCTATGCATTATTACGGAATGTCTAAGGTAATTTCAGGAGAAGGAAATTTGCATCTTGTCATAATCTTGCTTGTACGCTTGGAAATATAAATTAACGTCTGCTTGATTGGCGCTGCACGTGTCGGTGAAATATTCAAATAATAATTATGTAAAAAGTTCTGTTAAAATTTAAGTGTATGTGGGATAATGCTTATTGTGAACGTAACAGAGATAGCACTACTGTTTCATGTGGTTTTTTATCAACTAATAAAAAAAAAAATATCTTTGAAGTACATTAGTGTTTATAAATTAGTTTTAGTATATGCAAAGCACTTAATATTATCATTATAAAATTTTATATAATTTAAATAAATTAAATTAGTTTTAGTATATGTAAAGTATTATATTTATCAATTAGTACGTTAGTATATGTAAATACGAAGGTATTTTTTGTGCATGTGGGATCTCTCTTACAAGATGGTAAAAGAGACTCCATTTTACGAACTTGTCATTTTTTTTAAAATTTGTCGATTTTACATGAAAAATATTTAACGTTGATTTTGTTTTTTGTAGCATACGTGTTATTGTAATAAAATAAATCATTTGAATTAATACGAAGCTAAATTTGTTATTATAATATTTTTGTCCATTTATACAAGGAGGTCTCACTTATAATCGATATTTTGCTGTTCCAATTCTTTCAGTTTTCATGTAAACGCGTTTTCAAAGAAAAACTAAGGCTATCTGTCAGGAATTTAAAAAAGAAAATCCGAAGCTGCAATGATATGTAACTCGTCAAAATTCGTTAATACGTACTCATAGCGGTTCTAGGGAAAAAACCGATTAATAGACTTCCGGTCAATAAGCGTCGCCAATGAAAACCCGATTTATAAACTGCCTATCGTTCAGCGATGGCGGTAAATAGCATATTTATCAGTTCACGATAGATAAAGTGTTAAAAAGAAAAATAGTATATGATTATTTAATTTGAAAACAAATAAAAAATATTATTCAGTGACTGTTTCACGAACGAACGACCATAATCGACCGTAGTATACAGGGAACGTTTCATCGCGAGCGACTGTAGTGATTCACAGTATCGAAAGGATTGAAAGGAAACAGCGAATGTTAGTAAATGGATTTATTATCTGTTTTATGTTCGGAATATGTGGAGGAAGGGGGATGTTTCAATAGTTTCCGGTGTTGGAATATGTTTTTTCGCAGAGATTATTTAACAAGTAGCGGAGAAAGTTATTCGATGGATTCGTTGTTTGTCTTGTTTTCGGAACAGCGGTACGTTTCGATGGTTTTGGATGTTGAAATACTTTATTGTGGAAATTATTTGAACACGGAACAGAGTGTGTTAGTCGATGAATTTATTATCTGGAACACAGCGGCTGTTTCGATGATTTTTGACGTTGAAATTATTTTTCTTTTATCTTTTTTGAAATTAAGTAAAAAAAGGCGGGAAATGTTGATTAATTAAACGTTAGATATTCAAAGTGATATTTTGCGGATATTATCTTTGTGGTATTATTTATTTAGTTTGCAACGAGAGCGTGTATTAAATATTTCGAATGGCAAGAACAGCGACTTGCTCGTCGATTCATTCGTGTCGCGACGTCAGAAGTCTGTTCAATATTTTCCTAGCCATCGAGTGCACTACCTTTGAGACTGCCTGCAAACACCTCGAAACAGTATTTACGTTGGTTACCCCGCGTCTGCACCCGACCTTCCTTTCAATTGTACCTCATCGTTCCTGTCCATGTTGCACGCCTCGTATTCACCACGAAGGAATTTCAGCTGTGGCTCGATGTAAACGCGATACCTCTGCGAGGAATTTTTACATGACCTCAAGTGAAGTTACATTCAAATATTCTACTCCCAAACGTAAATACGTAACTTCCAATAAGTGTATCATAGAGATCTGAAATTTTATTTCAGATTTTAGATCTTATTTTATATTTTTAATTCCTCTCTTCTGCTTCTTAAATTCGTCATCGAGCAGACTAAAGAATAACGGATCCCCTGAGAATTTGTTGATTTCGTTAACCCTAGGACGCTTAAAGTTTTAGAAGGTGTAAAGTTAGCTTAAGGGAGGATCATTTTGTGACTACATAAGAAAGAATGTTAAAAATGTATTTTTTTCTGTTTGAAGTACGTTTATTTATATTATATAGTAATATTAAGCATTTAGAGTCTTTTCGAGTTTCACATTGTACTAAAATTTCATCAAAAAACAATGATTGACGTGAAAATTACAATTTGCTATATTTCAGGCAACGCTAACATACTTCGATCCTACAAATCTATGACAAAAATATGAAATTTAGTCTCTCTGGTAATTTCAACCCTGTCAGGTTGATTAGAACGAAAAATCCTCAACTGTGTAAGATTAATTTTTTGAGATTTTCTATCTTTTACAACGCGTCTCTCGATTATGAACGTTAACGTAACAGCGTCTAAATATTGCATCGTTGGGATAGACAGTAACTAACGAGGCCGATCGAACAGCATAAACACGGGGTGGTATCAGTTCGTGTACACGTTGTCAGGCTCTTTGAAGTGGAACATTTGATCCTGTATGAAGGATCAAATAGCGAAATGCATAGCGACAAGCTCGTGTCTGCTGCACACCGTTCGATAATACCCGCGTTCCGTGCACCTTGAAATTTCGGCCCCGTCAAACTTGACCTGTTTCGCCATTTTATTCGACCATCTTGCTCGTTCATTCTCTTATACAACGTAACTGGGCTGCAGTTACATTTTAAACGAAATTATAAAAAAGAAAAAGAAAAATTTTACACTATTTAACGAACTCTAGCATTCTACGACACGATTTTTATTTGTGTCAAATTGTGTTGAATTATGTCGTGAAATGAGTATGTCTGTGTAAAATAACAAAGTTGTGTTGTTGCCTATATATCGAATAGTATGCAATTGTATTATACTATTTATAATTTCTTTTTCTTTATGCAAATGATGTTAGAGAAATGAAAACTTCGTGAGATATTTCGAATTTCTAATAAGACGCGTGTTTTGTCGAAGAGGAGAAGATTCGAGCGCCATCTTGAATGGAGCATAGGTCCTATCGAAAATTTGAAATATCTCGCCAAGTATTGATTCTTCTAGCATGGGTACTCTATAGAACGTTCCGACATTTGGCAAGGGAAAAAAATCATGTCACGGTTTATCGAGCAGTGGAAACTTTTCCTCTGTGATTTTCATAAAGTTAGTCCAATTGTTAGAATCACCTGGTATATTCACGGTGGATATTCATTCTACAACAGAGAAGATACGCAGGGGATTGTATATCTGTTTTTGCAACAACTCGCTGCAACGTTATTGTCGCAGTCGAGCGAATAGCGAGCAGATAGTCGCGACACGGTTGATATTGTATTAAGTTACGGGTGTCGCGTTTAATTTCGCGATTGTTCGTACACAATCCGCGATAACAAGAATTGCGCGTACTATCGATGACCTGGCGCAACTGGCCAGCCGAATATCGGTCGAAATTGGGTCGATCTTTAATTACGTTTTACGGGAAGTGGCTACGTTTCAATGAAACGCGCAATACACCGCGTACAATTGCTCAATCGTTTCGAGACTGATGAATTACCTCTACAGGAAGAAGTATAGAAACATTCAATTTTTTTTTTTCACGATTTTTATGAGGTACGTTTTGAAAGAAAGAACTTAACGAAGAGGTCTGCTTTCAATTTATAATTATTAATACAGTGCACAGAATAATCGAAAGGGGAAAACGTGGAAAGAGGGTTGAAACAAAGAGAAATAATAACGATTCACGTTTAACTTGAAATTTCTCTTCGCGATAAACACCATAATTATTTCCGACGATATAGAACGTAAGTTCGAAACTTCGCCGAATATTCACCAACTGCGTCACTAACTTGGAAAAGTTCGATATTTTTCCCGAATAGAAATAAGGAAAAAGA
The DNA here is from genome assembly GCA_951804975.1 of Anthophora plumipes. Classification (NCBI taxonomy): domain Eukaryota; kingdom Metazoa; phylum Arthropoda; class Insecta; order Hymenoptera; family Apidae; genus Anthophora; species Anthophora plumipes. Next base: position 25,447,702 of record OX638112.1, on the reverse strand, counting down.
AATTTTCATTTCATCAATATTCGATTCTTGAATATTTCTCGTATTTTTTCGACGCTCAGATAGATGTAACTTCTTAATAAAAGAACTGCAAGGACTTAAAACTTACGTTTCTCATGAACAGCCTTGGTTCCTGTGTTTTTCGATTATATCATCGAGAAGAGGCCCGTTCCCGTGGAGGTTAAACCGATTTCACGTTCAAAGTGGACCACTTTATATCGCTGGGGGGATATAGCTGTCGAGGAGGCGTGTGTGCGAATGTACACGGGCTACAAATCGATTCCATACGGGGGATTCCGTAAAGTGAAGCGGTTTCTCTCAAAGATCAGACGATATATCGAGAGAAAGAGTGAAAAAAAGGGAGAAAGAAAGATAGAGAGAGAGAGAGAGAGAGAGAGAGAGAAAGTGAATTCGTGACTGTGATTCCAACGTTTTAATCGTCTTTTCGCCATTTTGTGGCGTACGGTTATCCTTGGCGCGTGGCGCGTGAAAATGGTGAATTGTTGTTAGAGAGATCGACTGGTATCCGTGGATTACCAACAGGATTATTTAAACTAATTGTCCGACTTTTTCGAGTAGACAAGTTTCCCTCTGTATACATAATTGTGGCGTTTGTGGTGTGGGTAAAAGAGAGATGGAAAGAGAAAGCAGGCAAAAGGGGTCTGTATGGAAAGGAAGGAACCCTAGTAGGTAACTCCGGGAAATCAGGCAATTTAAATTCACCGTAAAAAGGCTCTTTAATTAAAAGACTTTAATTCCTCACGGTCGCAAGGGGACGCTTACTTATTCATACTAATGACTAGGCAGCTTCGAGTAATTAGAACGCTTTGAGTGCTCTGGCCATTCGATCTACAAGAATGTCACGCCTGGAACGTTTGGGATTTTGATTGAAAACGACTCTGTCGATTCTTTTCCTTTCTTTTTTCTTTTTCGACTCTTTGTTGTTTCGTGACGTCATAAATCTCCCCGCGACTTTGAAGCCTCGTTGAATTTTATTCGGGACAAAACAGCTTCATACTCGAGCAAATCGTGCATTAAATTACACGTTCTTCGTTTCTCTTCTCTCGATCGATAGAGGTGTTTCGATCGTAGGTTTTCAATGTGAAAATTTGTAATTTGGTTAACGAATAAAAGGGGGAGTAAGTCTCACGAGGATATTAGCTTTCGATGCAAACCACGCTAATTGGATCAGAGCACCGCGATAATTAGTTCCGATCTTTCCAATTAATATTCTCTATTTTACTTTCGCGTTACGAACATCCGGTTTGGATATCCCACGCGTTAGATTTCTACCTTGGAGGATCGTGTAAGTACTTCTCTGTTCCTTCTCGAATCTGTCCCCATCATTTGATAACGCCTATTTTCCATCGCGTTTCTCCTCTGCTTGCCTTTAATTTCAGACCAGCAAGACATCTCTCGCGTTTCAAACACCGTGGAAACTTCACTATCTTCGAAACCTTTCATCTACAAGAATTTGATATCCCTCTATAAATCTTTGGAACACTGTGAAATTTGTTACATGTTCCAATCTTTCGAACTAGTATCTCAATTTTCTTTTTCTTCTCCTTTTTCACGTTCTGATTTGAATAACTTTCTCTCGAGTATGAAACCATTTCTGCACCTCGACATTGGCTTACGAATAGAAGAAGTTTAACTCCTTGCCGTATAATAACGAGTCTCACTCGTACTGAAAATTATGGTCAAGGTGTGACAAAAGAAGTATTTATACGTCTATCAAATTTGTATTTTTGTTCTAATTTCAGTTTGAATTCAAGATAGACTTTCAAATAAAAATTTATATATAATATCTCGACTTTCTTTATTTAAAATTGTATTAGAGCAGTGATCATTCGAGACTAACATACGTAGTAACTAAAAATTCGTACGACAAGGAGTTAATAAAGGCGTAGAAAATCGAACATCCTCAAAAATAGAAGCAATGAGTCGTCCGTGTCATAAAGTCGCGCTCTAACACGATATTTGACGATAGGTCAAAGTATTAATTAGTAAACCAACGTGCAACGATCCACGAAATTATGCAACTTTTCGAGTTAGGCTATTTTTTTTAGCGAAATCTTGCAACTCTACGCTTCCTCTGAAGCGTAGATCTGTTTAAAAAAAAACAAAGATTAGCATTTTGTGAAACGAGTGTTCGATTTTTGGAGTGTTTGGTTGGCTGCGTGCGTAACAGTACGACTCACGGCAGCCATCGTCTTTCCCTTCACGAACACGCGACGCTAGTAACGTCGTCGTTCGAAAAATATCTTATTCAAGCGGGAACTCAATTTTTGGTGCACGCCTGTGTTCTCCTGGATCGTTTCCACGTAACCGCGCATAAAAATCCCGTGGACTTCGTATCGTATTTCAACGCGACGCGACCTTCTCGTAATATTAAACTTTACTTCCCTTCCCGGTACACCTCAGACGTGTGCCGTTTGAACGTCCACGTTCCATAAGTTTGACAAAGTGAAGGCGTAACCGTTCACGGTGCAACTTCCCCTTCTACCTGGCTACGGATCGATTGCTTGACCGTGGCTCGTCCGTGTGAAAGAGGGTTGCTGCCGCATAAATACTGAAACGTGATAGTTAGAACTGATTCCAGAACCGAGTAGAGCCCATTTAGGAGCACCTGCTGGCCACATCGTCCTCCGAGTCCTCTCGATCTGAGCTCCTCCGCGTATGGTTTACGCGAACAATGGCCTCTCCTCTACTCTTTGTGTTCTGTTTTATCGGACAATCGAAATTTTCTCCGATTCGATTCGATATCCCGAGCTGATAAATAAAAGATTTCCATTGGGAGCTTGTTTGACGCGTTCAATCTGAGTGCTGTTTTACGATGATGGAGGGAATTTCCGTTGTGTTCTGAACGTTTCCTCTGTATACGGCGCGATGCTTTGTTGCCCCTTTGAATATTAAAAGTGACTCAATTTTTCTTTTTTTTTTTAACTCATTTATAATTCTTAACACTCTTAATTCTAACATTTATGGCACTTAACACTTTGACGGCCACAAAATGTTAATCTGACGCTCTATCGTGCAAAAATTTACACATGCCGTCGGTACTTTTCACAAGGTTGCGGCCATTTGTAAACTAAAAAGTATGCTTGAAGAAAAAGAAGTGAAGAAATAAAAAAAAATCAGTAAATGTGTCCTTGACCATCTCTGATTTTTAAATTTGCATTTTATTACTCGTTAGTTACGTGAAAATCAGAGAATCTTGCTACTGGTATTTTTTATAAATTTGAAGACAGACAGACTGAACGAATTAAAAAAAAATGATGGAGTAAATATGTCCTTGATCAGCTTTGATTTTAAAATTTGCATTTTATCGCTGATTCTTCACGTGAAAATCAGCGAATCTTGTAGCTAGTATTTTTCACAATTTTGAAGACAAAAAACCAAACGAATTAAACAAAAACAAAAAAAAAACAGATAATGTAAATGCGTCTTCGACCATTTTTGATTTCTATATTTGCATTTTATTATTCGTTATTTACACGAGAAACAATTCGTCCTTTGTTCGTCTGATTATGTGAATGAAATTACAAATATCACAAGTTTTGTATATAACATTTTTTCATATTATTACAAAAATAACGGCAATATTCAAGATGGATATAATTATTGTCCCACCCTGTATATATCTTTTAAAAAGTCGTCCATTTTGTATTATATTTATATCATGACTTCTGCTTTGAAGTTCACCAATTTCCAAATTCCTGCACTGCTGTCACTATTATTTAAAAAAAATGACATTTAAGTTTCAACGTGTAATTCTTCAGCTGTTTCACATTTTTAAAGTTTTTCTAAAAATCTCCCTGACGTTTCCAGGCTAGCAGGCCAATTTTCGAAAAGCTTCCGCTCATCCACTTTTATTTCAATCTTTCGCACACTCGTTGCCTCAACCATCTCTTAACCAGAAATTTCATATCCTTCAGTACCATCCTTCACTCGACCATCTTTCCGCCGTAATTGTATTTCGGATTTAATCTCGAAAGGTGTTTCTTGCGACCGAACCTAAGGAAGAACCATCTTCGCGGATCTTCTCCACCGATTCATCTATCAATCCACGCGCGTCTTACATCGTCCTGTAGGCAGACCGTTGCTGTTCCACCTTTTTCCATGGATCAGCAGAACCGTGGAATGTTTTTCCATCGTGGCAAAAATTCACCCGTCTCGTGAACGTTCACCCCTCTCACCCACAGTGGTTGTTCGACCAGAGGGAAAAATTCAAGATCGAGATACGAAAGTTAAAACGTTTCCTAACAGCGTGATTGAATTTCCGATCGCCGGCTGTCGATGTACGCGATATCTTTTGTACCGATTCCAGGAAGCTCCCAGAATTATTCTCTTCCCTTTCCGCTCCAATTCTCTCTCTATACCTCTTCTTTCTTCTTTCTTTTCCTATTTTTTCTTTCTTTCTGTTCCCTGTCTGTTCTTGAAATCGTTCGAAAGAGGAAATCGCGGCACGTCTCTGCACTCGCGAACTGACTCCACTAGGGTGGAGTTTTCGGCACGATCCTTCGCCACCCTTCCATCCGACGCGAGAAAAGAAAAGGGATAGATACGATCCATCGAAAAAAGAGGCCGCGCCACGACGTCATAAAAGTTAAATGGATCCTCGTGGCGTACTATCTCTTTTCTTCCTTTTTTTTTCTTTTCTTTCTTTCTTCCCTTCCCGTTTCCATGCCGCGCGGAGGTTTTACTTTTCAAATAGTTTTAAAATCTCCCCAGCAACGACCGAGGAATTCCTCTGCTCGGCAAGATTTAGCAATTCCGCTGGACTTTTATGAGTCTTTTCCCCCTCTGTACGAGATGAGAAGAAAGATGGCGCGTGCAGAAGGACCCGTGCCATCGTTACGGCCATCATCGTTCCGACGATTATTCTTTCCTTGCGTGCTTACGGTTGAAACTCGATTCTCTCGTGTATCAAATCATTCTTCTCGGATGATTTATCGACACCTTTCTCTTTTTCTTCTTCTCTCGTTTCTGTTTCCTTTTCGTCGTGAAGTAAATACGGTTGGTTGTAATTGAGAGAATAGTAATAATGGCTCGAACGCGTTAGCAGAGGCGGCGCCTAGGTAACGTTGGTCGGACTAATTTCGAAACTATCCGGCATCGGGGTTACTCGAATAGACATTATTCCACCGTGCAAACTTCGCTAGCTGCAACTACTTCTTGGCTACGGCAACTTCCCCCTTCTCTCGTCCTCACGACCGTACCGGAAACGTGTTTGGCACTTCCCCCGCCGTCATGGGGGTTGTCAGTACCTACCAACGAAAAGTCGATTCGTGTTTCTGGTTTAACGAGTGACTGTAGCGGCAACCGGAACAAGTTGATCGTTGCTAAAATCTGATATGCTCGGTGGACTGTTTAATTGAACGGATCGGAAGATGGCGGGATAGAGGATTCTACTGGAATTTATTTTCTAACGTAGAATACGTTATTCAGCCCCCTTCTTATGAAAAAGTGTAACGCTTTAGTTTACTCAGTCGTTACGACTTATGTAAAACAGAATTAACAGCAAGTAGAGCAATAAAGGAATTAAAGTAACAACTGTAATTACATGAGAAATGAAAATAAAGTTTTATAAAAAGTTTGCAAGCGTACCACGATTTCGTTTCGTTCGGTCATTTCAGACATACTTAATTATTTTTGTTGGAATTCATCGATAAGGTATTATCTAAATAAAGCTAAATAAAATATTTAGTAAAGTTAATTATAAGTTCTTCTTATATTTATATCAACCTGTTGTTCGTATCATCGTTCAGATCATTTTCACACATTTTCTTCCCCATTTCAACATTTCGGCATACAAATATCCGAATGTCTTTCCTTTTTCAGCCACTCAGATAATAATTCCTTCTTTCACAAATCTTCACGAGTCTATTCGAAGTAGCATAACCTCCATGTTGGATATTTTCCACCGCGTATATCCTTTCAGACTGGTTTATTCGCGAGCACGGTGTGGCCAGCGGCGGCGCTTCCGGTATTAAGCTTACACCTGTTTTAATCCTCCAAGTATTCGCGTAGGAACGGCAGAAATGCCAGAGTACTGGCTGGCTGGTTCCGTGTAATATCTTTAATACCGCTTGGTTAACTACAAATGGAAGACTAAACAAAAGAAAGATAGGAAAGAAAGAGGAAGAAGAAGACGAAGGGGGGAAAAAAAGGGTTGGAAGAAGGCGAGATAGAGTTCGTCTGGCTTTAACCAAAATTGAGTTTCCAACGGCGGGCATCGTTGTAACACGCTTTGACGTCCTATTAGAGCGTACCAGGAGGGATATCAAGCTGAAGGTGTTGAAACGTAAGCGGAATTTTGTAAAGGAAATGGAATTTGACTGTCTACCAGAGAGTCTCTGGGATTCTAGCCTGTTTCACACTGCTCCTGTTTCTGTCGGATATTGTTACACCTTCGTGGGATAACTTCCTTTTGCCGTTTAAACGTTCAGACATTCGACGAGGCTCATCTTTCCACCATAAGACTCGCGAGTGTGGAATCAAAAGAGTTTTCCTTTCTTTCTTCTTTTCTTTTTCGTTTCTTTTTTCTTTCCCGCGTTTCACTACGTAACGCGATAGAGCATCTTCCGAGAGTTTCGAAGAACTAACAACTTTATCCTTTTCCATAACCCCATCTGTTCCGGGGGAACTGTTGGGAAAAGTGTGCTTAAAAATTCTGGAATATTTTAGAACTCTGTCACGTGAATGCAAATAGCGCGGAGGAGAAGGGGGTGTAGCTACGTGGTCGTGAAAGGAAGGGATCAGGACGTTTCTAATCTTACAGGATAACCGTAGCTAACTTTTGAAAAACCTCCTGCGAATTAACATGAAAAAACTTCGATATAAAAAAAGAAAAGAGGCAAAAATGTACAAGATGTATGTGAAATTTTTGTAAAAGAAATTTCCTGTTTTTGGGGATTTTTTGAAAAGTTTGTTCAGAAGGGTACGAAGTTCTTTGGAAAAGAATGTGATTTGAAAATTCCGCGTGAAGAGGTGCACGCTTTTGTTCGAGTCGAGGAATCCACGTTTCCGAAAACCGCGGTTAGGAACAAGGTGTTTCGTCGGTTGTTTAGCGGTGTTTCGTTCGCGATCCTTTGACGCGTTCCTACGCTCGTTCCAGCGTACTCCTTTACTGGTCTCCTCTAAGCTAACGTAAAAGTTCGCGCCGTTACATTCAGCCCCTGTGGCAGCAAGTTGCTTTCGCAAGGCGATCCTTTGCTTTGACTACGCGAACCACGCGTCTCACGCCGTGTCGCGCTTTAATATTTACGTCGCGTTACGTTACGCCGCATTAAGCTGAAAGAACACCGAGACCGCCGTCTTGCAACGTCCAGACTTCTTTAATCAAACGCCCTTGGACGTTGAAGGGCTCGAAGAAGGGAGAAAGGAGACGCGTTGGTTTTCACATTGTGTCGAAGGAAGTGAGGATAATTTTAGTGAAGTTGCGTTTACTAAGAAAATTTTAGTACGTTTGTAGTTGGTTAGGTTACTCCTTTGAGTTTAGGAAACCATAAATGAGGAGTTGAGATGAGAAACGTTTACTGTGGATCAAAGATAAGTGAAATACTACGTGATGTGTACAGTTCTGATTATAAATATCGATCGATCTATTTATTCGCGATTTTCTTTGCTTCAGTGAGCAATTTTCTTAAATTAATTTTCAAGGGAAACATTCAGAATTTAACCCCTTGCACTCCAAATATTCCTTCTAAGCATTAGAGAAAGTTTGACGTTGCACAGTAACAACAAACAGTCTATTATTGCGAAATCTGCAATCGTTTGCATTCCGCTAATTATTTTAAAAAAATATTACATATTTGAAAATTACGAATAATTTCTAATTAAAATTTTCATTTGTAACGTATACATATAATAATAATAATAAAGAAGCATTAGAGGAACATCGTTTTTTAAATTTTATTTTTAAATTTTACTTTCAAATACATCGTATATTACGTAGTCATAAAAAGCCAAAAAAAGTTCGAGTCGCTGTAGTTTAGCCGAGAAAAAATTCGAGTGCAAAAGATTAACTTCCCTATTAAAAGGGAATTAATTCTTCTGGAAAGTTCTTCACGTCTTCAAGGAGAGGAAAAAGTAGTTGAAGAGCTGTAATGAATATTGGCCACGAAGAATCTTTCAATTTCTTTCGGTTTGTTTTCATGATTTTAGTAGATATATACACTACAGCTCAAAAGTATCCGAACAATTACGAAATGTGCAATAGCAATGCATAAATGTTGCTTAAACATCTAAAGTAGTAACTGAAAATAATTTTCATTACTTTTCTATGAGATGAGTGATGCTTTAAATTAAAAATTACTTATTTAGAAATTTAATGATACTATAACAAAATTAAGTACGAATTTCATCGACGTATCCACTGTGATTAGGTTTGGTTAGGTCAAGTAAATCTTACTTAAACATCTAAAACAGTAACTGAAAATAATTTTCATTACTTTCCTATGAGATGAGTGATGCTTTAAATTAAAAATTACTTATTTAGAAATTTACTGATACTATAACTAAATTAAGTACGAGTATCCATTGTGATTATGTTATGTTAGGTACTAACCGTACACTGAGATTAGGCACAGCTTGCACTAATCTCGACAATCTTTCTATAAATCTTCTCATTGTTTCCATGCTAATTTCTAACAATTACAAAAGATAAAACGAGTCTAAATACCTTTCCTACTAACATATCCTATATTTTTTAAAGAAGAAAAAAGTGTACAGATACTTTCGAGCGATAGTGTATGTAGATTAGTCATGTAACACTATAGTAAAAAGTGTAATGTCGCATGGAACTTGACATACGTCTGATAAAAGTTAATTCCACGAGCAAACTCGACCATGACATGTCGTACAATGAGATCATCATAGTAACTTAGCACGATTATCAGATCTCTTTCACGGTATCCTTGCTTCTCCAATAAAAACTGCCAACCACTGCTGACAAAACCACATCGTAGAATTGCAGAAGGGTTAAATGATATGCATCGAGGACAAACTACTTTCCCGAGTTAGGCCATGGAGGTCGAATTAAGACGAAGCTCCATGTCGAAGTCAAAGTTGAGGAGAGCGAGAGGTCTGAGGTTCGTGGTACAAATCATTCCAAGTTCTTGAGCGAGTTCAGCTAGCTTCGAAACGGCGCGTCTGCTCGGGCGTAAAATTGCTATGATATAGAAGGGTGAGAGAGGATCGACGAGCGAACGCGCACGAGAAGCTCGAGACGTCCGCCAATGGTCGTCTCGCAGAAATCTCGAAGAACGCGCTTTTCGAAACTTTCGATCGTTCCTCGCTTCGCGAAGATTGAATTATTCCTCGAGGAGTTGTTCGAAAGGAAAGAGAAGGGAAATGAAAGAAAGAGAGAGAGAGAGAGAGAGAGAGAAAGAGGCGTGTGCCGTTGGCAGTGCGCGATAAATTATTCGTTTTGTCGCGCGCCCGCGCCCACGATACGGGAATTCATTGGGAATTTCACACGACGAGTCGACCACAGCCTGAATTTAATATCACCGACGAAATTCTCAGCGTGTACGAGAGATTGAAATTCGTTCCTCTAAATGTAGCGGAAATTAGAGTTGACAAATTTTTGTTTTGCGAATTTATGCATTAACACTTGGTGTCTTATTTTGATGACACTTTCATTTGAACTTCTTGCGACACTTGTGAATAGTAAGATACAATTTGTAAAGCGTTTCGGGATGTAATGTACAGTGCTGGAAAATTTTTTAGAAAATGCCTCAATTCGTTTGCTTATCAGAAACAATTATTCGAGCGTTAATGAGTTGATTAACACACATTACAGTCTGGATTGTTTGTGCGAAAATTGATGCATGTAGCCGGCATATTTTAAAATTTTCGTATATATTTCATCGCTTTACAAACATCGTTGTAATTTTCGAAATATCAAATATTTATTTACGAAACTTTAAGTGAAATGTTTTACCTGACTATAACCAACCCATAAAACGTTAATTTAATGTTAATTTTAAAAGCAATTAATTTATGAGATAGAAAAATGAAACTAATAAGTAACGATTATGTATAAGGAAAACTAAGAATCAATAATAAAGAATAAAATTTATTTTTGGTCTGATATATGTATATTTACTTTGCAGATAAAAAGTTTAAGAAAATGGATATTTCGCGAAATTACAGGAATTTATACAGTACTGACGTTGGAACATCGGCTGTGTCTAATTTTCTAGATTGCTTAATCTTCTTGCATTTTTAATTAGTTCGCATCTAAACCTCTATCTCGTTCTTGCACTACCGAGGGAAGCATCGTTTCTTTTCTTTTTATTTTTCACTTTTTCTTTTCGGCTTTTAATTAACACGGTGGAAAATTCGTTAAAAAGTGGCTGAGATCCGAAGCGAAAGGGCCGTCTGTCGGCGATTCTAATTTCAAATTTCCAGCCATTCATTTTCCTCCCCCGGACTAAGTGTTCCGCTTCTATGCGCGCTGAAGTCAAGAAGTATTTAACTCGTTCTCCCTTTGAAACGTGTCGAGCGCCTCTGTACTATCGTAGAGCCTCGACGTTTGCACAAGCACCGACAGCGATTCTCGGTTCGTTAGGGACGCATAGTGCACGCTAGGTATAATTGGCTTGCTTTTTTCCCTTAGCCTTCAAATAGATTTTTCCACCTCATTCTTTTTGCCCTCTTCGACCTTCTCCTTGGTATCGTTCGAGAGATAGAAAAAGGAGAAGGATAAAAGCACCAAGATAGAAAAAGAAGATAACACGTCAAGGGTGATTTTCCTTTTTACGTACCAGTTCATCTATACAAGGGCAAAACTCGATCAACCCTTCGCCAACCCTTGAATCTCGCCCCGTTTGAGGAAAAATAACGTCCGATGCGTACTTCTTCCTTAATTTACCACCATTAATACCGATTCCCAGAAACAGTTTGAAACAGCAAAGATAATATACTTTCCTCTACAATGTCAGGTGGCAGGATCTTCGTAAAGCTCGACAGAGAAACCTCGGGTGGATTTTCTCTCGGTGGAAAATTGCATCGTCGAACGTTTGCAGTCGAACGCGTAAGAATATCGGCTGTGTACATTCATGCCGGAAGTCGACGCGACGCGGAAAAATAAACGACGATCTATTTACTCTTGTTCCTCGATGGACGTTACATACTTCTTTCTGTCTCTCTTTTTCTCTCTCTATTTCTTTGGTAATACTTGAATCAGAACGATGAGAAGTGACTGGGTTAATGAAAAGACACTTGAATGCAAATGCATGGTTTCATTTCACTTGCCTTTCTACCTTTCCTATTTCATTTTCTCTCTTTTCTTTGCCTGTCCGACGTAATTTCTCGTTAGAGGAAGGAAAATCGAGAGGGACGAAAAAAAGAAAGAAATAGAAACGAAGGTAGAAAGAGCCAGCCAGTCAGCCAACGAAATGGTGTTCAAGGTACGGAGAATTGGTGTAGGTCAGTCGACCGGAAGCGCTCGATTTACGAGCGACTGACTCATAACGAACTGTGTGGAGCTACAATTGGGCGGGCACCGAGAGCTTCTGCCACGGTAATTTCTGCTACTGTCGGAAGCGGCGTGCTTCTAAATTAGCTGCAAGGATTTAAGCGGCGGCAACGCGCCTTCCAGCGGTGCAACATCCTACCATCCTGATGCTCCTTGTCCTCGGCGCACATTTGCATCCCACCTCGACGAGCATCCTACGAACCGTTCTACGACTCTTCTCTACATGAGATTGCCCGTTTGCTCCAGTTCCTTTTCGAATAGTACACCCACTCGCGAATAAGTTTTTCGAGGTAATTGGCGACTGGCAATTTCCATTTTCAAAGTGACTTATTATTTTTATTAGGTCTATGCAAATGTTTTCGTCCTCCTTTTCTCAATTTTCTTTTGAACGTCAAACTTACCGTTTTTTAAACGACGAAACCAATATTTATACGTATTGTGGGATATAATACCTTCGTCGGAACAAATTTGTTGAAATTCTTGAGAAATTTGTATATACAACTTTTCATCGTTTATGTTGTTTCATGCAGTTATTGTCACTAATCGATCACGAAATTGGTGTGACAGATAGATCAATATCAACCAAACAGTTGCACGAAAAAGCGAGAAATCATATCGATTATAAGTGATTATACATGAATGGTTGAAGAAAGGATTAAAACTTTTTCATGCATCTAATTATATTTATTTATTTATTTCCGGAAGTACCTCTTTAAAAAGTATTTTAGTACATCCTTTGAGAGAGGTATAATTGGAAATTGTGAAACTTGCAAAATATTTCTCTGTGTTGCAAATTAACTTTTACAATTTTATTTAATTACAAAGAGCCATTTAGTAAAAAGTAATCGTAACTCTCTACTAAGAACGCTTTTGGTAAAATTCAAACACACGTCTTAAAAGGAACGTATGTATTCTTTTGCAATTTGCGGAGAAAATGTTGCAAAAAGGATTCGGTTCTTTCATGGTAAAATAAAAAATGGAAAATTATGCAAATATACAGATTTCTAATATAGGACCTTTATTTATTTCTAAAACACATTCTTTTCTGTTTTTGTTTTCACACAATGGGTATACAAATTATTAATATTAACTTTAATATTATGATTTTAATGTTAACCTACTGTTCACCATGCACATCTGAAAATTCGAGACGCGTCTTGTAATAGGAACTTCCAAGGGTCTCATATTCGTAGCTTCGAGGTTAAGTCTTCATTATTTAACGGTACACAGCCAGCAAACGTTAAGCTTCATTGCGTGCACTGTACGGCAGTGTTTATGAAAATGATTATGCACCTAACATTTCGGAGGTATTTGTAATTTAACCGAATCACTTCAAAAACTTTCTGCTGTATATTTCACAAATACAAAACAACTAGTACACTGTTAGTTACGAATGAAACAGCTTCGCTACGATATTCAAACTTCTGTGTACTTCTTTACACTAAATCCGACTCAAACCTAATTTAAACTTAATCGAAAATTAACTCGGTAGCTAAAATATGTATAGAGAAATATTGTTCAGAATAATAATCTTGACGATATATTCAAAGATTATCAAAATCAGTGAGGAATATCTGAAATGGATATTGACCACATTCCATTTTCGTTAATTCCAGTTCATTAAAATGGACGAAACGAAGGAATTTATTCAGGAGATAAATTGACTTACATAAAAAAAAAATCCAAGAAAATCGAATATTCGAATAATTATTTATCGTTCGTCGAATTTACCCGTGACAATATATTTCAGACTTTGGCAAACGATCGTTGAAGTATTTGATTTTCGTGAATTTCGAATGCAATTTGATTTCACTGTGTCAACTTGTCCCCGTTCTCCTCTCCTATAAACTATCGGAAAGGTTTGAATAATTTCGACGACAATCGATTCTATCATTATTTTACAGTTCACCGGCGAAAAATGTGAATTTCCTTCGTTTTTTCTTTCCTTCGTTTTTTCGTTGCCAAAGAATTTCAGGTAGCATTCGTCGCTCGGTATCGCGATTAATTCTGCGACGGAAAGGGGATATGCAAATCGGAGAAATGAAATCAATGGGTACGAATAAAGTGTTCCCCACTCGGTTGGACGTGGTTCTAGAGTGGGTCACCGGTTTGCTGACAGAAAGTCACACGGAATTTTAACACGGCTACTCGCGTAGAGCTTTTCGTATCGCTTGCGATTTCCAGCAACGACGCTCGTAGAGTTGAGAGTATACTCTGTGTTTCGTGCTGACCCAGACGAGCTCGAATCAAGACGAAATTTTGTTTTGCATGGCCGGGTTCAGTCGCGTTTTGCTTTCCGTCCGGTTAACATCGTCGCGTTGTTTGAATAACTCGCTTCTATTTTCTTCCTCTTTTTCTCTCTCTTATAATGAACAAAACCATCGTCGAGTATTGTTCGCGCAAGTGCAACTTTTTCTCCCGACAGTATTTACGGACGAATGATACTTTCAATTAGTAGTTCGACGAAATTATTTTTCACGAACCGCGAACGCCCGTTAAACGAGACCTGTTAACGACCTGAGCACTTCTGCAACAACCGGTATGTAAAGTACACGCGTTACCTTATGCTCTAATTGTTAATCCAACTCGCGAATGTCACATTAGAAGTCGAATATTTCAAAAACTACATTCTTCCCAATCTAACGTATACGCAACATTTGAGAAAATATTTTCTTTCCTCAATAAATTTCTTCAATTATAAGAATTATTCTGACTGTCTTGTTAGAGCATGTATTGTGTTGTATATAAATATTTTTTTCGTTATGTAAAACACAGTACAGCGAGGAAATAAGTAAGTGTAAAGTTCCGGTTTGTCAGTCCGGAAATCGCGAGTATAATTCCCGCTTGGTCCCTCGAATTTTTCCTCGGCTACGTAGCAAAAGACTGCACGTGGCCCACTCAGACTTTTCTAACATGAATAATAATACTGTGTAAATTGAACGTAATTCGAGAGTGTCTTTTGCTCGTTTTCGAAAGTAACATCGTTGCCAGTTTTTATTACAAATGGGAGGAATGTTCGGAAGTGAGAGCATCCGAATGGCCGCGAAGTCCCTCGACGGCTCACAGTCACGTAAGGCTCGTATTTCGAAAATAATTCAAGAGAATAATTTCGTAATAAAGGCTCGTCGCGCGTTTCCCAGCGGATTACTCGTGCCGACGCTCTAAATGGCGAATGGTGGCTCGAGAAATTTCGGCTGGCTTCTGTTGGTGCGACGATACTACTAGGATCCTCATTATCCATGTACCGAGGCGTTCTATCCGTGGATTTTCAAGAATTATAGAACGTCGACAAAGCAGAACCCCTAACCGAGTCTATAAAACCGACCAGCCCGATGAATCGCGGCCGCGAAGATACGTTTGAAACAAAAAGGATCCTTTATCTCTTCTATGAGAACGCAACCTTCTTTTTGTCCTTCTATCGACGCTATTGTAAGAGGAAATTTTGCAATTTCCATGGTTTTATTGTATTGTTATGACACACCCGAGACATTCTGATAAAAGAACATTGTTAATCCTTTAAACCGGAAGTATCGTAGAGTCGTGGCTTTATATCGAAGTCAGAGGAGCACAACGAAGAAAAGTACAGAGCAGTGCGTAATGCGCCAAAGTCCCGGCTTGTCGGTTCGGAAGCCACGTGTTCGATTTTATATCCCTGAAATTTCTTCTCCTTAGCATACGAAAGGAAATAAGTGAAGTCTCGATGCAGGAAATTTTTCAAAATTTAATAGTCATGAGACCAGCGTCGTTTCTACACCTCGACAAATTCGAGTGGATTTTTTTACAGCATTACCCACGAATTAAAAGTGGATTGAACAATGGTGTAATGGGAGAAAGATAAATTCACCGTCATATTCCATATCTTTCACTGGTTTCCCAATTTCAAGTACTCTGTGTACTCGTAAAAAGCAGGATACATTCTGTTTCTGATAACGGATCCCAACAATATAGACAGGTTTTTTTTTTCTTTCGCATAATTTGTGAAATAATGACTTTAATACTCTCACATTTGTCTCTCATTTTTCTTTCATTCTTTCGACTCTCTCGATATTCTGAATTGTCATTTCATATCTTTCTTACTGATTTCGCATAGCATCTTTTACAATCTTTATTCTATCATCCGCTCGACACTCTGAACTCTCGTTTTATATCTCTTTTATTGATATTGTTTCTTAGACCCTCTTTTATTTCTTCACCCACTCATTTCGTCTTCTTCTATTTTCCCATTTCCTTTATCCTACAGGGACATTTTTAAAAACACATTCTGTCACGTTCAGTCAAAGATTCCTGGTGGTCACGCACTCTTCGTTCATCCGATACTCTTGAGGTAAACACTTCTCGTTCACACCTCTATCGCTCCGGTTCAAGTATTCTTCGTTCATGCAGCTATCACTTCAAGCTAAACGTTCCCTTGTCTAAACACATTCTTTCACTCCCACAGTATCACACATCGAAATGTCTCTGAAGTATCCTATCAACGTTTATTTTCCAACACGTGCACAAGTAATCCTTTCGTATCGTTAATATCTACGATTCAATCATTCTCTCCAACACGCGAGCAACGCGTGACCCGTTGGCAGAATAATGGAGTTCCGTGTTTACGTCGGTGCCTTTACAGAACAGCTGGTACGAAGAAGCAGCTCGTAAATGTTCCGCTAGTCTCTCCTCTCCTACCCGTTGCTTATAATTTTAACGTTGAAATATATTCGGCCAGCTGGTCGCACGTATTCGTGTACCCGCGCGCAAGGAAGGATCGCGTTCATTTTATTCCCGCTGGCTGTCTGTTGATTCATTTTTTAATGTACGAAACGAAAGGCAGAGACGAGGAGATAGGAGGTATATATATATACACCAGTGGAAACAGAAGCGTGGAAAGGATAGAAGTGACAGGGGTTTGTTTTGGGGAAAAAAGGTGGCCGAGTACGTTACCTTTTCGGACGTGATTTTTATTCCCGTTAATCTTTTTTCTTTCTACTCTCTCCTCGCTCGGGACCAGTCGCCCTGTTTCCATTCCTTTTTTCACCTTTTTCCAACCATGCTATCCATACACATACATTCTCTCTCCTCTATCTTCGTATGTGTGTGCTGTACGCTTGATACCAGCATCCGAGTAAACAGTTTACACGGAATTAAAGTGCACTTCCGACGTAGAGGTCCGGCCGCGAAGTTGCCGCGCGAACGGAATAAAATTTTCCAGGTTCGGAACGAGAAGAGGGGGACCAGCAGCAGCTGGTTTTCGATTGCGAATCTGTCGCTCGATATACAACCCCTCGGCCCTTCTATCCGAGTTGTTTGCCCATTTAAAAATTCCTTGAGTGGAGAACGCGTCGAGGTTGAAACGACTGTTGTCGATAGAAGAACGTTTCGCTTCTATTCGTTTGCTAATTGAGCCTCGTTTTCGGGGGTGAAAAAGAAAAGGAATGAGGAAGAAAAAAGAAAAACGACGGAGCAGACGCGTAAACCGTCGCTAAATAGTCTATTTCCATGTTTATTCCCCTCAGTGTCAACATCGTTTAAAATCAGCCCCAATTCAACATCCTCCCTTTCGAAATTCTGTCGAAAAGTTTCTATCGCGATGTGGAATCGGTCGAAAGCTTTTTTTTTTTTAAATGGTGTTTGATGAGAGGCTATATTACGTTTTAGGTATTGATTAAAAAACCGTTGTAATTTTCTGGCATTTTTCTTTTTCTTTTTTGTACGAGTTTTGTAGAAAAATGAAAGCCTTCGTTTTTGAGTAAAGTGGCATTTCGAAATTTATAGGGTAAGCGCGTAAGATGTATTGAAATATTGTCCACCATAGATTTACAATTTTTTTTTTTTTTTACCATGTTGGTTAGTATAAATAATACTTCATGTCTGTGTACCGGATGACGCACATAAAACCAGCACCAAACGTAAAATACAATTTTACAGTTTTATTTGGTAATAATGTACTGTACTTATTTGTGTATGCGTGACAGCGTCGAATAGTATTCAACACGATATACTGAAATACGATATGTATCTTCGAAACTGTATTTCGCGTTTGGGGTCAGTTTTATGTACGCCGCAGAGTGTAATTTCGAAAAATTTTACATCGCTGGTGAAAATATTATATTATTCATTCTCAGTTACACAGGGTTTCTTATTAATTTCTTGTTCAATTCGATTATAATTTTTTTTTTTTTGTATCGAGATTAATACAATTTATTATGATTTTTATGAATTTTTCTTAGTATTTCTTTGTGAAAGCATATTCAATATGATCTACAGTGATTCCCATTAATATTCGAACACTGTTCAAAACAGAATAACTTTCTTAAAATTGGACCAAACGAATTGAGATCGCGTAAGAAGCTAGAAGGATTTAGTTTACTAAATCACGTGTAAAAGAATTTTTGGAAAAATTTCATTTGTTCGAAATTATGGAAAAAAGAGCGAAGGTCGTTTCTTACAACTTTTTTATCCGAGCCTGTAATGGAAACTTAATTAAATCGGAAGATTCTTAATCTTCGAACGCCTGTCATTTGTTCCAATTTTATCAACTGACGAAATTTTCAACATAAATCTACAAAATTTCACACATTTTGAAATCTACAAAATCTACAAAAATCACCTACACGACACGCTGCCTAGTTACTTCGCCTAAGTTTCGTCAGCTCTTCTATCGCTTAATTATTAAACACAATAAGCCATGAAGTCAAGAAACGCCAGCCATGGAATACAACATAGCTCTTTGTCTCTTTTCTTATCAAACGACCCTCATAGTCTTTCACTTCACTTTCCATTCGTCACATTTGACCCCGTTTATTCCTTACGAAAGATCGACCCGGTTTTTCTCTTTACGACAACAAATACAGTTAAGAGGGTGACCGTGGGGCATCAGGTTCACATTGTTTCGAAGAATTTCATTCGTGGCGCAGAACCGACAGCTAAAGGGGGTTAGAAAACACGCGGCACTGGCCTAGCCTCTGTCCTTCACCTTTCTCCTCGCGTTTTCGTTGGCTCGCCGCGCGCATTTCTTTTGCACCGCCACGTCCTATCGGAGAATGTAATTTCCGCTGGGCCAAGGAATCCAGCCCGATGGAACTCGGCACGTCTGACACCGATACAATTCACCCGATAAAACTGCTCGAGTTCTCTCCGTGGCTTTCAACCCCCTACGGCCAAGCTACGGGAACCTTCAACCTTTTCTTTCACGCTTTCCTTCACTTCCTTCTTCGTTCGTTCTTCTAGCCTGTACCAGTTCCCTTTCATCGCTCGAATAAATCTACCGATACCACGCGAGATAATCTTCCGCTACTCTACGGGAGCCTGCGACACGCTGTTCGCCAAGGTTGCTTCCTTAAGAGTTGGCTTTTTATTGGTCGAGTTTAATGTATTTGGTCTTGTTTGGCTATTTATTCGAGAGCGTGGTTTTCTTGCGCCACGATACAGAGTGTCGGGATGGGTACGAGGAGAAGTGATTCTCTGATAGGGAATAAATTAATGAGTTTGCGGTTCTTTTAATATTTATCGAGGGTCTTCGGAAGGCCTTTAGATGAAGCGTAGAATTATTCAGGAATTCTTCGTTAATAAAAAGTGGAAAACATCTACTTTTCCTTTTTGATTAAGTCAATATTGAATATTTATCGAGTGTTCTAAGGAAAGCGTGAGACGTAGAATTATTTAAAAATTACTCATTAGTAAAAAAAATTAAAAATTTTGGAATATTGTCCATTTGTCCTTTCTTTTTTTTTTTAAATATGAATATTCATTTTTGAATAAGTGAATTGTTTATACTGTCCTGAGAAATGTGTAAGACGTAGAATTATTTAAGAATTGTTCACGTATAAAAAATATTAATTTTTTGCGCTCGACGACTTTTTCAGTCGGGCAAAGTTGCGACTCAAGATGATTTTGCGCATATTAGTCTTACAGGTAACGTAAAATGATTTTATATACAAATTAACTTATACAATCATATTTTATCTATATTCACACTTTTAAAAATTTTGTAATTTTAAGTTCTGTATTTCTTTTTCGTATAATTTATAAAGTATTCGCCAAGATGCATTCTTGGTTTATCCGGCCAAGTATCGCGATAGTAGGTTGTTTTGTGTCATCCACCTGGTTTGTTTCGGCAAGAACAAACCTCACAATCCTTTTTTGGGCGTCTTAGAATCACATGGAGCTTTCCATTTAACTGAATTTCATCGTAATTGGAGATCGACGTCGAATTTCGATCTCGCGGTTGTCGAAAATCTTTCAACTGCAACAATACTCCGCTCTTATCAATTGGAGGTAACGAAATTTAGCATAAACGAGTTGCCGCATGAAACGCCGTGGTGATTGAGAGTTGCCTCTCGAGCGCAAAAGGTTAAACATTTTTTGATAAAGAACACTTACTTTCTTTAATATGAACCTTCGTTTTTGAATAAATCATTGTTGAATGTTCATTGAGAATCTTAAGAGAAGTGTTAGATCCGAGGAACAATTGTTGATTGATGAATAAATTAATTAGAATTAATTTCAGACAGAAGGTTCAACTTTGTACGATGAAGTACAATTTCTATCTAATATGTGGTCTCATAATGTTATTAAAATCAGAATTTTCTATATGAAATATACTCTTGAAATAGCAATTTAGATATATTACCCTTCTCCACAACCCTCTAACGAAGGTTTCCGATATTTTAACTATGCGAAGCTCCGCTGCTCGAAATAACGATCCTCCGCATACATCTCCTTTCAATTCTGATGGTTCTTGAACTACGAAAATCCCTCGTCTTCTAGAAGATCGCATTGATTGTATCTAATTTGCGGAAATTAAAAAGAAAATTCGTCTGAATTCATAGGAAGATGTGAAATGCCGACGAAACTAGGATTCTTCCCTTCAGATTTCCATCTTCTTTTCTTTCTCCTCTTTTGTTTTCTATTCGCCAGTTTTCCCTTCTCGCGTTCACAAGAATTCGTCTCTCGACTTACTCCATGGCCGTTGCCAGTTTCCTTTCCACAGCACACTCCAGTAAATCTCGAGTCGCTTCTTGAGAGAGTAATGCTCGTGATTTTACGGATTGACCGACTTTGTTCCCGTGACCGAGTCGAATTCGCAATAAGAAACGTTCCTCCCACCTTTTTCATTCTTTTTACCTTCCTGCTTCCGGCCGCTCGCGTTTCACCGTAGTTGTTGTTGGCGTAGAACGACGAGGACAGACTACAAATTGAGTCGCGAGGAGAATTACGTAAATTTTGCGAGATCTCTGCTACGATCGGTGACGAACCGAGATCGTTAAGTAGCGTACGCGTTTCTCCACATGCCCACATATCGTTCTACTTGACATTCCCGACCTATATTTTTGCTCTCTTTTTCCCGTGCAATCGAGCGACGTTTGACAAATTGCCAACTGTTCGAGTTACAGTAGAATAGGTGCTCTAAAAAAAAAGAAAGGAGAAAAAATTCATTGAACTAAACACCATCTGGATGTCAACATTTCGTGACTCATTGAAAACAGTGTCTACAAAGATTTTCAAACTCGTTTTTTTACAACCTCGTCAGTATACTAATTGGGACAAATATAGAACGCTCGTAAAATCAGTCATCAGGTGTTAAAATACACATGTTTCGGATGTTCTAACAAGAGAATTGGAAGAAATGTAGGTAAGGGTTCGAGCTGTTAGTCAAAGCTTGTAGATTCAAGTGTCATTTTTCGATCTTCAACTTGTAAATACTTCAAATTTCGATAATAGGCAGCTTCAACCTTTCTTTACTATTCATCCTCAAAATTTCTACTTTCTAACATCACGAGTTTATATTTTTCACAGCGTATTTCTCTGAGAAACAGAATATCTTTTGAACTAGCTCCGAACGTGGATTTAGAGATATTAAACAAATTCATTTAGAGCCTGTAACGCGTTTTATTTAACATAATAAAAGTAAGCTGAATGCAACAAAATATTTCTCGACTATTCCAATCCGTTTGTTTAAAAAAAATGATCCATTCCGTTCAGCTTAACTCATTTACATCATTAGCGTATGTATACGCGCAATTTTCTTGAATATCGTCATTAGAGTGCATATATACACGCATCCATATTGTAGGTGAATAGGAAATTTTTATTTTTTTTTGTTCCTTTTTCTTCTTTATATTACAGAGAACAGGATTCATATGGTGTACCATATTTTCTAACCAAACAGGAAGTGAAAAATATATGAACGTACGTACACGCGAACTTCTTTCCTCATTTTCACCCTTTAAAAATCACCGAAATATTAAGGTTGCAATAGAATGAAAAATATGCCCTTATCGCCCAAATTTATTTTTCTTGTTAAATCCAAGTGCAAATATTTGAAAGAAGTATTAAGTTTGCAATACTTTTTTCAAATATCTGTATTTAGATTTAACAAGAAACACAAATTTGGCGATAAAGGTATATTTTTCATTCTTTCGTACGATGCAAACGGGTTATCTGGATAAAATTTGCTCAGAAGCGATTAATAATCACGAGTACAGCGGGAAAAAGTGAACCGAAGAGTCGAAGCGACACGTGAAGTTAACGCGACCAGTTTTCCTTAGAGGTAACCAACCTAAGGATTTTAATCGTCCCGCAGAATGACTGGCATGCAATTTCCATCGTTCGAGAACGTCGAGGACCAAGGCAATCGCGACCGCTGCCAGACCTCGCTTCCCGTCTATCCAAGATCCTCCTTGGAAGAATCTCGCCAGTATACTTGACCAATCGAGATCCCTTGTTTCCTTCCTATACCCTCAGCCCTCTCTTCTACTCTTCTCTCTTGTACGCGTGTATACTGTAAAATCGACTCGGGAGCAGAATTTCAAAAGCGAGCACGTCGATCCCTGGGTATCGTTGTTACCTTGCCTTGGCTGCTCAACGAACAACTTCTCTCCGTGAGATCCCTTCCACGTTATGTGTATAGAGTACTCGAAGAGAAATCCGATACGAGAGAGAAGCAACGGGGATGCATCAACTTGTCAAGCTGTAATACCTAACCTTTTCCTCTTCCCTCTCCATTCTCTCTCTCTTTCTCTCTGTCATCGATTCTCTTTCGTCACCTCGACGGTTCTTACCGCCGGTGAAATTTTCGAAGTTAGCATAGAAGAACGAGATCTTGATCGTTCTAACTTTATCGGGGCTTCCGGTTTCTTAGAGAAGTTACTCGACCTCGATTTACTCTTCTTGTCTCGCCTCTATCACAATGGGTTTTCTTCCCCCCACTTTGGTGTGTTTAGTATTGTGACGAAGAACGAAGGATGCTTTTCGGTTAGTTAACACGCAGGGAAATTTATAATTTTTTTTTTTTGTATGAGATACACATACAGTTAATCAGCTTCAAGATGATCGTGATCTATTTTCTTTCATGTAGCGACGCTTCTTCTATCTGTGGGATATATATCAAGAAGCCTTTTGTCTCCGGTAGTTCGTTCCTCTTTCGACCTGTTTACCCCCTCGACCGCCTGTGGTTTCGAGTTTTCTCCTCTAGAGATCTCCCCCGCGATTTCGCGGCCTTCTCGAGAGCGAACGCTCCTCTGTCTTTACCGACTAACCGCAACGCCTCTTCACTTGATAGACTTCTTGTGTATGTATGTATTATATACCGAGCAACGATGCAGCTGTTACGTTACAGACGCAAATTGCACAGACGGTTTTGCTAGCCTTGGAATTTTCTTGCTGCGAGGATTTTCATTAGAAATTGCGGAATCGAAGGCACTTGCTCTTGTGTTACGGTTTATTTCCTTCTCGTTACACAATTTCATTCTACTTCTGTCTTTCGTTTTTGTTGAAGTAAAACAGTTACTCGTAGAAAACTCCGTATGCAAAAATATCAGGGTGTCGCTTTTATAGTCGTAATAAAGCGATCGGGAAAAAACCTAGGACTTCGAAGTCTGTCCTGGTCATGTTGAAGGTGAAGTGTACCTGAAAAGCTTGACTATTGTATTTTTGAGTATAAGTATTGGAGGCTGCTTTCTTTTCTGTGAGTTCGACGCTAAAGAGTTGGTGAAACAGGACATGGAAAGTCCTGGTATATTTCTGTCATTGTTCAATTTTAATTACCTCCTTTTTCGTTAATTCTTTGTGTTATTATTTCATATTCAATGACCTGCTTCCAATGTATATCCATTAACAATTTTCTTCTTTTTGGTAGAGTTGTTATATTGTTATTCTCTGACGCGCCATTTTTGCGCAACTTTCGTTTCACTATTTGAAGATGGTATATGTTGTGATATGCAGCGAATAATATTCGTTCTTCTTTTAAAAGAGCGCCTTCTTTGAAATTGTACCATAAGATTTGAGTTTTTGTTTGGAGTTAGAAGGATTATTTTACTTTGAATACAATGCAGAAAGGGTTAAAATATGATAGAGACATTCTGAAACTGCTGTTGAGTGAAAAAAGAAAAAGAAGAAAAAGCACAAGCCATTGATCGGAAGGGTAGGAATACTTTTTGACACTTGTCGATCTCAACTTACGATACAGTTTATCAAACCTGTCAAGGGTTCGGCAATAGTATCGCCTAAAACTACTCGAACATATTTTTTTCCCTTAAAAGTTGCTCTGTCATTCTATGTGAACATCTTAATCTAACATAAAAAGTCATCCAATATTGTGCAATATTATTAACGTACGTAAAAAATTCTTTATTTCATTGAAATTGAATAAAAATCTAATTATACAAATTTCCATATTACGTTTGTTCAAATAAAGCTGATTTAATGCAGGTAATTCCTGTGTTTTATTATTTACCACGTTGTACGAAGAATCCCGTTATATGAAAACAGTAATCACAATATCTTTGCCGCGTTGTAAGAACTTACATTATACAGGAGTCTATCGTATAATCATTTTTCATATATATAAAAAAACAAAAAAGCAACTTGGAAAAATTCGAAACAGTTTCCTCCTCGCAAAATTCACCTAGTCTCCCCATGTTCATTCTGATTATCACCCTCGTTGTTCGTTTTACATCGAATATCAAACCAGATCCTGTCCAATGACGTATAGACACGTCTACACACGCTCGTGTATCAACTTGTCACGTAGATGATACCCTCCGCGAACTGGCAACTTCCGACTGGCAGGTCTTCTCGTTCTCCTTGTAAGTCCCCGGGCGACGTTTCCAGGAGTATCCAGCTTGAGAGCGTACAAGTTTGAACTTCTCTTTGTTCCCCTCCCTTCTACCATCATCTCCTCTTGCTCGTTGTTCCGTTCCTACGTTCCCCTTCACCTGCCTTTCCGTGAGAGTTTCTCTCGAAGGGAACTCTTAAGGTTAGGTTAGATGCCTTTCGATAGCCAGGTTAGAGCTACGACCAGCCATAGCCCTTATTGCTATCGATAAACTAGGAAAGGAAGGAAAGGTAAGGATAGGCGAGAGAACGACAGTGTGGACGAGCCAATATAATGGCTGTCGCGCGTCCTGTGACCTGGACGAACCAGAAGAAGGATGGAGGGAAAAAAGAGCAGAACAGAAATTGTGTCGTCGTAGCTTTTATCGTTGGTCGAGGATGGTAGGGAAGCAGGAGAAAATTCGAGTCGGGTACTAGAGATCTTCGATTGGTCGTTCGAGGTTTTCAGATGTATTGGTAGATTCGTTATTGAACAGAGAGGAAAGGTTAATAGTTACGCTTGAACAAGGAGATCAACGTAGTTTGATCATTGTGGAAGAACGATGTTTCTTTCCTCGTCGTATATACATCTTTGGAAGATTCAACGACGGTGCGCGCCTTTTGGGAAACTTTCTGCCTTCTAATTGTATCCTATGCTGGAACTTCTAGAGTAAAGTTTCAGCGACCTGGTAGAACTCTTGACCTAACAACTAAAGGCGAATCCTTTTCACACTTTTCACGCCAAGGGAAATGTGAAAAGATTGAAATCTTCCGCTAGGTGTCTTTTACTTTCAACGTGAACTGTAGCTCTTGTTCGTATATTCGAACGAATCTGTTATCGTCCATCAGCTTTACATACTTCCATGTTTGTGGACCAATTTAATTAACTAATAAATACATTTAATTGCCGTATTGTTCGGAATAAAAAGAAACAGTAGAGCCGGAGGGCTGATGGTAACAGCGGTTTGCGAGAGGAAAAGGGAACGACGATAATTTAATTGCTGAACGGTTGTTCTGCCTTGTTTCTATTAGGCCGAAAACCGAGGCACAGCTGGCGAAGACGTATTTACTCGACTACCTTTAGCCCTAGCTTTTCCCTAACCGAGCTTCTCCATCTCTCTATTTCTCTTTCTCTGTCGCTCTTGATTCTACTTCTACCGAGATTCTCTCGGTTCGTTGTTTTTATTGCCAAGTCAAAGAGCTAGTTCACGAAGCTCGTAGGAACTGTTTTGTCACTCGGCTAAAAGAGAAGAATCTCTCTGGTGTGGAAGAAAGCCACGCGAGTCGCACGAGGGAAACAGTTTCCACGCGTGACATCTTCCCCCATAAACAAAGAACAGGAAACGGCTTCCGCCAATTTTGCTTTCGACTCGATGTGTTTTTACGCCGTCCTCGCGTTTGGCGCCGTTTCATCCGCCCTCTTCTTCACGGAAGTTTGCGAGCATCGCCGCGATTCCTTCGCCGTCGAGGAATCCTGAGGAACACAGAAATTCCATTCCTCTACTTTTCTTTTCCCTCTGTTTCTTTTATTTTCTGTTTCTCTTTTCTGTTTTCTTTCTTCTTTGTGGAGTCGGAAGTTTCTTTCAAATTTGCCGCGCAATGTGGCTTCCCTCGTTACGATTACGATCATTTGAAGATTGTTTCGTATCGACAGAAAGAGATCGTATCTGCAGATATATCGATATTTGGATGCACGTGTAACGATTTTCAGTTTAATTGAATTCGTAGCATAAGCTGCTGAATGGACGTCGAATATGATTCGACGTTCGTAAATGAAATAAATAATTTTCATTTAAAAAAAAGTCTGCGTATGGTAAGTGTATCTATAGAAATGAAATTTTGGCAATTTGTTCAGTACCTTTTGCTCTTTTTTCTTTTTATTCAGCTTTTATATTCATTCGATAAAGATATTTCGATGGTGCCATTCACCGGTGACCATTATGGTGATCGTCCGGTCAAATTGAATCGGCGCTCGATTGAAGTATCGCGCTCAAAATTTTTCCGCAGAGAGGGGAGGGGAGAAAAGGGCGGAAAAGAAAAAAAAAGATACAATTTCGCGTAAATTTAGGAATGAAGCACGTGGCAATTAATGGTGAGAGTTGTTTGCTCGTTCGTTTCCGTTTTGCCCGATAATTGGTCTATCTATAATGGCTTCTTCCAACGCGCCAGCCAAGCAAATTGTTGGAACAACAATGTATTCCTGAGCGTAACGTTTACCGCGTCGGCGTTCCTATCCACGCAATTTCCGCGAGCAATTCCGTTGTTCGGCTCGACGTTGATGCATCTGTGTACTATGTATCGCGTGCAGACTTGTTCGGAAAAGGCGATTTTCCGAGCAACGCCACGTTCCGCCAATGTTTTCGGCCTTTGAATATATTTTCTATGCTAATTTTCCCCGGAAAATGAAACCCGCTCTTGTGAAACACACATTGTTAACCCTTAGGCAGTTCTCGGGTCTTCTCTGACCCATCCGAAACTGTCTTTTTTTCTGTTTCCTTTCTTTCCCGACGAAATTATACAAAGTAAGCCGATGAAAAGTGAATCATCTCCAATAATTAGCCAATTAAATGGAGATCCACTTTTCAAACAGGAATCGAATATCTCCAGTTTGTAATTAAAAATTAATGAAAATAATAACCAATTACTTCATTTTACTTTTTCGTAAATGCAAATGGGAGAAGTCGGATTTCATATTTAATACAGACGTAATAATACAATTAAAAATAAATAATATCTTTATGTATAAACTCAAGTGTGTTGATTAACTAATGAGGAGTTAACTCGTCTTGCTAATAAAACCAGTTAGCAAGCAAAGTGGAAAGAAAAGAAGTGCACTTGAACGAGGATGAAATAGTTCGATATTCAGTTATCACAGACAATGATGAAAAACGAGAAAACACGGAACGGATTAAGCGCCAATGAACCGGTAAATTTCTCACAATAATATTTTCTCGACCATTTAGAAGTTGAATAAACGCCTCTCGTAAATCCAATAAAATCCCCTTCTTGCAAGCACAACCGAACACGTGGCCCGCCGTGCGCGATATCTCGATCGGGGAATTATTCAATTTCACGAACTTCCTGGAACGGGCGTAACGATACCAGGCGGCTGCCCAGTTCCGTGCAATTATAATTTATAACGCGCTAGACAAATGGCCCCGATTCCGCGTACATATATTTGTGCACGCGTCTGTACGTATTATGTTGTTTATTTAAATGGAAAGCGCGGACGTTATGCGTTGAAAAGTAACGCCCACTTATCGTAAAAGTAACGCCCACCTACCCTTAAAGCAACGCGCACATAATCTAACCTAACGTAATCTGAGCACAGAAATTGCGCTACTTTCGTTTCATGTTAGAAAGAAACGCCCAGCTAGTCTAAAAGTAACGCCCACTCAAACGTAACACATGTTTAACCTAAAACTAAGGCCCACGTAGCCCAGAAGTAACGCCTGCTTAGCCTAAAAGTAAGTCCCATTTAGCTTAAAAGTAACGCCTATTGTTGGGTACCGTTCTTTTATTGAGTAAATATTATATGACATCACGGTCTTTTCTCAACCCAATGCAGAATGAGGTAAAGGTTGTAGTGAAAACGTTTAATCAAAGTTGTTGTTTGATTATAAGTTGCCGCGTTTTATTGTGGAGCAGCGATTCGGTTTCTGGTTACAATGTTTTTCGACTACTGGTTTGGGATATGGTTATAAGGCTTTGTTTGGTTTTTACTACTGGTTCTACTTTCTGTTGACTACTTACATGCACATTTTAGAAGCTGCAAGTTCAAAAAAAGGGTCAATCAACGTTTTTTCCCGAAATAAGGTCCCTTTCGCGAGCTTCTATTCGCAGTTACAGGGTGGGATCGTCGATCGCGTCAATTTTTCGTGTTTAAGGACATACTTATCTAATCTAGAAGTAAAGCTCACTTAGCCTAAACGTAATGCCCATCTAATCTAGAAGTAACGCCCACTTAACTTAAAAGTAACGCCCACTTAACTTGAAAGTAAGGCCCATCTAACTTAAATAGAAAACACCAGCGATGAGTGTCGTTGGAAAATCGATGCCGGCTTAATTTGTCGGTGCTGATTGTCTTCCGCTTTTCACCAGCATTGTTTGTTCGTTTATCGTAAATTTCGCGACGCATTTAATTTATCGCGATCGCTTTAATCACGATCGAGCGCGATCTAGATCAAACATTCCGTGAACGACCACCTGGTAAAATCGACGCAAAGAAACGGGACCATTCGTTCGATGTTATTATCGCTGATTATGACTGTGACGCGTGCAACGGATTAATTTATACCCGTTTATTTACGAAGCTTGTTTAATTAGTGTTCTGCAAAATAGATTTTTGTTTTTCTTTTTTTGGAAGTTAGGCGTTAGATATTTTCGGTTTTGTATAATCGGTTTTCCGATTGTGAATTCTAGCAGTCACTTTTATCCTATTAGCGTGTACATTTCAAGATATCAGATATGGAACGATAATTCATTTACGATATCTGCTGGAAATTTTCCACCATCCTTGTGTCTAAGCAAGAAATAGATCAATTATCTTTGATCAATTGATACAAAAGACATAAAGTCTAAACATAGAAGAGATCCAATTAGCGACCTCGTTCCATATCAAATCGACCGATCAAAATTTCCATCTTGCTTCAACTTGAAACTTCGATCATCAACATCCCATTTCAGAATTCCGAAGCGGTGTGAGGAAAAACTCGATTAACAATTTACAAAACAAATCTATTACAATTCGAGAAAAAGATCATCTACGCGTAAGTTACTAACGTTTGATCGAATCTACTTGATTCCACGTTACTTCAAAAACACAAGCTAACCGACGAGTCTATTCGAATGATTGAAAAGAAGGGAATAAAAGGGATTTTCTGCATCGGAAATATTTGTCCAATTCAGGTAGAAAATTCTCCCTGTGACAATCTGGTTCCCGTGAAGAGTTCCTTCGTACAATTTCTCTTCTTCCACAAACATTTTCACTGAACTGTATAAAATACGTGAACTAAGACTTTCCTCCCTTTATTTCTCCACTATATTTTCTCACTCCCTTCTTTTTCCATTGTCAAGGTTTAGCCTAGTTTTCCAGCGAAAATCTCGAACGCGTGGATCGTGGCGCGTGACAATGACGCCTGTGTCGGGTTCGTTCGTGTACGTATAGCATATCTACTTAGATCCGATGCATACGAGCGATGCGATTTTGCTGCAATTTCGCACCCGTGACGCTGTGCAATTCAACACGTTTGTATTTCCCGTAGCGGAATCGTACACTCGCGTGTATTATATTATTGGTTTTCGTTTCATATTGAAAAGTGATGCCCACTGAACTTGAAAGTAACGCCTACTTAGCTTAAAAGTAACGCCCATTGAACCTAAAAATAGCGCTTACCTAATCTAAAAGCACCGTCTACTTAACCTAAAAGTGACACTTAGCTATCCTGAAAGTAATGCTCACTTAGCTTAAAAATAACGCCCAAAAGCCTAAAAGTAACGCTCACCTAAGCTAAAGGTAACGCCCACTTAGCCTAAAAGTAACACTCACATAACCTAACTTAACCATCGTGATACTTAACCACTGGATTCCTACGCAAATTCTTTTTAAAAGAAGAATTAATGTTTTCAATTCTCAATTCTTCTCAGATCTTCAGGATCTCAAGGTTAGCGTTAGCGAGTAATAGTTACGAGATGATCGTTGTAACTGGTCAAGTGATTGTGTTTCTAAGGGGAAGAAAGGTCTGGTTGCTTGAATAAACGAGAAACAAAGCGGGATATTTGCGACTTGGGATCAAGTTCATTGTGTATTTGTGGGCTTGCAATCGATTGCAGCATGGCTGGAAGTTGATGTTTCGTACGTTCAGGGGCATTCGAACAGTGTGTTTAGTGAAACGAAGTTACTACTTGGAATATCGATTGGGTGCATACGTTACTCGATATATATATATACATATCGTCGTTGGCTTGTACGTTACAGAAGTTTCTGTTTATTAATTTTCTGTTTATTATGAATGGTGATATTACGAGCAGTTACAGCGAAGAGGAAATGTACGAAGTAAGTATTACTACGGTATATAGTTGAGTGTAACTCGAGGCTGTTATTGTTCAACGTGGGACAAGTGGCTAGAACGATTGAGCTATTCAGGCCAACAGATTCCTTATCTTTTCTTTATCCTTGAATCTAATATTCGAAAGTAACCATTACTGGCTGTATTATCTGGTGAATTTAGATGTTGAATGTGATATAGTCTGTTGGTTTCTAGGTGGAGGGATCTATGAATCATGTGTACACGAGAGTATGGTTTTATACACGGTTTAATCGTGAATCGAATTCTTTCGATTGTTGGTATCAGGTTAGAAGTATTTAATACCTCCATGTTGACGTTGTTTTTGCGTCAGGAATGAATCATTCTTTTCACTCGAGTAATATACGCGAACAGGCAGCGTTCACACATCGGAGAAAGACAAACGAGTGTTGGCAAGTCGCTCGAGTTTCGCGCGATTGCGCGAATCAAATTTCGCGTAACAAACGATCGTGACAGAATTCATCGTTTCCGTGACACGCTTGACGCAATGTAGTTCACGTGGAGGAATAAATGGAATGGTGTGTTTAAAATGGTAAAGGAATGTTAAATTTTGTTTTCGAAGAATTTTCGAATTTCAAGATTTTTAAGTTTTTGAGTATTATTCGAATTTTGAGGAGGTTTGGAATTTTTTATTTTTAAATTCTCAAGCTTTCACATTTCCAAACTTTCGAATATTTGGATTTTCAAATTTTCCAGAATTCGAATTTTCAAGATTTGGAATTAAAAATTTCTGAATTCTCAAACTTCCGAATATTCGAATTTTCGAAATATTGGACATTTTTTATTTTTAAATTCTCAAACTTTCACATTTTCAAACTTCTAAGTATTCCAATTTCAATTTTCTGAATTCCCAAATTTCCGAGAATTTAAATTTTTAAGATCTGGAATTAAAATTTCTGAATTCCTAAACTTTCGAATATATATTATAAAATATAAAATATATAATATAAAATTAATTTCTGAGACTTCAGATTTTCAACTTTCCAAATTTTATAGATATTCGAATTCTCAAACTTTCGAATTTTTTAATTTTCAAGATTCTAAATTTCCATTCAAATCACTTCTATTTCCGTTGAAACTCCAAAAAATAGTCGAAACGAACCGATTGCACAGTGGCACAACAACTGCAATAACTCTTCCTTGACCATGATTCAAAGGATTTACATGATCGATGATCGTCTTCCCTCTGGATCGTGTTAAATTTCCTGTATGCTAGCCGCGCGGGATAATCATGTTTCGCAGCAGCTTTAGAGGAAAAAAAATGTGCTGTAAAAACCCGATGGCGTCCAGTTCGCAAAGCGGGAATCGGGGGAAAAAAACTAGGAAAAACGCTACCAGATGACAATCGACTGGTAAAAGCTGGATGAAATGTCTATCAATCTGTCGATCTATCCATGCGCGTTGTACCACAGAAAAATATGGAGATCTATTTTCCTGCCGCTTTTCGATACGTATGTGAAAATGGGAAACGACACGGGGTTTGTTGAACATTCGTCACTCCGCTATCTTTTATCTTTGTTTTCGAAGCCCGAATCTGCCGGCTCTTTTATGGAAGCCGGTTATTTGAGAGGTATCCAGAGAGTTTTCAGTCTTTGACTAAGCAATTTTCTTCTTTTTCTTTTTTCCCTCTGTTTCTCTTTTTGATTGATCCATCTATCGATACACATGAATTTGCATATTAAAATATAGTCGTTTTTGGACCCTATAGAGATCAAAATCATTTAACAGTTACATGAAAAATAATTAACTGCAGCTTGAAATTTGTGTCTTTCTGTATCGAAAGATTTAGTAAAGTAATTCTAGCAAGGAATTATTATCAAAATAATACCAGTACCTCGAAGTATACAGGAACCTAAAGGAGATCGATTCGAATCTTTTATGAGTACTTGAAGAAATAAAAAAAAAGGTATTTACAACTAGATTCGTACACTGATCGAATAGATTCGAAACTTATAAGAGTGCCTTACTAAAAATATTACTGCTCTTCCAAATTATTGTTTCCTTTCTATCTTTACACACAATTATGGCATTTCTCATACATACTTCAGTTACAAAATAATAACTTATCGATATTACAATCGACATTATAAATTGAATATCATAAAATGAAACTTCGTGATTGAAATTGACTCGGATTCGTAAGTACACATTGAACATGATCCCATCCCATAAAGCAGTGAAGTGTATGCATATGTATATCCACGTTTAGTGTCTTTAAAATGCATTAAACCATCAAAAGGGTCAACTTAATTAAATAATAATGATGATCACATTACCGTAACACTAAAACCATCAAAAAGACCGAGATAAAATTTCACACACAGAGTACTATGATACATTAAAATAACGAACATAATCACCCGCGAAGCTTCCATTAATTACCATCAAAGCAGTTCCTAGAGAGCGGCAAGAATTGTGAAAAGGTTGATGAATCTTTTCGACCAATTCGACATGAACGAAGCAAGAAAGCAACGATGCCACGTTTAGCTAGATGCGGTGAAATGAATTTCCACATTTTCCCCGTGTATTTATTTTCACCCTGGCAACTCCGCCGGTCGAATGGACTATTGGGTTGCAATTACATTTCGCCGGTGATGTTCTTCCGCGAGATGGAAACGGAAAAGCCGGGAGCCGAGCGCAATTTCCGCGCATAAACGTTCGACGCTTAAACGCAACGTGTGTAACGCCGCCGCGTTCCCCGTGCATTATAGGAAATGTAATCACGTTTTTAGCGGCTGCTGGAAAAGGGTGGTATGGGGCCACAGAAACGGTGCTCCGTCTCGGCGGGAACGTAATTAAACTAATTTGATTCGCGAATCGATCGACTGATTCACGAGGGGAGGACCACACCATGTGGAACTCGGCCACTCGAGGGTTCACCCTTATGGGCTTTTGCGGAAAATTCACGCTCGCGAACGATCAAAGGGAAACGCGAGTGAAGCGCTCGTCTATACGTGTAAGTTGATGTCTTGAAACAGTTGTTGTGGCGATTGAGAACGAGAGAGAGGAGAGAGAAAGAGAGAGAGGGCTAAGAGAGAGAGAGAGAGAGCTGAGAAAGAGAGGGCTAAGAGAGAGGGAGAGAGCTGAGAAAGAGGGGCTGAGAGAGAGAGAGGGCTGAGCGAGAGAGGGCTGAGAGTAAGAGAGAGCTGAGAAAGTGAGGGCTGAGAGAGAGAGAGGGCGGAGAGAGAGAGAAAGCTCAGAGAGAGAGAGAGAGAGAGAGAGAGAGAGAGTGTGTTCCTGCGCTCATCGTGCGATTTTTGAGGAAAATTAAATTTTTCCCCATACTGTGAATAGCTTCATAATTTTTTGAGTATACTTTTAGAGTATACTCAAAGTATACTTTTACATGTACATTTTGAAATCGAAGAGAAATGTTAGGTGAACGATATTCATTCATAAAAACAATTCGTCGAACGACGGAAATAACATTTTATTACCTGACACTGTATCGATCTAATCCAATACCTCTTTCTAAATGAAAAAAAAAAAAGAAAAGAAGAAAGAAGTACACGAAAGAGCGAAAAATATTACTTCAAAGGCAATAAAACAATTCCCCCGTGGAAAATTTATAATTCATCCGCCATTTGCCGATCAAGTCCGTTCGGGGCGACGTTAAATGGTAACAGATCGCCTCTCGACGACAGCCTTTGAACTGTAACACAATCATGCGATTTATGAAATTTTAACGTGGAATCGGCGAATAGCTCGCGGCTCGCCGAAATTCAATCGTGTTGCTCGCGTTCGATCTCTCTCTCTTTCTCTCTTTCTCTCTTTCTATATGCCTTTCAGCCGTTTAATCGATACCGACCAGCAACCGATTTCAATTTACTTTTAATTTCCTTCGACTAGCTCGTCGGCGACGAAGCGAGTCGCGGACAGTCAGCAACCGGCCTGGCAAATATTTGATCGTTCATACGATTAGTGTTCCGAGTAAACACCGGGCACCAGTGAACATCGATTAAAAGAGAATAGTTGATTTGTTGTTCCTAGAGAGCCGCTGAATGGAATCTTTGATCGGCCGCGAGCCGCGCGATAGTTCTAAATGGAAACTAATGATACTTAATGCCGCTCGATACGGTGAACGTTTACTTTCATTCACCGGCTCGATCCTTAATCGACCACTTCTACGACTTCTTCTTCTTCTCCTTCCTCTCATCGCCCCCGCGTTTCGTACCCACGAGCATACTCTATGATCGTTTCGTTTACCAAAGGGAGCGTCTTTCAATGGCTCTTACATCTAGCAAAGCTTGCCTTTGTCTAAGAAACATTCTCTATGGAAATTAGAAAAAATTTTATTCACCATTCGAATTCCCTCTGTGAAAGAGAAATTGTCCCTTTGACAGTTTCTCGTAGATTTCCCAACGTTTCCCTCCCCTCGTGTTATCGTTCGGTCGTTCAAAGAGTTAAAGAAACAGAATTTTCGATTTCAAAGGAATACCGTTTAGGTAGTATGGAATGTCCAACGGATAGTTGAACGTGCATTAAATTTACTTTAGTTGAGCAAACATAATACAGAACTATGTGTAATTATATTTTTATTCAATTACAATGAAATAACAGACTTTTTACGTTAATAGTATTGTAACGTAAGGGTTACAATATGTGTAAAGCAAATCTTTATTTATTAACAGTTTAATATAACATGAGTGTGTGTCGTGTGTTCGCTAGGAATTCAAGAACTTCCTTTTTCTTTCTCTTTTGTTCTCCTCCTTAATATCGTCAAAAACTACTTCCATTGGTTTTTTTGAAAAGCTCCTGGAAGCTCCACTTTTGCTACTTTTCTGTCAGAGAAGTGGAAAACTTGAGTTTTCCTTAGATACGTGAATTAGACGCCACCGTGCTTGGTTTCACCTTAGAAAGGTTTGATAGTGAGCCATGGTTTATGGTAGTGTTATATTCGAGGGACGTTATCTTGATCGTCAGTCCCTCACATTTTGTAAACTAATTTCAACAATTAAGATTTTTAACTAGCTGCAGTCGTAAAATGTCGAAGGCGTAATCTTCGACATCTGCAAGTTCATTTTTACTAGCTATGATGATAAACCATGCTCCGCTACAATATATTGTGACTAATAGAATGAATAAACAGAGATAAGAAACTGAATCAGCATGAAGATAACAAAGAATATGAAAGCAACGAAAAAACAGCAAGAGCGATCATTATTAGTAGCCATTAGTGTTAAGCGTGTAGATCATAAGTACTCTAAATAAATGTAATTTTTTAAAAAATTTAATCATCAAATCTTTGTCTGTGAAATATAATTTCTCAGACTTTAATTAAATATACACTTTTTTATTAATATTTTTTTAATCAACTGCGTATATATGCGATATGTTTTTAAAATACTGTCCTATTTGGTAAAACGTAGAAAATAAAAGTTGACGTAGCAATAATCATTTCAAGAATGTTACTTTAGATTATACACGTTGTACAAGGAAAACTCATGTACAGCATGGTTTCCTATAACGTGAATTCATGCATCATGTAACATATTAACACTTTGACTGCCATGTTGGTCATATATGACCGGCCACGGTTTCTCCTATGGTGGTCATTGGTAACCGAAGCACTAGAACTGTTTACAATTGTAAAAATTGAATGAAAATTGACAGTTAATGCATTTTGAATATAACCGATAAATACAAGATACTTTGAAATAAAATCTGCCTCATTAAACAATTAAAAATTTGTATTAGAACATCAATAAAAAATTTAAAAGCCATTATATGCTTTGAATAATAAAAATACTCCTGTGGTGTCCTGAGCGAAACATGTGATTTCTGCGTAGCAATTAAAGGGTTAACCGTGTTATACGAGAATCTGCTGTATTTCATCTAAGAGCATAAATGGCTGTTTGTCAATAGAAAACAAAAGCACCGGCAAAGAGGCAAAATCAGCGACGAAATTCAAAATCATAGAAAATCCAGCAGCTCGCTTTTCTCTTCCCCGTTAAAGGCAGCCCATATTGCAGCGGCAATTTGCAGGTCATTTCAGCCCCTTCTCTCCTCACTGGAGGCTCGCTGTCCAAAGAGTTAATACGTCATTAGACTCGCGCGAACACGAACGACGGCGAATGTATTTAACGGTGGCGCACGCAATACACGTTTTGTTTATCCGTTAATCAATGATAAGCCATCGACGCCGACATGGTTGGTGGTCGCGATCGATATAGGGTACATAACGACTTCCCTTTATCGACGTCTACCCTTAATTAACGTTAACGAACCGAGATAGCGGACACCCCTCTCTCCCCTCCTCAACCCTTCCTCTCATTCCTCTGTGAAGTGCTTCCCGCGTTCTGCTTAGTTTGTATTCCTAGATGCTGCAGAATTTCACGTTGAAGGCTACGCTCAAACTACCCCACCTTCCCGTTTGTCCACCTTGTTAACGTTATGCGCTTTACGTCGAATTCCCCCGCTTGTGAGCTAATTGCATACCGTATCGGCCCGTGTTATCCAGATGACTCCTGTTTCGGACAAAGCAGCTTACGCTATTCGAATCGAATCATTCTTGTACCAGTCTTGTCGGACACTTCTTTTCAATTCGATAGGGAAAGATTTATTTATTTATCTTTTTTTTGTTTTTGGTTGATTGTTGAAGTTGGTACTTAGGAGAGGCTGTATGTCTCTGTTTGATATCGGTGTAACTTGGAAAGAGTGTGAATTTTATGAGAAAGGTAGTTTAAACCTTTGAGTGTTGGTCATTTGAAAGTAACAATTCACTTAATGTCATCTTGTCGTTGGTGTAAGTTGCGATGGAATTTGAAACACTTCGAATCGTTTCGAATGGATATTTGTGACGAAGAATTCGAATCATCTCGAAGATGATACGAAGCTTAGAAGATTTAGTAGTGTTGTATGTCGTGAAATTTATAGAAGCGTTTTTAGCTTAATTATTCCATTAACATAAGTATTTTATCGAGAACGAAAGGGTTAATTCGATAGTTTTCGAGGCGTCATGGTAGAGTTTAGTCTTGTCTAAGTTAGAACGATCATCTGGCGTCTTTCTTTTCTCTTCTCCTTCCGTGGCGGTCATCGGCGTCGACTAACGACGCGACGGTCAGGAAAAGGGTCACCGGCGGAAGTTTCGAGCGCTCTCCTGACGACGAGGGCTGTTTGTAGTAAACGTCTCGACCCTCTTGATTGTCCCCCGTCGTTGTTTCATCAGTATGCTCGTCGCGGCCTACCGAGTGGTTTGCCGTCTGAATAAGGAAATTAAACCATTTATACGAGGCTGCTTGGCCTGTCACGTGGCACAAAATACGGGGACCCTTCACCGGAATGCCGGTACGCGCGATTTGTCTCTCTTCTCCGTGTTTTATTCTTCCACGACCGACCTAGAAAATTCCCTCGTCGTCTAGATACTTCGTCGACTAATTTTCAATTAATTCTTCTTGCACTTTTTCACGATTTTATCACTAAAGCTGATTTCTATGGTGAAAATTCGGTTTGTCGTATTCATAGCACCAAACGTGCTGGTCATTTATATGATACTGGATTTCATGTATAATGCCATCGAATGTACTTTCAAATAAAGGAGCGAGTAGGAGATTATCTTTCGTAGTTTTCGTTTCATTTCAATTCAAAGTTCTATCGCTGTTAGTGGAAGACACTTTATTAGATAATTAAAACAGTTCCTGTGGTTTTTTCTTCGTGAAATAAATTTAATTGTAATTCTATTCGAATTATGATCGATTTGATAGGTATAACGTGTTATGTACCAGATTTTAATTTATAGAGTGACCGAAACACTTTTTCTTTGCCTCTCTTTTTTTTCTATTTTAATCATTTTTTTTTATATCTCAGTTTATTTAGCACGTTTTCAATAATTAAGAACATGGATCTAAAAAGCCATTTATTTGCTTCTTGAGCCATGTCACTTGTAATTAGATTGCGGATTTTTATGCAGTTTCATACTTTCAAGAATATAGCAAAAAAAAAAAAATTGAACTTAGAAAATTATTTCACCTATCAGACATTACAAAAATATCATAATTTCGCAATTTTATCCAGTCGAAAGCTGTCGATTGGCAAGCTAGATTTCTGATTGTGCTTTACTGAAAATCTCACAGTTTTTTTTTTCGGTTATCTAACACTTAAATGAAGAATTTTGATTTTTGTGTAATTGCATTAATTCTCACGATATACCGACACTTCAAAGCACAACATCAGCCTGCAAATAGCAACGTTGTTTGGAGGATCTTCAAGTATGCTTTCGACATTGTGTTCCAACCGTGCTGCTTTTATTAAGGAAATTTAACGTGTTTACGCGGTCCGTGAGATAGACGCGGTCCGTTGGCTCCCCGAGAGGAGGCCGAGTTCATTTTAATCGATGCGAAGAAACGACGTTGTTTGTTTGCTCGTGCTTCGTTGCAAGCTCCGCGGGGGGTTTTGGCTTAACCGAGCGTGAACTCGCGGAAAGCGCCGATTTATATTGCAGATTTTATATCGTGCATCTAGCTTAATATTTCTACAGAGCCGGTATACAAACTTACGGATTTACAAAGTCGAACTATTATAATATCTATTTTATTATCTATCGCTTTTATTACCCTTGCAAAATTTCAAGTAGTTACATACAGTGACTCCCATTAATATGTGGACACCTTTTAAAACATCATAATTTTTTCAGAATTGAATCAAATGAACTAAGTTCCTTCGAGAAGTTAGAAGAATTAGTTTACTAGATGATGTGCACAAAATATTTGGAAAAAATTGTGATTAGTCGGAATTGCAATGAACATAGTAGAGTTCTCATTTTTGTAGCTCTTTTATGTAAGCTTGTAATGAAAATTGGAAAAATATATTTTGTAGATTTATGTTCGTTATATACAGGTTGAAAATTTCAACGAAATTGGTTGATGCAGGAATAAGGGACAGGTATTGAAAGATGTAAGGATCTTTCGATTTATTGCAATTATAGGCGAGAAAAGTCGAGAATTTCGATTTTTCCCATTTTCAATCGTTTGTAGTTCAACTGAGAGAAATGAAGTCTGTAAAATGAGAAAGAAGAGTAAAAAACAGGAAACAAATAGAAAAAATCTCTGATTAACCAACTAGCTTGCAAACAGTCCTATCTTATTTATTCTGATCCTGTAGCAACCTCTTCCTTCATTTTCGGAAAATTCTCCCCGTTCCTGCCTAAGCAGCAGAGGATCTACGTTGCAAAGAGAGTTCATTCCCACGCGAGGTTCACGAACTTCGTTCGTTTGAACAATACGGTACGGCTTTCGCCGTTCAACGTGTCGCATTTCATCAGCGGCAATAACGCGTGCGCCGGTGCAACGACGAAAAAAATAGGGGCGGTAAAGGAGGGAGGATGAGATTTCGCCGCGTGAAATTGACAAACCCGGCAACTTCGTCCTCCCCTGTTTCGTGTCTCGAATTCTCCCTCTTCCTCCTCTACCTCCCTTTTTTCTGTCCCTCTATCTGCTCTTCTTTTTTCTTTCCTTTTCTCTTTTTTTTCCTGTCGCTTCGAAACGACTACCGAATGAATGGTTCATTTCCATTCTGTGCCGCTGGCTCGTGCGCATCGTCGACCCAGCTTCTCTTTCGGGTCAAACGAGACTCTCAGCTCTCTCTCTCAGCGCTCCCTTTCTCTCAACCCCCTCTCTCTCAGCTCCCTCTATCTCTTAGCCCTCTCTTTCTCAGCCTTCTCTTTCTCAGTTCTGTCTCTCTCAGCCGTGCCTCTCTCAGCTCTCTCTCTCTCTCTCTCCCTTTCTCTCTCAGCCCTCCCTCTCTCTCAGCTCCCTCTATCTCTTAGCCCTCTCTTTCTCAGTTCTGTCTCTCTCAGCTGTGCCTCTCTCAGCTCTCTCTCTCTCTCAGTCTTCTGTCTCTCTCTCTCTCTCTCTCTCTCTCTCTCTCTCTCTCTCGTTATCTCTCAGCGAGTAAATTCGTTTCCACGCGAGCTACGTTAACTCGGGTTGAAGAGAAAACGACCACGGCAAACGTGTTCCCGAAGCGTTTCTTGAGCCGCGACGAAAGTGAGTTGCCGAAAACGAGACGAGGATACTCGGATAAATGGCCCGTTTCCGGTTCCTTCCGGTATGACGTCCGCTGCTCGCTGATACTTTGGTTTCAGACTGTTTTGTTTCGGTTTCATGCAGGTTTTGATCCTTACGGTGGTTGAAAGTTCTTCAAAATTTGAAATTCTTTAAATTTTATAACCTGAATTAGAATATTTGATTTCGTTTCGTTCAACCCTTTCGCTACGGCAGGTTACAGTAGAAAGATAGATGTTTAATTTTCAATCGTAACATTTGTTAAATTATCTTCGAAAGCTTAGAAATTAATAATTTTGAAAATTTCTAAAAATCTAAAATTTGTTTTGTTAAATTAAAATGGAAGGGCGCAATTAAATTTCTGAAACGCCTGTAGGCGCCAACAGTAATCAAAGTGTTAAATTTGAATATCTGCATTTGATTGGTCCCATCTGAGCATTCGAACTCGATTGCTCGAACTTGTATATTTGAATCCGTTTTGTTTAAATTTGAATATTTGAATTCGTTTGCTAGAAGTCGAATTCAACTGGTTGTCTGAATATTTAAAAAAATTGATTAGACCACTCTGATTATTCCAATTCGATCAATTTACTTCACACTTGAATATTCATATTCGGTTACTTCCAGTTTCAATACTTACATCTGATCGATCGATTTCAAATATTCCAATATTTACTTTACCTGATTATCTGTATAATAAAAGAAAAAAAAAAAAGAAAAATTGAAAATTTCATTTGCATGTCGAAGGAACACTGTTGACGGTTCCCGATTGTCCCCCGTTTAATTTTACCGCCAACAACAATGCAGCCAATGTAATTTCGCAACAATTACCATGAAACTTTAACTCGATCGCACAGGGTAAAGCTTCCTCTCTGCTTATTTTCATCCTCCTCGTTCAGCTTAATTACTCAAAGTTCTTTAGCATTTAATCAGAACGAGGATACAGCCCTTCCCGTCTCTCTTCTCTTTTCTCCCTCTCTTAACGAAACTCTAATCGACACGTTTTCTTTTCGAAGCGTTCGCGCGATTTTCCCGCTATCGAACCCTTCTAGTTCGATCGAAAAACATTCTCGTCTCCGATAACCACGGTGAATCAAACTCCGATCCCTTTGAAAACCGAAGTTAGACCACAGGGGAAGTATCTTGTTCGACTTTCAGCGTTGTTCTCTTGCACGAGTACACATGAGAAAGCGAGACCAACGGCGTTTTTTAAAGGTGAAAACAAAACTGCTGGTGGAAAAGAAACGGGGAGGTTTCGTGTTCAAGTTGAAAAGAGAAGACGCGTACGTCTCGTGATGTGTCGTAATTACGAACTCGCGTTGGTCATTAACGTGCTCTGTTTGATCATTGCGCCACGTTCACAATAGATTTTTTCCGATTTAAACGAGATAGTTCAAGCCTATGGCTCGAGTATATTGTTACTATTAACACTAGAACTACCAAACCATTTGAATTGATGAGTTTTAAATTTCTATTTAAAATTTACTCCAAGTTATAATTCTGCATTTCAGAAATTTCTTCATGATTTTTAGTACAATATCCAAAGAATTAGATTTATCAATTCGAGTTCCTTTCTCCCGCGCTTTTTTCAAAGTTACGTATATACTATACCGTAATTAGTCATTTTGACTAGTATTTTGTGGTACCATTGACGTCAATCGTGGCTGTAAATAGGCGTGCACAAATCTGTTTATACCTGATAATCGTAATTTTATTTTATACTTCAATTTGTATCGCGATTTGTTTCAATTAGCTGAAGAGTTTTCTAGAGAATTACAAGAAGAACAAACGTTAGATAGAATATCAGCAAATACGACAGAAAATTCGGATAAACGTAGATAGTGTCAAATTGGACATTGCAGAAATAATAAAACCAATAGTACCTTCGATAAATGCAGAAAATATTTCTGTGCAACTGACAAGATTCGTATACAAGTATCGAGAGTGCAATTACCAAGGTTCTACTGTACCAGACTCTCAAGGAAAGAATTTTTAACTACCCGTTCCCTATACAAAGATAATACAATACGTAATATAAATATTCGTAAAAATTGTTGCTCAACGAACCAAGATAATGTTTCACATTTACCTAGCTAATGTACGACCAATAACCTTATTCCTTTATATTAATTCGTGACACTGTCACACTGTTCATAACTATCTCACTATCTGATCCCTGTATCGGTTGGAAATCGACGATAGTAAAATATCAAGAATCGAGAGGAAAGAACAGGTCGCAACACAGAACACGGTTCCCTTCGAGAACATGAAAGTTAGATGTAACCAGGCTTAACAGCGTCTCACGGCAACAGCGGCGCGTAATGAAACGGAATTGTATTAAATTGCGCTGTTTATCTCTCACGAGATCAGCCACTCGGTCTCTCCGTGAAACTTTTTCGCGCGAGCCAGCACACTAGTTCTTTCGCGGAACGCTTTCTATTATCCCATGGGCTGCCATAGGTTCAGCTTTCCTCCTGCGTATCGGTCTTCGTAAAAAGTTACGTTGCGAAGGGTGGCGAATTAAAATTCACGCCGCTCTGTGATCAAGTTTGACTCGTGAACAAATTCGACGAACAATCTAACACACGCTAGCTCGCGTGTACTCCTCTTGCTACTCTCGTAGATCGTATTGTCGTCTGAAGATTGAACGCGTGTAGTAACTCGGTCGGAAGAGAAAAGAAGAATTTAACTCTCGTTAAATTAATCCAACGACTCTTCAAGCTGAATGTGATCCCTTTCGTTCCTTCCACGAAGCCAGTTTTTCTTTCTCTCGGTTTCACGCTCGATCGCACTCGAATCGTTTGCTTTGCCCCCACGCCGAAGAACTCTTTCGAGAGAGATTGGTGTTTTCTGAGCGAAAAATAGTCGTGATTTCTCTTGACTTCGTCCCGGCCACGACTCGCGACACGTAGCAATAGGAGAATTGGTCGAATGTCCTGACAAAACGGCACGTGTCCTTGAGAACAAACGACCGATGCATTTATGAGATTTAAATCGCCTAAGCGGTCCATTTCCTCGGCTATGCATTATTCACCGGCTCCAACTGGGTACCTGAATGTTTTATATACCCTTTTTCCTTTCTTCTTCTTCCCCTATTTCTTCTTCCACTTCTTTTCTTTTTTTTTTTTGTCTTTTATACGGCTTTCTTTATTCTCTCTTAACCAGCTTCCAGTAGCTGCAGTAGCTCGCAGATACGCGAGCTTATCACACGATTGCTCCGCGGGAGGCCTGGGAGGATGGAACGGCAAAGAATGCAGCAAGGTTTTACCCGTCTATTATCATTTTTCATG
The DNA here is from genome assembly GCA_951804975.1 of Anthophora plumipes. Taxonomy (NCBI): domain Eukaryota; kingdom Metazoa; phylum Arthropoda; class Insecta; order Hymenoptera; family Apidae; genus Anthophora; species Anthophora plumipes. Next base: position 25,403,763 of record OX638112.1, on the reverse strand, counting down.
CGGAGGGATGCAAATAACGCGGAATAACTGCGTGTCCGCCTCGATATTTTGCATGCATTGCTTGTCGCTTCGAATCTGCTGGATATTTCGTTGTTTCGTTGCTGGAGAAGTAGATATTAACTCTCTACACTCGAGGGGCAACCATCAGTTGCCATTTGGTTCGATATCGCAACTCAAATGACGAATAAGAGGCGATAATAACTATTTTCTTTTTTGTTTTTTTAAGCAGATATTCTTCTTTTTTACATTGTAACTGATTGTATATGTTGTATTCTGCAGTTTGCGTTTCTTAGCGTTCGACTTATGGTGTTTAATAATTACGCGATAGGTGAGCTGACGGAACTTAGGCGAAGTAACTAGGCAGCGTGTCGTATAGGTGATTTTTATTCTACAGTAGTGATCAAATTATTATGAACAGATGAATAAAGTAAATATTTTGTTTTTAGTGATATTACGGCTTCGATAATAGTAAAACATAGTGTTTTTTGTTGTTAACATATAGATGGAGAATTTTATTATTTTATGACAGCTTAATTAGTTAAAGAAAATTCAAGTTTCATTTTGGCAGCTTACCGAATACGAATCCAACGGAAAATCTATGGGTATTACTGAAGTGTTCAATTGAATCGGAAATAATAACTAATAAACAGCAACTGATTGGGAAATTTGTATCGTTATGGCACCATGATGTAGGGATAACTATTAAAATCAATACCATCTCACAGTAAATGTAACTGAATTTCACTCTCCTTCCCGCATACAAACCAATATTCCTCCACTTCTATAAAACGATTCGAAACGTTCCCTAAACTTTCGCGTACCACTTGGATAGCCATCTTATAACGTTGCTTCAGACTTCACCTAGCAAACCGGAAAATATTATCCCGTGCTTCTATCTTTCGAGACGTTCGCCCCGAAGCGGCACACCGCTTGATCTTATATTGTTCCTGTTTGTGCAAACGGGATGGGGAGCACAGAAGGTGGAACGGTTTTCAATAGTTCGTTCTTTTATTCCTTCGAACCACTGGCCAGTTCCTTCTTCTTCGTTCCTAACCGAGTTCCTGTTTCACCACGTTTCCATTTCCCCTCGTTCAGTTCTCTCCCTCCCTTTCTCTATCGTTTCGATTTTCCACGGCTATTTCAAGAAATGTAAATTTCCTTGGCAAGCACCGAGAGACCGGAGGAGGCGCCACGTGCTGCAATCGCCATGCTCGCTCGGCCGGTTTTTGGTATTCCGGCTGGCGATCCACGAATTCACCTTAGCGGCAAGGCATTTTCGTGATCCCCGTGGAGAAGACCCTCCTCTCTCTCCCTCTCTCTCTCTCATTCTCTCTAGCTCTCCCTCTCATTCTCTCTCTCTCATTCTCTCTAGCTCTCCCTCTCATTCTCTCTCTCTCATTCTCTCTAGCTCTCTACCACTCTCATTTTCTTTAGCTCTCTCTTTCTCTAGCTCTCTCTCTCTCTCTCTCATTTTCTCCAGCTCTCTCTTTCTCTAGCACTCTCTCTCTCTCTCATTTTCTCTAGCTCTCTCTTTCTCTAGCTCCTTCTTTCTTTAGTTCTCTCTTTCTCTAGCTCTCTCTTTCTCTAGCTCTCTCTCTCTCTAGCTCTCTCTTTCTCTAGCTCTCTCTCTCTCATTTTCTCCAGCTCTCTCTTTCTCTAGCACTCTCTCTCTCTCTCATTTTCTCTAGCTCTCTCTTTCTCTAGCTCTCTCTTTCTCTAGCTCTCTCTTTCTTTAGTTCTCTCTTTCTCTAGCTCTCTCTTTCTCTAGCTCTCTCTTTCTCTAGCTCTCCCTCTCTCTCATTTTCTCTAGCTCTCTCTTTCTCTAGCTCTCTCTCACTCTCTCATTTTCTCTAGCTCTCTCTTTCTCTCTCTCTCCCTCTCTCTCTAGCTCCCTCTCTCTCTCTCTCTCTCTCTCTTTCTCTCTGTCTCTCTGAGACATGGCCAGTGTCCAGTTTCGTGCTTGCCTTGCCCCCTTTAATTATCCCGCTTTTCTGCCTTCGTCCTCTTTCGTACGCGCGAGACACCCCGGACGAAACTCACGTAGTACGCCTTTTGTACGTGACGTAAGACCAGCCGATTCGTCGCAGGATTCTTTCCCCTCGATTCTGACTGGAGTCCAGGAGAAACGGACGATTACGCTTGACAATGGTACAATGACTTTATCAAGTGGAATTGTGCCGGGAAACACCGACTGGCCTGATTCTTTTGCAGCCTTTTCGTGATTGGTCCCCGTTGAACAGGTTGAGTTTACGGCGGTTCGTGATTGAAGAAGGAACGAAATAGAGAGGGGACAGGTGGAGGAGGAAGGAAATGTAACGAAATTTACGAGCCTTAAAGTTGTGAGACTAAATCAGTGTCTTAGTTTAAACCCTTTGCATTCGAAGCTTTCTGTGTGGAAGTGGAATTTTTCTTAGTTGATTTTTTAGCATAATTCTGAATTCTATTCTTCTTGATAGTTCCTCAGAATCTGTAACATCTATCTGAACTCTGTCTTTCCTGTGTGCTGTCAGAGTTCAAATAGATGTTACAGATTCTGAGAAAAAATCAGGAGGAACAAAGCTCAGAAACAATGAAAAAAAAAAAAACTATACAAGTAGCTGTGAGTTATAACACAAACATTGGATTTTTCGAATTTTTATCGACGAAACCATAGATGAAACATTAAGAAAAACTAAGAAAAATTCAACTTCGACACAAAAGCTTCCAGTGCAAAGAGTTAAACACAATAAGTCGAACGCTAGGTAATACGAGCCACGGAATACAACAAACTTGAAGAAATGATTAAAAAATAACGAAAACGGATCGATCATCGAAATTATTTCCAGACTGTCGATAATTGCCGGGACACAAAATACCGCATTCTTGACTGCATACGTAACACCTATGGCAGCGAACGTTATTAAACTCAGTTTAGAAGTTTCATATATACGAGCAAGGAGACTTGCCTAGAACTAAGAAGAAAGATTAATCTCTCGCTAGTTAGTTCGTTCCTGTGGTGGTGAACCGTAGAAGGTACCGCGGCAGTTTTAAAGCTGATGAAGTTGGAATGGTAAATCGTGTGAATAATTTTGAATAGAGCGACATTTTGTTCGAACGAGTGTTTTGTTCCTGACTTCTCCAGAGCAAATGTGTCGGCGGGGATTTGCGAGAAGTTGCGTGAGCTTTGAAGCTTGTGGTCGTTAAGTTGACGATGTATTTCCTGAAGATTGAAGTTTCTTTTTATGTTGCTCGAATTTTTGTCATTAACTGAGGGATATTTTTCTTGAGCGTAGAAATCAATTCTTACCAACTTTCGGGTACAAGCAAAACTTTATTAAGAAATCAAAGCAAATCGTCCAAATAATTTCTATTATCGTCAATTTCGGTAGCTTGCAAATATTTCAATGTGAATGATGGAGGAAAGAATTTATTTCTGCATCTAATATTACGGTATAAGATTTATTCGATCGATATATACGATAGTGTAATATTTAAAAAAGGACTAATAGTAAAATGACAAAATTGTTCTTCAACAATTACAAAACTGGTCTTCAATTGCAACGAGGAGCGGAAAAAACCGTCAACGGTTGAAATCGTCTTTGTCTTGGATTATGAGAATACATTTGATTCCAGAATATTGTTGAGGTTGTCTTTATTAAATGTTTAAGTTGAAAAAATGACTGTCTTTACGACTACATCGATTATAAAAAACTGTAGGCTCTTTTTCTTCTTTTCTTCACCTGAAAGTGATAGAGTGTGCCTGGAGTAATTCCTCCTTACACACTAGAAAATGTAAAGACGTTAGTTACAATTATTTAAAGAATTTGGCGCGAAACCCATGCATGAAAATAAGAATCATGCAGAAAAAGTTGCAAAATACCTGCTGAAATAAAAAGGGAAAGGCTGAGATAAAATTATGAAAAACTGTGAATTTTATGTGGGTACAGAGATTTTTATAGGGGTTTTGATTGCTTGGTTCTGACCAATCAACGGTCAGGGAAGAAGGGGTCTGAATACCTGTGATTATTACTCGAAATTTTCGCAGTTAGATTCACAATTAATAATTATAAATACTCGGAATAGTGATACTTATAAATAATAGAAGTTATTACTAATAATAATAATAATATAATCGTATTTTATAATAAATATAATATATGATTACGCTATATAGTGTTATTATTACATGGATCAGTATGTGTAGGGGAAAAGGCAGTGTGTTCGTAACACCAACAATCGATCTATTTATTTCCCCTGTAAAATCCTCGAGTTTCTAGAAGAACCAAAGCTAGGGAGGTCCACTTGTCCTATTTCGCGGGGAAAGTCTCATGTCGGGTGCCGGGAACTCGAGGATTAACGAGCGTATTTCTCCTGGTTGAACGTTGCTGGAAACATATCCGAAATCGAAGAAGGTTCGCTCGTTATTTGGAGGAAAAGTCGGACTCTCTGTTACACTCGAAGACACGACGTTCAGCGAGTTTATAATACCGATCCCCCGTCGACTTTCAATATTTTATCGTCAAACAGACGCGGGAATATTAAACGGACCTCCCCTTGGGCCGGTTACGTACAAATAATGTGACCCTGTTTGACGATAAATTTCCAACAATATCCGTGATTTTTCTCTTATTTTTCATTGCATTCGACGGTATTCTGTGGGACCAGAGAAGCAGCTCTCTCATTTTCAATTCGTTGTCAACAGATTTTTCCAATTAATATTCCTCGAGGCGGATCGAACGATCGTGACGCGCGATCGTAATGAGATTCTACAAGGAGGTCGTAATGTACAGACGATAAAAATCAACAGTCAACGTCTGTACAGGCAAATGTATAATTTATCGCAGCTCGTTGCTTTCTGAAATCTGACCCCTTAACGTTGTTTCTCTTTTTTTCTGAAGCAAAAATCTGCATCTCGAAGTTTTATTGATACTCTTTCTGATCTTTATTTTATGGTTTTTAACCCTTCGAATATTTGAGGATTTGTACAGTTTGTAACTGGATCACCGTTTCGATTATTTTCTTAAATTAGATGTATTTTTACTGTTCAAACATAGTCAAAAAATTATCAAATAGTTAAAAATTATCAGCTGCGTTTGCAATTTTTTTGTATAATTACATATGGATCCATCGTTTTTAAGCGAATAATCCTTTCAACGACTATAATGCTGTAGAAATCACTGTATCGTTAGAATGTCGGATGTTTCAAAGAGCCTCGTAATTACTTTGCCCTTGTGGATCGGCTAGAATTACGCTCTGCGATAAGTAGCGAACGCTGAGCAGCAAGATAAATATATAAACTTCTCTGGAATAGAAATATGAACTCCAAAAAAAAGTCGGTATCCTGTGGAACAGCTTAAACACAAGTCACATTTATTATCTTTCACAGAAGTAGCTAAATATCTACGTAATAATAATAAAATAAGTAAAATGGTCTAAAAGCAACATTCACGATGCTAATTTTATTTTGATAGTGATATGAAATATAGCCCAATATGTGAAAAATGTAAAAAATTTATTTATACATCCCATGCAAAAAATCGAACAATCTTTTTTTATCAGATGTAATCGAATATAGTATTATATTTGTTTCATTATGTACATGCTTAACGGATCGACAATTTTTCTAAAATCTTACTTTGAAAATAAAATAAAAATACTTTGAAAATAAAACACTTTATCGTTCGTTAATCGGTTTTATTAGAACAGTTTAAACAAAGATACGGTTTTCCTCTGCAGGCGTTATAAAATCACAACCTAACACTCTGCAAAATCTCTGAAATTGAACGAAAAGTTGACTGTGTTGCGTTTAACGCGTTAAACAAATTGAAACGTTTCACTGAACCATACCTTTGTACACAGTGATTCATATTTCTATTAGTTCGTACATATCACAGAGTTATGACAAAATTCCAGATATATTTGCACAGTTTGATCTACTTCCTCTGTCCAGGGTATACAATTTTCAATTTCTTTTTCTTTTCCCACCCGATAGTTCCTTTATTCACAGCGAATTTCAACGCGATCAACTCGACGAGCACTCTTTCCCCACGAAAACCACGAAACCTCAATGACGCCAATAAAATCTTCTGGTCCCGTGACAGAAGCACCTATACCTGGATCGAAACGATCGTTTCGACGATTAGTTCCTCTTCGAGGAATAAAATTCAACCGATTCCTTCAGTTCCAACGGTGAGATGGACGTTTTACAAACGACTAGTTCCATGTCGAGGGGGATCGAATTAATTGGTAGAAAAGTCGAAGAAGAGTTTCTGGTTCACCGAAATGGTGGTGCTTCTTAGCTCCTCTTCCCCCATTTTCTATTTCTTTCAAATATCTCGTCTATCTTAGCCAGGAGAGATCGAAAGGATCGTGAGCATCGTTCGGTCATCGCTGTTTTACGACAGCTTGGTTGTAGAACAGCGATAAAAATCAACCATGAAAAGTAAGAAGCGTGTCCCCTTTCGTGGCTCTTATTCGTCAGCGTTGTGGTCGTTTTACATCCCCGATTTCCTTTGCGTTCGACTCGCGTGCTCGAGCTTTACGATCGCGTACCGTGCCGCCGTGGCATGAATTAAGCGTACGTAACAACATCGTAAAGCTCGGTTTTTTACGCGATTACCGATCGTGTATGTCCCAGAGAGACTTGGTTCGTGCTCGTTCCACGCTGATTTTTGTCGGTTCTGAGGTGGTTCTGAGAAGGAGGACGGTTTTTAATATACTCCGTGTCGAGTTCATTTTAGTTTTCAGCGCACCAATGGAAATTTTGTATCGATGAGTTCGAATATCTGGTTACTATTTAACAGTTATTTAAATAATTTTAATAAAAGTTCTTCGATCACTGTCCGTTGCAAATTATACCAAGACTGTCAGAGAAAAAATTCGCAGTTTAACACTAAACCTACCATGGTCGGTTAAATCATCGTTTTCAATTTCACTTTAAAAATTTCTCACATACAACGTTATTGTATCGCCATTGTAACTTTTCTTATAATATAGATTTGGGATAGATTTTGGTTATCAGTTGAGTTAGATAAGATTCTAAATAAAAGGAACTGTATCTTTCATTTTTCATTTTCTGTTCATGTTTATAAATGAAGTGAAAAAATTCCATTTAATTCGTCATTATGTAAGAATTCTTTTATTCGTTATTTAAGTCAGTATCAAATTCATTATTATCTATTAAATAGTAAAAAAGTACAACTTTTTTTAAAGACTGATCATTTGATCAGTCATGGTAGAAATACGCATACAAAAATTGTTGGTAGGTTTAGTGTTAAAAGATTTTTTTATTTCTCGAATAAATCGAGAGGAAATTGAAGAATCCGTAGTATGTTGAATATCGGTTGAAAATGTTATACTGATATGTTTCTGTTTCATCTGTTTCTTTATTACGAAACAGGTAGTTATGAATAATTACGGTTGTCGAGTGACTTATTTTCTCTGTTTGCAATTTATCGAAATAGGAATATTGGAACAAGTGTTTGAAACAAAGAGGAATGGTCGTTGCGTATCAATCTGCACAAGATCAATAATATCGATCATTCCGGTTTCACAATAATCGTTGATGCTTGTATTTCGAAATGCATAGAAATTTATTGACGAATTCTTCAATCTCTGCATCGATCGCGTATAATCAGTAATATTCTCAATATTCGTTGATACAGTGAAATACATATGTATGAAACTTTTCCAATTACTCTATTCAAATTTCCCGCGTTTGCCTGGAAGAAGAAATATGCGAGAAATCTCGCAAAATTTATAATCGCAGTACTCAAACAAAACACATAAGGCTTAGAATAACTCAAAATAATTAGTTTCTCTCTCAGAAGTACGCTTTCTAAGGACTTTTTATCAACTCTCACTCTTTCATTATCATTCTTCGTCGTAATTTATTTTTTACACACTTTTCGGAAAAATTCTAGAATTTTCCCGGATTTTCCAGAGTTCTGACTACACGCATACGCATCGATTCATAATTAAATGTTATCAATCAGTATGTATAACATTCTTCAAATCGTTTCATTGACGTGTCACCTTAGTTATCAGTTCTTTTCCTTAAAAAAAAAAAATGTTTTTAGAACACTCTGTAAATAATAAGAACTTAGCGACAGTATTTCTCCACTCGTCAAATTTCCAAATCCAAAGAAATCTGAACAGACGTCATTTCTATACAATTTCTACTCTCTCCAACTTTCATTTTTTTTTTTCATTTCTTTTTTTGGTGCACGATCGCGCGACGGTGCAAATGAAAGGAGGAGGAGATCCTCGAGGAATTTCAGGCACGTTTCCAGCCCGAAGGGAGGCGGCTGGTCCGTCGAGCGACGCGGATAAACTTCCGAGCGACTCGTCCTTGCGGGTCGTAAATTCTTCCCCGCCAGCCAGTTATCGCAAAAATAAACGAATTCGTCCGTGCGAGATCCTTTAATCCGTCCTCACAGTCTTGGCTGAAAGAGGAGAACGTAGGAAGGCACGAACGAGACACGAAGCATAGAAGAAGCCATCAGAATCGTCGAAAACCGTCTTCGAATAAGAGTAGGAGAAGGTTGTGAGCGGGAACGGACGATTAAAGAGAATCACCGTGTTCCGATCGATCATTTAACCGCCACGGTTGCTTTTCCAACGATTATGTTGCATCGACCTGGAAAGTCTCGTCACTCGAGTCGATCCTACGATATTTCTAACTTTTCGAGGTGTTTTCATTGAAATAAAGAAAACGTGTTGATTCAATTCTTCACCTCTGAAGATTTCTTATTCAAATTGAAAATATTCATAGAAAGTGAACCTATACTTATTTCATACGTTAATTTCAACTTTTTGTAATGGAAGTTTTATTGTTGGGTTACACCGTTACACTTTTTTTTGAACTCCTTGTTTATTTATAATCTGTCTGTTATGACATTAAGTAAATTGTATAGAGATATTTTTAATAACATGAAAGTATTCGATCCATTGGTTAATATTTTTACACTTTTCTGGGAGATAGTTCTTATTAAAGAATATATGATTTAATATGCTTTATACAATTATAATTTTATATTTTTTAACTCTCTTAAACTGGTTCTAGTATCTTCAAGTAGGTTTGCTGCCAGATGATTAGGGTGTTCTGTTAACCTATCCTTGTATTTGCTATAGTGTGTTTTTATTTCTTTAACTGAATATTTAAGTCTTTCCTAATGGTATCATTTGGAACAAACCAAGGGGCATTTACTAGGTTCCTCAGAGTTTTCGATTAGAATCTTTCAGATTATTTAAAAGCTGTATTCCATACGTCCACACAGGCTTAAGAATACTTTTATAAATACGTAATTTATTTTCAAGCGTTAACTTTGATTTATTTCCTATTATCCAGTACATATTTCTTATTTTAAGATTTAGTTGTTTCTCTTCCACTAACCCATGTTTTTTGTTAACCCCTTAATCTATGATTTATTTTCCTGATTCTGCATCTAAACACGAACTAAATATTGTTTAAATACGATTTTGCATATGAAACGCTAATATGTTACAGATTAATTACAATTGACAATGCTATATAAAGTAAAAGAATGTTAGAACTGAAATTAATAGTTGTTACTAATATAACTGCTTTGTTATAGGGAAAGGAGTTAATAGTCTTAAGAAGAATCAATTATGATAGATAAAATCAAAAATATTGCTTAAAACATTCTTTTATGTCACAAAAGTAAAATTATTTCGGCCAGTGCAGTTACGAAACAGAAGGTATCAGTACCTGTGAAGGTAACAAGCTATGCTATTTCCGGTTAAAGTTGTGAATCAATGCAAAATTTTAACGAGTGACTATAGTCACCAGTAGGATAAAACGAACGTATAATGACGACGATAATGATGACGACTTTAGTCACCAGCAGTATCAAAAGTGTTAAGAACTATCGTAGAAACGTGTTACTTGAAGAATTATCGAAGAAGAGGTTTCTGCGTAGATGCTTTGCTTCTTCCACGCAAAGTGAATGAATAATTCTGATCGCGTTTGTAGGTGACACTTGATTTCTCGGTATTCATAAGCCAGTCCATGCGACGATTATTAATTTGCCTTGGTAAATTATGAACGATAATAACGTTGTTCAGTTTTTCTTCTCTACTTCTCTCTAGTAAATCTCTGGGTTATCGCGTTGAATTTATCGATTTAAAATATATTTCATATAGCCGCGCAATTTACGATATAAGTCTCCCTACGAAATGGTGAATGGAACCGCTTTACCGGTGAGCAAACCATTCTATTACACCTCGTTATACGAGGATACGTAACTCGACCAATAGCTATCGCAATAGATTAGTCTTGTTTGCCGAATCTCTTAGCCCCGCGGATCCAATTTACCCTACGCCATAACCGCAAGTTCAATTAGAGAAACGAATCACCGAATGTTACCGAATTAATCGTCCTAATCTAATATTTATCGCTTCTGCTCGCACTAAAACTTCACCAGTTACCCTAGCTTCTCCTGTCTGAGCAATATACCGTTTTCCTTAAACGATTCGTTAGTTCTCCATATTAAATGTTCTAAATAATAATAATTTTGTTCGGTCGTAAAGCAAACTTTGCCGAAACTTAATAATTTTATTTTACAAGTGTCTTATATGAACATCCATGCATCTATACACCAGGTGCACCAGGCTCGCATAAAATAAGTCCTAATTTATGCGAGTCATAGATCATTGATTTCATAAACGGTAATATAGGATCTTCCAATAAGAGTGATAGAGCTTTGAATTGAAATGAAACGAAAAGTATGAAAGATAATCTACTACTTGCTGCTTTATTTTAAAGTACATTCGATGGCATTGTGCATGAAATACAATATTTTATAAATGATCGCCACAATTGTGTTAGGAAGTACACTTCCTACTATTTGGTAAAGGAGCTATCGTTCTAGGCACTGGTACACATACTCACCCTAAATAAGAGCAGAAAGAAAAAGAATAGAATTCTTTGAGCTATCAGCGAGTGTTGTGCTTGAGACCACCGAAAAGTGCATCCTAGATCTTTTGAGAATAGGATCATTTTCACCCTCGGTATTCTCACTATTCTTCAGCCTTCAAGAATGACGCATCGCAGATCGATTTCTTTCCTAATTCTCTTCTCGTTTCGCAACTTTCTTTCCAAGCTGTGCGTCTAATATATTCGGTACACGAAAACTGTACGCGGAGGAAATGGTACAAATTTCCAATTGAGAAAGCTCGAGGGTATTTCTTAGAAACAGCGTCTTAAATAATTTCTTTTCACCGGCGATTTCGATCGAATATCGGGTCTCGATATGTTCACCCTTCTCTCAGACATCAGCGACGAGATTAATTAACGAGGATCGCGAGCAGGTAAACAAAGATCTAACACGGTAGAAGAGAAGAAAGTTTCTGGTAGGAAGGAAGGCCTGGCAATCGGTCGAACAACCGATCGAACTTTGTTCGAGCGTGAAACAAAGGTGTCGTCGAGCGATCTCCAAGCACAGGGAACCGCATCGCATTCAGATCGAACCGCAATTTCAGCGTGTAATTGGAACGGGCCGGGACAATAGAGGCGCGCAGACGGTTTTGCGCGACTATTCCGGCCTCTCTTTCGGTCCTCCTTCCCTCAATCTTCCCCTTTCGACCCTCTTAAGCTGCCGGCCCGATTGCTAATTAGATCCATCGGCACGCGCGCTCCTCTCGAGACACTTCTCGTGTTCGTTCGAGCTGCTCGCTTCGAAACTCGAGCCGTACCGCGCGTTTCTCGCCGCGACGATGGAATCTCGAGGGTATCGGAGAGCGATGTTTGGGAAACTCGTGATTTTGAACAACTCTTTCCTTCTTTCTCCTCTTATTTCTTCTTTTTCCGCAAAATCGGAATGTAGCTCGAGGATGAAAGAATAATTAAAGCTGCGCGTAAGATTGCTAAATGAATTGTACGTAAAGAGAAGTTCGAGAAATTTAGATCTAATTTTTCTTTGAAAAGAAATTTAAAATGTTTGATTAGGAGAAATGAATTTCTCCGTGTGAAAGAAACGAGTGAGATAAGTTTGTCTGTTTGAGAGAAATTATTAGAGACAAATAAAGTTCTAGAGAAACTGACTGAGTGAGATAAAAGAAGAATTATGTCCAACTGGATAGAAATTCGTTTAAGTGTCTTAGATGAGTGTGTCAGTGATAATTGGCAAGTAATTGGGTCAAGAGTAAAATATTTCAAGCATTCTTATTTATAATCACCTTTTTTTGAAATCACCTGTTTTTCTCTCTTCGTCTATCAGAAAATCACTTGCAGGGGTTAGAACTAAATATTTATGCAAAGTTATTACGTACATCGAACATTTTAATACTTTCAGCAATGGACGTTTTTCAATATCCTACCTGTAGTATGAAAATCTTTCTTATTTTTGTTTTTTAAATGTTACAAAACATATTTTATCTTCTCGTTTTTCATTTTCTTCGCTCAACTATCTTATCACTTCATCTTCATTGGAAGTGTTGAGTTAGAATAATTATCTAGTACTCCAATAGCTAATAATCATTTGTATCGTGTCAAAATTTGCTTTTATAATTCCCCAAATATAATTACTACAATATAACTCAAAATAATTCCTCGTTTAATTCAATTTTCTCTTTTTTATTTTATTTATAATTGTCGATATTTTGTTTACTCTTAGTTAAGAAGTAGACACTTATATTCTGTCTAAATTTGCGTTTGCAACTTTCAAAAAATTACTGCAATATAACTCAAAATAATTCCTCGCTTAATTCAATTTTCTCTTTTTTATTTTATTTCTAATAATCGATATTTTATTTACTCTTAGTTAACAAGTAGACACTTATATTCTGTCTAAATTTGCGTTTGCAACTTTCAAAAAATTACTGCAATATAACTCAACATAATTCCACATTTAATTCAATTTTCTCTGTTTCTTTTTTATTTCTAATTATCGATATTTTATTTACTCATTACGTTGTTTTATATACAAACAAGTCCATACCAACGAACATAAATAAATAATTCCACGGGAAACGTAGGATATAAGATAGAGAGAAGTCCCTCCGGAGACGTGATCGACTGAAATCGAGTGCATCGACCGCGAGGGGTCTCGCGGTCGTCGCGGGATCTCCCTCGACTGAAGAGCAATTAATTATCGTTCAATTGGATCGGCGGATATTTCACTGGGACCGGCACTGAGATGTCTTCACGGATCATTAAGCCAACGAAATGGAGCGTCTCGCCGTTAGACATGGATACGACTAATTATATCTTATTCCACGATTATTGTTCCTTCGTTTCGTTATCAAGTATACCTAACTCTCAGATTTCACGCGAACATAAATAACACTCCTCAACGATGAGAAATGAACAGAATAGAATGAAACCAAGTGTATACCTTTCACCGATGGAAAAGTCATTCATTTTCTTCAAGTCTCTGTTGAAGTATACCTACATTCAGATTTTCTTCATTCAAACATCAACTGCTTTCTTCAATGAACCATTCACCCTCTTAAAGAGGTTGATTGCGGCTAGACTAGACAGCGTCTGGTGAATTTCACAGCGAAACATCCGTTTTCTTTTTTTTTCTTCTTTTTTTTTTCGAGGCAACGCCCCAATTATTCCAAGCTTCGTTCGATAACTATATCCAACAGCTAGACTCTCTCCACCAACTCTATATCCTTCGGCTAGAGGCTTTTTGCACGTAGCTTCTGGCGCTGCCCACGAGGGGGTTAATGCCACCCGTGGTTTTATGCGATATTCCATTAAGAGGGTGCCCGGGCATCGTTCTATTAAGTCGTCGAGCTGGCGAGCCGATAGCCTCGGACGGGAAATATCGGCGGTTACGTCGCCGCGACGTTTATTCCGCTTGGGCTGGAGCCGACATTGCGACTGGCAGCTCGTCGATTCCACTTTAAATACGTGCCTGTCCCCCATTCGCGAACACGCGTCCGCGTCTTGATCGAGCTGTTCGTGCTTTTCGACGAGCGATGATTCAGGATTGATCTTCGCATCTCTAGCGAAATGTTTCTTTAGGCGATCCTCTGGAGATGATTGGTATTAAGTAACGCGAGATCGTTAACTTGGTGTGTTGATCGAGAAAGACAATTTGTGATTGAAACGATCAGTTTTTAAAACGATGTCAGATCATTTTCATTCGTTATTATGGATTTTTAATTGTATACTGAAGAGATTCGATCTTTGTGTGCAATTTTTGAAATGATATTGGTTTATGTTTAGTTATTGCTATGAATTTTTAAAATACCTGTTTCTTTTATTTTATTTTGTATTATATGCAAAAATATTTTATATGCTGCTTAATTGTGTACCTAAGAGACTTTGTTTCTATGTGTGAATGTTTAAAATGATTTAAATTATTTTTATATTTTATAAATGTTTAATTATATGTTGAAGAAGCTCGAGTTTTAGGTGCAAATGTTTTGTTGTGGATTTTTTATTGCATACTGAATTTGTAGTCTGATTTTTGAGTGAGAAATGGAACCACTCGACAAGTAGAATATACAGAGTAATTAAAAAAAGATTAAGATATTATACAATATTTGAAATTAATTGAAAAGAAGATTAAGGCATTACATAATATTGACAAATGTGTTTTGTCAATATCGAACATTCTCCACTTGTTCATTAACATTCTTAAAATCTCTGAAAGTTTATAACATTTTTTTAAAGCACTTTGGAGGATTAAAATACAAAGAATTTGTATATAATATGAAAACATGAATTTATCGTATAAATTATATTTTATCGTACAGTCTGGTATTAATTCACACAAAAAGCGTCAACTTCGAACTTTTTTATATTAGCAACCTACAATGGTTGACTAATACGCGCGCAAAGTCTAAGAATTTACAATGGTTTCGCGGTTACTTCGAGGGAAAAATATTCTCGCAACTTTATCGTGAATTTTATTGTGCAAGAAGATAAGTTAACTTCTTCATTCGCGATCAAAAGGCTTCCTTACTTCCCACTTTAATTCTTCGAAGCTCACTTCCTTCTCATTCTTCTCGCTCTCGTAACTACGAGTTACAATGCCGAACAATTTATTCCTTAAAAAAAAAATAAATAAAAAAAAAAGGAAAAACTAAAACCAAAATCACCATTCTCGTGGAATATCATGGAAATCTTCTTAACGTTCAAACATGCCAATTTTACGTTAATACTCTAACGAGCATGTATACAACATCTAATTAACCTGGCGCGCAGGCTATTTAGTTGAAAATCCTAATCGGCTATTTTCTTCTAATTTTCAACATAATCCACGAGGATCGAGGGAACGTGAACAACCGGGCAGATTATGCGCGGTCGTGTGGTGGATTCAATTTTGGTCCTGGTTCACGATTAACCAGTGAATGGAAGTGGTTGTTCGCGTGGTTGAAACTCTCGCTGAAGGTGTGCGCGGCGACGAAACGTGGCTCGTGAAATCGAAAGTGCACCGACGTATAGAGAGAGAGTATACCGGAGGTTCACGCGAGTCCATATTTCATACGGGTACGTACAACTTTACAGCCGCGTTCATCGTATTCCCTTTTTCTCGGCGAAGCTATTCGTAACCGCGTGCAAAACCCCTCCCTTCTGCCTATCCTGAAATCGAAACACGCTTTCTGCTATCAACCCTGGTCGGATTGTACGATAAAAATCGATGCACGATTCACCCGTGACCTCGTTTATCCCTCTGTCCCTTTGCGACTGTATCCCTCCACATTTTCGCCGATTAAAATGCTTCCAATTCCATTTAAACCAGAGTGAACCATAAAAGATAAAAGGAAATCAAAGGAAAGAGGAGATATGGAGCGTGTTTCTTTCTTTTTCTCTCTTTTTTTTCAGATATCCATCATAACAATTTAATACTTCGTGTACAAAAAAGTAAAAATAGAGAAGATAAAAAGAAATCAGAAATTTGTGAAAAGTGGTTGAATATTCCTTCTCAAGTAATTCGTAAACTTTTGGAAACTTAAAAGAGCGCAAGATATGATCCATGTTGAAGGATATTAACCGTTTGAGTCTCAGGGTTCATTAAAGAAACATTCGAAAAGACCCAAGCAGCGCAATAGCGCTTTCTTTAACTTGTAGATTGAAAATTATGACAACTAGAAGCAAAATGTATTAGTTATATGGTTAATATGAGAGATAAGTAACGATGTGATGGATTCTACCATAACAGAAACTGATTTGTACCTGCAAGTATTTGATCGTTATATAAAATATATATAAAATATCCCGAGAACTAATTTTTTTTTTTTTTGCCATGATATCTCTATAATTTGTTACGTAGAATGAGGCATCGATTTGAGCAACAAAAACTATACATTCCCATTTAACCAGTTAAGTGTGTTTGACGACTATATCCGTCATGGAGATGTGGCAGAATTTTGTGTCATGACGACTATATCCGTCATGTGTAAAATTTTCTTACAATTTGATATTTAAATTGTAATTTTGGCGAAAACTAAATTATATTCGTAAATTTTAATACGTTTAAAATGTTTAGAGGTCAAGACGAAATGAAACAAGCAAATAAAAATTATAAATAATTTGAGTTGGATTCATAACTTCCTGAGAGCTAACTCGTAAGCAGTGCAGTAAGTCTTTGCAAAAAGATAGCCACAGTTAACTGGTTAAAGAAATGTAAGAGCCTACAGATGAGCCATTTATCTTTCTCCTTAGCTATTTTTTCGTAAATGTATGGATAACAGAGTTATGACCTGAAACAATTGCGTGGACCATTATTCTTCATTCTTCTTACAGATTTACAATATATCTGACCCAATAATTATCATCCACCGTCGAAGTGTAATTATACTTGTTAATTCCTACTATTCGATAAATTAACCATCGATCAAATGTCAGATTAATTATCGAAAAAGAAACCATTTACTCGAACACGTTTATCCGTTCGTCCATATTTTACAAATCTCATTCTACTCGTTAAATATCTATCACATCGTTATCGATCAACTCCATCTGTTCTAAAATTTTCAAAATTACAATTCGAAATGATCGAACGTAACTTCTCGTTCCTCGGAATGAAGAAAGTTTGGGTTATAAAGCACACGGGGAGATGTTAATTGATCTTGCCATCAAGATACAGCTACCTGATATCTACGACCAGGTTTGAAGTCGTAACGCTTAACGAGTTCGCGAAACATATGAAAATCCAATCAACCCGCACGTGATATCCCTTGCATACGTGTATTTATACATATATAAACGTTGCTGTCTATGTATGTGTGTGTATCTATATACATTGGCCACGTGAAACGTCGAATTGCGTTCTTCAACGATATTGTTCCAGTTTCATTCGTCCGGTAGGATCGGTGTCGTGTGTTCGTTAGAGGATTGCACGGCGTGGCATGTTCGCAGCGCCTCGAAAAGTCGAGATCACGGTGGTCCCCGGCGGTTTCTATTAATAGACGCACGTGTGCACGCATGACGGGGCGCACCCCGATAAATCAGTGTGCAGGATAAAAGACCTGGGCCGGCGGCGAGCGATCGTTGGATCGCCGGGGAACTCGCGAGAGGCCCACGCGTTCACCGATACGAGCTGGAAAATCGCGCGACGATTGCCCCGCGGCACCATAAATCGCCGCCGCTTGGAAACGTTCAGGTAATGGCGAACAAAAGGGGTGACACGTGTAGAAGTAATCTCTCGTGATTCGGTTTGTCTCTCTTCTTTTTTTTTTCCTTGCCTCTATTTTTTTTCATTCGTTCATTTTGTTTTTCTTTTTCAACCGTTTTTACTCTGCTTTCGTTGTCGTATACGACAGTGACAAACATTTACTAGCATTTCGAAAATTCAGACGAAATTTCTGGTTATATTGTCGGGATTGACGTTAGTGTTTCTGTGTCCCGAAACGTGAATTATGGTTTTGTTTTCGATATTTTGTGGGTTAA
The DNA here is from genome assembly GCA_951804975.1 of Anthophora plumipes. Taxonomy (NCBI): domain Eukaryota; kingdom Metazoa; phylum Arthropoda; class Insecta; order Hymenoptera; family Apidae; genus Anthophora; species Anthophora plumipes. Next base: position 25,385,915 of record OX638112.1, on the reverse strand, counting down.
CTATGAATTGTAGGATTTTGTTTGCTGAATTTCCTAGTGTAGCTATTTATGACACGCCTGCAAGGGAAGCTGTTTTTGAGATTGGGACTTTGTTTCATTGTTAAGCGTGTCTTTATCATTAAAGCAAGAGAACACTAGCTTTACAATTCATAGCTTAGAAAGCAATCTCTTTCGTTCTCAGTAGCTGAAAAACGTGTCATAAACGTGCCTTCTGAAGGGTAACTCGATAATTAGTTGTAACGGTGAAAAACGATCGACCTGGTAGTTACTTGGAGGAAATTCATCATCCTTTCTTCAAATTAACATTATCTAAGGGCGTAAGAGAAGGTGATTGCGACATTTTAGACACTTTGATTGGCGATTTCCTAGTTTCTTTGTAGTATCGGTGCCTCCATAAAATTAAATATATTTAGAAAAATTAAAAAAAATATTTTTACCTTCATCAAATATTAAAATACCACGAACTTTTAATAGAATTCTGTAAACGAATTTAAAAACTGTCAATGAATAATATATTCGAAGATATAAAAATGTTCTTTATACTTCGTCAAATATTCTACCAGGTCAGCCATATACTTGTGCATATTAATCTCCCATATTGTACATATGGTGCATATTGATATCGTAATTCTAAACCACAATTTATCAGTTTATTAAAGTGGATTTACATTATAGTATAAACTATGCATTTGTATATAAAATGACGTTAAAAAGTCATTTATTGTTCCATTTTTTAATTCATTCTTGTCACATTCTTGACTGAGAGCGAATAATTTTGTGACTCGATGCATGATCGAAACCAGAGTCCTTTTATACAAATGCAATTCATAAATTACGTAAAAATGCCAGCAAGTTGATCGCGAAGAAAAATATTTGATTAATTAAAATAGTAAAAAATATATTTTATTTGCACCATTTCAAAATTTCTCAAGAGATTTGATATTTCCCCTAAATACCACAGTATTCTAAGTAACGCGATAAGAATAAAATATATTCTCTACAATCCGAAGAAAATCTCTTCTCCTTTAAATATCACAATATCCCGAGGAACATTTAGGTTCGCCGAGTACCAAAATACTATAAACTCTTACGTCGAGTCACCGGTTCCTAAAACTCCCGTAAATCCCGTAACACCTCGAGGAGAGAAACATTTCCCCAGAAAATCCTAGACCGCGTCATAACGACACGAAGAAGTATCCCTGTGCACAAACTACGTCGACACCGAAATAGCATTCGTGCAACCACCATCCCTCGTTTCACTATAAAGTAAACATACATTCAGCAGCTCCGATATCCCATAACGATTTTCACACAATGGTTAAACTACATGTCGCGATTCCATTCACCCCTGAATTCGTTAAGTCGCTCGCGAAGGAAAATAGACGTTATCGTAACGTGACAAAAGGACGATTTCTCATGTGGCTCGTCATCGAGAAAATTGAGTTTCGATCCGGTTGATTGTGCGTTCGTTTCGCGATCTTGACCCGCGACGGGAAAATTAAACTCACCGCAAAATGGATGCTGGAATCTTCAGCCGTGAAATCCTCGTCGATAAAGACAAGCTTTGAACACACTTTTCGAAAATGTTCTTACCACTGTATCCGCGGGAATTTCGAAATTGAGAGTCCTCGATGAACTCCGACACTTTCTTCTCTTCCTTTCGAATTTCAAATTAGAGGAATTCTATTGTGAATGTACGTGTTCGAAGTTTCTGTTGAAGAGTTCATTCTTCTCATTGGGGATATCACACGGACTGTTTCAATTCGTCGTTACTTTCGATTAGTTTACGGTATTTAAACGTTTCTTAAGCGGAAAGATACGAACGGTGCGCAGAAGCAGACGCTGCAAACGCATCGTCGACACTGGTGCACGAAGCGGGTCTCCTCGAGAACCGGACGAGGGCCACCGCCGCATCCCCGCCACGATTTCACGGCGAGAAACGGGCCTTAAGGCTTGCTCATAATCGCGAGCTTATCCGTCTGTCTCTTGGTGGTCGAGCATCCTATAATCCGCTCTGTACGATGCATCCATGCTATCCTCGAGGAATCGAAAATTCGAGCGCGAATCAAGTAGGCGGCACACGACGCGGTTCGTCGAACGTCTCTGGAATTTTTCGTCCTCCCTCTCGACGTTTTTTTATTTTTTCGTTTTCTTTTTCCTTCTTTTCTTCTGACACAAATGCAGCAAAGAAACAGGAGGAATATGTTCCCAGAAGTTCTCAGGTTCGCTGTTAATTCGCATGCAAACCGCGACTCGCGTACTTCTCCGAGTATTTAAATGGAGTAGCGATATCGTTGTTCTCCAGTTGCTACCAGAAAATTTCGTGTACGAAGGAAACTTACTCGTTCGTTTCTTTTTTGTTCAAAATTGTTCATTACATCGTTGACGATCCATTTGTTGTTAGTTAGATACGTTTGTTGCTACAACACGCTGGGTAATAGGTTCTGAACCGCATATGGTGCGTCGGTGACGGCGAACGTGTTAGTTAATTACATGCAATTGCTTATCTGACCAAAGGTTCATTGCTGGTTAGGCCACACGTTTATATATCTTATCTTTCGAATTAGTGATTTAAGTAACATACGCTTTGATAGTTTAGATTGTTTCTTTGACTTCACGAGCGAATTTAATCCTTTAAGCTTCATGATAGACCCTCGATTGATTGGACACGAGGCTGTTTGGACCTGAGTTAGCTAATTTACAATATTATTTTATGCAATACTTTTTATTTCTGATTAGTCTTCCCTCGATAATATCAAGAAATTGTTCTTTTTTTAATGCTCGAGCCTGAGTGAACCCAGATATTGTCGATCGAGAGTTAAATGAAGCAGTAGGTTCGCAAATGATCAAATTAAGGATCGAATTAGGGCGGAAGTGCACCGAAAGCCTGCAATTTTTCAAAGCGCCTGTAGGCATCAAAAGCAATGAAAGGGTTTAAATCGAGCGCTTAGTTACTCACGTATAACTGACCTCTATAGTACTTCTTTTGAAAATCTCTCTTTTTTTTTACACTTTTCGCAAATCTTTTCTCCCTTTGTAATTTTAAATGGGAGTACCTATTTACAGATAAATACATCTTTTTTCTTTCTACATCTCTTTGTATTTTTTAAATTACATTAAACAACGAGTAAGGTATTCCACGTTTCAAATTTCCATGGAATATCTTCGATGAATGTGTACCCATTTACTGATAAATATATTTTATTTCTCTGCTACTCTGTGTTTTTTTTAAATTACATTAAACAACGAGTAAGGTATTCCACGTTTCAAATTTCCATGGAATATCTTCGATGAATGTGTACCCATTTACTGATAAATATATTTTTTTTCTCTGCTACTCTGTGTTTTTTTTAAATTACATTAAACAACGAGTAAGGTATTTCACGTTTCAAATTTCCTTGAAATATCTTCGAAGAACACAAGTGTGTGTGTGTGTGTGTGTATGAAACAAGAGAGAGGTGGTCTGTTTTCTGGGACAAATGAAATTACACTCGATGGTATCTTCACAGTCCAGTTGGACGAGATTTACGAAGATGAGGAACGTCGAGGAGGCACGGTGAATTACGAGCCACGCTACGAATTACCCAATGTTGCATCGCGATAACGAAACTGCATAATGTGACGCGCGCCACACGATACATATCAATTTTCCTCCGGCTACTTTCCCCCATTTACGTCGAAAGGGAAGCGGCGACAGCCTTCCACGCGAACGGTACCTCGATCGCGCGCGACCTTTCGCTCTGTTAAAATTCGACGAGCGTCCCTCTTTTTCTTTTTCACCATCTTGGATCGGCCAAGGGAGTCGTTGAGCGACGTTCGGTGTAAAGCTGGATCTCGTCGATCAGCTGGAAAGCTTTGGAGCTTTTTATTTGCCGTTGGAAGTTGACTTTCCGATTTAGACGATCGATAGGGAATAGGTGTGAAGCAATGTTAGGTATTTTTGGTTGAAATCATTTCTTCGGAGAGCTGAAAAGATTCATTGGAAGATTTTTGATTTGTTCAACATTTTCTTTCGAGCTTATTCGTTAATTTGGTGTGTCGAATTGTTGTGTCATTTGTTTCGGGAAATGTGTATCTTAATCTTCAGCATTGATGAAGAAATATTTTAATTCGCGATATTTAATTGTGATATGAAAAATTTAAAGTGTTTTGGAAAGATTATAAAAAGATCCTTGAGAAATTTGGATAGCTTTCAACAGGGGAAATTTGACGAATTCTGGAAGAAAATTTTGATTTTATATAGAATGTCCAGAGGTTTAGTGTTCAAATTTCACAATGCAGACAGAAAACATTCTTTCTGAAGGTAGGAAATCGCGAAAAACTTCGATTTTCACACATTTGTAACGTTAACCAATTTCGATGAAATTTTCGATGTATATATATCTCACATAAATCTACAAAACGAACCTTAATTTTTTAATTTTCGTTACTTACAGTTTTCTCAAAAACTTGTTTACATGTCATATACCAAACTAATCCTTCCACCTTCTTGTAAAGATAAAATCAAGTCATTTGACCTAATTCTAAAACAGTTACTCTACACTAAAAAGTGTCTGTATCCTAATAAGAGTCCCTATAACTATAATTTTGCAGTTCATATTTCTACTATAACATTTTAACGAATCATTAATAGGCTGCTTGCTACGCAACATTTTATTCTTATTTCCACTTACGAAACACTGTTAAAGTGTTTCACAATTAAACCTCTGAACACTAATCCAGTATATCTGACGTCTCTTGAATATTGAATTTTGCCTTTTTACAGCGCAATCCCGAAAATTGAATTGAATTTTTCATCCAAGTTCCAATATTGTCCAATTTAAGAACCGACGTATCGATCGATTCATAAGGACGATGATAAAACGACGAAGATTCGAATCCGAAGGTGGCGGGAAGTGACACCGCGGGATAAGAGAGGCGAGTCGAGCATTTAGGTGGACGACCTCGGGCCTTAGGGGCGTCGACCCGCGAGATAGAGACACGTGAGACGGTGCAAAGAGTTTCAGACGTGTGCAGGAGGACGAACGTTGGGTCTGTATGAAATTGACACCGTGTATTACAGAGAAAGCTGACTCTTCGGGCGCTTTCTTAAGCTCCCGAGACACGGAGCTGCCGCGTTACCGGATTTCAGGCCTCGCGAGGATGAAATTCATCCGGGCCGGAAACGCGAGGAAACGGGGTAATCTTTGAACGAGGTGTTGGATTCGAGTCGTGTGTTTTACGGTGAAACGATGATTGTACGGTATTTATATCGCGAAACGTGTAGCGCGGCTTTAGAAAACTTTTTGAAACACGAGAGAAAGAAGGAGGAGAGGTTTCTAAGTTGAGTGTTACATTTAAAATTAGATTGAAACTTTGTAGAAATCTGATTGCGCTTTCTACGGTGAAGTTTACAAGTCTGAGCAAGAAGAGATGCTGGAAACTGTCAAAATCAATCGTTTGCGTTCAAGAAGAAATAGACTGACACTGTCGAACATTTATTTCCCTAGAGGAAAGTAACTAGAAATGGTACAGCGTTAATTTTTAAAATTTTACTAATGAATTTCTGTCGAATGGCTGTAAGTTACGTATTTCATTCATTCACTTTGCTACCATGCATGTTGATAACTCGTCAAACGAGCTGTTGTACCCTTAAATATTTTCCTTCTTATTATCTGTATCTATAACTAGTATCTATAACTTTCTCCATTAGTCACACTGGACTCATCATCTTCCAACTCTTCTCTCAACTCTCCTACACAGTCATATCTCCATAGTTCATCTTCTTAAAATCCTTAAATAGCCCTATTTTTCCATTCTCGAGTCAGTCTGTGTTTTATCACGTACACGTCATGTAATATTATATCTCTGTCTAATAAAGTTCTGTTTCTATGCAACGACGATCCTTAATTGTCTTAAAAATTACCGTTACTCCAATAAATCTGCTACGATTTCCGAGAAATTGGAGCCAATCGAACATCACAGATTGAATGCTAGTGACAGCATCATTTTGTTTTACCTCTGTTAAAAAAAATTCTCGAAAATACGCAAATTTTGCATGATTTTCATCCTTTTTATTACGATTATCGCATACAACTAATTTCTTATTGAATCCTCTCTAGTGCCACGTGTCTTAAAAGTTACGTATCCATTTATCTGTATTTCATATATCACGTTTCATTTGTTTATTGCTATACTACTGCATATTTGTGCTATTACACATTTACCAGTCGATTTTGTAATACTAATTATTAATTTTTGCTCTTCAATATTTGTCAAAATGTAGAAATATAATTTTTCATCTCATAGAGACAGAAAAATCGGGTTACAGAGGTTTAATTTTCTTACAATGTGACTTTACAACTAAAGTGTTTTTTAACCTAACTTTACCAACTCATTCAATTCAATACTGACTCGGTTTTTGCTACTGCACTTATTCTTACAGCTCTAAAAATTCTAAATCAAAGCTCGTGAGAAGGTTTACTATATCGTTCAGTTTCTCTTATTATAGAGTAATTAGTTAATTTGTTGGTGGCAGTAAGAAACCAATTAATAGTCTCCCTAGATCCAGAAACGTTGGCAGCGAAAAGCCGATTAATAGACTTCCGGTTGGTAAAGTGTTAATCAAGAAAAAGAATAGAAATACTTTTTTTTATTTCGTTCGTTTTCCATGAAAATATTGTGTTTGATGTCAATGTTCCATATTTGGTTGCCTATTCAATTTTAGGTACCATTTGTATTCTCTTAATGTCAGTTCAGTATTGAAAATTCTTTGAAATATTAGAAACATCAAATTGCACTTGAATTAAACGTAAATGTATGACTGAGTATCGATAAAGATCTCCTAGTTGTTGCAATTGATTTTATAAGAATGACATTTGAGAAACAAAATCGAAACGTTGCTCTACTATTTTACGCAACCAAAATGCAACACTATTGTTCGCTGTCTCGACGTTTGCTCGTTACCTGTCACATTTGTCCCTAACAATTAGACTGACTTGTACCTGTCTCTGTAGCCGAACGTTGGAATTTTAATCGCGACCTGGTTTCGGTGATTTATCGGACAGGTCGAAGGAAATAACAAGAATGGAACAACTGAATGAAAGCACTCAGATTTATCTGACTTGCGTTGTTTATAATACTAGATTCTTGAAACTAATTCGTAAGAAACTTGATACTTACTGTTACAATTGGGATATCATAATTAGTTTGTATTTTTATGTATTTGCTATTTTCAAAGATCTACTACTATTGAATATAGATAGCTTGTTTTATTGAAGTTCCCGTTTATACTGCAGTTTAACGAACACCTTGTGCAACAGTATTTAACCTTTTGAAATTGCTGTCTGTATTCTTTATTCACTACAGAATTATTGTACATTTTTGAATGGTATCGATTTCATTGCGAAAAATCAACTGGACCATTTGTTTTTTCGAAACGAAAGCTACGAACTGTGTTTTGCTATTAGTATCATTCATGAAACAATGATTAAAATGCTTTCTAAAATATTAGAGTAAAATACTAGAAAAATAGCGCAATGTCTTCCAGGATGACGATATCAATCAAGATTTCTTCAGTAACGCTTAGTTTCGTTTTCAGAATCATTCAAAAATTATTTACTTCAAATTCCAAATTTGTTAACCCATTTGCATCTGCAAGCGGAATAATCCGCTTCCGAGGATGTTTATTTATTATTGATAATTCTCATCAGATCAAAAACAATAAAAACAATCGAGCTTTCCGTGTGTATAGACAAAAATTAGCGGAAGAAATGATTGTAAAGTATTTAAAAATTAAAGGACTGGAGTGACATCATTTGTTACTGATTCAATAATAAGATACACTGGCAATAGAACATCTAAGCGATGAATTATACGTTTATCTAAGTAAGTCACGTAGAAAAGGACCAGTTTTTAAATATATCTACGATGTACCACTACATATCTACCGTTTCAAAAATTATTATACTAATTAATAAACTCTGATAAACTATTCTAAGCTTATTTACTGTACAAATAAACGATACCATCTTCTGTTTTGATTATTACACGTAATTTCTAAGCAAAATCGAAAGTAAAAGGGACTTATCGATACGCAATGGTACGAAACAGCTAGCAGTTGAGCATCCCTGATCTAAGAAGTTAGAGCTGTGATGCAAATGAGTTAAAAACTCTTAAGATCATCTCACTTTGTCAAAATTTTAGTTAGAGTACCAATTAGATTTCCTTTTTCGTTTTATTGTTATTACCATCAAATCTAACTTACGAAAAAATTGCAATTTTTCCCAAATTCGATACACAGTTTCTCCAAAATTCAATTCCAAATATTATTAAAGAAAAAAGAAAGTAGTCGCTACTATTTCATTACCAAAACTTAGGTCGATCGAGCAAAATTGTTGAAAGGATTTCGCGCGTTTGCATGCAGACGATTCGCGCAGTTTTGCGTAATGCAAAGATACAGAAAGAACGAAGGGAGAAAACACGAGCAATCGTGGATGCAAATCGACGTCCAATACGAGACGAGTGGTTGGCCCCTTATCGAGGATTAGCTTAGAGAGAGCCAGACGATCTGGCATGAGTTTCGATGAATCCGGATAACCGACAGCGAGCACGGTCCATCGCTATTGAGAACTCGCCTTAATCTCGTCGCTGGTTGTTCCAGTCGAGCTGCTGTCGACCTGTTGGCGAGAGGATATGCCCCGAGAAAGAGAAAAACCGACGAATATCACTGGCTAGAAGGCCGAATCGATAACTAAAGAGAAAAGAGCGCACCTTGCTGTTTGCCGGAAACGATGAAATATTGACAAAGTTCGGGGAATTTGATTTCCTTGTAATTTCGATCAGTTCAAAGCAGAGCTGCGGAGTCTGCAATTGAAATTACAAACTCTAACCTTGACTTCTATGTTTATGGTAGATCATTAGCATAGTAAGTGTATGTACAGTGATTTCCATTCACCCTTTGCGGACGTATGTATGTGTGAAGACAACAGACCAAGTATTTGTAGCATTCTAGACACATTTAGACACTTTACAAAATTTTAAAGGCACAAACTGAAATTATTAATAAAAAGTCATTCACGAATATCTCGTAAATCATTTAGCAAATGTTCGTTTATGTGGTATAAAATTGATGAGTGTTACAATCGAATATTCCAAAAGAACTTTTGGGATAATCTAATATTTGGACAACCTTTAAAACAGAATAATTTTTTCAAAATCGTACCAAATGACGTGACCTTTTTTTTTTTTTTTTGAGAAGTTAGTAGAATTATTTTACTAGATTATGTGTACAAAAGATTTTGGAAAAATTGAGTGAAGCTCGCTTTTTGCAATTTTCTTACCTGAGCCTGTAATGAAAATTTAAACTGTTAATTTAGCATATATTTTAACTTAAATTTTGTAAAGTATATCATATAAAAGACCTTATCTATCTTTTTTTTTTAACGAATTTAAAGAGGAAAGCAAGCATTACGTAAAATTCCCTTCCTTTAAATAAAGACAAGATAAAATTTTAAATCTTTCTTCATGACTGCCGTTTTACAAGAGGATTGAACAAACTTTATACTTCCGTAGTATTTTTCATGTATGAATAGTTTCATTAAAGTATTCAATTCTTCGAGCACATTTTCGATTTTTGTAAAATTTGCTAACATATAATTAGAGTCAGCATATTTTCTTTCAACTTCGACTACGATCCAACGATCAGAAATTCCCTGCGAACTCCGATTCCACAGTTTCGGTTAAAAGTACGACTCGATTAAAAGGAAGTATTGGAATTAATTCCAGTAAAAAGTTCACTTCTCGGTTTCCACGACAATCTCGTATAAATCTGTAATGCGTCTCGCGGAAGGGTACGAAGAATGAGATTTCATTTGCATAGAATCTCGTACTTGCAATATTATTTACACCGACGTATTAAACTCTAAGAAACTTCCGGTGAATTAAATATCCCAAGGATAAGAATAAGGAAAGATCTTCGTATTCGAACGGAGTCTTTGCAATTTCGTTGAAACAACCCTGGCGAATGTGAATTAATCAACGATCCTAAAGATCCTCGTCTCGCAAAAAAAGAAAAGAATTCACGAACAAAGTACTTGTACGAAGATACACTTCGAGAAGGAACGTTTCGTACAATAAACATGATTCACGTTCGATTTGAATTTGGCAAAGGCTATTCGAGCCAACGACAACAAGGACGTTCATCGACCACGTAGTTATCAATTACCTCCGGGACATTTTTACGTCTCGCGTGCCACGCTGCACGAGGTCATAATCGTTAAATTAATTACCGAGAGAGATACTCGAATGAAAGGCAGTGTGATAAAGGGATGATTGAAAGGGAACCGCGAAGGGGATCCGGACGATCGAGTATATACATACATATGTGTATATATACAGGGTGTTCCCGGATTAACACTAGATCTACCAAACCAGTCAGACTGATTTTAAATTTTCATTGAAAATTTACTCAAAATTCGAATTCTGCATTTAAGAAATTTCTTCACGGTTTTTATTACAATATTCAGAGAATTAAATTTATCAACTTGAATTTCTCTCTCCCGTGTCCTTTTCAAAGTTACACTAGCGGAATTAATTCTGGACACTTTTAAATTTTTACTTAATCTTCCCATTTATTCAAATTATTTAATATGTAATAATTTATATTTTATATTCTAATCATCGTTTTCTAATTTTAGGGCGTCGCTTATATAAAAAAAAAAATCAGTAAAAAGACCATTTACAGTCATACTTTTAATATACAATAAAAATTACAATTTCAACACATCAAAGGAGGTTAAAAAAAAATTAATTTTTCGTTGGATATTCTTTGTTTTTTAGAACAGCTTTGATTTGTCGATAACAACACAGTTTAGATTTTTTTAGACATTTTTAGTTCACGATAGAAATAGGTATTAAACTGTCCCAAAAGTTCCTTTTGTTTTATTGTTAGACGTAAAGTGTAGAATCATTTATTTTCGAAGAAAGAACTTTTTGGACAATCTAATATATGTGAAGTGTCGGTAGATTTAGTGTTAAAATATGAAGTTAAAAAAAGGTAGTGTTAAAAAAAAATTGCAATTGCACCGGAAAAGTGCACGGTGCATGTGCAACAAAAGTAGTGTAATAAGAAGATAGTACATAGTACGCTATTCAAGATTGTCTATTATCATTTACAAAAAGAATCATAGTCCAGTTGCAAGAATCACTCTGTATACAGGGTGGTCCACCTAAATATCTCCTTTATTTGTGATGACATAACAGATATTTTTAATGCAATATAAATAGTATCACAGGATGAATGCTTTGCAAATATTATTTTTGTCTCAAGCTCATTTGTTCCTGAGTTTTCAAGGTCATCGATATTTTTTTTCTCGTAAATGTATATTTTTTTCCCTTGCATATTGTAGTTGACATTAAAACGCATTCAGAGATATTAATAACTATAGATATTAATAATTGAAGTGACCTCTGACTTCCAAAATTGAAATAAGATGTGAAATTCATTTCCAGCGAGAACCTGTGGATGTGTAAATAAATACAATGTTCATACTCTATAAGTATCTAAAGGATCACATTCTTCTTGTGATACCATTTACATTGCATTAAAAATATCTGTTATGTCATCACAAATAAAGGAGATATTTAGGTGGCTACATTTAGGTGGACTACCCAGTATATTCGAACGACTGGTTGAGATAGAGAGAGGTTTCTACGGTTTTCTGCAACGAGCACGCGATAACGGCTCAGGTTTGAGTGGCACGGCCTCGTCGTGCAATTACTTTAATTCTTCTAATTGAAGAGACGCGTCGGCGTGACGCCTCGAGCAAGGAAGACGCGTGTCGTGCGGACGCGCAACGATACAACGCTGATTTCGAACATCGTGCAGAACGAGTGCCGATTAATTAGACGAGTCCTCGTTTTTAAATCACCCCTCCAACTTCCTCGCTTGTTACTCTTGGCCGTGGCTCCTTGTTTTTACGCACCGAACTGCGTGATTATCGGTTCGTATGGCGCCTATACGTCGCTGGGAGAAACGGAGCCTCTTCTGCTTCGATCTTTCCTCCTCGCTTGTTGCGGTATTTTTTGTTTGATGCTGCAGTCGACGTCTCTAGTGTGTGAAGTTGATTATGAGTGTCACTTGTGGATCAATGCTTTGGCGTGTACTGTGGGAGAATTTTTGTTTGCGATGGTACTGTGATTAAAATGGAATCGATTGTAATGTGTGAAGGATTGGTGTGTGTATTAAGTTTGAGTGTATAAAACAAATTTCGAGTCCTTTTGATTTTTTGACCAGTTCAAATCTTATGTTTAGCTAGTTTTAATATTAGATTGGTGGGACTCGTTTGATGGATTTCAAATTTCACTAGCAAAAATGACAGAAACTGTTGCTGTTATTTTACAGAAATTTCTGCTGGCTTTTCATTGATGAAATGATACGAAAACATATCTAAATTTATAAGTAAGTTAATAAAGTTGTCTAAATTAAATAAATCGATTTTTTGAATGAAAAATTCGAGTTTCCCTTAAACTTAGTGTTAAGAAATTCTAAATTAATATAATATCGATAAATTCTTTAATCTCTTACTGTTGGCACACTATCAAGGTTCTTAAAAAATTTATTATAAAAATAATACTTGTAAAACTCTAAATTAATATAATATCGATAAATTCTTTAATCTCTTACTGTTTGCATACTATCAGGGTTTTTAAAAAATTTATGACACAAATGAGAATATTCAATACAATAACACTTGTAATACTTCATTCTACTGAAAGCATTGTGATGAAAAATATTTTTTATACCAGTTTTGAGAAGCCAGTAGTTTCTGAAGGGGTTAAATAATTTGATCCAAGGAAGGGAGACAAGAGTCTCGTCTCTGAAGTATGGTATACTTAAATTAAAAAAAATTTGCATGAAAGATACGAAGCTTGAATTTGCTGCACCACGAGATTAACCCTTTAAGTACTGAACATTGTAGAAGAATTTCTCTACGGAACGAAATACTCCCTAAACGTTAAATTTTGGATTCTCGCAAAATTAAATAGAGCAGATAAAACGTTTCTATTCACTTCGAGCACCCTCGTAGTCTTCGCCAGGCGCATAAACGCATCCGCGATACTCAAAGATCTGAATAACATTGTCATTTTATCACACATCAGAATCTAAATTGGATAGCGGCAATAGCAATCCCCAAGATAAAAAGAAAAAAAAAATTATATCTATAGCAGCGAATACACAGCTTCCATTGTACACCGTTTCAGCCCCTCACAATTTTCTCTTACCGAGTGGAACCGTTCTTCTCTCGCGACAGTATCACCATATCGATGAAACGATATACGAAACGACCATCCTATAGTCGGAACAGCAGCGCGAAATAGAAAAAAAAAAAAAAGGAGCAAAAGATAACAGAGTCCATAAACATGTGTCGTAAACATTTTTACGTTTCAACCCGAAATATCAACCTACCCTCTCCGCATGTACAGACTGCACAGAAGTTCGTGGTACAAATGAATAACAGAGTGATTGATTTCTCGTGGTTTAAATAAATCAAAATTTTTCCTTGTCTCCTCATTTCTTCAACTATCAAATGTCGTACATGTATCAACGAGACGAGACGTAAAATTTTGTCGCGTGCTTCGTCGTATTATCAGCTCTCGTTGGATATGGTGGTCGACTATGTATTCTCTTTGTTCCTCTCTCTAACCCGTTGTCCTCGTGTCGAGAGCACCCTTCTACTTTCTCTCTCTCTCTCTCTCTCTCTCTTTCTCTCTTGTTCGTGCCCACATCCTGTCCCAATGCAATCAAATTACTCGCTGCTCGACGCGCCAACGGGGAAATGTCGTTAACCGTGGTGGTTATCGCTGGTGCGTGTCGCGTGTCGCGCTTTAAATCGAGTTTGTACCTTCTGCACCGGGCCTGCTGCGCCGTCAGCCCGCCCAGGCTAAACCCGATTTTTGTTTTTGTCCAGAGGAAATTCCCTGGCGACCGGTCGCGACCGTCCAACCCCATCCTGGCCACCGCCGTCGAGTCACTCTGCCATTCCGTTTCGCGTCGCTTGCACACCCTGGCCATCGGTGCATCCCTCGCTCACACTCTCTGGCGTTCACTCGTGCGGATGCTCGATCCACCGGAAACTCGTTCAATAGGGAATGGAGAGTGCGTTCGAGGATTTAGATTTTTCAAGACACTTCTTTCTTTTTTTGTTTGACATGATTTGGGATTAAAAGAGGAGTGAGGTACATACGTGTTGGGATTTAGTTTATTTCAGCTTCATAATGCTGGGATAGATTCGTTTTAGAATATTTTCTTGTACACGTTCATATTTGTTGTTTTCAGTTTGTTATAAAGACTGTTGAATTATTTTGGGAAATTTGTGTATAGTGTAAGAGCGCAGAAATGAGTCAACGTACTAAGAAAGATTATTGGAAATATAAATAGGAGGATGAACCTAGTAGCCATCTAGTTGGTGAACATTGATATTCTGTTTTTGTTTATTTTCGTGTAGATCAATGATTCCCAAAGTGGGCGTCCCCTGATGGGTGCTGCAGCGATTGTATTACATTCTAGTCTGAGTTCAATAAATAGTTTCATAATTTCAAAGTTCAATGTTTCTAATTTACACCTTTCTTTACTATATTTTACGAAAAAGGTAGAAACATTAATACATATGTATTTCCTATTAATTGCTATTAAAATTTAAAAAAAATTAATTTCCAGGGGGCGTTAAGTAATATTTTTACTGGAAAGGGGGCGGTAGGACAAAAAAGTTTGAGAACCACTGGTGTAGATGTTCCTCAAATATAAATTAAAATAAAGATTTTTCGTAAAAATTTGCATTATTGTTTATGTGTATAATAGAGACCATGTGAGTCTTAGGTGATCCCATAAGTAATGTTATTTCAGTATCCAAGATCTTAATATTTTACTATTTATACTTGCTGTTAATTGACGATATATTGACGATATTCAATGGTTCAAACAATTCAAATTTGCCAATTTTTAGGCAAGTTGGTAATCACCCTTTCGCAAGAATTCTCCTGGATTTGAAAGGCTCGTTTAATTCTTAATTTAAGGATTTAAATTAGGACTTGGAAAAAAAGCAAAAGGGAGACAAAACGGCGAACAGATACGAACTTTTTCAGTCAGCTCGTGAAATTCAATTTTTCTTTGAACGCGACATTCACAAATCAGAGTGAACGTACGCATACGCTGTCACTGTGAAATGATTGTAAAATACAGCTGGATTCGTGGCACGGAAACGCGGGCCGGTTTGATCGAGAGTAACGCCACTCCCACGGGAACGACAAATCTTAATTCCGGAGCACCGATTGTCCCGGTTTCTGGCCGGAAACTGGTTCATCAATAACGCAACTTCCGCCAGGGAATTCTCATTTGACTGAAACGCGCGCAATTATTTCTGACGAAGCTCGACGTTTTTCCGCGTCGTCGATGAATTTCACGTACCAACGCGTGTTTTCAAATTATTTACATATAATTTGTTCTTTTTTATTTATTTACACAAATCGACTGTAACACGTTAAAATTTGAAATTTTCGCGATGAACGATTCATCGTCGATTATCATTTCGCGTGGCTCGTCAATTGTAATAGATTTCACAACGCTGCCAGGAAAACTTAATTTCCTGATGTTTCCGTGGAAAAAAGAGACCTTTTCTGTCCTTCGATCGTCTCGATTAACCTAATTCCGTTTCCTAGCTGTGAAAAACGCTCGAACCGCGAGGATCAGGCACGGATCGACGATTGATGTTCGCGAGACAAATCGTTGCTGCAGATTTTGCGATCGTAACGTCGAAAGATACGACATGGAGCTTTTCACGAAATCCAGAAATATATCTTCTTCCCTTTCCTCTCTTCGTATTCGACGTTTTATTTGCGTTCGGGGAACTATTTCAACGAATCTGTGTATCCTATTTGCACGTGGAAATCGGTAACAAATGATACGGATTTATGTTTGTTCAGTAATTTTAAGTATATCCACACGCGGTAGCATAGTTTATCTGTCGAGCTTTTATCACTGTTCCCACTGGTCGATAAGTTAACACAGCTCGGCGTCGCGTCGCGATTACGTTCCGATGAACGTTCTCGATTATCGTTCGCAACGCGATCATTCAGATGGCCCGTAATGCGGTTGACTTTTCAATGAAATTTCGAAATTCCATCGTTCCAGCATCCGGCTCGAATTGGATCGTAATGAATTCGAGATAGGCGGCCACGCGACCGTATTAAAGTAGCCCCATTTACGTTTAATCGGTTCGCTCGTGTAAATTGAATGCCGTACGAACATACGGTTTACATTATTACAATCGATCTGTTCAGAACAATCAACTGAACAATATCATTATAAGGACAATAGGACACTTCTTTCTGACAGTAATTTCTAGACATATACAGAGTTCTATTCAATCATGAAACTGTTCGACACAGTCTGGTCATTTTCACTGTTTTCTTCTTCTTTTTGGGGGTTTTTCCAACTTTTCTCTGATTTTTCAAGCTTTTTTCATCCTTACTTTCTCTTTTCGCTAATTTTTCCAGATGTGTAATTGTATATCCACTTTTTACATCTTCATCGATATTCAACCAATCGTATAAGTACAATTTGGTAACGATACTTTTTACGTATAAATTTGGATTATTTTTTAGACATTAATGTGCTTTTATTATCAGCTTAGTCACAATTTCTCAAATTTGTCAATTTGTCAAGGACTGTTAATGTATGTTTGAAATTTTATATCTTCGAATATCTTAATCACTAACTTCACAATGAAACGTTAACAAAATGCTAATTACATCCACGGTTTCGATATTACACGCTAACTAATTTTATTATAACACGTCTTAGCTCTAAGTTTCCTTTAACACAATTTCGATACAACACGGAACGAATGAACCCTATTACAGGTGGGTTGATTGTAACATAGAATTAAGTTCTAATGAAATGACTGTTTTATTTTTTAATTTTATTACTGACAGTACTTTCTAGTAACTGTCCTGAGGTGATGAATGTGTGAAAAAAAGATTTATTTCAGATAAAATTGTTCAATTTCATTCGATGTAAAAATTATATAATTTTTTAAATAATGATTTTCTTCTAGAATTTTTGGAAACGAAAATACAAATTTCAACAGAAGTCGTATTGTACGACAATTACTAACATTGATTTATTTACTTAACTAAAACACATATAGTTTGCATATGATAAAAAAAAGATTCACCAAAAATCAATTACTTATTAACTCTAGTTATTAACAAAAATAAATAAATATCAGACATCGAAACATGATTACTAAAAAGAAACTGTTTCCACTATTATACGTGTTTCTTAAAACAGTGCAAGTTATTTACAACTTTATATAAAACAAGTATACATGCAAGTGTACAAGCTTTTTCTTTTTTATACAACACTAATTAACAGAGATATTCATGTGATCTCATTTAGCAGATTCACCCTGTATATCATGGCTCGTGTTACACAAATCTGACGTGCAACGAAGAGCAAGGAAAAAAGATTACATCCTTTGTCCGGAGGCAATTGTCTCGCGGTAAACAGATACCTAATTCAAAGGAGGAAATACAGGTGTAGCAGGGCGGAAGAGTTATTCGTAGAAGGGGTGTATACGGGTTTCCTTTGCAATATTATAACGGAACGTTCAGGTTCCCGTTGCGTATAGTACACGAGTACTCGACCTTGGGTTCAATCTCGCGGGAATTCGGGAACCTCGGCGGCAGTAAGGTTTCCCTTGAACCCTCCTCGACCGCTTGCGCTGGCCGTTTCTCTAGCGTGGTGGTGAGAGAGGACGAAGGAAAGGGGACTTTATGCTTCTAAGCCGTCGTTATTGCTGTGGCGCGACGGTTTGCACGCCGCGGTATGCGTTTCATGAAAGATGGATCGCGTGCCACGTTCCCTTATAGAGACTTCTCTTCCGCAAGGGTCATGCATTGGCCATGAAAAAGGCTTTAGACATAAGAAGCGACTTTAACGTAATACTCCGGGCCCAGGTTCGTGGCCAATAATCTTTTTTTTTTTCTTTTACCTCCATTTTTCCTCTACCAGCGTTCTCTGCTCTCTTTCTTTTTTCTTTCCATCGATCGATGTGAATAACTGCTTTAAATAGCTTGGAAAGTCGAAAGTGTTACGAGGGCTTTTTGCGATAATTTTTTAATTTTGTATGAGGAAACGCACTCGAGAGTGATGGTATTTTTTTTTTTTTTTTGTGATTTGTTCAAGTGTGTGTTGAACGAGACAGGTTTTATCGTTCATGTCAGATTAGCAGGGATAAAATTGTTGCGAGGTTTATTAATAATATAGAGACGATAGAGCAACTGTTTGGAGAAGGGACGAAGATTATAGCGTGTATATACATCTGAACGTCAAATATTTGGTGTCCCCTGCAGATGCAGTTTCTATGGTAAATGTTTGGATGAAATTTGCACGCGTTCGGTGAATGCCGGAAGTAAAATTACTGGTTCACATTGAATCAGTGCAATCACATGTCTCACTTTAGTGGAAAAAAATAGATCTTCGAATTCCAGAGAGGAATAAAAATAAGCACATCTTAATTTTACCATTACTTCATATTTTATTTGTACGTAAAGTCCTCTTTGAGTCGTTTCAATTTTTTTAAACTATCGAATTTACCCAATTTTTTCTTTAAAAAATTCATTTATGGAAATATGGAAAACTTAATTGTGTTGATATTTGTAACAGTAATAATCTTTTCTGTCTCAGAAATTAACTTCCCTTGTTTTTCACATTAACAATAAACACCACTATTTTATTTTGTTTAATTTTAGTTAATATATTAGATTGTAAGTATAAACTTGTTCTAATTCCACGAATTTAATGACGATTCAATACAAATGCGCGTAACTGTGACTAACAAGAAGCCACATGTAGTCAGCTCAAATTTTAAACTCAGTGCTATTAGTTCATAACACTTTATTAAAGTTCAATTAAGAAAAAAATAATAATACACCTATACTTACAATCATCGTTACTCTTCTATCATTAAATAAATAAATAAATCATGAAGATGTAGCTAGACAATTTTCAAATATAAAAAATAGAAGGACAATTCAAATTTTCCCCTGCTTGAAATCAAAACCCCGTTTCACTTTCTCGCCCGGCCAAAAAATACGCTGTAAAACTCTAATCCCCTATCCCGTTTCGTCTTCTCTAGCCGCGAGGTGTAACTTCCGCGTTAAATTTAATCGCATTAAGGCTAATCGGTGTCCATAACATCGATCAGTGTAACGGAGGAACGTGAAAGTTGTGTAGCTTGTTCTGAATCGAGTGTAACACGGACAAAAGTTTTCACCAATCCCGTCGTCGTCTTCGTCGTCGTTGTCGTCGAGGCTTAGCCGCACATGGCGCTTTATCAACGTTGTAACGAGCTGTCGGCGTTATTGCCGTGGTGTCTCCGTTACCGCGGAAGCTGACGTGGCGTTTCTAATAAAACGATCGCGGCCGCGCCAAGGTAGGTTGCATTGTGTGTCAGGATCCGTGGGAGGAGATGTTGGTAAAGGGCTCGTGTTAACGATCCAGCCAGTCTCCTTATAATCCTGTGGTGGATCAATTCTAGTCGACCAACGGATCCAGAGAACGCCCACCGACTCCCGGAAGCTGCTAGCTCCTGGCTTGTCTCCCGGAAACGATCGAATTTTGATTACCCTATCGCGTGATTTTATTCGTCGTTCTACTCTACCACCAGTCTAGACACGACGCAAGGAACCTTTATGGAAGGTTCGTGCAACGCCAGTGCAGAGAAATCGTATTGGCGAGAGCATGCTGATCGATTCTAGCCTTGTTTCGGTTGAATTTCCATATTAGCATACTTGAGAATTCTTGTCCTTTGGATCTCGGAATTTTAAAGAGAATCTGAAGCATTTGGAAAAATTGATTAACTTAGGATTTTTTAGGTTGTTTAGAATTTCGCTTCTGTACTCTTGCGGGAGTTACATAAAATTTTTTTTTTTTTTTATCAGAGAAAGAGGATGTAATTTATAGCTTTTTTTTTTTAATATAGTAATTTTTGTGGAAATTAACATTTACAGTTGTACATTAGGCGAATGTCAAAGTTATTCGTGACGAACGTGATCCCAATTGAAACACATCGATTTTTACGAAACGCTCGAATTTTTTGTTGAAACTTCAAAAAAGACAGTGTAATTTTGTTTAAGTTAATATTTACAGTTGTACACTACGCGAATTTCAAACTTATTCATCGTTCTGTACTCACGAGGAGCATAATCTGAGAAAGGTCGATTTATACGATGCATTGAAACTTTTTGTTGAAACCTTTGAAGAGACAGTGTACTTTTTACGTTTCATATGAGACAGCAATGTGATACTATTTTACAGAAGTTAACACAGTTGTATACTACGCGAGTATCGAACTTATTCGTCACGAGAAATATGATCCAACCGAGACACATTTCGAAGCTTTCGAAATTCAGTTTTTCTCTTTCTTACGAAAAGAAGCTCGGTCTTATTTAGCACCGTGTGAATTAAGCAAGTATAATTAGCGAACGTGCTGTTTTTCGATTAATTCTAACTTCCTTTATAAATTCCTGAATACTAGGAAATTCGTGTGAAGTTCCTTGCGAGTGAATAGCCAAAGAGTTAGAAACAAGATCCATACTTCGTTGATCGCGTTTAATTTACCAAGTCTGATTAGTTCATCTTCTTAGACGGTACTCAGATTTCGAACAAGCTTGTGAATCATATAAATGAAGGAGGTGGATTATTTAGCCGCGTATGTTTAGCCTGGTCACATGCACCACGCAATTACCGTCGCTAATCAAGCAAATAGCGGTGATTATGACAACGAGATTCACGAGAAGGACTTGCTGTTGGCGATTCCAGTAAACAGTGCACCTCTATTAATAGGGATATTCCTCTTCCTCTTGGTTGTTTATATATGTTGTTACGGCGTTAAACTAATTACAAATAAGGCTATTGTATTAGGTTGTCCCAAAAGTTCCTTTCGTTTTATTGTTAGACATGAGATATAAAATCGTTTATTTTCGGTGTAATTCGATAGAATTTTTCATAGGATTTTTCCAAAATTTCTGTGGTTTTTCTAACAAAATATTGTTCAAGGTGGTTTTTTTTATCTCGTTTAAAATTTCCGACTTTAAACTTTCTGCATCAATTACGAAACATTTGAACCGTTATAGTACGATCCTAATAGACGGCGTAAATCTAATTTGCAGTATTCCGAGCACTACTGCCTTTTATAAAGCAAACATAACGTCACATGTTGCAAATGGATTTCCTGATTTTCCATCTTTCAAGATGGTACAGAAAAATCTAAAAGATACTTTCTGGAAAAAGAAACATACTGTTGGAAAGCTAGAAGACAACTAATTACCATAAGTTCAATTTTAAACAGATTGGACTGCATGTTTACTCGAAACGTTGTTAGACAAAGCAGTGTGTGAATATAATGAAAAGAACTTTTGGAATAACCTAATACATATTTCACCTTCTTTGAATGTATAGCGACGATTGCCCCTTTTGTAGTAGGATTAAGAATTTTACCTCGACCGTGTTAATTTTTATTTACCTTGGCCGAGTCAGGGTGACTAATAAAATATTACCTGTTACGGTCAAGGCATGGGGAAAATCCGACATATGCTACTCGTAAGTACTCACAGTACCTGAGGGTCACGGCGGCTTCCTCTATTAAAACAACCAATCAGCTACCGTCATTGCCATTTTCACATTTCCACATTTATTATTTAAGCGCGAATTCTTTCCAAAATAAGAGAGATTTTAAAAAACTATCAGTTATTCCATACACAAAATATTATCACCAGTCTAAACGCGTTTTCTAATTCAACAGTTGTAGAATAAATTTAAAGTTGAAGTGTTATGTATACTCGTGACATCATTCTTTCACCACCTTCCAGTATCCAATTTCAACAAATATTCAATCGTCATTAACGTTGACGTTTGAAGTGAGCATACATACGAAAGACTCTCTTTCACAATACAAATTGTTAAATTGCTCATGCCTAAACATATGTTGAAGTATCATGCTCTTCCTCTTTTGTCGACTTACATTCACCGCGCAGCACAGCTTTTGCCTTTATAAAAAACCGTCGAGCCGCTGTAATTTTGCGTGCGTGAAAGTTTTTAATCCTCCTCTTTCATTTTTCATATACTCGCACGGTTCGTTTGAAACATGCGAGAGAGCTGCCCTGTTTCTTCGCGGACACGTTGATCAATGCAAATGGCCAGTTCGTGGACGCGTAATTAACACAACGGTCGCTGTGAAGCTGTTCTTGCTGGTTTGTTTGTGGTAATCAGCGGTTCTGTACGTTCGGAATAAACATTTTGATACGTGGAAGTGGTTTCAGTCCGTTTTCCTCGTAGGATATTATTCTGAACGTTTCGACAAATCTCGTTATCTCGTTGTGGGTATTAAAGATTGTTACGTATATTTCAAATTCATTTGTTTCTCTCTTTTTTGTTTGTTTCTTGTTCTTTGTGTATTTATAAAGGGTGCTTTTACATTTTTATCCGGTTTTCTCACATTTCGTGGAAGTTGGTTGAGATCACTTTTCTGGTAGAAAGTTATTTTTAACGTTTCGACAAATTTTGTTATCTCGTTGTGCATATTAAATATTACGTATACTCCAAATTCATTTATTTCACTCTTCTTTTTTGGCTTCTTGTTCTTTTTGTATTTATAAGGGATGTTTTTCCAGTTTTATCCAGTTTTCTGACATTTTGATACGTGGAAGTTGTTTGAGATCACTTTTCTGGTAGAGAATTATTCTCAATATTTCGACAAATTTTATTATCTCATTTTGCGTATTGAATATTATTACGTATATTTCAGATTTATTTATTTCTGTCTTTTTTCATTTCCTTCTTGTTCTATTTGTATTTATAAGAGGTGTTTTTACATTTTTATCCAGTTTTCTGACATTTTGATACGTGGAAGTTGTTTGAGGACGTTTTTCTGATAGAAAATTATTTTTAACGTTTCGACAAATTTTGTTATCTCGTTGTACGTATGAAATATTACTACGTATACGGCAAATTTATTTTTCCAGCATTTCTAAGAGGTGATGTTTACATTTTTAAGAATTTAAAATTCGATAAAATTCGAAAATGAAGATAAACGATCAAGTGTTCCTTGTAAAATCAAAATTTATTGATGTTCAACCAATTCTTTGAAATTTCGATACGTGGAAGCCATTCGCCTGATAAGAAATCATTTTAGAAATTTCCACAAATTTTATTATCTCATTATGCATATTAATCTTATCACACATATATCAAATTTCATTTATTTTCCCTTTTCCATACATCTATCATTTATAAGGGGTGGTTTTTGCATTTCTAAGATTTTAACGTTTAGGAAAATTCGAAAATGAAATTAACCGACCAAGTCTCCTTTACAAAAGCCAAAATCTGTTCTTCTGTAGTAGCACATTAAACTATCAAGTTGAACATACGGAACCTCAATAGTCTCTACAGACAATACAAATCCTCCCCTTTGCTTTCTCCCCTAAGTGTAGCTCTTCAACCCTCCTTTACGTATCACATAACTAACCACGCAAGCTACACCATCAAACACTCCGAGAATTTCCCTTGGAATATTAATAATTATTAAAGTAAAACATTAATAGTTCTTATATTTCATGGAAAACTCGACACCCTATAGATATTAGGAAATAACGGCTGTTTCATGCCATGTCGGCCAGGAAAACTTTTTGACAACGACGGACGTGTGGAAAAATCCCACACTATTTTCTACTGAGTTCCAATCGTGCGTCCATCTTGTACACTTCACCTAGA
Organism: Anthophora plumipes; assembly: GCA_951804975.1. NCBI lineage: Eukaryota > Metazoa > Arthropoda > Insecta > Hymenoptera > Apidae > Anthophora > Anthophora plumipes. The sequence continues at coordinate 25,362,103 of OX638112.1, read as the reverse complement.
GCATCTCTTTTCAATCATTCTTTTTAACACTTTGCACTCGACGTTTTTTTTCATTCATATTACCAGCAACTCGAAGCAATTTTAGTGAAAAGATCATATTTACACGTAAGTTAATGATATACGTATTACAAGAAATGTTATGATATATAAAAAAAGAAAAAATTATAAAATTATTACATTTTGTTTTTGTCCTTATGTTAAAAACTGAAAATTATTGTCTCCGTAGCGGAGCCCTCGAGTTTGAAGACAAATTTTAAATGGCTCCGCTCCTCGAGTGCAAAGGGTTGAATATAATTATCATAGACTTTTTACTGTACACGATTCTTTTACTTTATGTAACTCTTCAACAATAATGAACATTGTCGATATCGATGTGTTGATGTTAATCGAGTACCGTTAAGATGTGCCGCGTTTCATCTCAGTTGGCAAAGTTTTCACGCGAATGTAACGTCGATGAATAATCAAACGAGTACGCGTTCTCCATGAGAAAATAGAAGGCCCAGCGAATTAATGAAACCGACGTAACCCTGCTTTCCCATCCGCCAGTTGTTCGAAAGTTGGAAAATTCATTTTACGCGTCGTTTCATCCACCATTCCTCCCTGAGGCGGCAGCTTTCAATTACAAGCGAGTCGATGGAATAGTCTGCGGATGCCTTCTTACGGATTATGAATTGTAAATGCGTCGGGGAGGCTGCTTCGACGTTGGATTCAAGTACGTCTCATTCAATCTCTTAACTTTCGAATTTTCTTCGAGTTCGGGAACGTTTGTGGTTCGGGAGCGATGTGAGTCTAACTTTGTTGTAGTCTAGAAATACTTTACGAAGACTGCTTGAAATGTTTCTTCATACAACTTCATTCATTCTCTGTGGATATTTGTTTGTTCTGTTTGTTTTGGTTATGACTGATCGTTAATTATTGTTAGAAGAGCCTGACTCAATTTTCTATTATTTCTTAGTGTACATAAAACTATCTCAAGCACTTTTAAATTTATTTATGAGTCTCATTTTGAAAAATTCATTGGTTACTTAGTTTCAGAATTATTTAGGTTCTAAAACTGTTCTATATGCTTCATATTAATTAAAATAGATGTTGAAAATGTTAGAGATTAATAAATTTGAGATTATTTAAAATTTTACGCTGTTTCGAAACACCGGCTTATGTTTCCTTTAGGACACGATTAAAAAAAAAAATAGGTGGGAAAGAAAGAAACCATAATTATTAATAAGTTCATACAAAATGTACAGATTTATTAAAATTCAGTTACACTTAAATCTGATATTACTATTAAGAATAAATCAAAAGAAGGCGAAGTACAATTTAAATCTATCTTAATCTATTAGGATCGTTCAATAAATAAATAGACAAATAGTTTAAAAGTACGATCTTCTGAAAACCACAAATCCTTGACACCAATTTAAAATATCTATCTGTCCAATGTTCCGGCATGCAGAAAAAAATAAATAACACAATTGGATAAAATTAGGCTGGAAGGTCCATATTCGTCCTAATATCCCAAATTTCTTGTTAATTAACGTGATAATTAGAGTGAGAGTCAACATTAGAGTTAATATAAGGAACAGGAAGTTAAATAAAATCCTCATTTAGAGTGCAAAGTGTTAAAACAGTTGTTTCTCTCTTTACATATCACACAATTCTCGTAATTTTTCTTTTAATCCAATCTTACTAAGTTCCATGTCATCTTCCAAGAATTTCTGAAGATCCACTTCAAAGATTCCAATTATAAAACACTCGTTATTCCATGTCAATTACCAGTATTACAAACCGACCAACACAGACTTCCGACGCAAGTAAATTAGTTCAAACGACACCCATTTCCGGTCTGGACACTAGCTTGCACATCCTTTATGCAGCTCTGTCCAGAGTCCCTCGAGGATTCCGCCCTGTTGTGACTTCATTTTCGTTTGCGGAACGCGATGGAGGTGCGTCGACTTGTCACGCGTGTCTGTCGCGCACGCTTCGAGCGTGAAACAACAGGGACGACGACGCAGCGCTTCCGGGGGTGACAAGAAACGCGGTCGACATTAGAGACGTGTCGTGGCGCAATGTCGTCTAATTTCGCGCCACGCGTAACCCTCTCGTACTCATTAAACCTTGTGCACGAGGATGCCTGTTGTGAGAGTAGCGTCTCGTGTTTTCGCTAAATATCAAACGCGATGTACCGACGCTCCAAGTCGTGGAATGAATTCGATTCGCTCATCGAATTTCCTGTTTTTGCGTAACTACACATGAAGAGTAGCTCTGATAGATAGATAGAAGTGTGATTAGAATTTAAAATGATGAGCATTGAGTGGGAATTAAAATTTATTTAATTTCTTCTTCCGTAATTTTTGGGGAAAGAATTGATTGAAATATTGGAGGACTGAATATTTTCGGAAAAAGTGAAAAATGCGATTATAATCGAGGCGAGAGTATCGTAAAATGAAATATGATTAACATTTGAAACGACGAGGATTAAGTGAGAAATATAATTGATTTAATTTGGAATAGGATTTCAAGTGCATCTTTGCTTTTTTGGGAAAGAATTGATTGAAATTTGGAGAACTGAAATATTTTCGGAAAAAGTGAAAAATGCGATTATAATCGAGGCGAGAGTATCGTAAAATGAAATATGATTAACATTTGAAACGGCGAGGATTAAGTGAGAAATATAATTGATTTAATTTGGAAAAGGAGTTCAAGCGCATTTTTGCTGTTTTGGGAAAGAATCGAATTTGGACGACTGAAAATTTTAGGAAGAATTGAGAAATGTAATTAAAATCGAGGATAGTGCATTGTAAAATGAAATGTGATTGGGATTTAAAATGATGAGTACTTACTGGAAAATAAAATTAATTTTATAATGACAAATTAAATTGTCTTTTCCTTGCTTTTTAGGAAAACAAATTGATCAAAATTTGAAGGACTGAATATTTTAGAGAAAAGATATGATTGCAGTCGAGGCGAGCGCGTCGTAAAATGAAATGTGATTAGAATTTGAAATGATGAATATGGAATGAGAAATATAACGAATTTAATTTACTTAATATAATTAAACCAAATATTTTTATTGACTTTTCGTTGTTGTTTAGGGAAAGAATCGACGAAACTTTCAAATGGAATCTAATCTGTGGAAGATATAGCAAGTTTTTGTTTCGTTCGAATTCTATTTCGTTGAATAGACTGATATTAGGTTTTGCAAATGACCAAAATGGTGTCGTGTTTAAGAAGGCGTTTTGCTGGCAGTTTCGTGTACATTAACTACGAATAGCGACGTTATCGCGGCGGCATATTTTACAGGAGATGTCGAAAAGTATCACGGTAATATTCCGCTATCTCGTGATACGCCTCGAGGATATTCTTTACGGTTCCATAGAGACGTAGCAACGCTTCTGGTGCTCTATCTAAACTTTCCCCTTTTTATCCGCGGGAAATTTCTTTATGAAACCACGTATGAATGGAAATGTCGCGTGCGATTCTATGGAAGGTAAAGAGTACCAACTGCCTGGACAAATCATAAAATGTTGCCGCCAGAAACATTATAATATACCTACTACGCAACTTTATACTGTCCCTGTAATCCTCTCTTCTTTACCGAACACTTCAATCTGATATAAAATGTGCAAAAAGTTCAGAGAAATTTCCATTCAAATAAGTTCGAACATTTTCACAGTTTCAACAAGTGTTTTATTGAAACAAATTCATAATGTGTCCTTAGAATTTGTCAGGTTATTCGTGGATGCAAATATTGTTGTATTTATAACTCGCGTTTCTTAGCGTTCAACTTATTGTTTTTAATAATTACGCGATAGGAAAGCTATCGGAACTTAGGCGAAGTAACTAGACAGCGTGTCGTATGGTCAATCGATCTCAAAAATGCTGAAAAATTGGTATAAAAAAATAATATCACAATGGCGATGTGCATTCTTCGAAACCATTCTAATTCTGATGTATCCATATTTTTCATATCTTTAACCGTTTGAGTGCTAAACGGTGTGATTGCGCTTCCCTTGTTCAGAGCACAAAAGTGCCAACTGATCGCTCTGTAGAATCAAACTAGCAACACATTTGAACTTTGTCCATGTGTCTCTTTACTATTACCATTTATCAAGGTTGTACTAAATGAAAATCGATACTTTCGTAAGCTTCGAGCTATTGTTAAAAAGAATTTTTTCATTTATTAAAAATTAGAATTAACGTAAACGAGAAAAAGAAAGGAAACACGAAAGAAGCCGCTTGGTATTTTTCAACAGAATTTTTACAAAGATCCATGACACTCAAACGGTTAAAAGATTAGATTCAGGTGTTCTGCTCTTCGTGACTCACCCTCTATAGTGGCCTAATTGAAATTTCAACATAAACTATTAGATATAAAATTTTGCTTAAAAACAATGAAGACAGATCAATCGTCGAAAGAATTTTTTCATTACAAAGATATTTTTGTACACGAACAGTTCTCTGAGATTAGCAGAGATCAATTTCTAACACTTGTACTTGTACATTATATAATTTAATACAAACTCAACAAGATAGATAATTAAATTCGGAAATTATTATTAGTCCCTATTATTTAATTTTATTGTTACCTTATTTTTCTGTCGGTAAATAAAGAAAGGTTTACTATGCTAAATAACACAGCTTCGGGAACTGTGTGAAAGCGAACACACGTGAAGAATCGAAAGAGGAATCTCTGATCCGCTTTCGTCGTTGGAATCGCGTCGAATGCCAGAGATGCATCAGCGTACATACATACGTCAAGCTGCGTCGAATATAGTCGTCAGACACGTGGCGGAATTACGAGGACGAGTAGACGACAGGGCTGCAAGAAAGCCCCGAAGGATTTTGGCAAGCAGCGCTGGGAGATTTTGAGGACACAGCATTGTCGACCCGACTCATTGTTCGCCTCATTGTTTCTCGTCACGTTCCAGCGTTCCTGAATTGAGTCGACCGCAAGAGAAACACACGGCCAGAGTAAGCAGCCAGCTGAAAGTTTTCACGAGATGTGGAAGTCGTGAAGGGAAACGAAGTGAGGCGAAGAGAGAGGGAAGTTTGGCGTTTTCGATGATAGATGATTCACGGTGATAAATTAAACACACTTCGCGAGAGGCCGCAAAGTCCTGCGAATTGAAAGCGAGACTGTGTTTACGCTCTTATCGTCGCATTTGAACGATGTTTCGCGCGAATTTCGTGATAACGCGGAAATTTTTGGGATTCTTCGTTTCTCGATCTTGGAAAATTAATTTAGATACTGGAAAAATATTTCTTGAAATTTGGAAAGTATCTTTCTATGCGTCCAAGGAAGTAATTTCCGTATTGAAACATCCTTCTTGATACGATGGGAGATTCAAGTATTACGAAACTCAGCACTGTACCCATTTTTATTCAATTTTATTATCAATTAATAATTTCGAAGTGAAAAAATCAGAAAAGAATTTGTGGAATTTGTGTAGATCTTTTCTTCAAATTCGTGCAAAAAGATTTCAGTTCTCCCAAAAGAAAACAAAAATGAATTCCAACGTGCTTCGACCAATAATTCACTTTGCATACAAAAAGGCAGAGTGAAAAGTGTTTCATGAAATCGCATAATTTTTATAATTACACGATTCCCATATATTCCTTCGAATCAAAGCCAAGAACTATCGTAGGGATTATTTTCTAGTCGAATATGCAATTGAAACGAAAATGGATTAAAATAATTAATAACCGCGAAATATCGTGATAAATGTCTTCTTCGTATTAAAAATTAAATTCTGCTATTTTTCGAATCTACTATAAAAATGGCGGTAATATACTAACGAGAAGACTGTTTCTAATAGACAAATAAATAAAATATCTGTATTTAAGGGGGCGTAAGACACTTTTTCCGCTTTTTCTTCTCGTTAACACTCTTTCACAATGATTTCAAGTCAGTCTTCACCCCTTATTATATACTCAGAATATTATCCCCTTCTTCCACCAAATTTTCTCGCTTCGAACGTTCCTTTACCCGATTTTCAAAACGTTGAGTAAAAAAAAGCAACAAAAACCGCGAATACTCTTTTTATAGCCGAGTCTGCGTCGTAAGGGAACGTTAGAAATAAAATTTGCATACACTACACAGAATTTCCTTGTGAATTTCATCTATACTGAATTCGCTGATGTGTTTCAAACGACTGTTTATGTTAGAATTACAAATAACGGGAATCTGCAAAGCGGTGAAAAAATGAACGAACCGAAAGGTTCAAAAATTCATTCACGAGGAACAGAGAATTATTTAAATTCGTTGGAAAGTTGTAATTCTATTTTAAACTGTTGGCAAGCGATCGAGAGGTACGAGTAGTATCGAGCAGCAGGTGGGCAGTCTCGGCTTGAACGTTTAAGAACGTTCGACGCGGGACGGGTGAAATGTTTCTTTTTCACGGTCGGGAATATCTGTTTCGGTGGCGTGTTGGCAGGTAATTCGTCCCGCGCGACGGATGGATCGATCTCCTCGTGGCCCTTCGTTGGTCCGCGAGACGAGCAAAAGAAAACTCCCCGGAAACTAGCGAACGAAGCGAGAGAAAGAGAGAAAGAAGGAGAGAGAATACGTTTTTCCGTTCGGTCTGGCGCATCCGCGACGACGGATGATAAATCGTCGTTCTTCTTGGGCGTGCACTCGTGCGGACGAGTATCTTTAATGTCTCGCGAAGCTCCTTTCACGGAGCCTGGAACACTAACCACGAAGAGACTACGTCAACACGACGATCCTCCTGGAGAATGGAAGAATAAAAAAAAAAAAAAAGAAAAACAGGGGGAGAAGTTAGTCAACCAGAGTGGCATTGAGACTTCGTAACAACGAGCATAACTTCGAAATTGTGGGACGAGCGTTCTCTCTCCTCCGGTACGCTTGGATTATTTTTCTGTAGCGAAGATTTCGTGAATACAAGTTCCTTCGTTATAGGAGAAGAATACTTCCTTCGGGAACGTCTAATGGGAAATTTCGAGGAACGTGTGGAAAAATTTTGTAGGATGTCTTTTTCTTTTTTTTCTTTTCAAAAAGAATGGGAAGAATGGAATATTTCGCGAAGTATCGAGTTTTGTTCGCAGAATTAGTGGAACAGTCAATTTATGGAGAAGTGCAAGTGCATCGATGCATTTACGAGAAAAATCGTAACGTAGATTAATAGAGTTTGTTAAACAGTGCAGTGTATTTTCTTTGTGATTCTGTTTTTAATTTTAAACAAAGCTATACTCTGACTCCGTTGGTAGAATCATCCTGTGTAATAAGTAATAGAACGTCGAGACGTCGACAAGATTATCTGCTTTATCTTCTGTCACGAAACTCGTTCAGTTTTCTGAATGAGAAAAGTAATCTACTAAGAGTATATACAGGGTGAGTCTTTTAACATGGCGACTTTAAGTTATTCGTTGTACGGAAAAATGTTTCAAACAAAAGTTGCATAGTATCTAGGGATATATACAGTGATCTAATCTGTTTTTTATTATCTTACTTTTTTATGGAAATATTAGGGTCACCTAGGAACGTCTAATATTTATTCTCGAATTCGGTTAAATTATCAACTTTTGCGTATATACTATATATTATATATATATTTTTTAGTACGAATTTCTTATATTTAACCAGTTAACTGTGGCGATTTTTTTGCAAAGCGTGCACCAGTGTGTCTACTCAAATTATTTATAATTTTTATTTGCTTGTTTCATTTCGTCTTGCCCTCTAAACATTTTAAACATATTAAAATTTACGAATATAATTTAGTTTTCGCCAAAATTACAATTTAAATATCAAATTGTAAGAAAATTTTATACATAACGGATATAGTCGTCATGACACAAAATTCTGCCACATCTCCATGACGGATATAGTCGTCAAACACACTTAACTGGTTAAAAGAAATTCTTATTTCAGTTATTCATATGAAAATTGTTGAAGAAATATTTCTGTGTACCAAGAGAACGTATTGACTTTTCCTCTTTATACAGTTATAAATGCGAGAGTGATTAGATGTTTCATGTGGTTGGCTGAGGGATGGTTAAGAAGTTTGACGAGAAGTTCTTAAAAGTCTCCTAATTGGTGCACGGATTCCAGGGTCTCGATGTCTGGGCTACGTTGCTGCAGTAAATAATAATCTTCGCTTATGTTTACGGCTGTGATATACGGCCGCGTAATGCGTAAAACTCGGGAAACTTTCCGCCGTGGCTCGACGTGTCGGAAGTTTTTTAATATCACACCAGTTGCAATAAACAGAGGAAGGGTGGATTTTGTAGTTCAACTAGAAATGAAATTATAAAACCGATAATACTGGCTACGCTTTCATTTTACGAATCAAAGTTGTAATATCGAAGGATTCGTGTACTACCAGTTTTTCCTTACTTTAATGAAAAATTAATTTTTCATAAAATTAAATTTATCATAGTGAGATAAATTAGGACTATTTGATCAAATGAGCAATTTTGCAATTGCAAAAGTAACAGAATGATAGAAATGACGTTAATTTTGTCAGATCTCACTAGATTAATTCAGGTTAGGTCAGAGATTATGAATATTAATCATAATTACAAAATACATTTTGATCAGATAAATTACTTTCTCTAAAGATTAATCCTTTAGCTACTATGAACAACTGTAGTCGACGAAACGATTTTAGTATAATATTATGATTGTTTTATTATCACAAGATGCGTATTCTTAAATCTTATAACCACATTCTCCTCTTAGATATTTTTTTTTAAATGTTAATAGTTAATATACCCTGTATAAATGGAAAAAAGTATAACTAGCATAGACTGCATGGTGCAATCATATTACGCGATTGATTTTTTGACAGAGACGATCGTAGCGAAAGATTTAAAGTAAGATTTCGTATCTCTAAGATATAATTTCCTTTCATTGCTCTCTCTTCACAAAATTTATTATAAAATTTGTGATCAATGGTAGTTTTTCGAAAGAAGAACGAAACTATGCAATTTCCTCCATCTAATTTTACCTCAGCTATAGCAAGTTCAAACCTCATTGCTGGAATTCGAATATATTTTCGGCGTGGTTCCAGTAATCGGCCAGATAAGCCGTCCCGAATCCGAACTTGTAACCGCGGCCATCGATTCTCCCCTGTAATCGTATATTCCGCGAAACGCGACGAAATCACCGCATCGAATGCTGCGTGTACCGATTGTTGAAACCGCCTGTCTGGAATTCGAACCCTTTCGCTAAAATCGAAAATACTCGGGGTGAAGGGGAGGCAGCTAGAAGGGACAGATCGGTTGTGCGGGACGCGTTTCGATTCATTTTCTTCCTCGATTTCCGGTCAATTATCGTCGCGCGACACGCGTCGACATAGCAGCCGTTGCGAATTGGATTTTCAAAGCGGTTGTACGATCGACGATCCCTGCGTCACGCTTCTCTTCACTTCTTTCTCAGTCTCTCTTCCTAGCTCTCTCTCTCTCCGCCCCCCAGCTCTCTCACTCTTCAGCTCTCTCATTTTCCAGCTCTCTCATTCTCCAGCTCTCTTGCTTTCGAGCGCTCTCTTTCTCTCTAGCTCTCTCTTTCTCTCCAACTCTCTCTCTCCAGCTCTGTCTTTCTCTCCAGCTCTCTCTCTCCAGCACTCTCTTCCTCTCCAGCTCTCTCTCTTCAGCTCTCTCTCTCTCTCCAGCTCTCTCATTCTCTCCAGCTCTCCCTTTCTCTCTAGCTCTCTCTCTCCCTCCCCCTCTCGACGAGAGCATCGACGAGATCGTTCGACCATTTGTTATCACCGGATCTAATTGCCGGGCCAAAATGACGACGCGGCCAGAAATTATGCGGGTACATCCGACGAGCGAGATTGCCGGATTCCACGCGACGCAACCTGATAAAACTAGCCTGGCTCGGGTTTTAGGGACGCTTCGCGGGCTCGTTTTAAATAGCTGATGGTTTGGGGTGCACGATGGCCCTTCGCATACGTTCATTTCCACGTTTGCTACGAACAGGGCTAACAGAGGGAGGGAATTTGCGGCTGTTCGAAGGTTTATCGTGTCCCGTGTATCAGTTCGAATTGTAGTTTTCCCTTTTCTTTTTTTTTCGTAGGTTGAAATTGAACTTTTTTCCCGCGACCGCCATTTTTTTCTCGTGGCGATGGATATAATTGTTTAATTGGGAACAGAGTTTGTAGAGGTTTTTGAGTTTCTTTCTTTCTTTTTTTTTTTTTGGGATGTGCATTTTTGGAACGTGAAATTTTATTTTGATTTTTACGTGTTATATATGTGTGTAGATGGTAGTTTGCTGGCGTGACACTTTGCGTGATAGATGGATTTTGCAGCGAGCAGTGTGACGTCGAGGATAGAAATAGCGTTGTAAAGAGATATTGTCAGAACTGGTTGAAGTTAATTATATAGATGTGCGAATTTATAGGTCAACTTCACCACTCGCCTGATGTTTCTACCATTCATCTATTAATATTCTCGCATTCTTTCGACGCAGTAGGTCGATGTATTAAAGTGATTTAAATATCGATACGAGAAAATTTGATCGCATATAAAATTCCAGCTAACAAATTTTACAAACTATTCATCTTAGCAAAAATTCATCTCATTCAAGTAGTAAACGCTACAAGTTCCAAAATTAGAAAGAAGAAAAGCAACACATTTTTCGCTTGCACTGAAAATTTCAACTTCTCGCCTCTTTATCATTCCAATCTCTCGCTTTTGAATTAAATGAAAATTTCTCCCAATCACAAACGATCTGAACTGAAACGTTGAAATTCTAAACTGGCGGAACTTCTTCCCTATGTACAGCCGCAATCGTGGTTTACCTGCATACGGAATATCCCCGTCAACAATACGGTCGGTGAACGGTTCGTTTGTCCATCGAGATGCAGGACTGAAACGGCCTACGGGCCGTGGCCAGAGTAGCCTGGTCGACGTTCGAGTAAACGTGACCTCAAAATCAGCATGCAAATTCGCCGAATAATTATTCCGTGTGACCGTCTCGCCAGAGGGTGCCGCGAATCCGCCTGATTTAGGGTCGGTTCACTTCGTGTATTGGTGCGTACTCCTCCCGACTAGTGTACACTAGAGAAACAGATGCTTGAAACGGAACACGCGTCCACCAACGTTGTTTCCTTGGTTCTCGAGATCATTGCAAACTCCCGTGGACTCTCGAAGAGGCGTTCGGTAGATACCACGAAGATGTACTCCAGGGAGACATTTAGCGTGGTGAAATATGGCTGTCGACGTAACTGGAGGAGGAGGAGCTGCGGCCGCTGTCCGCAAATACGTACATGCTCTTGCGGATTAGCGGTGGACACGTTGCTTGGTAAATAAAGGCTGCTTCTGCCTAGTCCTCGGGATTCTCCTTTTAGAAAGAGAGAGATTCGCGATTTACATTCGAGGGATTTCGTGATCTTTAATGTGGTGTTTCGTGGGTTGAATCGGGTTTGCTTTTACGGGGGAATTGCGAGATTTAATACGGAGCTCTTTGTGTTTGGTGAAAACGTTAGGGGATAAGAGAAAGGAAAATGTTTGATAGTTGGGACATTAGGGGAACTTGTGTATGTTTGTATTTGTTAATTATATACGAATGGACGATTGTGTGGAAGACTATTCCTGGGTCTATTTGGACCCGATTCAGCTCTCTTTCGATGCAGGTTTCAGACGACTCTTTCTTTCTCTGTTTATCATTTTCTCTCAGCAGAGTATTTTTATTAAAAATATTCTAAACTAGAGTATTGTTATTTTAATAAAAGAAGACACCAGTTTCGAGATAGATCAGTTTTCTTATCCACGATTCATACTTCAGCTTCAGGTTCTAAATAGGCAGCTCTTACACATTCACACTTTTTTCCTTAAAATTTTCTTAGCCTTAGATTTCTCTTCATTTATGAGAAGAAAAATTACAATTTAAAATTACAATTTACTATTTTACATTTTTAAAAACCTTACGCGGGATTAATTATTATAAAATAATTAACTGGTAATAGTATAATAACACAACAATGGAACAGTGTAATAATAAAGTGAAACGTATAAAGTAAAAATAAATGGATGTTTAAATTTTGAGTCACGTGGGTTCCTAAAGGGTTAAAACCTAAATAAACATAATTATTTTTAACAATTGTTCGCCAATGGCTTCTTAGCCTGTGCTACAACCAAGTTTACGATTCTAAAATATTTTTATTTCTTTTATAAAGATATTTCTAACTTTTCATAGTACAGTCATAATAGTTGATAAATTTTTTTGCTTCGAAAAGTATTCAAATTCCACTTCGTTAGACGTTTGACCAAAATCAAGTATCTACTAAGAGATAGCACATCTCAATCAGTAAGACGAGCAAATTCAATCAGTTGCATCCAATCAACGGACAATCATAATCAAACCAATAACATCAAGCACAACGAAATTGTCATTCTCGTTACATTAACGTCAATCAGGAAGTACATTAACAAATCCTGTACTATACAGTTGCAAGTACGATCTCGCAAATACTATTCCGTAACATTCAACATTTAAAATTTGCAACCAAAATTTACATGATAATTCTATCAGAAGGTAAGAGATTTTTCGTTTCAGAATGTCAAAAGAGAAAAGAAAATTGGTCGTTTATGTCAGAAAAATTGAAATCCTCGTAGACAGATGACAGGAACTTTTTTCTTCATTACGAGGCCTATCAAACGTGTCCCGGATTTATCATGTCGCGCTCGTGCATATCGCGATATACGGTGCCATAATAGCTCACGCAAAATGTGGATTTACCGATCCGTTCGTACGGTAAACAACGGTGAACGCTTGGAGGCTCGCCAGACCGTGTTTAATTAATCGGCAGTCCATTAGCGGCTAAAGCGGTCACTGTATTTTCCTTTTGTCCGCGGTGACGATAAAATCTTGTTCGACGAGAAGTAGCGTCGACGGTGGTCGACAGATTCAACGTCGACGATCGACGATCTGTTCGATTCTATAGTAAAACGTTTTCCATACGAACGACGGATTTCTTTCCTTTCGTAACAACCAAGTACGGATGATTTAGGTACTCGTAAGCCGCGAGTTCTACTTCACGGCTAACTCTCAGCTAATGATGACGTTTCAAACGTTGCGAAAGGGTAGAAAAGAGATTTGTGGTACAAAGTGAAAGAGAGAAAGTGACAGAGGTAAAGAGGAAGAGGAGAAAGATCTCAGTGAGGAAGACATCATCCTCTCTCTTCACTCTTGTCAGCCTCTAAGAGCGAATATATGCCCGGAAGGGTGAGAATGGAACGGGCCACTGGGAAACGTTAGAAATATGTGAAGGTAAATCCCTGTTTATGAGGGTGATAAGGGTCGTCATTAGAGAGATCACAAAGGGGGATGCTTTCTGCGCTTTCTGACGGAAGTTACTTTAGCCCGAGCAATATTCCCTGTACAGGTCCTCTCTTGGTACATGGTCAGATAATTACGCGCGTGAAAGGGTCGTTGTTGGATGTCGAGAAGAGTTCCAATATTAAAAGTCTTCAATGAATAAAGGAGGGAGGAGATAGTAGATTTCAGGAACGGGGTGACTCTGTCTGAATTTTACTCGCCAGAAAATAAGGCACTTTCAGAATCCTTTTTTTTCAACGAAATTGGTCAGAGATAATTTAACGATAGCGTTTGAGTCTACTCGAGAAGACTGACTATGTTTTCGAACGTTTGTACTGTAGAATGTCTAAGTGTTTACCGAGCGAATGGATACAATACTTCTCTTTGATAGCGTTACTAGGTTGTTATTCGAATGAATTCTAATGTTTCTCTTTTATAATTCGCGTACAAGACGCGAGACCTTAGTAACAACATGTCTGACAAGGTGCAGACTCAATCTACTGTTTGCAGTAGTATACATTGAGCATCATGTGTGGACACAAATATTCCACGTGTCTAAACCAACTATAATTCGTATCACAGTAGCAAGAATAATTGAACTACTCGTTACTCACGATTTCCATGAACAAACTCTTTTCATCCTCGACTTTTCTCCTCTGTCCCTCTGCACACCTCGTCGATCTGATTTTTAGAGCGTCGTTGATTCTCCCTCAGAGGGTAAATAATTCGTGGCAACGTCCCGTAGAGTAATTCACTCAGGCGGAATTTCTTTCTTAATCTTTCCACCGGCCATTCTACAGGGTGACAAACGACGATCGTACCTTTTTGCTCTCCTTCTCTCTATATATATACACCACCTGGTGTTTCAGCCAGAAACCCGCGTCCCGAAACCCGTGCTATGCTTGCGGACGTGCACAGAGCTTAGCTGTAAATTTATTTTCCAGCGGGCAACCGGAAGTCCCGGCGCTACTACTACTCGAGAGAAGCCCCTCCAGGCCAGCCGGACACTTGAGCTTTCATTGTTTACGGCAGCCGTGAGGGTTGGTCTGGGGGGATGCAGTTTTCCCAAGAAGAGGTTAGTCTGACCGCTTCCATTTCTCGGCACACGCTCGAAGCTCGACCCCGTTTCTCCTTTACTTTTCACCTCGTCCTTCAGTCAGCCTGACCGTATCAAACCCGACGCGAAAGCTCTACGTCGAGTTTCAACTATTTCACTCTATTCCTCTGATCTCACGGTTCGTTCGTGTTGTCTAAGAAAATGTGGCAACTGGGGAAAAAGGGAAGAAGACTCACGAGGAAACGAGTGATATAAATGACTCGACTTTCGCGTCGCTTAATCATCGAAACGTATCTCCTTGCGTGTGTATCCTTTACGGACCAAGCCTTTTTTGAAATCTACTCGTATGGTACTCGTAACCGTATATTATAAAGGGGAGTAGCTTTCATCTTAGATATTAATCAAGAAAAAAGTTGCTTCGAAAGCTTTCTGTTTTAATAACACGGAGATGCATTTGCTTCTTCTTTCTTCTTCTTCTTCTTCTTCTTCTTCTTCTTCTTTTTCTTTTTTCTTGTTGCTGTGCTGCTTAGGTAGTTTCTTAAATGAAATGTTTGGTGCGCTTGCATTAGCGTTTTAATAGTGACATCAGCGTCACGTACTGGGTTACTTTACGTCGCCGTTTCTCGCTACGAGGTATTTAAATATTTCTGTAATTCCTACGTGAAAATTATATTTCGTTAAATTTTATTACGTGTAATTTAAGGAAATTTTATTTAATTTAAAGAATAGGGGATTCGTTTGCTTCTTTTTAACAGTTTAAGTCATTTACTGGTATCGTTCTCGTTATAAGAGCAGAGAATTATTGTCTCATTGTTAGAGTGTTAAAAAATAATACTACAAAATATTTTTCAAATATCAGGAGGTATATTTTCTTCGATTGATCATTTATCCTTTCTCATATCTACTAATAATCTACTACTTTGAAGCATTTGTTTTAAAAATGTCAATGAAATATAATCAGGAGTTTGAAAATTTGTATGAAAATTCATACTTTTGAGTATACTTTTCCATATTACATGCACTCTGTGCAATTTTTCGTTAGATTTCCTACAAGTGCATAAAATCTGCAATTTAATAATTTAAAAAGCTAGAGAAAAATAAATAAAATAGAAATTAATTTCTAGGTTCAAAAAGAGCGTTGATACACTCAAAAGTCTACTAAAATGTTTTTTAACACAAGTATTAAATGATCTCAAATTAAGAAATCATTTTATATTCACGAAACACGAAAGAAATTAATTAAAACGAAATTATTACACCAAGAAGCAACGAAAAAGAGACCGAACAAAGGTCTCTTCTAACGTAAAAGCTTTATATATCAATATTCTCAGAGAAAAAAAGGAATATTTTAGCGTTTTATCACTCCTAGCACGCCAGAGGCCTCCACAAGGGTCGCGACGAACGAATATTCTTGTTCTTTAGCTGGCGGTCGTTCGTGAATATTTGACCGAGGCCGCAGCACCGGGATCAATCTACTTATTCTTCAAATATTCAACAGCCTTATGGAGGTAGGCTTTATTTAATGCTTTCCTATGCACGTGCCGCCTCCAAAGGATCCCGTAATTCCGTCAGGCTTAAAAAGAAAATATCGGCCTGCGTGTTCTCCACGACGACGACGACGACGACGATAGCCTGAGGCGTCGCCACTGCAGAATTTCATACGTCCACTTTATATCGTGGGATGTATCTCGTTCTCTCGTCTCAATCCCGTCCCTTTATTCTGGGACACAAGAAAAATATATTCTTAACGAATCCTTACTAGTCTCACCTCTTAGCGTCAACTCTTCTTTTCTACAGATGTTTCTCGTGAAAATCGTTGTGAAAAATCGACATCCACTGTTCACTAGAACCACTGGCCTGTGTATACTATTTTCTCACCTTCGTTGAACGTTTTATTAAATTTTTTATGCGACTGTACTAATCGATATTAACGATGGAAAATGTAATTATTTACACTGCACGCGTTTCGCGACCGCGCATTTCCTTCAGCCTTTAACGTCGAAAATCGGCCGATATTTTTGTACGTTCAAACACGGTACTTACTGAAACACTCGGTGAAAATAAATATTATATTTCCATCGTGGCATCCGTACGCGAGACGCGGTATTTGCCGATGCTTATTCGCTTCCATCGAACCATTCACAGAGAAAATTTGGCTTTTAATGTCTCTATGAGGCGACTGTTATATGTTGGTAAAAAGAAAAAAAAAAAATATCGTCTGTATTTTGAATAACTTTTGTCTGACAGTAGTTGTCGATAGAGATCTTCTTTTGGTTCTTATCGTTCGTTGTCACATCGTGTAATTGAAAGATAAATATTTTCACGTACGCGTTAAAGTCTCCGACTGCACGCATATAGAACATCTACCTTTTTCGAAATAACTTATGCGTGACGAATATTCTACTGAAAATTCATAGTCTGATAAAATAATCCACGTACAATCAAGATGAGAATTAATCTTTCATTTTTTTCTTACTATTTCTGTACGGATATACAGGTTTGGTTGAGCTTTTTACAGCTTGGATAACGTATTCAATAAAAATAAGTCGAGATTGAAGGTAAATTTAGAGTTAAAATACAAATTTATTTATTTTTATATATACATCAATCATCCTCGTAAAGATTCAGAAATAAAAGTTTATCCTTATCCAGAGGACAATACTGACCCCATTTCTATACCTATAGCGTTTTTATATTTAGTTTACATTTATACATTAGCTTTTTATATTTACAATTGTATCTGTAAAAACTCTACTTTTTCTAATTCTAAACAAAAAAAAGAAATATACTGAGAGAAGATTTAGAGAGATTCTATCGACACTTTATGAAAGATCAGCAACGAATAGAAAAGAAAAGAGAGGGAGGATTGCACAGTGGAATCTGTGTTACTTCTATTTAGAAAAGTGCTAATGACAGCTTTCAGAAGAGGCGTTGTGACCTATGGATACCGAGAAGGTGAACAATCCGTCGATCTGCGGACACGATTGCTCAGATAATCGAATTGTTTAGCACAGCATTCGGTAATACTCGAGGCGGACAATCGGGATGGTAGGGTTCGCGCGTAGCAGAAAGCCTCAGCTCCCAACCTATTCGAACGTGCCCGCTTTGTTCGCGTGCCAATTGCAGCCGTTAATTGGCTATAGCCAATAAAGCGTTGATTAGCAGCCGACCAGATATATCCGGGAGATCTAGCTATCTGTGTCGTGGCTGTGCTTGTAGTTGCGTGTTGGCTTAACGCTTCATCAAAATGGCGCCAAGTTTATCGATTGCCACGCGCAGCGTCTATGTCCCGTTTAAGTTTGCTACACATGTTTAATTTTCGAGCTATTTAGAGGACCTTCCGTTCGATCCCATGACATTTCTCACCTGTTCTACATGTGTATCGGGACATTGTGATTTTCGATGGAAAATCGATGTTACTAGGGAAGCTTCCTAGCTGAGTAATCCATTTAAAAGAAATAATAGTTGAAAATTATAGTATTCTACTTTGAGGTATTATAGTAATATATATTATACTATGAGGAATATGAATATTCTACTTTAACACTTTGAGGTTAAATTTTTCGCATCGCTGTTAAGTTGACGTCGACGAAAGTCACGCTGGTTCTACTGCCCGCTGCCGGCCATGTTTACGCAATCCTTCGTAGCATAATTAGTCGTCACAATATCATTATTAATAAAAAAAAAAGCATTGAGATCACTCGTAAGATTTTTTTATATTTCTTCATCGTTGGAAAACATTTTCAAGAGTATTTTATAACACAAAATATAAGCTTTCGATATACGAAGACAGCGAAAAATGGTATTAAATTATCAGAAAAACAGCTGCTTATAAGATCCTAAGAAAAACTGTCTGCTAAATTGAGAAGCGTAAACAATGGAAGTAATTGTTTCTCTAAAAATAGCATTAATATCATTTACACCTATTTTTTGGAGTTGCTTATCGAAAAGAAATAAACTGTTTTGAATAGAAATGAACTTTTCCATAGTACAATGAGCATCAGTGAAAGCTTTTCATTTTAGTTCTACTTACGCCTCTGTGATGCTTAAGAATTCTCGTTATGAACCCTGCAGCGAGTAATTTTCAATAAATCTGCAAATTTTTATCGATTAGAAGTCAAAGTTACATCGATGCGTTGCATGAAAGTTGGATAGGTGCCATTTATGCGTAGCAAAGTCCTCGAGGTATCGTTCATACGCGATTGCAATGTTTGTTGCGCTAACTTGATCCACCAGGCGGCTCGTTATAATCATTCTCGATGTAATCGTCGAGGTCTCGGAAGAAATTCCAATGCGTCGCGGCATTTGTGTGCAATTCGATGATTCGCATGCAGACGTGACGTGCATCGTTGATCGTTGTGTGTCGTGTTCGCTTAGAGCAACCCAGAGGCTAGCACAATGAACTCGGCCGTTTGCCAGTTATAATTGGTACGTGTGACTACTACCGGTAGTTAACAATGGCGTGTGACGATGAATGAATTCGCGGGGCTCGATGCAAAGACCTAAACCGACACGTGGAGTCGCGCGGAACCGTTGCCAAGAACGAGAGGAATGCCTGTCGCGCTGATTGACGTTCTAACTGGCGTTAGTTCGCTTCAGACTCTTTTTTCCCTGATTATCATTCGTGTGTCCAAACGTGAATGATTGCAATGAATTTTTAATCGATCTTCTTTTATCTCTCTGTAGATAATGCATTCTATTAGGTTGGCCAGAAAGTTCGTGCAGCTTTTAATAAAGAAATCTCTTTATTCAGTGATTTGTTGGTCAATGATGTGTTGTATATTGAGGATTATTTTCTATTAGACATTTTATTTGTTCGTTTTACAGCAAATGGAAAGCGATTCGACAGAATTCTAATCTTGCAGAGGTTTTCGAATTATACAAGTTCGAGTTACTGAGATTTTACTGTATTCTATATCGTCGATCCATTATTTGATTAATAATGTTATTATTATTATTAATATAAGTGTTGAGGAAAAATTTGTTGCGATTTCGTGCAATACGTTAACAAGCGATTTTGCTTTTCCCCCATTATTCCATTATTAATAAGGAATAAATTATCATCATTATTATGAGTAATAAATTATTACTAACAAGGAAGATGATGTTGTATGTGATTTAATTAATCATCGAATGGAATTTACAGAGGTTGTTCTAACCGTGGCGTTCGTAGTTTAATTAAGTTAATTACGTGTAAATTGGAGTTCAAGTATGTATGATGGAATATATATAATTTCATCCTTTTGCAAGGTGTCCTACCCATCTTTCTTTGAACATCAACCACGACAGAACTTGACCAGAGTAATCCTCAGGCATTCTGTGTTCCATACTTCACCAACTTGGTAACGGTGTACGAAAGGATAATTGTAGAATATGTTGGAGTACTACTGAAAAGACTACTTCGTATAATTAAAACTACCCTTTACAAGTCTTTGCCTGTTCATTTTCTTTTTTTCTCCGTTTAAAAATGTAGTACAATTTTTTTAAATTAGATCCTCGATTTTTCCGTGGAAACTGGTTAAACGAAGTTGCTTGTTAAAACGAAGAACACGATGGGCAAATTTTTACAAGCTGCGCTACATATTTTTACTGATATGTATATCGTATTGCACCTCAGCGAGAAAAGTGTCGCAAGTAAAAACAATTTTCAATTTTCATTCTTACACGTAGATGCGTTACCATCATGGAAAAGGCACGTGGGACGCAAAAATGGAGGGTTTCGATGATCATAAGACATTTTTTGGCGCTCGACGAGCAATTTTAAAAAGGCAATAGCTTTAAGAAACCATCTTAAAAAGGAAAACTCTAAAAAAAAAAAAGAAAATAGTAGATAAAGTCGAATTTTAACGATCATTAGGTTCAACATTTAGCTCAGATCTTCGAAAGCAAGCTCCGACTGACCCCATCGTCGCGCGTTATTGCGCCAGCTCTATATCTCAACGCGGTCTGGAATCGACGCGGAAAATATTTTCCTCGTGAGCGGTCCTCGCCACACGGCATTTCCCTCTCGCCGGCTTGGCGGACACGGCGTGTGCACATGCAGCAGCAGCAGCCAGCACTTCGCTCACGTTCCTTTTTCACTTAGCGCGCGGCGACACGAGAAAGGGCTTATGCCACGTTCACACGCGACACTCTTAGCTGTTACCTCTCTCTCACCTGCACCCACGATCTATTAATTTGCTCGAATTCCCCCGGTCCTTTGCCACCCTTCTCACTTTCTCTCCAGCCATCTCGTCTGTATAACAGCGCCATGGCTGCACCGTCTCGTGGATTTTAATTCCGTCCTCGTGCTTCGCTTGGAATTGATCAAAAGGACCTTTCCTTTTTATGATCCTTCTGTTGAAAATTGATAGAATTTTTTTTTTTTTGTTGGAGTGACTTAATATTGACTTTTTTTCCTGGAGGAGCTTAAGGGTTAGGTGGTGTGTTGAAAGATTGGATTTGAGAAAAGTGGAGAAGGAAGCGAGGGTTGATTAATTCCTAACTGGTGTGTAGAATTGCTTCCAGTGGAGATATTCGAATTTGTTGTCAGAGTTAAATGTAACATGGAAATATTTCTCGTACTGTTGCAGAGAAATTTGTTATTAAATCAAATTAGAGAGACGGTCGCAGTTTCTGGCGATTCTTCAATTCTGATTGGAAAGATATCTAAACTGAAGTGTAGTATGCATCGAAAATATGAAACAATTTCTTATAACGTTAACTTGGGACGTATTGTTTCGTCAGTCTCGAAAAAATTGACTTCGCAATACTTAACAGTTCTCATGAATTTTTTTAAAAGTTGGTACATCTAACGTTACAATTTTTATTGCAATTTATTTAGTGACGATTTAAACACACATATCAATGTTTCATATAGCTTCAATTAATTGTTTCTTGATTTCATCTCGTCCGCAATAAATGGATATTTTAATATCGAATCTCGTAGCTCATGCCTACTACGAGGAGTATAGAAAAAGAGTCGTACAAATTACTATACTTGAAATTTCAAACCTGAAAAAAGAAAATCGACTTTTTTCAAGCAGTCACAGAGAAATACTCTGTTAAATAACGTTCGAGAAGAATTCCTCTTGCATAAGGAATTATTTTCATTCTTCTATCACTTCTACTTTCCAACGACACTCTGTGTATCTTGGAAACAGAGCATAGTGCACTATCAGAAGACGGTGATTTGTACTACATACCGTCTCTAACTCGATTCCAAGATATAAGTACGTCCTCGAACGGAACTCCTTGGGAAAAGGTATTTCCCCTAAGCGAAAGAACGAACATCTAGATTTAAAGGTAGACAGACAGAGAGCAGATACTTTTCTTTCCGCGGCTCCATTCTATTCTTAATTGTTTTTCTTTATCTGTACGAATTTACAGTGCAATTTTCACCCAGCTCACTCGGATAATACAATTTTCTCCGGGATGCGACTTAAATTGTCCAGCCGCCGCGTTTCAACGATAAACCGTTCAACCGACACGATAGCTTTTAGTTTCGCGTGAACAAGTGGAACGAAAAGGTGAAGCTCTAGAGTCCAAGTAGAAGAAGGGGGGAGGGACAAGCTTCTTTCCTTGTCTCGAGATGAAAATGAGATCGTCTGAGAAACGAGGTCTGCTAAGACGACGTGTTTAATGGTTTTCATTAACGGAACAGAGACGGAGACAACAGAGAAAAGTGGCGGAGGAGGGATAAGGAGAGGAAAAAAAGAGGACAAAAATACAAACGCAGAGAGGAACACCCTTTTCTCGTGTGATGGTACTCTCTTTGCCACGTCTATCCCGCTTCGAACCTTCTGTCACCGTTCTTTTCATCGAAAACCAGGAACACGTTTCTTGCTTTTCACGTGAGTACGGTCATGAACGTGAACATTCGCCAGCACAAACGAAATCGTCGGCAACGTGCGAGTTTTTCCTGCTAAAGAAATACGTAATTGTTGAATTTGTTTGAAACATTTGTTATTTATACATGTACTTCGGAGATGTATGAATTTCTTCAGACAGAATGTTCAATTTCTCTCGATAAATCTGTGAACCTTTCAAGATTTTGCGACGTCGTGACGTTTCAAGAATACTTCGTAGATTTATAATACGTATTCGAGATTGAATTCTTGAAATTTGTCACTGTTCAATATTCAAGGTACATTTTCATTCGAAAAGTTCTCTGCCTTCAAGTACAGGAGTAAGCGTATTTTCAACTCACTAGAAAGATAAATGAAAAATCTCTTGCTCGTTAACACCGTTACAAATGGCCTTTTATTAATTCCCCCGAGCATTACCGCTATAGTTCGATCCAATATCTCCAGACGTAGCCGCCATTGTTACGGCGAACGTGAATTGTAGTCGCGCGCGTCTGTCGATTGACATATCATGAATCGTCTGCTCGTACATCACTTAAACAATGTGAGTATTGTACGTGGAAACGTACGCGCGTACGTATTGTCGAGGTATCGTGTTCACGCGAACGAGAAAAATCGTTTCCGCGTATTAATCGTCGCGAATCGATCCGCGCGGGACCAGGCCGGCCAGTCGAGCAATTCCGCGAGGAATTGAAAAAACTAATACGGCCTCTGTATGATCTGGCTTTCAACCGGAAATTACGGGACATCAATGTCGACGTTCAGATCTCGTTGATTGTTTGCCTGATATTCTCCGCGATGGAGATGCAACATTGAACCATAGAAACGCGTGATCGATGAACTTTTCAATTAGTCGAGTATTTTATATCGACAATTATCACACGATGCATGTTCCGTTTATAATTTTCTTTCGAGATTATGCTTGTTTTACATGTTACTCTCGCTCGATATGAAGTTCTTCGTCGAACGAATCGTTCTCAACGCTTTCACTTCAACTGTGCTCTTTAACCTCTCTTTGTATTTCTTTTTTCTTTTCCTTCTGTTAACTATACTTCGTCGTACCATTAATCCGATACGATCTACGAGATTTCGTAACTTCTCGTTCCTCTCGCTCGTCTATTCCCCAACAAAATACCGAACTTGTACTCTAACGATGCAATTCGTGACACATTCCGATCTGTCTTCCTTCATTGTCGACTGGGACGAAGATTCATTTCGCAATATCTAATCTTGATTACTGCGATCTCTTTAACTGATGCGTTCTTCGGTCGTTGTATTATACTGGGTGTTCCATCTAGATATCTCCATTGTTTTCTAGATGTCTCTAATGTTACGAACGATTTTTGTAGCACAATTTAAGAGCTTTTCAAAGTATCGTGGGAGAATAATTTTTTTAGTAACGAATGTTTCTTTTAGTTTCTTTCAAAATACGATAAAATTAATAATTAAGGTTTTACTAGATCCTATGTGATGGTAGAGCCTTGTCTGCACGTATAGTTCTACACAATCAAATCTTGGAAAAAGTTTATCAACGTATATCTCGGAAACTATTTGTTGTGTTTTATGTTGTAAAAAAGAAATTTAATGCTAATTTTCATTGTTAACTACACTAGAAGTATATATTCATCCCCTAAAACCATGACTTTTTTTACACTCTGTACACGTTCAAATATAATTGTGTAAGTTCTGTGTGCTGTCAGAGTTATTTATTTCAATGAAGATTTTATTGAAGCGTCGCTTACGAAGGGAACTCCGGAACGTAACAATAATAGTTCTATTAGGTGTGGAAATAAATTCTTCTCGACTGGATCATAGACTGAATTAATAGAATGGCTAGAATAAACAAGCTGTCAGAAAAATGGCAGAAGTTCATCAAGAATAATAGAAATTATTTCGACAATTGATCCGTTGTCGTTCTTTTTAAATAAAACCTTGATTGTGTCCAAAAGTTGGAAAGAATTATTTAAAATTATCTAAAATAATTTCTATAGTTAATAATATATTCCAACTACTCGTTAGAGCGACAATTGAACTTTCATCAAAATAAGACATCTACTCAAACTGTTCGGTGTCGGTTCACAAACGATCGAAATAATTTCACGAAAGCGTGTTCACTCTCTATTGCGGTCTTGGCGATAAGTTTCTTGGAAGCGTTAGATCACCCATCCCCCTCGAAGATGCTCGAACGGTTATCGCTCGGCACCGTGGAAAGAAGAAATTGCAACGATGCTATTTGGAACGGTTTAAACCCTTTCGCAGCCGTCGCAACGAGTTTTCGCGACGATTAAGAGCGAAGTTTCCGGCCGTGGGGCAATTCCGTGCTAGGAGAAAAAACGAAAAGAATAATTTAGCGAAACGATTAAACTCCGGCCGAGCAACTTTTCGGCCACGACTTTCCTCCTTCTCCACCCACGTAGCACAGAGTGTAGCAGAGAAGTAGAGAGTTGGTTGGATACTGAGCAACGAGTAAGCTGAGACTTCCGTTTTAAACGATCCTTTCTTCTTTTTCTCTGTTCCAGGTAAGAGACGTATTGCCAACTTCCACGGTTGAACACTGAGAAACGCGGTGAGTGGAAATTTATAACGCGAAACTGTCTCTCTTTTTCGCGTTCTCCTTTATTCCGCCGCGTCTCTGTTATGGTCGTATGGATGTTCACTTTGCATGAAGATCTTTCATTCTGCAAGGAATTTTCGTTAATTTCGTAAGGGATGAAGATTAAAAGAGGTTTGTTTAACCCCTTGATATGCAAATAAAATGGAATTTAATGCGTCCGAAAAATACTATTCAATTTGGTTCAACTGAACAGTTATGTGCAAGCTTAGAAACAGAAAATTTTATTTTAAAATTTGCATTGCTATGTAACATTTAATCAGGATGGTATATAATGTTAATCCTCTGTAACCCAATTTTTCTGTGCTTATCAGAAAAAAAATTACAATTTTACATCTTGAATAATGTTGGAAAAGAATTGGTAATTAATATAAGGAAGTTGATTGGCAGTAGCGTAATAATACAACGATGCAATAGTAGAGCAATAAACAAATAAAATATAATGTATAAAATATGAATAAATGGATATGCAACTTTTAAGTCACACGGGCTTATAGAGGGTTAATGGAAAATAATTAAGTATTCCAACAGTATTTGTATCATTTTCATTCAAAATTTGGAATTTTTATTGTCCGCCAGATAGTTTTTGACGTCTCGGAGACGTCGAAGTCTACAATGACACATGAAATAGATGTATGTCAAGGGGTTAAGGAATTTGTTGCTTTTTTTTTGTGGAGGTAAGTAAGATTTGTAATTTGAAGTTTTTACCACGATCGTGCAAGCGTGGTTCCCTTGTTTTCCATTTTCTTTTTTTTTCTTTTTCGTCGACGGTGATCGACCATTGTTCGCGACATTAACAGAGGGGTTGAACGAGGCTAAGAGAGAGAAGAAAAAAATGAATAGCAACCGACGGGAGAAAAATGAAGGTGGAGAGGAGAAGTTACGTGGCACGGACACGTGAACCGTCATTAATTACCCGCTGGAGAATTAATTGAAGCGTGGCTTCGAGTGGCTACACTTCGTTCGGGAAATTCTGGAAAAATTAAACATTCTTGTGGCATAGGTCGTGTCGTTAACGTTTCACGTCCATATCTCCAATAAACGACCTGTTATATTTACAAACTGCAAGAAGAAATCTTATATTAACACATCACTCGACAATTAATCACTTTTTTTTTTTTAATCATATGAATAATTTAATAATTGAAGAGTACAGGATAAAACGAATGAATGTTACTTTCAGCAAAATAAACGTCGAAGATATGGAATTAATTAACGTTTTAATGTAACACAGACACTTATACTTTTCCCACACAATTATTAATATTCCCATTTCCTTTCTCCCGTTCGGTTATTGTTTAATCAGTTAACTGTGGAATTTAGTTTTAAAAATACACGTCAAACGCAGGACAATTATTATTACAAATTTTACGACAGAAAGTAAGGCAAAACGAGGTAGGATTACATTTTTATTCGATAAGGAATGAACAATTTATTATTGAAAAGTTTATCGTTGTTAAGAACTTAAAAGTTGTCGAAAAATGGTAAAATTCGTGAACAAGAAAAGTTAAAGAGAAAAGATAATTTTAAAAAATTCAGTTGATTTCAGTGTGGTATTTTTCAAAGCAAGGTACATTGGGGAAAACAATCAACCCAGTTTGTAGAAAGCAATACATTGTACGGGAAATCAAAGTTTTTTTTTTTATTATAAAATACATAACAGTTTCATTGGTAATATAAAGGAAACGTACCAACAAATAACATTTTTATTACTTTTTACTGAAATGTAGATTTCATATAGTAAATGGTAATTTTTTATTTTACGTGACGAGTATACACGTCAACCGCATCGAAATAAAGTTTTGGACTGACATGTATACACGTCGAACGCATTTAACTGGTTAAATAGAAATAACTTGGAACGGTCATCTTTTTCCTGATTTCCAAAAATATAAGTAAATTCTACAATAAAAAATACTTGTCCAAAAATATAAATCCTCGTCTACTGCCCTTTGTTTTTGTTTTTTTAATAATAAATATTGCATCGTTTCGTGGAAGAAAATAATGAGATTTACGTGCAGATCGTAGAATTCCGGAAAAGAGAATCTTGGTCACACAGCAAGCAGAAGAATCACGAGTCCTTTAACCCTTTCATTACTAAGATCTCGCAGATATGATGACATTCCATGATGTCATAGATACGATATTATAGGCGAGATATCTCTCATCGCAAGTGAAATGTCATCCTCAGAAAAAGAATATCATCCGACAAAACGGTGTGCAGTTTGTACAAACAACGTACCACGGGAGAAAACTAGATATTTTTATAAAAATTACACTTCCTCACTGTGTATTACACTGCGCTTTAAAGCGTTCCATAAATAAAAGTAAGAAAATAAAAATGAAAAAGAGAAAATTAATTTATAAGAAATATAAAGCCCTTTATTTGTTTATAAATTCCTTCCACGAAAGGTAAAATGTCTTACAAGTTGATCATTTACTTCAAATTTGCGTATGAAACACTTCGTGCCAATAGTAAAGATAAACGAAACATGTCGTCTGTAATATCGTATCTACAGCATCGTGAAAATCGAAATATCTGGTATTTTCTCTCTCTATCGCCAAATAAATCGCGGAAATTTCACCGTATCGCGTGATAAAGTCCCCACATCGGCAAACAAACGTTCTCGATGTTAATCAGAAATTCGTCGACCGTGAACGCGGGAGGAATGGCCGCTCCTCTTCCTCTACCCATTCTCTTTTGCTCGTCTCGTGGGTTTCGTCGCGACGCGAATATTTCCAAGGGATCGTTTCCTCGAGTTGGTCGCCTCTTTCTTCTATCTATCGCTCTTCTTTATCCCCGACGGTCTCTCTGCTTATTTCGCGTCGTCATTACTGCGAAATACCTCCGAAAAATCCACCCCTCTTCCACCACCGTCCTGGTATTACTTCTGTAAAGAAGCCTTTACCATGTATATACATGTATATTTATGTATATCTATACATACACATAGATATGTATATATATCTACAGAAATTCTCGTCGGTGTACGCGTACAAAAGGAAAAGTAGTCGAGCAATTTCCGCAATTACTTCCGCTTCCGCACAAACGCCCCCTTTCTTCCGTCTACGTTGACGTTCGTCGCTTTTGGAGCTTCGTCCTCCGTTGGTATCTTCTTCTTCTTCTTCTTTTTTTTTCCGTTTTTATTCTTATTCCACTGCCTATCCCACGATGGTGAATTCGAGACACCAACAGACTCCAATTGGACGAGCGACATCGTGGAAATACGCTAATAGCTCTCGTCGTCGTTGGTTTCCGTCGTGAATAATCCACTGATCGGTGTTTCGGATTCTGTCGCGGTTGATTTTCGCTGAGTTCAGCCGTTATTTCGATACACCGGTACCACCACAACGATAGTTATCAGCGTGGGGGAAAAAAAATAGAGTATCAAAGGTTTCTTCGAATACTCTTCGAGAAGGAAAACAAGCGTGGAACAAGAACGATATATGTGCTTTAGGGAGTAAACAGCGGTTTGTAAAAGGGGAAACAAAGGGATAGCATCTACAAATTGATCTTCTTTGTTCCACGTCTGCTTTAAACTACCCCTTGTGTAACATGAAACGGAAAATAAACGGGAAAGCAAGAAGAACGAAAAGAGAGGTATTCTTATTCCAGCATTTGATTCTGGTAACATTTTACGAAAGCTTTTAAACTACTTTGGGATCGATTTATTGTTGTTGATCTTCAGGTTGTATATAGTTAACACATTATTTACCGGTTGGGAGTCGAACGATACGGAAATTAATTCTTCAAGTTGTATACAGTTAACACATTATTTACTAGTAGTGAATTGAACGATATAGAAATAAAACAAGGATTCACACCTTATTTGAAGGCTTCTTCTTACATTTTTCGTATGTAGAATCGCCGGAATCGTCGTTTTTGTGCGATTTTAAGCGAAAAAACGTATTTTTACGGGTTTTTGGGGCTTTTATTACCGTTTTAAGTACACAGAATCGCAGAAAACGTTATTTTCGTGTGATTGCAAGGAAAAACAAGAGTTTTCACATTGTTCGAAGATATCTTACGTTCTTAGTATGTAGAATCGCCGCAATCGTCGTTGTCGCGCGATTGTAAACGAAAGCAAAGGTTCACATGTCATTTTAAAGGTTTCTTCTCACGTTTTTCGTATGTAGAATCGCCGGAATCGTCGTTTTCGAGCGATTTTAAGCGAAAAAACGTATTTTCCTGAGGTTTTAGGGCTTTTCCTACTGTTTTAAATACACCGAATCGCAGAAAATGTCGTTTTCATGTGATTGCAAGCAAAAACCGGGGTTCACACGTCATTTGAAGACTTCCTCTGATGTTCCCAGTATGAAAAAAATATATATATAAAATTAGAATAATTTCATATAATTTCATTCAAGTTTCATTAATATTAAAATAAAATATATCCATAAAATTTATAAACTTAAATAAATTTATAAACAATTCACCATTTGTGCTTCTCAAAAGAAGACTTTCGGTTTTCCGAATGTTCGCTAGCAAAAGTGCAGCGATCTATTTTATAAAAAATGCTCAGAGTGCAAAGAATTAATTATTTTTCTACCACTACGTCTAACAGATTTAAAAAAGAAAAACAGAATGTATTAGAAACAATGTATTAACGTCAGATTTATATTTTTCTGACGTGGAAACTTCGGTAACCCGACAATTTCGATTTTTTTTTTTAAAGCTTTCCAAGTTTCTGCAGGTTTCACAGAATTTCTCTTTCCCTACTTTTTGGTTCTTCGGGGTGGAAACACTTCTTAAAGGTTAACTTGTGTTTTCCTATTTTCCCGTGTACCTTGAAAGCTACAGCAAATACGAGAAAATTTAACAAAATTTTATGCTCTACGAAACTGTGAAATGGAGCGATTAAAAAATTTGCTATTCAATTAAAAAAGCATCTCTCTAACCATATTTATTTCAATCAATTATGATCTTTTTGTCGAAAAAAACGCGCAGAACTTATTTTACACTCTCGTTGTCCTACTTCGAACTGTTGTCTAAAATATAAAGTGCATTTCTCACTCTAAAGAACTGAAAAGTAACAAAGAGAGAAACAAAAAATTGCCTGCTTCTGTCGAATTGTTCTACAAACCAGCAAAGTTTGAAAAACAAGAAAAGAAAAGGAAATAAAAGTAAGAAAATCGGAATTTTCAGAATACCGATGTTCCTTTGAGAGTTAATTTTAGGACCACTGATCCGAAATAGGTCAATGGCTACGAGTGGCGTGTGCATTCGCGATAAAATCGTTTGAAAATCGCACGAGACCCGGTAATGCGAAACGTGAAACAAATTTCGAAAGTGCGCGTGCCAGGTTCGAGAGGCACGTTACACGCGTTTCCACTGATCGGGAACGTATTAAAGTGATAAATAAATTTTCCCCTCCGTGTTGTTGATAATTTCTATCGTGTTTCACATCGTAACTCCGTTTCTAAACGCTTTGATCGCGTTACGGGCATCGAATCTCCCTAATGATCGCTTGATTTTTACTTTATCGAGCCTGATTACCGGTAACTTGCGTGAAATCATCCTCGTAAAATCGCGCCCCCGTGGAAAATCAGATCCCGCGCGATTCAGCCCGATTATAACGTGGGAAAATGCAAATTATACGAGCATCGATACTCTGCATGTTTCTTCATCCTTGACGATCATGTTTCTTCGATGAAAGAATTTTTAATCCCTTTATTTGTAGGAATAAGTTGATTTATCTCCTCGTGAATTTATTACAATTTTTTTCAGAATAAAATGTCTGATAATTTCTATAAAATAACGAGCGAAAAGTAAGTTTGGATAACAACGATAGAATTTTATGATAAAACGGTCGACGAATATCATTTATTTAGAGTATTATTTAAGCCTAGATAATTTTGGTAAACTTTTGTGCTAAAATAGTCACCAATGAGTTTCGTTTATTTAGAGTATTATTCAGAAGTCAGTGATATTAAATAATACTTTAAATATTATTTAAATATATCTATCTTTCTTGTTTTATGAAAAAATGTAATGTAATTTTTATTTTTATTTTATTAATTTTTCATTTAATTCTTGTTACGTTCGTTTCCTGTTTTTTCATTTCATTCAAATACACGTTATACTGTTTAACAGAGCTGTTTATTTTTATAACGAAATCTGTAATTCGTTCCTCTAATTTCTGACGTATAATAGTTAGATAATAGTTAAGATATACATCAAAAATAAGTTCTCATAATTCTAATTCTAATTTTAGTTTCAAGACTCGGAGAAGTATTAATTAGGAATTATACGTTTCCATTTAACGATATTATTCAACTGACCAATCTCTATCATTAAGAAATATCACGCCTGACGAAAAGTTTTCGATAAAAATATTTGTATCTTGGAACTGTAAAATGTTATTATGTATTTCTAGAACAGGTAGAAAAATATGGCTGTCTTAGTTTGAAAAGGGTAATTTTATTAAGAAAAAGAAGAGAGGGGAAAAGAAAGTATCTATTTGTCCGATAAAAATCTTGGATAAATGAACTAATCAACTTAACATAAATTTATAAAGAATAAACATTTTACTTCGCTTCTATTTATGCGTGAAACTGCTTTGATGCGTTGAGTCATTCTGTTTTCTCCTCATTTGTGAAAATATGTGCTAAATTAAGCCAACTTAACATTGCCATTGGTTTCAAGAGCGTGCTATAACATTCTACAGTTATAAAATACAATTATTAGTAACATAGTCGTTGAAAAAAATGGTTGAAACAGGCGAGGTAAAATAACCTGGAATAAAGAACATTTTGAATAAATAGATTAGCAAGTACTAATCAGCGAGGATGTTAAATGTATTAAAGACAATTAGGTATTTAAAATGTTTAATCGAAATTCCAGCCACCATTAACGAATTCAATCGAGAGCCGTAGAATTATCAGTTCTCGTATTAAACCACCTCTGCCAGCCGCACTTGAAAATGGAAAACTTTAAATTATTCGCGACAGGAGAACACGCGACTGGCCATAATTCCGACTGGCCTCGTTTCATATTTCAATTCAAAGTTTATCACTTCTTAGAACAGTTCCCGCGGTTCAATCCTATAGAACACGCTTTCACTGTAGAGCATGAGAAGAGAGAGAGAAAAAGAGAGAGAGAGAGGGGATGGGGATTAAAACGAAGACATTTGAAATTCACGCAGCTCGTGACGGATTTTGCACGGATCTGTGGGTCTCCATCAGCTACTATCGTTCACGTTCGTGTTTCTACCTAATAACTGCTACCTCATAAATTGTTTAACGTTTAACCTATAACCCCATTCAATGGACCATAAACCTCCCCGCAACACTCGCCCGTCATCCCACCCTGGCAAATCGCCTCGCGTTTAACTCATGTTCGAGGAGAAATAAAAAGTGAACGTCGTTATGCGATAAGGGATCGTTATAGCTTGGGCGACGTCGGTTCACTGCTTTCCGGTGAAAAGAGAAAAAGGAAAAAGGAGCAAGACGTTGCTCGCTCACCGTAAATCGAGTATGTGTTTCCGGTGGAGGTTGAAATTCTCGCGTCGTCAGTTCGCTTCCGGCTCAATTGGAATTATTTTAAATACCATTCCTCTTATTACTTTTAATTTTTAACTTCTCTGCATCTTTATCTCTTCTTGGTGAAATATGTCATTTGTATATCTCGTGGAGAGAGAGAGAGAGAGAGAGAGAGAGAGCACTGAGAGTAAGAAAAATCTGAGAAAAAGCGCGTTGAGAGAGAGCGCTGAGAGTAATAGAAAGCTGAGAGTGAGAGAGAGGGCTGAGAGTGAGAGAGAGCTGAGAGTGAGAGAGAGCGCGCTGAGAGTAATAGAGAGCTGAGAGAGGGAGGTGAGAGAGAGAGCGCGCTGAGAGTAAAAGAGAGCTGAGAGAGTGCGCTGAGAGAGTGCACTGAGAGAGAGCGACCTGAGAGTAAGAGAGAGCTGAGAGTGAGAGAGAGCGGGCACTGGGAGTAATAGAGAGCCGAGAGAGAAAGAGCGCGCGCTAAGAGTAAGGAAAAGCTGAGAGAGCGCGCTGAGAGTAAGAGAGAGCTGAGAGAGAGCGCGATGAGAGTAAGAGAGCTGAGGAAGAGGGATCTGAGAGGGAGAGAGCTGAGAAGTAAATACAGAAGTAAAATCCTGCCTAATGGGATGAAGAAAAGTGTCATCCATTTGTGAACGACGAATCCCCTGCAGAAACATAGATTTAGATTATTACCCAGATTTAGATAATGTAGCGATCAATGTGATAAAAAGGGAGAAACAGGGAGAACTCGTGGAATAAACTGGTGTAGTTCATATTTTACTAATTAATAGAGAGAGAAGAATGACGGGACGTGGAGGAAATATAGGAACAATTGGCGGAGAAATTAGAGGGAAAATGAAGTAAAGAGAGAATTATACGGAAAGAGTTAAAATGGCGATAGATAATGGAGAGGGTGGGGGATAACTGTTTTATTCACTCGAAGTATTCGTAGTATTCTACAAACTAACCGGGAACGTTCGAGATCCGCAGAATGGACATTCTTAATTAAGGGGAGCCTCGTAATGTGGTTGTCTTGCGGATGAAATTTCGAAAGGTCCACGTGACCGATTTAAATTTAATTTCAGACGAAAATTCCAGCGTGCACCGTAGTAGTGAGCGTTCAAAGGACCGTGTTTACATTAAATTAGTGTGCTCTATCCCTCCTTTGAACATGACGGCGGTACGTGGCGCGTGCATGCACGCCTACCAACTCGGATTATTTATACACGGTTGAACGTATTTCAATATCGTTTGTATTCTTTGTCATGGAGAGGGAACGCCGATTTCCATTTGAAAAGCCGGAAAAGTGACTTTGATGAAATCTCGAAGGATGCAGCACGTATAAAAGGGGATTTGAATAATCCACCATTACCATCGCGCGTATCTTTCGACTCTCGAGGCGTTAAAAAATTGAAAAACACGCATGCCACGTTTCATGTATCAAATGAAACATTCTTAACGCACGCTTCTTGACACTCGATCGAATTCACTATCGCGATCACTGATTTTTTTTTTCCGAAACGATTCATTTTTTGTACTTGTTGAATCTGTAAGTTTATGCTTGCTTCATTTTCTCTTTTGTTGTTCCGATAGCTTTTCGATTAAATATTCCAACAGAAAAATAAAATGTCTTCTGTGTTTTGGTATCGTTAATGGGTCATGTTAATATAATTTTTAAATTAACGAAAATT
Source organism: Anthophora plumipes (assembly GCA_951804975.1). Classification (NCBI taxonomy): domain Eukaryota; kingdom Metazoa; phylum Arthropoda; class Insecta; order Hymenoptera; family Apidae; genus Anthophora; species Anthophora plumipes. The sequence goes on along the minus strand of OX638112.1, from coordinate 25,328,136 downwards.
AAATTAATGATCCTCGATACGTCCTATTCATAAATGTTCTTTTTATGTATCCCTTTCATAAATATGCCAACAAAATTGAAAATCTAACTAACAATTAGTAGAATCTTAAATGAACTATTTCGAGACATTTCATTATTATCGATTCTTAAATAAATACCTGTTCAGATCTACCAATAAAGAAATAACGTCTGTAAGAATAATACTTTGCAAAAATTGTAACTTTCGATATCGATAAAATTCATACTCGAATCGCGAACGATTTGAAGTTGCACGCGATCGCACAGTGTCATAAATATTTCTACAAAATAAAGAGATTATCGTCGTCATTATTTTGTCTTTCATTTTTCTGATAACGTCTCTTTCGCCCCACACTCCTCTCACACGTGAGCTGAACTTAAAATCATAAGTTACAATTCCCTCACGCGAAAATACATATTCTCAGTCATCCGCAATTTTCATAGGAACTCTGAATAAAATTCAACGATTCCATCGCTCTCGGTGCTCCACATCGTATCACCTGGAGCACAGTGTATGAATTTCACGGTATCATAGCCCCATTGACGCGATCGTCGTTTCTCCACCAACAAATATCAGACCACCTCGGTTGCATGATCCTTTCGGTGCACGCTTATCCTTTGGCAAGCAACAAACGGTCGTGTTATCGTGCATCGTATCTCGTTGGAAGAGCAAAAGCGGATGAGAGAGAGAAAGAGAGAGAGAGAGAGAGAGCTGAGAAAGAGAGGACTAAGAGAGAGAGAGCTGAGAAAGAGAGGACTAAGAGAGAGAGAGAGCTGAGAAAGAGAGGGCTAAGAGAGAGAGAGGGCTGAGAGAGAGAGAGCTAAAGAGAGAGAGAGCTGAGAAAGAGAGAGAGAGAGCTGAGAAAGAGAGTGCTAAGAGAGAGAGAGAGAGAGAGAGAGGCGGGGACTCTGTAAACGGGCAACGAGGAAGTAGCCTAAGGTAGGAAGGACCGAGGAGGGCGTGTCGCGAGGTGTTACTTACGTTATTTATGCGTCCCATGAGCATCGGCCAGTTTATAATCGAGCATGGTTACTCGACAGCCGTGATTACACATCGTTATCCTAGTTTACCCGGCGGAAATGACGAGCTCGAAACCGGTCCCGAGCGCCCGATAGGACCAGGAAACACGCTCCCAAAGATATTTCCGGTGAACGTCTGACGAAGGTTAGCTCACCTTCGACCTGATTTCCATCGCCTTACGCGCCGCCACCCTTTTCTATGTTTCTCGTTTAATCTGTTCCTTTGATTCCTCGGATTTCTGTTCCCTCTAATTTTCTACCTGAAGATATTCTTCTTTCTTCGGTACTTTCTTTTGATGAGCTAATTTGGAGACGAAAGAAATTTCTTTGCTTTTTCAATCGCTTATTTTATCTGCTGTTTTGAGACATGTATTTATCACGGTGTGTGTTAATCTCGGTTATTCGCGGCTATAATACAGTGTTAAGTAAAAGGAAATCGAGATATTGTGTTTGGTAAGCGTTGAAATTAAAGCTGAAGTTACAGTAAAAATATAAATTTAATAAATATATAGAATTATTGTTTTGCTGGGTGGTGACCATAATCTGTATCACGAAGCATGTTTGGAATTAATATAGGGGAGTGAATCTGAAAATTTTAATTCGAATATTTTTAATATTTTTATTATTGGACTGCAGATTTTTTTTATATTTATAGAAAATTTAGAATAATATGAAAAAATATACAGAGTATCCACATTGTAGTACTTTTCATAAAACCTGATAGGTAAAATAATTTTCTACCGAAATTCTACGTTTTTTAGTATATTCCTAAAAATATGAATTCACACAAAAATTCAATCTGTTTATTATTCAATTATTTAAGCAGTTTTCTTAATAACTTTACGTACATATTTATTTTATGTGAAGTATGATTAGCAATTGGATTAACACGAAGGAAAAAATTCAAAAAATTCGAACCTAAATTCTTTCTTTTTTCAAATTATTTTTTTAAAAGTCTCTTTTTGTAATATTATGCCAATGTTTGTATTGCAATTCTTGATAATCGACGTTCAAAAAAATACTTTAAAATATTCGTATGAATCTTTCCTTTGAACAGACCTTACACTCCCATTGTTACTAATTTTCTTTTTTTACACCGAAACTCCATATCACTTCAACAGTGGAACATGGAAGTGTTCTAATTTTTTACCCCATTTTCTCTCTTTCTCTCTTTCTCTCTTTTTTCCACCACGGTTTCGTAATCCCTTTTTATTGTGTCCCCAGTGACTCGTTTCCACGAGTGTCGTCGATAGTTTCCGGATTGAAGTCCCTCTCCCGCCCCTAACTTAAACACACGCCCACCCCGAGCCAGAATTTAATTATACTCGGCGACATCCGTTAGTGAAAAAGCGGCGAATCGATGCTCGCCCCGTATCACAGATGTCTGGTGTGTAGTTGCATCGAGCATTAATTACGAAACGTTATACTCTCTACGATAGAAACGAAAAAAAAAAAAGAATAGAAAGAAACAACGAGAATATCGCGTTCACGCGTCGAGTAATTCGTAATTGCACGAATCCTCCTCGGAAAATAATCAATACGTTGTTACAAGTAATTCAATAATAGTATAGAATTGCAGTTCGTAATTGTAATTTAAAAATTGACTCGTCGATTCGTTTCATTTGCAAGGCTCGAAGAAATTTCATCTCTGATCAGCGTTCGATACACGAAATAAGATAAATGGAAATTTTCGAAAAATTTAACACAACTCTGAAATTGATTTTCCCTTAAAAAGAAATGAAAACGAAATTTTTTCTTTCTCAGAAATTAGGTTTTATTCTCTAAGTGAGTTTTCGCATTTGTAAGTCGAAAAATTTAAAAAAATTATGATTTTCGTTGTTCAACTCTCAGACGTTCAACGAATTTTCGCAGGCAAAACGAGATGAAACCTCGAAACACTAATGTATTCATAAAAGGGAGATAGAGAATTTCTCCGTGTGCTCGTTTAATAGTAGAAAGCCATTTGTAATCTCCCTGGTTGCCTTTTTTCCAGCTGTGGCGGCTCGGATTCGCGGCTGCCTAATGATAAATCTGCGCGATAAATCGCCGCCGCCCCTTTAAATATCGCGCGCTATTTAATTCGCCGGTTAATCACCCTCATTAATATTCGGGGACGCGCACGGCACGCGCCCCGTTCTCCATAATACATGACGATAAACAAGCATCCAGGTGGCGTAGTTTGACCGATCCACAGGGATCCATGGATCCCTCCCCTCTCCCTCTCTCCCTCTCGTTAAAACGACCAGCGTTAATTTGCCCGTAAAATGTCGGGGAGAACGTCAAACGAGACACCTTCACGCTAACGAAGCTGCAAACTAAACCGATGCTCTAGGATTTTCTTCGTGCTGTGTTTACATGCTCGTGCGCCAACGCGTTGTTTGCCAGCCAGGATTTTTGATGTTTGTCACTCGTTGTTGCCAGATTGTTACTGGTCTGTGAAATTTTTCGTTCCTCTGGAACCTTTTGTTACGCCCTTTGAAATGGTATGCTCTGTGACAGGCTGTTTCATGGCCGTATATTTTGCAGGCGATTGTTTGCTGTGATGGATTTGCAGGATGATTTTTCACTGTCGTAAGATGTTTGCCATTACATAGAGTTGGATGAGGGGAAAATATAATAGTACTTTAATATTGTATGGAATTAACAGTTGAAATATTAATTATATAGGAATTGGTGTGATGGATCTGCAGGATGATTTTTCACTATTGCAAGATGTTTGACATAGTGTAGAGTTGGATTAGAGTAAAAGAAAATAATATTTTAATTATTGCATTAAATTAACTGTAGAAATATTAATTATATAGGATTTGGTGTGATGGATCTGCAGGATAATTTTTCACTATTGCAAGATGTTTGACATAGTGTAGAGTTGTATCAGAGGAAAAGAAAATGATACTTTAATTACTGCATTCAATTTGTAGTTGAAATATTAATATTACTGGAATTGAGGTGATGAATCTGCAGAATGATATTTCACTACTGCAAGATGTTTGACATAGTGTAGAGTTGTATCAGAGGAAAAGAAAATGATACTTTAATTACTGCATTCAATTTGTAGTTGAAATATTAATATTACTGGAATTGAGGTGATGAATCTGCAGAATGATATTTCACTATTGCAAGATGTTTGACATAGTGTAGAGTTATATCAGAGGAAAAGAAAATGATACTTCAATTGTTGCATTTAATTAATAGTTGAAATATTAATTATATGGGAATTGGTGTGATGGATCTGTAGGATGAGTTTTCACTGTCGTTGTATGTTTGATATGATATAGAGTCGAATAAGAGGAAAATAAAATTATACTTTAATTATTGCATTCAATTAACCGTTGAAATATTAATTATATGGAAATTGGTGTGGTGGATCTACAGGATAAGTTTTCACTGTCGTTGGATGTTTGATATGATATAGAGTCGAATAAGAGGAAAATAAAATAATGCTTCAATTATTGCAGTCAATTAATATTTGAAAAACGAATCTCATTGGAATTATTTAAATTTTGCCTAACTTTGGTGTAATTGTACAGCGTTAGGTTTAAACGAGAGTATGCTAGTCATTGTTTAATTAGGTTTTCTTAAATTTGAAAATTTTGATGCTTTCACAAAGGCACATTTGAAAATGTTCCTAAACCTTGAATGAAACTTAAATATTTCCTAACAATTCAATTTTCGTATGAAAGCACTATATTTATCTGTAAAGAGCATTGTTTGACAATTTTATTGAACTACGTTTGCGCGAATTAAAAAATTTTGTTGCTTTTAAAATGATTCATTTAAACCTGTATTGGTAAACCATGAAAGCAACGTAGATAACGTTTTTAACGAATTAGTTGTTCCCTTTTCCACCATCAATTCTATCCGTTGATTCTTCAAGAAACGTGGTTTGACAAATCAGATCAAACTGTAGGAACTTCAACGGGAGAATAACGTAACTTGTAAAATTTTACAAATTTTACAATTTTTCACTTCCAACGAATGACACACATATCTTCTTTCTTTATTTTTCCTTTTGTTACTCCAATTTCCAGGAACAACTAAGGGATACACGATGTTATTCAGTTAACACGCGTGATCTTTCCATGGAATTCCACGTCAGAATTCCGCGCTGCTTTAAAGTCGTATCAATTTCCGGCATCGAGCTAGATGTTTCTTCGCGCGTTTAAAGGGGACTTCTCGGAACATCCGGACCGCATTGGATACGTTTTTCTCTCGCAAAAAACGCGTCCGTTTCTTTACATCGTCCGCTAAACGTGAATCACGCGCATATTCATGCATATTGGCTTCCCCGATAGCGCTAGCATCAAATCGATCGATATATCTGTGCATTCCTCTCGTGCACTGCCAAAGTGCATCGGGAATTTCTCGATTGGAATGCCTAAAGTTCCACAAGTAGAACCATCAGTGGCGTTATTCATCCATCGTTCGCGAGAGGCCTTTACCTTCTGATGCCTGGTATTCTGCCTCATACCTGATCGATCGCGATTAACAATCTTCCTTTCTCTGCAATCCTGCCGTTGTTTACGCAGCCACCTATAGACGATCCACGTCGCATCGTTCGCTGTGATTTTCCACCTGCATTCCAACATTAGTCGGATAATTAATATATTATTTTATGAAAGACAGGGATTATTTGTCAGCGAATTCAGTCGAATATTAAATCCGTGTGCTTGAGAATGATTCTCGATTAATTATTGATTTAATTGTTATATACGTATATAAATCTGTCGAGGGAAGTACATTTTTCATTTCTTTTTCAGCATCTTTCGTTGATTTCTAGTAAGCATTTTCTGTTATTCGTGTCTGATCATAAGCCACTTACTACTGTATCTGCTACGACGCTGAATCTCTACTGCTACGCACAGTAGATTGAGTCTGTCCCTTGTCAGACATGTTGCAACTAAAGTCTCGCATTTTGTATCGGAGATATTGCGAGTTTTAGTTAATCCTTTGACTACGGCGCACTCTTGCACGAATCTATCGATGTATACGATGCGATATTTGCATTCAATCGTTAGGATTGGAATACTTATCTTATAAATAATTATAATAACTTATCTGCAAATACTTTACTTATCTTTTCTTCTGATCAAACACTTTTAAGCTACACTATATTATTTTGAAAAATAACAAATGAATAAAATTATAATAAAATTGATCACAAATTGAAATAAACGAACACTTATATATATGCAGCAAAGGAAGAATTTTATACGATTCTCGCCACGACTTCACCATGTAAAGTCTACGTATATGTACATATACAGATAGATTGGTAAAATTTTTGATCCGTATCGATCTAAAGCGGCATTGATAAATCATTCGAAGTGCGACGATTGAATTTCATGGTACGCCAATCAACAAGTGTCTACTTAATTAACACGTATGCATGTATTTCCACGAGCACTGTCAACGGCTTTCGAGTCAATTCGAATTAACTCGAATGACGCGCGGCGTTCTGCTCTCGCGAAAGTTTCACTTTCGACAGTGGCGTGCCTCTCCGTACGGGGAAACACACACACAAAAAAAAAAGAAAGATTGTATCAGTGAACCAGAGCCATTATGCACAAACGAATTAATTGCCTTAAATGACGCGTTTAATCGCCGCGCGAATCTTTCCCGCTGTTCATTTTTCCTCGCCGCAGGCGTTTCGAACACACGCGCGCGCCAACGATTCAAATCACATATATTCTGCACATTAACCCTTTGAGTGTCACGTGCCTTTGCTGTTTTCCCGTCCAAAAGTGCCAAGGAGCGTTTTTTCGCTTGTCTTATTCCCTCTCCAAAAGTGCCAAGCGCGCCGCTTTAGCGCTTGTCTTATTTTCCGATTAAAAATGCCAAGGAGCGCTATTGCGCTGTTTTCTGCTCTAATAATAATGATATTTGCATCCAAATATTCGACTGAAATTAAAATTCGTTCTTTTACCAGCTGTCTCATTCTTTTACTTTTACCTAAAATGGAATGGTAACCGTAAAGTTGCGCATCGACGGAAACTGAGCGTGTCGCGGTTATCGGCTTCGCAGTTTAGAACGCTGGCACTGTTCGAGCGACACAGAAGAAGCGCAAAATCGCTCCTTGGCACTCAAACGGTTAATTCGATGATTTTTCCGCGAGTAGACCCAATAGTCTGAATTATGATCTAGAGACTGTTTGATCGCCTGTTTGTCAATTCACTTACTTTAGACCTATTTCACACTCTTGACTTTACAATTTTCTCTTTCTCGTTTCCGAACACTAGATGTGTTAGCATCTTCCACGAATAATGTGCAATTAACAATTGCATCATTCCTTTAAATAAAAATACATATTCTTTGTTACACAGTTCGATTCTTCTATTCATTCTACGTAAAAATTGATCAGCCATGGCAAACAAATTATTAGTGTTAGCGATGATATCTTTCCAAGAGTCGTCGAAGGCAATTAGCTAGTGACTCGAAGTCATTTATCGAGTGTCGTAGGTATGTTTGTTTAAAAGAATGCAAGAGAAAGTTTGGGAGTAGCAAGCAGTCCGACGTTGCGTTGCCTTAAAGGTACAATTGTTGTTCTCAAAGGAGCTGGCCACGTAGTGAGGAGGACAAAGATGTCTTTTGGTAAAAGGACTGTGAGAAACAGCACGGTACTTACCCCAGAAACTCAGAACAGAGTAAATCTAACGGAGTAATTGATCACAGCATCCTAATTTCTATAGAAAATTTAAATTAATATATAAAATATTAATAATAAATTAAATGAAATTAGTTCTCGTTCTATTTTCAAATAATATCTCGCTGTTGGTAAAATACATTTTCTTTTATATAGTGAAATGCAATCATAATTTTTCAAATTCTCAGTTTTCGTATTCGAGTTACAATACGAAACTGTTACTGAACAATGAAATGCTTACTCGTATAAATTAGTTTCTGTTACGGCAACAATGTCGAAACGGTGTTTACAACATAGTCATGAAGCATTGGAGAATCTTCTTCAATGAAGATATTTTTTATTGATACAAACGCATGTTCCTAACGATTTCACTTGCCGTTTATCCGCAATCTTTCGAAAATTCCTACATCGTCTCTTGCGAGTAACATCACGCAGTTACAAAGCTCGTAACCTTTGTTAGATTCGCTGTCGTTCCACCCTCTGGTCCACGTTGTTACGCAATTAGTGCACTCGGCGAGTCCCTGAAGTGGCTGGTAGTTTCCGAAACCTCTTCCCCGTGGTTTCGTGGCCTCGTCCCCTTTCCCTTCAGCCACTATGGCAATCGAACCACGTGAACAATGCTTTGCACCACCTGAACATCCGTCAGACATCGTGGTCCATCCACTAATGTCTCTTAGAACGATGTTGCTTAGGGTTGTAAGAAAATTATGTTTCAAATAGGGGCTGTGGAAGATACATTGTGACGATACTGTTCGTATAATTCAATTTTGGTCACGATCATATTGTTAGAAATGATTTTAATTCGTTAACTAGAGAAGACGAGTTAATTCATCATACACTTATTATTTACTTTTATTTTATTATACTAATATTTATTTTTAGATTTAGGTTTACTGATACTGATCGTTAGAATAGAATAGTTTACTTATCGAGAAATTATTCAGTTTTAATTGTACTGTTATGCTTGTGTTAGAATGTGCAAGAATCTAAATTAATTAATTGATTATAATTGTTTCCATTCTTTATTATAAATTAGAGAGATTTATTTTCTGTTCAGGAAGTGAACTCAGTTAATAAGTTAAGTATTCTGGTATATTATAAAGTATTTAATATTTACTTCCCGAATTCTCATAAATTTTCAAGCAGAATTTTACTATATAAAGTTTCCAAGAACACATTAATATTATAGGTAAAATTTCTGTGTTAAATAAAGTTTGTTTGGTTTCTTCTTCGATTGATATTTCTGAAGTCGTCATTCCGTGACTGTCTGATAAGTAACCTCAGATATGTATCAACATTTAAATATCATTTTATATCGCATAAATAATTCCAAAGATTTTTAAGATCCTAATAACAGTTAAGGAAAGCTGTCGATAGATATTTAAAATATAAAGTACGAAACTGAACGAGTTTATACAAGCCAAGAAATGACAGTTCGATAATTATTTAAGTAGGATGAGAAATATAGGTCAAACTGTTCCCAAGAAACTAGCCTCGACGATTCGACATTTCGAAGTTTGCAACCCGAAGCCACCTGTCCACGTTTAAAAATTTACCTTTCACGTAACCAACACGATGCTTTTGCGAATATTGCACGGTGAAGCGGTCGTTCATCGTCTAGGAACAGTAATCTGGTCCAATACGAAATGATTCCCTTCTACAATATACAACTGACAGCTCCTTTCACTTTGTTCACCCTAAATAACCCCGACGCATACCATCTTCGACAAACGGAAAGTGCCCGTGAACAGTCGATCGAGCATTTTCCATTTTCGAACATCTTCCACGAACGCTGACACGTCGCGTCGATCTTCATTGCCGCGAAAAGGAGAGAGAGAGAGAAAGAAAGAGAGAAAAAAAAAAGGGAAAAATGAAAGAAAGGTGGAGGCAGAGGCACGAAGGAATTCCCAGTTCCTTTCCCAGGGAAAGCTGTGTAGCACCATCGTCCTTTCTCGACATCCAACGTTTCTAGTGGAAATAAGAATAAAAGCAGGGAGTCGAGATGCAGGAATAGGTTCCTGAGAGTGTGCTCCTGGAAAGAGGAGGGCATTTCAGAAACGGCGAATAGGAAAAGGGATCGAGGGGAACAACGAAAAGAAACGGAGAACGGAGGAGAGCAATGGAGGAACAGTAAATTGAAGAAAAGTTAAGAGAGAGCTGAGAGAGAAAGAGAGAGAGGGAAAGCTGAGAGAGGAGCGCAGAGAGAAAGAGAGCTGAGAAAGAGAGAGAAAGCTAAGAGAGAAGGGAAAGCTGAGGGAGAAGGAGCGCTGAGAGCTTAGAGCTGAGAAAGGGAAAGCTGAGAAAGGAGCGCTGAGAGAGCTGAGACAGAGAGGGGGAAAGCAGAGAGAGAAGGAGCGCTGAGAGCTTAGAGCTGAAAGCGGGAAAGCTGAGAGAGGAGCTCTGAGAGCTTAGAGCTGAAAGCGGGAAAGCTGGGAGAGGAGTGCTGAGAGCTTAGAGCTGAGAAAGAGGGAGTGATGAGAAAGAAAGAGAGAGAAAGCTGAGAGAGAAGGAGCGTTGAGAGAGAGAGAGCTGAGAGAGAGCAACGGAGAAACAGTAAGTGGAATGAGAAGTCGAGAAGAATTAGGGAACGAGAAAAACAAGAGAAGTGAGGAATGGGATATCGAGAGGACGAGAAAAAGGGAGATCTTCTCGAGGAAAAAGGGCGATCTACTTTCGATCGCGTTGCAGAGGAATCGAAATAGGAACGCAGTCACGTTCGATGCCGTATGCATAAAAATGGCTGCAATAAAATTACTAATCTCACGATAAACACGTCCGATAGTAAGCCTACGTGTACTCCACGATACGTCGGCCAGTTTTTCTACCGTTACCTTCTTCTCCATTCAGATTCTCCCCGTGTGTATTCCTCGTTTGATAAATTGATCGTATTATTCGCTTGAAAATATGCGACTGTGTTTCACCGATGGTGGTAGTAGGTGGTACGTAGGGAAGTTGTATGCAAATTCCTGGAAACGCAAAGGATTCGCTGGAAATTCATGGGAAACCCCCGTGGCTTACCTTAACCTGCTGTCGGAGAATACGATATTTGATCGAACTGTATTGCCTTGTAATTCAACGCGGAAAGACGGAGGCCATGATATCCGATTTCGGGGAATAACGCGTAATTGGTTGCAGAGGAACTATGAATACGTAAAATTTCTATCTCTTAATTCTATGTATTATTTCCTAGGAATTCGTTAAGATATGTAATATATATATATTTACTGCGTATTTACAACTCATCTTAGAGTTCTTGGAAATAAACATTCAGACTGGGAGTAAACATTTAGAGACTGTTGAATAGCTCAAGATACAGAAACTTGTGAACAGACTAGTTTAATAATTTTGTAAATAAATACACGTAAAATAATAAACACCATTTATTTCCTGCATTATTTCTTCTCATTTGTTACATCTTTTTATCCAATGTTAGTGATAATTCTTTTAAATATCGTTTTTAGAGTATAAAGCTAAAAATGTAATTGGCTCGAAACTTTTGCACTGTGTATTGTATATATAAAAATATTGAGATATATTTCTGATATTCAGGATGCCAAATTTTGGCATTTTATTCTGTTATTTCTGAAGAAGAAGAAATTTCACATAAACTCTTCTTTTTTCGGGATACAGATATGTTTCGCTTACGTCGAAAATTGACTAGAATAGCTGTCAGACGTAGAATTTCAATAGCTGCATGTAGAAAATTTTCTGAATATAGCAGGAATTTTTGAAACGTAGATACGAAGCGTATATTCTTAAAGGAAATCATTCTCAGCAATTTCTTTAAGTAAATTTTAAACATTTTTACAATACACCGTTGTAATTGGAAAAACCTGAATATCCCAAAAAGGAAGACACTTTTCTATCCTTAGAAAGAATAGAATATTTGGCCACTTATTTCTCTGTCACTCTGTATATCAAGCTTAAGTGATTAATTTCATAAAAGCCAGCGTCTTTCCTACATTGTTGCGCTTGAGTGTAAGAGGAATTTACGACCTCGAAATTGCCGTCTACGAGATGCAATCCTACGATTACTTGAAACATTCTCCAACTGAGAAACGATTTCTCTTTTTTCTCTAAAAACGTATACATTATTTTCCAAAATTTCTTGACTCAGTATGTTCAACAAGTTCATATTTACCACAAATAAGTTTCATTAAATTTGCTTTTTTAAATCCTGAGAAAATAGGTAAAAAATGGTGGAGAAATACAAATTTTCAGAAAAGCCTTTTTTTCAAAAAAACAGTGATTTCTCAATCGTGATATCTTATCGATTTATCGAACTAATTTGCATATTCCGGTTCGCTAACATTGTTAACAAACTAACTTCACGAACATCTATTCGTGTCTTCTGAAATCAAGAATGCGATGACTGTATTTCAGGAATTCATCGAGTCATTTCAACAATGGAGTTCAATTTTCGAAACAAAAATTTACCCACTTTTAGTATTCAAAATCAAACGAAATTTCGCCAAAACACGCATTAAGGTGTGCATTATCACAATTGGCAATAAAACAAAACAAAAAATTAATACTTCTACATTTTTTTCTGCATTGCATAACATACACAATCGTATTTTCAAAAATCCCTTAGAGAAACACTTTGGTGCGCAGGGAAAAAGCCTCGTGAACGCTCAAACAATCAACAATCGCCGTCATTCTCGTCCACACAGATTTCACAAGGCCCCGAAGCTACTTGGGGCAGCCCTTCTCGTGGCACGAGCTACGCCCGCGGGCAACTTTGCGATCCGATAAGGATTTCATTTCGCGCAGCGTTTTCATTAAACGGTAATTAAGCCGGCGGGTTCTTGAAAACCGCCGCGAACAGGCCTCTCTGTGGTTGCTTGTATCATTATAAGCCGATGAATCTTAATCGTTCTTCCGGTTGAAACCCCTCTAACGTCCCTCTTCTCCTCTTCTCTCCTCTTCTTTTCTACAAGCAACATCACGACTTCCTCTCAGCCTCGTCGCTGCTTCGTTTCCCGCCTTATTACGACGGATTAGATTAACTTTCGAGCGGCGTCTTGTTTATCCCGGCAGCACAACGAGGGATGATCTCTCCCTCTCTTTATGGTAATTACCTTAAAGGGTGCACGCATCATCGTCCTTGTCTCTGAACGAGCGCAGCAGCCCGTATCCGCGCAGTCAGATTCGATTTCGTCGCGCACTTTGATGTCGAACTTTCTACCCTGTGATGCCTCCAGGAGGATTTTTCGCCGATCCTTTCAACCCTTTCCTCTCCCTTGGGATAATTAATTGTACAGCCTTGGTGCGGGCTATTTCGACAGCTCTGCATTTCGAGGATAGGGGACCGTGTCGAGTGGCTCAATCATTCCAGCCACTGTAAGCGTTTGTTAAACAATGGATTTTAGTTATTTTCGAGGTTAACAATGTGGGGTTCTTTCTTTTCTTTTATTTTCGGTGTGATTTCAGTGATTGGTACGGTAGTTTATTAAGGTTAGGTATCAGACTTTTTATAGATTTAGAATTTGACTTTTTATAGATAACGAAAAGTGTTGGATCTTGTGAATTTTAAAGAAATTTTGAAACAGTACAAATAAAAAGACATTTTATTATTTTTATAATATTTTCCTTCACTATCAACAACTTGTCACTTTACGCAATTTGTAAATGATTATTCATTTGTAATAGCAACTTGCTGCCATTTTACGTAATTTTTGTAAATTATTTATTTATATAAATAAGGTTTGTAATAAATATTCCATGTGTGCTAAATATCTCTGGTTTCAATTATATGTATATATATATTACATCAGTATGCACGAATTTATAGATTGAGCTTATATAATGGTTTCGTGTTTTTAATGAACGTAATTAAATTGGTGAGTATCTGTATTCTTAATAATAAACCGAAGTTGAATGTAGACCTTTCTGATAAATTTAGGTATAAGATATAAAGAACCACGAAATTAGAGTGATTAATGGAGAATAAATTGGAATGGATAACTATTTCTGTCGACTAAATTCATCGTATACTTGGAAAAAAGTATTTTAATCATTTTTATAATTTAACATCCCCACGGTTGTCGATAAAATGGTATTTATTATCGCGGACTATATATAACGCTGTACATTATTTAGCAACTCAGAATTATTATTTTAAAAATACCCATAAAATAGAAATTGCCACTAAGTACCTAAGAAATATCGAAAACCTTACCAATAAAAAAGAATTAATGAAAAAAATCGATTTCTGGCTCCAAAAAGACTCATGTTAGGATTTTCTATCGCGTTGATAAATTTTTCTCATGTTTCAAAAAAATAAAAATTCAATTTATCACTTAAGACAAAAAGAAGTGTAAATATTAAAGAAATTTGAAATCCGTAACTTTGATTTGAGTTTCATTGCTTCGATGTCAGGTTCTTAAAAAAAAAATATATATATATATACGAGTCGCAAAAAAATACGGCTAATAAGAATATTTCCGCAGAGAAACGTGCAGACCGTTTTTTGTGCAAAGAAAAACGTGTATCGAACCTAAATACACGCGTGATAACCGCTAACCAAGCAAAGTCACGTATACGTGACAATAGCCATTAAAACGTTAAGATAATCGCGAATGAGCAATGCATGATAACGGCATAGTAACTCAACAATCTGTTTCTTATATCAACATTTGAAATCGTGTCACGCTAATTTTCTGTCACTCGTGCTGCCGCGCAAAGTACACAATATACACGTAACACTGCGGCATAATACCAAAGAATAAACGAATTTAACGAGCACCTAACTTTCCACAGAAATTCCTATCAAATTTCATACAAATCTTCATCTGTGTAACATCAGTTCATCTCACGAGTTCTTGCACAAAAGCGAAAAATATCTTAATACAAAATTCATTAAGTTTCAACCACTACAGTATAATGGCTCTTGCAAAAAAAAAAAAAAAAGAAAAAGCGGAGAAGAATTTTTGCAATTAAGTTTTTCCATAAAGTTCAAAGATACGTTTGAAATATTGTTCTAAACGATGATATAAAATTCAGCACGAATTTACTAGGAGAATCTAATACGTAACTAATTAAATTAAATTGACTCATCAAGTGTTGCCAGGCGTGCATCTGAAGTTCCTAACTTTGCGTTGCATTTCTGTCTCGCGGTATTACGCTTCGAATACAGATGCCACGATTTCACTGGTACTCGTGTCACGTCAGTGTTAGGTATTACTCGATAGAAATTTTGTTTGGATAAAAAGGATTCGAATAAAATATCTGGAATAATATTTTATACGAAAAACCTTAAAAATCTTTGAGCAAAGAATGTAACAACGTGTAAAAATGAAGAGAGTACGACACGGTGGGAATCGATTTTTCCGAATGCACAAAAATAATAAATTCGTTAGATTATTGCGAACTTGTTTTCGCGAAAACTGTTTTTCGGAAGTCGAGCTCGCGATTACGGTTTACCGTGCGCGTACGATGGTTTCTTACCTTCAACGCGATTACCGTAAATAATTTCCATCCTCTCGCCGTTTCTCATCCCCTGTGCCGCCGCGCAAAATTGAGTTCACCTTTGATCTCGCGACTCGATGCTGTTTATTCTGGCTGCTTCACCGTGCACTTTCTTACAACGATTCTGGATAATTAGCTTGGTGCTTGATTGAATAATACAGCGAGATACGAAAAGAAGAGAGGAGGATCCTTTTGTTAGAGTGGGCGATCAAATTACTACGATCACTTCGAAATTATGCATGATACAATGATTCTTTGTAATTTTCGAATACTCTTTAGAGAAGAATAACTTTTTTAAAAGTGGACCAAACGGTATGAGCCTTTCTAAGTAGTTAGAGAGATTAGTATACTAGATTATATTCCAACAAATTTTTCAAAAAAATATTCAAAGAAATACAGGTCATTTTCTGCAAAAATTTTGTATCTGAGTCTGTAATGAAAATTTAAAAAAAAATTAAGTTTTTGAATGAAAGCAATAGATTGCAGGTTTTACTTTTTCATATGATTGTTGACATGATCCTCATTCATGGAAATAAAATCTGTCAGTATGTGAACACCGTCATTTCACGTGAAACTGATAGAAATAAATATAAAATAAAAATGGAAATAAAATGTTAGGACTGGGTTAATCCTCCCTGTGAAGTTAAAGGGTTAATTTTATGCCAATTTAATTTTAAAACCCATTCTGTTTCGTCTCTATTTACCTGTGAAATTGATAATGGGAGAAATAAAAAAAAAAAGAAAGAAGGAAATGACGGATTAAAACGCGTCACCCCGGTGGTCGAGCAGGTAGAGAACTGACACTCGAAACTCAATTTTTAGCGTGTTAGCCGTTTAATGGCGTCCAAAGCGCTTTGAGATTTATCCGCTACCCCTAAGAGGATTCCTAAAAAATTAGATTACCGCAACTCCGTTCCGTAGTAACTTTCATCCCCGTACACCTCCGCGTTCCCGAGATTAAGTAATTCCTCGGAACGTTCTTACTCCGTTGAAACACAATTAAAACGCGCTAACTGACAAACATCGTTCTGCCCTTTTTTTATCACACGGTTAGAAATGCTGGTAATTTAATCATCCTCTACCATTTATGAACGTTCGAAACTACCCAGCAGTTTCCTATTAAAATTGTCTCACAGTTCTCACGTAAATCACCGAACGTACTGAACCAAGATGGCGAGCCACGTATATTCGTCGAAACCGCCAAGCACCATTAAAAAGTTTGTTCCGTCGTAGCATCTGAAAGGCGTAACCAACTGTTCTAAAGTGGTTTCGGAGCGTCTTCGAGACGAAAGCGGTCGGAATAATGAGCAACCTTTAATAAACTGTCAGGCTATCGTCCTGGACCGAGTCAGTTTCAAACTCAAGAACTCCCTTGTCCATTTTCATCCCCCTTCTTCTTATTCTTTCTTACTTCCACCACCGAAGTTGTCCTTTTTTCCGTGAATGTCTGCGAATGGTTCATAAGTTGACGGTTCTCGAGGCTACTTCTCTTCTCTTTTCTTAGTCTCACTCTCTCTTTTCTCCCTGCTCATCCCTTGCACTCTTCATCTTCTTTTCTTTTATCTTGGTCTTCTTCTCTCTCTTCTCTTCTCATCCCCTGCACTTTTCTCCGTCTCACTCTCGCTCTTTCTCTCTCCAGCACTCTCTCTCTCACGCTCTCGTTCTCTCGCGTTGTCTCTCTCGCGCTTTCTCTTTCTCACGCTCTCTCTCTCTCTCTCTCTCTCTCGAGCTTTCTCTTTCCAGCGCTCTCTCTCTCTCTCACGCTCTCGTTCTCTCGTGTTGTCTCTCTCGCGCTTTCTCTTTCTCACACTCTCTCTCCAACGCTTTTTCTCTCTCACGCTCTCTCTCTCTCGCGCTTTCTCTCTTTAGTGTTCTTTCTCTCTCTCGTGTGTACTCTCTCTCGCGCTTTCGCTCTCTTGCGTGCTCTCTCTCTCTCTCTTTCCTACCGTCTCTTCTTTTCTCTTCTCTCTCCTCATCCCCAGCACTCTTTTCCCTCCCCTTCCACCTGAGTTACCCCTCTGTCTCGCTTTTTACGCCGTTCTTACGCCGGTATTCTTATCCAGGAGTCTCCTTTATATCGTAATTACCATTTTTATCCTTCCTCCCTTGCCCACCTCCTTTATTCCCCCCATCGGAATTCATTAAAGTCTCGGGAGTATTCTCGCGTAACTAGGGGACTTACCTTCCTTCCTGCTCGAAGGCTCTTCTTTCTCCCATCGTCGTCGTCGTCGTAGTAGTTGGTGGAAAAAAATTCCGGTAGGAGGAAGAATGGAAAAGAAACATGGAGGGAAAGAAACGTGGGGGAGGTATATAAGAAACAGAGAGGTAAGGCTCGGATCGGGTCACGTCCTCTCCTGGCATAGTGGAAAATCTCTCCACCGTGACACAGTCGACTCAACCAAGTAATCTCGTGGAAGTAACCCGTCTTACAGAGACACTGCATCGTGTAACTGTGATGCAATCGGTGGCGATTTAGTTCTCTAGAGTTACGTTTAATTTTCTAATAACGAGCGCAGAATTCATTGTTCCGTTCGTTGATTGAAGCAAAATGATTGTTCTAGCATCGTTAATTTCAACCATGTAGTACACGTGGCTGTGATTAAAAAAAAGAAAGTACCCAGTTATAAAATTTTGGTTAATAAAAAAGTTACCCTAAATTAAAATGGTTCCTTTCAGGATAATCTTTTACACTACTGAAAACAGCTCTTTTGCAGGCACTTTTAGAAATTGCTTTCAGATCAACCCCCGTATTTTCCTTGAAAAGTGCATCCTTTTAATGAACTCTTCAGTTTCAGAAGCGGAAAATAAGTGACGCGAGGCGAAGTGAAATGAGTGCACCGCTGCGGAAAATAAAAGTAACTTTCTCCGTTAAAAATCGCGTGAGTGAAGAGAAACGAATTTTCAAAATCGTTGCGAATCTTATCCAAACAGTAACAACAACATCGTCGTAATTGTTTTCTTTTAACATACGAGATGTATTGATATCTTTCCGATCGGAATCTCGTGTACACATGATAGCAAAACGTGTACAATACCATAGGCAAACGGTAGCCGTTATCACGACACGGCGAGATGTTAATCCAGTCAAAGTGGAGGGAAATGGAGACATCTACGACGATAAATCGTCGTGGTAGAACGCGGGAATTCAATCTTCCTCGTCTCTCCGCCCCATGTAACGAAGCAGCCCTCTCGCGGATCAGCTTCTGGACCAAGGACGAAAAAGGTGTTTTTAATGGGGAACGCCAGCGAGGGAAGATAAACGCTGACAGTCGGAGAATCCAGCGGTTCACCGTGGCCCCGCTAATCGGTCCAGCGATTGCTTCTGCTCGCACAGAAGCTGATCGATCGACAGGCCTCGACCGTAGAACGAGCACACGCTGACCAGACGGAAAAGGAGAGACGCGACCGAAAAGGCGAAACGGGATGGCGATTCCACCGCGGAACAAGATTCATGGCCGGGAAACGATCGATCGATCTCGAAGGACGCGTTACCACGGTACCACAGACAGAAAGAGAGAAAGAGAGAGGACAAGAATGCGGTACAATACGCGGGACCGGTTTCCATCCAAGCCCCTCTAGTAATGGAATCAAAGGATAACGAGGCTCTCGCTGTGGCCAGCGATAAGACGAACGCTCCGTGGAAAACGTACCGATGAATTTTGTAACGAGACCGGGGAGCATCGTGGCTACTGGATCGATGATTGATGCGTTTTGCGAGGATGAACGAAGAGTTCGAGGATCGCGTGATTTTTGAGACGTTTATCGTGAATGGAAAGTGTTATGAGGTTGAAATGTGTCTTATTTTGTTTCTTTTTGCAGATATTTTGAATAATACCACCCTTAACCCTGAGTAATCGGGACACTTGCCCTAAATCCCACATTTATCGTTTGTTACTTCCATGTTTGATAAAAAAATAAAGTAATGTAATTGTAAGAAGAATGTTACGAGGTTGGAATGTGTGTAATTGTTTTTTTTTTCTTTAATACATATTTTCAATACTACCACCCTTAGCACTGATTAAGCGAGACGCTTGCCCTAAGTCCCACATTTGTCGTTTGTTACTTCCATATTTGATAAAAAAATAAATTAATGTAATTTTAGGGAATGTGTTATTTTTTTTAATACATATTTTGAATAATACCATCTTTAGCACTGATTAATCGTGACACTTGCCCTAAGTCCCACACTTATCGTTTGTTACTTCCATATTTGATAAAAAATAAATAAGTGTAATTGTAATTAACGTACGTTTCTTCGTTATTCTTATGGCAAATTTAAGTTAGAAATTGTACCAACAAAATTGAGATGTGCTGTAAAATGTAGTTGCTTATGGTTGTGATTGCCCCAAGTCTCTAGGGGTGACTGTGATTATGGGGAACTTATGGCGGTGGTATAATGGATCTTATCTTACGAGGGAGGACAAAAGAGAACGAAGAATTGAAGACATGAGAATGAAAATTAGGCGAAGACAAAATTCTTTCTTTTTTAAGAGAAGCATATTTGATGAGATAAATAAACAGATCTGTTTAATTTTCATACGATTGAATAGGGAAAATGGTAGATATTTCATGGAGAATAAATGTCACCCACAGATGATGAATAAAACATATTAAGATGAATGTTGTAGATAATTTTAATCACTTAAAAGATTCTTTTTTTCCCTAACCTAATTGAAAATTGACAATATTATTACAGAAAATATTGAAGTTTTATTTCTTTGGAATTTTGCAAAATGAGGGTTTACAACACAGTTTTCGTTGAAATTCACCACGCTGCAATTTCCATCCAGGGAAATGTTACGAATGAAAGATTCGTTTGAAAATCAACCTGGTCTTGTGCTGCAATTCGTTGCGCTAAATCACCACTCCACTTCTTCGAGAAGCTTCTTCAATCCCGTTGCTCGGTAAGATGCACTCCATGCACATTCGTGCTTTATAGATCCCGCTAAACGAGCCAATAAACGGGACGATTTCATCAACGCAAACCGTTCGTGATGTCGACGACGCTCGTTTCTCGTCGATTAAATTTGAAGTCACGTATGAAAAATATTGTTTTCCACGTGATCGCCGTTCTCGATTGGTTTTAATCGATATTTTTTTGTTTTTTTTTTATTCTTTCAGTCCACGAATTATCGAGCAGAATTTCGATTACCGGCTACTCTCGCGAATTTCTCTCCCTCTTTTTCTACGGGACGTGAACTCGTGTTCCGCTTTTTATAGGAAATTGATGATGAGGACTGCTCGAAACGGAGTAATCGTTTTAGCGTCGGTCCTTCGTTGCTGCGCCTCGGCTGCGCGAATTAATCGATAGGTCACGTGGAATTTGATCGGTTCGATGGCCCTTCAACTCTCCTACGCCCTACTCGAAATCCGTTTCTTCCATCTACGTGCTCGATCATTTGGATGAATTGATCGTACATCGGCTTCGTTTGGTAATTTTCCTCCTTGAAATGGACACGTTCGTTTATGATCATTAGTATGTCACTATTGTAATGGAGCGTGTCGGGCAATGAAATAAATATTATTTAAAGATCTTTTGAATAAAATAGGATTTTAAATTCTTCTTTCTTTTCTTCTCCTTTTTCTCTAATTTCCTTTTACGATTTTTTCCTATCAATTTGGTAAATTTCGTTAGCCTCTTATTGTTAATCCCATTTGACAATACGTAATTAATTACTTGTTTTTAAATTTTCTATTTTTTATATTGTTTGTTACGAGTTATGATCATTGGTTAGTTGATTCAAGGGACAGTTTTATTTTTAGCTTTGTTTTCATGGTAGTTTCATATATTTTTCCTGATAGTTGGTTAGGATGTGCTGTAATTCTTTCTTGACTTTTTTCATGCCTATGTGACTAAGTCTAACTAATTTTCGTTTTCGAAATATTTCAATTTTTGTATCTATATGTATCATTAATTACCAAGTTTCTATCAATTTGCAATTAATATTGCAAGGATTAACAACGATTAACTTCGATTGGCTAGATTTGGGTAATAAAAAATGTATTAAACGTTTCTTAAAATTTTGCTTGCAATATGTAACAGTCCCAAACTTTCAACCCTCTATAGTAACGTAAAAATGAAGTATCCATTCGTCTACATTTTATATAAATCTCATTTCAATTAAAAACAAAATTCTTTTGCAATAATTACTATCTGTTGTTTTTCTACCACAAAAAAAAAGAATATGCAAAATTGCATTCGATGGTAATTGTTCTAATGAACGAAAAAAACTTAGGTTATTGTCAGAAAATTATTTTCCAATAAGAGATCGACGTAACATGAAATAAACGAGAAATTTAACGTTTCAACACTTTGTAATCACCCATGAATTTAGAATAATGGCATTTCTATCGTTTAATTTAACCAAGTGATCGTATTCCAATCCTTTCGAAAAAAAGGGGAGAAGAAAAACTAAATTAAAAAAGAATATCGAAGATCTTTATCCGTAAAAGAGATGTGAAGAAACATGGTCCAGCCATGCAAAGCCAGCAGGTACAAATCTCGGTATTTTCGTGCTCGAGATTCCGCAGAGGAGATACCACGGGATATTACTCTGCTATCATTGCGAAATCGTTGTTTTCCACAAATTCCACACCTAATCAGATCCTTCGCCCTAGTGAATGTAAGGTAAGCCAGCTGAGCTAACTGATGAGTCCACCATCAAGCCCAGAATGAAATGTTCCTCGCATCTACATCGTTTCCGCTTCCATACCATTCCCTTTTGCCATCATTCTTCTTTCTTTCTCGACCAGTGCAATTTCTCCATACCTCACCTTTCCACACACTTCATCCACGCTATAACTTCTTCTTCTCTTTCTCTCTCTCTCTCTCTCTCTCCTTCTGTCTTTCTCTTTTTCTCTATCTTTAGGTTGATAATGAATAGTGAACTCGAGTGTCGAAACTCGCGGAATCAATCCAACCTAATGATCCTACGATGAAAACTCACGGAAAAAAGTTTCACTACAATTTCTGCCAGAGTTCCACGAAGGTATCGACGAAGAAATGCACTTCGTCACTGGACGTTTTCTTCCTCGAGATATTCAACGATAGAAGAGGACGAAGAAGTGGAAGATGCTGCTGGTTCATCCGTGTCACTCCTTACGTGGACTCAAGGGAATCGATCCGAAGAAAGAATAGCCCTCGTTCGTAACGGAGCACGGATCTCTGACGAGGGTCGAGTCTCTGCAATCAGTCGACTATTTCGCGCGGGAAAACTCGCGGTTTTAATGATCACTTGCTCGTCACGTCAGCTACTTTTTTCCCTCCCATAAAGACTCGAGGGGAAACGTGAAATATGCGCAATTTGTTGTTTATTTGTGAAACAATGTATCGCTTTTTCTCATTCTTGCGATACCGAATGGTGATTGTTTAAATGTTTCTTTTTTATTTAATTCTTTTTCTTTTTAACTTTTCATAAGTAAGTAAAATAATTTTCTGAAATTACTTTTCTCCCTATATTCTCAAAAATCAGCAGTTTACTAATAACACACTAATCGATATGACTTAGAAAATCTTCTGCTAGCTTTTCATTATAATCTAATTACGAAGCGAAGGAGATTAATTTGACAAAAAAATTGTTATTATTTCCGCGTTTTCGTATCGACATCTAGTTTTTAATTATAGGTCTAATTGAATCGTCGCATTTCAAAGATTCACAGACGCGAGAAACGTTCTATTTTGCAGTTCAGTATTACTATCACGTTAAGTCCCGATCATCGATGCGATTTCCATCGAATTCACGGGCGATTAACGTTTGTTTCATCCGCCGGATCGATTATCACCGATCACTGAATTTTTTTCCAATCCGCGGCGCACAGTGATAAAGGAGATTAAATGATCGCGTGTTGAATTAAATAGAAACGGGCCCGAAAGTGACTTTTAATAAAATTAATTGCTGCCATTGATTTTTAGCGAATCAGAGATGAGGAGGGGGGAGAAACTCGGTGGCGAGGAACGTGCGGCGCGTACCAATCAGAATTCCGCGTGACAATACGCGCGGAAATATGTGTACACGGGCTGTTGGGCTTTTCTATCGCGTTTCGTTCATTTCTGCTAACTTTAAAACCATCGATTTAAACCAGTATACTCTATGTATCATCGCCGTTACCACTTTCCTAGAAATTTTCCTAATTTTACGAATGCTTCGATGCAAAAAAGGAAAACAAATAAAAGACCAATAAAAAAGACAGGAAATAATGGATAAATATCAAACTGCCTAAAGTATCGCATGGAACATATAAAATAACGATGAAATAACCTATTGTTATAATTTTATCTGGAAATGTCAACAGTTCGAGACAATGGAAAATCGACACGAACTGGGGAAGGTGAATTCATTACCGTGAAAATTTCAACTCCGTTATAATTTTCTCTGTACCTCGTATTGTAATTACAATTTATACCGTGCATACGTAATGATATATAATTCGAAAATGTAATTCGAAAATTAAATTGAAATATATCCTATTCACATTTCCGGAAACCGAATATTTCACCCCGATTTCGCGTCCTAATTTCTTCAGCATCTCGAATTTCCCACTTTCCGCTCGATAGATCCACCAAGCTTCGTCTTATTTCCTTCGAGGAAGGAAAAAAAGAAGGAGGAACACCTTCGTATTCCACAGTCACGGTGAATGTCGCTTCTGGCTCGCTTCTGCCCGATTCCGTGCGAGGGTTCGAGCGTAAACGCTACCGTGCCAGAATGCAGAGGATCCGTTTACGTGTCTCCACCTCTTGGTTCGATCGTTCCTCTTCGCGTTTCGATCTCGTCTCTCTGGAACTCCCGTTTGTTTGTTCGTCATGTAACCTCCACCACCTGCTCGATAAAAGCTCTACGTATAATACATATACAGGGTGTCCGGTAAACTTTGCTGTTTTTGTGTTAAGCGGGTCATATTCTGAACGAACTCCAACCTTCTCGCTCCTCTACTTTGCAAAATGTCTTTTGAAGGTGTTAGAAAAACAGATTGGAAACATCTATGTAAAAGTGAATAATTCGTAAATTAAATAGAACGAAGTAAATACTTTAAGATTATTGTTTCACTGTAAGTGAAAAGGATGAGTTAATTCGTAATCAGTTTGCAAATACTTGAAACAGATTTGTTTTGTTATGATTACATTAAATATAAAATATGACACATTTATGTTTGCAGGAATCAAAATGTATTAAGTGGTTATAATTATTTCTCAGTTTTTAATGTAAGTGAAAATTATGAATGTTATGCTTATAGTAAATATGAAATATGATATAATAATACGTACAGGAATTAATATGAATTGATTGATTATATATTGTTTCTCATTTTTGATTATAAATAAAAATTGTTATTTATTTATACATTTTTGTGTTATTTAATTATATATTTCGTTATAAATGACAAATATGGCTGTACTAAATGTAGAATGTGATATGTTAACATGTGAAAGGACAAAAATTTATTAAATGATTATAATTATTTCTCATTTTTTATTATTCATGAAAATTATGGAAATTTTGCCTCTGCTAAATATAAAACATGACATATTCGCATCTGCAAGGATCAAAATAAATTAATTAATGTTAATTATATCTCATTTTTCACTATAAATAAAAATTGTGTTATTTTCTTATACATTTTTGCGTTATTTAATTATATATTTCCTTATAAATGAAAAATATGGCTGTACTAAATATAGAATGTGACATGTTACCATGTGAAAGGACAAAAATTTATTAAATGATTATAATTATTTCTCATTTTTTATTATTCATGAAAATTATGGAAATTTTGCCTCTACTAAATATAAAACATGACATATTACCATCTGCAAGGATCAAAATGAATCCATTGATTGCAGTTGTTGCTCATTTTTCATTCTAAATGAAAATTCTGTTATTTATTTATATATTTCATTATAAATAAAGATTGCAAAAATGTTGCCTATACTAAATCTCAAAATACATATCACCATGTGCAAGATTAAACATGAATCACCTAGTTATAATTATTTCTCATTGTACATTATAAATTAAAGAAATTCATTTACTTTTCGACAGGTGGATCGTTTCAACAGGTTAATACGTTCTTCTCGATATAATTGATCAACGAAACTTTAACAAACGTACAGTGTACATGACATTTCTCATTTAGAATGTCCTACTGAACACGTAGGCGAAGTTTGTTGAGAACCTCATCGAGCACCCTGTATATATGTGAAAGGGATCAATGTTTTGGCTTGAATTCACCTGGAATATTCGGTTTGTCGAATCGAAGAGAAAACGCGATCGAGGTATGCTCGAAACTGTGCAAGAGGAAAATGAAGGAAAGTGTATAACCCTGTTAGAAGTAGGTCTCTAGAAACAGTAAGAATTACTTTTCCATTTTTTTTCTTTTTTTTCCCCTTCACTCGACCTATATATCGCCATGGTTAATATCGCGAATAGATATCGTTTGTCTCTTTTCTTACGTCCCGTTTCACTCGCATTTACGATTCCACGGCTATATCTCTCGCCATTATATCCAGAGGGTATCTCGTCGAGGCGTCGAGTGGATTCATTCGAAGAAATTAGGAATTCAGCTTGTTTGGATTCCTTTGTGGAGGGTAGTGGGACGTTTATGGACACCCTTATTTGCGCTCAAAGTTCGGGCTGGGAAGGTGAGAGGGGAACGGGACAGAGTTTAAAAGGTAACTTTCCCTGGCGTAAATTTCAACGAGGTAAAGTTTTAGATTGGTCGTTGTGAGGAGAAAAAGAGGAAAAAGAAGAAGAAAGCCCCGGCTGGCTGTTTATACGCGGAATTAACCGTAGGAATTCCTTCGGAAGCATCTGTTTCGGTTAATCACCGGCGTAACTTGTTCGATCGGCCAATCTTTTTACTCTCCTATTAATTTTACACCGAACAAAGTCACGAAGCGTACGTTCCATATCGAAACATCTCTTTTAATTATTCTCTAAAGAGTTGTAAAATGGACATAAAGGAACTGTGATTCCGTAAAGTTATTTCATAGCCTTTTGCTCTTCTTTTCTATCGAGTTTCTCTCAAAAATTGAACATGTCATCTTTCCATCGCCACTTTGATCCTCTCTCCGTCTATTTTAGAAACGTCTTACAATAAATAACTGAATTTCTACATTTTCAAACTGCTTCAACCACCAAAATTAACTCCTTTTAATATCTCAGAGATCCTTATCCTCTTCAAGTTTTCTAGTCTGTCTTGTTTCGAACGTTCAGAACGTGTCTTGTTCTTGTTTTCACGATAAAACAAGTCTTCGTCTGTTAACCTTTGAGATATAGTACTCCGGGTTATTCAGATCTCGTTAGCAAACGTTCGTTTTTTATTCATCGCGATCCAAGTTTACAACACGTCGCAAATCGACACGGGTACGCGTCAGTGTGAATAGAATTTAACGATCGGAAAACAGTTAGTCGAATGCTTTATTTACACGTGTTAACAGACGATCGGATTTGTGTAGTTTTAACAACACGCTTAGTTCGATTTATCGTTTCAATCAGTCGCGAAATTAACTCTGCTTTAGTAATTTCACGCGTTGATCGTCAACTTCAGGCTTGGTAAAACATTTATTTTTCTTTTTTTTTTTTTTTTGTTGGAATGTTACGAGAAATTATGACAGAGAATGGTTAATGCGTTCGGAGAAATGATAAGGTTAGGTACTTTGTTATGTCACTTCAGAGTATGATGTTAATAGAGCACATTTCGCGTATAACGAAGCACAAGCTTCAACTCTTTTAAAACACGAGCGTAATCGTCGCGGTCAATCGACGAATTAGCTGATTATAGTCCTCACGGGATCGTTCTACGTCGGTGATATAATTTGTTTCATAGAAATATGATTATCGCGTTGGTAATCGGACTTGCAACAGTAACAATTCATCGCGTGCACGTGTCAAAATTCTCATTTGAATTGCATACAATACTAGACTACCGTCCGAATGAAATCTCTTATGAAATTAACACACTTTACGGCCTTTGAAATAAATATGAGCATATTATTAGAAAGAAACTCGGTTTTCCTAATGCACGATGCTTTTTTTCACCGTGAAATTGTGTGAGTCAATATTTTTATCTTCGTTGGATCTAAAGATTCTTTTTTCTTCGCTTTTCCAAGTTCTCGAGAGATTAAGCTATCTTGACCTATCCGAAAAGTATTATTTCATTTATAATTTACGTTAAAATAGTAAAAATCCATTTTTTTTTTTTTGAGAAAATATTTGATAAAAGTGTGCAGGTATATTTTTTATTTTTATTTAAAAACAAAAAAAAGGTGTCTTTCTAGATAGAATGTGTGTTATTTATCACGAGCTGATTCCTAAAAGCAAATTGAAACTACATTTTCTATCGTCCAATTTAGGATTTGTTTATTTAATAGAAGAAATAACAAAATGTACTTCGAAATGGAACTGTAGTTATTTATTTATTTATAACTCGAGCAACAATTCAGATATCGAAAAGAATCGTAAGTCGATCGATGTAGAACACATCTAAGGATATATGTACGAAGAATCATAAAAATCGATCGAGTTTTATTGAAATTATAGCGCATCCTATTTCCATAAAAAACTAGTTCCGAGGAAAGTGTACTTTACGCTTTCGTTTTGCACAAATTAGGATCATTCCATTTGGAATTCCAGCTAAGCCGCGTCTTATTTTCCACGAAAATCAACTATCAACTTACAAAAAGAGAGAGAGAGAGAGAGAAAAAAAAAGAAAAATCGACTTTTGAACAGATTAAGGTAATCCAGCTTTTTAAACTCGCGCAGTATTCTTCTCTATCTTTCTTTCTCTCTCGAAACTAGAGCAGTGTGGTCGTAAAAAAAAGTCTGACAGAGCAGAAGAATCGAGCTGTCATGAGCAATTCCGTGCTTTCTCAACGAAGCCACCGGAAACAGAGGAAGCGGGCTTCCGGGCCACGCGCGAAGATTTAAAGCGATTGTCAACGCGTGCGGCGGGGCAAGTAGTGGAGTAAAGAAAGTTCAGAGAACCTCCTCTTTGTTCCTGACTCGAGCCCCACATAATCGAACTCGACGCAACGAGCAGCTACTTTCTAGAAACGCTGCGCGGAGCAGCGGGCGAGCCACAAGCCTGAGGGCTTCTTCGAGTACCTGGGGAATCCGGCACGATCTTTCGAAACAGCTTAAAATTGAAAAGGAAGCTCGTTCCTACGGCTCGGCGAATCTCGGTTACCATCGTAGAGACTCGATAAAGATGCCAGTTATACAGACGCCGGGGTGAAATCCGCCACGCGGTTCACTTGATACGTCTCCCCATAAAGGACTTTCGAAGGGAATTGGTTGGAAGTGAAAAATAAATGGAAGGAAATTGTCAAGAATTTTTGTTTTCGACTGTGTGTCATTTATTTCTTCGCTTATTTTCACGGATTAAGTGTTCTATATTTTTAATCTCCTGAGATACGTCGAATTAAAAATAACACGAAGAAATTGCATTTTATACATGAACGTACAATAAGTTTTTTCTTTTTTCGATAATAGTTGTATACGTACTGTAATTAATTTTGAATCAGGGAAACGCAAGAAATAGAGTATGCAGAGTAAAGAAATATGTTTGAAGGATTCTAGTCTTTTCTCTAACATCGTCGAGTGTGGTTCGTGTTATAAAATGTAGTAAATATGACAAGGAGGCAACATTTAACTGAAACTGAGAATCAAAGAATAATTGAAATGTTTGAAAAAGGGCAAAGAAAGATTGACATTGTAAAACTGTATGGTGTAAATCGTTGCATGATCACAAAGATTACAAAATAGCAATAAGCATATAAGATAGCATATAAGCAAGAATATTATGTGACATTTAAAAAAATGAAGGTGAGCCTCATTTTTGATGAACAAATTTCTTTTTTGAATGTTTTTCTATTACATTTTGCAGCCGACTAAAAATTAATTAATTTTGTTCGTAACATTGTTTTTTATCTGGCTAGCAGAAGTTTTAATGTGGTTTTAGTTGAATAGAAAATAATACAGTCAGATGAAAGGGTTTTGTCGAGCGATAAATGTTTCAACCCCTTGTCGTAAAATAACGAGCCAGACTCGTAGCACAGATTCCGGTCAAGATGGAAACAATTGTATTAGTAACAAGAATTAATCTTAACCCATTTGCATCATTAGCGTATATGTACGCGCAATTTTCCTGGCATATTTTTTTCCATTATCACTGGAGCGTATATATACGCGCATTAGTAAGAAATGTATTATATTTTTGTTCCTTTTTTTTTATTGCAGAATACTAGATTCTTATCATATTCAATTCATGATGTACATACACAGTAACTGTATTTTCTAACCAACAAAGAGGTAAATAAAATATGAACATAATACGAATTTCTTTTTTCATTTGCAGCCTTCGAAAATCACTGAAATGTTACATTTATAGTATTTTTTTAAGTATCTGTGTTTAGATTTAATAAAAAGAAAATTTGACGATAAGGACTTGTTTTTCATTCTTTCGTATGATGCAAATTTTAATTATTTAAACTGAGGATTAGCAAATATAATTGATCTATAGTATATTAGCTTTTCTTATTTAATATAGTAATAAGCTTAGATGTATAGTCAGCCTAAGAAATAATAAGTCAAGGGATTAAAATACGTATAAGGGATTATTTAGAAGACAGATAAATAAATATGTTACACGTCATATTTTTATATAATAATACTGTAATTCAATTCGATATTCTATTATTTCTTTCAATACAACACAAACTAAGTGACGTGGGCGGAAAGTCTGTCGAGATACGCTTGGAATGTGTTAAAAGTTTGTCAGGATTAATAAAAAGCAAATAACAAATATCTTCATTTTTGGCCATCTGCCAGTCCATTCGTCTGGTTAATACTCAGCTGTTCCTTTTTCTTTCGTGACTGTTTTACAGAGAGTTCTCTCGATTGGCGATGTTATAAACTCGGTCCGTCCCAGTAGCCATTAATACACACTCTTCCACAGGAGAGAAAATATTGATAGTTGCAAATCAAAGGGAGAAAAGGAAAAGTTAAATGAGAAATTACGTTAAGTCAAGAACATTTTCCTGATATTGTAGGAGATGAGAAAAAATTTAACTGGGAAATCGAACTCGAGACTTCTGAACTGATGACAAGCCGCGACAGTTTTACGCGCTCATAAATGTGTCCTTTTTATTTTCTCGTTGTTAATTGACAATATTTATCATTACAGACGTTCCGAAAGATAGAACAATCAGGAGAAAAATTTTTCTATAAAATTATAATAAATAATTGTATTTTAAGTGGAGTAAGAAACAGACACTGTGTGTGTAGAGCAAATTCGTCTGGAGCACGCAAGCAAATTTTTCTTTTAATCCAGCCACTTCACTAAATTTAAAAGTTCTAGTCATTTTGAAAAGTACCCTGCTCTCTGCAGAGTGTAATTTTTCTAAATTTCCTCAGTGGAACGCGGAAGAGTACGCTAATAGCTAAATTTTTAACAACCAGAAATGCAGGTTGCACAGAATTCTGAGTTTCCTAGCACAGACCACTCTCTAGTAAAGATACACTCTATCGTAACACAGATACTCAATTTACATATTATAAATTTGACAGAGTAAATTTCAACTAATTTATAGAGAATTTATTCAACAACCCTCGATCAGTTTTAAATATGGAAAACAGCGCATCGTAGCGGTAATTTTCACTTTTCAGTGATATTCCCGATGTTTCACGGTAACGTAACAAGAATCCTGATATTGGACAAGGAAATTAATGAAACGTGGGCAGAAATAAGGGTTATAATTTGCTCCTGTTAGAATAACTAATGCAACGGTTAATGATCTCGAAAAACGAGCATCCTCGTTCAGGATGCGGTGCACAAGAGTAGCATCAACATCTTCGCTCATTACACGGCTGCATAACGTGCAAACCAAAAGGAAAAGGAAGAAAAAAAGAAGAAGAAAGAGAAGAAAAAAAAAGTATTATCCCGGCTGGCCAGCGGTTCTTTCATTACCCCGAATAACATGAAAGAAAGAAGTTTTCATAAAAACCAAGCGTGGTATCAAACAGACCGTTACTGCTCCGCGGAAACACAGCAGGAGATCCGTGGGGAATTAATAACAAAAAAATTCTGTCGAAAAGCAACGGCGGGTGTGGGGAAAGAAAAGAAAAAAAAAGAAAACGAAAAGGTTGGGAAATAATCTAAAACGACCCGCGCTGGAAAAGCGCCGCATGTGTCAAACGACAGAGAAAAAATGCTCGATCGTTTTCGTCGGGGAATATTACACGGCTAGTGAAACGCGGCAAAGGTACTACCCGGCCAATAAAAACATTCTCAGTGGAGATTTTCATTTACAGCGAGAAATAAGCGCAACGAGCCGCCTTTTTTCTACGGGGATGAAAAGCTTCGTCGAGACTGACTCTCGTCTGCGCGTCAGTGTGAGATCCGCGAGTGAAATCCGCAGAGTGAATGATGGAATTTAGCAGTCGATTTTAGAAGTGATAATATATAAAAAGAAAAAGAGAAAAAGGAAATATCGCGGTTGTCGAAGTTGCCAATTTTCATCGATTCTCGTTGATCGGATAGATAAATTTTTATCTCAGAAACTAAGAATCACACGAGGATGATTCTTTTTTTATATAATTTGTGGAAGTTTGAACTTTCTAAGCAATTTTTTGTTGTTGTTGCTATCACAAGTTCATTTGTGTTGTTGATTTGAGATAGAAAATCTTCGTATTTGAATCATAGTACACGACGAAATTTAGATGATTCACGCTGATTTAAATTTTCATACGAGTCTATCATGAAGAATGAACATGTTTTGAAGGGAACATCAAGGAATGTAACATTCCTTTATCTAAAGAAAAGTATGAAATAAAAATGTGACAAACTTCGAACAGTAAAAGTGGCCTTAGAAAATTCAAACTCTCTCAAGTGAGATGAGCCTGCAAAATTAATAATTTCCAAGATCAAATATAATACATTTATAAAATAATACGAATTCTAATAAATCTTTAATCGATCCATCTTTATGTAACATTTCTTTTTTATTCATATTTAAAGGATACATTCACGAAGTTTTCCTCGGAAAAGAGCTCTTATTTTCCTATGTTTACATCAAACACGAATTTAAAAATTAAATGTGATAAAATACACATTTATTTTATTTATTTTCAAAATTTTTTTCTTCAAACGTACCGTTTAGCCTAAACAAGCAGACTCGTAAAAATATTTTGCATGACTATACGTGACCGTCAACATTTAAAAAAAAATGTACAGTTCCATCTGAAAAAGGAGGCGAAGGTCCTTGAAATTTTCACGTATAAAAAGTCAAAACGAGGAACGTCCTTCCTAGAATACTTCTAATATTTTCTCCAATATTCATTAAAAAAATATACAGTTCCATCTGAAAAAGGAGGCGAAGGTCCTTGAAATTTTCGCGTATAAAAATTCAAAACGAGGAACGTCCTTCCTAGAATACTTCAATCATTTTTGTATCGCCAATATTTTCTCCAATATTCAATTATCACGCGTTACGTTCCCCATCACGCTGTACATAATCACGAGAGCAGAGGTTCCCGCTTAACTTTCCTAGCTCTCGCGGAATTTACGGAAGCCGCGAGAGATCGTCTGGCCATCAGCTGGCAGCCGTCGACCAAACTCTCTGAACACGCGAGGACACATGGTTCCCGGTTGTGTCCTGCAATCTGATTTGCGGTGCCGCGAGTTAGTCAGCGAATTGTCGACTCGTGAAATCGCTGGACACCGTGCCTAGAGATGGGCGGATTCACCGTGCGTGGAATCATCGTCGCGTTGCTTTCGAATTGATCGTGACCGTTTCAAACCACTACAATTTTCACAGGTTCACGCGTTTGGGAATATGTGCTGCTGTTATTTAAACGCGAGTAGATGTAACAGAGGGTGTTGTATGGTAATCTAAAGTGAGTATCTCTTGATCTTGTGCGCTATGACTGGGAAGGCTGGTTCACTGTGACGTCGCTGGGACATTCCATCTGTTGCGACGTAACCCGGGAGAATTATAAACTTCCAGCCAGCTTCTAGGGAAAATTGCGTGGTGTGAGGTATGCATTGTTCGGAAGTTCTTGTTTTTCACGTGTGATTTCGGGATGAGTAGATGGAAAGTACTCACTTTCCCGAGAATTCGCTGTTACGTCTGTTGAATGAAATATGTCAGCTATTCAGGAAACTATCCTGTAAAATGCAACGTTCAAAGTGTTCGTCCGGGGAAAGTTATCGCGTATGCTTATACTTTTATGAAGAATTATTGCAAATTTTTCTAGTGGGAAACGAATTATCCTTTTTTTACTGCGAGAAACATTGGATAGATCGAACGTCTATTTCATTTTTATTAATTTTCAAAAAATAACCGAGACAAAATTATTGTAAGTTAAAGCTGGCGAGAATTCTTGGGATTGAAGTATATTTTAACACTAGATTTACAGGACACGTCAATTTGACGGATTTGAGATTTCACGAAAGAGATTACAAAAACAATTGCTATTATTTCCCAGCAACTTTTTCTCACTTTTATTTATGGAATGATACGAAAATATATCCGAATTTGTAAATACATTAGTAATATACAATTATGTTGTCTCTAACGAAGGAAAAATTCGGTTTCTGGTTCACGCAAGAAAAGCCCGTAAACCTAGTGTTAATATAGATATAAGTAGTCAAATATATTAGTGAAATAATGAAATACTCAGAAATGGCGGTATTATTTGTTTCTGCCCAAACCACCGTTGGATTTGCGTACACTCAAACAAGAAGTATAACCTGGTGTTTCGTGATACAGTGATATTGAATAACTCGAAGCATACAGAATCAAACGAACTTTCAAGATCAACCACAAATATAGATGTTACTTCTGCACAAACAATTGTGACTTATAAATTAACAATATAGAAAAATATTATACAACAAAAATTATATGATTTTATATTATAATATTACAGTAATATAATTTGCCAATAATTATTATAAATAGTAACATACGTAACAAGAAATATCTATGGTGTTTTATAATACAATGACATCGATTAACTCGAAGCATACAAAATCAAACGAACTTTCAAGATCAACTTTTGTCCGAATAATTACGACTTATTACAAAAATAACAATAAATGAAAATATTGTAGAATAAAAATTGCACTGTTGTGTTACATTATTATTATAATATTATTAACATCATTTTTAAATTATCATAAATAATAACATAAATATGATAATGCTTATTGTCAAGCGTTCCGCGCACCCATTATTCGAAAAACAATGAATTGTTTTTCGACAATAATCGCGATATTCAATAATCCGAATTTGTCAACGCAATCGTCGAAATTCTCCGCAAACACGGCGAGCAGTAAAATTTCAATTATCAACAGGATCCAATTGTTTCTTCCTTTCCCTCCGCGGAAACAACGTAACCACGCGGAAGTCTATTATCCGCGGCGAAATGAACCGCGCGGAAACTTTACAGGGGATTACGCGACATAGTTAAGAGGCGACCGTCGAAATCGGCCGCTTCTCTCGCTAATCCTGATTGGCAGTTAACTACGTACGGGTTCCTTCGTCTTCCCGTCAATTTCGGGAAGGTTTTTGCAGACTCTCCTATACGGCGACAAGTTGAACACCTCGTACGGATGTGGAAGTTCCATCGAAACTTGCGAGACAACGATGAACAGAACTTACGAAACTCCCTCTTACTCTGTACCCATGTCTCCGTCACCTTGCTGCAGACGATGAGAGTCGAAACGTCGGACGAATTCTGATAAAAATTATCTTCGATCTGTGTTTCCCGCAGTTCGTACTTGGTTATGACACGTGTGAACTTTGATAGGATCCAATAATACGTGTTCATCTGAGAGTGCAACTATCGCGAGTTGCTCTCGAGAGTGGTGTCTATGTACTCTCCGATAAAGCAAAACGAGAAACTTTTGACGTTATTGCTTGTCCCGATAGAAGAAAAATAGGCAAGCTAATTAGCTTCACTATTCAAGTTCTATGCAAAGCAATTATAGGAAAAGTGGTGATAGAGGTAAATAGTTAGAGTGAAGCACAATCGTCGCATATCTTTTATGGAAAAGTAAGTACAACAGTTTATGCGACAGTTATGTGATTGGCTAACTGTGAGAAGAGATTGCCTTAGTTCATTACTATTGATTGAGATGTCACGATTTCTACATCTCCCAGTTCTCGAGAGTCCTAGCGGAGAGCTAAGCATACAATTCGAGTACTCTCGAGAGCAAACTCTCAAATGGACGTGTACCCTAATCTTGACCAACTTGTTTAAGTTCGAAATTAATTTTTTTGGAAATGCAGGAACGCAGAAAAAATTTGACTAACTAAGTGGAAATCGATTCACGATCTTTGAAACGATAGACTGGGATTCTACGTTTGTAACAAGGCGCTTTCTTAATTTTCTCACTGTTGTTATTCCTTTTCATAGATATGGAGACTCTGATTCTACAGAAATTTAATTATTTAGCAGAATCTATATTTTTATCACGTTTTTCCATAACACAACGAATGTCTACACTTAGGCACAAGTTTTGGAAGAAAGTTCTATACTAAATTTAAAGACAAAATTTGAAAAAGAAAATTAAAGACAGTTTTGCTCTTATATTAAATATCGGTAAAATTGACTAATGCAAAAATAAATTGCACAGAAAGACTCGTTGAAGTATAACCTTTCTGAATACGTAAAGAAGTCTTTTGTTTCACCTATGCATGGAACAAATACATGCTTCCAACTTCATCCGTTGAAAAACGCTACGAACTTTCTTTCCACCGCGATAAATACGCAAACTGTGCAATTTTTTGTATAACGTGTTACGTGTAGATAACAGGGATTGCATAATATATGACATCGGTAGCGATCGTGTTAATGAAAAAAAGATTTCACTCGTGTTCGTAGATAGTCGATTACTCGGGAACAATTTCCGGAACGAGCGTGTTACACGAAGTGAGCTGTGTAACATAGGGACGTTACACAACTCCATAATTTAGCGAAGTTAGTTTCGAAAATTTCTTGGTTCATGCATCTACGAACTAAGACAGCTGCGTGAATTCTACATGACGTGAATGTACATCGTGTTACTTATCGTCGAGTACGGTGTGACTAGAATACATCTCGAAGGGAATTACCTGTGACAGTAAATTTTTACTACTTTATTCACAGATGTAGGAAATTTCTCGCAAGAAAGACCATCGATCAATCTGCTGCTTCTTGATTCGCTCTCTCGGGGTATCTAAATTGAAATTGTTTAAAACATAGCAATTTGTGTATGAGTATACGGTAATAGAATATGAGAATTGTTAAATGGAAACGAAACATTTTTATTAAGAAAAAGAGAAATAGGTGTAAAATACAATTTATTAATTATTCAATTATTTTCTGAAAATAACATTCTCCAAGTGACCTCCTCGACAAGAAACGCATTCTTGCAATCGAGATGGAAAATTCTCCATTATTCGTCACAATGGAATGTCATCGATTGCTCGAATTTCATCAGTTATATTTCGTTTTAACTCTACAATGTTGCTCTTGACAAACAAACCGTCGATACTGTAACCACGATATTCTCAGTATGTGGAAATTATTTTTCAAAGAGTAATCGAATAATTAATCAATTGCTTTATAATATTATTTAAGTGCTCTTTGAAAATCTTCTGTTAATTCAATCGTTCCAAAGAAATGAGGACATAAAAAGAATCAATTAAATCTACCAGCAGTTTTTTCTAAATTATTCAAGCATTCGCTGGAAAAGCTTGAAATGTTTTCATTCTCGCGTGGGAGAAATTGCATATAAACTGATGTGTTGTTTATTCTTCCGATACAATGAACCGATCGAAGAAATTGCAATTGTTTTTTTTCGTGTGATTACTTTCAGCCTTTGTCGATGACGGCCACGTAAATATTTCATCATCGTCCTTAACGAACAAGGCTGTCTGCTTTGAAAGTGGCACGCCTCTTTCTCTGAATCTCGAACAGTCCAGGGTATTAATGGAATTTTCACGAGTCGTTCACCACCGTTAGTCTGTAAATTAATTCGAGACGTTGCTTTCGCCGCCGTTCATAATTCAAACGATTCTTTCTTTCACAATTTTTCACCGGTGCTTTCATTTTCGTAGATCACAATCTCCATAGGATAGAACACTCCCAGATCGTTCCGACCCTATCGTCGAAATGAAATTTTTATTTTGCTAATCGTTCACGCCTCTCCGCAAGCTGTTCCACATGGCTGAACGAGCGTTGTAATTGAATTAAAGATCGGAGGAAGTCTCTGTGAACGAGACCAGCCTGGAAATTTAACGACGTTCTTCCAAATGGTTGATTAAAGTACGAAAAAAAAAAAAAAACGATATTACGACCCATAGTCACTATATTTTTCCTTTTTTCTTTTCTTCTTTTTTCAGTGGAAATTTTCACTTCACAGCTAAGGTGTTAGAAGTTGGATACTGTGGTTTAATTAAGTCTCCCCTCGTGTAACCTCGTTTCCCGAGATTGTTATTAATTGGAGATTAATAACATCATCCCCGCTCGTTTTCCCGCGGGTGTTTCGAGTTTTTAACAATTTCGGAAAATCGTATAGTTCATCATGTGTGCCCTTTGCCCTCTGTGCTTTGCACATTTTCCTAAAGCAGAAAGAAAGTATAATATTTGCCTGGGACAAACGGGTGCAACGCGGATAAAAACAGCTGTGTATGAATTTTCAATAATCGCTGTAACAACAAACAGTTCGAACGTTTCTCGGTGAAAAATAAATACGAGAGTCGTTCGATAAGTAAACAGAGAAACGACTGCTGTTTTAATACGTTTTATTCGACGAATCTTATGATTTTACTTAGTTTTCGACATAATCCTGTGCTACAATTGTGCGATTGTTTAATTGAACTGCTAACTGATTCATACCTGCAGCGAAGGATAGTTTTATCGAGCTGTTTGAACTAAGTTTGCACATTGGTTTTCGTTTCTTCGTTGCTGCTGAAGTTGACTCTACAAAAGGGCAACTAAACAATAAGGAATTTGAAGAGAGATTTGAAGTATAAGACAGATCGTCAAGTATCTTTAAATGATTAAGTATCCTTTTTTTAAGGAATTGAATTTAGTTTCTTTTTAGTTTCTTTTCATCTATGATTTCGCCGATTAAAATTCTAAAAATCCAATAGTTCTGTTATAATTTACAGCTAGTTTCATTTCTGTAGTTTCTTTTTTCATCTTCCTGATCTCTCCTCAAAATCTGTAGCATCTATCCGAACCCTATCTTCCCTGTGTGTTGTCAGAATCAGTTTCACTTGCTACTGTTATTCTAATTTCCCGTTTTCTTGAACCAATTCAATTCAAATCTCTCATTTTGGTCTTTACACAATCTAAAATCGAACTTACCTTCACTATTACTAATTCCATCATTTGATTCGATTTTTATAAGCATCAAAAACAGATTAATTGATTAAAATGCAAGTAGACAGGATATTTGTTTTAAAAATAAAAAAAAGAATAGAATTGTCAAACCAAATGGCGACTGAGAGTCGCCTCTGGAGTGCAAACAATTAAAGTAAGCATTTTGAAATGTTGAATCATTCGAAATAATCCTCGGAAATCGTTCGTTTTCCATAAACAACGAGTCTCCTGTTTAAAGAGGAATTTCGTTCAATTGACTCGCGAAGTTTTGATTAAAATCCAGAGGAAGAGGGTTGGGAAAGACGATACACTATCTAACCATGGCGTTGATGTTCACCACGTCGTCATTATCGTTCCAGGTCGCGGCAGTGTGTTACGGTGGTGGTGGTAGGGGGTTATTCAGGATGCAAAGTAGCATTTGTACGTATCCTGCGGTGGGACATCGTCAGCTGTTAACTTTTCGAGTTAGCGGAGCAGATAAGGTCCCATGGGCGCGGCGGAATAGCACTTTGCCGGGAAGTTACCACCGCGATAGGCGTATCAAACTTTCACGGACCGGTCTACTTAGGACTGTTCGTGTAAACGGAATTAGAATCGAATGGTCTCGGTGAACGTCGTTCGATAAAAATCGATCGAGAACTTTGGCTAAGCGGACGAATCTCTTTGTATGTGTGTGTGTGTTTGTGTCTGTGTGTGATTCCATTGTGCCAATTCCCGTATGCTAACGATTTTAGCGATAAATGATAGTGAGATATGTAGATAATTTCACCTACCGAAATTCAAATCGTCCTCAATTGAAAGATAATTGATATTTTTGTACGTAATTCGACTCTTAACTTTGTGCAATCTAAAGATTTTTCAGATTTTCACAATTGAAGACAAATAAGAGAAATCGAGATTTTGTAAAAGCACGCATATCTAATAAATATTAATTAATTCATGCATTTACGTTTTCTTACCATTGAATTCTTTATTTTTCACCATGTGAATGTTTTAGAGGCTCTTAACAAACTTCTTTTCTTTTTCTGTTTCATTGAGATTATAATAGAAATACATGTACTCCTATGAAAACGAAAAAATACAACGTTTTGAAATATTTATTTTGTTGCATAGTTTTCGAGACGATCACGAAGTTTCGTATTTCGTTTGCGAAATATTTCGAGCGTAAAAGTGAGTGTAAGAATGAAAAAAACACTGTTCTAGTTTGGTAGAAATAATAGGTTCTTTTTATAACAGAAAAATCGAGTTGTATAAATTGCTTTCTAAAATATTCCATTGAACGCGAATTGGAAATTTTTCGAATTCTTCTGTGCATGTTCGACAAGCCATGAGCGTTTCCTCACTCGTTGAGAATTATCATATTTTCCATTGCTATCGGAAAAATTGGAGCAGCACAATAGTTAACAGGAACGAGCCGCGCACGTTTTCGTTATTATGCTGGAATAATAATTAATACATTTTGCCGGACAAATGTTTGCGCGAGCGCAGAGCTGCCCCGGCGTGTTCGATTAATAATTCACTATCGTTCGACCGCACCGGTTGATCCTATAATTATTCTCTAAATAGTGAAACATAAACACAACGATTACCCAGCTCATCGGGAGAATGTTTCGCAGCAGTCGAATAACGCGCAATTATTCGGTTAACTGACCGGATAAATTATTCAGTACTCGCGTGCAAATCAATGCCTCGCGACTCGACACGATTTATGGGCGCACACGCACCACGGCCGTTTCTATGCTTACGGGCCAACGAAAGCACTACTCTGACTTGTTTCTGAAGTTTATATTGAATCTTATACCTGCGTTGCAATTTTTCGCATTTCTACAGAGAAATTGAAAAACTTCGTTGTTCTAATGTTGAAAAATATCACTGTAGTTTAGCAAACCAACGAATGCAGGTCAAGAAAAGACACAGGAGGGAAAATTATCCTCAAATTCAACGACACATGAAGGTATAAGTTGGTGAAAACTCACATTCAGCACCATAAGCGATTTTACATTGTGATAAGAAAAATCGTTGATTAAAAATTAAACCTACTCGTCAAAATCCCTGAGAATTCTGCGTATATACACAGTGTTTCATAAATGCATGCCCATACTTTATTAACTCGTTCGATACTACTGGTAACTATAGTCACTCATCATCGTACGTTTGCTCTATCCTACTGGTGGCTATAATTACTCGTTAAAATTTCGTATTGATTCACTCTTGTAACTCCCGGAAATTGAGGGTTCCTGAGGTGATTCTGAACAACTTTTTCCTTTACCAAAATGTTGGTTGAAGCTTCGTTTTTGAATTATTAACGAAAAACAGTGGCCAATCAGAGCGCACGTAGAGTGCGCGCTCAACCACGAGAGCGTGGCTCTGAATCGCCGCGCTCGGTCGTGGTCGTGAACAAACGCATGGGCACAACGTGTTATATTGACACAGCAAATATTAAATAGTCTCAAATTAAGAATACTGTGGAATTATTCGTTATTAATGAATAACAAATAAACTAATAAGTGGTTTAATAACTGTGTCCGATGCTTTTATTCATTATCCGAAAGGAGTAAACTGTTTTATTACTTATGAAAAAAATGTTTTTTTAACGATAATAACCTGCTTCGACGGAAATGGGTCGTTAACACTAGGTCACTGACCTTTCCAGACAATCCTCAACAGCTGATGTTACGAGTCGGTGAACTCCCTTCACTGCGCGATCCCTTTCAGTGTGATTTCGTACACACAGCAATCAAGCCATCACTAGCAGTTTCAGAGTCACCTTTTACTCCACTAAAAAATACCCACACACTCAAGGCAGTCGCGTGGCTTTCGTCATAGTGTTCGTGTTACGAATCAAAAAATGTTAAAAAAAAAGTAGAGCTGCGTTTAAAAAACAAGCGCAATTGCACCAAAAAGATACATCGGTGAATGTGCAACAAAAATCTCGTAATAAAAATGTCCCGTACCATTTTCCCCTATCATTATTTACAAAAAACAAAAATTGTGAGAATTATGCTGTACATAAAACTGCTAAAAATTTTTTTGAAACACTTTTTATCAAATCTGTCTTTCATCCGACGTCCATTATCCCTTAACACACTCGCCTGTCCCCTGGAACCGGAATAAATATTTCAGACGGTGTATTCTGCATGTAAGAAGATGATCCAATATCGAGATTCAGTTCTTTTTCTACGAACAATCTGAGTTTCTCCTCTGGAAGTGGAATTCTTGCAGACGTCGTCGGCTCATAGCTGGGTAGAAAGGACGAAGAAAGGGAATATGTAAAAAGAATCGATAGAGCCTCGTGGGTCTCCTCCTCCTTTGAGCAACGGGTTCGCGAGAATGCAGCTTATCGCAACAGCGGCATCTCGGATCCATTAAGGGGTTGTTTCGCAACGCGGAAGCTCTTTGACTAGTAATCGTGTCAAGCGCGTTGCACGCCTCTTTGTGTGAACTGCGCTGTCCTCGTGGAATCGAGGGTGTTTGCGACTGTAAAACACTTGATAACCGGCACTAATTGCACGATGGCTTATAAATTTCGTCAATTAGGTATATACGAAAGCTTTGACAACGTCCTTTGGTTATCTTACACATTTCTTTCCATGTACTTTACACATCAACTTCACGATTTCTTTTTGATTTTTCACGTTCTTCGATTCGTTTCTCGTAGCATTTAGGTCAACCGAGTTTGCGTGTTAATTCATTCATATCAGATAATGTTTGATAATTCCTATACACTTCGGTTCGAACATTATTTACACACACTCAAGTATATATTTAGTTATTACTTTGTACTAGAAACCCTTTTTTTTCTTTACGATGAGAAATTATTTTTATAATGAAAAATTGCAGTTTTAATTTGTCGAAAGATAATGCGAAAATGTACAATTAGAGATGTTTACACAGTTATAACATATCGAAATATGCAAAATAGATGAGGGCAACGTTGGAATCTCTTGAGACACCTAAACAACAACGCTAATCTCTGTATATGTATATTTCATACAGTTAGTACGATTGCAACGTTACTCTCGTGTATTTTGTATATTTTGGTATGTTACAATTATATAAACAACCATGATTTACGTGCAACAAATACACTGTCAACCGAAAATTGAAGACCACTTCAATTTTCAATCTACTATTAATTCTTTACAAATTTGAAATTTACATCGTGGAGATTAATAGAAATTTATTTAATTTTAAAAAATATCTTTGAAATGTTTCTAAAATTACTAACTTTCTCTGAAAATTTTCGTGCAGATTGTAATGTATAGTGATCACAAATTTTTAATCGTTACTGTAGCTTCTATTTCGATATATCACGATACTTTCACTTTTAATAAAATATCACCTGAATATCGTGTATTGTAAAATCACCTATCGAACATTAACGAGTTCACTCGTTAGCAAGCGTTTTTCTCTATTTTATCAAAGTGGCCGTAAATCACCTAAAGGGACAGATCTTTCCCCTCCGCGAATTTGAAAAATCTTCCCCTTCCTTCGTGTACGCCTTAATAGCGCTTCGATGTCCTAGCATCGGAGCCATAAAAGCCGAAAAAGGAGGCCAATTAAGCTCGTTAACCGAGGCCTGTCGCTCGGGGGACAGTTCACGATCGATTAACCGTGGCTGGGACGTCGCGTAAATTAACAGAAACTCGTTATTCCCGACGCACGAACATGCTCAAATTAAAACGCTCGGTGAAACGACCGATCACCGTTCTTCTTACAGGTTTACGCACCATGGGGAACCATTTTTGTTCGTATTTCCGCTTCAGAACGCTAGTTTTGCTATATTTCTTTGAATTCAACGTAAAAATTTACAGGATTGTCTGAAAACGGAGTTAAAAATGTGGAATACAATTTTTTCGCACGAGACTTTATTTTCGGAAAAAAAGAATCAGTTTGCAAATTTACTGAAAGTGATGTCCACACTCTCGCATAAATAACTGTGCTTTTCTTGTTAATTTATTTCGAACGTTTTCCAACGTATCGTTATGCAAATTTAATTGATCAAATTGTTGTAATAATTTTTTGTCGTAATTGTTCAACGCTTGTTACGTCGTCGCTATATACGATAAATTTAGTGTGACTCTACAAATAAATATTTAATGATAATGGCGGTCAAAAATTTGGCAAATTTTCAAACTGGTTTTCCTCGAAAACAAAGTCTCATGTGAACAAATTTTGTTCTGAATTTTCGTCTCAGTTTATCGCGTATAATCAATCCTTGCTCGCTTCTACTACCAGTTTCTGTACGTACAGGGTGTTCACGTTATTACCATCCACCGTTTTCCTTAAAATAGTAAATATCAGAGAAAAATAGAGGAGGAGAAATTCGTACTGTATTTTTGCAAGCAAAATAATGTAATTTTTTTTGTCTGCATCGTTTTTTTGGAAATGAAGGTGACCAATTTTTTTTTTTTTTAATGGAATATTATACATTGTTTTGTATCATATCAAATATTTAAATGAAGTAATGGTGGACATTTATTTGATACATAAAAGTAAACAGTTGCAAATTATTAAGCACACAAAAATGGCTCTAACTTCGAACCAAGATCAAATAGAACAAGTTTATATAAACTTTCCTCATTTTTTCTTTTTTTATATCCGTTCACTTCTGAAATTGTTTTCACATTATGTAACACCCTGTATACAAGAAACAAACGATTTCAGTAACGATATAGTAGACGAAGGAAAATCTGATCGCCTCCAAAAAAGAAGAAAAAACGCTGAACGAGACACAGAGAAGTATGACAAGCTGGACGGATTCGATTTTCGCGAAGATGGCGATAAATTGATATCGCGAGAAGCAGCGGAGAGGGTGGAAATCGATGAACGGGAAAATGAACTTTCCAAGCGTGAACACGGACCGGAAACGGGTCCTGGCCGTCGTTCGGGAACGAAATGCAATCAAACGTGAATTATTCAAACCAATACGCGGTCCCGTAACGCGATATCGACG
Source organism: Anthophora plumipes (assembly GCA_951804975.1). Taxonomy (NCBI): domain Eukaryota; kingdom Metazoa; phylum Arthropoda; class Insecta; order Hymenoptera; family Apidae; genus Anthophora; species Anthophora plumipes. Next base: position 25,283,658 of record OX638112.1, on the reverse strand, counting down.
TACCTGCAGTGATTACTATCCATCAACGAAGCGTACTGTAATATAACGATCTGTGTCGCGAGTTTACAACCGTGTTCCTTATTCTTCAACCAAACCATCTACGAGTATACGAAGAAAGTAAAATTAGTATTCACTTGCCCTATGGCGATACCATAAACTTCACCGTGAATCTCTCGCTCCTATTCCTCTCTGCAATTATTTTAACGATCCCTTGCACAGCTCAAGTACCCTTTATATTCGATAAAAACAGCCAGGCCGTGGTAATCTGTGTCGTGGTTGTGATTAAAAGCTTATCACACCTCGTGCACCGGTAATCACCGTTCTCTACGTAAACTCAATGTTGGTACAATTAATTCCTTAATAACCATGGTTGGTAATAACCAACGAAACATCTTAATAACTCCCCGTATCACGCTCTCTTATCTTATCTCTATTAACGAGTCATTTTCATCCCTGTGAAATCGTTGGAAAAAAGAATCCAAGTCGAAAAGAAGAAAATCCATTCACCGATTCGATGGTAAAAGCAGAACGAGAATTAGTCTCACGGAACCGGAAACGAATCGCGAAGTTAACGCCGGTCTCTCGTTAATTAGCCAGCATAAATAAGTCGCGCGATTAAGAGGGGAAGAGGAGAGGAGTATACCTCCCGGCGTGTTTGCTTCGTGCAAGGAAGATTGCAATTTGCTAACTGGGCGCGGTTCACTCGTAGGCGGATCCGGGCGAATTCATGCCTCTCTCGCGAAACAGCCAACAATTAGAAACGGCCTTTATAAAATGAATTTATTGTCGAGGAATAGAGAGGGTGAGAATTCACCTCGGAACGTTACGTGGAATTAATCTTGATTTCAGTCTGTAATTTCTTCGTGAATTCCCAATGACTTCATTCCACGGGACGCCTCGATGATCTTATCGATCTAGTCCGGTGATCTGATTTTCCTTTGAGGCGTCTGTAATTGGTAGGTGACAGCCTGTAATTTATGCGCTCCTGCGTTTTGCCCTCGGGGAGAATTTAATTGGACGTCGTAGCTGAGAAATGTCATATTGAGCACTCGGTTTCTTTCGTTTATTTGTCGAATCGAAAGATTTGTTTTCGTGAGTACAATAGAGGATATAATGCAGATACGCGTGTGTTTGTGAAGGGATTAATACGACGTTGTAGGAACTTTTTAAAGCTCGTTTCGTTACGTTATGTCCATCTTTGCTCTTCATCTTTGTTCTGAACAATTAGACGGAAGACACGGTATAATAAATGAACAACCGTAAGGAAAGAAGAGAATACGATCTTGTTTGATCTACTGGAAAGACTGGAAGACAAATGATTCGCTAAAGTTTCGATCGCTAACCTGGTTTATATCTTGTAACACTCTTTATTCTCTGTATCATACGCATGGGAATTATCGGCAATTTCTTCTTTGCAAGTTTTGTGTTGTAAAATCTCAGCTTTTCAAATGCATTCATAAATTGGCCTTTCAACGTTATCGTAGAATATGAGAATGCAGAGTATTCAATTAGATAAGATGATATTTCAGCGATGAAAAATTTCAATTTAAATAGAAATTAAAATTTTTTTTTTTATTATACTCTATCTATTACTTCCTCGATTCTTCTGCCGTAATACTCAATTACGCACAAATCCTAGATAACGAAGTTTCTCCAATTATGTCAGAACAAAGGTAATCCGAGGCAAGACGAGACAATTGCAGTCGTCGTGTAACTGATTTACGGAATCCCTTTTTCCCTCGCATCGAGTTCGTATTTTTCCGCGTCGCAATCAATCGAACACGGAAATCAAGCGGCGGACGTCTCGCAACGAACAATGCTGGAATTCCATCGAATTCGCTGCTCGGTAGGGAAGAAAGGCCACGATGAAGTCGACTTTGTTAAGCCAAACGAAATTAGCCAGTTGCTACAGGAGAATTTCATCGACGATTAAAGCTCGAGCATCGCGAGTCATTTTTACTTCTCCTTTTCTTTTTTTTTTCTTTTTCTTTTTGGTCTCTTCGTTCTTCGTTTCATGTATAAGCGAAAAATGTTTCTCAATAGAGGATGAACGAACGTGGAGGAATATTCAGAACGCGTCGTTTCCCTCGCGAAGAAACGTTCGTTAATTTCAATGGAGGGCAATAATGGACGGCGACGAGTCGAACAACAGTTCCAGCCAATTTCACGACTTAATGTAATCAGCTTGGCGTTATCGAGCGGCGTTACAACGAATTCACATTTTCACGAATCATTTCGTATTTAACCGGACGGAACAAACGGATGGAAGCTTCGAAACTTTTATTATTTTGAACAGAAGATAACAATTCGAGCATGTTTCTTAGGAATATTCTTTTAGGTATGTTAACGATGAATTTTTGAGGATCGACCAATGGAAAATTAAGTCCAAGATTATTTTGCTTTCATATTGTTCCATTTTCAAATTTCTTTTTTTTTTTAATCTTCATCTTAGTTTTTTCTTTATTTACAATTTTAGGTACCGTGCTCTTATTTACTCAATTACAAGGCGTCACGGTCTTTTTTTCAACTCAATGCGAAATGGGATGAAGATTGAACAAAATGCTTAGTTTTGATTGTTGTTATTGTTTTTTTTTTTAAACCTTGGTATTTTTTCTTCATTTACAATGTTGGGTACCGTGCTTTTATTTACTCAGTTACAAATGTCACGATCTTTTTTTCAATTCAATGCGAAATGGGACGAAGATTATAGAAAATGTTTAATTGTGATTATTGTTCAGTTATAAATTGCTGTGCTTTATTGTGGAGCAGCGGTTCGGCTTCCGGTTACAATGGTTTTCTGTTACTAATTCGTCTTTTCGTGTGTAAGGCTTTTTTGTTTACTACTTCGTGTATGTTAAACAGATGCTGCTTGTATTCATATTTTCAAAGCTCCAAATTCGAGTAAAAGGCCAATCAACTCCTTTTCCGAAATAAGGTCTCTTTCGTGAGTTTCTATTCGCAGGTATAGAATGGGGTCGCGTCAAATTTTCGTGTTTGAGGACACGACGTACAATTAGTCACACACTTTTATTATTACTCACATTGGACTCTTCACCTTTCAACTATTATAAGTACAGAGACTCTCGTTGATATTCAGACACTCTTTAAAACAGAATAGCTTTTTCAAAATTGGATTAAACGAATATATAAATCATTTAAATTATTCTACATCTTGTAACACCTGCTAGGTGAAATAATTTTCTACCGAAGTTCTGATTCTTTTTACCATATTCTCGAAAATACGAATTTGCATGAAAATTCACTGTCCATTCATAACCGGCCCATACAAACGTGCTTCTTTCCGCGACGGAAAACGAAACGTGATATTTTTCGTGACAACGAAGACAAACGTGCCCATTTCTCGTAAGACAAATGAGACGTGCCATATTTCGTTAACGCACGTTGTTATGCTTTATGTAACGAAACGGAAAAATGATTTTAGAGAGATTATTCCGTGTTTATAAAGACAACGATGGAACAAGTTAAATTGCATAGAGTGAAACATATTACAAACGAATGAACGAGCAAATGTGCCTATCAATGATAAAGAATTTTAAAAGCGCGCATTTTTGGACATTTTTATCGTGATTTTCGAACATTTGATCGTGAAAAATTTTTCTTTCAATTTATAGATTGAATATAATCTTGTATGTAATATATGTATGTAATATTTCGATATGTTATGTGATCTTTTTTTATTTCCAATTATTTATTCGTACTGATCGAGAGACATGAATAACATCCATTTGTAAACCGCGAAGTAACGTCGACAAATTTGTCATCGATGAGTAATTAAATTCTTTCTCTGTTTTTCATGTTACGTATTACATATTTCGTCCAATTCAATCGTCGGCCATGCGTATACATATATTGCCGTTTCATTTTTCATTTCCGCGATATCGGTTCTCTAAATGATTATTTTTCAGCTTGTCTCATTTATTGATTTTACCACGACAAACTGTCCAATACACGTACACAAATTACTGCAAATGTAAAAATCTTGATTTCCTCTTTGACACGTTGACTGCCACAGTGGTTATCCGTGAACATTTTTTAACACGTTGAACGCCACGCTAATTTTACGTGGTTTGCCCACAGCGCCAACATGAATTTACGATACGTCGCAATACGTGCCCATAATTTTTAAGCATACATGTTATATATATAAATAAAACTATTTTTATAGTCGGGGCCAAGATATAGCGAGGTCGTAAAATCGGTCAGGAGTCAAAGTAAACATGTTTTAGCTGCCGAAACATGGAAATTGACAGAAATACGAGCAGTTAAGGGTTTGAAACCATGGTCAGGACTGTACGAAGAATTTTTGTATCCAGCGTCAATGTATCTTGTATGATATATCAAAGAAAAAATTCTTAATCACATTACAATTTTTCTTTCTTGTTTTCTAATTTATTGAGTTCCAATAGATGTTCACAGTTTGAAAGTCGAACTGATTCTAATATATTTTCTGAAAACTGCGTACAGCTAGAACAAATTAGGGTTTTTCCTTGTAGGAGAAGCCGCTTTTAGAGGTACGAGTACAGGTAAAGGTTTTATTGAGGTCTTTAATATTTTAAATACCAAATCATATGCTACCATTCATTTATTGTTAGAACCCTCAAGCAGATTGCAACGCACGGCCCTGAGTGCCGCAGCATCAATAGGTGCCGTTTCTTAAGAGCTTAATTTACGACCTCGCTAAATCTTGGCCCCAACTGTATGTGTTCTATCGTTGTATTAATTTCTTCACGCTGTTGTAGTAACGATGATAATATTGAAAAATTTAAAAATACTGTAGGGATGCGTTGTCTATGTGAATGCGTGAGGATCTAGGAACTGAGCGGTAAGGACCGGCGTGCCAGGTCAAGTGTTTGGGATAGCGCGAAAAATATTGAACGAATGTTTAGTTTTAGTAATCAGGCAAGGAGTGCGTGAGTGCGTGTGTGTTTCTTTCTGTCGAAAAGTGTGTATGTATGCAAGACGACATTAGGGTGAATGCGAGGGAGCGAAAGACAGTGTGAATCCAGCGATCGAATTAGCGACATCCTTAGCGTAGCACGTAATAATATAGAATATTAATAAATATAATATAAAACGAAGTCCGTTCGAGCTTACTATCCCTCCTCACATAAATTCCCTACAATACTGAAGTTTATTCGAATTATGGGTTTCCAGTAATCTTGGCTTCGCCGGTCATCGGTGACCCCCATAGCATCATTCAACGTGTTAACTATATATGTACGTAGAATGGTTAAAATAAGCTGAACAACGTAACCAACTAGATAACATTTTGGAATAAAAAATGCACAGTTCAACACTTTTTATTAAAGCATATTTCATAGTAATTATGTATTATGGTAAATTATATGGAAATATTTCAAGTAGAAATTGCAAGCAGACCATCGCAATCTTTGCTGCATGTGGTTACTATTTTCCTGTAATTTTTCGCGATTTTCGAGGAAACATTTGCAACATTTTTCTTGGAGCATATTTGACAGAATGTTCTCACCAGACAGGCTCGCTCTTCCTTCTTTTGAATTTCATGGCGTAACATTTTTGAGTAGCTGTACTCGATGAGCATAGATCTTGCAGATTTTCGTATTACTCATGCAGATGTCATATTGCTTGGAATATTTTATTATTATATACGTAGAATAATGAAAATCTTTGTGGCTTCCACCACAAAATATGAAAAATTTGCGTGACGATAAACGTGTTGAACAAAATACTAGGACAATCCAGTATTTTCAATAAAAAAGAAAAGCCATTAACCCTCTATGGGCCGAATTTTTGTTTTAAATCCAAGAAATTGGGGAAACGAAAAATCAGCAATTATAAACCTATATATGCAAATGAAAAAAAATTTCCGGTTAAACAATTTTATTGCAATATATTCATTATGTGACTTTGAGGTAACAACGGCCTATAATGTTTGCACTTCTGTGTAAAATGTCGATAAATTAAAATGTGACCTGAAAGTTACACGGGTCCATAGAGGGTTAATTATCGTTCAAACATGTACATCGATTAAAGTAAAAAAATTGGAACGATCATCTTGAGACGTTTGTCTTCTAATAATCGATATCTCGAAATTATACCTTTTAAAAATACTATCACGTTTGAATGAGTGACTTATTTCGAATAATTCGCTACGAAGAGAAGCGAATTGTTTCGAAAATTAAAATTAAGCTTGATTTCTTTTTCTTTTTCATTATTTTCTTGTTGTAGATGAATATTGAAATTTGTGGAAAACGGAGTACCGAATTAATTTCATATGCACACTTAATATTTCCATCTTCTTCAATGTGAATGCTCGATTATGTTGGAAACGTGAAACACTCGTCTCGAATTTTATTCATTCACAGAAAAGATGGCACGTACCGTGCGGACGTTCGTGGCATACATTGAAAAAGGTTCAGCGACGCGTACTAAACAACGATTCTGTGTTTCCTCGCTAAGTCATAAATATGTATAATGTGGAACAACAAAGAACTCAGCATTCTGCAGAATACGTTTTGAACCGGTGATCGTTGACGAGCACGCGCCTTTGTAATCGTAACTCCGTGTTTCTGTGTCACGTTTCTTCCTTTCTTTCTTCATTCAGTTTCTCCTACTACAACTGAGCTATGATTTTTCCCCCCCTGGATTTTCCTTTCAGAAGAGAAAATGCATACAAAAAAAACAAAAACACGCAGACTGATTTATCAATCTCCTCCATAGAGTAAATATCGTATCTTAAATGTGTAATTGTAACGATCGTAATCTGGATTTATGAAAGATTATAATATAATATCCGTTGAAACTCTCTTTAATCGGTATTCATATTTAATATATTGAATTTATCAAATTGCAGTATGATTGGATCGATTCCAAAAACGAACTAAAATTTATCAGCCAACTTTGCGAAATTAAACGAAGCTATTAAGCTTTCGAGCGGTCAATGATATACGCTTGACCTCGAATTCAACGATTGCTGTTATTAAAAAGAAGAAAAGAGAGATTTCACAAAATTTCGCTACAAAATTCTATTCCGCTACAAAATAACACCTCTGTGAATTTTTTGTCGCGTTTCGAAGTAAATTACAAACAATTTCCACAGAGAGATATTAGACGTAGAAAAAAAATTATTTCCAATTAGATTCACATAATCAAGTACAGCTGTTCACCAAATCGAAATACTCACGATGGTACTTGTAAGTTGACGAAAAAATGGCGAAAGGTCATCCACAATAATGGAAATTGAAGGTTTTATCCTTTTTGAATAAACCTTTGATTGCACCCAAAACTCGATAAAATATTGTTAACATTTCGATCTGAATATATCCTCGATTTGTATTAACTTCAACTGACTAATTACAAGAGATTAGATCTATTCGAAGCGCAGTTGCTTCATCGTGCGAGAAGATTAAGCGGTCTAACGAGAAAATTCACCGCGAATACAAAGAAAATGGCGCAGAAAGCATCGTGCAAGGAACAAATAAGAAAGAGCGAGAGGGAGAAAGAGAAACGAAAGAGAGAAAATAAAAAAGGAACGAATGGTGTGAGGGGAGCGACGTGAATTCCCTGAGCTAAGAAGCCGCATTCCGTGGAGGTGGTGGTCGATCTCGGGCAACGTGCCACGAACTAATTAGAAAATTAATTGACAAGCGGCGTGAGCGGCGATTTATCAGAGTAGACGAGGGAAAAACGGCGATTCCGCCGGTAATATCGAAAATTATCGTTCCCTGGCCGTGGTCGCTTTTCGAATTAAACGGTCGCCCTGGAAGCGCTGTAAAACACCGTGACTCGCCAGCCAGTAATTAAAGCGGTAGTTAATACGGTTTTTAGCCTGTACTCTCGCCCCTTCTCCATGCTGGCCAAGAGAAAGTGGAAGAACCGAAGAGAGCGAGCGGTTCGAAACGTGGACGCTGGTGGAAACCACACGAAACTGGGGAAACCGGAGGGCTCGTCTGGCAAAAACCTATGGGGGAGGAAAATGGACAATGCTGGCGGGAAAGAGGGGTATGGTAAATTGGGAAAAGGGTAAACGAGAAAGGGATGCATCTCTTCACGTTGGCATAATTATAATACTTGTTAATGTTTAGCTTGGAGAAAGAAAGAGAGAAAAAGAGAGAGAGAGAGAGAGAGTTGCTGTTTGGAAGGTAACGCGCGCGTTGGAATGAAATTTCGCTGCGTATTTTTCAAGGAACCAAGCGAGCGTGTACGAAATTATGGCAGCACTTAGTCCCGAATTGAATGGACGTCTTTGTTTCCAGGGGGCTAAGCGTGTTTTTACGCCACGTCCTTAATTAGAGTTTCGTGGTATAATGGAGCATCCTGGCTGTGCTGTGTGAGAGGGATACAGCGCGTATGCGAGGAAAATCTCACGGCTAATAGGACAAAAGTCTCTTTTTAGAGGATGTGTTTCACGTATATTTAGCTGTGAAAGAAAAAGACAAAGAAAGGGGAAAACAGGAAAAATTGTCGGTTGTTGTGCTTACTATTTAGCTTGTAATTTTCCCTCTCCTTTTTCACAATTTTGACCGTGTTTCATAGTTCGAATGCACAATCAAAGGATGTAAGTAAGTAGGTTGAGCGTCTATGCAAGATGGCCGTTACAGCGGACGAATTCAGCGTATAATAAAAATGAAAGAGGGGGGAAAAAAGAAAGAGACAGAACAGAAAAAGTTTCCATGAATGTGTACCCTACTTGGCCAAGTTTTTAAAGGGTGCAGCCGCATTATGAATCTTCCTTCTGAATATTCTAATGTACCAAGCCTCGGCTATCTAGTTAAATATTTCTCTGGATGAAGCAAATGCTTCTGGGTTGCGGTTCAACCTCGCTCTTCGTATCATCTCGGTGATTCGTTGCAATTTTCTGGATACCTCCCTGCTATCTCGTCGAGCTACGTTTCTTTTCCTCTTATGAAAAACGTTATTCAATTCTTCTTTTCGCCATTCAAGGCTAATTTCACGGAACTCGAATTACGGCTCTATTTTTCGGTGATACAAACCCACGAACACGATTATACGCCTCCTTCTTTCGTTTTCAATCTAAAAACAAAATTGCGTAAGGACCATTCATCACGGTGCTGAACGTTACGAGAGACACTCGAATAGCCACCCTTAAAAAGGGGAATCATCGTGCTTCCCCCATTCACCCTGTCTGCGTCCTTCGTCCCCTTTCTCCCGAAAAGAACAAAGCGGAAAGAAAAAAAAAAAAGAAAGCCACGTTAAATGGACGAGCGCTATTAAAAGCGCCTACGGCGATCTTGCCTGCTAAAAACCGATTGCATCCCCTGTCACCTGTTGTTTTCATCGCGTGGCCATCGATGGGGAACGCAGATAGCCGTGAAGAAAGCTCGTTGTATCAGAATACCGCCATGTCACCGATATTATCCATTGCACATCCCTCGAGCTATGTTTAATTCTCTATATTTTTCTTTCTGTTTTTTCGTGGAAACAAATTTTTTGTTTTTTTTTACCAGACAGTTACTTTTAAGTTTCAAAGTTTCCTTTTTATTACTTATATGCATCAAAATCCATAGGAAAGCAATTTGGTTGCACCGTTTCAGAGCATTCGTACCTTTTCAAGCTTAATAATTTAAACATAATTTGTATAACTTTGTAATCGATCCAATGGAAAATTCTATACGGTTGCCCATTGTTCCAGTGGGTTTGCAAAACCCACTGGGAGAGTGAGAGCGATGGTTTCAGACGGGTTGATTGGGATATGAAATTGTTTATTAGCAACAAATAAGCTTGTATCTAAAAGGAAGTGTCTGAAGGAGCTCTAGAGGATATTTCTGAGAAGCAGATTAGAAGGAACCACCATAGAGCGAACACAGAGTTAAAATATCAATGAGAGTAGTGAAAAAAAGTTAGAAACACTTCTAAATTCTAGTCACAAAACCTTCGAAAACTATTAGCTACTACACCATGTGTAAATTAATTAAGTTCGATAATTAATCGTACGAGAAATTGAACTTAACAATAACTTTCATCGAATACTATTGTGTGATTCTCACCACAGGATATTTCTATGAATTAAAAAAATTGTTGAAAATTATCCAAAAGATTCAGTGATTATCATAACACAGTTGTTCCATTAATGATCAACAATTATTTGTTTGGTCCTCAGAAAACTCTATCAGCGTTCCTCTATTTCTGTATAAAAATGGCGCTTGAAGGGGGATGATGCTGTTCAGTCGAAAGTCGAGAGCGATAGAATCGAATATGGTAGTTTCATATCGGTAGTAAAATTACAAGAGTGTGTAACAAGTTTTCATGACCTCGTTTCAAAAGTTTATTTATCGGTTCCCTTGTTTTCCCACTGTTTTGTTGCTTCCTTTTCTTTTTTACCCCCGTTTTCTCGTTACGCAGACTGCACAGCGCGCTTTATACTCACCGGTGATTTATGTTACATTCGCACCACGGCCCGCGGCGACTGCTCTCGTTTCGATAAATATCTCCTTCCTTCATCATCTCCTTCAACATCTCCTTTCTTCATCATCTTTATGATCATCTCCATTATTATCTCCTTCCTTCATTATCTCTTCCTTTCGTCGTCTCCTTTTTTCATGATCTCCTTCGTCAGTTCCTCCTTTTATCATCTCCTACCTTAATCACAATGCTAAATCATGAAGAAAGGAGATGATGGAGAGACGATGATCTCTTTCTTTCATGATCTAACATTATATACGTATAATTATGAAAAGAAGAATTTGTAAAATGAAGAAACGACATAAGGTAAAGATTAAATGTATTTGTGAAGAAGGGACAGATGAGAAATGTCTTTAACAGGATAATATATTTGATCTGTACTATAGCTCCAGTTTTCACCAACTTTTAATTAGTACGTGCCAGCACCGAATTCCTACTGAAAAATGAACATACAAACTGATATTTTCTCCAACTTAACCCGAATCTGCAACGAAACAGCTGCAAATCTACATTCTCTAATTGTTGGTTATGGATGACGCAAAAATATTTAGCAAATAACTTAATCTTTATTTACTAGCACACGTGACAACGTTAATAATCAAATGAAGTGCAAAGTTCTGTTCTAATCAAGTATTTGTAATCAATGTGACTCTATAGATCGCATCAGCTCTACAATTGGTACAGTTCTAAATACGAATACAGAGTTTCGAGTGTCTTTTTGTGATTTTATGTTTCAACACAGGTGAAACACAAGCAATTATGCTAAAAAAGAATTCAACTTCGGCTATTAACTTAGCCTTCCTGTCCACAATATAAACAATATTCACGTTTTGAAAATCGTCGAAAGAATGTTATTCACAATCAATCGTGACATCTTTCACTCATCAATTCGATCGCGTACAAAAGGGAACGTCATTAGCCCTGTTGGAACGTCACATGCAGGCGGTTTCTCGATCGTGTAACTTTCTATTCGAGCGGGCACGCTGTTAATTAGGAGGGCGTTGAACAAATGTAGCGGCGTTCGAGCGTCGATTTATTATAGAGCCGCTGCTCGACGCTCGTGACAGTATGTGACGTGGATTCGGTAATTCCGTGGCCCGGTGTCGGATGATTTTTCGATCGGCTGCCCCGTGCGGAAATCCAACAAACGCGGACAGCCTCATCCAGTAGACAAAGGGCCAGTAATGTAATATTAACGTCATTCATTCGATGCTGGAGCGAGTGCATATCAGCGCCCTGGTATGCTTCAAAATTATTAACATTCGCAGCTGGCCGAATTTGCAAAATTCAACTGGCCATTCCACGAGGGACATTTTTCTTCTGTTCGGTGAAACAGTTTTCCCGCAACCAGAAAGTCTCTGTTCCTTCGTATTTGTGATTAATTGCTCCTGTAATTGCATTTTGCAACGGGTGCTTTGTGTAAAACGTTCCGGCCTCTTCCCTTGGAAGTTATTAAGCCTAATTATTTCTTTTCTAACGTAATACGCTTTTTTTGCAGTTTTTTAATAGCTTTGAAATTAACAATATTTAGTTGGATATAATATGATAACGAAAATTAACGTGGTTCGTGGAGAAATTCATTTGTGACACTTATAAATATCTGTATTTCTTAGGATACATCTAGAGTACTCTAGATATTTCTTAGGATACATCTAGTACTCTCAAATTGTACGTTCAACTCTCAGTCCTGGGTACACTGATAAATTTCACTCTCGAGAGCGATTTACTATAGTTTTCGTTTTTAATAGATATCTACTTTAATAATTCTCAAAAATGTAACTTTTAAATAAGTATACACTGCCGTTTATAAAATTAGAATTTTTTCAAATACAGAAAGTTTATTGATAAACATGAGAAACTAACTTACACAGTTGTTTAGAAATATAAAAAATAAGTTTTGCTAGTCCGTGTAGAAATATAAAATAAAGTTATGTTCCTATAGAAAATATTCTACAATTTACATGAAATTTCTCCCTCAAAACTATAATACAATATTGCACAAAAAATATATAATATACACTTACAATACAAGCTTGCAAACTGCCTAATTTTATTAGGACTCCCATATACATTTCTCAAGCTCAAAAATTCAGATTCGTTATAATTTATCTTCAATTCATAGCATTCTTAAAACATTAATTTTCTGAAATAATAATATACATCACTAAATATTACTTATATTAAATAAATAAATTATTATGTTAAACAGTAATAATTTAAATGTACGGGAGAAAGTATTCAGTCCACACAGAACGTTTAGTTTCGAAGGGTTAAATTTCTTTCTCGAATACTTACGAAATACTGTATCACTCCCGTTAGGATCAACCAGAAGTCAAATAAAGTTGTCTAATTCACAGATCAAACTATTCCATCTGTTTAGATTCGTTATCCTCACGTTACAATCGAGAATAGAAAGAAAAAAACAACAACAATTGTTCGCAAACAATATCACGGATCATTGCAAAAGCGCCAGAGGTGTTTCCCATATCCACAACATTTCCTATCAAAGGCCACACATAGGGACGATTGTTTCATCCCGCGAAAAATTCGAAATCGAGGGGAAACGTGGTCGAATGATCGGCGAGGGTAGACTATTCGACCCTTTGAACGGATAATTAGCAGGATGATGACCGTTGGCATGGACGTTTGGGGTGTGCTATAATGAAACGAAAACATGAGCAGGGTTAGGCGGCGTGGACCACGAAATTACACGGCCACCCGATATAATATTCCCTCTTTCGGTCGTGGTTGGATTGATTATGTTTATCTTTCATTAGGAACACCGGTGAAACGGGGCTAAAGCCGTGAATAATGAATTCCCGCGATTCTCTTGCGCGCGTTTCGAAGCGATGGCGGGCGTGCACCGCGAGCGAAGGAAATCCAGCCAAGCTTCGCTTATCCTTCGGGAGGGTGACTTTTTCGCGAAATTGCACGGCTCTCCGGATGAGACCTCTCGAGGGAGAAACGAGGCAATCGCGGCAGGCTAAGAGGTCCGTTGGAATTGAATTGATCTTTTTTTGTAGCGAGCACACGCCGCGATTACGTTAATTGAACGGGGGAAACCCGGTTCCGAATGAATCCGGAAGAGGCCACGGCTGCTTTCGAAGATTTGATTTCCACCTGGCCCAGAGGATCTCGCGGCTCCTTTAAATGAAAGTGCAAGGTCTCCTTGCTCTACGCTATGGTTCGACTGTATGTGTGTGTGTGTGTGTAGTATAGTCTGCTATTATTTGTCTCTTCTTTTTTCTTCCTTTTTTTTTTGTTTTGGAATATTATGAATATTTTGCTTCAGCTTTGGAGAACTTTAGATCCCCTAAAATTGGTTTTCCTTTTCTAATAACTTCGTAAATAGATTTTTTCCAATATTCTTTTCCGTTCAAATTGTATGTTCTATGAGTAAAAATAAGGAAAAAATGTTATAAAATTGTATGAAATCATAAAATTCGCATGTATTCTGAAAGATTATTGTTTCACGTGTATTTTAAAAGTTTATTCGTTACAATTACTAGTTTCTTCTCTGTGTTATACTGTCTTGAAGATGGAAGGAATTTAGAGTACACTGACATTGAATATTTTTCTTTCAATAAAAAGGGAAAAGTACTGGGAAAATATCGAACGAGATATGTAATTTTTAAAGAGGCGTTAACCTGTCAGAAAAAATTTTTGCAAACGGTTAACAAAATCTAAAACTAAGAATTTTGATCTTAAAGAAAATTAAAAAAAGAACAAAGCTTTTGGTAAAATGGAATTTTTTAATTTGCAAGAAAAACGACGAAAAATTGTAAAATTAAAAAATCCATACTTTGTAGAACAAAAAGAAAATGCTTTGAAGTATGAAATTGACTTATTTACATAAAAATCAACATGAATTTTCCGGACAACTCAATACAAAGGTTTCACGTTTCAAAAATAGTCTCCGTACTATTTAGATTAACATTGTACAAGAATTCCATCATTATTTTTTAACGTCATTGAAACACTTTAAAATAACAAAATGTTTGCAGTAATTTTTTGATACTTGTATTATTATAAACACTTCTCGTATTATTTGTAACAAAATGAAACGTATAGTCAAATTGAAAGATGAAGAAACCCAGGTCGACCTACAACTCATTAAAAGATTAAGATGTATCTTTTATTCCCAGGTGAAAATTCTTTTCCTGTTATTCCAGATTAACGACTTTGAATTTTTGCGCGGTTTAATTCTTTGAAAATACATCCTCCATGGTTTATAGTACGTGTGGAACTCGGTTCTTCCTCTATCCTTCTGGATACACTTCTGTTATTTTTAATAATACGCGAGAACGTTTCTTTCGAGGATGTGTGATTTCAAGACCGATACCAAAAAAGAATTCCTTCGAAATGAACACCGAGAGAACCGACAATCCTTTGATTATGTTCTCTCTTTTTTAACCTTTTGACTGCTACGGACGTATATATACGTCTACCCAAAGCTGTCGTCGTGTACTATGGACGCATATATACGTTCTGTAATTGTATCTGTCTTGTGCCTCCAATGAAAAGAAAATTCATCAACTTTTAAGACAGACCTTTGCATTGTATGCCAATAAAAGTAAAAGGATTTTGTTCATATTGAACACTTATTCTTTATTTCTTCAGACAATAGACAGTTGTGATTGTTGCAGTAGCATGTCATAATATTTCACTTGCGATGTGTGTAATTTGTTATATTATTTTTCATTATCGTGAAAGCTTAAAAATGTCGAGTAGGTTTGAAGAACTTGTTCTAAGAAACGACAGTGAACTAGACGAAGAGAGTCAGATTTGAGCGAGGATTGTAACGATTAAGTTGGAAAATTGATATTTTTAAGCAAAGAAAATGAAACTGTTACGTTTCGGTTTGGCGTAGGTAAAGAATTAAAATAGTAATTTAGTTCCACATTGTATAATCAATCGGAAAAGTAATCCGTACACACAAAGCGTTTAACATTTCGGTCGATTCTTCGATTCAGTTTCGAAAGTTTTGCAAAGAATGTTACAATAAATTTAACGAAGAAAGTGGTAAGTTTGTAATGCCTCCAGAGAGAAAACCATATCTTTGTCTAAACTGTTTTAACGAATGCTAAAGAATCATTTTTTAAATATTAAGCTATACATTTTTCGAGAATCAACGTCGTCTGAAAGAAAAGTCGATCCACAGTTACTGTGGTTTAACTTAACGTGTTAAGTTTCAAGTACTTCGCAGTGAAAGGGTGAACAAAATCGAAACGCGATATTAGAATTTCCATTTTACCTTAAATTAGTCAGATGACAATTTTTTAACGTTGTTTGGTACAATTTCTGCCGTTCAATAAACGATCGTAACTTATGGTACAACGTATAGTGACGAATAAATATTTCAATTTCGAAGGTAACACACGATGCTTTTTAATAATGGCGGGGCTTGTTTCCGTTTTGCCTGGTCCGACGATCTCCGCAACAGCCGAGCATAATCGAGGCATCCGTGTTCTACGATTAGCAAACGCAATTTCCACAACTGATACGCAACATTATGCATTCATTTTCCATTGTACGGAAAACAGCTAGCCAGCAGAGCGTGCATTATTCAGCGTCCTTCGTAGCTCGTCGTAATCGTCGGTGTTAAATAATGAATCTGACTACGTTTGATCCATTATTCTCTCTTAAGAACTGCGCTACATATTTGCTCGCTAATAAAAAGAATCTCGAGCAATGCGAAAGCCGATCTTTCGAAATTGCCAGGCTCGTTTCATAATTAAAGGAGAGAAACGACGGTTGCTTTAATACGATCCATTCGAGGTATCTCATGTAAATTTATGTAGACTGAAATAGTTGTTAAAGTGCTGTTTTAAATGTGTAACAGAGTGGTTTGTTAGTCAGATATTTTTTTTTAACTAGATCATCGTTCCTCTTTACTTGCAGAATGATACACGTAGACTAGTAATTTATTGGTAAAACTTTTCTACTGTAATTTTTAATTAAAACACGCGATATATGTACGAGGAAAAAAATTTGTTCATGTGTGTACGCTTTTTTTTTTATGGCTGTATTGTTTTGTTTAAAGAAGAAAGTAGAGATAACTGATGAAAAGAGAAACTGAATAATTAAACGAAAACAGTATCTTCCAAGCTTAGGTACACATGCAGCGTGCGGTTGCATATATTCTTGCGGATGGAATTACGCGTAAAATATTTAATGATCTTGGCTACGAAACGCTGTAACGAGCGGAACCGATTTATCGGGTAAAAAAAGAAAAAGAACGCTTAATTTCATTGGATGAAAAGTGCAATTGCGTGTTGCATTTGCATGGCTGATGCTCGAGGAAGCGGAAGGATCCTCTTTCTTCGTTAAACGAAAATGATGACGTATACTAATTATTCTATAATAATTCAGTCATTTTAAAGTAAGTTTTTTCTTTCTAAAATTAGTTGTTTCGAAAAATGTATTCCACTCGAGGAGAGACGTCATGAAACCGGACGATAAATCTGAGGTACACTCCCGTTCATAAATATTCGAAGACACTTATTGAAAGTGAAAGAAATCTAAATGGTCGCTATAAAATTTTTAAGATATGGAAGGCAATGATTCAGTCAACAGATTTTGACGATTGAATGTCTCCAAGTAGAAAAGTGTACTCAAAGATGTTGTGAAAGAGAGAGAGAGAGAGAGAGAGAGATGGCGATCTTTTCGACTGAGAGTTACCGAGTATGAAAGCATACCAAAAAATACTGAGAGAAGGAAAAAAGGAGGGTTGAGAGAGTTTTTCGGTTGAGTATCTCCAAGTGGAAAAGTATACCCAAAGATGTTGAGTGAGAGAGAGAGAGAAAGAGAAATGGCGATCTTTTCGACTGAGAGTCACTGAGTGGAAAAGTGTACCCAAAAATGCTGAGAGAAAGCGAGAGAGAAAAGTGATACTTAGGAGACTCGAGGGCAAATGTCAGCGCAAGATGGCCGAATATGTGCGATCGAGCTCTCCATACCCATTAAAAGTAGCAATAACAGCGAGGAAATTAAGAGAGCGCGTTATCTATCAGCTAAAAGTCCCGATTTGATCTCTCAAATATTTCCTCAGCCCCTACAGTACTTTCCACACGAACCTAACAGGTGTTCTAATACTTATGAACGCGAGTGTACTCATGAAAAATTCATAAGGATCTTTGTACTTGACGTCAAACTTGACTCTCTTCAGTGTCAAATGTCACTCACGAAGAAAGATACTTTTTATTGCAAGAGTCGTTTCTACGTTGAAAAGATGACATGGAAGAAGTATTCGATATCACGTGAAAACGTCAATTTTACAATAAACAATAAAAATTTGGAAAGATCTACGACAATACGTTCGTTACGTTGGAGGATCGTTTTCACTGACGTTCTTTAATTAAAATTCGAATAATCGCAACTGTATGGAAACGTTATCGAGGTTCATATCAATAGGAATATTTTTCAGAACAGAACAAGCTCGTTTCAGCGTGTATACATATTAGATTTTCATTTTTCAAGCGTAGCGTAGGGTATTGGATCGATAGCCTGAGTGTGTTCCCTGTTTCCAGGTTGCATCTCGCATTCAGAAGTAATCTGCATTTTCCAGCGTGATCACAGCTGATGAGTTTGTTACGAATTTAATAAACAATATTTGATCGAAAAATTGCTCGCTGCATCTGTTATGTAGACCTCACGCCAAGTTGCAAATATGTTCAACAAAATGAAACAAACGAGATATTGAGAAATAGAAGTCTTTCCTTTGAATACGCAAGTCCTTTGACTTTTAGTTATTTTTCAATTTTTTTGTTTTTATTTTTTTAAAGGCCTTTAAATATTTTTTTATAATTCAAAGAAAGTGTGAGAAAAGTTACTTCCTCTTTTCGTAACCTGTGTATACAAAAAAAAATAAGAATTTCGGTGTGTGTGTGTTTTTTTAATGTAGAATCATCTGAAGGAAAAGTTCAAAAAAGGAAAACACTGAAAATGAAGAAAATGGCAACAAGCTGAACTGGAAAAGTCTTAGGTAAAAATTTGACTTTTTTGTAACAAAAAAATATAGTTAATTTCAAAATGTTGAGCAATCCTTTTAAAATTTATCTAATACTTTTAAAATTTACGCAAAATTTCAAATTAATTGTTTACATTGTTTTCGGAAAATCTTGCACACCGATTGGCAGAACGTAACTTTGTAAAAATCACACTTAAAACTTGAGATACTATTACTGTATATAGTATCACTTTTTTTTTCAAAATTTCAATTGGTCTGTTAGTTAAAAAAAAAAAAAAAAATTATTTTGCTGTGATTCAACTCTACGACAAACTGTTCCAGATTTCTTTGATACAATTCATTCAATTCCGCTCGCAACATGTGTACTAAAACATTTACGCAATTACAGAAACGTCAGTTTTCCAAAATATCAATATAACATTCGCAATGGAATATGTTATGAATCGAAAAACACAGAAAGCCACAGGATCTATTTTTCAATCATTTTCAAAGATGAAAAGCAAAAAACAAAGAAAAAAAAGAATATCCCTTAATAAATAAAACCGCAATATTTTGTAATTTTTCCGAAAGTTTCAAACGAACAATTACAATCCTGTCAGCGTGAAAATTCGCCCCGTAAAGTGTCGCGTCACGATCTGAGCCATCGGATCGAACATTATGCGCTCGTATTTTGTTTAAAAATCGCCCCGCAGCCGGCACGACAAATACGCCCGCGTGTTTATCTTCCGTGCATTTGTTGGCTGTTCGAAAATCCGTGGAAACAGAATTTCGAAGGGGTGAACTGTTACACAATGAACGATTGTAATCGGCGACCACGGTTCCCGGCCTATTTTGCAAGCCGCGGAAACGAGCCGAAGACAGCGCGCATCAATATGCACCGGCAGGGATTCGACGAATCGCGGATGGAAATTCGGGTGAAAATTTGCCCAGAGGAAAAAAGAGAGAAAAAAGAGTGGAATCACCGGCTAGCCGCAATTTTTCACGCGCCCGTGCCTCGATTATGCGTCCACGACAAAGCGCATTAACATGTCGCAATCGACGATTCTTTTCCAATCTTTCGCCTCGATTCTACATTCGACACTGTATTTCGACTGTTTCTTCTATCCTTCCGCTTGAATCTAAATATATTCGTTGAAAAACGCATATATGTAATCGTCTTTGGAAAGAAAGTTCACGTCGATCCAATTATTCTCTGTTCGTTTGCTGCTTGATTTTATATTAACCCTGATGGAAAGTAACATAGATCTGAAATTGCTTTATTAACAACTAATTAACCGAGAGTGTTGAATACTGTCCCAGGAGAATTTCGTTACGCGGTTTATTTTACTGAAAATCGCTGCAATCTCGATTTATTACTCCGCGTTAAACATTGTTCATGTTATTTCTATTTTTTGCCTGAGATATTTTTCGTTTTTTATTTTATTACTAAAGTCTTTGCGTATTTTTGTATGAATTTAATTGCGAATAATGCGAACAAAGAAATAAATTCAATCATCAATGTAACTTCGTCCTTTTTCATTGATCTTTTGCCAAAAATTCGGTGGATTTTAAATTAAAAAATTGTATATATTGCAGTTTTTGTTCGTGGTCGTTGGATTTTTTTTCCACGTAGAAAATTATTTAAACTTCTAAAAGCATATTATATTCGTGATAAATTTTTCAGTTTTTCATTCAGAAAATATTGTCCTGTTGCAAAATTATGCCTCTTCTGTTTACTGAAGACAACCGTTTGCGAAATAGAACAACATTTAAACGATCCAATTGTTCCAAGTAGAAATCTGTCGTCACAATTTGATTGGATAGAAGAAATTCTCGCCAGACTGAATAAAAGATGAATACGGAAGGAAATACGTAAAAACTGTTGAAATGAGACTTGATACTTTTCTCTCGGATAAACTCATCGACGAGACGTTCAGTATACCACGTCTAAATAACCGATTCGTTTCATCGTGTTTCACGCGAGAAATATTTCCCGAGTCGAGCGATATTAATAATCAATCGACGATATTATATATTTATTATCAAACGGCGTATCAATTTGTCGCATATTAATTTGCGAGGTCATGCCGCCGGAAACGCGACGCGTGATTGAACCGCCATAATCCATCGCGTTCACGTTTTCATCAACTGTCGCAACATTTTCGTCTCACTGTCTGAAAAGTAGAAAAGAATACGATCGGTCGTTCGTTTCGTTACCTTATCTCACAGATAAGTCTGGTGCATTTTTTAAATGACATCTGTCGCGAGAGTTTATCACTGGGTGACCTAGTGGCCCTTTGACCTGCAACTTCCGCCGGATGATTCTACGAATTGCTTGGCTGCCACTGGCTGCATCGTGTTGCCATCTAGCCAGACGGCATTAAACTCTCCGGGCGCCAGACTTTTCTTTATTCCGACCGCTCCATCGATATCTCGTAAACCAACAGGCTACAGAATCAGACATTGAAACTGACTGCACAAAGTGCATACTGCATTTAGCCAACGAGGTGATAAGAGATCTCGAGATCGTATCGTGTTTTCGTTAGGTGAATGCTCGACAAGCTTTGCCAGACGTTTCTGATTTTCGTATTTCTGGCTTTGATAGAAATTTTCATTCATGGTGCTGATAATGGGGAATGGAAATAATGAGAGAGGGAGTTGAATGTCTGGCATTTTTGAGATAAAGAGATTTGATTAATTTTTGAGATAATTTGTGGAATGTTTCTAACTAGAATTTCTGTAATATTTTTGTGAATTAATTCTAATCGAGATTTTTTGAGTTTCTTGACTTTTAAATTCGAACAAATGATATCTTAAGTTTGGTCAAAGATTTTTTTGTTTTTCTTTGCACTCGAAGCTTTTTTTGCAGAGGTGGAATTTCTCTTAATAGTTTTTTAGCATAATTGTTTCACTTATGGTTTCATCGATTCAAATTCGAAAAATTCAATGGTTCTGTTAAAATTTATAGCTACTTGCGATTCTGCAGTTTTTTTCATCGTTTCTGAATTCGATTTTTCTTTATAGTTTCTCAGAATTTGTCTTTTCTATCTGCTGTCAGAATCAGTTTCATTTTTTATCGTTATTTTAATCTTCCGTTTTCTTAAATTAATTATTTCATTCAAATTTCTCATTTATGAAATGATCGATTTGGTCTTCAAGTAATTTAAAATCAATATTTATCTTTATTGTTGCTAATTCCGTTATTTGGCTCGATCTTTACAAGCATCAAAGACAGACCAATGTGTAAAATAATAATTTTAATTAAACGCAACGCTGTATTATGAAGTGCATGTATGCGAATCATTTGAAATGTAAAGAGGAAGGACATGTATTTAAAAAAACACAGTTATTGTCGCTCTTTAATTGTCATTCAAGCTGCTGTATTGAACCAAGTAGCGACTAAAAATCTCCTCTCGAATGCAGAGGATTAACAAAAATATTAATATTAATATTTTTAATAATATTATTAATATAATAATTGTGTTACTATAATTAATATTATTATTAATATTAACGAAGAATATTTGGAATGCAATTTTTTTCGGTTTTCTTCGGGATTTATTTTCAAGGAAATTATAAGACATTTTTGTATGGATTTTTGCACACATGTTTATTAACATTTAAAATATACAGAATGTTTGTTTAAAACGTAGATAATGAAAATTACATGAATTGCGTTTATCGTAACAAAATTAAGAAAGAAATGCATGAATCCGGTTATTACATTAATCTTAAACAGAGAAAAATAATATAGCATCGATTTTTTTCACATTTCTAGACCAAGTATCCTCTTAACGCGAAGACTTAGAATTATCAAAAGTGGAAAAGTTCCATATTACACAATAATTTTTATTTGATAATCCTGAATGAAAATTTTTAATCTGATCAATCGAACGTCGAATCAATTTCTGCAAATTTCTAAAGTAGAATATTCCTTTAATGCGACAGAAATTAGAATAATTAGAGAAATTTCATATTACACGACCTAATCATTTTCACTTGATAATCCTGAATGAAAATTTTTAATCTGACCACTCGAACGTCGAATCAGTTTCTGCAAATTTCTGAAGTAGAATATTCCTTTAACGCGACGGAGATTAAAATGATTAGAGAAATTTCATATTACACAATCTAACCATTTTTATTTGATAATCCTGAATGAAAATTTTTAATCTGACCAATCGTTCGTCGAATCAATTTCTGCAAACTTCTAAAGTAGAATATTTCTTTAACGCGACAGAAATTAGAATAATTAGAGAAATTTCATATTATACGATCTAACCATTTTTATTTGATAATCCTGAATGAAAATTTTTAATCTGACCAATCGAATATAAAATGGTCGTTGATATTCGTATTCTTATTTTCTTTTTCTCATTTCTGTAATATTAAAAATATTTTCATTCTCGATGCGTGATGTATATACACGAGCTTTGTAGCTGCCGGATGAAGGTTGCATCGATGTGACATGGTTGCAGCAATAACTTTGATGCCACGACAATTGCAATTTATTTCGATCCACCGACGAATTACATTCCGCGGCGACGGTATAAGCGGAACGTTTCTCTCTCGAGCTTGGCCGCTACTTTACTCGTCGAAACACGGCCTCTAGCTGTGATTGCTGCCCGGTTAACAACCGTTCAAAACGAATCTACAAAGCTCGATCGAACGAACGCCTTATTGATGCAATCGAGAAGGACCTTGACTCGCTTTTGTCGCTCGTTTCGTTTCGAGGGCGACAATTTCGGTAATCGAGCTCACGTTCGAACGTGTTCTGTCGATGATATTTCTGGCACTATAGTACTATGTTTAGCGTTCGAACATAGACTTCCAGGCAACCTTGAATTCATTCTCTCATTCCTTTACTCTCTACTGAGAATATTTCATTGAGGAATATTGACAAATTTCACTTCTCCGTGGAGAGAAACGATAATTATTCGTATAATTGAGAGGTTCATTTTGAAAACTGGCTATGCCTACTCTAAACCAATTTTCAGATATTCATAGATTTCATTTTTTTAACGTACAAAATACAAATTTAAAAATATTTTTTGCAAAACGTAATTATTATGCAAAAGTATTATTCTTAAATTATTATATAAAATTTTGAAAAAATTATTTTTGTAATTTTTAAAATATTAGTGGTAAATTGTTGTACGTTGCAAGTTTAACATGACTTGTTTTGATAATAGAGCAATTAATTTTACCATGTAGATAAAATAGAATGGAAAGATTTAGAAGTATATTTTCTTAAGGAAAGAATGAAAATCGTGTCTTAAATTCAACTCAACCATTATTCTTAGATTCGTCGAAAGTAATTTACCAAGAATTATGGGAGGTTTAAGCTATTTAAAAAAAATTTAGAATACTTAGGAATTTGACGTTTCATATTACACATTCTAATAATTGCTAGTTGGTAATTTTTGAACTTAACATCAAAAGTAAAAGGAGCTTTCGTCACAAGTGCAACAATGATGATAATTTCTATCGCAATTAGAAATTCAAAATTTCATATTGCAAAAGTAACCTTCATTACGAATGTAATCTATTTTTTTCTCTTTTCGTTTCTCAATTATAATTTCTGTTGCTTTAGAAATTATAAGGAATCCAAAATTTCACATTACAAAAATAATCTTCATTACGAATGTAATATTTTTCTTTTTGTCTTTTGATTACAATTTCTATCGCTTCACGAATAATTAGAGATCCAAAATTTCACATTACAAGAGTAATGTTCATTGCGAGTGCAATCTGCTTTCGCCGTCTCTTAATCATAATTTTTATCGCTTTAGAAATAATTATAAATCAAAAATTTCACATTACAAAAATAATCTTCGTTACGAATGTAATATATTCTTTTTTTTGTCTTTTGATTACAATTTCTATCGCTTCACGAATAATTAGAGATCCAAAATTTCACATTACAAGAGTAATGTTCATTGCGAGTGCAATCTGCTTTCGTCGTCTCTTAATCACAATTTTTATCGCTTTAGAAATAATTATAAATCGAAAATTTCACATTACAAAAATAATCTTCGTTACGAATGTAATATATTTCTTTTTGTCTTTTGATTACAATTTCTATCGCTTTACGAATAATTAGAGCTCCGAAATTTCACATTCCACGACCCTAGTAACTTGAGTCACGAGAGGTGAATGACTTCGTTGATCTGCTGATTTAAAAGAATTCGATATTCAAGATCGAATCGTGGCGTATGGAAATCTTTCGTCTCGTGGCAAAGGAAGGGATAAGAAGAGCGACAGAAAGAGACGAGAAGGAGACGAATTAAGTTCTCAGCTCAACTCGATTCAAAGATCGCTTCCGCTACGATGATCTCATCCCTCCTCCTACAATTTGATCGGTACGCATGCTGCCATTAGAGAGAATTACTCCTCTTTCCGTGCTGGAAAGTCTATTAAAGACACAATAGTAGTCGCCGTGTGATCTTCGACGTTTGCACGCCGATTCTCTCAGCAGATTTTTCTCAGCCTTGCACTTCGTTACCTTCACACTCCTTCGATCGCGTTTTCCCGTGGGAAATATATATAAAAAAAACCGCACATTGCAATTAATCAAATACACAAAAATAAAAACATCCGATATTCTTAATGGTGAAAAAGTAATTTCAATTAAATAAGAATCTGTTTACTCGAGAAACGAAGAAAACTGAGAAAATTCTGAGAAGTGAAATTTAATAATAAACGTTGACTTCACTGTTCCTATTTTTACTGATAGAAATATCCATTATTGTGTATTAATTGTTTTTGTTTAGTTAATAACTGCACTTTTCGCTCATTTTCTTTTTAATTAGTATCACCTATCGCGTGGCGAAGTAGTGTAATTTAGATCTCGAAAACTCCCTGGAATTTCTGGATGTTCGTTCTAATTGCCGAGTTAATAGCCCGCACTCCACGATGCTAGAGGTTCTAAATCATTTAATAAAGCGTCTAGCCTCAATGAATATCATATTCCATGCTGTTTGAGAGAGCTCGAGGATCCTTTTTACCAACAGAATTCTAGACTTTCGACATAACCGTATTTACACGTACAATACATTTCTCGAATTTGATAAAAAACAAAAAATGACAAATGTCTCATTTAACGATACAATAACACAAAGTAAATAATTATAGAAAATATCGTTTACGGGAATTTCTTCGTTCGTAATATTTTCGAGAAGATCGTGGCATTTTTCTGCTCGAAATAATCGAAGAGGACGCCATATTGGCGGCGTAGTTAGCCGTTTCACAGATCGATTATAAAACGGGCCACGGTTTTTTCCTCGCGGTGATACAATTTCCAGAGCGTTTCATTAAAACCGATTTTATCGGCGTAATCGGCAGCATTACGTAAGGAATGGGTTGGCGGAGCTGGAAAGCTATTAAGAGCGTTTCTGGTGAAAATCGAGTGGCCCGATAACTCCTTCGTGCCCGACAGAGTGGCCGATAAGTCTTCACGACAAGCAGACGATCAATCAGCACGGGATATAAGTCGTTCATAGCTCTTGGCCGTTATCGAAATCATGGCAAAGGAAAGGATTGCTCTTCTTCACATAAACGCGTTCTTCTATGTGTGTTTTCCAACATTTTCACATTTTCAAAAATTTCCTCCGTATTTCACAGTTACATCGGATCGTTTTCTGTAGCTTTAATCTTTCAATTTTCATCTCATTTCAATTTTTTTTATTGTTTCTCTTTTTTTTACTTCTGGTTTTACGAGCGGAAAAGTAACAGATTCGCTGAATTTGAATTCTGATCAACGAGGGAAAAGCGAGAAGTCATTTGTAGAATTTTTCTCCAACACTTCGAGGATTCGTTGAACATTATCTTCCACTCTCAACATTCTTCTACTCGATTCGAAGTTTCAGCCAATGTTTGAATCGCTCTCGCGAAAACCTCGGATTTTTCTTACCGAGATTTATGATTGAACTAAAAATCCTGGTCTCACTTAGATTACCATTATTCTTCCTGCATAATTCAAGCGTGCAACGGTGGATTGGCCTCTTCTCCTAATGTTAAATGCGATTTCGTGGAAATCGAGGAAAATGTAGGGTAGAAAATTGTACAGAATTTGAAAAAGAAAAATTCCAATAGAATTTTCTAATCGAATTTATGTTTCTGTATACTTCGAAGTACGTTCGAGCGATTTCTATTTCCGTTTGACCATCCCATTCCATCAATTCCCAAGCATCCTTCGTTCAAACATCTTTAGACCTTTCGTCCGCTAACAAATTAAAAACCTAATGCGCTTCTTTCATCCTCCTTCCGTTTCCATCGCCGCCTCGTTCCCGCTGGAACTCTTTCAGCCGCCGCGAACTCCATTCGAACGAGCTCGTAGAAAGATTTAAATAGTTCCCTTTATTTCAGACTGAAGTTACTTAATTCTTAATTCGAGATTTCACCAAGCTGATCACGTATCCGTGATTTGTGTGCCGGACAGGTGGCTTCGGAAGTTGTTAATCTCTCGCTTCGTTAACCAACTTGAATTATTCGTACGAGTAATCCTCGCCTTGCAGGTGAGAAGGAAGAAAACGGAAAGCGAACACGTTCGAAATATTCTCGGATAAAAAGTTACACGGTAAGACGCGCGTTCTGTTTTCCTGCCAGATGGAAAATATTTTTCTGCGGCGGTTGTTTGTCACGAAAGATGAGCTTTAATATTTTCCCTCATCTGTTTACACCAACGTGTTCCAACCGGATCTCCTTTCTCAATTCGTTAACCCAGTTACCTGTTTTTGACGAATATACTCGTCACGAAGAAATAGTATTATTTTGTGTTACGACGAGTATACAAAAAGTGTTTATTTATTTCAATTTGTGATTTATTGTATTTATTTATTTCTCAATTAGCATAACAGTGTCAACGACTGACATGCGAATATGCAGTCAAAGGGTTAACCCTTTGCGGACGATCGACGCATATATGCGTTTAACGTAAACCATAATGGTAGACGATGAATGCCTCTATGCGTTTGGAGAAAACAACTGAGAAAGCTAGGAAGCATAAATATGTTGTCCATGAACACATAAATTCGAAACACACACATATATGTAGTATAAATAATAGTTTATAAAAAATAAGTATTGAAACTCTATAACGTGCCCAGCTTCAAATCGTTTCGTCTGCAAAGGGTTAATACCTTCCAATGGAAATAGTTACACCTCGTCTACTTCCGCCCCATTCTCTTTTTTCGTCGCCATTTTTCCTCCTCGTAGACGCGGATATTCACAGCTTGGTCTCGTTTTAACGAAGTAATACAATCGCGTTGAAAGAACGATGCCACGCGAGCGTGAAAATTACGTTTTCACGCGAGTATGCGGTTCCCTTCGTTCCCTCGACAACGAGTTTCCCGGTTGAAAACAAACCTCGTTAATTGGTGCACATTATCGCGACGCGGATGTAACTATATCTCGCGTGTCGTTCGAACGAGAACGATTCCTCGCTTAAAAATGGTACATCGATCCTCGAATATATCTCATCCACTGTGATTCTACGAGGAAAGGACAAGATGGAATTTTTTTCATCGTATATTAGGAAGTGGATAAATTGCAGAGGCGTTAAATGGACTTCCTCCGGAGCATGTAAGATGGAGGGTCTAATAATCACGCTGACGCGAATCTGCAAGAACGCATTTTTTCGGGTATATACGAAGGATTAGGTGTATATATATATATATTTTCTTCTTTATAAGTATCAGAGCAGTTATTGAACGTGAAACATAGCGAAACTTACTGAATTTTACTGAAACCTGTTTAACCCATTGACTGCCACGTAAATTTAGCGCGTTTTGCCCTGGGTGCCACGGTTTTATTTTAAAGAAAACATGAAGTTTTACAAAATATAATATTAAGTTACTGATAGAATATTGCAATGACATTTACAGTATTTTTATTGAAAAAAAAAAAAAAACAGTACGAGATATCTCGTAGCTGGCAGTTTTGGTACAGACGCTTACTACGAGATATCTCGTAGTTGGCAGTCAATGGGTTAACCCTTTAACAATTTATCCCGTGACTGTCACAGGCAGAGCGTCAAGTACTGATTAGTTTATATCGAGAGAGATTTTTAGGAAGAAACTTAGAAAGGAGTGAAATATTATTTTTCGAATTATGATGTATGGTTATGTACTTCGTGCTTCAAAAATGATCACACATAACACAGTTATTAAAAAAGCACGTGTAAAATATACATTCCTTTTACCGTAATGCATGATTTTATTACACTGTTAAAGGGTTAAGTTTATTAAACTCTACTAGAATCTACGGAAAGTTACTGAACTCTGTTAAAATCTGCTATGTTCTATCAACTGTTTCAATGTCATCGGACTTTTGCATGAAATTCAGTCGAAAAATTGCCAAACGATCGCGTTTCTTTCGATTTTCGAAACTTCTAACTTTTGATAGATAAACAATTTCCTTTTTAACAACACATTAGATAAAATTCAAACGTTAGTTCGACTTCATAAATTTACTGGAACTTTTTGAGGTTGAAGAAAGGATGTGCAATCTGTGAAGCAAACCTAGTTATTACGAAATTTATAAATCAAAACTAAAGCAAAATTTATTACAAACAGAATTCACTTTTGTAATATGTGTAACTATTAATTTATATAACAAGCTTGATTCGTTGTTATAATAAGATTTACTATGATATTATTCTGGGAGAAAAATGGATTGAAGATTTCGCGGTTTAGTGATAAGATCAGAGTAAGTTTTCGCGGATGAAGGAGTTCCATAATAAAATTGGAGTGATCTATTTGTACAAGTGACAGTATCTTTCTTTTTCGTGACAGAATTATAGTTACCTCGAGATATAGCCACGTGAAATTTTTATACCCCAAGCTTTGCGGTTATGCGCGCAATAATGTACGGTAATGTGACGTCGTCGCTGTAAATTGGTTTGAAAAGGAAGCAAGATTAACCTAGATGAACCACAAACCGCTGAAAATGACAAATTTCAAATTTCTTATCTCAACGTTTTGCAATCGATGGCTTCAAAGTGGAGTCATTTAAACTTTGTCTTTAACTTCGAGGACTTCACTATAGAATCATTATTTCTGAGTCATTGAATAATTTTTCTGTTTGTAACATTGTAATAGAAAAGAAATTTTTGTTTCACTAAAATTGCTTCGAATAGTTATACACTATATACGATTGAATATGACTAATTTCTACATATGAATAAATGAAACTTTCAAGTGTAATGGATTAAAATATAGAAACTATCAACACTACTTTCGAGAGTAACTTTCACCAATTTTTGTCAAAAATTGACAATATCTAATTTTTACAAAGTATGTAAAATAAATTCAATTTGCAACTCTGAATCTGCAAGATATAAGAAGGTAGAATTATACATACATTCATATATATTTATTTATTTAACCCTCTGTAATCCGAATTTTCTTCGTTCATGAGAAAGAAAATTGCGATTGATTATAATTTCGCGTTCTAAAAAATGTTGAACAAAGCAAGAATTAATAATTACTACAAAGAAATCATCTGGCGACAATATAACACAGTAGATAAATATATTAATAATAAATTAAAATTTACTAAGGCCTATGATTCAGGGTTGATGAGTAACGGATCCAAGGATCGTATGCGTAATTATATACAGAAGATGAAACAGTGAACTTATCTTAACTAAATGCGAAACATAAAATTATTTACTAACCTAGAAGGACATCCAACAACACATGGGTCAAAAGTGACCCAAGATTGGCTGGGTGAGAATTAATTAATTTGTTGCTTCGGCAGTAAAAAGCCGATTAACAGGCTTCCGGTCGGTAAAGTGTTAAAATGCGGAATTCTCTATAGAAATATATCTATGTAAATATAGCAGAAAGGAAAGAAATATGCTTCACTCAACTCTAACTCTAGTTTCAGTATCTACTGCTACCAGAAAATCAGTAACACTCTAAATAATACGTTCCAAAGCGCACATGGTGCGTCGATGACAGCCGAACGTGTCAAGAAATAGTTACCTGGCCATTTGCCGGAAGTCACGTAATTCGATACTTCGAGTTCATGTTGCAATTCCCTTTTCCTCGAAGAAGTTTCGGAAAATCGATCAGGAAGAGGAAGTCTGGGTTCGAAACGCGGAGGCGTGTAACTGGTGTCATTTGGCCGGCGCCATTGAAAAGGGGCTGCGAACCGGAACCCGCATGAGATCCTTCGGATCTTTCGAATAGTTCTCGCGCAGCGTTTCTTTCACACGGACACGACGATGAGAAACTTTCGACGCGTCGATGCTGGCTTTTCTCTTTCTCCATTTTATGTATTTTTCTTCATTTCTTTTTTTACAACGCGGCACCGACGCGTTCCTTTGATCCTCGCGGTCTGTTACGAATGGTTCAGATTTTCTGGAAGTCCTCCAGTCGTGATGTCCCACCTCGTGAAACTCGCTTCCGGTTTCAAATGATAGCGATTCATAAAAATGTTTGTCGGAGATGATGAGAATAAATTGTAATTTGATAACCTTTAAGTGGGAAGTACGAAGTATAATAATTGCTTGATGTCGGTAGAAATGAGAATATACAACGGGCAAATGGGAAGTTGCTGTCGTGGAACTTTCAGCAGAACTAATTATCGAAGAAGAAATGGAAATAGATAATAACGAAGAAATTGAATTGCATGGCGTTACCCGGGAACGGTTCGAAGAAAACAAAACTGATTTTCATTTGGGAGGAACAAATGAATTACTGAAATTAAATACTTAATAACACGATTTTCTTCGAGGCTTCCTTGTTATTCCTTGGGAATTATGCAACGAGCTTTTTTCCCAATAAAAGTAAACTAACGTTACAGTGAATTATTAAAGAGTAATAGAGAATAGATCGATATTTAAAATATATCAATATATACGAAATTTTATTTCATTTTTTGACTTACTATTTTTGTTTCTAACTGTCTTAGGATTTTATTAGGTATAGATTAATCAGATTTGGTAATCCTCAGTTTGATAAATAAAATAAAATAATAGAATTAATGTTTTGGTGCCACTTTAATTCAAATTAATTCTGTAATTATAATTTCATTTTACGTTCTGGATACTTGTTACCATATTCCTTAATTACCAAATAATCTAAACCTCCATAATCACAATTTGACAACGAGTCTCAAGTCTACATAATTTTTATTACCTCCAGACTTACAAAACGGATTCTCGACACTTTTCACCATAAGAAAAATCCTACACTTCAACTATTCAGTGAAACCAAAAATAACAAAAAAAAAATTATACAACCTTTTCACGATAAAAGTGATCTTTCAACCGCTCGCCACATTCCTCGTCGACAAATTGTGTCACGAGTCCGACTAGTTGTCGCAAAATAGAAATTTAAATGAAATTCGTAAATAGAAATTCATATTAGCCACTGTAGAATAAAAAGTTATATGTGGTATGTACATATTAGTCGTTGAATAGTTAGCAATTGTATTCTGAAAAATAAAAAAAAAGGAATAGTTCATCATAAGTTATTTGGTTTTAGTGAAATGTCGGATAGAACAGAAGGTGTGCATGTAGCGCTAGGAGAATGCAGTTTTCTGCATTTGTCTGAAAATCGTCGGTGCAAACGCGGTCGTATGAAACGGCCCTTCTGCCACTGCCACACCATACTCTATTAATATCATGGGGTATATTTAGATTTCAATGGGGAAGAGTGAGCGGGACCACGAGTTGCTCGGCCGATACGCCGTCTGCAAAGTACACGAGACCCCGGCAATGAGTCGCAATAAAGGAATTCGCTTCTTTGTCAATACGACCCTCCGGGAAGATTCTAATTTCCCTTTTTAATAGAGCGGAATTATTTATACTGATAAGAATCGACGTCAAAGGGAAAATTTCAATATCCTTTCAGCTGAAAATATTTCTCCTTGTGTTTAAAATTTCTATTTGTATCTTTCATAATTAATTAGCAATTTTAGACCAAAAATTAGTAATTTTGAATAAAGTGAAAATTTAATAATTATCATTATTTCATTTTAGAAGAACAAAGATATGCTCAGTGTCGCTGAATTTACTCGAATTTTCTTTTTTAATAAAGCAGAATTATTTCTGCTGATAAGAATCGACGTAAAAGGGAAAATTTTAATCCCCTTTCAGCTGCAAATATTTCTCCTTGCGTTTAAAATTTCTATTTGTATCTTTCATAATTAATTAGCAATTTTAGACCAAGAATTAGTAATTTTGAATAAAGTGAAAATTTAATAATTATCATTATTTCATTTTAGAAGAACAAAGATATGTTCAGTGTCGCTGAATTTACTCGAATTTCCTTTTTTAATAAAGCAGAATTATTTCTGCTGATAAGAATCGACGTCAAAGGGAAAATTTTAATCCCATTTCAGCTGCAAATATTTCTCCTTGTGTTTAAAATTTCTACTTCTATCTTTCATAATTAATTACTATTGTTAAACGAAAAATTATTAATTCTGAATAAAATGAAAATTTAACCATTGTAATTATTTCATTTTAGAAGAACAAAGATCTGTTTAATTTCGCTAAATTTACTCGAATTTACTTTTTTAATAATGCAGAATTATTTATACTGATAAGAATCGACGTAAAAGGGACAATTTTAATCCCCTTTCAGCTGCAAATATATCTCCTTGCGTTTAGAATTTTTATTTTTATCTTTCATAATTAATCACCATTGTCAAGCGAAGAATTATTAATTCAGAATGAAATGAAAATTTAACTATTGTGATTATTTCATTCGAGAAGAAGGTCTGTTACGTTTCGCTAAATTCACTCGAATCGAGAATTAAACAGGTGTGTTGCAATTTAGATTATACCGCGTGAAATGAATTTAAAGTAGGCCATAGTGCAGTTGAATCGTGCGGAAATATACACAGTCTCCAAAAATGTCGGTAACGAGCTTATACTACATGTTAATAAGGCCAAGTAGGTGAAGAAAGTTTATGCGAACTTATGCCCGAAAGTGTTTAATTGAAAAGTTGTAGGCGTTCAAAGATTTACGGGTAAAATTGTTCTTAGAACTTGTTAAATTCTTGTTAAATATAATATATCACAATTCGTTTCTTTAAAATAGATAAAAATTCTTACTTTTCAATTATAAATAAAAAATTGCAGACAACTGAAATTTTTCATCTGATCAGATTTTACTTTTGCAAAGCCAATAACGAAAGTGATGCAAACTTATCACCAATCGTACACATTTACCAGAATTCACATTTTTCCATAATATGGCGCCAGATACCGAGTGCAACAGTCGATCGTTAATCGTTGTACCTTCGGAGGGTCGGGACGCCTTATTTTTGGATTTCTGGTGCGCTTCGAACCGACATCGTTTTCTGGTTCATATTTATAATTATCGCGGGCTGCGGTTTTCGCGCTCCTGGTACGCGACATCCTGTTTCTTCACCCTTTGCTCCTCGTCTCACGAGATCGTCAACACGTGACCGTCGAACGTTTCGTCATTTCGCGAACGAATCTTTCATGAATGGTAGAGGAACTTTCAAAGAAACCTCTGAACACCAAATAAAGATTCTTCGACCAGTTTAAGCTAAACATCTTCAAACTGAATCGGAACTTTTAGAAATGAGTTTCGAATAAGTTGTTTACGACCAGTTTAAGAAGCTTAGTTTCGTTAATGAGATGCAGGCAACGCTATAGCGTTGAATAATCTTTTCCATAGAGTTACCTCTCGTGGATTTTAAGATTCTCGAATAGTCCACTCGGAAAATAAGTGAAAGCTATTTTGTTTTTCTTTTTTCATGTATTAATCCTTTCATCGCTGCTAGTATTTATTTATTCGCCTAACTTGAGCAGTTAAAATATCTTTAGTGCCTTTTGCAATGCTGGAAAAGAAATGTTTGGAAAAAAAGAATGGCGAAATGGGACAAATATTCTGATCAATATTTGCACTCGAAGCTATTATTCTGAAGTTGAATTTTTCTTAGATTCTTTTTAGCATAATTACTTGTCCTTCACCTATGGTTTCATCAATTAAAATAAATCCACTGGTGTTATAAGTTACAGCTACTTGCGATCCTGTACTTTTTCTCATTGTTTCTGAGCTTTGTTCTTTCTGAACTTTTCTCAGAATTTGTAGCATCTACCTGAATTCTCTCTTTCCTGTGCTGCTGTTGTTCTACTCTTCCGTTTTCTTAAACTAATTATTCCAGTAAAATCTCTCATTTATGAAATTATTAATTTGGTCTTTAAGTGACTTAAAATTTGCGCTGTTACTAATTCCGTCAATTGACTCGATCTTTACAAGCATCAAAGGCAGACTAACGTATGAAATAATAATTTTAATTAAACTCAATGCGGTATTATAAAGTGTATATACGTGAACTATTTAAAATGTAAAAAGGAAAAACATTAAAAAAAAGAAAAAAAGGTTGTTGTCCCAGCTTAATTGTCGTTCGATTTGCTGTATCGAACCAAGTGGAGACAGAGAGTCACCTCTCGAGTGTAAAGGGTTAATATAAATATTTTTATGTACTTGTTTTCGAAAAAATATCAAAATTAGTGTCACATATCTCGCGATTTTTTTCGTTCAAAGTCACGTAAAGATCGAAATTTTATAAACCATTGAATTTCTCTTTTTTCTATGAGTTACAATAGCAAGGTAATAAAAATCTATCGATCTGTTTAAAAAAGACACAGGTGATCTTGAAATTTCATGAAAAAATTAAATAAAAAAAGGTTTGTCAATTTGAGAAAAAGGTTCGAGATATTTCGTTGTACCTATCTACACTATTGAAGCCTTTTCGTGCATTTCCATCTCAATTCAACGAACTAACTGTTAAAACAACAAATTTCGACAGACACGAGTTACAACAATCCGTCGCAGTGAAAGGGTTAAACGAGATACATGGATAATATATTCGAACGAAACGAGGGGTATCCTGAAACTTCAATATTAAAGCGGCAGAGAGTAATTCGAGGTTTGTCAAGAAAGCAGTTTCAAGAAGTACGGAAATGTGATAAAAATTTTACCTAGATTTTAAGATGCTACGTAACTACGCGAACACCTGCCAAGAACGAACGATTTCAGATATACGACAGCAATAACACCGAGAAAGATTTTGCCATTTGTCGGTGACAACTCTTACTCGATTCCTCGAGAAACGTGCTGTCCATTTAAAAAACAAAGAAAAGAGTAAAAGGAAGAGAAAAGAGAACTTTTCCTATCGAGAGAGGAACCATTGGCGATACACGTAAACCTATATAAAGATCTTCGGCTTAAAGGTCCATTAGGATGGCGGTCTAATATCATGGCGACACATGACACACCAGCTCGTAAGGAACACTCGGTGGATATTAAGGACGCTCCACCCGGTATATGACCACGACGAAATAGAAACATGAACGGAAAGTTTGGCCGTTCGTCGATCAGGCTTGTGTGTCACCTGGTCGTCTACCTCGAAACCTATCTCAACTCACTATGTTTTCTCATAAAACCGAAAACGACTTACGTTCGAATTACGTCATGGCTGTCGTAAAATTTATATCGATCCTTTCAGGTCAACCGTATGCCCTGATCAAGTTATAGAGATTGCGAAACAATAGAGAACGTCTGATAGAACTGAGACACCGTATTCGTTTCTTATTAAATTAATTAATTAATTTCTATTTAATTGATAGAGTGACGTAATGCTTCCAGTACTTGTTACGAAAGATATTACCGTGCTGTTGTATACAAAATATCCTGTAACTGGAGGTACAAGCAAATAGGAATAGAATTAAAGTGTAGAATAAAATTTGTTTCGTTCTTCTTTTTTTTCGAATGTTTCTTTTTCGATTTTTATTTTAACTCTAACGCTCCATAACTTGGAAAATGTATCTGTTAGGTTGGTGCAAATGAAACGACGTTTGCTCAACAGCTGAAAGTAGCAGGTTGATATATCTGGTCATAAATTTTTATGTATGATACAAAAGAAGAGAGTATTTGCTTGTGACACGTGTATATTGAATGGTAAAAAAAAATTCATAGTACAATTGTTTAGAATCAGGAGATTTGTGTATTTTTTTTTTTTTTTTAATAAGTTTAAGCTTGAAGGAACTGTTGAAAATATAAATTTACTATTGGAAGAAGCTTGTGTAAATTTCGAGACACTTCAAGGTTCGTGTGCAAAATTCAAAATTGGTGAAATTTTAATAGAGGGCGAGTCAAGAGGAGCACTAGACAAAGTCTCGGGAAAAATGAGGGAAAACAGTCTACGGGAAAGAATATAAAATTTCGCCACGTCCTCTCCTATTCGTCAGATATTTTCTCAAGAAAGTAACATTCTTTCAGACACTTGAACAACTTTGACAAATAAATCACTCCGACATGCAGACAAATTTTTAAATTCCATATGTCTAGTGAGTTTTGCTAATTTTGTAACAATGGGAATAGTTGGGAAAAGTGTCTAGAATCGTGTGGAAATTATTTTCATTAAATACGTTATTGTTCGAAGAAACATTATACATTTAAATTTCATTTAAAAATAAACACCATTTCGTTCGTCATTATAAATAATATACCATACAGCTTTTTAACTCTTTGCTCTTCGAGTAAATTTTCTTCTACGATCGATTTATCAACACTTTAACACACTTCTGCGACGAAACTTTGGAAAACGAAAAAGTTTCACTTTGGAAAAAAAAAGATTGTACACCTTCGTGAATTTATTTATTTTTATCTACTTGATCAATTTGCTTTGTTTAAGTATAAATAAAATTTGAACGGATTTATGAACGTATATTACGAATGTCTCCATAGAGGCGTCATAGGAGCACAAAGGGTTAATAATCATTAATTCTTGCTCTTTCACATTAATCTCATCACGTTGACACCACAAAATATCCCGATTCTCGAAGAAATAAAAGAAAAACCAAAATTGCAGCAAGAATTGCAAAATACGTGTCTCGAAAATTCTCAACAGAACGCTATACGTCCACTCGTTTTCTCCCATTGCATAACTTTCTCCGACTTCTTTCATGATTACCGTCATCATCCTCACACGTCACGTCACCAACACCACTAACGAGCTACTTAACGAAACGAGCCATCACGAGGCGAGCTCCCAGAGCTCGGCTGCACAGTTCACGCTCTCTATCGTTACATTCTCTAGACCTAGCTACGAAACTAATCTCAGATCCGAAAGAGATCCGGTCGTTCTCGAAACAATATCACTCGATATTACTAGCTGACGCGACGCTGAATATATCAGATCCGGTCCAATTACAATGTCTCGATACATTCTATCCCACGTAAGCTGTTTTCGTAGACTAGAACACCCTCTCTCCTCTATCTCCACTCTCTCTCTCGCTTTCTCTTGCTCTGCCTTCGAGCCACGAAATGGAAAACGCGTTTACGTTCTAAGCTGAAGCTTAATATAAGCCATTGACCGGCTCCACCAGTGATTTCCCTGTTCCGATAACCTAGCCAACGGAGACTCTGTACTCGACCGATACAGCTGAGAGATCCTCGATCGATTTTCTTGACGATCGCCACGAGATTAGGTCAGGGACCAGAGAAACGGGTTAGGCTTACTGCGTATGGGCAACGCTAACACGGTCGTATCCAAGTGATGAGATGATTGGCCTGCTAATGAAACCTGATAGAGAAGCTCACCATGGTTGGCCTCTCTCGTTGTGGATTATTCTGTCGTGCAACGACGATGGATCATACCCAGTGATCCCGCGTTCCATACTTCCGCTTCGCCTGCTGCACCTTTCCCTTTGTCATGGACAATAGCTTGTCCCCTTCTCTGTTTGCTATGGTTCCCCTTCGAGATGAAAGATTCACAGGTTGTGTACACGACAGGTCCTTTTTTTTTCTTCTTCTTCTTCCTTTTCTAGTTTGGAGAGTGGTGAAGTGGAGGGATAGTAGATTTTGGCGAGATAAAAGCGAATGATGAAACGGCTTATGAGAGGATTTGGTCGAGTAGAAGATCGAGTTTACCATTGTTTAGGAAGCTCCTTTGAAAAATTCTACTTGTCGTGGGGTTTTTATTAAATTTGAATTTGAAAGTAGGGTCTACGTGGGATACACGAGGTTTTGGTGTTTAGATTGTGGATCGTTTTTTTCCTATAAAATGTTCACTGTTTTGTGAATATTTAAAGTGAATGAAGAATTTTGGATCTCGAGCGATTGGAAGGTGTAAAGTGATTGTATGTAGTGGTACAAAGTTTGAATAGGATGATTTCGGGAGAAGTAACGAGATGCTACATTTGTTCACTGCTGTAGAATCGAAAGATAAGTTTGAAAAGTTTGTCCCACTCTGGAAGATTTAGTAGAGACACAAGAATTAACTTCGTCTAATCTTTGGGAACAGTTCGTGGTGTCAGTAATCTACTTCAAGAGAAAAAGTAGGTTAGAATTGCTTCTACGGATAGTCGGTGGAAGAAATACAGCGAGGTCGTGAAATCTTTGTTCACATGTTCGAGTATATCCACAAGCTAATCGAGAAAAACCTGAGATAGGGTCGCATAATAATTAATAATTATTCTGTGCTACGTTTTTTGCCAAATATTTTTTACCATGACACCCTTAGTGAACGTATCTCTATTTTTCTTTCATATTTTTCTATGACAAATATTGCTATTTTCAAAGGAAACTAAACGTATACACAAATTTCAGTGCCCCAAAAAGGTTAATTTACAATTTCCATTTGTTCCCACTAACCTCAAGTGTCGTCAAAATTTAGCAAAATCATTTCTAGCAAGTAAACTTATTACAAAGTAACCCAGTTTTTAGTTATGATCACTGTGTCTGATATTTTTAGTCAGGAGGTTAAAAAGCAAGAAAGAAAGTTAAACGTTTCAAGGAACAAACGTGCCTATCTATCTGAAATTTATCACGGGGACGATTAAATCGTCTGGAGGATCGAAAGTTGGACAAATGACGCGTCGTCTGGAACTATTCGTGGTACCATCCTCTCTCCGTGACTTTCCCGCCACTAGCAACCGGTCGTCGAGAAAAATCACACGCTTATCTGAGAAATAGGGGTCTATAAAGAATCCGTGAAATCGGCGCGAGATAGGTTGATCGCCTCGTATAAGTTGACTCGGTATCGCGGTGGCTGCCTGTCGACAAAGCAGCGAGTGATAAAGCGCGCGAAGGATCACACCCTCGAAAACGAAGCACGAGGAATCGGCCGTGGAAGAAATATCGCGTTTGTTCTCCCCCCTTTAACCAGGCCAGCCGTTCGATAAAGCGTTTTCACGCTACATTGTCTCTAATAGTGGCCCGTTCAATTTCGAGGCTGGCCAGCTTTCCGTGATTCCCCTGCGCACTTTGTATACTCCTGCTTGCATGCATTTCCCGCGATACTTTCAACTTGAACACTCTTTGTACTTGTTCGAATATTCTATCGACCTTTGGTAACAAATTTATGTGACATTTGGAGAATTTTAAATTCTCGAAACCATTGAAATCTCATCGATGGATCTACGGATAATGGGAATTTGAAATTCATAAGATCAGATAAATCGAGCCGCTTGGATTTCATCGTGAACATAAGCGAGTGAAAATTATGGCGTGTGTCAGATCTCGAGTGGAATTTTTCTTAGTTGTTTTTTTTTAGTATAATTACTTGTGTTTCGCCTATGGTTTCAAATTTGAAATATTCAATAGTTCTGTTACATTTCTCGTATCAAAGATAGTCAAAATGTACTCGTACATTTCTCGTGACAAATTTCCTATAGAAAATCCTCTCACTCGAATTAAGGTCAGTTTGAATCAACATGTTCAAATAAATACGCAACGTATTCAACCCAAAAGAATCTCGACGAAACGCACCTTCGAAAAATACCGAAGTATCCTTCGTCTCAATTAAAAAGCCATTCCCTCCTCACCTTCAACGAGAATACTTTAAAATCCCTCCCAGTATAAAACACTTTCCTCCCCATTTTCTTTCGCGCACACTCTCGAATCATAAACATACACCGCTCCATTGAAAAAGAAGAAAAGAGGAAAAAGGAAAACGATTCGAACATTAATTCCTCCAGAACCACCGTAGCGCCGCGATAAATTAATTTCCCAGCTACTTACGCGAGCGTAGTTCTCCAAGCGTCCGTTCATATTTTTCTCCAGCCGCCCTCGCCGGACTTTTCCCCCGTGTCAACCGAGCTCCTCTTTTTCCCTGGAACTTTTCTGGTTTTCACTGAGGATCATGAGCGGAACGAAGGCGGGAAAGAGACAGAGCGGGAAAAAAATGGAGGGAGGAAAGGCAACAGCCGTTTGAACATCAACAGCTGCATCGCAGCCCGCCCCGGCTAGCCGCCTCTATTTGCTCCTCTTACATTCTTCATGGAATAGTTTGGTCTCGCCGCGGGTATACATACACCGACTACGCCCAGAGAGAACGAAAGAGATTAAGAATATCTTTTTCGGGGGGGGGGGGGGGAGAGTTTTGCTATACTGGCCGACGAGGCAAACTGTGTTTCCTTCGTCCTCTCTTGTCGAAAGACAGACTACGAAGCACCACTGCAGCCGTGTAAAATGAGAGAAAAATATCCATGTCGACCCCTGAACTCTCCAATACTCGGCGAGGAACGCCGAGACACGAAGGCCTTGAAGGCAAACGATGAAACTGAAATTATCGAACCAACACTTGTGGATAATATCGTTTAAACTGAAGGCTCGAGAGGATTCGAGTGTATATAGATCACTATCGAGACTTAAAGAATTCGTTTAATTTAAGAGATCTCTGTTAAGCAGGTCAAGAGTGAAGAAAAGACGCGATTGTTGTGAAAGATCTACGAAGGAGTCCAAGTGGAAAGCGGGTTTAATTGGAAAAGTGGATTTCTAGGTCACAGACAGTGTGAAGCAATTACTGCGAGGTTCTCGAAGGCACTGGTTATTGGAGTTTACGCGAATACTCGTGGCAAAAATGGCGACGATGCAGCTCATCGCTATAGGGTTGGTTCAATAGATGGAAGAGGAGGGAAGAATGCAATGGAGAAACTTTACGGACGTAAGACTGTTGGAAGGTTCGTAGTTGCTGGAACTTCCTATGGGGAAAACGGACTCGTAAACTCTACGGATGTAAGACAACCGGTATAAGGTTCGTGGCTGCTGGCTCTTCTCATGGGAGAGACAAATTTGTAGACGTGCTACAGGACGACCAGGTTCATGGTCACGGTTTCGTCGTAAGGGAAATGAATTTTCTTGGAATATCGTTGCTGCTGCTACCACTGCTTGCAAAGTATTAAATTCACTCTGCAATCTTGTTAACGTGGAAGATGAATAAGGTACAAGCTTTCGGAAAGGAATTTCGTAAGGAACAAGATTCTCACGGATAATCCGCCATAGTCGTCATGTTTTCTTCGAGAATAATTCCTGATCAGGCGGTTAACTGTATTGCACCAGGTCTCTCGAGAATCGGAGTTAGATATTCAGCTACATAATTCCAGGAGGAAGGAGGATCGAATAAGAGATTCCGGAATGAATGAAAGACAGTCGAGGAATGTGAAATACTCCTTTAATAATACCTGACGAAGCAAATATATATATATATATATATATAAATCTATGATACATCCACCTCTCGGGACCAGTCGTTAAATAAAACACGTCTTTTTTTCTTTCGTCGCTTCATCCACAGACAAAAGTACAAATTTCTCTATTTCCCATTCATTCCTCGCTTCATCTTCTTACTCCTTCGATTTTTCCTTTTCTTTTTTACAAAAAGCTCCTTAAAAACTAGTATCGTAAAAACTGTCCGTTTCTTACATATCTCTGGCACTGTTCGACGTGTTCCTCCACGTTGGAACGTCGCAAAGGAAGGAAAAAAAAAAGGGAAACCGGATAACATCGTCGTTCACCAGGCACTAAAAATCATCGTTGCGCGACGAACGATTCTACTTCAGGAAAGATACGAGAGAAAGCATGATTCCACAACCAGTCTTTTGCCATCTCTCGCGCGTTTATAATTATCACAGACAATCGACGACGGGCGTTCGTTATGCCCTCGCCACGGAATCCTGGTCAGGTTTGGTGGGTAGTGGCCTGTTTGCCATTTTGCTGGCCGGTGTCGATGTTTGCGGTTCAGGTAATTCCGAGTACAGGTGAGCAGTAGCGTCGGACGGTTCAGCGTATTCGCAGAGCAACGAATTCGGCCTTTTGTTGTTGCTCGACTTCGATCCACCGAGGATACTTTCGCCTAATGCCTTCAGAAAGCTCATAGGTCTACCTTGATTTCTAGACGGTTCGAATTTCGGGCTCTCTGGTGGCCTGTGGTTTTCAATCTTCGAGCTAACGAACGCTTGGCTCGAGTGACCGTTGATCAAATGATCGTTCACCACGTCTGGCGGTAATGGTTGCGGTGCTCTACCAGCTAGAGTTGCTAGGATTGGTTGAGACAATCGACTTGTACTTGGAACAGTCTCATCACCGGGTAATTCAGCGTACAAATGATTCTGTTCGGTCGCCTTCCGATCGCGAGGTTCTGTATACTCTGTCAGCGGTGGCCTTGGCTGTATTCCACTTGGTAGTAGTTTCTCTAAGGATGGCGCTTTAGTTCCTATGCTAACCGAAGGTTTCGGAGGACCTCTAAGTCTCCTTGGTTTCGGTCGAATCACATCGTATGCGTTCTCCTCTCTACCTGACGACGGTTGCCTGTCGTTGTTATTGTTACAGCTTTCCTCCACTTTGAT
The DNA here is from genome assembly GCA_951804975.1 of Anthophora plumipes. Classification (NCBI taxonomy): domain Eukaryota; kingdom Metazoa; phylum Arthropoda; class Insecta; order Hymenoptera; family Apidae; genus Anthophora; species Anthophora plumipes. The sequence goes on along the minus strand of OX638112.1, from coordinate 25,240,666 downwards.
AAGATCGTAGAGATGCTCGATCATGTCTCTTGCTTGATTGTAATTATCAGGATCGTTGAGCCTCTCTCTGAGATCCCTCAGGTACTCCTCCGTTAACTCCTCTGGTAACGTTTGCGTGGCTTTGTTCTCTGTGTACGGATAAAGTCCCTCCGCGTCATCTTCGTCCTCTTCCGTACCCTCTGCTCGTGTCTCCACCTCGAGAATCCGTGTCTCAGGCTGAAGACCAGCGTACTCGTGTACGCTTAGCCTAGATATCGACCTGGCTGAGGTAGCTGCTGTCATCCCGCTGCTGGGTGATAGCCAGCTGGCAAGATTCATCAGGTGGCCCGATGTCAGCTTTGGGCACACTCCACTTCTACGCATGTACAGAATTCCAGAGGCTAAGATAACTATGAGTACTATGAACACCGCTACAACACAAATCACCACGATGATCCTCTTCTCGCGCTGTAGTTGTTCCATATCACTCATCTCTACGTCGAAGTATCCTTTATGCCTTGGATATACGTGTGGACCGACACTTGGAGGACTGACACTTGGTTCTGGTTTAGCTGATGGTTTCTCACAGACTATATGATCCCCTGGACCGCAGATGATCTTCGAGAAGTTTCTCATTGACATGTATCCTTGAGGAAGATTGAAACATCTGTCTAATAATTGATCGACCATGCAGTAACTCGAATCCATCATCCACGATACCGAACTGTTCTTCCCTGTCACCTCGCGTATCCATATCTCCAGGTTGCAATTGCACTTTTCCTTGAAATAATTGTTACCGACCCGAGCTGTGTTCACTCGTTGCGAGATAGCTGCGAATTTCAACGATCCCGGCCTAGCCTTTTGTATTTGATTCCCGGTGAAAGAGAACTCGAAATTCGGCGCTGACGTGGCATCCACTTCGGCTGTGATCGCGTCGGCCTCCAGATCGACGAATAGATTATAATCGATCGCTATATGGTTCCATTGATGAAGAACAATCGCTCCTTGGTGCAGGTTCTGAAACTCGTTGTTGTTGAAGCTAACCATCGCTGCGGATATGTCGATGGCACCGGTCTCCACCTCGGTCAGCCTGGAAACGCGAGAGGAAACTTCGATCTTGAACTTTTTCACGTTACGGAAAGTTTGAGAAAGTTTCAGAGACAGCACGGCTGAGTTTTCAACTCGCTGTGTTTTCGCAAATGGAAAATGAGATTATCTAACGTCGGTTAGAAGATCTGTATATATATATTAATCTTTCATTTTTCAACGACGCGACGTCTTCGTGGAAATAAAGGTAAACCGGTGGATTCTTCGTGAATTAAACGAAACATACGAAATAAAGGAAGATCAAACGCGTTTGTACGAGATTACTGTACAGTTGTCTCTTCGTTCTCGAGCGTTTCAAAAATCTTAGCGTCCCCCTTCCCCTCCGCCCGCTCTTGACTATAGTACACAGAAGCGTAGCTACTGTGACGGCTTAACAATCGCGAGGAGGTGAGCAAACACGGGATCCCTGATCAAACAGCGAGCGAGACAAAGGATGGCGCGCGGATCTACCTTGAATATTGTATCGTGAGGTTGTCGTGGCCAGCCCGGAAGGCTCCTCTCTCTATGCTCTTCAATCTGACGTCGACGAACTCGAGGCTGTGGATTAACGTTCTGTCGCTGAACGCCCCGGTCTCGATCTCCAGGATCGACGCGTTGCTGATGGTCACGCCGAAGATCGTCATCGCGCAGAACGCGTTCTTGCGGATCACCTTTGTCCAGATATCGTCCATGCGCACCTCTGCAACCGCCGATGGGAACACCGCTGTCGGCAACTCCGTGATTCTCACGCTTTGGAACATAATCTGTATCCCAGAGAGAAAGAGAGAGAGAAAGAAGGGAATTAGAAAGTGAAATTATAACGAGATTAAAGGAACCGTTGCAGCAGTGACTAGCCGCTGGAAAATCGCCAATTTCTAGGCGAACGTACATGTATTTTGCACGTCGTTTATTGACGTTCCTCGAAATGGGAAAATAAACACGCGTGTTTTTGGACCTCGGCTTTTTATAAACGTGACGACAGTAGATTTCGTTTGCAACGTGAAATTCGATTGGGAACTGAACTGAATAACGATATTTTTTTATTATATTTAGTAAAGTCTGTGCAAGTTTTATTAGCTCGGGAATATTTAATCTTTCAACAGGTTCAGGCCGATAGCGAAATTCGCGAGACTCAATTTTTCAGTTTCTGATCTTTTTAAAATATTGTAAAATAATGTGACGATCACGTCGTCTGTTCAAACTTTGTCATTCATTGTAAAATGACCCACCGATGGGTCACGTTGGCAAATAAGAGCATTTTTGAATGACCCACAATAGTCACATCGTCCTGAACGTGTGAAGTTACAATTACACACAATGTTAATATCAAAAATGAGTGAACAAAAAATTATTTGCACTCAGATTGTATCGATCTAATTACTCAGAGTCGGAAAACTTCTATTAAAATACTTAATAGAGTAAGAAAAAAATAATTTCAAATAGAAATAAAATACTGCAAAGGAGATAAATGAGAAAATAAGATTCTACAGTCACAAGATACTCGATAGAAGTAAAAAAGATAATGCAAAATTCAAGTGAAATACTATAAAGGAGAAAGTAAGACTCTACGGTCGTAAAATGGCGATAAAATACAGTAGAAAGATACTTGATAAATTATTTACCTTGGTCGCTGGTCCATGCCTGCCGTGCTGAGAAGCTTCGAGTTTGAACGCGTTGCTAGACAACTCCAGGGTGGGCACCTCCCTAATCGTGATCCAGAGTAGCCTAGAGAAAGCATTCGGTTTGATCCCCACGTTTCTGCATCTCGATATCGAGACGCTCAGCGTCCCTCGCGAATTCCTGAACGCGTGGCTCTCCAGGATCACGCTGTTGCATTCAGACACCTCGAGATGCGTGTTCGGGGCGCTTAAATTCTGAAAGGCCTGCCTCTTGGCCACCAGACTGTAGATTCCCGACACGTGAACCCGTTTCAATGGCGCGCCATCCGCAAACGCACCCGACTGGATCCTCAACTCCCTGCAGTGAGAGACCTCCACCTCCATCGCGTCCGATGGAATGGTTCCCTCCAATAATTCCACGTCCTAATGACAGAAAAGGGGGAAATAAAATTGGTTATTACAGTGTGTTGGTCCTGTGCGCAGGTTCACGCGATGACGTGAGTATGAATGGCATTTTAATCCTTTAGACTGTCGTAGAATGCGCTTAGAATTCTTCGAATTCGAGAATTCCTTGTGTTGGCGGTATACTATGGGATTATGTCGAATCTGGATATTATACGGGGTGTTTTGAAAATTTATACCTGCGAGGAAAGAAACGCAGAGGGGAAAAAAAGGTTGGGTTACAATGCGGGTGAATGACGTGAGATATGGTGGGTTGAATTCGTTGCCTGGCTATAAATCTTTTGTCAATTCTGGTATACAGGGTGTTTATAAACGTTGTTACTAAACTTCGTATAGTACTCATCGAAACAAGCAACAAATTTTTAATAAACATGCGTCTAAACGTCATTAGTTGTTGCCGAATTACGAGATTTTTTAATACTTTCATTAGATAGGTTCGATATGTTCCTCACACTTCTACACATCTCTTAAATACTTTTCTAATTAATACGTATGTTTACATTTCTTTAGATTGGTGTCTGATATTTACAGAATAGTTTCTTACACTGTTCTTACACGTTTGAAGCAGAAAAATCGAATATCATTGAAACTAAGGGTTTATAAATCCAAGTTTATCAAGATTTTATGCTTGTTTCGATGTAACATGCTTCTAAAGTTCGTTAATAGCTTTTATAAATATGATTGTGTTTTAATTTAAGGAAAAAGTTAATTCGACGAATGGTTGACACACATCTGCCTGAAGGTAAATAGTAAAATTCATGTTGTATGAATAATTTCGACAGCAGCAGAGGTAGATTGAGAACGTTTCCACGTTTTATTGGCACTACAGGTGGCGATAGTTCCAACGCAACCCTGGAGAGAGAGGAGAAGTTCAATTTCAGCCGTCATAAAATTGAAGTAATTGCAAATATCATCGTCTCGATGGGATTTTCACTTCGCCTCGTATAATTCCCGAACGATTAAAAGAGAGGCAAGAGGTGGAGGGAACGGTCGGGAGAGATTTTAATAGACCCAGGAGAATAATTTCTCGGAATAATTTGCGTGTTACGAGTCGGATGGCGATGAATAATAATTAGATAGTTAAAAATTTCCATAATGAAGCGGAAGTTCTTTTTTGGCCCTGTCACGTTTCAAAATCAACAAGTGATCTTCTATTCGGCTGAATTATCTGTTTAAAAAAGAGGAGAATAGAGAAAGAGAAAAAGAAACGAAGAAAATTGAAGAGGAACTCGACGAACCTGAGGATACCCAAGCTGAATGAACAGAATCGCGATAATAATGTTGTCAATTAATCACTCTTGCCGCGGTCTCTTGGAAAATTGCCGATATTATCCAATCCCTCCGCGTGAAATTCAATTACCTGTAATTAACGCGCACTTCTCTCATTTCTGTGCCATCCAAATCAATATCGCGATGATTTTCAAGTTTAATTCCTCCTCTGTCACGTCGACGTTTTTTTCGAAACGAAAGATTCCTTCGAAAAAGGACATTATGAATGTTTACAACGTACGAAAGGTGAATTGATAATGAGAAATGGAATCGTGCTATATGCGAGATTTCAGGAAAAATGAATCACTCGGTTGAAACACACACGATTACCAAGAATATATCTATATCGCAAACTTGTTCACTGAAGGTTGCGTTTTCCATACTTTCTCACATGCACAATTTCGTCGTATAACGAGACGTCGAGGATCTCAATTTGCATCGTGAAAGAGCCATTACTAACAACGTCACGAAGGTCTCCTTTTTCCCTTCCCACTTCTGTTACGTTCCCTTTGAAACAGTCGACGATAAAGCAAAACGCTTTTAAGGGCCAAACGTGGAGATTCGAATGCGCGAGAAATCGAATTGCCCCTTGTCCCTTGTTAAACGATCCAATTGTTTTCTCCTCGTTTCCCTTCGAATTTATCGTCAAAAGTAAAACTATCGTAGCTCGACGTGACGTTCGTTACATTTTGCAAAAGATACAGGTACAGATATGTGACTGAGTCACTTCGAATAACGATGATAAATGAAAAAAAACGTATGGAATCGACGATAATAAAATGATAAACGTTGATTAAATTAACTGGTCCTTAGTCATTAGTATACAGACATCGACGCAAAGCCTGTGTTTTCGGTGCCATACTAATCACGTTCTCAGTAAAAGATAGAAAGAGATAGAGAGAGAAAGAGAGAGGAGAAGGGAGAAATTGTTGGCCCACGACGAGTTACCTTTAAAAGTACTTCCGCTGACGTCGGCTTCCTGGCTGTTCCCCGCTATCTGTACTCTGTTTGTCAGCGCGCCAGTTTAATGAAATGTTCGAACGCCATGCCAAGCAATAATTCTGCTGTTCCCTCTATTCCCTTTAAAACGTGCTTCGATGCGAGTCGAAACATTTGCGCGATGAGTTATCGAAGAGAATAGATCGATTTACTGAAGAGGGGAGGAACTTCGTTAGAACACAATTACGATTTATCACGATTGAAGCTTCGTTGTCGCCATATGGCATTATTTTCATTTCGAATGATCTTAAATTTTATTTAGATATTTTGTTGAACGACAAATTTTGACTAGAGATATAAACGTGAAATATTGTACAATACTGTGTTGGCTTATTTTTTTTTTTTTTTTATGGTGGTGTTCGTATGCGATTCAATTATAGTGTCATTTTTCCTATTATAATTTTCAAATTGGAATTTAAATTCGTTTCAAATTTAGATTTAATTGGATTGGTTATTTTTGGGTGCATTTTTCAACTGTCGTATGGAAAAGTAAAAGCTACAGTTTGCTTGTTTTAAATGCGAGACTTGTTTCTATAAAAAAATGTGGATTAAAGTTGTATTAAAAATTCAAGATGGATTCTAGTTAAAGCTGAGTGATTTTTCTTTTACGAATTAAAAGAGAGATATGGTGTAGTAGAAACAACATGAAATATTAATATAATATTTGGGATAGAAACAACTTTTTCGTTTGTTTTTTTTATATTTTACATTCGATTTTTATCTCTTTTATTTTATTTACATATACGAGTGACATTTTTATTATGGATACATAACTTCTGTTTCTCTATTCTCATTCTGTCTACATATATCTCTGATTTTTCTGCATTGAAATTTGAATTGATATTTTAAATCTAAAACAAGTAATTTATGTTGTTTTCCTTTTTTTATGAAAAATCTTTTACTACAAAAATAAATTTGTTCTTTCTTTTTACTCTTACAATTAAAATTACAGGGAATAGTTTTGAGCTTATTATATGTACAATAAAATGAAAAACTTATTTACAATTAAAACAAAAAATTACTGTCGCTGATGTATAAACAACACTGTATACAACGTGTCAAATCCAAGACTGTTGTTTCATAATATCATCGAACAATTATATATATAATTATTCATTTTTATCTATCATTATAAGTAGGAAAAAAGTCTTCAAAAATGGCAAAGTACATTCACGAATCTCTAGTTTATCGCCTAACACGAGCAAAAGTACATACGAGCAAATATCCTGCCCATAGCTGTTGAATAATTCACAATACACTAATATCCAGAACTAAAGAAACCTTAAAAAAAATTGTCGAAAATATGCATCGCAAGCCATACGAGAAATATGCACACCAGTGAAAAACTGGGAATAGATCGTTGTCGCACTGAAAGCAAGTTCTTTTTTCCTCTGAAATTTACAAAGGACCGGAGTGAACAAAAAAAAAAAAAGAACTAGAGTACGCCTGTCGCTCGGATTGACCGTGTCTCATTTTTCCCCTAGATTTTCCAGAACACACGACTACGCTGGTGATTTATATTCACACCGTTGTAAAGTTTATCTTTGCAAAAAGGGCCGAACGAGTGAGTCGAAAAGGGTTGAAGCAGGTGGAGGCACGATATCTAGAGGTAACAGTTTGGAAAAGCTTCGAGAGCGTTTTCCCACGGCGGCGCCAGCGTGGTCCGCGCAAACATCGGAAGTACGGAAAATCCGTGCTGAACACCGGCGGTGTCTAAACACGATATAAGCCACGGTGGAATTTGAAATTTACATGAGAAAACACAGCTAGCTGTCCGATGCAACTCGATAGAGAGACATCGTCGTCCTGTTCATCGATAGAAGGAACGATAACGGGTGAAATCGAGGCTGGAATATAAGGTAGCTTGGTGAATCGAACGCACAGACAGGCTTAGAACCCTATTTTTCGAGGAACCAAAGAGGGAAACCGGGTAAAAATTCTGAAGGAATAGGAGGACGGTTCGACTCGACTCACAAAGAGACTATATACAGAGACTCGTTCCATGGGACCTGCTGTCATCCTCTATTGTGTCTGTCGGAACGCAAAGCTGTTTTCGAGGAGATCTTCACGACGCTGTTTTCTAGGGGTCGAAAGACGAAATCGAGGTGTCGCGATGGTTCTTTGGCTAAGTCGTTGCCAGACGATGCTCTAATCCCTTAATACTCTCGTATCTCGAGGGTTTTTTCTTTTTTTTTTTTCTACTGGTGTACTACACAAGAGGATCGCTAAAGCTCGTCAATCTATGGTCGAACAAAACGTTCACGCGAAAAGCGACAGTGATTCAAGGAAAGTCTAAGGATGGTATTTTCATTTCTATTGGAGGACGATGAGGATTTAAGTTGAAGTTAGGAAGTTTCTTTCATGAATCGCACACTCGTTCTGTTACTTTTACGATAAAACTTTCCATCTTTTTCTTTTCTTTTTTTTTGTGTTTCAACCTCGGAATTTTCGACAATTTGTTTATCTTTCTCGTCGCGCTATTCTTGGTCGCGCATCCGCGCGTTTCGTTTCTCGCCGAGTTTTCGAAGGGGAGGGCCAGCCCCTTTTACCTTCGCCACCTCCTCGTCACGGAGCCCGGCTAAATTCGTTATCTGAGGGGATATTTCGGTTCGCGAGATATCACAACATCCATTTGGATGGAAGACTCTAAAGCGATTCCATGGTTAGCGACGGGTTGATTCATTGTAATGCTCTCCGTGGCCTAGTGGAAAGAAATACGATCGTTTTCCACGTAAAGTGTGCGCGGGAAATAATTAAATAATTGTTGTTCCGCTGTCGCTCGTTTAAATCACGTTGCCATCTGGTTCCACTATCTTCCACTCGTTGGGACGCGTCGTTTCTCCCTTCTGAACATGCAGTTAGCACCTTGGGAATCCTCGATCCGTGTTTCTTTGAAAAATTGTACGAGAAACTTGAACTTTACAAGTTTTCCTGTTTTTTTTCAAAGGTATTTCACTTTATCTGCGTAAATCTTTTGCTGTCAACTGTTATCGATCGAGAGCCTATTAATCTCTTGACATACAATGACGTCTGGGAGACGTCATTCATTTCATGTGTCATTGTAGACTTCGACGTCTCCGAGACGTCAAGAACTGTCTCCGGCGGACAATCAAAATTCCAAATTTTGAATGAAAATGATACAAATACCGTTGGAATACTTAATCATTTTCCATTAATATTATATATCATCCTGATTAAATATAGCAATGCAAATTTCAAAATAAAATGTTCTGTTTCTAAGCTTGCACATAACTGCGTTGAACCAAATTAAATAGTATTTTTCGGATGCATTAAATTCCATTTTATTTGTATGTCAAGGGGTTAATTAGTTTTTTGCTGGCAAAGTTTATTTACCAGGAGCCTATTATTCAGTTTTTTGTTGTCGGCGATTATCAATCTCGTTAACGATTCATTTGTTACTTTCTATCATGTTTTTTACCGTATATTAACCAAATTTGGTAGTTAGAACCGATGTTTTTGCGCCGAGCAATTCTAAAGCGTGTAGTAAGTTAGTCACGAGCGGTAGGTAAAGTGTTAACCTCTTTGTGTGAAAGTTAACACGTTCTCTACAGTGTCGCTCGTACGCTGCAACAATGAAATGAAAATTAAAATTCGTCTCTGAGACGAGCTATTCGTGGTTCAGTCTTAATTCTGTATATTGTACAATTCGTTCAAATTTACTAACGAGGAAATTTCGATAACCCGAAAATTCCGATTTTGTTGAAACGTTTTAAAGATATATAGAGAAATAGAGCAACATTAGTCAAAGGCTATTTTCACTCCAAAAAAAGTGCCAAGAAAAAAAGGAAATTAGATACTTCTCTTGAAGTTCCCTAAAAATCTGCAAAGTTTAAAAAAATGGGAATTTTCGGGTTATCAAAATTTCTTTGTAGGAAAATAATTAAATCAAAATCGAAGGATCTATTCTGTACAACATCTCGAAATACTGCGACAAATTTCATCGATTCATCGAGCACGTAAGAGAAAGGGAACGAAGGAGATAAGTCAAAAAGCCACAGCTACCGTGTTCACCATTAAACCGTTGATTCACGTAGCCTTTCAGCTTACGATCTCGACTTTCGCGGCGTGGTTACGTCGTTGTAACACGAAGCCACCGTTCGTTTTTCCTCCTCGCCAGTTTCCAGCGGCACAATCTCCGCCTTCGACTCGATTTCAAACCGACAGGTTCGCCTTGAACTCACGCACCGGCACAGCTCAGGTGGAAAAAGACGAGCGTCTTCGAACGCAACACGCTTGCTTCGTGTCGACGCGCTCGTTCCGCGGATTAACGCTCACGCGAATGTTAATTGGGCCGGGCGAACAGGGACGATTGAACGAGCGAAGGAATGGAAACGGTGTCAGGGAATCTGGTGTAGAGAACAATGGGGCTAGTGTGCCTGGAAGTCGCTTTAAATTAACGACGAAGACTATTTCTCGATTGTGAAGCCTGATTAGACGTACGCGTGTTCTTATAGAGGAGGAACGCTTTGCTTCGCTGCTGCGGCTTCGTGGAACCATGGGGAGATGGGGTTTTCGGGTAACGAGAGAATCGAGCGTTTAATTAGTTGTGTAAAATGGGCCTTTTGTTCGAGAAGAAGGCATAGTGAATTTAATTGAAAATCGTGTAAGCTGATAGTCTTTTGTGATAAAGTATCATATTAGGTCGTAATCCGCGAAAGGATTAAAAACAGATGTTCGTAGTTAAGTATGAAATTCGTAATCAACGAGTAAAACCTCGAATTAAAAATAGAAAAAAAGGAAGAGATCGAGAATTGGAAAATAAGATGTGAATTTAAAAAGAAAATAATATATAAATTTAATTTACCAGAAGAAGAATGAAAATATTTGAAAAAAGAATGAGTTTGTAGCTTTTCTAGTGTGTTCAGAATAAATAAGTCATAGTAGATGATCATCGAATTGGAAATCATTTTTAATCTGTTCTCGAAGTCTTTGTCGTTTTTCTTACACGTGACAGGTGGAACGGAAAAGATGCAAAGGAAGTGAAGGAACCTGCATGAAATCATGCTGAAGCGACATTTTACATGAAAGATGAATCTGATCGCGTGACGAAGAGTGATCGAGGACAGGGTGCGGCGATGCGACTGCAATTACTTCCTGCTGACCACTCCTGACCTGTCACTCCATTAAGAAATGAACTCGAAACGGAACCGTCGAATTACCTTATGTTTCGCTTATTACACCAATCTTTGTATTATAAGAACCCGGTCGCCACTCGTGTAAACTGTTTCATCGTGATTCGTTTTATTCTTTCACCGTTCAACGCCCTGGAATTCTAGATATCGACGCATTACCGTGATTTTACGCAATAATCCACTCACGACAAATCAAACAATCAATTATCACAATTTAGACGTTGGGATGTTCTACATTTACCAACCACGGAAACATGTTATCACGGAATTACGAAATTACTATCTTTCGGAGAGGAAATATTTTCATTGAAAGTGTGCTAAAGTTTATCTGTAATCCTATGCTTTTACTTACAATTAAAAGTATCTAAAATTGAAAAGGAAAAACTTTTCTTCAGTTTTATATTTTTTACTGTACAGATTAAGTTAAGTTTTTCACTTTTACAGTTTTTTTGTATACAGGTTAAGTTAGATTTTCCGCTTTTGAAGTTTTTTATATGCGGGTGAGGTTAAATTTTCCGCGTTTACTTTTCTTTACATACAGGTTATGTTCAATTTTCCACTGTTACATTTTTTATATATACATTAGGTTAACTTTACACATAAAAATTTTTTTTATATACAGATTAGGTTAGATTTTCTACTCACATTTTTTATTATAGAGATTAAGTTAGGTTTTCCACTTTTTTCATTTTTTTACATGCAGATGAGGTTCAATTTTTCATTTTTAAATTTTTTTATATCTAAATTAAGTTAACTTTACACTTAAAAATTTTTTTTATACAGATTAGGTTAGATTTTCCACTCATATTTGTTACTACAGAGATTAAGTTAAGTTTTCCACTTTTACAGTTTGTTATATACAGGTAAAGTTAGATTTTTCACTTTTTCATTTTTTAATATTATATTTTCTACTTTTATATTCTTTATACATAAACTAGATTAATTTTCCACTTTTCACTTTTTAATATACAAATTGATTAAAAATCGAAGGAATCGAAAGTGTGAGCGAGAACCGTTTTAAACATTTAACGTTCAGAAACAGTAGAATTGGGAATGCAACCTCAAAAATTGCGTTCAATTTATTCAAAAGGAAAATCGAGAAGCCTTGGAGGTTTATAAACACGATTCCCCGTAACGCATAACGGGTGACTCGTAGCATTTTTCCCGAGCGCTGTGCATCTCGGTGACGTCAGGCTCGGTGCATCGTACGGGAACAGCTGGAAAGTTCTTCGAAATAAAGAAAAGGAACGGTGTCACCAGCGGGGGAGGAAAACGTTTCCTAGCAGAGTTCCCCTGTGTGATACACGAGGACACAGTGTGTTACTTCTACACTCGATGAATGACTAAGACCCGCTCTTAAAATTCGTGCCATTTCGCCTGCTGACTCAAAGGATGGAATAGGGATAACGCTGGCTATTTCTGCGTCAAGCTGCCAGCACAAAGGGGAAACGAGTAAGAATTATCAACGGCGCTTAAACTCTGACGTTTCTAACTGCTTCTGCGACGTTCGATTAATTATCACGTCGTTGGCGTATCGTAGATTGTGAAACGTGAAATGTTCTCATCGAAGACCAGCTGGTGGTAATATCGAATTTCTGTGTCCAATCAACGATGTATGCTCAGAATCGTTTTGAAAGAAACAGACAGAATGTACTTTCGTAAAATAAACAGAAGAATTACGAGTTCTATCGCAGAATGTTCAAACGAACTTGCAAATTTTTACATTGAAATATTTAATTATGTTTCCCTTTGCACGTTTATTTCGCGAGCATCGAATCGAAAAGTTTGCAAATTTCAAACGTGTTAATTAAGAAAAAATTGAAGTAAAGTAGACGATAGATTTTCGATTCAGGATAATTGCTTTCTTAAAAAATATGTGAAAGCTTTTCAAATATCTTTTATTCCTTACTGCTTAATAAATTATGACTAGACTGAGGATTTTCTATCAACTACATATTTTTGAAATCCAAAAGCGAAATAATTTTTGTGGCGAAAATTGGATTTGTCGTATTCAGTCCACCAAACGGAATCGTAGTTGTTTTATATGATATTGTATTTCATGTATAATGCCATCGAATGTACTTTAAAATAAAGCAGAGAGTACTAGATTATCTTCTCTACTTTTCGTTTCATTTCAATTCAAAGTTCTATCACTCTTATTGGAACTATAGTAAAAAACTAAAACTTCAATAAAAAATGATTTCACCTATTAAATATTCTAAAAAGCACTATAATTTGAATATTTTATATATTCTTCCATATTACATTTCATTCTATACAACTTTGCACCTTTAAATATCCTGACACAATACAAACTGATTTATCATTGTTTCAACTATGTAATTCATAATAATCTTTTATTAACAAAAGCTTATAATTCTAACCTAACTACATTTTTATCAACCTCCATCTAAATAAATCTACAGAATGTTCCAATAAATGTTTAATCTTGCTTCACGTTCGACAAGTGTCTCAATACTCATGAACCAGAGTGTATATACTTCCAAATTAGCCATATATAATACATAACCACGCACAGTGTACATACAAAAAAATCCCCTAAGAATTCGTTAGCTCGTTATCGACAAGCTACACAGAACCATGCATGGTTGATTCGATGCCTTTGGGAAAAAAAAAAGAATCTTTAAAAGGATGACTGCCGTATGGTGTACAGTTTCACTCAAGGGGTGACGTATGGTGAGTAGAGAAAGCAGCGACGGGGAAATCTTAACGGAATAATCGAATTTAGTAGCAGCCGGGTCATAAGCGACAAGAGGGATGACGTTACCCTTAACCCGGTAGGGTTTTCGCGTTTCGAAGGTTTCCCCTGTAAAAGTTTCCACCATGATAGCGGCAATGTAACGTCATTCACAGAGGGGAGGTTTGCGTACACGTGGAGAGGGCAGATACGACGACTGAAGAGAAAGAAAACAAACGGAAGAGAACACAGAGTTTCCCTTCCCCTTCAGAAACGATCTCTTTACTCCCTGAGGAGACGAGAAAGGAATTCGTGCGAGTTGCAAGTTGAAATTATACAAGGGGTGGCTTGCTACCCGAGGGTAAATAAACGATTTAAGATCCCGGTACGCGTACTGTGTATACACGCTTGGTTAAGGTATACACGCGACGAAATCGACGACGAGTATGAACGAGCCCAGCGTGTTTCCAACGGGCAACAAACTGTGGATGAATTAAATCTGCGATTAACCAGACTCTTTGTTCGACGTTGGACAGCTCGTAACGTCTGTTTGTCGTGGAAAAATAGGCCGCAGGTAGACGGATAACCCGCGCGTAAACAGCGTTAAACAACACGCAAATTGCGAGGATAAATTAGAATAGGAGTGAATTAAATTTACACAGGTGAAAGATGGTTTCAGGTTCGCCTGTGGGTCTCGTCGAAACGAACCTTTCGTCCGCGGGTTTAGTGGGACAAATGTGACGAATGATTGTACATAAGTTTTATCGTAGGATAATTGTATGATTTCTTTTCTTTTTTTCCTTTCAAATTTTGCACCTTTGTGTAAAATTGTGTTAAATATCCAGAGTGAAAGATCTTTCTGACGGTGAAAAGTGTCGAGAGTATCTTTCACGATTGTTCTTTGCAACTGTGAACAAAGGTGATAAAAATTGCGAGGGGAAGAACGACGTTGTAAATTTGAATCTCGCTGACAAGTTACGATTATGGAAGTTTGGACAAGAGCTTAACGAACGCGGTAACAAGTATTCAAAACGTGGAAAAAGAATGGTAGAATTAAATAAATTAAAGCCAAACAAAGCACTGGTGTTTGTAACGAGTCGGACTGGTGGCACAGATTGTATTAGTAGCAAGGATTAACATTAATCCCAACTTTCGTTTCAATTTATAACGCTGAGGATTACCGAATGTAATTGATAGACAGTAAATAGCTGACGTTTAAATGTACAAACGGCAGAAAAGAAAGAATCATAAGTCAGAGAATTAATCAGAGTTTCGTAGGTATTGAAATATTTCGAGTATTGATCTGTAGACCGTCGATTTTTATGCAAATTCGTATCTCTGAAAATATAGTAAAAAAGATAGAATTTCAAAAATTACTTCACCTAGAAGATATTATAAAAAGCACTGTAATTCAGATATTTTATTATATACATTCTGTGAAATTTTGCATCGCTAAATTTCCTATAAATGCACAACAATCCACAGACGTATATATACGCTTTTGCGTGTATATTAATAATATATACGCTGTGCAATTTTCTCTTAACACATTACCATTCGGAGACATAAAAATATGTTTTTTCTTGATTGCTCGTAAAATGTCGTAAAAAACCCATAAATAGGGTTTTACACACTATGCATTAAATGCCGGCGATCTATTCATATATGTCACGACATATGTATGTAACGTGATATAAAGAAAAGTAGAGGCAGAAATTACATCGTAAGTAATTACATCGAAAATTCGTAGTAAACAGAATAAAATAAAATAATAAAAAATAGTAAAGGAACACGTTAAACAGAAGTAATATGGATTTAGGACTGCCTAAATAAACATCGTTATGATACATTTTTTTAATGCGTATGACATCATTTAATATGCACTTTTTTCTTTTTTAATGAAAAATCGATGCATAATAATCCAACGAGAGAAACAAAAAGGAAGAAATCACAAATAATTACATCGAAAATTCCTAGTAAACAGAATAAAATAAAATAATAAAAAAACAAAAGGACGCATTAAGAAGAAGTAATATGGATTTATGACTGCCTAAATAAACATCGTTAGGATACATTTTTTCAATACGTATGGCATCATTTAATATGTATTTTTTTTTTTTTTTATGAAAAATCGATGCATAATTATCCAAAGAGAGAAAAAAAGAGAGAAATCAGAAGTGAAGGGTTTAACACAGAACATGCGCAATTTAATATTTCAACGATTAATTTCGTCCAACTTCACTCCACCGGAAGTTGCTTCCTTATTACATTTATTACGCCAGAAATGCGGTTCGAAAATTTACAGTGGCCGCAGAGAGACTTGCGGATACCAGTAGCAAGGATGAACGCCACGTTATAAATTACCGTAGGAAATTATGCTTGGAGACATTCTCGTCCCTTATAGAGCCACCTATACATCGGGGAGACAACCGGTTGTGTCTCGAGGCTATTCGTAGCAACGTCGACCCCCAAATTATACGATCGGAGAAATACTCGATCGAGAAGATAAATAATTAAGCAGTATCGAGGCGCGTGTCGCGAATGCCGGCGTGGATAAGCGCCGCCACTGGCTAGGATTTTAAGGTGTCCGGTCACGAACCATCGACGATCCGCCAGCTGAATCGGAATTGACGAACGATCGACAATGGCGCACCCCGTGGATTATAACGTTCGCTCGAGAGCGTGAACCCAACGTTCCTACGGTGGCCACTTGATTTTATGTACGAGCCACAGACATCCAACCTCTCGACGGCACGAACCAATTTTTTTCTCGTTCGTAGAAACAGAAGGCTTCGCCGTTCGGTTTGAATGTTAAATCCGTCCTGCGTTACGTGAGCGATGCATCGTCTCTTCTCTCTAATTTCCTTTCCTCTCTTCTCCTCATTCCCCTTTCTCTCTTTCTTTCTACTTTTAATTTACCTGCGTGGACGTATTACCAAATTCCCGCCTGGACGAATTTCGACGTTTGATTATATGCAAAGTTTGACTGATCGTTTAATGAAATCCTGTGAAATCGTTATTATCATCAAAGTTGCAATATTTACGTGAAATTTAGGATGTAAAGTGTTCATTTACGAGGCTAATGATTATTAGAAATGACAGTGGTGATTTTTCGTCTCAACATAGTTGATGAATCGCTGAAAAATCAACTAGATAACAATGTCTGTTTTAAACGAGATAATCTTCAGGGAGATTGAATGAAATCCGATTTTATTATTATTATTCAGTTCACGATTCTATTAAAATTAGTCAAATGATATTAACCGAGATAAATCTTCTACAATTACTCGAATCTTTTCGAGTTCCAGGAACATTCGCGAAATTTATTTCTCATCGGATACCAGGGTAAATTTGAAACACGTATAATACGCGATAATACGTTCGTTTTATGCTCCGTTCCAGGTGAAACTTTTTTTACTCGCAGATTATAGTTTCTTTAAGGGTCTCGATCATTAAAGAAAGTTGCCGCGTCGGTGTGCGATCTTTTACGATGGAGAAATGACGGTAAAGGTCGTGAAACGGTTTAAAGCACACTTTGATACTTTTCCGCGGATCACCGCGGTGACGATAGGTCGGGAGAACAGTTGGGGGAGTCAGAGTTGCTTCAAGAACAATGAAACTTTCAAAAGTTTCCGGCTTTCTCTGTCGAACTTGGCCGCGAGCGCACAGAGGCTAATTGAAGAAGCCTGGAAACAGACCTAGAAACAGAGTCAGCCGCTCTTCTCTTCTCTCCGCGTGGCGAGAGATAGTCCATGGTGTTTATACTTGTAATTCAAGCTGAGACGACGGTAATCGAGTTATTCCACGGATTCGATTAACTCCGCTCGACGCGTCGCGAATGTTGTTCGCGTCTTCTTCGTTGGGAAAGTTGACGAGGTTTATCGATTTCGATGTTTGTTAACGAATAAACGCAACTCTCTCGATGGTTCTTCTTAACTTTTACATCCTCGGTGATATTTCACAGTTCTTTTTATCGATCAAGCGAAAATAAACAGGTTGAGTAAATAAAGCATCGATCATCGTTGATCGTTAGAATAGATTTAATATTTTCAACTGATTAATTTATGAAAAATAATATTTTATCGTAACATATTCTGCAGTATCGTTAAAATACATATTTACGATGAGTTGTCGATGTGTTAATTATAGAATTGAAAGAATGGAATAGAAAATCCCGGTAGAGAATGATTACGGTGTCTGTCAAACTGACTTCCGCTGGAGCTTATCACGTTTCTCTAAAAAGACACTTTGTCCGAGAGAACTTCGCTCCTTCCAGTTTGTTTTTTTATCCTGACGAATCATCGAAGCTGCGACACGTGCATTCGAGCTACGTAGTTCACAGTAACGAAGATAACAACGTTATCTGTGTGATTCAGAGTCGTCGAAGGTGAAATACGCTATTTAAAGAATCATCTTGAAACGTGATTCTTTATTTCTCTTAAATATCGTTTGAAATTAACCAGTTAGTGTTGAACTTCGAAATACGAGAAAATTGAGTCTGTGGAGTACGTGGGATAAACGACAAAGACAAACTGAAGTTGCAACGAGGAAAGCTAAAAGAGGAAACTAACGAAAATAGAGGGGAAGAAGTAAAAAATCGAAGTGCAGAAAAAGCGAAGGAAGCGAGGTACTATTAAGACAGAGGAGAAAGCGGACAGTGAGAAAGAGGAGAGGTAAATAAGAGAAAGAAAGGAATCTGGTGGAAATTCGATGGTCGGAAAAGCAGCGGCGAAGAAGTCGATGAGTTCGAAAGTTCGACTTCTTCCTCTCCCCTCTCCTAAATCTTTTGCGGAGATGTCGAAAGTTTCTCTTTGTGAAGTTCTCGAAGTCGCGTTCGAGGATTGTTACTTGACACAGTTGCGAAGCATTCGAGCGAGACCGCAAAAGGGAATCTCTGGTTAACTGTTTCCGGAAGTTAAGTCGAATTTCAAATTCCAGCCGACGGAAGAATCGAATCAATCGAGCATATTAGAAACGGAGAAGAAGGAAATTAAACGAAACGGGAAACAAGGTATACGTCGAGAAAATTGAAAGTCGCTCGGAACTTCTCATCCTCGAGGCTTGGTTAGCTTTCCACGAAACTCGTTGCGCGGTTTTTACATCGACGAAATGAAAAGAAAGAGAAAGAAGAGAAACATGCTTTTAAAATATTCCACGCGCGTATTCGGCCAAGTTATTAGTCTCGTTGAATTCGTAAAGCGACGCGTGACGGACGCGCTCTTTTAGAGTTTCCATTATTTAACGCGTTTTGCTTGCTCTCCTACCTCTGACGCATATCTTGCATTATTTGTTTGTCACTTTCTGAGAGTTCTCTCCGCTCGGGAGTTTGTTCTATGCTGTTATAGGCTCCGCGCGATTTTATCAAATTTCATCAAATTCCCCTTGTATAATTGCATTCTGATTGAAGATTATTCTGAAAGAAAAACAGGAGAGAGGAAGGAACTAGAAAATTGTTCGAGTGAGAATCGCAACGATTTTCGTGTGTGCATCGAATCTGTCGTATCCTCCGTAAAATTGTTACACCCGATTCTCTCCCGATTCATTAAGCTTCGTTCGTTTACAAACAATGGCCGCTGGTGCGGAATGTTTCACACGCTTCGAATGCATCTCGTAAAATCTCGCGGTAACCTGCTTTTTCGTTTCGACGCTTATCGTTCCAGATTTCTCGCTAACCTCGATATATCTGCTAATAAATCTATTCAAAGTGTATTATTTCCAAACCGATGAATCGTCATTTCTAACGAAAGCAAATTGCAAGAAACGCTCCAGATTAAAAAAGAAACTAAATAGAAAGAGAACGTTAATTTTTAGTCGTACGATTTCGTGTCTGACATGTTTCTGAGATCACGTTGAACGAGCTCATCTAACGAAACCAGGATAACGTTGAGTAAGCTCTGTATTACACGGAATACGAGATATGTTTTCGAAGATGATCTTAAGGTGATAATCGATAATACAGGTAAATCGGATCAGCTAGCAGTATACGATGCTGGCTACTGTTTACTTCGAGTCGTGTTGCACGAGTCGACGTCCGTACGAAATGGGAGACCCGTGAACACGAGACGCAAGATAGCTTTGTCCGGAGTTCAATGTCCGATCGATGGATCACCTTGCGAGGAACACAACCAGCTTGCACTGGAAGCGTCGTTGGCGAAATTACTCGAGAGACGTCTCGCAATTTGCAGCGACCTAGAATTCCATCGGAATTGGGCTACATCGATTGTTGTAACTTTTGTTGAGCTACTATCGTTCAGGGCTTTTCCTTTTTTTTTTCTTTTTTTTTTTTTGTTTGATAGAAGTTCGTGTTTTGGTTAGGGAATATATTTTTATTTGAACTTTGTATTACTACCTCGTTCTGTGTTGAAATAAATGGGACACTATATTGCGAATTGTTGAGGTCGATGAATTTAGTTTAATAATATTTTCAATCCTCTTCGATGTACTTTTTGCGAGTAATTAGGTAAATAATATGGATATCTGACTTTAATTATTAAAACTCGTTCACTTTTATGCTCTCTCAATGAATTTTAGAAAAAGTCATATATTTATGTTATGGTAATAACTAATTCTAATGATTTAATTTATCAAATATTTAAATCCGCCATTACAGTTATGGATAAGATTGACTTTTTCAGTGATTCTGTTCAGAGTTTTTAAAAAATCTTTGCACAGGCTACTACGCACTGTTTACGTAATATTTCATTATAAACAATTATAATTGCATGTTTGTTCAACTTTTTTATTTTTTGTATTTTTTTATTTTTAAATTTTTGTATTTGTATTTTAATTTTATTTTTGTTTTTTTATTTTTTGTGTTTTGTTTTAATTCGTACTTATGTATATACATTGGATTTGTATAAATAAATAAAAATTATTGATGATGGCTTTTTAAGAAATTTCTTAAAAAGCCAATTTCTCTTTTCTTCGTTTCGCGATACAGTTCGATTCTCACAACGCAGAATTTTTTATAAATTTCTTAGGTAATTATATTAGAACTACCGATTCAATTTAATACATACACAGAATGTCACCTAGTGACCAAAGGGAGCTTCGTATGAAATTTAATTCACCTCGTAGCCCTTTCACAATCAACCACAAAAATCTCATCCGGCAATCAATCGTATAATTTTCCAGAAACCTAATTACACTAACTACAATCCATACAATTTCAAATTCGCATCAACAAAACTTTCTCCGAAATAAAGTCTTTCTTCATAATTCAATTTTTCTTTATTCATAGAAAGAAAAATTAGTTACAATTCCACACTTTAAAGGGAGAAATAAAAATCCATAATTATTACAAGTACAACGATAAATAAATAAAATGATACGTAATGTGTAACTTCCAATTCACATGATGTTACACGCACGAGCGATTTCATTACGCTGATTACACCCGTAACTACATTCTAAATCGAAAAAAAATTCCAAAACTCGCGTTGGATACGACCGGTCAAATTCGACAAATAACGTCAGTGCTGGATTTTAAATTTACACGGAACAGCGGTATTATCTCATAACATCGTCAGCAGGCAAACCGCAACAGCGAGGCCATAAAACCACTAGATTACGCGCGTGTGTACGCGAGAGAACGCGTGTCATGCTGCGCCCCCACGATATCGCGTCCCATGAATTTCGCGTACCCCGAAGCGCGATGCTTGTCACAGGAATGCCGGAAGTTAATTCCCGGAATGATGGTGCACGCGGTGACGCTCCTTCTGGCCGCGCGCGAAATTACTTTTGCCTGTATGATGAGGCGGGAGGGAAGGGATGAGAGACACACGAAACCGAGAGATACGCAGATCCCCTGGCCATTATACGGAGCGTCCTCTCGTCGACGGATAATTCGGTTAATTGTCGGAGCACTCGGCCTCTGTACCTAAGTGCTGCTCTTCCCTGTTGGAAAGATCACCTCGACAGCCCTTCATAGCTGCTTTTATTCCGGGAACCTGGCATGATTTTCTGACAGCTTTTCGATGAATTTATAGAGGATATTTTCGTGAAGGAACTTGTTTTTTCAGTCGCTTAAGCGAGTCGTAATTTCGTTAATTTTATTAACCCCTTGCCCTATAATAACGAGTCAGACTCGTGGCACAGATTCTGGTTAAGATTTAAGAAAAACAATTATATTAGTAATAAACATCAATTTTAATTCTAACTTCTTTTGTAATTTATAACACTGAGGATAGTTAATTGTGATTAAACTGTAATACATTAGCGTTTTTTGCGTGAAATGGTACGAAAACGGTAAAGAGCTGATGCTTAAATGTATAATCTGCAGAAGGAATCACAGTTCAAGGGGTTAAACTGCGCTGGGCAAATTGTGGATGGAAATTTTAAGATGGAACGGACGTTCAATTATTCTGGTAATTTGTGAGATCAATTTGGAATCGTTTGTTTACTGAAACTTTTCCATTACTCGGTTTACAGACTTTTTCGAATAGCTTTTTGTAACGTAGTTATGGCGATAATATTCGTGTAATATGTAATGGATACTAAATTGAGATAAATTTTTTGTTTGAATATTTGTTGTTGATATCAACGATTTGCCAGTATTTTAATCCTTTACGCTACATAGGCGCTGCCATGATGACATTTCTAACATGAGCAATAACTCTATGGAAATTTTATTTATGCTAAAATAAAGTAACTTAACAAAATAAATAAGGATAATATAAATTCAAGAACATATACGATTCTTTCGTATAAAAATAAAACTTCCTTTTTAAAGACTTCATTGTATAAGTGTGCTGCACGGAGTGCAAAAGTTTAGTTATTTACTTTCGCCAAAGTTAAAAAAAAAAAAAAAAGTAAAATTGTTCATCTGAACAATTAAAAATACCTGTTTACTAGCCACTGATGAAATCGATCTTTTAATCGTGATAAAATTAACTGCAATGCAAAATGTAAAAAATTGAAAACAAGTAAAGATGAATTAAAACCTGGAAGCTACGCAAAACCTCGAAACTCTTATTTTTGTTTCATCGTAATTGAGTGGAGCAGCTCATCGTATACAGTGAACGTCTAACGACAAGCCACCTCGGCAATTACACCAGACGAAAGTGCTAATTCAACACCCTAAAACTATATTCAGCCTGCCTATTCAGCACGGTACGTTGCTAAACGTACACAGCCATTAGACAATTATGACAAATTCGTCACGCTAGTGGGCGAGGTCTAAAATGCACGACGCCTAAAATCCTGAACAGTGGTGCAGATTGTGAACTACTCGAGACACTTGAAAACTTCGAGTACCCTTCGCGAGTTCAAACTTACTCGGGTGATACATCTGTCAGCAAGTTCTGCCTTCGAGTCAACGAAGCCTTAGGAGTCTAACTATGGGATCGTTCCAATTACAGAATCAACGCGATAACATCGAAAATTAATTCATTTCCTGTGTACCGAGAAGATTGACGGCGAGCGATTCGAGATAATTATTCCTCGAGGCAGCTGTAAGATGTAAAAATAATCCATTCAAGATTATATATATATGAATACACTCCCATTCATAAGTATTAGAACACCTGAATGCGAAGCATACTGAAATCTACTGAAAATTTGGAGAATTCTATGAATGTCTATCGAAATTTACTAAATTCTGCTGAAATCTACTAAAATCTACCGAAATCTGTCGAATTCCATTTAAATCTACCGTAATCTATCGATCTCGATTTAAATCTACCAACGTTTGCTAAATTCTATAGACGTCTACTAAAATCTGTTAAAATCTACTTGATAAATATGCAGCAAGCCTTATTGTCGTTACAGGTTCAATATGAAATTACCTAACACATAGGAGGCATTACCAAATTATCATGAAAGAGAAGGACTCAAAATTTGAATCTGAAATTAACCTAAAATTGCTCTACAAATAAAACTTATTCATTACTAAAATCCGCTAAAATATATTTGCTAAATATGAAGCAAGTTATTGTCGTTATAGGTTCAATATAAAGTTATCTAACACATAGGAGGCATTACCAAATTATCCTAAAAGAGAAGGTCCCTAAATGTGAATCTGAAATTAACCTAAAATTGTCCTACAAGTAAAAATGATTCATTCTAGAATCTCGAAGTGCATTTGTAGTTAGGTTAGGTGAAACCTCGGTGAAAAAATATGATTTGAATCAGAGATTTTCTGTTTGATCATAATGGGTGTCCTAATACTTACGAAAGGCAGTGTGTATCCGATAAAATCAAAATGACAGAACGTTACGAATGCAATTCCCACGCAGACTCTTTGTAAAACGACCCGAAACGAATTTCGATTTCCGTGGAAAATTCTCGCGGAGTCCTGGAGGGCGGAAATGTAAGAATAGAGTTGGAAAAAATCTTGAGACCGGACATGGTCGACCCTCTGTAACCGGAGGGTCTTGCAAGGTCATCATCGTTGCAGTACGAGATCTCGAAACAAGGAACCTCTTATTAGTCCAGGGTCCTTTGAGAATACGAAACGTAGATAATATCCAGAAAAAGAGAGGCAGTGTGTAATGGAGCACGAGCATCGTGCACAGTGTTGCTCAACCTTTGTTGGACGTGTTTCTTGTCGAAACGAGCCACGTGCCAGAGCCATCCGTAGCACCTGAGAGCGTGCCAACGTCTCGTATTTAAGATACGGGATATGCTTAAAATATAAACTGGATACGTGCTGTAGATGAGCACTCGGCGTGAATAACGTAACAACATAAGAGAGGAGGATGGTACATTACGGTTACTATGACACTATTCCTCGCGACACCTGTTATGGCGTCAGTGTCTCGTCCTTAAATTATTATACGAAGAAAGTTCAGAATATAAAGATGGAGGTATATTATGCCCTACAAGACGATAGAGATTAGCAGTGCATTTTAATTTATGGATATGTGATATATTAGGGATCATTATTGTACAGGTGGTTTCACATTCCTGAAAGGAACGATTTTTAAATCCATCGCTGAGAGGATTATAGAAATTTTTTAAATGCAACGTTACACGTTGAATGGAGATTAAAAATAAATTTTAAGTTATAGATATAGAATGTATTAGCGATCATTATTTTACAGATAGTTTCACATATCTCAGAAAGAGATCATTTTTCTACAATGCTGAGAAAATTATAGACTTTTTTTTAACCCAGTTACATGTTGAATAGAGATTAAAGAAAAATTTCAATTTATAGATACGACAAATATTAGTGGTTTTTCTTGTACAGGTGATTTCACATTCTGGGAGGAGGGATATTTTTTAAATATTGCTGAAAAAATGGTGGAAAATATTTTTAAATATGTTATGTGTTGAATGGTGATTAAAGAAGAATTTTAATTGAGGAATGCAGGAAATATTAGCGTTCATTCTTGTACAGGTAGTTTCACATTCTAGAGACGAAGGATTTTCAGACTTATCGTCAAGAAAATTGTGGGGATTTTTATTTGAATAGAACGTTACGTATTGAATGGAGAATTGTAGCTGCAACGCAGAGAGACTCGGTCAACACGCGTATATACGTCGAGTGTACGGTTTCGATTGCGACATTTCCTTTCACGACACTTAGAATCTCGTTGGGATCGCGTGTATTGGAGATCGATGAATAATTCCTGTGAATACCTTCCTGGAATCGTAGATTACTAATCGACGCGAGTAATTATACAGTGTCTGCACATATTTTCCAAGAACCTGTATATACTATTAAAAGACCGACTGCATTCCTACAACGATTAAACAACAATAAAATCAGATTTCACTTGCAATATATTCATTAAAACCATCATCTTCTGATCTTAAAATCCTAATTAAATATTATTCGACAGTTTTATAAAACATCTAAAAATTCATATTTGCATCAATTGTGTTTTTCGCCAAAAAGGATCACAAAGTATCTAAGAACAATTTTTTAATAACAAATTTATAAAAATGAGATATGACACATCGGGTAAATTTTATTTCACACGAAATATTTTCGCACTTGTGCATCCTGGATTGAGTCAGAAACCAAAGCAAAAGAAAAAAAAACGAGAAAAGAGATAAATAAACAGAAAGAACGGAAAGTGAGATATGTAATTTCTAAACCAAACAGAAGATAAAGTCCGAAGACAGTACATATTCTAATCGATCTAGCGTGATTCATGCTGGAGCAAAGAGAGGAACCCGGCAAGGCCGTTCCTGCAGAATCTCCGACCCGGCCAATGCGGTCGGCGTCGTGTCGAGCGCGTAAAACCGACTCACGCGCGATTTTGCAAGCGTGTACCGTGAATTACACGCGGGCACGTGTAAGACAGAGACGATAGATGAGAAGTAGAGAAACAGAGCGAGAGCAGGCGGGCCACTTCGCACGTGTGGCCAATCGCGATAACTCGAGTATGCTCGCGGGGTGTTACAGAGAATTATCGTCGGGAATGAACGAAGCAGGATGTCGGCTATATCTACGCCCCCGAGCGAATTCTCCAGACAAAGCAGGCAAACCGCAATCGGGCCAGATGCGCGTGCACGTATTGTACACACCGAAAGCCTGTCCTAAAATAATTTATCCACCCTCCAGGAGTAACACTTTCACGCGCGCTCGCGCACACAAACGCACCAACTGATAATGCACGCTGCGTGCTGCAATCTCGATCCGCTCCGTTTATTGGGTTATCGAAGTTATCTGGCTGCGTTAACTGACGCCGGCTTAGAAACCGCCAGCTAGCTCCACCAAGGATTTCCGTGGGCTTTAATTGCGATGACGCACACGGGACGAGCGTCGTGTCGCGCCGAGATACGGTAGATCGTGTTCCTCCGCTCGACTTTGTTGTAATATTCGATCGTGGAGTAGAACGTAGAGATTAGAGGATTTTTCATGCAAACTGCTTTATTGTCACGTGGAAGTTTCGAATGTATATCTTCCTTGTCGATCAAGATAATCCTCCGGTAAACAATCTGAGTCATTGATGACCCAATGGATACTTTCACTCTTATACATTTTGGAAATTTTTTGAACATTTCACTTCGCGGACTATTGCAAAGTGTATCCAAATTTTTGCAGATTTTTTTTTTTGAAGCTTAAAACTGTGAAAAGTTAGACTTGGACGTAAAGGATTTGGGTTGCAATATGTTTGCTTACAGGCAGATATATATCGCAGGAGATAGAACGAATGATATTGCTCGAAAAGTTTTGTGCAACATGAGCTACTGAATCTATCGGGTAGCGAAAAAAAGGTTCGTGCGGTTTTATCATTTATTTGTGAAAGGGAAACCGCAACGAACATTTTTCGTTACTTGATATTAATGTGAAATGAAATGTGCAGTTAAGGATTGACAGTTTTTCCTTCATTCAATAGGATAAATACTGGGTTACATCCATTTTTTAATACTTCGTGCGTTTCAGAATTTGCTGTAGCTTTGAAAAATATTTGAATGCTAACACAGCGCAGGCAGAAATATTCATTTTTGCTGAAAATCTCGGAATATCTTTGCAACATAATAATTCTACATAATTCTGATATATTTCTGTTACAATATCCCGTACGAAAGTAAAATAAGTACAATTCTAAAGTAAAACAAATGACGTCCCATAGAAAGAAAAGAAACATCAACGCAATTCTTTCCTAATTAATCGAGAAGCGTCACTAAAAACTCGCGTATAGTGTCTAAATATCTTTCAAAGTAACTCCACATCACCAAAACTAACCCTCGCTCCTTTTCCTATAACTCTAACCCATCGACGCTAGATTATCTACACCTACTCTCGATAACAAATGCCAAAAGTTCCAAGAACACCACAACTTATCACCTCCCCTGTCTACCGATAGTCATGTAACCACGACGAACAAAAAGGAAGACAGAAAAAAGAAAAGAAGAATAGAAAAAAAGAAACGGGTTGTTGAGCCGGATCAAAGAGGGAGAACGTGAAAGCACGCACAGGGTGAGCTTCTCGCCGTCCGGACGGATAAACGACACCCATAATTTCTCGTCCTCCTCCCTCTCTCCTCTCTTCGCGTCCTCCCATCGTCGCGCGACACACCGCCCGCATGATTACGCGTCGGCCGCTCGGTAACACCCAGAGATTCGTCGTGGACCGAAGTGTAATTCGTTGAAAGAGCCTATTGTGAATAAATTGAGCCGGGGCAAGGATTGGGCAGCGGTCGGAGGCGAGGTTCGACGCGCTGTGTTCTCTCGGTATCGCGTGGTCCGTTTTGTACGCATGAAATTCCCACCGCGGCCTCCATTCCCCTCTCCACCCTCCTGACACCCCGTCAATTTATTAATCCAAACGACCGCGTTGGATAACTGACGTACAAGCACGGATATAAAAGGTCCCGCAGAGGTGTGAGAAGACCGGTTCTCGATGAACGTGAAGATTATAAAGGATCGTTATTGTCGTTCCCGTGGAATCCGGGAACCACGTCTATTGGTCACGATTGTGCCATTTTCATGGTATCGTTCGAACGATAATTGGTCTAGATAATTAGACTAACAGGACTAGTCTGGTCAAACGTATCTTGTACAATCGTGTTACATGTATATATATATACACAGTACTGTCTCTCTCTCTCTCTCTCTTCTGTCTAGGGAACGTTTGCTTCCGTTTATAACTGCTTTTATCGTTCGCACGACTGCAACACACTGGTCTCCGTTCCCTATCAGGATCGCTAGAGCTTTATTTGCCCCCGCCAACAGACTTGTATTCAACCAGCAACGATTTGTAAATGTGGTACATGGGATCGTGTTGTTATCGTGTTATATCGTGTTATAGGACCAGGGAAGTTTGGATTATATCGACGACACGCGTTGACCTCGTTATTAATCGACGATCAGAGCGGCGTTCTCTCCCGATCGAGATTCGTTTGGCCAATTGAATTAGCAATACGCCGGATCGTTTATCAAGGAGAACAGCGTGAACAAACCAGGCAAACACGCCTATGCCATAACTGGAATCGTCGCGGTACGGTAATTTGCGGTCAACGTCCTCTGCCGCTTGCTTGTTCGCTAACGCGATAAGGTTAATCACCGATTTTTCGAATCTGACGACCAAGAACAGAGGAAGAAGATCAAACTGTTTACTACGGGGCTTGATAGAAGAACAATGGCGGAGAAAATATCGTCGAAGCGATGACACAATCTCTCTCTCTCTCTCTCTTTCCATGTCCTCGTTGGACAAATGGTTAGTGACTTGGAGAGCATGGTCAACCCTTCGAGCGGAAGTTGCGCGCGCCGGAAGTCAGGCTAGGTTTAGGCGAACGCAACCAGCGACTGTTCCGTGGGACCTATCGCGACGATCTACACGGGTTTGGCCTTCGCCTCGGTGCCTTTCTGAATGTATAAACACGAGTTTCATGCCAGCGAGGTTCCTCGAAACGGCGTTTAACTGTTCCGATGGAAATGACGGACGTGTTGTTGGTCTAACATGCGCGCGTGCATTGTGTCCAGGAAGTGTTTTCGATGTGTTTTCCGTTATCGTTGAAAATCGTTAATTTCAACGAGGCTTAATATTCAACGGAAATATCATTCACGATTCAGTGTAAAAATGTATCTATCTTATCTCTGTTCTGTTTCGCGATAAAATTGATTCAATTGATTGTAGAAGAGCGTGATACAGCTCATACATGACTCGAGCCTAAATTGCAATTGCAAGCGTCTAGTTAACGCCATTATGACGTAACTGTTCGTTGCAATAGCATTGGTATTTCATTCATTCACCGATTAAGAAGTCTGGCAGGCGTTTAGTACAAAACAACCGGTGATCTGGCTTGTAAATGGAATTAACGACGATAAGTGACGTCGTGGCTGGATCTGATTCGATTAGGAAGTATATTTCGTTGGGTGACCTGTGACGGGCAAACTTCACGTATGGTGTCGTTGAACCGGAATGAATACGTATAATCTACTCGATGGTGAAGAAAACACATTAGTCGCCGATCGTTTCTTTAAGTTGTAGTAGATGATTAAAGACACCCGGTATACATTGCAATGCGTGTCACGCCTACGCGTGTCGCGTCAGGCGTTTGTCGGTCCGACAGAAATTGCTTTCAATGATACGAAACATAGTCGGTAGTGGGTTCACAGAAGGATTGTTCGATCGAATGTTCGACGATAACCAGGCGAAGAGGATTCATCAAACTGATGCTTTTCATCGTTTCAACCCTTTATCTTCCTTCATGCTTGCTACTTATCAGTTGTAATGTTGCGTTAAATAAAAAGAATTGAGACGTTACCTATACTGTCTAATTAATAACCCTCAGAACTATAAAAAATAATACTAAAAGTTTATTGCAAATCACTTTTGTTAAACATTACCCGAGCTTTCTAATAACCCTCAGATTTAAAATTACAGTCAGAGTTCAAATGAAAGTTTATTGCAAATAGAAGTCACTTTTAATAAATATTATTTATGCTTTATAATTAGTAACCTTCAGACTTGTAAATTAACATTGAATTTAAAGTTGAAATGAAAGTTTATTACAAATGTAGTCACCCTTTTAATATTTTAATCACAAGCTACACCAAGAGTGTGATTCGTTACGATAACAGCGAAGGGTTAATGGTATTAATCCTCGGAAAATAATTCTGTCTGTTGTTAAAACCCGTGGAAAATCGTAACAAACTTTCGAATCATTGGTACAGAAGCCAACGACACTTGTACAATAACTAACGGACCATGAACGGAATTTAACAAACCCGACACGCTGCGTAAAACTGGTTATCCTTGCGTTTCCACAGCGATCGGTCCCGAAGATTGGCAGTAAACGGTCGCCCAGTTCTCCGCCGAGAAGCGTGTCGGTGCATCGATACTTAACCCAAGCTATCAGAGCTCAGAAATCGAGACCATCAATTCCTCGACGCGTTATTACCATTAACGTATACGATCTCTCGATACGAGCTGATCTACGGTTCTTGAATAAAATCATCTGAAGAAATGGAAAAAAAAGAAGAAGAAAAAAAAAGAAAAACTCGGGTCACGAGCGTATCCGTCTCTCATCGATAAGATCGAGTTGCTTCCTCCTCCCTCGCCGCCCTTGCCATAATCGAATTCCATTTCCCGTCCGGTGAATCGAGAAAGGCTCGAGAGCCAACCACTTTCCTGCTCTCGTAATTCGATTTTCGAGTTGACGGTTTTGATCGCCGATAGAAAATATCGCGTTTCCATCGCGCAGGAACGCGAGCCAACAACAATAGCAATTTGTTATCCGGTTAACAGCAGGCCTGTCCTTCCTAACTCGATTCCAAGTTCCTCGCGGAAGTTTCAGCGTGCAGATACAAAAGAGAGGGAGAGAATGAGAGAGAGAGAGAGAGAGAGAGATCAGGAAGCGCGTGCTGAGCGACGATTCACGGATAATATGGTCCCCGCTGGTCGTTGGATCGGTTGGACCGCATCCAGCCGAGCGTAGATGACA
Organism: Anthophora plumipes; assembly: GCA_951804975.1. Taxonomy (NCBI): domain Eukaryota; kingdom Metazoa; phylum Arthropoda; class Insecta; order Hymenoptera; family Apidae; genus Anthophora; species Anthophora plumipes. Next base: position 25,210,056 of record OX638112.1, on the reverse strand, counting down.
ACGGGAACACCAAGTAGAACTCCGGATACGTATAATGCACCGAAACGTGCTCGTGCAAGACGTCTATACAGAGTCTGTTAGCAGGTTCTGCCTCTGGTGCAAGTTACTACGTGATTCTGGACACATTCACGCACTGATGATTTATATGCTAATTCCTGGACTGGAACACGATCCTTGGGATCCAGACTCCATGGAAACTTTCACCGTCGAGAATCGTGGATTCGCGTATATGTTCACCTTGAACGTTGCATTAGGGAATGAATTCGAGGGTTGGTTGGTTTACATTGAAAACAAATCTTTTTTAAATAATCCTCAATCGTAGCTCATAAACCTTAGGAAAATCATCTTTGAAGAACGTTGAAATATATTTATTCATTGTTCAAAAAGATAATTCTATCGTAATGTTACAACATTAGAAACGTGTATACGTTCACATGGTTAATTGCAAAGGTGTAATACACGTATGTCTCTCTCAGAACTCGCACTGTCAATGACCTGAAAAGAACCTTTGTTCCAAAGTTGGAAGAGATCTCATCTTCAGCCCGAGTTTTGACACCGCAGAGACGAGTAAACGTATATACTATTTGGCTAGGCCGCGGATGACTCCATTTTTAGATCACACGGTGTGAGATGATACGTTACAACCATGGATCGTGCGAGCTTGGAAACCGAGAGTTAGTCATCGGACGCACATTTGCGTCGCACGTTTCCAGCCTCGTTATCATGGCGGTTGCGAATTTTAGCGACAAAAGATACACACGTATATCTTACTCGTTATGGATCGCGTATAAAAGCCATAATTATTATCGTTGTTAGTGTTAGTCACGGAGATTGTGCTACAACTGTTTTGTTTCGTTCACCTGATTGTCGGAGAAGACACACTTGACGTTAATCCAACGGTGTGCCTTGACGGTGCAGTTGCACCCGTCCATCGCGCATATCCCGGCCGGTGCACTCTCGACGCCATCAGGCAGAAATACTAGACACCAGAAAAACACCGACCATACAATTGCACGATCACACTTTAGCCCATCCAGGGCACTGAACACTCTCCTTCTGCCGTTCATCTTCTCAAACGAAGATGATTCTCTCCGACGATCCACCGCGCCACAAGTTGGGACAAAAGGCAGCGTTCTTCTTCGACGATCACTGATCGATCGTCTTCGATTTCTCCCCGAATCGGAAGATCTTCACATCGTTCACCGCACAATGGTTACTCGTACGCGTTGGCACACTTTCATCGATCTCGATCTTCTTAGATCCACCTTATTCCCTTGTTTTATTCAACTTTCACATCTGTCTCGATCTCTATCGATCACACTAAATGTATCAGAAAGGTCTTCCAGAAAGGAAACTGAACTTCTTTGTGTATATATATATATATATATATATATATATATATATATATATATATGTATCTATAGACTTTATGTATAGAGAACAAAGAGAACAGTGAAATTAGTTCGTTAATTTTCGAAGCATTTCAAAGATCATCGTTTTGCTTTCCTTATCAGTATCCTTTCCATACCAGATCTCTCCGTTGAAGAGAGGAAACTCGCGCGAAGGATAGAAAGACAGATGACAGAAGAGGACGGAAAAGTGCTCGAGCGGGTTAGCCGCTCCGCGAGCAAGTCCAAACACGCGCGCGGACGGCCTGTTTCCGAAGAGGTGGGGCACACTAGAAGCCAGCTGACGCGATCATGACGGAGGTTGCTTTCAAACTGTGGTCGGTGGCATGCACGATCGGTGTCTCCTCCCCACCAGGAACCGTGTTCCTTGCCTTTGCTTCGCTCTCTCGTATTACACACACTCTCTCTCTCCCTCTCTTTTTCTCTTTCTCTCGTCGGCCTTTTAAAAGATAAAAGCTTGGCTGAGCGCGTCGGTGGACGGAGGGAGTCGAAACTCTTCGACACCGGTTCGACGGGCTTTTTCGTTCTGGTTCGCGCGTCGCCAATAGCAAGAGAGGATGGGTTCTTTAGGGATTTCTTCGTGGTCCCTTTGGACCACAGGTTTCCGTACAGGTCGTAGGGTCGCTGTACATTTCTATCCTTCGAAAAGGTTGACCTTGACCAAGTAACCAAACTGCGATGTCCATCGCGAGACACGGATCCTCGTGACCATCGTTCTTTACGTAACACGTGTTTGTGTGCGGTTTGCAGAGGCAGGTTACGCTCGTGGGAGAGCAATTGTACCTGTTGACGGTGGGATTGATACCGGTTTATTTAATTACGACTCTAGTGTTCTATTTTTCTTTTTCATCTTCTTTTTCCTTTTTTTTTTTTTTCTTACGGAGATACTTTTTGTGGTTTCGGTGGTGATGTTATTCCGATCGGGAACGAGTTGATTAAAAGGACATGATTGGTCGATGTATTTTTTTTTTTCTTTATTCGTATTTCATATCGTATGAATTTCGTACTATAACAGTAGTTTCTCATGGTTCAATTAATTTGAAGTTGTACTGTTCATTTGAAAAATGAATATTTTGATACATCATAGTTTTGATTTTTAGTCGTTTGCGAAAACTCGGTCTAAATCTAAGTGGCGCGATCGCGCTTCCTTCGTTTTTGTTACTTCTAATTTTTGATAAATAGAAAAATTTCGTTCAACAGCTCCGAAGTGTATGAATGTTCAATTTAGCAAAACTAGTTAGTTCGACTCTACACACCAATTAGCTGGACACTCAAAGAAGATACTATAAATATTCGTATCTTTTTCCAAATTCGCTTTATTTCGTCACGGTGTATATTACGAATGCCATTTTAGCGCCGCCAGTGGAATACAAAGGCTGAATTATCAAGTACACCAGCTTCAAGATTCCTTCGAAAGCGTTGAAAAATCCAAGCGCAAGCTACTTCCCGTCCCGAAACTTCGTTTTTCAATTTTTCATATAACATTACAGAAAATTACCACGAAAAGGAGGAATTAAAAGAGATATGATAGGAAAGTTGAAAGGGAGAAATACACTTCCTTTATAGCGATTTCGTAGAAAAGTCGAAAGCCGACGCAACCAGAGCAGCGTAAAAACGAGAGACGGTCCATGCACGGAAGCGTCTCTCTTCATAGCTACGTTCCTTTTCATGGTAGACGGCGTTTCCTTAAAGCGGCACGCCGTCGTAGCTTTTCTCTTTATGAGCAGAGAGGACCTGCCCATTTAATTTCCCATGAGAAATTGCGCGTGTCCGTGGAACTTCAGCCTGGCCGGGTGTCCCGTCGCGTCGCACATGCGAAACGTCCATTCATTCATAACGCTCTTCACAAACCAGGAAGCACCTGACGCCAGCCGAAGTGGCCATTTCCGAAATGACCACGTGCTGACCATACGTTACATCGGTGTGGCTAACCTTAAAGCTGCCCTCCCAATTTCCAACAGATGGATCTCTCTCTGTTCCTTCTCTCTCTCTTCCTTCTCTCTTTTTTACTTCCCTCTCTCTCCCTCTCTCTTTTCCTTCTCTCTCTCTTCCTTCTCTCTTTTCCTTCTCCCTCTCTCCCTCTCTCTCTCTCCCTCTCTCTTTTCCTTCTCTCTCTCTTCCTTCTCTCTTTTCCTTCTCCCTCTCTCTCTCTCCCTCTCTCTTTTCCTTCTCTCTTTCTCTCCATGTCCCTTCTCTCTCTCGCTCTCTCTTCCTTCTTTCTCTCTCTCTCTTCCTTCTCTCTCGCTCTTTCTTCATTCTCTCTCTTTCTCTCTCTCTCTCTCTCTCTCTCTCTCTTCGAATTCTACGTGTCGCCGTCTGGTCTACCCTATCGCGGTTCGATTTCGCTTCACGTTTCTTCCATCGATCTTCTTCCGTCTCGCATTACCGGCATAGATCGGTAAAACGAGACCTACGTCAAGGATATCCCATGGTCCTCGATATCAGCCATGGACCACGTATCGACATCTACGACGGATGAATTTTCTGTAATATTACCTTTTGTGAGGCTCTTTTCCATCGTTATCGTTCCTACACGAAGGATAATGTGTGTTTGCTGTTGGAAAAATTGCGGTTTGAGGCGCAGAGGCGCCACCGAGTCGACTGTTTTACTTGTAATTAATTAGATCGCTTCGATCGTTATGTTATTCTTAGAGTTGTAGTATAATATCGATAAAAAAGAAACAGAAAGTTTAACTATCCGTGCTGCGGTAGGTTTAATAAAATAATTTCTCAAGAACGAAAATTTTGATAAAAGTATTCGGAAGAGTACTCTGGTTAGGTTAGATTAGGTTAATTATCTTCGTTGTTTTATTACTCTTTTTTGTGTATATTTATTACTACCAGAATTTTTATTTTTGAGAAGCAATTTTATCGAATGTAGCACAGTACGCTACGTAAAAAAAGAAAACTATTTTACCTCGCGTTTCGTAACTTTTTTCCACCTTTTTTTTTGGCAGAGTCATTACGCCCCTGTTGTAAAACTTCTTTGGTTTCCCATTACAGTATTTTTCACTTTCAGAAGGAACTTACGAGCTGACCTAATATTTCATCCTCGTATATAATACTATTCTAAGAAACTTTGTTCCGTAATAAATAATGTTACATAGAACGAACCACCGTTCTTCAATTTTGCATTATTTACTCCTCTAACACATGGTGCTCTACCAGTTTCTCTAGAAATTCTTTTATCGCTCACAAACACCTGTTCAACTGCAACTCGTTTGATTAGTAATGTACTAATAATCCCTCATCACCTAAGTAAATAAAATTCTTCCTAATTTAACTTTTGCACGACTGTCGGCGGGTCCTTTTAGACCCAGGAATCAATTTATTTTTTCAATTCTTTCCTTAATTTTCCGTAATATTAAGGTTTCTGGTATTCCATGTGCGCTTCGTGGGCAATTATATTCCATTGGTGTTTTTAAAACAGAGATTCTGTGTTAATAGATAAGACTGTTTTATTTACGCAATGTTTGTACACTCCGCGATAGTGTACGCCATTTTAGCAAATATCGTGCGAGTGTTAATAATATTATACTCAAAAGAGTAGAAAATATTGCTTAAGGCAAACATAATTTCTTCGCCATGTTTGACTTAAATAGAGAGCAAGTCTGATTCGATACCGGTTTGTCCGCATACTTCTTCAAACGTGGCCAATCGAGAGGCTTCGAAAGAAGTTGTCCCGCGCAGCTCATCGGAAAGAAAATGAACGTATCTGCGATGATGGTGTATAGGTAGCGGACACGTAGCAGCAGGCAAGCTACGTAGAACAGAATTGCGACGTGATTGCGCCTTATTAGAGATGAGTTCAGTGATGACTCGCTAGGGGAAACAACGATTGTCTGGCTGCGAGAGGAGCATCGTCCTCTGCTCGTGATCTACCCAGACGAGAGATCCGCGAAACAGAGCACCAATTAGGGGCATCGCGGCTCGAGAACTCGTTTTAACCAGACAGCTACCTGCGAATGATTGTAACCCCGTTCGAGTCTACTTTTTTTTTGACCTACAATACCCGCGAGATTTCGCTTATCGCGACCTCCATTTTCTAATATACACGTGATGAACAGATAACGTCGAATCTTGCTTTAACAAACTTAATCTCACTCGGAGAACATTTTTATCAGATCTACAAATCTCTACTATTCACTACGGATTTTTTTAGAATTCCCATTTTAGCTATTTTATACGATTGGTAACACATTGTAATAGTAAATCTCTACTGTTCGTTACGCATTTTCTTAGCATTTTCATTTTAGTTACTTTACGCAAGTGTACCTTAATTGGTAAGATATTACGATATCAAATCTCTACTATTCAGTATATATTTTCTTAAAATTTCCATTTAAGGTACTTCAATCAATTGTACTTTTGTCTCAAAAGAACTTTTGAGACAACCTAATACCTTCATCGATAACATATTCTAATATTAAATCATTATTGTTTATATATTTTCTCGGAATTTCCATTTTAACTAGTTTACACAACTGTACCTTAATTGGTAACATATTGCGATATTAAATCTCCACTATTCACTATACATATTTCTTCGAATTCATATCTCAGCTATTTTACACAATTGTATCTTCCTTGATAAATATATTGCTATTATTTTTATCAACAATTAGTGTCACGAAGAGCTTTTAATTTCTGACTAAAACGATTACAATTTTCACGCAGACTTTCGTCCACATCGTACAATTTAAGAATCTTCTTTGCCCACAGCGGACACTCGAACGAGAGACTCTTTCTACGGGACTTCGTAACTTGCTCAGCTGGTACCAGTGGTGGTCGTTTTGCAAGATGGTTACAGCCGGACAGTTTCGTAGATCCCTCGAAATGCGAGGCACTTTACGCGAAAGACGAGATGAAGTGTGGATGCCCAGCTATCGTCACCGTACTCACCAGGGATCAGTACGGGGATGTTGTTCACGTACCCAACTTAAAGGTACACCTAATAATTATCATTTCCTCCTTTACCTTAATTCTATTCTCTCAACTTCAGTTTATTCTTATTTTTAAATAAAACCATTATTCAATATAAAAAAAGAAATGTTTTTCTGAACAATATTTCAGGTCGAAGTGAAGGCAGTGCCTATAGACAAAAAAGATCTAGGAGATTCGGAAAGGATCTCTCAACCTGATCCAATGACTTTCGGTGGTCATCCTCAACCACCGACAGACATTCCGTATGAAGTTACGATCAACAACAAAACTTGTTTCTACGCGATTACCATCATGAAAGCTTATCAGAATTATTCGTTCGAAGAGTTAAGGTTTATGTCACCGACTGTGAAAAGATCAAGCGAGAGTATGCTGGTTAGACCAAACGGCGATGGAAGTTACAGTGCTACATGGACACCATCGTCTGTTGGATGGTATTCTCTTGTTATCACTGTGGACGGATACAACATGGAAGATGTGAATATTATACCGAAATCTATCTCTATTCTAGAAAATTGCTTCACAATGGTTTCCTATTTTTTGACAATTTTACAAATCTGTTCTCTCGCTTGCAGAAGTACAAAGTAGAAGTGAAAGAATCACCGCAGGGTATGCAACCACCTACGCAGAATATCATAAAGAAGCCGCAGCATCAACCGAACAGACTTCGGAAATTTGTAGCGAAGAACAGCGCTGGCTTGAGAGTCAGAGCTCATCCGTCTCTTCAGAGCGAGCAAATTGGCATCGTTTCGGTTAATGACACCATAGCATTCATAGACGAGGTATGCAATACCACTTCCCTCGAGTTCCTGCAATTTCAACGAACGTTAAACCTTCGCTAGTGTTATCTATTATTAATCCATTCCTGTTCTGTTATCGCGCTGTTCTTCTATTCCCGTAGATTCATAACGATGACGGTGTTTGGCTACGATTGAACGCGGAAACGATAAAAGAATATTGCAACAGCAGTCATCTAGAAGCTTGGTGTCTGCAGTATAACCAACACCTGGGTAAAACATTGCTACTTCCAGTAGAGGAGCCGAAATCAATATTGGATCAAGTGATTAAAGAGACTATTTTACGGAAGAGACCGGAAGTGATCGACGAGTATGTGTATCATGGAATATCGATGAATTATTGCCACGATTTATTAAGTCTTTCATTATTCCTTTACGTTTCAGTAAAAGGAAGACGGTCACGTTTGATGGTGGTAGAACTATGGTCGTCGTAAAGTGCGGTGCATCCGGTCATAATATCAGAAGTAGGCCAAGTTTAAAGGCAGCGCCGGTAGGGAAGCTAGCACTTGGAAATATGGTCACTATTCAAGAATACGTAAGTATGAATGTTCATCCTTCGCGATTAACGCGTTCGACGCAGAGCTGAATTTACTTTGGAACGCTTAGCGAATGCTTAAACATACATAGAAATGATAATACTCATCTCTGTTTAAAATTACGTTATAGAAGTGTAAACGTATCTTTTCATATTATAAAAAATTGAATATTAAATAAAATTTATCTTTTAAATTTAATACTGTTGGTCTGTAAGGATCAACACCGTCTAAGCGGAAAATTCAATATCGATTTAACGTGTTAAGAGAGAAAAATTGTTGAATTACTCGAGAAAAAGAAAATGTTTTTTGTAGTTTGTTAATAACGAGGGTACTTGGGTACGCATGGACGACGATTCGATGGCCAAGTATTGCTTTGGCAAAGGTAGAGTAGCTGAAGGGGAAGCCTGGTCTCTCGTCGTTAGCAAACATGGCGTTACTTACATGAAAATCGACCAAGACATTGAGAACGATCCGATAGAGAAGAAACCTCTCGTGCAAGATCCGTCCGTTTCACCTACTCATAAAGGATTCGATTTCTCCGTGCCTTCTGTAAGCTACGAGGGCTTCAACTTCACCACGCAGAATTATACACCAGGCTCAGCGGAATTCGGAGAAGGAAGCAACACGAACCCATTCGTTTTCGGCTCCTATAATCAACACGATTCACCAGGTATAACTTGAGATTGATAATCCACGGTATTGGTAACGTCGTGAATTATACTTGACTTTTAAATTAAAAAAATTTATTTATTTATTATTTTCTTTTTTATCCAATTTAAAAATTGTTTTTTTCATTTACATTGCACGCTCGAATTAAAATGTTGCAAAAAATAATTTTTGGTAGTTTCTTCGCAATTCCGAACAATTACTATTTTTTTTTTTTTTAACTGTTTTACACGTTATCGAATAATGTAATCCTTCTAACATCTAAAAAAAAAATTCGTGAAATTTGGTCTAATTTTAAAAGTTGTCGAATAAAGTAATCCTTCTAACTTCTCAAAAAAGAAACTCACGTTGTTTGGTCTAATTTTACAAAAGTTATTCCATTTTAATGGGTGTCTGAATATTAATGGGAGTCACTGTGGTGATTGGTTGATTGTTGAGGAAAATGGAAATAAGAACTCGAAAAATGCGAAGATATAATTGGACGTTAGAAAATTCTAGTAAAAAGAGAAATAGAGTTGGAGGAGATTTGCAAATTGGAAGGATGTGAGAAAAAAGTGCTGTGAGAATAAATATGATGCGCCTGAAACCATTATGTTCATGGCAGAAAAGCAATTTCTTCAGGCCTTGAAATTAACATTCGAAGAGAGTTCGTTACGACCTTAGAATTAAACCTGGAAATACATTTCCCATAGATTTTTATGGTCCCTACTCAATCTTCCAAAGGTATCTAAATTTTCTATTCCGTTCCTCTTAGGTAGCGACAGATTCACACCAGAGAAGACTGACGTCTCGCCGAAGTTCTCCAAGCCGCACTCGAAAGAGAGGGTGGTGAAAGAGCGGGAGAGAGAAGGCGGTGGTAGTAAATTCAGCGTGTTGCAAAAGTGGTTGAGAGGCGACGACAAATGCCACGGGGAAAAGAGAAGCTCGCCAGGCAGGTGTGTAAAGTGAACGCGAGCGAATACTCCGCGCAGTTAGATTAGTTTCGTTATATAGTTTTGGAATTTGCAGGGATTTTTCCGAGTTCGTCGGTGTATCTGTGAAGGAGCTGGTAAAAGCTATAGGGGAGAGTCGTGCGAATGGTAATGGACCAACGCCACCAGAGACACCGAGAAGATTATCTCGAAGTTCGTCGCCGAAAAATCCCCAAGGTGGGTCACCAAGATTTCACAGCCCGTCCTCTAGTCCAGTTCCGATACCCGGTACGTATACTTGCAAGAACTAAACGAAACGAATTGCCGTTCTTATACTCTAACCGACAGATCTCTATACATCTACTGTACTTGATCAATTCTTTTTTTTTTTTAAACTCTTCTTCTTCTTCTTGAGTACTTGCGATCTATCATTGTTAATCTCATACATTCATATGTGTGTCTTACTTCACACTTTTGGCACCGTAACTGGTCTGAGGAGGGAATCATTTCAGAAGCTGAGAGACCCGATACTGGTACTTGTAAAACTGTATAGAGTCCCGCAGATATTTCTCTGTTTAATTCCGCTCCACGAAATGGATGATTAGAACGAACCATTAAGTTTGAATAAGTCACACCTATCCGAATAACTAATTCTTTTTTTTTTTTCTGTATCAATAGTTTTGATGAATTTGAACGAACTTAGATTATAAATATAAAATACAGATCTCTATTTTCTCGGATTAGTTATAACAAAATAGTGATGTTGCTCTTAGCTGGGTCCAGTCGGCAGCCAGTTGGTTCTGGTAATTGCCTCTTCCCTCCTGCTGCTCATGCACCAGGTACTCGCTCCTTTCCTAATCGACATAAATCCTCAGTCTGTAACGATTAAGGATAGTGTATAGTGTTTATGTTGTTCGAGAGTATTTTTTACGTATTACTTGAAAATTCACACTGGTCACATGTTTATATTCGTATTAAATATACACGTAACAAATGACACCGTAGATTATACTTTCTCGTTGATGTATAAACACTACACCGATATACAAATTGCATGCATATTTATATATGATAGTATTATGTTAGTCAGTGTATTATAGTAAACGTACAAATCAATTGTTGCACGTAACAATTACACTTTTACAACACTACTGCCCCCCTCCCATTTTTTTGCCAAGATAGAGTCTCGTAATAGTGCACAATGAAGTATAGAAAAAAAAGAGAGAGAGAGAGAGAGAAAGAAGTGTAGCGATCATATCAATAACACGTCACATTATAAAATTCTACAAATGTTAAAAAAACAATTATCAGGTGGGAGATGTTTGATAGAAGGGGGAGACAGTGTCAGCAGCAGCCCTGTGCTGTGTGGCTCCCCCCGAAGTGTCAGCCTCTCCCCGCTAGGTAAGGATTACAAGCACACTACTCTTCAACTCGACACGCTAACATTAATCTAGTCTCGTTCGAAAGTCTCTTTATACTTTTTTACGTTAATCACGATTACCTTAGCCCTTCGCGGTCCGCGATGTTTTCGCAATTTCGCTCCAGCCGGTCCGCGATATTTTCACAATTTTATTTTATTTTATTTTTTATATAAAAAGTATTATAAATATATATATTAGTCTGTTCGGAAAATTCGTAACCGATTTTCGATAGATAGTGTTTGAATATATTGGAACCGGAAAAAGTTATAAGAAAACACGAAGTTTGTATATATTTTGAAAGATTATTTTTTCACACGCCTTTTGAGAGTCTATTCGTTGTCAGTATTAGTTTGTTTCTCTGAGTTATGCTGTCTTAAAGGTGGAAGAGAATAAGATACACTTCCGACATTTAATTTTTTTTTTTTTTTTTACCGGAAAGGGAGTAATACCGGTAAAACAGTAAACGAAGTATGTAATATTTGAAGAGATGGTAGGCTACCAGAAAAAATTCTTCACAAATGGTTTGTAGAATTCAAAGGTGAAAATTTAGATATTAAGGGAGATAAAGAAACGAAGTTTTCGGCAAAATGGAATTTTCAAATTGCTGAAACAGACGACGAAACGCTATAGACTTAAAATAGTACTTTTGTGAAATTTATTTACTTAAAATCGGCACGAATTTTCCGGACAACCTAATGTGTAAAATATATTTTCTTTTTTTTTTGTATTATACAATTGGAACAAATAAAAAAACATAGTTTCTGAAATATGATAACGGGTTACATAGGGCTTGTTGTAATGTGACTCGAGATAGGATTGCAAAGGGTTAACACGATAAATCGCTGGAATACCTTCTTTTCTGTTCACTCACGACAAAAATACGCACGATAAAATTGCACGAAGCTGATGCGAATGTTACATTTCATTTCATATATATGTAACCACTGGTTCATGAAAGAGCAAGGTGAGATGACGATATCCTTGCGTTAGAAATTAACGATATTAGCTCAAAGATCGGATAAATAACTAAAAAAATGATTTGTTTCTTACAAATATTTCGCGTTTCTTTTTCAAGTCTCTGGTGGAATGGTAGACAGTATCACGTCGCAGCGACGTGGATCGACGCAAAGCGACACAAGTGCCTTGGTCAGTAGTCTAACGAGGGATCCATCGCAATCTCCAAGTGCTGTGAGCACAACTGCCAATACTCGTGACCTATCTCCGAGCCCGAGCTGTAGTTCTTTGCACATGAGATCTGAGGGTAGTATAGCTAGTCCACCTGATACACCGAAGCAAGAAGGCGCGGTAAGTTGTATTAAAAATGATAAAACACAAAGCTACGATAAAACGATAAACGTTCCGTTTTCTCAGGATTCACAAGAAAGTCCAAGGAAAGTTTCTCAAGCTCAAACGCAGACGAGTCCTGACAGCGCGACGACAGCAATGAAAGGACACTTTAGCATAGGATCAATTGGTCCAAAAGAACACACGACGAAATTGACGAGAAGAGATCACGCGAAAATCGTGAAAACCAGCTTGAAACGACCTATGTCACCAACGAATACGCAACAAAGTCCTAATCCAAGTCGAACGTTAAATCTGAGCAAGGATAAGGTGAAAGAAGCTATCAGCCCATCGGTAGCCGAGTGTCTGAGAGCAGTGTTTGCCGCGTTTCTTTGGCACGAAGGAATTGTACACGACGCGATGGCCTGTGCAAGTTTCCTTAAGTTTCATCCCAGTTTACCGAAGCAGGGCGCGCTTGTTGTGACCAGGCAAACAGTGATACAGTCAACGGACAAACAAAAGCAAGAGCAGAAAGCTCGGCAAAGGCATTCCGTCGAAGTGATCAACGCCGGTAACTACTTGTACATTCAACCTAGCACTGTGGAAGCCTTAACGCGGTCCGCGGCTAACGCGAACGCAAACAGAAACCGAAAGAAACAGAAAACAATCATCAAAGAGGAAGTGCAGGAAAATGGGAAGCTTGATTCCCTGCCGGAGTTTCAGACGGTCGCTGTATTGCCGCCTGCTTTGAAAAGTTTGGTATTCCTATGGGAGGAGCTTAGCAGTAATTGTCTGCAAACGATAGAGGAATGCTTGGTGTTGCCAAGCCCGGTGTCGCAGTTGCAAACGTTGAAATTAGGCAAACGACCAGAGAAACGAGTTAGTGAGGATAAGGTAAAGGAGCGTGAGAAGAAGAGCAACAGAAAGAAGAAAGAATGGAAACCGGTTGGCAGAGCGAACGGATCCGAAGTGTTAGGTGGAATAGAACGTGAAACAATCTGCGAATTGTGCGGTCTTATGTTCCCTCATCCAGTGACGTATCACATGAAGATGATGCATCCTGGTTGCGGTTGGCACGCAGGTGGAAGAGGATACAACAGCGGAGGAAATTATTGTATCGGTTGGGCGGGGAATTGTGGCGATGGTGGAGTAGGTGGAACATCGTGGTATCTTATCTGCGACACGTGTCGCGACAAGTATCTACGAGCTCGAAAGCTGAAGCTAGCGAAAAAGTTCTTAATGGGAATGGCGAAGAAGAAGAACGGCTCTAGCAATATCGTGTCGCCAGTTAGTAGCCCTACTGGAAACGAGACGCACATTGTAATGAAGAATAACGCTATGTTCCTCTTAGACTTGGCTAGCGCGTCTGGATTAAACATTCCCAAACAGCAGAGGCGACCGTCGCAAACCTTGTCGTCTGTGGCGGAGAATTATAGTCCCCCAGAGGCGGCTGGACCATTTCCACCTACCGGACCGTTTCAATGTTTGCAAGCCTTAGGTGTACATCATTCGCAGAGCCACGATGAGAGATACTATGAGGAAACCCTTAGACGCCAGAACGGACATCAGACTATTTACGACGGAAACAACGTTATGGCTAACACTACAAACGGAAGGGTAAGACATTGATATTCTTTCTTCGTTTTATATCATTTTCTTTGGGTAACTTTTTATTGTAGCCTTTGTCTGAGTGTCCTATGAGCGACAGTGATAGTGAGAGCGGTAAGGGTCGTGGAATATTTCATCGATCAGTGTCGATGTCCACTGGTGCACCTTGGACAAGAAATTCTAACGACGGCAGAATTGTCATGATGCGAAAGAGGAACAACAGTAGCAGCGAAATGAATACTGGTGAGAAATTGTAGACCCATATGATTATATATATTTTTTTTATTTTGTATAATGATACAATGATCGTGTAATTTTTTTTTTCAGAGGCTGGATCATCCCTTTTATGCTATCCTTCCGCGGCATTACAGAAGCTAGTCCCATCCATGGACCAGTCGGCAATTGTTTCAGCAAGCCAAGACGAGGCTGCGAATAACGACAGAATAGAAATACTCATGAGACCTGTTATGCTGTTCGTCCTTCAGCAACATAATTTACAACACTTGCAACTTGCCACCAAGCAAGCGTTACGACTAGCTGCTTGCCGAGTTTATGCGATGCAAGCACTAAACTGGCTGTTACGGAGTGTTACACAGCCCATTTGCCTCCATGATTTATTATGGTGGTTCGTGGCGTCCTTAACGCCGGCGGTACCACCTGATATCGCAGATGCAAACGACGAGGATAATAGGACTGAGAAAAAGGACGATCACGTAAGCTTATTGATTTGTTAACACTGAGATTGTAACTTGAAGGAAATTATACTAATTAACTATGTTCTCTTAATGTAATATTAATTATCTTTCAAGGAAATGGTTGGCGTATGTGAACATCCCTTAAGCGATCTAGTCATAGCAGGCGAATCTGTTAATCCATTACCAACCGTATTTCACACATTACTACAGACTATCGCTGACTTGATGCTTCTACCACCACCTGGTATATATCTTATATTATCTATAATTTTATTTATAATTTTAATTTGAGAAAGAGTATCGCGACGAATTTATGTTTAGGATCGCCGTTGCAACAAGCTGCTATTCGATGTTGGGGCATTAAATTCACTCCGGCGGATCACTTGTTTCTTCATAGGAGTCACGTGTTCAGTAACATTAGTAAAATTCTTTCGAGATCTGAGGAAGAGGAGGACGTTACAGTGAGCATGCACGAGAGTCATCAGTCAACTCATTCGCAGCAAGTTAACAGCTGCGTGGAAGTTTTGAAAGACTTGACATGCGGCGTGGAAATCAAAGCCTCGAGTAGGCAGGCTATGATAGCTGGCTTGACTGACAATTCGACGGAAACATTTTGGGAATCCGGCGACGAGGATCGCAATAAAACGAAATCAATTACTATCGTTTGTAGCGCTCATTCTATTCCCCGAATGGTGTATATTCATATTGACAACTGTCGTGATTTAACGGTAAGTTTTATAATGAAATTCAACTGGTTTACGATAGTTTATAATTATTACATCTATTTTGTAGCACAAAGTGTCTAGCGTAACGTTTCAATCGGGTAATAATATAGACGAGATGGTAAAATTGGGAACTGTGAAAGTTGAAAGTCGATCTGCTGGTTGGATTAACTGTCCAGTTACTGGTAAATATCACATTATTTATTTTTAATAATAATGTAAAATTAACGTTGTAATTTTTGCAGATCCACGCCATAATATCGTGGGTCTTAAGTTAAAGGGTCCAGACAATTCTTTACGTGTGCGACAGATAAGAATTCTAGGCGAAATAGAAGGCGAAAATTTAAAAGTCGAAAAACAGTTGAGTGCGCAAACGATTCAACAAAGAAACTGTGAAGCAGAAACGTTGAAAGTCTTTCGTTTAATCACCTCCCAGGTACAATTAATACATGTATTTTTTTTATAATAACGTGTTCAGTTTCAACAATTATTTTCCATTTCTTAGGTATTTGGCAAACTCATACAAGGAGAACAACAGCAACAACAAATGGACACTGCAGAAGGAACTAACGAGGACTTGGAAGATAGTAATGATCTTCGAGAACACATGGTTGGCATTTTGTTCAGTAGAAATAACTTGACACATTTACAAAAACAAGTCTGCACGCATATTGTTCAAGCTATACAAAAGGAGACTATTCGTCTAAGAGAGGAATGGGAAGCACTGCTGTGTTCGCCAACTCCTGTTAATAGTTTATTGAGCGACAATAGCGATTTACCAAAGGCAGCTGACACATACTGCTTTGAAATGTTATCCATGGTGCTAGCTTTAAGTGGGAGTTCAGTGGGACAGTATTATCTATCACATCAATATGGATTGTTGAAAGATTTGTTAAGCTTGTTACACACGGGTTCAGCTAGAGTACAACGTCAAGTACGTATTTCTTGACTTCTCTCTTTCTTTTTTCTTTTTTTTTTTAATGTATCATATTTGTAAAATAAAAATTACGACATTCAATGACAAATTTTGTAACGTTTAGGTAACATCTCTACTCAAAAGAATTTTGCCCGAAATTAAGCCAGAGACATTGGCTAACGTGATTAGCGTGAAACGATTACCACCGTCAGATTTTAGTATCGTGTCTGCAGCGAATAACGGTTTAACAAATAGTACCGAATTCGACGAACATTCTGCTGGTATTCTCGATGTCTTCTTAAGTTGCATCGCCAAAGCTCTAACGGTGCAAGTTAAAGTAAAGGGAAAAGAGAACAATGGAAAGGCCTTGCAAACAGTTTCATTAGCTACCAGTATTCATCCTAAAAGTCAGGTTGGAGCAAGATGGTGGCTAAGAGGGTGTATGACCCGTAAATTAGCCGAAGTAATAATTCAGCTTTTAAAAGATATGGCATCGGTATGTATGAATTAATTGAAATTTATAACATTCAATGGACAAAGTTATTATTCACATTTTTTTCCAGGGAAAATTGTCAGAAGCTTGGGCATCTGTGACCAAAGCTGCTATCGCGGAAAATATTTTAAATCTTACCAGACTGAGCGAGAAAAGTCACGATCCCGCAGAATGCTTGAAAAGTCCAACTCTATGGTTAGCCCTTTCTTCCTTGTGTGTTTTGGACTCCGATCACGTTGAAAGGTTATCTTCGGGTCAATGGAGTGGTACAGGGGGACAGCCACCACCGCCTAAAGTAAGATCATCGAAGCATTCTTAATATTGTTCTCATATTTCTCTATATAAAATGTTCTACATTTTATTTATTTAGCCAACGTGTAGTAATCACGACGATGGCGAAACAACAGCTATTATCCAGTGCAACGTTTGTGGAAATTTATGCGCAGAATGTGATAGAATTTTACATTTACATAGAAGAACACGAATGCACCTGAGGCAAGTTTGCAAAGAAGAGGAGGAAGCTATACGTGTAGATCTCCACGAAGGTTGTGGTCGAACGAAACTATTTTGGATTTTGGCCCTTGCCGATAGTAGAACGTTAAAAGCGGTGGTAGAATTCCGCGATGGTACACCGAGGAAGCCAGTCGGTGCTACATCCGGAATTTGCAGATTTTGTGGCACTACTGGGAACACAGGTTTGCTGGCTGTAGGGAATATTTGCGCGGATCATGATTGTCAGGAGCACGGTAAAAATGCGTGTTGTAAAATACACCCGTGCGGACATATCTGTGGTGGTGTTCGAAACGAAAAGACCTGTCTACCTTGTCTACATAGATGTCTACCTGATAGTGATTTGAAACAAGATGCCGACGATATGTGTATGATTTGTTTCACGGAAGCTCTATCTGCCGCGCCAGCAATTCAATTGCAATGTGGACACGTGTTCCATATGCATTGCTGCAAGCACGTTTTAATGAAACGATGGGTAGGCCCAAGGATAACTTTCGGATTTTCTTTTTGTCCAATTTGTAAAGTACCGATGGAACATCCTACTTTAACCGAGCAATTGGCTAGTATAAAAGAATTGTACGAGGATGTTAAAAGGAAGGCTTTGATGCGATTGGAATACGAAGGGTTGCACAAGTAAATATACATATTTATAACGAATTTGAGATAATTAATTTTTTCGTTGTATACTCATTAATTATTAATTGTTACACAGAACCGAAGCAGCATTTGCACCAGGTGGACGTTATCAGCAAGATCCCGCTGTATATGCAATGGAACGATACGCGTATTATGTTTGTTACAAATGTCAGAAGGCCTATTACGGTGGTGAGGCACGATGTGACGCACAAGTTGGCGGTGAAACGTTCGATCCTGCAGAATTAGTGTGCGGAGGATGTAGCGACGTTGCAAGGGCAAATATGTGCCCGAAACACGGAGCGGATTTCCTAGAGTACAAGTGTCGATATTGTTGCTCGGTGGCAGTATTCTTTTGTTTTGGAACTACACACTTCTGTAACCCTTGCCACGACGACTTTCAACGGGTTACTACCATTCCAAAGAATGAATTACCTTCGTGCCCTGCTGGTAAATTTATTTCCCTTGTTTTGTTTTTCACTTTCATCTGTTATATTTGAAATTTAAATCTAAACATGCCAATTCTTTATATTTAATTAGGTCCTAAAGCGAAACAACTCGAAGGGGACGAGTGTCCGTTACACGTAAAACATCCACCGACTGGAGAAGAATTTGCATTGGGTTGCGGTATTTGTCGAAAGCCGCATACCTTTTAAAAGTTTCAATTAACTTGCTACAAGATTACAAACTCTCTCACGACACCTACTCACTACGATAAACTCACGACGATTCTTGTCGAATCTTATCAATGCAACTATATTAATAAAAAAAAATAAACGGATATATATAGTTCGATATAAGTATCCTCATAATAATGAACACGCGTTTCTAAGTGCTATGTGTATATCGACTTTCACGAATTCTTCTAATGATCGCAAAAGTGGAATTGATGCAATATAATGATGCAAGAGGAATCAAATAGACAGAACTGAATAGCTACAAACATAAGTGAGAATCTGACAAAGCGTGAAATTATAATACTTGTTAAGTATTACGTAAGTCGTTTTTATTAGTAATTTTAGAAATTACTGAAACGCATACGGAGAACGAGAAAAAGTTATGCGTGTATTAAACTTCCATGCAAAGCGAAAGAAAGAAAAAAAAACAGATGAGAGCTTACATGTGCATAAGTCATACAAACTGTAGTGATTTCTTTTTTCTTTTGGTAAAATATCATAGGTATAAGCGTTTAAGATAATATATAATATAATATAATATAATTCTCTGCGCTATTTAAGAAATATTTAATTATTATCGACAATGATCCTAATAAATTATGTATGTAAAAGAAGTGTGTTATTTAAAATTGTGAATTAAACTGTGAGGAATATATCGATTTAAAAAGAAAACTGAAAAAAGAAAAATGAAATTAGGGTGAAAATGTTTACGATCCGTGTTGTACGGAATGGATTGACGTTCGCATTCTCATTTAGTATAGCCGTACACTATGCATTTCTCGCCTTTCGAATCTTTTATTTGTTTTTGTACTTTTCCAAAGGAGTAGTATGTGTACCGATACGCCTTTAACGTTATTTATTTAATTATCTATGTAATATGTTGTGCTACGTGTGCTGTTTGCGAAATGTTAGAATCACTGTGTATATTCAAATACGAATGAAATGTGTGGACGGTAAACCGCGTATCAAGCGTCGATTGTTATTATTTGTGTTTCGATCTAGTGCAGATTAAATGAAAGTAATGATTGCAAGGAAAATCGTGGTTTGATTCCTCACCTTATTACACTTCATCCTCGGATTATTCTGATTTCATAGACGAACAAAGATTTACGTTACGTTCGTTCGAACATGGCGACGAAACGGTTCGAGAATCAAAATCAGCGCACTTTTCGACTGCTGACTGATCGATCCAAGATGGTAGCCAGTGCAACAGCGCCACATTACGGCAGTTTGTCTTAAGCAGTGCGAGGTGTAACGTGTGTGTGTGCGCGCGCGATCCTGACGTTTTTCGCCTTGATCAGCGGTAAGTAGCCTTTATTTACGAGTCGTGCAACAATAGTTACATAATTCTCGAGTCGCGTGAGTTGTGTACGCTCGTTCGCTGGATAGCCTTTGGCGGGAAATATGCGTTTTCTGGTGCGAGACATACGTGTAACCGCTTGGTCAGAGATGATCTCCTACGCACGTTCGTGCCACCCTGCCTGCTAGCACTGCTGTCAACTGGCTCTGTTTATTTTTACCACGAATTGAAGCCAATTACAAGCCGGACGATAGCTTAATTGAACGAAATTATACTTATTCTTCGTTTAGCAGAGAATCATCCAGTCAGGATTTACACTAATTCACGTAGACCGATCGATTTTTTTTTTCGAAAATACACTATGAAAAACAACAGACAGATCACCCACGTTCACGCGATGATCTCATACGTATAGATTGCTCTTTTGACTCATATTTCCTGAATAATTCCACGAAATTACATTGTCACGGTTGCCGAAATCTTGCCAAGTTGTCGTCTGCTGTGTCGATACTTAACCTCACTTTGCTCACTTAACTCGAAGTGCCCGTCAAGTTATAGACGCTTTCGAGGCTAAGTGGTCCTTGAATTCGACCAGTCGATACTATCTATAGAACATGATGCTTTTCCGTTTCATCGTCTAGCATGCGAAACAATAGAAACTATCTCCAACCGGTATACGTCTGTAACGAGCATTTCTTAAATCAGTCCAAGGATATCGATGTTTGTCGCCTATCGATGTCAAGTGTGTCATAGTCGAATCGCACGTTGTGCACGAAACTTTAATATTAACTAAACGCATCCCGTGAATCGTGACGAAAGTCAATGCCGCAACCGTAATTTCTGCAGTAAATTACCGGTTCGTGCTAGGAGTATCAAGAGAGTTGCGATGCACGCTTTACTTTGCATGGGAGCCGACTGTTGATAATAGAACGACCAGACGATAGCCACCAAGGGGTACTGGCTTCACGTAGTGCCAACATGCTCACGCACGTTTATTATTACACGATGAAACTTGCTCGTAAGAGAAATCGGAGGGGCATAGCGATGACCAGCTGGCAGAATTTGCGGCTATAGAAACGTGAAACTGGTTTTAGACACGTGCGTACCACGCGGTCTAATGCATTTCACACATCTGACGCATTCGATCGTCGAGCACGCGCTTGTCGTTCACTATGCGTACGTAAGTATACACATACACTTAACAACGTAGCTAAGCTAATCTTTTTTCGATACTGTCGATATATTTACTTTTACTATTGCATAATAAAGAACGTTAATAACATAATAGATATTGTTCGAAAGCGATAGTGTATTAAACGATATCTACTTACTTCGCATATATTATACTACTTTGAAATTCATCAATTTTTACAAAATTAACAACGTACATTACTGTGTTTTTCAGTGTTATTTACATTTCTTTTAAATATCGTAGTTGTGCACATGCGATGCAGTAACGTTCGTCGAATTAGTTAGGTATATTTTTTCCCATTTTTTAAAATAATCTAATCCCGATCTGACACGACACCAATTATTAACGCAAGTAGAGGATTCGATATACTTCGTTCCTTTTATCTCATTCGATACACGCGTTCTCTCAGCTTCTTCTCGTATAATTCCCTTCCTATCGACAATTCGTTTTGCACGGTTAATTGCGTTTTTGCTTTACGAGCGAATGAAAGTGCCATTACAGAGATATCCACGTTTACATGTGTGCTCAATTAATCGAACCGTCGGTTACCGTGACAGTAATCTCTATGATTACTTCGCGGCATGGGACCCCATCGTGATCAAAGTTAATGTCGCCGGTACTCCGGAAAACCAGTTTCAGTCAGAGATCATCTTGTCCCGTTATTTTTACTGAATCGTATGCATTGCACCCGGTGCCATATGTCGCGGCCGGTGACTGCGCGCTGTCGAAGCTTTATTCGAAACTTTCGTCGTTTCGTTTCGTTTCGAGTGAAACCGACTATGGTGGACGTTTAATTTGGACGTTACTAAACTGGTTTGCAGCATGGTTCTCTCACCCTTTTTTCCATTCTTCTTTGTTTTTTCTCATTTTCGTCGAGCACGATGAAATTACGAAGACCCTAAGAGATTTTTATGGAAAAGATTTTCTTAGATTTAAGGACGTTCACATCTCTCTTTTTTTTACACGTATCAGCGTTGGATATCGTCGAGGGTTATCTTTAACAAGCATTGGAATGTTATTTATGTTCTTCTCGATATGGAAGATGGAATTATCACAGTTCTGACATTTTTGAGTTTCGTTTTTATCAAGCCGAATCTGAATAATTATTGGAACCGTACACGTGGGGAGCAATATCGTCCTCGTTGGCATTTTGTGAACCGAATCGTGACATTCTAAAATTAGTCTGTCACCATTGTAAACGTATTATCATATTCGTTTTATACGTGTCATACCGTTTCCGCGATGGAGATAAGGGTTCGTTTTAATTCAGCGTTTCTTTGAGAGACTCTATGTATCTATGTGAAGCGAAAGAATCGATCTTCTGAAATGTTCTCCTTCGAAAATGTGATTTTTCCTGTAAACTTTCACGCTTACGTTATATTACAGACTCCTAAAATTTTAAATCCTTTCTTTTCTTCCT
Source organism: Anthophora plumipes (assembly GCA_951804975.1). Lineage (NCBI taxonomy): Eukaryota > Metazoa > Arthropoda > Insecta > Hymenoptera > Apidae > Anthophora > Anthophora plumipes. The sequence continues at coordinate 25,187,925 of OX638112.1, read as the reverse complement.
TAACGTTCTATATGAGGATAAAAACGCGTTCGAACTTCAAATGACAACTGTTTTGTCAAAAATCAATGATTTTGAAATCGACTATGCAGTAGGTTAAATTTCTTCATCTACTTTAAAACTCAGATGGTTTTTTTTTTCTTGTTGCTTCAGTCAAACAGTACAAGATGTACTACTGCTACCAGAAAAGTCTACATCGGAGGACAAGGTTTACAACAATATATGTATCACTGTTATTTTTAGATATGTTTGAATAAAACTTACAAGCTTGTCACGCCTACGTACACTTTTCTTAATCCTTCGACTGCGAAAGGCGTAAGTGCACGCTCTTAAGCATACATTAATATGTACGAGAAACGTATACGGGGGGTTTGAAAAAAGATTAGTGTCAAACTTCAGGGACATATAGTAATCATCAAAATAAATAAAAAAGGCCTAATAAATATGGGTCGAAAAATTAATATTTTCAAAATTATTGACCATTTTTCGTTTCGGTTAAGACGAGTAAGAAGCTCGCTCTCTTCAAGAGCTATCGCGTTGCATAAAAACAATGAATTTCCTGTCCTCTTCCCACTGTACACTCGTATCGTAACACAGAGTTATCTTATCTTCAGGCTCCACCAGAGAAGCGTTAGGTACACATCCTCGTGATCAATGAGACTGCTAATAAAACTCTCTAAAAATAATTTTTGGACCAATGTTTATTAGGTCCTTTTTCATTTGTTCCGACGAGTACTATAGGTTATATTAATTCCTCTTTTAACACTCTGTATCTTTCGCCCTGTACAATACAGTTATCACTGAAATAACCGAATATTGGGAATCGTTTCGATCATTGCAAGCACTGTTTCATACGAAAACTGAGTTTCTAATTTTCCAAAATCGTAGCTGCTAATTTTCTATCAAAGCGCATCACAGTCAGAGGGTTAAACGACAGCACGTTCATTTCAAAAATATATTTACCATTCTTAAAGAAAAAGTTGCAAAAATTACTTTTGGATTTTTCAGATATATGTATGAACGTATCGTCATAAATTAATCAACCTATATTTCCCGTACAATTCCACAACGCATACATTACACTCGATCCAAATCCAGATAGACAAATACAACTCCCGCCGACTGTATAATTTTCCTTTCCAATTAGAATTTCCCGTGACCCAAATTCACACGATTGGATCACCCGTGAAATTTATCGGCTCGTTCGATCGACTATCTGGCGGCTTCGAGTTGTCGAATCAATGGCATAGGAATCGACAGTAATTAACTGTATAGTCTGTCTCGAATATTACCGGTCTCGAGAGCTGCGTGCCGGTGTCCACAGATTCGAAAGCGTCGCGGTCTTTCATCGTTGCTGAATTTTCACCGGGAATGTAATTTTTCTGTTTTTTGTTTCTTTCTTTCTCGTCTGTCGTGCTAGAAAGTTGAAAACGCGGCATTAACGCATCGGTGGACATTTCGAGTGCATTAATTGGACACGTGTCGCCCACAGCGATGAACGGCTCGAGATAAATGATCCTCCATTTGATGTACTGGTTAAGAAACATCAATTTCTCTGTGCAAACACTTTATTATTATTATTATTATTGTTATCAATCTTCATTCAGCTCTTATCGTAATTAAAGTATAAAATTGTAGGTAATTTAGAAATCACTTCCAACGAGAGTGAAGTTATTCGTGAATTTTCGCGATTATTCTTTCATTTTTCTCCATTATTAATCATCTTGTGTCTCAACTGTGTCTGTTAAATTGTCAAGAAGAGTAAGCAACTGTGAACTTTCAACGATTCTTTGCGTGTACGTGAATGTAAAAGTCTTGCACGCAGGAAAGAAGAAACGCGGATGAGAAAAGGGGGAGAGAGACGACAGAAAAGGGCAATTAAGCTCATCGGAAGAAGTCCAGGTTGGTGGACGCGACCTTAAATACTTCCGAGAGCAATTAAACCGCCGTTAATCTCGGTAATGAGAGCGCACGCGTTGACGGAGCTTTAACGCAATTACAATATACGGTGCACAGTCACACTCTGAATACGATGAAACTTGAGAGATTTAAATACGCGTCTGCGATCCTGCCGAGTTGATGCACCGGCTTCAATCCGCGCCAAACGAGCCTGTATATCCTGCCAACGGAATCTGTTAACCAAATCCGCCAGTTTCTCTCTACGGCGGCCGAATTAATTCGCGATCGAAAGTTATTTCGCCGAACTCGCTACCGATCTATTAAAATTCAGCCCTCGAAACTGTTTTTTTTTCTCTTTTTCTTGTTTTTGTTTGGACGAAAACTTTCTGACAACTTCTGCTTCTCACACAAACGATACGTTAAATTCTTTGTACTCACGCGATATTATTGTCTTTCTCTTCTGTTTCCGTTCTTAATTTGTCGAGGAAGGCACTTAATTCGTCATTTGTGTAATGAGTTAGTAAATTACGTGTAAAAGTTCGTTGATATAAGTACAGTACTACTTCGAGCAACGTGATTAGGAACACCGACTGACCGCGCAATTGCGGTTTTGTCTCAAAATTTGCGAAAAATACCAGTGACAAGATTCCCTGATTTTCACGTAAATAATGAGCGATAAAATGCAAATTGAAAAATCAAAGATGATCAAGAACACATTTATTGTAGCTATTCCTTTCCTATTTGTTCAATTTTTTGTCTTCAAGCATACATTTTGGTCCATACAAGGTTGCAAATTTGTGAAAAATACTAACAGCATGTGTAAATTTTTCCACGATAGTGGTGATCGTCAAAGTGTTAAATTACAAAGCTTCACGAGGATAATAGTGTTCTCGAAATACCAACGGGTAGGTTCCAATGGTCGCAAATTTTCCTAATTGCTCCTTGTCCTGCCGTTTCGAACCGGTCGCGGGTGATAATCGGCTCACTTCGAGCCGCGATCGTGACCCGAACAGGGACAAGATCAAGGCAACGAACGGCGGATTCGAGGTGAAACTCGTTGGTCGTTCGCGGTGGCGAGCGTAAAATTCACGCGGAGGAGCGGTGGCGAGCGTGTGCGCGGACAGCCAGAGAGATAGAAAGAGAGAGAAAGCGAGCGGATTCGCTCACGCGTGCACCACAGGTGCGTGGTAGCCGTAAGGTGAATGCGCCTTGAACACCGCTGAGCACCTTCAGTCGTATCTTCTTCTTCTTCCCATCGACACTGCCAGGACGGTGCATCAGGCGGCACGACGTGCTCGCGTGCCGCGTTTCCAACGAGAACGCTGCACACGTTTCACGGATCTCTCCCCCGTTTCGATACGACGAAACGTTCGTACTCATCGGAACCTATTATCAGGTGTCAGGCAATCTAATTCAAAAGTGGACTCTCGACAGAGGAAAGAAAGGAACTTGCAAGTCCAACTGGGTCCTATCAAAACGTGATTCAGCTTTGGAACATTGTTCACGCGTTGTGCGATCGTTTTGTATTTAGATATCATCTTTTTTCTTTTTTCTTTTTGTTTTGGTATTTTTGTTGAGCAAATAGTCGCGTGACTCGTCGGAATCTCGACAAATGTGAGTTAAGGGACAGAGGAGAAAAGTTTTACTCAGGTGTTTCTAGACGACGGTGTGACTATGTAAAGATCGTTCGAATCGAATTGAAACAACAGTGTGTACCGAGTGTTTGTGCGATGTAGTTGGGTGTTTCGTCGTATATATATAGCGTAGTACATGTATATATAAATCTTTGATCGTTAGAAGTTTCCTGGCGCCTGGAGAGTTAGTAGTAGTAGTAGTAGTAGCTTCGTAACTGACCTAGGGTCGTGAGGCTTGATGAATATTGAGTGATGAGTTGATTCGTAGACATACTCAGGAACGTCGACTCTTGACTCGCGTTTACGTATGTACCTGCTGCTACGTCGTTAATTAACGTCGTTAGCCCTTTATCTTGGTACTACTACTCTGTACACGTACTTCCGTGTGAACGTGCCTAGAGAAGAATGATTGATAGCGGTTTATGATATCGATGAGAGAGTTTCGATCCGAAAAATCGCGTGAATTGAAAAATGGACAGATACTGTTCGAATTTTTCTTCTGCAAGAGGTGATTCGATTTCTTTCGAATTTTCATTGGTTCGAATAAAACAGAGTTATTACGAGTGATTAGTGATTACGGTTTAGTGTCACGATCAGAACGACGAGCAGGATTTCAACGGGTAGAAACACTTTGGTCAACGTCGAGATATGGGAGAGAAGCTTTACCATGGTCGTCGTGGCTTCGTCGGCGATTACTGTGATTGAGGATTTTTCGAAAGACACCTTAGGAAGGTATTTGGCTTTTTCTTTTCAAATTAATGTTAAGCTTCGATCTTTTCGTTGCTGTTGGCGCCTATAGGCGCTTCGAAAAGTTCTCTGTTACCTTAACTCTTTCTTTTCACTTTAATTTTATCCTCTGTACGCTTTCATTTTAATTTAAATAAACGAATTATACATTTTTACAAATTTGAGAACTTTAACTTTTTCAACTTTTGAAAGGAACTTGACAAACTTTACGGCTAAAGATTGAATATCTAAATATGCCGTAGCGAAAGCGTTAATAAGATTTTATAACATTAAAGTTAAGTATTTAAGAAGGTACAGGGAAAATTTTTAATACCGTTAGGAATATCACCGTAGCTAGTATAATCGTTCGCATTATCATAGAACCGTAACGCACGGATGTTTTCAGTTAAGGGTTAAAGTCTTGCTCGAGTTACGCGAAATTATGCTAATGTACCCTTCCGCGTGGTGTACCGAGTGTTCTAACGGGCATGACGATCAGAATGAATGCATAAAAAGCCGCACTTAACTCATGTTGCTCGACTGGACGGTGCACGGCAAGAAATGACATTATTTCACGGTATTGTTACGGTATTAGCCCGCGAACAATTTTTTTTTTTCTTTTTTCGAACGAATCGAACGCGATAGAAAAACGACGTTCGATCAGGTATGCGCCTACCGTTTCAGGAATTTGGAATCTGACGGCATTGGGAAATTATTTGTGAATTTTAAATTAAATTCGATCGTTAATAAGTTCCGAGAATTTTGGAATATTAACAAGGAACATTACAATTTGGATAGAACTTTGGATAAGTTACTGAATACAAATTTCGTATTTAGAATTTCGTGTAGGAAAAGTAGAGTTAACGAGGAAATAGTATATTCGTTAATCAAAAGCATTGTAATCAAATAGAAAAAGTATCGATGCTTTTTTTCACTCGCTAGTTATTTTCAAAAATTTGTAAAACTACGTATTTGTGAGTATCGTTTTTCGTTTATGATGTTGCGAAAATTGTGCTTACGTCAGACATCTTTTTTTTTTTAAAGTTCAGCAATTTGTATATTTAGCAGAAGAGTGATTACATCTCCGAAATATAAATACAAATGGAAATAAAAAGAAGAATATTCTCATCTTGTTTAATTCATCAAAATTTATTATGTCTCAAATAAAGAGTAATAAAAAACTAATTGGATTTAATTTATCCTAATTAAATTCTCTTATTATAGTCTAAAATTAATTGCAAATAGTTAGGAAAGTGATCCAGCTATTCGATAATCCCAGAACCGGCCGAGCGATACCGAGAAAAATGTTTCGTGTTGCACGAAACACAATTTTCATCGTCGAAATTCACGATACAGCAGGAAGCAGCATCGACGAATGTTTTTTAGGTCGGTGAAATTCACAACGGGTCGTTTCTCCATAGCGGATAAGCCACCGTGTCGTGTTCCCTGGTACCAACGATCGAAAGTATATTCGATCCCGCTGTTTAGTCACGATCTCACCTGAAATCGCGTAGACGAAGGTTGGCCACGAACTTGGCCTCGTTCCCCGTCGACTATAGTCATCGTCGTCTTTGTCGAAATTATTCGTTCGTTCCTTAACAAGCACGTGAATTCTTCTACCTTCCTCGTTTACCGGTCTATCGCTCAACCAAAACACGATAAATCGATCGATCTGACTTTCCAACAGCCTTCATCTATTTCTTTAATTGCTGCTCGCTTCTTTCGAAGCCGGCAGGTGTAACGGCGGATATGAAAGTGTAACCAATCGATGCTTCTTCGTTAAGCTCGTTTATGTTCCACGGAAATTCGTCGCGTTAGATAAATCATTTAACTGCGGTTGCTCGTTAGATATGCGGGCATTTCTGAGTATTCGTTATCTGGACGATTCTTATTAAGGTACCGGCTGTCTGACTGCTGGAGAGGGAGAGAGAGAGAGAGAGAGATGAGGAGAGAGAACAAACGAGATAGAAAGATGGGGGGAAAGAGCAAACGAAAGCGAGAGAAACAGAGAATTAGAGAGAGGGTAGAGAGAATGAGAGAAACAGAGAGACAGGGGGGAGAGAGAAGCAGAGATTTAGAGAGACGGAGAGAGAAAGAGAGAAGCAGAAATTCAGAGAGACGGAGAGTGAACGAGAGAAGCAGAGAATTAGAGAGAGGAGGGAGAGAACGAGAGAAGCAGAAATTTAGAGAGGAGGGGAGAGAACGAACTAAGCAGAGAGAGAGAGCGCGCAGAAGAGAGCAAACGAGAGAGAGAGAAAGAGAGAGAGAGAGAGAGAGAGAGAGAGAATATTCCCGCGAATTCAAGGTGACGATGAATCATTGATAAAGCGCGGACCTACTTGACGATTACGTGTACCGGGATTATAGTGTGTTCAATCTAATAGTGTGTCGGTCGTGCTCGATGATTGAGGAATCAACTCGGTTGCCGGTGCTTTTGACAACATAATTTTGTGAGTATTGATATCGATTATTGAGGAAATGAGAAAGCCGTAGTTAAAAAGACATTAGACTTCCTTTTGATGGTGTTAGACAGTTAATTATCGATAGAGAGTATGATTTCTCTAGGGTTCATAATAACTTAATGACGAAGACGAAAGTTTTAGACACTTCTTCGTGATGAGATGCCTTGCGAGAGGTAGTTCTCAGAATTTGACATCGAACTTCTGATAAGCTACTCTCGCAGCTTCCTATAGCTATATTCTTAAGAAAATTCCAAGTATACATAGAATACCTGTCTGAATCGTTACCACTATTTTATCGAAAAGATTAAAGAAAAAGCTTGATTCGTAACGAGCACTATTTGTATATCAGATGTTTCAATATTTAACGAGGTAGCAATATGAAACGAAGGGAAGGAATAAATCAGGATTATTATTAGCTTACTGTAGCAAGTATAAATGTCTCGTGCGCAACGTTGCTCGTTCAAATGCTCTGCAGCATCCGCAGACAGAAACAATTTCCCGTCTACTCGTCTGATTTCCATCCGTTTCTATGATTTTCAAACCGGAGGAAACATGACTTATTACGTGCAGGGTTCGTCGTTCATCGTGGAAAAACGTCGAAGATCAGAAAGTATCGCGATCATACGATGTAGAAGGAGAGGAAAAACGCACGGTCAATTAATGGTAGCAGAGAGTCCGGAACGAACGTTGCTCCACGAAGCGTCGCTGTTCGCGGATGTATTCGCCTAACACCGAATATTCATGCTCCTGTTTTGACCAATCTTCCTGTTGCGGCGAATCGAGGATTAAATTGGATCTTTTTTCTGGCAAAGCGTAAAATCAAAATCCATCGATATCCAATTGAATTAGTTACAAATAGGTTTATCGAAGGCTTTTCATTAATACTAGTATCAAATAATTAACCATTCGACAGTTTATCTCGAGTGAGATTTGAGCAGAGCGTCAAGTAGCGAACAGTTTAGATCGAGAGAAATTCTTAGGAAGAAAGTTGTATTTGTGACGTAGTAATTATTAAAAAGGTGTGTGTAAAATACGCGCGTATGTTTTATCGTAATTCATAGCTTTATTAGACTGTTAAAAAATTGATTCTAGAAATAGTCAAATATATCTGACAATGCTGACGTTATTTGAAAATCTTTCAGTTAATCAATCTGTTCTGACTAATAAAAATTGATATTAATGAAACGTTTTAATTGCTGAAACTAGTTTTCAGGTAAAATTAGTAGTTGAAGAATAATAAATTTATTACGTATTTTATTTCTTAGAACATAGCATACTTTCTTTTTGCTAAAATATCGTTTTAAGTCACAAAAATAATGTTTTAAAGAAATAGTTTTAACTGAGTGACTGTCAATATTTTGACTAATCAGAATTGCAAATATATTAATTGGAACACTTCGGGAAAAATTATCAAACATAAAAAAAATCAAAATTAGAGGAATAAAGTAAATAATAAAAAATTCTATGTTCAAAGTGCATTATTTGTTGCTTAGCCCATCATAATTTACTTTGACAATCTATACAGTGATTTTAGTCAATATTTCAACTAACCAGAATTGCAAATATATTAATTTGAACATTTAGCGAAAAATAGTCAAACATAAAAAAAAAATCAAATTCTGTTTTCAAGGTACATTATATGATGTTGGATTTACCATAGTTTGCTATGTCTGTGTTACACAGTTTACCGGTAACACGTCAAACTGCAGAGAAAAGGTTTCATTGTTTGTATAGAAAACAGTTAATTCAAGTAATTAGTGTAAACTTCCAGCCTCTTCATTCCTATGTTTTGTTCAAGTTTAAATCAATACCGAAGTTCCTTTCATCTTTCCGTCTAGCTTCCATTGTTAACACGTCCAATCTGATTTCACCTATTGATCCTTCTCTTCCATAGAGAACGTACACGAAATCACGAGTAGCGTAGCCTCTTCTCGCCTGGTTGATTAATATTTTTCCAACCGAATTTCGCTACAGTCTCAAAGTGAACGAACCAGAGATTCCTTTCATCTAGAAGTTTCACCGGATAATTCATTTACCAGTTTCGTTGCTCGTTTATCGCGTGTGCATTCGACCATCTCTATCTTCTCTAAATCATCGAGACAACCATCATACTTGGTAGGAAAGTCGAGCGTTTTCATTCGCGAAATGGCTAATTTCATCTGGAAGGAAGTCCCTCTTCTCTTTATTAATCGCCAATTAGTCTCACTTTCACCTGCGAAACTGGTCTGTCGTCGACAGCTGTACGCGAATTATTCCTCAATTTGTGATCATGTTCGTCGACACAACTGATCGTTCGGTAGCATAATGAGATGCTGTTACTAAAGAGGTTAGAAGGTACAGTCTCGTTCAAGAATGTTGCATTCGAGCTTTAGACTGTTCTCCAACCGGCAACATTCCGTAAAGGTTGCATAGTCGAGGTCTTGAAACGTACATCGATATGTTTCCTAGGCGGAAGCCTGAGCATAAGAGTTCAACGTGTAGGTGAAGGTCAAGGAAAGGTCAGAGGGACCGGTATACCATGTGAGAAACGTCCCATGCTTTACACTATCACCTCCTCGAGTTCTCATGAAACATACATGGTTAGTTCCATTGAACTTGGATCTTGAAATGGGGGAAACATATAAGACTCGCCGCATTTATCACGACGTTGATGGCGCTCGATGAAAGTCAAACGCGACTTAACAACACTCGCTGATCATTTCGATGTGGTATCACTCGAGAATTGTTTGGACGTTCGTGGTTGAAATGTTCGAAACCTTTTGAATTGCTAAATAGACGAGGAAATTGCTGTGTTAAACTAGCCGAGTTTCGTTAACTTTTGTTCCCTGGGATTTGCCGGTGTGATTAACTCGAAAAATTCAGCAAACTGAGATCGCGTCACGATTACCTCGAGCGATAAACTCCGTTGCATACTGAATCAACCGACTGGATACCGTAATTGTCTCTTATGACGTGACGTTATTATTTATTCGCGACGCAGACAAGAGATTTTTAGGAAACTCGTCACGTTTATAACTTAAATCACTCTCGTTAATATTCGGACACACTTTACAACACGATAATGTTTTTTAAATTAGACTGCTAGAATTCTAGAAGGATTAGTTTACTAGACTATGTGTGAAAAAATTGCAATTAGTCGAATTTACGTACAAAATAATTAAAGACTGATTTTTATAATTTTTTTATCTGATTTTATAATTTTTGTAATTTTATTTAAATATGGGTTTTGTAAATTTATATCAATTTACGTATACGTTGAAAATTTCGTGGATATCAGTTAATGTTACTATAAGTTGTAGATGATTAAAAATGGCGAAAATCGAGGTCTTACATCTTTCAACAGATTTCGACGAAATTTTCGAATAGATCTACAAAACAGATATTTCAATTTTTCATTACAGGCTCAGATAAAGAAGTTATAAAAGCGACTTTTACTATTTCCTTTGCGATTCCGACCAACTGCAATTTTCTCAAAAATGTTCTTACACATCATTTAGTAAACTAATCTTTCGAACTTCTCCAGGAAACCTCAGTTCGTTTGGTCCAACTTTGTTTATTCTATGAGTATCAATAAGAACCGTTGTATTTAACTACAGACGTAAAATTTTCATAAAAGTTATCGGGCACGTATTCTTTTGCATCCGTTCCAGATTCCCCAAAATGTCGGCGACACTCGATTTTGCGACCTGCGGCTCGTGAGTTATTCAAGTTACTACCGTTACACCGTGTAGAAAGTGTCTGTAACGCGTTTTCGAGCTGGTTCGTTGCACGGACATCGAATTGTCTTCGTTAGCAGCGCAAGCTCTCCACTTCGTTCTCGACTATTATTACATTTCGCGGTATCTGCTCGCTCGCGTTTAATTGCTTCTTTCCCGAAGCGTGAACGACACTCGCGGCGAGGAAAAGAAGGAATGAAAGAAAGAAAAGAAAAAAAAGAAAAGGAAAAAAGAAAGAAAATTTCGAATCCGTGACGAAACGAAAGTCGGCGGCGATAGTAAATCTTTCGGCGTTCTGCGGTCATGAATGGCGAGCATGAATAAAACATGCTCGTCATTCGGGAACAAAAGGGGTGGGGACTACTCGAGAGGAAGTCGATACGTTTTCGGTGCACGTATTTTATACTCGAAAGTAATCTGATTTTCTAGACGAATCGTGGAACTTCTTGGCATACTCTTCTCGATCTTCCTTCTTTTTCTGTCACGCTCGTGTCTTCATTTATACGAGATTAGCCTTCTCTCTTTATCCCTCCTCCTCGATCTTTTCTCAGTCTCGAAAGTGTGACTGTAGCGCAATCACACTTTCTTTTCGTTTTTATTACACTGAAATGTTCTCTCGCTTCTAATGAAAATTCAAATTCTTTCACCTGCTGTTGAAAGTAAAAAAAAAAAAAATTACCAATGAAATAAAAAGTTCCCGCAAATGTTCACCTTGAAACTCATTCCAAGATCGTGGATCATTTATTTCTCTCTCTTTCCTTCTTTTTCTTTCTTTCTTTTTTGTGATACGAGTTTGCAACCGAAATTAAAACGAGCTCACCAACCTGTGACATTGTAACCTTAAAAAGTGGGAATAAACTGTCGAAGACCTTGGATGAACATTTATTTTTTTCAATATCATACATTTATCTTAATTGTTTTTCTTTTTATTTTTAACGACAGCGGAAACAATTCAATTGTTCGTTATAACGGATACACCCTGTGTGTGATTGCGAAACGCTGTTTCGATGAAATAACAGGCGGCCGTGAAATCGCGATACGCGAGAACCTCGTAATTCTTAATAATGAGATTGCGCGAGGCGTTAAATGAAATTCGAAATAATATCGATCGTAAATCCCATGGTCTTACGTATCCTCCTTCTTTCTTTTTTATCATAAGTAACGTTATTACATTAGAGATCGTGCAATTCTTTCACCGGCGGCGTTTTCTTTACTCCACCGGGCCATAATTCTCCCGGTGACAGTATAATTTCGCAGTCGCGGAATTTCGACGTTTCCTCCGCTAGACAACGGCATTTATATCGGATGAGCCAGCAATATCGCGACGCGTTTGCGTGCCGCAGGAATGTAAGGTTACACGGGACGCAGGATGATTGCAGGCCGTCTGTTTAATCCTCTTTTCGAGCGGAAACTTGCGGGGCTGCGCGCGAATCAGCATAATACGACACGTTGAGTAACATCTCTCACTCGTGTTGAACCGTGTAATTCCATTGTTCATTTGTAAACGTAGAAATTGCCACCGTCTACGTGTCAAGAATTCGTATTCCATTCGATTCGATAAATCCCCTCCTATCGATAATTGATGTTTCGCTACGTCTCGCTTCTACCACAGCATAAGTGTATTCTCCATCGAATTAAACTCAAGCATCGTTGTCTGTGTCGATTTCTCTAATTCACTAATTAATCCGTTTAAACGATCTCACGCTTGTTACTACCTTTAATTACACGGCGAACCACTCGTTTCCCCGGTTTTTGATTTCACGTTTTCATTTCCTATTTAACGAAGATCGAACCGTGAAAATTATAAGGATGTATGAGGATATTAGCTGACTCGTTGTAACTACCATTAAATGATTACGATTACTTATTTTCTTTTTTTAATCATTGCGGAAAAATGAAGAAAGAAAGGAACGGAAGGGTGAAACGCGCTCGCTCCGCTATGTATGCTAATCGAAGTGTTAACGAACAGTGCGTGTCGAGTACTTCCGGCGGATAAGTGGCCGCCGTGGTTGGCTAGACAGAGAAACGTGCAAAACGAGGGTGGTCGTTTAATTCAATCTTCTTTTCTTCGTGGGCACACGCTTCTTCGTTAACCCTTTCGCTCCCCCTTGGACAATAGGATTGAGACGTGAGCTTGTTCTCTATTGCGAAACAATGCAACAAGGGAGGGGAAAAAAAAAGGTTTCGTTCGAGGATGATCCGAGGCTCTGGTAACTTTTACACGTCGCTGTAGTATTCGTGTTGTGTTAGTGAATATTATTGGAGCACAAACTGGACATGTGGTAGAAAAGGAAAAAGAAACAACGTGAGTGTTTTAATGTAATTTTCAACGATGAAATTAATATAAGTTCCGGAAGAGTTGGAAGGTAACAGGTGTTGCGTGTTGAATTATTCAGGCTCGCTCTTAAATCTTCCAGTCCTAATCAGAACGTGTTGTGCTTTATTCTTTATATTTTCATTTTTTAAAGATCGCGAGATCTGCGCGGTTTAGTTTAGACAGTAAAGTATAATTCTGGCGTAATGCTTCTGGGAATTACGAAACGTCAGAGGTACTCGTCTGTTGCCTCCTAATGGCTTGATATTAATTGTTATTACCTGTTCGTGAATTATTCACGAATATTTCGAAATACTTACTATTTTTTCTTTCTTTTTCTTTCATCATTTTTGTTTTTTGTTAAATTCTCTTTTCTTTTCAGATATGTTGATGTACGTAAAAAAAGAAAAATAAGCGTGCAATTTTCATCTCGATATAAGTTTCATCTTTCATCAAATTATTCGCTACCATTAATTATATACTTTTTTTTTTATTCCCTCCCTCGTTCAGTGTGGATCCACGATCTCCAAGAATTCTCCAGTGACGTAATCGAGACATTTTTTATCCTCCACCCACGTTCGCCTAAACCCAGCCAGACTCTCTAGAGATCGATTCTCTCTCGTACCGTCTTCCATATAGCGCACCCGTGCCACGTTGCGTGGGCTGTGTGTATAAAATTGAACCTGAAAATATATTACCACCCTCTACGTTATTTACAACGGAAGAACAGTGATTCCGCGAGAATAAACAAATTATTCGTCTCTATAATCGACTTAACAATTTTACGACCGGAGACGTAATTCTACGTCATTTAAATTAAATTCATCGTATTCATTTTCTAAAAAAAAAAGATACTTTTTCAGTATGCACTTGTAGTATTTAATTTTTTAGAATTTTGAACAAACGCCTATAAGCATCATACTGAGAAGTGATACTTGTTATATTCACATACCTACGAATAACAAAATCTTGCCGTATTCAGTTACAAAAATTTTGGAAATTATATAAGGTATTCAGCTAAACGTTTTACCGGTTATCGTCATGAAAGTTAACACTAGAGATTCACGAGACACGTTAATTTCACGCATTTGGGATTTCACGAAATTACAGAAACAATTGCTGTTACTTTTTAGCTACTTTTTCTCACTTTTAGCAATGGAACGATATAAAAATATATCCGAATTTGTACATAAGTTAACTCCTTGCCTTACGATTAAATCTTGAAGAATCTTACGCGTGCAGACAATTAAATTTAGCGCAACTTTATGCGTGGAGTTATCATAAAATAAAACTGAAATATTCTAGTTTTATTTAAAACTGTTATCTACAATAAGGTCATTTTATCTAGAAAATAAAAAAAAGACCATGTGCAACGATCATAATAATTTTATTTTTACAAATTGAAAGAAATTTATATGGTCTTTAAACATTAAAAAATGCAACGGGTGTCACTCGTCAAATTCGAATTTGGTACAGAAAATCTTCATAGGTGAGGCCTGTCATTTCCACTCAAGGGGTTAACAATATACACTTAAATTGCCTCTAATAAATCGATTTCTCGAAGGAAAAAATTCAGTTTCTCGTTTACTCAAGAAAAGCCCTCAAAGCGTTAAAATCACATTTACTCCGTAATCATAATCAAATTGAATTAAATCGAATGAAAATCCTCCGATATCGAAGGTTTCGCAATGTTTTCGATAGAAAAAGATATTCGTGAAAAGTGTATGTTATGAATTATGAACTCGTCGCGAGAAATACAATTTCGTTTGAAAGCGTTCAAGTCGAAGCGTTCGAATGGGTTGTGCACAAAAGCGTGTTTCATCGGCTCAACACCATTACGATTCAGCAGTTTCGAGTTTCTAGATAGTATTCATCTTTCGTGATGGCATTTTCGACGCGTGCGACGTGGTCTGCGTGTGCAGACGCGCGTTTCGGTGCAACGAGGCGCCGTCGCAGATGCAAACTGGACGGTCGACGTCTAGTCAGTGTATCGTGCGACGTCGTTCGTACGGTTCAGCCACGTGTTTCCGGTTCCGCCACTTCCGTTCGCCGCGAGTTTATTCGCCTGTGTGTGATGCGTGTTCCAGTGAGTGATCCGCACTCCTTACGTATTACGTGAATGTCCACTGCGTGCAAACAGACGATCAAGAGGAAGTAAATACTTCACTTCTTTTCCAATTAGAATAATAGACGATCCTTTAACAATTTTCTCTCTGTTTGAAATTTATATTGTTCATTAAGTCACGCGAATTTCTAATAGATTACAGTCTTAGCTGAAAGTGTTGGACATCTTTGTTACTGCTGCGGAAACTGTTTCTTCGAAAGTTTTCTATTGTTCGTCGTCCTTCGTCGGACGCTTCAAAGGAATTTTATAGACAGCTGAAAAGATTTACTGCGAGCCGTAAAACAACCGAGTGATTCGTAATCTATATTTTGTGTTTCTTTCTAAAAGTTACTGTCTGCTGTTAGTCTCGTTGCTAGCACATGTCAAGTGTCTTTAATTTCTCTATTAATATTTTGGAAGTGAGAACTTAATCATCAAAGCAAGTTAATTCTTTCCTTTTTTTCAAATCGAGATAAAAGTCAGAAAGAAATTACTGTGATTTCAAAGGATGGTTCAATGAAATATTGACAGAATTAATATAAAACGATTGTTTGAAAAATATTTTTAAATTATTCATATTTTATGCAGTGTCCGATACTTTTGGCCTGTATAAATCGTACATAGGATAATTCTATCTTGCAATTTACTTCGATCGAAAATATTCCTCGTTTTATTATCGCCTTATCCGACAATAAAATCGTTCGTTAATAAAATGATAAATCACATGGATATCTATAGCTCGTGAGAAATTGCAGGAATTATGGGAGTTGTAGTTACATGGTACTTCGGCCAATACTCGCTGTATTCTTGTTAAATTGCAAATCGTTGTGTACGTGAACTTCCGTAGGCGAGACTACAAAGTATCACGAGACATCCTTTTTCCTCCCGTAGACAAGCGACGACTTAAGGTTAATTTGTTTTAATGAACACCGCGTGAATTGTTCTACTCCACATAGCAAGTGTTATATACGTTGGTCTCGTTTCCCGGGTTAGGTTCGCGCGATATTTATATATGGAAACGTTACATTATTTCCATCGACTCGATGGTTTAATTTGGTCTGATTTTTCTCGATATTCCTTTATCCCCAGCTGGTAATATTTCCCGTAGAAATTTCATCGTTCGTAACGTTTAGACTCGCGTGATACGCACGACGAACCGCGAAATCTGCTTTCCTCTCGTACGATCCGCTTACATAATCGCGTCCTTTGGAACGATCGTTTCGCAAACACAACCGCGACAAACTGTTTTCGACGCGTATTATCGGCTGTATTGGGGAACGATTCAGCCGTGAAATGGCTGAAAGATCGTACAGGGGATTCGGAATCGACAGATTGCTGCACGTCCGCCTAGTAGTACAAGCGTCGTGGTTTACGTATGTTCTGTGATACATGCGTGCTAGTTCACGTCACTCCCTTGTGTACGATAATGTTCAACGGTATATCTGTGTAAATTCGCCTGTACAGCACGGAAATGTGGAATTTCCAGCGAATTTTTACACGAAGAAATTCGTTTCGTTCGCGGTGTCATAGCCTCGGCTGTGAAATTAAATTAACCCGCATCGACCTGTGGGATGGTGACGGATCGTGTGACAAAGCGCGGATATCCCGTGAAAAATTTTAAGCGCGAAATGTACTGAAAAATACATACTTTTTTGCGGGTTCGAAAGGATGAAATATTAGGCGCGGTGTGTTTTTTTAAAATTCAAATTTCATCGAAGCCAGGAAAAGGAAAAATTATTTCTTTTATTATTCCGAGAGGTTTATGGATGATAAAAAAAAACTATTGGGGATTTTTAACACATTTTAAGCTCAAAATTTACTGAAAAATACATACTTTTTTGCAGTTTCGAAAGGATGAAATATTAGGCGCGGTGTGTTTTTTTAAAATTCAAATTTCGTCGAAGCCAGGAAAGGGAAACATCATTTTTTAATATTTCAAAATGTTCGTGGATGATAAAAACAAATGTTGGCGTTCTTTATAAAATTTTAAACTCAAAATTTACTGAAAAATACATCCATTTTCGCGGTTTCGAAAGGATGAAATATTAGGCTCGGTGTGTTTTTTCAAAATTCAAATTTCGTCGAAGCGAGGAAAGGGAAAAATCATTTTTTAATATTTTGAGAGGTTCATGTATGACAAAAAAAGATGCTAATAATTTTCAAAATGAACGAAGAACTAACAATAGACTGTGACTGTCTATAAACTTACAAGATTTTCAAAATATGCAAAATACACGAGAGTGACAATTTCATTAAATGTACTATGATACACTTATTTATGGATTAGTATCCTTTGTGACGTATCTCAAATAATTTTAACGTTACTTTCATGTGTTAAGTGTGCAAATTAATCAGTAGCCTTTCTTTCATGAATTTCTCTTTTATTTTACTCTGAGAAATAATCGCCATCAGTTTGTACACATTTATCTCATCTATAAAACAATTTTTAAATTCTTTATCTAAAAAAAAAGATATTGATTTTGAGTTAAGAAACTCGATAATGGTGTTTTCATCTTCTTCAGTTGTTTTGAAATGAGTATCGATCAAATAATACTACAGTGACCGGAAACAATGAAAATCCAGAGAATATTCCGCGCAAGGAAAAAGTTTCCATCCAAGGAAATAGATCATCTACCCAGTTCCACTGCAGTTAAACTATATTTCGTCACTCAAACGCATTAGCTGCTCTTGATATCGGTTGAAACAGTGTTTTCTATGGTTACATAAACCGAGACAATAAAATTCGTTCCGAGCTTCCCCATTTCGAAGGTTGAACAAAGAAATAGGAACACGAGAAATAAAGTTACAATTGATCAATTTCGAATGCTACGAATTTATTCGTACACCTAACATTCTGCATATTCAGATATATTACAATTGCACGAATATCCACAGTTCAATAATTAACAATTAGAATGTCTCGTTTATGAAAGTGTCCAACAGTATTCTCATTATTGTAAGATCAGTATCTATATACATCCGAGCAATGGATCTTTCATCTTCCTTCCAAAGGAAACAGGAAAGAACTTCTAAACTGGAGATGAAGTAGAGGAAACAATCAGCTAATGGATGAATTCAAAATCATCTCTATCCCTGGTAAAAGAAGCAATTGATTTCTCTGAACGACCCTTTCGTTCAAGGATACCAAGGAAATTACTTCTTTTTTCACACATCGTTATAACAGATTATTCGAATGGCTATATAATATCATAATGTCGTATTTAACATGTTCGAGTAACCAACTTTCTTTCGTATGGACGTGTGAAATATTAGACATTCATTAGAGATGACACCAAAACGGTGTCTAGAAAGTCTAATACAAGAAAACAGGCGTGCTGTTTACGAAGCTCTATCGAAGACGATGGTAATTTATGAGACTGAAGATTTATCGGTCCAAGGACCTCGTTGCTGAACTTCATCCGCTCCGTTCAATTTCGCGCGACCATAAAGAGCGACGGGTTCGACAGATCGTGGCGAGCTACTTTCACACTTTATCGACCACGTCGGGGCTGATTCGTTCACGAAACAATGGAGGAGGGCGGTGAGGACTCGTTAGAAAGTAGGGGCTTCGTGTGGACGCGTTCGAGTACGCCTCGATTCACCCTCGAAGAGCAAGGCCACGCTTCAAACGCGTCTTTCGAACTTCGACGCTTTGAGAAATATTGAATATCGCTCTATCGATGACTTCAGCTAAATTAAGATCTCGCGAAACAAGGAATTCAATAGTTCTAATTAATTCTACCTATTCGCTGATCGTTTAAAGCATACATTCTCTTTTTTTAATGTGGCAGATTTATTTTGGAAAAATTTGGAACGGTAGATTTCGATTTATCTTTTAAGAGTAATCTTTTAAATGTTGAATTTGCGTAATCACTGGCTACAGTGGAATGGAGAACCCCGTTAATCGTGATATAATCGTGATCCTTTCGACTTATATGACCCACTTGAGTAGTTGAATAAAAATTAATCTCAAGTTAGTACTTATTATTGATAATCGGTAGATAAGTAAGAAATTCTAAAGGTTTAAACTGTTAAACAATAAAAATTGCATCTCTCTAGTTTGTAATTGAAAATAATTGCAAATGAGAAAACAGTGCAATTCACTCTCTATAATCCGACTTTTCTGTATTCATGTGAAGAAATCTTACGATTAATTACAGCTTTGCATTTTAATAAGAGAAGAAAAAATTAACAATTATTATAAGGAAATTAATTTCTATTACTGTAATAGTGCAACAAGATAATGCAATAGAGTAACAGTAAACAAATAAAATGAGAGTTACAAAATACATTGGGTGTGTAAATTAATTCAGTGCCTTTTTTCATAAAGTCTGGACAAATTTATCGCCTGAGAGCCGCCATATTTCTTCAGAGAAGTAATTCCTCATTTACCTAATAAATGAAAAAAGAGTAATCCAAAACAACGAAAATAAAATAATCCTGAACGTTCAAATTGCATTAGATATTTTATAAATGAATATTAAAATTTGTAAAAAAAGAAGCACCAAATAAATTTACACACTAATAGGTACATGGTACGTAACTTGCAAGTCGCATGATGTCAGAGGGTTAATAAATAATCCCTCAGTAAGTAAATTACTGTGTTCTAAGTGTTAGCTAACCACTGACGAGTTAACTCGTCTTCCCCAATTAACAGACTATTAACACGATACCCGAACCGTTTGAAAAAAATATTCAAAAATTATTTCGACAAAAATTGTCCATTGTGAAAATTCTAGTCTGAAAACTTCGTTTCACTTTTCGACGAGTCTGAACAGAAGCCTGTCGCCCCTGGGGAGTGTTCATCGAGTCTGAATGACACGGATTAACCCGTGGACAAACCCTCCTCAGCTCATCCCTGTTCAAGCTTTGCTGCCAATGAAAAAAATCCGCGATCCGTGCACTCTGCGGACAGGGGACCACGGTAAACAAAAGAGCACACCGTCGATTGCGCTACAGTGAATGGTACACCATGATGCTGACGAATTACGTTGCCTATTCTTTCTTCTATTGGTATGGTGGAACGACGATGGTTAATCTTGGATTGGCAGGTCGTCTATCATCTTTCTCATACTGACATTTTTGTATGAATGTCGATGTAAATGTCTGTTTGAGGATACTTGCGACAGATTAATGAAGAAATCGTTTCTATGACGATGTGAGATTAAGAAAGAATGTGAATCTGGAACGATCTAATTATCTCGGTGATTTTAATTACGTTTGAAATAATCGAGTCGAGTGGTTTAATTAAGTAACACGAATTTTTCATCTTTATTGTTCATCGAATAATGGACAGAGTTACTAGGGTGGATTTCGTGTGCAGCCACTTTACTAGATTGGCCAGTAAGACGTCGAGTATTCTGACTTTATCCTGGCAAACCTCCTCGCTGCTTTTCCCATTTCACCGTCTCAACCATTGAGAAACCAAGCCCGACAATATGTTTGCCATTTTTCCACTTCCCACGATTCTACATCTTCCCACATGTTCGATCCTACTTTTCCACGATCGAACTTGACTAACAACATCAACTTGCCTAACACCGGAATTATCACTGCACGCACGTAATCGTTTTCTATGCAGAAGAATCAATATGTATACGTGGTATCCTTAACCCATTCAGTCTCAACGTTGCGCTAACGCAACGTTTCACTCGCAATTTTTCTTTCAGTAAACTTTCATTGATAATTTCTGTTTTCACCTATTGCAATTGTAAATGAAAGTTTCGAGAAACTGTTTAATATTTTTTTCGTTACTATTCCCTCTTCCACCTGGATTCTATAATGTTTTAAAGTTTGGAGAAATTGAAGCACTTGTAACACGGAGATAAAAACTTTTTTTTTTTTTTTTTAAATAGAAACATTCTTATGCATCACTTTGGTGTAAAATGAGCTTCTATGCAGTGTCTACTTTTATAACGTAGTTTTTATATTTCTTGGCAATTTAATAGACAAATAAACGCAATATTTCGTTACACAAAAGCTAATGATTTCAAAAAATGTTTCGATGGCAATTATATATATTTTTTTGTTATACACTTTCATAAGTAATAAATAATAATATGTACAAAAATTGCTTTGTTTCTGTATTTGGATTAACCCATCACGTGTCAAAAACTAGTCACAGTGATATTAATCGTTGAAAAGTTGCCAAATTAAACTTCCCTAAATTATTACTCCGCGAAGACGCTTTTCTTTCGATGTCGTACGTTATCCTGTCGCAGCGAACTATCACGGTGAAGCAATTTTTTAAAGGTTACTCGAGATCGCTCTATTTGGCTCGCTTTCAGTCCTTCCAAAGTGATTAACCCATTTTGCGTAGAGAACACACAGCAAACGTACCTACAATATCTCGATAGACATCGATTTCCTGTTGTATAAAGCACAGTCATCTTAAGAAAATCCTGCTTCCATCGAGGACATCCTGAAAAATCGCGAGCACGTTAATCACTTGTTCCATTCGACAACGAGTTTCTCGTCTCCTCTTCGTAATCACCTCGCATTTATTTAACAACTGATTTCCACCGAAGGATTCACGCTAAGCGAGACTTTCGCGATTTCCCGGAGGCGGACAAGCCTATCGAGGAATTCGTGTCGCGCGGCAGAAAAATAAGAAAGAGAAGAAAAAGGTTGTGACTGGCCGGCTATCTTCTTGAGTAAACGTGCACCGGTACCGCGGGTCAAAGGTGACCACAGCTGAATACCTCCATTACTGGCCAGGTAATGGCTCCTTTACTCTCCTATACGAAGAAAACACGGCACGCGGCTCGCTCATTGACCAACGAAGAGACTGGATACCCTTTTATGAATCACTATCACGGCTACCACGCAGGTAAACGTACCGAATCGTTCCGAGACGACGCGCCAAGAGGGCGATGACCCATATCGTCGTAAATATTCCGTGACTCTCTCTCTCTCTCTCTCGTTTGCTCTCTTCTGCGCTCTCTCTCTCTCTAGCAAGGGGTAACTTAGTCTCTGGCGTGCAACGTTCGAGCAGGTTAATTATTTCAACGTTGTTTTACGAGTATCTGGTTTCGGTAGTGGGGATACATGGACGGATTCTCCTTTAGGAGAGGCTCGAGGACTACGCGAGACTTCCGGGTATAAATCGTGCCGGTAGATAAGCCTCTATAGGACTTTGCGACACTGTGTTGGTGAAGTGTATCCTTAACTTCGTGACGAAGTATCTTGGGGAAAGGTGGCCAATGTTTCAAGAGGATATGTGTGTACAGGTGGGGTAGAGAAATCGATTTTTGTGAAAGTACGGCTGGTTTGGAGATAGGGCAACTTACTGGATATCCGGTTTTACCTTGAGATGAAGAATAGTATAGTCCGCGATACAATATAGTGTGGTCGTAAATTAAACCCTTGAAATGTAGTACAGTTGATGGAAGAAATATTGAGAGGTTGTAAAATCGGTTAGAAGGCGAAGTTTACACGTTCAGGTATATGAATCGACGGAAATCTGAGAAGTTAAGGACCTGAAACCTTGATCAGGGCCGTATGAAGTATGTCTGAGCTTTAACTATTTGCCCTATAACAAGTTAGACTCGAGACACAAATTCTAGCTGAGATTTGAGAGAAACAGTTATGTTAGTAACAAACGTTAATTTTAATTCTGACTTTCCTTTTAATTTACAAAACTAAGATTTGTCAATTATAATTAACCTGTAATATATTAGCGTTTCGTATGTAAAATGGTATTAAAAGAATAAGTAACTGATGCTTAGATGTATAGTCAGGAAAAGAAATCATAGGTTAAGGGGTTAATTCAATCCTAATCAAAAAATAAAAAATGCAGCATTCATTTCTATGTTTTCTATATGTCTAATGATTTAACTTGTCAATTGTGTTCACCTTTCAAACACAAATGAAATATCTTCAGTTTATGATTAAAAATTAGTGAAAATAATAAGAAATTACTTCATTTTGATTGTTGCAAATGACAGTGTGATGTGTCTTATATTTAATAAAGACGTAACGGTACAATTAAAAATTAAAAATATCTTTATATATAAATTATCGTGTTTTAAGTGTTTATTGACCAATGACGAGTTAATTCATCTTTCCCAGTTAAAAGTTTAACGTTTTGAAGTTCGTTGCAATAAAAAAGAAATGAGAACTTATAACTAACAGTGTTGTATTTTTATGGGAAATTGGTAAACAAATGACGAATTGGAATTCATTTTGTTTTTAGAGAGTTTTAACTATGCAACAGTTGTTTCGTATATTTTATACACTTTTATCGCATTATTATATCATATATTCTATATTCTCCGCTTATAAATTCATTAATCGATAAACGTCATTAATTAACTACGTTTATTATGCAAACAGTGTTTGTAGTTTATTATAACCTAAATTATAATCATAACGTTTAGATTACTAATCAAATGTTAAAAAAGTATATTTTCAACATTTTAGTCGTCTATTTCGACATATTCGAAGTGCATAAATATCGGCAGTCTGATAATTGCTTTCAGTGTATTATATTCATTTCAGTTTTTCATTTGTTCTACCTCTTTTGTTTCCACATGAATTTCAATAGCATCATTTCGTAAAAAATCGAACACAATGAAGACCACGTTTATTCAGAAGTCACTCATGTTTCTTTCTCGTTTCCGTTAAAATTATGTAATTACCACCAGTACCATATTTCACAATATGAAACCTAAGAAACAAGAATTCTATTTTTACGTGTTTCCTGTTTAACAAGGATTATCTTCTCGCGTTCGTTAATCATCGAACCTTGACGAGGAAGAAAAAGAAAGAAACGGCGGATAAACGTTTCGTCGATCGGTTCGCGCGTCCTGTTAATCGGTTTATTAATCAACCGGAAGGCACGTGGATATTGATTCCATGAGAGAGCCATCGAATGAATTAACGGGTCGTTTGGCTCGCGTGTACTGGTAATAGTGTCACGACAGCCTGTCTGGGGCTGTCTGAAAGCAGGAATTACGAACGCGGCGAGAAGCTGAGAAACACCGATAGTAAAGGATCGCAGATCGGCATTAAGCGGCACAGCCAGCATCGAAAAGATGGAGGAACGACCGGCGTGCTTTCAAAGCAGCCGAGAAATTTTCAAACTTCCCTCTTTGTGTCGCTTCCTAGCTGAGGGCACCAAGAGCCGAGCTTTTTTAACCTTCATTCGAGAATACAAATTAAAGAGCCAGTCTCTTCTTCTTCTTTTTCCTTTTTCCCACCCTCTCGTTTCTCCCTTTGCCTTTAATCTTTATTTTTAGGCGAACGGATATTGGAAATGTTGATGAAGCTTGGTCTTTTTAGATAGGGAAATGTGCATTGGATTTGTAATACTCGATAGGATTGTTTTCGACTGTTTGTGACTGTTTTTCGATGGATGTTTACATAGGGTTATTCAAAAAACACGCCTACGTGTTTCCTTTTAATAAAATACAAATTGTTCGGAATTTTTACAAAATTTTTGTTTCTATTCAAAGTACCATACATTACAATTGTAAGCAGAATTTTTTAACTGAAGTGTAATTTAGCGATAGAGATTTCTGATAGAAATTAGTATATAGCTTTTATGTGATATTTATATAATCTTTTTTATACCACCTTGAATCGAAATTTATCGCAGATATGTAACATTTTTGATTTTCTAATATCTGCACGAGGGACTGGTTCATCGAAAGTGTAAAAGGATTATTGACACTGATTCGATTAATTTAAAGTCTTATTAGAAACATATAATGACTCCCATTATTATTCAGACAGCTTTTGAAATATAATAACTTTCTTAAAATTATATTAAACGACCTGTATTCTGTTTTAGAAATTAGGATTGTCGTTTGGTCCAATTTTCGAAAAGTTATTCTGTTTCAAAGGATGTCCGAATATTAAGGAGACTGACTATATATAGATAACATTTTACAAAATTATAAATACCAAATATTTGTTGTTCATTTCACTATTTGTATTGGAAAGTTTTCGTACAAAGCTTAATGGAAGTGGTAGCTTTGCTTGCAGTGGATAATCAGCTGTTTGTAAAACCTGAATAATAATTTATTAGACAGAGGAGGTCGAACGTACAGGAAGGTTAGGGCGTTTATTGCTCATTGTTCTTTCACGTACAATAATTACGAACGAGCAACGGATCGAAATATCGATTGATAGTTTGTTTGATGAATACCAGACTCCCCTTAACTAGTATCTAATTATAGTCGTTTAGAGTCCACTTGTTACGAAAATAACGGTGAGCTTGTATCGGTCGTTACACGATGGTAAACGTGCTGGAACAATTTGCGGACGATTCGCAATTTCCGCTCGATGAACGCACTTCCCCATCGATTTCGTATCAATTAACCATTTTAATAAGTGAACGGTGCCGGTGTTCATGAATAATCGTCGACGTGTTGCCTCGTTTGCATGGCGAAGTGATGCACGCGAAAGAAAAAAAGGAAAAGAAAAGGAAGAAAAGAAAAAAGAAAGAGACCTCTGCTCAGAAGGCTGTAAAGAAGAACTTTCATCGATGAGAACTTTCGTTCCGTTTACTCATTATCGACAATCCAATGTCTGATTGGCCATTCAATCTTTTCACCACGCTTCGTATCGACGTTAGAAGAACATCCGCACTTGCTTCTTTCCACGATTGAATTCTCCGGCGTAACGATCCGCTTCGCTTCCTTTGAAAATCGAATTTAACAGCAATTTGTTTTCTCCATTGTGCAAAACCAAAAAAAAAAAAAGAGAAACAGAATAAACACCATTAATTACTAGGGAGTTTGTATGCACAACGAAACAGTTTCTTTTCTTTCTTTATTTCTATTTTTTGTATTTTTCTCTCCGTCCAGGAATAAACTGGTTAAAGTGTAAATGGAAATTCAACGGCGATTCGTCCGGCGCGTGGAGAGAAGGGTTTCCGTGAAAAATAAAGGGCGACCGGTCGCGTGGCTTTTCCACCTTCTGAAAAATTCAAGTCCCGTTGGAAAAATAACACGCGGACTGGAATAACCTGGCGAACGGTAGTCGGCGAAAATTACTGTGCTCGGCGTGGTATTTCAGATCGAAACGCACAAGAATCTCGGTGCAATTAAAACGAAATTCGAGTCGAATTATTCGCCGGACAACCGGCGTCACGCATTCGAGCATAGTTGAAGTGCGTTGGTAGATTTAGATTCAATTATATACGCCGCGAAAATACCGATAATCAAGAGACTAGAAACGCAACGTATGCTTCTTGCCTGCCTCTCGTTTCGTAATTTCACGGAGCACTTTAAACGTCCCGCCGCCATTTGTAACAGAAATTTACGATCGTTTCAAACTGACGTTTAAAATCATCGATGATTATTTATTCCAATTAACACTTCGCCGACCGATCAGGAAGATCTTCGTATATTACGAAAGGAATGGATACGCTTGATATATTTATGAATTTTTTGATGTACCGTTGCATAAATTAGTCTGTTTTAGCACACTTTAGAAACATTCTATGCTTTTTAATATATTTCTATATTATTTCAAGATTTTAATTAAACACATTAATTGGTGTAAGTGATATGAAATATTAGATAATTATCATTTTATTATTTTAAACTATTAGTATGCTTTATGGGTGTTTAAGTGGAAGAATGTTTCTAACTATGGAACATTCTTAAGTAATAATCACCGATATTGATGAAACTTTGGTGTACAGTAGTTCTTGAAAAAATATTTTTCACGGTGAATCAGGGAAAATTATCCTTTAAGTTGAGAGTAGCATAATCTCGACCATTATTAAAACCAGAGGAACGGTGGATATTGACGAATTTAATATTTTTTGATGCCGAACTTGTAAGTTTATCACACGCAAGAAATATTTATTAAATGTTATTTCTTTGTTACCAGATTTTTTTTATCTGAACATCAATCAATTTTTATGCTTACCGCGGTTTCATATTTTTCTTTTGCTCCGATATCTAAGAAGAATAATCAAGTTTAGGCTAGGTTTACTATTTTTTATCACATGACTTTACTATTTTTTAGTTCTTTTTCTTGCTCCCATAAAATTTGTTAAGAATAATCAAGTTTAGACCTTACGATACGCACGTAACTTTACTATTTCTTAGATTTAACTTTGAATACGCGATTTTATTTCGTTCGTTAAATTTTCCTTATTGTTAGGACTCGAAAAGCGGAGAATTTCGAGTTTCTTCTTGCATTTCAATAGCGATTGACGTATCATAGAGCCATAAGGGACCAAATCACATCCTCGTAAACAATTCGTTTTTCCATGAAAACTTTCTCACCTTTCTCAAGGCTGAGAAGTTGGCATTAGGCGTTGACCAAGGCTCTAATTTCATTGAGAGTCTTCATCTCCCACCCAAAATCTCGCCCCCATTAAAGGGGCCGAGGTTAAACCCTCAGAAGGGAGACTGTGAGGGCTGAACATAGCAAAATGAAAATTGATTAAAAACTCACTCAAGCAAGGCAGTAGAATCACATACACAGCGTATAAATAAAAAGTACACGTTCAGGCGATCAAATAGTCGCTGCATTATTCATCAGTTCAAGACGACGTGTCAGAATTAAAGAAAGTTACTTAAATTTCGTTTAAAAACACGGATTTGAAAACCAGCTCGATTTCAAATTATCGTTGTTATCTTTATTTACTGGCGCCGCGGGTCGCTTTACAATTTCTTTCGAGACTTGGAAGTCAAGAAGCTGCGGTTCCCTAGCAGCAGAGAAAATGAAAGGAATCGATGATACGGATTCGTGGAAACGATGAAAATACCTGGCTGTTGTTCGTTTTCAACTGCTGCAACGGCTATTGATTCCATGAACATCGTTACGCGAGTTCTTCTCATTCGCGAGAGAGGTCGAATAACCTGTACCTCTATTCTCTCTCTTTCTCTATTGCTGATCGCTAGATTAAACGACCTATTAAGTGGCACAGAGGCGAACAACGAATAAAATGCTGGGTTTCATCGATTAAATAGTCGATTGGAATCTGTTGCCTCTAAATACCACTGGAATAACACGAATTTCCATGGAACAAAAATAAAATTCGACATTTGTTCACCGTTTCGATACTTCAGATAAAAACCGATTGTTGCGTATCGAAGAAAACAACTATTTAGTTTAAATAAAAAAACAGAGATAAGAATTTTATTGAAAATCAACTGTTTCGTGTCACTTGGAATAACAGTGATTTAAATCTCGTCACTGATTTTTCGAGAAAATACAAGCTTTCGTGAAATATTTTTAGATCAATTAAACACGAGTAACGTAATATTGTTAATATTTATTTTATACAAAAAATGTAATTATTTTACATAGCTTGACAACAAAAGCGTAATTCTGTTGACAAATTTTACCAATAAAAATTATGAAAGTGGATGCTAATATAAAAAAAACTCGGAATTTAAACGACTGTTTTTAGAAACGCATACTTTTCCTAGTATTTCTAATTACTACGTAGAAAACTTGCAGATTACCAAGAGGTTTAATCCCCGGGAGTGTTTCGAACCATGTCCTCGAGCTGAAAATTTCCTCGTTTCCGCTCTCTTTGCTCTTCCCAAAACGTTCGCTGTCACGTATGCAGAGTTGTATCCGTGTTCTCGCCTCGCCTAGACAAGGTCTTCCTATACACGTAGCATAATCACGCTGGATGCATTTTCCGTGTACTCTACGTGGCGTGTCTCCGAACTTCGTTACACCGGGTAATTTCCTTATCTCGTCGCTTGCACTTTCGACGAGCGTAACGAATGGGCAAACAGCGGGAGGCCTGCTGTCCCGTTCAAATTTCGCAGCTTCGAAGAAATTGCATTTCACGGGGAACGGAAAAGGGGTGAACGTGTCACGAGGGGAGTGGGTGAAAGGAAGTCATCCCCTCTTCAGAGCGAGGAATCAGAAATTGCTCGATCAGTGTTTGCCCTTCTTTTCCGGTGGCAACAGCCACTCGATGTCCCTTTCCATCCCCTTCACCTCTTGCACCAACGAAACTCCTCGCTCATTCTGTTCAGCTCAATTAACGCTCCTGGCAAATTGTTTGAAATTGAATTTTCGTTTAGACGCCTCCGGTTGACGAAACGCGACCTCGGAACGAAAGTTTGTCGCCTACGGACGTTAATATACTGATTAACGAGAGCTGGTCGACTTAAACGGCGCGGGAAATCTTGCGTAACTTCGTGGAACGACTGGAATTAGTCGTGAAGGAACCGGACTGAAAGGTATCCAACGTTTGAGGAAATACGCGGAAGTCGTTGAACATTTTCCACTTTTCTCTTTCTTTTTTCTTTGCATAGCTATCTTTTACCATCGCAAAACGAGCGATATTAAATCCCGGTTTCTCGTTAACGATACTTGGATCTTGACAAGTGACATTTTATGGTGTGAAAATGGGTGTAATAAACAAGTATATATCTACGATCGTATATTTATTGATAAATATTACTTTCGAGTAGTATGGACACTTAATGGGCGAATTTTAATAAGCATAGTATAAAAAAGGAATAAATAAAGCGGTGTAAATTAACGCGGTCGTTTGATTTGCAAAGCCGAGATTCTCTTAATTCTAAGTTAGTATGATGAGATTCGATCGATCCGCCTTCACTCTGTTACTTTTCCAATTGGAGTTTGTTCCAATGAAACTCCCCTTATCGATGAGATTTCAATGATTCGAGGTATCGAAACGATGCGGACACGCGAAGAATTCTAAATTCTTAAACTATAAAAATTCATCAGACTGACGTAGAATTAAACCAACTGATACACTGAAAACTGTGCGTTGTCAGGTGTTTCCACGCAGATTGTGATCGGCAAGGAGGCAGGTGAATTCTGGTTGTAGCTCAAGAAGTAATTACCGAGGTAATTACCAGGATAAGTTAACGGCAGGCTGTTCTGGTGAACGTTCGGTGAATAATTCGTTCCTCGACCGGCTGGAAGCTGATAAACTCGTACGAGTTGTTGCTGTATACCGGTGGTCGGCACCATTGCTAAATAATTCGGCCTTCCAACGTTGTGGACCATGTAACCGGGTTTCTTGTTAACGTAACTTTCGCCTGACACATAGCTAGACCCTTTGAATCTCTCATGTTGATTCAAATGCTTCACCACATCCACTTTCGCCCTGTCTCCCAACTTTGCACCTATTACTTCTTTGTTCTTGCTTGATGCCGTGTATTTGGCTGTCTGCAAACAGAACAAATCGAATATTCGTTATTTTCTTATAAACTGGGAAATACGGTATTTCGATGATTGGTCTATTTTCATTTTTTTATTTTAATAAAACTTTGTTTCTATTCAAAAGCTGCAAAGAATTTATTTCTACATCTAATCTATATTTAATTTTTTACTTACCCAATAATTTGTTAATTTGTATTGGTTCACGTTACGTCATTCGAAAATAGCATACTTACTTTGGAAGTTTCAGATTGACTATTCTTTTTTGAAGCCTCTGCAGGTAACGACGAGGGAGTGGTAGAGATTGGTCTAGAATCGGGAAAACTTCTCTCGGTAGAATCTGTTCGTTGTTGTTCTTGCTGAGAGGCAGATTGTTGTACATTTTCGTCGTTTACTTGAGGATCCACAGTCTGCGTGTATGTTACAACTTGTGGTTCCTTTGTTTGCTGCTTCGTCGTTGCTCGAGCATTAATTTGAGATAGCGTTTGTTGACTGGTAATCTCTCTATGGGGATTCAACTTCTGATCCATTTCTGCTGTATGGTATTGTTGGTACATAGGGTACATGTTCGATGGATTCAAGCCTAACAGAGATCCACTTTGACGAGTGTTCACGCTCTTTTCTGTGGAAATATGTATTGTTTATACGTGAATTTTATTAGAAATTTTGATCGAAGGATCGTTTTATTCTTCACCATTGAAATTTCCATCGATTTTCTTATTTCGACCTTGCAAATCAACGACCGGCAATCCATCGTCGACTAAGGACGACTTCGTGGCCACATTAACTTCATGAAGTCCAACCCCCTGTGTCGCGCCATTACGTTCCTCGCTGTTTGATCGTCTATATCGGTTATGTACTGCCTGATAAAAGTGATCAGTGTTATCACTATGCTTTCAAAAGTATATCAGAATCGTGAATTAAATTCGCTATAATCAAAAATACACTATTTGCAGTCAAAAAGTTAATAGAAAAATTAGAAATCTCAAAGAAATAATCAAAATGACAGTCTATGCTTTCTTTTGTATCGTATTCACTTTATTCTGGTACATATCTATCTACGCCTGAAATTTAGAAAAACACTATAGTCGATCTAACGAGTCGAATCAGTAGACATGAACAAAATATTCGTTTGTTAAGCAACTTTGAATAAATGTAAACAACTATTGATTGAAGAACAATAGTCAATTGAATTCAGGAGTGGATTTAGATTGGCCATTGTTAAAATATTATGGACGATATACTGTGAAACGAATCTTACTTTAATTCCTGCACGTTTCTCGACTCGCGTTTCCAGTCAAAAAACTGGAAAACACTGTTTCACGTCTTGAACAACGTTTGAAAAATTAAAAACGCTGATTAGCGTCTCAATGCGTTAACCGTTTGCTTCTGCATTTCAAATTTAAGAAACTGGCGACGAATTACTATTTTTGAGAAATGTTTCACCCAAAAATTTCCGCCCAGAAAGTGTTACAGCATCTAATAATTGTGAATACGCTTGTATCTCAACTATCTGCGTTTCTTTACCTCTGCTAACTCGACTCGTTTGATGAACAGTAATTCTTCAAAGTTGTTCGCCTGTACATCGTTCACGATGAATTTTCGACACTCACCAAAGGTAGATGCGGATTATACTGATTGGGAGCGATTCCGTGTTGTACTCCTGAAGTTTCATAGCCACCATTCTCAGGCATTAGATTTTTATAAGCAACGTCTGACATTGGTGGCACCATATGATGCTGAAGATACGGTGACAACGCGTGTACAGGAATATGATACGAATCCGTATATACTGGATGAAGTTCTAAATGATAGCCCGGATCCATAGCTTGTTGTTGCTGATAATTACCCACTTGTTCTGAATGTGGAAATGTTTCATGCGGTTGCACTATTGGATGATGCGGTTCGTTGGAAATTTTAGACCCTTGGTGTCGCTGTCCATAACCTGGCTGCAGCATAATGTCAGCCATCGCGTGGCTGGTTAAGAGAACCGCCAATGAAATCTGAAATCAAATATTATCCATCGTGAACGTTACACGTTTAATTAATATTTTGAAGAATTATTTAATTAATCGATCATTTCTTACCACTGACAATTGTGTCATCGTTGTTACTCCTTACTGATCGTTCAGAAGTTCGATCGAAACTACAGGATTCAGAGGATCCGAGAACGCATAAATTCATTCAGAAAGCTGCTGATGTCACAAATTTCACGTGGCCACGCACTTTTGTCAAGCCAGCGTGTTACGAACGCGTGGAATGCAGCATAATCGCGAAATCCTTTTCTAGGTCAGTTCTTCTTCGCTGAATTTAATTGTCCACGTTCCTCGCCTTCCTTCGTTCTTCCTTCCCCTATTTTTCACAACTGTAGTAAGCAAAAAAGGAGAGAGAGAGAAAAATCATTTTTTCTTGAGAATTTTTCCAAGTTGTAGAAATGGTTATCCGGTTTCTCCATATTTCATGTGATCCACGAGCCACGTGGATTCATAATTCACCGTGTCTGATCAAAAACAGCTTCGAAGCGAACTTTCAACACCATATGAGGGGGAGCAGTCGATAACGATTTTCCTTTTGCTTCGCACCTTCACGCTTCGATTCTCGGGCAGTTTGGATAGCGAGGAGATTTCTAAGGGGAATATAAAGCGGTAGATTTCACGGAGATGCTTCGAAATATCGAATTGTAGCCCTCTCTATCTCTGAACTTTTGTATTTTTAAACGATTTCACAGGCGACACGAGATAAAACTGTCGTTTCATACTCGCTGCACAATAACCAGTTCCATGTAAATCCATGCTGCGCGTTCCAATCTATTAAACGTTCGCCTGGCTTTCTTGCAGCTGTGTTTCATTCAATAGTGCAACTCGTATATGATTATATCCTTCCGTTTCTGAATGCACGAGCTGGAAACGTCGAAGTAGCACTTCGACGGTTGCAACTTCAGATACACGGGTACGTGCAATTTATTCGAATTGAAATATTCAAGTAGGAGGAGGATAGTTGAATAGTAGATGTATGGCTAGATCAACGTCCGAATCTATCCACCCAGTTCACGCGACAATCAGGGCATGTCAGCAGGGCCGGTGGCCTCGAAGTGCAACGAACTTGTAAAAGCAAGGATTTCGCGCATTCCTTACACGCGCCTCAACGTTATTTCAGTTTTGCAATACCACGTATCGTACGAACAAGCAATTCCGGGTGAATCAGATCGTGATACGTTTGAACCCCGAAATTACCATCTATACTTCGTTACGAAACAATCTCGATATCGACCGACTTACTTTCTTAATTCATATGTAGGTTCCCTAACCTGCGTAGTAAATTACTCGTAATCATTCTGAGAATCGTATAAATTCCATTGAAATAACGAGACAGATACTTCCGGCGGAAAGTTTCCGATTGCTTCGATGCTACTTTTAATTATTACACGAAATCGGTGAATTAACCAGTATGAATAATTAAATCGTTATTAAAATATGTTTCTATTGGGCTGGAACAAAAGTTCGTAACATTCTTTAAGTGAAATTTAAAGACTATATTTAGATATTTGTATACAGATTTATTCAGAAAAGTGTGCTCCATTTTGTTCCACTACCTGCCGCCATCTTTGAAGCAGCTTGGTGTTCCTCCCAAAACTTGACATTTCAATTGTTCGATGTTTTACCTACCTAAACATTATCTATTTGAAAACACTATAAAGTTTTGTTTTAATGCAACAATATATTGGGAATGATGTTTATCAATGAACAAAAAAATGGTAAATTCTAAAATATTCCTTTATTAAACTAAATAATTACAAAAATAGCAGACTCATATTGCACTCTCATCGAAAAAAATTAGCTCTTGATTTCTTCACTTTGCTTATCACATTTACCATCCTTATTTCAATTAATTTTTCTATTATTTGTCATGAAACATTGTTCCATCAAATTATTAAAATATTTCACAAGTCTACATTTAATTTTGGCCAGTGTTGTCTAACTTTCCCATATAAAACCAACTCAATGGAGTTTAATTTCGACGACTGTGGTGGTAATTCCATTATTTCGTAATCCTTCTTGCTCTTTCTACTTTGCAAAGTCATTACAAGATTTTCCAATATGTTTTGGATTATTATTTTACAATAATTATCACAATACGCTGTATTATATATTGAAAAAAGTAGGAAGTGGTCGGAAACTTGTCGCCGGAAGTGTATATACCTGCAGAAAACATCAAACCTGTTATCAGTAAAATTGTATTATACATATCGAAAGTCGTCGCGTTCGACACGTAAGCTCGAGGGTGTAATTCTCTTGTCTGGAATATTGTGTCCAGGTTGCGTATTCGGTACGTGATGCCGGCGGCGCACCTGACGCTGCGCGAGGAGGATGTGGTACGACTAACCTTGGAGTTCCTCCACAGCCGCGACCTTCACATCTCGCAGCTCTCATTGGAACGGGAGACAGGCGTGATAAACGGCCAGTACAGCGACGATGTCCTCTTCCTACGTCAGCTGATCCTCGATGGACAATGGGACGACGTGCTCGAGTTCATTCAGCCTTTGGAGGCGTTGCCGGACTTCGATATGAGAAAATTCACCTACTCGATCCTCAGGCATAAATACGTCGAGCTACTCTGTATCAAATCTGAAGCGAACTTGATCGCTGCTGGTACAAACGGCAGCGTGGACAACGCTGTCGAAGAAGTGGTGAAGGTTCTTAGCGATCTCGAGAAAGTTGCACCATCCAAAGAGGAATACAGCAGCCTGTGCTTGTTGCTGACGCTTCCACGACTCACGGACCACCTGCAGTATAAGGACTGGAATCCCAGTAACGCGAGAGTACAGTGTTTCCGTGAGGTACATCCGTTGGTGGAGAAGTTTCTGCCAGGTGACAGAAAGAGCACCGACCCTGCTCATCCGGTGACCTCGGCAAAAAACGACCGGCTCATACAGCTGATCATCAAGGGCATTCTCTACGAGTCGTGCGTTAATTACTGCCAGGCCAAAGCCACCGGCTCGAAGGAGAGCGAGCAGGTAACTGTTTAATCATCTGTGTTTCGTAACGCGCACTTATACTACTCGTCCTTTTGCGATCTAAACTTGCCCGCCGGGTTTATACTATATACAGGGTGTCTCAGTGTAAAGGGAATGTATCAATCTAGGGCAAGGGTGGTCAAACTGTGGCGCATTACATCTTTGCGCCTTTATGTATTTTTGTATCGTGATATTACGTATAAGTGATTTAGATAAACATGTAATTCATCGCTTAGATGTTTTTCTAATCGTTGATAAATGATGTCATTCTAGTTCTTTTGTTTTTCCAAATATGTTACAATAATTTCTCCCGTTAGTTTTTCTTTATAAATATATTAGTGCGCTTGCGGATGCAAATGGGTTAAATTACAACACCGATTTTTACTTAATCCCCCAAAATTATTTCCATAGGTGGAGATGAATTTCTCGAGGCTGCTCGATGGCTCGGTTGGTTTCAGCGATTCCGACTTAAGTTTACTGTCATGGTTGCAAAGCATACCACCAGAAACGTTCGCGGTACCATTTGCCCAACGAACGTTGAACGTAGACGTTGAACGTCTTGAACGACCATCGTTAGAGACCTCCTGGACTGAACACATGTTGATCACGCCCATAAAGCCGAAAACGTTCCCTCATAGCGCGATGCCGTTCACGAGGCCACGTTCCGCCGCGGACATGATGTCACGGAGTTTAGTGCCCGCTTTAGAAGCTGGACTCGGACCAAGGAGTCCTGGACCTAAAAATACACCGATACCATCCGCGGCGCTAATGGCTCTGTCCACCGGTGATATAAACCCTATGTCAAGATCGTCTTTCGCAAGCTTTCATCTGACTGGCTTTAAGAATAACAAGCTAATGAATACCAGCGTGGACAGGTTGTTCGAGAACGAGGGTGACGTCTTCCTTAGCTCGAGCTACGCTGAATTCCAGCAGTTGCCTTCCATTCAAGAAACCACGACCAACAGCCAACCGAAAGCACCGCCAAGAACGAGAGGACAATCTAAAAGTCCAGATGGTAAGTTTTATTTTATGAGAATGTTAGCTTAACATTTTTGTGTTTGCTAACAACTTGAGCGTTGATCGTTCGAACGTCATCGACATTTTTTCATATTACGAAAAATATATAGATATATGCTTGATATATCTGTGAATTTTTATAATGTACGTACCATTGCATAATTTCATTTTTGTTTCAAACATTAGCATACTTTAACCGTTTAACCTGATTATACATCTAAGATCAGCTACTTATCGTTTTAGTACCATTTTATATACGAAACACTAATGTTTTGTAGATTAATTATAATTGACAATCCTCGGTCTTATAAATTGAATGAAAAATTAGAATTAAAATTGACGGTTGTTATTAATATAACTGTTTTTGTCGAATCTCAGTCAGAATCTTTGTCACGAATCTAACTCGTTGTTATAGGGCAAGGGTTTAACAAAAGAAGTGATCAGTTTTATAATTTTATTCATTTGTTATTTTTCAAAATAATACATTATACTCTAAAAGTGTCTGATCAGATGAAAGTATAACAAGTAAATATGATAAGTAATAGTAGCAGCCAATCACGGCGATTGACATGCGAATATCGCAACGTATATATCGATGAGTCCGTGCGTCGCAGTCAAAGAATTAATATCCTCTGCGTCTCTTGTTGCAGGTATTAAGGCTGATCCTTCTGCAGCTTCCACGCCTGAGCGTAGAGTCGCAGGCAGAGAATCTCCCGCTCCATCAACGGCCAGGAGTTCCAGAAGAGACTCTTTAGCGGAAAAACCTACCGGTGTCGCGGCAAAGATCACAGAGCCCACCGGAATTCCTGTTCGAGCTTCCCTAGGCGGGGAACACCTCGAACAGAGTTTTAACGGCGACCTATTTAAAGAATACCAAAAGCAAAAGCAAAGGCTGCAGGAGAAATTTCAGCAGAGGGAAAGGGAATGGGACGATTTAGTCAGACAATTGTCCGCTCCATTACCTGCGCAGGTGGTCGATAACAGACTTCAGGGAGATGGGTAAGCGAACACTTCTATCATTCGTGATCGATCGTTTTCTTTTCTTTTTCTACGGAGAACCACATCGGTAAATGATCGTGGAAACAGTGAAGTAAAGGCATATTGTTCCGTCGCGTTTCGATGCTTTTGTTATTCATACAGATAGAATAGCGACGATTATCAACGCGGCGCAATCACGAGAAAAGTGGGATGCTTCGAATTAACGTTTGGCTCGTTTCCCAACGAGTTACTCGCGCGACATAATCTAGACAAATACTGTTGTTTTCCGTGTGGCGTCTCGCGGTCCTACCGAGCGCAGTCAATCAAACCGAGCGGTTAGCTACATTCTCTAACAGATGGCAGCAAGGGAATGCCTTTGTCGCGCTTATTATGGTACTAAAGCACGAGCCGAGAATAACTCGTTCGGTCTAGACAGCAGCTTGTGGCGCCGATCGAAATAGCAATTCCCCCCGTGGGACACGTTCAAAAGAAAGAGGAATTATTCTGACAGCTTGACAATGACCTCCGGCTTTTCCTTTTTTTTTTTTTCTATTCGTCGTTTCATCGTAGTTCACGTTCACTCGTTTCAACGTTAAACGCCCGAAAGCGGGAACTGTTGGAAGCATTAAAATCTAAGGATTTGTATAAACGGAGGTATTTACTTGAAAGTTCTTTTGAGAAAAGAACTTTTGGTATTATTTTTTGTTTCTCTTTTATTTCACCGAGTATTATTCGTACTTCACTGTGGAAAGTGGAATTTCGTCTACGAACGATTTCTCTCTCTTGTTTTCTTCTTTTTTTTTTTTTTTTTAATTACCGACTGTGGCAACAGTGCGTTTTCCCACGAGCGTTATACATGCACCGTAGACAACTTCACCGTAGACAAATCAGTGGCGGCGGGAAGTCATCCCTCGTGAATGTCGTGTGGATTCCTTTTTTGCGAACGAATAAACGGTCCCGGCTGTATCCTCGTAAATGTCGTGTAACGAGCTAAAATTACCACCACCCGGAGATGTCAAGTGCAATGTATCTTTTCTGCAAAGGCATATCGGTCGCATCCGGTGATAATAACTGAAACGACGCTTAAACATCCATTTCGTGGATCTTCCATCAATGCTATCTAATCTGTTTCTCCACAAGATGATGGTATTTATTCAGGTATGCATTAATGAGTAATTTTAATACAGATTATCTTTATCCATGTGCTTTACGTATCGTTCCCCCCATGGTATCGTGAACAGAATAAACGATATAGGTTAACTGTCTGTTTTACCGACGCGTTACGTGTTTGTTTTGTTACGTGCCGTAAGGTGTAATTTCTTATCTCTTATCGTACGTTTTGCAATAGTTTACGTGGTTTCGTAACCTAAATAACTC
The DNA here is from genome assembly GCA_951804975.1 of Anthophora plumipes. Classification (NCBI taxonomy): domain Eukaryota; kingdom Metazoa; phylum Arthropoda; class Insecta; order Hymenoptera; family Apidae; genus Anthophora; species Anthophora plumipes. The sequence goes on along the minus strand of OX638112.1, from coordinate 25,149,567 downwards.
TCAATGACGTTGACGTGGAAAAAAAGGAGGTGGTACACGGTATCGGCGCGTTAAAGAAATGAAAGTGGTATTCGAACACGGTTCATTGGCACCGAACGTTGACATTGTTCGGAGCCCGGATACCGGATGTATGAGAATAGTACGTGCACGTTGTCACGGGGAAATCGTGACTATACAGCTTCGTCATTGGTTTGGTTCCATCGACGATTCTCGCTTCATGGTTTCGTTATGCATATTTATGGTCTCATTGTCTCATTCATGTATACCGGTTCCTCATAAAACGCAGACGAATGTGCAAATCTGTGGTATGCGGTGTGCCGTCTAGACACTTTTTTTTCTCTCTTTCTCTCTCTCGCTTGTTTGACACTTTAAATATGCTCGCTGAATAAAATTAAATCCAGACCTGAGCAAATTTTGTTTTCTTTATATAACTGTGATCTCGTAAGTACAGAGGATTGTTCAATCCAGTGATTCGAATTTTTATCGTAATATATTTTCTTTCAACGAAGCCAGATACGTGGTATTAGTGTAAGCAAAATTAAGCGCATGCGTAGATGAGATGAAATACTAGACATCGGTGGTTCCTGGGATACATTCTTCGAGTACAAAATGCTAATTACTCAGAACCGTTGGTGGACAAAGTTTAACCGATTCCAGAAGCAACAGCACAGTGGTCGCAACGTGACGAACCAGACGGTAGTTAAACTTAAACGTTTCTGTGCATGTGCAAACGGTGTTGGATTACAGAGGACCGTAAGACCACACAGACTATAAACATCGAGGAACATTACTATTATATGTTGATTCTCTATTAACAGTTAACTCATGGTGTACGGAGTCTGTGTTTGAAACGTGAACAAAGGAGTAGGATCACTAATATCCATTAACTAAAATTCGTTGAACTAATTTTTAATGTCTATTTTCTCGTATTTTAATATTACGTAAAGATCTCCAATAAAAATCGAATACCTGAATAAATATTGAAAAAAAGATTATTTACGAAGTTACTACAAAGAAACAAATTTTGGGGATTCAAAATTCCTCTCTTTGTACTCTAAAAATTGAAGATTCAAATCGGAAAATATTATTTACGTAGTTATTAGAAAGATAAATTTTGAGGATTCAAAATCCTTCACTTTGTACTCTGAAGATTCAAAATTAAAATTGGAAACAAATTATTTACGAAATTATTAAAAAGAAATATTTTGGGAGCTCATAATGCTTCGTACTCTAAACAAATAGACACATTGATGTTTTACTTTTTTGCATATTAGCAACAAATGTATATTTGAGTTAAACATTGTATATGACAAATGTATATTTGAATTAAAGAAGAATAAAAATTGCTTTCGATTCTGTTCGTTTATAGTAGCAACAAATTTCAAACTAGAGAATTCTGTGATTTCACTCCTCTTGCAACCAACTTGTCCTTGACGAATCAGTGATCCTTTGATTCTCAGTATTACAACGTTGACTCAAAGTCTCTGTTATCTGTGATATCGTGTAATCATTCGGTTGGAAGGGACACATAGAGTCGTGGGACTATATTCTCCTGGGGTCTTACCTTGTCTCTTTGAGAGACGTTCCGGTGACTCAGGCATTAAGAGAATCGATTGACATATCTACAAGTAGATTAATTCCGACCGAATGACTAAACGACAAAGAAACATCATCTTGCAATTAAGATAGTTATATCCTCGTTGCGAAACTGTGTACAAATTGAATTTCTCAGGAGAGAATAATACTACTTCGTCCATGTAAACATAAGCCCCGGTGGAAAACTAATTTTACGTTAATTAACGAAATGGTTTTTTTTCTTCCTGAGAAATTAAGTTTATACCATTTCACAACTTTTTTAATCTTTCGTCGATCTATTTGAGAAATAACTTATTTCGTTTACCTTTTTCGTTGTTGATTTATTTTCTGTTATTCAATCCCCGATTTTGAAGCATATATTTCTTTTTATCCGAAAGAAATTTGGTGATTTTAGAAATTTAATGAAAATCGAATAAAAAAAAAATGTTAATCGAACACCATGATGATATCACTTCTGAAAAAGGTGTACAAACGAACTGTTTTGTAGGTAACAAAGAAAAGGAACGTTTAAATTGAAATACATAGACGAAAAGGAAAAAAATTAAGGGAAGCGAGCAAAATGAAATTAATAGTTTTTAATTCTACTTCCTTTGGATAATGTATATTTGTAGATATGCGCTAACGAGACTGGTTAGCAATCAGGTTGACACGTCTGCGACGTAAGTCGAGGAATTAGTGCGGGCCAAAGGAGTTTCGAGTGTCTGGCACTTCGTTAACCGCAAAATATGAGCGTATTTAAACGGTGAAATTTACGTTTCTCGGTCGCTGAAATAAGGGACGTGCCGGAGTCCTTGATCCTTCAACAGGTTCAACAAACGAGGTCGTTCCCAATGATTCACTGCGCTTGATTCCTTCCAGTGAATCCCTTTAAATGGCCACACGCTATTGCACTCTACGGCTAGAAGAAAAGCCTTGCTTACTCACGTTCCACGAAATTCTGCTATTATTAACCAGATAATTGCTTCGTGAAAAACACATTCGAACCCTGCAGTGCCATATTTACGACACAGATCACGATCCACATTTCACGATGAACTCCCATCCATGTCGTACTTTATTAACCCTACCAGTTAGTCTGCAGAATTTTTACGACTAAATTGCACAGATTTTTGTGCAATTATTACATATCAAAAGCATACAAAGTCTTGAGATATTTAGACAATACTAATCTATAAATAAACGTATCGTGGTATTGTATAATAAGTAAGATCGTAATGTTATCGCGTGTTTTATAATTGCATAAAAATCCAAGGTTCATTTATGACGTTTAGAGAATTTGATTGATGTCTTGGAGAATTCTTGTTTAGAGAATTTCAAATATTTATCTTCTCTTTGCATCGTTTCGAAGCCTCGAATCATCGAAATCTCATTGAGCTGAGGATAAGCGGAATTTCAATTTGATAAGCTCGGATAAATTTGATATATTATTGTATTTACAATTCCAAAAATAACTGAATGAGAATTACGATATCGAGTTCCTCAGAGTCCGCGAGATTAATCCTTTAGATTTCAAGCATTCCCCCTCCGTAGGGAAATCAGCACTTCCACAATATTTCTAAAGAAAAAGTGAAAAAATTGATAATACCTTTTCATTGTTATTTATTTATTTATTTCTTACGGGAGAACAGCTATTAATAGAATATGAATTAAAAGAATAATTCATAACGAAGATGCTTGACTAAGATATTGTGTATGACTCCAATAAACGTTTATTTGTAAAATTCTTTGTAACAATCTCTTTGGTCGCCTCGCGTTTTAGCTTTTATAGGTTAGGTTATTTTTGCTATTAGCTTACTACGTGTGAGCTGAGTCTGAGTTTAGGAGTGGAGTATCGGTCCTTCCAAGAGAAGAAGTTCTTGTTAAAAATTACATTACATTTTTGGAATCCGAAAGATCCTCAGGCTTGCAAAGTAATAGATTAATTTCCCTCTCGATCTCTCTACGGGAAGTATAGATACGATACCTCAATCTGACAGTCAAACACGACTAATTTTACAACTATAATTCACCATACCAAAGGTTCGTCACGTTAGTATTGCTATGCAACACTAGGATGTAAGAAAATCAGGATAACGTTAATTAGCAGACGACTCAGAAATAAATGTAAGCGGTTAAATTGAGTGAAAGCTTATATTTTCGACTATTCGTAGCGAGTGCTAGTACAATTCTGTCTTTTCTGCAAAATCCAGAAAGAAAGATGACTTTTCTTAGCTTTGAGGCAGAACCATCCCTAAGAGGAGGAAACGCGGCAAAAGATTGCACATAGCCCACTCAAACGTTCGTTTCTTTGAACTTTTCTAACAAGGGTAAAATACAATTTCAACAAAAATTACGAACGTGCAAAATCATCATTCGTTGGGTCTCTTTAGACCCAAGAATTAAATTTTTTCCCTTTACTCTCTGTCATTAAGATTTCTAACATTTCTCATCCACTTCATGATTCATTCTATCTCATTGATATTTCGAAAACAGAAGTGCTCAGTTAATAGATAAGACTGTTTTATTTACGCGATGCGTATAAACAGTCCGCGATAATGTATACCATTCCAGCAGCGTCCGTGCAAGATTATACACAGAAGGCGGAGTGAAATAGCCAGGTCGAACTGCAACTGGCAAGCAGTACCGGGGAATAAATCGCGAGGCAACGAGTTAAATACGTCGTGTACGCGGATTTAGCGTAAGAAAAGATGAAAATTCGCGAATGTCTCGCATGCACGTTCCCGATTTGTTCGAGCTGTCGAGCGGTCAGCGTGCGATTGTCACGGACGTTGCTTTCCCCGGGGAAGATAGACGACGTGTGCCAGTCATTCGAGGATTTTCTTGGCTCTCGTCGTGCCCTGCGATTTTCTACGGCTCGTCCGTAGAGGAACGTTCGTAACACGCCAACAGCCATAATCCGCGTCCACCTACTTGCGCGTGCCGCAGCTCGCGTAATTAGTGCGCGTGACCGGCCGAGATTGGTCACAGACGCAGCTTTGTTCGATCCTCCGTCGATCGAAACGCCATGGAATCGCGGAACGAGCGTCGATCTCGAATTGAAGCTTGCCTCGTTAGCATCGAATAATAGCAGGTGTTGTGAAGAAAAAAGAAGGTTCTGGAAAAGTACATTGGGAGTAGGTTAGTATGGCTCAAGGTAGATTAAGCGCATGCAGCTGTCTTCGTTCTTTCGCAATCGTTTGTTTTCAATTATCAGCAAGATCTGAATTTGTCAATGTTGACGCCGGTGGACAATTATTTGCTCAATTTTAAATATTTATCTTACAGGATATTTCAGAAACGGTGTTGACATATATGTGGAGGGATTATATATGTATACAGGGTGTTTCGAAAGCAGCGTTAACGTTTATGTTGAGAGACTGTACATACATACAGAATGTCCCACTTGTAACTGACATATACGTTTAAACAAAAAGTGATTAAATGTTGTTTACATGGTGACGATGAGAAAAAAGTCATCTGAATATTCAGTGATTTATTATTTTCCTCTTGTTTCGTTAGCTGTTCCTACTTGAACACATTCCTTTCCATTCAATGTTAACTCCAGGGCATAATGTCACGAGTTGTTGAATTTGTTCACAATGTTTGACTATAAAAAGTTGATGTTAATGTGCAAAAATGTTTATGACCTTGGAACGACCTTCAGGATGACATTGGAGAAGATTTATTTCTATTCTCTTGAGAACATGTAAATCCTGTGAATCATTTTTTCTTATTTTCAATAAGACTGGAAATAATTCGGATGTTCGTCATAATTGAAACACCCTGTATATTTTCTTTCAATTTTTTTCGCAAATTGCAACAGCGTCGAAAGAAATTCGTCTGAATTTCCATCTGAAATTGGTCTGGGAAATGATATATCGCGTAATCGATTCAATTTTCGCGCGTTGATACTTTTGAAGCAGCCTGTAGCTTGAGTGTACGAAGTGTCACTGTTTTGACATCGTTATTGAGAATTAAATAAACGCCGGAATGTAATAAATGACTGGCCGATGATACGGTAATGTGTTGTTTGGGCAGTGACTGAAGAAAGCAGAACGAAGAATCCATTCGCTGGCGCGGTGACGTTTGAAAATTTATAGGAATTCGCACGTTGGTGTACGCGGCGGAAAGTATGGCACCGCGTTCAACCTGTTGTGAAATTCAACGTGCGCCTCGTGCGCAGGATACCTCTACCGTGAGCGGAGAGTAGAAACGCGTGTCGTTTCGAACGCGAGAAATAACTGTGCTACGCCGGTTCTTCTTGGGCCACCGCCGTTTGCCAGATGCTACTCGTCGCGATTCCTCCGAAAGACATCGTTCACCCTCGTCCATGTCACTTTCTCGTTTCGACGAATTCCAGCGGGAAAAATATTCTCCCAGACTCTCGAGCATGAAGAATGCCCCTAATGATAGCCTTACGTGTACAGTCTCGTTATATACTTCAAAAATTTCGAATCACTCGTCTGATCTTTGTCTTTTTCCCCTGCGTTCTTTGAATAGTGAAAGAATAATTATGGAAATTGATTTAGAATCCGTTAATTTCATCGTAGAGATTCTTAAGTTTGTGAAATTTTAAATATTAACCCTTTCGATACGGCTCTATCCTCCGCCAATATGCTTTTGCTGTATGGAGCTACTTTACTTTGTTTCGACACGAAAGTATATATCACTCTGACAAAGAACGAAATAGTTACGAAATAGAAGGTATCTGTCGTTGTGAAGATAATAAGCTATGCTACAGTTTCAACTAAAGTTGTGAATCAATGTGAAATTTTAACGAGTGACTATAGTCACCAGTAGGATAGAGCGAACGTATGATGATGGGTGACTATAGTCACCAGTAATATCGAAAGGTAAAGTTACTTTATTAAATTATTAGTTTTTCATTACTACGTGCACTTGGTTCGTAAATTTCTTCCTGGATATAAAGTAAGAATCTTATCTCTACCGAGAAAGCCAGGGTATACACACTGTCTACTGTGTTTAAAGAATATCAACCGATAAAGGTATCTTTATATTAAAAAACAAATTTATATTCTACATCTATCAGCAATATACTGTGAGATATCGTGGTACAATGACTCATAGCAAACATTACGTTTCAGTATCTCTTGTTTAACCTCTCATAAAATGTATTGAGTCCTGCTATAAACGTCATATGTATCTTTTATGTACAAAAGTATTCAACTTCACATTTTACACGAATATCTTTGAGAGATCCTCAATTATCAAAGCATTAACTCAATCAGCAAATTGCCTAAATGATGCACGTATATCTACGATTTATAAAATTATTTAATTTCATAATTTTAAAAGAATTGCAATCAGCAAATTGCCCAAATTATATACATATATCTACCATTTATAAAATTATTCAATTTCATACTTTATACGAATACCTCTGAGAAATCCTAAATTATCCAAGGATCTACTCAATCATCAAATTATCGAAATGATACACATATGTTTTCCATATAGAAAATTAATCAATTTCTCAATTTTAAAATACCTCTGAGAGACTTTTAACTATCGAAGAATTAAATCAATCGTGAAATTACCCAAATGATAAATATATATCTACCATATGCAAAATTAATCAACTTTTCAATTTAAAAAAAATACCTTTGAGAGACCCTCAACTATCACCAAATTGTCCAAATTATATACCTATGTCTTCCACATCAAAGATTATTTAACTTCCCATTTTATACGAATATTTTTAACAAACCCTAACAAGAATCAGCTCAATCGCCAAATTATCCAAATGATACACATGTTTTGCATATAGAAAATTATTCAACTTTACAATTAAAAAAAAAAAATACCTTTGAGAGACTTTCAACTATCAAAGACTGAACTCAATCGCCAAATTACCTAATATCTTCCACATCAAAAATAATTTAACTTCTTATTTTACACAAATACCTCTGAGAGATCCTCAACAATCAAAGGATCAACTCAATCACGAAATTGCCCAAAATCATACGATAACCTAATTCAAACAGGTGTCCGATTATACAGCTTTCACTCAAAGGAACCACAAAATTCTCTCGCTGAAACACAAAGGCTCAACACGATCCATCGAACGTTCATTTCGTTCGAATCTCCCTTTCAATTTCCCAATACCAAACAAACGAACCCGAACGATTCCGCGAATGCCTCGCGGTACCATCGTTTCTCTTTCGTTGTAGCAGATGTCACACAGCTGATCGTAGAACCTGTATATGCACGCGCGAACGAGAATCAAAGCAGCCTCTGATAGGCTCGCGATACGCTTTGTTATTACGAGCCGGAGTCAGTCGACGGCCAGTCGAGTCTAATGCCGCTGCCGGGCGAAATCGTAGCCACCGCCTGGTCTCCCTCGATACTCCACGTCGGGCTTCCTCCGCAGCAGCATCGTTCCCCGCTTCGTGCAACTGCAACCAAGACGTGGACAGAGTAGTTAAACGTTCGTCACATAGACGTCGTCGGTGGTTCGTCGCGATCTCGACATTCCGTTCGTTCCTCCGATCGCGCTCCCTAAATAAGAACACCAAGTACTTCGAATTCCTTAACTACCAACGCGGTCAAATCGTAACGGATGAAGGATCATTTCGTGTAAGCTCGTTGTTAAACGTGTCGAAGAAGTTGAAATCTGTGTAAGATCAGTGATTAATTCTCTTTTCGTATATCAATACGACCGAATAGGAACGATCGGTATTAGTCACGAACACGTTCGCGCGTTCCCTCGTGTCACGGTCGACGACTGAGAGATGAGAGTGTGAGTTTTCTCACGGGGGAAGTTCGAACTGGTTTTCTCATTGTGGATATTGTGGATTGTAACGATGATCTATCATAAACCAACGGTGCCGCGATTCCGTATCGCTGAACGGGTGAGCGTGGCGCCCAGCAATCGGCCGATTTACACCAAACAGAACAGCCATAGCGGCACGTGCAGCATGAAAAGTGGTGGATCTACACCCCCTTGTGTCAATCGGTATATAAAAGAGATCTATTCTTTTTTTGTTTCGTTTTTCGTTACCAATTTGGTTTTGTCTATTATTCGTCGAATAACTTTTGTCAGTGTCGTCTTGTCTTTGCGGAGAATTTGAACGTTTGAATAGATGGTTTCACTTTAGAACGTCTCGCTGGTGGCTCGGTGTCGCTCATTTAGAATGCGACGCTGAATTATGAACAGTTTCCGCTTCCAGTTCCCGTCAGGCAATTGACACAGCACGCGTGCTGATTCCCTGAACGTTTAGCGTGAACGAAAACGAAAACCTCGAATGTTTATCAAGTGACACGAATACTCGCAGCTTTACGTTCGAAAAGAAACATAAATATGCTCTATTTAGAGCTCGATGTTACAATGAATACTGATAAACGCTGACCTAGAAAATGTTTGTAAATCAAAGTAACGCTGTTTCCTTAACGTTAGATTTACTTGGAATTTCACCAGTGAAATTACAGAAACAATGGCTATTATTCTCGAACAACTTTTCCTCTCTTTTATTAACGGAATGAGACGAAAATATATTCGAATTTGTTAGTTAACAATATACAATTAAGTTATCTCTAATAAATCGATTTCTCGAAGGAAACAATCAGTTTCTCGTTCGTTCAAGAAAATTCTGTAAACCTTGTGTTAAACGTGGCTTGCATTGTATCTTTTTCTGTTACATCGTTCGATGAATGTAATAAATCATCTGGATACTCCAACAGAATTTCAATAGAAATTTTGTCAAATTGTACAATGGTAAAAAGATTGAATAGCTTCGAATAACATTTCTCGTTGGATTTTGAGAACGAAGTTTGTTCACCGACGATAAAGGATACGGAATCCCCTCTTGTTTTCATAAATCACGTCCTCCTTAAATAACGACCAGTGTCTCGACTTGACCTTTCTAACCTCCCATCGTTCTATGCTGATGATATTCCAAAGGAAAATCTTGATTACCAGTGACCCCGTAAACGTTTGCCAACAAGGGAACAACAGTATCGCTCGATGCCAAATAGCCACTTTTAAACGACGTGGAAATTCATCGTTGTGAACGTCACGTACATGTCGTACACCTGTAATTTATCCAATATCCGAATGCTTCTCGTTTGTAACCTGACAAGAGTAATTACGTGTAATACGCGACGATTTCTGAAGGTGTATCATCACACCCTGGTAATAATCGTCTCCTTTTTTTCTATGATTACAGTATAAAGCAACCTTTGGGAAGTAAAGGTCCGTCACCTGTTCACACGAGCACGCCTGTACGATCTGGTATCCAATCACCGAAACCTACGATCAACGGATCCGAGCCTATGGTGTAAGTATTATTTAAAACAGAAATCGTAACGATAAACGATATATAAATCTGGAGCCGTTGTAAAATTATAATCGGTTAGAAAAGCAAAAATTTCCCTCATGCGTAACGCGAATAGAAATTTCCGAACGAGTTTTTGTATAATAACGGCAATTTCACTCACTTTCGAATGTTACGGATTCGAACGGATTTGTCGATATTTCTCATCGACGAGATGCTACTTTGCAGGAGGCAGAACTCGGTGTTAGGCAATACGTACGACGCGAGAGTACAGGAGAGTCATTACGACGTCGTCAAGCCGATAAAGGTAAGTCGGATAAAATTCACCTACGATCGTTATTTACACTTGATATATATAAGAAATCCTCTGAGTAGAGTAGCTGAAATTCGTCGACGTTTATAGCGCCACGTTCGAAATGTTTCTCTACGAGCTGTTGTAACGTTGCCATTAATTCACGATTACAAACGGTGTGAAACGAAATGATCGTTACTAATGCCTGGAAGTGACTTAACCTCTTTGACTTGTAATGGAGATCATGGTCGAGACGTAACGAAAGAATTTTTCTTTTCGCTGTAACTACAATTTATGCTTGAAAGTTATTAGATATAAATTATGCATGATATTCTAACATTCTTTATCCGCCATTGTGGCTTGAAAGTTATGTACCTGTTTATTTACATTTTGTAAGTTTATCGCTATACTACTGCATAATATCGTTACATTATTATTGTTGATAATTTTATTAATTACACTATTATTATTATGTATATTATTGTTATATTGTTACATTATTATTGATAAATTTTCTCCAGCTTCTCTGAATAAAATATAAAATTGCAGTCAATCGTAATTTTTATTATTATGAAAAAAAGAATGAGATTTTAAAGTGTTAATTTTATTTTATTTATTTAACAGCATTATTAAAATTTTTAATAGCTGAAGTTAATGTATGCAACCATAAAGAGAAAATCGTAAGATGAAAGGGTTAAATAACCAGTAGAAAATACAAGTTGAATTATTCGTAATGGAGGAACTCGAACGATTGACGCTTCAGCGCGCGCTAATTTTGATTGTTTCACTTATCGAGGATTAATTATTATAACCACGCTACCGATAGAAGTATATACCTATGTACGAGCTGTGAAATGTGTTATTCAGCTCGTGTAACAAACGTGTGTACGATCGTTACAATCGAACGTGATCGTAATTTTTTCTTTCTTTTGACTGAACGAAAATTTTAGAAACAGTCACCCGCAATTAACAGTAAAATACTGAACGAACGATTCCATAAAATAGAAAGCATATTTACGGCGTTACAACAGGTGTTCCGCCACGTTTTTATTGCACCACTAAATCGCAATCTGATAATCGAATTAACGTCGAACTTTCTATTTGAATTTTCCTTGTTGCCATAGGCACTCGTGTAAACCCGTGACCTGTTTATAATCGAAACTCGTTACACACCAGAGAAACTGGCCTGATTGCAATTTTCACGAATAGTTTAAATAATTTGCCGATTTATTTTAAAAAATAAAAAAAAAAATAAAAAAAAGAGTAACTTAGTAGGAATTAGTTGTTTCCTTTGAAAATCAGTTTATAACATGTATTTTAACAGTTCGTACAAATGTCGTGTAGCAAATTAACGAATGATCGAGTGGTAAAAGTGTTCGAGCTGAAGTTTAGGAAAGTTACTCGAGAAAATTCATAGAAATCTCCTTCCTGACTGTCCAGGTCCAGATCGACTTTAATTCCCGTAATCATCGATTAGTTAATCGAGGAATTGCCAATTAGACGATTTAATCGACGCAGTTACCCGTTGATCGCATAACTTGCGTCCGCCCCTCCCTTTCCCTTCTTCTCGTACAACTATGTCGAATCCTTTTCCGGAATGTTCGCCATCGTGATGTAAGCCGACACAAGTCGCGCGCTACAACGAGTATCTGTAGCACGTTTCCGTTCTGACAGATCCACGCTGACACATGACGTTTGACATCAGGTGATTTCAACGACGCAAAAAAAAAAAAAAAGAAGACAATTGAAAAGAAAGAGAGAACAGCAGGAAGAGAGGAATACGGAAAAATTCGCGCGACAATTGCCATAATCACGGACAGTGTCAAAAGAGCGTTTTGTTCAACGATGAATTCCAAGCAATCGTCGTAATGATTATTCGGTGCTTGAATCTGTTCACGAGCCGTGTTACATCATCGTTTTAGAAAACAGAGATAACTTCCTTCCGCGTTTGAATTGTTCACAATTTTGCATTGCAATTTAAAATGTTGCGCAGTTTAAATAAAAAAAAAAATAATAAAAAAGAGGTAGATTATTTTCTTGGGTTGGTCTGTAATGAATTCGTGGTTTTATTTATAGGATCGAATTTTCTACGATAATCGTCACGGTGATACATTACGTACGCGTTATTCATTGCGCATCTAGAATAGCAATGTCAATAAGATTCGATTATGCAACGCGGTCATTTCGTAGAACTGCGACAAACATGAGACCAGGTGCAACGTCAGGTGTCCATTCAATGTATCGCGTATAGATGCGACTCCAATTGAACGTTATGGCCCTGTACGTGATAGTCGCGATGGCCAACAGCTGTTGGCAGCGTTTTCTCATTTTGGACGCAATAGGTCATGGCCCGTTTTGTATGTTTCCAGTATAGCGGACGAACCGGTTCATCGATCCATATTAGATTTGCTTTTCAGCACCGGTATGGAAGTCTTACAACATCGTTGAACGAACGTGTCTCTCGCATGCTTCACGCGTGGGAGCGAAATAGGCATTAATTAACATGAAATCGGACTGTTTGGTTTTAACTTTGTTTGAAGGGGGGGATTGTTGAGTATCAGCTTTAAGATTAATTAATATTTATGAATTTTTTTCAAGTTTGTTTAGGATGGATGAAGGTATTTCTGAGTTGAAGGAAAAATTTTCTTTGTTTCCGTTCCTTTTTATTTTTTTCATTATTTTTGCACATTTTCGACGATGAAACTCTTATCGACGTTCTGAAATCGTTTCATGATTAGAAATTCGTATCTTTCGAGAAGAAAAATTCGCATTCTCCAAGGGAATCCATATTTTAAAAATCTGATTAAAAATAATATGCGAACTTATGGATTTAAAATTTTAAACTTGCATTTGAATTTTGAAATTATAAATTTTAATTAGAATTATGAATTTGAAATTGAAATTTTGTGTTTGAAAATACTTGAAATATGAATTTGAACTTGTAATAAAATTTGAATCTGCGAATTTATATATAAATTTGAACCTTGAAGTTTGAACGTGCTATTTAAATTTGAATACTAAGTTTGAACTGTTCATAAGTTCGTATCGATATTTTAAAAGTCTCGTTAAAAATATTAGGCAATTTTTAATACTTTCAAATTCGAATCTGTCCAGAAAAAAATTCGCATTCTCCAAGGGAATCCATATTTTGAAAATCTGATTAAAACTAATGCGTGAACTTGTGGATTTAAAATTTGAAACTTGCATTTCAATTTTGAAATTATCAATTTTAATTAGAATTATGAATTTGAAATTGAGATTTGATGTTTAAAAATACTTGAAATATGAATTTGAACATCTAATAAAATTTTAATCTCCAAATTTATATATGAATTTGAACCTTGAAATTTGAACGTGCTATTTAAATTTGAATACTAAGTTTGAACTGTTCCTAAGTTCGTATCGATATTTTAAAAGTCTCGTTAAAAATATTAGGCAATCTTTAATACTTTCAAATTCGAATCTGTCCAGAAAAAAATTCGCCTTCTCCACGATACCGATATTTTAAAAGCCTCGTTAAAAATACAAAATTTATTTAATTTTAAATATTTCAAAATTCGAATACAAGTAGAAGAAAAATTCACATTTTCCACGATATCGATATTTCAACGAGACTTGGAATATCGTTAGCGAGAAAAATACGATTTCTTGTTTTTTTCTCGACAGATTCGAATTTCTAATTGCAAGTCGAGAGCATCACGAGTTAATTGTGATACAGACTTCAACAAGGACCGTGCGCCCACACTCGAAATTCTAATGCTAATTCTTGAGCACCGCTGGATTACGTTACGTCGATGACGCAGTTAGAGGATGCAAATCGACGTGTATAGTCGTGCACCTATGCGTCTTTGCCTTGCAACAATTAGAAGATCTAACGCATCGTCGCGTGTGTAAACAAAAATGGCATTTCCGCGTAGGCGGGTCGTGGTTTTCCGAGATTTTTGTCGTGTTTCAAACTCGGCGATGATGCCTATGAAAAATTCCATTTTTTTTTTTTTTTAAATATTCGTAATTGTCGTTATGACGTGATTTGATATCCAGGAAAAATGAATATTAACATCTTCGTCAAACCTATCATTGTTTGCCATTTTTAACGTTCGTTAAGCGTGACGTTTATTGTTCGTTCGAACAAGAGGAAATATGACGAATCGGTGTGCGTTCGAAAATTCATGGTTATTCGAGCGATTTAATTCGAGCAAGCAGTTTCAAGGGAAACACGGTATATTCATTGATAAATGACGACGATTGTCACGGTACGTTCCGCTGGAAACTGGACACCTGCAAGCGTGTCACTTTTCCGAAAGGGTACACCTTTTCCTAGTTGTATTAAAAAACGAGATACACCTTCGTCCCTCAAGGTGAACTGGAATCGACGGTAATGTAGGTGTCGAAGAGAAGCACAGTAACTTAATAATGACACGTGCTCGTTAGTGTTCGCGTGCAATGTGCGACAGTGTTGATAACAATTTTATTTAGGATAAGAAAGAAAAATATTATCTGTTCGTTTCAAAGTTTTCGAACATGTTGATACCACCATGTTATGAAACACTAATGATACCAGAAGATGTTTTAGATTTTTTTGTGAAATTGTTTTTTTATTTATTAATTTTTAAATTAGGTACTGAAAATAAAATATTAAAAATACTGTAGAAAATCGCTCGCGAGAAACTTCGCGAAAAGTTGCTCTGGGCAATGTGGCGATGGAAGGGAAATTATTTGTTTATTTCCCACTACAGACTCTTCGAGAAACTTTGATACAATATTAAGAGAAGGATTTCTTTGTCTTTAAAAGAGTTGAGTTCCTCTTCAAAACTTTCCTGCATCTGCAAACCTCCACTCTTTCAATAGGGCGATACTAACTCGACAATATAAAGAATAAAAAACAGCTGCAACGATATTAATATTCAACAAATATGCAATTAGAAAGAATTTATAATGAAACATTGCTTAGTACCCTGTACAAAGATTTTTTTAAGCCTCTGAAAAAAGATTTACCTTATTCACAATCATACCGGCTGATTTTAATATTCGATTAATTAGATCACTAGAATTGTAATTTATTTTTATGATTTTCTATGATTTTACGTTTTACATTTTTATGATTTTTTTTTTCTAGAAAGTTTTAAATTATTTTTCGTACAAAAGTGTTTTTTTTTTTTTTAAATTGGTTTAATTGAAATTGTTATATATGAAACGTGAGGAATTGACGTATGATTGTTGAGTTTTGTTTGTTTTTAGAGTGGTATACATTGAGTGTATATAGAATGTGGAATAGAATTGCAGCTCCATCTCGTTGCACGTGCGAAAGTCTACTTCTGCAAACGTGAGTGTACTAATAAACCTTTTCGTTGGTGATGCAGGGATTAATTAAGAATGTCAACGCGTGAAATCGTGAATGAGTTTACCGACGTAACACTCTCACTTTTCACAAATGAAGCATTAGATCTTCTACGCTTCGAATCTGTTACTTTCGTCCTTAATTTCGCAAATTTTATAAAGAAGAACACAGAAAGATTGATATCAGAGAAAACCCACTTTTCATGAATGGAAACATTAATTTCTCTGCGTTTCGAATTGCCACTTTCGTCCTTACTTTCGTGAATTTTGTAAAGAAAAGAAAAGATTGATAAATGAGAAAACTCACTTTTCACGAATGGAAACATTAATTTCTCTGCGTTTCGAATTGCAACTTTCGTCCCTACTTTCGCGAATTTTGTAAAGAAACGAAAAGATTGATACACGAGAAAGCTCAGTTTTCATGAATGAAGCATTAATTTCTCTAGGTTTCGAAATGCAACTTTCGTCTTTACTTTCGTCAGTTTTGTAAAGCAAAAAAGAAAGATCGATATCAGAGAAAATGTACTTTTTACGAGCGAAGAATTCGATCCTCTGCGTTTCGAATTACAACTTTCGCGAATTTTTTAAACAAAAGAATATTTGGAAAAATTGATATCCGAGAAAAATTAATATTTCGAACGTTCCACGCGTAACAACGAACCACAAAGTTATGTTATCCACAGTCGACAGTGACTCATTGACATTTTCGTTCCTAGTAGAGTGGTCAATAAACATCCTTTTTTTTTTCCTTTCGTTTGTCTACGAAAGACGGTGCCTTTAATAGCCGGAATGCCGACCGCAATGAATGAAAAAATATACGAATGATTTCACCATTCTACCAAGAAACCAGCTCGATTTTTACCCATTCGTAAACTCACGCTCGAAATTTAACATTTCGCGAATTCTTATACGATATTGATACAATTGGAAGAACAAAGTGACGTCTCTGGTATATCTCGATCGAAGTCCAAGAAATCGTTAAACACAAGATCAATAACGCGATCGATATCAAGGTTCTCAAACGAACTTGACGAGATAAAATATTTTATATTTGTTACTGTAATAAAGCACAATACGTAACAGATAAGAGAAATTACTATCACCAGTGATTGGATGAATGAAGAAAAATGAGATTGCAAAGATACCGAGACCGATAACAATAAAGCTATCGCCTATAAAATTTCATTCGTACAGCATAAACTTTTACAAAAAAAAAAAAAAAAATTAATTAATCTTCCTCTTTTTTATAAATCCATAAATTCTCATTAATATTCCGTTAAAAAGCTACATTGTTAAAGTATCTGTACAATGCACGACATAATTAAATATCAAAGGATTCCCATAATAAAACCATCTAGATAGAAGCACACAAAGGATAAACCGTACAAGTCTATAAAACGCGGGATAAAACTCGCGGTTTCCAATCCCATGGAGCAGCCTAGTGTCGATGACAGTGTAACGTTGTCGAACCCTGGCAGATAGGGGCCATAAAGAGAAGAAAGTAGAGCTGACAATGGCGAGGTAAGTTCACACACGACCCGATTACGACGTGTACCAGGGTCGTGTCGGTGTTCGGCCGCAGTTTTGCGCGACAAAACCCATAAGGTTTGACCTAATATGGAGACTTGGACTTTACGAATGCCACTTGGCCTGGTGGGGATCCGTATGGAGAGCTCCTTTGAGGCCTTCAGGTCTCTCTCTTCACAGAGTCCCCCCAGTACCTCACCGGACGTGTGTTACGCCGCACACGCGTTTCCATATAACCACGATTATTATTTCCGTTCTGTAAATCTTTTGTACGCAACTTCTAAGGGAACGTTGTAAATCGTCCATACGTTTATCAGTGAAACTATTGTGCCATTTAAAGAGAAGGAAAGCAAAAATCGATGTATACTTTTTGGTAAACTTTCGTATCATGAATAAAATAGACAAAAAGGAGTTTCAAAAGTGATTTATCAGTGTTTACCACAAAGTTCGCGAATGTACAAGCAATTTTGTCATCGGTAAATCTAAATCTTTCTATAATAGAACGTTACGTGTACTGGAATCGTCAGGATTGTACCAGGAAGACCGGCGAGCAAGCGACAGGAAGGTTGCATTCGATAGAAAGCTGTAGCTATGCAGTACACCGGTGACGTTCAGTATACGTGCCGCGTCCAGAGGAACTAGAGGTGCAGCAAAACGATCTCGTACGATAGAAGAACGAGTATACATCGAGAGGAGGTGTCGTTTAATCAATCATTACATCCTCGCGAACATGTCGGCATCCGCGCATCAACAGGCGGCTATCCGTCGTCTAGAAGCTCTGTTCAGGGATGTGAAGTTGGAACAACAGCAGAATAATCCTGAATTAATCAAGGTTGAGATCGACACGAGTTGCTGCGACATTCACGGGAAACACGCGAAGGAAAATTGTTGGAATCGCAGAGGATCCATTGGGAACGCGTATCAAGGTAGACGAGATTCCCTGAGCCGAAGAGATGGTTATCCAGGAACGTCACCTAGCAGAAGAGGTTCACTTGGTCTACCAATGTCACCGCCAAAGAAAGAACTTCATCCGTCTGGTTTTCCAAACACGTTGAGGAAAAATCCTCTGGGCTCTTCTATGAGTTCTATCAATCACACGAGAAAAGATCCTCACGTGTCTCCGTTAAGTGGTTCAGCGTTAAGAAGAGATCCTATAGGTCGATCGATGGGTTGTTTGAAGAAAGACACGACATCGAGTTATAATTCACCGTTGAGACGAGACTACGTTGCAAAATCAATGACAAGTCTTCAAAGACCAGGCTCGCGACGGGATGTTAATAATTTGTCCAGCCTGTTCGCGACATCTCCGATGTCACAAGTTCCCTTGAAGTCTGGATTGAGCTCATCGAACAACGATCTAAAGGCAAGGAGCACGTCGAACCTGAAGAGTTGCCTGGCCGGGTCTAGCGGTAATCTAAGAAGTAATTTGAACGTGACACTGAGCACTGACCTTGCAATGGGCTCGAATGGCAATTTGAGGAAAGAAGGGAAGCTCGTGGCGGGGCCACTTTCTACCAGAAGAGGCTCCTACGATAGAAGGCGGCTCTCCACGGACTCTTTGGATAATACGAAGAGAAACTCGTGGGATCCAGGTCGCAGGGGCTCTTCCGGATCATCCGGAGGATGGGACGATCCGATTTGGGAGGAGGGGACGTTCGATTGCAGCGTCGATCAGGTAAAATGTTCAAAACGATGTAGAATCTCTAACTTGCATCTTTCGTTCGTGAAGAGAATACTGAAATCGATGTGGGACGGGAAAGGAAAAAGATGTGTAAAGAAGTGTTCGTTACCAAGAAGAATTACATTGGGGAAGCATTGTGCTCGTCGAAAATTCTGAACATCAACAGGGCAGATCAGAAACGACCATCGTCTCATTGTCTCCGTTCCTTTCCCGCAAGGGACAAGAGAAACCATCTCGAGGCACACTATATGGCGAAACGTACGAAGGCTTGATTGTCGTTGCACGCGCAGACAGAATTTATCGTTCCTTGTTAGGTGGTGCATTCAGCCTGCTGGCCGTGGGAATGCACTCGAGGTTGCAGGCCACGAAGGTGTCCAAGCTGATTCAATTGGAAATTTATCGCGATATTCGTTGGAATCTCTGCTCGATTCTTGCACGTCTTTTTCTTTCTTCTTCTTCTTCTTCTTCTTCTTCTTCTTTCTCAAGCGTGACAACTGTCGAATCGGCGTAATACTTTATGAAACTTTCATCTGTCGTTAGAAACGTCCGTTTGAATTCTCGCGAAAGCGTTGATTTACGACGTGTACCGATCATGCACGCTGTTGGGTCTAATGCATCGTGGCATTAAGGTGCTTTACATGTGGCGCCGGCACATGCAAAGTGTTCACCACGTTACTTACGTCATCGGCATGCCTTGCACGGTATGGACACGATGGTGTGTTAGTCATCGACTGATTATGAAAGCGTCCACCGCATCGTGGATATATACGTTTCGATCCTATTAAAATAGTTGTGCATACGGATAAAATGGTCGGAAACATGCAAGAAATTCTGACAACGCTAACTTTGATTTTTTCCTTCCTCTTTCTTTTTTTTTTGACTTTTTCTTACCAATGGATTCGAACTAATCGTCAATTTGTACGAACGATAAATTTTGTCGGAGATACTCGCCGAGAAAAGAC
This sequence comes from Anthophora plumipes, assembly GCA_951804975.1. Taxonomy (NCBI): domain Eukaryota; kingdom Metazoa; phylum Arthropoda; class Insecta; order Hymenoptera; family Apidae; genus Anthophora; species Anthophora plumipes. The sequence continues at coordinate 25,129,899 of OX638112.1, read as the reverse complement.
GTCACGTTTATTTACGATCCATCGATGGCGTCGATTAGCAAATATTTGTATTCTGAATTCGTCGGAACGCAGACTATCGAATGCATTTCACCTGTTGAATACTACTCGCTCGCGACTTAGCGATGCATAATTTCTATTCCTTCCTCGTGTCTCGTCAAAATGACGTTCTTTTCGTTTCTAATTTAGAAATGGTCTAGGTGTATCGACTTGTTCCTACAGAGTTCTGTTTAAAAAAAAAAAAAGGAGGGGAAAAACAGCACTCGTGATCATTATTATTCACCGCGCCTCTATCAGATAGACGAGCATTATTCCATTCATACATAATGCTACATCAATCACAATTACCATTCTACGTCGTTGAGGCGGTACCGTATATTAAACGAAACGAATCGTTTAATTTCTGAACTGAACGCGTATTGATTTCTTTAACAGCGTGTATTTAAAGAACTATCCATCGTCTGTCAGTTCGATCATTTTCGTTGAATTTCGTCGATGATTGGCATTGCACTTGGAATATCGATATACCCGAAGAATATCGTTACAGTTGATGCATTTCCTGATACCAGATTGCCGCAGGTGAGGCCTACGCGTCGTTTGACCATGAGACAGCCCACATTCACCTGCGCGGCGCTTGTAGCTCACGTTTTTCCAAACAGTTCCCCGCTCTTTTTCTCCCGTTTCCTCGTCGCGCTCGTCCGCGTATCTTTTATGTAAACGCGACCCACGTCTCTGTCCCCTCGATATGGCCACACCGACGAACGATTTAAAAGTAGCGTCCGCGTCATTAAGGCTGCTTCGTTCGATCGACGGATCGAATCGTTTCGTCTCGAGCGTTCGTCTTATTTGGCTTCGAATGTTTGATTTCGCGATATCTGGAAACTTGTGTCATAAAACGTGTGTAAATTCGAATGATTACGCTGTCTAATAAGAGAAATATTTATCTTCTGTTTTGCAATATACACTGAGTTGTAGAGTTTCTCAGAGTAAATGCGTATATCCGGGAGCAGAATTGCTCTGTCATCTTCAGTTAAAAAAAAAAAAAAAAGAACTTTTGTAAAATTCATGATTTTACATGCAGAAATGAGGTATTACGTGAAAATTAAAAGCGTTAAAAACTTCTAACTAATCTTGAAAGGTGAAAGAGAGGTTCCTGAATGTGACAGTATCTGCAATTATTATTATTTTTGATTCTGAATGACTGTAAATGAGTGTCTAACTTTTAAACGAACCAATGTGCGTAGTTTTTACGTATTTTCACAAATTTTACTCTCCTTTATCTTTCAAGACTAATTGGAGGTTTCTAACGTTTTTAGTTTTTCACGTAATACTCCATTTTAGTTCAAAATCTACGTTTTTATTGAAATTCCTGTCTTTTGAAGATCGAGCGATCTTAGAGGCCAAAGTATTGCCTCGTATTATTGCCATAACATTTTAATAAAGCTTCAAAAGACCTATGTTTATATAACATTTTCCCATTATCTCAACCTATAGAGTACAATGATGAATTATTTGTATATTAAAACCTAAAACACTTTGCACATGGTTTCAAAGTGAACTTCTCCATAGGAGTTGACGTAGTTTGGAGTAGACTGTTCCATCACGATTATGTACTCGGCTAAATGGATAATTGTACGGTATGAAACAATGGGTTTGTGGCTCGTTGAATACACGAAACAGAAATTAGATATATACGGTATTAATGTTTCCTACTCGAAACGTTCCTCGATGTCAGAGGAACTTTGTTGTTTTTACGTAATCAAAGCGTGATTTGCGATCGAAAAGAAAGTTTTTTCTCCCTGTTACGCAACCGACTGCCGCGTGCATCCAAAACCGAAAGGATTATACTTGGACAACAGGCAGACACTTGTAATCCTATTGCGAAAGTAATGACCGATCGAATGTAGATTCGGTTTTAATTACCGTTGGATTTGGTTGTTCGTGTCCAATTAGAGGCGCCATCGAACCGTGATGATGGAACAAATTGCTCAACTCGAAGGTGCGCTTCCTGCCGCCTTAACGACAACGAAATCTCCTCGCGACGAGTCGAACGCGTTTTTTGCTCGTTCATGGGACAAAAATCTACGATGTGCGTAAATAATGTGTTCCTGCTTCCGGGTATTACTCGGTGGATTAATAAATCATTCTACGTTCCATTATTATACCATTTGAGAATATCTTGGAAAAATAAAAACGTGACGTTAACCCATTTAGAATCATCGATGCCAATATTAAAACGTGACGGCATTCTTTCAAATTAAGTTGGAAAAATATAAATTTCATACTAACTGGTTATATGTTATCTGTGAGACTGCTTCGTTTACAAATGTTTTGATAATTCTAAAACTAACAGGTCTTCAACCCTCTCAACATTATATAATTCTCATACTAAATATTAAACCTTTAAAAATGCGCTAAAGTTGATGATCAATCATATAAGAAAATATTCAAAATGCAAAGGGCTGATATTCTGTGTTTCAAATATTTAAGTTTCATTTATTTCGACTTCCAAAAAATTTTCACAGAATTTTCTTTTTCTTATCTTTCAGAAAAATTTTTCATGACATGGTTGAGGATTAATTCAGCGTAGATAGCTAAGAACGAGCAAAATCTGTTGCTTCGAAAGCAAGTTAAAGCAAAATTCTCTTAACAAGAATACATTGTTCAATTTCATTATAATATCCCAAAAAAATGCTCTGTCTGAAAATTACCTAGGCATGGTATATTTATTTTCCCCAACTTGGTGCACTAGAAACGTATTATTACCACTATCTGATGCACTTCACCTTATCTCGTTGCAATCAGTATCCACTAATTACGATAAAACCGTAACAAGATGTGCAAAAACCCTTTCCTCTTGGTCACGTTCATAATTTTCTTTTGTTCTATCCTATATAATTAAGACCTGATTAGGGTATATATTCGAGGTTTGCTCGAACGTGTATACGTAATAGCTTCATCGATATTCAAAGGAAAAAGAGAAATGAACGCTGCTTCCTTTTGGTCTCGGTCGTCGACCTGTGCAGGAAACACGGCAGCGCGATTTCCAGAGCTACGAAAACACCCAGTAATGGATGAATCGACAAGTTGCACGCGTCATTTTCCGGTATTATGCCGACTGGTCCCGGCGTAATCGTTCTAATTCCTGAAATCGTTGCCCGAACAATTTCCGTTTGGAACGACGACACGTGACGCGCCGCCGACTTACTTCCTCGCTACGGTGCACGTGACGCGTGCTCTCGAACTGCACGCGTGTCGCGTTTTCTTGCACCGATTTCACGTTTATGTCCGTCGTCGTAGCGCACGAGAACCGTTTCGTCTCACGGTACGACGTCCGAGATGATTGACCGAGCCAACATGGTACCGTTAGCAAAAATTGACGTTTATTGACACATAAACACACGCGTCGACGTTGAACAGTATCTGAGCGATTTGTCTGATAGAGCACCGGTTGATTTATACCGTCAAATTGACGATGATTGGGGCAACGTTGGGGAATTTTTATTGGACTTACGAGGAAGAATACTTCGTTAGTATTCTAAGTTATTATAGAATCTTAGGATTTTTAAGTGCCATTCTAGAATTCTCTTACATTGCGCCAAAGTTTTAGAATTCTCTAATGCCATCTTAGGATTTAAAAATCCTCTCGCGTTACGCCCGAGATTTTTACCTTAAAATCCTAGGACTTCCTAATGCCATTATAGGATCCTAGAATTCTCTTAAATTCCGCCAAAATTTTAGAATTCTCTAGTGCCATCTTAGGATTTAAAAATCCTCTCGCGTTACGCCCGAGATAGGATTTTACTTTAAAATCCTAGTAGTCCCTCGAGTGACTCAAGTCCTAAGTTATCATAGAATCTTAGGACTTCCTAGTGCCATTCTAGGATCCTAGAATTCTCTTACATTGCGCCAAAATTTTAGAATTCTCTGATGTCATCTTAGGATTTAAAAATCCTCCTGTATTACGCTAAAAGCCTGAGAGTTTAGCTTAAAATCCTAGTACTCTCTTGAGTGACTCAAGTCCTAAGTTATTATAGAATCTTAGGACTTCCTAATGCCATTCTAGGATCCTAGAATTCTCTTACATTGCGCCAAAATTTTAGAATTCTCTAATGTCATCTTAGGATTTAAAAATCCTCTCGCGTTACGCTAAAAGCCTGAGAGTTTACCTTAAAATCCTAGTACTCCCTCTAATAACTCAAGAATCGAAGAATCCTGGAACGTCTTCTCACAATCCTGAAATTTCCTAATGCCATTTCAGAATTCAAAGGAAATTAGCATTTTTTTTTTTCTTTTTTATTTGAGTAAGAAAATTAGATGCTTCGTGCGAGATGCTGTGAAGCTGAGAAGTTGAATTAAAATGCACAGAGCGTAAGTACCTGGAATAAGGTCAAGTTCGGTGTGGCATCGTGTAAGGAAATCGGTGATTCACGCGATAAATCTAGAAAATGGGTCTAGCGAACCTTGACATTTCTCTGGCAAGAATTCTTCGCTACTTTTACTATTAACGAGCTAATTAAGACAACTAGTTTATTGTAGGATGCTTAATTGTAGACAAGAATTCAAGGATCGATCGATTTTATATGTAACTTCACACAAACAGACATTTTTCCTCATTTATTACCTTTTTAATCTTATTGATTTATTTAACCCTTTCCTTACGCAAGTAAATATGGTTCCTCTGGTGGAGGAGCTTGTCACGAATGTAACACACACTTTGCATAAATAGAGTGAAACGTGTAAATAGATAAAGATCGACAGAATCGAAAAATTCGCTAGAAGAAACGCAGAATTAATAATTACCTGAGTGCCAATTAAAGGTGCCGCTAGTATTGGCGGCTCATTATTTGGTTGTCGACTATAATCAGGATTAGGAACATGAAAGGATTGAACATTGAACTAACTTCCTAATAGATCGACTGAATGGCGATAATTTTGCCATAGATGAAATACAAGTGTAGAACGTTTAACGTAACTGTTTAGAATCTTAAGTGCTGTGTCATAACTCGTGCGATTCGCTCATTATCGAAGAATAAATGAGTCCGCCATAGAGGAACGAATGTCGATGAAACGACACCGATTAGTATACTCGAGGCTGCGTAAATGTAGTAGACTTAAGTAGAAAGATACACGTCCGTTGATTACTAAGTGCGCCTATCGATTCATTTAACATGCAGATCTGCTTAATGCACAAATTAAGAGAAATGACTTAGTCTCGCGACACGTCGTGTTTTGCCAATTAGGTGAAAGTCACGAGCCTGAAGAGTGCTTCGAGTTAACGCCTCAGTGAAATCGCATCTTTCCTCCTCATTTTGTTTCTTCCATCGTCGTTCCTTCGATTAACGATCCATTCGATTCTATTTTCTTTCTTTCTTTTTTCCTTGAGCAAATGGTTTTTGTCACCTGATGATAGTGGTCCATCATGTTCGAATCTATTACGATCCTCAGCCATCCGGAATAAGCGACGATGATGGAATTTTATTGTAAAAGTTTAATCAACCTGGACGAAAACATCGTGTACAATTATAGTTTACCGTTGCAAATTTATCAACGATAAACGAGGAATATTCTGGTTATGATTGATCGACGGATCTATTTACTATTTTGTTAACGAACGATGAAACGTTTGAGCCCACAAAAATATCACAGAACACGAAGGTACAAGCTCTTCTAATTGCAGTGTACGAAGGTTGTAATTATTTTAAGTAGCGTATGAAGAACGAGAAACTGCGGAATAGGCTCGTAAAATTTGCACCTATAATTACGGCGAATCTTCCAGAAGCGTGAAATAAATTCGTATGCAAATGAACGCGATGAAACGGTGAAGTATTACAATTGAAGTATTACGAACGAAGTGTCTTAGAAGTATGAAAATTATGAATATTCTTCGAGTCTGCTAACAATCGAAATTAACAGCACAATAGTGGCGTAATCGACAATTTCATGCAAATTCACATTTCAGCAGAAATCACCTCGCATGCAACAAACCTTTAACTCCATAACTGCTGAAGCAATCTTCTTTTTTAACCTAATTTTCTAAATAATAAAAATATCAAAGAATATTCTTTGAAAAAAAAAATCAAATATACCTATCTACAAATAGAAACTTGAAAAAAATTAATTTTAAAACGTCAACAAATTTCTGCATTAGGTCACCATTGTGTTGATGTCCTTAATTGTGCGTATAATGCAAACCTTTAATTCCATAATGGCCAAAGCAATCTTCTGTTTTAACCTAATTTTCTAAATAATAAAAATATCAAAGAATATTCTTTGAAAAAAAATCAAATATACCTATCTAAAAATAGAAACTTGAAAAAAATTAATTTTAAAACGTCAATAAATTTTCTGCGTTAGGTCACCATTGTGTTGGTGGCCTCAGTTGTGTATACAATTTTTACGCGAGACACTTTGTGGAAATGTTTTTTTCAAGTGAAATTTATTGCAAACCTTAACCCACAAACGCATTGTAATGCTCAGCCGCGAATTAAATGTTAAAATTATGTCTTTATGCAAATCAGAAGCCATGCGTATGTTGAATAAAAGGTGTATTTTTTCTGTTACGATTACGTTTCGCCAAGATTACCTCGCTGATTACGTTGTTTCGTTACATGTACTGTAACATACCGGCCAGTGGATTTCCATTTACAGTGAGCCGCGTGGGTATTGCTCGACAACACGTTTACCAAGCTGGTTGGCAACACCCATTGATTTTTTCCGACGTTTTTCCATTCTTCCTCAATTCGCCAACCGGCCGGTCAACAGTTTAGCTCGTAATGAGTTATTTTCTTGCTAACGAACAGTTCATTATCCTTATTGAACAGCCGAATCTCGTTAGATTCTCCTAAGATCGATTAACAAACTTCTCACATTGCAATCTTTCTGAAATTTATCTTCTTTTATTTTTAATTATTTCCTTTATAAAATAATTTAAAAAATCAATCATCGTTTCACAATAATCTGCCACTTTCAACCGCTAATTCTCGATATCTCTGTATTGCAGATAGAGAACGCGATATGATTAAATGAAAAGTTAATCTTCCATTTTCAACGGCTAATTCTCGATGCCTATATTTCACATAGAACGCGTTATGATTAAATTATTATAATTTTCCGTTATAATATTCGATTATTATAATTAGCTAGTATGATTTATCACAGAGACAAGTTGCGTTAATTATCTAATGACTATCAAGTAGTAGAAAGTTTGATAAACGATATTCATTAGCGGATGGAAAGTGTGATTAATAATTCTTTCACTTGTAAGGACCGGTCAGCAAACACCGGTTAATTGAAATATTCATAAAGTTGATCTAATCGAAATTACACTCTATGAAGAGGTATTAAAGATACGTGAAAACCGAGGGAAAAAAATATTTCGAAAGTTTCATACAAGAGATACACAATCTTACCTGTCGAATATAATAAAAATGATTCTGAATCTCGTTCGGTTAGGTTTACACCTAACCTCTTCGAGCGCGATACGATGCGTAGTTTCCACTGCACATATTCCGAATGGTTAACAACGTGCATCGTTGTATTCAGCTGTTTTTAAATATTTCTCTTCTATTACTATATTTCTCCCCGTGATTCACTTCAAAAGTAACATTTAGAAAACGTTTCAACACATTTTCTAATTAGAACACGAAACTTATAATCAAAGCATTAATTTCCAATAATTTCATTCAACGAAGCAACATTATCCTGAGATAACTGAACCAATTCCACGTGTACGTCACTTTCTACGACGAGCTTTCTACGAAATAATGTATTTCAATTTTACACTATTCATGCGCCAAGTGTAAATTCTGCGGGTAACTTGTCTTGCAATTTAATTATCCATCTTGGATTACTGTTTTACCGACTACAAGCAACGTCGTTTAGAAGCACTCTGTATTACCCACCAAGTAGGAGAGACTTTCAGTTTCGCCAGAAAATACCAGGCTCGACACGAACGCCACGGTATAATTATTAAAATAGACAACGAAAGTAAACGTGCATATGTCGAACGTGTACCAGAAATAACAAGATTATTATTTAAAATACTCATTCTGGTTGAAATGTAGGCCAAGATCGTTGCACCGACGGATACAGGTCCGACCAGGCGGATCTAATGGACATCAACTTTCTTATAAATTCTTCGTGATTTTCACGAGCAACAGCAACGACAGCAGCAGCAGCTCGCTCTTTTCTCCCAATCATCCTGCAAACACCTCGCATATCTTTGAATAAACCGACAGCTTGTAAATACGTTACAGATCAGCGGATATTCATGCTACAATATCAACCACACTCGTAATGTATCCATATTCTTCCAAATATCTCACATTGCACCAAATATCATCGATTAATCAACCATCTGAATAAATGGAAATAATATCCATGTCTCACTATCGATCTTTATTACGCCATTCGATGAAAAAAAAAAAAAAAACGTGCCATCAAACGATCCAGAACCTTCTTTCTGACATCGACCAATTGATCGATCGACTTTCTATTCGTTCGTGCAGAGAAAACTGAATTGCTTCGGACACACAGTGTGTGATACACACACACGTTTCTACGAAAAAAAAAGGAATAAAATCCCAGCGAAACGTCACGCACTTTCGTGTGCATTCGGCACACCTAACCTAGAAGCTGTTACGCAAAACTAGTTCCGTTTCTATTCGCGAGTGATCCGTGGTGAAAGCACGAAATCGACAAGATTAGAGATTCACCAAGTTGGAAATCTTCTTATACCTCAGTGTGTAAAATCTTCTGTTTCAACGAATCCTTAGCTCAATGAATAATTCCACTCGGTACTCGTGCATAATACACGGACAACGTGTTCCATTCATCGTCGAATAGGAAAATTTCCAAATGCTAGTAGCAGGAGCGTGCGAAGTCTCGATCAGTCGCGTTTCCACACGCGTTTCCCGACTTAACTCGCGAGTTTTTCGGCGATAGGCGAGTCATGGTCCATGTACCACGACCGGACGAGTGATAATTACGTTAGCGGCGTCGAGTGAAACACGCTCGTGGCGCGTTTATCGCGTACGCATGCGTGTGTCTGACTTGTGATTAACATTTTTCGCGCGGCTACGAGCCGGTAATACCTGATGCTGAGATTTTTCTTCGATACTGGATGAAAAGTGGTATGAGAAGATAAGAAGTGGGGGGAAAAAAGGGAAAATGACGAGGAAACAGTTTCTGACCAAGTGTACGGTTACATAACGAAGGTTCGACTTCTCAGGCCGATACTAAGTTCTTTAGAGTGAACAGGTTGTACTTTGTTCTCGCTTCGCGAGTGGCTAAATTGCGACACGATTGTTAGATCGCGCGTATAAGACTAATATTGAATCAGATAGCCAATGTACGAACCGCTTAATTGAAACTGTCGCTTGTCGCTGGTTTTCGGAGCGAAAAGATCGATATCGAGGCACGCGTCGATGTACGTATATGGAGAACGTCGCCGGCGTTGCAACGATCCTGAAATCGATCGCTCACGGTTGAAGCCTGCAGTCGACCTTCGTCTATTCTGCAAGGTAATAGGCGCGATCTGATAATATCGACCGTTGAATTTTCACCGCGGCACGCGACCGAAATACAGTTCGCGGCAAAAGTTCTTAACGCATTATACGCCGATTCCTCATTATTGTATGATTTTTAGCCTATCGGTTTTTACGAACGTTTAATTTTCATTAAATCATAGAAATGCACTATTTTCTGTACTGACGAATTAGCTTATCTTCCTCAGTTAAGAAGTCAGATAAATACGAGATTTCACACTTTTGCGACATTATTGAGTTTGCAGAGGAAAAGATTGAATTCGTAAGAAATACGAAGAGGAAAAAAAGCGGCAAATTACGATTCAATATAATTTGCGAAAGAAGTGTCGGTATGCAAAGAGAAAGGTTTAAAGTACCGTTTCCGATAATGTTTGCGTTGCACAGGTATCCATGTGCAGGTGAAAGAAATCTAGGATCAACAGGTCTCGTTACAGGAACCTCACGCTGACAATCTAACGGCGTCGCTTACTTATTTGTCACACTTGGAACACGACACTATTGCCTTACACATTATGACGTCACTTTCACCATTATACAAGCAACAATGCGAGTATTTACCATCGAAAAAATACACTCCGAAGCCTTCTACTTTTTTTACGCAGTTCTTTGACTTGCATTTAAGAACGCACAAAATCGCATGAAATTGCGACAATAAGGAAGAGACATAAATAAACCAAGTACCGTAGAAAGTGGAGGTAAAAAAGAAAATGGCGTGAAATCTTCTGTACTCTGATTTTTCTTCGTTTAGGAGAAGAAAACGTTACGATTGATTGGAATTTTAATAATTTTAGAATTAATAATTATTGCAAAGATGATGACTGGTGATAGCATAAGAGCACAACAATGCAATAAACAAATAAACCGAGATATGAAATATACTAACTTTCTGATACAGTTAAATTCAGAAATCGTCGTTTCGTTTTACACCGCTTTGGCATCGGTGAAACGTGGAACAATGCCGTAATTATTGGCATTAGAAAGCCAAACGCGAATTATTCGGAGACGGTCGATTGGTTTATCCCTACTGTTTAGGGAACTGGTTAATTTTATCGCTCGAAAAACAAATGTAAGCATTAAACGGCGAATTTTTATTCACGTGGAGCGATCGATTTGCACATCGTAACACAATAACGTATCATGATTCTGAACTCTTCTACCTTTCACGATACGCTCTCCTCTGTAATTTCGCCCGGATCAGAAATTATTCAATCATCTCGCTTATAATTCGTCTTCGATGTATCCGATACTTTCACTCTAAACGTTCCAAATTTTTCTGTTGTTCTTCGTCGACGACACAATTTTCTAGGATGAATAATTGGACGCGCGATATTATTAGATATTAGAAAACGAGATGTTCTCGCGATACAGAGAAACGAGAAATCTGTCCAAAAATCCAGCTTTGATAGAACGATACTCGCGAACACGAACGTAGACAGGTTCTATGGGAAGACGTTTGTCATGTTTTGCCACGTTTGAACGTTCATTTTCCCCAAAACGAATTAGGGAACAGTAGGAACGATAACGAAAGCAGGATAACACGAGAAGCAAAAGAAGTATGATCGTTTCGGCGCGACACCAATCAGATATGATCGTTATAAACATCGACGACCGGATCACGGTAATTTACTTCACGTGTCGCTCGTGGAACTTTCTCTGAGACACGCACGATACTGATTCTTCTTACGTCTGTTTTCGATTATACACTCGTCGACCCATTTTCATTGTTACTTTTAACCGACGAATCGTTATAAAAAGAAGAAGAAAAAGAGGAAGATCGATCGATTATTGGAACGAACGAAATCGATTGTCCTCGCGACACTTTTACTCGTGAAGATCGATCGAATAATGGTCGCGACGATCGATCGATTACGCGTCAGAGCAGAAAACCTCGGGACAGTTTTATACGCGTGAAAGTGACTCGATTTCTTTTGTATTATCGTAAAACTAGATGGAGAAATATAACGGAGACATCCGAACGAGGCTCGTTCTAATGGACGACTTATTGCTCTAACAGCGACGGTTAATCGTGTTGACCGATATCGCGATGATCTACGGGTGATTTTCCAAGTGGTTTCGTTCGAGTTGCAATTACACAGTGGCTCGTTTTGTAGATTGCTCGGTTAGGTTCGTATCGGTTAGCTGGTGTTCCGACACGCGTTATCGTGCAAGCTCCGTTTCGAGCGAAAGGAAATCTTGCGTGGGCCCACGGACACACGCGATAGTTTCCCGTGGATTAACCGGGGAAAAAGGCGCGAGGGCGGGAGGGAAGAGGGTGCGAGAAGAGAAATACGGGAAGGAAAAAAGAAAAAGAAATATAGAGAGGATTGCCGCATCGCCGCGAATTATTAACGGAGCGTATCGGAGAAAGCTGAGATGGAAAATTGAATCGGCGTGATCACGCGCCAGCACTGGTGTGTCCCTTGTGACGAGTCCAATGTTGAAGGGAAGAAATCATCGATGCACGAAAAGTATGCTGCACGGTGTAAAAATTTGGGTTTGATACACTTGTATTTGCCATAATTGTTCTGAGACTTCGTTTCTATCCGTAGCCTGTTTTACGAACGATTTAATCTTGCATTGAAATTATTTTCTGCGTTGAAACATTTGTATAAATATAGTTTTGTCAAGTGTAGTTGTAGTGTCGAAAAAAGTTACTCTTTTTTAATATATAGTATAAATTACTATACAGATTTATACAGTAATTACTATTACCAGATGCAAATGAAAAATACAGTTTTAATTCTTTGTGATTCCATGTGACTTGAGAGTTACAAATTCATTGATTTATTTATTACTATATTGTTAGATTATTGTGTTAGTAAATTGTCATCGGTCGATTTCTAGTACTTGTTTTTCAACATTCTTCGAAATGGAAAATTACAATCAAATATGATTTTTATTTTTCTCCTAAAGGAAGAAAAATCGGGTTATAGAGGATTAAAGTTGCATTTCGTATTATCACGGTCAGAGATAAAAATATCGGTGTGAATGTTTCGAATTAAAATGCTTTTTATCACAAAAATACGTACAGTTTATTTACCCTGACGAATATACAGTACATTTATTATCAAATAAACTGTATTCCGCGATTGGCGCCTGACACCCGATATATAAACGAAGAAAAATTCCGCGAGACTTGTAAGAATATGCGAACTGTAAGCAGAAGTTTCGATTACCGATAAATTATCTTGTTACCCGAAGTTCGCCAAGGAACATGGTACAAAATGTACCAAGATAATAAGGAAAAAGGTACAACCACGATTATTTTAATTAGACTCTTCCATTGGAAGAGATAATCGATGATAAAAAAAAAAGAAGAAGGAAATTATATATGAAAAAACGAATCTTACGAAGAAGATGGAAAAGATAATTGGTAGAAAAAAGTACTTGGAGTGAAGAGTGGGCTAAAAATCAAGCCCTAGTGGAAAGTTGTTTCACCATCTGGCATGAAATTTTTTAACGAACTGGTAGCAGGACCCGTTAATGGTGACGCGCGTTTACCACCTGAATTAGTTATTTACACCCACCTGCTTCTTACTTCCTGCGCGTAATGGCGTGATTTCCATCAGATATAAAACGGGCCCGAAAGGATGGGCCGCAAGTTTGTTGTTGAGTTGCGGAGGATCGCCATGATGACGCAGTGAAAGCGACGGAACGATAGAAAAGGAACGTGGTTGGCTTTTAATCTTCCTGTTGTATTATCGACGACTCTCGAAAGATAGATAATATCTGGTCGTTTGGGATTTATTTTATTTTTTTTTCATCGGCGAATGGTAGATTTTATCGAAATTATTCGATCAAGTGAAATTCCCGCACGTATGAAAATTGAACGCTGTTACGAGGCTTTTAAACTAGTTTCACTGTGCGTTTGCTGACTTCTCTTAAACGTTGAAAGTAGAAAACAGTCGAAATTGTAACATTCGGCATAATTATTCTGGAATCTTTTTAAAAGGACGATAATGAATGTATCAAATTCTATATTCAATGCTTCAGAATTCAGAATTTTCCTATTCCTTAACCTCCATTGCCTTACAAATTTTTCTTAGCTATCTGTAATTTCTTTGGAGCAACTTTTTGTTATATCTTCACCATGATTTGCACTACGAGTGTGGCTCGTTATTACAGAAGTTCAATATTAATTCTAGGAAGCACGAACTGTTGGAAGATTTAATTTCACAGTTTGAGAAGATTCTATTAAATTTCGAATAAAAATAAAAAAACAGTAAACGAGATATTTAATTCCTCTATGTTACTACTATTACATATAATACCATAATGTAACGGTAAATAAATAAAAAGAAAATTACAAAATATATTCAATGTATGAATTAATTCAATGCCTTTTTTCATAAAGCCCGGACAAATTTAAAAAATTGCCATATTTTTTCAGAAAATGTAATTTCCCAATTATCCTATAAATAGTGAGTGATGAAAAATAATAGAGATTATTCTAAATATTAAAATTGTCTTCTATATTTTATAAATAAACATTGAAGTTTATGAAAAACAAAATTTACGTGGTACGTAAATAACTTAAAAATTACATAGTGCCATAGATAGTCAAATACTTTCCGATACAAAGACAAATTTTCCTAAATAAAACTAGTTTAAAATTTCATGGACATAATTTAACATCCTTTAAGCTACCTAGGGTTAAGCTGTTTATTGTATCCCTGATTTCCAGTCGATTTTTTCACAATCTTACGTCAGATTCTCTTCGAGTGCAGAAATATCGAGGTCCAGAACAAGCCTAAGTTCCTTCCTTAAAACCACAATTACAGTATGCCGATAATCGGTCATTCTTCCCGCGGTCCACCTGTTGCGATTGCGAGGAGCACACATAGCCCGCGAACGGAACCGGCGCGCACTCTCGTTTCGCCTGGCGAACGCTCGAGAGGGACCAGGGATGAGTAGTGAGAAGCCTAGGAGAAGGCTAGGTGGTAGGGAGATAAAGTTTCGATCCCGTGAGGAGGAGAAGTGGGTCGTTTCTCAACGAGAGGCGAAGTCACTCGACGAGAACGCGTCGACTACGCACTCTTTCGCTGCACTCAGCTGAGCACAGTCGTCTCTGATCCGCGATCCACAATCCACGTTTCTTCCCTCTTTCGTTACCTATCACATTCACGTTGATAAATCACCGGAAGCACGTTTGTTCAGGTTTACGAGCGACGCCTAGTTCCATTCACGAACCCAACGAAAAAAAGAAAAAAAAAAATAGGTGAAAGGTGAGAGAGGATCTAACGGTACCGCGTTCAGTCTCGTGCACGCAATAACGTCATCATAAGTGTAACGCGGTTCGTTTCGAAGGAAATACACGTAACTATTCGCTGAGAGAATAGTTAGAAATCCGTGTACTCGTAAAGGTGAAGTGAAAAGTGTCGGTCAGAAGGGATAGCAGAAGAAAGTGACAGGGCCTTTTGCTCCCATGATGCTTCGTGGAAAGTGGTGAAAATCTCGTTCTCGTGTGAACACGGTTAGATCCTTTGTTCCCTTGGTTGTACCCGTTAAAAAGAAGGCCTTCGATTTGTCGATTTTCAAGTCTCGTTCTTCTATTCAATCAAGAGGAAACTATTCAAAGAGTGAAACTACTGTTAAATACACTTTAACGCTAACGTTGAAAGAATCAGGTTTAGGTAACTAGATTGTAAGATGATGAAGATTGTTGAACAGCATCAGAACTAGTCATGTCTACAATGAGCGTCCAAGAAAGCGTCGTTCATTGACGCCACTTTCAACCTCGATCCGCAGCTGTCATTCAAAAGCCGGTCACCAATCGCTGCGTACGATATGGGCGATATCAGAGTGTTGGATCCACGTATGGATCCTCGTTTCGACTTGAAACAATCTCGTCCTTGGCCACCTATGTATCGTAGCCATCCAGCTTCGAGAGGACCATCTTTCTGCTATCGTCCTGTTCATCTAGACGCTATGCCACAATGGATGCCTCCTCATATGCCCGAATATAATTACGTTCCAGCTAGAATAAGCGCGAACTCTAACAAGGGCCGTGATTATTATTACTTGGCGCCTTTATACAGAAACGCCATGCCTCCGCCGCAAGCTATGTCGCCTCTTCAAGTATCTCCAGTGGCTGTTTCACCTAGGATGATGATGATGGAGGCAAGAGGTCGAACGAAGAGCTCTGGAGGAGTTTGTAGAAGTAGCGTGCCTCCTTGTACCTGTTCTGTGGGAAGAACGAGGTCCTTGGAGGACGTGAGGAGCGAGATGAGCGAATGGGAGGATTATCACGATGAGAATGGGAACCATCTTCAGAGGAAGAGCTCGAAGAACGGCGGTGTTTGCAGACAGACAAGGAGATCCATGGAGAATCTTCTGGACGTGGAGACTGTTGAACAGCACGAGTTGAGTACTTTCGAGAGGATCAACAGAAATTGCAGGAAACCCGACGAGAGGAGGAACGAGAGGCCTGGAAGAAGACGCGGCAGCTATATGGTTTGTTGGTCTTTTGGGGGATTTTTATTGGGCGTAGGAATTGATTCTACCCAACCTTTGGGTGCAATAAAAGTTTTGTTTAAAATAAAACGAAGGCAGATCAATCATCGAAATAATTCCTTTCGCCATATTCCTGGCAGCTTGCGAGTATTTCGATTTGAATGGCTGTGCTGATTATGCGAGTCCACACTTAATTATTATCTAATAAAATAATAAGAATTGACACTCGAGAATAAAACACCATATGTAACTGATTTTTAAAATAGGATTTAGTTTCGTAAAATTTAAATAGTCGAAGAAACTTTTTTCGTAAATTTCACGATCTTGCGAAAAGATTAATTTTGTTTAATGGAGATGACAGTTAATGAATGTCATTGAAGGTACGCAATGAAGATTTTGTTAGAATAAATTTTTACGTATTTTCGTACGATAATTCGATATGATATGCTACGACGAATATATCAGATTATAGACGATAATTTCTTCGAGGTGTTCGAACTTCTTTCTTCATAATCTCCATGTGTTAGCATTTGTATGTATTAGGGTCGAAATTGACGTATGGAAATTAGACTCGTTATAGCGTTCTCGTGACCAGAATATCGTTCTGCTTGCTTATGAATTTAAATTCATTACGTGCGGACTTATAGTTTCCTTAAAAGTTTACAGCCGAAATTCGATCTCATTAACGACCACTTATTCTCCGCCGCCGTCTCAGAATCTATTAACAAGCGCGTTCCCGTCCATGCAAATGAGCGTGAAACCACTTTTACTTGAAACTTCGTCTCGATTTATTTCGCGTATTTGTTACACTTATCGCGTCTTGTATGCAAATCCACAGGGAGGGAACAACTTTTAATGGAAAGTGTTCCGCAAGTTTGTTGCTCCAGTTTCACGGTTTTCTAATAGGATACTAGGTGCTCCGGTTCCGGAAATCTACAGCACCTTCTCGTCAATTACACGTTCTCAACGACATGTACAAATTACACCAACCGAAATCGTTGCAAAAGCGATCGTTTTTCATAGCGAATCGATCCCTTAACAGCCATTCGAATCCGGAAGCAAATCTATCAGTCAGAAAGGAGATAATGGTTTTTCTTCTCGCTTTGATAAGCATCAAACTGTGTCCGATTAAATTTCTACCGAGGAAAGTCTGGCCTTTTATCGTCGATCATGATTGCACCAACATTTTGCAACATAATCCCCGGTATCTCTTGATCGTTTCAGCGCGAATAAATCAGTTTCGGTGTGATAAATCGATGCAGAGAAATTAGAAGGTAATCGATGAGAAAATTTACCTAATTGAGCATTTCCGCTCTTAATAGGCTATTAGGAAAATATCGACAATCTGTCTTTTTCTTTTTTCCTTTTTTAAATATCCTCGATTTTACGAATCATTAATGAAAAAAAATTCCATCGACGACCGCCATACGCATATTTCTCTGGAGAGAAAAAATCGTCTTCGCGCGATCTCTTTTTCTTCGAGCAACGTTCGATTGCATGTTTTACCTTCGTATCGATTGGTGGGTTTTTAAGAAATAACGAAAAGAAAAAAAAAATAACGAGCTGCCGTCGTTAATGAGCCGTAATTTTGCCGGCCACGGGTAGAAAGTGTTCCCGATTGGCGACCTCGAGTTAATCCACCGTTACCTGTTCATTAAGGGGCAAGAAGAAACCGATTCTCCATCGGGAACAACAATGTACGTCTGATCGCATTTCCGACGAGCCTAATCTTTCGTGTCACGTTTCATGGATCACGGTGAAATTCGTCTATATCGAGGTTTCAACGTTACAGACACTGTTTAATCATCCCTCATTAATCGTATATACGGTTAAGAACATCAGCCTTTCGAAGGACAAACTGGTCATAAATCAACGGATAAATCCTTCAATTATAATACAGTTAGGCAACGATTTTCGATATTCGTTTAGAAAGCAAGTGTATAAATATGACACACAGACCCGAGGAGAAATCTCTTATGGAATTCGAGCAGTCTCCAGTTTGATCATTTCGTTGATGGATTCGGGATAGGGGCCGAGAGAAAACGAGGAAAGGACCAAAAGCGGAAACACGCTATTTTTTCTCTCTCTTTTTATTTAACGACTCGTGTGAGTCACGGCGCGAATTGTCTCTCGATGGGCCGTTTAAAAAGCACTCACCTCTCGTGAGAATAACGTAAACAGCGTGTAAATTCACCTATAAATATTCATTTTAGAAAATACGATTTACTACTTTGCTCGTTTGCTCGAGACGAAAGGATATTTTTGCAAGGTGAACTATTTTTTCCTGTGAAAAAAAAAACGAATAAAATTCACATTTACTCTTGAACCTTAAAATTTACACGTTACACGATATTAATAATTTACGAAGCATTGAAACTTTTGCTTACGAGGAGGAAATAACGCGATGTATCTTCGATCGAATCAGTTTTTCAGCGATTCTACGATTGAAACGTTATCGGTGACATCGATGCCTGGTCAAGCGATGCGTTTTAAGATTATACAGTCTCCGCGAGGAGGCTGGCGACTGTTGAGGATAATTAAAACTCGGACACTTTCGAAAAAGCATTTTTCTGGTGAAAGTGAATCCGTTGGTTGCGCAATTGTGAGGCACGAACGAGGACGAGCGACGGTGTCGTAAAATGTGGCCTCTCCATATCTTCAGCAGCTGATTTTTTCGGTGTTTTCGTTTGGTATCGATAGGATTATCGAGAGCGGGATATTGTGTACAGAATAGTGCAACTTTCGATCGATGGAGTGGTTAATTAACGTTATATTCGCGGCTTGATTGCAACAACCCGTAATCTCCGATGTAATTATTATCCTTGTTCCTTTTCCCTTTTTTCTACTGGCACGAAATAGAGGAAATGCCTGGTTTTGTCGAGCAAGGAGAAACATGGTAGAAATATCGTTGCCAGCGAATCAATTGTCAGATAAAATTAATGCAATCCCCGGAATAGATTGTCGATTACGTAAAAAAAAAAAAAAAAGACGTTCAGACTTGATGTGTACGATGAACAGTAGCTTTGTCCGATAGAGAAGGGAGCGTAGAAAGAAGAAAAAAAAACCAAATCACCTTTACACAGTCTCTTACGAAATCGTTGAATCGTTTCCCCGTGAGTTTGCTTTTTATTGTTTAATTAGACGTGTTACAGTATCGTTGTAAGAAGCAGAATTGCTTACATTTCGTAGTGTTTCATTAAACTTTTTCATCGTACCGAATTTTCTCTCGTGAAATATGTTTAACTTATCTCTGTTAATATTCTCTTACAGTTCTTAAGCGTTCTCTTAAGAGATCGTGCAAGATTGATGAAGCAATAATTACCACATACAGTTCCAACATCAAACTATCTTTTCTTTTTTTCTTCTTTTCCTTTTTTTTCACAATGATACATCTACATGATTCAATCTAACAGGACACGTTCGACTATGGGATATTTCATTGCAATTTGAATCGCTGAACTTTCAGATTTGTCCATAAATAGTAGGAAGCCGATGGTTCTAGGAGTCGTGACCAACTTGATGTACTCGCAATTTCTATCGAACGTAATTCCTTAAGCCTGAGGGGGACCATCACTTGAACTATTACGTGAACGATCGATGTAAATGCCTCTGGTTTTAGAAAAATCCACCGTCGAGCGCGTGTCGGCGCTCGAATCGAGAAAAGTACACCGCCAACACCGGTTGGATGGCGTTCGATAACTCGTTGGCTGCAAGTGACCTCTTGTAAAATTCCTCGACAGTCGTAATGTCGCCCTTTTTCTGTATGTATAGTTTTGAATTTCGGATCGGCTCGAACTCGTTCTGATTTTTCTCGATCCGCTACGAAACACGTTTCCTATTCCCCGCCCCTCTTGGCTAGCTTTTAATTACACGTCTCTGTCTTATGATCGATCGTCGTATGTACTTTGATACACGAATAACAAGGTTGATCTGCTTTCTCGTTGCATTTAACGTAATAACACCGAAATGGCGTAATTATCTATACGAAGATCGTTTGGTATATTCGTTTATTGTTTTTCTTTTTCCTTTTTCGAGAATATTTCATTGGAACATTGGAGGATATTTTCATGAAATTCTTGACAATCGAGGATTCGAAAGTACCTATTCTAGATTCCCGTTGTACGATTAGAAGTAACACTGGTTTCTTTCGGTGAACTTATCTTTATTGTGGAATTATATTTAATACTTAAGTGCACGGGTAATTAAAAAGACTGGAAAGTTGTTTTTTACAAGCTCGCTGAAGCATACTATGAGATACGAGACACACGGTTCTCGATCTTTAGTTCATTTTGGAAAAAGGAATATATTCTTCTCTCGAAAGAAAAAACAAGAAGCGAACATTTCTTGCGTTCTTACGTGCAAACGAAAACCGTGTTCCTTTTCGAAAGAACCATTTTTGCGTAACACAGAAAGAATTTCAATCGTAAATAACATCCACGAAAATTTCGTTATCAAACTTTGATCTGCATATTAATATCTCTGTGTAATTCACGATCTCACGAGTTGCACTTTCCCAAAAAAAACCAACTTGCTATCAAAGTGTTTTAAATCTTCATCTCTGAGTTGCATGATTTTACTCTCATTTGATAGCCCTTAATTTTTCTCTCTCTTTTTTTTAACAAACACCATAAATACTTCGTAGAATTTCGAACAGTGAAATTTCATACTGCTGCACGCGTTTCGAAAGTTCCTCGTCCAGCGGAACTCCGCGATGATCCGCGCGCATTCGCATCTTCGATTTCCTGAAACACACGGCAGGTTGAAAAAGTGTGCCACAACCCAGATCCGCGATTCTGCGACTGGTTTCACCGGAATTCGCGACGTATCCATCGTATTTCGAGTCTTTCGAACATCAGATCGAACGATCCGGATGCTGCAGACAGAGAAAGGATGAGTTTCCGGTTCGACCGGTTCCCCGTAAAGAGTGAAAATCTATCGATTGCGCGAACGAACTTATTTCGAACGTTCTAATTCCACAGCGAAATTTTCCAATCGTCTGTGAAAAAAAAAACCGTCGAAGGAAAGTCACTCTGTCGTCTCGTTGATTATCATTTTCGAATAATTTCAACATTTCGATCTAGACGATTTCACTTAGAAGGTAATTTATGCGGCGATAAACTTCAAAGGACGATCGATATTCAACGAGGTGTGAAACGTGCAAAAAATTTAAGACACTTTTCTTTTCAATTTTCTTTCCTCGCGATTTTTATTCTTACGATACAGTCTCGGGTTTCTACGATTATGTCAAGGTTTTTGCAATTGGTAATTGGTTTTCGTCGAGCCACGGTTCGTCGAGTAGTCTTCACGAAGACCTTCGTGTCTTCCTGTGCATTCTTCAATTTCTCCTAACGCAGCATCCTCTGTAACATAGTATCAATATTATAGTTTAATTTAAGTAATTTCAATTTTTCTATTCCGTGGTAAATTTGTTAAATGTAGCTCGAAGTTAACACATTATTTGTCGGCTGTGAATTAAGTAGATATATACTGCATTCTGGTTTTGAAATGAAATAGAAGCTTAACACGTTGTACGTTGGCCCCGCCATTATGGCGGGATTTTCAAGTTATCAGTTTTGACGAATGTTTGATTTTTAAAAAATAATTTGATATTTTTTTGAATAATAAATTTGTGACAATGTATAAAGTTTTATTATATTTTCTTTCGAGTCTCCATTTCCTATAAACAAGCAATTTTTTGATATTTAGTCAACGTACAATGTGTTAGGATATTTTTTCTTATAGATTGTTGAGAATTATTAACAACAGTATCCTAAAAGCTAAGACAACGAAATGGTTTTGTATTCACTTGTTAACAAAGTTTTCTACTACCATGTTTAACAAATTTAAGAGAAGAAGGACCAATTTATAGGCTGTCGATTAACGATATAAAGCCTATTAATCGGTTGCCGCTAAGTAACGTGTTAACAGAGTTAAAGTACGTTACGATTTTCAAAAGACCTGTTACCTACAATTTCACAGGTCAGGTGGTGGAATATTAATCAAAAGTAACGAGCATGTAAACGAAATTGGCACCGTGGCGTCCCTAGGAAGCGATTAAATACCGCGTTCGGTTTATTAATCGAAAGTGGCAGAAACGCAAATAGATGCAGCGGAATAATTGCGATAGAAAGCTGAGGGGGTAGTAGTAAAATACAGTCGCGTTGTTTGCTCGCTGATAATTGAGATAATATGAATTATTCATGAAAATCACCGCAATCGTTGCTTTAATTCGCGTTTCTACGCAATTCCAAGCGAATCGACGTCGCCCGAAAATTGACAGAAACCTGATTGCCGCTTGATCATTGATTCCATTTAAACGACACGATCGAGAGAGATTGATAATTAAAATGGAAATCAGTGGGAATTAGTATTCGGTGTATTTCGTAACTTAATGACACGCGCAGCTGAATTGCAAAAAATCGTTTAATGACTCCGAAACTTACACCGAAACGTGGCGTTTATTTTATCTTCGAGATATATCCTCAAGGTTTCAAGCAAAAGAAACAGA
This sequence comes from Anthophora plumipes, assembly GCA_951804975.1. Lineage (NCBI taxonomy): Eukaryota > Metazoa > Arthropoda > Insecta > Hymenoptera > Apidae > Anthophora > Anthophora plumipes. The sequence continues at coordinate 25,107,393 of OX638112.1, read as the reverse complement.
ATCTGACATTTTTAGGCTACACGGAGGATATCCCGTTGGTATTCGAATACTTAAGTAACGAGTCATGCTTCATAGCAGTTGATGCTATTAATCTTGCTTTCGAGGACTGTGAATGCAACAGCAGAGACGATCCTGCGTATGATCATTATTTGATCTTCTATTTGGCGTCGAGTACTCCTCGAGGAGGATGTTTTATCGTGTAATTACAAATCGTCAGTCCTCGATTAATCGTATTGTTCGATTGAACCTCGAAACGTTCATCCTTCTCGAGTTTGTTTGAACAATTATCTCTATCTTCGCGAGGACATTTTGCTTCTTTTGTTAATACCAGAAGTGGACTTAACACGAAAACTACCGACGATTAATGTATACCTGGTTCTACCAAACCAGTCAAAATGACTGGTTATTTATAAAATACGTTATGCAATGGAAATAACCTTTATTCATATTTTTTTAATGTTTACATTATATTATGCATATTCATAACTTTTAGAAGCACACTTTTTTTATACTCAACAGTGGTAAATTTATTATTAGCGAAGATTGTTCTTGCAAATGAAGATAGAAGCATTTTTGGATACATATTACACATTATGCAATGGAAAAAACCTTTATTCGTATTTTGTTAATTTTTACATAATATTATATATATTAATAACATTTAAAAGCACACTTTTTTCATATTTAACAATGGTAAATTTATTATTAGCGAAGATTATTCTTTGAAATAGAGGTAGAGGCATTATTGAATATAGATTTCTCGTAAATATATTTCTTGAATTTATCACAGGTATTATTGCTTATATTATTTTTGCAATGATCGATTTGACACCGTCTACGTTTATCTGAATTTTATGTCGTATTTGCCGATATTCTATCTAACGTTCATTTCTCTTATGATTTTCTAGCAAGTTCTTCAGCTACTTGAAGTAAATCTTGACACAAATTGAAATTTCAAATAACATTATGATTATCAGTTATAAACAAATTGGTACTTCAAAACACATCTTATTTAGGTATAGTATATGTATATGTAACTTTGAAAAGGGTGTGGGGAAGGGGAAGACAAATCGATAAATTTAATTCTTTGGATATTGCAATAAAAGTCACAAAAAAAAAAAATGGTGAAATGCAAAATTATAATTTTTAGTAAATTTTAAATGTTCATTTAAAACCAATCTTTTGACTGATTTGGTAGTTCTAGTGTTAATTCGATATTCCATGCGACATACGTTCAATTTGGTATTGTTAAGAAAAATATGCTTCTTCTACTTTTTTCTCTTCTTATTTCTCTTCTTTTTAATTCAATTGCTGCAATAAAATGTAACTCGGTACGTCCATTTCACGTAGAAATGCAAACAGGTTTCACGAGGAGCATAATTCATTTCCCGGTTCATAATTTCAGCCGAGCAAGTTAGCCCCGAAAATCGTAAACCGTGTCATTGTCTGCATGGTGACTGTTGTTTCTCTTCTGTTCCCCAAAAATCCACTAGACCCCATTCATGCAATTAGAAGAAAAAAAAAAAGAAACTGGCAATAATTCATGGGTTTAGTGACCCATCGGAGAAACTAGGCTTCTACCGGATCCATCGAAATTTATCGTTCGTTCCCGGATAGTTTACCATCGCGCTGTTTCCGGTTCGTTAAGCGTCGCGTCGTCGGGAAGAAAGCCGATTCATCGATGAGATTTCCACGAAGCTTCAAGCTTTCGAGAAGGATCGATCTTCTGCACAATGTCCTCATTCACGCTCGTAAATTCTCCCGGTTTTATTCGAAGTTGTTCAGACTAGGGCTCTTAAGATAATCCGAATATTTGATGTATTCGACTATTCGAATGCTTGAACACCAATGGAATTCGAATTTTAGCTTCGAATAGTCAAGTATCGTAAATATGGCATATCGTGTGAAATATTCGAATATTTGAAGAGTACGAATTATTCGAATTATCCGAGCAAGAAATTTGTATTCAAAATTATCTGGGTTGTTCGATTTATCCAAATAAGAAATCTATATTCGAAATAATACAAATTATTAGATTTATTTTAATCAAGAATTTGTATTCGAAACTATCCGAATTATTCGATTTATCCGAATAAGGAATTTGCACTCGAAATTATCTGAATAAAGAATTGATATTCAAAATTGTCATAATTATTGGATTTATTCTAAAAAAGAATTTGTATTTGAAATTATCGGAATTATTCGAATTATCCAAATGAAGAATTTGCATTCGAAATCATTCGAATAAAGAATTGGTATTCGAAATTGTCCAAATTATTGGATTTATTTAAAAAAAAAAAAAAAGAATTTGTATTCGAAATTATCTGAATAAAGAATTAATAATTGAAACTATTCGAACTATTCGAAAAGTTCTAACCCATCGTTCAGCTGTCATTTCCCTGCAAACTCGTTGCAAACAATTCTGAAAATTTAGTTGTTCAAAAAAAAGAAAAAAATGGCCGAGATAAATTTTGAACGTAACGTAAAACTTGATTCGTATGAATATTTATCGACAGTTGCGATCGTTCGACGATTCGATCATAGATTAAGTAACGAACATCGAGATACACGAGCTGCGACTTGATTATCTCTCTGTCGTATTAATATCTTAGTCTCGGATAAAACTACATGCAGGAAGTCACTTCGAAAAGTGTAATTTATTTCCTACAATGGCGGTGGAAAATTATTCGCGACAGGGAAGATTTTTGCTTTTGACGCAGTCGATTTCTATTAATGTTCCCCTCGTGAATGACACACCGCTGTGAACAACGATGGAGAAACGGCGTTTCGTGACTAAGCATCTAGCGTTGCTGACTCGCGATGTTCCTTGGAACCGTTCCACACCTGTCTCGTCCTAGATCTTTCGAACTTTTTTTTTCTTACTCCTTTTTCTTTTCACGCGAACCTTCCATTTTGTAATCGTCGTAACGAATTAAAGAAGAAACAGAAAAATTTGATACTTCGATCTCGTCGAAGATGCAACTTTCGAAAATTACCCAATTCAGCCAGAATCTTTCGAAAGTTGCGCGACACTAGCCGGACAGAGACACGAAATTATCGCTGTCACGGGAAATCAGCTATCCACTTTGTTGCACAATGAAATTATTAGCCTCGCGTAAAACTGATAGACTCGACGCTCGACAAAATGATCGCCGTTGCATCACGATATCCGTCGTCTCGATCGGTGGATTCTTGATCGCGAAGCTTCGATGAGAAAAAGTTTCCCTCTTCGTCCAATTGTTGATTTTACACGGCAATCACTGCGATGATCAGCCGAGTGAACAAATTGCCGACGATAAATCACCATTTTGAAATACCTCTGTAATCAATTTTTCTTATAATGAAGAAAAAGTAAAAAAATTCAATTTTTTTACAATTCGTGTTACTTTCATTCGAGTATTTTCTACCTGAAAAATTCCTCTTTTGTCGTGTCTTTTATGTGTTTCTCGATTTCGTAATAATTTGCCATCAGAAAGATCAACGATGACAACAAAGAGTGGCGCGCTCCTCATTTGCGTTGCTAATTGTCCCTATCGCGATAATCGCTCGGTGCTCGTGGCACACGAAAGTAAAAGCGTGGCGAGGTGCTTGAATCGTTGTGCAAGACGAATCGCGAAACGATGCAGGACCGCTTCGATCTTGTTTGGAAAAAATCCCGAGGAAAATTCGTTTATCCGGCGATTTTTACGTCCTTGCGGCGAACAATTTTCGCAACCGTGGTTGCCGATTCTGTAAAAACCGCGGCTAACAATTCCATGACGTTTCAGAAATGAATTGAAATGAAAATTAACTGGAAACAAGAAACAGAAACATAACTAACGAGTTGCTCGAAAAATACACGTAGCGAGGTTACTTCAATTTTTTAGTAGTGAGAAATCAACAAGCAAAAAGCTATTTTAATTAAAATTCGTAATCTCTTAATAAATATTATACATAAGTACATTTGAGAAATTTTTATTGTCAATTTAATTACTAAAAAAATCGTTAATTTTGAGATTTTTGCAAAATATCACTCTGACAGATAAATCATTTTTATCTGAAAGGGTGTCACGAAAATTAAAAATTAAAATTATACTAGTTCACCAAAGTTTGTAGTATAGCTTCCTATTTTCAAAAAAGGGTTTAAAACAGTCTTAATTTCGAATTGTGACATTGCTCTAGTTAAATAGTATAATTTCAACTCTTCCAGATAAAAGTAATTTACATTTAGATTGACTTTTTGTAAAAAAACAAGATTACATCGCTAATATTTTTGACTATTGACTATTAACCCCTTGCCATACCAATTTTTAGTTACTACGTATGTTAGTCTCGAGTGTTTACTGTTCTAATACAATTTTAAATACAGAAAATCGAAATATTATATTCAAAAATCCTCTATCTTAAATTCAAACTAAAGTTAGCTGAAAAATACAAATTTGATAGACCATAATCAACATCACGAGTGAGACTCGTTATTATACGACAAGAAGTTAATTAAATTATAAAACAATTTGCTCATTGTCAAACGGTCGAGCAGTTAATAACTTTCTACCGCAAAAAAACATTTCTAATCGATTTCCTGGAAAATGTACTTCTTAGTTGTGTCACTCTTCTAGCAAACCGGTGATATTCAGTGATTTACTCTCACCGTAAATCTAACAAATCATGGTCTACGTTACTAGAAGGTTAAAACACGGTTGTTCCGCTTGGAGATCCTGAACGTTCCCTTTGTCCTGTTTTCCGATCGTTAAATGTCTGAATCACGAGTACATAACGTCATTGTTCGATCGAAGGAAATCGATAATTACCCTCCTGATCGAGTCTTTCCTTTAAAAGCTAGATAGGAAAAATTGTTTCCCATATGATAATCTAAACCTGTTATTTAAAGAGATTAAAGTGTTCCGTCGTCGATGGTACAATAAAATCTCAATTGCTAACGAGAAACGAGCACGTTCGCGATGCGAACGGACCTTCAAACGATAAAACGCCCGGAGCAGGAAACTTCTGCTAGATTAGCATACAAGTAAATACACGGTGATTGTGTATAGAAAAGAGAGGCGTTAGAAATCCTTTCAAGGTCTGACTTTCTAATTCCTCGGAAATTTTCGTCGTCGCGTTGCGTTCGCCGCACCGTTCAAACGAACTGGTTCGCCTGGAAAAATTGCCCTCGAACGATGATGACTTTGATTGCGTAAAACGTACTGGTAGAGATCGAAGTCGACTCGTTTGATGAATTAACACGTCACGAGCTGGTTTTTCAGGTAGAAATGTTGAGGGATAATATACAGTGTATAGCGATCGTGTACACCTTGTACGATTAAATTTCTTATTTCTCTTATTTCTTTTTTTTTTTTGTCCTTTTTTCTTAGACGCCACGCGTGTATTTATAATGTGCACCCTTTCCTTTTTTTTTTCTCTCTCTTTTTCTCCACGAAATTAAAACTCGAAACTTGCACCGATTTCACGTGTCAAGCGGACAGTGTTACGAGTGAAATAGTACGTCGTTTGGATACGTTAAATTCGACCAGTTACCATTTTACTTAATGGCAGCGTACGTCAACGGCGGCCATTCGTGTGTCGAGTAGCTTGTTACAGATGGAAACGTTATTGAAACGTGTAATTAGCAACAGGACGGTAGCTCTAACTGTAATTGCTGTATCGGTGCAATTTTGATGTTATAAAATTACTGATTGAAATTTCAATTTCATTTATGTAATAATAAAATGTAATAAAACACTATTTAATAGAAAAAACTACTGCCATGTACTGAAATATTGAATAGAAACACAGGAACGATCAATGGAAACGAAGTTACAGTAAATATTTCTCGGCTAATGTAGGCAAAATATCGATAGCTACTTCCTTCTGCTATTAGTCAGCGTTATCGATGAAGAAACTCTTTCACGGTACTCGAGCGATATACTTCAATCGACAATTACAGCGTGCAAAGTGATTAAAAGTGCTCCACTTCGGCACACACACATTCTCCTTCGTCAACATTTATGACGGATTCGTGTCTATCGATCTTATCGGATATTCTTTTTTTTTTTTTTTATTTTTATCGCACCGTCAAGTGTCTCATTAATCGCTGACAAACGTCGAAGCGCGAGAATCGAGGGTAATTCACAGAGGATTAATTACTTGATGTCGTTTTCAGCAAGAACCGAGGCCGGAACTCGAGGCTAGTAACGGAAGCAGCAATGGCGGCAGACCAAGATTCGTTCCTGTGACGGCACTCGAAGACGTACAGGCTGTACGATGCGCGGAATTCCACCCCCATGGGAAACTGTACGCCGTAGGATCGAACTCGAAGACGCTGAGAATATGCTCTTATCCAAAGCTTCACGATGTCAGGTTAGATTACATTTTCTTTCTAATTGACTATCGTTTACCATTTATTTTTCTGAGATAAAGTAGTATTGCTGAGTAAATAGTTGCTTTACACTGTAGATTCTTAAATAGATATTCTTTCACCTTTTCTTACATTTATTTTATGTTACTGTTTGTTTAAAAAAATTAGTAGGTTGAATAAATAAAAAGTTAAACATATGGGATAACGTGTTTTAAATCTTTCTTTTGTCTAATTTTTTCATCTAAAGTGAAAGAGTGTCGTAGAATTAAACAGATGCAGTATAACATAGATTTTTTAATGGATATTCTTCTACCATCTTTTATATTTATTTTACATTACTTTTTATTTTTTTAAATTAATAGGTTGAATAAATAGAAAAACATGTAGGTTAATGGATCTTAAATCTTTTCTGTGTTTGACTTTTCTATCTGAATGAAATTATTACAGTATAATATAGATTTTTTAATGGATATTCTTGTACCATCTCTTATATTTATTTTACATTACTTTTTGTTTAAAAAAATTAGTAGGTGAAATAAATAAAAAATTAAACATGTGCGGTAACACGTCTTAAATTTTATTTTTATCTAACTTTTTCATTTTAATCAAGTAGTTACAGTGCAATGTAGATTTTTAAATGGATATTCTTTTACTTTCTTGCACACTTATTTTATATTACTTTTTATTCTAAAAAAAAAATTAATATGTTGAATAAATAAAAAATTAAACATGGGATAACGTGCCTTAACTATTTTTTGGGTCTAACTTTTTTATCTGAAACAAAAGAATGTTGTAAAATCAAATAATCGTAGTATATTGTGTTTTATAATGGTAGTTTTATTTAAAATTTGTTAAAGCGTCACATTCTTTTTCTTTTTTATCTAAAATAAAGAAATGTTGTGGAGCAATAGTTGCAGTACAACACAGCGTTTTAAATAATAGTTTTATTTACCTTCTCTTACCTTCATCTTATGTTACAATTTATGTAAAAAAAATATTTCTTTGTTCAATTCAATTGAAAATAATGTTTAAATATATCATAAGATTTTTAATGTTTTTGAAGTAAAAAAAATAAATAAATAAATATCGTGAAATCAGATAGTTGCAGTGTATCATGTTTTCCGATAATAGAATTACTTCAAGTTCCCTAAAGCATCTCTTACAACACTTATTTACGTAATATCGAGATGTTCTCGTTTTATTCTTATGCATCGATTATTTCTACCACACTATCGAACGCAAAACAAAATCACCGACAGCTCGAGTGATCGATTCAACTCTTTCTCCTGCACAATCTTCGATCTACAATGTTAAACTCCGGATGATCTTCCTAAATTGTATTCTTCATTAAAAACGACAGCTTTCCCTGTCATCCTTCATTTACAATTTCGTCTCTTCACGGTCTAAATTACATTGGACGTCGATCTTGTTTGCATTAGCCAGCCTCGTATTTTATAACATATTATCTCTAATGAACACGTAACATAAAATTGAGAAATCAGCTACATAAAAATCCTGTACATATATACAGGGTGTTCTAGACCAATCATCCACCCCTATTAAAATGGTGGAAAATGATTTTTATTAAAAACTAGACAAATTTTAAAAACTGATTCAAGTATGCTCTATCGAATAATGGTAACTACAATTTCCGGTACTAACCGAAAATAGGATTTTCAGACCGGAAGTTGTCTTTTTTAATAAGATCTAGTATTTTTTATCGTACATTTCTGCGACGAAACTTTGGAAAACGGAAAAGTGTCACTTTGGGAAAGAAAATTGTACACCTTCGTGAATTTATTTATTTTTATCTATTTGTTCAATTTGCTTTGTTTAAATATAAATCAACTTTGAACGGATTTATGGTGTATGTTATGAATGTCTCCGTAGAGGCGCCATAGAAGCGCAAAGGGTTAATAAAAGTGGACGTGTGGTTTAGGACACCCTGTATATACAACGTCGCGATTCGAAACTTGTACTCTTTCGTGTTTTTGCTGTGGACGATGATGAACGACATCCTGTATAAACGATTCCGATCATTCTAAAAGCTGCACAATTAACCTGGGCGTGTTGTCTTACATTTTGTATCGACGAGTTGTTGCTCGAGGTGAAATCTCCACTTCGCGAAATTTACTCTGTGTAAAAGAATGATGGTAATAAGCTCGATCGTTTTACTAGAAAATTCTGAAATAATCGTAAATTACAGATTGTTGATAAATCTGTCGTTGTTAACGAGCAACGACATCCGTAATTAAACGAGACGCGTCTCGATACGTAGCTGAGATCGATCCATGTTCACGGAAATTTATGCTAGACAGCTATGAATTTCAACGGAAGGGCAATTAGTCGTTTCTCGACGTTGATCCATTTCATGGTCCATTTGTCCCTTGGCGAATAACCAAAAAAAAAAGAAGGAAGAAATATTGAGAAAATAATTAACGTTTGACCCACTATTCCCCATTTTTTGTTTAACACTCTCCATTATACTTTATGAAAGTTGGCGTACAAAGTAGATTTAGGTAAACAGTTGCTCCAAATATGACGGAATTATTTTGTATGTAAGACTAAATCTTTTCTTTTTTTTTTTTTTTAAATTAAGAAAAATTTTATTGTTCGCAAATTCAGTCCATTGAGAAGCACAATTGACAAAGCGATGCGATTTGTGTTATTTGAGAAGAATTCACTAGCTATTCAGGAGACAGCTAGCTTCAACTCATCGTTGGTCGAGGCGAGTTTAAATTTACGTCGAGTGGACTAATTTTACGCAAGCGTGCTGACTTAACGAACGACGGAGGCCTTCATACCAAACGGAGCATTCCTCGATTCTTTTATTGCCGACCATCGTGATGATAATCTCTCTGTCTCTCTCTCTCTGAACATCTTCGCCCTCTTCGTTACCTCTGAACGAATTTCAATCGAGATAACGAAGACGTTCACCTCGCTGATACGCTATTAAATTCGAATTCTGGAAAAAAAAGATTCTTTTAAATAATTCGTGTCATCCATGCTAATGGAACTCGTTAAAAAACAAGCAGCGTTTCTAGGTAATTTAACGATGAACTTTTTTTGAGAACTGTGTGTATGTGTAGAGTTAGAAAGTACGTTTTTGATAAGATTGCAAGGTCCGATGGACGTAATAATGATGTGTTAATGGTAGTGGCGAAAAAAAGAGTTCCTTTCTTCTTTTTCCGAGATAAATCGATGATTGATTTTCTCATCTCCTCGTTGGAAAAAGTGGTTCTATTTAGTTTGTTGATTTTAATGGAAGTATAATGATGCCTGATCGATCTGATAAGAGTAATCATTTTCGAGAGAGTCACGAAATAAAAAATGTGTATTACGAATTATTTTACCAAATTTTCTATTTTATATCCAAGTGAAAGTCTCGATATTTTTCGAATTGATAATTCCGCTTATTTAAATGTTCTGTTAATTACAAAACAAATAGAAAATTTTCCGCGAATTTTATCAAGATTCGATAACGTTTTAATTGAATGCTCGCCGTTGAACGTACAATGTTATCTCCGTTCAACGGTACTTTGCAATCATTTCTAAACGTTCCCACATAAATAACCTCGCGAGTTAGTCTAACGATGTTCAAACAGCTAAGCGATAAAACACACAGGATCGTAAAGGATCGAGAGTGTTTTAGATCCCATCTGTTAATGTAATTCACGTTCGCGCCTGTTAAAAACGAAACGACGCGCTTTCGAGGGTGTTACGTTGCGCGTAAAATTAATATGTGTTTACAACGAGGTGAAAGTATTACAGAGCAAGTCAGATTAACGAGGAAAGATTACGAAAATATTCGTCTTTCGAATGTTTCTCTCGGTTACATTACAGCTGACCACGAAAATTAATCGAAAGTAAAAAAGAAAAGAAAAGAAAAAGACAAATCTTGTAAACTCGTGATTTGCATGTCGGTTACTTTTGCTAAAAATTCTCTGAAGTATAATTCTACGTTTCAATTGTAACAGAGAGCGATAGTCGTGCACGAGAGTCGAATTTCAATTCGTAGAATTGCAGGGAATTATTTTTGCAACGTAACGGCCGAGTTACGATCACGTGAATGGTAAGGTTTGTGCAAACTCGAACTGTTAGAATGCCGATTGATCGCTCAATTATTATCTATCGTGGACCGTTTGACTTGTCAGGTAGCTAAGATCGACTTGAAACTCGCTCTCCGTGGCAATCTTCGAGTAATCGACCGGCGTGACGATCATTTTTCTTCCTTCCACGCGATAGAAAAGCTAATCCGCGTGCGGTTTTTACTTCGTCGCAGTACATAAACTAGTTTGATATTCATAGAACAACGTTATCTCGAAAGATATATCGCATCCGTGAGCAATTGTTCTATAATGCTCGAGTATTTCATTAACTTGTACCTTACTTCGAAGTACCTTTCAACAAATTCTCTTCCTTGAAACTTCAAGCGTTTCGATCTTTCCCCCGGAAATTTCTTCGTAACGTTAATTCCACGATTACTCGGCTACTTTCTTCTTTCACCTATTAAATTCACGGTGAATTTTACAGGAACACTTTTCGTTGCAAAATAAGGAGGGGAAAAAAAATGAAAGAGGAAGAAGAGAAAGAAAAAGTGTGTTTGTTCGAATTTTCTATAGTGGAAGTGCTCAAGAGAGAAGACAGTTCGTGACAGATCTATCATTTCAGATTCATCCGTCAAGAAATCCGTGTTTTCCTGTCGCCCACTCGGCCAATTCGCAACGACAAGCGTTTCACTCTGTCCACGTGTAAATTGGCCATGTGGAACGTGATAAACGCGCAGCCAACCATGACAGCAGTTGATTGATAAGCGAGAGCGCGCCTCTTCATTTGTCGTAAACCGTCTCATGTGTGAAACAGTATCAAACGCCAAGTCTCTCTGTGCTTCTTGTTTCAACAAACAAATTTGTCTACCTTCGTATAAACGATCAATAAAAACTGTCGCGCGAAAGAAATGTTTTTTACGGAATTTCGTAATTTGTCGCGAATTGTTTCAACGTGAAATAGTATCAAATAGTATCAAATAGTATCAAAATTAATTTTTACCTTTTGTTTTTACAAAGTTTGTCTACTTTCGTAAAAGCAATCAATAAAAATTGTTTCACGAAGGAAATATGTTTTTTTGGATCTTCGTAAATCGATCGAATTCGTGATTAATTTATTCCTTCTGATTGTTCTGGATTCTCAGTTTGTTTTTTGGGTTTCAGTCATCAGTAGACTGCGGATTTTTGCGAGTTTGTAGGAAATTTAAAGATGCAAAATTGCACGGAATGTGTATAATATATAAAAATGTACAAATTATATATCACAATACTTGCTACATAAAATAATTTTCTATCGAAATTCTACATTTTTTTACCGTATTCTGAAAAATATGAATTTGCATAAAAATTCGCGATCTATTTATTAGGGAAGGTGAAATTGATTAAATGTTAGCATTACCTGTTTCTTTCATTTCAAGAAACATTTCTTGCTGTTCGATTTTGTGAGAAGGCAATTATCGATTGAGCTCTTAATTAGTTTTTTTTCTTTTTTTAAGAGAAAATTGATCGTTTAATTTTTGTATGAATAATTGAAATAGAAGTATCAACGGAAATAGGAGTAAATAATACATTTTCAAGTGGAAGACTGAAAGTATTAATTTCCTGCTAACAAGGTTTCATAACACAGTGATGTAAGGAAACACTTTTCCTGCTTTCGTTCTTTTCAGAAGTTTCTTTTATTCTACACAAATTCACATACATTTTCTTTTCAATCATACACGTCTCAGAAGCTTGGAATCTTTCCCATTGTGTTCACCGTGAAACGGACGCACAAAAGATTCTCAACTATCCAACAAATTCCACAATTCATCATCCAGTTTCACTAAAAAGAAGAAATAACAATTTTCGTAATTGTACATATTTCTTTCCTCAAATTCCATCTGAACCTGTTGATCGAGTTTGCGTTTCGTCTTCTCTCCCTTCGAGATCGTCGAAAAGAGAAAGTACCACCAGTTCTAATGGAGCAATCGAAAATTCCCCAGCTCGAGAATTACCCGACTGTCGACAATTTCGAGCACGCGAGACTCGCGTTTCCACGGAGGAAAGTGAAGGAAAACACGAAGGAACGAGTATAGAAACAAACACGTTTAAGATCGAGGCGAGGCTTGATCGACGTACATGCTCGGCTGGGAAAACTCGAGGCTAATTAGAGAGACGTGGTAAAAAAAAAAAAAAAAAAAAGTAGGAGGGAAGATAGCGTGAAAGCGGCGTTTCTGTTTTAAAATCGTATCGACGATCCTCTCCCTCGTTTCCACGACCGAAACACGGTGCCCTCGCTGGAGCAATTGCTTGGTTTAATTAGGGTCGACGCGCAATCGCGACGGCTGGGAACGAGGAAGAAAACAAGGCACGAAAGAAAGTGACGGGGACGAGAGAACTCTTCTCAGTTCAATTCTAAAAGCGAACATTTTCGAAACGTTCGATGTTCCTCTTTTTCTTTTTTTGTTCGTTCCAACAGGTAGATGGTATTGAAAATGATGAATGAATTCACCAGTGTCAAGATCGCACTCGGTTCTTCGCGGAGAAAGTGAAATATTACATCTGAAGTAATGGGAAAAAAAGAGCGAAAGAGAAAAAGAAAGGATAGGAACATTAAGAGTAGGATGATAAATAATTGAACATTTGACTCGTGACGTCTTTGTTTCGCGATAAGATTTACGACATCGAAATGGAAAGCTGTAGACGAAGAAGAGTGAAACGATCCTCGAGTTGCGTGATTTTGTTTCCAACTTCTCTTAGCGATAGTGAACGCGGTGAAATGGAACAAATGTATCGTTTTCCATGAGAAAAACAGATAACCGAGACTGTTTAAACAGCTGCTAAACGATGATCTCGATCTTTTTCCTTTACTTCAGAGAGGATCACCAGACGTATCAACCCACGGTTCTCTTCAAGAGAACGAAGCATCACAAGGGTTCGATATATTGCCTCGCGTGGACACCGGATGGACAGTTGATGGCCACCGGAAGTAACGACAAGACTGTCAAATTGATGCGTTTCAACGCTGACACGTCGAATCTCGAAGGTAATATTTCATCCGTGAAATTTTCCATCCTTTCAATTCTTACAAATTCTTGCTTCGAACTTTCACGTAAATCTGTATATCGCATTAACACCAATCACGACCATTTTTGTTTTTCTTTCATCTACCACTCTCTAAGTAGCTAACGTCGTTCACTTACGACTGGCTCGACATCTCGCTCGCCTAACTCTTGCGTAACTATCAACATCTCCCTTGACAAGGAGAAAAAAAAAAGAAGGAAAAGAAAACTTTCTCCCTCTTTTAAAAGCCCTCTTTTTCTTCGCGCCTTTTTCAGGTCAAGAAGTCGAGCTGACGATGCACGATGGCACGGTACGCGACCTGTGCTTCCTCGAGGACACCTCGAACAAATCGAGCCTGTTGATCAGTGGTGGCGCCGGCGACTGCAAGATTTACGTCACCGATTGCGCAACAGGCACACCTTTCCAAGCTCTGAGTGGTCACAGCGGCCACGTGCTCACCCTTTACAACTGGGGAGGGGCGATGTTCGTCAGCGGATCACAGGACAAAACCGTCAGATTCTGGGATCTTAGAACGAGAGGGTGCGTGAACATGGTCACACCAGCAACAGTACCTGGCAGCAGGGTTAGTTCAGCTCCTGTTTAAAGGAAATCACGTTTTCTAGAATGTAGAATGAGGAATCTGGTTGTCGAGTGGTATCGATTTATCTTAAGAAAGATTTTCTGTAAGCTATAGTCTGTACGAAATCAATTTACTCAAGGTTATTTTCCCCTCCAATTATAGCTTTTGCTTATAGTAGGAGATATGTTGGAAGTAAACTATGTATTTTTATTTTTATAATTGAACAGTACGACAGAGTACGCTGTTCGTTTAGTTTTTTGACAAGCTATAGCTTTGTTGATAGTGTTATTTATATTTTCTAATGGAAAAAAGATCGAAGATTGTTTATTTCTTTATGTACAATTTAGTAGAAATATTTCTACCACTTGACCTATCAGATTTGTCAAAATTCACATCTCAATTAGCGCTCTCTTCCTGTCATCGGCCCTAATTTGGGGGAATTCTTTCCAACCCAAATGCACATATATCACTGATTCTGCTTATTAGAAAAAGAAGAACGATCTCTCCCATAGATCAACGTGGAAAGGATTTCTGTAAGTTACAACGTTAATCCAGCATGCACCGACGACATCGACTTTTCTTTCTTTGAGTTCCTTTTTTTCAGTTCGACGTCCGATAAAATTTCGACCCACGTTTTTTCAATTGCACCGATCATACATCTCCCCCATCACGAGTCGCATTTCTTCCACTTCTATCTCTATATAGTGTTTTCTCTATCAGGATCGAATTTTTATCGGACGTACTTTCGACACATACTGGAACGGAATCAGTATCTCGTCTCTGATCAGCATTTGATCCCGTTACAGGTTGGCAGCCCGGTGGCGGCGCTTTGCGTCGATCCATCCGGACGTCTTCTGGTATCCGGCCACGAGGACAGCAGCTGCGTCCTCTTCGACATCCGGGGCGGTAGAACCGTCCAATGTTTCAAACCACACGCTGCTGATATCAGAAGCATACGATTCTCACCTTCCGCGTATTACCTGCTCACCGGTGGTTATGACAACAAACTCGTTCTAACTGACCTGCAAGGTAAATAAATTTTTTTTTTTTTTTAATTATGATTTTGAAAGTTACTG
The DNA here is from genome assembly GCA_951804975.1 of Anthophora plumipes. NCBI lineage: Eukaryota > Metazoa > Arthropoda > Insecta > Hymenoptera > Apidae > Anthophora > Anthophora plumipes. The sequence continues at coordinate 25,092,315 of OX638112.1, read as the reverse complement.
CTTCGTTGTACATAGTTATGCTGAAGAAGATGGTTTAAATATAGGCTAGCACTTTTATTTCAGGATTTATTATCAAATCTATTGACGATTTTTAAGATATAACACTTGAGTGTATATATGAATAGTGTATTTACTATATGATATGAAATTAAAATAAAGGAATAAATTTTCATTTGTAGAAGTGTTTTAAATATTGGCACACTCGTAAAATAATAGAAATGAGTAGTGAAAATTGCATATTTTCAGCTTAAAATATTTAAAAACGCGTTTAAAATGTAGATAAATTTAAACTTTAATGCTATTTACAATATAAAAGAAGAAAATTACTAAAACATTTTGACGCTTTCAAAGTACTCATATTTATTCCAACACTTTCTTTTATTCTGTTAGAAAAAATGGTCAGGAAAGCTTAGAGTGACGATATTCATCATAAAACTTCTACTAAAAATTAGCTTACAATATCCACAATATAATACTCTTAGTCAATTAGCTCTTAGTTCACTGAATTTTTACTGCATAAATGAAACAAACTTACCTGAAAAATGTTTTATAATGTTGAAATAAGAGAAATGATTACATTTTGCAACGCAACACTTAAACAAAATAAATACAGATACTTTTGTACATAAATCGTAGTTTCATCTTATTTTCATCAATAGGATGAATCACCTAACATGATTGAATACTTCAATTATCCCATATTCAGATCCTAGCATATATTTTGACCATCTTCTTTACTATGTAAAAATTTGGGACCATTTCCAATTGATTAAATAATTGGCAGAATTCTTATAGTTTTATTTTTTTTTATTTTTAGGTGATCTAACGATGCCTCTGCCGAGCGTAGTCGTCGCACAACACCAGGACAAAGTGATATCCGGTCGATGGCATCCGACGGAATTCTCGTTCCTCAGTACCTCCGCTGACAAAACAGCAACTCTGTGGGCTCTGCCACCTGTCTAGAAAGGCAAACGTTAAAACACCACGCGTCTAACACTTTACACATTACACACTTTTTCAGGAATAACTGCGCCTACACCCGATCATGATCGTTCGTTCTTTTCTTCTTCTTCATCTTATTCTTCCTCTTTAACAAACGAGAACGGTCGATGTATCGTTTTATACAAAGAAGCGCAACAACGCGAGACTAAATTTCGTTTTGCAATCGTTCTGACGTGTTTTCTTTATTTTTCTTTTTTCAAATCCAAACGAGAAAGTGTCTGTATGCGTGTGAGAGAGAAAAATGAAAAAAAAAAAGATCGTTGCCGGAAACGACGAGAGAACGAGCGATCGCGAACGATATCGTGGCGTATTAGAACAGGAAGAAAAGTTTCGTGTATTCGCGCGCGCGCTTAATTCAACCATGACCAATTAAAGCTTCCTTGAAGCACGTTTACGGCTATGGTCGTGTGTGTTAGTCGAGCGCGAGAACAATTACAGCCATGTTGGAGCAACGTAAATGTTAAAACGTGTGTTGCTCGGTGAGTAAACGTTACGCGCTTCGAGAGAGCCACAGAGATGGAGAGATGAGAGAGAAGAAGAGTGAAAGTGTATTTTGTTCGCGTATAGAGACGATGTATCCGAGCGTTCTTAGGCGTTAATCACTCTTAAACGACGACCAGTCGTCTAAGTAGGAATCATAAGACTGCGGAAGAACCGACAAGAGAAGAATCTCGATAAACGGAGATGATACTTAATACGACGACGAAGTTACAAAAGATTGACGAGCACGGCGTATCGATAGTTTTTCTGTTTTTCTTCTTTCTCTTGAAAACGATATTTTTCCGGACACGCCGTTGCAAATGATCGTGAGTCGAGCGTAATTTCTTTGTAGAAATTTATGGGTGTAATCGTTTGTCTCCTAAAATCCCTTTTGTCTTTACTTTTTTTTTTTTTTTATAGAGTTTTTTCGCGGTCGTGTGTTTGCCCCCAACCCCCGATGTACATACATAAATACGTTTAGCGTAGCGTTTAAAAGAGCGATCAGATCACGGGAGACGAAAATCCTCCTCCCTGATTACACGTAATCGCCTTCGTAATTTTTAGGTTCTGAAAATGCTCTCTCTTATCCTTTACCCGATTATCCCATTGTTTTTTTGTTTTTATTTTATTTTATTTTATTTTATTTTATTTTTTTCGTTGCGTATAGATTCTAGATACTACGTACGAATAACATTTTATTAAATTTCGATCAGCGACTTTTTCCATCGGTTATCCTAATCGCTTTGTGTCCCTTTTTTTTTGTTTCCACACTTCCCGATTACTCTGTGTTGAATCGTACATATTTATATATTCTTTTGTTTGTTTATTTAAATCTCATCGAACGACACGTTTCTTCCCACCAAAAAAAAAAAAAAAAAAAGGTGAAGAAGAAAGAAAAAAATCGTCGTCCCCTTGTCTTATCGATTACCCGAAGTCACGCCAAATATTCGCATGTTACGCATATTAATTAATATATAGACTACGTATTTCATATTAAGAGAATCAACATATACGTACGCTCATTATTAATCGCTATTTTTTACCAAGATAATAAGGAAAATAAGAATTCTCTTTGAGCGTCGGAAGGACTCGAAAGAATACTCAAACGTCGCGATAACGTACCACGATGAAGCGTTCACGATGGGAAGAAGCTTTCAGGGTTCACGTTGTCGCTTGTCGCAATCGCCAAAGCTGTCGGAGTAGCCTCTCGAAAGGAAGAAAGAAAGAAAAACGGGGAAAGAGGGAGAACAAGTCTCGATGCTATTCGAGATTTGAATACAGGTCGCATTTTTTCTTGTACATACGCACGTTTCTTCGAGCTACTCGGTCTGATCAGGCCAAAGTATCATTCTTTTGTTACCATTTGACTGAAAAGAAAAAAAGAAAGTAACGAAACTGAACTAGATGACAAGCATCGTTTGCCTTTCTACGCTCATTCTTCGCGCATCTAGCAAATCGTATTGCACCAGAAAAACACCTCGTATGCACACGTCTAATACGAAGAGAGAAGAAGAGGGAAACGTAAGAGGAATCTCGTATGACTTTATGGCGAAAAAGAAAGAAAAAATAAAAATACACACAGATAGCGGCGACGTTCGAACTGTTTGCAAACGCGAGAAATCGAAATGATCGTACGAAGATAGAAGATGGAACAAAATTATCGCGGCGAGTAATGATTTTTCTGCTCCTGTGCACGATGCTGCCTTAAAGTCGATCGTTACGTTTCGTCTGACATACAGAAAAATTGATGGATAAAAGAGAAACAAAAAGAAAAATCGTAAGATAGTGAGAAACGAAGCGTCCGCAAGAACGCATGCGAGCATCTGCTTCCGTGTAGCAATTTGTCGTGCCTTCTGTCGTGGCTGCTTTCGGCGATTCACAATTATTTTTATATTTTCGTCGTGTCCTCCTTCCCTTGATTCCCGTTTCCGCCACCTTTACTATCCTCATTCTCCAGTTTCGAACGATAAAACGGAAAACAAAAAGAGAACCACTCGAATATCTCATCATCCATCCCATCGAACTTTCGTAAAACGCTGAAGTGAAAATGAAATAAAGAAAGAAACCTCTTCGCTATCTCATACGATAATTACCGTATTATAATATAAATATATAAATATATATATATATATATACATATGATATACATATAGCATAACTTATAACTTTGTACTTTTCCTGTAGATACGACATAATACTGTCACGTCTAATTTAAACAATAAAATTTACGTTATTAAACGATGTGGTTTTTCCTCGGGAAAGCTGTTTTCCAAGTTATCATTACCAATTTTCTAAATAATTCTGTTGCTCGATATTTAGTGAACACAATTTTCTAACTAAATACTGAGCGGAAGTATTCCAAAATATACAGTGTGACAAAAATGACTGTGTGGTAGAAAAGTGAAGAAATGAAAATTAATTTATGCATTTTTTTAGCATTACCGGAGGCAGAAAAATATTCGAAAGACAATAAAATTCAAATTAATCGAAACATTGATTTAACCATTTTTTATCCTCTAAATGACTGTGCAGTGGAAAAATGGAAAAAAGAAAATTGAAATTAGCAATGAAAAAAATCCTAAAATCACTAATATTCAGATTAATCGAAACACTAATCTAATCACTTTTGATCCTCTAAATGACTGTGCTGTGGAAAATTGGAAAAAAGGAAATTGAAATTAGCAATGAAAAAAATCCTAAAATCACTAACATTCAGATTAATTGAGAAAGGGGTTGAATCAAGCACCGTTTAAACACCATTTTCGATCTTTTAAAAGTAACAAGGAGACTGAATAAATTCTTCGACCGGTGCGATCAAAAAAGCATCAAAAGGGAAGCTAATCGACCGGCAGCTTTCCAGAATTTCCAGTAATAGACGCAATTAACCTGGTAAAAACGATTACCCCCTCGAGTGTCGAGAGAATATCAGATACCTGGACCGTCGACTTTTCGAAAATTTCCCATAATCGTCGGGCAATCATGTAATCTTCCACCCGCGCGTTTTACGCGATCCCGAATTCCCCGTTGCTCTCCATCGACCGATTCCATGAATCCGACGCTCTAGTTTACGAAACTTCGATTTACCCTCATTACATACCTGAAGTGAGGAAGGAACCGGCAATTTTGTAAGAATGAAATTTATGTAGAGGCGAAAAATTCAAACGGACCACTTAGGTTAGACTTTAAAAAGCAAATCGCGATATTGAAAGAAGAAAAAAAAAAGTGTTGAATAAGTAAAAAATTGGTGAACACTAATACTTTTAGTGCTATGAAAAGTACACATGGTGTTGCATTCTGATCTATCAACAAAATTAAGTCGCTCGAAAAAAAAAATATGTCAAATGAGAGTTAATATATTTCGGAAAAGACACTTTAGGAGATAGAAGCGTTTTCGATATTTCTAATACACACTGTATTTTTTAAATAAAGCTTTCTCTATGTTGTAACCTAGGTTTTTACGCAGTGAATGTATTAATTAATTCCTTGCCTTGCGATTAAATCTCGAAGAATCTTACGCGTGCAGACAATTAAATTTAGCGCAATTCTATTCCTGGAATTATCATAAAATAAAACTGAAATATTTTAGTTTTTATTTAAAACCGTCATCTACAATAAAGTCATTTTATCTAAAAAATAAGAAAAAGATCATGTGCAACAATCATAATAATTTTATTTTTACAAGTTAAAAGAAATTTATATGATTTTTAAACGTTAAAATATACAACGTCGAATTCGAATTTGATAGAGAAAATCTTGACGTGCGAGGTTCGTCATTTCCACTCAAGGGGTTAATATCCTAATAATTCACAAACTTCCAATAATAACAACATTCTCTCAAATGCCCCAAATAGAACCCTAAAAAAATTGGTAATATCAAAAAAACAGAGATATTCGAAGAAGTGCGGTAAGATTTGTGTCCTCAGGGTGCAGACCCACCCACGAAATTCCTAGGCGGCCGACATCCGTCGATTCGACGAACTCGCCTCTCTGTCGGTCCGCGGTTCGCAAATATTCTCGAAATCCTCACCGCGGGCCAGGCTCCCTAATTGCTGGGGCGCCAATGGATACGCAAGTTCCATTGGTCCCCGAGGACAAAGGCCGTTTTCTCTCTGCTGCACCACCTACGATCGGAATTCCATCCCCTGGCAGGCTCACGACGTTGCGCAGACTTGAAGAATGCCCCCCAAGCTGCGACGGTTCCGTAATGTTACATTTTAGACGCACGAGAGGGACATTGATCTCCTCAGGCTGGGCGATTCGAGAGTCGACCGCTAAAAATGGTTTTTCTATATGGATTTTTATGTATTTCGTACATATACCTTGGTTGAATTTCTTGTATAATATTAAATCATACTTCTATTAACCTTTCGCGCTCCGAGTAAATTTATTCATATGATCGATTTATCAACTTTGACACATTTGTGCGACGAAACTTTGGAAAACGCAAAAATTTCACTTTGAAAAAAAGATTATACACTTTCGTAAATTTATTTACTTTTATCTATTTGATCAATTTGCTTCGTTTAAATATAAATGAAATTTGAATGGATTTGTAGTGTATGTTATGAATGTGTCTGTAGAGGCGCCATTGGATTGCAAAGAATTAAATTTGGAAATTATTTGAAACAGAATAACTTTTTTATAATTGAACCACAAACGACGTGAAATTCTTTTTTTGAAGAGTTAGGATTAGTTTATTCGATAACGTGTAACAAAGTTTTTGAAGAAATTGTAATTGAACGGAATTGCGAAGAAAATAATAAAGATCGTGTTTTATAATTTTCTTTATTTGTAATGAAAATTTAAAAACTACTTTTTGTAGATTTATGTTAGTTATATGCACGCTGAGAATTTTTTCAAAATCGATTAATGCAGAAATAAGAGACAGACACTGAAGGATGTAAGAAATTTTCGATTTGTTGCACTATTAGACCGAAAATTATAGAAAACTTTGATTTATACCATCTTTAATCGTTTGCAACTCATAGTAACATGAATCAATTTCGATGAAATTTTCTGCAAATATATAATTGACATAGATTTACAAAATGAATTTTTAAAATTTTTACTACAGACTCAGAAAAAAATTATAATTGCAATTTTTTCAAAATTTTTTGTACACATGTAGTAAACTAATCCTAACTTCTCAAAAAGACTCATACTATTTGGTCCAATTTTAAAAAAGTTTGTCGGAATAATAGTGGAAGTCACTGTATATTGTCCAAATGTGACATGAATAGATCATTTAACTTTTTAATTCTCATTTGGAAAATAAGAAACTATCTAATATAAACTGTGTGTAATTTTACATAATAATAAATGTGATCAAAATGATCGATGAACAGTTCGAAATTAATTTCAAACGAAATCAACGTTCAATTTTACATCTGCTGTGTAAACTTGTGATTTACTAAATAACAGTGCAGCAGAAAACACACATGGAAAGTTAATATACACTCTCAGAAGTATAAATATAGACATCAGTTCTGAAGCAAACCGAAGTACTCGTTAAAAAATTATCAAGATTCGAAAGAAACATTCCATACATATATTTTTACCGATACATAACATTACCTATGGCGAAAGAATATAATTCAAATTGTATAACACTTTCTGTACAAACATAATACAAACCCTAATATTTAGAAACGATAATTTCCTAAGAAAATTAAGGTGAAAACGAAAGGGTAACCCAGAACAGATCCACGATCAGCAATCATCATGATCATCAAACCTTCTGACATCACCTAATTGTATTACGAATATACTTTCAGTGAGCACAAAAACGGTCGTCGCACTTAATGTGCCAGAAAAGGACCATTAAGATGTAAAAGAAGAGGATTTTTAAGAGTGAACCAGCAGATGGGACTAATTGGCACGTGCCGCGATTCCATCGATGTAAGAATATCCAAGAGAAACGCGTTCAACGTTAGAAACGTAATAACAATAATCAACTGGTCACGGTTCCGGGAAGAATCTTGCGTTTCGTCTTCTCTAATAGAGTCTCGCAATTAAAAGACTCGAGGGAGGACGGTTCGAAGGATTTTAGAACCGTTAAACGAAATCACGAACAGGACACACCGTGAAGTTTCGACGTGTTTTAATAGAAGAGGACGCGCGGTGCATTAGGCTAATCGCGCGCCGTTAAATAATTCATCGGGCGCGAGGCATTCAAATTAATAACGTATTACGGGAATCGCCGCCAATTCTACTCGAATGTGGGGATTCCTTTGTATACACTATCATTTCCACAGCGGTTCTCCGTTTGCTTCGACAATTCTTATATTATACAGGCTGTCCAAGCTATAAAAGACCGTCTAAACGTCTCCATTGTTTTTAGTGCTGTGAAAAATGTCTGTAGCACAATATAAACGATTTTCAAAGTTACTCATGTTTCTTCTTTTAGTTTCTTTTTCAAAGCCATCGTCAGTTTTTATGTAGAAAAAGTTTTCTTAATTATTAAATTAAATTCTTATGAAAATGAACGTTCTTTGCAAAATACCCATTTCAAAATTTTTATTTTTATTTTTTTGTGTATGTAAATCAGTTTTCAAAAGTTAGTGGAAAAATTCGGGGAAAGTGTATCATAGTACGGTGAGAAAGATTGTAACATTAGTCTAATAGTATTTTATACATTATTCTATAATTGCGTAAATATCCACAGTCTAATCTCTGTTCAATTTATGGTATAAATTATTACTACATTTTTAACAACTCCCGTATACTTACATTATTATACCACTAAAAAACGAAAAATAGTTTCACCATTCTACAACAGTTGTTATATTACAAAGAGAGAAAAAAAATGAATTCTCATATAAGAAAATTATCACAGAAATCTTCAAAAGAATCTTACACCTCTTTAAACTGTACAGTTCCTTTGAAACATCCTCCAGGAACGTTCGAAAGCCATGCATGCGCACCACTGCCAGTCGAGATCGCATTCAAATGAGGAAAGGAACGAAACAAAACGAGAGAGGTCCTCGGAGAAACACAGAGAAAAAGAGAGAGAAAGACGAGCGCGTGTAATCATTCTCAGAAGGGCGAGTCTGGTGAGGGCCGAGAGGGATGATGACGATAATAATAATTTGAATCGTGCCCACTTAGCATACGTGTAATTTGCCGCTTAAGATGATTTCGTCGTCGTTCGTCCTCGTCCTCCTTTCTTCCTGTGCCAAGCCAGAAATTCGTAATCACCAGGGGTTGAAGCCGGGGGCGCCAGCCCAAAGACACGATCATCTGGCCAGGAATGAAATGCGAGGGAAAACGCGTTAGGCCAATTTCGTGGCCAGTCTGCCACGACATAGACGAACGAACGTTCAGCGACCGCGGGGGATTTCAACGACCGCAACAGCAGCCACTTTTTCGCTGCTCGCTCTATCTACGGTCTCTTCTCTTCGACCAATCATTTTTCTTTCTTCTTTTCTAGTTGTACAATGCGCCATTGTTTCATCTTGCAGATCTCTCTATTACTTTTTTCGATAATTTGTTTTTTTGTTTTGCTCAGAATATAATGATGTCTGTTTTATGAGGTTAAGGATATTTTAAGACACATCAGCAACTGAATGAATTGCAATTGAATGTATGTTTAGTATTGCTGAAGAGATTTTTGCTAACGTGGTTAATTCTCTATGGAAATTACGTATATTTGATAAATTTCATTATTGTTACATTATTGTATTATATCATATTATTACTAGCCTATTCTTTTAGGATAATTAAGTACCAATTCTCTCGGTAAAACGTAAAATTATGTTCAATCATTTTTCCTCTCACGAACGAGGAAAAATCGGTTTCTATTTATGTTCAATAAATGTTTGAAGTGATTGAAAGAAATTCTGAAACAATTGGTAAAGAAAGCTGTGTTGGGAGGATTAATAATGTAAAATTGGACGATGACTCGTGATATCTAATGATATTATCAGAGAGTAGATTTCTTAGAAGAGAATTAAATGTCAATCCATCAGTTGACAATGAATTAAGTACGGAAGAATGGTTTTTCATAGAATAAGCTGTGTTACTGTTTTCTGTTAGATCAGTTGGAATATATTTTCTACGAAATTAAAAGTAGTCTAAATACTAAATTCATGTGCATCGAGTTGCATCTTCATCGTCTACTATATTCCTTCGTACGATAAAAGTATGTTTACTTAAACATTGTAACCAAATTTATTTATAATCGTAGTATTTGCATAAATGTGTTTCTTGCATTAAAAATTCTAACCGTCTCCCTAAATGCGCCATTGGCAGGGTAACGCAAAAAACGGAGATCACCAGGGAATGAATATAATTACCATGAATATAAAACGCTGAAACACGTATAATTTCGCGTGATGGCTCGTTCGTCGCCCCTATTCAAATGACCACACGTTCGGCATTCCGCGAAAAACGAATTTCTTTGTCTTTAAACACGGTGATTAAGAGCGCGAGCAAAGCGTCGCGTGACGAGGAATGATAAACAGCCGGTCGAGCGACCAAAAGGCGAAACGCATGGATTTAATGACCATGCAAAAAAAAAGGGGGGGCTGATTATGGGTCAGGATTATTATAGGTATTCTTGCAAAAGTATTTGCATGAATTTACGAGTGCCCTCGTGTCTCGGTGTTAATTTACCGTACTGTGCTCACGAAAGACAGTGAGAGAATCGACAAAAAGAGGGTGCTGAAAATCACCAGAAAATAACACCTGTGACTAATAATTATCGACGTGTCGAAATTAATTCGTTCAAAGGTACAATGAAGGAGCGATAACAAAACGCTTCTGAAACAGGATGTAAGGACAAACTTACGTTCTTTTTAATCACAACGAATAAGGAAAAGAATCAATTTTTCAGAAAAGAAAAAATAAATAGATATTGATCATATAAGATCATTAAACCAAACTAGGCTCTTTTCTCTGAGGTTTTGACAAAGCGCGAGAACAGAACAACATGAGGAAAACCCATAAGGAAAAGGAGGGAAGAAAGAGCTTCGAGAGAGGGCGAATAATCACGCGAAAATTAGAACAATGTGGAAGGAGATACGAATTAAAGTGAATTTACGTGAAGAAAGAACTAATAACGTGGACTTAGTTTAAATAATACATCACAGTCATAGTTTTCATTTAAATTAAGTACTATTTTAAGGAATTTTACTGTTCAGTAGTAAAAACACGAAATATTCAATGGCTTTATGACTGCGCCAAAAGGTCGACGCAATAATAAATCGATCACTCGAATACAAAGTTCAGTGATCACGACATAGTGATTTTTGCGTCGTAATTAATCCAGGTCGATCATAGTCGTTCCCAGACCTGTAGCCACAGGGTGAGGGTGGCTCCGTGCCATAACTCTCTGTAATAGCTAATATCTCACAAAGAATCGTACAAACGCGAATCGGTTACTAGTTACTACTTACATGAGCGCGTGTGATTTATCGCCGCGGGCTGGCTAGTTGTGCCGGTGAGAAGAAGATTCCGTCTCGAGAAAGGATCGACCGTGAACGAATGGTGAAACAAAGGACAAGAAGGGTGAGATTAACTACTATCGACGAGAAAGAAGGTAAAGGGATGGTGGGTTACGAGTGTGAATCTTCTATCGTGGCCAATTAAGGGTCGATTTTAATCGTTCCCCGTCTAATTGCTGGCCCATTACATTGTCTCTCCAGGGTAAATACGTCGGACTAAATACCCCCGTCAGCGAAAAGAATTCGACCCCTCGGAAATCATCAGCGTGTAAACACTGGCTACGAGCCTCCTCCTGTCGAGGAATTAGCGAGCTACGAGCTCCTCTCGTGCGAGGCTATTAATGAAATTTATGCGTTCATCGTGGAGATACGAAGGAATCTGTACCTCGAGAAGAAAGATCGTAGTAGAATAGCTGACAAGCAGTTTATTCCTGTTCCTCGTATGTACGATCGCTGTTCGTAAGTGTTAGAACACTCATTATGTTAGGAAAGTATTACATGATTTAAATTACCCCAGCAAAAATTGTACGTATAGGTACTCGTTAGATCATGCGATTCCAGATTAAATAATTTCGTTTCTTATTATTTTCTTAATGAGAAATTAATCTTAGGTCTCTCTCTCTCTCTTTCTCTCTCTCTCTGTCACTCTTCCTCTCTCTCTCTCACTTTCTTTCACTCTCCCTCTGTCACTCTCTCCCGCTCTCAATCTCTCTCTCTCTCTCTCTCTCTCTCTCTCTCTCTCGCTGATAATGTTGAAACGTCACAAAGATACCACTCTAGAGAGATGGGTGCAGTGGTACCATCTCCAAGCCAGCATGGTCATTGGTTGCTCCCATGTTCGAACCGGTCGTTCTTAATAACCACCCTCGCACATGGCCTAAGGATCAGCGCCGCGACCTACAATCACGCCATAGACGACTCGCAGCGACTCGATCATTATCACAGCCAATAATCACCGGGACGTATTCCGTTAAGTGCTCCCCTCTGTTCTCTAGACTCCCTTTTTTTCCAACCAAGCAAGCCGCCACCGCTCCTATTTCTCTTCTTCCTTTCCATTTGTCCGTCCCGATCCTTCGTTGCTTTATCTCTCTGTTATTTGGCCGGGCGACCAACGATAATCAAGGACTCCAGAACCGTTCTTGGATGGACGGCATCACTAATTCGGCCCAATTACCCGGGACGATTAAAAAGATTTAATTGTCCGACGCGACGAATCCCCTGCAGCGATTCCTATCCTATGTCTGCGTAGAGAGGCGAAGGAACTCGAACACCAGGTGACTGTATAGTACTCTACGTGAAGAAAGTTGAACGTTTCGTATATTTATGGAATTTCGACGAAAGTTAATTCGATTAATTTCGTGTATCAAGTGAATTTCGTAACGTAATCACCTTGATAATTATTCTTCTATCAAAGGACTAATTAAAATTTGTTTTATGTTATATGGAAATGATTATTTAATAGTATACTTTTTCTGGAAAAATTTGCAAGTTTTTATGGATAGTTATTTTTTGCAAATTAACACGAAGATAATTAAAACTTAATGTAAAATTTGTTTATTCTTAACCACGTGTTTTTCTATCCCTATTTATTCTTAATTACCCTGTTTAACGCTGTCTCATTTAACGCTTTTTCTGCTAAGATCAGTTTTAAGTGAGATTTTACCATATATCAATTAAATCTAATATTAAATCGTAATAACGATACCATACGAGACTTTTGTATAAATAAAACACAATCTCCTCAAATCTACTTAGGATCTCGTGGGAGGAATTGTACATAAGTATATTTTAAGTCAACATAAAAAAAAAAAAAAACAAGTATTAATAATCCCACAAATTTCACAAAGACCGACAGAAAATAGTAACGAAGCTTTCCACGGAAAATATACGATTTCTTGAGTTCTGTACCTCATCATAGTAATCTTCTCCCTGAAATCTACAGCTCGAAATATTTCCTATTCCCTAATTACGATACCGTCCCACACAGTCTCGTCATGAAAATTCGACGAAAGATCATCACGAACGGAACGTGGATCCCATTCGTTTCGAGATCGTTGTCAAAAATAAAGAACACTCTCTCCACCGTGTGCCTCCACTTAATTACACGGCGCTGCGTCTCGATTTTACGTTTATATCCTCGCTTTATTTCTCCTCAGCGTTGGACAGCAAGGGATACGCGTGTCATAAACCGATCGTGCTGTTTCCTCGTGGACGCACGCCGCGGAATTTATTAGTTTATTAGGCGAGGCGATAATACGGTGAGCTGAACGGCGCGCCTCGTGTTCCAACCTGGCTAGAATTTATTGGGAACAAAACGGGGTCGTTTCAGCTGTGTACAGCTGCGACACACGTCTTGGAAAGCTTATACAGACGCCTCGTATCCATCGTGGAAAAGAGGGAAAGGGTGAAAGAGGCGAGGAGTTTTCGGCTTTTTCGCTCGTTAAACCACGCCAGACACCTGTCATTAATTACAACTGGCTCGTACCCTTACGTTTTCCTGTCCCTCAGAATTTATCACATCCGACACGACTCTGATCGATTCATCCGGAATAATCGTTAATTGATCATTTTTCTCGACAGGGTGAATAATTCTGACGACGTTTTCTCTTTGATTAGGAAAGAATGATAGTTCTCGTCGAGGATTTACAATCGTGTTCCATTGATCTCGATGATCGTGCAATTGTACAATTTACTCTTCGAGATTGTGATATCATTTCTGTGGATAGAGTTACTATTTGTGTTGTGAGTAATTCAGGGAAATTGAATGTACTTCTGTGATAAGAAATGGTGCAGTTATCTCTAGGTATAGGTGGATCTTTTTTAAAGAGAGAACATACGATTGGATGGGATAGAGACATCAATTTTTTGGATAACTTGTGATTGAATGTACAAATTTTTAACACTGATACAATTAAACTCGTCAAAATGATAGTTTCTCAATTTTCTTTCTTTAAATTACAAGAAATTATTAGTATGCTATGGTTCAAGCGTATGGTGATTACGTGTGAAAATGTATTTTCCATTGATCATTCTAACACCAGAAGGGAAAAATATTGAACACGTGTAACTACTTATTGTTTTTACCGATCCTCCATTACAAATAAAAGACAAAAAAATAAAAAAAGAAATTTTATTTTTATTTCTTATTAAAAGTAATTCAACAAGGTTTCCTTTTTTTATAATATAAATAAACCTACCAATATTAACAGTAAATATAGCTATATTATAGTTCACACAAATCACCTTTACACCTTTCCAAATCAAAAAAAATAAGAAAAAAGAATAGTAAAATCCTCTTTCTCGTGCGCCTAATAACTTTCATCTATCCACGAAACCCCAGATACCATTTTTAAAACCACTCGTTCACAGACAACACCATTCCCCTCGATCTCTTTCACAGAGCAGAGAGAAAAGAACGAGACACTGCAGGGCGCGACGCGAGCACACGGCTTAATTGACAGTAGCCACGTTCGAGGGGGGGCTGCCTCGCGTCCTTATTATCGTTAATTTTAATTAGAGGTTACTGCCGGGTCCGCGTGGTCGGAGAGATAGCAGCAGGAGGGTGACGGGAGAAAGAGGGTGAGAGGGAAGAGACGCGAGAAAGGACAACACGCCGGCTGATCCTGATTATAAACGACTTGGATACGAGCGCCGCGGACTTGGTGTCCCGCCGCGAGAGAGAACGTCCACGGAGGCCGCGACGACCGGACGAGATTCCCCGGGACGATCCTCAAGACGCAGCGAGACCCCCTGCGTGAATCTTCGGTCCCGCGATATCTGATTCTGCGCCAAGGAGGGACAGCTTCTGGATTCGAGCGGCAAGAATCCCGCGGCGAATCTAATTTCTCTAATTTCGGGCCCGGATGGAATCGGCTCCCGCGACCTGCAGCGTTAGGACTCCACGGCATTTCGACTTGTCTCTGGGTTAAATTGGGTTCAAGGGAACGAGGGGATGCTTCTTGGATTTCGTGGAACACGGAGAGGAATGTGCTTGCTTCGGGGATTCAGTGCGGAGGAGGATCTGGCCTAAGTATATGTTCTGGTGGCTCTTGTTTTTAAACCCTCTCGCTGCTGGACACTTGAAAAGTAAAGCGGCCTGCGGCCGAGTTTTGGCGTTAATAGTCGCTACTTATGAAATATGTATAAAGCACGTAGAAACTGTTTTGTCTTTGTCTATTGGATATGTAACGTGGAACAGAGCTTTTTTAAGGTTCGGAAGAAACCGCGTTGTATCGAATCCAGCGTTAACCCTCTGTAACCCGATTTTTTTTCGTTTATGAGAAATATTATATTATATATATGTGATATTTCTTATATGATATTGATTGATATTGATTATTGTATTGATATTATTGATGCAATCAATATTATTGATATTAATTATGTCATATACATGATTATACGATATTTCTTAATTTATGAGAATTATATAATTATTTAGAAATATTGGAAAGCAAGAATTAATCATTATTGTAAGGAAATTTGCTGACAATAATGTAATGAAACAATAATTCAAGAATATAGCAACAAAATTATATATATTTCTTCGTTTATGAGAATTATAAATATTTAGAAATATTGGAAAGTAAGAATTAATGATTATTGTAAGGAAATTTGCAGACAATAATGTAATAAAACAATAATTCAACATTATAGCAATAAACAATTAAAATTTCAAGTCACACAGAGTTATAGAGGATTAATTGGGACAGTATTAAACAGTTCTTACTGTACTTTTTTACTAAATTTAAGGAGTATATATTTTTAATTAATATGTACTAATATTTGTATGAGTCAGTTCTAAAATTAATTTCCTGTAGTTTGATATTTTTTATTTAACAATAGGTATTGTCAAGTTGTTATGTTTTTGATTGAAATCTTTTTAAGACTTCTATATTTGCGTTGCATTGATTACTACGTTGGGAAATTTTTCCTTAGAACATCTGAAATTTATTAAAATAATTTTGTAATAATATTAATGTACTTTAAAAGTATTTTTGATAATCCATGATTTAAGTAATGTTTAATACTTTTTCTTGTTCTTTTTTTATTTAATTTATAAGCATATGTACAATTTTCCACGAAAGTATTTGGTACATTGATCGACATTTAATTGCAACGCGAAGAATATATTGCTGTTTGTTTTATCGTAAAAATTACTGTACAACTTTCTTTATTCTACTTCAAGGAATCATAAAATAGTTATTAGAAATCACTGATCGGTGGTACCGCGTAGCGGTAGTAGCTCGAAACTTGGTGCAACAGGTGCTTCATGGTGGAAGGGGAATTGCTGAAGAGAGGAGGAAATAGAAGGTACGAGGATCTCGAAAGAATGAATGAAAACGTGTGTGATCTCCTGATCGCTATAACCCAGTATTATTCTAACTCTTAGACAAATCACGAATAACCATATCTTTTCAATCACGATTCTTTTATTATGTACTAAAAAATAAACTTTAAAAAATTAATCAAAATGTACAATCACAAAGTCCCCAAGTACACTGGTCTTTTTATTACACAAACACTAACGAATCTCTCCAATTCTCTATCTGAATGGTTCGTATGATGACCATCACTTCCTTACCTATCATTGAAATCACTCAAATCTCTTATTCTCTCGCTTCAGCCCTCATTTCTGTATCATTTATTTCGATCACTGATTAATTGTAACTAACGATACGTGAACATTATTCGATTATCGTACGAAATTTATTTTCGATCGATGAAATTGTTTTCTGGCGATGTGAAAAAGACGAACAAAGATCCACTGGTGTAAAAACAATGGAGCAGAAGGAGAGAAGGAGGCATTGTGAGCATGACAGAGTGAAGTTTACAACGTGAGATCGCAGAAAATTCACAATCACCATGGTGGTGGAGTACGTACGGCAAAATACGATGATGGGTAGGTTCAGCTTATAGCCACACGATGGTTTAGCATAATTGCGGAATTTTTTTCTTTCGTTCTGCGACTTGTGTGGCCGGGCGAATCAATTAAGAAACTCCCAGCGAAATAATGTTACGAAAAATGATAAATTAATTATTCAACGTGGGATCCACTCCAGTTAATATTTCATCTCCTTTATTCTATTACCAATAATTATTATCAGTTTAATTAATTCAATCAAACGCAAAAATCTAGAAACACGAGCAAACGGAGAAATGATCGCTTAATTGTACAAACAAAATTTTCGATTGACATTTCTTCCCGTTCCCACGTGGGATTTGAATAAACAAATTAATAGCACGACGGTTTATCAAGTGTATCAATCTTAGACACCAGAAATAGAGGATTTATGGAAATGATGACTCGCGTTACGGAACATCCGAGAAACTGGTTACTCGGAAAATAGAAGAGCAAACGGGATCTTACGTGTGTTCAGCTAATGTTCGAACTAGTCGCGTGAAAAAGCCGACGTGTCGCGTGCAAGAGAAAAACGCAGCCCGTGCCAGCAGTCCGCATTTACGTCTTCCAGCTCAAATATCAAATTATCACGGAAACATTTTCCCTTCAACCTGATGCGCCACTGGAAAGCGCCACGCCTATCAACCGTTCCATCTAAAAACAGCGTCTCTCAAATCAATCATCACCAACACTCATCTCAAACAATCTCAAACCGTCTTGTATCTCTTACAAACCTAAACTAAACAGACGACACTAAAAATTCCATCAATCTGAACAATTTCTCTCTCACTGAACAATAGTTCTTTCTGCAATTCAATCAAGACCAAACTCTGTTCAACTTCATCATACAATCACAAATATCGCGTAAATTTCAAAATATCATTATTTCCATTTTATAATTTGTAAAAATCGATTATCGTTGCGTTAATTGCACGTTAATTCGTGATAGCAGAGGATCAAAGGGGTTCGGGTGATGTTTGAGAGACGCTGGCCAAGAAAGATGGAATAAAGAATCGCGCGCTAACAGCCGCAGTCCATATAAAGCATCCTGTCCCCGGTATCGGGCCGCTATTACGAATATCCTTATTCCCATCAGCGTTTCGAGAACCAGCCCGTCGACAGGTTCACCGCGGGATCATTTACGATCATGTATTATGCGCACGTGAGGCTACCTGGGGGACATTTACGCGGCGCTGTGGATTGGATGTCTCACCATTCGCGTCCACGTTCACCTCGAAATGGAAGATGCAGTCGTTGTGGACAAACTTACGGAACGATCATTCAGATCTACCAAGGTTGGAAACCTGGACGAATAGCACAGTTCCTCTTTTTATTTCTTAAAAAGAGAGTAAACGTAATCTCTACTAGACGATCGCTATGCAAACTGGCTGTATTTAGAGGCGCACTAGTACCAACTAGTTGATAGAGGCGCCTATGAACGACTTTGATTCTGGTTTATTGGATAGTTTGGTTTCGTTCAACGATGACGAAGAGCGTGTTCTTCCTTTTTTCAAATGTGTCGTGAAACGATCGTTCCGGTAATCAACGTGAACGTTGGAATAGGTTTGAGTAGGTTTTACAATCAATTCTAAGCATATGGTTTTTTGACTGATTTAGTAATCAAGCAGCATTCACACGTTTCTATATATTCGTCGTACATTTGGCTGTTAGATATATGAATTAACCCTTTGACTGTGGAATACTTCAAATTTCACATTTTTTGCGGCACACAAAGCGATTAGTGATTCGAGCTATGTAGAAATGTGGAAAAAATTTAATAACTTTAAAAATGTTTAAGATATTTTGATGAATTTTGTTTTAAAGCATGGGTAATTTAATATTAATGTTCGTTCTTTCGAAGTAAAGACACAGTTTTACTAAATCACAGCATTGGAAGCTAATTTATCGCACAGAACTGTATACGGAACCACAGTACTACCCATTATATAGTTTATTAAAAATTAGTTAAATCATTAATTGAACGTACAAGAGATTACAGCATTTTTATAACACTGTTTCGCTCTAACACGGTTCAGGGATTGTACAAAAGAAAAGAATGACTAATAGACACGTGTAGACAATTGTTCAGAAAGTGACAACGTTTTGCCAAAAAGAAAACGTCTTCGTTTAACGGTATTTAATAATGGAGAAGAATGACAATGGACGCTAACGCTTCAAAATTTAATTACAGTGAAATATGCTCGAATGTGCAAACGAAACTTATGATTCCAATAATCATAGGCAGAGAGTAAATAATGATATGCATTAGAATGTGTAGGAAAATGTAGATAACTTTCTATTTGTAGTAATTTGTAATTTCAAATCACTTTTTCTTGTTATTTTTGACACAATTCTTTTTTTAAATACAGTTGATAAATTCGTCATATTTGAACATTTTATTTGAGAATAAGTTCTGAAAGTTGAAATAAAAAGCAAAAGTTGTTGGAAAATATTTCACACACTACATAAAAAATGATGTCTTTCAGTAGCTTGTGAGTTTCAAATTAAGTAGTACATAAATTGTACAACTTTAAGCTTCTCAATTAGCGTATATATAGTGTATAGATAAAAACTGGATACCGTATTATAAGCATTGCTTATTTGATAATACGCAAATGATATAATAGGTACTGAATACTATCATTCGCAAGTTGGAATTTTTTTCCGTCGATATACCACAGTGTGGCGTTTAGTTGCGACGAAATCGTATTGTGATTACTCTATTTCTTAAAACTGAGAGTAGATATTAATGGAAAATTGCTTTCAATTGTTAGCGAATCGTTAAAAAATAGTTCGAATAGTTTGAACTGGTTGTTATTTGTATGTTTCACGAGCGAATGAAATTGGTGCAAGAAAGTTTGGAGAGGAAGAACACGTTGGAGTTGCGAAATTTGATTTTCAAATAAATTCTACCGAGATAATCTTCAGTTCAGAATCTGTTTCCACGACTGGAGGCTTCCTGGAGCTCTTCTGTTTGCGCACGGTCACGGACAGACCTCTTAAATTCAATTAAGCGTCCCTCGAAAACCAGTGGAACCCGATCCTGGATCACCAGTCATCTTCCAGCTGTTTCGCATTTACATTCGCGACACGATTATAAAGTGTGAATGAGGCGATCCGCTGATGAAGCCTGATATTTTCGTTGTGTATTATCCAGCGAAACGCTGAGTTATTAATTGAGGACTAATTTTAAGGATCGTGATCCATCAACTTTCATTTGCCACTTTGTCATACGGCGCAACTACAAATCAAAAGATACTTGAGGGATTTAGTATCAGCGGGTCATCTATGAAGGCAAATTCTTCGTTGGACACTTCACACAAATCAGTTTTTTATTTTGTTAACAGTGACCTAGCACACCAAAAAATCTAACAAAAATTCAGGATAGAAATTTATCAAAAATATAAAAATAGCTTCTTTCCTATTTCAAATGATATCCACATTCTACGATTTGCAACTAAAAATTCTTTGACATACGCCGCTATATCTAATTTTTTTTAATTTTTAAGGTACCATTAAATAGGGCAAATATTGATAATTCAAATTTTATCTATAAGTACTCTCACAGTGGAGATAAAGGGTTGAAACATGGTGTCGAATGTGTCTCTTTTTGTAAGCCATCGAATGGCCTATATTACTCCTTTCGAGATACTTAAACTCCGTGACAGATATTTCTCCTAACCGCCAATCACAGGAAATAAATGATAAATTAAACGTTTTACCATTTCTCATTTAACCCTTTGGCCTCGTTCTCGTCCTCGTCTTCTCCGAGATTCGGAGACATTCCCCCATACCTCGGATGATTTTCCCTCCAAGACGCTTTTTGGGGAAAAGTGTAGAAAAGTAGGACTTAGAAGTATCCAATTAGAAATTGGGGTGGTTTTCTGATTATGCAACGTCTACAGGTTACCTCCATCGTGTAGTAAACATGATCTGCAGAACGTCACACAAAGGTTCTTTGTTCAAGAAACCAGCCTATAAATTCTAAGTCCCTTTTCCAGTGCATATAAGTTTACGATAAGTCAATTGCCATTGAGAATGATCTGGCTGGACACTCTTCTCAGAGAAAGTTGGTGTCGTCTTAGACCCAAGTTCTCTAGAGAATTTACAATCCATGGAAAATTGACTTCCTCAAAAACGGCACTGTTCTATGTCAACACTAGCATAAGCCTAAACACGTGGCCCTAGCACTGAGGATAACCAATTGTAATTCATCTATAATACATTAACATTTCTTCCGCGAGATGGTATTGAAACAGTAAATAACCGATGTATAGTCAGCAAAAGAAATCATAGATCAAGGAGTTAAACCACATTCGTAATCACCGAGACGATTTGCATCGATCTCTCAGGAGTCCCGCGGGACAAAGATTGCGGTGCACACGCGCGAACAGGTAGCACAGGGAGCAACAGGTTGTTGAACATGAGACAGTTCAGCTTCGATTCGACTAGCACAGTCCTAGCAAGGCCGATCAGCGCGGCGCGGCGCCGAGAAGCGCTTATTAGAAAGTCCCAATGCACTGGCGGTATGCGATTGTTCGCCACGATTGTGTCTTATTTAGATTCCTACCGCATTCCCGTGTTCCCTTTGGTCGCCTGTGTCTCTTACTGGACCGCTCCCGCATCGTTCTTTTCAACCTGACGACAAACGACGTTTTCGTCACGATTGGGAGCAGTGGTCTCACTCGTCGATATCGTAAACCATTGTATCACTATTCTGTATACCAGACCGAGATACCTTTTCATTGTTTGATCGGATTAAACGTGATACTGTGACACAGCGCGTGCCTAACGTTTCTCGAGCAAGGACTCGTACTTTTGATCTGGTTTAGATCTTGCTCGAGTCGTGTCTGACTATAGCAAGGCTGTAAGTAAGTAGGTTGATCTTATGCTTAGGAGTAGAAGAGTGATGTTTCTTTGGAGATGAAGACATTTTATAAATGTCAGAGTTCAGATCTTTTGTTCTCTTATTTCTTATTTTATACGAAAAAAAGAAGAAACATATGAACATTCTCGCCAATCCTTGCTAAAGCTTCTGTTTTTACATCCATCCCTCAATTTAAGCGGAGTATCCATGTGGATTCATTTTTTTCGAATGAAAATCGCGTAAATAAGGTCTCGATATAAAAGAAAAAATATTGCAAATAGAAGCTAGTATATACAAATTTTAGAAATATATATTTATTGCAAATAGTTTTAACAAAAAGAAAAATAATAAGTAAATTTTTTTTCGATGTCACTATCGCTCCTGTATTTCAAAAAATCGACTTTTTCTTTTTAATTGGCGTTAAAAGTTACCGTATACGAATTCCCAACTGAAGCCTGATTTCTATCAAAACCAAATTTCACCCGCAACGCGTCAACGTTACTCCAAGGAACTGTCTGAAACCATTCTCGTATGAGAAAGAACTCGAACTACCCAGAAGAATCGCGAAGGGAGTAGCTACCATGGCTTCCCCCGCTGCCTTATTATATCGGCGATGATGAAGTGCCGGCCGGGTTACCTAATGCTCGCACAATGGCGACAACGGCGCGTTCCATGCGCCGCGCATAAATCTCCGAACAACGGGCGTATGTGTGCCGTGTGTATACTCTTACGAACGCTACCGCGTTATCTCGCGATGTATCGCTGCACCGCTCGCTAAATATGTTATAAATCCTCGCGTGAAACATTAGGGAATGCTTTGAATGCGTCTAATGCCGGACGTTGACTTTTCCTTCAGCCGTAGCACCGTATTCAAGACACAGGGAACACCCTTTCTTTCAACCCTTCTCCTTTTATATTCCCTTTCGCTTTGAAAATCCCAACACATGGAGATTTCGATCGACACGGTTTGTATTTCCGGTTGATGTATCGAAGAAACAAACCGATTATGTCAGAGAGCACAGTGTGTATGTATGGTACAGTAGCCACAAACAGGAGGATTTTAAATATGGCGAACGTTTGGAGGAAGGAAAGCGAAGGAACGAATTTCTGAATGCAATCTGGCTGGTATTGTGAACGATATTGATTGTGTATTGAAACGTTCACCGTTATTTATTCGTTTTGCTTAGTAATTTATGTATATCGACTGTGGGATTGGTGATCTGGGTCGATCGAATCGACTGGTTTTCTAAGGGTTAGATATATTTCTTTGAAAGTAGGAAATGTATATTATATATAGGGTTTTATACGTGTATGGAACGAAAGTAAAATGAGTTTTCTGGCCTCTGTACCACCAACGACGTTTTAACACCTCAATCCAAATTAACTTGAAGTTGAGGATCCTCCCCTTTGGGATCTATGAAAGAGACACACGTAACTTCCTCACCCTTTAGCTGTCCCGTGAATATAATGGGCTGTAAATAACCGTTTTCTCGGGTTCGTATAGCACACAGCGGAATATTGTTTGCGATGGTAATTGTAATGTTTCCCGGATCTCATTTGCTGGCTTTCAGCCGCTAATATACGGCGGCTCTGTAGCACGGGGCCACGGCCCGGCTATAATTCACTGAAACGCAACAACAAACAGTTCATCTAGACTGGTGGTCGCGTGGGTGCAGCCGCGAACGTTTCACTTTAGCCAGACATCTCGCCCCTCTGTCCTCTTCTTCGCGCATAAGTTTTCTTACCCCGACGTACTTTGAGGTCACAGAGACGTCTTAAGTCGACTTCTCTTACGCCACAGGGGTGGAGACGGCGAAGATTTGCGATCGTAGCGCGTGGACGAGGAAAATTGACTCGTCGGATGGTGTCGTGAATGAGATGATGATAGTACTCGAAGTGTTTCACGGGATTAATTATTTGTACGGTGATGTTGGAACCGAAATTAAATTGGAACTTCAGATTGAAATTGGAAAATTGAATTTGAATTGGAATCTTGAAATTTAAATTTGGATTGTGAATTTGCAATTATAAATTAAAAAAACTGGGACCTAAATTCGAATTTGAAGTTGAACATTTGAAATTTGCGTCCCCAAATTTTATTTTGAACTCGAACCTTGAGATTTTATGTCGAAACTCAAATTGGATTTGAATTGGAACCTCGAAATTGAAACCTGAATTGTGAATTTGTAATTATAAATAAAAAACTTGGAACCCAAATTCGAATTTGAAGTTGAATATTTGAAATTTGGGCCTCCAAATTTTATTTTGGACTCGAACCTTGAAACTTTATGTCGAAATTCAAATTGAATGTGAATTGGAACCTCGAAATTTAAACCTGAATTGTGAATTTGTAATTATAAATAAAAAACTTGGAACCCAAATTCGAATTTGAAGTTGAACATTTGAAATTTGTGACTCCGAATTTTATTTTGAACTCGAACCTTGAAATTAGAATATAAATTTGAACTTACGAATTTAAAATATGCAACTTGCATTTGAATTTTGAAATTACAAATTTTAATTAGAATTATGAATTTGAAATTGAAACTTGATGTTTGAAAACACTTGAAATTTGAACATTCAAGTTTAAATTTGAATTTGAACGTCTGATAAAATTTGAATCTCCAAATTATATATACGAATTTGTACCTCGAAATTGGAACGCGCTACGTAAATATGAATACAAATTTGAATTTACAGATTCAAAATTTGTAACTTACATCGAATTTTACAAATTGACGTTTTAAATCATAAAATTTCGAATTATAATTTGAAATTCTAATGTGAGTCTGAACATTTAGAATTTGAACCTCGACAATCTTACCTTGTACTTGAATCTTGAAATCTGGATTTGAAATAAAAATTTCAATATAAATTTCAAATTCAAATTCGAAATTTTAATTGAAAATACTTAACTTGGAAAAATATCGAACGAAAGGAGAAGCACAAGTGCAACAATGTTGCCTGTTTAAATCTCATTCGTCAATCAATCATCGGCTCGTTATATTCGAGTCTACGTCGAGCCACGACATAATTTGCAATCCCGGCTGCTTCTCAGCCTCGAAACCGAACTAACCACCGTGTTACGTGTATCTGCCGATGGGCCTGAGCCGCGTAGGTCCCTTAAGATTCCTTAAAGGGCCGCGCAATTATTCGCGTCATTACCGACATGAATATTCATCAGGGACGCGGCGAGAAAGGCCGCAGGGAAAGTGATTACTAGCGATGGGATCAAGTTCAATATATACCCATGGCTCTGAATCACTTTGCCTATCCGCACAGATATTCTTGACCACTTTAAATTTTCCACATACTTCACATTCAAATACGATTGTATCTTTACGTTGCAAACTGTATCTACAACTTTTTAATTCGAAGACAATATTTTTTATAAACCTATCAGTGAGAAAGATTCATTGGACATTTAAATATTCAATTTTCATTGTTATTTATACGTTTGTACATTTTGTTAAATTTTCAATTTACATTCTAAGAATATTGATTAATATTTCTCGTATTCCGTTGCGATATAAAGAATCGATTACAATAGTAGCAGGTGCAACTTCTTCTCACGATGAATCCCACACCCTTGGGCAATTACGAAATGCACAACGCGTTGATAAAATCTACGATTACGAATTGAGAGGAATGTTAATTGAAGCCAACAGCCCGTGATACAAGCGCAACGGAACGTCAGGTATAATCGAACAATTTCGCGCGACAATTCATAACACGCGGTATTTAGAACAGATAGGAATCACCTTTTAAAATTCAAACGCTCGCACGTTTGCTTACAAATTTGCATCCACAAATTGTTTCCCACTTTGTAGCTTAATCACTGTCAGAACTGAACCATCTATTTCCATAATTTTAATCGGTACATTAAACCGAAACGTAGCTACAAAATTCTATAAAAAGGAGCCACAAAATTGCCAATGAATAATTTGTCAAATTAAAAAATGACATGCATGTGTTCTTAGAAGAAAAAAGAAAAAAGAATCACTCAAATTTGTAGCAATATAATTTTTTAATTTTATGCAAGATTGTGAATAAAGAATAAAGGTAACCTAATTAATTGAGGAGTATAATTTTAAATATGTCTATGTCCACTCTAAACTAATTTTCAATTGAATATATAAAATGGAAATTTAAACATATCTTTTGCAAAACATACTACGAATATTAATTGAAATTATTACACAAAAATTAAAAACAAAGGTCCGTTTAATTTTTGAAATATTAATGGTAAATTTTTGTGCATAGCAATTTTGGATAATGACCAGTTTTCATAACAGAGTATTCAATTTGCATATTTCGAATAATTGTTACTAAAGTTTTACGAGATAAGAAAAATACTTCGAAATCCTTTTTTCCGGAACACCCTGTAGCTTCTTCCATTATTCCAAAGAAACCACGAAGAGCCTTAATACGACCCTAATTGCACTCCTCCCCTATTCACCCTCGGCCACCTATCTCCAAAGGCGATCGTTTTCAATCACCGAGTCGCCAATCCCGCGATTCCATCCTCTCTGGAAACCGCCCACGCCCGGCAGTCTCCACCGGTCGATAATAAACGTGGTGAACGGATCGGCTCTCTCTCTGGAATCGAGTCCCGAGCGTAAACAGATGTATCTGGTCGAAGCGTATCTGCTTTCGCGACAAGTGATTCGCGAGCACTCATAAATATGCGCGGGACGATAAACGATCAGGCCGGTGGCCTCGCGGCCGGCAGACGTTAATTACAATTAGACCGATAATCGGCCAGGCCGCTCGTTTTCCAGCGCATCGGCCGTAAATTACCGATCTTCTGGTCCCGCGACGTTTATAGGCGATGACCCTGGCCGCGAAATATCCGCCAGACTTGGCTGAAACTCTCTGCTAAAACGAGGGAAGGTGAGAGAGAGGGAGGGAGAAGGAGAGAGGCAGAGAAATTGACAGAAAGAGAGAGAGAGAGAGAGAAAGAGTGAAAGAGTGAGAGGGTAAGAGAGAGAGTGAAAGAGAGAAAGAGTGAGAGAGAGAGAGAGAGAGAGCGAGATAGAGTAAAAGAGTGAGAGGGAGAGAGCGAGAGAGAGTGAAAGCGAGAGAGTGAGAGAGAGAGCGTGAGAGAGAGAGTGAGAGAGAGAGCGTGAGAGAGAGGGCGAGAGGGAGAGCGTGAGAGAGAGAGAGTGAAAGAGAGAGAGAGAAAGAGAGAGTGAAAGAGAGAAAGAGTGAGAGGGAGAGAGCGAGAGAGAGTGAAAGCGAGAGAGTGAGAAAGAGAGCGTGAGAGAGAGAGAGAGTGAGAGAGAGAGCGTGAGAGAGAGAGGGCGAGAGAGAGAGCGTGAGAGAGAGAGTGAAAGAGAGAGAGAGAAAGAGAGAGTGAAAGAGAGAGTGAAAGAGAGAGTGAAAGAGAGAGAGAGAGAGAGAGAAAGAGAGAGTGAAAGAGAGAGTGAAAGAGAGAGTGAAAGAGAGAGAGAGAGAGAGAGAGTGAAAGAGAGAGAGTGAAAGCGAGAGAGTGAGAGAGAGAGCGTGAGAGAGAGAGAGAGGAGTGTAGAGACACGCAGCTCGATTAAACACGCGTCTAATGACGCCGCTTTCGTCGGCCGTAAACTAGAAAGTGGCCGGACGTGTTATGTGCGGACGGTAGAAAGAAAAGGAAAAAGAAAAAAGAAAAAGTAGACAATCATCGAAATAAAGCCGCGTAACGAACGTTTTAACGAAACAGAACGAAGAAGATACGGTAAGCCTGTTTCCTATCCGTAATAAAATTTCGATACGAAGACTGCGAACGATAAGAGTATCAAAGAGCTTCGATACACGCGTTAAAACGGGGAAACGCATAGCCTTTGGTTCTTCGGTGGATGATGTGCTGGTTGAGAGTCGCGTTTTTCTTCGAAGGGGGATTACTTCGAGGGGAACTGTCGTCCTGGTGCACGAGGATGCTATTCACGGTATAGAGATTGCCGATTGTTTATGGCGTACCTGGCGTACCTAGGAGTAATTGTTATACGTTTTTGCACGGATACTGGCGGTAGGTTAAGATGATGGGTTCTTTGGTGGTCGGGAGTGATTGTGAATTTTTTCTCTTAATTTTTTTTTCCTCTGTGAAGGGGGAGAGAAATGTAGTAAAACCTGGGTAACTCAAAAACCTCTGTGAAACTAGAATTTCGTTCGTTAAGATTGAAGTACAAACTTTTTGTAACTCGAATTATTTTCTTCACGTTTAGATATACTAATAATGCATAATAGCCCAGATACAACGCAAACTGCACATTTATTTTTGTATTTATCATTCATTTTTCCTTTGTGCTTATATGTATAAGTGTACATACGCAATAAATATGTAGCAATAGTTTATTATTTTCCCTAACGGATTACAAAGATTTACGTTTTACTTGCATAAAGTCTTAAAAATAATATGAACTAACACAGCATAAAATAAACAATATATGTATTAATACGTTGTATATGTAATTGACATTTGAGAGTTGAATTTATCTTTCTTTCGAGTATCTACAAATCGGAAAACCTAACTTACGCATGAAGCCTTTGCGAATAAAATTTTCTTTCCTTATCTCTCGAAATTTCGATAAGTAGAAGCTTCTATAGTTCGAAAATTTCATTTCTTCCTTTGAAATTCAAATTCCTTTCTTTCGAGTATCTACAAATCTGCAAGTGTCTACAAAATTGTCGAAATTTCGATAAGTGGGAGCTTCTATAGCTCGAAAATTTCATCTCTTCCCTTAAAATTCAAATTCCTTTGATTCGAATATCTACAAATCTGCAAGTGTCTACAAAATTGTCGAAATTTCGATAAGTGGGAGCTTCTATAGCTTGAAAATTTCATTTTTTCCCTTAAAATTCGAGTTCCTTTCTTTCGAGTATCTACAAGTCTACAAGTGTCTACAAAATTGTCGAAACTTCGATAAGTCGAAGCTTTCATAGCTCAAAAATTTCATTTCTTCCCTTGAAATTCGATTGCCGTGGCTCTTACTGATATTTGGCGACAAGTTAAGGTACAAGGTAACAGTGATCGAAATAAAAATCCGTGAGATAAGGGGATTCAATTAGCATACGTAAATAATTAACAGAAATGCATTATCCTGTGATAATGAATTTTTGTACCATTTGTATCTGCATAATTTAGTAGTTCTTCTTGTTTCGTTCGTCTAAACGAGGAACGATCGTTCCGTCGCGTAAAAGAGGGAGAGACGAAAAAGGACCCAGTGCGCCTTGGTACCCGTGAATTGATTTATTCGAGCGTCGCATTCCCGGACACTATCTCACGACCTTAAAAGCGGCTAAACGATTCAATTTGTAGTAATTATAATGCAACCGGCCTGCTGCTCCACGACTGGCTGGACTCGGGCGTGCGCTTTTTTTCATTGGGGCCACTTAAGATGCGACGGCGTTTCACGTGTGGGCGTACGTGAATCGAGCGAGCGAAGCCCCGACAATTTCAAGCTAATCTAAACGATATTGGACCGGGGCGACATTAAGCGTGGTACACGACGAAAATTCGACCGTACGTTATCCTCATGGTGGGCCTCTGCTTCAACAACTCGTCACGATTAATTTAACGAAAATCTGCGTTGTTTCACTGACGTATAATTCCAACCGTAACAATATCTTTTGCACGAATGAAATTAAAAATTCCAATCTATCCGTAATCTTTGTTTAGAACTGTAGTTTACATATGTGAAATTTTATAAAAATAGTCCAACATTTAACCCAAAAAAATTGCAAAAAATGTTAATTTTTAACATATTTTTTAAATAAAGTAATTTTTCAAAAATCTGCGTACGCCATCTTATTGGCCTTCTAAAACAGCACAATTCTCATTTCGAATTTCTTGCCTACGGCTAATAGTTTCCGAGATATTTGCAAAAATATCTTTTTCTACCCTAATTTAAGGGCTGTTTTCACCTCTTTAGAGTGGATATTCGCACATAAAAAAAAATACGTGTCAAATATTTTTCCAAGTTCTACAACATATAAAAGTTTCATCGAAATCGGCGTGTAACATTTGGGTGATGTCCCTTGTAAGTACAACGCACTGATCCGAAGAAACGATGCGTTCCTCTTAATTCGTTTGTTTAACGATTAAAGGTTACGATTTTAAGGATTTTTTTTTTAAATAGAACAATGTTATATTAAGAAAAATGTTTAGAGCCTCAGATCGATAACAGTAAAATTATCTAATTTTCTTAATTTAAGTTCACCAGGAATTTCTAAATTGTTTAATAGCTATAGAAAAGCAAGGTGCTTCGTTGAATTTCTATTTTTTTTTTTTTGCATACGTTGGGTGATAAATGAAGCGATCCGTAGAAATGTTCTAGTATCTAGAAAATAGAGAGTTAAACGATATTTTCCATTCGTCAGCTCTTACATGGAATTGCACTTTAAGTGCCAGGTGCAGTGTATTTAGTTCTTTAGTGTAGAATCTTTTTCTACTGAATTATGTATGATCCATTCTGATTTATCAGTCTCCTCCATCGTGCAATTTTTCCAAAATTACTGTGATTTACTAGCAAATATCATTCAAGCTAATTTTTTATCTCATTTAAGATCTCTGGCTCTAAATCTTCGGAATCAGTTATGAGCTGTTTGTGATCAGGCTGCATGTTTATTCGGAACTTTGTTAAGTAAAGCTGTGCGTGGAGAAAAAACTCTTAGAAAAATCTAATATATTTATTTTGAACACTTCGTTACAGATAGTAATAAAAAGTTAAGGTGAAATTTTATACTGAGCAATCTGAAAGTATCTAAGGTACATATACTCCATATTACTATTCAAACTATGGTTCCTATAAAAATGAGAATTTAAAGAACACTAACCCTCTGTAAGCCAAATTTAATGCGTTTACGAGAAGAAAAATTACAATTTTACATATTGTAAAATGTTAAGAAACACGAATTAATATAAACATGTATAGGAATGAACAGATAATACGTAGCATATAAAATATCAATACATGGTTATGTAAATTTTTAATCCCATGGCGCTGTAAATGGCTAAGAAGTTCAGAAGTCCGTATCTTTCTCTGGCATCCAAATATCGAATGAAATATTCCTTCTTCTCCAAAGCACACTTTCTCCACGCAAGAAGGAAAAAAAGGAAGAAAAGTGTTCACCCCCGCGGCACTTTGCCCTCGGACAAGTGATGAAACGTGGCTTTTCAACGAACGAAAATAAAATCCCTTCCTTATTGCAGCTGAGCGCGGCACGCTCGCGTGAAAGCGGCCTCACCGACCACGCAGGTGGTCCGACGATAATAGTAACAATAATCCTTGCGCTCGTAACCCGTAAACCGTGAAATACTAAGCAGCCGTGCTTGATTCACCGGTCGATTGGGTGCGTATCCGTTCGTTATTATCTGACGGTCATTACGTCCATACCCTCCCACGCGGACCGCTAAGAAAGTCGCTGGGGAAAGATCGATAAGCATTACTTATCCCACACGCTTGCTTATCGAGAAATTACAACCGCGATCACGAGGGTTGTTGAAGAAATACGCTCGCGAGCGTGATCTCCACCCGAGAAATCGTAATTACATCGATTTCCACGAGCGACGATTTATCCACGAGTACACGAGCTTGTCTTTCAGTTTCACTTTTGCATCGAAATTTATCCTCCATGATGGGGTACAGTTGGAAAAATTCTTTTTTGAGATACAAATAGAAGATAGGTATTATGAGAGAAAATTATGTGAATGAGGGGTTAAAAAGGACGAAAAAGGAAGAAATGCATTTTCTGGTGTTTAGAATTTATTTCTGATGATATTCTCCTATTGTTTTCTTGAACCTCGACAATTTTCCTCGATACACTTCACAAATCTGTGCAGGGTGACTGCCTAACTTGATTATCGTAATGAACACATCAAACACTTTTGTTTTTATCGTATAATGTGCTTTAAACAGGTTTTTCAGGTGATTATAGTACACTTTTTTAAGTCCCTTTTCTGGATGAGGGGTTAAAAAGGATGAAAAAAGAAAAGATGCGTCTTCTCTTGTTTAGAATTTATTTCTGGTGATATTCTTCTATTGTTTTCTCGAACCTCGACAATTTTCCTCGCTACACTTCACAAATCTGCACAGGGTGACTGCCTAACTTGATTATCGTAATGAACATATTAAGCACTTTTTTTTTGGTATCGTATAATGTGCTTCAAACAGGTTTTTCAGGTGATTAAAGTACATTTTTTATAATTCCCTTTTTAATTCGTCTCAATGCTCGTTAACTCGTAGCCAAAAAGAGAAAAAAAGGAAAGCTGAAGGTGATCTGGAATATTTCGAAAAAAAAAAAATGTGCTACGTTCATTATCGTGAACCCGGAGAGGTAGAATCTTGAGTACTTGAATAATTGATTTTGTTATTATAACAATACAAAATATGAAGATCCGAATCAGAGCGAAAATTCTTAACCACTAAAAGTTTTCCCGATTTCTATCTAGAGATGCGTGTACAAGAGTTGACATAACTTCGGTAAAAAATTTTACTCGTAGTTCCTCTTGAGAGGGTGTGAGTATCGGAGTTCTGGTTACTGACAGGGTGAACAGTAGTTTTGAAAAGTTGGGTTCTTCAGAAGGAGTGCAATTTATAATAGAGGCCTTCGAAATCCATGAAATTACGTACGTTCAAGAGAATCTGAAAATTCGAAGAGAAACAATGGTAATATCTTCCACAATTCTTAAATATGAAAGTTTTAGGATATTTAAAATTATCTAAAAGGTCTGCACTATATTATACGACACAAAAAAGAAGAAACTATCGATCTGTCCACTAACACTGGAATAATCTAAAGCGGTCATGTTAGTTCACCCTGTACGCAAAGTCAGATAAAGAGTCAGGAATAGAACCCTAATTGTGTATACGCTGAAAATATACTCGTTTTCTGTAACTGAAAATCATTATTAACTTTATGAAACTAGAGATTCGATAATAGCAGAATGACCCAATTTCTGTTTCCAATTGATGAACTACATTCACCGGGATAGAACGAACGAGTACGACAATAAACCACGGGGAATTGTGTCGACTCGGCTAAAAGAAGAGAATTTATATATCCGCGAACGTCATCCTCCACCCCCCATTTCCTTGGACTTGGCGAATTGTCGTAGATACAACTGAAAATAGCCTTCCCGGAATAGCGAAGAATTTAGACCACCAACGCGCGGCTCTCGTCTCAATTAACGCTTAAAGACTCGTCCACACGAAACCACCACCCACTACGACTCTCGACACGCTGTGTTTGTTCGTAACAAGAGTCGCGCTTGTTATCTTATAAGAGCCGGTGACGATACCGATCTTGATTCATACGGCGGTGCGGAATAATGCGCGTCCGTAACGGCGACGAGATCGTGGATCATGCTCGTAAATCACACGGCCACTTCTTCATCCTACTGTGCAAAAAAAAAAAAAGAAAGAAAGAAGGAAGGTAGACGTTACGGTTATAATTGAAATTCGACTTGAATCTCTCGTATGAGAATTTGGAAATTTAACGATAAGAAATTCGCAAGTTTGACATATAAGATTGAATTTTATCTGGATATCAGATTTTTCAATATTCGAGGAGTTTGCTTCTTTAACTCTTTACCTTACGATTTTTTAATTACTACGTATATTAATTTCCACTATTCACTGACCTAATGCAGGGTTAAATGAAAAAAGCTCAAGATGTATGAAATTCGTATATGGTAATACGAAGTTTAAGCAAACATAGAAATTTAATAAACGTATAATTCTTCTTCTGATCGTAATATGCTGGTAAATCTCTCGCCATTGTAACACAAGGGGTTAAGTCAAAGCTTCGAGAAACCTTTTACGAGATTCTCGAAAAAAAAATAATTTGCAAAATTTGTCAGAAAAAGAATTCGATTTGATCTGTATGTGAGACAATTTTTAACGAGTTGGAGTTATTAGCGAAGTAATTTCCGTCTAAGTGATTTCAATAAAAAATATACGATAATCAATGCAAAATGTAAAATTCATTATCACCACTTCGCTCATGCTTTATGATAAAATATTACGAAGGAAATAGGAAAGATGCTGGGAAATTCGATTCGGTAGCATTTGTAGAAGCAAACCAGAGATGTACGCAGGATATTTCAACTGACGAGGGAGTACAAGGGCGCCAGGTGGTTCACCTGGTTGCCGTGGAGCACGGAAGCGAGCGTAATCTGCGAAAATCTAGGCATGGTCGTGTCCCGACTGAAATCTGCCCGCGTAGTCGCTTGAGTTTCGCAGCAAAGTGGGGTCAATTGGAGACGTGGACCTCGACCGTTTCGCTCCCACACTCCGCAGAAATTTATTCCGTGACTCTAATCGAGGCCGACCGCTGTTCGTCGCGATGAGGCGCTGAAGATTCGCAGGAAATCTTTTTCGCCTCCCTTTATGTCACCTTTTTTTGCACTTTCGGTCAAAGATGAAGATTCTCTTGAAACGAATACCAGGAAAACTGGATAAATTGTATCTCGTACGATTTGCAACGAAATCTTGCGCTTTTAACGTGAACTTGTTGAATATTTGATATTGAAAATTTAGGTAGATATGTATCGAACGATGTCTTCGAATTTTTCACCTTTTGAAAGGTGATTTATTCAACACTGAACTGAGTAATCGGTTCTTAATTTTTTTTTCTAATAATGTAGTCAATATAAATTAAGCAAAAATAAAGTTGTGTCTGAAAATAATCATGTTATGTGTACAAACTTGTGTGCGTTATTTGAACAATTATTAACGATTGTTATAAACAACCTGTGTTAAATAAATGAGTGAATAAAACCTTATCAATAAAATACTTCAAAATTGTAATTGTTAAAGAATGAAACAATGCTAAAAAAAATTGTCCTTTTCAGCTTTTTCCATTGTATAACTCATCCTAATTCGTGCACGATTCTGATCACCATTATACTCCACTTTCAGTACGAATATAGACCAATCGTAGTAATCCTAGAACCTTAAAGGAACATTTATCCAAACGAAGCAAACATATTCACAGGACACTTTGTGTCGACGATGTTAAAAATCATTACTCAATAAACTTGCATAAAATTATATCAAGAAAAACGTGAGAACTAGCTCTATTCTACAGCGAGTTATGTGTCAACTCAATACAAATGAAAAGAACAAGAGGTATTCTGCTAGAATAAATTTCTGTTGAAGTAGAAAAGCATTCTATTAGAACATCTACTTCACTGAAATATCTCATTGCAAATCCTCCATTATCACTAACAAATCACACATTCCTTCGTAAACGCGTAAAGACATTCTAACGTCTTCCTCTCGACGCATAAAACAAGTACCTCTCGCACAATGTAAGTGGATTTACTGTAATTCCAAGCGTAAACGATACAACACCAGACTTTTCTGAAATCGACGTATTCCCAATAGCTGATAGCAAAACGATGCTTTTGCACGACAGATAAAGAAACAAACTTTACAACCGATTGTTAGATTATCACCAACGATCAACTGGAATTTCATTACTGCTTTATTGCTTATATCCCAGGACCTGGTTTTCACTCGACTCGCGGTTGCGTGTGCCAATCAAGAAGGACTCCCGTGAAAAATCATCGACACCCACATCGAAAACGTAGGCAAAACCCTAGCTGTAACTGTTACATACCACACCAAGACATCGGTCCAACAGCAACGACCAATTACGCGTTGCGTAGTCAATTTTCTCCCGCGGAGCACGCGAGACATCCCGACCAGCTGTAAATCAAGCATCGATCCGCCAACGCCAGTAACAGTCGTGGCTCGATTACGCAATCGATCGTTGGATATCTTGCATCACTGTGACACGAAGGGAATAGTGGAAAAATAATGTATTCATTTACGATTTACGATGGATACCGTAAACTAGAGGTGTACGAGCGTAGGTGAGTCGAACGCTGTGTGACTACTGTGTGCAAGTAGTAACTCTTTCGTCTGATTGAAAGAAATGAATTATTCGTGATATCTTACGTTAACTATTTAAGGAAATTTTGTGGTGATAGTAATTATATTATTCGATCATTCGAGAATAATGAAATCAAACATGCCGTTTGTAAAATTAGTGTAATTTAAGCTAGTGTCATTTACAGATCTGTACATCTGATTTAAATTAGTAATCTATACATCTGATTCAATGTTATTTTGTACACATCTCAATATCTGGTGAAAATCAGTAATGTGATTATAGAGAATTTAATACTTCGCTAAAATAATGAACGAATTTTGGTTGAATAAATATTTAAAGTTGTTAAAAATGTGGATAATTACGATATGCAATGCTGGATACTTAAAAGTAGCTTTCAATCTAAACAAAGGAGTTCAGAACCACTGTTAAATAGTGATACTTAATAGCATATCAAATACACATAATATATTTATAATAACATTTTAATTATAATCAAAATTAATTAAATATTATTAAATGTAACAATATTTTCGATCATAAAAATATCTTAGTATCTTTATATAAATATAAATAATATTTAACAGTGTATAAAAAAGAAATTCTAATATGAACGTTTAATTAAGCATATACAGTAAGGAACAAAATTTTAGGTCCACTATGCAAGCTGTTTTAATAGAAAGGATAAAATTATAAAAACCTTTAACCAAATAAATTCTAAAATTAATTTCTTTTTTATCTTGTTAGAAAAGATTGGTTACAGATATTCTTTTAAATTAGCAAGTGGTTCGAACTTTTTGCACGGTCGTGCAATCGTGTGTAGATATATATGTACGTATGTCTCGAAATCCATGAAAGTATCGAATGGGAACTGTACACGCTACCGAGGAATTCGTGCTCGAAGACGGACATGCCTCTTACCTGTCCAACTTGAAGTTGTAGCGGCTTCGCCACGTATGACGCGCGTATGACGCGTACGTGGGAGAACAGCCCACGCGCACTATTCTTGGAGTTAATACTCCTTATGCTCAGCGAATGCGAAATATGCCTTTGTTGACCTGCCAGCGAGTTGCCTGCCATCTTGAGGCAACGTTCACACCGAACACTCGTTTTCGCTATCAACGTGAAATTTCGTGTTGAAATTCTCCGATAAACATACGAGGAAACATCTTTATTCTTAATTAACCCCTGAACTTGTTCGTGACACACGTTATTCAAATAAGATGGAAGTTTCAATTTTAACCCTTTCACTGCGGGTACTTTTAGCACAGCC
Source organism: Anthophora plumipes (assembly GCA_951804975.1). Classification (NCBI taxonomy): domain Eukaryota; kingdom Metazoa; phylum Arthropoda; class Insecta; order Hymenoptera; family Apidae; genus Anthophora; species Anthophora plumipes. The sequence goes on along the minus strand of OX638112.1, from coordinate 25,055,473 downwards.
GATTGCTCTAAACGCAAAAAAAAGGAAAAGAATTTTATAAATCACAAAAAGTATACAATGTAAGAAAGTATCATATAATAAAGCGTAAACATACGAGTTGGATATAATTTTAGTATATTTAGTTTATAAACCACACCTGCAGTTAAAGGGTTAAATGATAAATTTGGGAATTGTTCAATATAAGTTGCTTATACTAATTACTTTCAATTTTTTTTTTAAAGTGAGGATTAGATGTGAATATAGTATTTTCGAAAACTATATAATTTTACGGCTTGTTGATGCTCGCTTTGAAAATTAAAAGACGATCGATTTCTTTTTTTCGATTACGTGTCAGTTTAAGATGGACCTGAAATGCAAATGCTCTACCGAATACGTTCAAAGTGATTTCTATGCAACCATTGTAAATGAATCAGTCTCTTATGTCGCGTTATTAATCGTGTTGAAGAAATTCAGCATTTAACATTGGTATCAGAAGTGGAGTCAGAAAAAGATCTCTTGTTTTCTGCAAGAAATGTTTGAAAATCTGCAAAGAATCATGCTTGGGCAATTGAAAGAACAGAAATGATAGTATGAAACTCTTTAATAGAAGAAATACACTTTGTAGCGAAAATGAGAGGATATTCTACTTGGAAATCTCATCTCGCCTCGTTAGTTGATTCTGACGAAGGTGGAGAAAAAATTGGTGTTAACAATATGTTTCGAAAGGTTCGTAAATAATTGCCTACATATGTATGCATTTCAAACACCATCGATCAAAAAAGGATCATTAAATCCTCTCTCAATATCAGTCACCCCAATCACAAATGTAAATGTTCCCTCATCAGGCACGATAAAAAACAAGATGTTAGTACGAAATCGGCTCGGTGAAATCTTCATCGTTATATCAATCGTTTCCCCGAAAACACTCGGGGATATCGGAAGGAAAAGAAACGCCGGATCACCAGAGACGAGCGTAAAATAAATTTATTACCCAGGTCTGATTTATCTGGCAAAATAAACCATCATGTGGCCGACGATACACGCTCGTTTTCGTTTCTCCTTAACCAGATATCGCTACGATTCCGCGAGTCGAAACGAAGCGATCCGTGATACGCAATCGCGCGAATCTGCACCCCGAAGCGACTTTATAGTGTTCCTGAAACTGTTCCCTCCGATGTTTCTCGACTCGTTGCTGAAGAAAGAACCGTTGCATGCTTAACGATCACGGAACCGAAGTTGATTGGATTAAAAACAACTAAAACCATTTATAACTCAATCGTGTATCAAAGATTCATCGGCAGTTTCTTTTATTGCGTTGTCCGGAAAATTTGAATCGATTTTTAAGTAAATAAGCCAACTCCATACTTCAAAGCATTAACTTTGTTTTTCTATTTTTATAAGGTACGTATTTTTTAGTTCTACAATTTTTCGCCGTCTTTCTAGCAAATGAAAAATTTCGTCTTATCAAAAATTTCGTTTCTTCAGTTTTTATTAACACTTTGATTACTGTTGGCGGCTTTAGGCGTTTTAGAAATTTCTTTCGTTACCGCCTTCTCCTTTGAATTTTATTCTTTGTGCACTTCCACTTTAATTTAACCAAATAAATTTCACATTTTTACGAATTTGAAAATGATTAATTTCTTAACTTTCGAGGACAATTTGAGAGTAGATAAATTATATTGAATTCTGTTTCATATTAGACGATCAAATCGATCTGATGCTACAAAAGCTTATCAATGAAACAGGTATTCTTCAGATACTTTGCTGTAAAGGTAAGATGCTCGATGACAGGAGCCTTTTGTCGCGTGAAAGCGCAAAGACCCAGCGACGACGTTCTTCCTACCGTCTAGAGAGGAACAAAACGCACGAGCAACGCAACAGTAAAGAAAAAAAAAGAAAAGAAAACTGTTAACGGCCGAGTTATAAATTATTAATGCGAGTATTATCCGCGTAGTCCGGCTGGAAAGCTTTTATGGGCAGCGTGCAGGACGCTGGCCATCGTCTTCGTCGTTATTGTAGTCTTCGGCATTGACTTTGGATAAGGATTACATACGTGCCTCTATAGGGCGATTCGCGGAATGGTACCACAACCTCACCTCGTTTCCGTGATTCCTCAATTTCGAAAAAGAATACAAATATCGATGTCCTGGATTGAGCCTGAAAACAGCAATTAAGTCTCCCACTTTGCATCCCTGTGATTAAAACACAAGTATTCCAGTGAAATTAACATCTCTGTGCTTTAAATTAGTGTATGCTTTGCTTCGTATTTGATGTCACTATTTATATAATTACTTATCGAATTAAATAAATAAATAAAAAAATAAGAAGAAAACCAGGAAACTTTAAATGAATGAATTATAAGTATTATAAATAACCATCTATTACACAATTTGTCTTTGTTCATGAGAAATTATGGAAATTATTTTGGAAATCGATTTTTTTTTTGTAGATAAATATTGAAGTTTGTGACAAAAAGGTACCAAATTAATTGACACACATAACAGATAAGTACGTGGTACGTAACTTCCAAGTTACGTAGTGTTACAGAGGATTAATGTTTGATAAAAAGTGTGTAATAAAGATCTGATAACAATAATAACGATAACACCTAAAGTCTACCCTAACTTTCATCCAAGAATCAAGTTACTAATATGTTGCAAATTAAATCTGTTGTAAAAATAACAGTGACAACTGACTCTTCAAAAAAATAGTAAAATGCAGAGTAAAGTTCATACGAGAGTCATTATAACGCGATACAATTATTGTATAATCGTAACAGATCAAATCTGTACCACTCGGTTTATTAAACACGAAAATTGACAATTGTTATCGATTAGTTTACACAAAAAATGTACACTTGCTAAAATTTTTCCACAGGTTCCACGAAAATGAAACGACCTGTATAATCAACCACATTAACATATTTTCTAATGCGATACGATTATCACATAATCGTAACAGATCAAATCTGTACCATTCGGTTTATTAAACACGAAAATTGACAATCGCCATCGATTAATTCACACGAAAAAGGATTGCTTGCTAAAATTTTTCCACAGGTCCCACGAAAATGACTCGACCTGTACAACCAAACACATTGTGCTCGTGGCCCCGGCATGGTACTCCGGCCATTAACGCTTTTTGCTGGCGGCCGTGCGTGTGTCATTGACGCTGCTTTTATTGGCCGGGCGCATAACTTCCTTTAGCGTCGCTCGTTTATGAGCGAGTAATTGCAGGATGATTTCGGTGCCAGTGTGTACACCCGGAGCGCTACTTACGGACCTCGGGTGGCGGGGGAGGGCGAAAATATGGAGCATCGATAATGGCCGCGGACCACCTTGATTACCGTAATAACGGCACAAAAAGATTAGGTACCCGTTCCACGAGACCTACGAGCGCGCAATTTTCACGACCGCCTAAAATTCCACGATGATTGCTGCCACGAATACGAGGAATTGATTTCAGGCAAGAAAGATGTCTCCTGACGCGGAGATTGAGGAACTTTCATTGGAAATTGCGCTATCGATTATTTCTGAGACCATATGAAAGAATTATGTCGATTAAATTGCATTTTTTAAATCTTTTTTTAGCAAATGTTGTGTTTTATTAATGACAGTATAGTCGGTGGATGCAACATAGTGAAATTGTAAGATTTGAGCTGAAAATCATTTGTGATACTTGAAATTTTTGCTTAAAATTTTTCTTCGAAGTTGGAAGATATTAAGCCTCCATCGTCTCTTGCTTGATACTAGTTTATTATATTAGAAAAAATTAACCTGAAGCTGTTAAGAATTAAGATACAGGTAAATTTCTTTTCAATACACTACAATAGAAGAATCAATGACAAACTGTTCGATTCCACCAACTGTACCTAATCAGTTCCTTTATTATCATTGATCACGCTACATCTAATTACACGTAACGATAAAGATACGAAATGAAGGAGCAATGAAAACCACGAGTAAAAAATTTCCAGATTACAAAAACAATCAGGTACGACCAACGTGATTGTTTATCAATACAGAAAAAAAAGGATTCTGAATTTTATAAATAAAAAGAAACAAGGGTATCGATAATCACGCTACCATTGGATGTTCTGCCAATTGAAATGTAATTCTTTCGCATTTTACGATCAATTTTATGTACTCAAAGGCAATTGTGGTTCACGTACGATCGTAAATTTTTATTCAATCCACGTCAAGCTGTCTAACGCGTAAATAATAGTCGGCGAAGAATTCAATCACAGGGAACGGGGATTCTCACGGCGGGTATCGATGATCATACGCGACAGTGTGCATTGCAGGTGATTTATTTCACACATGACAGGCAGATAAATTAGTAGCGTAATCCGCTCCTCTTCTAATTACGCGCGTACGTAAACATTCCTTCGTCGTATTTCATAACTTCATCTTTTCCACGTGAAGAGAGAGAGAGAGAGAGAGAGAGAGAGAGAAGCGCTCACCGTGTAAATGGCCATCGTATCGACGCCTTCGGCGATTACACGACTACTGTCGTGTTAAGCATAATTAAAGAACTGTTAAGACGAACTCGTATTTTCTGTCTGAACGTCGTCTAGCACGATTTTAAAGATGATATATGCTTCCTCGTAGATCTTTAATATAAGAAATATAGGAACTGATATACATATATCGTAATTCTATTTTTTCTTTTTCTATCGTATAAATTCACACTAATCCGTGACATTCAAGTATAAATTATTCAAACCGTGCACATTTGTCACCGTCGATCACCCAATACGGTGGATAATGTATATTTGAATGGAAAATCAACTTTGACACAGATACAAAACGACGAAGGTGTGCCTTAAGGTGTCGAGTGATGCAAACATTTATTTATAAAACTATACTTCCTACGTTCGTTGCGAACTTATCGCGAATAATCGTGAACGAGACGCGGAAAGCGTACCGAGGTCTTCTGTTTGTTAGACCTTAGTCGTGACCACGCATCTATAAATTCACGCCGTGTTATCCTTCGTCGTGATCGTTCCCTAAGGAAGAAAGAGAAAGAAACAGGGAAAGATGAGAGAAGAGGAAGAAGAAGAAGAGGAAGAAGAAGCGGGTGCACGTGCTACAGGCTTAAATCATAAACCGGGAAGGAAGGGGTGCAGCTGCAAGACAAACACCCTGAAAATGAACGTTGCGAAAGCAACTTTCTCTTGACATGCGTCACTTTGTTGCACAATCTTATCCAACCGTTGTTTTCCCTTCTCTATTCAACGTTCGAAATGTCACGCGTGTTAGAAGTGGCATGGCCAATCGTGAAGGGACCGTTACCGCAGCGGGGAAAAACAAATGTGATCGATTAACGAGCTTGTTAACGAGGATTATAGATAACTGTGATTCGTAAAGTGTATTCAACTCTACAGGTGTGATGTGGAATTTAGAAATTTCGTTTTGCCTCGTTGTCGACTTTTGCTTATACGTTTCAATCGTTACGAATCGGAAAATATGGAAATTAAATTTATTTTCCGATTGTGCACGATTTTATATTTTTACAAGCCTCTATAATTTTTCGTCACTGTCAATTTCTGCTTGTATTTTTCATTCGTTAGGAATTGAATATAGTACGATTGATTTATTGAAAAATGGAACTTGATAGTGTTTTCTGATTACGCAAGATTCGATATTACTTCGATAATTCCATTTGCAATTTTGCAAAACTTATAAATTTAACTTTCATAGGCAAACATATTTCCTCACACATAGACATAAGTCTAATTTCTTCGAAGCACTAGATTTCCAAAAATTTTGATACACTATCAAACTCTCTACTATATTATCCAATCATCTGTTAATTGTTTAAAATATTTTCTAAATAAAAATAAAGCTTCATTTCAAAGAAATACAAGAGCGAAATATCTCTTGGATCATCATTGACCCAGATTACTCGTGAAGGATTAAACTCAGATATATTTTAACCATTTTCTAATTTCCAGGATCTCTTTGTACCATTTTACCGTCACTGAGGAAACAATGGACACGTCACTGTACAACTTCGAAAAGAATAGAGTAGAAGGAAACCTCCTAAAACGGGTCAAAAATTCGTAAACACGAGTCCCTCTCGAGCAACTCTCTTTTTTTCCTCTCAGCCAGCAGCTTCTCGAGGAACAAGTCTTACTTTCACGTAGCAAGAGTCGACAAACATTCGCGAAAACGGTGCGAGAGGGATGACCAGGTTGAAGAATGGAGGAATCCATGGTCCCGGAATCTCTATGCAAATGGGCCGCGTATAAGAAGGGCGAAACTACTTATTTTCGGAACTCTGGGAATGTGACGCACCCCATGGTTCCACCGGTGACGGGTGTCGTTATTTCGGACGATGGGTCCAACGTTAGGGGACCCCAGCCGGGGCAACCATAACATCGGCCTCGTTATTCGGCGTTAATGACGCCGCGGTCGTTGGGATTTATGGTATTGAGAGTTAAGGGCCACGAGGATTTCGCGCGTTCACGGATCGCGTGGGCGAGATATCCGTGTAAATCGAGCTTTCGGGGAAGCTCGTTCGAAGGAACGACTTTACGAGACGATTTGGAAGAAATGTGTCGCCTCATCTTCTATTCTGTAGTTTTATGACGCTTTTGGTATTTATTTCTCGGTGAGGTTTAACATGGGTTAAAATTACGGTATTGGTTGAGAGAATAATGTTGGGTTGATTTAGAATTATTAATTGCGAAAGATAATTCTAGTAGAAATATTAACTTTCTTTTTTTAAGAACTTTTGAGAAATTCTGTTTTGGAGATTTCACACAGTTTCATCTTCATTGACAACGTATTCAATGCTTGTTCTATTTGTTTGTATCATGAATTAACCCTCTATATGTGACTTAAAAATTACATATCCATTTATCTATATTTTATTTACTTTCTTAATTAATTTTTATTTTTATTTTAATATTTTTTTAATTATTAATTCTTACTTTCCAACATTCGTCAGAATGTAAAATTTGTATTAACTGTAATTTTCCTTTTTATAGACACGAAAAAGTTGGATTATAGTGGGTTAAATATGAAAGAATTTATGACTACAAATAATGTACTGTGATTAAACGATTTGGAATATTTAGAATTCTATTTTTATATACCTATTAGCCTCGTTGGTTTCAAAGAGATGAATAATGTGACATTACATTTTTGCGTAACATACCGTGTACTAGATTTTTCGTTATTTCTGGAGCACACAATACGTACTCGTAGTAAATTACTTCTCTTAACCTTCTTATTACTGCATAGAGACACAGTGTCTTCCCTCAAGAAATGAAAGCATAGTATCTTTATTTAAAATATTAATTAAAAAATATTTCTGTTTGCAAAAACTAGAACGAAATAAATCTAACTGGATTTCTTTCACTGATTTTTAATTGGGACTTTAAGAGGCTCGATTTTTAGTGGAACAACGTGCCTATTTAACGAGTTAACCCTTGAATCACGGGTCCGACTCATAAGCTGCAAAAAGCATTTTATCAGTCAATCAAGAGTTAAACTCATACAACATTACGATCACTTGAACATCAGTGTAGAATTTATCTTTAATTTCTTTCGTCGGAAAAAGTATTAACAATTTTTCGTACCATTTGTTGAAATCTAAATAAATCATTTTATATGTGTAATCATTTTTTCTATCAATGATAAACACGCAAGACAATAAACGTGAATAATTTTTATGCATGATAGAGAGAAAAATTCATTCGAAAAATAACTCGGACGATTTTGTCCGTGAAACTTCGTCAAAGTAGAGACCAGGCGCAGTGGATTAAGCTCGCTATCGGCGATGCTCGTTGGCGCGCTTGTTACTCGCTGTAAACATCTCCTCTCTTATCTTTGCAGGAACTGGAGCTCCGTGACGCTTTTTATAAAAGCTGGGCGATGAAAGGTGCGGAAGGTCGAGTGCATCTAAAGCTGCGGGAAAAAGTGAAAGACACCGTTGGAGAAAATAAAGGGGGCGGGCCTCTTTGCATCTCTAACGCGTGTTCTCTCCCTTTCGCGGTTGTCAAGCCAAGCGACGATCTTTTTTCTTCCTTTTTCCTTTCTATCTTTCTCTTTTCTCTTCTCTGGATCTTTTCAGGCCAGCCACCGTGTCGTATTATATTTGGAAAATCGGTCAAACCCTTTTAAAAGTATGCTGCCTTTATGTCGAAGGACAAACATTGAAATAAATTACGTCATAGAGCTAGAAAATTGTACTTTATTCTATTCTCTATGAAATTAGAAAAGATTTCAACAATGAACATTGTCGTAAAATTAATTTTTCCTACGACGAAGCCTCGATCTGACGAATTATAGTTATAAAACACAAATGTTTCGTAATTTCACCAAACACGATTGTGATGGTCATTTATTAGATATTTATTTCGTATATAATTCCATCGAATATAGTTTAAAATAACGAGTACTAGATTATCTTTCGTATTTTTCGTTTCGTTTCAATTCAAAGTTCTATCACTCTTATTGAAAAACTATAGAAGTCGAGTAAAATGGATTTCCGTATAATGCGAGTTCCTATAAGACGCCAAAGAATTTGCAACTGCTATTAGAAATTCGCCATATTTAAAAATTATTATTTCTTTCGTTAACTTTCTATGAAATAGAAAGTATTTTATTACATACATTAATGATGTTCCTTTTTTTCAAATGTATATGTTATTTATTTTTAAAAGACTGCCCTACTTGATAAATCATAGAAAGTAAAAGTTAGCGTGGCAATAAATCATTTCAATTATTCGTGTCACAGAAGACAAATTCTCGTACAGCGTGATTTTCGGTAACGCGAATTCACGGCGAATTAACGCAGCGACGCGTTACAAACATTTACGAAAAACAAAGATATATTTCACCTGTGAAATAAATCGATCGAATCACTGGACATTTCGTCACGAAGCTTTTTTACCTTTCGTCCAATCAAACAGGTGGCCAACGATGAGCGACTTCTGTCGGCGTTACGAGATGCCGATCTTCCAAAAACCAGCGAAATACCGAGAAACAGCTGTCGATCTCATTCTCGTTACCATCGTGTCGTGCAAAATGAAGCGATTAAACCAAACGATTGCCAGATCCTCGCTGAATCTCCGTGCGCAAAAAGCAACCGGAGGAGGGTAGATTCCACGGAAACCAGAGGAACCTTTAGTATTGTTGGAATTGCACTGTGGAACGAGGACGAAGGAGAACACGAAGAGAAGAAGAAAGAGATGTCCGCCTACGAGCAAGCCGGATTCCCTGGAAAGACGGTCATTGATTGATTCCTAGACTTCTAGACGGCTCTTTGTTGCTTCCTCCTGCTTACTCCCTCCTCTTAGATGGTACACAGCTACCGGCGAGAAGAAGGTACCGTTTTCTTGCAGTAATGGAAGCGATGGGTATAAATAGCGCTTGGAAGTTTGTTGATTAATTATCTCGTAATTAACGTCGCCATTTTTCTAAACTTCTTGTGACGTGTTGCAAGTTGAGGTGTGAAAATGTTGTGAAAATATTCAACACCTTTAGAAATACGTCATAATCGCTGGGTACACTCTAACAAGACTTACCAAATAAAAATTGAAAATTCTGATTTTTTTTAAACATTGCAGGTTTATAGGAGACCTCAATAGAAGTATTTAGTAATTCTTTTTTCGGTTCTTCGAGGTGAAAACAGCCTTTGAACAAAGATAATCTTGTTTCCTTGTACATCTTTAAAACTACAGTAGATATGAACAAATATTTATAATACAAATTTGCTTTTTGCATACCTTACAAAATAAAGCTATTAAATTAATAGAAATTGCTTGTTTAAATAAATAATCTATTTCTACGCGTGTATTCTATCTTATTCTTGGTTAACGTTGTAAGTTAAGAAGAAATGATCAGATAAAATTAATACAGGATTTGTTCGAATTTAAAATCCTTCTTAAAGTCAAATTCGAGATATATAAATCGTGTGAACCTAATCAATAACTATCGTAACAGCGATCGAATAATAAATTCTCGATTAATAATCACTGGGACGTTCGATATATCGAACACGCTACTTTCAGCGACGATTATCGAAATACAAGCGGCTTAAGAAGATCGAGAAAGAGGTAATTACATCGATCTCGTGTTCATGGCGATTTAATCGCGAGAAAATAATCAAGCCTCGAGTTTCGACCGGCAGACAAAAGATTTCCATTGATTAATTGAAATTTCCACTCGGTTAATGAGATCGATACACCAGATACGAATTTACAGAATCACTTTTAACGGGGTTTGAATTGAATACGGGTTGCTGCGAATCGAAGCTCACATAAGATCATTGATAATTAAAACGGTCCACGTGATGAAGGACTAGAGGTTGCTTTTATCAATGCACGATGCAAGAGCTCCATTTATTATTCGATGCATCGGGTATTAGAGATTCATCTAGGGGAGTGTCTGAGATTGGTATTCCTCAGCACGCTCTTTAGACTTCACCATGGTGCCACGGAAGTAGAGAATCACCTTTATATTACATCTCGTTTAAATCTGCATCGAAGTCTTCCCTCTCGTACCAATCTAACAATTAACCTTAAACCTCGTCTCTAATAATAAACCTTTAATTTCCAATCTCTGTCCTCGTCATTAATTATTCATTTCACATCTGACCTGTACTCGATCGTTTTTAATTACAAACGGGTTGGGATAATAGCAGCTCAGCTTTCACCTGGCATCATTATTATTAATAACGTGTCGCTCTAAATACAAATAATAAACGCACAATCTGAAAAGGCATTTTCCAAATTTTAAAGAAGCTTAAATTACCTGTGAAGCAAAATGAAACGAATCACTATTCACTCTTGCATAAATTAAAAACACTTGCGCAGACACACGAGTGCAGAAATTTTTCTCACATCGGAAGAGAAAATAAGCTCCCTCGAAACTGTACTACATAGGAATGTTTCACGTTTCGCGAGCTTCGAAAAGAAAGTCGCGAAAAAGTGGCACCCACGCGAAGCGCGTTGCATTCCCGCGAGCATCGCGCGAATCCCGATGGAATTAACATTCCGCCGTTGGATGAACCCCGCCATCCCCACTCGTCCCACCCTCGAGTTTGTTTAATGATCGCCGTGACACGATACTAATATGTCGCCGGGACACGATGTCTGGCGGTGTCTTTGAGGGCTTTGGCATAATAAATTAATCTATTAGCGCCGCGCCACGCCGTGCACGCCGAATAAAGGATAAAAGTGGCGAAAGGGGCCCGGGGTGGGACACGGGGGACAAGCAGTCGAGGATCGCCGTAATCTCCAATTAGGCCCAAATTGATTAGCCCGGATTACCGGGCCTCCACGACCAGCCTGACGATACTGGCGAACGAAAAACGTTTATGGCGAATAGGTGTCCCCTTTTTCCACGTTCGTTCTCAAGAGGGTGCTTCCTTTTTTTTTTATTACGGCTCGAGGAATAGCTCGGATGGAGGCAGAGAATTCTTCGGGGGAGATTGGTTGTAAATCTTGAGAAATTGTAGGGGAAGGTTTTCTGTAGGGTGCTGAAGAGAATAAAGTTGATGATTGGTGCTAAGCGTTGCGCGTTAAAAGCCGGGAAAGGTAACATTATCACGGTCCATTGTGTTGAAATGTAACGAATAGTCGGTAGTGTACAATAAGTAGTGAGTAGTAATACTGAGCAGAGAGTAGAAAGTAAGTAGTGTATAGTGAACTACAAGGAGTAAATAGTGAGTAGCGTAATGAATATTAAGGTGTAGAAACTACTAAAACAGTGAGTAAGTAGCAATTGCAGTAGTGCTGAGAAAAGAGTAGAGAGTGAGTAGTAATATAGTGAACAACGATCAGTGAATAGTGAGTAACATAATGAGTCCTACTGAGCGGTAATTACTAAAGTATGCCATTCGGTGAGTAGTCGATAATGCGTGCAGTGAATAGTGAGTAGTAACAGTAGTAACACTGACAGAAAAGTAGAGAGTAAGCAATAAGTAGTGAACAACGAGTAGTGAATATTGAGTAGCGTAATGAATACTAATGAATGGTAAATCTTGAAACAGTGAGTGAGTAGCAACGGTAGCAGTGCTGAAAGAAAAAGTAGAAACTGAGTAGTAACGAGTAATAGCTACTGAATTCGCTACACAATTTCCTTCCGTCTTTGAGTTAATATTTATTTTAGTAGATTCATTATCACGCGTGTTTGTCTAAATAGTGAAACTGCAACAAAGAATATCATATTTCGACGGCGAAAAATGATACGATCGTGGGCGTAAATTTATATCGACACTAGGACAATCTTTTGCAGTAGACTAAATCGCTATGAGTGACCACATTGCTTCGCCTGAGGAAAAGAAAATAAGAACTTATCTAAACGACTCTTCAAAATCTGGTTTTGCTTTGAGTTATGATGGCTCGACGGTGTACGGTATACGTAGTACGTTTGGTAATATCAATGAACGGCTGAAACGAAACCCAGAAAGCATACTTCAAAAGCGACAGCTTACACCGATTTACCATTAAACGACGATCAACCAATGCCGCGACAAGCTGTTACTCGATAAACAACAAAATGGAGAAGATAAACCCACGTGGGCGGATATTTTATTGCTCTCGAGTAGTAGGAAACGTTCGGGGACGAAATATACGCGACGAGTAATTTCAATAATTCAACAAGAGCGACGGATGTGCACTTTCCTGCTTTCTAACTATTGTTCCCACCGATTGAACGAAGATCGCGAACAAAGCAGATCCAGGCGCGTTGCCAAAACAGTCGTCGACAATTACGATCGACGTAAATTCACGCGTTATCGCGATTTCGACGTTCACGAGGACAAGACGTAATGGTCGTATGCACATACACCTTAATTAGTCAAGGCTGAGTGCACCTCGTCTAGAAAACGTCGTCTAGCTGTCTGTAGATCACTCTAAGTCGATCTACAGGAATCGACGTGCAACTCCGCTCGCCCACGCAGATGGAAATCTTTCCACGCGACTAATTACGCTGGCACTTGAATTGCCTATTCGTTTAATTTAATAGGAAGCATCGAAGCAGGCCGATTCGAAACACATCGAAGACCTTCGTAAAATATTCCGAGTACCTTTAAGAATCCTAAATAATTTTTCCAAAAAGTTTAACAATTGATCTCTGGCTAACGGAGGATATGGAAAGGGTTTGTATTATCTATGCGAGACCTTCGAGTATAGGACAGCTATCAAGTTCGAAGGATCAAAGGACTTTTGTACCAGGAATGTATGATTCCAGGAAGTCGACGCAGGACCTCAGAATACCTACAGGAGTCTTGAAACCCCGCGATACCTGTTCTACTTCCCTAGTATCCAAAATTATTTCACCAAGTTCCACGAGTTCATAACAGCCTCCATCAATTTCCAGATGACACAATTTCCGCCCCGTCCTACGCAATACGTAGCCCCAAAAACAAATCGAACGACCAGTCGGGGAAGATTAATATCAACAACTTCCTGATCATCTTTCTCGAATTACCGCTAATTATCGCCATGGTCTGTGAAAACTCACCTCTCTCCCTCCCGTCCGTGCGTCAACATCCCCGTTTCACGTCCAGGCCTCTAAATCCCAACGATTCTGGCTCATGCCTGGTCCCCGTTCCAATCTTAATTGCCCGAATTAGTCAGAAGCTTGACTAATGGCGCGGTTTATATTCACCGTGGCTATGTCAGGGTGTGGACAGAGAGGGTGGAGAGAGAGAGAGAGAGAGAGAGAGAGAAGGGGAGGCGGGTGGCTGGAGCAATTTGTCGTAGACGAAGGAGAGAGGCTTCTAGGAAACGTAGTGCACGCTATCCACAAGATCGCGACGATGATTCACGGTGAGTTAGTGTGCGCACACCCACTGCGCGCGAACCTTGTGTCATAATTCTGCCAGTAATTGTTTGCGATCCCGGTACCGTGAAAATCGTGCTGTTGAGTCAGAAACGAGTCGAGCGGACCAGCTTCCGCTTACACTAGATTAATCCAACGCGTGTATTTTTGATAATTTATGGAGGATCGTAAGGTTATCGCAAGCCACCAAGTGGCAAATTTAGGGGCTTCAACAACCCCTTCGAGGATCTAAAATTACCACAAGAATTTCACGTTCTCTTTTTTTGCTACTTTATTCTTCTCCTTTGATACAGTTTCCCTTTCTCCAGATCTTTCATCCGTTTCGCAGAAGCCACCAGCTGTATATTCTTAAAAAGATCAGGAAAAAGAACGGTGGAATATGGCCACTTTTAACCTCAATTGGAAGCAGAAAGCTCATTCAAGATATTTAGGTGTAGTTGCAAATATGAAAAAATGTGTCAGTGATCAAAATCATCTAATTACATCTCATCTTCTTCAGATATTCATATTAGATCGGATCATACGATCATCCATGTCGAAAATCAACAAACTTCCAAATAAATCACGAAAAGAGCAAATTCCTTCAAGGATCAGCGCGTGGGCAATACCAACATAATGCAAAGAGGGTAGAAGTAGGAGGAGGTGAGGGTCGAAGGCGTATTACACGGTCAGGGGGCCTCCGGTATTCGAAGCTTGGGCCAAGCGCAGTCAGGTGAGCCAAGGCGCCTGGAGCGCTGCTGATCACTTTGACCTACGACCCCATCAATCATCGCCAAATCATACACCACTTATCTCAGCACGGCACAAAAGCGGCGCACGTTCCTGTAATGCACGTAACAGGCAAGGGTGCCTGCCTCCACCTTCGCCTCTACGGCACACATTTCCTTGTCCGCGTTTTCCACTACGCCCACGATACCTCCGTTCCTTGCAATTATCGTCGCAGCTTGTTTTTTCCCCCATTTCGTCACGCCGCGATCGTGATTGCGCGTTATCGCGTTACACCAAGGCAAACGTCGGGGTTAGCTACGCGTGTACTTTCACATCGAGGGCACCTCGGGAATATTGAATAAATGAATATGGGTTTTGGCGCGATACTAATTGAGATTCTGAGGTTACAGGGTGATTTTTCAGAGAGAAAGTTCAGTTGGATTGGAGAGTATTGAAAATATAGTAGAATTACGATTATCTGGAAACCTGATTAATCCTTTCGCTATTATAATCGTTCACCATGAAATGGTTACTGCGTTCCTAAAACACGTAATCATATACTGTTCATAGTCATTTCTTTTTCTTGATTTTAATAGCAGTGGAAATGATTAATTTCGCACTTTGATTTCGGTTCTGGGTATGTTCGATCATTGAAATTTTACTGTATTGGATTATCATGATTTTGATGGTACTTAACAGCGATAGTAAGGAAAGGAAGTAGATTTTTGTTAGATCGACTTATTCGAATGATACTTGAGGAAATAATACTATTATTTTGAGATACTGAGGTTTGTAGTATTTTATGTAATTTGAATTTTTTTGGAGCGTCTAGAATACAGAGTAGGATGATTTGTGAGTTGCAATAATAATAATTTTCATGGTATTTAACATCGTTAGTAAGGGAACTAAATGATCTTTCCTCTAATGCTTCTAGAACTCTATGGGATGGTTTTAGAAAAGTGAGATTTAGCTGATTTTATTCTGAGAATGTCAAGAATATCGAGTGAGATGATTTACGATTAATATAATTCCGATGATACTTAAAAGTGCGCAAAAATTAAAAAAAAAAAGACTTCCTGGTATGTTTAAGAAACTATATTGATACGTTCGTGTGAATTCTCTGAATCTCTGATACTTTGCGAAGCTGACGTATAAGGAGAAACGCAAGTTAGTTTTTCCTGTGAAACGTTAAATGTTATTAGGTGATATACATGATTTATGATACGTAATTATAATGATTTGGATAATATTCGGATGAAGAAGAAGAAAAGAAAAAAAGAAGGAAATAGACTTTTCTCTAACTTCAATCATTTTATGATTGAAGAAATTTTTTCACGGGTGCAGTTTCTCTTTTAGATCCAGCTAAAACGTATGATTAGAACGATGAAATTTCTTCACATGTTATGCCTCGTCATTTGTTTTTCCCGGCAGTTCCTCGAGGAGCATTTCAAGAAACTCCCAGTAATTATATATTTCCTGAGGGGGGGAAAGAAATACGGTGGGATCGTTCGGCGACTTTTGAGCAAATATTAGAAATTCTTTAATTGCAGGCGTCGGTGCGTAGAAAGTGACGTTTGATATATTAGCAACGAATCAAGATCCTAGCCTCTGTACAATCGCGGAGGACAAATAAATCGTTCGTAACGAGCCACGAATTACATCCATAATTATAGGCCTCTCATCTTTCGAGGTTCGTTTTTGCGCTGCGCTACCAATAATGGCATCGAGTTAATGAGAGAAAATATGAAATTGGCACTGTTCCCGGTGCTCGCTATGGCCAGCGTTTATTTAGAAACTCGAAAAGAGTAAATACTTCGTCGTCCGAAATAAACGATCGAAACATTGCATTACAAATAATAAAAAAAAGAATACAACAAAGAAAATTCCTAAATTTTAACGCTGTTAAAATAAAAAAAAAAAAATAAGAAAGTTATCTCGATGCTCGATCATCCATTCCAAGTCTTTCCAACACTTCAATCACACCCACTTTCGTTTACTCCTGAATCGAAGGCAGGCGGTTCTTTCAAACTTCTCCCAGCCGTCCAGCCGCAAAAATGCGTTTTGAAACGCGGCTGATCGAGATCAAACATGTTCGAAGGCCGCCAATTCCACGCAACCCTTCCCAGTCCTCGCATCCTGCACTCGATCTCGACCACTCTGAACATCAGAGATACATCGTTGGCACGAATGAAACGTGCACTCGATGGCTGTCACTGTTCCCAACCAACGTCTCTGGCTCGCCTGAGAAAAATCGATCCGCGTATCGACGATCGACGCTACCGAATGGGACTACTATTACGAGAGAGGAGAAAGAGAGGAGAAGAAGGACCTGCCTGATCGAAAAGACAACTTGGCCGCGTTTCAAACGAAAGATTGCTGCACCTATTGCCTATGTCCATCATAACAGACACTTAAAACATCGTTTCCTTTCATATCTCTATCCATCGTTTGGTTCCTCCTGTAGCTCGTCAGATTGTTCTCTCCCACTCTCCACCCTCCTTGCCACTTTTCTTTTCTTTCTTTCTTTCTTTCGCTTAAATATATTTCTCGTTCTCTCGCTGGTGCTTGATTTACATGTGAATACCGGGCGTTAACAGACGCTTCTTCGAGTTACCAACCATCGTCGTTCTATCTTTCTCTGGCTACTTCACTATCAGACCTGTCACAGGAACCTCTTCTTCGGGCGTCTTTCGCTAGACCATTAACCTTCGTCTACTTGAAAGGGTCTGCTGGCTGGCTCGCGGTACGTTTCGCTGTTTCTTTTTTTTTTCCTCTTTTTCCCAACCGTTGCTGTTGGTCGCGGTGCAATCGCTGGTTCGGACGTTGATGAACAAACCGAGTTAATTGAGTCCCATTAATCGACAACATGTCCCGCGAAATTAGACGCATTACAACAGTCAGGTACAAAAGACTGAAGGGAAGACAACGTAGAGAATGGAGAAAGAGAGAGAGAGAGAGAGAGAAAGTTGGAGGAATTTCTAATACCTATAAAAGCATTCTCTTTATGCAAATACACTTAATACAAGTCTGAGTGATCGAGCATCCTAGTTAGCTTTGATTTCTGTTGCGGGCTCAACAGCTTGACAGCACTAATGAGTCGTCGAGATCTGGGGTCCGGTAAGTCGAGTTTGAAGGGGGCTCAGATAAAGAGGGAAAGGAGCAAGGAAGACGGCGAAAAGAAACTTGGGAACTCCGTGCGATTTGCACACGATCCGTAGAATCGTCTTTCGTCCTTGTGAGACACTTTTCGCGATGAAATTCTTTTTTTTGTATATTTTGGAAAGGTGTATGTTCGTTTAGATCCTGAGAAATAATCCAAGCTTTCAAAAATTTGATTTCAAGTAGAACTGAAAGGTTTCATAACACAAAATTGTAAGCACTAAGTTTTCTGAAACTGAGATACTAACCTCATAAGTACAGTTGTATGTAATTGCTGTTTCACATGCAGAAAACAAATTTTTAAATAAAAATTATAGTTATTATTTTAGAAAACAATTTAAGAAATTGTCAGAATTTTCATTTTTATCTATACACCAACATACTGAATAAAAATTGTATGATAGTTAAATAAGAATCTCTTAAAAATTGTATTCTTTTCTTTCTAGTACTTGAAACGTTGTGGCTTAGAATACTTCAAACATTCTTGCAAATAAATTGCACAATATTGTTTTACAATCATGCACAATATACTCGTCGATTGATATCACTGAAATCTACTTTAAAATAATATTTCATACCTATAACCTAAAGCACTCAACATTCTATGCTCATCAACCACAATGTACAATTTGTAATCTACACATGAAATATCGATATAATAAAATAAACCCTCCACAGAACCAAAATTATTTCCCTCGAACCCAATGAGACATCGAAAACAAATGTTCAGTCCTATCGTCGGAAGGATCACGTTACTCGAACACCAACAGAGGCATAGAATCAACGAATTCGCACGGTTCCCAAGGAACCGAGACCCTAGAAACGAACAGGAAGGGCATTAGACGCCAGGCAATAAATATCTTTATGCAAAGCTCGCTAATAAACATTGTCTTAATGATCGAGGATCTTGGATCTTCGGTTTCCGTGGAGGAACAGGCAAAGCCTGCCAGCACTAATGAGTTCCCGTAGAAACGAGGAGATCACTCGGGGTCCAGGCCAACCAAGTGGATCGAGAGCGAACGAAGGATGAAGGAAGGGGCTACGAGAGGAAGCAAAAGATAAAAAAAAAATCCAAAGAAAGAAGAAGAGTCGAACAGGAGGGAAGTCGAACCGATTTGTTAAGATATCTGGCTCTGGTGGTTCGCGGCCGTTCCGTGAGGAATGCTGAAAGTACGCGGCCACGGCAACGAGACGTATTATGTACACACATGGGTTCGAGTCCCAATTAAAAGTTATCGAGGGGGCCTCCTTTGGGCCCCGCCCACTGAGATCTACGGTTTCTAATTATCGGGTAAAACATTATCCCCCCCGCGATAAAACCAGCCAGGGATCACTTGGGTCCGCGCCAAAAATATATATTTAGTCGCGGGACACCTAACGCGGGATATTAATAACTCGATATCACTTAAAATATCGCGCAACAAGACTCCGTCTGTCGTCTGGCTATTATTTTTGCCTCCCCCTCCAGCCGCTTGCGCGATATGGCTCGCGATTTTTATGCTATTAATAGAGGAAACGTTTTCGACACTCGAGATCATGGCTTGGCCCTTTAATTACCGGTATACTCGGCACACTGTTTCTGTTCGTTGGATTAATGGTGGATAATAGGAGAATCGCGCAAGTTTGAGCAATCTCTAGAAACGGTTGAGAGAATAAATTTTTATTTGGATCTGTTAGGTTGATTTAAGTTTGTGAAGTTTTCATTTCATGTATAATGAAATTTATAACATTTGCTTATATCGATTATTCGACAACTTTCCTTCTGTATTAATAATAACAAGATTTTTGCTGCAAAATATGGAGTGTTAAGTTAGCAAATGTGGTTCTAAAATTGCTGAAGTTGTCAAAGGTTATTCTTCCTGACAGAACAGTATAGAAATGATGTTCACAATTTTATAAGAATAATTTTCTCATAAATAAAAAGGTCTGATCGACCATCTCGGTTCAACTAAGAGCATTTTGAAGCTCTACTTTGTAACAACTCAGGAACAATCAATTCGCGAATTAGTGCAGAGAATCTGATAATTTTCCTTCTGTATCAATAACGAAGAGATTGCTTTTGCTAAATGTGAAGAGTCAAATTAGCAGAGGCAATTATCTCTGGCAGTCATGGTTCTAAAATTACCGAGGCTATCCGCAACATTTTTACTGTTCACAGAAAAAGTTATTAAAGGTCTAAAAGTCTCAGTTTTGTCATAAATAAAAAGTCACGTTCTGATGAACCATCTCGGTTCAACGAAGAGCATTCGTAACAATCCAGAAACAATTAACTCGCGAATTAGAGAATGCACGGCTCTCGTCAAACTTTTCTCCGCCATTTAAAAACAGCGAAGAATAATACATAATTCCTTAATCCATGTTAAATATCTGTGAAAGAACTGAACTGTTTTCACACAGTCGGAACAACCACACGAACTTACGGACCAACCGAATATTATACAATAACGTGACAAAAGACATTCGTCAAAAGACCAACAACACCTTATTATCTCTTAACAGCACAGCGTTGCTTTATTCGGAACATTACGAGGTTACTGTATAACCACAAGGCCGTGATGGCCAGAAAGTGACTGGAGGAAATGAAGAGAGGGGGAGTAGAAGGTGATGAGGAGGAGTAGGAGGAGGAGGTCCAGCCTGAAATTTCCGCATTGCATTCCCATGAGATTCGTCCTCTCTCGCCTCGTGCTCCACCATCGCTCTCCCTCTTGGTCTCGCTCAATCTGCGTCAGGGTGAGGCAACGATTCATAAACTGGTACACAGTAACCACACGAGCCAGTTCATATCTTTCAATTACGTTATCTTTCGTTATTACTCTCGCTTGGACCGCCGTGAAATTGGCCAAAAGATCAACCGAGATTTTAACAAAAATAACGTTACCATCTTCCTTTTTTCTTTTTTTTTTTTAAGATTTTCACGTGGATCTATGAGCATCATCGAAAACTATTAAAACGAGGGAAGGAAAAAGTGTTCATTCTTATCGTCAAAGAACTTTAGATATGTTCTCAGTTTCTCGATTCGACTATCGGTCTCGTTCTCTTGCTCTGTCGCTCCATCTCCTTCCATTTCTGGTTCCGACAGCCACTTCAGGGTGTCAGGAATGCTTGACTCGAGGCATGGCATCCCGCGGAGTTGGCAGGGACCGACGATTAAAGGTGCGTTCACAGTGACCGCTATTTTCGTGCCGGTTTGCTTTCACCCGACCCTGGGATCAGGTGAATCAGGTGATCTATGCCGGAGAGATCTTCTCTGTATACCATCTTTGGATCACAGATCTTCCAGTCGTCTTTGTCTTTGTAAAAATTCCTCGTTCCCCTTCTGGTAACTCGTCTTTGTCAATTTAAGGGAAACTAGCGGCGAGTTAATTGACATTCACGATCTATCTTTGATCTGTACACTTTGTAATATGAAAATTGAACGATAGAAACGTTCGAAAAGAATTTCGTAGAGATGACACTTTTTTAAAATGTTTTATTACATAAATGAGAAATTATACGTGAGGAATTATTAGTATCCACAGTGTGTCGTTTGAAAAATCGAGGTCTATCGGTGCTTCACTCGCGGATACGAGCAGTTTAGACGCGTTGGCGTCGATTTAACCGCGATTTAAGAGTTCTGAATGCGACTTAAGTAGCGAACGACGACGGGAGGTCGAATGAGGTGGCACCGGTGTGTGCCAGAAAACAAATTGGAGCACTCGAAGACAGTCGGGTGCCCATTCAGATAGACATCGACACGAATCCGCGCTTCCAGCAGCGAGGATGACGACGAAAAGTCGATGGTGCTGCAGCGACGCCGCGCTAAACGCCCTCGTTATCTCGCGCCGATAAACGATCGATACAGGAGTGGATCAAGATCGACGCGGATATATTATATACAAACAGCCCTGCGGGCGTATCGTACGATAAGATCGAACGAAACGTCCAACGAGTCGCAGCGGAGCGTTTCCTTCGCTCTTTTTTCTTCTTCGTTCTTCTTTTCTTTTCCCTCCTCTTTTTTTTTCATTCTTTTATTTAGAGCTCGTCGATCTAGAAGTCATAAGGTTTTGATGCTTTCGAGAAACGTTCGATCGACGTACGATAGTACGGATGATCGATGCCGAGCGTTGGTACACCGGTGACTCGATGGATCGTTCGCGGATCGCGCTGTGGAAACGCGAATCCATCAGATAGATGTGACTGATGGAGGCGAATATTTGCTACGATACGATGTCGGGAATTTTTTTTTCGGCCCCGTTGGCAATTGACTAGGCGTGGTGATCTTAACGTTAACAAGGACGCTTTCAATTTCAAATTGCAAAAACAGAAAAGAAGATAAGAATGAAAAATAGTATGGAAAAGATAAATATAGAAGTATACATATTTCTTTCCAATTTTCCAATTTTCCGACTTTGTTAAAAATTGCTTAAGTGTCGAGATCTTAACGTTAACTATCATACTTTTAATTTGAAATTGCAAAAAAAAAAGAAAAGAATATGATGTTAAAGTAAATGTATTTCTTTCTAAAACAGGAACATTTTTAATGGTTAAAATTAAAAGCTTGAATTAATTTTTTCTTAAATACTTGCTTGAACGCGTTGTGATTGATTTACGAACTGGTGATTCGTGACGCAACGAGGTTTTTCAGATTACGAAGTACACGAAAGGGTTTGTCGCGGTCGTGGGTGCGTAGGATAAGAAGTTTGATGAATTTCAGGACGTGTTACGATGTCCAGAGACCACGCAGGGCGAAAGAAATTACTTATTCATACGGAACTTTCGGCGTGAAATTGATTACGACCGATAAATCAATCAGCTCGCGCGCTCCAGAAGGAACCAGGAAGGAACGGGCGAGGAGGGCAACTCGATTTTTGCGTCAAAATTAATAAATTGATTTAATTGATTTAATAAGTCGATCGATTTATGGAAGCAATCAGTGTCGATGGGCAGATTTATTGCCGTGAAACCGTTTGCTCGCGTAACGGTCCACGCATCCCGAATATTTCCTCCCCTTTTCCTAAAGAAATCGTTATTGAAAAAGTGTTCACGTGGAATTCCCTAAACTGAACATTCGTCAATTCTATATACAAGTTGTTAAGTTCGAACGAGCATTGAAACCTGAAAGTGTATTGCTCTTTCATTGTCAAAGTTAAAAGAATCATCGAAAATCATTTTAACCTGAATGATACAAAATATTCATTCTATAAAAAATTTTATAGTATCACTTTTGAATCATGAGGTACTAAAAACCTGACACTTGATTAAAAAGAATCTATCGAAAAGCTTCTCGAACTTTATTAATACATTCTCGATCGCGTGAATTTTTCGCGAGCGATATTTACAACTTTGACGTTAAAAAATATAAAATTTCCTCTGCCTCTGATAACTTTCTAAATATTACACACCGCAAAATTCGCAAGTATATCGAGGACACCCGTTCCTTTTTAAAGCCGAATGGATCTTCGTGATCGGTCGGCAATATGTTAAAGAGATCAATGCGCGATCGATAAAAAAGATACCGATATATGGAAATAAGTAAACCGAAAAAGAAAAATGGAAGGCTCATCCCTATTCATATCGAAATTTGCTGATGGCAATCGTTCGTTTATCGTTCCACGCCATCATATGCGAAAACCACGTGAATGTAATAACATTATCACATTTTCCTTGGTAATAAACTTGAAACATTTATCAAACACGCGGAACTCTCTTCTCAAGGAAGAAAATCTAGCAACTAAGAACACAAAATCTACCGTTGCACTCCATTAATAGTTATCACCGCGTATAAATTCTCGTAACTCCATTTAGCACGGTACAAAGGAAAAAATCGTTAGAACGTAAACGTATCAGGTACAATTGATTTAATGCTCGATCAAATTACCCTCGAACGTGGCAATATGTATCGTAACGCGGTGATAAATAATAATAGCCGTAGAATGGCGGGATCGCCTGTACAATCGTCGACACTTTTCACCAGGTCGATAAAAATAAATGACTGGCAGCGGTTTACACGCACTATATCCACGTTCCGTGGGATGTGGGCACAAGGTGGCCGCCTCTCTTTGGCGTGTGTGTATACACGCGTGTACGCGTGCAGAAAAGAAGCCTTGGAACGCGCGAAACGATACGTCGAAGCCATGCGACGCGCGATTGTATGCAAATCGTGGCTGCATTCGCGGTAGTGCAGGGCGTGTTGCAGGCGCTCGCGCGCGCGCGATCACCCGATTATTAGACGAGGAAATATGGTGTTAGTTTGTAAAACAGATCAACTATGGAACAACGGGAATCCTGATATGTTTACAGGGTACGGAAATTGAAGTGTCACGTGAAAAAGGGGCTATAATTTTGAAATGGACAACATTTTTATTGACAATATTGCTCTGGAATATTTGTATATATTTATATTCAAAGAATATTACGCTTGGAATTCGAGTGGACCACTTTGATATAAAATTATTTGACTTAAACGTTCAAGGAAGTTACTGTAAGAAGTCCGCAAGTGCTGCTGTGGTATTTTCTTCCATTTCAAATTAAGTGACTTTCTCAGAGCTTCCAAACTGGTGTTTTTTTAGAACATACTTTACCTCCAATATCATTTAAATATAATTTTCATTATATTTTCTATTCATACAAAATTTATATTAAATGAATAAAATATAATTTTATAAAATTATACGTATAATAAATATATTTATAATATTATTAATATATTATATATATAATATTATATAAAGTATAATTTTATTCATTTAAATATAAATTTCAGAAATTTCATTTAAATATAATCGAAAAATGTAGTGACTATACATTTTCCAATTAAGATATAAATGAATAAAGTATAATTTTAAAATAATAAAATTACATTTTATTCGTTTATATTAAAATATAATATAAATTAAAACATAAATTTAAATTTAAATGAATAAAATTATACTTTTTTCATTTAAATATAAATTTCAGAAATTTCATTTAAATATAATCGAAAGATGTGGTGACTGAACATTTTTTAATTAAATTGCTGTCTTAAATTGATTCTTAGTCATCTGTCTGTTTCTCCTGTGGCATATAATATTTCTAACAATAGACAGGACAAGAAGATTGGTAATAAAAAATTATCGTCGCTCATTCGTACATTTAGATAAGTACATCCTCATTGATACATCATTGTTAACGCCACCCCTGATCACGTGTGACGCGAATTTAAATGATCATTTCCTGCAACTTCCTCAAGTTGTTAATTTATCGGTGAAATATTAAACTGCAAGAAAGATTTCATAGAACATAGATAAACAATCTCGTTCCTTAAGGTGGCGCTAAGCACATCCAGACAGTCTTCGTGAATTTAGTCATTCGTCTTGCCGCCACGGAAACGTAAGAAAGCTCGACGTATCGCGGATCTAATAGGTAAGAGTGAAACGGCAGAGTTTAACGCGTTTTTCCACGCGATTATCTATCCGCGTTTCGCTCGCGCACGCGGGCATTAATTCCAACGGTTTAATCGCAATCGTTATCATCGGAAATGTATACGGTTCTAACAAGACAGCTCTCTGATAACTGGCTCTCCAATGCTTGGCTTGCTTGTTCCACGGGAAAACCGCGTACTAGTTTGTAATTATAAGACCGTGGAACGAGCTGCGATCGACCGGAAGCTCATTACTCCTTTAAGATCCAATCGCGAGAATAGAATTCGCCTCGTCTAAACATCTTGGGCCTTTCCCTGTTCATTTCCGGAAAATCAGCAATCGGTTTAACAAACCATTTACCTTTCTCTACGATTCGATAATATCAGCTCGATATTCACCTCG
The DNA here is from genome assembly GCA_951804975.1 of Anthophora plumipes. Lineage (NCBI taxonomy): Eukaryota > Metazoa > Arthropoda > Insecta > Hymenoptera > Apidae > Anthophora > Anthophora plumipes. Next base: position 25,030,044 of record OX638112.1, on the reverse strand, counting down.
ACGAATTCACAAGTTCGGTTACGATCTGTTCGCGATTTCTGGCGGTCATTCAATTTTGCAACGAGAGGAAGAGAGGGAAAAGTTTCGACGAGCAAACCACGAAACCACGCCGATTGGCCGCGATCCAATTACGTTCAATGAAAGTCTCTCGAGGGATTTATGCCCTCCGTTTCTGTCTCCGTCTCCCGTCCCACCGCAAAAACAATGATCCATGGATCCCTTTTCCGGCATTCCGTGCACGCCGCCGCATGCAACATCGTGTGTGCGTATACGCGTGTGTGCGTACGTATGTATGTACACGTACGCGGGGGAACCAACGACAGAGGACCTCCTTTCATTCTGACCAGGTGACGATTTTTTGCCCGGCGACTTTTGCCCCGATACAATGAGAAACGAGCCGCAAAAGGAACGCCGCGATGATCAACGAGTCCCGGCGTTGTTACCGAAAGGATATATAAATTTCCGACGAAATCAGAGCGTGCTCGTGAGATTTTCGGGAAAGCAAAGATCGAAACGAGACGAAACATTCGAAGCTTTGTACACGTGATTTATTCGATGGTTCAATAGTCCGTGATTTAAGAGTATCTTTTTCCTCTACGATTTCATTACGGTACAAATATAGACGATCGACTTTATTCGAGAGTTCTATACATACGCAAACTTGTTATCTTAGTATTTATTATTTAATGGAGAGTGTCTTAGAATTTGAACGATGATATTTGCAGTGAAGAATGTGACAACAAACATAATTGACAAAAGTCGTTGTCGAACTTCGAAAGAAGTAAAAAGGTCTGGATAAACATGGGTCTGAAAACCATTAGTTTCAGAGTTATAAGACGTTTCTGTCGCTAATTGTAAGATGTTACTTTTACAACATATGATCAATATGTTCCCCGTTCAATTCGACACATTTTTCTGCTTAAGATTACCGAATTACGTTAATACGAACGTTTACATTTGCTTAGATTGATTTCTAACACCGATGGAATAGTCTCTATCACCATTTTTACATTTTTAAGACAGAGAAATTGAATATCTCCCGAAATAATAGTTTCTAGATCCAAGTTTATTAAAACTTCTTTGCTCATTTCTTTTTTAAATACCCTGTATAAAAAAAAAAAGAAAGATCTCGACAATTTTTCTTCGATGAGAAATTTTGTGAAATTTCCAAATTTCGTTGAACAATTTCACTCAGGATCGAAGAGATCTTTTAATCGAGATCATTTAGAAAATAACCAGAGCGATCGAGCGTGGGTGTAACATAGCGGCGCCTATTCAGATGGGGAAAAATTTATTCGTCGAAGGAGCCACGTCAAGTAGCCGGTGGAGAATTATAGTTCGCATCGTGGCCCGTAGGAAAGAAGATAAATTCATCGGTGCACGAAACGGCTCATGGCGTGGCCGATTGTCCATGCCAATTAGGTTAAGATCCGAATAGCGTAACGGGGTTGGCGCCGCGCCTAATAATCGCGTTATTAATGAGCGCTACGTGCACTTACCGTATACCGTTGCACTCAAAGATTCGGAAGCTCGCTATCTACCCGCGTGCTTCCATTTTAGTCCGTCAATTCGCGATCCCACATGATGCTTGCCTTGAAATAACAGAAACGGCGGTGATAAACAATTTACGACTTATTCAAACATTTTTGTATTTCTTTGTAACGATTGGGTTACAAAATACGTAAAGTATGTTTATTTCGTACAGTGAAACTAGTATTCATTGAAACTAGAAACTATATTTATTCATTGAAACTAGAAAAGGCATTAAGAATTATATTACTTGAATTTAAAGACGTCGTAGAAGCTAACCGATGATCGGTAGCTTCATAAATTTATTGTGTTACGGGTTAGCCTTGAATTTCTATTAAAAATTAATGCTAATTGTATGTTCCTTTCTCACATGGGGTCGCGTTATAAAGATTTTCTTACAATGTAACAAATTCGATTGTCTAATTTCGAATTAAATACAAAAACACAAATCTGATTGACTATAATTTCAAGTTTAATTACAAAGATTTATATATGATTGAGTAATAAACTTAACTAATTCCCAAATTGCCATTCTCAAATCTTTGTCCATCGATATTCAACTTGATCACGATTGAAATTTTCTTACGTTTCTTCTTTCATCCTAAAGACATTTCTATTCTACCACCTCTAAACGTCTCAATTTACAAATTACCCCAGTTCGAACGTAAGTTTCGCAGCTGTTCATAAATCTCAATTTCACTTTCTAATAGATAATCATCAACGAAACGCAACAATATCATTCGAGATTTAGTCCCTAACCTAACCCTCTCGTATCAAACGATACAACCGCTAAACCAATCGGATCCAATTACGAACGTTAATCGAAATTCCCCTGTTACGGATAAATCTAAGACTTTATTCTATCGTGCCGAAATGCACAAATTGTCTGACCAATCACTTTCCGTTTGACCCAAGGCTATCAGAAGCAATTCGATCGGCCCACACTTCAGCAACAGCTTCCCATTATAGCCAAGGAACATTCACTTCACTCGCTGTTCTGCAACTATCTGCAAGAAAGTTGCTATCTGCCTCTCTCCCTATCTGAATTATTACTCGTAATCATCGAAGTGTTCGCGTTATAGGTGTGCATTATATCGCGATTATCCTCAGCAACGAAACCTCTAAAGTTTCTACCGAACGAGGTCTTGCCTCCAATCATGAAATAGAAACGGTCGTCTGATCGGTACGTAAAACGACGTTTCCGTGGAGGCTCTGATAGCCATGGCCACGTTTTAAACTGGAAATTAAATTCTCCGGTTACCGATCGATCGATACGGAATTATGAAACGATCGTATAAATTGGATATTCTTATCGCGCTCGCGTTTTCGAGGTAGCCGCGCCACATAATGAACGCAGGTGCACCGCCGCCAGTATAGACGAGAGCATGATAATTTTCGCCGCAACTCTGTAGTCATCGAGAGCACCAATCGCTCACCAGAATTGATCGTACTGTCAGAATTATGTCCTGGGGCTGACATAATTGGCCAGCTGCTTTGACTACTGAATTTTATTAACGGTATACATTGTATATATATATATATATATGTAAAAGCAAAAAAAAAGAGAGAAAGAGAAAGAAGACCACGTCGATACGACCGAGTATATTTTTTGGAGCTTCTTCGAAAAAGAATCGTCGAATTCTTCGTGGTTTGTTCCCGTTGTAACGAGCGCAACGAGGCGTTGCAATTATTAATGAATTCTTTTTATCTCCTTCTTTTTTTTTAATTGAACGTTCTTGGTATTAAGTTCTCAGGATCATAATGGTCTTTGCCGCGGTAAATTGTTTCCTTTTAATCGAAGTGTATTTATCTTGATAAACTTCGAACGATGGTAGATGGAAGTATATTTTTCAAGGATATTAATGATTGTAGTAATAGGTATAGACTTTGGAGTAAGGATATGAATTATTATTGTAGAGGTTAGAATTAAATTCTCGTTGGCAGGATTTCTAATAGCTACGTTGTGTTTGCTCCACGTTAATAGTTTAAGAACACTTTCTAATATAAGTGTTACAGTTTTATAAGTCCCTGTAGACGTTTCTTCTTCGATTATTTTGAACTATCTTTTGGTAGAGTGCGCGTAGAATGGACGAAGCTTTAATTGCACCGATTCGCTATCACGAAAGTATACGTAATTAACTCATAGGCAGGAAGTTTGATACAACTTCATTTGAAAAAAAAAAAAATATTCCATTTCCTGTCAAATTTTTTATTTCTCTAAATAATGCAATTTTCAGAATATTTCGTCTTTCTGGAATTACTATAGCTGCGAATAAATTTCACAGTATGTGAGCCTAATACAAAATTCACTTTTAATATTATTTATCTAAGAATTTCCATTGATCTACATTTAACTAGTTTAAACGAATAATTTTCTTTTTCTTTCGAAAATGTTACATGTAAATGTTACATTAAATTTACAAAATTAATTATTTATATACCACAATAAAAATCATGAAAAATTTCAGAAAATAAGATGTATTAAAAATGAATAATCCTTACAACCATATATCAAACAAGTTATTTTAACGTCCTTGGTAGATCTAGTGTTAATATTCCAGTATTTTAATATATTAACGTTGCTTATATTATAATTATCGCCAGTGCCGTACAGATCGTATGCTGAAGATCACATCTAGTCACGCCGGATGGAGTTGCTTTCATACTTCCAACGCTGCACAAAATAATATCCTCAAACCCGTACAAAAACAACAACAAAAAAATGTTCAAACAAATAGTCGTTTTCAAAATTCTACACAATTTCAAGTAAAACAAACCAGGTGAAAAAATTGTTGATTTAACGATCGAATTAATCCTTAAGTTCCTCAACGATCATCCCACAGAACACCGTAACATCCTCCAAAATCTCTACCGTATAAAAAACAATCTTCCCAAACTCGTAAAATACATATAATACACAACGTGCCGCGAGGTTTACGTTCGTGACCTCATGTACGCTTAATTCGCGGACTCGCAGCGGCAGCGTCTTGCGCGGCATTAAGATTAAACGGCGCGTGATTACAGGTATATCGTCTGGGTCGTTCTCGCCTGGGCTCTCCGCGCGCGATCAATTTTTCCCCTGTCTCGACTTTGTCGGTAATTATCGGTGCTAATAGGAGCACAGGGTCGCTCTAGGACGCTGCCTATCGTTCGTCGATTTTAATTGGACGAAATTACAAGGTGCGTAACGCGCTCGCGCGCGTACGGTACCGTAGCGTACCGACGCGACGCCGAGAGGCAGCACCAGCTGCTGAAATATTACGTTTTTACCGTTAACCTGAACCGAACACGGTTAATTATCCCGTTTAAGGCGGAGGTGAAAAGTTTTAGCGAATGGCCACGCCGAATGGAATACCGAGAAAAATATAACGGAAGTGTGAGAAGCTTCGTTTCACCCGCCCAGCGAAATTACGCTCGTAAACAGTGGATTACGAGAGTTTTTCGTGATTGACACCCTTCCGCACGTTTTCTTACCATGTTACTCGTTGACGATTGCGCGGCGAGTGTGTGATGGACGAATTGGTTGCTCAAGGAAGAAGTTTGACGACGGATCGTGTTTTGCACGGCTGAATACTTTCGGTGTAATAAATAAGACTTGTTAAAGGGAGACGGCGAGCTAATTTTCGTGGACAGATTGGGACGAGTTGAGTGACGAAGGGTTTACTTTCGGGCTTTCCATTCGGCTTGGTGTGTTTCAATGGTAAACGTGTGGATAATGGTGGTCGTTAATTGTGCGTCGTAAAATTTAATTTGTGGACGATGAGTTTTATTAGAGGCACTTGTTAGCTGAGTGTTGTTAAATGATACAAGGTACGGCGATCTTTTCGATCTGCGATTAATCAGTTTAATCGTCGTTGAAAGAAGACGAGAATTAAGTGACGAATTAACCTCTCTTCAATAGTTGAAATATAGAATTTTTCTGGGAAGGATCTCACGCAGAAATTCGTTGAGAAAGCTTGTAGTAATTCTGAACTTTGTCGAACTTTCACGGAACTTTTTATTCCACTTTGAGAGAGATCCTTCTCTCCTCGATTTCCCGGTCTCCAGCACGGCCATTTTTGCGCTCGCTGTACACGGTAGTTATCGGTGGCCGAAGTACAATCGACGTATTCTTCTCCGACTGAACTTTTCCCTGGAAAGGTCATCGAGATACGCTCGTTACGCCTGGAGACAGTTGCCGTTGGCATTTCTCGATTTGGGAATTTCTCGCTTTCTCAGGCCGCCTCTTCCCGTCCTTAAACAGTCACCGTGTCCATTATCCGCTCGTTATCACTCGTCCTGGACGCGAGCTCGATGGACGTGGCGCTCGTATAAGACGCTAATCGAGAGAACATCCCCGCGAAAAGACGAAGACGAACGAGAGGAATCCTTTAAGAGAAGGTCCGGTGCCTGTATCTGTCGATCAATCGGAGAATGCCATGGCGAAAATGCCGGCAAAGACCTGCCATTTTGCCAGGCGAACGGTACATGTTTGCAACGGCGGGGACTTTGAAAAAATTCGATCAAGGGTGGTCTTCTTCAGAAAATATCGCGTATCATGATTACTACACTGCAGACTTTTATGCAAATGCACGTTTTTGAGAATATAATAAACAAATAAAAATGGAACTTCGGTGGAAAATTATTTCGCTTATTAGATATTATTAAAAAGCACTATAAATTGGTTATTTTATATATTTTTTCATATTACGTGCATTTGGTACCATTTTTTCACCTTTGTGTTTCCTATGAAAGCATACAAATTTGCAGTTTATAGATTACAAAGTTCATGATTAATTTAGTGTAACGTGACGTCACTTTTATTTCCAAACTTTTAGTTTAGTAATATTACATGTCGTGTGCGATATTTGTTTTAAAAGAAAATTAACTTTAGTCCTCTAGTTAGTTTAGTACAGCGGGATCTTTCTACTTGTATTAATACAACTCGATTTTTTGTTCCGTTGATTTTGTAAATTAGTCTATAAAACGTAGCAAACTGATTTTGCTATTTATTCAATTTTTTTTACAGGAAAGGATTCTTCTCCTTTAACCCTTTCGTAACTAGTGAAATATTTGGATACTCCAACAATAATTGATCTCAATTTAATATTCAACACAGATCCGTTAATCGGTAGATAAAAAATAAATTAACAAACAAATTACTTCGGTCACGAAAGGGTTGAAAATACTCCTGAAAACTTGAAATTGTACAAATGGAATTTTTTTTTTGATAACAATTCATAAAATTTTCTAAAAGTTTTGAAGAATTTCTTGCGCGAAAAATAAAAATCTCACTCAACGAACGGAATGACGAATAACTCACGTATCGTGAACGTTCGCACGTCCATTCGGAAGTTAAAACCGCGGAAGAAGCCAGGGAGAATTTAGAGAATCGAGTTCGCGGCTCCGGGGAAAAAAGTCTCCCCTTATTTGCACATCTCTGCTTGCACGAGGATTAGTCGTCTATCGATTCGTTCATTCAGTCGTACATTATCGAACCAGGCACAATAGCCTCTGTATAGCAGCACCTACTGGGCCTCGATTGAGTCGTGCAAAGTCCATGCTTATCTTCAACCTTTACCTTCCCACGCGTATCATCCGCGATAGCACTCGAAGATACACAGAGCACGCGCGAGATGTGGGAAGCCTGGAAATCCGGTGACACACCAGAAAGCCTCCATTTTGAACTGGCCGTCGATGAAAGATGCTTGTAATGAGCGGTATTGTTCATTGTCCATACATCATTCTCAAGTGACGTTAGAGAAAAACGATGAACGAAAAATGCGATTTTAATTTTACTCTTATTTTAACCCTTAGACTTGCGATTTATTCTGGCGACTATAGATCCAAGCATCAGCTATTTACTGTTTCAGTACCATTTTACATAAGAAAAAGCTAATGTGGATTAATATGGATCAATTGCAATTGATAATTTTCCATATTATATTAAAATTAATTTTCTTTCTAATTTAACGAGACTAACTCGTTATAGGTCAAATGTAATTTCACGAAATGCAGATTTCAATTGTCCTCCAAGATCATGCGACTTAACACTATTACATTTTTTTGTGGGGTTTTTTAAAAAGTTCAGTCTATGTTAAAAAGACAGAAACAATTAATAATATAAATAACAAGATTCGAATTGCAGTTTGTGAAATAACTCTAGCAACATGTCGAAAAGTCATTATAAATTTCGATAACCGTCATAGTACAAATTTGAATATTATTCTGTTTTGTATATAATTGTGATGAATCATACTATCAATAAAAAAACACAACTTGAAAAAGTTCCAAATAGTTTATGTTTTAATAAAAACAAACTTGTAGGCGTGTTCTTTGGATGATCCTATATTATAGATTAATTACAATTCTCAGTGCTATATTAAAATTATAAATAAAATATGTTCAATTAATATTTAAGATTTCTAATAAAGCTGTTTTCGTCGAATCTTAGCCAGAATCTGTGTCACGAGTCTAATTCGTCCTTACAAATTATTCTCATTAATCTCATTTGCAGTATTCTGAGCACAATCGCTATTTTTCAAAGCAACGTAACGTCACACGTAGCAAATAAAATTCTCAATGTTCCATCTTTCAAGACGACACAGAAAAATCCAAGACACACTGTACCTGAGAAAGAAACATACAGTTGGAAAGCTAGAAACACAACTAATGACCATAAAATCAATTTTAAACAGATCAGTCAGCATGTTTACTCGAAACGTTGTCAGGCGAAGCAGTGCGTGAAGATAACGAAAAGAACTTTCGGGACAACCTAATATTACACGACTTAGATTACATTCCTCCGTCAGATTTATCATCGAGTATCAGCAAAAAAACCATATTCACCCGTTGTATTACAAGAAACCCAGGTTTCGTATGATTTCATTTTCTTCGATCTTAATAATTCTATAACGACCGTTCGCTTTTGATTCGCATTCAGGTAAGTATCTGTATATCCGACATATAACGTATCCCACCAACCGTACACGAATCAAGTATCTACATATGATAATCACAGATGTGCGGAGTGAGGACTGCACGCCGAAAATCCGAAGAACTCGTCGTCTTACAACGGAACATCTTTCCACGGTAAGAATCACGTCCTCTAAGCTGCTCGACATCACGATCAGTCCTCGTTTAACGAAGAAACAAGATTTCGTAGACGGATAAAGTCATGCACAACGGACGGGGATCGATTGCAGAGTAGGCGAAAGGGGTGGTCTCGATTCGCGCGGGAAGATCAACTCGAGGATTTGCGGACATCGGAGTCGAAGCAAGAGGACGATCGAATACGTAGAGGTATAGCTTCGTGAAATCCATGGGTTCGTGTATCAAGACGAAAGGGACCGAAAAGAACCATGGCGTCCATTTGTACGTCGGATTAAGACGTTTGAATTTCGCTCGGTACGACCGAATGGAAGAAGGAAGAAGTATCGAGCGGAGAGGAGTTGAGAAAGGGAAAGATATAAAAGAATAAGAAAAGAAAAAGAACACACGCGAGTCATCGTGATCGTATGGCAATCGGCCGACTGCCAGATTAGTATCAGGACCGAAAAGCTTGATGGGAATTAAGACGACGGCGCCCATGTCAAGGTGGTAATGCATCGAACTGATTCTGATCTCGCGTACGCGTGTGCAAGCTAAACAGAGAAAGAAAGAAAGAGAAGGGGAAAGAGAATGATAAAGAAACAAAAAGAAAAAGAAGAAGAAGAATCAGAAGAAGAAGAAGAAGAAGAGGACAAACATGAGAGATGGTCATTTTGTTCGTAGATCGTTGCCCTGTGAGAATTCTTCCTTTCTCTATCGATTCGGCTCATGAGAAAGACGATGATCGAACTTTCTCGTTGAAGAAATTTCATCAAGCCAGTTCTTCATCGAGAAGAGATCATCCTCGAATGATGAAACATCCTCTTTGGCTCCTGTACAGTGTTGGTATTATTCTGGAATCGCGAAAGATCGCGTGGAACATGCGCAACTTTATGCTCCGTAATTATTATCATCACACGCCACCGTAATAACACGATACGCACGATATGTGTACTTTAAAAACAGCCCCTGCATCTCTACGCTTCCCTAATGACCGGAGACCACGAGAAATTGTTGGCCAGACAGAAGGTCTACGCTTCCCTTTGACTCAGCACCGAGGATCGTTTTATCGGTATCGCGGTATCTCTCACCGTGGAAAAGGAAACGCATTCGCGACGAATATCGACGATGCTTATCTTTTGTTACACGTGCCGCCCTGTATGGAAATCACCAGCGTCACAGGTAAAATTCGACGCACGTCGATCGGATCCCCGGCCGCGAGAATCCCGCGAGTTTATACGAAGAGAGGCGTAGGAGTTGTACCAGGACCTCGAAGACCGGTTTCAAAATGTCGACGATCGGTTTGCACGTGAGAACTCGACACCGTTCTCGCTGTTAAGAGGGATAATACCGCGGTTAGGTATCGGCGTCGTGACGTCGTCGTGCACGCGTGCACACCCGTCTTACGTTGCACGCATAAAGTTTGCCGAGCGCGAAATGTTGCCGCTGCAGTGACAATACTCGCAAATTATGCGCGTTACGGTTGTGAAGGAGTTTATGTGCGAAAGGTGCCGCGCCTTTTAACGCGTTGGTATAAGTGGCTGTTGGATTTTTGAGGATCGGGTAGGAAATGATGGAATAGTTTGCCTTCTGGTAGTCAATGATGAAGGTGTTAATGGTTATTCATGATGAAGTTTGTCGAGTTTGTGTTTAGATTGAAAAGGGACACGGAGTAACCCGGAGAGATGATTCTAAAGTGATTATTAATATTCAGACACTTCTTAAAACACAATAACTTGCCCCAAACGACGTGAATTTTTCTTTTTTAAAAATTAGAAGGATTAATCTAGAAGATGACGTGTCAAGATGTTCGAAAATAGTAAAAATAGCTTTTTGACGTTTTTATCCGAGCCTGTAACGAAACTTTTTAAAATACATTTTTCAGCTTTCAAAAATTGGTAGAAAACAAAATTGCGATATTCTCAAAAATTCTTTTACACGCCTTTTTACTTCTCAGGAAAAAGGCTCATGTATTTGGTCGAATTTTAAAAAAGTTATTATTCTTTAAAGGATGACTGAATACTAATAAGAATCACTGTAGTTAGGGTGCATGATTTAACGAAAAAAGAAAAATTAAATTATTCGTATTACAATAGGTGATTCGTTAAATTGTCAAGGTTTATCAACTTCGTAAGTACAGCACGTGTAATTAATTAGCAGAGACTAGAAAAGACCTTTGGCACCAATCGAATTCTATCGAACTCTATATATTACTCCATTCACACGTTCCACATCACGTTTACGCTCCAATCAATGAACACAAATCACGCTATCAGTAACAATACGTCATTCGTTAAATTCTGACAATCTTGTGATTCGGTATCTATTCGACCAATTTCATAATCCCGTCAAATAACTTTTTCTATTTTTGTACCGACGTTGATTGATTTACTTCATTAATCTACAATAACTAATTAATATCGGTATAAGTAACTTTCTGTCATTTTAAGACTATATGTATCATCTGTGATAAATTTTGATAAATTTCTGATAAGTAAAAATCGTACATGATAAATTTTAACAGTCTTAAACTCAGAGTTCAAACAATACACCCACAAAAGTAGATTGAAATGGCGTTAAACTCTTTGGACTTTAACACTTTGCGGTCGAATGTCGCCATACAAGCGGCATCACATTTCTATTCACCAAGTCGAATGTCGTCGCAAAGGCGGCAGAAAATAATTGCGTTAAATTTCGAAAAAATACAAAAACCGAGACATATCTGTGTATTCTCAAATAATAATTATTATTGTTCTTTAATCAACTCTAAAATTCCATTGAACAGAATATTTTTCAATTAGCATAGTACATTTAACGCTTCAATAAAAAAACATATTCATGTTTTAATGCGAAAAATACACTTGAAAAAGTCCTGGACTGCAAAGGATTAAGTATTACCACATAAAAATAAGCCTGCAGAGGAAGTTTCTTTCATTCCTCCTGAGAATCAAAATTTCTACCTGTATATTTTTATATAATTCACAATCTTGATAAATAATTAAAGTCCACAGTGCTCAAAGTATTGAGCACTATCGACATCTTTCTATAATTAAAATTTCATCGAAAATTCTGGCGAAAGCTCGTATTTTATTCGTGACAGGAGACGTGTTAACAAGCTTGGCTTCGGTAATACAGCTCAATAACGTATCTCGCGAGCCACGGCAAAACGACGTCCCTCGAGGCGTGCATCCTTCCAGTGCGTCGCATAACTCGCAGCTTTTCGAACAAGCTCGCCGAAGACGACAAGCGGGTTTACACCTTGTACATAGTGGCGCGTGACAAAAGGGGTCGCGGCATTAACCCGCGGCGCTGGTATTCGGGCTCGCGCGCGGCGGACACCGCGTAAATCAGTAAGTAAATCAGCGTCGCGGATTAAGGCGACGTGTACGCCATGCACGCGTGTTACACGCGCCTACCCTTTCGTGTAGGCTCCCATAAGGCAGAGAGTAGTTCTCGCGCGCGACCATGTTCGCCTCGAGCGAGTTCAGCTATTCTGATTTTTGCCGCGAGCTATCTAGGCGCAAAAAAGTGAACGCAACGACAGACAATCGCTTGGTCTCGCCCACGCAGTTGAACACCTAGGTATGTATGAGCCACGCCGGATCCTTGTCGGCGATCTTTCGTGTCACCGACATATTTATCCCTCCCTCCCTTTTTTCATGGTATGCCCGCGACAATTTTGATAATTGGACGTTTATCTGGGACAACGGCGTTGTTGGAGGTGTTACGAGCATGTGATATTGATTTAGCGGTGATTTCTTCGGAACAGGTTTTAGAGTATGCTGATCAGGATGGTGGAACGTGTTACGTATCGTGCTCTTCTTTCAGGACGAAAGTGTCTCGATAGTTTGTAATTCTAACGTTAATATTGCGGAATAGATGGTTGTATGTTTAACGCTAGATTTATAGAGATTTATTTGGGATTTTACGAGTAAAATTGTTAAAACTATTCCTATTATTTTCCAGCAAGTTTTGTCAAATTTATTAACGAAATGATACGAAAATATATCCAAATTTATAGGTAAGTTAATGTAATTAAGAATACAATTAAAGAAATCGATTTTTTGAAGAAAAATTCGAGTTTTCGTTCATTCGTTAATTAAAAATAGGTACACAAGGAAAGTCCGTAGACTTAGTGTGAAATGAGTATTGTTCAGCTTATGTTAAATTCAATTCAATTGTTCGAACTTACTCGACTGGGTCGTTACAAATGAAGCGTGGTTTAAATATGTTTTTCTAAAGCTAGAGAGTCATTGTAATGACCAATCAACGATCGGTATGCTGCTTCGATAAGAAAGGTCGGTTTCCACGGACTGGTTTTTGCAGGTGTGCGTACAGGTCAAACAATGTAGGTACTTTAGCGCACGGCAGATTGGTTTGATCGTTTGTCTTCAGGTGGATCTCTGGTGGTTCTATTAAAAAAATAAAATATTAGATTTCAATGCAAATATATTTTGCAATTTTAACAAAAATTGTCCTTAGATTCTCGAATAGTAACTTATTAACAAAAAAAGATAGAATTACTTAATGTAACGATTGGAAATCCAACATTTCATAATTAATCTAATTCTTCTTAGAAATTCAGTATTGAATTTATTTTTTGTTAATTTTGGAGAGTTCCATGTTAATCTTCTAAGAAGGTCGATTATTCGTAATAAATCTCTCGCATTGTGTTTCAGATTAAATTAAAATTGATTAATTACGTGTTATTAGTATTTCTACTACAGAAGAAATTTGTCTAACATTTTTATAAAACTGTTTAAGAACATTACGATGCATAATGTGTCACGATAAAGAAAAAGTGCACACTAAATTCCACATTCTTGTGAATATGCTACTTGAAAATGATTTAAATTAAATAATTGCCAATATCACGTAACCTCTTTATTTATCTATATCCTTTTCTATCTATAATCGATGCTATTACAACTGAAGTAAACTATTTCTACAATTGTACAATTTTTCATACTACTCATTATCAGCCAAACTCGAAACAGTTTTACTCAAGAAACTGCACCCTTTCACATTTCTCGAAAAAAACGATTTTCCAATTGTTCACTCTGCTCGGCCAAACGTTCACTGGTGAAACTGCACCTTTCCACCCTTCCCTGGAAAAAGTCTAAAAAGGAAGTACACCGAAGCCGACATCTACCGATAATAATTCAATTTTATCTCGCCTCTTAAAAATAAACGGCGGGATAATAAAAGGAAGGAGAGAAGAGGCGGGAAGCGATCACAGGATGCGGGGTCGGGATAATTTGCGATTACGGTCGCGGTAGCGTGTTGCACGTTCGCGGAAGGACAGGAATGGCGAACGAACGGTACGAAAGAGCGACTCCGCTGTCGAAAGCCAGGCCGTAACGTACCGTGGAACACGTGTTTACCGGCATTTTATTGTTGTAACGCGGCGAACGCTGAATATGCAAATGGAACGGTGAACCTTTCCGCGCGTGTTCGCGCGACCAAAAGGCTCCTCTTCGTTTATCTGTCTGCCAGCCACGATCCTCGATTTTATTTCGGCGCCTCCTGCCGTTTCCTTATTCCACGTGTTTCACCATACGACCAATTACCCTTTCTACCACCATACTTTTCTTCTCTCTCTCTCTTTTTTACCATGGTTATCACTTACAACGGAGTCGTTCCCCTGACCTTAACGATTATCATTTTCACGTTTTCATTCTTCTTATTTTATAGCCTGCTAGGAGAGTGCGGGCTTAACGAGGACAGTTAAACGCGTTTCTCTTGCACGCGCGCCAACGATTGTTGCCATTTTTTCCACAAAGACGTTCCGCGCGTTAATGGCCACCATTTACGACGATAATTCATTCAGGAAACGGTCATAACGATCGCTTAACGATCCGAACGAATACGTGGTGAAGATACGTACGTTCGATTGTGTGTCATTAAACAATTTCGGTGTGAAACCGAAACGTCAGGTTGAACGATTAATGTTTCACCCGCGTTTCATTTACGTCGTACGTTATGCACTGCACTTATGATAATTGTACAGCTGCTTTCCTTCGAACTTTCGTCCCCTTTGCGTTACACTTTCGTGCCTAGAATAATAATCGGAGAATTTTAACCTCCGACACTCTTTACCGATTCCAACGACGTTCAAATAGTCAAAGTAACTTTTCTCTGCATATGTTACGGTGGTTCAACTTTATTGAAAGTATTGAAAAATTGCACACTCTTGAAGAATTGATCGAAACGACACAATCTTATCGAAATAGCTATTCACAATCTTTAGAAAAATCTCTGTGATCTAAATTGCCAAATGTACTCGTGCTGAAGCGCATAGATTTGCATCTTACAACACGGTGCAACATTCAAAACTCTGTAAAAGGGCAAGTAAAATTCGCCAGTAACCTCAGTTTCCACGAAAGGCTCTAAATACATATTCACAGCGTACCGTATCATCAGAGGGACGGAAGTTGGCTCTTCTCGGGGTAAAACTTGCAGGAGCAAGATGCAGAAGAGTATCACGTGGCGAACGCGACCCCGGTTGCACGAAAATTTCAGGTTCCACGGACAATTTCTGAAGAGCATCCTAAAGAGTATACACGACAACGCAGAACCGACCACCGTTGCGCAACGTGCAATCACGCCGATGAAATTAGGCGTGCAGATTATAAACAATTAACTCGATACGAGGACGACGGGTATACCGACGCAAGGGCGTAGCCAGAAACGGGAATAATGTATGTAAAATTTGGCTACCGATCGTTCGATGTTTATCGAACAACTGGCTATCCTCTCAGACTCTGTGATATCAATGATAGATGTGTATCGGTTCTCCTCTGGATGTATCATTACCAAACTGATCATTTTCATCCTGTAATCCACTTGACTTTGGTGTTATTTGAATAAAAATGATTTCACGAGCATGCGAGAAAATGGAGATGACGAATTATATTGCTTAATCACAGTTATCCTCGTGTAATTACGCGTTCGTTTAATTCGCGGCAACGAGCAAACTCCTTGGGATTTTCGAACTTTGTGATACCTCGAATATCCTCTCGTTCCTTCGAGAGCACGCGCGAAATAAGGCCAAACGCGAAAGCACGCGTGTACGTATGAGAAGAGAAACGAAAAAAAAATCTAGCTAATAAAGTTGAACGGTGTAATTCATCTAATGACATGTTTTCAAGAGGGCAGTGTTAGCCTTTCGTTCACTGTTCTCCTTTAACCTGTACTATTCGAAAGGAAGTTAATACGCGACACCTATGTAGCAGGTAAACTGAGATTGGTACCACGAGATCCGATTGTATCTATACAACGCGTTCCACGTGTCTAACCATTACTCTTTGGCTCGAAACCAGCTGACATTTTTTTTTTTCTGTTTCGTAAGCTTGTTCTTGAATAACTTGTATAACACCGCGGGAATCGTAAACGGTATCGGTGTTTAATAGCTTGTCATTTACGCAGCTTTATATTTATTACAAGGAAAAAGTTCCAGTTCCATCAATGTTGAAATCCCTATCGCGATGTTTGATCGGAAAAATTCATATCAAAGTTATTTCCAACTCTTTTCTAAGCGGAAAACCCATGTGATACTATCGTCGAAGTGTCGAAAGAGGAAAAAGAAACGAAGGAAAAATGTGAATTGTTCCAATGATTAGATTCTTCGTGGTCGAGCAACACCTTGCACAGTGCGTTACTCTTAACCAGTTGATTACCGCTCCCATCAGAAATCCGTCGTGCGCTGTTAAACGACGCGGAGCGATTTCGCGGCTGGTCGCCTATTGCGTCGCTCGATCATGATCCTCGATCATTTGTATTTTCCTATCTTGTGCATTTATCTCGCGAGCACGGTAACTTGGTACCGGAGGGCAGCAACGGTAATCGAAACGGCTCGTTATCGGCCGTTCGTACGACATCTAAAACACCCTCGAGGACCTTTATCATTGGCAACTATTCCGTTCGTAAACGCGGCGCCGTTTCATCGATCAGAATCGAACCGCCACCTCGACACGATCAGAATCGTGTCCCCACCGTAGCTGTCGGAAGTCTATTACTTTCACTGGACGCTCCCATGAACGGCTATCAATGCGAAATCGAACGGTGATATAGATTCGATCGCGATAGATACAGGAATATTCTTTCGAGATGAAGATTTCGCTGAAGTTATTGCTGTACTTCTGGAAAATATGGAACCAGATGTACCAGATGTGCTTTAATTGGTGTAGTTTATAATACCGAGTTCGAAACGGTAGATGGTAGAGGAAACTTATGAATAAACCGATTCTCGAGGAAATGTTTGGAATGTAGTTTTGTATGGTACAACCTAGGTTGGGACTTGGACAATTTCTTTTTTAAATTCTGACCTGCTCATTTTTAATAGGGATTCTTATTTAGAGTCATGCTTGTCTTAACCCTTAATAAATCGATTTTCAGAACAATTACAGTAGACTACAATTTTACATATTGACAAATGTTGAAAAGCAAGAATTAATGATTAATGTAAAAACACCGACTCGTAATAATGTAAAAATACAACTACAGTAGTAAACTAATAAAAAGAAAATTAGTAATAAACCAATGGTATATGAAATATAGATAAATGGATATGTAACTTCTGTGTCACATGGTCCTAGCTAAATTCGACGATCGAAATTTATTTAATTCGAGGACAATTAGCACAGACTAAAATTCCTGATTATTCCGTGGTGCCGTTAATCTCAGGATACCCGAGATTGAATAAAAAGGAAGAGGCTGAGGTGGACGCGAATCGAACGTTCTCGCGAGGTTAACCCGAAACAGGCGGTTGGACCAGGCGAATCGCCAGAGGAGTTGGGCCAGGCGAAAGAGGATAGAAAGAAGGAACTTACGCTGATAAACACGTGTAGCTTTTAGCGAGGCATCCCGAAGATCGTATCTCTGGTAAAATATGCCCCCCGAGGACAATATTAACTGCTTCGTGCTTCTGCAGCCTATCTTTGCCCCTTGCGACACCGACAACCGTCGTCCACCCTGCGTCGTTGGCCATGGTGCACGCGCTACGGCGACGCGCGAACCCTCCGGGATTCTTCGGACGCCGCTGAATTATCGCCCGTCCGAATCCTTCGCGGCAACGTGCCGGTAATTAAGCGGCTTTAATTATTATTATACGCTGCACGCGGGTGGCGGGACCGCGTCCGTTTTATGACCCCCGCGTGCCTTTGACCTTCCCTGCACGACGCGACCATGGTATTTTTAACGCGCCGGCGAAACTATCGGGGAATGCATGGCCAAGTGCGTGGAACCCTCCTCTTCTACGTTGTCGCCGTCGTCGTCGTCGTCGTTGTCGTGGATAGTCAAGCTTGAGGAATGAGGGATAATACGGGTGAAGGGATGGGTGGAGACTTTGCTGAACGGGCGGTGGATGAATGTTTGAAGATGTATGGATTGTTCTTGAGACTGTGATTTATGGGAAATGGGCTTAGCATTGAAAGATTCGTTGAAAGTATGCGGGAGAATTTAGAGGATGTTCTTACAGGTGTTGTGAGTAAGAAAGTTGTTGGATATTGAGAGGTTCATTGGAAGTGTGTGAAGTGGTTTGAAGAGATATGTTTAAGAAAGTAATAGAGAAAGTGTAAGATAATCTTGAAGTCTGGATATGAGTAAGCTGTCCCTAAAGGTGTAATGTGTAAAGAATTTGCTGGATACAGAAAGGTTTATCGTAAGTGTATGAAGTGGTTTGAAGAGACAAGTTTGAGACAGTGTAGTACAATTTTGAAGTTTAGATATGAGTAAGCTATACTCTAACATGTAATGTGTAAAAAAATTTGCTGGATATTAAGAGGTTCATTGGAAGTGTATGATATGGTTTGAAAACTATATTAGAAGTATGTTCTTCTAGGTATGTACAATATATCAGACCTAAATTTGATATTAAGAAAGTGACAGAAAATATATACCATAACTTTGAACTCGAAGAAAATTCTTCTTAGACATAAATATAAAAAATTACTTTGACTAAAACAATGATTGTAAAATGTTTGAAACGGTATTAAATTTAACATCATATAATAATATAAATAATATCATTGGACTCCGAATATTTACAGCTAGAGCACAAAACTACTAGAATCATTAACCAATTGTTTAAAATATATTAATATTAATAATTAATCACCGAACCCAAGCCTAAAACAGTTTAATTGTACGTCCATACTTTCATAAAAAAAATTCAAATTCAGTTTCCTCTTGACCACTAATACCAAAACGAATCATTTTAGGCAAAATGAAAAATCCCAATTATTCCAACGGTACCATTAAATTGTTCCTCCACATCTCCGGAAGTTTCCCTTGGACTAATCGTTTCCAGGAAACCCCGAAGCTTCCGTCGATCGCTACAAGATGGCGAGATCCAGATAACTGAGGAGCCGGAAGGGAATAAAAAGCGCGAAGAGGTAACGGGGCAGGTAGACAAGAGGGGTAAGGGTGTTGTTCGCGCAGATAAGCTCGCCCCCGCGCCGGAATAAGAAGTAACCGCGGCAACTGGCGATCTTGGCCTGCGATTACGCCGCGAGGTGAAACTTTATCGGCGCCTCACCGCTCGAAGAAGTTGTCCAACGAACCGTTCGTTCGTTTCATTTACCATACATTCTTTTTTACCTTTTTCTTCGCTCGCCCACCCGTTCGGGCAAGGGGACACCAAGCTACGGCGATTCTGCGATGCATTAATAAGCGCGTATCGAGCGTTCATCTATGGAATCTCGCGTACGCAACGATGACGTACGGACCCGTTCCAGCTTACTGATGTCATTGCACGGCGCCGCCATAAGTTGCAGCCTGTACGACCGTTTCTTTCGCGGCGTCCACGAAGAATGTAATGCCGATTACGCCCGCTGATATCGAGCCGGTAGCGCAGGACCGAAAAGGGTCCTCGGGAATCGAAAGTATTCGCGCGCCTAACGCCGTGAAAAATAATCGCCCCCTTGGAATCGCCACCTCCGGCACAAGGCTCGCCCCTTATCGGACGTCGACCGTTATTCCTGCCGATTTTTTAAACTCTTGATCGCTGGAGTTTAGTGGGTTTCAGCTGTTCGCGGAAAGGTTCAAGTCTGATAGAAAAATATCATTGTTCGTTCTTCGAATTAATGATCATGCTCATTTGTACAATTTTTATACAATTCGAGTTGCGTTTATTTATGCCACGTAGATCGGCAGATAATTCTGTTAGCGGAAGCATCGTATTATTTCTGCTTACATTCTTAATATCGGGATTTTTATTATTTTTACATAATAAAACGCGTGTTCACGTAATGCGTATTAGATACGCAAATTGCGCATTTCGTATGATTTATTGCATGCAGGTAACACCGATTTATCATAAGAATTGGCAAGTCACACACACGTGACGCTGTTAGCGCACGTGTTAATTGTAATGTACCGAGAATGATTAGTCATCATTGTGCACCGTTTTAAAAATTACTTCCCTTTCTTACTAATAAACTATCATAAAAGTCGCCATAATTTCCGCACCCCTGTTTAACTTTACAACAGCACGAGTCATCGAAACACAGATACTCGATCTTTAATCCCATCTAAATCTTCGTCCACCATAAAACCCAAGATCTCCGCATTCCATCGATTTATCCTCCGTGGTACGAGCAATCCTTTTTCATTAACGATTCATCTCGCGCAACCGACATTTGACTACAGCGTCATTAAGAGCGGATTCGCATCGGCGACCATCCTACTCTCCTCTTTTTCGAATCGAGAAACGTCCAAACATCTACCTGAAAGAGGCAGCCTTTGTCCTCCAGCACGATTCAGGTGCCATTGCCTCGGTCGTAAAGGTTCCATAATACGACTCTACGCGGATAGTCCGTGGATAAAATTTTTCCAAGGAACCTCCTCCTCCTTCTCTCTCTCTTTCTATCTATCTCTATCTTTCCACAGTGGAAAGGGAGAAGCGTGGACGTTGTCTACGAAGGTACGTGGTAAAAGTTGTTCCCCTCAGCCAGGGTTTTATAGGCGGTTCATCGTCGAGTGGCAGGTGGAGGCGTATATGTACGCGTTCGCGCGTACCAACGGGAAGAAAAAAGGGAAGATGGAGGAGGAGGAGGTGGAGGAAAAGGAAAAGGTGGAGAGAAGAGCGGTTTATACCGCGCGCGCACGGATATAGGGAGGCATTGCGATTGCGCTCTCACGACGATGATGACCGAGCACGCCAGCATGAGTCTGCTTCTTTTACGCGTTCATAATTGAGATAATCTTTACCGAGCGAGAGGAAGACCGCCGGTATGTGGATTTTTCCGATCGGCCACTTCCTCTGACGTTCACGGCCCGTTACACCGCTGTGGCGACGATCGAATTACCGATTTACGAAACCACGGAACTATCGAGGAACGATTTTTTACCAGAAATTTTTACGATCAATCTTTACGACGATCCGTGGTAACAGAGGAATAATTTAATTTGGAGTACGCCGGTGATAGGCTGTTTCGTTGAAAGTTTCAGATAATGGCATTGTTCGGTAATTTCGGTTTTATCTTCGCGTTAAAAGGATTCGTGGGAAGGGAAAACAATATAATGGTTTTACGTTCGGTGTCATGAATACTTCAATGTATTGTATCTTCATGGTACGCTGCTTACTGGTTAACGTATTCGGAATTCATTTTCATAACTGCAGAGTGAACTCTGTGAACTCTGTTGTGCTGGCAACATTTTTTTGTAAGCAAATCGGAGGTAGGTATTGGCGCCACCGATGATTACCTTTGTCATCGACACCTTTAACCCGAGCTCTGGCGTAGTTGAAAGTTTTCACGGAGTAATTGAATAAAGAATGTTAAAATCCTCTTTTTGTTATTTAATTTTATTTATGTATTGTCAGTATTGCGTGTGTCTATTGTTTGTGGATAGCTTAATACCAAGACAGAAGTAGCAATGTAGTTATCTGCCAAATAGAAAGTTAGAAAATGATAAATGAACTGTGAAGGAGATTTTGCAAAGAACGAAAGAGTGAAAAATTTTAGAGTACTCGTTAAAATTAATTTTTATATCTTATTTTCGTGTAAATAAATTTGTTTCCTTTTTTTTAAATTAATACTGTTTTATGCAACGATGTAGCTCTAACGACACTAGAAAGAACTTTTTGCACAGATTCGAAGGTAGTTCGAATCCATCGCTACGCTCGTAGGATAGATGCAGTCCGTGTAGGCAAGGCAAAGGAGTCAAGGCAGCTGCCTCCGGAGATGCGACGTGGCTCCTGTACGCGCAGTCAACCAGCAACTCTCATTCGATCGTGACACATTGATTCTCAGACAAAAATTCTCCAAACCAATAAAAAAAATAACTCACGATCCACCTAAACTAAATTAACCCTCATAATCTACACTTCTACCTTAAAAACTCGTCCTGTCTATCTTCGATTCATCTATCCAAACATATCTTACATCAATTCCACCCTAACAGATAACCAATCTCTCTCCTCTTCGGATAAACCTAACGAAGGAAACTCACGAAGAAAAAGAAACACAGAAAAAAAAGAAAATTCCACTTCTAGATTACATCTAATCTTGTACCATCTATCCTACTGTTGTTTAAGACACGAATGATCAACAGGTATGAGAACCACGATGATTGGACCCAATTACAGGTGGCGCGGGCGTGCTCAGGACGTTCTTGTGTCCCTGTCCAAGGCGCAGCTCGCATTCAACCATCCTCTCATCTCTCCTCTCCTCTTCCTGTCTCGTTTCCTCTTCGTTCCTCTTGTTTCTCTCCTTTTCTTGAGCTCGTAAGGTCCGCCTATGCCGTGTACGAGGCTGCATGTTTCTTGGCAGGTGTATACACGCATTTCCCTCCTCCCCAAACCCTCACAGCACCGATCCGGCCGGTGCACCCCTCCTCTACCGCTACAGACACACACCGTCGCCTTTCTCCGCCGCCCGCACCAAAGGAAATTAAACCCCACTTAAGCTCGCTGATTATCGTTGTCACGTACACACGGGCGTCGTTCACCGCGAGTGCTCGAGAAACGAGCCTGGGCCCGTTGCAAAAACCCCGCCCGATGGGCGACGCGCAAAAAACACGGAGAAAGAGGGATGGGGAGGGAACGGTGGTTTTATGTCGCGAGCCAGCGTCGCTGTTTCCTCCCTTCTCTCTCTCTCTCCCTCTCTCTCTCTCTCCCCCTCTCTCTCCCTATCTCTCCCTCTCTCTCTCGCTCTCTTCTGCGCTCTCTCTCTCTCTCTCTCGTTTACTTTCTTCTACGCTCTCTCTCTCTTTCTCATTTACTTTCTTCTGCGCTCTCTCTCTCTCTCTCGTTTACTTTTTTCTGCGCGCTCTCTCTCTCTCTACCCCTCTCTCTCTCGCTCTTTCGTTTGCTCTCTTCTGCGCTCTCTCTCTCGTTTACTTTCTTCTGCGCTCCCTCCCTCTCTCTTTCTCCCCCCTCTCTCCCTCGCTCTCTGCAAAATTGAATTTCGAGTCAGGAAAGAAATTGGAAGGGTGAGACGGTTAAATCGTGAAATGGATTTTGTCGATTTTTTTCATTTTTTAGTTCGTTGTTCCTTTATTCCTATCTGTCTCTCTGTTTTTCCATTGGTTCTTTGATTCGAATTGGTACGAATGGGCGATTTAGAGGCGCTTCCTCGGTTTGATACAAGGATTCGACTCGACTAATTTTGCGGAGAAGATTGTGCATGAGGGCGTTTGGTAGATTCGATTCGTTTTCCTGCCGCGGCTTACCGATTCGACTCGCGTCTCCGCGCTTCGACTCGGATGCTTGATTAATTTCGCCTCTCTGCGCGGATGTTTCGATGCATGCTTTACGGTGACTACGACTGTCTACGGTTTTATCGAAGGATTTTGATTCGTTTCTTTTTTACTTCTTTAAACAAACTTGTCGGCTTTATTGAATTTTGAGTTTAACTGGAATAGGAAGAGTTATTAATCGTGTAACGTTAAAGAAGGTTCGTGTGTGGACATAGGAGATTATCGACGCGGAATTTCGAATGTATCGTGGATCAGAAGAGGGTCGAGAAAGGAAAGCAACGGTGTTTTCCGTGCTGTGAAATTGAATTTCGATCCGAGCTAGCGGTCCCCTGATAGTCAGCGTGTCACGATCGTGCACGGGTCAGTCGAGAAACAAGGAATGGATACATTGTTAAGAAGGAATTCTGCGATCTACACTGGGACGACGTGCAGCGACACGCCGCTGAAATCGCGCGCGGATCGCCGGCGAATGTCACGATATGCTTCCGCTAACGTTCTCATAGTTACAACCCGCAACCTTGTTTTCCCATGGTACTTGAAATGAAACGATCCATATTTCAGCTGGACGTCTGGGTAACGAGGATGAAAATTGGGAGAAGAACACAGATACAAAGCTACTTCTATAAAGAATGAATTTGCTTAATCATTTCAACGATCTGTACTATCCTTAACCACTTGAATAGGGTAATTGGAAAAATCCTATCGAAATATATAAACCGGAAAATGATAACGCTTTGTTAAGTTAGAAAACAAGCATATGTCACAGAGTAGTTTCACTTCAGCTTCAGTTTCACTTTCGGTAATTTATAACCGGGACACTTAGGCTGACAAAGAAGCTCTAAAAAGCTCTTTAAGAAACTCTAGCCTTAGGTTTTGTTTTAAGGATATAACGAAAGAACGACTAGCAAGTGAATATCTTGTTGAAAAAAGCGAAGAAATCTGAGTGTCTTGAACAATCGAGGAGTCAATGGCGTGATTGTATAGCATCGAGTAATATTGTGTAATACAACATAGATTAAACAGATAATACACTACGATTGATCGATTAAATACATTTACCAGTTTCCCTTACACAAACCTTCCAATTCCTTTCTCGTTATCATAAAACGACAGAAGAAAATAATACCGCAGACAGTAGAACGTCATAAGATCGGTAGAAGAAGCGTTTACGCAAAAAAGAAAGCCGTAACGATAAGAAGAAAGCAAGAGTAGAACAGAGACGAAATTGGGAAGAGGAAGAAGAGGTATAGGGACGTATGGAAGAGCGTATCGAGCTGGATTTCGCTATAATGAATTCCACCCTCAATGGGTAATCACCGGTCTCGCTCGATTACCCGTCTCTCCCTCTCGGGCACGATAGAAAGGAGCGCGAGTATCTGCGGGTGGAAGAAGAGGAACGAGGAAGGGGTGGCTCTGGTTCGGGGCCTCTGGAATAGCACTTAGGGCCCTATACGTGCCTCGGATGATACCCTACAAGGTAGCAGGAACGGCAGCCGACGCTGGCGGCGCGGTAATGTTTTAGTGCACGGAGGCGGAGGCGTGCTCTGGTAGTTAGGTTTCTCCTTCACCATCGTTCCTTCGTGTATATACATGTATATTCCTTTCTTACGTAGCTTGCGTTGTTGTCGTAGTAGTATTAGTAAGTAGTAGTAGTTGTTGCTGTTGTTGTTGTTGTTGTTGCTGGTGCAGTCGACGCACGGTGCATCGAAGGGGGCACAACGTGCACGCTATCATTAGGAGAAGCAAGAATGAGGGGACGGTAAGAGGATGGATGAGATGGACGTTCCCTCTTCTTCTCTTCTTCCTTCTTCTTCTGCTCTTGCTTCTGCTCCTGTTGCTGCTGTTTTCTGCACCCGCTTCTCCTCTCTCTCTCTCTCTCTCTCTCTCTTCTCTTCTTTTCTCTTGTACACGATGCACCAAGGAGGAACGTCGGTAGCAAAGTCGCGCCCGAGGCTACGGCTCTTTTATATGTGGAGCAACCCCCTCCCCCGCGGCCCACGCCATCGAATCGTCGCTCTACTCTCTTTTCTTTTCTCTGCCGCAACCGCCGCGGTCCTCCCCCAAGGCTCGCATATTCGTTTCAACTCGCGCCGTCCATAGCCAGTCGTAACGGGAACCCTTCTGGAATCGGTAACGAGCCACGATACTCTTCGAGCTCGGGCAATTGTACGAGGGTATATAATCTTGGTGGAACTTTCTCTCGACTATTCGAGGAAAATCATTTCACTGGGTGATCCAGTTTAGCGATATAGGTCGACTATCTTGTGAAGGAGTTTGCGTGTCTGTATTAATGTTGGTCGTCGGGTGGACAAGCTGGGTCGATTTTGACCCATACGTTTGTTTGAGTCGAGCAGCTAGAAGAGTAAGGATAAGACTGAAGAAATATGTTTGACACTAGGACTACTTAGTTGTGACGCGGACACTATTAGCTCGAATATCTAGAAAGTGATTTAAAAAAAAAAAAATCGATGTATTTAATCTGGAACTGATTTAATATTATGTACTATTATCCTACGTGTCGATTTTCATATATTTTAGTATCATTCCGTTAATAAAAATCGGGAAAAGTTGATGGAAAATAATGACAATAGTTTCTGTAATTTTGTCGTGAGATCTGAATAAATTTAGTATTAAGGTGATAACGGATAGTAATATTTTTCACAAATCAATGCTATAACTTCATGAACAGTTGAAACGGTTTTATTATAATTGCAAAATCTGACGTCTGAGGTAATAAATTTCACGTAAGTCAGAAATAACCCAGGCAAGCTTTATTAATTTTACGGCCGCGGCTTCAGAAAGACGAAGAGCAGCGGCCTCGATTAAATGTAAATCCTAATCAGCTGGTGGTTGGTTGCGCCCGCGCGACCACTTTGTTTCGTTCACTTTGGACTGATTACAGGTCGCATGTCCAGCAAAGCCGATGTTTCGGGATTCTTTTTCCTTTTTTTATCGACACGCGGGACCAGATGCGTGGGCCTAATGCAGCGGCGAGCATCGAGGAAACAGTAAAACCGCGGTTACCGTGCACGTTAGTGTGTGTATGCATGGCTACGTTGAACAAGAGGAGAGCGCGAGAAGCGCAAATATCCCGTTTTAAAGCGTCGTTTGCATATTGCGCCTCGAGGCGGCGCGTTTTTGGCTGGCCAATAACGGTGGCCTGCCACTTTCCACTTGGCTATTCCTTTTCTCCTTTTTCTTCCCTTTTGCTCACTCTCTTCGCCGACCGTTTCCCGGCTTCTGCGTCTTTCTCTCGGCTGTATCGTTCCTTCTCGACGTGCAGCACACGTGTGTGCTAGCGCGCGTATGCCTTCAGGAGGATTATTCCAACGTCGATTTCTCGAAGCGAGAACGAACGCTGGTAACCACTGAATTCTCAGAGAGACGGTCGATCATCCTTGATCACGCATGTCGGCTCATTCTGCTTCACCCCGATCACCCAGGGCGTTCCCTCGGTCATTCACGCGATTTCCATTCATCCGGAGCGAGCTGAGGATCGATCGCTGGTGGATCAGACACCGAGCGCTTCTAGTTCTTATGGTTACCCGATATAGTTAGTCGTATCGATGAACGTAGTTGGAAGATACAAATATCCCTGTTTAAAACAGAGAGAATTTTTAACCCTCTGTAACCCGAATTTTCGGTGTTCATGAGAAGAAAAATTACAGTTAATTATAAATTTACAATTAAAAAACTGTTGAACAGTAACAGAATAACAATTAGTATTAAGAAATTGACTGGTGATACTGTAATAATACAACGATGCAATAATATAGCAATAAATAAATAAAATCGTAATGCATAAAATAAAGATAAAATGATATGTAACTTTTAAGCCACATGGTTCTATAGGTAAAGTTCAAACACCGTCATTAGATATTTTTCATTCGAGCAAGAGTGAAATTTAAATTCATTTCTAGTTCGTGGAGTATTTAACCCTTTAGTATTTTCGTAACGAGAGATACCTGTATTTCGATCGAAGTGTAGTATGAAAAGGAGAGAAATCCGTTGAAAATACTCTTTGTGCGTTAGATTACAGAGATAAATTAATTTCCTAACAGCAAATATAGAATTTCTGAATTAATTACACGGAATGTGAATTCGCAAATATTTTCTGTTCCTGCAAATTAGAAAAACAGAATCTAGCGTTATAACACCTTCTGTAGCTTCGACATATAGCAAATAAAATAGAACAATTAATTTATCAAACAATTAAACAGAAAGGAAAAATAAATTGAGAAAGAAACGGTTAAAGCGTGTTACCCTGCACTGCGTGAGCCTTTTTTCTCAGAGAATAGAGAGCTAAAGACTCGATAAAAATACGTTAAATCCTAGTACACGTGGATTTCCAAATGAGACGATAAATTATCTACGTTTCCACGGCACAATTCCATTAGAGATGGAAGGCTCGTCGAACGTGGTATCGTACATATGCACGAGCAGGTTAACCAGGATCGATCGTTTAACGTGGCTTAGCATTTTCTCCGGTATTGGCCAGTGCCCAGTCGTCGTATTTCAGGATTAACCCGTGATGAACTTTTCTCCAGGATAGATATTTGCACGTGAACATCTTCAACCCGTTCCTCGGTCACGGGCGACCATAAATCTATACCTAACTATCCATATGACGCACGTACACTTTCTTTCACCTGTATCTCAAATGACTCAACTGTTAAACGTCATTCCATGGTGTGTAATTACGTAACGTTTAGGAAAAGATTCAATCGAAAAACGATCGAGTTCACGAGGTCCTGTCCCCCTCGATCACGAAACTTGCGACAGCCGCGCGGTAATTGTGACTAATAGCCGTGTTAATGCTTTTAACGAAGCGAACAATGAGCCCAGAGCCGCAACGCAAACGCAACTCGCGCCTGTCACAGGCTCGCGTCTGTCGCGCGGCCTTTTTAACGATCACAGTGTAACGAGGTTGACTGTTCCGGTTAATCACGTCGTCGAAATGGTCTAAACGAGTCGTTCGACGGACTGGTTCCCAGAAAATCCCATGATCGAACGCGATAAAGGCGTTCTAGTGTTGTGAACTGAGATCTTTTTTTCCTTTTACCTTTTTTTCTTTCTCAAAGGTGAAGTCGGTTTGGCAGGATTGCAGTTTGTCTTTGGAAGTAGCGTTTGAAAGACGGGATTTCACCAATGACGCGCGACAGATTCCATAATCTCGTTATAATTCACTTCGCGACGCTCGACGAGCAGGCTTTTAGCCGCGATAACAGATTTACCGACGGATTTCGAGCCGCGAGTGTAATGGACGTTAAGAATAGACATTGGCATGGCCTTGCTAATTCGGCTATTATTCGCAACAACGTTCGGCAAAGATTCTTCGTTGGCTTTCGAAGGCAATTGATACTCTTACCGTGTGATCGTAAAATTGCAAACAATTTTAATCTTTAGCTGTTAAGTTACCCGAATCCTTGAATTCATTTTTCTTACTAACATTTCATGGTTGCTGAAGAATAATTTCTGTGCTCTAAGAAAAAGCGAAAATGTGACTTGTTAGCGATCTCAAAGAAATAACGATCGATAATTCACTTGTCTATGAAATATCGTTCTTTTTGAAGACACAAAGGATCAAGATTCTCGAAAGAAACTTACGATAGAAATTATTATTTACCACTTCCTGCAAGAAAAAATGTAACATTTCAATTGTACAATTATGACAAAGTGAAATTTTCAAAAGAAGCGAAAATGGAAAAGACGAAGTGTATGCAAATGAAGTGAACGATAGAAACGAACACTTTGAACATTTATTCGTACAAAATAAATCTCGAAATAATAACAATATTCATTTAAGAAAGTTTGTTGCTAATAGCAATTAGGTTCAGTGTTATCTTAATTTCCGAAAATTTCGAGCATCCAACATTCGCGTACAGAACGTTTGAGAATTATTTTCAAGCAGCACACGTGTTATTCCAACTTTTCGAAACCAACATGCGCAGCCTTCACACGCGATTAACATCTTACCCGCGAACTTCCGTCCAACGATCGTCGCGATTAACCATAAAGGATCATCATCGTTTGAACGTTGTATCGGCGGAAACAGTCGATGAACAATTACGAGCAATCGACACGCAGCATGGATGTCGTGACGAGAGATATCAAACAAATACGCGTGCACCAGGACCCTCGATGTACATTAATGAAAGGACGTAACTTCGCATCAATGTGCACCGTTTAATACGATCGTGCAAAATTAAAAGCGGCCGTAAGTCGGACGGGACAATTTGCCAGACGATTCTACAAACGACTCGGTTCTGTTCTGTTTTTTTTTTTTTTCGGAGGATTAAAAGTCGAACGAACGATCATTCTGACCGGACAGAGAGGTAGATCGCGTACGCTTTAATGACCGTCAACCCTTCTCGATGTCGAGAACGTACGAGTAGGCGTGACTGGGGGCAATTTGGGAAAAACATAATTTAGCAGGCGTGGCCCACCGCACGCAAGGTGCAACGAAAATGAGATTTTTTATCGTACGTCATCGCGGTGCGAGAACACCGTAGCTCGGTTGCCCTCTTTTCTAACGTTTCGTCTCGCTTCAACGTGGTTGTAACGCGGTGTGCTTCTTGTAGCCAGAGGCGCCATTTTGTTCCATCTGAATCGGTAGCCGGGTTATTCTTTTTTTCTTTTTTTAATCGAAAAGATTCGAGTTGTAACGTTACGTATAAAACGGAATAAATTTGTACGACGAAAGTAAGAAGCGTTTCTTTTTCTTCTTCTTCTTTCTGGTTTTTTTTTTTTTACAAATTCGAAAGTATGACGAAGATTGAAAAGTATCGTGTACCTTAATTCGTGTAATTTTACGTAATGACTTTTTCCTCAATTAGCGGAACGGGGTAATCGTGGCTGGCAAAGTTGTGCGTGCCGATTGATGTGAAAGAGATCGCACTTTAAGCGACATAAAGTTCCTATGTTTTCGAGCTGGTTAACACGTGCTAATTGGCGTCCTCGCTGACGGAAATGCTTTCACTTCGACGTCGACCGACGTCTCGGCTCTGTCGAACTGATTCGCGTAATTAAAGCCTCCGTGCGCTGCAAGAGGCACACCGGCCCCGCTTGTTAAGAACAAAATGTTACGACCGGGAGAAAAACTGTTTCTGCGGCTCTGCTAATACCCTGTATCAGTTTATTACGTGTCAAACAGGTGTACCTCGATCACGGAATGGAAATCATTAACCCTTTCGCTGTGGGGGACGTGTACATACATGGCCAGAAATTGTGCAATTACTTGCTGAATGTATCGCAGCTTAATTAATTATTTCAAATGTTCAAATATTCGAATATACAATTCTTTCGTGATCGTTCGAACGAGAAATTTTTTTGTTTGAAATGTTCGACGAGGAAAGGGTTAAATTTCTAAATAAAAGTGTTAGTATATCTCTTGGTATCTTCGATTTCAATTTATCCTCAGTTGCTGATACATTCAATTTGAAAAACTTTTAAATTCATAATTATTAGAATGATATAAGACACTTTTCATACAAGTGTTAACATACTTTTTGAAACGTCCTGTACTTTTCGAAGAGTGAAACATTTATAATTGATTCGAAAACAAGATCGGTAGTATAATAGAATATTTGATTACTTGTAACATTGTAATTCGACATAATTTCGATTAATTTGTGTTACAACGTCATACATAAAAATGTGTTGAGCTAACAATGCGTAATCTAAAAGAACGATAAATGACGCTTCGTAACGATGGAAAAAAAATCAATCTGATCTTATAATTAATCGAAATACATTAGAAAGGCGAGTTTATACAGTGCTCGAATATTTCTGAAAGCCACTGTATATATTTTTCCTTTGATAAAACGGTAAAATCTGCACTTTCCATAACGAAAGTGTTAAACACTATTTTCTATAAGAGAAAATTCACCTGTATATTCTCACAAAAATTGAACAATCTCTCGTTACTATTCATATATCTATTAATGAACAAAGTTAACTGACAAAATGGAAAATAAAAATATCTAATTAAAGAAACATTGCAACTAAAATTAAAACTATAACGAGAGACGGTATAATTTTATGCTTAGGCTTCGATCAATCGTAAAATATACTTAAAACATTTACCCGCATAATTCCTCCTGCCCTAATAAAATGACAACACCTGCAGACTCAGCATACGAAAGAATGAAAAAATCTCTCAATACCGGAGAGATATCCACCGTGCTGTCAGGGAAGAGACATTTACGAGACAGCGGTCTTTCCCCGGTTTCCTCGTCTCGACCGACGTCAAGATCGATCGTTATCGCGTGTCGTATCGACCCCTTGACACCGCGCGATCAATCAAACGCAAATTGACTGTATCGAGCGCGCAGATAAGCTGCAACGCAAAACGGTGAAAAACTTCGCTTCGAAATAACCGGACAAATTACCAGAGACCCAATTAAACTAATTCGTACCTTCGTCGTCGCGTATGTTTAATTTCCACCTCGGTCGCAGCGGCGATAAGATAATTACAATAATCGTAGCTCGTATTAGCCTAGGATCATCGTTTGATAGGCGAGTATCATGATTTCGCTGCGTGTGAAATAGTCACAGGTCGGCAGGAAATCCTGTCGAAAAATCATCGTCGAACGAACGCGACCGTTTGTCATTAGCGGCACGCACTCGCGCGCAGAAGCGTGCTCGGGCTATTACACGCTTGCATAACCGGCGAGCAAGCAAGCAAAGCAGGCAAGCAAGCAAGCAAGCAAGCAAGCAGCCGGTGCCACGATGACGTTGACGCTAATTAATGCCGAGTCGCTCGTTTGCATGCGTGAAAACGATTTTTGCCGGGAGAAGCTTAGAGAGCCGTGTCGCGGCGAGTTCATTAGTACGGTGGGTGGTGAACAGCTTGGAGGAAGGGACCGAGAGTAAGATATCGCTGAGCTAACGTGGATCAAGTCGATGCGTACGATCGATCGATCGTTCTGTGTCACACGGTGAACACCGTCCAACCGTAAACTCGACGCTCAGATCGTTATCGGTGGATTCAGTGAGTGATACACCTTGCGAAGGCGTCGCATCGAATTTCGTTCCTCGCTGGAACTGCATTAGGATGTTGTCTCGTGTTTAATAATATTCATGAAAATAGAATATTGTGGAAAATGTGAAAAACATTTCGATGAGTGCTTAGTGTATTTTATTTTTAAGATTAAATGTTATTCTAGCGCTGCTGCAGGATCAAGTGAAATGGCGAATGAACTAAGCGAGTGTTCGTTAAAAAACCGTATTCTTTATATGCGACTAAAGGGAATAAAAATAGAAAAATATAGACGGAGGGAAAATTGTGAAAAATTTAACTGGAAAATACTGTCGTTACGTGTGCGTTCGAAGCACTGTGCATTTAAAGGAAGGCTTAGATGAAAAGAAAAGCAGATACAGTCTTTGAAAGTGGAAAATTTTGAAGACATTCTGGCAAAGACGTAATAAATTCGGTTATATTCGATATACTTTTCTTTTTTTAATTAAACTTCTATAATTTGAGAATAATAGCAGTGTTGGAATTAAACTGACCACAATCGACTTTCTATTAATCACAGTTAGAGGCGTTTCCAATGGGTCACAACTAAATTCTTAATTAGCATATTTTAACTTAGTTGCAACTCGACTAATTTTTTTTTAACTTAGTTAAGTGAATTAACATGTTTATACTTGCAATCGAATTTATTTATGTTACAGCCCAATAGATCAGATTGACAAAATAATTGGTTCGAGGCGCAACTTTGTACACTGGGTACAGGTTTAGAGTGGATAATAAAAATTTTAGTACAAGAATACCGATAATACAGAATACGCAAGAACTGGTTTCGAAGCAAGTTTGCAAAATTCTATTTTTGCGGTCAATGAAACCATCGATCTTTTTGCTGAAATTGAAAAATTTCCTCGAGACCTTGCCGTTTTTCTTACTCCTCGACACTTTTTCATTATCCTAATTCAGCTAATATCCACGTGTCCACAGGTTAAGAATCTGTTTGAATATTTTTATTATTCCAACAAATATTTCTCGGAGCTTTCTTTTTGCAGGAGACTTTATTTCACAATACATAGATACTTTCTCTTGCAACAGAATTTTCAGCATTCTTGAAAAATGAAGTAAGCCTGCAAATTTGCAGAAAGATACGCGTAATCGTTGCTTCTCTTGAAAATTCCCCAAAAAAGTACGATTTTCGACAGTTGTTAAGCACACACGAAAATATCGTTTTCAAGGAGAACGATCTACGCGCGTGTCAGATCTCTGTTCAAAGACACGCAATTAAAAAATCTGCGGGGGTGTTGTTATTTTGCGAGCTTGTGTCACGTCCTAATAATATCCTCTTTGAGGTACTTTGAGATTCCTCGTCGTCGTTCAACGTTCGATCAATCCACGCGCAACCACTCACCTTTCAAAGCAACCGTTCTTACCGTCGAAAAACGAAAGTCAGTCAGTCAGTCAGTCAGGCACACATAGTTGAATTAGTTTGTAAACTGATCTACCGCGAATTAAGATTCCATTTGCAAAAAGTTATTCTCGTTGTAAAAAAATGTCCGATCGAACATTTCAGTGAAATTGATTCCGATCGAAAGATTCCAACGAAACGTGCTACATTCTGTAGAGTTAACCAGATTGTCTGTGCACGGTCGTACCTATTCTACTGTCCGCTTTATTAAGAAATCAAACGGCGTTGTTCGAAAATGATCGCCATAACGTTGCAGGTATTTTAATGCATTTCGTGCTGTATCATTAAACGAAACAAGAAAACTGTCTCAGAAAGATACACGATCATTTTTATCGATGTTCACGGTTCAATTCGACGATGTTTAAGGCAAACAAGATAATTCGCATTTTTTCCCCCCTGAATTCAACGAGTTTGTGTGCATATACACCTCGTGAGAAAAAAGATCACAAGTAAATTCTTTAGATAAGCCATCAATATTTATCGAATAAACGAAATAGCTTTAATATCGAACGAACGAAAAGAAAACTGGTTGTCTAGTCGAACGATAGCGGTTCTTATCATTAATTATTTATTTATTGCCACATTCTATCGATTTATTACGTGCCACTTTTTCTACCGCAAACACCGTCCAGCTTTATAATGTGTATTATTAAATAAAGACAAATGCGTAACATGAAATAGAATCCTTTCTTGTTTTTTTTTTCTTCTGCTGCTGCAACAATTTCACAAGAGATTAGTCGCGTGATTTATATCACTATCGTTTCGATCTGTTCGATGTCAAAGGGAAACTTTATTTCAAGGGATAGGAAAAAGTATCGAGAGATAGATATCCGTGCAAAAATTGTGCACACAGTTTGATTAAACGAAGCTGCGAATTTAATTTCACAATCGCGACAGATAATAAAGAAACCTCGTTCGAGACGAAACGGTACTGGATTTCGCTTTAGAGAAACAAGACTAATCGCATCACGTCCACGTGTTGCAACACGAAGAAACAAGAATTTGCACTTCCTTATGACACTCTAATCGTTTCACTTCTTTTCTGTTTCTTCGTCATTTTTGTTTTTTTTCATCTTTCACTGGGATAACGTTGGCACATTCATGGTCATTTGCGGGGCCAATTTATCAAGGTGGTCTAGCGAGCAACTGAAATTAATATTCTCAGCTCGTAGATCACCTAGCTGGGTGGATTTTAATGGAAACGTCCTTTTTTTTTATTTTCTTTTTCTCTTCTACTAGGTGTACATGGAAATAACGAAGCAACGAGCCAGAATTTAACAGACATTTCGATGCAACGCTCGCGAGGACGTTTCTGTACCCAGTCTTCGTGGTTAGCCTGTTTGATAACTAGGTTTAATCTGTTTTTCAATGTACATTTCATTTTAACGCGTTTCGAATTAACCTCGGTAGTAAATCATTACTCAATTACGCTTGCTACTGGCCCGATGAAATATCGTTTTTACATGAACTTTCGTTTTCCATTTAACATCTAAACGTATAATTCCTCTTTGCTTTTTTTCTGTTGTAACGCAAACTTGAATATCTAAGATGAAATTGTACCTGGTAAATTTTAATCTTTGAAACTTTCCCAACTTCTACGCATCAATCTTTAATTATTTAAATAAAAATTGTACAGTCGAGGAGAAAATACCTCGCAACAAACAGTAGTTTATTTCGTCTCGATATTTACGATATTTAACACAGATTATAAAACATTTAATTTAGAAAGAACGACAACAGATCAGCCATCGAAATAATTTCCATTATTATGGATGAACTTGCGCCATTTTTCTGGCAATTTGAAAAATCGCAAATATTTCGGTTTGAATGGGAGTTAAAAAAGAATTAATTTCTACATCAAATATTTATACAAAAAGCTAAATAATTTTTGTTTGTTTCTTTAATTTCAATTCTTTTGCTAAAGTCACAATCTGTTTCTAAATAATTTGTTGGTTATAGCGGCAGATGAAAGAGAGTTTACTGTATTTGCCAGAAAATCAGGAAAAACCTGAATTCCCAATATCAACAGAGACAATTTAGCTCTGTTTGGAACCCACAACTTCCAAGTTTTTTCAATTGTTCATCTGATCAATTAAAATCATCCGATTGGCAACCATCGAACCGTGTCACGAACACGATGCACTTGAAAAACCATAACCACAAGACACGCGGTCATTATCAGTGTGTCACGATACCTTGATGAAGCTAACTGCGATGTCGACGAAACGTCGGAACCAAAACAACACTGGACACGGCTCTAACCCGGAAGCCTCGAACAGGAATTCATACTTCCGTCTCATTAACCGTGCAATCTATGCCACGACAGTGACCCAACGTTACCACCGAAGAAATTAAAACAAATAAAATATCCACGAGTGTCGAACGATAATTCAATAGGTGGCATGAATGAAGCGCGTTTATCCAGAAAAATTCCAGCGAAGTTCGCGGGCAAAAGTCAACGACATCGACGTCGATGGCGGATGCTGAGGGAATAATAACGCGACGGTCGCGTGAACCGACGTCGTAGTAAAATCTCTCAATTTGTTGCCGCGGCGGTCTGTCTACCGGCTTCCTTTTTGGTCCTTCCTGGTCGCAATCTTACAAGCAATACTCCTCTCTCCCTCTCTTTTTCCCTCTCTTTCTCTTTCTGTAGCGACCAGTTCCTGCTCGAAGCCTGGTCCAGGCGTCGCGCCAATGAGATACGCCGCGAGAGGATTTTTTTCCCGAACAGGCAATTTACGGTAAAATTGCTCGGCGAGGCGTGAAGAATTTTGAGAGGCGTGCAACAAGTGGTTGGGTGCAACAAGTTATTGCCGGCGACGTCTGGCTTTCCAACGCTCGCCCCGTTCCTTCATACCATCGTTCCTTCTCTACGATTCCCTTTCATACCGCGAAATTCTCCGATTCACCGCGTTCCACCATCGTCTGGCGACACTACGGAGGACAAAAGGGTAGAAAAATCCGGTGACCTCCGGCTTGTCTGGATTCCAGGCGAAGTTGCGTAAAAAAAAAGAGGGAAAAACTTGTAATCGATGGAAGATAACGAGCGTCCCGCACGATTCTAACCTCTCCTACGTAATTTTCGTAGTTACCTGGCTAACTATTATGATTATTTTCGTTTATCCCGAAGAAATTTGTTGAGAGAGAAACGAGTGACTGTTGCAACGCGGCCTTCATAGCGATAACTGACGGCCAAAGGAGACCCGTTATTCAAACATCTTATCTCGCGTGGCGTATGGAAGGAAAAAATTGTGACTGTATGGTGAAATTGTTTGTTAAATTTCACGAGAATCGTGTGTAGCTTGTTCCTAGACAGATAGGATCGGAAAGCTTGGACGTGGATTAGAGGGATGATTCTAAGAGGAGGATAGCAGGGAATTTCCTGTCGTGGATTTTTGGACGCCGAAGTATGGGAAAATAAGAAGGAACAATGAGCTTTAGATAGATCTTTGTAAAAGTTTATGAATTCCTTGAACACTACGAGACTTAAAAGTCACGCTTTATTTGGTCAGTGCTATATTATTGCATCGTTGTATTATTACATTAACACTGGCGTCGGGACGTTTGGAGATGCGCTTTTGACACTTTTTAACTGATTAATATCTTCCGAGGAAATTTTAAGGAAAGCGGCAAACTACCATTCTCTAATTTTTTCTCTGAACGTTGAATTCTCAACTCGTGGATGAAACTTTCCACGAAATCATAATTCAGTGACTCGAGCGAAATGTCAATTATATTTCTGTTTATTTCAATCATCAAAAAGAAACGAGTATATAATAAATTATTATATCTTCTTCAGCTCTCTGTTCCTTCAATTCCGCTCGAGTCGGAAAGGGTTAAGCTAAGCCGTGAAAGGGTTAAAAACCAACAGGAACCTATCGAATAGAATACAAATCTTCACCTTCCTCTTTCCAACTCCCATTCACCTTGGATCGTAAAAATCGTGAAACTCAAAGGCTGCACGTCACCGATCAAACGGCCCGCTTCAGAGGAATTATTTCCCCTTGGTATAATCCTTCTAAGGGACAGGATGGACGACCTGGACAAAGGCCAAAGTAAGGCGAGGGGCTCGACACGGGACAGGACGTCCGCTTGAAATAGTAGCAAGGAATTATCAGCGATGTGCGCGGACATGGTCAACGTCCAAGACGCGAAGGAGACGGTCAGAATGATTGTAACATTTCACACGGTACCTGTCGGGTAGAAAACCACTGTGCACGTCGGTTACTGGCATCGTTTCGCGCGATCGAACACAGAGAGGAAGGAAGGAGAATCGAACTGGATCACTGGAATAAGGAAAAGGAACAAAGAGTGCAGAAGAATATCAGTCGACTTGCGCGGGTGTTTGTTCGTGACTAAGAAACGAAGAGAAATACTGTCTCATTGTAATTTATTCTTCGTAAAATGAACAAAGAATACTGTGATATAATATTGTAACTAAATAACTCAAAAATTGACGTTTTCTGAATGCTCAGTCGTAAACGACCTCTCAAATTACAAAGACGCGAAATACTCAATGACTTTATGACTGCGTTAGAAGTCGAAGACCCACAAAGCCGGGTACCACATGCGCTAAACGTACCTGGCGACCAGATTTATCCTTACTTTCACCCCAATATAACAAATAAATTGTTCAACAATTTCCCTGCTTCTTCGATACGAACATCGCCCCCGAAAACACAGAAACACCAATCGACACTCTTCAACCACCTCCTACACAATTCGTAAACGAATCACAACTACACACATAGTTTATAAAACACCATACACAGATGCTCTTAGACAAGTGAACATTGAGAAGTGAACATTAAGCATCGAACATTGAAAATCAAACATTGAACACAAACCATTAAGCAAGGCATCAAGTGAAAGATTAAGTACACATTAGTAACACAGTAGTACAAGCAGCATACGAGATACATTCGTTCACAAGGATACAACATTCAAGAATATACACTTTGATGGTTGAACAAGTGCTTTTACAATTGTTTGATACTGATTGATTTTTATCTAACTTGTTTTTTTTAAATCTATGCTTATTTATAGATTTGTATACAGGAATCTGGAAGGGCTGAGGCACGCGGATTGATTCTCGATGGAATCTTGAAAGCAGGCAAGGAAGGGTTTCGTTTTGTAATTGGTTAATTTTTAGTTGGAATTACCAACAGAATGATCACTTACAGGCCATCGTGCATCATCAGGTACCAAGAGAACTCTCGCGTGACGTTAGGAAAATTCCACGTGTTTCAACTTATTAAGACATGCAGCAAAAAAATAAAATTGAAACTAGAGAATGCTTAAGTCGAAAATAAAGAACTATATTACTCATGTGTAAAAAGGCCGTGAAAAGTATCCAATGGTCGGTGGTTTTATAAACTTATTGTGCTACAGGCTAGCTTAGTTTCTTTAGAGTATTAAAATGAATTATGATGTATCCCTGTTTTTTCGCACATAGAATCGCGCCGTGATTATGTTGTTACAACGTATTCGTATTAACATAACGAAATGGTTCAAATTATTAATCCTTTGTTCATAGTGTACCATCACTCTATAGATCCCATGTAATCTGTAGTGAAAGGGTTAGCACAACATTTTCGACACATAAGGGAAACTCGACCCTCAACGCAGGCGCCACACTGACGTTCCACGGAACGGGGCAGGAAAAACGAACACACACTGGTCAGCCGGTGTGCGCGTACACATAATTTTCCAACCAATTTTACCGCGGCCTCTCCGCCTATTCTCAGATAACGGCTGGTTTCAGTCAGCGATCGCGTTAAGCGGCGGCGTGCAGGGTGGCAATAACGCCGTCATCGATGCAGCCTTAGCTCGTAGCAGGCGTTACAGGCTGCGGCTCGCGGAATTACGCTTAAGGTCCCTTGCCAGAGGAATGCAACTAAAGCGAGCGCTGACGATTCGCCATCGAGAGAGAAACACGGGGATAAGAACGAGAAATGCTCGTCGAGTGGTCTGTTATCTGGAGAAAAATTAAATTTCGACATGAGTATGTTAGGCTAAGAAAAGTAGCGGAGCACGGTTTATAAAAATCTGCTGCTCTCAAGGATTTAGATTTAGTGATTCGCTAACTATTTAACAAATCGTTAGAAATTAAGAAAACAGGCAAAACTCGAAAATTTGTATTTTTCTGTCGAGAAAGACTTTGAGATGGAACTTCAAGCTAATTAGTAGAAAATAAATTAACTAATGTGCCTTAGATATGGCGAATATATAGAGTGAGACCAGAAGACAGAGTCATCCGTTGACTTCATCGAAAAATATGTCAAAATTTAATGTATTTTAGATGTTTCCTCAAATAAACAGATTTCAATTTTTTTATGTCCCTTATTTTCTGATATATCAAGGTTATCTTGGATATTTTAATTAGCAGCCTATATTCTTCTTGATACTCTGCTATAGCTGCTAGAAAAACGAATTCAACGACGTAAATAAGATTGACCATGAGTCTCAAAACAAAATTAAAACTCGCGAAGAGTAATTTTATTACTCTTTTGAAACTTTTCTTGATAAAGTCATTCTTATTGGCTCACCTTATACAAGTGCATCTTTAACAGAAGAAAAATAATATAAAACATATATTTTCGAGAGATGAAACAATTTGCAATCCTTCCGTTACAAGGAAAATTGTCAAACACGAACAAGATGCGAAAATGTCACAGAACGACATTGTTCTTTTGTTCCTCTCGTATTCCTGTAGTTTCTCCAGTCACGGATGATAATTAGAACGAAGTCAAAGTTGAATTTATCGAACCCGAATGGTCAGACGATAATTCACAGGAAGAAATGTATGTTATGCAGCCTCTTCGGTAGCAAGTGTAGGAGGCGCCGCTATGGTTCTATTCACGCATGGAATACAATTTACGGTCATCACATTACGTGACGCTAGGTCGAAAGACGTGACTCGCGTCCGAGACTATTCACCGTGGACGACGTCGGGACGCTAGGCGAACAGTTACAGGAAGCCAGCAACTTAGAGGATAAGCTCTTTTGTCGCTGCAAAACGATATTAATCGTCGCCGTTTGACGAACAATTCTATTCCGGGCGGCTGTTCTCTTCCGGGTAGGGGGCGGTGTTCGCCGCTCCGCTTGGAGAGATATATCGCGCTCATTTCGAGCCGGATAAACCATATATTAAAATAATTTATTCGGAAAATTCTTCCGTAAGAGAGAAGAAGAATAAGAGGCAATGGAGAATTAAACGAAGTTCTATGAGCACTGTGTAAAATAATTGTATATTTGAACTATCACTGTTTCTCTTGTTCCTTCTAAGGTATCCTGAGAAAAGTGATACCTACAGAATTTGATTATGTCAAGAAACGTGTATTAATCAGATTCTGCAAATATTCGAGTAACGAGAATTAGTAGACTAATATCAGTTCATTACTTTATATACATGTAATCATGGAATACCTATAATTGACGTTGAGTGATTCCTTCCGTGTGTGTACTACCAATTCCTCTATGAAATCGTAAATCCACGCAAAAAGTGGATACACTTTGTGGTTTCAGAGGATGCGTGATAGATCGTTGCATATGAAATAACGGTATTAACTGCATGCTAAATTTTAAATAAAAAATAAATGGCAGTTTGCGTTTTATCCAAGCTATTATGCGTTATTAAACGCATCTAAACGTGAAGAAAATAATTCAAGTTACAGGAATTATATATTTCGATTAATTTGTTAACTGAATTTACATCTCAAATTGAATCTCTAGTTTATAATTAAAAATAAGTAAAAATTACTCTATTTTGGTATTTACATATATGAATACGATGTATTTTACGTTTAATACAGGCATGATATTGCAAATAAAAAATAAGGTATCGTACAGTACATGTTACAAAAC
The DNA here is from genome assembly GCA_951804975.1 of Anthophora plumipes. Lineage (NCBI taxonomy): Eukaryota > Metazoa > Arthropoda > Insecta > Hymenoptera > Apidae > Anthophora > Anthophora plumipes. The sequence goes on along the minus strand of OX638112.1, from coordinate 24,988,444 downwards.
AATTTGTTTACTAATACTATTCTACAGTATATCGAACGAGATAATTTCACAATAAATAAGCTATTGTGTTTCAAAAATTGACTAAACAAAGCATAACTAAAGATTGGTTAACCAAAGTTAACTCTTTTCCCCCATTTAACAGGTTAACAGAGATTTTTACAGCGGAGTGAAAGGAAATGAACAAAATTCTAGTCTCACAGAGATTTTCCTATTATAGATGTTCAATTTACCGAGGTTCTACTATATAATTCACGTTCAGATTGCTCTTTTCCACGTGTTACCACCAATTCCCTCACCTTTCTCTCCGACATCACGAATCCACGCAAAACGAACGCGGCTCGTGCGAAATCACTGGATATCATAGCTAGAAATTAGTCAGGTGGACTTGTGGATCGTTTCTAGCAACGTGTAGGAGCGTACGTCTCGTCGTGTTCCGTTGTTTCGTCTGAAATAGCCACGACAGTTTTGGCATGACGGTTACACGTGTACTATTGTTTGTTGAATCCTTGGCCACCCACCTCAGACGTGTGGTACACGGAGCAAAGGAGAGCGAGAAGATGGAGTAGATCAGAGAGAAATCCAGGCAGATATGAAATAAAGGGAGACAAGTGGGGTTTCGCGATTGCAACGCGCGCGAGCGAGAGATTCACCGCGTCTCGGGCGCATGTATTATCGTCGCTATTATTACGCCTTCGCCACCCCCCGACGCAACTTCTTGACGGACAGTACGACAGACAGGTTTCTGCCTCCTCCTTTCTCTCTTTCTCCTGTCCGTTTTACCTTTCGTTTTTCCACCACCGTGCTTCTGGCTAGTCTTTTTCTAGTAACTCGAAGATGGAAACTCTGCTTGCGTTCCCGTGACATTCTGCGATTATTAATAAGGCCGCGGGCTCTGCTCTTGTACCAACTCTCGCGAGCTTTACCACGGTGATACGTTTCAACAATTTCAACAGTGACAAGTCCTACACGGTATAGGTATTAGCGGAGAAATATTCGAGATTCCATTCGAGATACAATAACGCTTGACAAAAGGGTGAAAATAGAAGTTCCTGCGATAGTTCACGGAATCATTATAAATTACACCAATTTGTCTATTATTAATTCACCATTTAATATCCACACGACGAGACTTATGTATCTGTCTACCTGTAAATCGTCTTACAATTCGCAACAATAGAATATCGATCCGTCAAACTCTCTCGAACTTTTCCCCGATCGTTCAAGCACAAGTTTCTCCGTGTTTCGACTCACCACGCTTCGAGCAAACAGGGACCCCACCTAATCATCTCGCACGAATCTACACACCAACACTTCCACGCGTTCACCTATTGTTTGCTGCTCTATTTTCCGTTCGCGCGATCTCGTTGCCAGGGATATTGGAGTTGGTGCGCGAACGCGATACCAATCTGATCTCGGGATAGGTAGAAATGGATTGCTCGCGGGACACGTTGGAACGGTGTGGTCTGATAAGAACGTTAAGGCTCGTTCGTAAATAAAGCGACGCCAATAGGTAGTTGGGTGGAAACGTTACGAAGGAATACGTCGGCGATGAGTAGAAAAGGATCTCCCGGTGTTCCTTTTTCCGCCCTGGCGCGGCAACCAACCGGGTATCTGTCTGAGTGATCTACATCTGTCTCTACGTGGTCCCCGAGCGAGCCGCGTTCCTTTGTACGCTTTATGGTGGGTGGCCCCAGGATGAATGAACAATAGTACACGTGTACTAATCATGCCAAACTGTCATGTTGTTTCTAGCGGAACAACGGACCTCTTGCCTGTGTATTCCAACCAGCTACCTCCTACCAGTCGTTACACACAGGCTACACGTGGCGCGCGCGTTGTTTCTCCGTTTGATCTAATCTGACGAGCACGATGATGGATCGCGCTTTTTCACGGGGATAATGAACTCGTTTCGAGAGCAAATCTCTCGCTCTCTCTCTCTCTTTCTCTCTCTTGGCTGGTTGTAACGTGCGTTCCTCCGCGTGTGTACCGGATCGCAGCGGCAAGTCCCGCCGCGTTTTCGAAAGCGACCGTATGAGTATGTACACGGGAGGAGAAAAACGCGACAGCGGAGTACGATCCAGCGGTAGATAATCGGTGGCGAATAGAAAACGCGACGTGTGGTCTGGATAGATTACGATACGGAGGCGCGTTCATCTATTTCCCGTTTCTCTCTCGCTCGGTCGCTCGCTTTCTCTCTCTCTCACTCTCTCCGATGGTGAGTAATTGCGAAATGGATATTTAGAACGGTGTTACGATTCTAATTTCGATCGTCATGCAATGTTTTCACGCGTGGAAACAAGCATAGGATCAACGAAGATTGTACGGATGTATTATATGTATCGAGGACAATGAAACAACGTGAGGCTGGGAAGTTAATTGCTAACGGGAATGGAATTTATTTGGAATTTTCGATTACTAAATTGGGAACGATTATCGTTTAGTGCTTGGCCCCTCGAGGGTGCGGGAGAAAAGTTATTTTTCTTCTCCCGTTACTCTCTCCTCTGTACCTCTTTTCTTCTCCTTTCTTTCTTCTTTCCACCCTTCTTTTTTTTTCCTTCGTCTTCGTCTTCTTTCCTCTTGTTCCTTTTGGTCGTTGCTCTTTATTCCTTTACAGCGTCGATACGTGAACTGGTAATTGGACCGTAATCATCATCATTGACAATTTTACGAGCGACCATACGCCGATGATCGTTTCACGGCGTAAAAGACCGCTGCAGGCCAGACGCGGGTCTTCTCTTCCTCTCTTTCCTCTCGACCGCTAATTTACATGGAAACTATAACCCCAGAGACCGTCCTACTATGCCAGTCTCTCCTCCCAGACCCTGTTCCTTGCTCTTCTTTCGCATTTCTTCTTTTTTTAAACAACCGAATTCCCATTTTATATTTGACAAATGTAACGAATTAAATTTGTAAGCAAAAAAGGAAACGGAACAACTGTTTAGTAAAAAGTACAAGCGTCGAAGAGAATTTTTGAATTAATATTCAACAAAAGTCGAGAATAGAAAAGGATGTTTTTTGTTTTAATTTAAATTTTGGAAATGTCGATGGGGAAAGTGGATCGAGTGGAATATTTTTTCAAAGGAAATTGGTACGATATTTCTGAAAGCGATAGTGGGATGATGATGGCACGATGCTCGCGTGAGACGCAGCGACGCCAGAACGCGGCCGACGCGGATGACGCCGGCTCAGACGACGAAGACGACAACAACGACTTTTCATCTGCGACGACGGGGCTGACGTGGGGTATGCGATGGCGAACAACTCTTCGCGGTTATGTAACCACGCATGAAACTAATATATCAGAGTTGTCCGGCTTTGTGGCAAACTTAGACCGCGCGTCTCGAGCCAAGGCTCGTCTCTCCGATCTGCACGGTGAAAGAATGCGAAAGTAACAGATTCACTCGCGGCCAGTCGTCGCACGAATCTCAAATGCTCGATTATTCCGAGCCATTTCTATTTTATTACAAATATGAATTAATACATTTCACCCTTTCTTCTTTTTTTTTTTAATCAATTATCCAAATTTTTAGTAAAATTAGCGGAAAGTATCTTTAATTCTTCTTCTTTCGATTGAAAGCACACTCTTGTGCATAAGTCAGCAGACATTCGCTACTTTTGAATATGATTTGCATTACGATTACTTTTCTGCATGATTTTACAAACACGCAAGAATTAACCTTTATTTATATAATAAATAATTAACAAGTGTTAGTTCTATTGTGTAAGTATTTTATAAAAGTTTTAACACGTTAAGAGCCATCTTTAGATGATTGCTAGATTTTTGGTTTAGGCAGAATTAGTATAGTTAAGGATCGACAACATCAAAGTTAGAAAATAATATTTTATCATTCATTAATGGGGTTTGTCAGACCAGTTTAAACAAATATACGGCGTTACAAAGTTACAATTTTCTTCGTTAAATTTATTGTGACATTCTGGAAAATTGTTGAAGCTGGACGAAATCTGCGTGGCACTTAACGTGTCAATTTAAATATACGAAACATCTAGAAATCTATGGACGAGAGTGTACATAGATATATGTTTCGATACTACTGTACAGAATATTATTTATCAGAATAAATAATAAAAATAAAAACATTTCAGACTGTTCAAGTTTTTCTAGATAAGAGAAATCAGAATGGTGTTTGTGTGATTCATAATTTCTTAGATAAAAATTCATCTAAAGCTGCATCTATTCTATATATAAAAAAAAAATTGTTTTAGAACCTTATCGTGCAACATAACTATGTTTCCATAATTTCTTTCAAGATTATACTCTTTGATATTGTAGTAACAAGTTCGTACAACACTTCTCATTATTAAATAGTTACATAAAATCGTAGTTGGCAAACTTCTTGCAATCACGTCACACATAACAGTGCTTCGTTACTTTCTTTAATCTTTATCGTCTCTTGACGAAAAACTGTCGTTTAGTATATCGTTCTCAGACAAGTTTCATAACTATCCTATGTAAACGCATTTCAGATGTGCGAAGCACGTGAAAAAATCATCGAGAATTAATTACTATGATCAACACATTAAATAATCGTACAACATCAGGAGTACCTTCAAAATTCTCCACGTTTTCGCGTACAAAAGTGCTCGAAATCGCGAAACACCCGGAATACGTGGAAAGATTCGGTCGTTTCTCCGGCAGAACGAGGTACAAGTCCGGCACGCACTAAAAATAAGTCCACAGGGACGAGTTCATTAAGGGAGAATTTTATAACACGCAAACGAGAGGATAATATCGATATCCCGGTTCGCCTGGTGTGGCGGACACCAGAGCGGAAAAAGAAGAGTGGAGAAACCGGGGAAACCGGGGAACGGACCACGGGGCCCCCAATAAATAAGACCTCCTCGTTCGATTTTGACAGCGTCGTGAGAGGAAGAATTTTTTCGCGTGGCATGCGCAGACCGTACGAAAAAAGGGGGGAAAAGAACATCTGTTGTCTTGGAAGCCTTTAAGAGGAACCCAGACAGACGCGTCAGTCTTTCTACGTTTCGTTTTCGTCCCCCCTCGGTTTCCTCCTTCTCTCTTCCGTTCTTCTTAACGCCCATTCCACGGCCCATTCTTTCTTACTTCGCTGATATTGTTCGCACGCATCGCGAAAATGCGGGTGACACGCGGTTTCTTCTTTCTTTTCTTTTCTTTTTTATTTCCCCCCCTCTTTGAACACACGACCCCGGGGATAAAGTGTTTAGTCTGAGTTTCGACGAGGAGGAGGGATTCCTTCCTCGAGGTCTCTCCATCGAGGACAGAGAATTTCGCAGAACACGAACGAGACGGAACGAACTGGAGAAAAAGAAGTTTCCGTATTTTTAATGCTCGTTAAGCCTCAACGTTACTCTTTCGTTCTCAGACGACGACGACGACGACGTCGACGGCTCGCTTCGTTCTACGGCCACATTAATATTCGCATTAAAAACGGATTACACGCGAGGCGACATAGATTCGGCGATTACCACCGAACGTAAATACCCTGGGTGTTCTTTTTGCTCCTCGGAAGGGGTTGGTATCATCTTCTTTTAGAAAGCCATTGTACCCCCTTCTGTGTTCTTCTGCATCAGTTGTAGACGTATTTTCTTCGTTTGTGACAGTGGTGGGTGGAAGAAATATATTTATAATATAAGATAGAAGAAGATTGTAACGATCAGAGCAATTATCGAGTCGTTTCAATAGAAATCTAATTTTCCGGAAGGAAAATGAGAAAGTTTCGAATTTTCAGAAATATTTATTGTACAAATTCTGTGCTTTTTTAGTATACGTTAAAACATGATATCAATTATATTGCATTAATTCAATTTATGAATGACGATGATTTTTTTCGTTGAATCAATCAATTGACTGGAAGGCAGAAACAAGTTCAGAAAATTATACGAACTATTTTAAGAAATCTATTCGTTTCAAACAACGTGGACTATTTTTCTCAAATGCTCTGTTAACCCTTTTTACTTGAGAAATATTTTAAACGTTTCTTTCTATCAATTTAATTATTATATATACGATTTATTTGGAAAAATTTGCAATTACATTCTGTTAAAAAAAAATCTGTATTCTATCATTTATATATCGATTGATTTGCGAAATTTATCAAATTTTACCGTTTATAGCTTATCTAACCCGTTCGCTAGCAAGAGCGTGCATATACGCCCATCTGATACAAAAACTTCATTAATACATTTCCACACTTGGCAAAGAAAATATCTCTGTCGATTAAAAATCAAACAGCACCAGAATACACTAAACTATCCTAAAGTATACGTATCCTTATCCTAATAACGTTGAATAATAACTATTTTATCCAATACACAACGCTTTCGTCTTAAATGCATGGTAACGAAAGAGTTAAAGTGCAAGTTACCAGAATGAATGCTCATACCAACCCAACAGTCATTGCAAAAAGACGAATGCTAACCCTTTACCAAAAAGTATCGAGTTATTAGTACATCATACACGATAGTGTCGATACAACAATGTTGAACAGCGGAACAAAGAGGTTCGAAAGACTTCTCGTTACTCGTCGCGAGACATCGGTGAACATTTGTCCAAGATTCTTTTCCACATCATCAACGAGGCATTCTGTGGTCTCGTACATTGTCAGCGTGCGATACCCTGCCGCGAGAAGTCGCGTTTCTCGATTTTAGGGTGTGCCTGTCCGCATTTAAGCTCGTCTTGAACGCTCTTGTAACACGCGAACGTACCCACGCCTGGCGGCGCGCTGTCAGTCCCATTGTGAACGAGAGGAACGTGTGACAGAGGCATGCGACATATCGCGCACACATAAGATTTAGTGGTAACACCCACATGGCAGATGCGTTCAACTGCGCGAAACCAGCCAGTCTCGCTCTTATTCTGAGACAATCGTCAAACGCGCGATCTTTAGATCTAGACGAGGAAAATGGATAGGAAAATTCGTGAAATCGTCGAATTTAGCAAGATTTATCGGCGGTATTTTTAGTGATAGTTTCTTAACATGAAAAAGATAATTAAAAGAATCTTTAATTCTTTAGTTTCTTTAAGAAACTTTACTTCACGTTCCCGCTATTTATTTCTGCTTTTATTCCACGTTTGCTCGCTCCACACTGTGCTTTCATGTCGGCGTCTTTTTGTAAGAAAAGCTCCTTTCTTCCTTGCCTTCTCTTCTACTACACGTACACGTTTATGGGGTTTTCTCATAACGGTTAATTTACCGTCAATGCCTCGTGAAAAAGGCTTTCTCCTTTGTTGATCTCGAGGCACACTTCTAAAACTACTGAACGACGGCCAACACTTACAATTCTACAGTATGAAATGAACAATTCGTGGCGGAATGACGGTTTGAAATACTGTAGGCAATTTCTGGAGAAAAATGAAAAATTTGTGTGGATAGTTGAGATTTATAATTGATCGATATGTGAAGTAAGTATCGAGCGTTATTTAAAGCTACTGAGAAAGCAAAATGATTAATTTCATTGACTAGAATTTATTAAATTTGTTTTATTTATGAAGAATGAAGAAATGATCGTGTACTATGGTATTGAAATTGGAGAAATTGCAGGAAATTGTATTTGTAAACAAATTTTTCATAAAATCATTATATAAAATTGTTTCAGGATGCTTCCATTTAAATTCCAGTATAAAATTACAACGTGGAATTACTATAACACACAGGTCGGGCTGTTTGCGCGAAAATTGATGTGTGTAACCGGCATATTTTAAGGTTCTCGAATATATTTGTAACTTACAAATATGATTGTTACTTTTGAAAAGTCAAATATTTACTTATGAAACTTTTTACCTGACTATAGTCAAATCATGAAACGTTAATGTAATGTTAATTTTAAAAACAATTACTTTATGAGATAGAAAGGTAAAACTAACAAGTAACGATTACGTATAAGTAAAACTAAGAATTAATAATGCAGAATAAAATTTATTTTTAATCTGATATATATATACTTTGTAGACAAAAAGTTTAAGAATACTTTCGTCAAAAAAAAAAAAAAGAGGGAGAATGAAATAACTTTCTTTTGCTTTAAACATGATCAAAGCACGCCGTATTAGTCTAGTTGATAAGAAATATCATCTTTAGCATATATATCGTGACACATATTTATGTATCATCGGCATTGAATGCATAGTGCATGAAACCCTACTTACATGTCTCCGGAATTTCAGGAACAGTCAACAGAAGCCATATTTTTATGTCACCAGACATTAATGTGTTAATATGTAAAGTAATAAATGACTAACCAAGTTTCCTCCTAATAATTACAATTAAATTTGCCTGTCAAAAATAATTTCCAAAAACTCTACGCAACATTTGAAGAATTAACAAAGAAACACAACGATGAAGTTGTGATACGTAACTGATTGATACGTAAAATGGTCACTGACAAGCGTACCGAGTTGCAACAACCGGTACATCTCACTCACTTTTACCCCTGTTTGTCCAACAGCAATGATGATCGCCACGTTGCATGGAGCAACGCGTGATGGATCGCGTTGTAGATTGAATCGGTAGGAACGAACAGAACGCGCGATAAAGTCTCGCTACGCACAACTGGTCCGAACTGCCAGGTCACGATACGAATAGGATGAGCTCGATGATGTCTATGCTGTTAATAAGACGTTTAAATTCCCTTCGGGGTACTCCATTACCGTTCAACCTCATATTCAACAGGCGGTATCGATTAGCAAGCAGAATACGAAACGAATGATAGTCTCGTTTAAACTGGTCTTCGAATGGCAAACGAAAGAGACACGCCGGTTAAATAAAAAGCATCCTCTAAATGGAACGATCTTTTATCCTCGGCCGTTCTTCTACCCAGTCATCTGACTATGGATGAATTATGGGTAACACTTAAAAGAAGATTTGCCAACCGGTCGCAAAAAACTAGAAACGCTCGTTTTAAACGGCAAACACCGCTTTAACTCGATTACTGTGTCCGGCCGCAAATTGGACGGTCCAGGTCCCTTGAAACGCCTAATAAACAGTGAACTATAGGTAAGTACGCGAAACACGGTAACACTTTGTCCCTTACTTTTAACCTGTCTCTAAAGAATAGGTACGAAAACGATTTGTTTCGATCGATCTAGCGATAGTTCGAATATTCGGTGTATTCTGTCAGATCGGTCGTACAACGGTGCTGCAATTAAGCCGTGATGGAGAATCGACGCGTGTAATGGGATTATAATGACGCCGCGGAGGGATTTTCGTTCTGACATCGACCGCACGGGAACGTGCATTCTAATCGTTCCAACGATACGCGTTTACTCTCGGAACGTTTAATCGATAAACATTTTTCCATCGTTTTTGTTTTTTATATGCTTTCGTAAGCGATTGACTCTGTCGGACCTCTGGATGTTGAAATTCATTATTCCGTTCATTGAATAATTTACCTGGCCGCGCGACGTTCAGTTGAAATTGAATGGGAAATTAAGTGATTTCGTTTTCGTAATTGTTTCAAATCGCTGATAAAACGAAAGAAAATTGAACGAGAATCGATAGAGGAAGGATAATCGAATTCTAAGCGGGGAAAATAAGGGGAACAGTAGGTAACTCGACATTGAAATCGTGGCTCATCTGCCACGGAATTATTAGCTGCGATGACAACCACGGCGATAATAATTCAGAACTGTCCGCGGCTCGTAGTTTTCGCGCGGGAAAATTAACACCTCGTTTCGAGACAAACGGAAACCAAAAACACCCACTAAACGTCACTCCACGGCACGCATATGCGTGCAAACAAATATGTAGAGTCGGCCAGGCTTGAAATATGTTATTGTTATTATGTTCACCGCGTCATCTAATTTTCCCGCGTGGACGCCGCCTAATGAATGGAAAGTGCCAACCGTACGTTTCCATCGTGAAACGTGATACTGCGTCGCGATACTTATTAATACAATTGAGGCCTCGAATAAATCATTTCACCTTTATGAAGAGCATGTTCTTGGATTAATTATAAAGATACTTTGCTATGGGAAATTTAGTCATTATTTTTGCTTCTCATTTTTATCAATGAGAAACATATCTAAAATACAGTCACAGGAAAAATGTCATAAGAATTCTTCTCGTTCTTGTCTCTGTGGTTGTATTTTGATAGACTTCTCATTGATAAGAATTTTTCTCTTTCTTATCAATGAAAAGACTACCAAAATACAATCACAGAGGAAAAGTCAGAAGAATTCTTCTCATTCAAAATTAAACTATTGTGATAAATGAACCTGATTACTCTTTGTAACTGTATTGATAAAAATTTGTCACGTATTTGTAAATAAAAAGACTATCAAAATGAAGTTATTCAGATAAATGAAAGTAATTACTCTCTGTGACAGCATTTTTACAGTCTTCTCATCGATGAGAGAAAGAAGAATTCTTATCAATGAGAAGACTAACAAATGTAACGAGCAAACCACTGAGATAATAAAAAGACAGTTGATAATGAAACATTTAATTTAAAAAAAAAATGTAAAGAACCCACGACTTCCTGTATCTTTCTTTGTTTTGTACCTCAAAATTGCCTATCAAGTCTCATTAATCTGAAAGATTCTCACTTAAAAAGAATCACTCTGAATTAAGATGGAACATGAAACAAAGACTGCAACGATTCGTTGGGAAGAAAAATTGGTTACTTTTTTCTATAGATACTTCCAGAGAGCAGAGTATCGTCGGAGGCCACTAATGGCCCGGAATGGCACTCGCAACAGCATCTTCATCGATGTAAACAACCGCTAAACTCACCGGTGCTCGGTGCCAAAGTGCGGTCGTATTTTTGGAACGCACTCAGCGTCATGGCGTCCCACGTCAGCACGCCCTCGCTCGAATCGCCACCGCGGTATATAAGTGTTGGCAGAAAGAGTCGTATGAAATAACTTTCGGTGCTCTCGTTCGTCGATTAAGCCGCCTCTGAACAACATCCAAACGATCCTTCGTAAACCGACAGAGAATCAAAGAGATAGAAATGAGATGAGGTACGAAGTGCCAAGAGTACGTACGAGTGAAACTCATTCTGCTTTTGTACGCGCGTAAAGGTTCGATCGGTCGAATTAAGCTACGAAGGGTACACAGTATACAGGAAGTTTCAAGAAATTTTCTTTTCCTATCGTCGATGTTTCGATTATTTGAAAATTTCTTGAATGTTTCACTCCCCTCTCATAGAAATTAATAATTTAGAAATTCGTTCTGTTGCAATTTCCAGAAACTAAGATTCAAACGTTTTACAGAAATGCTTTCGTTATTAAAAAAAATTCCGAAATTGAAAAGAAAAATAATTCGAACATTCATAAGGATAAAATTAACGTGCTAAAAAAATTATGGAAAAGACACACTGATTTTTGAAAGAATTGAAACCAAATTCCGTAAACAGGAGGAACTAAACAAAATTGCACAATTTCGAAGTAATACGAAACACACATCGGACAGATAAAGTGAATCAGAAAAAAGTCGTAAAAATCATAGGAAAAGCTTTGACACGTAACCCTTTAACTGCAGGTGTAGTGTATAAACCACATATTAAAATCATATCCAACTCGTATATTTACGCTTCATTATATGATACTTCCTTACTTTGTATACTTTTTGCAATTTATAAAATAATTAGAATTATATTGTCTATATTATGATTTGATTTTAGTAAAATATTTTTTTGCGTTTAGAGCAATCGGCTGTGCTAAAAGTACCTGCAGTTAAAAGGTTAACACTTTGACTGCCACATTGGTCATATATGACCGACTACAGTTTCTCCTATGACGCCATGGTGGTCATTGGTGACCGGAGCGCTTGAACTTTTTACAATTGTAAAAATTGAATGAAAATTGACAGTTAGTACATTTTGAATATAACCGATAAATAGAAGATACTTTGAAATAAAAAGTGCCCCATTGAACAATTAAAAATTTGTATTAAAACATCAATAAAAAATTTAGAAGCCATTATATGCTTTGAATAATAAAAATACTCCCGTGGCATCCTGAGCGAAACATGTGATTTCGGCGTAACAGTCAAAGGGTTAAAGAATGGAACGAAATTCGAAAATTAAAAAGTTGCTCGATAATAATTGGAAGATCAGGCGTAGACGAAAAAGCATTTCGCATGTCATAGACACAACGATTACAAAACAAAAAGAAAAACTAATTAGAAAACAATACATATATCGTTCAAAATGAAAAATCTATACAAAATGTAACAGTGTTGAATTATCCGGTACACAATGGACATTTCTATTTTAACATTCAACAGTTTATCCACAGGGTTAAAGGTTCGACTTGAGCCGCGTCACGATCTTATTATGTTCGAGCGGATTCGACGTCTCAATAATTTTTCTCGGTACGATCTCCCGCGAGACTGTTCGAATCCCCCGATATATCTTTCGGTAAGCAGGCACCGGGCTTTTTTCCCCGTAGCGGGCCACGTCGGTTTTTATCGGCGCTGATGCGAAGTTAATTGGTTCTCCGTGTTGCCGCGGAGAGCGTCTCGCTACTGTGAAAACCAATATAACGTTTACGAGTGCACGGTAAGACGGTCATAAATCAAACCGCTGAAAACGAACGAAACGATACCATTCGTTCTGGCTCGTGGTTGTGTCGCGCCTTTACCAAGGCTTCCCTCGCAGCGCGCGATGCGTCAAAAATTTTATATATCGATACGCGTCCACGGTGAAAAGGGGAGAAGAGGGAAAAGTAACTAACGACCGGTGCGCGACTGTCGTTCCTCATTCTAGCCGAGCGAAAAACCGTGCGCGTAAATCATTTCGCGGGGACCGCGAAATCGCTACGTGGAATTCTCTCGGCTAACGAGGCGTCGATTTCAATTTTCCTCTTTCTACGAATGTACGTACGTACCGTTAACGAGTAACCGTCGATTTTGGAACGCTCTGTCATCCGATGTTGACGAATTGCACGACGAAACGTGCAATTCGTGCTATAACTGGTCGTTTTAATTCGATTAAATTTAATCTTCGCGTGACTATTTATATTCGTGTAGAAATTTTATTGGGTGATTATCGGAGGATTTTTCAGAAGTGGTAATAGTAACTTGGAAGCATTCAGATTCGAGAGAATTGAGATCTTTCGTGGAAAAAATAATAGTTAATGTGAAGTAAACGTTTGTATTGGTGGGTGGTGTAAGCGTCATTACGGAGAATCATCGGAATGCGGCTTTTTGCGGAGCGTACGATGATTATGTCTAAATTGACGCTATTTTTTAAGCTCAGCCTTTCGGAACGTAGCCCGTTGTACCGCCTTCTGACGTTTACGACCATTAAGAGAGCCATAAATTTCGCGGACGCTTTTTGCGACGTACTGTATACATTTAAACAAACTTCTTTCACAGACGTTAATTGTATCAACTTAACGTCTCCTGTTGAATTGATGCGTCGTTTTAGTTCACCGTGATTTGCGATCAACGTCCGAACAATTGAAACACGCTCCATTCAAGTATACATATAAACGTATTATTCCACTAAACTTGCACTCATTCCTTAACACACTTCTCACACCTCAATTCTCCCGAAATAAAAATAAACAGAAAATTTCCTTAACCCTTTGACATGCTCTATCGAAAAATGAATGTATAATTTCTAAAAATTAGAAACGTGTGAAAAATGCTCTCGATATTCGATCTGCAAAAATTGTAAAACATATATACGCCTCTTGTGCGTATTAATATACACGTAAGAGCGTGTACATAAGCCTTTCACAGTGAAAGGGTTAAACGTTTCAGCGCTATGGAGCCATATACGAGTTTCGAAAAGTTCTTACGTCTCATACACGTTTCTCTTTCTGCATTTCTTAACAAATTCAGTTATTTCTCTTCCTGTAACATCAGTACATGTTCATTATCATTTACAGACAGCTCTGTATTTAATAGTAATAATTACCAAAAAAAAAGGATGTCTAAAAAGGTAAATAAAAAAGTAAAAAGTTATTCATCCTAACGTACGATTTACCGTAACGTGTAACTAAGTAGCGTATAACACGTGTACGTAATGGCACATCAGTGCCGAAAAGGTGTTAAGAAAAAGCATCGAGATGTAACGGGAACTCTTTCATTTAACAGACCAATTAGGTCCCATTTTCGAGTTACTCGGTCCGATCTAGTGGTCGCTGGTTGGACGCGGTCGTAGACCACCGGTCCTGTCTATTATTGTCATCAGAGTTGCAACAGGAGCGCGACGACGAGTATTCCTTCTTGTACATTCATCCGCGTTCAAGAAAGAGACCGCCGGCAGACGTCCGTTGGGCCTCGTTCACTAAGACTTGCCATGGCGATTCATAGTCTCGCGGGTGTTCCATTAATGAGGGATTCCTCTCGTTGCGGCTAGCCACGACTGTTATTATAGCTGCTCATAACAGTGAAGCGTGGTGGCCGAAGAGAAGGCGAAGGGAAGAGTTTCGAGGGGTCTTTTGGCAGGCGTGTCGCGCACCGTCTCGCGACTATGAGGCATTGAGCGTCTATTTTCACGCGAGCGTCGCCAACAGCGTCGCTCGTTGTTGCGTGATCCGCGCCGCGAGTATCCACCGGACCGATACGTCGTGCTCGTGGCTGCAATTAAAGCCTACGGAAGAAATTTCCGGACCCGGAACGAGAAATGAAGAGACGCTCAACTGTAACTATGAGACAAACGACTCCAACAAAGCGTTCGATACGTGTCTCTTGGAAGTAAACGTTTTTAGTGCAGAATCTGTGGGAGAATTTTGAAATTTTTGGAAAATTTGTTCTTGGAGAAGTGGAAGAATGAAATTCTTGGGCACTTGAATAGTGGAATTCTTCAAAGAGGTTAAGTTGCTCTTTAGCAAGAGTAAAGTATCTCATTAAAAGTGCTTAAAAGCATAACAGAGAAATTATGTGTGCTTTAAAGGATTAAACTATCTTAATCAGTTAAAAAAATTGTTCGTTTAAACGCACTTTTCTTGAAACTATATTTTCCGAAATAGTGTAAGCTGTAACTTGAGTAAGACTCAATCAATTTCTACGAAATTTTACGTACATATTCGTGAATGCATTTCAAATTGTCCATCGTATAGAATTATTGAATATTTCAATTTTTCCTCGAATCATAATTAAATAAATGACCACATATCTCCGTGAAAAAAATTTTCTTAAAAGTATTGCAATTTTCTTATTTTTCAATGGAACAAAAACGTCTTATCTTAGTCAATGAACAATTTAGTTTTATTTAATACATCCTAATGCAAATATATTTTATAAAATCTATTCGTCATGAATAAGATACTGTTTCTGGAGAGTAAGAGTGTCTTACTCTCGATCTCAACGTTTCCTTTCAAAAGAAAAAATTGAAAAAAATATTTCTGTATCGTGTTTATATATATATCTTTATTATTACCAAAAAATTATTTTCAAAAACATATTAGAAGTATTATTTAAATACACTGACTGTACTTATAGTAAGAAACACACGTATGTTTTAATAAAATATAAAATATGAAGTCTGAAAAGTTTTTTCCAAAACGAATCCTTTCAATTGAAAATACAAATTGAAACTTCACTTCGCTACATCATTCTGCTCTTGCAAGAGTGTGCAAATAAAAGTTTTTGCACAATATTCGGTCGCCAGTTCTGTTCGTAAAAAAGATTGCAAGAAGAACATCGATAAAATTCCAAGCTTCCAAGAACTCACACGTTGCAGAGACACTTTATCACAAAGTACTACATACATTTACCACAGTATATCGTTCAACATGTCACAGGTTAAGACTGGTTCTGTTCCGACAGCAGACAAACACGGCTATTCCGTAATTATCCAACAGATGAGGCATCTGATCAAGCAAGAACGAACGTTGGAACGTTGCGAGTTTCGTTAATCCGCCATAAATCCGCGATGATCCGCGCGCGTACTCTTGGAACTGTGCGGCTGTCATAAGTGTCGTTAAGTCGCCGCCGAGTATCCGTAAAGTCGAGAGCCGGTTGTCATCTCTCGACGAGCGTCTATCCTCTCGCGACTAGCCTAACTACACCGTCACTAATTATATTCCTCTTTAATACTTCAATTATCATTTTATTAACAAGCTCGCGCGCCACTGTTTCTCTTTCTTCTTTCTGCAACTCGTTTGTGCATCTTAACTTGCCGCTTTTGCGCGTTGAATACCGCGGCGGATTAGAACGATAACAGACGAGTAGTTTGCTTTACGATTCGGAATCGTGTCACCTTGAACCTATTAAGTTTAATTATTTTTCACTGATTTTCATTCTTTTTTTCTATTTTTTTTTTTTCTTTCTTCCTTTCTTTTGGTGTAAATAAATCTTAGCACGATCTGTTTAATATTCACCAAGCAACATTTGAGGATTAATTTTAATACGACAGTATCACCGTAACAAGACACACTTGCATCCATTTTGAGTTAAGAGATATATAGTCTCGTTACAGTTCGTAAAACCAGCTTCAAGTTTCTCCCTTTAGCCAAAAGAGGCACACACTTTTCTACTGTTTTCATTCTAATCAATCTCGCTTAATACCCGCGTCATATTTCATCTAGTCGGCATGAACCTAACCGGAGCCACTCATTAACGTCATTTACGACCGGTTGAAAAACACTGTCAACCGTGAAACACGCTTGTCAACCGTATACGGCTGACAGCGCTGGTCAAAGTGTCAACTGCTTCGACCTAACTCTCGAACTTCGTCTCAGGTGCACTAAAACCCACTTCGAGGAATGTATACGCGACGTCAACGTGTTTCACTGGTGGTATACGTGATGGTATTCGGGAAATAGGAAATTTTGCAAAAGAAAAAGGTATAGGTATGTCCTGACTGTAAGAAAGATCGTACTGTCAAGATTTTAAAATTATTGCACATTCTCGGCGACTGTGAAATTTTAACTTCACCTGTTGCTTCTCTCCAAATGTACAAATTTCAATAATATAAATATTGAGGATCTTTAATTAGCGAATAAAGATTGACTCAATCGACTGCAGAAAAAAAAACGTTTATTGATAAAAAGAAATACAAAATTATGGAGGAACCCGAGTGAAAAACCATTAGTTCGCTCAACGATGCCTACAGGCCTACGTTAAGCAGAGAAACTCGCAATGGAAAAATTCAAAATTCAAAATATAATCTATTCTCAATAAAAAAAAATAATAATACTCGAATTTGAATGGACGCAGACACTGTCGACCGAAGATTAATAATTTCCCAAGCGAAGGATTCGTTCAGTAATCCAGAAACGTGTGTCTTCAATCTCTTGCCGTATAATGAGTCTCACTCGCGATGTAGATTATGATCAAGGTGTGACAAAAGCAGTATTTGTACGTCTATCAACTTTGTATTTTTGTTCTAACTTTCGTTTAAAATCAAGATAGAGGACTTAACTAAAAATTGATATATATCTCGACTTTCTTTATTTAAAATTATATTGGAACCGTGAACATTCGACACTAACATACGTAGTAACTAAAAATTCATACGTTAACACATTGTACTCTGGCGAAATATGGGCAACCGAAAGCCTAAGTGTTCTTAGTCACGTTAATTTTTTACGGAGAACGAATACTCGAGAGAAAATATATTAAAAACTTCGAGCATTTTCATAAAATACTAAACAGTACATTTTTCAGAACAATTTACTGTATTTTTACTGGATGTTCGCTATACGTTAAAACCTGTACGCTAAAAATTCCACAATAATGCTGGCGTACAATGTGTTAATATGATAGCAATCCTATCAGAGATGTACTATAGTGAAATGTAGATTCGTAACAACGTGCACAAAGGGGATTTTTGAATGGAGAATATAACTCATTGAACGACGTTGTTTACGTTCTAGTTAACTATTTTCACGATTCGAAGTGGGCGAGTCGCGTTGGAACGATAAATCTCCATCGTTTCTCCCCCGTTCGCCAGCATTCTCGTGGCGCATTATCGCGCCGTAATTCTCAACTGGCATTTTTTTTCACAAGACGAGAACGACGACGACGAGTCTCGCCCGTTGTCGTTCTGTTGCCGAAACAGACCGAGAGAAAGAAGCAAATTAATCTACTCTGTTGGAAACGTTCGCACGTAATACAACGAGCTCAAAGACGAGCAGAGATCGGCGAGAAGCGTCGCGTGGCGACGAGCGGAGGATCAAGAGGCGCAAAGAGAGAAATCCGCGGCCAGACAGTGGAGGGCGTGGGAGATACATTTATAAACTCTCCTCTCTGAGCCCTGGAATTGGCTGATTTACTGGCCACGGAAGGAGATCTTCGTATCTACTCGCTTTAGAGAACAGTTTGGGAGCACACGACCAGACGAATTGAATCTTGCAAACGATACGCTTAATCGATCGTCCGTGAAATTGTACGATGAACGAGTTATCAGTTTGAATTAGTGTCTCAAAGTTTATTTTTCGAAGGGAATTTTTGTGTGGGCATATTATTGCGAGATTTATGTTTGAGAAATTGAGTTTATAGAGTAGTGCGTAAGGTTTCAGTAATTATTTTACTTTGCCATTGTTAAGCCTTCATTCAAGAATTACTTATTTGAGAAGATTCGTTGGAAGATGGTATGCTTATTTATTGAAAATATCGCTATTATTTTTTGATACCGTATTTTTATTCAAAATTGTGTTCTCGTGGATTAAAAATATTTGATAGTAATGCTTCAAAAGTATTCTTCCTATGTAGTGTATTCGTACATTTGTATCGTAAAATTTGAATCAAATTCCACGAATTAAAATTGAGTAATAAAATAATATACTATACATGGACAAAAAATCATTGCAAAAATTATCGATAGAACATATTTTAATAAAATAAACAGCTGTTTAAATGTATGTACCATTTTATTTTTCTCTTTGTATAGCAATCTAATAATCACAATTATTTACTATTAGGTTGACAATTAAATTCGCGATCTTGTTTAACAATCTCTTTTTTGATAAACTCGTTTATTTATTGTTTACCTTGATTTCGCGAGTTTGAAAACTTTTTTAAATAAAATTATACAAAAAAATTGTAACATAAATTTTTAAATATAAATACATAAAATTAGTATTCCATTGTCATTCGAAATATTTCAATTTTTTGATTATTTTGATGTATATAAATTTGTTGTCTCAGTTTCAGAACTTTATAAAAGAAATACTAATGAAACTGATTGACTGTTTTATATTCACCACACTCTACGGAATTGTTATAATTTTTAGTACATATTTATATTTAAAAATTTATGTCACAATTGTATTTAAAAAAGTATTCAAAGTCGCGCACCTAATTGCCAATTAAATACGATGCATCAGTTGCTTTACGAAAAGCGAATAAATTCCATGTTAAACACATTATCTACGATTATTCACTTTCCAACAGCGGCAATAAAATAATTAGAACCACGTGGAATTTCTTCGAATGAAAACATGCAATAACTGCCCTTTGGCAACATCTGGCACTCACCTCGTTCGCCACGGTAGCGATCCACGCCAGTTGTTTCTAAACTGGTCGGTAGCTTCTTTCGTAGGTGGAACCCGGAAGTAGCGTGGTCGCCGAATTCACCGAGACCGGAGGAGTAAGTCAGCCTCGACAACCACAAGAATATGGATACACTTCCATACTATCAAGAAGAAACGTGGAATACGACATCGTCGTCACTTTGTACCGGTCGCGTTTCAACAAGCGAGTTCCATTATTTCCCAGAGTATTGTAATACGCCATGGTAGATTCCATTAAACTAACAAATGCTCGCATACATAATCTCGATGGAATCTCTGGCGTTAGGTGTCTGTTTCCGCGCGGACATTTCTCAAACAGGGGCGAACAGGATCGTCCACGATTGTTTCGTCTACAAGACCATTCGCCTGAGGCTGATTGTTGCGTCTGCTGTACATCAAGTTTCATGCATTTCTTGCTGTATTGAACTCTCTTTCTCTCTTGTGTATACGTGTGAACAGTTGAAACGAAAAGATGAAAATAATGTTGTTGAAAGAGAGTGAAATAACTGGTTGGGATGAGTTTAAAATTCGTTGGACACGGTAGAGGTTGATTTTAATTTATTAACACATTCACCGTCATTCGTGAACGACGCTTGTCTTCTCAGTGGAGCCTCGATGGACATCCAAAATCGAGATCTTTCAATTGTTTAGAATCATCAAAATAAGAAAAATATCATAGACTACAAAATTTTCAACAATATAAATAACTAGATGACACTTTGAAATAAACAGTGTACTATTCGAAAATTACACATTTTTACTATATAAAAGTATACAAAATAAAAATCACAAACTTCGCACCTTTTTGTACAATTTTTGTGCATTTGTCAAATTCGCCAAATTTTTCTCGTGACATATTTGACAAAATTTTCTCATCACACAGGTCCCTTCGTTCGTTTAAATTTTTTTTTGGGCAGCTATACTCGACGAGTACAAATTTTGCAGACTTTTCTTTATCTGCGATATTACTTATTTTATTGCTATACGCTTAGAATGACGAAAATTTCACACGTTAATACACTTCGGTGTGTACCGAAGTGTATCTTCGTCGCATGAAGGATGGAAATGTTAATGCTGGAAGATTTATACGTCTCGGAAATTGATAGACCGTTGTCACTGGCCCAGAGAAGCATGAGAAATGAATATCACGGAGCAGGAAAAGCTACGACGACGTCTTAATCATTTGATCGTGTATAAAATATTAAAGTGTCGTGACGAATAAACTCGTCATGCGTACACCGACGCCGCTTTCACAACACTCAACAGGTTAAACTTTCGCGCACCGTGACGGTTCGATGAAATCACTGAACCTGTTCGCTTTTGCTAAACGAGGCGTTTCACGTGTCTCTCATTGTCGTTTGAAATCTCCATCGGGCACACCGGTATTGCGACACTGTATATTTCTCTCGTGATTTCTTGACACCGTGTCTTCCATCGTCGGTAAAAGTATATTTTAAATTTCAAACATTTCGCTCGATTAATTGAAAGAGGCAAAAATACGTATTTTTCAATTTACTCGTATTGTAATTTACCACTCAATCTTAACTTGTTAACTGAAGAAGACGAACGAACTCGTCATTGATTAGCCAATACTTAAAATACAATAATTTATTTATCGGGGAATTATTCAGTTTTAATTATACTGTTATGCTTGTATTAAAAATACAATTAGTATCAATAGATTCGTAGTCTACAGTTAGGTTAAACAAAAATTAGAGTTTAATAAAAATAACTAAAATAGCGACTATTCACACTAACTTTCACATGTTTGTCGGGGCATCTAAGTTAATTTACTGCCAACTTACTAAGAATCCTCTTAATTTTCTTTGTCTTTTATACTTTTCGTTGCCTTGCAATATTCGTGTTTGCAAACACCAAAATAAATGGCGCTAATATATACTCACTTTGAACTATAAACTAAAGAGATTCAATCTCTATTTGAGATATGAGCCATATCAAACCATACATTAATAAAAAAAAAAAAAAAGTCGAACACAAACGTTCCAAAAATTCATCGATGCAATTTCGACGCAAAAAATTCTCTCGTAAATTCATTCAGGAAATAGACGACAACTTTTCTATCTCCTCAATCTGTCCAATGGATGCTCGTCTTTGATCACCTCAATCTACATTCCCGTCGCGCATCCTCTGTGGTGTTTAATTACGTTGACTAATTTCACGAGCAGCGTCGTGTCTGTTCGGTTCGATTACCGGGCAAGATTGAAACTCAACGATAAATTCGACGAAGATCGTAAAGGGTGGGGTAGTACGAGACACTGTCGCGATAACAATTTCGTCGGGGAACGCTTTTGCTCGCGTTACAGAATGGCATGACGTCGCCGCGTATCGCGGCCGAGCAAATCGGACACGGCTGTCGTGGAACGCAGAAATAGCTGGTGCACGCATATCCAGGAAAGTCAGGGTCCGTGAAATATATGTCGCTACGTTGACAAAGCGGCCACGGCACACCGGTATGAAACTTCGAAAATTTCGCGTGTGATTTGTTAGCAGAGAGGCGCGCGTTCGGTTTAACGCAGCGTCGCACGGTTCTACGAGTATGAAACGCATCGACGTCGTCTCTGGTTGCGCCACGTATCAAACGGCGCTTCTAGGAAAATTATGACGGCGGATTAGCGTGAAAAATGGATTGTTTTCCGGCAGAGCCGGGACTCGTAATTGTGACACGCGGCAGGATTATTCATTGTCGCGTGCACGAGCCTAATGTCGACGTCCCAGACGTAAGCCGCGATTTCCGAAACGCATTTCGCCTGTCCGCCCGCACGATATGCCGCCTAAATTATACTACTCCGACAGACGGGTGGTTCGTGGAACGGTTGTGCTTAACTTTAGGGTAGTTAGCATAGGTTTATGGTGTAATATACACAAGGGATGAAATTCAACGTTTTATTTATTCATTTATTTGTTTATCACGGGAAAAAATTCATTGGTATACCAAGTTACTAGTTAAAAAAAATATATATATAAAAATGTATAGTTGAATAATTATATATTTTGATAGTGTTAGAAAATGGGGAGAATGTGTCAATTGCAGAATATATGTTATTGGTTATTTTTATATGTTACATAGGTATATAATGAATATTTTTATTGGAAGGTACAGTTTGTTATACTTGGAGAAAATCTGTGAAGTTATACGCCAAGGTTCTTTCTCTATGATGATACAGTTACTTTCATTTTAATTCCTCTCGCGTTTATTAGATTAATCTGGGTTCGTGTAGAAACATCATCTCTTATCCTTTGCATTATTTTTGCTTGTATTCTTAACACGTTCTCTACCGCGTCGCTCGTACTTTCTTCAGAATAAATAAGGTTCTTATCGCAGATGTCATTAGTTTAGAAGTATTCCTCGTAATTCTAATTGTAAAAGGGCCAAAACGAGAATTAAAAGATTTGTTAAAGTAAAGATTTTTTTACACTAAAAAATTTCTTGTAGAAAAGAAAAGGACGAATAATTACTTGCTTTAAATTTAAAATACTATGCGTGTTATTTACCCTTCAAAATGCACTAAATAAAATGACAAATATAAAAATTGATCTCAAAGGTGAGTTTTTAATGAAAAGAGGGAAAAAATGTGTTACAGCCATACGGAAAAATTGCTTAAAATCATCTGCTAATATTTATATTTTTATCGATTTTATATTTACACATACGCACATGTATTATGTATTAAATACACAAACTGTGTATTTTGCATGATATATTACATGTAAGTAGTACCAATCTATCATCAGAATTGGCCTGTCACACGTAGTTAATATTAAAACCGTGGTATTATTTATTACATCGCATAATATGAAATTTAACATTTTTAATCATTCACCAATGTCTCAAGTGATTACTCGAGTGTCGAAAAGAAGTTCCTGAACTATCACTTACAGTAACTGATTTCCACTTAAAGTAACACTATTCGGTTAACTTAAAGTTCAGTTTGTTCGATCATTTCATATTACGTTACCTAAACAGTGTTTCCCAATATAGAACGTACGCCCCACAGTGAAGTAATTAAAAAAGAATATTGCATTCGTCACCTCGTCACCGACATAGTCAAACAGATCATGCTGGAGTTTGTACCGAAATCCTCGAAGCGTTGAAGTCGAGCAAGATCCAAGAAATATTAGAAAACACTGACCCGATCTAAGAATCTTAAACTTTGAATAATAAAACCAATCATACTTATACTTGCGCGAGGAGAAGCTAACATAACTTTGCTCTAATCGTAATGCATAAAACTAAACAATCTAATTAACTCCTCCACACTATCCATATGTATAGTGCAAGAAAGAAATGGAAAAAAGGAATTTTTCGAAAAATTGTTAAAAAAACAAACAGATTGATATGGCGATTCTAGGAACGCCGCGTCGAGACGCTTAGATCAAAGAAAACTAAGGCAGCCGTGAAATCTCGGACGGTCATCGGTAACGCCTAACTAGGTACGAGATGAGACACCCTCGTTATTATATCGCGGAATGTCTTTCCGCGTTCGCTGCGTCCGCGAGCGGGCACGACGCGCGTAAATCTTTCGCCGTGGTTACAGCCGCCAGGCATTACGTTGATGTACTATTTATAAACACGTGACACCGAGACGAGTGGTTTGGTGCGGGTGGGCCACCAGAGAAACCAGTCGAGTAGTTTTCGTGTTCTCGCCTCTTTCTCGTCCACCTGCTAGCGTGTACACGCTGAGAAACGCCGCGCCCTCTTATTCCTCTTCCGCCGCGTCGGACGGACCGCTCGCCATTTTCCTTTTTCCTCTGTCCGGCTTATTAAATTCACCCGACATCCGCACGCCTGTTTCCCTTCCATCCACGGAAACATACATTTCGCCTTCCGCTGTACACACACTCGCAAAGAGTGTAAATTTAAAGATACCAAAAGAGAAGAAGAAAAAAAAAACATACACAGATGGAGAGAAGAATGTTTGTATCTTCATTTAATTATTTTTGACACACTTTCACTTCTCCTCAGCGACGATTGAAACGTTCAAACTCGGTAAACAGCTAATTTGTTACCTCATTTACATCGGCAATTAATTACACGCTTAAAGGGGCCTAATGTCACATGTTGGTCCGAGTAAATGATGTAATGACACGTCTTTGCAAGAAACGCGCTCCAAAACGTAATTACCAGACCTGTGTACAGGACAGAGGCGAAAGAAAGAGAGAAAGGGAGACTGTTGTGGAAGTTTGTGAACGTCGACACGCAACTGACGCCTCGCTGCAGGATAGACAAGATTGTCCTTCCACTAATTACGTTCGTACCGTGCCTTTCTAATGGATTTCGTTCCAATTAAGGGTGGCAAGAAAGAGAGACGGGACAAGTGAAAGAGGGAAAGAAGAAAAGGAGAGGGTAGAAGAAGAGAGAAAGAGAAAGAGGTGGGGGACATTAACGCGATCCTTTATCGGCCCACTTTCACGTCGGACTTTAGCCCTTCGATACGCAAAAATTATCGCCGGTCGTGGCCGTAATTATCTCGAGGCTACCGCGATACGGTGCCCACACCGTGTAGATCATATTTCTTGTCGGCTTCTGCCTTTCTTCGTATATATACCCGCCGGTTCACGTACGAGTGAGACGTTCCAGAGCCGAGTGCATTAATCTCTGGCGACGGTTGCGTTAATGTAATCGTTTAATAAGTCCGGTTTATTAACTGCGCCCGCTCTCATCGGCATTAATTCACCCTTTGCCATGAACCTCCGCTTGCACCGAAAATCTACCAGCTCTGGTTCACCAGAGAAAAGAGAAAGAGATCTGGAGAACCTAAGAGAGAGAGAGAGAAAGATAGAGAAAGAAAGAGAGGAGAAAAAGAGACACGGAGGATCACGAGCTGTCCCTTTGCTCGCGTGCAAGATGCACCGTCGTCGTCCACCGTGTGTACCGTTCGAGACTCAAAGGCTGCCGTGATCAAAGGACGCGGGAGATTCGAGGAACCGCGGAACAGGTTTAACCGCGGCGAAACTGTTTCCCCTGAAGGGAAAAGGGCTCGGTTCCGGGGCCTTGTGTGGGCCTCCATCGACAATTTTGAAGAATAGACATGATTTTATGGGAAATGGAACAAATTCTATGAGATTCTGCATTAGAAACACCTGCTGTGCAAAATGTTGCATCTTAAAATGTTGCACGATTTACAGATTGGAAACGTTCAATATCCCATCACATTTTGTATTTTATATAATTATCGTTCTGCAATATGCCACAATGTATCACACAGATTTCTGAAAGTTTGGATACACTAAGGAATTTTGTTGAGGGGTTATGTGAAATAAAAGAATCGCGTAGAGTAAAAAAGATGTATAATAATTATATTCAAAAAGAACGATGGAAGAAATATATATATAAAGATGCTCTAGGTGAGGTGTACAAGACGGACGCAGGATTAGAACTCTGTGAAACATAGTGACAATGTGTACATTTGTACCTGGAACATTCGCAGGTGTCCCTAAACCCTAATTGGCCGATATGGCATAAAACAGCCGGGAAAGAGAATCCGTTATTTTCCAATATCTTTAGGATGTAGAGTTTTCCACGAAATATAAGAAATATTAATGCTTTACTTCAACAAATTTGATATTAATGTAGCTGAAGGGCAGAGCTCGATAGCGATCTCTTTCGTTCCGGTAGATTACACTAACGATAGAGTTCGTTTTGCAAAATTCTCGCCTAACTTGCAACGCACAATAGTTAGGCGAAACTTTCGCTCGACGGTGTACATGTTGAAAGATAAATTACTTTACAAAAGAATATCCATCAAAGACTGTGTAAAAGCAAGCTGTCGCACATCTTACAAATAAACTGCGATATCAAATTTCATTTCTCACGGACGTGGAAATTCTACGACATTCTCCTCTAATCCTCCACGTCGGAATAGCACACGGGTTCACGATGGAACGATCACAGGGTGAAGTGGACAGCGGGAAAAACAGTGCAGCTAGCCGGCTAGAAGAATTCTACAAGGTGAAAACGATCTTACAGCCGAGGATCGAAGGGAGTTAAAGAGGACGGAGGGCGAAGGGGGTGGAGAGGGAAGCAGAGCCGCGGGGCGGCCTTGCCTCTGTGCACGGCAATCAATTCTTCTGGTTGCGCCGGTGCCTGTCTGCCTGCCTACCGCGAATAATTTCCTTCGGCACGCCGCGCCGTGTGTCTCTCTCGCGTGGCCGTGTTACCAGCCGTCTAATGAATACAAAACGCGGCGATTTATCTCGGCTCATTCGCGGAATATTAATTATTAATTGCGCCACGAATATTTATAAGGCCGAACGAACCGGCGCGGGGCGAACGCGTTCGCGACACACCGGTGCCGCTCCGCGTATCGATAATTTCCGTGCGCGCTCACGGACCTAACGATCCGCGATAATGTATCCAAAATGGCGAACGAACGTGTGGCAAAAACGCGGCGATAATGGACAAGCCAGGCGACACAGGCTCGCCTCGATGCAATCGAGTATGCAAAACGGACAGTTTTCTGTTACAGGTTACACAGAGGCGAGGTTCTCTCCCGGTCGGCGTCGCGCTGCTCGGAAGGCCGTTAATCAGCCAATTGCAATCATCGCGCGGCACAGGTACAATGCTGTTGATTGGTCGTTCGGTCAGGCAGCCGTCTCCTCGCGTGTCGCCCCTGTACACGCGACAGCCAGTATCCGCTTTTAATAGAGGCTAAGCCTCCCGAGGCTGAATATCCTCGATACGCGACGGGGGCACCCGTGAACCCGCTCGCCTCTGTTCGAGAAATTATTACCTCTACCAATGAGTAACAGTCCACTGGACTATTCCCTTTGGAAAAATTTCAACGATCCCGTGGAAAGGGAAATATGTATTTGCTGTTATTTTCTAATGCATTGCGACATGTTTCAAGGCTGGTTAGGGACACTGGCTTGAGGAAAAGCTTGGTCTTTCGCGTTTCATTGGACCGAGTGAAAGTTCAATTGGATTGTAAGGATTTTTAATTCCACTTTGTGTGTAATTTTATTCTATCTACGAAATTCTTGGCAAATTCGAGGCGTTTTCTTAGTAAAATGGATTTTATTCTTTGCACATCGAGCTTTTCTAACCATGGGATAACTGGCAACTCCGCGATATTTTTAAAGAGAAAATAAGAAACATAATATTAACTGCATATTATTAACGTAAATGATACGATGGTTAGTGAAAATCATCGTTGGAGTTAATGTAAAATATAGCGCGGAGAATGAGACACCGCTAGAGTGCAAAGGTCCTATTGTAAATTATATCTTCCAGCTATCAGTACTTAATTACTTCAAACTAATAGCTACATTGTGGAACATTAATTATACTACCACGTGAATCAGTCATGTCAACGACTTGATTGAGTATTTAATTATAAAATTTGTTATCTTGTATCTGAGGATATCAGAAGAAAAGTGTTTAACGTTCATTTTTTATATGCTACAAATTTCTTAGAAATTTTCTTCCACAAAAGAACCATAACCCTTTGCACTCGAAGCTTTTGTACTGAAGTAGAATGTTTAGTTTCTTTTTAGCACAATTACTTGTGTTTCACCTATGGTCTTGTCGATTAAAATTAAAAAAATCGAATGGTTTTGTTTACAGTTTACGGTTACTTGCCATTCTAGTAGTTCCTTTCATCGTTTTTGCACTTTATCTTCCCTGATCTTTCCTCAGAATCTGTAACATCCATCTGAACTCTGTCTTTCCTGCGTGCTGTCAGAATCAGTTTCATATTTTACTGTTATTCTAATCTTCCATTTTCTTGAACCAATGATTTCATTTAAATCTCTCACTTGAGAAATTATTGATGTAGTCTCTAAATAATCTAAAATCGAACTTATCTTGACTGTTACTAATTTCGTCATCTGGACTTTTCTAAAGACCGAAGGCAGATTAATGTGTGAAATAATAGTTTTATTTAAACACAGTGCAATACCATGAAGTGCATACACGTGAGACATTTACAATGTAAAGAGCAAGAATTTAATACATTAAATTAATACATGTGAAAAATAAATAACAGTTTGATAACTAACCCATCGTTTTCTAGAAGTATCTAATCTTGATTTGCAGTAAAAATAATTAAAAATTATATGGAACATTTTTGAACAATCTGTAGAAACACGATTTAATACGAGCAAGTAACTGATTACACATTATCAGCACTTGCTCAGTGTCTAACAAAAAATAACGATTACCAGTGCTCAGTCACTTGTTTAACATGTAATCAGTACCTCCTTAAAAAGTATAATAAAACGAAGGCAATAGTTACAAGCAAGTAAATATAGATACACAATTACAATATAAATTCGATTTTTATTATTGCAAAAGTAATTATAACTACTAGTAATTCTTAGAAAAAAAAAAAATGAACAGGAAAGCGAATCAGTCATTAAGTTGACGTTGAAATTATAACACTGTTAAATTCACAAGCTATTCATCTATGTATAAATAACTAACTCCGAGCTGAATAATCTGCTACGTAGATTTTAATAATATTCACATTCAGCGAGAGTGTGAACGGTGCTGTCGACCATAAACTGAGATTTCCAATAATCGAAATTCACACCCCTACTTCATATCCCGAAATGATTCAACAAATCAGAAAACTAACAATCAAACCATGCTAAACACTTCTCATGAATGATTCACACTTTTGCGAAAAAATACACCTCGACTGGGCTACTAGATATCTAGGCCCGGTCCTGGGAATTTATTTTAGCGCAGTACCCCGGGGACGCTAGGTACGGGCTTGAGGTATCTTGGCCTGGACCATACCTAGCGTCCCCGGGGTACTGCGCAAAAATAATTTTTTTTTTCCCGGGGTCCCCGGGACACTTGGCATAGTCCTGACTTAGGCACCTCAGGCCCGTAACTAGCGTCCCCGGGGCCCAGCGCAAAAATATTTTTTTTCCCGGGGCCCGAGGACGCTAGTTACGGGCCTGAGGCGCCTAGGTCAGGACTATACCAAGTGTCCCGGGGGCCCCGGGCAAAAAAAAAATATTTTTGCGCAGGGCCCCGGGGACGCCAGTGTCATGCCTGAGGCGCCTAGGTCAGGACCATGCCAAGTGTCCCGGGGGCCCCGGGGCTAAGTCCTGGGTGGGCGGGGATAAGTACCCAGTGGGCGGGGCTAAATTCGGTGTGGGCGTGGCTAAGTCCTGAGTGGGCGGGGCTAACTTCCCAATCGGCGAGTCTAACCCTGAATAACTCTCGACTGTTATGGAACAGGCGATTTCCGCTCGATAATTATTGTGACGCATAACATTTGTTAAATTGTCATCACCATCGAGGGTTGTATGTTTCTCAGTAATGGGTAGTTTTTGGAAACGGAGACTTTGTGGCTATCGCTGGCGAAAATTCTTTAAATCGTCCAACGCTTGACACAATTGTAAAATTATACACTTGATTACAAGAATTAATAAAATTGTAAAATTATAATGTGTTTTACAATAATATTATTAGATTTATAGGTGAGTCTATTATTTGCCGATTAGGCTATAGTGGTATAAAGGATGTTTTCTACCTACTATGCGAATAAAGTTTTACTATTAGATAGTTAATTTTTAGTGTATCTTGCTAGAGTTTAATAGTCCAATTTCTTGCCTTACAACACCGAGCGAGACTCATGTTACAGATTATAGTTAAAATGCAACAAAGGCAGCTACATTAGCAAGGATTCATTTTGATTCCAGCTGTGACATAAATCTGAGAATTGCTGAATATGACTAATGTGCAATATTTTATAGAAACAGCAAATAGCTGAGGCTTACATAGCTATTGAAAATCATAAGGCAAGAGAGATAATGAAGTGCAACTGCTTGTACTAACATAGAGACTAAGTTTCTTACATGACGCAATGTAAAAATAGTAGAAACGGTAAATGCAGGTGTATGTAATACCACAAGTTGACAAAGCAAGCAAAAGTTTGGTTAAGCAGGTAGCCAGAAACATATTGACCACATTGATATACGACAGAACCGGGGCGTTCGATCGAACATCGTACACAAACAACAACGGCACACCGCAAACGAAATTCTCCTCGCGATGAGGATCCAGTTTTTGTCAGTACCTCAGCTACACGAACGCCTCGATGAAGCAATATCCCGCGACGCAGCTTGGAATAATGTGCCAGTGGCGGTTTTATCGGTCGCGGAATGCGGCTGTATCGGCTCGTCCAAGCGAACGACGGCGAATAAACCTGCCGGCTGGAGATATCAATAAAGGTTGGCATTTCTATTCGTCGAAATAGGAGCGTCACGCAGCAGCCATGCTCGAATGATGCATCGCCTTGATGCTGGACGATATAAATTTCCTTTCCGCCTCGCTCGTAAATATTCACCGCGTGAATTACCGTTTCGCCAGTTCGTTCGGAAAAAGGATGAAAAAAAGAAAGAAATAAGAAGGAAAAAACAGGGGGGGGAGGGAGAAGAAATATCTTCCCTACGAAAGGTAACACAAGTATAGGATAGAGAAATAGAAGAAGAAGAAGAAGAATAAGAAGAAACGAGACGAAGGAGGAGAATGTTCGCGATGGAATCAGCAAGGTGAATCGGAAGAATGGCGGACAAGAGAGCGGCGCGATTACCGAGGCGTGCGCCGGCTGACGACAATAAAAGCCCTTAAACGCGACGTCCTGGCGTTCCTCTTGTCTAAGACCGCGACGTTGATAAATAATCATTGGCGTATAGACGCGAGTGTGCATCTTCATGCAGGTGTACATACGTGAACAAACGAAGTATTCCTCAAGAATAACACCGCAGCAGCAGCAGCAGCAACTAGCAAACAGCAGTAATAGCAAAGCAACGACACCTGGTGCTGATTAACGAATCGGGGAATCGGTTCTGGTGCAGGTAGAAGGCTAAACGGTCGGCTAAATTGCCGCGTTATTCGTTGTAAAACCGCGGCATCCCCGACTATCCAATTACCGGACGAGGTGGCAAGATGTCTCGAGCAAGGGGATACACGCGTTCCACGAGGCCGACTTGGAATCGCGGCTTTTTTAACGCCGCCGACACCATTAAGGGCGGCTAATGAGCTCAGGGGAAAAAATTAATCGGTAAATTTGGCGTGGCACCGAGCCGGCTGCAAACTGCCTTCGTTACCTTCGGGATCACCGAATTTAACAAGTATCGGGATCGCGGCTTGCCTTAACGATCAGTCCCGCTTCTCTCTCTCTCTCTCTTTCTTTCTTTTCTCTTCTCCTCGCACACACGTACACTATCTCTTTCTTTCTCTCTTTAAGGTGTTATTAATTCGAGCTCGAAAGTGAACGCGTTGCCCGAGAAACGTGAGACGCGCGAGATGTTTGAAAATCGATCGATTAAAGGAAATTGCTGCCCTGGTGTAATTATGTCGGTTGTTTGATTAAGCGACCGGCCCTGTAAGTAGTGAGATATTCATATTTCGAGCTACATGTTCAGGGTAATGAAGACGATACCGATAATGGCATTCATCTCGCGAATTAATCCTTTTAAAATTAAACTTCCATTTTTTATACGTTGATAAGGTACGTACGTAATAATATATTGATTTGGCGAGTTCGATAACGCGGGGAGAAATTGCGGGACGAATGGTGTTGGAAAGAAGGATGTGTATTATTAAATAATGAAAAGAAATTGTTATTAGACGTATATTATGCAATGTATAAAAATAAAATGTAGGGGAATTTAATTTTTGTTTCTTTTGCATGTTAGTGATGTACGTGTAATGATGAAAATAGCCTAAATCATATTTTTCATTTCGAAATATTTAAAGTTTCTCTTCATTCAACGATTCAACTCTCGACTATGTACGTTTTGCAAAATTATTATACTGTAAATCAAGCTAATATATTTGTGATTAATAATAAATATAATAAACAAAATTATTATACAGTAACATTTTTTTATTTTTACTTTTGACCAATTTCACAATCACTAACATATTTATTAACCCTTTACACTTCACTGGCGATACTTATAATACGCATCAAAACTCCATTCTTATTTTTCTTTGCATTAATATAAAACAAATTGCCAGAAGAGATAAACATAAATAAATTTGCAACAATTCGAATTGTTGGTCAATCATGCCGAACAATGTTCCAAGTACAAAGGATTAATTTGTTATCATATCATTTCTTTCTACCATTAGTTTTTATCAAGAAACTAATATACGAATGTTACTTTATCGCGCGATACTGGGACGAGGTAGATAGAAATTCAGCGGAATGGAATGCAAGATATGTAAATAATAACATCGAGAGCTTCCTATCATTCAACCTATAGAAGAAGATCGACTATTTAAAATTATTCGATCCTCATCGTACACTTTCAATGTGTTCGAGGTGTAATATATACCTTAAAAACGTTTCAATTAATTGACGCGATATTCGCGGCGGAATGCCGATCGAACGAAACGGCCGAGGTATAAGAAAATAGTAGAAAAAGTCCCGCGGAACGGGCATGAATATCAGAAGAGGAATTAACCAGGCTACGACGAAGACACGGGGACCGCTTTTAACATCGGTTGATCGCGAAATACACTCGTCGTCGTCCGTGCATCTGCTATCTTTACGATTCCGTTTCACCTTCCTTATTATTTCAGCCGTGTAATTCGGTCTAACAGCGGTATTACTTCGAAAAACCGTATATCCACGCGTCTATCAGCTCGATTTTTCCGATCCTCCTTGCCGACGAGATAATCTTGTCGTTCGCGGCAAGGTAATCTCGCTCGACTGTAAAATACCTTGAGCCGATACTTTTCTTTTGCAAGAACACCAGTTACCACGGATACTATTCGTGTCATAGTGATGATATCTTTGAACGAATCCTCAACGATTTCTCGTTGCACACGGTATATGAACAGATGCATGGTTATTCCACGAGCGGAATCAAATTGTTCCGATTTCTTGGCGAAACAAAAGTAAACGTAGAAACCGAGAACAAGGAAAATTGTTATGTAGCTCGTGGGGTCGCTTCAATTCGCGTAAAATCGATTCACGATCAGGATGATTTTGGCAAGAATTTTGAAAAATTTCTCGTTGTAAATTTTATTTAAACATACGAACGGAAAATTATGCGCGAGGTTTAAATGTTTGATCGAAAGCCTGACTCCGAAGACTCTCGCAGATCCGATTCGAGGATAAGCAGCCCCATGCGTTCAATTTTCACCAGAAAGAAAGGCGGAAAATAACGCAGAAATGGGGAAACAGATACCGAAGATGTCTGCTAGAGTGGTGAACGCAATCAGGAACCTGAGAGAGGCGCATGGCTCTACCTCGAAGGAGATCATGAATTATATCACGTCACAGTGTAATATTCCCGAGTCTTCTGTACAGAGACAGGTACTTTTTATTTACGAAAGTAAAAAATAAAAACGTGAAATTATATTAACGCATTGCTGACCACGCGCATTTTTCCTCACTTATTTGACGTTGGAACATATAAAATTCATTAAATAAAATGTTCGAGATATTAGCTCATACCTACATTCAAGTTTCATTCATATTGAAGTAAAACAAATTAACAAAATAAATGAAAATAAAGAAATTCATAAATATGTGTAATTTTTTCTTTTCAATGCTTGGTTTTCGAAATTTTCATTGCCAAAATGTGTTGAAGTTGATGATGGATCATACAAAAAAATACTCGGCAAAGAGTTAAATTTGGGGATGATTTTTTTCTTGTAAAATATTTTTTTAAGAACTATTATACACTAAACTTTCACCAACATCGGTGATTATTACTTAGAAATGTTCCTTCTGTTAGTAACATTCTTACATTTAAATTAACTTGAAATAATAAAATAATAATAATTTACTATTTCATATTATATACACAAATTGAAGTATCGTGTTTAATAAAACGTGAAGTGAAGTAAAAATATTTCGAATTATATTATAAATTATATTATAAATAATAAAACTGATTTACTCATAAACATATCAGGCATATCCATTTTTTATTTCTGATATGCAAGATCTTGTTAATCGGTCGGCAAAGTGTTAACAATCCCTGAGTTAGCCTAATCAACCATTCCCACTCGAAATGTATAATATCACCAACAGATTGGTGAGATTTTTCCAATGAAAATGAGCCTAAATACTACAGTATTCCGACTAGTTTTCCCTAGAAACATTATACAAGGTGTGCTTCAACTAAATTTAAAAAAACTTCCGAAAGTAGTCGTTCGCAATCTCCTCATCCAAAGAAAACCCTCAGTTTCTACACAAACTTATCGTTACCACGTCTTCAGTATCTCAATTTACACTACAACCCATAAAACACCGTTCTTCGTTTCGTTTCACAGATGCAAACAGCGTTGAAACGCGGCCTAGAGTACGGTATCCTAAAGAAGAGCAACGGCCACTATTTCTTGGACACGGAAGCGGAGCCACAGTTGATTGCTGGCATGGGGCCGATGGAGCGAAGCAGAAAGCGACGAAGGCGCGGCAGAAGCAAACGACGAAGAGGTCGAAGACGACGTAGTCGTGGCAGAAGGAGACGTAGGACAGGTCGTAGGAGACGTAGCCGTCGTCGTCGTCGTTCGCGTCGACGGAGTCGTGGAATGAAAGGAAGAAGAATAGGTTGCACCAGGTGCAAGTGTACAAAGAGAAGCAGAGAGTTGCATGCCCTGCAGAACAATCCTGAGACGGAGCAAGAGATCCACGATGAGGATATGTGTACGTACGACAAGGAGAGTAACTCGGAGCATCGGAACAGGCAGAGCAAGAGTCGCGAGTGTAGTTTGAGCCACAGTCGATCATCAGCGAACAGCGATCGAGACGGTGCGATCGATGATCGACACACGATCCATGATCAAGATTAATCGGCGAAGGAACGACTTGGTCCGTGGGCTGACCACGTCGTGGTGCATCGTTAGCGGCGACAATCTCTCAGCGCGTTGTCAGCGTCCATCGACGTTCGCCGTGATGGCCGGCGTCGAACGGAATCGTTCGTGTCCCGGAGCGTGTCGTTCGTCACCTGTGTCTAAATTGTACAGCTCGATAACCGTATTACCGAACC
Organism: Anthophora plumipes; assembly: GCA_951804975.1. Classification (NCBI taxonomy): domain Eukaryota; kingdom Metazoa; phylum Arthropoda; class Insecta; order Hymenoptera; family Apidae; genus Anthophora; species Anthophora plumipes. The sequence goes on along the minus strand of OX638112.1, from coordinate 24,953,049 downwards.
TATCACACATTGTGCGTTACATTTCATGGAGTGATCAGTGTATCTTGATCAGCTGTTTTCCCCTGTCACCTGATTTTTGCAGTAATAAATTGGTATCATATGTCGCTTGAAGTTTATTTCTTTCTTTTCCTTTCTTTTTTTTTTTGTTTTTTTTGTTGCGAGAGGTTGATAGGAGTTGTAGCCGTAACGTGATATACCGAGTGTGTCACTTGTAAGAATTGTTTCTGCTGGTAGAGAAAATGGAAAAATTGAAGCCCCTACAAAGTTGTCTTGAATTAAGATGAACCGTCCTTAATCAAATTCCTTTTTTACTGATTAGATTTGAAGATTATTTTAAACTTCTATAGCACTATGCGATTTGAAAGTTATATATCCATTTATTTGTATTTTTACACTGTTACATTATTATATTATATACTAGTCAATCTCTTTATATTAATTATCAATTTTTATTTTTCCACATTTTTCAATTGTAATAATCAATTGTAACTTTTTTTTCACATAAACACAGAAAAATCGGGTTATAGAGGGTTAATACATCGAAATCGTCTTGACACTATAACTACTTTTTTTTATAAAAAAGAAAGATATGTTAATCTGTGAGGAAATATCGATGACTTTCAAGATGCTTTCGAAGGGATTTTCTTTTTGTACCATCACGTTTTAAAAGCGCATAAATTCCTCTTAGTAACTTTCTTTATTTTTCCATACCAGTGAAAATAATTAAGAAATTCATTCTAAGTATACCCCGTATTAAGATCTAATAATCGAGTATTGTGCCCTACAGATTAATTCTTCCTCTATATTATACGAACAATTTATCCTACCACTTCATCGTTAACATCATTAAACTCTTCGTTGAAGACTATATATTATCTCAATTACAAATCAACATTTTTCACAATTTCCAACCAGTCAGCCATTTAGATTTTCACGCTCTTCTTTGCTCCACCTGTACATCTTCGTAAACACCTCAGGTACTTCGAACAAAGGAAGCAATCATCAGGAGAACTCTACTCACTCGCGTACTGTTTCTCTCTTCCCTTAACATTTTCAAGGGGCTACTTTTCACAACGATTCGAACAACCACACTGCTAGTATACATACATACATACACACATACATATATATATATACACACATACATACATGTATATGTACCAGGCGCGAACGGGGGTCGGGGCCGCGTCGGCTGAGGTAGCCTGAATAAAACCAACGGCCATAACTCTTCCAGCGGTGGGGTCAAGGTGGGTTAGAAAGGATCGAGAAGTGATTAGTGGTATTTACCGGTCCCCACTGAGAGAGAGCCTGCCGATTCCCGGTACCGCTTGGACGTCCCGCAGGGTCTCGCGTACGCGTCACAATACCGCGATCTAACTGCTCCCTATTCTCTGCCAGGACTCACTGTGGAGGTCGACGTGACACTACCGGTCAATTTATCGGACGATATTAATTCGTATCTATCTAACGGTTAACGCTAATATTGCTACAACACGAAGAAACACGTCGCTTTCGTAAAGTTCTTCGGAGGTCCATCTTCGATCTATCGATGAAAAGGACGCGTATCGTTGGATCTACGGTAGGCTATCTCCTTGATCTGTGTCGATTTGTTCACCGGGATATCACGTGGAGCCTACTTTTCGAAACTACCTTCTCAGCGTGTGTTTCACAGATGCTTTCGAAGCGTGTCTCGGCTCTTTGGATTATGATGTACCGTTTCGTTCGGGGTGCGAATTAAACAGATCTTGTGGAGATTGAGATGTGTTTGTAATGAAGTTTAATTTCGAGTTTAACTAAGGTTTTACTTCAAGGATAACGAACAGCCATCAAATGTCAATGAAGTGAAAGCAATAATATTATTTTATTTCAGTTTATTTCACTTTCCAACTGCTGCTTTCATTTGTAAAATTATACCATTTTATAGCAGACATTAATTATCATAGAAACGCAAAACCTGGTTTATTATACTTGTAATGTAATTTTTTTTAAAAGTTGAACAGGAAGAGTAGAATAACGGTTAAACCGGAAAGTATACTGAGATTTTTAGGTTACTCTTCCAGACACGTATAAAGCAAGTGCATTTTACTTTACATTTTGCTTTACAAATTTTCCAAATATAAATTTTGGTTCTGGGTAACTATTTATAAAATAATGAATTACCGAGCTATTTGCAAGTAGCAACGAGACAAAATGATAAAGAAATGGTAGAATAAAAGACTACGGAATCCAAAGTAACAAATTTCATAGAACAAAATTTACAACCACCATTTTCAACCGACGAAACATAAAAAACAGTAAAAAAATAATACTGTTCCGACTGATCTTCCTTTTAAACTGTATCAAACGATTTCCCAAGTAGACGCAACAGACGGAGATGAATATCTGCGTCCAGGAAATGGCGGTTTGCGCCACCGGCTCATTTTCTCTCATTTCGTGGCCACGGGCACCGTAGAACGAACGAGACCGTGGCTTGCTTTAATTCAACTCTGGCAGCCGGTAGTTTCGGGGCTCAGCATGCGACCCATTGTCCGCGATAACGAATAAGCGCCCGCGCATTACGACAGTTCCATCGCGTGTGCTCCTCGTAACGCGGTTTATTATTTCGTAGAAGCCACGAAGCAACAGGAGATCGACCAAAACCTATTCTATCCTGTCTGATGAACGAAAGGAATCTATGAATGCTCGATAAGTCGGTAGATCACGCTATTACGACCTTCGCTATTATGATCACCTGTGCGCTTCCGCCTACGCACCTGGCTTTCTACGCCAACAGGTGTTTTCGTAACTGGTTACCATAAATCGGTGAAATCTGTGGGATTGAGAAATCTTTTCCTTTTGTTTTTCTTTTTTTTTTATGAAGGAGAAAGAATCTTTTGGTCTAGATGTTCGTCTGCTCGAAGAAGTTGGGATTTTAAATTTTTAATCATAGATTTCAGGTGTTATTTCATACATAGATAAGTGATTTGTTATTTTTCAGAATACAGATTCAATTGCAATAGAGAATTGTAATATTTCGATAAAAGTAATTCCAAAGATAATTAACTTGTAACGCAACGGTTACAATATACGTAAAGCAAGTCTTTATTTGTTAAATAAAGATGCACTGCAACCTTGCAATGAAACAATATTTTACCTGAAATCCCAGAACCGCATAGGCGAGAAATTACAAACACCATTTCATAACTAACAGAATAATTCACAACTAAAAGCTTCTCTCTTCACCAACACCAAATCCATAACTAAACACCTACACCAATCACGAAAACACACGTCCACCTTCACATGCACTTTTGCATCAATAGAAAAATAATACGAATTAATAAAAAAAACAGCCTTTTCCAGCAACACGTCAGATACACGCCGATTTCCGAACAGCCAATATACACACTCGCGCACAGTCATACTTTATCATAAACCATTGCAAATTATACTACCTAACCTAACTTAATTTAACCATTGCAAATTATAATTAGTAAAATTCTTTTTGTGCATTATTTCTCCAAGCTCCCGTGCACTACCTAAGTCCCGTATTCCGAGAAAATTTCTTAAGTGTTTTGAAATATTTCAATATTTCAATATTATTAATATTTCAATATTACCAATATTATCAAAAAGAGAGGCAACGATCCAATTCGTGACAGACATATCGCGAATCGCAAGATACGTCATAATATAAAATTCTTCTCGCTTATAATTGACGTCACGTGTGTCACCCAATAAAAAACTCCAACAGATGCCACCCTGAATGAAACGAATATCTCTTTCGTTGAGCAAGGCGGAACCTGCGTCGACGCATAAGTCAGGGGTCGAGCAATGGTTCGTGATAAGATAACCAGGAAGGAAAGGGAGGAGCAATTCTCCCTTCGTTCCACTGTTACACCTTCTTCGCTGTTTAACGAGCACGAACACTCCTCGCTTGCAAGCCGATAAGGGGAAACGGACAAATTGAAATGGTGGGAGGCAGGGAACGGGGGAGGTGGATAATTTGCAGAAGGGAGGCAGCCTAAAAATCCACGAGTACAACGTGGCTCACTGACAAATTTACGAGTTCCACACTGAAAGCCCCGTTATCGTTTCGTGTCCCTTCTTCGCCACCGATCTCACAATTAGTTCGCGGGAACAACGACTCTGGGAAGTCAGGCCTGCCTCCAGGTTTTTTCGCCTTCTTGCTCCGTGTTACACTCGCTTCCATAGCCGCGTGCACGATTTTCGTCGAGCTTGAAAGCTTCTTCGTCGTTCTTCTACCGCTCATCTTTGATCATCGTCTATTTAAACGTTTGAAACATACTTTTACGAAAGTAAACTTCACAATTTCATCTTTTTCCGCGAAATCATTATTTTGCGTCGCTATAAAATTTCTTTGGCTTCTTTAAATATAATTAAAATATTTTAACAATGTTATTTTTCATAGAGTCGATATTGTCACAATATTTTTTGCCGTTAAAAGAATATAATATGCTGTGGGTGTGATAAAATTTCCTACTCGAATTCGCGTAATTCTTTTAACACACATGGTGCACATCTGAATGAACGATTTCATTTCACGAAAGTAAACTAGGAACACCACTAATGTGTAAAAGAATTAGGGGAAAATTGTTGAAACATAACTGTAAAGTTGTATCGAAGGTAAATTACAAGCTCTTCCGTATTGTAAGTACCCTATAAAGAAATTCATTAATGCCTCTCAACAATAATATATTCATATACATAAAAAAAAGAAGCGGAAGAGCGTAAAAGAGCAACGAGAAAGCGTCAAGTAGAGGTGTACAAAGTGGCGAAAGTCGAGATAACCATCTGTTCTGCGTGGAGTGTGAAGTAAGCGTACGAAATGGGCGGTGTATAAGGTAAACGGGCGAGGAAAAAGTTGAAGAGAAGCGCAGAGTGACGCGAATGGGCCAGCGTGCACAGCTCGAAGCTATCTGAAGACGAATCGCGGCCGAAGTCGTTTTCTGCCCGCTTAAACGAGCAGAAACACGAGCCTGCTAGGGAGTAAACAGCGTTTGGACGCAAAATTTCGTGGCGCAACGAAACCAACATGGCCTCTCTCTCTCTCTCTCTCTCTCTCTCTCTCTCTTTATTTGTAAGAATGGACCGGGTCATCGAGCGACCACGAGTTCCTCTTTCTAAACGACGCGAGAAACGGGAAGAAGGGCAGCAGAAAATCTCGAACGATACGATCTTTCGCGCGCGATTGCTCTTACGGGCAACGTTGGATCGAGGTGTCAGCCGTGTTCTCACGTGTACCAACCCGCGAGATAGCGTCACCCCGGCGTTACGTGCGATATCATTAAGGTAGATTTATGTTGCACGCACCGGAGGTAAGTCGAGGTTAGGTTAGACGTTAGGTACGCGTATATGTGTGTATATATGTTAGTGCGACTATTGGAGTAAATTGCCGGCGAGTGAAAGATCGTTTGGTTAATTCGGTGAGTAAAATTACGGTATGCTTGCAGTTCTCGCAAGGTGTATTTGTAATTGAAATCGAGGTAGCCGAGTGAATGGTTCTGCATGCAATTTGACTTCTTTCTTCTTCCCAAGGGGAAATGTATGCTAAATAAGTTAACGCTTCACGAGTCAATTTAATGCACCGCTGATCGAATGAATTATATTTGCACAAATGTGTCAGATTTATTGATAGATTTCTGGAAACAGTTGCTAAACAATTTTTCAACGAAATTTTTCTTATCGCCTATTACAAGGTCAAACAGAATTTGGCTGATCATTCTTTTAGAGGGTGTATCAAAATCTCTAAAACATTTCTAATCCCTTAGAAACCCTCGTTTAAAGTATTAGATTGGGAAATTTACTCAAAATAAAAAAGGAATTTTATAAATCGAGAAATTTAAAAAATGTGTATTATAGAATGGTATCGTAACTTAATAATTTTTACAGAATCTAGTAAATTTTTCTTATCGTCGTTGTATTACGAAGAATGTGTACCACGAAGTACCTTCCAACCTCGGGTTCTTGAACTTCACAATCAAGAACGCATCAGTGAACCCATAGATCGTGAATTCTCAGTATTCATACACTTCGTCAACTACAGAAAAAATTAAAGTCCTTCTTTATGATAGTAGCCAGTCCCATCTACGCTACTCTGAGATGATTAACAGTTAAATATGTGTACGTGGATGATAAAAGAGAGGCTCAGGGAAGTGTTTTAAACGAATGTCATTAGTGGTTTCAGGCTCGTGTGAACCTGCTTAATCCAGTCTAGCGCGAAGAATTTAATTAGTCACCACCTTCACGGCTAATAGACACGGACCACATGCGAGAAACTTTAATTCGAGCGATCCTGCGCGGTTGATAACCGACAGTAAACTACCGGCTGCTCGAATTAGGCTAGCCCGATGATACGAAATCAGCAGGTGGCGATCTCAGCATCCGATTACCCTTGGTGCTACTCTGCTTTCTCGTGGCGTGGTAACTAGCGAAGGATCTCGTTGTGACGACGCCACCACGGAAGATGACCACGCTTAATTACGTTACAGATGTGAAGACGATTACAGGTATTCTCGACCCTTCTCATTTCGTTTCGTAAGAGGTCGTCGAGTCTCGCCTACCTGGTTCACCATTGTCACCTGAATTCCTGGTTTTGTCATCCATTTGAATTCTTTTACTTCTGGTTTCTTTCATGTACAATCAAAGATAGACATTAGAGAGTAGCTGAAAGATTCTAGGATTATTTTGAAGAAAAGAATGGAATCTTATTACTTTCTTTAATATATCTATCTCATTGTCTGCTTGAAAGAGTCTCTTGTAGTGTTGTTAAAGATTGCTTACAGCTATTGTCTTATTCGAAATAATAGAGAGTCTCATAAAACGTGGTATTTTCTTCTTTTACTGTCCTTTTCTAAGAGGAAGTGGAATTTCTAACACAGCTGCTGTTCTTTAATACTAGGGATGTTAATTTCGTGAAAATGTCGGCAAAGATATATTTATAGACAATTTGAGAAATTTTTTTTAGAAATTATATTCGCGTTAATCAATGGTTCTAAATGCCGAAGTTACAGTTGCATTATAATCAATAAAAGTTTCTTGGAAATTAGAAGAAAGGGGAATTTTTAACGCTGTTGCTATTCGTTATCGACAATCATATAAATTTTATAAACAAATCTCCAAAGATATTTGCAACCAATTACAAATCGTCTGAAAAGTATGTTCACAACATTTAACGCGGTTTAATACGAAATTAAATCCACTTCGCGCGGAAGATTAAACTTCTTGTCACATTCTAATATTCTCCCATAATTACCAAGCTAAAAAGATGATCAAATAAATTAACCCATTACATTTCTTTACTTATCATTAATTCTCGCTTCTCCCGTTAAAACGTGAAATCGTAATCAACGGTAACTTTTCATTTCGAGAAGAAACCACGTATCGTAGAGGTTCGAATTATCCTGGAGTTTCAAATATAAGTAATAAAAATTCTCTGGAAAGCTGAAGAAACGACGAAATTGCGTTCTCGTTCGAGATTCCCCGACACGATTCCATCCACCGGCAGATTCCCCAAAAGAATGTCTACACGAGTCCAACAACGATCCACTGTTGCCGCGGAAGAAGATTTAGCGCGTGTTCCAGAAGCTTTTTCGCCGACATTTCGCCGGGTGGACGTTCATTACGGCGTTGCACTGCGAAGAAGCAAGCGTACAACCGCTTAACTGTTTTGTCCCAGCTGATGGATAGCGCGTTCGCACGTTATTACCGGACACTCGGCCAGTTTTATGAGCCTAGATTGGTACACGGTTCTACAGGCTGAGGGGCTGGAGCTAGCAGAGGCTCTTGCGTTAATAGTGTGTTTACCGATAATGGTCTACAGGGCTGGTTGCTGGGGAAATGTCGGCCGTGTAAGCTCGACATTATGATTATTTTCCCGTCCACTTTATCTTTCCACTCGGACATTATAAAGTGATGAGCAAAGCTCAGAGAGAGAGTCGAATGTCGGGGGAATTTGTAATGAGCCTCGGTATTCATTTACGCCGCTTGATTTGCTTCAGCTGTGAATCGAGAGTGAGATTCTATGCTTGTCTAATACGAATTCTAACGGAATTCAGTTGTACTTGATTTTTATTACATTCAACGTGGATGATTTCCACGTTAGGTTTTATATGAAATAAAGAAAATCTTTGAACACGTTATTTTTCATGATTTACTCAGTATTTACTATGCATCGAATCAGATTGAATTATTGATAGGGTAAACGAAGCTAAGATTTATGAGCAGAAAAAGGGAAGAATTATGATTTCTAAACCGGTAATTTTCTGAAAGATCTACTCAAGATAAAGAAGTTCATCAAGGCTTCATTCCGGTTTGATAAGCCGTGAGCGTTGTGGACGCTTTCGCAATCGCCGTTTCGTCGGATCATAGTTTTCTATTAAGAATTTACATGTAACGAGCTCGGGCGGATGATATCGACGATGAATATACGACGAATTAGTAAATCATTAAGATACGATCGAGGGTTTATGAAAACATCGAAGGGAAGTCGTGAGACGTTCGTCCGTTTTCTATCAAAATGCAAACGAGACGACATGCAAGCGTTCCGTTTCTCGCTAAACAGTCATCGGGATCCTTATTATTCCATACAGAAGATATATCTTACTCATATACCGTTTATCGCGGGGAAAAAGGATGAAACTGTGTCTACTAGATTGATAGAGATAAAGCTTCTCAATATTTCATTAAATACCTGTCGAGGTTACACGGTAATTGTAGAAAGAGAGAAATTTTATTTGAAGCGGAAGCTTTTACTAGGTGATAAGTTTTCTAATTTTCATAAATGAGAGTGCATAGGATGCGGGAAGATCATTCAGTATGTTAAATGTGCGAACTTTATACATAGAATGCTGTCTCGGTATTTTAACGAGATTCGCCTCCTTCTTTAATGCAAACAACCTATAAATTCTACCTTTCAAAAAGTTTCTTTTTTATTTAATTGGAAATACGAAATAAAAGGCGCCAATAGAACTTTTCGAGGGATAAGCAGTTTATAAAACTTTACATTAAAATATTCAAATGAAACACTTTTCCTCTGCTTATACCAATTTTGAAAATCATATTATTATAATATAGTTTCCGGTTTATTATTACTAGTAGTAGTTGTAGTATTAATTTGAAATTGTTACTATCTTTATTTTATTTTTATGATTCTACTTCGTTTACTGCATGTTTAAAACGTTCGCTTAACTAGAGTGACGCTCAGGCGTTGTTCAGATAACAGAATAAAATAGAAGTTTAGCTAACCTTCGTAATACCTAGCCCAAAATCTAACCCTTTGCACACCACTGGTGCCGCTGCAGAGACATTTATAATACAGACAATAATTTCGTTTAAATTTCATTCATATCGAAATAAAGGGAATTACAAACAAATAGCAAATAATAAAAAATTCACGAATGTGTATAACATTTTCTTCGTAAAACGAAATTTATAACTTTCGAAGGTGTTTCGTTACAAAAGCGTGTTGGAGTTGAAAGGAATCGATCGTACAAAAACACTCAGAGCGCTAAGGGTTAATATTGGACGAGTTACAATTTCTGTCCTAATTATTACTAAATATACATATAGATAAATTAGATAAAACAATAAATATATTATACTATACTGAAGTATAAATTTACCGTTAGCAGTCAATACAAAGAGTTATACTTGAGGTGCACTTCGATATTATAAACACACATAAATAAAAAATAAATAAATCAGTGAGGTACGATAAATACTCAATCCTGTTATACTGAACTGAACACCTTTCTTCAACAATTGTGCTTCACAATCACCCTCCTCATATACAAGAAACGCTTCAATTCACACGCTGAGTAAACTGGCGTTACTTTCAGGCTCTCCCAACCCCTATCAAAGGCAATGGTGTAACTGTTCACGCGGAAAGGTGCACGTGAGGCCACAAATTACGCGACACCCACTCAGCTTCGAGATCGGAAGAAGCAGATCTCACGACGCGAGGGTAGCGCGAGGTAAAAACGCGTTGAAGTATTTGTCTCGAAGTGCAGCTGGCCACCGTCACCACCCCCGGATGTCGTGCGTGGTAAACCACCGGAAGTCCTATCGATAATTATTTATCTGTAGGCCTAATTAACTTCGTTTTAACGGTGCTCGAGATAAAATTACGTGGGCTGCCGCGGTTGGACAGACGCGCGGCGATTGGCCGGAAAGGATGGTTAGCACCTGCGACGAATATTATACGAGTGGCGTTTTTTGCGCTTCTAGGTGTAGGCGTCCACGGTGCACCGGTCCTCCTCCCTTGTCCTTCGTTCACGCGAGTCGCCCTCACGAGCCCGCGAATCGCATTTGCATCGTTAATTAATGCCAGAGTCAGATGCACCGTACTTACGCGCGGATATTATCGGTAGTTCTTGCATCGCGAATTTTAATTACTCGCAAAAAGGTGGTTATTCGCGGACCATATTGTACAGCAAGTATTATGCACGGTAACTCGTTTTAGCATATTAATGTTCCATTTGGAAACTTGTTTTTGGAAGATTAAAGAAAGACGAAGGGGAACTGTGAAGTGTGTATTAAAGGCATTCGTGTAATATCAAGATCAGTTGGATGTTTCTAAATGACACACAGCGTGCTTTCATTTTTTTTTTTTCTTGTTATCGCAGAATAATTAAGTGTGACTTTATTGAAAAATATTCTGAGTACAGGGTGGTCGATGTCACATGCGTAACAGACATCGCTCGATTACCGATAAATCTTTTAACGCAATAAACGAAATCGATGAAACTTTCGTAATCGAGTTCAACCACCTGTAAAACAATATTTTAACCTAGGATCTCTGAACAGCTGGTTTGGTCACTGTATGGAAGAGAAATTGCAAATACCATTTTGCAACATCTGCTCTGGAAATTCACTTCCAGTGAAAAAACTTCTCTAAAACTGCTCTCTCCATCACTTAACAAACCACACCCATAGCTAAACACCTGCACCAATTACGAAAACATACGTTCATCTCCTCGTACATCCTTACACTAATAGGAAAATAGTACGTATGAATAAAACACAGTTTTTTCAGCTCGATGCAATTATAGCGGTTGCAAAATTGAAAAATACATTGTAAGCACACGATAGAATAACGAGATAATAACGAAATTAAATTGAGAATAACGAAATTGTTGTCGATCTTCATTTGAATACTAGCAACAGGCATTAATCCAATTTAGTAAAATAGCAAACCTATTGCAGTAGAAAAATTTTACCGGCTGTATATACAGAGTATCTCAGGTTTTAACGACCAAACTTTATTAATATATTCTATGGGTCTAAGTGAGAAAAAAATGTTCTATAAACATAAGTCGTTTGAAGCTTTATTAAACAATTACGATAAAAATAAGAATATAGAATAAATAAATAAGATAAATAAATAATTAATAAGTACAATAGATAATAAGAATGAATAAAAATAAGAATAGTAACGGACAGCAGTCTGAAACACAGTTACTGCGATACAATGTAGGAATAGATCAACAATATTTATATTTAATCGGTTTATACGAGTCGTGTTTATTATCTGAGGTCAAAATATTTACAAGTATGAGAAAGCTTATGTATATGCCTTTAATAGTCAATGAGTTAAGTAGTTTGACTCAAAAAGAGGGATACGATCGATTTCGCGACGGCCATATTGCGATCTGTAACATCGTTAACTCATACAACCAAAAACAGAGCGATTTTACATAAAAGAATAAATAAAACATGAGGAATAAAATTTTTTCGTATCAGAGTTTACTTTTGAGAAAAATGAATTTCGTATAAGCAATGAAAAAGAGAAGAAAAGGAAAGTATATAATAATTCAATAATTCCTCCACAACTTTAGTAATCAATAGAAATAATGTAAACGTACACCATAACCAGAAGACCCTGTAGAATTTTCACTACCACAAACCCTGCACACCCAACATCCTCGCTGCACACCACTCGTGGATCCTCCACGATCCAATGGAGCTGCGTCGCCTGATAAGATCGCGACGAGATTCGGTGGAGAGCAAAACAAAGAAAAGAAGGGAAACTCGACGAAGAGGAACGATCCCACGGGTCTGATAATCGAGAAGAGGATTTACAACTCGACGGAAGTATCTCATTCTTGGGTCGCGATACGCACCGCAGGGAATAAACCGTCCGATCGATCGGCCGGCGCTCTCCATCTCCTTGGGATAACGAGTCGCGTGGTCGCGCATAGACGCGAGCCGGTTAATTAGACGCTTAATTAGACACGTACACCAGGTCGACGATGAAAATAAGAACACCGTGACCGGTTTGTTTATGATGTATTAAAGTGTATTCCGTTTAGCGTCCATCGGGTTCCCTCGTTTTTCTCTCATCCCTTAACTCTCCCTTTTCTTCTCTCTTTCTCTCTCTGTCCCTTCTGTGAGTATAATCGTATATTACGGCGAACGGATGGATGAAAAATAAAACACGACGAGCGTCATAGTGGCTGTGAAGTCGCGTACAAGTCGTAATTCAATGAGATGATTTTTAATCGGGAGCAACAGGGAGAGAGGAGAAATAGTGGCGTGGCAAAGAACGTTCTCGTCTTCCGGTAACCATCCGTACGGAACCGCACCAGGTTACTGGTCTTGTATTTATATAAAGTATAAACCAACAGTGAGAAAGTAACAGAATGACAGAAGGGTGAGAGGCGGAGGGAAGAGGAGGGTGGAGGGAGGAGGAAGAGATCCTCCTGAAGAAGAAGGGAGGAAGGAACCTGTAGGTTCTCCGGGTAGCCACAATGGGTCTGTGCACTGTACAGACGGCTCTATTCAGCTCCAAACAATGTAATCACAACTCAGCGCTTTCCGCGCCGTCTGCGACGTTCGCTTATCGATCGGCTGAATCGATCGTTGATCGATGGTTCCCGGCTTGGATTCAACGTCTCTGATGCTCCGTGAATCCTCGCGTTAATTAATTAACCGCTTGTCCAACGCTCGATGCCTTCGAGTCACTTTCGACTCAAGCCGTTTCCCTTTTGTGAAATCGGTCTGATTTTCGTTCGTGAGAACTGACGGAAGAAGTTGAGTTGTTGAAACTATTTCTACGCGTCGATTCGTATGGGGAAAGAAAGGTTTGTCTTGTAGTAATTTTTCAACGGATACCCTAAGATTATTCTGTCGATGTTCGAAACTTTGAAGGAATTCATATTTCTCAATTACCTTCTGTCAGAATCTGTTTGTACCGATTGATATTACATACAGTCGAATCACGTTCCTGTCAATCTAAGAAGTTACTCGTTCAATCTTTATTGGAACGCCCGTACTGTGTTAAGAAACTGCTGAAATACATTAAGCTGGAATGCAGGGGTTAGTGTTACGCGCCAATTAAATCGAACGCAATCGTGAATTATTTCCCGCAGCTTCGTCATACGTTCAAATGTAACAATAATTGAGGAAAGCTGCAGAGTGATTAATTTATCTACAGTGAAACTTCAATTATCTGAGCGAAATTTTAGTTAGAACCCGCGATTTATTCAATTCCTGCTTAGTGTTACGCCAGTTATACGAACAAACTTGCACTGATGTTTTATATTTATCAAATAATACAATTTGTTCATCTTTGTACATTCATGAATAAAGTATCAATTCACTGAATATTACGAAATCGTTATTTTTCAAACTTTTCCAAAATAAGGGGTGAAATACTGGTGTAGATATGAATACTTTGACTTTTTTTTTTTAATAGTTTTCTTTCATTCCATCATGATACAAGTTTCTTTGATTAGTTATCACTTTTCACGCAATTCGTCGTTTCAATAATTCAAAGTTATCAGATCACGATAAAAATCGATTCTTTTTTCTATTTCTAGCCAGCTACCAAAATATGTACCAATTTCCCAAATATATATGTGTTAAGAGAAAAGGAAATACTTTACTATTGCTGAATTATAACCATCGAAAGCATAAAATATGTAATTTCTTCATGTATTCATAAAAATTTAATTATTCAGCGTAGACTGTTTTTATTCCAATAAATAGAGTTCTACTGTACTGTCACCACAGAACTCAACGCATTGTATCCTTCGAGAGGTGCACTTAGCCCACACTTTTCTCACCAAAATCACAACCCAACACTCAAAGGATAAAACGATCCTTGAAGTAGCCATTACGTCAGCCTAAATGGCCACAAGCCTACCATAAAATTGCATATTCGAATCCCAGCAGAACAGGCTAAGATGAAATTAGAATGACCTAGGATGCGATTAGAATCGATTCCACCGTGGAAGCCGCTCGTTTTCACGCTTCGTACTAACCTCAGCAGCGGAACCAGCCAGACCGAGTCGAACATCCTCTTCCACGAGTATGGAACGAGTAAGAAAGAAAAAAAAAAAAAAATGAAAAAATAAAAAAGACAAAAATACGAGAAAAAGAAAATGAAAGAATTAATACTTTCGGGGCTGGCACGCAACCGCGAAAGAGCCACGGTACATACATACGTGTACGAGTGTTCGACCTCTTTCGAATTTGAATTACTGCGAGAGTCAGGTGAGCAAAGGGGGCCAGTTAATCGAGCCAGGTAGAAGAGCCGCGAGAGCCTTCGGGGAAGTTGGTTGACCCGAGATTAGTCCAGCTGGTAGTAGCATGGTCGTAGCCGTGACAACGATCGTTAATGGACAATAATACCGTCGATCATTATCGCGAAACGGGATTTGGGCCTTCATAAAAGGTAGGGGGAAATAAAAGTGGGTAATTCTTTGTTTCGTCAGTGAAACGAAGCGTCGACAGGCCTCAGCGTTAAACTGGCGATAATTTATAGGTTGGTGTCTTTACGAGTCGCAGAACATTTGACGTTAACGTTCTTACCGTTTCCTGCTTGTTGATATTTAAGAACATAATTGCGACTATTATTACTATATTTCTTTTATTTCTTTTTTTTTTTTACCGCCGATTGGTTCACAATCTCTTTCTCTTTCCGTATCATTTCGACGAATCTACTGTTTCACAAACGGTAGATTTACCGTTTTCTCTGTGATAGTGTCTCGAGCGTTTTGTTCGAATATACTGTATCGTTAACGTCGTATCGGTTTCTCACAGCTATTGGAAAGTTCGAAATATGAATATGTATGATTAATTCAACCGGTGATCGGGAATAATCTAATTATCGAACGTTTAACAGAACAGCGACAAAATGATCGTGGCTCTACCCATGGCCGATGCTATTAAACGGTGTCCGACAATTTCGTAGACGTTATCAGAAAGGGTTATCGAATGGAGAGGAACGTGTCACCGGGAGCGGAAAAAGGAAATTTACGATCGGCTGGAAGCGTCTCGGTTCTCGCGGCGAGTTCTTTCTCTCCGGTCGGCGAGTGGCGTGATCGAAATCAATTACTCATTAATCGTCCTCGTTCACCACGCCACTGCCCCCGCGCCCGTAATTAACGGTGATTAATTGGATTGGGTGCCGGCTGGGTATATTTTACCGTGTACGAAATTCGCCGCGGGCTCTCGACGCGCACGGTGCACTCGTAGCCCGAAATCGAAGGAAACGGATAACGCCGATGCTGACGGGACGCTGGGATTTGAATAATCATTGATGGTCATGCGATCAGAAATTTCAAATTCTTCGATATGTGTACATATACAGGGCGATTCGTCTAAATTCAAGGTAGAAAAATTAAATATTAGATGTACGAAGCAAAAGTTGCATGATTTGAAGGGAAAGTACATGTTAGAATGATTATTTATTGTTTTAACGCGTGTATATTAAAAATTTAGGTATTTATGTCAGAAAAATCAAAAATTGAAATTTCTTTTTTGATTACTTTGGGGAATATCTTTCAATAAAATACAAGAAATGTTAGAAATTGAACTGTAATACAGGAGAACGTTAATGCAAAGGGATTTTACAACACGTAATTTAAAAAATTAACCAAGAGAATATTTCTGAAGAAGTTGAGATGACAGAATTGTCACAGAGGTGTTCTAATGCAATAAAAACTATAATCAGAAGAATATTGTTAATAATATATAAAAATCTAATTAAATAAACAAGCATGAGATCCCTAAATTTATTATAAGAATTGCTTCTTTCTTTTACATTATTATTTTAATTTTTCTGTAAATTGCTTTCTTTAAAATATATGATAATTAATCTAAAAGAATTTGTTCTATTATTTGAAAATTCTCTCATGCGAACGATTTTGTCTCTCTACTATTTCGGATAAATGAAGTTCTACTTACTTCAAGTGAATAAAGTTTAATTAATGTATTTCAAGAAGTTGTCATTAAGAAATTTTCCTTTCGTTTTCCTCAGAAATACCATATATCAAGATTAACTCGAATTTTCTTCTTCTTTTAATAGAACACATGTTCATTTAAAGAATTTAATGGAACATTAAAAACTAAATAAACAAGTGTTAAAGTATAAAAAAATCCACAGTTACACATATTTCTAATTTAGACAAATTGAAATCCACTTACGATAGCAGAAAACACGTTACCCTTTCGCGAGAATAAAAGAATCGAACTAGATTCCCATTAATTAATTCACTGCCGAACTAGTCCGTAAATTTTAAGTTGATATTTCGTCGTTATCGCAAAAGAAAAAAGAAGCACAGAAAATAGCTGAAAACGCGTATTACAATTATCAGGTAATTAAACATAAGTTAATTACAATTTGCTCAAAGTCCACGAGGAATCTAAGACGCGACCACGTTAGAAAGATACCGAACGGTGTTCCACGTTGTCAACGCCTGACGTGACGAAAAAGGAGGAGCATAAGTATGTAATCGAAGGTTGATTAGAAGCGCGAAGCAATTTTCTATTCACCTAGACGTCCTTCCAACTTAATCATACGCTAGCAAAACGCTCGACCGACAGCACCACTTTGATCTCAGTGTGCTCATTAAGCGAGCGCCGATATGCGAGTGCCCGGAACGCCTCTTTGCTCGTCCAATTTACACGAAAAACCGGAACGCTTGACGTAATCTCGACATCGATCCGGTTGAACGCTGTGATTTTTGCCCGCCACCCGGCCACGGACAACGGAAACGAGAAAAGAGAACGTTCAAGATAGAACGACAGAAAGAAAGAAAGAACTAAGCGTGAGGTGAAAAGTAGAGGAGAAGAGGGATGAAGAGAGTGGGGAAAAAACGGTGAATAAGAGAAGAGTAATATCGACAGATCGAGCCGATCGGGAGCAAAGTACGAGAAGATCTATGAGAGATCGCGGTTGGTCAGTCGATCTGGCTAACACGCAACAAGATGCACGATCTCTTTACGTGAACGCGTAAGCGAGTAAAAGAGAGAAAGAAAGAGAGAGAGAGAGAGAGAGAGAGAGAGTTGAAAAAACAATTAGCTGATCGTGGCGCTGAACCAGGGCATAAATTAGTCCTGTGCAACGATCAGTCGGCACCGTTGAAAACCGTGCAAGAACGAAGGAACGAAAGGAGTGTTGGCGCGCTTCCGTCCACTCGAGAGCAGGTCTGTCGACGAGCAAGCAAATCATACGTTAATTGCCACAAATCATGGGTCAGAGAACGTAACAATAGGCTGCTCGATAGTATTTATTGAGGCCTCGAGCAGCGGGTGGTGTCAGGAATGCGGGCACTGGCTTAGCCAGTTCTCCTCGTCAAAGAGAGTGGAGAGCTTCTTTCGACGAGGAGGATTTCAGAGCCTCTAGTGTCTCGTTGTTCTTCATACGTTTTGTAACAGTGTTCCATGTTGGAGAATAGAACTGTAAGAGTGGCTTTTTTAGAGTTTCTTCTTATGCAAATAGAGGACTGACACTTGAAAACATGGAAATTGTGTACCCTCAGGCAGATATTATTTCCTGATTTATGTTCAATACAGACAAACATAAATAGTATCGATTATCTGTGACTTTGTATACATTTTGATATTCAAGCCTCAGTATTATTGTCAAACTGAATTCTCGTAATCTCTAAACTTCTTGAAACATTTGCAAACTACTTTTCTCCCGATCAAATTCAAGTTTCACCAAGGTGCGCCGATTTTTCGCTAAAGTTCGTGCAATGTCGAGCTACAATGGATGAACTTTGATGCATAAGGCAGTGAATCACACAGTTGAAAGGATCAAACGTACACGCTGCGATATTGTGGAGCTTGTTCATCGATGAAATAGCGAGGGGAAACATTTGACGAAGGAAGAAAGAGAGGAAAGTCGAGGCACAGATTGGTAGTCAGTTCCTTTCGAGATAACGAGGATGGTGACTATTTGAATGACAACGATCGTCGGTGTTTGCATAAGTGGTTTCTCTTCTATGGCCAGAGGAGACCGTGACTCGCCACACGCTCGAGATAATAGTTGTATTGTGAGCCGGGCATCGTTACCCGTTGGAAATTGTAACGGGGATCCGTCGCGAGCGACTTTCTATGTCGGATGATCGGCCGCGGTGGAATAAAACGAATGGTACACCTGTCGATTGCAATTTCGTGCTGAATGCCCAGCTATCGGGAATTATTTATGCACGTTAATTGACGTTAATTAAAGTCGAGCCACTACGGAAGAGCGAGACTTGCGGCTTAAAAGCGGTCGACGGTATAACGAACTGCTAATTTGAATGAACCACCTCGCCAAAAATTTGCCAATCGAAGATGATCGATTCCTTATCGAATTCACTCTTAAAGTGCTTATAATTAAGTACTGTTACCTTCATATCTGAGATAATATAAATGGGTTTTTATTAGTTTTTCGATCGTAAATACCAAGAATTTGCAGAAACATGACTGGTCAAGTGGTTTATGACCATCGAGAAAATTTTAAACTCTCACACTTGAACACTATGTGCTATTTCTTTGATCATCTACCATAGTCGTTTCTTCTGATCCTATGTAACTAATTTAAGCAACAATCTTCCACTTTCACATTATGAGAAATAATACACACCCAAAATGTTAGAACAGTACACATAAAACAACTCCTACATACAGCTACAATCCAATCAGAACATACAAGTATAGATACAGCAATATATTGAGTCTTGTTTTATACACATATCTCATATTTGTAAATATACACAATTTTCCAAAAAAAGATGTTATGCCATTTTTACACATCGACAAATTGCAGCCCATTTTATACAACCATCAAACGTCTTCACACATTCAAGCATAGTGGAAATCAAGCGTTGTTTAATCGTTGCACAAAACTAATCATCAAGATTGTGACGTACACAACAATGATTTCTTATAAAAATACCAACAAATCAACACATATCTGGAACTTTCGCGAAACAAAATTTTTCGAGACAAGAAAACGAACGTCTCAGATTTTCCATAAAGGATAAAGAAATTTACTCTTTGTTCAAGTAGAACGAATTTTTATACGATCCTAGAAGTTAAGAATTCAACGATAGAAGTAATTCATCGAGAAACGTGGCGAAAGAGAATTCGCGAAAAATATATATCACGTCGATAAACGAGTACGAGGGCGACAATAAGGACTATTAGACGGATAATCGAGGGACTGATAGGTCAGATCCGCATAACACGCAGCAACACAGTTTCGCAATGACGGGGGCGATTCGCACTGGATCAAGAAAATCGCCTATGACGTGACCCGGTCGAGACATTTAAATCACGAGCCACCCACACGTTCGCACGTGCGAGTGAAAACGCGACGAAACATGCTCCCCGAGTGATCAGAACGAACAAAAGGCGCAGGCAACGTCGCTACGCGGACAAACGTTATCTTTGGAACAATAAAACTGACGACAATAGGTATTATCGGGGTATCAACGTTGCTCGACTAATAGTTACTTTCACTGGTCGATGCACTTCGATAAAATATTAACTTCCCCCTTCGATACTATTCACTGTGATTAATATTCGATTACTATTCACTGGGTACATTCGTACTTCGCGTATTGTACCCAAACTGACATCGAATACGGTACATAGAAGCAAAGACGAAGACAGAAACAACCATAAATTTACGAAAATTGACATGAAACGTTGCTGCAAGATCGTAGAATACAGATTTAAAATTTTATTCGACAATGTAGAGCTAATAGACTCCATCTTAAGAATATAAGACCCAGTTCTAGATCACCCTAACTGTGTTACGCTACCTTAATATTGTAGGAACTAGTTTTAGAATAGATTAAGTTTCTCAGGATAAGTTAGTGTTACTCAAGAGTCAAAGGTGCTTGGAACTATCTAGCACCAGTTTGGTACACATCAAAGTTCTCCAAAATGGCTAACGCTACACTGAGACTGTGGAAACTAAGTCCTAGTTATCCTAGAGTCGTAAGATCTAGATTGTTTAAATCTAGAGTAATCTAAATTCGAGATTTACGATCTTAGGGCAGCGTCAGGTAGACCTAAAGGTTCTTAAAGTGATTTAGACTCGAATTATATGATTTTGAAGTAGTATTATCCTAATATGAGAGCCTAAGAGAGGTCTGAATTTGGATCTTATAGTTTCAGGATGACAGTAACGAACTCTAAGGCTGTTAAATTAATTCAGATGTGACTCTTATGATTTTACTATAACATGACCCTGTCTTCAAAACTCCAGAGATGATTAGAGTCCTGCAATTATTTCTTTAATTGAGATTTGTCACCTTTACCTCGATTTTTCTTTCTTTTCTTTTTCGTTATGATTGCTTCAACAGAAGAAATGTGTTTCTGTCACTATCGTAGCTTGTTTCTCTTCTACTTTATCAGAATACATTTCCCCACCTTCAGAGCTAAGGAAAATCTTCATTACAATTTTCATCCTGCAAGGATGGTATGTACTTCGAGGAATTCCTTGCGCGAAGGACGAGGGACAAGTGACAATGTTACACATGTCACGACATCGGAATAATATTTTTCCTTTCCGGTGACTGAAAGAAAGCTATATGGAGGTGGACATCTTAAGCATCGAGTTCGAGCCGCGACACATAATGGGTTACGTTGCTCTTTTCGACGAAGCACACTTTAGAGGCGTGCGCGTACACGCGTAGGCGACACACCGAACGCCCACGTAGGCCGTACAAATATTGAACAAATATTAACATAATGTTTGTACGTTAGGCACCAGCTATAAATACGAACGACCCACCTGCGGAGGAAGGCGTTTCTGAGAAAGGAGCAGCGTCTAAAATGAAAAGAAGAAGGACAACGAAAATACCGAGCGAATTATCGTGCGTTGCTAATCGCACGATTTTCCCGAATATATAAACGATCAACCGTTTTCGTCTATGAAAAATGGAACGAGAACTAACGAATAGAGTTTTATTAAAAACCTGTAATTAAGCTGCACGCACACGTAAACACGATTTAATCATAGGATACGTAAAATATGTGAAACTTGGCTCGTGTCTCGTTGAATATACTCATATTCCACGAGTTAGAAGCTCGAGAGTGGAGGAGAGGGAGGAGGAATAGAAAAAAAAAAGTAATCAAGATTAAAGCAACGCGACGAAGGTCGATTAATTATCGATAAGATCTTGGGAATTCCTTGGACAATCGTTTCTGTCAACATATTTCAGGGCGATCTAGTTTGCAACGGGCGCGACGCATCGGAGATCACGTCGCTCGAGCGTAATTATGACGCGCGTACCATGTGAAGGCAGGTGCGCTGCAATTATGGCAAAAATAAAAAAAACCTTAGAAAAGAGAACTGGACGCTAGTTGACAATAAATCGACGTGGTTCACACTAGCATCTCTTAATAGCCCTTCTGAATCTATAAACTAATAAATTCATATACCGCTCGCCGTAACAGAACTGTAACGGCGTAATAATATTCACCGAGGAATGAGAAAATTATTCATTATACAAAGAAGCGTATTTCAATAATCCTCCATGCTAGCAAGGCACCGTTCTAAATTCACCGGTTTTATTATTCAACCGATGTCGATAATAATCGACAGCAAGAACACGAATCGCGAGACGTTTATGTTCGACGTTCCATGTATATACACTGTTCTTTCTAAACGCAAACCCGTATTGCTCCTCCAAAGGCTGGCGCCTCTAACGACACTTAAATGATCCTATGTTACACACATGTCTGCTCGCAGCTGCCCTATCAGCTGCGCCATAGTTTTCGCGGAAACAATCATAGAAAGGCTTTTGCTCGACCGCACAAAAAAATGGGAGGGGGGAAGAAAAAAGGGGGATAAGAAAGGAAAGACAAAAAAGAAAAGTCCACGGTCACGGTGGATTTTTCAAATTTCCACGTCGCGGTCTCTCCTCGTCTGCGTTAAAGCATCGTAAAAGACGCTTTGAGCCGCGACGCTATCGCGCGACGAACGAACAGTGGAAAAGGGATAGAGAGGACAGAGAAGTGTATAACGGGAGTACGATAAGCGTGCTGCTCGCTTCGTTTCTTCTCGCTTGACGACTAATGACGCGATATTACACGCAAGAAAACGATCCACCGGGCCATTACGTCGCTCGCGGCAGCCATGGACCGCAGAACTCTTTAATTTAACGTCCGCCAACGAAAGTTCGCGTACCGCGGCCACTCGGATCTGTTCGTTAAAGGGGAAGAAGCGGAAGGCGGGCGATAAATAAGCAAAATCACGGTAGACGCGTGATAAACGTGGAGAAAACTTCCAAGACCGCCCCTTCGAATCGTGATCGTAAAATATCTCATCTGTGCCTCGAAGCCGTCTCCCGGTTTCTTTTTTCTTCATATTCTCTCTCTCTGCTTTTTTTTTTATCCACGAGTATCGTGGGTCGCTCCCTGTTGAGCATTAAGTGCAATATTAAGCGCGAATAGAGGTCTCGTTTCTGGGCCGCGCGAGCGCTAATCGCGTCTCGTTAGCTGGCTAAACGAGGAATTGCACGGGCGTCGAGCGTCATCGAGAAACCAGATATTCAACCTGTATGAATTATCGAGCATCTCGTAAATGTTCCTTGTCTCTTAATAGAGGGAACACAAAGTGTAACAAGCGTGGATCGACCATTTGGTTATCGATGTCCTTTCCTTTCCTTTCTTTTCTTTTCTTTTCTTTTCTTTTCTTCTCTTTTTTGTCTTTTCTTTGAATAAGGGGTTTTTAGTGGTTCTTCTTAGTTGAGAGGACTTTACAAGCGACGACACAGTATATACGTAAGAGTACCAGAGAACATGGCGGAGGTACGCGTAACGACCTAATGCTTCGGAGAAACTGCCGCAGTAAAAAGCCATAATGAGGAGGCGCGTAAGCGTTCGCACCCTGAACGTTGCTGGTCCATTCGTCCTGGCTAAGAGTTACTTCGTGAAACGGCCAGATAATATTCACGCGCGCAATTATAATCACCGCGTGCACGCGTGAGCAAACGTGTCTCGTGGATGGGCTCTTCGAGTTGAGAATCGGTCTGAACGATGGTTTCCTTAATTCATGATTTCGTTCAACGTTTTTCACCATGTTGGAAGATAGAAGTTTCGAGGTTTGTCCTCTTTCAAGAGTCTCCAATGAGATTTTCTCTCATCCATCATTTTATTTCTATTACCAAGCGTGGTACGTGTTTATCGAATTACTGGAAACTTCGCGTTTCGTCGTGTTTCCTTTTCCTTTCTTTTCTTCTACGTTTTCGTTTTCTTCTCTTCTTTTTTCTCATTCGAACAGATAATATATTTTATATCGTACCGTTAGTTGGAAGCGATTTACGTCGACACCGTGGCCCACAAATACAATATACCATTCCGCGAGTTTGCTTTTTGTCTGGATCGCGTGGCGATGCATATTAATTAATATGTTTGGTATTGTGCGACCGCTCGTCGAGATGGTATCTCACGCCACAGGTTCCAGCTCGCCTCTCGATATCTCACGATTCACCGCCTCGAGATCCTTGCGATCATTACGATCGTAAAATGTGACAAGATCGCAGCGAGATATCGCTCTGTAAAGAAGCTCTTTGTCCACGGAGTTTCGTACTCCACCCCTTTGATCAAAGTAACACGCCGGACGAGTACACAGGGAAAATATTTTACACTTGCTACGTCAAATAACGAAATTTAATTTCCTCAAAATTCTTCGCAAATTTCATTTTGAAGATTCTCAATTCTTCCCTAATTTTTTCAATCTTTTCGAAACTATATCGATTCGCGTATTCCCTATGAATAATTTTCCATGAACAATCCAACTATGTACAATTACAGATTAATATACGAATGTATAGTTAATCGAAGAAATATAGAGAGATCGTAAATTGTAGTACTAATCTGTAATCACAGACCTCAACTTTAGTACCATAATAACAGAAATGCGATCTCAGAGACCTCTTCGATTCCAATGAAAAAAAAAAACTTGAATTAATAATTAATCATTTTTCGTTGTTCACTTATATCTTCAATAAAAAAAAAAAAGTAGAAGAGCCATGGAAATAATTTAAACTTTTATTTAATTTGCTTTGGAATTTTTTAAATTCCACGAAAAGTAGAGTGCTTGAAGTAACCTTGACTGAGATTTCAAGCTCTTGTCTTCTCAGCTTCCTATCGACTCGCTTTTCAATATGCTCGAATATGTAAATGTAGACACCTTTGACTGACCTTACGACTTCAATATATTTCTTCCACCGACTATACACACAAGACAACATCAGCACAGAACACATTCTGTTCCAGTGTTCGCGAGCGTAACAGCCAGTCGGAATTGCGTATTCCGACCTGGTCCGTCGGGTCAGGAATGCGGTGTGGGGGATCGTAGGAAGCATTGCGGGTGTACGATGTGGTAAGTTGTGGCCAGCAGGGTCGTGGGTCGTCGCTAGGCCG
Source organism: Anthophora plumipes (assembly GCA_951804975.1). NCBI lineage: Eukaryota > Metazoa > Arthropoda > Insecta > Hymenoptera > Apidae > Anthophora > Anthophora plumipes. Next base: position 24,928,392 of record OX638112.1, on the reverse strand, counting down.
TCCAGCCTCATGAGAACAGGCTTAAACCCGGTACCATACCCGTGGTTGGCTCTTACACGCGGAGACTAGCTGATGACCATCGTCCACCTGACTCCTCGAGATTTATCGTGCTCACGATACGTACGCAGAGGATACGTACGAGCGTATGAACGCAGGTGGACCATGAGTACCGTGGTGTATACGCGCCTAATCGATCCTCCCCAAGCGAGAAGGAAAGCCCGCTTTGCGTGGATAATTAAACTCTTATCTTCCACCGTAGACCTACCATTTTTCCCGCCTTTTCCATCGCTTTCTCCTCCTTCTCACAAGCCGCTAGTAATCATGCTTCATGATACATTTACCGCGGATGATATAACACGAGACCTGGCGTATGAGTAATGCACGCGAATCGCCCTGTTGAACCTTTGTCGTGTAATAAGCGGAATTATACGCACGAGGAAACCACGTTCGACATGCCGAGATTTTTCCAACTGGTAATTGATGGGCGAACGCGGAAGAGAGTTTGAATTGTAAAATCTGCGGCGTCGATGACATACGCCTACGTCGCGATCGTTCTATTGTTCGTTCTTGTGGTACTAAGAGAAGAAGGGGTAAGTTTCACATACGAAGAGTAATTCGTGTCTGTTATAAATGTAATCACATCAACCCCTTGCGTTACACTCGTGAAGATGTGACAAAAGAAGAATTATATCTCTATTAAATTTGCATTTCTGCTGGAACTTCAAATTTCATACAATATCCTCATCTCTTTTTATTTAATACTACATTAGAACAGTGAACAACCAACATCAGTATATTAATGATTAAGAAATCGTAAGACAAAAGGTTTTAAGAAGCTTGAGATAACAGTTAGGTTCATCGTCGAGCATCATCGACGTTGTTTCCTGAAATCCAATTGTAGGAAAGACCACAACGCTACTAATGTTTGCGAACGTGTGAAGCAATTGGTAAACTAACAATAAATGATGAATCAGAAGTGTGACATAGTGACAAATGAGACAGTGTTCTCATTACAATTCTACTAGATAATAATTTACGACATGCCCTCCTCCTCCTTCCTATTACTTTTGTGACACAGTGTAATAGAAGGTAAGCGATGAGGTTTCTGATAAGTTTTCTAATATCATTGTATCTCGACAGCTATTGTCGACCGTTCGATCTACCATCGAATCAAGCGCAAGAAGGACGTTAGTCACCGGCAAACTCAGCAGCTTATCAGAGACAGCGGAAAACGTTAGACAGGCAAACGTTCCACATTTTAAAGGACCGTGATCGATTGCCACGGCGACGTATACTATCGACGTGCCGGTCGTATATCTCTGTGGTGCGTAGGTACCAGGATGCGAGTACCGTGGAAGGTTTTACGTAACCTCCGCAGGTTTGACGACCTCCAACACAGAGGGGAACGTGTTTCGTCGGCCTCTGGCTGCCGCAATCGATTTGTACACTCGTCAGGGAGACTTTGTTGGCGCACACGGTCTGTTTCTCTGCGACAAACACCGATAGCACAGTCGACAGACCGAAATAATTTATCGCGGAAGTAACGTTTTCTTCGCGCAACGCGCGCGCGACACGTCCACCAAGTGTTCACAGACCTTCTCTCGAAAGAGAAAGAGAGGAGCGCGGATTCGCGACAGTGTGGGCATGTCGATACGCATAAATACACCATCCGGCGGCTATTAGATAGATACAACGAGAGAAGGTCAGATTTGTCCAACAATTATCAGCGATATCGTTTGTTGAGTAATATTTTAATCAGAGTGTAGAAATTTTATACTTGTTCAACTGCAGTTTTTAAAAAATCAATCAGTATTTTAGAAAAATTTGAATTCACTGACAGAATTATTCTGTACTCCTTCGTCGTTCATTGTTCACCTATCATCGATCAGTCTGTGATTTACAATATAACCAAGTGTCCCAATCTCTTCTTTATGAAACTTAATCAGTATGTTCTATAAGTATAGGTAAGAAGAAAATGTTATGTAAACGTAGGTCATTTGAAACTTTACAAAAAGGTTGCAGTAAAAATGCAAAATACGATAGGAACGGTAACGGATCTGGGGTTAGCGTGATACAAGGCAGGAATGTCACTGGCAGAAGTTCAACACCTTCAATGACCTTTAGATAGCGAACACACCTTGTATGGACTAGATGCATTCCTACTTTGCATCATGTAGTCACCACGAAGTCATATAACTTCTGTTATAAATTTTAAATAAAGCTTCAAACGACCTCTGTTTATACCGAATGTTTCTCTTATTTATACCCATAGAACGTGCTGAAAAATGTTGTTTAGACAAAACTGAGATACCCTGTATAAAATTAGAAATCTGAATGAATAACTGACCATGGTCAGCAAGGGGATGGATCAAGCTTGCTCGACGTTCACGCATCATCAAGCCCGAAGGGTTTCCCGTCATTGCGATAAGATGCGTCTGAACGATGTACAAATAGTAGGATTCCGTCGATCAATGACGATCGTATGAATACTTGACGGACAGTTATTACCATGTAATGGTATCCTGTCACTCTTGGTAATCACTATAAAATGCAACCTTTCGTTCGCCGTTTTGATTAGTCCGGGTTTATTTTCACAACTGGGGAAAATGCAAATCGTTTTGTTGTTGCAAATGTTTACTGTGCACGCCCCGCGGTTTTCCGCCAATCGACCGGAAAAGAAAAGAGAAACGCCATACGCACATACACACACATATACACGAGACGTACAAGCCAAACGATGTTGTAACAGAGAGTAATAATAGGTTGGAGGGCACCGGACTCTGTGTGTCGATGAATGCAAATTTAACGGCGATATGTCGTTCCCGGAAATTCGAGCTCCCGTTCCATTTCAAATTATCACTGTCGTTTGTGATAATCGCCATTTCAATGCTCACCGCTAATACGCACTTTTCTCCGATGGAATTTTTCTTTTTCCTTTTTTTTTTTTTTCACCAAGCATTCAATAATATCCGTGAACCGTTCGTGTAATAAGCACTCGTACAAATCGTACGTTTCTCGGTGTTTTAATGAGCGCCACAAACATACAGGCTCTTTTCAATAGATTTTATTAGCAATGCGAGAATATTGAATAGCGCAGCGATCCATGGATTACCGAAGACGTGTTAGACGATGATTCATAGGATCGACGTCGATTTTCTTTTACCTTCCACACTTTCGATCTTTCTGCATCGATTTATAATTTATGAGCCGGCTTTATTACGCAACTCTTCCCCGTTGAAAACGAGATCTCCCCCTTCTGTTGGAATATTCTTCTTTTCTTTCTGTCTGTACGTTCTTCTTTTTCTCCTTGTGGACGAGTTATTACCTCTACTTTATCACCCCGATGTAAATTAGAACGGTGGGAATGTATGGACAAACTCAAATTTCTCGTTAGGAATGTGTAGGAGTGAAGGTGAATTGTAAAAGCGGGAAGAGAACTCTATTTAGAGATTAATTAAAATTTTTAACATAAATTGATTTGCTTACGATATTACGAGAGTGTGTATACAAAGAGAATCTCTTTTCTCTTTTCAAACGCATGATTTTTATATATTTTCCATATATAAGTGCCTATTTAAAAGTGAAACTATTGCGAGTTGCTCTCGAGAGTCTAATTTATTAGTGTTCTGACAGTACTGAGAGTATTCTCAAATTCTACGATTAGCTCTCCGCGAGCACTCTCAATAACGTGGACTTTGATTTTTACCGTCGAGAGCTGAAATTGTAACCAGCTCTCCGCGAGCACTCTCAATATCTTGGATACTAATTTTTACTCTCGAGAGTAACTCGTAGTAATTTCGCTCTGAATTGGTTATCACGCTTAAAGCGATTGGTCGAGAGCTCAAATGGTGATCATCTTTCGATACCGTCTACACTGGTTTTTACTCTCGAGAGCAACTCGCGATAGATTCCCTCTCGATTAGTAATCTCTGAGACAACAATTGATCGAGAGCTCTCTCTCTCTTTTTTATTTACACTTTTCACCCCTAGACTAAATATTCTTATAGAGAGGAATTAAAATTACCGAGAAAATGGTCGATTTGGTAATTTCGTTGGAACAATTCTCGCGTCAAAGTCGAGAGGATCCACAGCGTGAGAGACGAATACGCTCGTATATATGCGTCCATGGGGACGTGATTTAGTGCGGTTTACGAAACGTAATCCCCGCACGTATCAACGCAACACGCGTGACTCCGATGCGCGGATGCTCTCCCTGGGCAAACGAGGACTCCGCACACACGATGAAGACGCACGATTTTCGTTCGCAAATCCGGCAGGCCGCGTTATTTAGGACGTCATTCGTTATACGTCTGGCCGGGAAACCGGCGCGCAACGGAACTGCTCGTCGTTGCTCCGGGGAACATCGCCACCGGACTCGTTAACGGTGAAACTAAAAGATACGCGGTGTACGTAATTTCTTTCGCAAATCGTCCTCTATTTTTCACTGTATTAAAATGATTTACCGCATCCTTGATACGCGACTTCGTGAAATACGTGTATGTGTATAAAGGTTAACGCTGGGTAAATCTCGGAATTCTGTTGGCAATTCATTTGCTCGATTTCTCTGTCGAAAAAGAAAGGTTAATTTCATATCTTTCCTGTCAGTCATCGTATATTATTTCACTACTTGTTTTATGATTTCTATCTTTCTTTTTTTTTTTAGTGAATAAAGATTTATTGTACTTTTTTGGTTTTTAAGGAATATAGATTTACTCGTACTCTATGTAGTTTATATTTGGCACCTTTTTATCTTATAAATCGAAGTTGAAATTACACTTTATCGCTAATGCGAATGTACTTGTACCTGAACTGAATAATGCATCACGATTTCCTTTGAAAAAGAAGAAAACTGATAGCCCTTATCCATCAATAAACACAAACAAATTAGTCATTCAAATGACCAATATTTGAAACACAATGACAGACTTATTCAAGCAAGCGTAACTTTTAATCATATGTTTACACCTGTATCAAACTTTAAAAAATAAAAAATGATACCTAAAAGATCCAATAATTATTCAGAAACAGTCTCATGTACTAACTCAGGACAAAAATTAATAGAAAATATTGATTTTTGTATCTAAAGCAACTCACCGATGATCTACAAGTGAAAATAAAGAATGCAACGATGCTAACGATACATTCGAATCGCTCGTGTTCGATACGAACGTTCGAACAACATTTCTGATGAATCCATTACCGAATGCAGTACGAAGCACGCGTGTACCACCCTTCCTTCTCACGCTGGTGGCCCGAAAAAAAGCCACTCTGCGTGAAACCGCTCCGCACCCGTGAGCGTAATGTCGGCGACGATTAAGAAACGCGCTCGCTCGCGCGCGTCCGGCTAATCGGCAATTTCTCTTTCGTGCATTCGAATTACGCGGCGTGATTACACGCTACCAGGCCAGCCAGAAACAGATGTATCCTGTAATAAAGGAACAGCGATACAGGTCCTCGAAGCGAGGCCCCGTTTCTACGATTCGCGGGTTCGAGGCTGAACGAGGAGGTTAAACGCTTCGTATAAGTCCCTTGGTAAGTTCGGTGACGCTCGAGAATTCCTCCTTCGAGCATTAAGAATCGTCCTAAAGGCGCGACAGCTCTAACGAATGGTCTAACCAGTAATTACCTGGAGTACACACGGAAGGATTAACGCGAGGAATCAAGCGGTAGTCGCTCGTCAGCGTGCAGCCCGCGGCTTTGTTTCTTCTCGGCCGCGAAAGCGTCGAGATTCGTGTAATTGTTCGCGAAAGATATGGGGAGGGTGAATGATTCTGTCGTATTCACTAGAATTTTTCTTAACCCTTCAATTTGTGATTTTGTTGAGAATTATGCAGTCTCGTTTCCTTTCGGTCTCGAACGCGTCGAGATTCCCGTAATTATTCGAAAAAGAAATATTGAAACGATAAAATTGTCTTCTAATTGAACAGAATTCTTCTTAACCCTTCAGTTTGTGATTCTGTTGAAAATTATGTAGCCTCGTTTCTTCTCGATCACGAATACATCGAGATTCGCGTAATTGTTCGCAAGAGAAATATTAAAACGATACAATTCTCTTCGAATTGAACAGAATTTTTCTTGACCCTTTAATTTGTGATTTTGTTACCTTAAAAACTAGTACACACGCGTGACGCGATCTCAGTGCAATTTCGTAGCGATGACGCTATGCAATTAGACATATTTATATTTCTCATAGCGAGAACACACGCTCGTCTGAATTGTATCATTAGAAATATAAATCTGCCGAATTGCACAGTATCACAGCTGCAAAATTGCATGTGTTGACCGGGCTTTATATTACAACTAAACGTCTCAAGTCTACTATTAGAAAAATTGAATCCTACAAAGAGTAGGATTGAATACATTTTATGTCTCTTTCAGAGTAACTACGCTAAATCTTAAGCTTGAGTAACATATTATAAAGAAATTACAAAAAGACATTTAAACGTCAAATAAATTTGTATGATTGAACACTTGACGCGTTTTCAGTTCTTACAGTTTGTTAATAGTTATTCCAGTAGAATTGAGGATTTTTTACTGGTCTAAAAGGTACACTTATTTCAGGAAAGAAATAAATAATCGATGGAGAAAAGTCGTTAGAAGAAAGTGAAATTAATCGAATACTGAAAATTATGGCATTACGAAGATTGCCAGGTTTGCGAACAGAAGGAAAAACTTTGCACGTGTATAATCTGTTGAAAGATCCAAAAACGTATGCAATTAGAAATCAGTAATAACACTACCTACAATACGTTACTTTGTGTCGCTTCTTGCGGATGCAATTCTAGTGCACTTACTTCACGGTTATTATAGTTATAACGATATAATTAAAAATAAAGTACTTTTTTCAAATTGTTTTATACACTCATCTCTACTGAACTAAATGATTAAATGAATATTCTCTCATTTATGAAATACTATGTTAGTATGTAATTCTAATGGTATCAGAAATTTTAGCAATAATAATTTTGTACTGCTTTTAAGACAAGTTTGAACCAAATAATATATTGTTAAAAAAATATATATATATTACAATCAATTCCCAATCTTATTAAACTATACTATAATTCTGGATAAAATCAGAGTTTATTATAAGTACAATGTTGGCTTCGAATATAATTCGTATCACAAGTATGTCCCACCATTACAAGAAGGTAATCAGAATTTCTTAAGCAGCAGTTGCCTATTAACATGTTGATATTTGAGATCAGCAATTTTGATTAAACCGGTAAATAAAGCAATATCGGAAGCACTTGTACTCAATGTAATGCAAAGTACGATTAATCGAGTTTATCGGCAGGAATCCGCTACTATCGTACGATCCACACGGAGCACGCCTCGTTATACCGTCAGAAGCTAGCAATTAAACTTCTCGTACGAGTCCATTTAACGAGTTCTTCTAATAATTACGCGGAGGAGAATTCTTCCGCCAATAAAATCACATTCACTGAGGTAACTGTCCATACCACGTGCAGTTTCTTCTGCTTCCAATCCGTCACAATAATCTCCGTTCAACCAGATCCATTAATAAAAACGTAATACGCCAGATCAATCCTACTTTTCTACTTCGTATTAAAAACCATTCAATCTCTCAAACAAAAAAAGAAAAGAAAGAAAAGAAAACAGCTACCAGCAACATAACCATCAACGTAACTACCAACGATCAACGAGAGAACTAACCAACCGTAGTGTAGTATCGATGGAAAAACGTATCGAACACACATACACACACACACACACCAAGAGGAAAGAAAATGAAAAACGAAGATGCAAGTAGCGTAGCGTCGATGAAATAAACTCGAGAGAGTAAACGAGATTTGCCAGTTTCGACGTTACTGCTCGTCGAAATTCGAACGATCGCGGGTACCTTGTCCCGCATTTGTCACAGCGATCGTCCAGGTTCACGCGACCGAGATTAATATTGGTACGTTTCCTCCCTCCCCGTTCCTCGTCTCTCTCGCTCCCTGCACCCCGTAGGCGCCAAATATAATTGTTGTCCGGCGTGGTCTAGAGGCGGCGCGAAACTGGGTCATCGGTCTCGCGCGCGAACTCACACGGGAGGAAAGTTTTACGATAATCACCGCTGCAAACTGCCCCGACACGGGTGGAAATTGCCTTTTGCAGCTTGAAACTCGTGAAAATCAACAAAATCATTTTTTTTCTGTTTTTTTTTTCTTGTTTTTGGGGAATTTTCGTATAAATTCTTCGAATGAAGCTAGGTGTGTTATAGCAAGAGGTAGAGGGTTTAATAAAGTGAGTTATTGGATATACAGATGAGAAATGCATTCGGGGAGCGTGAACGTCACCGTGACCAATCCTCCTCTGTCAGCCGTGCAGATGACTTATGCGTTCCTTTTCGCCGCGTATCAAAACATTGTGCACGCTGCTGCTACACGCCCCTGTCGCCTCGCTGTGTTCCCTGTCACGTGTCTATTCGCCGGAGTTCACGGCAATTAAATTCACACACGATTGGTATTTGCGACCGTGTACACGTTCGTAATTATGGTATTCCTCTTTCCACGATGTTTACGGTATTTCGCGTGTTATTCACGTTGTACTATAACAGTAAGAGAGAGAGAGAGAGAGAGAGAGAGAGAGACGCATTAGCTATCACGCTAGAAAGAATTTATAGTTGCAATTGCTAACACAGTTAAATTTTACACTACAATCTTCAGAACGTCTACATTGCTCTGCTCTCATGTTTGTCAATCTTAACCCTTTGTGGTCTGCAATATTTTAGTAATTTCGTTGTATACGGTCCGTGTAATATTTAAAATTTTATTTTATTTTATTTTCTACATTTTCTATATATAGATTATTGTACAATTATTTTTTATTGTACAATAATAATACAATGAAAAATATTGGAATAACTAGCATCGTTTTCGAAATGTGATGTCGAGTCGCATTCGACGTAGGATTGCAAAGGGTTAAGTGACTGATACCTGTAAAAATGTAATGAATTTATTAAACAGATTACACCGTGAAAAAGAAATGAACGGGTGACAATATCGTTTAAAATCTGATATCTTTGTATCACTTCCATATGCAACTTTTTGATAGTTTATAAACATAATATAAACTATATATAATATTGATAATAAATATTATTTATATCACTCGAGAATAATATTAAGATAGTAGAACGTAATAAATCCATGAAAGAAAGCTAAATTTGTAAGATAATTATGCAAATCCGACAAATACGTAAGTGTCCAGATATTTATTGGACTGTGGGTGTATAAAGGAGAATAAATTCATTTAAGAAAATTGGTTAAAACACGGACGTCACCGAATATTCATGAACCGAGATACATATACTGTTGTGTATTTCAATTTGACAACTGCTACCAACCGTAATGAAGTATAATTTCACCGTGTAACCACTTTAATCTCGTCCTTTATTGCGATAAATAATATTCCCGAACAAGATAATCAACATTTCGAAAATTGACGGTACACGCTAATGAAGCAATCGTAAAGAGTATCATTCAGACGAGGCACCAACCCTTTCAACCTCGATTAAATTCACTCCAGCCGTTGGATTCGTCCAAATATAAACGGCAACCGATCATTTTCGCCGTATGTTATTACGAATTATCGTCGGACCTCACGGGATCGTTCATATAGAAAAAAGAGTAAACCGCTTAATGAACTCAGCTCAGTTTCGTCGATCTGTGGTCACGATCCGATCGATCGAATAACATTTAACAAGTCTCTCGCGTCGTCGCCATGATTTAATCGAGACCACGGACGATAATGTTAATTCACATTACGGGGTCAACGAGGAAAAAATCGGCCACGATGCAAGGAGGATCTTCTTACCGGTATACGACGCGCATAACGATCATCCGGAGAATCTTAATCTTCGCTTCGAGCGAATCGACTGCCGCTCGACAGAATATTCGCCCCGTTACTGTAGAAAACGATAAGACACCAGATCCGATATCTGCTTTCAGATGAAACACTGTTACTCGTGAGTGGTTCGGTAGATACAAAGAGGGTGCACGAGCGTTAATATTTCATTCATGATGCACCAAGTTGGTCGTAATAAAGGAGCGAGAAAAAGCTGGATGAAAACGCTCTTTTATATTGGATGAGATGCTTGTTGCATAAGAATTGATCTTCCACAAATTCGACGTGTATTTCGTTCTTTATATAAAGAACAAAGAAATTAGGTATCGCGAATAAGATATGAAAAAAAAAAACTACTAATTCGTAGCACTTATTTATTTATAGAAAAACCAAAGTTCATTTTATTCTAAGGAATAATCATCATCAATTATTTAATTCTCTGTCTAAAACAAGATGGTGGTTCTGTGTCAAGAACCTCAATACTATATAATCCGTACGCATTTGAATATACAAGCAATTCTTCGAAAATATTCCAACAAACGTTCACACTGAAATTCCTAAAAATGATAATCCTTCTCCAACTTGACCATCGACATTAAATTATCCCAGCTGAAAAGGAATAACATCCCGTACCGAACCAATGCACGTATAACCTTCCTCTGATATATCGTTACTTTACTCCATATTCATGCCGCAAGATAACCCAAGAGAGAGTATCTGTAATTCCTCTATAGCTGCTCCAGTTATATGTATTATAGATAGGAGTTCTGGTTCAGGACGGTTGTTATTACGTTAAGTCTGGTAAACGAGTGAGCCGGTTGCGGGCGACTCGTAAATGCAATAATGTTCGCGTTCAACCTGCGCGGACAGCCGGTTACGAGTTGTGGGTGCTATTACTATCATTAGGGGGACCGGTATCGGTTGGTGTCACGTAACGCGTAGCCCGGAATAAGTTAATAATCCAGAAGCTAGGACACACGATACCCGTCGTTTTCCATCGTGATCGTGGTTGAACACACTGCTTCTCTGTAACCGGGTGGATAAGATTTAAGGCGTTTCGTTCGCCACTCGACAGCCAGAGAAATATGCGACGGCTGCGCCGTTTCGCTTGCTCAATCGCCGGCGCGAAATAATCGTAGAACGATCTATGCGTTCCTTTTTTTCATCCGGCCACCGAGCACTGCCATGGAACGGCAATTGGCTACGAATTCTTTTCCAATACTGCTGCTGCTGCTGTTGCTTGTGGCCGCTGCCTGATGCAATTGTCCGACGGAGGAGAAGCAAGAAAAATGTTGCCAATTAGGAGAAAACGGGCCTTAACGCCCCTCCGCTTCGAATACGCACCTGTGCGCCAACGAATGCACGCCATCAGCTCATTGTCCCACCAGACGGAACCGAAGCGCGGAGGGCCGGCTGAAAATAGCGTGACTCGAAACAATGAACCACTTTTGCCACCCTTTTACCCAAGTTTCTTCGAGGGTGTCTCTGTGTAGTAATACGCGACGTGACAATCGACGACAACGAGCTTGTCCCTTTGAGATAGGGTTGCTGAGGAAGAGGAGGAGAAGAAGAATGATGTCTTTAACGCTGATCGAATCGACGATAAGTTTAAATCTGATTATCGAGATCTGTTTAGAAGATAGGAATAGCTAGGAAGGTTTAGAGATTCGAGAAATCGTAAGCAAGTCGATATGGTTGGATAAGCGTATGGGGAGTATGGTGAAGGTAACAGGATTTTATACATAAGGCCATTCAGTTTTTATGATGTCGAGAAAGACAGAGGAAAAAAAAGGGTAGACCCCTTTCAATTAATCAACGTTCGTTGTAAGCGTACGTCAGTGGCAAAGAAACATTGTAGGCAAAGTTTATTCTCTCTTCTTACGTTAACCCTGCATGGCGCCATGTGACCCGCTAATTACACGTATATATCAAGATTTTATGAGGCTTGTTTAGTTTGTTTATCGCACCACTGTTGCATTACGACTGAATGTGCTACTGACATCGCTCAACGATTTATCATTGACTCTTTCGCAGTGTAACACGCGATAACACGATCATTAACCCTCCGTAAAAGGCAATCTGAATGATGTCGATGATCCAAGGGAAATTTCACTTTGGTTTTTTTCTTAAGTGAATTTTTATTTTTACTGAAATATGTTTTAACCCTTTCATTGCTGTTGCCGCTTCTACTTCGTACCTTAATTCGACATTTAATTTTATTCTTCGCGCACTTCCATTTTCATTTAACGAAACAAAGGTTTTTAAACTTTTGAAACTAGTTCGCCAAACTTTGTAATAAGAATTGAACATCTAGCTATCGCCAGGCACGTTACGTATTAAAATCTATAATAGCGAAAGGGTTAAACGTTTCATCTAATGGACGATAGCATAATGTAACAAAGACTTCGATAGAATATTAGAATTTTTGCTGCACATAAACAGCTAAAATTATATATTTTCATATCAATAGGTAATTATTTAACATTAAAACAACCAACTCATCGAACTGAAGAATTTCGCGTTTTACACCGATATTTATCCCTTTGGTGAAATAAAGAAACAATTACCCATCCCAATTTATTTCCCATTATCCACTTTAATTTCGAAGTTCTGTATACAGTACAAGGTAAAAAATATACTACCTAGTATCCATTCACATTCTGCGTGATTTTATCGTACCGCGAAGCACAGGCGCGATAAAGAAGCAAACACGATCGTATCCCAAACAGCGGACATCTGCTACTAGTTCGCAATTAAACCCTACGAAAGCCAACCAGATTCCCTTAACGATCCCTCCTTCAAATTCAACGCGCGCAAGAAAAAGCCCTCCAATTACAGTTCGAGATATCGAGTAGCTTCCGCGCGCAAAGAACGCGCTCCCATCGTGGAACGCGCGTTGTTCCACGCTCGAAGACAGCGAAGGAACGAGGGAAAAGGAGTCGAATGGTAGTCCTCCTCCCGGTATAAAAGAGGAACACACCGTGTTTATAGATCACGCCACGATACCGGGTGGCGAATAAATAACTGTATTACCGACCGAGGAGCACGGAGGACAGATAACATCCGGTAAACGGAGGAAAGAGTATGGCGGCGAAACGAGAGGATCGCAACCCCCTTTCGGGGATTACCCGACAAAGCGGCACGCATCAACGCGCATATTTCTATAATTATTGCCGGCGCCCTTTGATCTGCCTTAAACCGACTCTGCCCGCTCTCACTCCTCCTCCTCCTCCTCCTCCTCTTCACCCCCCACCGCCCTTTCGCCAAGCGCGTTTCTGTCGCGTCCCTGAATCTTCGTTTCTCCGCAAGAAAAGGCGGGTCCGTATCAGCCGCGAAGCAGAAGAGCTACGCGATCGGCAACTCGCTGATAACCAGATTCCGGAGGCGCGTTCCACCTCGCGCTATATTGCTCCCTGGCTTTAGACGGTTAACGACCAGGCCGACAATGAAATATACAAGAAGCGTGGATATACACTCGTCCGCGTACTTTGCTACGTTGGATTTATACTTTCTTCGATCGCGTTCCTATTTATCACGTTACCAGCCGCGATCTGTAAAACGATCACCGTATCTCTTTCGGTGATCTTAACCACGAGCGTCGAAGTATCGCTCGATGGAACGCAACGAAAGGGAGCGCGTTTTATATATGTATATATCGCGAACAGATAAGTCTGACGGTTTAATTGCCTGAGAGTTATCACTGACGAAGTCTTACCATGTTCGGGGAAATTAAGGTACGAAGGACATCTCTCGTTTTGATAAAGATTTCATGGAATCGAAGATAGAGGTGGTATCGAAGTGAAAGAATGTGTCATGTATATATTGTACGTGTACATATAGACCCAGGTATACACATTCGTGGTTAACCGCGTCACGGAGAGGACAGGTATCGCGTGGCCAGCGATAAATAACCATCGAGCCGCCAATTAAGAGTATTTCGAGGGGACCATAGCAGTGTGGCGAAGGGGTTGGACGTCATTAGGGGCGCGATGGTGATTAGGTCAGCGTCGTCGACGACTGTCCGCTACTCCAGTTCCAGGGGAGAACGGTAGCAGGATTCACCTGCTCTCCGAGCTCCGAACAGCTGCTACCGATTCGTTCAGTCGCGTACACGTCCGACAACAAGACCGTGTACGCGACACGTAGTGTTAATTACCGATCAAAAGCTGTTTATGTTAATGACAGGCGAAAAAAAAAAAAAGAAATCCTCCTGATAAACGCGATCGAGTTACGTAGTGTCGCCTATGGCCGCGAATTAATCGAGCTGTTTCACTTGTATCGCTGTAACATAGTTACAAAACGCGACATAACGGTGCATTGAACGAAATTGCATCGTTCCTCGTAACTCTGTGTGGCGGAAGGCGAGGGATGAGGAAAAGAGTGAAAGAGGGAGGGGGGAAGAAAAAGAAGTAAACGAAGAAGAAGCGGAACTTCGTTTTAATGACCGGTCCAAAGTCGTTCAACGACATTCGGACGCCTCAATTAATCGACGCCGTAACGATGAATGATTATACGCTTACGTTTCACGCAGTCGCGTACCACCATGGTGCGCCTATATATAATTAACGCGGAATCCATCTTTTTCCTTGATGCTGCTTCTTTCGCGGAAAGAATGTAACGACTCGCGTCGTACGCTGTTCGCCGTATAAATTTCTCATTCTTAATGCAGCCATTTCTCTGCTCTTTTTTTCTGCCCTTTCTCTCTTTCTCTCTCTTACTTTTCTTTTTTTCTTTTTTTTTGTCAATTTCTTTCGCAAGAAGCAAGTTTAAAGGCTGCTGCTGCTGGTGATACAGCTCACGAGGTAGCTCGCGCCGCGAGGACGATTCAACGTCGATAAACTCGGTCGTAACATCCGTTCCGTTCGTCATCACGCGCGCTCGCGTGACCCGGTTGCATCGTCGTACACGGTGAGCGCCGTGAACGGAAGGGATTAATAGAAAACACGTTTATATTTCGCGTGTGGCGAAGGTGATAAACGACTGACCGCTCCCGACGCCGTACACGAAGCTCGCCAGCAACCGCTAAACGCGCTCCACCTTACACATCTCTCTCTACTTCATTTATACCTCTTTCTCGTTCGTCGTTTTCGAAACGTTAAGGTACACACCTCTGTCGCAAGTTACCAGTGTCCGTCACTCTGTTCGACGCACTTTGCCACTCGAATTATACATGCG
The DNA here is from genome assembly GCA_951804975.1 of Anthophora plumipes. Lineage (NCBI taxonomy): Eukaryota > Metazoa > Arthropoda > Insecta > Hymenoptera > Apidae > Anthophora > Anthophora plumipes. The sequence goes on along the minus strand of OX638112.1, from coordinate 24,913,365 downwards.
AGAGGTACGCATGCACGCGAACATCATTAACGCGTCATTTCGGTATCACTTTATAAATATTGTTCGATTCTTACGAGCAAGATTCGAGTCATTTTTTCCTTCTATCGTTTGGAGAAGCTTGGAGTTTTAGTTCAAGAATGGTTCACTTTGAGAAAAATTCTTTTCACCCTCTGGAGTTTTAAGATTAAAGTGGTTAACGATAGAGAAAATTTTTCTCGTCTTTTGGAAAGAAGGAGTAATGTGCGAGAATAAAAAGGCAAAGTATTTTAGGTTACTTTCAAAATCATAGGAAGGCATACCTATCATCGATTTAAAGTAGCTGTTTGTCAACTATTTCAGTGTGCATAAAACAAATTTTTTAAATCCGAGACAATTAGTCTGAGAAGTTCCGCTATATTCGTTTTATAATTCAAATTTCTTGTTGTTTAACTCAACTTTTGAGACAACGAAGAAATGCAAATCAATGTACAAAACAGTCGGTTCGAACGAGACAAAGAATTTTTTGCTGCAGGTATAAAACAATTAATGAAAAGAAAAAGATTATGTAGAAAAATAGACAAATTGTGAGATTTATTAAATAAATCATACTAAAACAACATTCATTTGTCTCTTTACTTATTAAACAATCCTCGTATAATATCTAAGAACAGATTATTCAAATCACATAAGGTACCAAATAAAAATTTGTTACTTGGTACCTGAATGTAACATACGCAAGAATTTCCCATCGAACTTGTCCACAATTCACCATTGAATTCCTGATTTCGATAATCATATAAATAGTTAATAACTACTATTGAAATTCAATATTCATGTAAATTGGCCTGGTGATTGCAATCTGTTAGCCAATAGTGTACATTTAGGTCACAACTTTAATTTTCTATTTCACCAAACTCGTATAAAATCGACCATTATTAAAATTGAGATTGATGAACCGAAGGAACTCCGAAGGATCGACTAGTATCAGACAACTCCTTGAAATAGTGAATCTTTCTCTTATAAGAGAAGGCTTGTGTGTTAAGCAACAGATTTGAAAACATTTCAGATTTTAATAATCATTCGTGTCGTAATTGTTTCTCTTTTCCACGTTCCTGCTACAACTCATCCTGAAAAGTCGATTGCAATTTCATGGTTCGCTCAACATTCCCCTGAATCCACACGTAGATTACAACGACCCGAGAAATTCCACGGACGTTCCACGCCGGCATCCTTGCTTTCGTCCCACATGCAAATGCCTGCCGCAAATATATATTCGTCCGGTGTATGGGGAAGTCTTTAATTTTAATCGGGAGGAGGACATTGCTACAGCTTGGACGGCTATCGTGTGCGCGGAATAAGAGATCGTTCGGTGGTCTATCTGATACTCGTAAATACATCCCACAATCCAAGCCGACAGTCTGGACAGATATTAGATGACCGGTAAATACATTCTCCACGCGTGTATAGAAGTAGCTCGTATCTTAAACTCTCGAAACATTGGACCAGCTAGGATTATTAACTCAACCGACGAAACGATAGAACGGAAACGAAAAATATTGTGAACAGAGATAAATTTCTCGTGACTTGTTAACCAGCTACGGAATTGTCCGTTATTCGATTCAGAGAAACTACTAGGTTGTGTGCATAGAGTAGGCAATGGTTGTTGAAAGTCGAAAGAAATCGACGTGGAGGAATCACGGTCGAGAACGCGGTCGTGGCACGATAATAAAAATGCCTGGGAGCGATACGAATATACGACGAACCAGAGATTTTACACTTGTCGCCGATAGATCCAGCCGTTGCGAGCCTACGAGATATTTAGTGCAGGTGTATATAACGGCGTTAACAACGTCAACAGGTAACAGTGGATAAGAAAGAGGGAAAAAAAGAAAAAGAAAAGAGAAAGATGTAGAAAGAAATAAATCGATTACCATCGACCATGAATAAAAAAGAACGCGATGGATTGTGCAACTTGTCTTTGATCACGCGCTCGTCCGCCGTGTATGATATAATGGAAACGCATAGGCATAACACGCGTGTCTCTCGCCTTACAATTAATTCGAACATTTATATACACGATCGACAGCCTGGTATACACACCGGAGACACGATACGGTCTCCCAAGTCTGAAGAAATTGATTTTTTTCATTTTGATCACCGATGGATAGACGTTATAAGACGGTCTGAGTCTCTGATATGCATGTAGCCGCGGAGTGAAACGAAAACTGATCGCGAGATTCTCAACAGCGTATCGAACCCGTGACCCGGGATCGATTAATCACATTCCCTACGTTGGCCTCTCCAGGGGCTTTATGAATTCCCCCGATGCGTGTCGATTCTCTGACCACAACAGCTATTCGACAGGCTGGCCTGTCAATTAAAAACCTCGCGATGAAGAACGAAAGCCGACCTCTTCAAACGATCATTCCCCGACTAATTCCGTTATTTTTCTGGAACGTTTATTAACTCGCCTCTTAACAGACGGAACGAAAAATCGCGAAAGTTTCGTCGTCGCGATTTCACGAGAGAAAATTCGTGTCATGCGCGATCGTTTCAGCTATCGTGACATTCTTTCTAGGAAATAGGTCGCATCCTGCTAGGATAGGCAAAAGTATCTCAACAGGTATATACAAGAGTAAACTACAAAACAACTTCCGTTCCCATTTCACGAGCTACTCTCTCGATACATTCTACCAAGCACCACGGGGTTCTTTCTCGAAATGGGTCCGCACCTGTGTGAAGGTGTATCAGGTACGTCCCATTAAAGAGGCGCCTATTTTCAAAGAGACGAGCCGAAAGAAAGACGAACGCCCACGCATCCGGTGTTCGAACCAGTCTTCAGTCAAGTTGATGTGTCTCGTAGAACGATCAAAGTGGCCAAGGTATTATGAATTGTTAAAAGTTTCTCACGATGAAATTAGGTCTGAATTAGGGGGAACCATAGATGTGGGAATATCTAATAAAGAAAAGAAAAGAGAAGCACTTGGAAGTTTGACAGGAAGGAAAGATATGAAATGTTCGTTCTTGTTATAACACGATAATCTCGAACGTGCCTTGTACTCGCGATAAGATTGGAAATGATCGTTCAGACTTCTTCGCGGAGGAATTTTCAATGAGTTCGAGAGTTCGCCCGTTATTCGAAGCAGAGGGCATAGAACGGGGCCTTGGCGTTCAATTGCTTCATTACATCAGCGAAATTGCGGCACGCCCGCTGCTTTTATAGAGCCGCGGCATTAAACAGGCCAGCTTGTTTTCCACGAAGCGTAACTTTCGCGAGTAAAAGCGGCCGTGCACACGCGCGAATGGATTAAACGCGATCGCGAGATGTGTACGGGTTTGCTCTTCCTGTCTGAACCGGCCCTAATAAATCGGTAAGGTTAAAAGCGCAGGTGTGAAGGGCAGACGCCCCCCCGTGGACCGTGAATTCGTGAGTTTCATCGCAAAAATCACCATTAGTTCCGCCGACGTTCCATCGCCTCTCTTTTTCTCTCTTTGTTCCCTTCTATTTTATTCTCCCCTTTCCGATTCGTGTCAGCCCTGACGACGACCTCGTCGCCATCGTAATTCGCTCGAAAATACCGGTCCTTGGCCGGAATTCCGGGAAATTATTATGGATCTTTATCTTCGGATCTTATACGCTACATTTAATATTCATCGTGGCACGAGTTTCTCTCTCCCTCTCTCTCCCTCTCCTTCGTCAGGGGCCCCGTATTTAATTGCAAAAGTCAACCCGCTGCTCTAATGACAACACCGGCTTCTTTCGTAATCGCCTTTTCGTTTTCTCTGGAACGCGAATGGACATCTACAGGCTGTTTCTAAATAATTCGAAGGACGAGTCGATGAACTATCTTCATCGTTCATCGTTCGAAGTAGAAATGTGTGTTTTATTCTATTTTACAGTGTAATAGGTGGTATATTTGATTAACATGTTTGCTATCACGGTTCTGTTAAAATATCGCACTCTAGTCCTTCGTATTACTTTAATTTGTATTTTTATCAATTTTATGTATTAAATACGCAAACTGTGTATTTTTTATGATGTTTTACATATACAAAGATGATGAGAATTAGCGTGACATACGCGTGTATATTGTCGCTGATAGTGAATGTGTTAAGTGTAATTTATTAGATCGTTGCACATGAAATAGCAAATTTATAAATGAAACTAATATCTCACTTTTAATTCGTAAAAGAAAATCACTCGAATTTGATGAGAAACCATCTTCAACTTTTCGTATAATTTTAACTTAGCCTTTTCAACGAAACTTAGCTTTTTCTAATTCATAGAAACAAACTGAAATAGCAAGAAATAGCAACATCATATAGCGTACTATCAATAAAACAATTCATAGTACGTTTCTTTCGTATTAGGAAAAGCATTCTAACCTAACACAATGGCTAACATTTTCTATCTCACAATACAGCGAAGTAAACGAACAAATTCCAGTTATCAACGTACAATGAACATATCAACCCATTCTTCAAATTAACGCACGATAAAAAGAAAGTTTAAAAAAGAGGACAAAAAAAAGTAAGACATCGCTAAAAGACTCGCCATTTCACTTCAGCGGTGAAGTAATCAAGCGTTCACAGGCTTAACGTATCCATAACCCAGATCACGCTTGCTCCTTGATTTCCACGACGCCATTACTCGCAGCATCCTGCTATATTTACTCTCGCTAGGCCGTGATGATCTACCCTCTGAAAAACCATAGTATGCATTACACATAATAGCCACTTAATCGCAATCAAGCGGGCAACGTTGGCGGGCCGCTGCACAGACGCCACTCGGTGCACGCTAAATAAAGTTATCCAGTCGGGGGAGTCCTTTTAGAGCGGCTCAGTTCGAGAGTGTACTCTTTCCACGGGGCGGTTGCACGACAGGGGCCATTAGTCGATGGGGATCAGGCTTGAACGTATTGAACGGTTGAAAATTACGAAGCCCATAAACGATTCCGCTGTGAAACGCACGGAAATCGCCCTAAGGGGACCCACCAACAGCTACTTCGAGCGCAACCACGTGGATTATTCTCGCGTTACACCACGGCAGTCATACGTCACGATAATGAGTACAACGTATCTAGACAGAATAAGTATACTTCGAGTGTACGTTACTAGTGTGTTCCCGTATGTAGTTATATCGATCCCGTACAATGTTTCTGTGTGATTTATGCGATCTTGTCCTCGGAATATCGTGGAAATTAATATTGAAAATTTTATCGGAAAATTAATCCGAGTTTTGAGACTATCACAGCACAGTTCAATGTGAACAGGGTACAAAATTTTGTTCGACAAAACAAAAATGGAAATGATATATTCCCTAATAACATCAACAGCGACACGAATTACCGATTCAACCGTATCTGCAACACCCTTTTTCCATTTTTTTAATTGATCGATCAATTATAAAAGCCGATTGATGGAATTAGTGATTCGGATCATGGACATAGGTACATATAGGAATGAAACGATTTGTTTGTACATGAACTGCAATGGTTAAGCCACTTCCAGACACTTGGAGGAAATTCTCATTTTGTGATTGATAATGAATATTCGCTGATCATTGTGAACCTACTCCCGAACGTCTCAGGAGAGGTCAAGACTTGAGACGACGAGTCAAAAGAATACGAGCAGCGGTGAATACGAGAAAACTTGACACTGATGACCGTACATTTCGCTCGTTGACTGTTACTCGCAGCCGGTGTTTCTCGTGCGAGTCTTACCGCCGGCAGTTTTTCCTTAATCTTTCAGTGTTTGATAATGTAATTACGATACACTTTTTGAGAAAAACTGGGTTTGAAATTATCTTTACAATTTAAATTTTCTCATACAATTTTTCATCATTTTATTAAACATTTATACAAATTATTTATTATACATCTATTTAGTAACAATTTCTGAAATTAATACTTCAATTTTGTATAGATTTTTTACAAACATTGAATAAAGAAACAACTGATAAATTGTTTCGAGTCGCGACTAACAAAATGAAATCACACTTGTGCGACGCGAAATCACGTACACGTCAGTTATCAGTGTTAAAAACAGACCAGTTGTGACACGGTCAAAGGTCAAATAATTTCATTATAAATTCCCAATTCGTAAATTAGATGGTCCTTCGCGACTTATTTCGAAGTCTCAAATACTGTAAACCTCGTTTTGTAAAACAACCACCAACACATAACACATCTACTATTCAAAAATAACACCAGTGACATTCAAACACCATAGGAACGATACTGACATCCCTGTACTCGTAAAATAACTTCAGAGAGAGAGAGAAAAAAAAGAAAGAAAGTAAAGAGGGGCAGCAAGGACAGTAGATTGTACGAATCTGTGGTGCAAACGAATAATTCGGGGTGGTCTTTCGTAAAACCGCGTGGATGTTGCTCTTCGTGATCCATCGCGGGCTGCGATCGTGCGGCTGTTCACGGGCACGCTTCTCTTCCTTCGGGCCGTGTCCGTTCCGGAGTCCGCGACCTCTTGACCCAAAGGAGGACGCCGCCTGCAGGAACACCCGTGTGGATAATATATTCCGGGTGTATTCCAGGCAATTTTCGCGGGGCGGTGTTGCGTTGATTGCGGTCGTTCATCGCGGCTTCGCCTCCGTTCCTCCCCCATTTCATTCCTTCCTCTTCTCTCTTGATCTACTCGGCCTTCTTTCCCCGTTCCTTCCCACTACCTTTGCTTCTTCTTATTCGTCTTCTTTCCTCGTTCGTCTCTTTCATCCGTACCTTCAACCGTTTCGTTCTTCCATACCAAGTCTTTCGCGTCTCCTTCATCTCATCCCCCAACCCGTCCCTCTCCAACGTTCGTTTTCACGAGGTGCAGCCAGTACACCGCTACACTCGCAGGTCTAATTTGCGCACAGCGGGAGCGACACGAACTAATGCACGTTGCGCACGCCGGGAGGGAATCCGTAGGATCTTTGTCTTCGCGCACTCCCGCGCTAACGCGCATCCATCATCGTGGGACCCTCCGACGAGAACGGAGTCTGTCCTTCGTTTCTTTTCTAGGACGAACAGTAGGGACCGATGGGTAGGAACGTTAACGAAGTTCGGGACAATAGGTAATTCACATCCTATCATTCTCTTCGAATGAATTTTCTCGTGTAGTCTCTACGAGAAGAAAAATTCCCCAAGTCTTAGAGTTTTATTGTTATTTTTCTATGGCATGTGTATGCTAAAGTCTTTTAACCCTTTCTTTACGGTATACGTGATCGCGAGTATGGTTTCTTTGTACAAAGAAGACTGCCGCGAATGTACACTTTGCGTAGATAGAGTGAAACGTGTGAAAAGGTACAGATCAATAAAATCGAAAGAATCACTATAAATACCTCAGAATTAATCATTTCCCAAGCGTCGATTATAGACTGTGTTAATATCCACGGCTTATTATTTTAGATACCGACTATAGTCGGTGTTAGGAATGAAAGTTGATTCATAGAAAATTTATTGGTGCACACTTTCGTTATTTTTCTCGAATATTTACTCTCTCATTACAGCGTTAAATAAAAATAAATGAAGATATTGTATACGATTTTTATTTGGTATTCATCAGTATGAAATTCAAACTACAGTTATAGCGAAACTACAATTTTAATAAATTTGCAATACTTCTTTTGTCACACATTGATCATAATCTGCACCACGAGTGTTATTATACAGCAAGGGGATAAATCCATAAAGACACAAAGTTCAAATTTAACAAAGAACGCGTACATTAAAATTCTGTATCAATCTGCGTTCAAATAATTACAAAAATTGTCCTAATAATTATTCTTTTGAAGCATCTTCTCATACCCTTTGTATTATTCCTGATTACATGTTCCATATCAATATTTTTATCAGTTTTACATAGTACGTTTTATGCTTGCATCTATACACGCGTAATATGTATCAAATACGCAACCTATGCATTCCGTACGTAGCTAATACCAATTTATCATGAGAATTGACGTGTCACGCATATGTAACGTTGGTAATGAACGTGTTAGTGGTACGAAAAATGAATCCCTATTTCTGATCCGCAGAAGAGGGTGAATTTTCGAGATATATCTAAAGTATCTATCTATAAACATCGTTCTGTTTACTATATGACAGACTTCGCGTTTCACATCGATCCAAAATGGCTACCGTCCCTGTAGGCGAGGCTCCAGGCCATCTTCTTCAAATTGCGAGGGTTTTACAGGGAATAATCGTCGAACAATCGTGGCCGTCCGTCTACGCAGGGGGGAGGAGAAGAAAAAGAAGGGGAAGAATCACCTACTGAATCCTACGGGCACTTTTGCGGAACAAAACAGCAGTGTTCAAAGGCAGAAGAAGAACATGGCTTCGAGGCAGTCTACTACTATGTCGGGGACCTCGAGTAACGCTTCATCTTCAGTCTTTGAATTCTGACTCCTCAAGGTCTGACCAGACAGCCACCTGACTCGCCGGCTCGAGGGTGCAATCATGCGCACGCGAGCCACGAAACGCAACTCGCCCATCCTTCTTTGCTCCTCTTTTGCTCGCCCGCGAACATTTGGCCAGGCCCTGAAATTCCGCGCACGAATTGCGTCGTACTTTAAAGGGTAACATTACTCTGGGCCATGTGTTTTTCTTTTTTTTTTCTTTTTGGTTTTTTTGTTTTGACATTTCGTTTTGCCGCTGGTACGCATCTTGGGCTTTTTATGTACCTTGCATTCTTCTGCTGATGTAGAAATTGCTTCATTTAAAAAGTTTGTGCTCGAAATGTAAAAGTAGATACTTATCGTGTCGATATATTTTAATCCACTTTTTCTTGTGAATCATCGTTAATGCTCGTTCAAAGGTATACTATAAAAGGTTACAAACACGTGAAAAATATCGCTGACAAATGCAAATTTTTGTGTGATAATGGTCCTCAAAGGGTTAAGAGAGTCCACAAATTTTGTACTGATTTTATATGCAAAATTTGTAAAATACGAAATATCTGATTTGATGTTCCAGTTCAATCAGTAATACAGACACAATTTCTTTGTTTGATTAGGATCATAAAATTGTATCTATTTATCCTACAAGTCTTTCAATTTATCCTATAAATTCGTGCCGAGTTTCATCGTTTCAAATTTTATGAAGAAGTGTAATAACTTCCTCGTTCCATAGCTTCTTCTATAAAAAATTCCTCAGTCTACTAAACAACCTAATACCTTGCCCGAAACATGAAATCATTAAGATGTTGAGTATCCACTAATTCACCTAACGAACCAAACAACGAATCAACCTAGAAAATTGACAAAATGCGCGTTCGGTAGAAATCCATGCGTGACTATCATTTTTAGACGTCGAAGAGCGAAGCAGGATTCGACATATGCGAGATGAATGGCACGCGAGCACGAGCTAGTGCAACATATGGTCCTCTGTTCTATACGTATCGTCGCGAATCGTCCACGCGCTTATCGTATCGAAACGAAGCAAAGGACGATCGTTTGTCGCGTCTCGTTGGTCGCGAGAGACGTCTCACTTTCGACGATTCCCATTGAAAGATTTTATCGACTCGAAAGACAAAATACGGCTGCTCAAGCGTCGCTTGTACTCTCACTTTCTCTCTCTCTCTCTCTCTCTCTCTCTCTGTACGATACACGTAAACGTTGCACGCGACTTTACCACCATCAGCCGCGACTTTTACACCTGTGATACGCCGTCCATAATGAATATATATTTATCGAATTCACGCACCCAAACACCATCCGGCACGATTATCGTTATGATCTCGCCGACGTTGAGCGTCCCGTGTGTGCACACGAGCCTCTCCCGTCCTTGCTGCCCAAGTCCCTCACAGCTGCGACCACTCAGTTCGGTTTCACGGTTGCGTCCAGAAACTCGTCTTTTATTCGCCACCCTTTCTCGTTAATTGACCACGCGCGTCCACGTGTTGCCAGCGTAAACGCGTTACGAAACGCGCGGCACCGTTCTCCTTAATTCCCGAAGAAACAACCGATCTGGAATGCGTTCACTGAGACACGCGCGTGCACGTGAAGTCAAGAATTAAAGAAGCAAAAAAAAAAAGAAGAAACAAGAAGAGGAAGAAGAAAAAGAAGAATAAAAAAGAAAGAAGAGAAAGAGAAAAAAAAAAGGAAACGAAAGAAGGAGAAGGAAAAATGAAATTAAACGAGCCGCATTATCGATGCGCGTAATTTGCAAGAAAGACTGCTAATTATGCAACGCTGATAACGCCGATTCATTTTTTTCCTCCTTCCTTCGATGGTTCGTTCGTCCCCTCCTTCTTCATTTCTTCTCCAACCTTATTCTTGAAGCAAGGATGATGATGAAGCAGCTGCTACCTGGTCGAAACGAGAGCAGTCGTGCACGCACCGGACGTCGGCCGAGCACACAGCTTGATCGATCGATCGTTGGATCGATGGATCGTGCAACGGGGGAACAATATTTGCCAGCGCGCATACGATAACGCGTTACACCGACGACCACGGACTCGTTGGTAATTAATTACATCGTCCCGAAAGAAAATGAATTGCCGCTCGCAGCAATAACAGCGGTTAATGCGGCAACAATTATTGATGATGCCGCAATAAATGCTGCTTGTCGAAACGGTAATTCATCCAAGATTAATAATTGATCGCGCGGATTGATTTTAATCTAAATGTTCTTCTAAACGGACCACTTAATATCCGCTGTTCCTCGTCGAAGTTGCTCGCGAGGACATCGAAATGACTACTAGCACCTGGCTTTTTACCCTATGTATCATGATCCTTGAGCCGTGATCAATAATCATCGAATAGATAACGAGAAGGATCAACGTGTACGCCCGGCTCGGAAGTATTAGGACACTTATCGAACGCGGAGAAAATTTATACAGCTGTTGAAAGATTATTCAACTTCCAACACTTCTGATGATACTGAAATTAAGAAACAATTTCTAAGAGGAGTATATGGTTATACGATTTGAGGATGTGCATATGGTGGTAACAAAAGATAGGGTGCAGTGACTATTTCACTGACGAACGACCATAATCGTCCATAGTATACAGAGATCCATCGTGAGCAACTATGGTCTTTCGTAGTAGTGAAAGGGTTAATTAAATACGAAATATTCATCTCAGAAACGAGTCTGAATTCTTATTTCACTATCATAACTACATATGTAGAGAATCTTGGAAGTTTCAACATTTATGCTGCACTATTTCGATTAAAAAAAAAAATATCCTAATTCTTTATATAATATTATTAATATACCTTTTTATAAAATGTTGTACAAACCTTTAACAAGCACATATTAGATTTATTTTTATGGCACCGTGATTTTATTAAGAAAATTGACAAAATAACCTGAGAGACTAATATCTTAAAAGCAGATGTTTGTACTTAACACAATCTCTGGTTATCTATACAAACGCGCTTGAACAGTCTCTTTCTAAGTACAAGAGCATTTTACACGAGGGACCTATGAAAATTTGAGATCACCTGTCGCTAGAATGCACGTGACCATCCCCAGGTAACATCGTCACACATCGCAAATGAACCTGCCTACGCCATAACGTCTACCATTTACATACCGCGCTGCTAATTAATACGTGAAAGTCACATAACCCGTAGGCAAAGTAGAGAGATTCTTTACGGATAAGACACCTCTTGATTGAGACGCGAGAGCATTTCCTAGAAAAAAATTCAAAGACCACTGTAGAAGACTAAGTTGGTAGACACCTGTAGAAAATATACGTTCATGGTTGCCATATGAAACGAACAATCCTCGAACGTTAGATTAGATCCAACTTCGAATTATAGAGGATCCTCAGACCACGAGTTTCAGCCTGTTGAAACACATTCTTTCCTTTCTTTTTCATTCCTCGCTTCTCTCGTCTCTCCAATTACTGGCCTTTGACATTAATTTGTCGACCGGCTGACCAACGGTGGCTAGAACGTTGCCACGTCACGGTGAGAAGAGACGGTCGTTCGTTTAACCAGGAAATGGAGATGTCCGCGGTCCCCGTCTAAATATGCTTGTGCTTCGTGACGCACTTCATCATCCTCGGCCAAAGACCACCGACATTTTTCTCTTCCGAACGAACATACACTGCAGATTTTCTCGCTTGCACACATACACGTATTATACTATTCTCTAGTCAGAGAAGACTATGGTATATATGTACATTCAGTGACGAGTTCATCGGTAATCCTCGGTGATGTACGAGCAACGAGGCACGCTTTCCTCGCAACGAGGCCAACTTTTACCTAGAAACTCGGATTTCGTCTCAACTGACATACACACACATACATTTGTACTGTTACAGTCTAGCCGATAAAGAAGTTTTTCTGTTCCTTCGACGAAGGATACAGCCACTTTCTACAAAGTATCTAAAGTGAACTAGCTAAAAATTCACGGTAGAATTCCTCTGTACGTTCGCGAACACAGCATGTCTTTACAGTGTATTCATCGATAAGAGCGTGCCGCGGTCGGTGGAAAAAAAAAAATTAATCTACGAACGTAACGTGGAATAGTTGCGGTAGCGAGCGTAGCCGGTTAAACAAACCGTGAAGAACGGGACAAAAACGGTACCGAGTCGAAGTGGCTTCGCGGAGGCAGGAGGAGAAGCGGTGAACGCGTCGCGGAAGGAAACGCGAGTGCCGCGACCCCCTTTTGTGTGCCTAAGAAATTGCACCGGCGATAAGAAGTAACTAATAGCTGAATGAAAATCGTCATGTAGAAAGAAAAAAAAAGAGAAAAAGAAAAAAGACCTCCCGGAGTCGTTGTCTTTTTACCTGTCAGTGGTATCAATATGAATGAACACGATTGATAGGTGCAAATAATACGTTTCGAGGAGTAAGACACGGAGGAAAATCAACATATATATATATATATATATATGTATATGCATATAATACGAAAAGGGTAAAAAGTAGCAAGCAGAACAGGTTGTAAGAAGAAGGCGGTAGGAAATATCGACGTACAAAGGATAGTAATTTCTCTGAGCGTAATTACTACATCGCCACCTCATTATCGGAAATCAATAGATCCGGAAGCTTCGAGCCATGGATTACCTAAAAACAACCTCGAGCGCGTGATTCTTTTGCCATCTTCCTTCACTTACCTGTAATTGTCCTTTCTCACCTCTCTGAAAATCCGTTGGAATTCGATCAAAGAGAGACGCAAAGAAGACGTCGTCATCTTTTCTCGATCGAGCTATGCAACGTCCGATTACTGTTGATTCCTTCGACGTCATCGTCGTCGTCGTCATCGTTCGTCGCGGTAGTGATTTCCATGCAAGTGCGTGCACACAGTCTCGACTATGGAAGGTAAGTTTCTTCTTACATTTTAGGTCTGCTGGTAGCTGTGGTATATAACCCAGGGCTGCGGTTCGCCGCAGTATCCAATAGTTACGAGCGCGTCATTATATCCAATCGATATCGAAAGTTTTGATCGGCACAGCAGCTGGGAAGATCAGCATCGTGGCTCCGGCTACGCCATGGATGTGGGATCGAGCACTCTCGACGAGTATACACACTATGTAACGACAAACCGTGTATATACGTGTAGCAAATGTGTATTGGAACGGTGTGTCGGTGCACACGGTTGGTTCAAGGTAGCACAGAGAGGAGGCACGCGGCAAGAGAAAGGACGTATGTGGCGATCGGAAGACGTGTGGCGTCCAGAGATGCCCCTGGTTCGTGTGATTATCTGCCCACACCATCCATTCCGTGGCTCGCTTATCCTGCGCGCGAGGTTATTGGTTTTGGATCTGATAGCCGCCATTAAAGCCGCTTTCCACCCTTCGTCCTCGAGCTTGTCCGCGTAATGGAATACGAGATAAGACGGAAAACAGCGAGAGCTCCACTGTCAGAAGCAACTTGATTACTCGTCCCAGACGTACACACGTACAGCCGTGGCAAAGGATGAACGATCGTTAAGCGGCGATCGGCTCAATAAACAAATCTAACGACAGCACAGCCTGACGCGAGACACCTGAAGAGTGAAGAGAGCGAGGGAGAGAACTTTTGAAGAAGGTACGACGTCCGCTGCTAATTTTTTGAGCGGCGAACAGTCTTGATGAAGGTGTACACGGTTCAATTTCGGAGTCGGTCCAAGTATGGTTAGCATGGTAAACATCTTAAAATTCTGTTTGAACGTCTTAAGATGAAAACGTAATCTTACCGTGCAAACGTTGTTCCGATATCGAAATTACCGTACATATCGGAAGTTTTTCTTTCTTTCTATCGTATAATTCAAGTGTACGTGCTGTTTAATACTTGGTACGAAACGAAATCAACAACGGACGAGCTTAATAACGATCCTCGATTTAAGTATAAACCTCGGGAACGGAGAGTGTATCTTACAACCTCTTAAATCTTCGAGACTTTCGCTTCCCTGTACAACTCTCGAGTTTATTGATTTCAATCGCTATTTTGTCGCAGTTAATACAAAGTTCCCTTGTTCTCCTTTTTTTCTCGCAGCGTGTTTCAACGACACGTTTTACAGACCCTGCCCATTCCAGTTTTCACACCGAAACGATCGAATATATTCTACTAATCAAACGCGTGCCCGCTGCTCGTCGCGACTTAATTACGAAATCGAGTATCGCCGTGTCGATCTGTGTCCTTGTAATGGACCTCATTACAGCGGATATCGACTCGTCACCGGTCGAAACATTTTAAACCGCCGTTTAATCGCTAGGACAGATCTCGCCGCGACCGGTGCGGACGAAATTCGATGAAGATCCCACGAGTTTCTTCGGCGCGAGCTGCCCCGACAGCAAGTGGGCGAAAATGTTCAACCGTATCGAATCGAGATGCGTATACGTTCGCCCCGAGAGATCCTATCGAAATGAAGCACTGCGTACGCACCTGATACCGGATTGCGCGTACACAACGCGACACATGCCTGCCGAAGACTTATTCGTCCCTTGGGTTTATTTTAGAAACTAAAGGTGCGCGGGACGAAACTCGCCTGTCCACTCTCGATACCTTTGTGTTTTAATTCAGAAGCTAACGCTTCGAATCAAGGGAATTGGTTGTTTCGAACATTGCATTGCGTGAAATTTACGATGCATGCGAAAATTTGCTATTTTTTGAAAATTTATTTCTACGTTCTCCACGCATGGAGTGTGAAGCTCGATTCTTGAGCTTCTCGACACTTTCGCGAGCAGTAAAGCGCATATAACACACTTGCAAATTGATCTCAATTTGCAGATAAATAACGCAGATAAATAACGAATTACAGAGAACAATAATTCGGCTGCGGAAGGGTTAAGATACCTTATAAAGTAACCGATATAATTTTAATAACCGTCGGATACATGAGAAAAATTTTCATGTATTACTTTTTGCTACGTTGTTATAATAAATACCTATATTCCATGTTGAAAAATAACTTCCTTCAATTGCTACATAAACTGGCTCCACAAACTGTGGCTGGCGGTCGATTACGTAGCACATGCCCACAGTGTTCAATTTTACCCGGTTGGTTAAAGGATAAAGGTAATTACAACCTTCAAACGTCGTATGATGGAAAACCCGCGAGATAGGAGCAAAAATGGAAAAGCAGAAGGACGAGAGAGAAAAATTCTTCGTTCCATTGAAAGTTTGCGTTCTTCGTTATAGAGTTTCCTATAATTCGTCGAATGTTCAATAATTTTGATAGATAACGTTTAATTGGCAGTATTTTAATAACAGGCTAGACTGTGAAAAGCATCCGTTCGGTTAATGCGAGCGTGTAATTAGCGACGTATCCCAAGAGCTTTATCACTTTGCATGAAACACTCGCCGATAGGATTCCCGCAGCGATTACGTCTTCATAAGTGAACTCGCTCTTCCGATAATAACGTTTCTTCGCCGCGAGAGCGGCCTGATAATTTATCTGGTACAAGAGACCGCTTCGCGGACGTTAATCGAATAACTCCAAGACGTTCGTAACACGGAAACGTTTTGACGATATAATTGGTTCATTCATTCTCCGGGCTACGCAGCTGTTCCCGCGTAATCAACGCGCAATCGTGCACAGGCGACTTCGGTTCGACTTTTTCATACGTGAGCCTCATTTCGAGCCACGAAAACGTAGGCAGAGGTACATGAATGCACGAACGAGAGAATCGATTAACCAACCAACAAACAACCGGTGATGTCTCTGGGTGAAACTTGAGTGGACGTTCTCCCATTTGGTTAACAGCGAGACACAGTTTACGAATCGCTGCTGGTGGTAGAAACGTGTACCAGGAAGATTACTACCTCCTACACAGCATCGAGCATGGTGATAGACGACGAAGGTCAGCTGTGGGCTAACCTAACCGCGATAAGCTTGAATAGCAGTACTAAGGAAAGTAAGACTTGTCGACTTTACGCCGTTGCTATAAGTGGAAACGATTATCTGGTGCTTAGAGGTTGAATTAATTGATGTGGACAGTTAAGAGAGAGAAGGAGAAAGAGAAAGTGGAGGAAAATCGTTATCGAGCGATTAGCATAAAACAATTTTTTTGGTTGGGAATTGCAGAAAGCTGTATGGAATATATAGCTGTAACAACTGTTTTTATATGGTGATTAACACTCTTTGTCGGTTTTCTAAATCTTTTGTAGAACTGATTAGAGAGTTCTCCGCGTATCGAGTGGTGTTCATTTGTCATTGTATTTATTTAAATAGATAAATAATTGGAACATGCATAGAAATCTAACGATTTTTTATTGTATCTAACCAGAAGTTTGAGAGAGAGGATAGCCTACTTTGCGCCATTTTAATAATTATGGAACAAAGGTTCAAACAACACTATACATTCGTAATAGAAAAGTTTTGTTTTTTTAATAGTGAATCGGTTATTACAACACAGCGATTATTTTATATGTATTTTCAAACTTCGATTTGACTTGCTGTGACTACTAAAACAAAGCGTGTACTCTTCGATCCATCAATATTCAAGAATTGAAACACCGATTGAAAGACGAAATTGCAGCAAATCCTGACGCAATAAAAAATCTTCGAAATAGATTAGATCAATGTGTAAGAAATCGCGAGACACACATCTCACTAGAATCCTTATCAAAATAAAAAAAATAACTTTGTATCGGCAAAAGGAAGTGAATAAAAAATATAAAAAGGATTGAAACACCATTTTATTTCACAAATTGGCAAGCTTCCTAAATCCTTCATCCTACATCTAGAACAATGGAGTAGAACTTTTAGAATCACTTGATATCCAATCCAAAGAAAAAGAAAAAAAGAAAAGATTCCAGTAGAACAGCTTTTCAACGATCGATACCTTTTCTCCTCGAGATCTTACGCTTCATACACTTTCAGAATTCCTTTACGTCATCGGCAGGGTAGAAGATAATCGTGGCACAGATCGAATCTCTGCAATAACCAGGAAACGAGTGCAAAGGAACGATACGGTAAAACGCGGCGTCGTAAATAGCCGTATCAATCCCTCAAGCAGATAGCAAATCGCTAATGACAAGACCAGGAGCTCATTACGTTTTACTAATCTCACGGTTACGTTATAGCGCTACAGCAAGAACGTAGTATTAACATTGATAATTAGTTCGAGCAGAATGAAATTTTAACCACGGCGGTGTTCGACCGGCGAAATTAGCCATGCTAATCGCTCTCGACCGCGATTGCAACTCGTAGCTGCTTGGCTAATTCACCGGTCAGCGGTCGTTACCGCCGTCAATCTCGGCATAGGATTTTCACCGACGCGCAGCCACTCTCATCCCCGATGCACAAAGTTGTAAAACAATTTTACGCCGCGAGATTACGCGACAGGCACGCGTTCGATGAAATCGCCATAAAACATACAACTTGTGTGTATACACAGTCTGTCTAACAGGTAAATAGAAAGAAAACCAAAAAAATATATATATAAAAGAAAAAGAAAGAAACTGGTCAACTATTAAGAAGGCTCTTTGCTACCGCGAGCCATCGTTACGTAAGCACCAGGCTCCTGTATCAATTTTATAAGCCACTTTGCCTGCAACGTCTTCGCTTTTTGCCGCTATCTCTTCAACGAGGAAAGCTAACAATGCGGCAACCGAGGTTACATATAGTAAAAGGGAAAAAAAAAGAAAAAGAGAGAGAATGGTGGAATGATAAAGGATCGGTAGCGAGGATCGCTCGTTACCGAAACGAAGAGAGGCCGCTTGTAATCGAGGATAACGCTCGATCGAAGCCAGAGGGAAGCTTCGGTGATGAAGGTTAGTATCCCTTCCCCCTGGACAACGTGAAGAGGTGGAAGTTGATTATTATTTACGCACGACAGGGGAACGTAAATCGTGGCCGAAGATGCTAGCGCAAAACATCGTGACTTCGAGTGAACGTTCCAAGCGACTTGTCACTAGGCACCGTGTCTCGATAAAATTGGAGGATACTGGAAGAAATTGAATATCGTGAATCTATGGTGCACAGAAGATACGTACTAGTGGTTATTAGATAGGCATCAATGTTCCGATGTTTATCTATCGCGTTGGAAAAACTATAAAACAAGATGTTACTTTCCTATATCATTTCTTTTCATTTTTTTATTATACATAGAAAAACGAAGGAACTATTGCATCGAGCTAATAATTTCACCGGCAAGCAAGGTCGATATGATCGGTAAACGGTAGACGTTGATTAGCGCAAAGAGAAACAGAAATATTTGAATATCGTTCGAATAGAATCTAGTTTAATCTAGCCCGTTCACTTGACAGGACACAAATATCCTTGGCGACACTTCCATAAAATCGTCTGGAATCCGTGTCGCTAAGGTAGCGCGAGGAGGAAGAACTTTTTAGCGCGGCACGTATAAAATGAAACCGCGTGGAACTTCGTTCTCGATAAAATCGGCGTGCACGGGGCCTTAAACAGAAACATCGAGCTTCCGACGGTTGCTCGTAAATGGTTATTTATGGAAATGCTCGTGAACGGCGAAAGAGGTGGAGGAAAAATCGTCTATAAAGCGGAGAGAGAGAGAATGGTAACGCCTTCATCCAGCACAATCCATACTTCTGCTTTAGACTTGGTAATAAGGAGCGAGCGATAATCGTTCCTTCTTGGTCTCCATCTTGTCCTCCAAGCTCCTCGTTCGTTCTTAGAAAAACTTTCACGCAAAAACCCAACAACGACGGAGCCATTCCTTGCATATTCATGATCGTCCGTGGAATATTCGATTAACGAATAATCTCGTGCAACTGGAATTTTTCGTCGAACTGCATTCCATCGTGTTTCGATTAGAAAAAACTAATCTTGAACACGTTCAGCTCATAAACGAACAGATATTCAATTTAACACAATTTAATCAGTTCCTCTTGAAGTCTCTCAGGCGAAACTGACAGATACTTTCTAACGTATTATTAGTCTTTTCATCTCTACTTCACTGTTAGCAAAAACAAAACAAAAACAAAAAAAAGAACAGAAATTACATATGTAGGTATGTGATAACGTATGAAACGAAAGCCTCTTAATTAGAAGAACATTTCTAATGAAGCGCGTCGAATGCTACGAATAAAAGTCAACGTCACACCAGGTAACCTATAATACACTTCTGCCAGTTCGTAACTCCGAGAAGCTGGTTGGCGTCCTGTTAATTCCCCTCGTTATACCGATCCGCATCGTTCACACCGATCGATCGTTTCGTAAACTAAACCACGGTCATATTTCCGTGAGCTGGTATCGTTGAGCTCGATCGCATAAAATTTATCACCGTTATCAGACGGTCCTGTGGCGCATCACAGTTTCACATGGTTGATAAGAGATCCTCTTGCACGATAAGAACGTTCTTTTGCGAACTCAGGGCATCGAGGAATCGACTAAATATGGACTGCTTACCGCGGAATAGTCGATGCCTCTTCCAACCGGAAGATTTAGCGAAACGCTCGGAACTCTTTCGAACAACCGACGACGATGTTAAGCCGCGCTAAACGACGTCGTTAACTCCGCGAAATTACTGCGTAAAATCACGCCGAACCGCGGTAGTAACGTTAATCCTTACATAGCTGGTTCCCGTGCCTAATACACAAACCAATGACGCGTCGGAGGTTGCCTTAGTTATGCCCCGAAACTTCTATTTGTCGTGTTAATTACGAGCTACAAGAGACATTGACTTAAATGTACCACGTTACAACCATTACTGGTGGAAGAAATCTTGTTGAACGAGGAGGAACGTGTGATACTTTTACTTTGTTTAAGGATTAATTCTCTTCGTGGATTTTTCTCTACACGATTGTGTAATGGATTGATGTCGATACTGATGTATATTTGGTACAACATTTTCGCGACGATTAAACAACGCTATCTCCCGTGTTAAATTAACGATATGAGGGTTAGTTAGGTGACGGGTTAGAAGAAATCTCGTTGCTTGTGTGAAAATGAAGTGGACACTTTGAAACAATGAGGAATGTATGTCTGAGACATTTGCAAATGTGTATACTACTTAAAAATGTGTTCAATTTAACTCGCGTGGCTATTAAGAGGCGACAATAACTGTTTTATGAGCAGATATGTTCCCTTTTTACGTTTTAAATGTTTAACATACATGTATGCACTTCATAATACAGCATTGTGTTTAGTTGAAATTATTATTTTAAACTTAGTCTATTTTTTTATTCTTATGCAAATCGGATTAAATAATGAAACTAGTAGCAGTGAAGATGAGTTCAATTTTAAATTGTTTAAGGACCAAATGAATAATGTTACAAGTAAGACATTTGAATTAACTAATTGATTCAAGAAGATAGAAAAATAGAATAACAGAAAGTGAAAGTGAAACTAACTCTTGTAGCACACAGGAAGGCGAGAGTTTAGAATGGTTAAATACTAAAAATTTGGAAGAAAAATTAAGGAGAATAAAACTTATTACAAATCGTAACAGAACCACTGAATTTTCGAATTATTTTTTTACCAACGTGTTAATTGAAAAATTCAACTTCAGCAAAAAGAAAACTTCACGTTCTTAGATCCTTGTAGCGAGAAAAGCTTCGAGTGCTAAGAATTGAGTCATAAAAACTCTACACAGATACGAGATCATTGAACGATTTCGTGATATCGTTAAATACAGCTATTCTAAATTTTCAAAAGTCTCTTCTAACCTGTCGCGTACAATCAGACATTCCCCTTTGTTCGAAACCCACCAAATATATATACATATATAACAATTGTTTCACGCAAGCAATTCCAACTTTCCTGTTCCGCCGCATCAACCTTTCATTTTGAATACAGCTCAAGTAATTTACACGCAATTCGAATTCGTTTTATGTACCAAATAAAAGCGCCACCGATGGCGGATCTGGCCCACCCGAATGTTTCCTTAATTGATGGTACATAAAGACAGTTTATCTTGGAACAGTTGACGCGAATTACATTGTTGCATTGAAAAGTAACGAATTTACGAGGTTAGATACGGTCGCGTCGCGATCGCTGAGAAGAGGAATTATTTGACGCAAACGACAGCGAAGCATCGATAAAAGAGTATCTTCGATCGTGATCGGAAGATTCACGTCAGTGTCGATCGCGATCGCTCGATCGGCTGCGCTTCCTTCTCTTCAGGACTAACCACGCCTTGAGTTTCCAGGTAAGAGCGCGCCACGGTGGACGATTCATTATGCATAATATTCACCTGCCCTCGAGAGAGAGAGAGAGAGAGAGAGAGAGAGAGAGAGAGAGAGTGAGAGAGTGAGAAACAGGGGGGTGGAAAGGGGGAGGGTGATCATCGGTAGGGTACAACACGCACACGAGGACGAGTTCCCGGGGAGAAAAAGAGAAAGTGCAGGAGAAGGTGGAGAGAAAAAGGAGAAGAGGAAGAAGAAGAAGAAGAAGAAGGAGCAGAAGAAGATGATGATGAGGAAGCAGAAAGGAACGAACAAGAAGAAGAGAGAGGAATAGTGGGGAAGAAGAAGACGAAACAGCAGCCGTGCAATAACGTAGCGGTCTTTACGGTCATCCTTACGAAATAATTACGACAATACGAGCGTAAATACCCCTTTAAGGTACCTACACCTGTGTGAAGGGGAGCTCTGGCTACGCCAGTAGACCACGCACCTGAAATATACCTAGCTCGTTCGTGATGTTAATTATCCGTGTAATCACCCTAACCTTTTTCGTTCTCTATCAGCTCGACTATTCTACGATCTCTTTAATGATCACCAACGCGCGTTCGTGTTCCATTCGTCTCGAAATTTATCGAACAAGCATCGTTCGTAACGTCGAACAATGTAACATTGACTCAACTTTTTTTTTTTTTTATAGAGAAGTATCATTTCGATTCGTCGTTCCTTCAAGTTGATTCACCTGGATTATACCTCTCTGCGGTAGGAACAGTTGTATCGAGAGCGAGCGCCGCTTGCCGTTTGACGATTTTATACTTTCATGAAGGAAAAACAGTTTCCTGGATGGTACTGAACCGTCACGGTTAAAGAAACAATGGGCCAATGAACAAAAGGCGTGTGTACGCGGGAGCGCAGCAGGTGCGCGGTCAATTTATACGTCAGACTGACCGTGATCGAACTATGAAATTCCAAAGTGGTTCCTTCGCTTCTATTGTTTTGAGGATTGCATACGTACGAACGGACGACTGGCTGGGCATCTGTCGATCTTGGTTAAGAGGAGAATGGGGAAAAAGGACAGGTTAAATAAAAATAAATCAATCCTCGTTCAAAGGACCCGAGGTGTTATTATCACGAATTTTTCATTGTGCAGAAAATTAACTCCGTGGAAAAGTGACTGGAGCCTCGTTAAAATCTAACGGAGTACACGCGTATGTAAAGCGACGAGATGAAAAATCGTAAGAATTCCGCCCCGAAGATCAGAACGTCGATTGCTAGGCATCGAGTTGGGTTAACGAACCGATCGTCTCGTGGGACGTGTCCCTCTTTCGCAAAGAGTCCCAGAGAGAGTATTGCAGTTGACCGGCGAGCGGCGCCATTATTAATATTTCATACGGTTTATGGACCGCTGAGTGGCAGCGCCCGCTGTTCCTCGTCTTCGTTGTTTTCTTCCTCATCTTCTTCTTTCCCTTCTACCTTCATCTCCCTGTAAAACTCGTCCTTTCTTTTTTCTCTCTCTCTCTCTCTCTTTCTTTTTCTCTCGTTGCTAGTCTTCTCTATACGGTGTGTCATTTACAAGTACACACCTGTGTGTGGAACGACACACGTGTGTTCAAGACGAAAGAATTCACGTAACTGAAAACGGTAGGCACGAACCGTCGTGGTTCTTGCGACACCTCTAATCGAAAAACTTGTCGTTGCTTTGGCAATGGACTTGCCCGCTATGTAGAACCAAAATGGCCATTATTTGCCTTGTTCGTTAGCATGCTTCTTACTTACTTTTCTCTTCTACCTTATCCTTCGCCTCTGTAATTTCGTTCTCGTTAAAGAGGCATTCATACGTGCCGTCTGAAGAAGAGTGAACATCGTGCTGCAACACATTCATCTAGTTTGTCAGTTCATCCTGATGCTCAACCATCCATTGCAACTCTGTACCTCTGCGATCATGCTTACACGTTATCCGTGTTCCACATCTGTTAGCACTTCGTCGTTAATTATACCGTACGCCAATTTTTATCCTACGTCCACGTTTACTAGAATTGTAGCCCTCCGCCGAATCACTGTACTTAAGGCGAAAGAATCCGTCGATATCTTCGAACAGATATATCCGACATTCCAGATTTAATCATTCCTTTTTCACTTCTCCTGTTAACTGTACTCTCTACAGCACACCCCTTTTTTGCTCTTCCACACTTCTCTCGGTGTATCATTCGGTGCACAAGATATTCGAACGCCGAGAGACTTTGCGCGAAGATCGAAAAGGGAAAGCGTGGCCGAGAATGATGATGAGATTATTTTGTCGCGCACCGTTACCGAAGCAATCTACATTTGTCCCGCTTATTATGCGTAATTACACGGTCGCGAGTCGTAGAAACGCACGATAGAATCTTTGTTGGTGATGGTGGTAAAGGTGGATAATGAAAGACTATTTCATTGCGCGATTATCACACGTGCATCGATCAATTAAACCATCTATCGTTCTACTATGTAATATAAACGCGGTGTCGCAAGTCTAAATTAAACACGACGCGTAACATTATGATCTGTTTTTCTTTAATTAATTAATAGATACACTTTCGAGGTGCGTTAACAACGATGTTGAAATAGAAAGGAGAGAACTTTCCTGCAAATCTACCGAACCATTGCCAAGCCCATAGAGTCTTGTTCACAGGAAGAATGCAAGAAAGGAATTGAATTAATCGATATCGAGAATGCTCGTTTTGTTTCAGGTGTATTAAACACGTTAGGTAATGGAATAATTCGCGAGGAAAGTTCGCGGCGATAGCTTTTAACACGGAAGCCAGGCAGAGCACAGCTCGTCGAGATCGCCTTTTACCAAACTTTTCTTCACTCGGAGAGGCAGCCCTTCACTTTGAGGCAACCTCGAGCTCGACACCGAGGATAAATCGAACAGTATAACGATCATAAAGGACCCACTTTCACCGTGGTATACGGTTCGTGCAAGTCACCCACGCCGGTACGTTGCAAAAGGACTTTTTCTTCATCCGGCGTGGCAATCAACGAAAGAAAGCCGACATTCAACGAAACTGCGAGATTCGTAGCCGTTCGCGTGATTAACGTGCCTCGAGCAGCTTAATGCCCACTTTGTACGTCATCGTCGGCACCTTAGACCACGGGGACAAATGGCCGTTAAATAAAATACGCGATCATTATCACAAATCACACCAACAACGAGTGTGACTACAGTCAAAGTATCGTGAAAGTCTCTCGAGAATCCCTGAAGCTATCCCTTGACACTGTTAAAGTGTACCTCGTGTATCAACAGATTAGGAATTGTAACTAATCGATAACTATCACCGTTCCATTTTTCTCTATCACGACTATCTTAAGTTGATAGCTCCAAGGGAAAACTTTAACATCCCTTTAACAGGATACTAATCACTTCACCTTGAAATTGCTTAATACCAGAGGAAGCAGAAACGAGGATACGTTCATTCTACGTAAAAGAGCATCTCTCGCCTACGATTAAGTCACCATCACAAATAGTACATGGCATACATTTTCAAGCTCTCGTTAAGTGCACGCAACATGTCGCATCCTACGTGACCATTTCACCAGTTGTATAAAAACCCACTATACCCATCGTTGTATCGACCGCTTATCAGCTTTGCGCGCAAGAGGACGCACCAAAGCCCCGTCTCTTTAATCAAGTTGTCTCGAACGAGTTCTCGCACAGGAAACCCATTTCCCTATCTCTCTCTCTTTGTACAGGAAAAATATACAACGATCATCCTGGGAACATGTCGCGATTTCTCGCGAAAATGAAACTTCACAAGTCTGTTCGATTTCATTTAAAAAAAAAAAAAGAAAGAAAAAACGCGTTCAGAGATCTGCTTGATTTTTTTCTCATTTAAAAGCAACACTTTCAGAGATCTAGTTGGTTCCCTTCTCGTTTAAAACGTGTTCAGAGTTATACTTCTTTTTCTTTATTTGAAAAACAACGCGTTCAGAGATCTGCTTGGATCTGTTCCTATTTAGAAACAACACGTTCAGAGTTGATTTTTTTCCATTTATTAGTAACGCATTCGGAAATCTGCGTGGTTTTCTTCCTATTCAAAAGCAACGCGTTCAAAGGTCCGCATGGCTCTTTTTCCTTTTAAAAGGAACGTGTTCAGAGGCTCGCTTGGTTCCCTTCCCATTTAAAAGCAACGCGTTCAGAGGTCAGCGCGCGGGTGGGAGATCAGTAGAGAAGGGAGCTCGAGTGGCAAAAAGAGAGACTCGCATCGATGCGTTTTAAGGCATCGCGTTCACGAGGAGAGGGCGGTTCGTCCCATTTACATCGAAGGCGGCCCGCGGAATGGCAGTCGAAGGCACGAAGGCCGGCAGCGATAAATAACGTAACTCCGCCCAAAATATAAATTGAACGCTACCGGTGTGTGGTCCTGGGTATGGGTGCCTCTATACGCGCGTCTCACAGCCACCTATTAAAACCATGCGATCGGTGTGTGCACCGACCGCGTTATCGTTCGCCCCTGCGTATCGTGCTCCTTCTTCCTTCGCTCGAGTTTACACGAGAATATTAATATCGGCCGCGTTTACGACACGAGATGTCTCGACCACTTTCGTATACATCGTGCAGGACTTTGACGTCACTTCACGTGATCCTTGATTTCGTTAAATTGTATAAAGTGGGATAATATAAATAACACAAGTGAGATTAGGGTGATATGACATGTTAATATCAAGTGAAAATATAGAAAAACAATTTTTTTATTATTTAATGATTAGTCTTTTAAGAAATTGATGGAAATAGATACTTGGTTATATTTCTTCCACTTAATTGATACATGTGGAAGAGTTAGAGTGTTTTAATTAGAATCATTCAGGCTTTTAATTAGTATCAATAATTATTAAACGTCACAACTATAGTCTGTAAAAGCAACAACCCCTTCACTAGGTCATAACTTCTCTGAACAATGTATTTTGAGAATATAATTTTGACATTATGCTTGAAATTTTAATAGTATGACAAATTCAACGACTAAAACAAATGATTAATTCAATGATCAGTAAAGAATGATTTAACTGAATTTTAAATTTGCATTATTTCACTTTTACTACTATCAGTTTTGTAAATTAATAGTAATTTTGATTATTTTAATTATAAATATGTTTCTTCAAACCAAACCGCCAATCCAACTCGAAAAAACCATTACCGTTCCTAATCGTTTTCAACATGAATCAACGATCCATAACTTCCTGCGTGTTAACTTACTGGAGCATAGAGAAATATCATACTTCTATCGATCGCAACTCAATTCACAGTTACACCGCCGATATAGACCAACGAGCAACAGGTAACAATGGTAGCGCATTAAGACGTTCCAACCCGCATCCAGGCTCCCCGCAATCTTATTGTCTCGCCACGATTATCGCGTTCATAGCACTTTTGTATAGCCGCGCGGAGAGAACAATGATACGAAATAATAAGAACGACGATAAAGAAGAAAGTACAATAGCGAAGCAATAGTTTCTATCCTAGCTACAAAACATCGAACCAGCTCTACGCGTGTATCGAGCTAATAGAAGATAATTACGCGATACACCTTTTGTTTGCCTTACACCATTACGTAACCACGTACCCGACTTCCGTGGGCGTCTATCGGCGATGCTATCGATGTTCCCCGATAAATATCGTGTCGCTATAAAATTAGTCTCCCGCAGAAACGAGCACCGGTTATCGCCGCGAGAACGAGCGAACGTATTTATAAATACCATCAGAATGCTTTCCTCCAACGAAAGGGGAAGTACAGTAAGAAAGAACACGATAAAACGTCGATTCAATGGCGTATTATCTCCTTTGTCACGAAACAAGGTGAAACCAGCGAAACGTGTTACCGCTGAGGGAATATTTTTCACGAAGGGGTCATACGTGATTCTAAGTAACGTTTTCAGCGGCACTGAAGAGCGGTCAAAAGCCAATATACTAGCTGCCAATAACCGTTTTCCAACTTCTTTGTCCATGACGATATGTATATAGCCGTGTACACGTACACGGAACCCGTTCGCGCGACGTGTTTACAACGTGGAAGTGATTCCCGAGTGATTTTACACGCTGCGAGAAATTCGCGCGGCCGACGCCCGGAACGAATTTACGAGTCTCTCATTCTACGCAAACACCATGCCCCCTTTTGCTTAGCTATTATTTCCCTGGACGCTCGTGGATTTCCTTCCGATTCTGACTGCTGTAAGCATAAACGCAGGCGTGTGCTAATTGTATAGTCGAGCGAAGAAATACTCCAAGAAGTATTAATATTGAAGTGTTAAGTACTATACAGAGCTGAAAATATTATTAACGAGATTGTACAGAGACAACAAAAGTCATGTACTAAATCATATACATTTAGTACTTTTAGCTGAGTATACCCGTCCCTGAATTTACGCGAATGAAAATAGAGTAAATAAAGTCTATGGGCACAAAAGAAAAAATATTGTATATAAAAGCTAGTATATGTTAATTTTGAAAATACATATTTATTTCAAATAGCTTAACAAAGAATAATGTTTCAGAAAACAGAAGTAAATTTTATTCGATGTCACTATTGCTATTGTAATTCAAAACAATCAACATTTTCTTTTTAATTGGCATTACAAACGTATCATCTTCATCGCTTGAAATATTTGAAAGTTCGACGTCATTTTCATTTCTGGCTACGCAAATTAAGATTGCGCATAAAAAGTGCCGCGTAAATTGAGAGAGAGGAGTATTTCATTCAGACTAAATGATCGAATTCATCAATATTATCGCGTTTGGCTAATAATAATAATAATACATGTACCCTATTTCTACGATTGTATTAGAAAAGGTGAATCTATGGGAATATAACCTAATCAGAGTCTCATTTCTTCCTTCCAACTATTTTCAATGTTTTCAGATACCATTTTCTTGCCTAATATCATAATTTCAAGAGCTGTGGCAATAAAAAAGTAGAAAAACGAAGAAAATGTTGACTGTTAGAGCTAAGGGCCACCCTGATATACACATTCGCGAAGCAAAGTATAAAGTAACACATTAAATATTGCTTAGGAAGAGTATACCTTGTCTGAGCTTCACACTTCGCTGATAACTAGCCTATAAATATTTATGCGAATTCATACTTTTATAGAAACTTATTTTTAAAATAGTAAAAAACAGTGAAACCTTGGTAGAAGTTTATTTCACCTAGCAGATATTATAAAAAGTGCTATAATTTGGATATCTTATATATTTTTAAAATTTTGCACCCTTAAATTTCGCACAAGTGCATAAAAACGCGAAATCTATTAGTAACAAACAGATATAATTGAATAAATGAACTTTGACACCTTTGACCGATCTTACAACCTCGCTGTACTTCTTCCAACGACTATAAGTGTAGATCGTGTAAAACGCTAGCCACCTCGTGGCGTGGCGGAAACCTGAAATCGAGCCGCGCCCCCATGGATCAAGCCAACGGGTCCCAGCCAACTGACAAGCGGACGCGATCGCGATTAAATGAATCAAACCGTTCGGATTTATGAGGGCCAGTAGACGGCACAGACGTTCAATTAAGACCGCTGTAATTTCCGTGACGAGGATTTTTCCAGCTGGTCTGTGATTTAGGAACACACGCCGTTATCGAGTCGTGACGAGCGATCGTTCGAACTTACATCATAGTAGCACCGTGTATTAACTACCGTGCAGTACAGACGATGTTTTCAATCGGTCGTTTGTTTTAAATGCGGCTTAGTTATAACCTGTTGGAATACAAGGTGGAACAGGGTGTAGATATCATCTCTGTCTATAGGATGTCACATAGGAACGAATCTGCATCTATGTTATAAAAAATGATTTATACCGATCGATGGTAGATATAAAAAGTTGCTGGAAACTCGCTTAATAACGCATCTGGTCTCTTCTATTATTGAATATCGTTTAGCGAACTCTTAGTACGACTGTGATTAATTTTTCAACGTGTAAGATAAATACACTTGTCCGTCGATTTATGCGAATTATTCGCTCCACGCGGTTTCCTTTTTTCTTTTGCACGCGGAAGAAAACCGCGTAAAAAGAGTCCACCGGTATGAAAAAAAAAATTACTTGAAAAAAAAAATGCACGATGTAAGTTATGATAAGGTATATTTCATAAATTTTTACAAAGAAATCTCAACAAAAATTCATAAAAATCGTAATAAATTTTACTCGTTGTCGGTATCTAAACTGTAATTTCAAACCATCAATCTTCTCCTTTTAACTGGTACAAACTCACTATCTTCACCGTTCGTACGCTTCCTATTTGACAGAATTACTTCGTTTATATTTTCAGACGAGAAAAGAAAAAAGCAGAAGCAGTCGCGTAAAATGAGATCGCGTAAATTGAAACCGCGTAAATCAAGAGATTACTTACCGCGTGGAAAGAAACTCGCATAAGTAAACTGCCGCATAAATCAAGGGACGGATGCAATTAGCACTATACGAATACAGTAGATTAGTATTTTCGTGCTGAAATTACATTTCTCATCGAATACGAGAAACCAAGTAATATACAAAAGGTGGATTCATTACTGTTATCGCAGGTATACATTTCTCGTAAAAATCATTATCCCTTTACTACTATGAATGCATAAATGCATCCGGCGAAAATTATCGACATGCACTGTAGACTCATTTAACTCAAACATTCAGATTAGCATACATCAACTATACTTTACGTTCAAATCACGACATTTTAAAAATATTAATTTTCTTAAATAAATATAACAAAATTTAATTTAACTTACAGTAAATAAAAGATTAAAACGCTAACTTAGTCACATGCACGATACATGGAAAAATATTCCGTACCACATAGGATATTGAAATTTGAAGTACTTCATATTCAAAGGGTTAGTACTATCTATATAAAAAAAGAAACAATAACGTGACCCTAAAATAGAAGAGAAAACCAGGTGATTTACCAATGAAAGAGCAGGAGAAAGGGGACCAGCTTCACAAAGGGAATCGAACGACGAAGATCGAGAGAAAGAGGGACAACGAGGAGTCGAAACGAGAAATCGAGCAACCAAAGAGGGAGAAGGATCCCGTGTACTTCCTCCGGCGTTCATTGCTTCGCCTTAATTACTTCGCCGGGTTATTAGTCTACGGGCGTATATATTCGTCGGTTGCTCGTATGTATCCACGGCAAACCGATAAGTGATTCGTATTAAGATCTCGCTGGGCGTGGTGATAAATTACACGGTGACTTACACGAGGCTGTCCGCGTACGCCACAGTGGCGTGCGTGTGCACAGCCTTCGGCGAAAAACCATCTGCATAGAGGCTCGCGCCGCAACTCGTGAATCGAGGTAAGCCTGGTAATTGGATAATCGATTTCTACCGTTAGCCAGAAAATCAGCCATACGGAAAAGCCACAGAGTGATTTGTTCGTGGGATTAATATTCGTTAGCTCGACTGTCGGTTCATCTCGGTTCAGGTGAAATCTGAATTATGATCCACAACGTACGTTACCTCGTATATCCACTTCGATCTTCTCTCGATGTTTTAATTTACTAACCGAGTTTTCCCTCGAGCGCTATGAAAGTATACACAACTACTATTGAAAAGTTTGAAGTTACTACAGTAGATATCTCTATATAACGTTACGATATATGCTTGAGTTGTGTATGTAGGTTATACAAATATGAGTTACGTATGCATTTGGAGACACATACACTTGCTGACAGAAATTAAGAAACAAAATAGAAAGATACGTAGGCTGTAAATCAAAATAGCATAAAGAGATAACATTTCATACATCGGTATTCTACAAGTGTTCTTTTGAATATACTTTTACAATGGCTATGATTAATAATGAGTCGAAGAAATCGAACAGAATCTCTGTGATGAAAGTTGGAAGAGATATTTTGCTTAAATCATATAACCACTTTTAATAAAAATAGAGATATGTGAATATCTATATTTTTCGCGATACTCTAGGAAGATTTCGCGAGGCGTTGACTTGATTAAAATCGAACAGAAAGCTGCTCTTTCACACTATATTTTAATGATATTTTGCATTAACTTCGCTTTATTATATACAAGGGCCTATTGTGCAACATGTAAAACAATTATTTCACTTTAAAACAAAGAAATGTATAAATTAAAAGTGTCTTGTCCTTAGATATTTTACTCGAAATAAAAGTAACAGTTAACGACACAAGTTACTGGAATTCTATTGACATTTACTTTACAATTTCAATTCTTTCAACAGAAAAGTCTCATAGTTTCATTATCGCAGATTGCAAAACAGAAAATATAAACTAATGCGCCCATGTTATACAAACACTGTCGCAACATTTCCATCGTATTTCACTAAAAATTCCTACAAATTCAATCTAATTGCGATTCATCAATATTCCGCACACAGTTCGCAATCACTAACAGCCAGAGTGCATCATCAATAACAAGGCATTTAACAGGAGAATATTAAACACTCAAAAATTCCATCGAACGTGACTCTGAACGTCAGAGTCCCGCGAATCTTACACAACGATTCTTCGAAGACACCTCCCTACTGACGTTGCATTCGACGCAATGACGCGTCCACCTCCCGCCTCTCAACTCGTCCAAGTAATTAATCCCCGCCGATGAGCAAAACAATACTGGCAAAAAAAGAAGATAGCAAAGAGGGGATACGAAGAGTCACGGTATCAAGGATTACTTGACCCGCAGGCCAGGGCTCATTAATAAATAAATTATCGACGATCTATCGGTAGAAGACGAGCGGGTTTGTCGGTCATTGTGGTTGAATTGAGCTAGAGTCGAATGGACGCCATGATCGTTCGTTCCCTCTGGCAGGTGCATCGCGTCATAACTTGACGAGGTCTCTAGCGGCAGGAGGTACCAGCAGATTACCAGAGGAAGACATAAGCGGCCAGGCACCACTCCGCTTTTAACCACCGTCCACCACCACCTGGTGCGAGCCTCGTATCTCACAAGGTACCACGGTACAGGGATTAAAAGCCGCTAATGCGAATTGCCCTTTTTTAAATATGTCGCGAATGTCTTAGCCGCGGTTAGTTTTCTCTAGTCTCCTCCTCTTTCTCTTTAGCCTCCGGTCAATTAGTAATCATGCGTCGCAAGCGTGAAATACAATCGTCCAACGGCATGTCTTACGTGGCTATACTGGTTATTTAGTGGCAATAATTCGCGAAGTTACACGGGAAGTTATAACCGCCCGCATTCGCTTCGCGATCGTAAGCGGAGGACGAGGAAGATGAAGTTTCCAAACTGGTGTGTCACGCTGACTGAAAAGGGAATAAGCGACAACACGGTGGCCTCTATTACGCTTCATTATCGTCGGTTGTCCTTCCATTTGCATAATCCTAATTAAGTAAGAGAGCAAACGGAGCTGCACTGTGAACGAACCTGACCAGCTGGCTCTCTCGTCGATTTCGAATTCAATGGTGTTGTTGATAAGATTGTTAATAAATCTAGTTTTATCGATCTCTCGCATCTTTGTTGAAACTTCGAGCTATTCTTACGATGGAAACCATTCAAATCCATTTTACTTCTTCAGCGTCCTCTAGCCTCTAACGATTTTCTTTTAATGGTACCAATTTCGAAGGATACAATAGATAGAGGTTATTCTAGTCCATATCGAGAAACACTCAAAAAGATAAATTCCATATAGTTACTCTCATTAATATTCAGACACTATTTGAAACAGAATAACTTTTTCTTAATTAGATCAAACGATGTGAATTTTTTTCGGAAGTTAGAAGGATTAGTTTACTAGAAAATGTGTATACAAAATTTGGAAAAAGTTGCAACTGATC
Organism: Anthophora plumipes; assembly: GCA_951804975.1. Taxonomy (NCBI): domain Eukaryota; kingdom Metazoa; phylum Arthropoda; class Insecta; order Hymenoptera; family Apidae; genus Anthophora; species Anthophora plumipes. Next base: position 24,880,118 of record OX638112.1, on the reverse strand, counting down.
GAAATTGGGAAAAACCTAACCTTCGCTTTTTACAACTTTTTTATTCTGTAATGAAAATTTAAAAAATATATTTTGTTGATTTATATCAATTGCATATAAACGACAGGCATTGAAAGACGTAACAATGTTGAAATTTATGGTTACTGTAAGCTAAGATTCGTAAAAGGCTTCCATTTTCGCCATTTTTAACCGTCTGTAGCACGTAGCAACGTTAACCGATTTCGATGAATCCTTCTAATTTATAATTATAACATAACCAGTAAATTAATCCTAATTTCTCAAAAAAAAAAAAAAACTCACGTCGTTTGGTCCAATTTAAAGAAAGAAAATAACTTCTTTAAAGGGTATGCAAATATTAATGACAGTGACTGTATGTGTAATGCGACAATTCTCAGGATAGATCATCGTAAAAAAATACAAAATGCATAGTTTGCATATTTCACACAAATTATGTGCAATTTTGTATGTTACAAAAATACCATGAATGCCAGTGGACTCCTTGAAAATAAATTGAAGCAAACTGAATATCTGCGATTAACAATGAACTTGGAAATAAAATTTTATCCTTAGAAAATCAAACTTTCTACAATCCTATTCTAACAAAAGTTTCTCATCAAACTCATGTACATATATTCATCCTAGCTGAAATAACGACACCAATCTTTCTGTCAAGAAAGGCGCTGCGTGTAACGCAGCTAAAATAATTTACCTGATGGATTATTCTATCAGGGGCCCGGTCTTCGTACCGGTCACCGAACCGTCTGTTATTTCGTCCGCCGCGATAAAATCAATCGATCGACGAGCGAAGAATTTACCGCATATATACGCGATGCTAACGCGACGCACACGCCGGACGTGGCCGTATTGCTCTCGTACGTAGGTGGCCTCCGCCTAATGGACGGCAAACTCGATGCGTTTCAAGGGCGGAGTAGGCGAAGGTGCAACCAAGAGGTTTTCAATTTGGAGCACCTGCCGTCAAATTGTTCCCGAACATGATTGGGGCCGACCCAACTGAACAAGAGCAGAAGGAAACACGGAATTATCGATGAGACATAAAATTCGTGTGCACCTTACGCCCTTTCAACGTATCGTACCTTCCTTCACCGTTCTCTCACTAAAAAGAAAAAAAAAAGAAAAAGAAAAACCCTCATTTTACGAGCGGAATCGTAATCCGCGTTCAAAAATTAACATTATCGCGTCGTAAGGATCAACGTAGCCGTAATGAAACTTATCGCGTGAATCGAGACGTAAAACAGCTTAAACGGTCATCCGTGGCCGCGTTTTCGCGAGAACCGAACGCGCGAAATATCGGTAGAACCGGGTGAACTGATTTATAGAATCCTTAATCGTGGATAAATATTTATCACGGCGCGTGCTCGTTCGAAGGTACCGTGATTTACGCGCGATACACGCTTATTAAGTAGCAAGCGTGTTGTCAGAGCAACGTGAACCGGTGCACGGTCCACCAGCTCTTGGTGCTAGATTAGTATGGCCGAACCGTACGCGAGACACTTTGTAACATGTATATACAAGCCGTTCGTCGGCTACTTTCATTCCGCGTTTTACACCATGACGGATCAGGACCATGCGAACTGGATATTTAATTAACGGCAACAAGCCTACCGCGCGCGGTTTATGAAACCAGCTGCCGGTTTGCTCGCTTGCTTGCTCGCACCGTTCGTACATTCGGTTGCTCCATTTCAAATTAAGAGGCTGCTTCAAGGGAGGATCCACCGTCGCTCTGTATAAACTACCGGGAAAAACGATCTTATTCCGGAGCTTAAATTGCTCCGTCACGTTACTCCGAAATTAATGAGAGAACCAGACCGTACTTTCTCCGCGTGTTCCAAACACCAATACTTTCTTCCATCAGGATAAATCGATCCCCTTCGTATCGTTACGTGAGCTCTTTCCATACGTGTACGAATCTATTAACGATGGGCGCATCGTTAAAACAGAATACCCGAAATATAATCGTTTCTTTGGAATTTATCAACCCGATATATATACATGTATATATAGTATAAAGACAAGGATCATGCGTGTACGATCCTCATTCTCCTCGGTCTTTCTAGTCGAAAACTTTTTTCACCGCACACGTAGCAGTTGGTATGCCGTGAGGTAATTCCGCGCGTGCACGTGGTGTGTCCCCGATTTTACACGAAAAATAGGAAATGAAACCCCGTCATAAAAGACGACTTAACGGAACCGCGATTCTGCTCGGTTCCGCTGGCATCGACATCAACACGTGCACAACCATAACCATGAAGACCATACACAAAGTGAACCAAGCTTCATTTCTACGAGCTCGGTGGACATTAACGAGAATCGTCCGGCAGAAAACGGTAAGGGTAATTACATTGACCAGCGGCGAAGCGTTACCGAGCGTTTCGATGAATTCCACGTGGCAATAGAGCCGCGTTAATACGGCATCTAACAGCTCGCTATTTTAATTAACGACTATCGCGGTTTTGGCCTGGATGGATCTGTACGCGTTTCGTACGCGTGGCCGGGCGATTTTCAAACGTTGAAACACCGTCAACGAGGATTTACACGCGGTTTGTGAATGAGCGATCGTACGTTTTACGCGCGAGTTCCATGAAAATCTATGTGGAAGGGAATTAACGACGCCGCATTCAATATGCCGTGAATAAAAGGTAAATACATATTTCGTAATTTTGTCTTTATCAACGGGATAGAAACGTAAATAATACGGGAGGATCAAAAGTTAAGTACTTTTTAGCGTTTCTTCTTTCTCTCTCTTTCTTCTTTTTTTCCATCATTTTATAACTCTTTCGATATGTTTTGCAAATTTTGAATTGGACGTTGCGCGACCATCTAGTTAGGTTCGGGTAAAAGTTCAATAAAAGTTTCTCACAACACGGTTTAGGTAAATAACATGGCTTTATGTCATCGTGATATAATTAGGAACGGGATTAATTGGACATCGAAAATTGATTTTCATCCTATAAGTACACCTAACCCATGATTTTACATAATTAATTAAAAACATATATAAAACGGAAAAGTATTGAGACTACCTTTTTCTTCTTTCTTTTATAAAAGTTACAAATATCTAAACAAAGTGTGACATATGCAAAATTGGTTCAAGCGACAGTCGCTTAAACTGCCTATGAATCCGTTTTTGCATACTCCGTTACGAATGTGTAACGTGAAAGGTAACTTTTATAAATAATGCAATCCTATATAACGAATGCAATAAAAGAAAAAAGAGGACTTAACTAACGAGAGACCTTCGAAGTGTTTTTCTTACTCGTTGATAAAGAAACCTACGATCTTTCGCTTCTTTCATCGACAAGATTTCCTATCGAAGAAAAGTGAAAAAAAAAACTGTGTCGAAGTATTCATTATCAATGGTTAACTTACACAAATAATAACACCAACAATTTAGTTGTGTTTCACGTCTACCATACCGTGCGTCCACAATTTTAATTACTTGAACGTTTACCACGTGGAGCGCGGTTAATTGCATTTCGACAGGAGAGGAAATGAGCCGACAAACGACGAGCGGAGCACGATGTCGATTAATGTTTATACAGTGGAAGGGTAGGGAAGGGGACGTCCGACGCATTAGTCGGTCAACTTGAAAAGAGTCACGCGGCGGAACGCGATGCACGAGGTTGGCCGTAAATCGTGGAATCGCGGATGCATTCCTATCATTGTGTTTGCCCGGGATAAGGCTAGAATTTCCATAAGTCACTCGGTGTGCGCGACGCAAGCGATCGGGCCTCATTCTTCGAATATTAACCGCGTGGATATCTCTTCGTGGCTCGACGACAGGCTTTATTTCATTCCGACAGTGTAACGACAATTTCGATGTTCACCTTAAACGATCGGCAGGAATATTTATTCACCTCCTACGGATCACGTGAACGATACCTCCGCGAACGATTGAATTCAATACACGGAGACAATAGAGACACTCGGTTCAGTGTAATTGGAAGATACAGCGAAATGTCTTCATCGTTCGATATGGTATTAAAATGTCGAATAGTAAACTTTGCGCCGAAAACATTGTTCCGTTAAATGTCTTACCTTCTTCTATCTCTGATATTCTCCGATATTTGTAATGTCAATGATACTATATAATAACACGTACAAATAGGATCTGACGATTTGATTTAAAATGGAATAATATCTGCCTCTTTTAAAATCTTTATTAACATATTAAGCACCACACTGATCTTTGCGGATTGACGCTAAATTTTTCGTCTGAGCAGGATCAATATTAAATTTAAAAAAGAATACTTTATCATTAATTAATGGATTTTATTGGAACAGTTTAAATAAAGATACAATTTCAGACAAACTTCTTTCGTTAAATTTATTGTAACAGTAAATCGCTGAACAAAAAGTCAATCGAAATCGCCGTTGCATTTAACGTGTCCAAACTCAAAATATTTCATATCAACAGTACCATGAAATCGTATAGTAAATACAGGGTGCATCGAGGATGAATCTACACATGCAAGAAATAGATAAAAAAAAGTTCTTACAAACGTGTACCCTACTTGATTTTGTTTTCGAATTGCAGCAAATTTGATTTTCATCAAACTTCTTTTTCAATTTTCTTATCATATGAGTATTTTCGTTTTCTATACCACGTGTCTGTATTCCTCACTATCTTTCTTTCGATATTATCTTTTCTAAATCTTTATTCGAAAACTAACGTCCACTAACACGTCGAAATATTTTGCGAAAAAATTGAGCAAATCTTCCAAACAATACGAATAATATTCAGAGAAATGGAGAGGGTAAGAAAATCAACGATGAAACATTTTTAACCCTGTATTCGAATGCAAGGAAATCATTTTTAAACACTTTTTATTTGTATAAGCAGGTACATTGCGACAATTAAGAAATTTCAAATCGATCACATGCTCATATGAAATTTTTTTATTCTTTTCACAAGTAAATTCATTCACCGAAATCGTTCTCTGATGCTACAGGACACCCCGTATAGCATGGTAAATCTCGTACGTCCTTATACATTGTTCGTGAAAATGGCCGATAAAGGTTAGAACGTGGCAGCACGTTATAATGGGTTAAGAAGAACGAAACATGGAATCGATGATCCTCGACACTAAATTACGTTTCACGGCTAACACGTTCCCTTGTTCGCTCATAATAAATCACCGGTGAGGTGTGGGAAGACGGTTTCGTAATCACCTCGTGACGAATCCGGTGGATCGTTAGAGGAACAGTAGAATCACGAAGCTAAGTGGTCACATCCGTCGTACAGTGGCATGTGTCGAACGGAACGTCTAACGCAAGGTGTTTGCAAGGACAATAGAAGAGAAAAATCGTAGTTCTATGACGACGGTTCTTATGGTGTGCCAGCTGGTAGTCGTCGACGGTCCGGTGATATAAACGCGAGGGTAGAGACATTATAAGACGGCCAAGTCTCATGTCTTCCTTCTCAGGCGTTTTACGAGGGTGTAACTATACGTCCATGCGTGTTTTCATGTAGTTAGCACAATGAAACGACAAACGACGACATAGTAAGCTGACCGCTTGACCAGCCAACCACCCACGGTCGTTTATCAAATGAAAAGTGACTGTGTCCAAACACGGAAAGCGTGCGAGGGTGGTCGAAGAACGCGTTGTTACACCGTTTTCAACAAAAGCTATTGTTACTTTGCTTGAGAAACGCCTGAACCAGGTGTACAAGTGAGATTAATTTATCGATCGAATCCTGGAATCGATGGCCAACGCAACGTATATTCTACTCTCTTACGTTGAATTCTTAGAAAGCTTCAGCTGCTTGCTGGAATAATAACGACACGTAGAATGCATTTAACTATTTGTCTTCTATCACATCGACGAAGTGATCCTCTGACATGTATTAAAATAGCGGTAAAATGTTGCCACTCTTGCCAAACGATTCTGTTCTAAACATTTTGTTTATCCATACCGAAACACCTTGTGTATTAATAAACACACGGTAGCCTAATGATGTAGTAACGTTTCGTCATCGAAGGTGAAGCAGCTCCAAAAATATATGAATCACGATGGGGAAAAGTCGAGTTGTCGCCTTTCTTGAGGAGAGTCGACGGCCTCCGGCGAAGATTCGAACGCTGTCATTCGTTTTCGGATGACAGCGGGCCGACTGCATAGTTCGATACGATCGGGTCAAGATCGGCTGGGAGCCAAGCAAAAGGCCGCTTGGCAGCCAAGAGCAAAACCGAAAGCGCAGCTGCAGCTGATCGGGGCCACCTCCTTCCCTCTTAGGTTGGCGCGTGCCATCCCCCTGCCTCCTATCTTCTTTCTTTTTTTTTTCCTTTTTTCCTCTCTTTTTTTTCCTTTTTTCTTTACTCTGTATACCCTCCGAAGGGGCTCCAGGTAGAAGACGCTTATACGTTACCGGGGCTCTTGCGTAACGTACGTTTTACGTACCTGCTAGGATGAGGAACGCGCCGAAGCATCGTTGGGGAAGAGGAGTGTAGAGCATTATCCGTCAGCGGGAACGTGCCCTTTAAACGAATTACCAGAAGCCGTTTTGCGGCATGTTTGAAATTTAGCGCGAAAATAGATTTCCAACATAGATACAGATTTATACGATGAATCGAATTATAATCTGACAATAGTACCTTTAAATGATGGTTTTTTTTTTAAAGGATTTAAAGACCAGTTTTTGGTCCTTTAATATGTCGACTGTGAATGACGAGTTAGCTCGTCGTTGATTGAATAATAATACTTATCGTGAGAAAATAGTTAATTGTCATTACATTCGCCTAAAGGCAATTGTTACGTTCACCTAACCATCACCACTTACTTATGAGTGCCAAAAATAAGATATATTGTACCAATTTTAATTATTGAAGCACTCGAATTGATATAGATTATTCTACTTCTCGAAATCTTACCGTGTACACGGATATTTCTATTAATCCTTTGTATTCCACTGCTATAGAGACATTCATAATACAAACCATAACTCCATGCAAATTTTATTCACGTTGAAATCAAGCAAATTAGTAAAATAAATAAAAATAAATAAATTCACGAACGTGTATAACTTTTTACTTTTAAAATGAAACTTTCAATTTTCGATAGTTTCGTTGCAAAACTGTATTGTATTTGACAAATCGATCATACAAAGAAATGCTCGAAGCACAAAGGATTAATATTAACTAACAAAAGTGGCAAGAAATATATCATCGTTCGTACGAGTACAATAGATGCACTAACATTTGGGAATAGAATCTGCACACACACACACGCACACAAGATTCGTTTTCATTTTCTGTTTCGTTGCATCAACACCAGCCAACCGCCCCAAACGATTCTTCACGACCCTGAGGGAAAAAATCGACTCGTTCCACGCGTGTTCGAAGAGGTGCTCCGTCAACGGATTTCAGCCCGCATGGGGACGCGTGCCAAAATCGGAAGTCTGCCGGCCAGGGACAGGACAGAGGCAAAAGGAGAAAAAGAAGAAGATGAAACGGCAGAGGAGAGAAACAGCTGAGACGCTTTGAATCACGCCGCATGTGTGTACCTAAGGCATTCGCCAACGGTTCAACCATGAATTCGACGTATAAAAGAATCTTGTCCCGTGCCTTCTTTCCTTTCAAACGATCCTTATATTATATTCCCTAAGCCTGACCGACCTGTAGTCGAAAAATTTCAGTTAGGCTAACCTCGTGGCATCACCGGTACGATAAGTGTACTCCTCCTGCGAAGACACGTCGAGGGGAAGACGAGCTCGTGTCACGATTCTCCCTTCGAGGGGAACATTCAACGTCTGAAGGAAACGTTACGCGTGCGTTTCGTGATCGATGATCCAACGAATCAGATTATACGCAACCCCTGTGTAATATGAAAGCTGATGGCACGTTAGGTAGAAACTTGTTTAACAGAAAAATTAAGGAAGAGGAGACTTGTGTTCCCTTCGACTATCACCGGTCTTTAGAAGTTTATATATTACATATTGTAGAATTTAAAGTTTTGAGTAAACGCATGAATTAACTAGCATCATATAGAGAGGTACCTTGTGAATTCGTATAGAATGATTATTAATCCTGAAAAAACGGACACTTTGAACTGACATAAGGGCGGATGCTGGATCATTTTTACCTATAATTTAAGCTTCATTTTTTCCGGGTTTGAGAGATGAATTGTTTACACAATTTGAAATATACTTTCACGTATAAATACTATGTTTAAAGGCAACGAAGTATGTACAAAATAAAATAAATACGCGCAAATATACAATATTATATTTGGTTCCGTCATTACCAATTTACTTATTTTATTATTATCATTTATATGTTTAGCTACTCTTCCAAGAGAAAGACATGCATTTTATTTCTAAACCGTTCTGCAGGATGCTGACGATTTTTTTTCGAAATTCGTATTTCTATTCCAGAGGTATTCCTAGGTTTATATTGCACTTTAGCTTTCGCTACTTATCTCAAAGTGTGATTCCCTAATCTCGCGAAAAAAGAAAGATGAATTGTATCAAACAATTCTAAAAAGCAAAGTTCAAATGTCTATTTCGAAATTTTTAATTTCTATATTAGCATAAATTTAGAACTGCTTCAGCGTAATTAATACGAACGACAACCGTTCCGTAGAATTAACATTCGACCCGTCTCTCCAGCAATTATCGTAACACACCGAATTTTCATCGACTTCGAATGTTCGTCTTGTAAAGCGACTCCCACGTCTGACCTTTACTCGTTCGTGATTAGCATTCACCGTGGCGTTTTCAACGTTGCTTCCTTCTCGAGACACGTTTCTACATTCATTGAGGATACACCGGCGTGTCTTTCAAACGTTCGATAGTGAAAGACGCGTGGTTGGTCCCTTATTGGGAGGGTGAGGAAGAGGACTCCTATTAATTGGAATGCAGACGTCCTAAATATCCACGAGGATCGATTTAAACGAAAGGTCTCTAGGAGAGGCGACATACGGTCGACGTGAACCTATACCAATCGAATTTATTACAACCAGGCACCGCTAACGAGAAGCAAAGAGGAGCAGGAAGAAGAGATACGAGAGGTGGAGATAAAGGCCTAGTCGCGTACGAAATACGCTCTCGTGACCGGATAAGATATCAACACTGTTTCCGTTCCACAGGCTACAGGCCTTGGTTATCCCGATTTAATTTTCACCCGTAAGTTTTACACAACGAGCCGTTTCAGTGTGCTCTCCACTGTCTTACAACATTGTCTCTAGAATATGGAAATTGGTTTAATAGCGCAGTGATTCCTAGATGAGATAACGATCAATCGTAAAAAGTATCTAGCAGAACGAGTTCTCGCGTTCGTTCCACGATGCAGAAAAGTTGCAAACAACCGTGTTGATATGACCAAAGAGTAGGGGAATAATATTTATTTTTAATCTACATTAGCAAACGATTCCAGTGCGTGAATCGAACCTAACACCGGTGACGGTGCTTGTTACTTAGCGAAATGTTGCGCAAATCATAATCGAAATGGTATTCAACGTGGTGGAATGATGTTTCGCCTAGGTTGGTATGGTAAGTGAACGTTGCCACCGTGCAACAACGATTAACGTTCGACACCTTGAGACAGTCGATCCTAATTACTGGTAAAACCGGGTATCCTGGCGAACGACGAAAAATAACCTGCGCCACCAAGAGATTGATGGACAGCCTACGTTCCCTGTCGATCGTTCCACGCACGGTGTTGGAAACCCGTATTGCCGAGATCCTCGTCGATCGTATTTTCAGTTTGAATATCATTACCATACAAAATGAACCGCGTACACCCTGGAGGAACCTGCGTTCACTCTACCAAACAAATAAACGACCTTTTTTTCACATCGTCTCCCGCTGCTTTCCCCTTTTGTACCGTGTACAATCTCATTGGAGCAGTGACGACGGGAGGGATACGCACTCGTTTCGAGAATCGATCGGTCAGGTACAAAGCAGATGCGTTCTAACCCTTCGGTTAGATGAAAGCGTCGAGAGGAAACGTCTTGATTCTCGTTCGAGCATCAAATAAAACAGGTCCTTTAGCATATTTATTGAAAAGCACCGGCTTTGGATAAGGATACTGGCCAGGAAATCATCGTGGCGCAGCTCTTAGTGCATCGAGCGCAGGTGATAGTTACATACTAGCATCGATTTCCGGCTCATAAATATTCCACGTGTACACGCCTCTTCCATCACCTTCTTTGGTTACTTTTAGGTCGAGTATGTGTAGGTCGATTAGGATTGTCCTAGTTTTGATAGAATGAACGTAACTCCGGAAGGAAGTTTCCTTTGTGAAAGATTTATTCTAGCGAAAGATGCGTATGTACATATTGTATGTCGATTTTTCTTTTACTTTCTCATTTTTTTATGATCACCTGTTCACAGTTTTCAATAAATTACCAAATAATTAAGTAAATTCATTGAATTTTGAACGTATTATCCGTTTATCCAGTTACTCTATCACGCTATCCCCGAAGCATGCATTTCCTTCAGCGCATCTACATATTTGTGCCCACCGTATCGACTTTATCTCGCGCTGTTTCATCGCGTCCCGATGGTATCGCGTCGAATTTTACATATCATTCCTACACCATTATCTCACGTTCATCTCGATTTATCGTAATTGCTTATATGGCCCATTTACGAACAATAAATAAATACATTATCTCCTATGCGTACTCTGTACGAGAATGTGTATATATATATATATGCATATACGTACACGGTGTATTAATTGTATATACCCTAACGAACGAAAACGGTGCAGCGCGAGAAGTGTAAGTAGGAGGGGTAAGAAGAGATACGAAGGTGGCGAGATCGAAAAATCGAGACAGCACAATGTACGCTTCCTCGTACAACGTTGCTCGTTTTGCCGCAAATGAACACGGCCGTGTACGCGAGCGTCGCTCTTGCGAAATCCCATATCGTATATCGGTGGCCAGCACCCTCGAAAAATTATCGACTGCACGCGGCGTTACGGCGTTGAAGCCGCGCGGCGATATCCCGTTTATAACCGTCCAATCAGATCGGGATATTATCTCGGCAATATACAGCATCGTGGCCGCCGATTGGAGCGAGCCCACGCACTGCAATCGTCTCATATGCATATCTGCACGCTTAATAGTTAATGGTCCGCCTCGTTGTAACGCTGTGGCAACACTTCCCCACCTTTCTTCCACCAGCCACCACGGTTTCTCGCCCCTCTTCCACTCGGTGGCCGCGACTTCCTCTCCTCTCTCGTCTCCTCTCCTTTGCCAAGTCTCTCCCTCCCCTCTCTCTCTCTCTCTTTTTCTCTGTTTCTGTCTCTCTCTCTCTCTCTCTGTCTCGTTTCCTCTTTCTTTCTCTGTCTTTCACGAGACGTTTGTCCATGAGTCGCCAGCTTCGACGACCGCCGATCGAGATCGATATAATCGTGCCTTCGCTATCGCTGGACCACCGTGGCTTTGCCATTAGCTTCATTACGCACTTTCCAGAGCGACGCGACTCACAGCACCGACATACGATAACGCAGCTCAAAACGATCGCCCCGAAAACCTGTAATTATTACTTCGACTGGCTCGGACTTTTCGTTGTAGCACCGTTAATGACCAATCGAACCAGTGGCCAGTTCTCGTTACCACGCGAGCAAACTGACTCATTCGAATTAGTAGCCCGTACCAGTGAACACCGGCATCGATAACGAGTATAATCGATTACGTGGTTGCGTGTCATGTTCTTCAACGTGTACGTTTATCTCTTTGCACGTGATTATCTGTGGAAAAAGACAAATTCGAAGGGAGTAAAGAAACAACGTGAAAAATTCACGCGGTTCTAACGGCTAGCTTGTGATTTAAACACACAGTGGTAACATCAGAGTACACAAGAGAAAGAGAAAGAGAGAAAGAGAATGCTCTATCTTTAGTCGCGAAAACAACCACCGACATACCGATTCGGAAGGTTCAAATCCCGCCGACTGGCTGATCAATCAACCGCTAATCTGCCGTTAACTCCGGCCAGGTTGTTCCAGGAATATCAGGAATGTCCTTTGATTAGAGAAAGAGACAAAACGGTCTAGTTGGAAAGAGAGGATTTAATGTGAATGGTATCCACGCGAAATGAAATTCATTCACCGTTTAGGTTACACTGTTTCGTTCTTCCTTCGACGAAAGGTTTATTCGATGAAACCTAAACGATCTAGTCACGAATCGTGCACCAATCTTCGCCATTCGCGTTGTGAAGGAGAACAATTAACGAGCCAAAAAGATCCCGACACAATCCTGATCTGCCTACGTGGCGGTAGCGTGGCCTAATTTTAGCCCAATTCCCGACTTAGTAAAATATCTGCGAACACAATCGCTCGTCTCGGTGGCATCGCTCAACGTCCAACAGTACAAGGCCCGATGGCTAGAACGCCTTCGTCCCTTGTCACCGATGAAAGAGGTTAGGCGCGTTAAACGGGGACGGTTGCATAAGGCTGTGAACCCTAAGAACATAGCCTTAAGAAGGGGATCTTCTTGGAACGGGCTTAAGTAAGGAAGAAAGCGAAAGTGATCGTTTACCGATGGATTACCAAACGCTTTAAATCACCGATTACTATTACGTGCATTAATAGTAATGATAGATAAGTGAATGAACAATAACAAGCCTTTTTCTTTCCAATCGTAAAAAGGGATGGTTTAACACCCTTTTACGATCGAATCTCTTCTTTTTATGAATTTCTCATTTATCTACCGATTATCGTGTCTGTAATGGGCACTAAATTGAGATAAATTTTTATTCGATCGTTCGAGTAGAACATATTGCGTGCACCGCGTGTAATCTCATTGCCTGCTGATACTCGCTTCGGAATCAAGCAGGCGATCGGTCGTTACTGACCGATACCAATTAACGAAGACAGACATCACATTTAATTACTGTTTTTTATTGTGCTAAATTATCTCTTAATAAACGAGAAGTATTTATGCTCCTTTTTATTTAAATATTTGTAATGAAGTTTCTAGTTATGAAAGGGTTGAAGATCAGGATCAACTTGGTTGCTATTCAGCTCAATTATAAAGTGTAAAAATGATATAATATTAATATAAACACCAAGTAGCACAATGGTTAAAGAAAAAAATTCCGGTATCTTGCTTGAAATAACAAAAACAGAAATTCGAGTGGATAATTACGATTGAATGAACAACAGTTCGAGATTAGCTCGAGAAGTCGGACGAGGGGGGCAAAAGCAGCAAGAAGTTGAGTAGAATGGAACTCGTGAATGAAATTTTCAGCAGGGACAGACGCGCCATTTGTACCGCGAAACGCGGTTAGGATTTATTAGAAGCTGCATTAGAGCACTTCGTGGCCGGGTATAATTCCCAAGGGATATTCTCATTATTCTCAAGGCAATTATAATCCCCGATGCAGCGAGGCGTCGAGGCTATATTAATTCGCGGCCGACGCCGTCTGAGAATGTCCCGCGTATTAAACCCGGTGGGGCCAGTGGACTCGCGAAGTCACAAATTTTCACCAATGAAAACCTGCATTCTTCTGTAATGTTCCAGTCTGGCCAATTCTGTGACCCGCTCGCGGAATGATTTAAAGATACTTACACCTCCCTTTCTCTCTCTCTTCCCTCCTCTTTCTCTTTCTCATCGTTCTTTTACCTTTCTATTTCGTACCGTCCACAGCTCAACCTTGTTCGGTCGTTAGCATCGTCGTCCGCTTGCTAACTAATTTCACCGATGGATTATAACGAGCATCGTAATGAAGACCGCGACGACGGTCGTGCACACGGTTAATCGACGAACGTGAAAGAAAAACAAAGAAAACCGCCAAGTTTCAGGATATGATCGATAGGTATCGACATATCGAAGAAGGATCTGTATGATTTAGAACGTTGTCCGCGTTAATACAACAAACGGCGGGACCAGTTTTTATGAAACCGATCGTCGAATGGAATTACGATGGGTAATTCAAAAGGATGAACAAGATGAGAACGATGTTCGACGAATAAAAAAAAAAAAGAACATAGCAAGTCGATTCACGAGCCGCTAATAAGCCAGGTCATCGTGATAACATCGCGACAACATGTTTCCACCTGTGATAACGGACTATAATACCGTAAGAAATAGTACGCCGTGAGAATATTTATGCAAAACGTTGTCTTTGCTGATCCGTTGCACTTTCACTAAAATCGATCGAGCACTCTCTCTCTTTCTCCTATCTACCTATCTAACATCGTGTATACCGACGTAATCTTTCTAGACATCTCGATGCAGGAGAAAGACAGAGAGAAAGAGAGAGAAATAAGTGTTCTTAACTTCTCTGATGAATGCAAATGCTATTGAAAACGCTCCGTGTATAGGTGTATATACATCTGGGTTCGAAAGACGCGACAAAGTGTCTGTGTATCACGTGATAAATCATCCTTAATTAACGAAGACTTACAATTAGCTAACCACGACGATTTGTCTTCGCGTATAAATACTTCGAATTTGTCATCCATTCTCATCGATTTCGATGCAACCTAACCAATGAATTCTTATATACAATGTTACCCCTATTACGATAAAGATATCTAATCTAAAGATCTCGCTGTTATGAATTATAATCGACGTGCACCGGTTGATAGCCACGAGCACAACTGCTCTGCGAAACCACCTTCACAGGAACGAACGCGTTTTCTGTTAAAGCCAAAAGGAACATCAATAATCCAAGCTTGGATAACGCGAACTGGATCTCAAACGCATCTCAAGTGTCGCTAGGACATTATCGTTCGTCCTTCGAGTGCTCGTGACTGCTGCCTACGCAAGCGCGACCACGTCTCGTTCGCCATTGGACGAACAGCCACTTTAATCGCGGAGAAACCTGGTTCAACGTTATCCACCTTTTTTTCCCCCCTGACAAATGAGCAGTACGCCCCCTTCTCGTTAAACATCATTTTCATGCGGGACGAAAAATGCCCCCGCCAGACCGGCGTACACGTATAGCTAAGCCGTCAGTGTTTAAAGGTAATTAATAATTCCACTGAGTACCTCGAGTTCGTCGAGGTTCTGGTTTCAGGAGAAAAGAGAGAAGGAAAAAAAATAAAGACGGAGGACGAATTTTAAGTACGAGGGCAACTTGTTCGGTGGATAGACACTGGATAATGGTTTAAATTAATGTCTATGGTACTCGTTGTTAGAACTGGAGTACAATTATCATTAACGATACGATCGTTCTAACATTTAAGGTTGATCGTAGCTGTGTAACTCAAGATTCTTTTTTGTTAATGAATGGAAATTCATGCTATAGTTAAGAAACACTGAAATCTGTGGATAATTCAATTAACCCCTTGCCTTATAGCGATATGTCACGCTCGTGGTGCACATTGTGCTGTGAAAAAAGAATTATATATTTATGAAATTGTTAGTTTTGCTCAAATTCAAACTTCAATTCATGATTGAAAAATACCAAATACAATTTATGCGTATCCTAACGTCTCTTTATTTAACGCTGTTCTCTGAACTATGTGCATATGATTTAGACAGTTTGAACTCGTATGTACATACGCACATATTTTTTTATGCAGAAAGAATTCCATGCTTGAATTGTCTTTTTCATTGACAAATCTAAAGACACGTATTCTAAGAAATATAATTATATCCAGATTGAAATATTTTCCTCATTTCGCAATAATGCAAATCGAGAGTTTATAAGATTTAACCAAAACCAACAGAATTATTAATCAAAACTTCCATGATTTTGATAACGAAAACAACATGGACACAGTTTAAAAACGTGAAAGCCTGAAAACCCGATTAAGACCTAACGTATACACTGATTTAATTTTCATGTAGATACGCAAATGGATTAAACAACAAATGAGAATCACTGGCAACCGAAGAGGACAACCGGGACCAGAAAACGGAAGGCACCACGAGCTGTCGTTCTTAATGTTCTAACGAACCGCGCATGTTAAAATGATGTCGCGTTCTAGACAGAGCTCGTATACGTGGACGTTGTGTGTTGCATGTGCAGCCTAGTAATATAGCGATGCAACCAGCCGTCGGCAGACGCAACGAACACCTTCGTCAGATGCATCGAACCGTTCTCCAATGAGAGAACCGCGAGAGATCGTGCCGCGATTCGTAGAGCGCGATAGTTTGCGCCGTCGATCGTACGCTACGATCCCTAGCTTAAACTAAAATTGCCGCTCGGCACGGTTGCATATCGACCACTACTATGCAAATTTTCTCCGTTTGTACGGGCTCACCGTTCCTATAATCTCCTTCCCCTTTGCCTACCAATGTTTTTGCGAATATGGAAAAAGAACTCGCGAACGTCTAAGCGTATTTGCACCATGATATCTTCGATACATCAAGGATGAAAAAATCGCAAGAATCTACCGTAGATTTTCAACGTGATGGCAGCGGGAAGAAGCAAGGTGACAAGTAGAAGAAGCGGGTACATAAAATAGTTGTTAACGCTGATGTTAACCAGCATGCCACTTCGTTTCTCTTTCCTGAATCGGAGACCTGTTTGTTGAAATATACACCAGGGACAATCGGAAAATTATTCTAATTCGCCTCGCTTCTTCAACATATTATCTCAGGAGATGACGTGGCGAATGATGGGAAAGCGGCTGAGGTACATTTTCTGGACCAGTTCTCCAAGAGATCTTTCGAGGTTACTGGCGGCAATGAAAACTGACAGAGCATGTTCACAATTTCTCGGGTAAATCGACTAAACTGTACGGAGTGGATAGGCACAGTGCGCAGAGAAGTTTCATGAATTACCTAGTAGTTTCACACATCGTTAAGAATAAACGTTCGCTTGTAACTTCGAAAAGTATCTGAGAATACAACGATTTCTATAGCTGAGTTAAAATAACTCCGCGTCCACCATGCAACAGTTAATCAAAAAATCATAACTACACTTTTTTCGAAAGTTTAACGGAAAGTACAAAAATGTAAATAGTCATGTATTGTTAAAACAGTTATTTAAACTTATGTATATATGCAAAATAATAGTAATAAAATGTTTTCCTTCTTTATTATCAGAGTTTTCAATTATCAAAAATAAGCTCAGCACACATCGTCCACATCAATCCTGACTCAACTATACTTTTATCTTCGTTTTTATTTTGTCATAAACATACTCTAGCGAAAAAGTTAACGAACGTCAGATTTTCAAATCTGAGTTGCCACTAGGTCTTCACTTTAATCGATGCTTAACGCGAAAATTGTCGAACTGACATTCTTGAAAAGAAAAAACTCAGTTATATAAAATCATATATTTTAACATTTTCAATTGTAATTTAAGCTTTTTTATTTATTTATATTTCGTCAATGTAGGATATATTCTTAAACATTTTCCACGTGACGAATATTCGAATATTCATAACAGGTGACAAAATACAATATTTTTTATCAATACTATTGCAGAGGCTGAGGAAATATTTGAAAAACCAAGCAGAAATCGAATTCGTGACTTTTCAACGAAGCCGGGACTCTATGAAACTCTCTCAATTTCGTAGCTATTGTTTATTTGGTTGAATATGGAGGCCTCGATTCTACATTATCGACTGTAGAATTCAAGAATAGAGTGTTGCATTTCCTTCGATCCATCAGAGAACGCTTCTTACAGACCAGATCTCGAAGACCAGTTTCCCGAAGAGGAGTACCACATGAGGACACAAGGCGAAGTAATCTAGCGGGAAGGAACGTCGCCGATAGGTTGCAAGGATGCTTGGTACACACGGACAGGATATTCGCGAAGCGAACAGATATTAGGTGGTAAAGGAAGGAAGGCTCGCGGTGCAGCAAGTGAGCGAGGGTCGATATTAATCTACATCCAGCGTCGCGGCGAGGGACGGCCAGGCATTCATCATCTTTATTTTAACCACACGACCGGCCAGGCGGTATATCTGACTGCGATCTGCACTAATAACATTCGCGTTATGAATGGCGCGCGCGATCCCTGAAACACCGCGAGCATTAATTCGCTAGGCGAAAGCGTATCGAAAATTGCGAGCAACTGACGACTAAGGCGGCCACCATACCCTAAGAACAGCAGCCGTATTCTGTGAAGCTTCCGACAGTTACTATACCTACCACTGGACAATCACGAACATAAGAATTCTGCACTTTATGGGAAAAGAAAGGACAAGGTCTACGAAGGAACTTCCATCAGCTTGCAAGAACGTTCCACGAGTTCTTTCGAAAGAGGGGAACCGGGAGAGATGACTAATGGCGCGTGGCAAGCAAATGGGCGGGAAGCGAGAAGAACCGAGGCGAGAATGACGATAACGAGGGAATTATATGCGAAGCTGTTCGTCTATTAGAGCAAAGTTCATACGGAAACATGACGGAAATCGAATGGTACTTTCGTAGAAAATTACCAGCTGAAAGAGAAACTATTGGTAACCGAGGGAGATTTTCAAATTCCAAGACAAGACGGGAGAGCACTTCTTAAGATCCGAGAAAATAACTATCAGCACGGAGGTAGCGTGGAATATCAGGTCAGATCGGAAATATAGAAACGTCAAAAAGGAAGCAGCCAAAGCGCCAGTTGGTCGGGACTGGTCCAAACGATCCAAGGATCATTAATCTGCCGTTATCCGGTAGATTCATCGGCTTCGATAGAAATTTCCGCGTTTCGTGGCACGCGGGCGAGGCGTGTGCTCGCGAAATGTACTTTCTCTCTCTCTCTCTCTCTTTCGAGAGAGTGGAATAAATCGACTCTCTAAAGTTAGACACTCACCGGTGATCGTCGTAGACGACCAGACTTGGTAATTAAAAGTACGAAGGTGCAAACATTCATACATCATATAGACTTTTCTATCGTATATTAATCCGATAACGATCGAGGTGGTTCATCGAAAACTCGCGTGTTAGCTTTCACAGTCGTGCGATATCTCGAAACGGACGCGACGACGATCCCAAGGCATGCACGAACGTACGACGGACAACCGACGATCCACGTAACATATCGTTCGCTTGCCAAGGGTGTGGTCGAATGAGAAAGGAGAAATACCGATATGGATGGCGTTAATGAGGGGCATAATCGAGCTGGCTTCTACCATGGAAAAGGAACAGGACGATCCGTCAGCGTGTAGCAGGTAAAAAAGGACCAAGTGTTACAAAGTGAGATGGAGAGAGAAAAAGAGAAAGAGATAACGATGAAGAAGAAGATGAAGAAGAAGAGGAAGATAGACATACGTATACAAGTCGAAGTGAGATGGATAATGAAAGAAGAAAGAAGGATAGATAGACAGAGAAAAAGGAGAGCACACGTACACGTACACATCTAAAGACACGGTGGTGGCTGAACACTCGCGCGGCTAAATTAGTCCGCAGAAAATCGCGCGATCTATTCTGCCCCGCGGGGCTTTCTTTCCTCGCGCCATCGTGTCCCGAAATAATTGGCAAAAGAAAACCCTGGACTGGCTACCATTCCCGACGGACAATGTGAATTATTCGAGTTGGCGGCGTAGGGAGCAGCGCGCGTATGTTACGTCGTCGCCATCGTCCTCCCTCCGTCGACCGCGCGTACCGGCCACGCCACACCGTGTCTAGAGCAAAACGAACAGACGCTATTGAGCAGCCGAGGAAAATCGCTTCCACGCTCTCCATTCAGCCGAGAATGCATTAGGGAACCGTAGGGAACGGGACGCAACGAAGAAGAAGAAGAAGAAGAAGAAGAAGAAAAAGGGAGGAGAAGAAGAGGCCAGCAGGAAGCTGGCGCGCGGAACGGTGCGCGAATCGCGCGAGCCGCGGAATAGAATAGCGTGCAGCGGCGTCGAACAAATCGAAAATAGCACGGTTCCTGACGATCGAGCAAAATAGACCAGGCTAAGCCGGCACCATCCGATCGCCGCGAGGACGCGAGGAAAACGATTTACGACTACAGTAGAACTCCATTTATCTGGACACATGGGGAACGAGACAATTTAGATAATAGGTGCTCGTTGATACTTCTCACTGTGTCTAGCTTTTCCTTCAAATAATGTGTTCACCTTCGGACGATTGAATTCGAGCATATATTTATTCCTTTGCCTATTAACCCCCTTGCCTCGTCATGATACGTCACACCTGTGGCGCTGATCACGATCAAGAAGTTCATGATAAAATTGTATTTCTATTAAGTTTGTACTTTTGCTGTAATTTCAATATCAATAATATTTTGACATCTTTAAAAATGGTAAGGCCATGGTAGGGTTGAAAAGTGTAGAAACAATGAATTAGTAAATATAGATCCGTCTTTTTAATTTGCATATTGAAAACTTATTGTAAAGACACTAATGAATTGGCGAATATGCGCACACATGTGAATTCGTCGTTCTCAAAAAATTGAATTTCACTAAAAATTGGGTAAATTCTGTGTCGTGTGAAATTCTGTTCTAACGAGTTCAAATAAACAGAGGAATGGCAGGAGAAAAAAGGACGCACGATTGGCGGAGCTACGAAAAGAAAAGCTGGCACGCTTTTGTTCCCAGATGGGGTCAGATCCGCGGCCGGGTTCGCGTGCTTAAGGTAAACGAAAGCGTCAATGGAGCAGAAAGGGCACGCGAGAAACGAAGAAATAAGAAACTGTAGTGTAATGTGATAGAAGCGAAGAGGAGGGGGATCGGGGACTGGTAATGCACGCATGAACACGCCAAAATCCTGAAGATACTCTTTTTGTCGGCACTCTAGAGTCTGCCGAGCATTGTAATGCCCCCACCCCTTTCGCGTTCGACTGTTCACAGGAGATAACTCACTTTATCTCGGCCACTGTATAAATTACGGGCAAATAATAGTGCATGAACGGTCGCGTGCCACGCTTCCCCTTGCCCTCGCCTCGTGTTTACATTTTGCTGTACCGTTTTCGTCACGACCTATGTATAGGACGTGAGAGAAAAACATTCGCGCCTGTACGTATATGTATATTGATGTTTCGCTTGATGTTTTGTTGGGACAGGGGCCTTAGCGTATCAAGGTTAAGATCGAATAACAGCATATGGCGTTCCGCTGTAGTTTCTAAGCAATGTAATCTCAAGGGAAAAAGATGGAGACTGAGAAATTCCACGCATGTGTATTTCGCGATGATGGGGGTTATGATTCATAGTCATACATGAATAGTAATGACTTTATGTGTAAATTTGCTGATATTGCGCTGTTAATTCGTTTCTGGGTAATATAAATTAGTAAAAATACAGTTCTGACTTACCATCACGATGCACTTTTTGTGGGATGACAATATGATTCGCAACTGACTTTTGCAGAATCTTGAAAATCATTCGAATATCACCACCGACGAACACCACACGTTACGCGTATCGTTACAGCACTTAGTCTTAAACACTATACACTACGATTGACATCGAAATTTAACGACCCAGAAAAACGAATGACAATGACGCGATTTCGAAGATGAGCCGACCGCGACGAAAACCGTTAATAATACTGACATCCAAACGTTTCGTTGCGAAGGGGTGACTGCACAACATTTGCCAAATACAATCGCACTACCCAATCGTTAACCTCGTAACAACAGGTGTCTAGTGTTTCTACATTGTGTTTTATTGGACTGTGTTAAATGAATATCTCTATCTACGCGTTGATTGGTCAATTTGTTCAAATAGACTAGACATTCGCGACTCTTAGTGCACTTTCAATCAGTTTGAACGTGGAAATACGCGAGCGAAGTTTTTCATGAAACTCTTTCTCCTTAGGAAGTGTGAATTGGGTTAAGTTACGAATGCTCCGAGTGAAAAGTTCCTGTCATAGGTAATTATATTTAGTCTCGCGTTTTCTAATAAAAAGATTAACACAGTTGAAAGAACAGTATTGACCGCAATAACGAAGCAACACCATAGTCACCTAGAAAGTACAGGTTATCATAGCAACTCCAAATACGCGGCAGTCGTTTGGATGGTTCGCCGCGAATGACTCACGCCGGCTAATAATACAATGCAGAAACTTAATCGATTACATCACTGTTATGTAACACGATTATTTAATGTATAACAATGTTAACGATCCGACATCAGAGGCTACCGTTCGTTCCATTCTCTCGTATTGTCGGTACTATTTCGCGATCGTAAAATGTTTATTACACACAGGTGCCTATAACGCACCACTCGATCGTATCACGACTGTCCACCGAGCGAGTGTTACGTAATTGCTCTTACTTGTTTTATCAGTATATCGCAGATGCTTGTTTTCTGTGGTTCGTCGAATCGATCTCAGCGTGAAACTGTCGTCTAACCGGAAATCATAGATGCAACAATATGACGGTACTTCGTGAATCTCTTTTTGCGAGGGAAGACGGTGGCCAGATCGAAATAGATCGCCGACCCACAATCCATGTAGTCACACCGGTCAGTTAATCACCCCGTCTTCGACGTAATTATCCCAAGTAGGCGCGAGATCGGTGAAGCACGATCCAGACGTGCACGCGGGCGCGTGCAATCGTGCTTCTGTTCACCGCGTTTCTATAACTGCAGCTCCGTTGCTCTGTCTAACCGCGACTCACGGTCCATCGAGTTCACCGTCGAACGTTGTACAGAGAAGATCGACTATCGATATCAACTGTACGCCGTACAGAGCTAATCGATGTTACAGGATAATTAAAAAAAAGAAAAAAAGATTCCAACATCGTTAACAACGAATTTTTTTTCACGTTACGCTCGCGAGTTTCGATACACGCAGGATCCAAGTTTATAAACGTCCAACATTTACGTAACAAATGTTCGCCGCGATCGCCGTGTGCCGGATTATCGGTGCAACCACCGATTACCGCTTAAGTACGTGACGAGAGCTCGTGGCGCCTGTTTTATTACCTTGGCACTGATTGCTCGAGCAAGTGCCAGGGGTAATTATTCTTTCCCGAATCTAGTTTACCGTGGCTCATTGCTAATCTCTAGCTCTAACATTCGTATCGTTTAAACGGGCCTAAAGTTTTTCGATTTTCGATCATTCCCTTTTCGATCGCCAAAGGGGAAATCTGTACACGCTCGCGGAGAGATAGTTGCAGGAAAACGAAGTGGTAAACGTTGTTGCATAAATTAGCCCGAGCTAATGGCAGCTTCAGCGAAACAGCGGCACCTGCATTTTATCGAACGATCGGAATCGTTTGGCGCAACGTTATCGCGGCCACGTAGCGCTAACCGAAAGACGAAAAAGTTACGATCGCGTGGCTAGTGAAATTAATTTACGACCGGCCGAAGTGAAAGTGAAGCATTGTTTAATCTCTTATCTAGATCTATCGTCTGATCCTTTCTTCGGAAAGAGATATAAAAGCTTAGTAATTCTACTCAAGTTATTCTATTTAGTTATGTTTCTAACAACTCTTAATTGCTATAATTCTAATGTAGAGAATATCGTTACGCGGTTTCCCGCCAATTACACCCAGGCCTACCTTTCTCGCTAGAGAAATCACGTTTATACTTTTCATTTGTCGACAGAGGGAGGAACGAAGGGAAGGAGCTCAGGCATGCTCGTTGATAAGTAGAAATAGAAAGGATAAAAATACCATACGTTGATTCGCGAGGCCGGACATCGCAGAATTCCGCAACGAGGAGGATGATCACGCGGGAGCGGGGAATTCGAACGTAAAACAACTATTACAGTGTAAGTACGGTACGAATTATCGCTAAAGCGGGAAGGTAGTAACTGTACATCGCACATCAATTTGCGTGACTTTATCGCTAACATTTGTCTTCGTGTTACTATTGTGGGACCAAACTACTGGCCGCGCGGTGTAAGCGGATGGAAAATAACAGATGAAAATACGTTTGGTCTTGGACGGGAAGTGGGTAAATTAGATTTCGCGCGAGATCGATGCCCCTTTTGATATTTTCCCGCTTGACAACGCGTAATGGACCGCTCGAAAATAACGAAGATGCATTTTATCGAACCTTCTTCTTTTTATTAATCCTAACTCTTCAACATCAACCGTCTCTATCCTCAGCGGTTTCTCGACCGTAATCCTAGACGAGCTGTTCCTTGAACCACTGATCGCGTAGGATTTATCAAGCTGACAGTAGAGCCCGCGAACGAATAAATACCATAATTACATTCGCAATGGCGCAGCTCTTGCGCAGACTCAATTTTCGTGGCCCGTGCCGATCTCTAAATCATAATGATTTCAATGCCAGCCTGAAAGTCTAGCGAGCGAGACGCACGGGGATCTCGCAAAACGTCCACGACGAAGCCACCGTGCCCGGTGTAAATTGTGTTTTCTTAAGCGCGCTACCGTCGCCCACAAAGGGACGCCACGTTAAAACGCGCATTAATCAAATCCATTGCGAGTCAGCCAACCGGGGGGGACACAAAGGACTAATTAAGATTTCTGACCAATGCGGAGCGGCTTTAAAAACTAAGAACCGGCCGACCTTGCGCTCGTTATTTAGTGTTGATTTACGATTATTTTCAATTGAGCCGCTCTATTATTTTCGTTCCCCTCGTGGTTAGCCGGGCTAATTCGTTTTGTTCCATCGACGAAACGGCATGGCGTGTATATATATATATATATATATATATATATGTATATAAGTATCTCTACCTCCGTGACTTTCGTATCGGATTTTACGCCGTGTCACTTTTGCCACTGTTGCATCGGAACTGACTGCGTTAATCATTCTTCCATCGCGCGATCACGCGCGCCAGCGTCCCCTCTAACTTTGTCCCCTTTTTACCGGTTCCGTTACGAAAGGTAACACATTCTTATTTTCTCTCTGCCGACAAAATACGATGCTTGACTTCTTTCTTTCTATTCAGTGTAACGTTGCAACCGTTTCTTCGAGACAGCGCATACATAGAAGCCACTGTTACTGGTATCGCACGCCCAATGCGACGCAGCCCGAGCGTGCATAATGCGTTAGTGCTAAATTTACGTCCTGGCGACGCGCATCTAGACATACGTGGGAGGAGTTCGCCTCACCCTCTCTCTTTCTCTCTCTTTATCTATCTCTCTCTCTCCTCTTCTCTTACATTCGAGAGACTCTACTCGTCGTTCTTCCTCTTTACATCGTCTCTACGTCTCGCTTTATTCCTCTCTTGATCTTGTCTTCTCGCCCCGTTTGCGCAAGCTGCCGACGGTGTTGCCACTTGACTGGCGATTTGTTACTCGCAACCATACGCGATGAATAATTGGCGACGTCACGCTGCCTAGGTGTAAGACGGCGTTTCCACGTTCACGATGGAACGGAATCGTTTCCTGCATGAGCACGGGGGCGTCCCACGTCCAACCAGGCAACATCTACGCGTATCATTTTGGACCAAGACGTTGTGGTTAATCAAGCGTTATCGATAAACCAAGCAAAGAAGAGAGAAAGAGAGATTCTAAGATGTTATCACGAAGCTATTCCCGGTTATTTCACGGTCGCGTCGATGAATCAAGCCACCGTATCATCGAACATATACCAACGTCTCTTCCTAAACGATTGCTAATCTCATTAAAGCTGACTGCGCGGTAGATAAGCTAGCCGGGTGATTCAAAGTCGTTTCATTTATTACCGATTATCCAACCGCGTCCTCTTCTACACAGCTCGTTGAACGCACAGTATTTCTCTGCACGAATGAAGTTGTCACCTGCTACCGTTCTGTCTTGAACCAACGATCACCAGTGAAAAATCTCCTCGTCGTCTCTATCTACGATCTACCCTCGTTCAATTAAAGAAAAATCGTGAAACCAGAATCGGTACGTTTGTGGATTAGCTTTCCCCAATGTCACGGATCAACGATGGCCTCCAATACTACTTGCCGTGAACGGGAATGTAACGACAAGCCGTCGGAGTTGTAAGTCATGTATCGAAACACCGTGACTAATGCGAGAGAATTATAATACATACGTGGTATACGTAGTGGAATAACAAACGGTTCGTTACACAGGATTCGTTTAATACGAGTGACACTTTCCTTCACGAATAGAGCCGTCTCGATGGTACGGGAACACGGACGGAAGAAGGGCCGCGAAGTAGCCAAGTGTCCGCGAGTCATTAGCCGGGCAAATGGCGTTACGGTGGCTGGAGCACGTGGTATGGGTATACGGGGAGGGTATCTTGCTCTCTCGAAGCAACACGCGTGCAACATGTCATAATCAGCTGGCTGTGAAAGCGGACGGAGAAATGCGCAGCCCATTAGGCGAACAACGACGGCCACTGTTCCGCGACGGAGGCGGCCGTTTCCCCTGATATCACTGCCGACAGCGGCGGGCCTCGGCCGATGAGACCGAGGGCAACAGAACGCTGACAGAAACGCGATTGGCGAACAGAGTTTCCTCTCCGGTGGAGGTGGCTACGCTTCCATTATACGCTTCCACGAAACTCATTCAGCCGTTTTCACGGCGCTTTCAATGAGATGGCCGCGGTTCACCGTGCTGATTCATGGAAATCCTGGGTAACGAGAACCCTATGTATAAATAGAACCGGGTAGACAGTCGTCTAGGTAGCTCGTTTTATCCGTCTCAAGAATGGTAAAGGACAACTTATCCGTTGTTTAATTCATCATTATAGTATCTACGTTAACCTTCGACTGGTGACCTAACGTCAAAATTACTCGTTTTCCAACATAATAGCTACTCACAATATTCGATCGATTATTATGAAGTGACTTACGGATGTAAGATGATAAGAATGATGAAAAATAATTATATAAATGAAATAAATCTCTATTTCGCGATACAAATTGACGTCATGTCACTAATAGTAGAATTAAAATGGCACGTCACTAATTGAAGGTTAATGGAACAGCTGTTTGAATTGTAGAAGGTGTACTTTTACAGTGTACTTCCATTAAGAAGACTGACATTCCGTTCTACCACAAGTAGATGGAATGTATAGTTATCTATCCCTCTGAATTCTTTCGAATATACACTTGTACGTTCTTTCGAACGTTAACAACTTCATAATGGCAAGAAATATTTCGCTAGAATGTATTTTTATCACATTCATATCTACTTTCCAACGAAGAATCAACATACCTACGATTCTACTCCAGAACGCAGCGCGGAGACGTTTGAAAGACTGCCAGAACAGTTATACTCGTAGGAAATACCTTGTCCCCGTGGTAGAGGCTACGTTTTCTTCTCGTTTCCACGCTCACGGATAGTACTCCCACGCGGCATCAGGTACCGTTCTCATCGCGATCAGTTATCCGCCTCGATGGAAGTCGCGCAAGAACGAGTAAGTCTGTCTAGGAAAGAGGCGAGGGGTGAGATCGACGAGAGACACACGAGCGACAGGTGGCGTTTTCTTGGTCTCGGTGAACAGACCGGAAGTTTTCCTTGCTGCCTGCTAGCCGACGATGGAAGTGGGATTTTCGCGTGCTCACACTCTCATAGCACGTTCCGCCTACCCTCTTCGTTCGACGTACACTCGCCAGCGATCGCTGACAGGTTTGCGGTTGTCCTTATAATAGCGGCACACCGCCACGACGAAAACCACCACCGCGGGTAAGTACACGCGTCTGTAGTCGAAGAGCGCATCCCGTCAGCCGTGGTCTATTTATAAGAGGCGCGCAACTCGCGTCACGCTCATATGCGAACGCTATTATGCCGGTGTACTGGCGCGTCCACTGTCGCGTGCACATGTAACGAACCGCGTGTTATGACCTGACATTATTGAAAAATAGCTTCGAGACATTTTCGTTGAATTGCTTGCTGTCCGTTTCCTCGAGCTTCCCATGAATCGTTGCCTACTCCCACGCAATTGTAAATAGAGTTTCGTCACAGTTTCACTTCCGTGTTAGAAACTCGTGATTCAGTTTGACGATAGTTTCTAAGTAGAATTGTCTGGTTTCTAAAGAAAGTTAGACAAGATCTATGTACAGTTAGATGAACGAGGTTTCAATGATGATATTTTTTGGAAATATAATGAAAATACGGGAATACTTGAATCAACTTGAAACTTTCGAAAATTATCTCCCATATGAATTTTATAAAGAATCGAAGTATGTCTGTTCGATGTGTTTTTTCCTTGTTGGTAATTTTCTCGTACTTTCGATAGCAATATAAATTTCTATTATAATATGATGACGTCCCATCGGATTCGCGTAACCAGGAACTGAATCACCCATTAAATATTAACGGTGCAATGAAAACTCTCTTGGTAACCATTCCACGTCCACCTGGCTCCCAACCCAGGCTCCGGTACATTAATTTGTATCAAAGTAACGTTTCGTACTGTATATAATCCACTATCCGCGGCAAATGTCGCGCGACATTGCAACTCGTCACGAACGACACCCAACACTGCGTATTCGTTACGAAAATAACTAAACTCGCCACTGTGCGGGACGCATGAGACGTGTTCGAGAGAGGATTCGTTTCGGCAGGTGCTGGCAGGTTGCGGCGGTGTGCCTGCAGGTGAGCAAGAGCTTCAACAGATAGAGAGAGAGATGAGAGCGCGGAATGATCTCCACCGTCGCGAATTTATTGCTGGATAAAGAGAAATTCGCGGAAGTCGGCGAAACGGGAGCCCGATTTTGATGTAGTGCTCGTAATTACGGATGTCCTTGGTTGTCGGGATGAATAGCGCCGCGAGGCTTGTAGAGATAAGGAAATCGGGCAAACCGGGGGCCGATCTGTTATCACCGGTGTCGATGATACCGCTTAATTTGAAAATATGTGCCAGATAATGTATGTATTACTTGTTAAGAAATCGTAAATCAGTCGAACGGGTATGAAATACGCGCGCCTCTCTTCGCGCGAACCGATCGATCTACCAGTTGGAAACTCTCCGTTGGAACCATCTCCTACTGCGGATTCAAATTCGAAAATATCAGGCTCGGGTTAGTCTATTGGTGTATTAATTAACATAACACGACAGGTGTACAGCTGGCGAGGTGATAAAGAGAGAGGCGACTGTGCAATTTACCAGATAGATTAGAGCGGAAGATTTAAACGGAGTTATACCGTACTATCAGCTTCCTTATGAATTATAGAAACGTTAAAGTGCTGCAGGAAGAAAGCAATTAACTTGCTCTCCGCGCCTAGCGGTCTATCAACACTATTATCTGTATCTGTTTTTCTACGTCTAGTATGCAAAACGATCGCCTCCTACATTATGTTAATGGCGTAGAACGGGCTCATCGGACATCGGGGTCCTGGTATAATTAAGCGGTCCAGTTAAGGCGTCGGTGATGTGAGATAGCTACGACAAGCGGTTCCGTTACAACGTCCGGCGAAATTGCAACAATTTTGCTACATTGTCACACCATTCGTTATCGAATCGTGAAACAACTTTGGCCATTATCAAGCGAGGGTATAAATCAAGGAAACGGGAATAATTCGTACGGAGCAAAAAGGGATCGTGTGGCTCTAATCGCGAATCGAGCCAACCCCATGGATCAGTCCGCAGCTGCTCATTAGCCTAATGGACAAGTGCGACAATGTAATACGCCCATTTCGAGCGGCACCGGCTCTTTACGCCCGGTCCACCTGTATATTTATACAATTACATTGCATGGAACTGTGAAATGAATATAATTACACCATGTGTGTATGTGTACGTGTACGTGTGTTGATCTTGGCGCTGAATACGATGATACGATTTCGTTCTTTTTCTCGCCCCTTTTCTGTTTCTCCATCACACCAGCTGATTATGTTGCACCAGATTGCACGCGGTATGAAAGTGAGCGGCAAATGAAGTTTTCGCGTAAAGGAACATCGTCACGGACAATATTAGCGATACAGCAGTTGATCGTTGTCACGATGCCAGCGGAACGTCAGCTTTGCTAGTCTTCCTACTTCTCCTCGGGAAAGCATCCCGTTCGACGACAAAAGCTCGCTCGAAGATGTACACGGTGAACGTGGAAGTGACAGAAACTGATTTGTCGACATTCTTAATGTAGGATTCAGCACTGTTTTTGATATATTTACGCAGAGAATGTTACTGTATGTTAATTTCAATGCTTCCTTCATTGTTTAAGTTAATAAAAGCACCTTTTTTATTAACTGTTTGAGTCCCACGCAACGTAATTGCGCTGTTTTAAAATTTTATGTTGAAAAAGCCCACTATATTCGACTACTATGGATAATTGACTGTGTATTTGAATTTTGCTTAAGTCGGCGCTTTACTGGTGCTTTTCATTATTTTATTTCGTGTTAACCATATAAATAATATTAAGTGTAGAATCCTTTATGTTTGGTATAATTTTGTATGATTCAGTCTGATTTTTCATCCTCCTTCTCTTCGGTAGATTTATAATGTCATTTTCCCAACATTGCTTCAGTTTATTTCTTATGGTTATTTTATCTCCTTTAAAATCTCCGACTCTATACCTTCTGCGCCAATTAAGAAGTGTTTGAACAGTGACAGTATAATCCTCATAGACGATGTAAATATAATTTACAGTATTCTGAGCACTGCGTCCTCTTTTTTATCATTTGGTTATTTTCGACCAGATTTTCCCGAAACATCCGGGACTCGAAAGGTTAATTTATGTAAATAGGAATGTTTCCAAGCGTTGCAAGTAGACAAACGGCCAAAAACACAAGAGACAATGAGTCATAAAGGATAGTACTCGCTACCAAATCTGGACAAAGGCATCCTCCAAGCCCCATTAACGCAATCGTACGGTGTTGAATCATCATCCGCGAATGCTCGTCCTCCACCTACACCTCCTACGTTCTTCGAGTCGATAAAGAAACACGAGTCTGGCTAATTGTTACGATGATGGATAGCCCGAGGTACATCTTTGTTCCCCTTCTCTCTGCCAGCACGATGAATTATGTTCCATGAATGGTCACGATAGGAATGTCAGACGGGCAAGTGACACGGAATTCTTGTTGCTCGCGCAAGAAACGAGTAAACTCGTTTCACGTTAGATAACAGATAATCGACGCTGGTTTTCCCGCTTTGTTAATGGCCGTCGACGACGGCCGTCGTGAAGCAGGCGACGATGAAGACGTTCGCGATCCATGAGGCACACGATCCTCGACTTAATCTCAATCTCACCATATCGTTCCTTTCTCCAGCGGACAGCTTGACGCTCGTCCCGACTGCGTAACGGCACCGACACTGATACCCCATAAACGCCTTGTAAAACGTTCGTCGGTTCACCAGCGAAAATTTATACGAACGGTATCCAACGTCGGTGAGATCGAACGGGAACTGTTGAGAACTGAGTTATCGTGGTTCATCGTGTTTTCTTTGCCTGTACAACGATTTCGACGAAGGAAAGAAAACGATGATTCCAGGGAGGTTTTGTTAGGTTAACAGGATTTCAAGATAGAATTTTACGATCGGGAGTAGAGTATCAACTAATATGACGTTCAGATGTTTCACCCTTTCGCTTGTGTAATAAAGGTAGTGATTACAGAGCAGCGCAGTGTAGGCAATTAGTGTTACGTATCGGAGTAAGAGGATCAAGATATGTTTCTTGGTAACTTTAGAACTTCCCCATTGAGCATGAAAACGAAATGTAATTCAAGTAAAAGCAACTTTTGTTTATATACAATTATTAATTTCATTGATGACGATGAGATTAACGTTAACACAACCCCAATCGGAAAGAATTTATTTCTACATATGTAACAACGATCGTTCCACACTCTAACATCCACCTTGCTGAAAATCTAATCCCGTTAACGAATGAAGAATAGTTTCTACTATCAATTTAACGTTAAACCTCACTCTGCTCGAATTCATCTAAACCTCGAGACATCGACGAATCAGATGGTGCGAATTAAACGCGTCACGCGACGATCAACGCGTTAAGAATACAAGGATTAATAAAGATCAAACCCTTCGAAGTTTTCTACTCTTCCAACTTTACTTAGAATATCGAACTCTCAGCCACTTTCACAAAATCTCTCATCGATCATAAGTTGAAGCCTTCGTCGATTGATCATACACACGATGGTTGGAAAGTGAGAGAGAGGAGCGGCCGCGAGATTCCTCGGCGCGTGGTGTATACCGGCGCGCGGAGGCTATTAATTCGTCGAAGGACAATGGAGATATCATTCCGCGGCAGGGGATCTCGCGGGGCGCAATAATAATTTATTAACGTCCCACGTAATGCGACGCGTTATCTCGCGTCCGCCCACGCGTTCGGCTACCTCTGCGCCTAGCACCCCGTAGCACGTCCCAGCCCCACGTTGCCTCTGTGTCCTCGTACGGACGGACTCGACACTCCGGACGGCAGCCGATCGTGTCAGCCGCAATTGTCATTTATCGTCCCGACGATTTACGGTTCCGTTTACACCAGCGCCGATACCGGACCGTCCACAGGGCGTCCCGAAGTTTCGAGCGATTCATCAGCGCGCGATCGCTCGTATATCCTCTGCGACGACAGCCAAGCATACCGCTGCTGCTTGCTTACCGCGTACCACCTTTTACCAGGCCGCGTATCTCCGGTTGCGTCGCGCGAGTACCGCGCGCACCACCCTACCTCCTGCGCTCGCTCACAGCCCCAGGAGGACACCGCCCTTCGTATGCTACGCGACATCGTGCTTCGATGGTTTAAATGTATTTTTTTCGTTTCTTTTTCTTTTTATTCTTGCTTGGAATGGGCCTTACCGATCGAGATGGAGGAATATGGTCACCGGTTGGTTTTATACCCGAAGAGATTAAGTTGCAGCGGAGATTTTGGGTTGGTGATATTCGAGCGACTTTTTTCTATACCATTGAGATACGGGTAGATACAGTCAACGATGGAACAGTGTGCTACATTGCGGAGGAGTGATAAGATTTTGGGGAAGGTGGTGAATTATATTGTTCTCCAGAGTAGTGTTGGGGAAAGTTCTCGAGATTCGAGGTGTTGCTTTGTTGCGAGTGAAATCGTGGTTGGTTGTGATTGTTAGCAGGTAGTCGTAGTGTAATAAACGTAGAGTCGTAAATATACCAACCCCACAAAATTTAATTGATCTGATGTTTTGGAACTAAATTACACCATAATATTACTGTCTATTGTTAAGTAAGACCGTGAAAAGAAACTTTGAGAAAATAGAAATTAGTATGTTAAATTGAAAATATAATGAAAATGCTATTCACTTATTGTTTCACAAATATACCAACTGTAGCAGAACTCTATTTTATTTTAATTGTTATATACGGATAAAAATATTTTAAAAAATTTCGCGCTTGCTTCTCCACGAATTAAATCAAAAACTCGATTTTTCATACTGGAAATGAGATTTCCTATTACTTTTTCGTCTATCTTGTTCCACTCTTCAATAATTATGTCCTTTAATTCTCCAATGTTTTCGTATATTTGATTTTTCGAATAAATTTATCGATCTAATATACTCTATATATTTTCAACCGGGAAAATATTAAACATATTCAATTTTTTTGAAACTCAGTTTATTAAAATGTTGGTATAAGAAAATTCATTGCTAGTTGAACAAGTGACTCTACGCGATTTGTTTCTTGAAGCTTGTGTAAATCTACTGTAACGAAACATAATACTTTAACAGGGTCCTAACAGGACCATAAATGTTCACTTTATTTTCTTTCCAATAAATAGCATTTTGAGATTCATGCTGTTCCCAAAAATTTTGTCCCTACTGCGCGTATAACTAAGGTGAATAGAATCTTCACGTAATGTCATTCACAACGGACGACAATCAACGGCGAGTAGCAAGTTGACGGTTCCCCGTGACGCTAATGAATGCCTGCTGGTTGACACCAGGAACCGCATGATCGAACCTTGTAATCGTGTTGTAATTACCGTAAAGTGATAGAAGTATCCGGTCGATGATGAGTCTCTCTTCTGCCACTCCTCTGAACCGTGAATCGTTCACGCGAACGATCTCGATATTAACCGTATCAAGGATGAACAGGATCGAAGAACGAATGTCAATTACCACGGAGTCCCTTTCTTAATCACAGCGATCACACCATGAACGTATTCATCTTCGAGTCAGCACCGATTACATAAATCGCGATCAAAGGCGGATCAGATTAGACACGAATGTCAGAGAAAAGGACGGCGATCATTTGTGGTGAGACAACTCGAGCAAAGCGATAAATTCGAGAAGAATTCTCCAACGATGTGACTCGACAAGAGGAGCAAACGATACGATATTTCGAGAAAAATAAACCGGGAGACCTTTCGGGCCAACTTTCCTGAAATTCTTACGTCCGGTTATGTCGTAATTGTTTAATTCTCTACGGTGCCGGTGCAACGCGGGTCAGATGAAAGGCGACAGATAGGGCTTCTTCCATGTTGTCGTTGTCGTCGTTTTACAAACGAACGAAGAGAGTGAGAGAGAGTGAGAGGGGGGGGGGGGGGAGAAAGGAGAAGAGTGGAGTGGTACGAGAAATGCACGTAGGTAGACGACGTCTCATTAACGAAGCTTGGCCAGGTAACAGCGACTGGTTACGAGTGAGCATTTACACGTGGCAACGTGTTACACGGATATTATGGTAACTCTTATCTACGGTTGGCATGTGGTCGAACAATCTTCGAGGAGACGTTGAACACATATCTAGCAGAAGATGTTTTTCGCGGAAGCGTTCCAGGAAACGGACATATAAATGTCTCGGGGGATACAAATTATCGAGATCGTTCAGGCTCGATGCTCACGCCAAGATTCTATATTTCGACAAACCGAGCCACCGTGATAATGGAACGTTAAATTCTCTCTTACAACACGTCCTAGGTAATTTTCAATCCACCGTTTAACGACCATTCCTGGTATCGCCTCTAATCCTACACTTGATCCATAAATAACTCAAAAACGAAGTTAAACTGTCCACCATCGGTACGTATAATTGGAGATTATCTGTGGAAATAACCTAGCTGACACGTGGCTATAAAGGGATAACCACGTCCTCGGTGATATTCTGCTCTTTGATTATCCATTATCATCGACATCGTCAGAAACACCAACTGTTGTTTCATCAACGAGCGTAACTTCCGTACAATTTTACACAACGTCGAGCACACGTATGACTCTATCAGGATCTGACCAAAAGAAAAAGAAAAAAAAAAGGAAAGAGAGAAAACAGGAGGAGAGATTCTTAGAAACAGGGTACAACGTCCTAGCGAGAAGTGTTTCGTGGCCCACGCTTGAAACAGAGCACGAAGGAAGGGGGGGGGGAAACGCCAGGACGTCGTTGGATCGAGTACCACGAAGAGCACCATGACCTAGAACCATGAATCACATCACGGCCGAGAAACTTCAAGATCTCCCGTGGTATATACCTCGAGGGGGGAACAACCGCGCGCGTCTTATCCGTGATGATCTTCGTACCAGTGAGTTTCAAGAAGCGTGTACTGGCCCCAGCTTGGCCATAACACCTGATTTTTCTTATCTGAAGAATTAAGAACAGGCCCGATGACGACATGCCACACGCTTATACGGGAATACAGTCCGCGGAGAAGTGATACCCTTCGGCATGTAGCAAAGGGGCCGACCCAGCTTGGCGAGGGTGTTAAAATCCTCGTTATGGGGAGTGCAAAGGGCCGTGAGTAAGTTCAACGACCAACCGGATTCATGATCCCATTCCGGATCGTCGTATCAGATTCTGGGAAGACTCGTTCCGCGTCGTCCTTACGATATCGTCTTCACCATGGAAATCTGTTAGAAATTCGACCTTTTCTCACGCTCGCCACGACAATTATTTCCGCGCGATAAATCCCCGCGACTTTTACCTCTACTTCACCGAAACAAATCGACGTTACCCTACATACATACCAACCTACCTCTATCTACCTACCTGTTGTCGGTTATTCAGAGAAGAAAGACTTCACCAAAGTGTACACAGAGTATGTGTACTAGCTAGAACGAACGGAGGGGCCTAAGATCGATACAAAGGATGGCGTGACGAGATCTAGATAACTGACGAATAAATTGATTCGTTAATTGCTCGAAAATTAGTCGAGAAAGCTGGAACGTTTCTCGATACAGCTCGTTTGAGGAAGTCCATCGTGCTCGAGAAGTCATGCATCGCTGGTTAAGATACCAAGGAACGCGCCGTGGACGTTGGAATAAATTCATTTTCGAAGACAGAATGCTTCGAGGGGTACGTGTGCTGCTCTTCTTCTCGTTTTATAGATCATATCCTCTTTGGTGGAGAAGCCACAGGGAAAAAAGAACCAGAGAGAGAGAGAGAGAGAGAGAGAGAGAGAAAAGTAGAACTACGAGGGGAAACGATCTGCGTACGCCCACGCGGCTCGCCCACAACCCCCACGAGCATACGGAATTGCTTCGAAGTGAGTTCTGCCTCTCGATAAGCCTCTCGTTCATCGGTCACGTCTTAATCGACGCGCAGCTCCTCCGACAGCCACGGTTGGGGGTCGAGCATCGAACGTAACCGAATCGTTCGTCGAACCGAACGATGCCGCTGCTCGTGGCACTTGTGGAATGGACGAAACGAGAGAGAAAGGTATTTAAGAAACGGTCGGAAACGTGGACCGGGGCAAAGGGCAAGGCCCTACCTTGGACGTTCGACACGGATCGGCCATCAGCGTACCGCGTCACGACCACCTGTGTGCGTTCGATTAGACTGGCCATCTAATTGACCGCATCGCTTATTAAGTTCCCCAGTGGAAATATAATTGGCGATGGTAGACTTTGTGGCTCGATGAATCAATTCACAATTCAGCCTTCGTTTGCAGGGTATTAATCTGGTACCGAACGTTTGGGAGCGATGGTTATTGAAAAAATAACCGTTAGCAGGCTCGTCGTTCGTTTGGTGATATTTTTAGTGAGTAGTGGCAAGATTGTATTGTACATCATTAGCTAAATATAATCGAAAGGTTGTGTAATTTTGTAAGGAACAAATTTTCAACGTTGTAAGTGTCATTGTATATAATTGGCGGTTCTCTTCAAAAGAAATGCTCAAAATAGGTGTTTTTTTTTATAATACATTTAATTTGAACATCTTTCTATATGATATCACAACAGATGTTTTTCTATTTCGATCCTGAAAATTTGTATTTTCGGTACTTGAAACGTTATAGTTTGGAAGCCTTTAATTGTAAGATGATTATCTTGATATTAGCAGTTGATAATTACACATTTTCATAGTTCGTCTAAACATATAATCCTTGCTATCCCACTTCTAATAGTCATTAATTAATAACTACTTTCGATACCAATTTTTCTATTCACGCATTGAGTTAATCATATCGAGAGAACATATACAGCGAATACCATTCTGTACGGTACAACTGTTAGACATCTTAACAAATGGTCACCAAGGACACCCAACGGCAAGCGTTTTAGAATAATTCCAGCAGAACGAAAGAGTGGAACATCGAGGCAGAGTGGAACAGGAATCGAATAGGCGATAATTCCACGACAGATGTGCGATTACCGCGACGAATCGAATAACTATCCTCCGGACAGTGTCAATTAACCGATCTGAGGCCTTCCAGGTTTTGTATGCCCGGTGTAGTATCGTGGTGTACACGTTGAATTAATAGGACCGCCTCTGCGTGAACAAGCGGGTCCATCTTCGTTTTGGTACACCTTTATCGAGGATTATCCAGCCGATTGCTCGTACGATAAAGTTTTTTGTCCCCGTGCTGCGTGGATCCCGTAGTCAGGTAGAAGTGACCGGTACATCGGCGTTGTTCTTCTTGTTTGCGGGTCGAAACGTGAGGAAGTCGCGTTTGAACAGGCCTACGGTCGTATATTTTCTCTGGTGGATAAGCGTGGGCCCGCGCTGGACCACTTATCGCGCCGCACCAGCTCGTATTATTTAATTAATGAATACTCAATCGGCGCCGATTGACACGCGGCGATAACTGTTATTACGATTTTTACACGCACGGGTGCCGAGGAATACGTGTCGCCGCGATATCCCGCGATAACTCATGCACCGTGCAAATGGAATTGAGGGACCACTTAAGGTCCCGAGTTCGAAGAGCCTAATGATTCCTCGAACTCAATTTTCCAATGCTTTCCCCCGGGGGAGATATTACGTTAACGTCGAACACGGTCCGCGACCTGGCTTGTTTTAGAAGGAACCGCTAATCGGTAAGATCTGTCAGTTCCTAAGAGCTGACCAACGGCTTAATGGCGTCCTTCTTGAACGCGACTTCACCGGTTATCTCGTCGAGGACGTTTCAATTAGCCCCCTTCGACGTGAGAAGGTTTCAACGTGGCTCGTTTCTCTGGCTACTTCGTGGGAGTTTCGAAGGGTTTTCGTTGATTACTTTGAAATTAGTTTTCGGATCGAGTATCTAATTTGGTTTCTTCGATTGGAGAGTGTGGTGAAAAGAAAGTGATTTAACCTGGTTGTTATCACGTATGATGTACATACG
The DNA here is from genome assembly GCA_951804975.1 of Anthophora plumipes. Lineage (NCBI taxonomy): Eukaryota > Metazoa > Arthropoda > Insecta > Hymenoptera > Apidae > Anthophora > Anthophora plumipes. The sequence continues at coordinate 24,842,006 of OX638112.1, read as the reverse complement.
TGTGTAAAAATAAAAAAAAAACATCGTTTTATTAAACGTGAAGCATACAGTAGTAACATTCGATTATACCACTCATCATCACTCGAGCAGCGTACAATAACAAACGAATAAAAGTTCGACGAGCATCAACCCGACGACTTTTATTAACGATCCAGTGGATCCCGAATGCGAATTTCATACCCGCGGAGTGATTCATTACGAATCCATCGGTTCGAACGTGCACCTCGTAAAATCGATATTCCCTTTCCGGCCGTTCCCTTCGGTCGGGTTTTCAACCCCGTCCCGGGTAAAATAATAATCGACAGTTGAGGGCGGGGCTGAAGGGCGCCGCTCGCGTGTGACTCGCGTTAATTACACGCGACCATTAGCATTTAAATCGTTTTTTAATTGCAAACGCTGCTGCTATCTCGCCGTTGGTTCCTATGACGTTGCCTAAACGTTACATTTTTATACCTGCTCTCGAAGCTACGACGAGCTCCCGAGGTGGGATTTCTTTTTTTTTTTTCGAGCAACGTACGTTAACCACGAAACCGGCCATCACTCGATTATTTATGATTCACTATGAGATATTAAGTACCGTGGGACTCGAAACGGCTCCGTAGAAACTAATCCTCCTCCTGAGTGTCACCTTTTCTCTTCCATCCCATTTCTTTCCCCTCCTCTCTCTTTCTCTACACCTTACCATTTACCTTTTCGTTCTCTTTTCTTTCTTCTATCTCTCTTCGTCTGGATACAGCGTCGCGAGACCTTGATGACAAATTCAAGTATCTTCGGATAGAGTCGGCAGGTGCTTTGGACGCGCCTCCGCGAGATTCGACATTCCCTAGGAGAGACTTTCGAAACCACGCTGTGACGTAATATCTCGTATAATACGGTCGTTTTTATTCATGTATTCGAAAGAGCAGGCTAAGGTCGACAGACGTCCGCGATCGGATTCCCTAGATCTCGTATGTGCCACCCACCGTCGTTCTCATGTGCACGAATTTTAGCTTCCTTACTGGAAATTTGTCGATCACTCATTAACAATACGGTTTTTGTTTCTTCCTCATATTAGAAAAATAGTTTGAAAATGGTAACAAATTTGTTCACCACCGAATATAAAATTATACTTCATCGTAATTCTTTTTCTGATAGACAAAGAAAAACTGGTCTTTAAAGGGTTCAAATTAAAACTGTTCTGTCGTTACATGTTCTACTTGAAGTAAACAAATAAGTTACATTTTTATTCACATTTATTTTACAACTTTAGTTTTCCCAATAATTTTGACAGAAGGACGATGGTCCCATATTTCATTATATGTGCCCATGAATCCTATTTCATTACAGTATACATATAAAACAATTATATATATAATATCAGATACTGTTAATTACGGAAACTTTGTTATATTACGAAAATGCAAATTCACGTATCCTGTTGTACGAGTCCTTTCTACAATTTTATACGCAACTCTCTTGTATACAGCAAGTGTACAAAAAGGTATTGCAATTATGTTAAAAATACAGATATATATTTTGTCTTCGTAAATTCTTTTTACCTGAACGAGCCGTCGTTTTCCGAATACGCGTCGTAAATCAACCGCGTGTTTCAACAATCATCGTTTCAGATGAATTACACCGTTTCAGCTCAAAAGCTCGTACGCGCGTAACGATCGATGGATTTTCTTGGTCGGCTAATTAATAGCCAACGAGCAAAGCGTCCGCGTGTTTCTTGCGGGTAGCACCTATTATCCGGCTCGGATTAACGCGTGCGAACTTTTTGCAAGAGCCCGCCGCGAGACAACGACCAATCCCTTTCACCGTATCGATTAACCGCACCTGTCACTCTTTCCACTTTCCGCAATTCAAAGAATACCACGTCGTTCACGAGGTTCTTTAGATCGATCGATTTATTAATATCGTCCTAACAATCGCAAACGATTCTATCTAGTCTTCGTTCAAAAATCCTTTTATTCTCTCCATTTCATTTTCTTTCTCAACACTAGAATCACGGAACACGTGAATTTGAAGCATTTGGGAATTACAGAAACAATCGTTATTATTTTACAGTAACTGCTCCTTACTTTTATTAATGACATGATACGAAAATATATCCGAATTTGTAAGTTAACACATTACCCTCCGGAGATATAAAAATATATTTTTTCTTGATTACTCGTGAAATGCCGGCGACATATTCATATGTGTTACGATATATATATATATATATATATATATATATATATATATATATATATAAAGTGATATAAAGGAAAGTACAGACAGAAATTACATCGTAAGTAACTACGAAAATTCCTAGTAAATAGAATAAAATAAAATAATAAAAAAGCAAAGGGACGCATTAAAAAGTAATATGGATTTATGACTGCTTATATAAACATCTTCAGGATGCATGTTTTTAAAGCGTATTGCCTCATTTAATATGTATTTTATTTAAAATAAAAAGTCCAATCATACAATAATTTATTGGTATAATTGAATCTTAATAAAACCTATTTTGTGTGAAGTAACAGAAATTGTAATTTAATTGTAGAATAATTACTATATAAAGAGCCTTTATTTCAAATTTCATAAAAAGCTTGTAAAGTGACGCAACAGAGTCGAAAATCTTAAAATATGCCGGTTACACGCAAAAGCTTTTGCACAAACAATCTGAACTGTATTGTGTTAAGAATATAGAATTAAGTAGTCTCGAATAAATCGATTTCTCGAAGGAAAACTTTGGTATCTCGTTCACTCAAGATACGTAAACCCACTGTTAATCGTCTTCAAAGTTCCGCTAAAATGTGATACATGAAAAAATATACAGCATTATCGAAAAATCGTACACGCCACAGAGAATGAGCTTTTAATAGGATAAACGTGGAATTTAATTAAACAGGAGATCCGTCGACACGAACGAAGATTTACAAGATAAAAATGGAAACGATCAAGAGAGACGCCGTTAATAACAAGATCGCGGAGCTGAATTTCGATCGATCTAATTTCGATCCGCCTTTCACGGAATTACCTGGTTCCTCCGCGAGGAGAGCAATCGACTTAACCGGCTGCGTGCGCATCAGAAGCGTGCACCGGGCCCCTGGAGGACCATGTTTCGAGGATGATAATTACGATAAATCATGATCACGGTGACTCGTCACCGGTAATTCGTTATTATTTTATACGACGTTTTCCCCCGGACGAAATTGCTCGTCCTCCATTTCACGAGAATTAATTTCGCGTAACGCTGGTAACTTCCCGCGAATGGACGAGTTAACGCCGCGTTAATAACTCCCGGTGGTCGGTCCACCGTTTACACAGGTGCATCGAGCGTGGAACGTGACTTGGTCGCCGCTATGCTTTGCATGTTGCCCTGCTAGCCTACGATAGCGTTTATACGTAACCCTGGAACGCGCGTATTTACGAGGAAGCATTAATCCGCGACGGATAGCGACGGACGAAACGTCCAATGAGCTCGCGACTTTTACGACGTTCAAGGATTCACCGTCGTCCCACTTTTGGTGTGGATACACGATCGCAAGATAATTTTTCGACTCGTTAATTTACGATTTTGGAAGATGAATATACGGCGTGTGCTAAGGACGTGAAAGATTCATGGTGAATGTTGAGGAATGTTTCGGTGTTGTAAAAAGTGGCAAGACGTTTGCTCTGATATCGCTTATAAATATCTGTTTATCTAATTCATAGTATCGAAATGACCCTTATTGTAAAAAAAAAAAAACATTCCTTCTCATCACTTAATAGTTCTAATATTTTTCTAATATTCGAGAAAAATGAGGTTTTATCATTTACTTTGTGACTTCTTATTTTTTTGACAAATGAATTATACTGTTTCTAATATTAAATATTTCAATATATCCTGGAAATGGAGTACTGATAGATATACTAATATTTTTTTCTAATATTCGAGATAAATGAAGTTTTATCATTTTCTGTGTGATTTTTTCTTCTTTCTACAAATACGTTAGACTGTTCCTGATATTAAATATTTTAAAACCCCTTGAAAAATAAAGTATTGGTAGATAGGATACTTTATACGTAAAGTACAGATCATTTATAAATTGAGTTTATAATATGAGTTACTTAGAAGTCAAGGGGACTAAATCCATAAAAAAAGAAAAACTAAATTCATTTTATTTATAAAAGGTATAGCATTAATTATGTGCTTTGGTACTAATATTCAGTGATTTTTTCAACAATTGTTCTATTTCCTTATTTACGATTATTTTCCATGGAAAGGAAGTCTGCAACAGTAATTTTAAAAATATTTTCTTTGATAAACCGAGGAAATTAGTCATCTCGCTCATTCGATATTTCCTCTTCGGCGCGCTGCTCGCGAATCCACAACTCGCGTTGCGCAAATATCCTGTCTCCATAGCAAACGAAAAGAAAAAAATAAACGAAGACGATCGCGGTCTCGTTCAACGTAAAAATCGCGACGCGTAGGAATTAGAATCGGTGAAACGACGATCGCCAAGGAAACCGCAGTGATGTCGAAGCAAAAAGGCGGGCGGATTGGCTGCGGGAAATCGACAGTAGTGTGCGCGCGAGCCAACGTAAAATGATGAAAAGTCAAGAAGCGAGCAAAGGGGCACGCATATAACCGGAACGGCTGGTCGATCGAATCGACACGGAAAGATACAAAAAGAAACTCATCGGGTACCGCTTTCGCATAATAAACGTAAAACGGAGATGAGAAATAGAGTGAGAAAGAGAATTGAAAACTATAGTCCTGGAACCTGAATGGTAAAATGTTATATCCTCCTCAGACGCGTACACACACACACACACACACACACAAAAAAGGAAACGTAACAAAGGCTTAACGAAGCGTCCCGTGTTGAATAGACCGATCAAATTAGCGTATCGCTCGATGCTCGATCTTTCGTCGTGCAAATCTGTTGTGTAAAGGAACGAGATAGGAGAACAGTGTGTAATTACGAAATGGGAATTTACGGCGACTCATCGCCTCGATATTTACCAGGCTCTATAAAACGAAATGTATCAGCCCGTGAAACAACCGGACACGGGCGTGCACACGAGTAGAGAAAGGGCTGAGGAAGGCTTTAACACGAATCTTGACACGAACGCGAAGAGAGCAAACGTGTATCGTGCTCCCTGATAGCAGCTCAGTGGTCCGTGCTCAGGTTACGCGAGATAATCGCGATATTTACACGACGTGATTATCAATCAGACTCCTCTCCGTGCCGCGGGATCCACCTTTTCTATATCGGCGCGGCCTGTACCTTCTAAACGCTTTGGTACGCCTATAAATACAGAGGCATAGTATATGTACTGGTTGGATAAAGGCAGAGGCAATTACGTCTGGTGTTCGAGAGCACAACAAAGTACGTAATGAGCGGCTAAGTGAACGGTTCCACTTGGGAATCATCGATCGGACGGTCGCCCGTGTACGTTCGTCGTTGCACAGAGAGATAAAGTAACCGCGAGCTAATGTGCCTTTGCTCAGCTGGAAAAGGGAGAAACACCACGGCGAAACGGTCACTAAAATCGAACGACCAAACGTATAGCATCTTGATCACAGTATTTATGCGACAGGATTATCACGGAGGTCGTATCTATTACCGTTGGCGCCTACTTATTGTCCCTCCTCGCGATTTCACGAAATCTCCTGTTTTCTTCTTTTTTTTTTTTTAATATCGAAGGTCGCACGCAAATTTCCCTGTTTGTCCACTTATCCGATGGATCGATGAACGATTAAGATTCGCGAATATCGAGCAATATAGCATGGATTTTCTTGACGTGGTACCGATAGATTATTCAAAGAAGATATTTCTATGGAAATAATCAACTGGACAATTCAAGATTTTCCTCGAGCAGGCTGTGGTGTTCTCGAGTTATCTACAATCGGCTATTAACCTGTTCAAGTGTATGAAGTCGTCCATTATTTCACGAGTAATCGCATAGAATAGATACCGCGTCGACGTTCCCTTGTTTTTGATTATTATGCTTTAGCTAGCCAGAAGGCTGGAAACGCTATTAAAATGCGCTCGCGCTCAGCCCCGCGGTTTCCAATATCGTGCCGCTTGTACACCTGTTCTCTCTCTATCCGGCTTCGTTAAATTCGTTATTTCGCAATCGGCACGCGCCTTTCCAGCGGCGCCGCGCCGCGGCGGACGCACGTGCGTCGATGCCGCAACGACCGAGCACGCTCCGTGCCGACCCTCGACTGTGTGTCTACGCAACGTCGCGGATAATCAACCGGCAGGATACGAATACCTTGAAGCGGGGAAAAAAGCGCCACCCGATAGCTATCTCGAGCGACTAAATTGAGGCAATTTTCTATAGGCTGCCGAACCGGACAGACGTTTTATCCGGGATTAATATTTCAGGCGACACGTTTCTTCTTTACCATTTTTATCTTCTTGCTTGGGCGCTCTTGAGTATGACGTATTCGCGCTGATCTGATCATCAATTTCTGATTTTTGGTAGATCGGCAATGGTGTGAATTCATTATACACTCTTAGGTATATCAGATGCAGAAAATATGTGTAATTTGTGTTTAGTGAACAATGATTTATGAAATGAGATTAAGATTTAGGTTAGAATTCAAGTTCATCGTGAGTGATAGATGATTCTGTTTCATTTAGATCATAGTAAAGGAAATATACACTATTCCAATGAATAAAGTGTATTTACACATAAATTCCATAGAAAAGACATTTAAAAAAAAATAACTTTTACAAATGTCAAGTGATATTCAAATTGAAGACTAGATGTACATATTTCTTTACTTAAATCGTAAAAATTTCGTTTATTTACACATAAATCCTATCTAAATCAAAGTCATATTTTTATTTAAAAGAAAAAGCACAAAAAAATTTTTTTAAATATCAGGTACATTCAAATCGAAGGTATGACTCACTAAATTGAGTAGAAGTCGTTCCCATCCTAAGATTTCCAATCCACTTTCACCATCCTCGATCTCCTCGATCAGAAGACAGTCATCCCCAGTAGCAATTGCTACGATTTCAAATTGAATTTCCGGTGGTCACACCCGGCAACCAATGCACAAATTCGCACATAAAATCACCGTAATCCTAAGGTATTCCTTTGTTCTCCGTACTCTAAGCGTTCCTTCCATCCCTTCTATCCTCGACCAATCGTGGTAGCGATCATCCGCAATGGTCACGGGATCCATAAATCGACGCTACGATCTTCTTAGTCTCTTCCGGCTAGCCTCTCTATCCGTTGTTTCGAACGAAATCGAAGAGCTCCGATATAACTCAAGCCGGATGTTCTGTACAACGACTCCTACTACTGTTAATAAACAACAAGAATCCATTATAGGAAACACCTTCGAGCACAATGTGTTTAATGGAGAGAAACGATAGAACAACGATGGTCAAACACGCGCACACGAATATGTCGTAATGCTGGCACACCGTGCAAGGGCATGTATGGTAGTTTGTGCACCTTATGCTCACTCTCGCCGCATATCTACACAGCATCGTTCCGCGCCACATACCGGGTGACTTTTTTCCCATTCAAAGATACCAGCCACCGATAACTCGAGCTCTAATTGCCGCCGCTTGATCCAGGCACACGCTGTCCCATCCAGTTTCATCTAGATTAATTGCGAGCCGTTTAACGAGGATTCTAAACGGTTAGCCCGTGACGTCGTAAAAATACCAGCCTACGCGCGTACTGGCACGTGTCGTTAAGAAGCTGCACGAATCCGAGAACCACAGCCTCTTCGCTCTTCTGTTCGTTGAACCGATACGTCGCGAGCAAACGAGTCGCGCTAGGTTTTCAATTAAAACTTTCGTACTTGCTACGTTAAAAAATCTAGAGATTTATTATACCATCTATGGTTACAATATTTTGTAACGTAACTACGAGTTGACTATACTTCTAAGATATTCGCTTCGATTTATATACGTGTGCAATTGTGTTTAATTCATGGAAGAAGTTGTTCGTTCGTTTCACTAGCAGTACTAATTGATCGTTACAACGTATGTTTGATCATCGTTGAACTAGTCAGTCGTCGAATTGTATTAAATACAAAATTGAAGAAAAAAGAGACACTTTAATTATAACCGTAAAATGGCCAGAGACACCGTGTGTATATGTTAAGCGTTTCACTGCCGCGCTTCTTCTTTTCAATGCCTAAAAGTGCCAGCTAATCGATCTGCAGAGAATTAACAGCACCTTTGGATTTTGTCAATACGTCGAAATTCTACCAAATTGAAATCTATGCTTTCATAAACTCCAGAACTGTCGAATAAAATTTTTTTTATTCACAAAAGATCAGAAGTAATAAAATTGGGAAAAAGAAGAAAAAACGAAAGAAACGCGATCTACAAAACACTTGATACTCTTCGACTGAACTTTTACAAAGGTCCGCAGCACTGAAACGATGGTACAAAACCTGTTACGTAGTGAACATAATAAATATCGAAGTACAACTTCAAATACACAATAGTTAATAAAAAGACGCAAGACAAAAAGATTCGCGAAAACAGTGGTAAAACAGGGCCACTGTTCCCGGCTGTTGCAAAAAGAGCACAATGACGTTCGCACACGAACACCCGTTAGACGAGGCTCTCAATTCTTACGGTACGCGGGTTAGGTGTATCTACCTGTCCAAGGCCCCTCCCAGCTCACCTGTAGTGAAAAAGGGTCAATAGCACACACCGTGAAGCAGCACTGCGAAAGTCTGGACCGGGATGTTGCTCCGAAAGATACGCCTCTTGTACAAACGCCACCTGACAATACTTTTCCCGACGCGTGTACCTCGTGTCGTGAAGAATAATTAAAACAAAACGAGTGAAGGAGGTGGAGGAGGAAGAAGAGGAGAGAAAAAATGGTAGACAGCGGCAGAAATCTAATCGGGAAATGGCCCATACGTTTTCTTTCCTTTTTTTTTTTGTTCCTTTCTTTTTCGTTGTATAACGAACTGGTTGCTTCATCGACGTCATTCTCGTGATTTTTGGGGTTACGTTACGTAGGATGGACAACGAAGGGAGGTGGAGAAGGTTTTTCGAGATGACACAGACTGATAATTCGACACGACGGAACTGTGGGAAACGGTGAAATCTGAAAATAATGATATGCATGGATCGCGCAACGGGACAATGTAGAAAATGAAACCTTCTGTTCGTGGTGAGCTTGAATTACCATAAACATCGAATTATCTTCTTCCCGATTTCGTCGCGGTCCTTTTGAGCTGCTGCTTTCAATGCCGCGTGGTGAACGTACTGCGAGATATCTTTCCCTCTTTTCCTTCTTTTCTTATATAGATTCTCGTACGAACACCCGCATATTTCATTGAATTTCTTAACTAAAAATATCCCAACGTATCGAATTATCGTATATTAACAATGTTTACGAAAACGGAAGTTAATTAAGATACCGCTTCGACTGAGACCCGCTCAAAGAGGCTTGATAATCAGCGAATCTTAAGGAGGCGTTTCGCGTGGTTAAAACGAAGAGAAAGAGAGAGAGAGAGAGAGTCGGCAACTTTGTCGAGGAACCAGTATGGATAGTATATTGAAGACTTTAATGATGTAATTGCGCGGGTGTTTTAACGGGAATGTGGGGAAACGCGTAAATGTCTGCGAAGGGCGGCTCGAAAGTGGTTGTGAAGCTGTATTATAATAAGGGAGGCACGGTGTCGTAAAGTCGGTGAAATCGTTAAATTCCCTGTACCACTTGCTTCCATCCTCTCTGTGCTCGACTTCCAAATTACCATGCGACGATGTCATTGGTTGTTCTTCCTTTTTCGTGTTCCAATTTACAATCTCGAGCAAGCGTGCTACTTGTTTTGAATCATTGGAAACCTTTTAAGAGTCGAGTCCGTGAAAATGTGCAAATTTCCTCTCATTAGACGCTTAACACGAACTTCGATAATTCTTGCAAGGTATTTAAACGTGTAAATTTGAGATTTTATTGTAATTTGTAATTTCACCTTTTCATTTTTTTTTATTGTTGTTGTTTTTGTCTTTTTTCTTTGCTTTTATGCGTAACGCAGAAATCGCGATATTCGCCACCGTAGTGCCGTTCGTAAATTACACTCCGCAGATCTGATTGTCAGATTTCTCTCGGCGGACATCTCCGTCGCGTTTGCTCGTTTCGAAGCGGTGCCCGCAGTCGAAATCGACATAACGAGAGAGTCGTTAAAAAGTTTTCTTCGCGTGTCGCGACCACCGTACACGCTTGGCTAACGGATTCACGCGTGCATAATGAGTGTGGCCCGGCCGTTACGACCGAGAGCATAATGGACTCCGACCGAATAAATTAGTGCCTGAAAGTTATCAAATTCGTCACGCGGCGAAAGAGTAGCTAATAACGGGTAATAACGTCGGGTAACACGCACTTTTGCGACCGACGTCCCACGCGTTTCGACCGCGAAGAGCCTCGGTACGGTACGATACAATCGATCTTGGTAAAAAAAAAAAAAAAGTAAATAAAGAGAGAGAGAGAGAGAAAAAAAAAGAAGCGTAATGACATCGAACATTCTGGGTCGATATGATTCAGGTCACGAGGTTGGGGGAAGAGGATTGTGAACATTTTTCTTACATAGATCTCCGGCTGGAATGCCGCTGAGAATGCTAGCGGTTCGTTAATTGACGTTGCTAACATTGATTGCATTCTAATTGCACCTGCGTTTAATGCAACTTTAAAATCTGCACTAGTCTACGTGTGCGTTTTTTTTTCTTCTCTTCAGAAATAAAAGGAGAAAAAAGAGTATTGGATTTATACTTCCTTAATATAGCAGCGAGCAAACGAGCTACATGGAAAAGTTAATCGTTCCGAGTGGTAGGAATTACTAATGCGATATTCGAAGGTGAACAGAACTTTTCCCTTTGGAACAATAAGCGATGTAAACGAGCGGTACTATTCACCAAATGATGCACAACGCGTTAACCATAACTCCTCGAAAGGAATTCGACCGTAAAAAAAAAAAAGAAGTTTCGGTAGAAAATATTTACTCCCACCACAGAAAGAGATGCGCAACGACTACAAAACACCTGAACCATGAAGCAACAAGTAATAGGACGATCAATGAATGAGATCCCACCGCAATCCACTTGAACTCGCTTCCTGCTTTCACCTCATCCCCCTTGGATTCTCCGCGAGGTACCAAAGCTCCTCTCGGAACGCAGAATCCTCCTGTCTCTCCGTCCACGTCATAAAGATTCCGACCGATTCTGGACAAGTACACCTACGTACTTTCTCCAAACGTTCGTTTCGCATACTCTGCGAGAAACCAGCCTAACTGAGAGAACGTGGACCATCAGTATTTCGCTGGAGTGCCTAATAACAAACCACGACAGACGTGCGAAAGGACTAAGTAGAAACGTGAAACCCTGCCAGCCAGGTTCTAAAGGCCATCGTTTAGGGTTTTATGAAGAGAAACTTACCGGAAACATCACGGTGGAATTTTACCCGAAAGTAACACTGGAGCCTCGCTAATGGTCAGTAGTGTACAAAGATGAGAAGTTGGCTAATTGAAGAAATTCGAGTTTTATTGGGTTAAATTCCCATAGGCTCACCTTCAGTGAAACAATCGAAGAAATGGTGTTGGTGCATGTATTGTCATTAGTAACAGAATGTAACTATATCTATAGGAAGCAATAACAATAAAGAAATCAAGAGGAAGCCTTGACTATATATAAGCGTAGAATCTCGGCTTACCACTTCAGAGATCGACCATATTTCTGTGTTTAATCCCTCAAATTTTTAGGATAAAAAAATCTTAAAAAAAGAAAAGATGGGACTAGGAGAATTTTTATTTAGTAAATTGGTAGCGAATTAATGGCTTAGACACTTCAAGAAAGCGTTCCAAAGAAAAGGACATGCAAGAATTAATCGATAAGTCAATGTGTATTGAGCGATAAGATCGAATTGTTGCAAATCTTTATTTTATTCTTCTTTTGTTTCTCTGCTTTCTAACTTTGAACGAGTCTACTGAAATTCATATTTAACATCGAAGAATCGAGTTGTACAGCATTGCGTGACGGAAGAATCAAGCAACGCGAAAGATATATCACTCCGTGCCGTCCCGCTATCCTCATCTTCTCATCTCTGCACAGTATTTTCTAACGGAATTGTTCGCAACAAGTGCACGAGTATGCCGCGGGGTCAAGGCATCAGGAACGAAGCTACGGAGCAGTGAAGATTGGCTAGAGAAGAAAAAGAAAAAAAGATAGTAAAAAGGAGCAATTCGAAACGTTGAACGATCGATTCACCCTCGTCGATACTAATTCGACTCCCCGTTAACAGGACTGACGTTAACACGGTTCACTTGATCGGGACAACCGGCGCGAACTCGTCTTTTTTCCCTTTTGCTTCGACTCGTCATCCACGAACGGTGAGATGGTATCGATGCCTGGTATCGACTGCCACGCTCGCCACGAGTCCTTGAACCAGTGGAAGAGAAGAGAAGGTGGAAGGCGGAGGTGCGTGCAGCACGCAGCGAGAAAACCTGCGTTATAACGAACGCACGATCCATCTTGATTTCTTCGGCTCCTTTCACTTTCGACAGTCTCTTCGGTTCTGCCCGCGGCTGAACACATCGCGAAGAAGAGAAAGAGAGAGATAGTTAGAGAGTGAGAAGGTACAAGTTTGATATGCTAGGACGAATCGAACGAGATCGACCCTCTAAAACTGTACTCCGTTAATAAAAATTGCGACTAAGGTATATATATCGTAGCATTGGAAAGTAACTCTTTCTAAAGGCAACTTTTCAAAATGATTTTTCTTTTTTTTATTAACACATACATGGATCATTTAGGTGTTCGACATGTGTCATTGAAATTTTGACGTATCTGTTTTAAAATAAATTTATAATATACTGTTAATGGTTCAGATTATTTTCACGAATGTCATAACAGATGTTTCGCAAATTCAAGTGATCCGAAACAATTCGCAGCTTTTTCTTTGTATCGTGATTATCAACACTGGAATTATAAAACTTAGTGCATAGGGAAAAATGAAATTCCATACTTTCCTGCTGAATACAGGTGTAAGCTTGGCTGGAGGGAATCTCTGATACATCGAATTTTTATCGAATTTTTATCAGATCGATCATACAAAGAAGATATACTAATTTTGATAATATGTTACTACGAGAAGAACGCCAAATTTTAACTTTTTTTATTTAAAAATTGATAACGTCTGATAATTCCTCGTTAAAAAGTATAAAGTGTAATGGAAAAGGGTAATTCACTATTTTTCTCAAAGTTGTTTCGAAAAATATTAGTTAGTTAAGAAGTTCCAGCAGTATTCTTCAACGTAAAGCGATTGAAAGAAAATATTTGAAAACATCCTGTACTCTTTAATTAATTTTTCCTGTGGAATCAAGTAAATCAAGTGTCCAACGAAATCTACTAGACGTTCGTAAGAATACTACAACAAACGAGAAGGAAAGGAAAGGAAAGAGCAATTACTGGAGATGTATTCCTGAAGCAAAGGTGATAGCTGGTGGTTGCGTGACCAAACATCCCATTCGATATCCAGATCCATAAAATGGTGATGAAATGTTGGTCGTGGCGACCTGCCAACGCGAGACAAATTTCAGGGGAATTCGATGAAATCGATCAGTCGATCTAGTGAACGAGAACGCGTTCAATTTCGATGGAGAACAGACCACGTGACGCTCTGTCGATTCGTCTCGGTGTGAATTCAATTCGCCATTTCCGTTCCGTGCGTGACCGACGAGCATCGGGGAATTCCGATTCGATCTGCTCGTTAAAATTATCTCATTATAATTCAAACGTCCGTTCGATTTCTGAACGATGAACGCAATTCGGATTAAGTTGAAAAATTGCGGAGGGTCTGCAAGAAGTTTTACATATATAACACCTATCGGTGCGTTGTTAACCAGAGCTGGTTATGTTAGCTAATCTAACTAGCCTTTAATCAACATCTACTGCATCGAACAAAGAGTTCTGTCGTCACTGTTTGTTGAATTTCTACTAGTAAAAGCTATGTTTATTAGAACTTAGCGCATTGAAAGTTTTAATGTTCCTAGTTAGAAGAGGTTCTCAGTCGAATGAACCTGATACAGACTACTCCAATTGTTTTCTACTTTCAGTGGTGAAGAATAACATTTCTTTTAATTTCTACTTTGACTATTTCAGAATGAAGATTCCAATTATCACTAAAAATGAGATCGTTTAGTTCTAGCATTTTCTATCTTATTCAAAATTCATCACTTTTATGAGACTAGAAAGATAAACACAAAGACTTCCAAATAGTAAGAAAATTTGTACTATATTAAAGGAAAACTCTTTTTACATGGGGATTTCCATTTTACACGAGAATTTCCGCACATGCCAATTTCCAATATTTCCCTCTACTTAAATCAGTCGTTAAGCAAGATACTCAATTCTAACAAGTAACCCGGGAATAACCGAAAACCCATTTCTTCATCCAGATCTCTACAAATCATCCAGAAAGCTCAAACAGACAAAGCGTATTTCCGATAGAGCAACCAGCTCTAAGCGTAAGAGTAACGATCACGGCGATAACAGCACGCATTACGACAATACCTGTCGTTAGGAGAGCCAGAGCCAGTCGCGGAGAGGTCTTTTGCTTAAGGCAAACCTCTCGCAGTTTCTTGCCTGACCCCTTCCCCCGTACAACAGTTCCCTCGGAATCGATTTACGAGCAAACGCGTGTATACGCGGCGCGTTGCGTCAGTACGGTGGAACAGCAGCGGCGGCGGCGGCGCACCAACACCGTCGAAGCCCGCGAAACCTCGATGCAACGCGCCGCTTCGAAACGGCACGTGTGCACATGCACACACGCGCAGCACGTCATCGGCCGCTTAGACACGCTTCGTACACGTTAGCAGCGTGCACGCACGCGTGCGCACCACTAGACGGGAGGCAAGTGGCCTTACAAGGACGTGCCGCGACACGTACGCTCTGCAACAGAGCACGAATGCACCGTCGCTAACGCCACTGCGCATACGCCCGATTTACATGAGCCACGGTGCGCATGCGCGCTCGCCACCGCCTCCCGGCACGCGCACATGCGCGATGCTACCTGCGATCCCTATCTGCCACCGCTTCTGAACACTCATCCGACGAGACGCGTTTCTCTCCCTTTTTGCTTCGTTTCTTTTGCTAGTTCTTATAGAAATCATTTTTTCTTCTTTCTTTCTTTTTTGGGGTTTTTCTTTCCCTTTTGTTATCGCGTGGATGAGCTGTTTGCTTTTTCAATTCTGTTTTTGCTATAGGACGAAGTGATGAACATCTGATTCGGTGGTGAATTTTTGCGGGGTGAGATAAGTCTGGTGTTTTATTGATTTCTTTGGAAATTCACCTAGAACTATACAGGATGTTTCAATTGGAGAAGGTTGGACAGATGGAGATAGTTCATGTGAACCCATGTTTGAAAATGATTTGTTAAACAGCTGTAAGCAGTAAAACGATCGATGTGTATTGAGTATAATTTTCCAAAATGAAAAAGTTATCGAAGTTTCAATAACTATAATAATTAACACTTTTGTACCACATTTTTAGATATGTACCGATTGAAGGCATTAAAGATTGTTGAAAAAAAAAATTCATTTCTCAGCAAAGTTTCAGCTTTCTCGAACACTGTCTCATTTTCTATTTCACCATAAAAATATGTTATTATTCTTATCACTATTGCTATATATCTGCGAGTAAAAACCTAATTGAAGCGATTGTAGGCATATAAACCGAGCAGGGTTAATTATTCCATCAGAAACGAATATAATCGAACTGATAGAACAAATCTCCATGTTGATTACCACCGTAATAAGAACGAACGCTTTCCACGTTTTTCACACGTGAAACACGCTCGGAGAATTCGAGCAGGAAGGCCGCGGGCGATTAATAAGTTGGTCGATCCCGCGTGAATCAGCGTGTCCGTTACGCGACTCGTCTCAGAGACGCGAATAATGAAGACTTTTCACTTTAAATGCATTTTAACTGCCTCATGTATGCCTTTCTCTCTTGAAGAACACCATCAGGCTTGAATTAACCGTAAAATCAGCCAGCTACCTTTCGAAGCCTCTTCGACGAAGCAGATACTTCGATCTCGATCGTCGAATCTATTAAAATTTTATTTCCACCTCGATTAATAAAACAAACAAATGTAAACGCGAGATCGCGTAAATATTGTGCGCGCACGAGTGCAGAAACGATTTATATCGCGAAATTATTACCCCACAGTAGGCACAATACAATGTGATAAATTAAACGTTCCTCGGTTGTAGCCGAAGTGGTAACACGTGAAAGGACGAATGGTAATTCGAACGTTCCGTGTTATCTGCGCAATCGGAACTCTCGTCTGGGCTCGGTTCTGTCCCTCAGGCTTTCCTGGTTTTCCAGGGGAAAGCGGCGGGTAATTATTAATGTTCCACCGTTTCTCCTGCGTCGTCCAACGTGCAATTCCAACGCTACTGTTCGCACAACAGACGGTGGTTGCGTTTCTGTCTATGTGATGAAAAACAGTAGCCCGCGTGAAATAGTTAAGAAACGTTACGAAGGTAGTAGAATTATAGGGCTATTCGACGGTACGAAGCTAATAAAATCGATCGGAACTGGTGGTGTTCGGTGTTTCCATGCTCGTACTTTTCAATTCGAATTGGTAATTCGTGAAAACTCCGAGCGACTTTTTCCCTCTAGGTTTCGTCGAATTCCTCTGGAATTATCACGGAATATATCATAGAATATCTTCGGAACGCAATTATAACCAGGCGTTCTACATTTTCTCGTGTTGCAATCGACTTTTCAACAGCTCGACTTTTCTTCACGGGTGAAATTCACTTCCGCGAATGTTCGCCATTTTTCTCTTCACTTCGATATACACTTCTACTTCGCGGGTATCCGTTCGCTCGTTACGACCCCGGTTACGCAAACACGAAAATCAACTTGGAAACTGTTAATTTGTTTCATTCAACGTGTACCAACGTTCGCCAGCTACGGATTTCCATGATTTTATGTTTCGTACGTTCGGAAACAAAGTTGTTCCTCGCCGATTGAGAATTTCACAAACGCGCAGGCGTACGTTGCACTCACGTGTATATGTGCTCGACAAAGGAATTCTATGCATGTCAATACTCGTCTCGAACGAACGGTGAAAGTATCAAAAGTTTCGCGAACCTTTCATCATTGATGACGTTCACCGTATGTATCATGCCTTGCGTACACCGTTACTATGCTGATTTCGTAATCGTTCTACGTCCGAGGATTCGTAACGTTTCCTTTTTCTACGATTAACACGCCTGTCTGCCGATTTACACGGAAAATCGGTTCCTCAGAATACCGTGTAAATCGAAATCATAGCTTTTTGTATGAGAAATCACATAAATAAAAAAGAAAAGAAAATACGCATAATGTAATCAGTTATTAATTAAATTCATTTATTTCAAGATTAAAAATAAAAATAAAATCAGGTTTTTTCTTTCTTTCGTAACAATTAAACTTTTCCTTTTACGGATCACTTGCGTGACCTTTCTATTACTATTTTTCCAAAATTGTGTACAAGAAACGGGGAATTTCCTTTTTTAAGCTTCATGCCAATATTAACAAACGAGCACTACTAAACAAATTACTGTATATACAAATAGGTACGCGGCATAAATTTTTGTTTTCACCTGTCTTCATTTTTGAAAATCGCGTAAAAATGGTACCGTGTAAATCGAGAGATAGATGCATCTTTAAATTAACGTTTCAATATTCATGCTCCAATCTAAAGAAGAAAAAAAGAAAAGGAAAAGTAAGATTCCTCGATAATTTTCAACGTTACTTCAGCAGCAAGAAAACGTGATTGTCCGATTGAACGACCGTCTACCAAAAGGGGAGACCTAGATCTTATAAAAATATAATAGCTTTAAGGGAAATGATAGGATTCATCCCTTCTATCCTCCACATGTAGCTGTACGCAACGAGCGAGCCTGTTAATGCTCCCTCATGATACGAGAATCAGAAATAAAATTGAAGGTTACAGTATACATGGCCGTTTACAGGATTCGAAATACATTTACATCTTCTTATTAATACGTCCTCGAGACATTAATGTTGCAAGTAACGCTTTTTCTAGCGGAGCTCATCTGAGCAGAGGCTTGGGTATGAAGATAGCAACCGCTATAAATACCTCATCGTGCCACACGAAAAACGAGCAAACATGCTTCCCTTATTATATGCACCGCCCGATATCCCGTAACAGTTTTGTTTCTGTTTTCATCGATCGTTATCTCAAGCATCATTATCATTATCATTATTACTCTGCTATCGATGCGAGCGGTTAAAAATCGTCCGTGTTCGATCCCTGACTTGTTCCATTACCACGGAAGCGTGTTGCAAGGCTTGGGCCACCCCTGTCGCTGTTTTCGTACAAGAGATCGTTGAATTTCGTCTTCGGACGACACGGTCTTAACACTTACTTTAATATCAGGTGGCGAATTCGAACAGTGTGTGATCAATTTTAAAGAGCTACCTTAAATTTTATTCGAATTATTGTGAAAAATACGTTACATGGGTCTTGGTATAATTTTCACCAACCATCACGATGCACCAGTTTCATTCTTTTCTTCTTTCTTTCTTTCTTTCTTTTTTTTTTTTTTGTAATTTTTCGTTCAATTTGAACGAAAGATTTATTTTATTTCGGTTCGTTAAGTTGCTTGCCTTGCCTGTGAGTTTTTCGTATGTTAGCCGTTTCTTTTTGAACCCGTTACATTGAAGAACCATCGAAACGTATAAAGTATCGCGATACAGTTATACGAACGTTGCTGGTATCGCTCAAAATCGCATTTAACCGTAATGGTGAATGGCTGGTCGTGATTAGGGGGCATTACTGGGTAGCGTCGACGCCAAGGCCACCCACGAACCTCAATCAAGCTGAACCAGAAGTACCAGACACCGCCTCGTCTTCTTCCATCTTCTCTGTGTCGATCGCTACGCTTATTTAGCGTGGTAGCGATACTTGCGAAGAGTAGTAAATCATCAAAATCAAACAAAAGAAAGAAACGATACCAGAACATCCTTCCAAATAGAAAAATTAATTTTTCTTGTGAAACTGAACTTCTTGAACTTACGATTTTCATATTTTTTGAAATTTCGAAAAGTAACCAATATTATAAAATTATCGATTTGTTTCTTCAACGCTATTGGCAAAATATTTATTACAAAATTTAAAACAAAAATAATCCTCAAATTAAAGAAGAAAAATTAATCTTAGTATTAAAAGTAAAATATAATTCTTAAATTAATCAAAATGAACGAAAAATAATATTAATTCGTAGGAGCGTCTCATTCATAAACTTTGTTTTATCTCTCTCATGAATATACCAACAGAATTGAAAGTTTAGCTAACAATTGGTAGAATATTAAACGAAAAGTATCAGACATTTCATACAGCTATAGCAATAAAGAAATTAATATTTCGTAAAGTTTAGCACTTCGTAAAATATTTCGAAAAATTACCTAAAATTTTACTTTCGATATAAAAATTCAATCCTACATTATTGCCATACTTGAAACGCCACGGATTTACCATTGCACTACGCATAAATGCTGCTATAAAATAAAAAAGTTACGTCATAAGCGTCTTTCATTTTCAGAATATTTGCAATGTCCCTTGTCATACCATCTCTCTTCTCTAATCTCCAAAACACCCAACATCGATAATAAGAAAAAATCTGTGAACGCTCCTATCTTTTTTATCTTTGTCAAGCAAAAAATGAAAATATTCCATTCAGCAGTGAAGCCATAAAAAAACTCTTAAAAATTATCATCAATCTTAAGTGAATCCAACATCATGAATCTCATCCACGCGATCTGAAGAGAAAAAGAGAGAACCAGATCTCCAATATCGTATCTGAATGTCGAGGGGTGAACGCACTTATTCGCGGATCGTCGAAGCGCATGCTGGCACGCACGCGAGCCAGTTGCTGGATAATCCTGAGGAAAGGCAAGTCGCGAGACGGCTGTTGCTCGTTCGCAGAGGACTGGATCACAGGTGGTGAAACTGCGCGAAATTGAAATTGATTCCGCATCGGTAATAAGCGGCTCCCTGCGGCAAGGGGTTCCGTGCGTTACACGTACACGCCCCGAGGTCGTCCAGCAGTTCACGCCGCGTGCTCACACGGACGTTCAACGTGCCTGTGTGTAGACACGTGTAGTACTCGCGTCCATCTAACGAGCCGATCGATGCTCCTCTTCGTGGCTCGTTCCCCTTGCGCCATTCATAACCATCGAACTCGCGTCGACGGGTTTGTAGCTCCGCTTGAACTTGTTCTTGCGTTGTTACCGTGTTGCTGGATCGGCTGAGAACAGAGTTCAGTTTCGAGACGTTAGGTCGGGAGTAGTTTATTTTAATTTTGACACTTCCTTCGAGAATATAATACATTTTTTTTTAATTGAATTATAGTTTTTAAAGGAAGAGATAAAGATGGAGTGCAGTTTTTATTTCTTGGAAATTAGATGAACGAAGTTACTTATCGAAGATAAGAACATAGATGTAGAAGCAAATTCTTTCCGACTGGAATCACATAATCAGTACAGCTATTTAAATTAAAATATTCGCAATAGTCAGGAAAATGGTAAAATATCGTTAAGAATAATGGAAACTATTTTCATCCTTGATCTGTCTTCGTGCCCTTTAGATACAATTTTGATTGCATTCAGAAGTCGAAAAAAATGTACTTCTATACCTACTACTTATGCATGGTGCAGTAAATCTTGTGTGAAAAATATCGAAAAAATTAACTTCTGCGTGTGTTTGGTGAAAAGGTAATTGACGTAATTGATGGACAAAATATAGTATGAGTTCTAAAAAAGTAGAATTTTTATATGATTTAATTAAGATAAAATATTAAAATAATTATATGTATATTTTCTGTGAATAACCTACATTCTGACACAGTGTACAGTATTCCACGTGTAAAGGATCAATTCATTAATTAGGTTCATTTCTGAGCGAAACCTCGAATCTCTCATTTGGTTAAAAACAGTAATATTCAATATATTACTTTATTCCTGATTTTGCAAGTGTGTATAGAACAGTTATAACTTCATTCTTAAATAGCAATGCACATCAAACTATAATTCTATCCGTTCACTAAAATCTTCCTCTCAATGGACAAATAAATCCTACAAAATAACGATAATTTATCCTCGGATGATGAAAGATGAGTAAGGCATTCGCATTGGTTCCATTGACATTTATGGAGAATTTCAATTTGACTCAAATTTTACACACAGTCGTCATAAAACGTACATCCCATAAGATCATTGATACAGAACCACCTACACCTCCCCATAACTTTCAACCACCCGAAAGAGAGGCTCCGGCGTATATGCAAAGTATCCACAGCTCAAAGGAGACTTTGTAACTCATTGTGGACGTTTGAAAAAGCTCGGCCACGGCGAGCCACGTCTGAAAAAGTCGTCCACCCAGCCACGGGACGCGTTCCCACGGAGGGAGAGGGGCCATCTCGGTTAACCATTAACTTCGAAATCTTCGATTTACGGTCGGTTTCTCTCGCGTTTCAACTTTACGCGTGCGAACAATGGCCGCCCACGCCAGGCATTATATTTATTCGCCAGTCCACCCGGACGTATACGTGGAAGCGTAACCCCCTTCCCGCGTACACACACGCCGCGCACATCTCACCGTGTACGGCGTGGCGTGCATATATCTCCTTCACTTCCTCTCCGTGGCCATAAACTTTCAGAGCACCTTTCTTGCCAGGACGCGGCAGAAGCGAGGCAGCCAGAAGGGACGTAAGCGTCGGGCCACCACGCCGAGCACGTCAGAGTCCGCCGCGATGTCGAGCAAACCAGAACGACAGACTTTTATCTTGTGGAAGTGGTGTACTTCGTAAATTGTAGAAAGCACCAACTTGTGAAAATGGGAATTGAGTTTGAAACAATCTAAATTAACGTTTTAGCAATTTATCACGTGACAGTCGCGGACAGAGTACCGAAGAGTTTCAATCGAGAAATGTATTTTTGGAAATTAGGAAACTTTATAAATTGGCATAGAAATTTTGGATATAGTCGGTAGAAACGATACAATGAGGTTCATCTCAACTCCATCCTGATCAGGATTCCCATCACGTACCTAATAGCAAACCCTAACTATAATCTTCAATCTTAATTCACAAACCATCTGAACCCTAAAATCCAAAAGAAACAAACAAACTCCTTAAATCGCAACCGAAAGCATTCATTTTATAATTGGTCAAACCTGTACGTGAAAAAGCAGCCAAAATTTGTACAAATTTGGCAGCATTTCCTTGGTTTTATTTTTAGTTTTATTTTTCACCCGGCACACTAGCCCAGGCATTCGTATTTGGTCGAGATACCAGCGGCCAAAAGTGTACGCAGAGCAATTAAGAGCAATTATGCGGGATCAAAGGAATCGCGAACTGTCGATACGAAGGTTCGTTTTTTTTTTTCGTTTTTCTTTCTTTTTCTCCCGTGAAACCCGTCCTCCACCTGTGGCCGCGCGTTTCCTCGAACGAGGCGGACGAAGAGGACAGACGAAGGACCGTTCCGACCGCGGAATCCGACCACGGGCTCGTTTCGATTTTTTGCTGGGGCCGGGTATGCGGGCACACCTACGTCAAATCGTAAATACATTTATTCATGTTAGGCAGCCGCGAGTATTGTATTCTGTTGTGGCGTTAGACAATGAAACGGGGGCGTTTTGGCCGTTCTCGCGCCGCCGCATCGGCAGAGACACACGGGTCGCTCTGCGAGACGCTTCGCGATTCGAACTCGAACACGAAAATTTATGTCGTCGTTTCGTCTACGACCTGAAACACCGTATGAATTTCAGTGGAACGTTTTAACTTGCCTTTCAGCTGAACGGTGATTGTATTAGATTCCGACGTTTAGTATTTTAAACTGTAATCATTTTATTTTATTAAACTTTCTACACGAAGTTTTAAAAGTTTTAACGTGCATTAAGTTTCTGGAATTGTTTTCTGGTTTATGGAGATGCTTCTGTCAGGTTGATACACATGAAATGAAACTTTAGATACATCGTGTTTCTTCGAAAAATAATTTCCACACTATTCTAGACACTTTTTCTAACGATTAACGACTTCGTTATTTTAAATTAATAAGAATTATTAGTCTTTGTATTAAAAAATTTTTTGAATGCTACTTTTACGATGTCTATATTTCGAGATAATTTGTTTGTTAAAATTATTGTTCAAATATTTGAAGAAATGGTTGTTTGTTAGTGTAAGGTCTATCAAATAAGGGAGATATTGCAAAATTTTGTATTCTTTTCTGTGCATTGTTTTCAATCTGTTTTTTTTTTTTAATATTACCATCGACTGTCCTATCTGATCTTCCTCTGACTCACTTTCCAACAAAAACTCATCAATCTTGAATTTTATATACCAACTAAAAAGCTCGGAAAATGCTGGATAGTTTAAGATTATTTTACGTTAGGATAAGAATTTTCTAACAGAATAAAATTTCAAATATCTTTGACATTTAGTGTTTAGAATATTCCAGGAGAATTAAACAAATTTGACAAAATCCAGATTGAATAACTAATCAATACACTAATCTAAAACGACACGTGTGAACCAAATTAAGGAACGGTACATGTGTCTGTGTCAATAAATCTTACCCCATCACACTCCTCCCCCACTTTATTTCAAGTAACAAAAAAAATATTAGCCAAGTCTTCCTATAGAAATCTAATTTCAATAAACTGTAACACCAAACGGTGCTCAATTCGCACCTGTATTTAAATACCAGCTTTTCTAGCCGATAAACCTTCTCTTATCGTTGATATAGGATTAAACACGGCAATGAAAATCAACCTACCATATCCTAATCAACCGACTGCGGAAATTACGGTTCTCCTAGTGCATCGTACGTGAAAGTACGTAGATTACGTGTACGTATATACCGCAGCACGCAAAACAAGGAGAATAGGAGGTTCACAGGCTTGCATCGACAGGAAGGATATCCGTGCTTTCGCAACCGAAGGACGATCAATGCGCGGGACGTTTAATTGGCAATTATTTGTTGAAGCAGCGAGACCGACACCATAAAGCATTGTAAATCGACGAAGAATAAATCCTCCGGTACGGCGGGGACGAACGCCGACGATGCTCCAGAGAAAATAACGTCCGTGAGCTTCTAACCGCGGATCCACCTCTTCCCGCGCACGTATTTACGGCGGAGCGTGCGCTTGGGCACGAGTAGACGCGTACAAAGAGGCGCATTGTGCGTTCGTTTGCGCGTATTCCAGGCCAGGGAACGCGAGAGAAACGGCGAAGGATCGCGGGCTCGAGAGAGGAGGTTCGACATTCGATCCTCGTCCTGGGATCCTGCGTTCCCGGAAAAAAGGTTTCGCGGCGTGATGAATAAAACAGGGGCCATCGTCGCTCGAGAACGGAGTACCAGCGAGCTGAATGACCCACGAGAATGTCTGACAAGGGCTGAAATCTTTTAGAGGATGTTCCTTGACTTTTTGGAAATTTTTACAAATGTATACTGTTAGGTGGAAATTTCGGTGTTCGATCATTTCCGCGATGGAGTTATTCCTCTTAACCCTTTGCACTCGAGAGGTAACTCTCAGTCACCACTTGGTTCGATTACAATTAAGAGGCGATTAATAATTGTTTGTTTTTTTAAACAGACGTCTTTTATTTTTACATTTTTAATGATTTACGTATATACACTTCATAATACAGCATTGTGTTTAATTAAAGTTATTATTTCATACGTTTGTCTGGTTTTGATGTTTATAAAGATCGAGCCAAATGGCGGAATTAGTAATAACGAAGATAAGTTCGATTTTAAATTGTTTAAAAACCAAATCAATTATTTCATAAATGAGAGATTTGAATTATATAATTGGTTCAAGAAAACGGAAGAAAGAAAAACTTCGAAAACAGAGTTTTTGAGTACAGTTGGCGGAAGCAATATAGTAGGGTTGTGAACGAAAGCATTAAGTAGCGAAAAATGATTGGTGTACATTTACAATTTACAATCTTTCATTTCAAATACACGGTATTAAACCTTGTTCAATAGTAATT
Organism: Anthophora plumipes; assembly: GCA_951804975.1. Taxonomy (NCBI): domain Eukaryota; kingdom Metazoa; phylum Arthropoda; class Insecta; order Hymenoptera; family Apidae; genus Anthophora; species Anthophora plumipes. Next base: position 24,816,988 of record OX638112.1, on the reverse strand, counting down.
CTCGTGTTAGTAAAAATTAACCTGCACGATTTAAGAATCAAAGTGCAGATAAACTTTTTAAATACGCTGCAATGCATCAATCAATTTCGAATTGGCATCGAACGACTCTGAATCTCTCTCAGATTACTGTTCGTGTATTTTGAAGTCTGAGTGATTTTACAATTTCATCACATCGCTTCGACCAGCTATACATAATTGTAGAACAGCTAAGAAATCACTCATAATATATTTTACATTAACTTCTAAAATTTCGTAACGTACCATAATGAAACATAATAGAATTCCACTTTCCGCTAATGAATTTAACACGCTAATTTAAGAAACCAAGCACGTTTCATTTAACCCTAATCTACCAATTGCGAGCGACGTAACAGTACAAAGCACTATCGAGCATTCGAACATGGCGAACGGCTTCCCGCTTCCGTTGAGGCACGCGTTGCGAAACCGCGCGGCAAAACCGCCTAACAGGCCGGCTGCTTTATTTGTAAATAAGAGTCCCATTGACGAGGGTAATTATCATGACCAATCGGGAACAACAAACAGGCTGGACGTATCGTCGACGAGCTTAGCGAACCGTCTCTCCCATCGAGCCAACAGTGAGGCAGAGGAGAGAAGAAAAAAAGCAGTCGAGAAGCGTGTAACAGGTCGATCGGAACGAACGGACGAGGGGGACGTTATTAGTTTTGCACGATTTAGCAATAAATCCTAGCGATTCCCCGTCCCGCGCACTCTCTACGCTACTTTTTATCCTCACCAAGCCTCCGCGCGCTTCTCAGTCCGCTTCTCACCGGCGTGGACAGTAATTAATGGGAAAATCCTGGTCGATAGAGCGAGTCTTACCTTTCTGTCTCTTCCACAGAGTTACGAGCGATGGGATAACGCTTTTTCTCTCGCTGTTAACCTCTTGGCTATACGTTTCATGGAATACCGTACCTAGAAACTTGTGTGTCAGCGTAGGCAAGGTGCTCGGATGCTCTATGACCTTCGAATTCCATAGAACAGCTTCTACTTTGTGGTTACCTGTCCTTTTGCTTGACACTTTACCTTCGAAAAAGAAGAAAAAAAAAATAGTTCAACGCGAGATAATATAAGGATAAGGAAGAGAAGGCGAAGTTGAACGGTAGTGGTCGCTGGACAGAGTAATGCTTTCGCTCAGGGACAATAAACTCTCCCAGGGAGAGGATACGGTTTACTGGACCGAGACTCGGACCGAGAAACAGCCACCTTCCTCTTGCCAGTCCACTGAGCTAACCAATTGAGCTGCCAGCCTGTGTGCGGGACTTTTGATTCCGCCTGCCGTGTTTGCACCCACCGTCCACTCTGTACTTTCTATACCTTCACGATCTATGATATAACACTCCTCTACCACGATACGCAAACTGACGCTGTACGATACAATGGCGAAAAAGTATCTTCGAAAGTCGGTGAAAGAAACATGGCGAGGTCGTAAATTAAAGTAGCGGCACCGATTTAACATTCAAGGCGAAATGCAGGGAGAAATGTTTCGTTTCTCGATTAGGACTAGATTAAAGCTAAGGATATAGAACAGCGAAAATTATTAAAAATAAAACAATTGAGAGAATCCTTGACTAGTTGCAGTAAATTGGCAGCGAATTAACCTTCAATCGAATAAATCGAATAATCGTTGTCACCGATCATTTTTTATTTTTTTATTTTTACATGACATTTTTATTTGTTTCATATTAACTATCGTTCCTTATTGACCTAATTTGGACAGCGAGTTTATTAATAATCATATCCTACGTTACTCCATATGACACTGACTGAGGTTTAAATCCTAATTTCCTCAGGTTTCCGTTTTACAAACTTCCTATAATTCTTCTATCAACTATAACAGTGTTCTTCAACTGGCGATCAGCGAAAAATTTGTCTAAATCGTGTAGTTATACATATATAAAATTGTCTAACAAAGAAGCAGTCGCGCTAACTAAAATTCGCAATTTTTCAACATTCGATTCAATAAATAAAAAAATTCTTTACATTATTTCTTTGCCTTAGTCGTCAGCCGGTTCGCGTAATACTTATCTCCGTAGAATCCAACAGGTTTCATCAGATAGATAACTATGTAATCAAGAAGCACGCGCCCATCGTAAACCTTGTACATCCTGTACCTCGACAATCTTCATTGATACAGAAGATTACGAAAGCAAGAAAAAAAAAAAAAGAAAAAACGAAAAAACACATCGAAAGGTAGAAGTAGCATACGTCGAATAAAACGTTCATCGTCGTCGCCACACGATCAACCGAGATTCATCAGGTACTGTAGTAAGAAGCATCCGGGAAACGGTAACGAGATTCACGTAGCACGGTGAAGACCGATGGGTACCGATCGATCGGCCACCGTAAACGTTCGCCAACCGCCTCCTCGAAACGCGTGGAAGAAAAACGCGGTCGCTTCTTTGCCCATGGTGGTCGTTTCTTGCCGCGATGGCTCGCGGTTGTAAAGGCGAGTTAAACCGCGCCACGCACGAGAACCGCGGCCGATACGAGCTTTCCCTAAAGGGTTATTACGAATATTGCCAGCGGTATTCCCGGTAGGCGCGTTCTTTCTTCTCTTACCGAGGATTTCTCTTCTTGCGTACGGGACATCGGTGTCATCGGTGGCGGCGGTTTACGGAGCGGCTGGACGGCGGCAAGAAGCGGGCGCGTTCGAACGCAAAAGCGTTTAGGGCCGTTGATAGAGCGAGCGATGTTTTATAGATTGGCCAAGGCCTGGCCATTTTAGGTGACCGCCTCGCGACGCAACCGTTCAGCTCCACATCTGGAGAAAATCAGCAGGCAACCACGAGCCGAAGCGGCTCCCGACATTCCGCCGCTGCTCAATAAATGTCGCAGGGTTTGACACACTCCTAATGGGATAGCCAACTAGCCGGGCAATAGAGGCCGCAAATGCGTGTGTGTGTGACTACCTACGAGCCACGCATCGGACCGTACACCACAGGAGCGTATCTAGTTACCTGTCTTTTACTATGTTGTTTAGAGCGTGGATTGGTTTGAGTATGTTTGCTGATTGGTTTGGTGAAGGTATAACGAAGATTAAGTACTTTTCCATATTGATAAATTCTTTCACGCGGAGGTTTTGTTTCACTTGGAATAGATATCGCGCGTAAATCGAGGAACGACTGTCTAACATTTTTAGAACATGAGTTCATACTGTACGAAGAATTCCACGATACTCGAACCAGTTTCGAAAAATTCAATTCCTACGTAAAATTTCCAATCTCTAATAGAGTCTTGAGCAAGTTATAGTGTAAAATAGATATTAAAATAATCAACCACTAAAATAATTCCTTTCGAAACGTCATATCTTTCACGTACGAACGATATCATGAAAAAACCATCCTATCGAGACGCCGCCACTGGATCCACCCAGTCAGAACCAGGAAAGAGCTGAGTGGCAATCGGTGGTGGTCCCTACGGGGCGAGCCGAACAACGATCGTAGTAAACGGAAGCGCTGACAGGTACCCCGTGGATGTGGAACCTGGCGTGCCTTTAGTAGCACGCTCGTAAGTAAACCTAATCGAAGCGTACAGTCTCGCGAGAGAGGGCAGAACCAACTTGCCAAATAGAGAATCCAGTCTCGACGTAGGCGGTCCCTGCTCGCGGTATACATCGTTGTTGACGCTGCACGATCTGCGCGGGAGGAATTATCGTCGTTGAAACGAAACTTGCAGCACATCCCCTGTGACGATCGTCTCGCACGGTCGACCATTGGTACGATCGATTTACATGCAACCCATGGATGATCGATCGATTCGATCGCCAGAGTTGGTTCGTGCCACGACCGAAACGTCGAAAACGATCGTTCGTTGGTACGGCGGTATCGTTCGTATTCTCGTGGAAGTTAACCGACACACATGTTAGACGAGCACAACCTGTTACTCGACGTTGGTACAGCGCGAAAAATCATGGAATCCTTCGATTAATATCACCGGCTGGCGAATATTTAAAACGACCCCGACCGCGGGATCGTGTTCCGCGTCAACGAGACTGTCGGGGTGCTAAGACGTCGCGCGGATCGACGGCCGGTTGAATTATCTTCTTGGACGATCGTGTCGTCCCCGGTCACACCGCGACCGGCCGTGTCGCTTCCCGCTCCTCGATGACTCGTTATTTATTACGAACCGATCTTTGCTACGCATTCTGGACGATGGTATGTCGTAGCTGGTGCTTGGATTTTTTTCTTCCTTTTTTTGTAGGGAGAGAATGTCAGATGGATGTTGCTCTCTGATATTTTTGGGGGTGTTGATGTGGGAGGGAGTGAATTTTTTTGTTTGGAAATTATTTTAATGGAGATTGAGTGCTTTCTACTATTTTCTGTAGTGGTAGAAATGTGTTTATTTTTTAAACGAACGAATGAACGATTAATTAGATACGCTAGTTTTGATCTTGTTTTTTGATGTATTTTGTTACGTTGCTCGAGCATCTTTCTTGTTAGAAAAATAAAAATTACATTTCTTCCAACGAGGAACGAGTAAAATAATTTAAAGGAATAAATTTAGAAATGTTCCTTTATTTTTATTCATTATTTCTTATAATATGATATAATACCAGCTTTGTTGAGAAATAAAAGTGTTATGCAAAAGAATAATAAAAAGTTACAAAAATTTTTGTAGGTCATTTTGTACCATGTATCCAATGATCTGGTTGCTATTTATTGGGTTAGTATTTTAATAGATGTGTTATTTTCTTATATACAATAATTATATAATTTAGTATTAGAACTGATAAACAAAACTGTAGTGTCAAAATGCGATTTAATATCAATAATTAATTACTTTACTTATACTGTCCAAAATATTCATTTCTACCTACTACGTACATTAAAAAAAATACTTACTATTAATTAAAAACAAAAATACCGACCAAAGAAATAGAAGTGATACAAAATCTCCATTGCTAACGTGCTCAAGCTAATATCTTCCCGGAACGACGTGTACAATACGTACTAATTACAGCAGCAATCGCAATCCACAATTAGTTTTCACAAAATAAAACAAACTTGTTAATGACGCACGGTACAGATTAAGAAACAAAAGGAACGTGACCGTCTCGATTTCCTCGTCAGCTCCTTTCACCTGAAACGCAAACACGAAACAACAAATCTATCTGGTTGAGCGTTTCCTCCGACCGTTCTCGATCGCAATCGGCGTTCCTTCGACGACAAGCGATCCTGGACCACCGTCACCGGTTCGTTGACTGACGTGGTCGTCGCGGTACTGCGGCAATCTGTCCCTGAATGAAAAGCATCCGGCCACTGAAGAAACGCGGGCGACCAGGTAGCTCTTTTAGAACTAACGACCGATGCCTCTACATTATTTATACCCAGGTCTGGCTTCGCTGATCCGATCGAGTCGTTGCTACGAATCGGGAAAACGAAAGGACGAAACGATCGTGTTTTATTAGCCTGCGTACCGAGACGACGTGTTCAGAAGTCAGGGGCCAGTTCGTCGAGCCTTGTGAACACTGGTGTCCAGATCGATGCTTTACCCCCTTCAATGTCGCTGATAAAGTATCATTATCATTAATAAAAGAAACACAGCCAGATATCTGGCACATTCGTTTCAAAGGAATTCTTCTTTTTTCTTTTTTTCGTTTTTTCTTTTTTTAAAGATAGAAATATCTGGAGATCTTTCGTGTATCTATCAAGTTTCATTGACATATTCGATGTTCCGCGTAATATTGAAAAAAACATGATCCTGTTGTTATTCTGTACTTAGGAGAGTCACGCGAGATGTATTAAAATGTCTTTCTTCACGTGTTACCGTGAGAAATGATTTAATTAATATAAGAACGAATTTCTTTGAATTAGAAAGAAATTGTTTAACTGAACAAAGTGGGAAAGGTATAAATATTGAACATTTCTTTTTATTATAATAAATTACAGAAGAGTACGAAGGTACAGTTAGAGTGACAATATCTTCGAAGATGTTAATTGTTTGTGCTTCCATGTCAAGTCTAATTTTCTATCTCGAATCCAACTGAACATAGAAATTGTTCCCTTGAGATATATTGTACAGTAATAAATTATAAATAACATAACACCATTGCTTTATACGTTAACATTATACTTCCTATAAATTTAGCGTTGCATTAGTTAGACGCTGAAATATTAAAATAAAGGTAAAAATCACGACACTCGTTCGAAACTAGTCAACTGAGCATGCATTAGTTAGAGCGAAACGTCGAAAGTAACACAAGGGATTAAATCGAGAAAACAGTCACATCGAGTTAAAAGAAATTTAGTGACATTTAATATTTCCATATTTTTCGTTCTACTCGAAGGATTATTTTCTTGCCATTCTATCCATGGCGCTCGACTTATCAACCGTGTCAGGTTATTTGCGTACGTCTGACACGCCGTCAAGATATACCCGTGATCCTCGACAGCTGACGCCTCACCCAGTAATGCAATTAAGCGAGCTGATTTATTATTGAAGGCGAACAGTCGGTTTGAATAGCCGAATCGTCGGTAACACCCGCGCGAGAATCGGGAACAGGATATTTCCAGGATCGAACGGAATCGAATTAATCCCTAAACGTCGACCTGATTTCGAATCTTGTTCGTTGACATCGTGCCCTGACCGATCGATCCAGACCGATTTCCGGCTGATGCTTCGCGTGACACCGGATCTCGAAATGGTGGCTGATTTCGAGGGGAATGTCCGGAGAGACTCGATTGCATTCAGAGAAATTTGGTTAGCGACGAGATTGGAGAAACCCGTAGCGCATAATTTACGCGTTGCTTTGGTCCGTGATTCGATTTGGGGTGAAACTGACGCCGAGCTGTCGTATGAAATTGTTATGCACAGCATAGGATGTGGTGTAAATTATTTGCAAAACGGTCGGTTAACGTATTCATCGTGAAGTGTATTTTGGACGACGGATAATAAGCTAATGGAACTGACACGCTTTGATATCGATCAGATTATCGTAGCTTCTTTTTTAGTTTTGACTAGCTCTTCTTTTGTTTTCGTCCGTTTGTGGTTGCATCGGTAATAATTACGATAGGATGTATTATTAATCATTCGTAAGTTAATCGTTCATGTGATTCGAATTTCTTCGTGCAAACTTGAAATTTGTACAATTCTTAAATTTCTGTTAAGGGTTTGAATTAAGCGCCAATCGATACGAATATAACACTTTATTTTAAACGACCTACTGCTAAAAAAAATCAACGATAATCCTAGTTTCAGTTTCAGTATATAAGTTATATGCAAGCAAATATTTGAGGGGTGTAATTTAAAAACTGTCCACTCTAAATCAATTTTAAAATATCTGAGAATTCAATTTTTTGAATATGTAAAGTGACAATTTAAGCATATATGTTTCTAAAATATAATACAAATATTAATTGAACTTATACAAAAATTCAAAAGAAATTATTTTTATAATTTTTGAAATATTTATGGTAAATTGTATATTGCAACTTTTGATAATGACATATGGAAATGATTAGTTTTGATACCAGGACAGTTACACAGTAAAACAATCATAAAGCAAAAGGTCAAGTTAACAATAATCTCTGAACAATCATCAATAACCGTGTAAACTAAAAGTTCAATATCACCCATCAACGATCATCAAGACGATCGTGCGAAGTTCGGTAAAAAAATGATAAAACGTTATAAAATTTATAACGTACCCAATTAAACTGCACATTTCCTTAAACTTTAGGCAAAAAGTTCCATCGATCACAGGGTGGACGTGCAGAAAAAGAAAAAGAAAGGCAGAAAGAGTGAGAGAAAAGAGGAGGCGCGCCGATGGACAAAGAGGAATGGTTGGAGTAGGGCATTAAGCCGTATTTACGCCTGACGCGATTTTGCGTGGGCGAGCGGCAGCAGCAATTACGGGGCCCGGCGACGAGCCGATGAGCGAAGCCGCCTTAACGAGCGGTCCTTCCCTTTCCCCGTGCTCCACCCCGCGACCCTTTTCACCTTCTCCTCCTCTCCATTACCGATCGAGGTGTCCCACGAATTTTAAGGAACACCTTTGAGAGTGGACGGCAGCCGCCTCCTCCTCCTCCTCATCCTCCTCACGTGTATATACGATTTTCCCGGTGATTCTCGGCGTGGTGTCCAAAGCTACGAGGGAGATAAAAAAAAAAGGAAAGGAAAAAAGTGAAAAGAAAGGTGGAGAAAGACAAGAGGGAAGAAGAGAAAAAGAGAAAGAGAGAGAAAGGCAGGAAGAATCATTCTCGGGAGCAGCAACCTGTGGACTGGGCTTTTTATCGCGCCGGCCAGAGCCGGCTTTACGAGGAGTCCCATAACGGAAATTTACGGTCCTCCCTTGCACCCTACCCTTCCTTACGCCCTGTCTCCTCCTTCGCCTCTCTCTACCTCAGGCTCGGATCGTGTCTCCAGCTCCGGTCCCCCGATCAGAGCCGTTTCCCAAGCCGATCCGCCTTCGATTCTGCCGCAGATCGGCCAGAGGATCCACGCCGCACAGCCGGAAAGAATTAACGCCGATTAATTAAGGCCGCCAGATTCAGACACTCTGTGTGGTCCCACAGGAGGACCGATTGAGAGAGCCGTGAGCGCGGTCTTTAAAGTACCGGTTATATGTACGACACCGGGGGAACGGGCCGCCTACGCTCCCTGTTTTCGATGATCCTTATTGATTCCGGACGCCAGTCCCGTTAAAAGGGACGTCGATACTAATTGGAATGGAAAGGGAATCCACGTGAACGTTACGGGATCTGGAAGACGAGTTCTAGAAAGTGAATGAACCACTTAACACTTTACCGACCGGCTCATTCTATTCAATACTGGCTCGGTTTTTACAATCACGCTTATTCTTACAGCTTGAAAAATTTTCAATCAAAATTCACGAGAGGGCTTTACGATATCGTTCACTTTCTCTTATTATTGGGTAATTAAGACATGGGTTAAAAGTTACCCGGCATTGGCTGAGAGAGGATTAACTAATTTATTGCGCTGGCGGCAAAAAACCGATTAATAGGCTTCCGATCGTTAAAGCGTTAAGTGTGGTGCTCGTAATAAGGAATTGCGTTACACTCGAAAGAGAGCTTTTGATATCAGAATACAGTTTATATTGTGCGTTATAGATGTGTATACAAGAACAACTTCATCGATTACAATACCATTAAACGTTTAATTGCTGTACGCCGCTATAGTAGCTTTCGTCTGTAGGCTCTTCGAATAGGAGCGATAGGACTTTGAATTGGTATGAAATAAAAAGTACGGAAGATAATCTAATACTCGCTACTTTATTTTCAAATACATACGATGGGATTATACGCGAGATCGTATTCGCTTCATCAAATGCGATAGTAATGGTCATTTTATGTGATACAAGTGTTTCATGATTAATCATGTACAAACAAGTGATCTTCGATCTAACGTACGAATTATTCACCGAATCATATTCGCAATTTCACCAGGAAACTGCAGCCAGATGCAAGTTTAATCCCCTTCACCTTATCACCACTTCTCTTCCTTCCCCGTTGCATTTTCAAAGTTCGCCAAAGGAGTGTCGTTTCTCAGCCATCAAGAGTCTCTCTGTTTCGATTCCACTGGGAATCGACAGACAGACGGATCGCTCGGATGAATAAGTATCGTCGCGTTGAAAAGCTCGATTGGCTGTTGGACGAGCGGCGTCTGCTACTCACCTGCGTCTCCGCGGCGTCGAAGAAAGGTGCGCGCGTGATATCGTCTCAGATAAATATCTGACGGACGCGAAGGCGAGGGCGCGTTCCCGGTGAATGTTACCACGAGCGGTTTTCACGTGTCACACCGGTTGATATATATGCGACTAATGATTGTAACGAATAATTATGACTCTCGCGGAGCGAATTTTCAGCTGGACGGAATTGACGTGTCACCGGATACATTCGGCCTGTAAACGAGCGAAATACGCGACGTGCCATAATTCAATCGATCCTCTTGCTTCTCGCGATTTAATCGAACGAACAGATCGACGTATTAGATATACGATTCTTGTAAATGTTTCGGAATATGCTTTACAGGAATGTTTCTAAGGTCATCTCGTGACTTGTCGTGTCTCTTTCGGCGTGTTCTGTTTTTAATCGACATTCGTCATTAACATATGCGATCGTATAAGAGCCACAGGACACGTGCAGTTCCAATTAGCATCGGCACGAGGCAAGGGAAGTTTGCTCGCAATTCACCCGATGCATATCTTTGAGCGTCGTAACGAAATTAATAATCGGTGCGTGGTTTCGTCGCGAAATTACAGGGCTTCTTGTACCTCGCGAATTGTTAGCGAATGATTATCCCCCTTTAAAATCAGGCAGGCTCTGCCTCGTCTTTAAACGATGCTCGATAACGAGCCACGAAAATCGATATCTAGTTATTTGTAAAATTACAATAATGACAATAAAACGACTTTCTTATACAATTACAAAGCGGTAATTCAATTGCTTACCGGGATAACGAGATGATAAAGTATTATGACAGGCTGCAAGAATGGACTAAGTGGACGAGGTACAATTTTGAAGAAGAAAAAGGAAAGAAAATTCAGGATGAATAAATATAGCGTCATCCAAATGTAACGCCTAGATGTTAGTATTGTATAATGTTTACACGTCGTGTCTTTTCAAATGAAATAAGCTATTCTGTTTTAGTAGAAAGTAGTGCAATTTTAATCATGGATAGGATTATATTGTAGCGATGCATTTACATTATTCGAGGTTATTATGAAAATGAGCGCTCTTTGAAAAATACATATCGCAAAATTCATGATCCCTTAGTGTAAATAATCAGCCAAATTAATCTTCAATTTAAAGATTAGTAAAGAAGTAAATAATGGAAGGCATAAGAATGAGAGATATCTTAAGCGATGATTGTTCACAATATCAGGAATAATTTCGATAATCGATCTGCCTTGACTTTTTCAAAATCAAACTTTGATTGTACCCAAAAGTCGGAAAGAATTAATTTCTACACCTGACAGAAAGGGCTTGTCACTCGTAACAATATATTCGATGTTAAACGAGTACCTATTAACAAAGCTAACCGGTGAAAATAAAATGGCCGCGAGTTATACAGAATTTCCCCGGTTTCCCTCGCGCGGAACGCAACAGGTTCCCGGCAGGGGCGGCAAGCGGAAGTGGATTATCAAGTGAGATCTTCCGCGGTGGCGTGCATCGAGCGAGATCGAGGCAATTACTCGCGTAGGAAAGCACGATCGGGTCCACAACTCGGTAAAACCCAGGCACGCGGCGTTAAGTCGGTCGGTTTCACGTGACGCGTAAACGCAGACGCAACCACCTGTCTCGCTATAGCTATACGATATTTAAAATTAACTTGCGCTTAAATTTTCTTTCTTTCTTACTTTTATAATTAACGCGTCGTTACCACTGTGGGGAAAGTGCCGGGTTCCCCAGTAATTCCAGACGCCCCGTGGTTCACGCTCGTGGCCTTATTAACGAGCGACACGTTCCGCAACGCGTCACCAGTGGGAAATTAATCGGCTAATAGAGACAGACCGTTCTGTTACCTACTCGACAATGTATCGAGCCGTGACCACTGTGTCGAGATCGTATCAGTAACACCCACGCGGATGGAAAACCGCCTTCTGTATCGTGGCAGACACAACTGGGTCCTTGTTTTCGAAAAGTTTCCCGTTCGTCCAATAAACGTGTGCTTGGTGTACGCCACGCGACCGCCAGCAACAGTAGATAAGATCATTGTTCTACAAGCGGCGAAATGCGAAAAAGCCTGTCCACCGATAGCGACAACGATCGCTTATCCTGATCGCTTCCTAGTTGGACAGATACAAGCGAGTTTTTCGTCATTGGTAGCGGTAAGCATATGGACATTGTGAAGTAACTATAGCGTGGCTGGCTGAGGTAAGATCGATTCGAGATACGATCTAACTACGCGACACCTACGCAACCGCGAGCCACGCTAATATGCCGCAGTTTCCTTTTCGGGTGTTGCGTCAATTGCATTCCGTGTACTCGTTGTTTGAGTACGTGTCAGTGGTGTTTGGTTAGACACCGTGCGATTGGAATGCGACCGATTTTAACGAAGTATTGTCGGGGAATTGTTGATCTTTGTATAATTGGATGTGGGTTTGGTTATAATGGTTGTCATTCATATTTTCAGAATGTGATAGAAAATTGTACATGTACTATTATACGTGTTTATTATACGCTGTTCAACAAACGAATTGCAACAGGCGAAATCACACAGTTTTGAAATTTACATATAAATGCTCTGTTAGTGAAATTGATCATGTCCAAGTGTCATTAATAAAAATTGCAATGTACAATAATTTTAGAAAATTATACAATACTTAAAAAAATTCTTTATATGACAATTCGAATTTTTACAAAAAATGTTTGAACTTTCATTTTACATGTTCAAAAAATAAAATCTGCAAATATCTGAAAACTGATTTAGAGTAAAATTACACCTCTCGTATATTATTTGGGATATCGAAAGGGAAAAATGATTAAAATTTTGTTTAAAAAAGACTTGGAATTCCCGAGATATAGTTAATAAGGTGTTGTTTTAATATCGATTTGTGCAATTCCAATTTTCAGGTGTTGCATTCTTCTAGCGAGTAGTTATATTCTTACTTTTGATACCAGGTAGAAAAATACATCATTCGAATAACAGATTTTAATATCCAGCTGTTCCATTACACTGTTTAATATGAAATGTCGAATTTTTCTTTTCTATTCTTAGTTTCCCCAATAGTAACTTACCAAGCATCGTACGAATTTTAACTTAACGCGAAAATAACTCAGCACTACTCAACAGTCAAGTAATCACCGTAACGATCAATTTGCGATACGATTAGAAATCCGACATTTCATATTACATTACTTAATGCATTCTTAATGGGTTTAATTACTCTTATCGTTTCACGAAATATTCACGACATTCCCTGATGAATATTATTTCCTCCATTCCAGGAGCAATTCATAAATATCATTTAAAGAGCTTTTCCATTTGATCAACTGTCTTGCTCGCTAAAATTCCTATTAAAATTCCACGTTGCTTTCTGTGCCCGTCTATAAAAGGCTCGAATCGTCGAATAGAACCGATCGACCAGTCGTTGGTCCCAGATAAATTCGCCCACGCCGCGCTATCGACCGCGTTCCCGTTGATGAATGTCAGTTTTCCCGAACATGCGTGGCGGTTTTCTTCGCTGTTCGCGATTTCACGTGCGTTCGATCGATACTGGCAAGTTGTCGGCATTCCACGGCGTGCCAGCGTCCACGCCAGATGACGCAGTAAATCTAGACGCGGAAAGAACGCGACTGAAGAGCCAGGATGAGCGTGTCCTGGCGAACAGGAGACCGGATGTAATGCCGGTTCCACACTGGTAATCGCGAGCGATTCGCGAACAGATCGCGAATCTTATTCTTCAACAACATAAACACTTTCTTCAACAATGATCTATCTGCAACCAACTTGTCAATAAATAAAAAGTACTACTCGCTCAGAAATCGATTCATCAAAGGATCTGTTTTCAAATTTAAATCTGCAACTGCTTGTGGTGTGCTCACTTAAGCTTCAATATGAATACGATTGTATTTCTATTCTCAAATACTCTGCGAGCAGGTATCGAACTGTTCGTGAACAGTCGGCGAGTAGTTGAAGTATTCGCGAACAGTTCTGACCCGTGTGAACACGGCATAATGAACTTACATACAAGAAAGCGAAGTTCCACGTCCGAGTTGCTCGGCGAAAAACGAATTCTTTCAGTGGGTTTACCGATAGCTGAAAGATCGCGGATTGATCGTCGTTCAGCTGAACTGAGCTGAGAATTGAGACACACTAGGTTCATGTTCTACTAGGTGATCCCATAAGTTCGAAAAGGAAAAGTATTTTAACGTGAGATTAAAGAAATCTGATAGCGAAAAAGGAAGTGGAAGGAAGGTGATCACGTTTTTCATAGAATTTAAAAATATATTTGTCTAATATATTGATCTAAATTTTTTATATGTTAACCTAATGTAAATATATCCTATGATTATGATTTACAAAATACTTTGTTTCTTTAGTCTGTAGTATTTTTCCTCGTCTCAATTTCTTCGATTTTCGCCGATACAAAACGAATTATATCAATGTGCTTGAAAATAGTGCATCAAATGATGAATAGATCCTATTACGTCCATAGCTTATCCTCTAACTTTCGTGTCGTGAATATCGACGTTCTAGCAGATCTATTTTTTACCGTATCATTCATAGCAAGTATTATCGAGAGAGTTGCACAAAACATAGACGTAAGACAAAGAGGTATATATCTTAGCAAAAGTAAAGTTACTCTTTTCTTTCAAATTATAATTAGAATCCTCAGAAATAATTTTTCTCGGCTCGGCCAAAACCTTTCACTTCCCAAAACTCTGTCACATTTTCGTAGCATAAAATGCTCCTTAAAAATCCAGGGACGCGTACAATTTTCCAGGAAATGAATGTACAAAGATTTTCTTGATAGATATCAATCTTCCGTAATGATACAGAGCACAATGTACTGTGTACACGTCACCGAAACGGTCCCTGAGGAGTAAGGCGCGGCAATTAGCGTAGTCTAGATGGGAAGAGGAAACAAGGTACGCCAATGACCGTGAATCGTAGCTCGATTTGCTGTCGGAAGGGATGCTCGAGGAATTAGTATCCACCGGACGTTAGGTTCGTCGACAGTCGAATGCTCGTTCCTCGCCGATTACGCCAACCAGGTGATCTATTGCCTCGAGATACCGCATAACGCCGCGACATACCGTGCGTCGTCTATGGTGCACCATGCTGGATGCCGCGTCCACGCTCTCTGCCTTTGCTCTGTCCTCAGTTTGTCATGAATGACAATTCATTGGGCTCGCGTATTCAATGGGATTCTGCTCTTCGAACGACTCGCGCGGAATCGAAGCTAAGAGCACATCAAGCATCTGGGCTTTTGCTTGGTTAAAAGGTCTCGAAGGTAGAGAACTGTTGTTGAAGGTTTTAGAATTGAGAAAGGGGAATTTGTGATTGTTAGTTTGGCTCTGGAGTGCAAGATTGATCGATGTTGACAGGTGGTAAGCTGGAAAAAATGTCGGGGAAAAATAGGATTATATGCATAGATAGTAAACGACGTCTTGGAGACGTCCATTTTATGCCAATTTTTGACGTCGAACGTCTTACGACCTGATTCACAGGTCTTGGAGACTCGTGTGACGAGTATTATCACAAATCCTCCAATTGATTGTAGATGTATTTAATTATCGAATAAACTTTGTATTGGTCAATAATTTAATTTCGATCGCTAACATATTGTATAATGTAATTATTTACTATACATTTAATTTTGATTGTAGTAATATACACAGTTACTGAATAATTCTTGAATTTTTGTACATTCAATAAAAATCATTTCATTATGTACATCAAATATTTTATTCTGTATATTAACACAGAAAGTCAACGAAACACTGGAACAATTAATACTACAAACCAAAGAATACAACTTAAATAAAATCTGTTTCATGATATTTCACGAAGCTTTCTTCATTTCTTTTCTTTTCCAAAAAGTTGACAAAACGTACTAAAAAATTCTCACTATCTGAACCATTCAAATTAATTTCATCCAATTCCTCGAAAAGCAATTTTTACAGCAGATCGAAACTCTCTGTTCCCACACTTCGACGTACGTCTCTGTTACGACGGCGATCGAGAAACGTCTGAACTCGTTATCGCGAGCCACAGGGTCGAGATGACGGTGCCAAATTCGCGAAGACCGCGACAACTCATTTCAGTCCCCCGGTATCCTTATCTCTCCGTTCGATCGATATTTTTCCCCGAGACACAAGGTGCGCTCGCGGAGGATCAAAAGACAAAGAGCAAAAAGGGGATTTCGCTCGGGATGAATAGATGGAAAGGAGAAGAAAAAGGGAAAGACGAAAAGGGGAGGGGAGCAGGTAGGAGGGAGAAGGTGGTCGCGACAAAAAGTTGGACCGGTCCACGGCGTAGAAAGGCGAGCGTGGCGTGGCGTGGCGTGGGTGGAACGAGGACCAGTGACAAGTACGATCAGCCGGTTCACCGAGGCTGATCGAGGGAAGAAGAGGAAGAAAAAGAGAGCTAGTCGACGGCAGCGGCGGCGGCGCAGGCGGCGCTGGTTTGGCCGAGGAGGAGGGAAAAAAAGGAGAAGAGAAGTCGGCGAAGTCGGTCGAAGCCGCGTCGACCGGCAGCACTTATAATTTCTAATGGGCACCGGTGAATTTTTTGCACGGGCCCGGAACGGCCCGCAATAATTTATATCTACGAGGACAGCGTCGCGCGTGCGTCGGCGTGCATGCGAGAAAAAGCGAGAAAACGACGGGGACGGCTCGCGAGAATCGCGCCACGCCGCGCCATTCCGTGCCACGCCACCGATTTGCCGTCTGCTCTTTGACAATTTCTTTTCGAACGAGAGATAATTATTCTACTCTAATTTCAGCTGGTTGTCTGACGAATTTTTTAACTTCCTCGCTTGTTTCGCGTTGTGTCGAGTTTAATAGGTCGTATAATTAAATGGAAGTAAATAGCTTTAGAATTTGGAGCAAATATTTTCTGATACGTGTAGTGATATCGATTTGATTTTTCGCTATTTGTAATATCTCGAGTGAAGGATTTCTAAATATTTGACTGGGAAAGCCGTATGTACAAAGGAGGTTAAAGAAGTGCAATCTTCACTTAATGCAATACATTTATTGTCATCGCTGAAATAACGTAATATCGTTGCATTGTGCATAGCAACTTTTGAAATCACTGAATATCGTAAATTCTTTCAATTAACGTAAGTAAGCATTTTTAACACGATAAAATGGACGTATAAAAAAGGATTAATAAGATTAATTAAGATAAAAGAAACTAAATTCCAGATTTTGACAATTTTGAGAATTTGCACAATTGTTTAATATCGTTGAGCTACCGGTAGAAAGTAAAAATACATTACCATTGCACGAAGAAGAGATGTACATACTTACCAATCGCAAGATTCTGCTGAGGAAAGATTGGAGGTGGATGACCCGGCCGGTCAGCACTTTTCCAAGGCGAAGTCGCCTCGCACTCCCTCGAATACCGTAGTATCGTCACGTTCTTTCTAAGGTAGCTAGATCGTCTTCTTCCTCGCCGCATCTGAGAACGATATCAAAATACTGAAAGCGAAAAAAACGAGGCGCAATCTGTGCAACCGAATCGTTGTAAACTTCGTATGGAACGAGCGTTGCGTATCAACGATACGGGAACTCGATCTGGAATTAAAACGAAAAGCAAAGAAAGAAATGAAGAAAATGTGAAAAGAAACAGCCTAAAAAGTGAAAAGAGAAAGAAGAAGAAAAGAAAAAAGAAGATTCCCCATATCATACCTTCTTAACCACCACGAATCAAATCGCGTTTATCGTTTCCACGAAATCTGCCAAATCGTTCAGATTCATCAGAGTGAACGTGCAAGACATTGATCTGCAATTTCCACTCGTAAACAACGCGAGCGTATAAACGCCGATTAAGATAAGCCTGACAATGGTCCGTTAATCCAATTACAACTTTCTCCCCCTCTCTCAACGATGTTTAACCGGTTCAGGACCATTCGCGAGTGAATAACCACCGATAGTGTACGGAATATTTTGAAAAAAACTGTGTCACCGGATATTGTTATGGAGATATCGCGCGTCGGATAGCTGATTATCCGAATATCCCTTACACGAAACGTCGATTATTCCATTACCAACTTATCCGGGGTATCGATCGGTTTGCGAACAGGATACGAACGCGTCGATATACGTGTACACACCTATCCACTATACACTGACCGGTGCACCGTGCATATAATACGCGGTATAATGAGATATCCACCTGAAATCCCGGGCGTAGCGTAAATCAAGCCGAACGTTATTATGCGTCCACGCGATAACGACCTTGCACGGCCCTTAATGCACCGTCACCTGGATTGGCTTTTCGTTAAATTCGAGAAGCGCCGTCGGGGGCGTCGGGATATTCCTTTTACCGTAGATTAATAATCACAGAGTAAATTATATTACCTATAGAATTCTTCTTTCTCTTTCTCTTATCGTTGCTCTGTTTCTTTCCTTTTCTTTTCTTTTTCTTCTTTTAATTGTTATTCTTTCCCCGTTATGAATGGCTATGTAACAATTCACCCCGACGTGTTACGCGAAGAATGAAGTTTTCGGAATGTTATGACTCAACGGTGAAATCGATCGAATGCAATTTAACGCGTTGTCGGTCGCGCGCGTTGCACACGGGACATTAGGTATACGGCGCTATAATGGTCACTGCTTAAATTAACCGTTTCCCGCGGCTGGTAACTTATACGCGATACCCGCGCGCTCGTCCATTGTGACACGCTCATTACGGTTTTGTTATTCTGTTTTACGCGCGCACGCAAACACTATCATTTGCTAATCTAACGTTCCGGGTAGCTTGTAATTTTGTATTCATATAACTTGTATTTTTCCGATGAGTTTGGAAAGTAATACAGTAAGGGTGAGGCAAAAAGCGAGCTGTTGATACGCGTTTCCTTTTGAAACTTGAGATCAGAACCGTGTGATTTCTTTTTTTTCTTTTTTTACGTTTAACTTTAATATCAGAGAGATTCTTGAGAGTTTTGTGTTCTAATTTTAACAACTACCGTGGTTGATAGCTGTCACTGTGCTTTATAGCGATATCTGAAACGTATATTCTGCGTAATATAATAGTAATCAACGTGATTTTGCAGAAATTTACTGTACATCTTTACTTTTGTTTTTATCGCTGATAAACGTCGAACGAATTGGAAATGATGTGTCTTTTTCTTTTATTTTTCTGTTTTTTAATAGTGATTAGGGTAAAACGTCAATGAATGACGTTCATCGAATAGATCGCGATAAATGAGATTGCATTTTCGACGAATAATCGTACCGTTTGCAAGCCGATCGTCTAGGTATGGTGTTTTTAAACGAGATTCGGATAAGCGTTCGACAGCGATATCGATCAAATAGAGCGATCGCGGTTTAAGTCGGAAGTCATGGTCTTGATTTAACGAGAACAGAAAGCCGCTTTGATGAACGAGAACCTGGGGGTCGGTGCTATCGATCGAGATATCTCGCCGCAGTGTAATCGATCCCATAATTAAACGTGTAATCTATCGGCGAGATTTAAGCGCGCGGGTCGAAAGGTGAGGGAAACCCGGCTCGCGATTGGGCGGAGATAAATTCGGAGAAACGCTCGAAGGATGCAACGTGAGGTTCTTCTTTTATCGAGGTTCGTGACGAATTTTGTCGATGAGATCAGAATACGCCAAATTCTATGTCTAAAGTTTCAAACTTTCGAATCTTGGAATTTTCAAATTTTCAAATATCTGAATTTTCTAATTCTCTAATATCTAAATTTTCAAATTAAAAAGTTCTTAAGTATTCAAATTTTTTGATACTTCAAATTCCAATTTTTCAAATTATCGAATATCCAAATTACCAAATTATCGTGTTTCACATATACAAATTTTCAAATGAAAATGTTTTCAAATATTCAAAGTTTTAGATACTTAAAGTTCCAGTTTTTCAAATTATCGAATATCCAAATTACCAAATTATCGCGTTTCACATATACAAATTTTCAAATGAAAAACTTTTCAAATATTCGAATTTTCCGATACTTAAATTTCCAACTTTTCAAATTATCGAATATCCAAATTACCAAATTATCGCGTTTCACATATGAAAATTTTCAAATGGAAAAGTTTTCAAATATTCAAATTTTCAGATACTCAAAGTTTCAACTTACCAAATGATCAAATTTCCAATTTATCAAATTATACTCGGATTATTATACTAATTATAATTTCACATACGAATTCAGAATTAAGATGATCCAGGTGTAATTCGTTTATTTCCCTTTCCCTCGAACAAGATCTCATTCTACGATCCCTTTCACAATTTAACTTCCGCCACTCTATCAGACCCTCACCAATTAAAGGAAACAGAGCAAGAAACAAATTGAAACGGGCATCATAAGAGATTCGATCGAAGAACGAGTACTATTAACGTATATTTCGTCACGCGATTACAAGATGGGATCGCTCATTGAGTAACGTGTTCTTGGTTCTCACAAAAAGAGGAAAAGGAAAAGAAAAAAAGAACCTGCGTTCCTCTAACGAAATTCAATGCGGTATATACCAGTCGCGCCCCGTACCTTTCTCTCTTGGCTTCGATTTCGGGTCACTCGAGGATGAAAGAGAGAAAGAGCCGAAACACGAAGGAAATAAACGGCCGCGTTGCTCGTTGATCTCGTGATGCTGTTTGGTCCCGTGGCGCGTACACGCGAATCACGGGCCACGGATGTTCACGGCGTACAGAAAACGTCCCGACCTGCCGATCGCGTGTATCGCGAGAATTAATCATCGAAAGACCGGCGGAATAATAATTTCGGCCCGTGAACATCCACCGCGTCGTTTTATTTCCATCGTGTCGAGCAGCTCGGGAAATGTATCGAGTCAGCACGTTGTCGAACGAAATTTTATCCACGTAACAATTCGTCGTTTGAATACCGTTTCCTTCTTTCCTTTTTTAATTCTTGCACTGTGTTCATTTCGTAGATATTTTTGTCGTTTTTTTTTTTTTTTTAATCGTAACGTTAAGAGTGTATTGTAAAAATGTACGAAAATGAAGAATTAATATAAGAAGGATGTAGATTTCTTGTTTAAAAATTAATTAGTTTGTGGACTTTTATGCATTTGTAGGAAATTTAAAAGTGCAAAGTTGCACAGAATGCACGTTAATCTCTTGCCATACAAATTTTCAATTACTACGTATGTTAGTCTCGAATGCTCACTGTTCTAATACAATTTTAGATACAGAAAGTCGAGATATTATATATCAATTTTTATTTGAAAGTCCTCTATCTTGAATTCAAACTAAAGTTAGAATAAAAATACAAATTTGATAGACGTACAAATACTTCTCTGTTATACCTTGACCATAATCTGCAGCATGAGTGAGACTCGTTATTATACGACAAGAGGTTAATACGAAAAAGATACAAAATCTCCGAATCATAATGCTTTCTATGATACTTGTTTGGTAAAATAATTTTGTACCGGAATTTTTTACTATATTCTGAATATTTTTTACTTTTTTACTATATTCTGAATATTTTTTACTTTTTTACTATATTCTGAAAATTGTGAATTTACGAAAGGATGAAAAAGTTACAACAAAAATGTGAAACATACATTTGTACATGTTTATCTATGCACCACTAGTTTCCCTTCATCGATACAAAATTAACACTAAATCTACCAAAATGGTCAAAATGACTTGTTTGATATTTTATTGCAATGATTACCCATTTTTAGTATATCTTATTTTCTAAAATTTTTCGTGGCTTTTATCGTAGTACATAAATGATTAATTTTATAAATTTCTTTTTTCTTTTTTTCTTTTCTTGCCTAAAATTTACATGTTATATACCTACATATTCCGAGATGGGTCATTTTAACTGCTCAGAATGTAGGTAAAATTTTGATTTCATTGGAATTTCAAAAATGTCTCGTTACATTTCGTAGTAGCTTTAACGCTTTCTAGAAGACTGCATATATTTGGAAACTTGTACGTTGTACAAAAATTGTACAAAGAAGCTTATGTACAATACTTTGTGTACAGATATTACACTTGGACGATGTCAAATAGAATATTGAACAAATAATAGGACGAACAGTATATGTGGTATACATAATGAATGTATTTGTGGTAA
Organism: Anthophora plumipes; assembly: GCA_951804975.1. Classification (NCBI taxonomy): domain Eukaryota; kingdom Metazoa; phylum Arthropoda; class Insecta; order Hymenoptera; family Apidae; genus Anthophora; species Anthophora plumipes. Next base: position 24,795,268 of record OX638112.1, on the reverse strand, counting down.
ATATACTGCTAAAAAGATCTTTAATTATAAAAGTGTGCTCATATGTACACATATACATACATAATAATCATAATATACTCTTTCCTCGGTAAGAAAAATTTTAAATATGATTATCCTAGAAAATATTACATTTCCAATGTTTGTTAAATAAAACTAACAAATGTGTATAAATTCGCGTTCCACTTTTGTCCAAAAAGACAAGTCATTTTGGGCCTTCCGGTAGAAATAGGTACGTGTAAGTTGTCGATAGATCTAGTGTTAATATCGGCGTGCCATTGAATTTATGGTAAACCAGTTTCTTCCCAGAATACTGTAATCATATATCTCGTCTTATTCCGTATTAAACACAAGAAAAAGAATATTCACGGATATATTTGTCAGATTTCATATTTTTATTATAACTTTTTATTAAAACACATATTTCTTGTGTTATTTTTATCTATAGAACACACAAAATTTGGTACACCAAACCTTTGAATATCCTTTTATATAAAGATTAATTAATACACAGATTTTTGATCTTTTGATAATTTTATTGAAATTTCTGAAAATTTCTCTGTTCTCTTATGATTAAATTTAAAGATTTTAATTCTTCAATTTACCAAATAGCCACACGCAGTTATGCTTTTCAGATGGACGCGACAGGGATGAATGAAAATTCCACGAATATTTTCTCCATTCTATTCTACTTACGTATTCACTGGCTAACGTTTGAGAGTCATCCGGGAACGCGTTAGGATTTTTTAGATTCATTGTTCCCAGACACGTTTGCTTCGATAATTAATCGACGGTTTACGACTTAACGTCACAGATAGGGATTACGATTCGTTTTATTTAACAGGTATCGCGAATGTGCCGCGAACTCGTATTTAATTAACGGTGTCCGTCTAGTTTACCCGGATGGCAATATTAACCTTCGTCAGCGTAGTTAAGGATTATGGTTATGACGGTTGGTATAAAATATGAATAGCACGCGGTATAAAAAAGATGAGCGGCGATAAATACTCCTTTGAAAATCCATCGCGAACCGATTTTACGATTAAGTGGCGTGCCGGTGATTTAACTTGGCGTAAATTAACCATCGCGATTGCAGTTTTAACATCATCCTTGCTCCGTTGCTAACGGTACGTTCGTCTACGATTATTCAGTGCCGTTCCTCGTACCCCTATCAAACGTCGCAAGATTTATAATTATCGATTTATAAAAAGACGAAAAGAAAAGGCAAGAAGAATAGAAAAAAAAAAAGAGAGAATGTCAAAGAGATACGATTAAACAACGATTAATGTGTCGCTTTATAAAAACACTCAGAGGACTCGTAGACGATTGTAAAAACAATTAACGTGTATATATATTTCCATCGTAAGAGTGCAGCAACATACAGATTCAGTTTTGTTCTTTCGATGTACAGATACAAGGATTATCAACTCGTGAATTGTAGAAACGGGTACAAAGGGAACATCACAAAATCCTTTCTCGAAACCTTTCCATCGGAAAAGAAAAGAAAGCAAAATAAATCAGAGAAAGAAAAGGCCATGTAGAAACGTACAAATCGTCGACGAGAGATTAGTTTTCTTCTCGGGCAGTGTTGTGCATTGCCCAGATTTGCCACGATAGTTGAACATGATCATTATTGTCGCGAAATAATTGATATCGTATTTCTTCTTTATTTCTATACTTGACGAAAGTAAATAGTAACACGATAGTGAATTTTCTATTCAATTCGGATGTAAAATTGAGCTTTCGAATTTTCTGCACAACACTGATCGTACACGTGTAATAAATAGTACGCATGATCTTGCGTTCACACGAAAGAGCGTAAGATGGTTCGATCTCTTCTCGATGGAATCCCATCGAGCGTGAAAAAATATTCGATCTCTTACGCGTTTATCGTGTAACTTCAGCCTTAAAATGATATGTATTCCGATCTGTCGAGAGGCTCGTCGATAACAGTGCTCGATCCTCCTCGAAACGCTATATCATCGAAGGCACGATAGTCTTCGAATGAAAGAAACGTGTATTTTCAAGAAAAAAGGTAACAAAAAAACAAACAGAAAAATATTGTCGAAATTAAACGATCGAAAGCAGAAAATAAGAAATTAAATCGGGGATAAATAGGAATGAATGCGTGGTAGAGAAAATGAGAAAGCGCGAGAGGCAGGTTCGTTGAAAAATTATATTTTTTTTTCCATTCTGGCACGATTCGTAAACACAACATAATTTATAAATTAACATACACAATCGTCGTCATCAATAATTTACAGAAACTCTCGTGAGCGTTTTTCTTCGTTTTTTTTTTTTCTCTCTCTCGGTTCTCTACATGTTCGTCGTTATACAAAACGTAAACAGAATGTCGCGGAACCGCAAAAATCATCCGCGGGAGGAAAAAAAAAGTCTGCCCCTCTATCATCGTCCTTCGTCGTTTCCTTTCCTCCACCGTCTGCCCATTTTTCCCTCTTCGGAATCGAGGAGAAAACGACGCGCTATAGGCCAGAGAAGAAGCTCGAAGATTTCGCGCGTGCCTTTCACGCGAACGAAAAAAAAAAAGAAAAAAAAATGACAACGAACGTTATAAATGCGAGTGTTCGAAACTGGAACTGGAGCGTTCTTCTCCGTCCTGAGTGAACGATGAAATCGGGCATGACTTTTCCGATGAAATAAGGAACAAGGAGGGAAAGGGGCAGAGGGAGAATGTAAGAACAGGACGAAAAATAGGAAGCTTGACTTGCGAATAGGATAACAAAATAAATAATAGAAGCATTAAACATGATTAATCACTTAACAACGTAACTAGGCGTAATAATTAATAATAATTAATATAATAATAATAATAATAATAATAATAATAATAATATAATAGAAATAATTATAATCGTACGAATGGCTAAATGAGTGTTAATAATTACAAGAGCAGGTTGTCTGGCACGGCGATCGCTTAATTGCCTGAAGACACGACGAACGTATGCTGCCTTTCTATTTTCTTTTCACTTCTTCCTCCATTTATACATTACGTCCCTATTTTCTTCCGCATCTCTTTAAATTATTCTCTTTCCACGCGAACAGGGCTCGTTGCGCGAGAGATTCTCTCAGTTTTAAGGCTGAATCGCGCGAAGGACGGGTGCGTCGAGACGGAAGTCTTTCTCTCTCCTGAGAGAGAGAGAGAATTCAAACGAACATAAGTACGTTACTTTTCGATTATCGAAATGCCAAAAGAACGATTGTTCCCACAGTTTCACGTAGGAGAAAATATAACGAAAAATGAAAAGAACAAATGAAAATCCGCAGAATTCCTCGATGCGACGTCAATTTTAATCAATTTTCGTTTGTACGTCTTATTTTCTTGTCGTATTCCCCCTCTTTTTTTTTTTCTTTATTATATTTCCAGAATATAATTTAAGGATAGAGAGAGAGAGAGAGAGAGAGAGAGAGAGAGAGGAGAAACAAAAAATAAAGAAAAGTAAATTAATGATCTGAATGTATGAAAATTCGGAGACGCGTGTCTCGAACAATTCGAGATCCATCGAACGAGACCTTCCGTCTCGAGGTCTCTCCCTCCTTGTATCCTTCTCTTGTCACTTCGACAAGCCGCCTTTCGAGTAATCGTTCGATCGACAGAGGCAAGTTAAAATGGCAAGCAGAGAGCGACAGTTTCCCCTTAATGGCTAATTACTCGTTCCGTTCCTCCTTTGAAACGCTTAAAACGGTAGACTAATTAGAAAAAACCTCGGTATACAAAAATACAGATATACGTACCTGTGTGTATGTATTATGTATGTATGTACGTGTGTGTGCGTGCACGGCAACACACACCTTACCATTGTGTGTTCTTTTGTATAGTACGGTGTACATATGCTTGTGTATACGTGTGTGTGTGTGTGTGTGTATGTGTATTTGTTCATAAGGATGAGCATCGTGCGTGTGTTTTATAACGGGCGTGACTCGCGATATTCGTCACTGCCTGTTTCACCGTGGCCACGAACGGGAGACACATTGGACAGCGGCCGAGTTATGGCAAGGAAAAAGGCAAACGGTCGAGGTTGAGCAAGGCTGAAGTAGCTAACACCGCGCGTGGTCTCCGGTGAATCGTATCCTTTTCTACGTGTACCATCGACACTTTCCCGACAGACTTTTCTACCTGTATAAATTCTCACGATACTTCGGAATCGGAAGTTTTTTCAATTGAAAATTTACACCACGAGTATTGTTTTCTTTCTTCACTTTCCAGCTATCGCTGTCTCGAATGAAAAATGTTTCCCTCTCAGTAGGGTTTAAGAATGAGTTGAACGTCCGTCGACAAAGTGGAGAACGGTCGAGGAAACAGCTTTAACAATGGTCGCAGCCAGTGAAAAACGCGCAATCGCCTGTTAAAGCTCGTGAGTATTATCGAGGGACAACACCTCGGCGTTTAAGTAAATATCCCGAAAATTATTCGGCTGATCGACGACGGATCGGTTGGTCCACCGGGACCGGAAACGCGAACCGCTAGAGGGGCGTTTTTCTTTTTTTTTTTTCAGTTTCGCGTGCTTCGCGAGAGAGCGCGACGATCCGGAATGAGAAGTCCAACGTTCTTCCCCATTTATCTCGGAGTGATGATGAAGAAGCAGCTCCTTCACGAACTACGTTCGAATTCCGAATTTCTATAATTTAGAATTTAATATCAATTAATATCGAGGTGAGATAAACTCGCGTCCTGCGCTTGGTGTTTCGTTTTTCCCTTTCCTCTCTCGGACCCTTTCGCGAAGTCTCTTCGACGTTACAATAAAAAAATATCTCTCTCTCTCTCTCTCTCTCTCCCACACACACATACATACACAAACAAGTTTTTCAGCGCACGCGCTTCGCAACATTCTCACACCGACAGTTTACAATGAGAATAATATTATTAATAATAATTTTAATATTAATAATAATAATAAAACGCAATAATATTAATATTACCCACTAATTAACGTTACGTCTAGACGCTTTTATTATGCTTTAAGTTTCTTTCTTTCTGCAGGTACGGTTACGTTCGTTTTCCTTTCCTTTCCTTTCTTCCTTACGTTTTTTTTTTCTTTCTCTTTTCTCTTACACTTTATTCTGATTATACTACGGAGGAAAATCGTCGCGTCTCGCGGCTTTTGTCTTGTATCCTTCCACTGTGCCACGTTATTTCGAATCTACCGAGGAAGGCAGCATCAAAAACACATCTCGACTTACTTTCTGTTCTTACAGTCGTCGAGCAACAAACAAATTTCGATAAATATACAAACACGACGATGCCTGTTGAGAGGAGTTTCTCACAACGCGTAATAAAAAAAACCATTCTCTCCCGTTGAAAAGTCGTTATAACAATTAACTTTTACCGATAACGCGCTCGGTATATCATTCTTTTTTTCTTTACATTTTTTTCTTCTTCGTCTTTCACATTTTCAACATCCAAACAATTTAGTCTCGATAGGACCGAGCGAATCAACAAACGAGCAAACCACTCGGTGAATTGACGATATCGTTTTCGAGCAACAACGAATGACTTTTCGAGTAAGATCATTGGCGATCGATAAAAATTTTCTTCTCTCCTCGAATAAACAATCGATATGCATTTCGATGATAAACCCCGATAGGTAAGGAAAACAAACTTTGCTCGATGCAATGATAAAGAGAGCGTTCGCCAATGATCTTCTCTTGGACGCACTCAACTCGACCGATATGTAACCATGTAAAAAAAAAACCAGCTTTCGAAGGTGCACCGACCGTGAAAATTTGGCACAAGATTCTATTCGTTTTCATTTTCTTCGCGAAACGACGGGAACCGATTAACGAGCGACGAATCTCGCGAGGAGAGACTTCGCGCGCGTAGTTTCCATCGTAACTTTCGAAGCGGAAATGCGCGAGTCGCACAATCCGACGGGAATGCTTTCAGATCGTTTCTGTTCTCCAGTGTACGAGTATCGATTGAGAGAGAGTAACCATCGTTTAACGAATACTGAGCCTTCAAAGAAGTTCCAATGACGAATGCATTTATACAGACCAATAGGAAATTTATTTCACAACTAATAGAAGAAAGAAAACATCGATAATACTTGAGAACTGTACGATGAGACTGTCTAGAATAGATAAAAATAAATACTTCAAATGACAATTATAAGTGGAACGATCCTTGAAGAATCACATTTTCGATGCACAACAAGTAGCTCCGCGAGACGAACATCAGGATCGATGGAAGCCAACGGGGGAAGGCGAAGGGACACGATAATACTGTTAAAAATCTTTTTCATCATATCCAATTCTCAAGAAAAAAAAAAAAACAATTCAACTTCGTCACACGAACAATCAAAAAATTCCTCAACAACGATAAATCTGTTCAACTTCAATACGTATCGTTAACAAGTCCTCGTCAACATTTCCATCAATTCCACGAATCGTTCTCGCCTATCACCGTCATCCTCCGCGACCCCCCTGTGTCATCGCCTTCGTCGAGACCTCGCAAGAACGGCCTCTATATCGTTCGTTGAAGCTGCACGCCTACCTTCTCGAAATCCACTCGAAATCTCGGCTGAGAAACGCGGCGGTCATCCACCTGGCCGTCGTCATTCGGCCTTGATCGTAGCCGAAGGGGAGGCCATCTCCTGCGGGAACGTTGGGCTGTCTTCGCCGGCAAGAAGGCCAGGTTCACTCTTCGGCGTCTGTACGTCCGGGAATCTGGCATGAGTCCTCAGGTGCCTGGTGATCATGTCTCTGCGGCAAGCTGCGTACGCGCATTGAGGACACTTGTACGGTTTTTCACCGGTGTGCGTTCTCTGATGAGTGCTCAGGTGGTCCGACCTGCTGAATACCTGGCCGCAAACTTTGCACGTATACGGTTTTACACCAGTATGCAGCCTCATGTGTCTGGTAAGCATGTCCGACCTGGCGAAACTTCTCTTACACACGTCGCAAAGATACGCTTTCGCGGACGCGTCCTGTGGCCCCTGTCTGCGATGCCTCGAGGCCATATGTTTGGCAAGACGATCATGCAAGCTGAACATTTGACCACAAACTGGACAGACGTATGCTACGTCTGCTCCTGGAGGCATTTCTTCTACCACTGGCGACACTTCTAGGTTATATCTCACCGCGACACTTTCCTTAGTCGTTGGTGATGCGACGTCGCCTTTCACTACTGGTACACTCACCGAACCCCTCGACACGATACCTGGTGGAAGTAATTGAAGTGCTGGCGGTCTACCGGAAACTGCTGCAGCAGCCGATGCCATTAGGTTTTTCATCGACAGATCCAACGGTGATTCCTGAGGGCTCGTTGTATCACTCTCCAAGGAACCACTTCTCAATGGATGGTTCATGAACACAGAGGAAGTAGAGAGCGGTGGTTTCTGGTCCCATCCTGGTACCAGGTCTGAATCCGAATGACTGCGTCCTCTGAATATATCCGGCAGGTACTTGGTGTGCATGTAATGTTCGAAACTGTACGACGACAGGGAACCAGGTGTCAAAGGTGGCAAAGTGAGAGGAGTTAACGGTGTGAGTGGTGTGAGAGGAGTTAGAGGTGAGGTCGGCGAGGGCAGTACCATCGGTGGTGTGGTTGATTGGGTACACTGAACGCAGGTGCATCCTGTATACTTGGGAGCGGAGGATCTCTGATGAGATGGGTGAAGCTGGTCGTACAGGTGATTCGCGTTGTTCCTGTGATGGTGCCTATGTCGGTGACGATGATGATGCGAATGAGGATGATGAGGATGGTGGGGATGATGATTCTGTTGTTGTTGCTCGGTGTTGTTCGACTCGTTCGTGTTCGTCGTAGAATTCCCTTCTTCTTCGGTGGGTGTCACAGGTTCCTCGCTCTTCAACCTAAGAGGTAGCAAACTGATGCCCGATGGTGGATCCGTCGCGGATCTCGAGGATGACCTTGGTGAACCGAATACGTCTTCTTCTTCTTCGCTGGCTGGTCCACTGCCTTCGAATCTCAGTACCTCGCCCTCGGAAGGTGAGCTCCGATGTTGCAGGATGTCCAGCACCTGGTCGAGTCGCTTCCGTCTGCGGAGGTTCCGATGATTTCGATTCGCAGTAGCCGCCAGGGTGTTATTGTTGGTACAGGAGGGCGGTGGCGGCTTGGCCGGACCCGGGGGCGCGGCTGCAGCGTCCTCCACGGCGCTCTCGGCCATCGTCATCGAGGATGCGCGGCACCCGCCGCCTGGGCCCTTTATGCCGCCTACTACACCCTCGGCTACCACCGTACTGCCTCCCACCTCGTCCTGAAACAACCAAACATCACCGTCCTCTTTACTTCTCTTTCTCTTTCTTATTTTCTCTCTCTCTCTCTCTCTCTCTCATTCTCTTTCTCTTTCTTTATTTCTTTCTGTTGAATTATTTCGTTAAGTTTTTGTGTATGTGTGTCGTGTAAGACGGCAAACATGAATCAACATACTAAGAAAGATTATTGCAAATGTAAATAGGAGAATGAACCTAGTAACCATCTGTTTGGTGTGAGTGGACGCTGATATTCTTTTTTTTTTTGTTTTTTGTTTTATTCTCTATGTTAAGACGTGCCTTTTTTCAAATACAAAAGTAAAATAAAAATTTTTGTTTTCACACAAAAACTAAACTAATACACTTGCATTATTGCCTATACATACAATATCTTTCTTTCTCGTGTTTCCCTCCCTGTAATCTCGGTTATTGTTAAATTACAGCCTCCGCGGCGCGCTCATTTCCGATTGCGCGCACAAGATCGTTCGGGACTTTGCGTAATCTCACGAATCATCCTTTTAGTGCCGGACACTATGTAGGATCTCCAGCGTGGTACGCACACGCTCTCTATGTTCACGTGAACTTATCTCTACGCGTTATCTACTATACGATTCGCCATTACGCGAGCCTCAAAGGGAATCCCGGCGCCATTATGATCGGACTTAGTATGAAGTTCTATCGTGTACCAACTTCTTACCGAATCGATAGGACGAAGCAGGGGTGCGGCGACGAGAAGACAGGAGGATAGTGATGTCTTCAATCGGTGTATTGAATATCGATCGAAGAAATGATCGAAGAATGAGCGAGATGTCCACCGTTTACTGAAATCTGTGCTGCACGAGTAAATCACGATTAACGTATCCGCACGTTTTTTCCGTCGAGACGGAGCACCGTCTGTCATCGAGGATGTAGTAGCCATTGAATAAAAGGTGAGACGATCGCGCGATCGATTTCGCCTCCGAGATGGCACCGGTGACGCGAGTCAAGCCTGCGTTGCGCGATAATCGAGTATCTACACGCGAGCTCGTGGTATTGTCGCTCTGTGCACGTAAGATGACGTTCGATTCTTGTCTGGGACGAGTTTTTTGCGTGTTTATTGAAATTAGCCAGGATTAGTAGAGGGGAATAACCAATCGTGTACTGTTCGAGGAACGTCGAGGGGTATAACCAATCGATTGAAACTCGATTCTCGAGGATCGTTCTGTAGCCGACACGGAACGAGTAAAAATTTATCCTGCACACGGCTGCTTAGTCCCTTTTCCCCGTCTCTTTATTTTAATGCGACCACGAGACCACACGGCTCGTCTTGTTCGATGCGACAACGGCACTTTGTCATAAAACCACGCGCAAGTTGGAAAGAGATGGAGAAAAAGGAAGAGAGAGAGAGAGAGAGAGAGGCAGAGAGGTGTATCCCGGGACTATTTGAAATTTAAATGGCGCGCGAGAGAACCGCGCACACCGAGCGCATGAATCAACGTGTACAAACGACGAATCGAGCTAAACCCCTCGTTTTTCGGTGTAGACGAGTTTCCGTCCCCTTACCAGCTCGGAGAAGTTGCAGGACTCGTCCTGGGGACGCCATAAAATTTGTAATATCGCCCGCCGCGTTTCAACCGATGCTTTTCTCCCCACTTCCTCACCGTTGAGAAATAATTGATCGCCGTGGATTATTATGTTCGTGAGATACGGAATTGTTTATTGGTGATGTTGCTGTGACGTAAAGTTAGGAAATTCATGAAAGTAGAGGGGAGAGAAGAAAAAGATTGTTGTTAGTTTTATCTTAACCTATCGCCTCCAGAATTTTTTAAGCAATTACATGTCGACGTTGCAGTGGTAAAGTTACGAAACAGCAATTTTCGACGCATGATTTTATTTGTAAATGTACAGTTGTAGCTTATAGCGTGGCATTGCACAGTCAGTAGATAAAATCAGTACAGAAGTGGATTTGAATTAATTCAGAAAATTGTATCCTTCTTAAAATTAAATTTTACACTATTCAGTGTTTCCGGTAAATTGTTTACAAAAATTAATTTTCCTATTAACATGAATTTCTCGTCGTTTTCTCATTCTTCTGTCACAATTTATATCGCAACTCGATATTATAAAACAGCAGGTTACTTTCTAAATTTAAAACAAAAAGGAAAGAGAAGGACATCAATACTACCAAAGATACTTCACCAACAATGTACATAAATTTCCTAACGTGGAGAAATATATCGCTATCTAAGAGAGAATACCAGATCCAAGAGGAAAACGTGAGGAAAAACCAAGCGGCTGGAAACGTCCGGCGTGCTTTCTTTTTTACCTGCGTTCTCTCTTCCGAGAGAGAAACGCGCGTGCGCGTCGATTATCTAAATTACCCGCGGTAAATTAGACGGGGGGTGACGGGGAGGATCGTTTAAATTTTCGATCGCGATTTATTGCAGTGATTATGCGTAAAATATATACCCGTGTTGGATAGCCGGAGTGTTCGCGGATGAAACGCGCCGCCCTTTTACGGTGGATCGTTTCAAAGCCTTCCTTCATTCGACGTGACGGTTTGATACAGACGACGTCGATATCCGGCGCGTCGAGCGACGATTTTCCACAGCTGGGCAATTAGTCGCATCCGCGGAATAGAAATTCGCGTTCCCGGAAGGCGAGGCCGCGACACAGATGTCCAAGGGGAAGACTTTCCAGCGATTCGAGCCGGGCATCGCATTCCGCCGCGTACCTGCGGCCAGTTACCGCTCTTTGAAATCGATTTGATCCCGAGTTCCTCTCGCCGGCACGGATCCTTTCATGGCGAAACGGCCGAATGCCTGGACGGTATTAAGCGCGAAACTTGCGGCAATGCTCGTCGAATTACGCAGAATTACGCGCTCGAGCGAACCACTTGCGACACGGCCTTCAACTTTACGCCTCCGTTGAAATTCGCCAAGTTTACGCCACGGCGAAGTACAACGTAGGAAATTAGTAACGCGTGAAGTTTCGAAGATTGTTCGATCGAAGATGAGCAACAGATTTTTTTCGAAATTTCGTCGATAAAACAGACGATGCGAGATCACACGATTGAGATTGTTCGATCGAAAATGAACCTTAGATTCTTTCGAAATGTCTTCGGTAAAATACACGTTTGATTACTTTTCGTAGCAACGTGATTAGTAAAGCAGAAGAGAAAACGCAGCAATTATAGAACACGATCGACGCACACAACTGAAAATTAATTTCATATTGTTCGAAATATCGATCTAAATCCCGATACAAATTTCAACGTGAATTTGTGAATGAAATGACTATCGACTGATGTTAATTTTGTATCTTAGAACCAGATTAATCTTTTAAACTTTAACGGATCTATCTACTTCACATAATAAAGTATACAAATTTAATTGCTTGTACTACTTCAAGTACGATATTGTTTTATGTGTAATCACCGATGTCTCTTTGTTGTTCTGTAAAATATTTGGCTCCTATATACAGAATTATTCTGTAATACAAAAATTTCCCCATCTCCTAAAAACAAAATTGCCCGCAATGTTTCACGAGCTTCGACAAAACTGTTTAAACGAGCCACTCTGCACAGAACGTAACCTTAATCGAATCAACCTGCACGAAACTACCGTACGGTTCAAAGGAATCAGTAATAACCACGCGAACCAGCTCCCGCGCAATATTCACAGAGCATCAAGAGCCTCCCATCAACAGGATAGAGAAGACTACATTGTATCCTCGAGTAACAACCAAGTATTCATTTCCATCGGTCAGATATTCACCCGAAGAACAGTGCCTTCAACAACATCCCGCTATCCACGGCGATCTTTCGTTTCACGAAAGGGAGCGGTCCGTCGATAGACTTCCATTTTCCACGGTGCGGCGTTTCGAAAGATATCTGTAGCCATTCGCCGCGATATTCGTATCGGGCATCGAAAAGATCCGCGGTGGATAGCGCGAAGGTAGTCTCACGGCGGTCTTCTACGTCCCTGTTCTTCCTACCGTGATGATCGTCTTCTTGTTTTCCTTCGTTTCCCTCTCCTCCCTCACCTTCCTTCTCGCCAGCTTTTAACCGTGTACGGTCGGTAGAATCTCGCTGAGAGAAAGGGCCCCGATGATCGGTCGTAAAACGTAAAGGGGACTCGTAAACGGAGTGAAAAGATGTCAGAACGTAAAAGCCGAGAACAGGTCCCCGACGAGAAGGTGTGGGCGTACGTTGCTGCCATCCTCTCATCCTCTCTTTCTCTCTCTCATTCTATCTTTCCTTCTGTGTTTCTTCTTCGTCTTCTATTTCTTCCTCTGCTCTTCCTTCTACCGCCTATCCTCTCTTCTTCTTCTTCTTCTTTTACTCCGTTCATTCGTTTTGCTTCACTCCCCATCGCGACATCGAGAAGTTCCTCCGCGTCGAACGATTATTCCACCTCGCACACACAGTTCACCTTTGGCAAAGTCTCTGTTAGGTTGAAGAGGATCAACGCTCAGGATGAGAGAGTTTCGTGAAACTCGAGAGGTCCACTCGCGCCTTTACTATACAACTTTGCTCCCTTTCTCTCTCGTTCATCAGTTGGGAGAGAGAATTCGACAACGCCTATGTACTACCGTCGAAGGGCATTTAGAAAATGCTTAATGGCCGGCTGGTTACACAGAGTTCTGATGCTGATTCAAGTGGACACGACCGCCGCGTTGGTCGGTCGTTCGGTCGGTCAAGTCAGTCGTTTCGAAGAAATCACCACGGGCGTCGCTCCTTTGCGTCACCGATTACGCAACCGGCGATTACCGTGTTTCATTAGACGAGAGAAACTTAATAGGCTCGTTAGATTCCTTCTTGTCGTGGACACGCTTTAAAGCTGTTTTTCTCTTTCTCGATTATGAGATAGGAGATGAAGTAAATGCGGTGATTAGAAGAGAAGGGAGAGGGACAAAGGTTGTTGGAAGAGGTGAAGGGATCTTTTTGGAGGATCTCGAATTGTGTCGGTAAACCGCGAGGAGAGTTTGCGGCAGGAGAATTTGCAGGAGAGCCGGGAGAAGATCATCGGTGAAGAATTCCAGCAGGAATGCCCTCGGGGAGGCACCTGTAACCGCGGCTCGACGGGAGAAACAGAACAGGTTGAGACATGGGCGTGGGTGGAGCGCTTGATCTTTCTCTCCCGCTCGATCTGTCCATATACCGGGTGCTCGGACACTCGACGATGGATACGAACTACTCGCGAAATCGTTTCGATTCAGAACAAAAATTATTTGTTTTTTTTTTCTTTTTTCGGAAGATATTTTCAACGTTTCCAATTTCTTAATCAGTGTTACATTGCTAAACTGTGAATTTTTATGCATTTATGGGAAATTCAAAGGTGCAAAATTGTATGGAATGGAAAAATATACAAAATATCGAAATTATAGTTTTTATTTTTTTGTAATACCTGCTAGGTGAAATAAATTTCTACCGAAATTCCACTTTTTCACTACATTCCCAAAAATATAAATTTGCATAAAAATTCGCAATCAGGCTGACACGCACGCAACCAGTAAACACAAATATTTTTGAGCAAGAAAAATAACATAATTATTATATTGCATACATATGCTTGAGAAAAATATAATTTCGCTATAGTTTAATGAAACAAAAGAACTGAAGAATTGATCTAATTCTACATTGCACGAATAATCGAAACAACAATATAAGTAACACTCGATGTTAATCATTCCTCTGTTTCGTTATAAGAGAAACTTAATAACAGTTAAGCTACTCGTTTTAATAACAACGTTTCCCCGTGTATTCGTTTATTCACATCACTTGTGCCTCTAGGTATAATTACATTTGTTACAAAAGAGAATTATATAACTAACGTTACTCAGTAAAAAGACTAACGAAATATCGGAATATCCTATCAACGAAAAAAAAAAAAGAAGAAAAAAGGAAAATCAAAGAGAACCTGTCCCCAGTTACCCACATCAAGTGCCACGCATCCCATTACCACAAAGGGAACACAGCCCTTCGCTGTAACAACCTGTTGTGTCGTACATCGTTGAATTAGTTCCAAACAGCTGTAACTTTCCCTTCCATTCTTAATCACCCTCATCTTCGCTCACAAGCGTCCTACACGTATAAACCGATAAGGCAATCGATGTCCCCTTAATTTAGCAAGTGCAAGAATACGCAGGGACAACCTGCTCTATCAATTATCACCAGCAGCTGCACTATCAGTTATTATACACATCGTGTTGGTGTTTTAAAACGAGAGCAGGTCGAAGCCATCCCTACAACGATCGTCCATCCACCATTCCTCCTTCAGAAGGAAAGAGTGGCCTTAGGGCAGGCAGCCTCGGCTCGGTGGCGGTGGGACTCCGGCAAACTGCTACCAAAAAACCAGACGGGCTACCGAAGAGAAGCTGATCGTTGGTATCTACATAGGCCACGGGTAGAGAAACCGTCCCTCCGCTGCTGAGGAACAGAAAGTCTGAGTGATCTGTGTTAAGAATGAACGACGGAGTCACAGTTCACTGCTTCAGCTTAGCTCCTCAGACGATTTTAATATCCTTCATAAATATGAACCTCTATCATGATTAATGCTCGTACGTACATCGGTGGGTCTTTTCAGACCCAAGAATCAATTTCTATTTTATCCAGTTTTTGTATTAAGTTTACTAGTATTCTTTATACACTTCACGAGTGATTCACGGATATTTTTAAAACAGAGATTCTGAGATAGTAGATAAGATTGTATTATTTACGCGATAATATACACCATTTTAGCAACGCCCATGCTAGTGTTAATAAATAATCCGACTGAACCAAGTTGAAGATGATTAAAATCTCGAGCTTGGCATTACTTCGGTAATACTCAATTAATACGTTATTAAAATACGAAAAGTGTCTAGAAAAAAGATGCATAATTGAAACGGATGATCGTTACGTGTAATGAAAACGAAACGAATATAAATGTTGAACAGCAGAGCGTTGCAGTCATTCCAGATTTTCTAGCTGCATGCAACGCGTCCACAATCCTGCTCTCGTTTTCAGGCTATCGATCGTCCGACTTCAGCTGTTCCTCCTCCGAGACGTCAAAGAGGGTTCCGCTGCTCTATTTTCCGCCGCGAGAACGCCCACGGTCGGTGTGCACGCGGCTGAAGAGAAAGTGCAGCACGCGGAAGGGAGAAAAATCTATATGGAAGCAACAGGATCGCTCTTTGATCGTGGTTCTGCGCGCGTTTCCTCCTCCCTCTTACTCTTCCTATCTATTACACAGGGAGAGGGAGAGAGAGGAAAAGGAGAAAAAGAGAAAGATATATTCTGAACGACGATAGCATCCTCATCCTCCTCTTCGTCGTCGTCGTTGTCGTTGCCGTGAACGCGAGAGTCGGTGTCGCGCGACAGATTTTATCGTTGCTGGAAAATTACGGGTTATCGGCGCGGTGATTAATGACCCCCCTTTGGATATCGGACGGTAATTAAACGCGTGGTAATTTGTGCGCCGCGAAAGGGAACGCGAACCGCTCGGTTGACAGGCCAACTAGGGTTGATTTAAGGAGCTATACGAACTTACTTCCCTTCCCTACTTCTACACGCATAGACACACGTGTAAATCTTGAATCACCTCCTGTTTTCCTGTCTTACTCTATGCGTGTCCACGTAAGACGCGGGAAATCGCGTTTGATCCACACCGAGGGTTGTTCGTCGAGCGTCGTAAGGCTGTCACGATCGTTAGAGAAACACGAAAACCTTGTCGCGAGCCAGTGACAAGTACTTTCGACATCTTTTTTCCTTCTTTTTTTTGTTAACGGCGACTGTATTCAACGATAAATAACGTCGATCGCCGTACTTGGTGGATGCAAAAACCGACTGTCATACTTAACGTCAGCCGAGAATGGTTCTATGGGTTTTATAAGCCTCGTAGATCGTTCGACTTTGATCTTTCTTCGTTTCTTCTGTTCTTTTTTTTTTTTTTTTTTTTTTTGGAGCTTTCTTCTGTGAATTATAATTTTTACGAAGTGAAGCTCCTTGTATTTTTGTTTCTTTATTCTTTTTTTTGAAAATTCTCTTTGTGTTGATGTTTTTAAAAGAGAAGAAAGCAAATGCAAAATTCGATACAGAGAATGCATACGTGTATGTACGTGTTGGTGTATAAGTTCGTTGGGAAGCGCGTTTCGATCCGATTTTACGCGCGCGACACGTCGTCACGGTGCACGACGATTATTAATTATCCTCTGTGCCCGGGTAGATCGCGGAGATAGAGAGATTAATTTATTTGGCTCGTGGTATGTCTCTCTCTAATGGACTCTGTGCACGGCCGACAATTGATTCGCCGGGGAAAGGACAATTATCGACACGGATGATCTCGCTTTCTGCCTCGTTAACCCTTTCGCTGTGTCAGAGTTGAGTGAAAAGGAAGTTGCTCGTATCTGGTGCGAGTAAACCGTTTATTTCTCTTGATTATGGATGATATCTCGCTTATTTTGTGCCTTTACGACTGATGCATAAAACATGGATAACAGTTCCTGCTTCACTTTCTGTTCAAGCGGCCAAAAACCTTCAATGGATGCTCACGCATACAGAAAAAGAGGCAAATGTTTCAATAAAATATATTAAAGAAGCGTACACTTATCTTTTATATTATACAAAATTTTTAATTAAAGTTTATTTTTTAAATTTGATACTATCGTACGTCAGGGACTGATGTCGCCTAATTGGAAAGTTAAGAATCAGTTCCTGAGTACCGGCATCGTATTTAACGTGTTAAATCACTTAGACTTAACGCTAACATAATTTCAGATTTCTTATTTTGAATTACAGAAATGATTAAGGTTGTTTTTGTTCGAGTGTATCACAACTTTCACTGAAATAAAGAAAACAATTACGTATACCAATTTATCTCCCATTCATTATTCTAATTTCAAAGTTCTGCATACAGTACTCCTAAATATAGTAAAAGGAGAAAAAATATACCACGATTCAATTGTTTTAAAATTAAATAGGTTCTCCAGAAAAATTTGCGAAAAATTTCTTGAATCACCATGCCAATGTTAAATAAAATATAATTATTATAATAATTATAGAATATAATTATTCACCATAAATGTTTGAAATTTGAAACCACCAAATTAAAAAAGGAATGCAAATTTTCTTAAAAATTGCTTTAAAAAATTTTATCTCGATTTTTTTTTTTTTTTTTTCACGAACACGAAACACGACGACAGGTTCAGCCTAGGCGATAAGCTACGATTATAGAAGCCGGTATAGCACCGATCTCTCTTTACGATCTAGTTAGCGCGATTCGTCGATCCGATTGGCGTGTAATCGATTGGCCGGTGCCAGTCTAAAGGGACGCTGAGAATTCGCTGAATCATTCCGGCATCGGGACGATGATAACGGCCGATTCCCTTCGCCTCTGCTTGTTGACGCTTCGAACGACTAGTCGACGTTATCCGTCGCTTAATAAGATGTCAATTCTCCTCTGCCCGCATCATCAACGCGACAACTTCCTATATATCTTTCGTTTCTCGCGCCTCTAACGCCATTTTGTTAATCCTCGAAACACGAAAAATGACGCTTATATCCAAACTTTCCTAATATATCGATTACATTTGGAATAATTTTTCAAGGCAACAAAGTTAACACTTTGACGGCTGCTGTCACGTTTGCGTGATTTCGTTTAACCAATTTTTTTTTTTTTCGTCCGGCATCATCAGATCATCAAACGACAAATCGATTATCGTGTAAGAACGAGTAATAAAATAGAGATTTAAAAATCAAAGATAGGCAAGGACACATTTACATTACCTAATTTTTTTTCTTAATCCATTGGGTTTTATTGTGTCTTCCAACATTGATCTTTAAATTCGTGAAAAATATTGGGGACAAGATTCTCTGATTTTCACGTAAATAATGAGTGATAAAATGCAAAATTAAAAATTAAAAATGATCAAGAACACATTTACTCCATCCTTCCTCTTTTCAATTCGTTCAGTTTTTTGTTTTTAAATTTGCGAAAACTACAATGGCAGGATTCTCTGACTTCCGCGTAAATAATGAGCGATGAAATGCAAATTTAAAAATCATAAGATGTTCAAGGACGCATTTTTTTTCATTTCTTCGATTTTTTGTCTTCGAGCAAACTTTTTGTAAAAAATACCGACGGCATGTGAAAGTTTTTGTACGATAGGGGCTAGTCAAAGTACTAAGAGTGAAATCGGAAATTATTTTCAATGAAAGAGAAATTCTGTTACACTTGATTAAAAATATTTCAGAGTATCGTTTTCAGAAGTATCGATAACTCAAGGTTCTCGAAATAAAAGTTAAATACACAATAATAAAATATAACAAAACTTCCGTAAAATACGGAAAAAAATAAACAATCGCTAAAAATCAACGTTTACGATACTTCTTTCCTTCCTCTCAAATGTTTCGCCACTCTCTCTTCTCTTTCACTCTTAACGCCCGTTTTAAAATATTATAAAGAACCGGGACTTTTCGAACCGCCTTTTACGACTCTCTTTTATAGCTTGTTCGACTCTCTTTCTCTAATAGCGTCGATAAAACCACGAGCAGGATAAAAACTTTACCATCTAATCTCGTATAAAAAAGCAAAGGAAGAACTGAATCTTCATGTCGAACAACCTTGTAGCAATTTTCACCGGCGTTCATTAGACAAATAAAATAAGATAAAGAGAAAGAGAGAGAAAACACCACGCGTATATCTCCACCTCTGTGTATAAAACAATTCCCCCAGCAATTTCGAAAATAACTAGCCGTTTCGATCAACGGCAGCTCCTCTAATTCGATTCGTTTAGCATCTCGCTGTTATTAACTTATCTCCATTTCCGGTTCTCGTTTTCCTCCCCCCGGGTGGGGCGCACGCGCGCGTTGCGCCGCTGCTTTCGCGCGTTAATATTTAACGCGTCATTTCGTTCGCCGCCATGCAAGATAGACGAGCCTCCGTGCCGCGTTCTTATTTAAATGCCGGCACGCTGAACCGCCGCGTAATTATTTAACCGGCGCTCCCTGCCATTAGAGAAGAGCGAACAGAAACGACGATAGGGTAGGAGATAGAAGAAGCTCGCGTTCTCTTTCTTACTCGCTTACACGTTACGCGTTAAGCTGTGCCGGCGCCATTGAAGACGCGCGCTTCTGAAACGATCGTTATCGACCAGCACACAGCCAGCAAATCCCTCGACGATCGTTATAGGAGGCCACGGTTGACATCTACCAAGCAACTCTCTGGTTTGTTTGCCTGCCTTGCTTTGCCTTGGCTTGGCTTGCTTACCTCTGGTAATTAAACTCTCGCGATTTTCCCCGTCGACTTTTTTACACACCTAACCACAACCCTTCTTCCCTCGTTCACGACTTCGACGCCCGTTTTGCACGGGTAGCCGTGAAACCGGCAGAGAATCATTAGCGATCCGCCACTCGACTTGGAATCTAAAAAGGAGCCGGCAGCTGAGAGCGCCAGTCCCTCGAATGGACGAGTCACCTGTACCGGCTGCGAGACACCGTCTCATGCGGGTGGATTCCTCGTTTTCAGGCTTGGATGAAGCTACGGAATGCCCGTCAAGGGATTCTTCGCCGTCTTCGACTGCAACGGATATGGTATTGGTGTCTGTGGGTGGAGGATGTGGGTAGAATTTTAATGCACCGGGATTTTATTCTCGTTTCAAAGGGTTTTTTTGTTTTGTTTTTATATCAGGTGGAACGATCCGCAGTGGGTTTCGATTTTTATTTGGAGTATTTTGAAGAAGGCTCGTGATTTTTGGATGGTTTCAGTAATGTTGTTATGTTGATGGGAAATTGGGGAAAATTGTTGTAGATTTTTGTAACGTTAATGGTTGGATCGACAGGAAAATTAGCTTAAAACACTGTATACATCCATGTTCTTGTCGATTTAATAATTAACGTCGCAAGTATCAGTAATTTTTCCTGTGATACTTCAGAAGTCCTCGGCACTTTTCGAAATACGTGAAATAATTAAAAAACAAAAAATACTGTGTGTTATATACGCAGTGTTTATCAAAATTTCGAGACCACTGTGCATTGCAAGATATTCAAGAATTTTCAGGAAAAAATTAGAAATTTCGAAGAGAATCATTATTGATCCCTAAGACCTTAATTGCAAATCCATAGAAAAATTATGAACAGATTCACTGTTAATCTGAATCGAGAAGTGGTTCCAAATTAGCCAGTAACATAATTTTACCTAATTTTACAAAAGACATCCAAAATAATAGCTTCGTCGACAAGAATATTGAAACAATTTGTCACAATATAAAGACAATAAAAATTCATGTTATATGGCACGAACTTTTTTAATCAGCGACTTATCGCGCTAGAAAAGAAACTCCAACAGTAAAGTACCTGAATCGAAAATGTACAAGGAACGAGTCCGTCAGAATATCAAACGAAATGAAAATGAGTTCGCCGCTGTTCTCCAGCGGCGAAGAAGCATCGTGTTCCTTAAACTGGACTTGGCCAAAGCGAGACTCGCGCAGACAAATAGCCGGTTCGTTTAACATTTGCTCCTGCATGCCTATTTGCTCTCGATTCTTTGCGTCACGCCAGGCTAGAGGCATTCCACGAACTAATAACATTGACCGCGTAACAAGCAGCGTCGTTTGCAAGCGTTTACTTCGCGCAACGACGTTTGATAATGCGACCACGCTCGTAAAATCCTCTCCGCGCGCAGATAACGCCGGGCTGTAATAACTGGAACGGCGAGGCCCGGCTTTCTGTCTCCATTCCACCGGATCCCGGCTTCATCGAGGAAATTCCTGAATCCTGAGCACGGAACGCGAAAGCTTCATATTTTACCGAGATCCTTGGAAAATTCTAAATGCAATCGAGAGAACCCGTCAGGGGAACTGTTTGATCATGAAACTCGAAGTGGCATGTATTCTGAACTTTAAACCGACATCTCATTGAACAAAAATTACTGGCTACAGCTACGAAACTTTGTAATCTTTCGAAATTTCGAAAATTCTATCGTTGAAAGAATTTTGTATCGATAATTTCTACTCATTGAGGAATATAAACAAATATACAAAAAGTCTGGTGAAAATAGGAGATAAAATAAAATGAATTATATTCTGATTTCGCAATATATTTTATTGCTTAAGAAATATTTAATTTGTAAAAACAGTTAGGGAATGATCGAAGGATAAAGAGTAAGGGAAGATTGTATTAAACAATGAAACTTTAATAATATTCCAAGGGAAGAGAAAGCGGAGATATTTTTCACTCTGCGAAATTCATTCACCGGAGTATACCACCGTGAAATTAACATTTTTTATAGGGATGCATGTCGAGACGGTTGCCAGAATGCACCTTATGCAAGGCCTTGTTGCGCAAAGCTGTCTCTGAGCCGCATCGAAAGAATCATGGCACCGCAGTGCAGCAGAACTGCAGCCTCCAGAATACAGATGCGCATCGGCCGCTGGTAACACTGACTTCGTCCTCTACACGCCTGTGCATGTATGAAAGAGCTCTAGGAAATTCAAGAAAAATAAGGAGAAAGCTGGATCTCGATCGTCGGAAGGGAATCGATCGAGGAAAGCAGCCTGCGGCTACGTAGACGATGATCGCCGAAGCGCTTCAACCAGACCAAGTAAATAACCCACATTGACACTTGATTTCAATCGGAATAAGACATGTCTGAAGTAAACTGTAAAATATTCAGCAAATCAGAGAAGTAGGATTAAACGTGTTTGATGTAACGCTGGAATAGATCTACCATCTTTGTACCGTTCATGATCATTTTTTTATATCAGAACCAGACTGACTTATAGCCTCCATTGTAATTTTATAGCAAAATCAAACAAACATCAGTGATTATACATAAAACAATATTGTACTCGAACTGATTTAAACAACTAATTTATTTTATTCCTTGTGTAAAATAAACAGATCCTTATATTTAAATAAATAGATAAATATAAATGAGTAATAATGTATGATACAGTAAAAGAAGAACATTAAGATTCACATAATACAATTTAGAAAAAAATGGAGTTGAGTTAATCTGGTTCTAAGCTACAGAAATAATGCTTTAAGGAAATTTTCTTTTATAGTACATGTAATAAATTTTGTTTAAATTTCATGCAAGTGATTTTCTTAATTTTGAGTTAATCTAGTTAATCTGGTTAATTCGTAGTTCTTATTCTATGGTTTTATAATTAAAAAAAAATTGTTTATTAAATATTTGATATTCCTTTTATCTATTAATATTGTATACTAATGCATGTTTCCCCTAAGAAATTGCTGAATAAACAACAGATCAAATTAAAGTGGTGCAAAATTTATTTCATCTTATCAACTTTAAGTTCTCCTTATGCTCAGATGCATCAATGAGATTTTAATGGTTTGGAAATTTGTAACCACGCAAATAGAAAATAAGAATTCTAAATTCTGCGAACGTGGTAACAAATCAATCAGAATGACGATAAATTAATAAATAATATTAAAAAAAGAACTTTTCTTCACCATGCGTAATATACACAAGCTATCGGAAGACCACTTACGAAGCCTGTACATCGAAAGAATCTGGCGAGAAACATTATCGCGTAATTGCGGGTTAATTCGAGGCTGGCAGGCGACAGCGGTCTTAAAAGAAGCGTGGGCGATTCCTCGAGTTCGTCTGCGAAGTTTTGTCGCTGAAGTACTATACGCGTCACGCAACGATTCACAGGAATAGCAAAGACGTTCCACGCTTTCCTGGAATATCACCGTTCACCTGGAGGCGTCTGTCTACCTCATCGATTCTAATACCTGTAAAAAATCTTCCAACGATCCTCTTTGCACGAAGCGATCTATTTAAAAAACACGGAAAAGTCCCGGTCACGCGAGAAAGTGTTCGACGAATCGTGACATAAAAATCGCTAATAACGCTACTAAGAAAGAAAGAAAGAAAAACAAAAACAAAAATGAATAAATAAAAAAGTAATACGACGCGATTAACTATTTAGTTACCATACCGTTGAACAACGTCGTTTATTAGCAAACCTTTTCTGTTTTTAACATGAGTTTCGTGAGCTTTGGACGGTATCTACCCGTAATTTTCTCGGCCGTTACCGATAAATGACTGATTTAAGTTAATTCCAGCGAAACATTAGCCTAATAACTTATCCGCGACGTATTCGCGCGATCAGTCGCGCAAGACAGAAAACCATTCCTCGTAAATTAGAATAATAACAGACAGCGGGGTAGAGAAACGACGGGAAAAGTGAAATGTAATGTGTATTGAACGGAAGAACGTTGGTTTTCATTCAACGATGAGTATATACGTACTTATGTATTATACGTGTATAACGCTCTGTTAGTCAGGTGGCGTGAGTTCAGGTGTAATCTGTGAAAGAACTCGTCTGTGGTGTGGAGTGTGTATTAATCAATAGCGATAGATCTACGTGTCTTTATGAAACTTCGTTCGAAGGTAGAGCGTAGATAATGGTACGAGATAATCGTATAACGCGTATGCTTTATGCGACTTTACAGTTGAATTATGACTGTCTTTAACGTTACGGTAATTCTCGCTTTGATGTAATTAGCAGCGTAAGTGTCAGGTGCGATCTTATTTAGTGGTCGAATGCAATACCAACCGAGTGTTTTTAAACGAGAATTCCAAGCGGAGTTTTGTTCTTTCGTGATAGTAAGTATTGTGAACTGAAGTGTGCAATTAATGGCGAAACAGAACGATAATTCAGCAATTTGACATGCTAATAAAATTATGAACAAGAAAGAGCAATTAACGGAAGAGAAAAATTGTCCAGCTTGACGTAGATTGTATTAATTTAATGGCCTTTAGGTTCCCTTCTTTCTTAATACTTTACCTGTAACACGTATATATGCTACAGTATTCTGCGGAAAATGAAGAAAGAGGGAGAATGGGTATCAATTTTCTTACATTTACAATTTCATGGGTTCGTATGCATTGTTGGTTAACATTTTTGTTAACCGTCCACGAAGAAATAAATTTATAATACGTAGGTTAATTCTAAATTAAAGAAAAATAGTATTGGCCAATCTGAAGAATTTTAAATTAGGTCTTAATGAAGGCCTCTATAGTCCTTCCACATTATACTTCGCAATGTGTAATTAATAAAAGTAAATTTGTAATATTTAATAATTTGTAGCTGCTAAATATTAATTTTAATATTTAAATAATATATTAATTTTCCCTTGAATTATTAAATATTAAATTAAATATAACGGATAGTTATATTCAACCACTTCCTAAAAATCGATAAACTATAAGTGAAAAATGTTTAATATGAAAAGCTACGTAATTAACATATTATCGACTGTCTATTAAACGGATACATATAACAGACCGATTAGTTTGAGCTTCAATTCTTCTAGAGTATCGGGGATTTTATCTATCACGTAGAAATGTGTGAAATAAAATAAAAACTTGACATCCTTTCTTCTGTAGATTGTTAAAAGTTATTAACAACAGTATACAAACAGTTTAGATAACAAAATGGTTTTGTACTCACTTGTTAACAATTTTTCTACTACCCTATCTAATAAATTTACGAAAAAAAGCCGATTTACAGGCTTCCGGTTGATTAACTCTAGCGGTGTAAAGACTATTAATCCGTTCCCAGTAAATAATGTGTTAATATTCATATCTGAACCTATACACACTAATCGTCATTCACAATTTCTTGTAAGATTTTAACAAAACCGTCAAGAACTGAAACAAGCCTACTTCTCTCGCCACAGGTAGGTATCAAAGAAATAGGAACGAATATCAGGTGAACAGGGGTAAAAACCTAGAAAATAAATCCAGGAAATAAAAAAAGAGAATAATGAAACTAGTAACGAGAGAGACAGAGGGAGGGAGAGAGGATATCGAGCGACAAAACCAAGAGAGAAAGAGCAACAGGGAGATCCGTGGCTCGGATAGGGCAACGTTTGCCCATGCAGGGTCCGGCCGCACGCCTTAATAGAAACACCCACGCCCTCATTATGCGGATATCGTAAACATTCCCCTCATATGCGGAGCGCGGCGATCTCCCGTATGCAAATCCATAGCCTCCCGTCCCTCGTTGCTCCCCTGTTTCCCTCGCAGCGGTGGAGGCAGTTTGCACGCCATCGCGTAAAGCAGTCGCCCTGGCCGCCTGCGTATCGGTGGTAGTCGTTGGCCGAGTATAGAAACAGCCACAGCACTTTAAGCTGCCTGTACTTACTAGCCCCTCTTTCTATCTTCCTCTCTCTTCCCTCTCTGTCTCTCTCTCTCTCTCTTTGATCTTTCAGCCCCCGCATTTAACGAGGCGAGAGCCACCTAACCGAACCACGCAAAGGCACTTTTCCACGTGAAAATAATCGTTACAGCTACGATCCGCGAAACGAGCCGCGTCGCGAGATGATCGCGGTGGGACCGAGCGTCGCGTTTCTCTTGGGAACGATGAATTACGAGCTGCGGTTCGGGTTAAAGGGATACGCGCGGCGATTAGGCTGTAGATTTATGAGATTCCCGCGACGTGCTGTCTTGTGCGCTACTCTCGTGGTTTTTTGGGTCGTTGCTGACACACGAGTTAGGTAAGATAGGGATTTTATTGGATAATGATTTAAATTTTAGTTTTCTTTTTTTTTTTTTTTAGAGAGAGGAAGAGATGAATGAGTTATTGGAAATCGATGAGATTTGTGTGTCGGGAAGAAATGAATACTGTCAGTTGACAATTAACTATTTCACTACGCCAAGTTTAATATTAAAGATATTAAAATACTTAAACTACTACGAATATTTAAAAATATCAAAGTATTCGATTCCATAGTCTATTTCAACCTAAGATCTCCCCCCTATTTCTAAAGAAACAGGTGCGTCACCTGTGTTCCAGGTAACGCGACAATCTACGCTTCAGCGAGACAGATCGAAGAAAGGGTTAAAATAGATCGAAGATAATTTATGGGAATTTTCCGATCGCCTCGTCCACGGTTGGTGGACAGTCACGCGTGAAATTTCGATTAATCGCAAAAAGTAACTGTTGAGCCGCGACGTGATTAGCATGAGGCTTACAAATGGGGAAACGTAATTACCGTTGCAGTGCAGGTTTATGTAAACGTGCCTATTATTATCGACGAACAGGTGAGAACAAACAGCGCGACACTGGACGCGTTATCTGTGCCGGTTAATCAAACATACGCGTCGCGAGAGCATGGTGAACGAGCGTGTTGCGGCTGCCTCTCGTTCTGAATCCAGTCCCCTCGATGCTTAATTGGCCGCGCGAGCGCGTTCGTGCGAGCCCCTCTCGTCTAATCCCGCTCATTTAATATCCATCGGGCTGCTCGCGCGTTTACAAGCCCATTACGTGTTATTTAGTATAGCGCCGGTGAAATTTTCCGTCGACAATTCGTCGCTATTAACCAACGCTACGCGACGACCAGGAGTCGCGCTGGAACACACAAGCGGCGACGATTTAGTGGCTTCTGATGATGAAGAGATACTTTCATTTTCTCTTCTTGCGTATATACGTTTATCCTCTTTGGGCCAATGGTTTCTGGTTGTGCGACGAAAATGGAGAAAACGGGGTTGGTACGATGATGAACTGGCGTCAGGGGAATGTGATATAGCAGCAGAGAGAGATGAGAATTTACAGGGTGTTTCTCAAATGTGGATAGAAATTTAATTGGTTTATAGGAGAAATTAAGGAAGATAAAGCAGTTCTAATATTTTGTTTTTTATTTTCAAATCGTAACGTCTTGCGATTTTTTTAATAAGTATGTGGATCAACGTTGAAATTAGTTCGTGGCTTGATCATTCTCATTCTTTAGTGTTAATGATAAATTTTATGATAAATATAACTTGCTTTTATCCGGAGTATATTATACATAAATCTTTCTTTTTTTGTAAATTAATCATTTTTACAATGCTCGACTTTTCTTTCTGTAAATTTGCAATTTTAAATAAACGTGCTCAATTGTCCATTTCGAAAATTTACATTTCCTGTAAATTTACGAAAAAGAATGGAAATATAATTGTAGGAGCCGAAGGAAAATTTGAAGGTCTAAACGGAAATAAAACCCGAGACACTTCCGGACTGACAAGCCAGGACACATTTCCTCACTGTGATTGCCTTTTTTTTTTTAACATAGTAACAAAAGCAAAAACAAAAAATTACTAAAGTATAATACAATACATTCTCTAACAGAACTGTACAAATAATTGTTATTGGTGAAGAAATTTAATGGCAAAAAAATAAATAAATAAACAAAATAAAAAGAATACTTGAATGTTACATATACGAAAAGTTGAGAAGAATTCCGTTAAATCGCAAGTATATACAAAGCCTGATTTCGTTTGTTTCAACTTCCATTAATCGGTGAAGCTTCCACTTGAAATTCCAGCTGAGAAACACCCTGTACAAAGTTCGAGCAATGGGAAACGAGGGATAGAACTGGAATAGGGAGAAAAGGAGCCGGATAATAAGCCAGCGGACGATGATGAGTGGCCGGTGCAAATTAGCCAGCACGTAAAGTAACCACCCCCGATGAGAGACGAGTTGAATAGCGGGTCAGAAACGAGGGGGGCGCAGCAGAGACGTAATATCGCACGGGGCACCGTTCGAGCCTCGAGTAAAAAAGGCCCACCTCGTCAGCCGGCCTTGAGAGGCTTAATGAACGTCGCGTGCCGCGCGCTAGATCTATCTTTCGCGACTGCGGGGCAAACGTTAAAAGCTACGAGAGCCTCGTTGTGCCTTGAATTAACTATTAATTTTCGAGCGTGTTCTGTTCGTCGCTGCCGCCGCCGCCATCGTCGCGTTTGCGGTTTCGCGAAGGGAAATTGCCTTCGGAGATGACGACGACGGGATTACTAACATCGAACGAGCTAAGTATTTACCGTGGCTGCAAGGATATGTCGTTAAGTTTAATTAGATTGAAAATCTTTGTCCGTTGCCTTCCTTTTCTTTGTAACCTTGCTTGTTTCCGTGTTTTGCCTTTTGCACGCACGCACGCATGCACGCACGCGAAGTATAGAAATCGGAATGCACGTGGAATCGTCGCGATCGCGGACGTTCGCGAAGTGTATCAAGGCCAGCCGACGCACGAAAGTATGGCGGACGCGGAGGAACGTAATTCACCGATTCGAGACACGATTACGTCTCACTACGTGGTCTCAAATCGACTTTTCGAACGTTCAGATTTTTCAACACGCTTGCCCTATTTGGCGTTCGTTTCTAATGAGCACGCATGCGTCAAAGGGTAGTTTGTTACTCCAATAAAAAAAGAATAATATCGATGTTATAGAATTTCATGATAAAAAAAAATATATTTTCTGTAATTCATATATGGTATACGAATAACGAATCCACCATTTTTCGATAGGAAACCTCGCGGTAGGAATCGCGAGTCAAGTGCACAGGCTCGAACGGAAAATGGAAATCTCCAATTAGAAGCGGTTCTAACTGGGACCGATTAATTAACGCGTCGGAATCGAACCGATCTGACCCTTTTTAATGGACCCAGTGCGTTCTTTTTTCTCCCCTCGGCGTTGAAACGACGAGAAGGAAAACGCGACGGAAACCAGGCAGTAACCAGGAATAGAAACTAAAATACCACGGCTACGAAATTGCTCGTTTACCACGATGACTGTGGAATTTCACCTGGAAACACTCCTGATATGGTTCTCCTTTCATTTTTCGAAATATCTTTTCTTTCTTCTTCCTCTCTTCCCTGTTTCCCTTTTAAAGAAACACATCCACCATCGGATGATTATGTCGCTCCGTAATCTGCGTGAATACTTATGTATATACGTATACATAATACTCTCTGATAAGTATGGATTTAATCAGTCATGTGTCGTGTTGATAATCAACAGGTTTGACTAGTCGATCACGGTCTCGATATTTCTTTTTCTCTTTTCTTCTACTTTTTTACAGGCAGCACATCCAAGGAATCCCACGATTATTACGTGCGTATCACGGTGCCAGCTCGTTACCGTGAATTCACGATGGAATTTCGCGTAATACAATCGCAGCGTGTGCGTGCCGTGTTGTAACTCGTCGAAACAACGGTACGCACGCAACGCAATTCTTCGTTGCAGCCTTCGACGCGTACGCATTTCCGGAATTTTGTTATTGTCGCATTCCTGCATTCGAGCACGAGCCCGGCCGCCGATGGAACGTCGAATCATCGTTTTTCGACGTCACCTTCGATGCGACGAGTCTCTCTTTCTCTCCGCGGCGTATATTCGTTCCGTGGCACTCGGAACATTCGGCTATCGGGACGAGAAGAATGAAAGGATAAACGTGGATCGTGACGAGAATCATCGAGATTGATATTTCTACGTGACTTTCGATGTTTAGCCGAAGAAGATAATCGTCGGGAGCAAGTCGAGAGGAATACGCCGAGACAGTAAGCTATTCCCGAACATAAATGGTAACGACAGACGCTAATAATGAGACATTTTATTCGTGTTGATCAATTTTCACGACTGGTTTCCGTACTTTTCCCTATTCCACATTAAACATGCAAATAACAGATCCCTCGCGCGTGCATCGCGAAATTCCATAAAATCAAAGATTTCCACGAGAGGAAGGAGGAGACGGAGAGGGCGAACGTGCGTGGCAGCAGCTCGTTTAACGAACCACGCTTTCCACGATTCTACTTGGAGAACAGCAACCTGTTCTCCCGTCGATTATCGCGATCCGTGAAACGTTGCAACGTCTACTTACAAGTATCCGAGTATCGGGCTCCCGGTAACCGGTATCCGGGAAACTGAGAAAATTCGTCCGTGGAGAAAAAACTGCTGTTCGATGTCTGGAATAATTGCAGCGGAGAAAAGAAAAAAAAAAGAAGGTAAAGAAGTGGAAAAAGGAGATCGGTACGTGAAGTATAAACAGGCGTAACCATTCTTATACACAGCGTTAATATCGTACTGTGGATAAAAAAAAATAAAAAAAACTGCAAAAATAAAAAATACAAATTCATCAAAATATATGTATGAATAATGAAGACTTATTCAAAGAACATCAATCATTGAACCAACGAGCCACCTCGTATCTTTTTCATTCATCGATCTAAGAAGCACACTATACTCTCCTTTCATCTCCTGAACTTGAGGACTTTCCGTGAATATTAACAGTATTAAACAAAAAAAAAAAAAAGAAGGAAAAAATGAAACGAAGTTAAAGTGATATAGAATCGTGTAAAAGAACATTTTTTCACGTATCCTGCGTCCTTCTCTATTGAACAATGTCTCTGCCCGTTGACAGGTCTCTCGAAACGAAATAGAATGGCGCGCTTTTTCCGCGTTTATGCTAATCGACGCCGCGTGTGTATGATTTACTCGCGCCGCGGAAAGAAACTGCGAATAGTAAAAGGGACGAAAGGGGAGGAGGAAACGAGCGTAGGAAAGAAGTGCGTTGAATGGCACGATAAATATTTGTCGATGCGCTAAAACGCAACGAAGTGTCGAGGTGCGGCAGCACCGACCGTAAACGTGAAATATACTAGAGTTTATAGGATTATCCGCGGCGGAATCGGCTACTAGCGGGAAGAGTATGGCCGCCTCTGTTCGTCGAGACTACAGGCACAAGTTTCAACGTGCACCGCAGCAACACGCGACGCGTCCTACATAAATCACCTGGCAAGACATCGAAAGAGCCTTTTGAAATTATATAGCTCGACCGACAGGAGATTCTTACCCGCGGATTTTCAAAGTTCCTCCGAGCGATATCACCGTATCTAGATATCAGATCAAGCCGAGTCATTCACTGTATATCTCCTCCCCACCTCATCCTATCTTCCCTTCCCTTCTCATCGACGTATCGATCTTTTCTCCCTCGATTCTCTCGCGGTTTTTCATCCGCGAGACAACCACCGTTCCGCTCTCCCCAGGTGTTTGCCACCGCCACTGGACCGGAAACGCGTTCGCCAACGATTACCAGGCGTTCTCGACTAGAAAACCTTCCGTCATTATCCTAGACGAAGAGTTTCGCGTCCCTCGGCGTTCTTCGAACGCTGCGGAGAGTGAGGAATGCTTCTTTTTTTTTAAATTGGAGATTTTTATTATCGACAGAGAAGCAATGTAAGAAGAAATTTAAAGTAGCATTGATTTGGTATAGATATTTGAGAATTGTAAATATACTTGGAGGGTTTGTTCTGTGTGACGAATTGTGAGCATCGAATGTAAATCGAGGTAGGGAAGATATAATTATGTCATTTGATTAGGTAGTTGCTTATGAAGTGCTGATGTTCGTATGCTGTCTTGTTCTTTACGAATTAAAATCATAATAATTGTCACGTTAAACCTACAGTCTACAGTTTCTCTGAAGAAGCTCGATTAATATTATAAAATAATTATAATTCGTCTGATTTTCTTTTACGTATTTGAACTGGAACATGATACACCAGAGGCAACGGGAAATATTAACACAGCTATCGAACGAACAACATACAGTTCAGATAATTTTCTAGCGAAACGAGGCAACAATTAATAATGCATTCGAGGAATTTGTTACAAAAATTTGTTACAAAATATATTTCTAAAAAATCTACTAGCGCTAATTTCGATCAATAAAGTTCAAGAATTGAAGTTTCAATCCATGAATCTGCCATTGAATGCTCAACGACCTAATAATACACACAAAGATTCAAACGAGACAAGAGATCTTCAATTGAGAAGCGAACTTCTTCGAAGAGATACGATTGTCGAATCGAGCCACGAACGTGAACACATCCGAGAACACGTAAATCAATACGGGATAATCCTCGCTCGACATTCAATACAAGCGGCGTGGGTGTCCACAGCCTCTTCTCGAGCGTATCCTTCCTTCGTGAAAGCAACACCGTCAGCTCGATGCACATCGGCAACGATCCCAACCGAGGAGTCGAACGAAAGACGTGAAACGCTTCCTCTGTGGTGCACATAAAATTACGAAATTAAATCCCACGGTGGAGCAAGAAATTAACGGGAGATAGCGATGCAGAGGTGCGACAAAAACCGATCTTCTCGTCGAATCGAGTGCTGATTAACCGGCACCGCTGACAGTGTTTCTCAAACGTGCCGACGCAAACGACGTCACGCAGATGCTTTGGAACGTTGTGATTCGAGATCGAGAATCGGCTTCGCGAAATTGGCCTGGATGATGTTGCGGGTCCAGGCAATATTGTATCGAGCGGAACGATTTCCTGGCGCCAGACGATGTAAAAAATTTGGACTAAATCGGTGCAGAGCCTCGCGTGAGAGACCATTCGTCGATTTCACGTGCCACTTCAATTTGCGGCAAGTCCCGAAAACCGGTGATATCAACGCCGCTGTGCCAACGTGTTCGCCGCCATGTCTGTCCTCTTATGTTCAGTACGAAAGAACTTACTTTACGTGCACCGAGGGACAAAATTGAGAACATTTCATTTCAGACGACTTTTCGTTCTTTAATTCCTTATTGCATTCGCGGAAGAGGGAAATAGATTCTGTCTCTGTGTTAACATTATCATTAATTACACAAAATCCGAATCTATCGCAATTAATCAACGTGACGTTTTAATTTGCAATAATAAATTATTCAATTTATACCATACATTTGTAGGATAAATTAGACACTACACATTTTATAAAATCAATATCGCAAGCATCGCTGATATTATTCATCGCAACGACGTCCTACATAATGGTACAAGAAAAATTCGAAATACGTTCATATTTTACAATTATCCATTTCATCCTGTCATCCCAGATTCCCGCCGAATTTATACAGTTATCAAACGCTATCGTTCACGGTTACCGTTAGACAAGACGAATCGTCACGCACGAACAAATCAATTTTATTACCATAGGAATTATTCGAACATGATAAATGAAGGGACCAGTCGCAACGAACAACGAGAAAGAGAAACAGAGAAGGGGTCCTACGTTGTAGAAGACAAACGAAAGAGGAGATCAAGAAAGAGAGAACGAAGGGAAAAGCGAAGGAAAGGAGTGTACGTAGAAGGAAGACACGTAAGGATGGATGGACGGATGGAGAAGGTATTATATGGCGAGTACGGGGCCGCGGTGAGGCGAGTTTTTATCGTGGCCGCCATCTGCCGACCGATCGTCATTACCGCGCTAAGTAATCCTTCGTACGATTGTATGTGCCACGCCAGGAGTATACCTCTCGACCACGCCGCTGCCACTGCACCTCGTTACGAACGCGTATCCACCATTTTTTCGCTCCTGCTAAACGCGTCGATCCGTTCTTGCTCCCGTAGTCTGGACACGTTACACACTATACGAACGTATATTCCAAAGGGGTGTGTCCCCGTTTTTCGTGGATCTCGCGCGAATTACAGGGAGAAACGCGCGATCGACCGAAATAGGCGGCTGACACGGCGTGATTAATTGGATGGATGGGTAGAGGGGAGAGGGACGGTGTGCATCTCGTGGAACCAGTTGTATGGTAAAGATACATATACGGTATACGATATGATTACGTATCTTGAATTTTTCAAGAATCAAAACCGCTCGGTGTTATTAACGTTGAGTTCGTTAGAGAAACCTGCCGGTGAAGTCACGATGAACTCAGAATGGTGTATATAAAGGATATTAAGTCAACAGGTACTGATAAAGGACTCTCTTTATATACTGGGTATATACGGTGAAATTGAATTCAAATGGAAAGCTGCACGCGTTAGATATTACCTACTCGGGTTCGATGTTACTAAGCTCTGTGTTACTAAGGTAGTTAAAAGAAAAAAAAAGGGGGGGGGAAAGGGAAAAGAAAGAGTACGATGTACGGGGGCTGTGGCCGATCAGGATTATCAACGAAGAAAATTCACGATTAGAGAACTCCTTCTCCGCCCACTCGCTTCTTTTCCGGTTGTTGCTCAGCCGTAGACTCACCACGCGGAACGATTAAACGCTCTGCTAGGATCGCATCTGGCATCGTTGAATGGGAAAGGAATGTCAGAAAATCACAGCGTAGCAACGGGAGACTCTACGTGAACACCGTCCATCCATCGCGACGTCGTTCTATCCAGTTACGACGCGCGACGCGTCGAGGAAGCGATACGTAACGGAAATTGATTTAATAAGGACACCTGATATTTAAAAGCTGGATTATGTATCCCTTTTTACTTCTGTTACCGCCGTTGCATACTATTCTTCGACAGCAATATTTTAGCGTATGCCATGCAAAATATGAACAATCTATTTATGGATTTTGGAAGAATTTAATTAAAGATCTGTGACAATTTAGACTAATTATTTTGATTTCATTATTGAAACAGTTTAATTATAATCTCTAAATTTAGGAGATGCACTTAGTGTACTAGTCAAAAGTAGCTTCAGCACTCAAATTTCAACAAGTTATCGTTTAACATTTTTACAGTCATTGTCACGTATTTGTAATTTGATTTGCTCAGTCTGCCTTTCTAATTTTTGCATATTCAACGATTCTGATGTTCTGGGAGTACATCTCAAGAATTTTGCGCATTTTTCTCGAGATACTTTTTTCTCGAAAACGTGAAATTCTTGTAATTGGATTCATTAAGACGTCAACTATCATATTTCAAGAACTAACGACAGAGTTGCTTCAGATTTGAATGGGATATCTTTTTAAGCTTCGTACAATACTTATCTAATTTTCCAACAATTAATCCTATTCGTTTTAAATAATTAAACAAAAGAAACAATCAACTTGCAGTTCCCAAATATTCTTTTTCAAATGTCATTTTTTAACAAAAAGCAAATTTAAAAATGGAAAACAGTTGAAGACTTCTTCGTTCTTGCATATCGTTTATTTTCATCAAAGTACAAAATTCTACAAGTACAAATTTTAGCGTGCTAAAATTGTTCAAACAATTCAAAGCTTAGAATTATCCTTTCTGAATCGTACAAATATTTATCAATCAATAATTTATACTTATAATATATCATAAATATTAATGCAATTGAACTTATTCAAAAATCAATTAATTACTCGAAATATTCGATTTATTAATGGAAAAGATAACCAACGCCATTCCTGCACAACAAAAACACCAAACAGCGGCAGGTTATGCTCACCTTTAATTGCAAAAAGAGTGCACCCCATGGTTCGAACGGTTTTCATTGGTGACGTCAAGTTTCCGCGCGAAGAAACGCGGTTCGATCGCGGTGCAATAAAAGCGTTTCGCGTGGTTTCCTTTCGTGGCTGGGCTCCCGTGTAGCTGGCTCTGCGACGATGGACCGAGAGAGAGGATGGAAAAAAGGTCGTGCAAGAACGAAGGAATCGAATACTCGCGATTCCCCGTGAAGGATCGTTTGGCCGATCTTCAGGTGAGGCGGCACGGAATTCTGGGCTGCGCCCACGACGAAGCGCGCGTTACAATGTAGCGGGAAAAACGCGATCAACCGCGGTACGCCGCGGTGCGCGAAATTTTTGCCACGATAAAAATCAATGGAACAAGCCTCTTCCTCTGCGCTGACCAACGGAAAAACCGCAGATCGTGATACAGAAGCGGATCTCGCTTCGTAACGCGGGTTTCGCGGCTGGATGCTGGACGCGCGATTGTTGTTTAAGTGGAAAAAAGAATCACCGTAATCGTACTTCCTCTGACAGTCGGATAATATTCTTGTTGCGGGAATTCGGTGGTTGAAGATTGTTAAATTTCAAACAATGTGGTATTGTTTAATACTGAACGATAAAATAGGTTGGGAAAGAAATGTTCTCTTTAAGTTGTGATAGCAAAACTTTGCACTAGATATACAAGGTGAGTTTTTTAACATTACTTCAAATAACTTGTTGATTTTTTGTTGGATGAAAAAATGTTTCAAACAAAAATTCTGTGGTATCTGGAGGGACATACAGTGCTCTAATTCGTTTTTTATTACCTTAGTTTTTTATTGAGATATTAGGGTCACCTTCAGTTTTTTAAATGGAACGTCTAATTTTTTTCGCGAATTGAGATAAATCGTCAAATTTTGTGGAAAAATACAAAGTGGGACTTAAAATGAATAATTACTGAGATATTTTCAAATCAATAATCTTTTATTAGGAAATAGGCTCAGTCAACGTGATTCTTAACACGACTTTGTTCAGGAGGGCAGGTCGTGATATTTTAAAAATATTTCAGTAATTATTCATTTTAAGTCTCACCTAATATCTCCATTAAAAAGTAAGATAACAAAAAACAAATTAGATCATTATATGTGCCTTTAAAAAAAAAAAAAAACTTAAAAAAAAATCTACGATAAATTGCTACCGTGAAATTTTATTTAAAGATTTGTTTCATTTACGATATCCAGATCCTCTCGAAACGATCCAGGAAATAAACCCGAAGAAGTCCTCTCTTTATACCAGCACCGGACGATGCTTAATTATCACGATCGACTTTTCGATCGCACCGCGCGGAGAAAGAGAAGCATGGACGAAGAAGAAATACTCTCGTGGGCGTAGGTAATTAAGAATCCTGGCAGCGTGTCGTTCAGCCCGTGATTTCGTAAGCGTCCAGTTTAATTGACTCGAATTAACGTGTTTTAATTACACGTTCGCGTCCTCTTGCCGATTTTTTTCGTCCCCTTTCCCATCACCGTCACCCTTCTCGTGCTTCGAAGTGAAGGTGGATAGAGAGAGGCACGGCATCGATCGATCCAGAGGAACAGCATTATTTTTAACCACGTGGCTGTCGCGAACTTCGTTATTACTTTACGCCACGATATTCACCGGGCGTTCGTGTATTTTTAAAATTCCTCCTGCTGCCGTGGCGCACGTTCCACGAGCCATCGAATCGCCAAGCTAAATGCCGCGACTAATTACCAGATAATCCATCGCTAATTTCTCCCCCTTTTTCACCGTTTTTCTTTACCGCTTTTTTCTTTAAGATTGCGTGAGGTCGATTCGTGCGAATATGCGATAAATTGATAAAAGAAACAGGAACGAGGACTAAACGCGATATGACCATATCTCACGACGTTAACTTCCTTGTTTTCAACCAATATTCTTAACCACCAGATTTTTAACGTAGCTTCTTTACTGTGTCTATTTTATTGTTTCGCTTATTTCAGGAAATTTTTATTTTCGTGTTATTTCATTTTATTCTGAATTTAATTACGGTGTATTTAGAACAGATCTATGTGAAATATTAATTGTTATCTTCGTAATATCTGTATTATATATTGGAGAATATAGGTTACTATACAATAACAAAAACGCAAAATACAAATAGACTATTTCATAACCTAATCTCTAAAATAGGCAGATGGTACGAATAAGTTATACCAATCAATTCATTAACCAAAGAAGCAAAAGAAATATATATATCAAAAGTTCCCTAATTTATTAGAGAATGCAAAAATGTTTAATTTACGATCGATTTTCTGTTTTTAATTTAAAATATTTCAGAAATTGGTAAATTCATGAAGGTTTCTTTCTCACTGTCTACCATTTCACCTCAATAACAAATTAAACTAAGCCTTAGTTACACGCTGTATTAAATCACATTGAAAAATATCAGGGAGATTAAGCAAACTTGATGAAAAGACGGTAAAACTGTCTCGATTCGATAATTATTCCGTAAAAAAAAAGAGCTCTTTTATTTCCTCCTTCGGGCAATTTACGGTTTTTGCTTGAAAACGAAGAGAGGCTGCAAGAGTTAACGATCCCCATTCATCGACTTTCATCTCGCGTGCATCCCGAAGGCTTCGTTAATACCGAGGATTTATTGCTCGTGACGAAACGGTGCACTTTCGTTTCGCGGCCGCGAAATCCAGCGGGAAGGAGGGAAAGAGGAAGAAAGAAAGAAGAGAATTCCGGAGCGCATCGCGACTCTCGTTACACACGGCAGCCACACTCTCGCTCGCAACAAATTAAACAGCGGACCGTCTCATTAAGCTTCAAGCTGTTGCTACGCGCCTAGTCGCCAGCCCTACGCTTGAATATCGCGAGGAATTAAAGTGGCACCGCATGTCCGTCCACAATAAGTTCGTTGCACCGTTACACGTCGCGACGCCTCGCTCGATTACCCTTCTGTATGCGTCCACTTGTATTATCAAATTTGCTAATTGAACTTATCATTCCGTATGTTAACTTTTGCAAATAAAGCTGCTAATCTTTCTTCGGGAAAATTAGTACTTTGCAGCCTTTGGTAAAAAAAATAATACATTTTAGAAGACAGTGATACAAAAAAATAAACAGACATTTTATTTTTTAACTCCTTGCCCTATAACAACGTGTGAGACTCGTGACACAGATTCTAACTGAGATTTGACAAACACAGTTATATTAGTAACAGACGTTAATTTCAATTCTAACTTTCCTTTTAGTTAATTAGATTGAAGATTGTAATTAATCTATAATACATTAGCGTTTCGTATGCAAAATGGTATTTAAACAACATGTAGTTAATGTTTAGATGTATATTTAGTAAAAAAAATCAGAGGTTAAGGGGTTGAATGAATATTTTTCGTGCATTCTGCATTATTAATTAATTGATTGTATCGGAAATGTAGTATTTTTAGGTATCATATTTTTTCCGTAAAGTGTATAGTACACTAGACAAATATATGGTGATTCTACGTTAAAAAAAGAAGAAAATATTTTGGTATAGCGTTTTCTCATGCAGAGCTCCTTTTTCAAGAAAATCGACTTTAAAATTTGTTCAACTTTTAAACGATTTAGTACAATTTGCTTGTGTATTCCACTTCTGCAGCTGTCTCTGTCCAGGACAGTGTTTAAAAATATTGATGATTGTGTGGATAAAACAATACAAAGTGTTTATACTAATTACTCATTTTTTTATTCTTTTTTATTACTTACTATTACAATACTACAAATACAGTACACAATTTTGAGTATTGTTGAAAATGTGCTTTCCGTTGCTGCATACATAAGATGAAAAATATAAATATTTTCTTCTTTTTTAACGTAGAATCGCCCCCTGCCCATCCTGTATATTATAGTATGGTTGGCAATCCTAGTTGCAAGCATCAAATTTTTAGAAATTGAGATAACATCACAATGCTGATTCTAGAGAAATGAGCACAGAGAGAAATGCAATATTTTTAAAAATACAAATTATTGTTTAAATATCACTCTGTATCAATGTGTGCA
The DNA here is from genome assembly GCA_951804975.1 of Anthophora plumipes. NCBI lineage: Eukaryota > Metazoa > Arthropoda > Insecta > Hymenoptera > Apidae > Anthophora > Anthophora plumipes. The sequence continues at coordinate 24,756,085 of OX638112.1, read as the reverse complement.
AAAATCACAGCTTTCTCAAATGTGCATATAAATTGGCTATTCTATAATCACAACAACTATTTTATCACTTACAAAACATAAGTTTATCGGTAACATTCGCAATATTTTACAAACGCAAAAATACTTTACAAATATACAAGTCCATCATTTTCAAAGTTAAAAAAGAAACCTGATACTTCGTAAATACGTATACTATTCACAACAGCGTGATCTACCGAAAAGTGACAATATCCACTGTCGCGACACAAATTGCATCCATCGTAAAATCCTCGGGAATCAGCTTCCTCTCGATCGCTCCCTATCGAATGTACACATTGAAAATCTCTAGCTATCAGCCAAGGAACGGCTCGTTCGTGGAATCGTGTCGAGCTTCTAAGACGATGCAACGAAAGGAGAAGCGAAAGAGAAGACAGCAAGGTTCACAGGAGACACGCAATTCCGGACAGGTGCCACACGCTGGGGCGCCCACCGTGCCCGGTTAATGGGATCTCGCCGGTTTCGCCGTCTTTCTGCACCCATGAGCCGTTGCGATAATCGTCGCATAAAGTCGGCACATTATTGCGTTATAGGGATCCGCGGCGGTATCGCGCGATATTACGGCTGTTCCATGGAGCCACGTAATGGTGGCCCCACGCGACGTTGTGCTCGTCTCCCCCGAGGAATTCCTCTCTTTCTGCCTCCGCTCGCTGCCTCTACTAAATTGGCAGAAATAAACGCACACGAACGATAGCCAGAGGAAAGAAAAAGAGGGAAAAAGGAGACGACATAGAATGTCCGCCCGTGTCGTTTCCCTGCCTTCCAAGATCCCGTTCGATGCGTTTCGAAATTGGACAAGCCCCATAGTGTTTATTACGGTTAATCATCGAAACAAGTTCGCGACAAGTTCGTAAATTTTACTGTGAAAGTAGAATATGAATTAAGAACGCTAGAGTCCATTTAGGATTTTTTTATTTTTTTAGAGATACTTGAAAGCAGAGGTGATTTAAAAGAAGTTGTTTGATATTTCAGGATCACCTCAGATCACACTTGCATCCTGGAGATACACACCATGGAATATTATTAACGATAAATACAAATGAAATTGAACGCGTGATCGTTATAACCAGTTTAGACGATACGGTTTACTGGCTGAATCGTTAATACCTAGATTGCAAATTTCCATGCAAATTCATATTTTTGAGATAGGAAAAAATATGTAGAACTCTGACAGAAAATTATTTCTTCTAACCAGGTGTTAGGAAAAGCACTACAACTCTGATAGTTTCTATATTTTTTCATATTACGTGCATTCTGTGTAATTTTGCAATTTTAAATTTCTTAGAAATGCTTGAATATCGTAATAACTGAAATAATTCAGCTCTTGCACGTATTATCGCTACGTGGAAACCTTTTCCATTATAAAAAAAATCAATAGGAAACATTAGATACATCCTATTGTAGAAAACAGATATTTATACCGAAATATCAAATATTATCAAATTTATACCGAATGCAACGATTCACATATTTAGGAGCTGAACGTGCGGCAAAATTACAGAAACATGTGAACGCTGCTTTACTAGACAAGCGTCAAAACGATCTAAAAAAACTGCATCGTCTGAATTGCTTTAAATCAGTAAAGGAACGATTGCTTGTGATAAGATACCAAAATCACAGAATGACCTTGCTCGATTGCACGACAAAGAGTGTATATTATCAATAGACCTCGACTCTCTTTTTCAATGTCTCATCAAGATCAGGTAACAACGAAACAATTTAATTATGATTACGTTCGTTGTCAGATTAAAAGCGTGCAACAATGAACAACAATCTCAATGAGTATCACGATCGGTAAAAATATCGATTAAACGTAACAGACCAAGTTCTTCCGCGATCCTGAAGATCGTTCGTTTTCGGCAGGACAACAGTAAGAGAAGATAGCGTCGCGACGCGTTGCGTAGGACGCGAGGAGCTTTATCTGTTAGGGATCGGCGCGTGGTTTCGCGCGTTGGCGGACATCGCTTTCTAAATCACTCACTGCCACTCCATACGCCTAGCTCTAGCTTTCTCTGTTTTTCCTCGGCATGTTCTCGTCTCTCTCCACCGCTCTCTCGCGATGCCATGGAAAAGCAACGGCGACAATGTCCCGAATGACCGTCTATTTTCGAGTGGAGACATCGACCTCCCAGCGAATCGTAAAAGCGTCAAAATGAATCCATTAAACCGGGAACAGGTACACCGGCGACCGACTCTGATTCTCTCTCTCTCTCTCTAACAGCCGTTGGCCAGCGAGCTTGTTGCGCCGCGAAGAATGCGGCGGGAATAAATCTTCCCCCGCATTCTATAAGTGAATCCGGAAGCGTTTCGACGAAGGACGAAACGGAGGTGTGCCCGTCGCTCGTTTGGAAAATAAGGGTTGATACCTGGTTCTAACAATCGCATTGTAGATTTACGTTGATAGCTAGAGATGAAACGTCAGAAACGAACCGAAGTTTCTCGAAACTGTGACAATTTAATTTGATACTCGATACTTTTAAAAGTGTTTAACAGTTTAGAATCTTAAGATCTGATAGCTCCTGAATTTTTGAAGTTTCTATAGGGTTTGAAAGGTGAGTATTCAATGTTCTCATTAGTGTTTCATGTTGATGATGTTGTTTGGACAAAAGCATTGATGAATCACCAAATTTTCAATTCTGTCAAAAGTTTCAAGAGTTTTAGAAGTTTTAAAAGTTTCAAGTATCGAAATGTTTCAAAATTGAACACTGTTAGCACTTTAATCCTCGTTATTACAGTTTTGTTTCTTTCGTTTCGTTATTGGTGAAAGTGATTTATGACGAGTTAATGGAGGATCCTAGAAATTATGGACAGGTGATTGTATGTATACTATCCTGCAGAGTGTGATTGATTAAGAACTGCTGAGAGAAGCTTTTAATTATCCTTTGTATATTCCTGATACAATTTCTCTTCTTGAATTTAACGTGGTAGTTTGATACAAGTTTGAAGGAAATCGTAACAATAAAAAGTCCCAGAAGTTACAGTGCATTGAAAACAATTTTAAGAAAATTTCTTAATTTCCCAATTTTTAATAAATTTGTAAAAAGTAGGAAGTACTGCAATAAAAGAAGAAACATACTTTTGTATTTCAACACTTTCTCTTTACAATCTGAAAAAGTCTGGTTCCATATTATCGATAGTTTGTTTAAAAAAAAATTACAAAAATCACCTATTTTTATTGTCGTTAATTATCTTAATTACCCAGTAATTTTTTAAACACTTTATGCAACTGTTCATACAGAATGCATAATTTTCACGTTTCACGCACACAGTATTCCGCGTAAATGCAAACAGTATTCAATGAAACTACCGAAACACGGCATGGTGTATAAAGAACGTTGCTTCAAATGAATAATTAATCGACTGAACCACTTCATTCTAAATATCCCTCGTGTTTCATGCATAATATGCAACGCGAAGTTTGCACGATTAACGAGACTGTAGCAAACAGAAGGAGTCGACACGCGAAACACCGGTTGCCATTTCTTCGTGCAACAAAGAGAAAGAGAAGAACGTCGCGACAAACGAAGAAGAGGTTGCTTATCTGCCAATAACGAATGGGACAAGCCTTCTGGCGACCTCCTAGATGGACTTTCGTCGTAAACCTCGAGTTCAGGAATTTAGGAATTCGAAGGTAAGAGAAACTTTAGCCGTGTAGAATGGTCCAACGAGGGATTAAGGGTTGGGATTGAAAGGTAGAAGAGGTTGAAGATGATAGCAGTAGACGCCACACCGCCTAGTTTCTCGCGTAATTAGCAGACCCGACGATTCTATGGGGCGGTTGAATCGAAACCACGGTGGTTCTCAAGTGAACCACATTTCTCAAAGCTTTCGAGACATTATCAACGAGCGTCTGTATGAGCAAAGTGGAACGATCACTTGATCAATTGACCGGTATAAATGGAACGTTTGATGGACAGCTATGAATCGATCGATAAATTAAGGCGTTTGTTTCATTCGATCGAGAGATACGAAATTGTTCTGCTTGTAGTAATACGATGTGTATGAAACTTTTACTAAGAATTCTTTTCTCTTGTTTTCTCTTTTTATTTTCAAGAATTCCGATAGATCGACCGATTCCACACCTACAGCAATGATCTACGACTATCATGCATCAACCTACTTCCGTGTCTGGTTAGCCGCTTCCCTTGGAGATTACGCTTAATTCCGAGTGTAAAGCGCTCTTATCTGAGAAGGACGTGGTCGAGGAGCATCCGGAGATTTGAAAAGAGACGAAAAAAAGCAATTTCTCGCTCGAACTAAAATAGCATGAATGTTGATAAAAATAAACCGATTTCGATTATACGTTGATAAACAACGTGGTATCTCTCTCCTAGAAACCGTGATTAAGGATGATTACTTAAATGGAAGAATTTAAAGGAACCAACGATTTATGGGAGGATTGTCGTACAGGTGAACCAGATTGAGAACCGCTTGAGAGGAAGGGTCTCCGAGGATTCCGATGACGACGAGACTTTAGGAAGACGACCTACTTCGCTCGTTTGCATCGGACCCGAGGCGGTACCTTCTTCTTTTTCTCTTTATTTTTTTTTTTTCTTTTTCCCTTCTTTCCTTCTGGTTCCCTTCAAGACTGCAGGTAGCCAAGATGACGTAATGCAACGGGCCAATCGTTGCAAAGGGCAAAGTCCCAGGTGAGAAGGCCGAGAGTGTTGCGACTTTTCTTATTTCGCGACAGGGAAAGCGACAGAATTTGGACAGCGAAAAAGAAAAATCGCGAGAAAGAGAACGAAGAAAATTTTCGAAAGAGTAGAGAATCGACCGTTTCGTATAAAAGTTGACGATATAGATAAAGGAATTGAAACTGCAACGATACGTCGCGTGAAATCTGAACTTCGACGCCGAAGGATCAAGATTATAATTCGCGATACCGAGAGGATCGCCGCGGTGAATATCGATCGTTGACGAAAAGGACACGCATTATCCATCATCTTACCAGATAATCTATACAGGCCGGTGCACACGGCCTTTAAGTATGCAGATCCGATTAAAGAGAGAGATCGGCGTGCGTAAATCACGATCGATAAAGATATCCGCACGGAGGAGGATACGTGAGAAGAAGAAAGAGGATCTTGAAGGAATAACACATGATCCGGCCAATTAAAATTAATCGTTTCTCCAGTGGAAAGTGTTCGAACTAACGGGTTATCGATTCGTTTACGATTCAACTTTCACCCGTTCGATTCGTTTATTTTTTTTTTTTTTGTTTCGTGAAAATGATCGTATTATTTCCTATATAAACCACAGAGTTTGCGTATAAATTTTTTCTTTTTCCTCGTTTCTTTTTTTGTTCTCATTGAAATATTCAGGTAAAGGAAACGAAAGATCGAACTTGCTCGTGTACGGAGTGTGTATAATTAGCGAAATGCTGGAAACGCGTTAAACATAATGCTCTGGCTAGCTTTTTGCGGCGGTTGTTACATCAAAATTTCTGGGCAAAAAAGGAGAGAGAAAAAGCTATCGGCTGTTTTACGCGCGAACCAGCTATAAAGGAAGTGGTAAGTAAGTTTAATGAACGTTCGTTCCTCTCGTATCAAGAACCGCGATTTCTTTCGACGGTAACAACGTGCGTATCGAGAAACAATTTCGAAAGAGCGTCGACGCCGGAACGATGATCGTGGATCACGCGAACGATTGAAAAATCGATGGTTACAATTGTATCGAGCTCTCCGTTATTAAAGTAACACCTTGTTACACCGTATGTTATCACGAGAAAAGATAAATTCCCCCAAGACCTTCTTGTTTTCAAGTTGATCGACAGGCATGATATCTTAATGTGTCTATTTCTACGCATACATTCCAATGATCGATAATTAATCGTCAATTTCTACTATTAACTAGAATAACTAATGTTCGTTTAATTAGAGCGAATCAAGCTTGTCGGAATGTTCGTTCAATTCTTAGTGACAGATTTAGAAAAATTCTGATTGCTAAAACGAATCTACGTTGCTGACAGGTTAAAGAACAAATTTTCTATACTTTCCATGCCGTGAAACGTTCCTACTGTAAAGAACTAAACTAAACGAACCAAAGAATACTATGAAAATCAATCTGTACTGATTACTCTGGTACGTCTTTCAACGTTGATTCCGCTAATAACGAATAGGCGCAATTAACACTTGAATGCCAGGTTTAATTGCCGGTGAACGGTCTACAGCAAGAAATAAATTCACGAAAGCCCGCGACACGGAAAGGTGTGCCACCTTATAGATTCAACCCGCCATATGAATTCCAACGAAACGTGTCTCGATGATTAGCGACAATTACGCCGAGTTACAGTGGCGCGCGATCGGCGCGAGACTTTGTAATTACCGGTCGCAACTCAAGGAACGCCTAAATCGTGCGACATTCGCAACGAACTGTCAAAACTAAATATAAACCGTGGCAATCGAAGCGCGAACTTGCGACTTGTTCGTTATTACAAAACGACAACCAAAAAGCAAAAGTTCATTGGAACAAGCTTTTATATAATAACCGGTTGCAATCGGCATCATTAACAGAGCGGTCTTAATCAACGTTCGACAGGATCGTCGATCGAAACTGGTTAGCTGGCCGTAAAGCTCGATTATTCTGGTTCATTCATGACATCGATCGGGAAAATTCACCGCGTTGATCCATCGATCGATCGATCGATCGCGTCGCCGTGAAACCGCGAACGTGTAGATCAATCCTGCTGATAATCTACACAAGATTGTTCCCTTTTTGGAAAGTAACAAGATGGAGCAACAAGAAGTACACGAAAAAGCGGAAGAAAAGAAAGAGAGAAGAGGGAATGGTAGCTTAGTTAATAAATTCTTATCGGTACACACCGATACAGGCTGATTAGAGTCGAATGTTGATTATTTCCCTCGCGGCCCCGATATTTAACGCCTCGCTATCTCTTACCGTTATCGATAACGTGGATCTGCGTATCGACACACCAGCCGTTCAGCTTGATAATTATCGATTGATTTGTTACCGATAGCCACCATCGTCCAGCTGATTTAGACGCTGTACGGTAACATTGAACGTCGTATTTCAATGCTGAATAAGTCCACGTTGACAGCTGACGTCAACACTGAACGTCTTTCGTGACTGAATCGACGAAAAACAAAAGGTAATAACGTTCCAAATGGAAAAAGAAAAAGGAAAAGAAAAAAGAAGAAGAGATCTCAGCTTGTTGCACAGGTTGCATCGAAACCACCGGTGGCCAAGTAGCAAAAGAGTGTAACACAAGCAAACAGCGTCAAACGCGTAGAGAAACTATCGAAGATCGATACCCTTTTGCCTCCGAGCCACTCCGTAGAGGCGCGCATGAAAGTACCTTTTAAAGCCGGTGCACAGGCACAATGGAGAGTCCGCGGAGACGGAACATAAGGCGAAGAAAAACTGTCGGTAGAATATGGAGGTCCCCGCGTTCACCGGCCTGGCGGAGGAGCAGAAAGGAGGAGGAGGAGGAACAAGGCGAAGAAGTAGCAGCGGAGAGAATTTATTACCGCGCGAGACCGCGGGTCCCCGAAGAGAGGAGAAGAGACCCGAGCATAAGCAGTTAGGGTACCTGCACGAACAAATAACGTAGAGGTGGGAGGGCCACGATACCTACAAATGAGGGGCAAGAGAGAGGAGCTGCATAAGAGAAAGAGAAACCGAGAGAGAAAGAGAACGAAAGAAAGAAAGAGAGAGAGAGAGAGAGAGGTCCACACGAGTTCCTCTGGTAACAGGTGTACACCACCATCGAGTGAATCTCCGAGGGATTGCCCTCTGCACCTGAGCTCTCGGCTGCACGTGAAACTCGGATTTACTCCTGACAGTTAATGGCATAATTTTTTCCGTTCTGCCAGGTGAGGATAAGGATTAATTAAGGGAAAAAAAAGAAAAAATAATGAGAGAGAGAGAGAGAGAAGGAAAGGAGAGTCTACGTGGAGGAGTGGTACGCGATGGTTAATTTCGTGAGGATTGAAAGAGGATAAGGAATAATCGTGATACAAGGTGAACCTGACGTGAGATACTCCGCAGACTTAAATACCCTGCAATTTATTTAAAAAAAGAAGAAAAAGAAAAAAGAAAAGAAACGCGCCTGCAGCTGAGAGTCTTGCCACAAAATTACTATAGTTCACGTGATTATCGGATTTTCACGAGACAGGTGTCGCCACCGATCAACGAGCATCGTAAAGATACGTATTAACTGATATTACTCCGTATGAAATGACATGTCGAATGTTCGTCTTATTCCGAACGCTACCTTTTTTGGGAACCACTGACCACCACCAGGTTGAAAAGAACGTGCGATCAGCTTTACAAGACCATCTCGAGAGACCGAAAGAGCACCACACCGAGATTCTGATCGTCGATAACACTTTCCTCCCTGTTCCTTTATATAAGTTGTACTTTATACCAAGAGAGTTAGGCTACGCTTGTTCTTCATTTTCGGCGCGCAGTTTCCTATCGATATCTCGAATGCATTTCCGTTCTGCCTCGATCTATCTATCTGCCCACGCGTGGTCGTGTTTCAAGAAAGAAAGATCGACGAAGACGACGACGAGGCCAAATACCTGTTGGCGTGCAGATAGAATAAAAGAGAAAAAGAAAAGTGAACAATAAGAAAACAACAACGCGAGATGACGAGAGGCGATGCAGCCAGTTAGGCAGGACAGCGCGAGAGGAGGAACGAAAGGGACGAGGCGACGTAGAAACGACGTTCAGGAGTATTGCAGAGACTCGTTAACTCCGGTAGCCAGCCTCTTTGGCGACTTCGCTATTGCGGCAGGTATGTACACCTACTTAACGACCCGGCCCAACCCAGCTACCTGTTCGACCATAGAGAATGATCGTTTTCCTAGCGCCGGCGATCGTTCAGCGGTCGTTACGGAAGCGAGTAACCGCAACGAGAGGGACAAGCGCCGCTGGAATAACCAGACAGGCACCCCGGCGACCGAGAACCCTGTGAATTAACTCCGAATCAATGATTAGTAATCGTAAATCCTGATGGGAATGCTGATCGATCTTGTCCCGTTTTTTTTTTTTAAGTGGCGCCCATTATTTCCCTCGATCATTGATTTGTTAATTTTAGACCTTAATGTGTTGATTATAATAGAGGGTTAGAGAGGACGATGAACTATAGAATAGAATAGGGACTTATGTATTCGTATATTTGTTGAATGGAATTTTTCAGTTTGTAATTTTTCTTTTTTCAAATTAACTCTTTGACTTTATGACTTTTTTCTATTGAGTGCAAATACGTGTAAGTGTCAACTATAATTTGCCGTTTTAAAAGCTAATGTACTATACGTAATTTATACTTTATAATTTCCAGTCTTATAAAGTGAAAGAAGAATTTGAATGAAAATTAATTTTCGCTAATAATGTAATGAGTTTGAATTACTAATCTGACTCATTGTTATAAGAATCGATATAATAGGGGCAGGTTGAAGTACTTACTTGATGGAAATATTAAAATGCAGATGAAATGAAATAAAAAATAAATCTTAAATTAAATAAATCTGACTGGATATATCAAGTGACTGATTTTCGGATGAAAATGAAGTAAAATTGGTCGATAGATGATTTTTTAGGAGACAGTAGATTGATTTTCAACACGTCAATAATTGTTAGGTTTCATACTACTTGACTTATGTTTGAATTGCACAATAATTGTATCACTACAAATTTTTCAAAAAAAGCAACAAACAGCGATCTTCCCCAAACGTCGCGTAATAATGAAAAAATATTTCTCTGTCAGTCAAAAAGTGGCAAGAAACACGCAACCATAATTAAAAAATATTTCCTTGACGCGTTTTACAGCAGCTAATTTTTGCAAATTATTCAAAAACAGCAACAAATAGCGATTTTCTCCAGACGTCACGTAATAATGAAAAAATGTTTCTCTGTCAATCAAAAACTGGCAAGAAACACGCAACCATAATAAAAAAAAATATTTCCTTGACACGTTTTGCAGCAGCTAATTTTTACAAATTATTCAAAAGCAGCAACAAATAGCAATTTTCTCCAGACGTCGCGTAATAATTAATAAATATTTCTTTGACACGTTAAAAGCAGCTAATATTATCGCAAATTATACAAAACGAGCAACAAATAGCGATTTCAAAAGTAGAAGAGTCGCGTAATAATTAACAAAAGTTGCCCTATCAATTAAAAACCAGCAAGAAACGCGTAATAATTAACAAACACATCTCTGAAGCATTAAAAGCGGTAACAAACGCGTAAACCACGCACCTCGTTATTATAGGCCGTTCCAAATACACCGTGGATTGAAAGGGCGAGTTCGAGAGCATCGATTCGCATTTACGAGAGCCGACGATGCATAGGACAGCTCTCAAAGGGGTGCACGGGTGTTTTGCACGTGTGTGCTGCGAGTAAGCGCCGCGGCGGCGCAGCCTCTGAAACGAGATGCGCCGCGACCTTGAACTCGAACTCCCAGGGTCGATCGATAGGCGCCACGCGCCTCTCCTGACCTATATAAACGCCAGGAATTCCTGGAGAGAGAGCGTGCCACCACGCCGGGAAAACGTGCTCGCGTTTCACCACCGAGTTCTCACGATTCCGCGTGAAGCATACGCTTGATACGCGCGCGTTCACACATATCTCGTACATTAAGGAACCGTGTTTCTTCGCATCTGAATTTAACACCGTCATAATTTATCTAAACGTTGACTTTAATAACCAAGACACCGTAGATCGTGCAAATTTCGTATCCTTTCGATAACGATGTTGTATGTTCTTCCTCTCTCTATCTCTCTTGTGGAATATCTAACGAAAGGAGACGAGATTTTGAAATTTATCGCAAGGTAGAACAAGATTCCAATGTCAACTTTCATCTGCCTTGAACATCGACGACGAGTGTCGTCCTCTTTGATCGTTTCAATCGCGAAAAACCGACACCGTATCAAAGACAAATCTTCCGACTTACGAGAGAGCAAAGTCAATCGCGCTTGGCAGCTAACGGGCTCGCGTGGGCGTTAATTACTCTGTTAAAACCAGCTCGCGTTAGTGGGAGTATTACACGGGATCGTGGGCATAAAACGTCGACAGATACCGGCGACTATCGGTACTTGTACCGTACAACGTTCGTTACGGCGATAGATACGGTTTTTCATTTTTTTTTCACTCTTTCTTTTTCTTTTTCTTTTCCTTTGATACGGTACAAAACCTCCCGCGTGTCTCTCGGCAATGTCGATACCGGCTAATACATAATCCCTCGAGTGGCCGTCACCGTGCTCTATGTTCAAAAATGGAAATTTGCATCGATTCGATCGTAAATCTTACGTGAAAATGAAATTTCAGTGGGTTTCGCCCATATAACCACTAATAGAACTACCGTATACTCGCGTGTACTTCTCGTTTCTGTTCTCTTAATCGGTGTATTCCACGGTGCAAGAAAAATTCGTTGTACAACTGTACGAAGTTGAAATATATCGTTCAAACGAGTCGTATACGTCTCAATTCAACTGACAAATTGGATAGAACCGAGGGGGGAAAGTGATGTTTCAAGCGGAAGGAAATAATGTTCATCGATGGAATAATTAATTAAACCGTCACGCTGGACAGTAGGAACTACCCTGGCTTTCGTTAAAATGGGTACTCGTTAAATGGAAACAACGTTGCAGTAAAATCTGCATAATAACACGCTTCGCTTAAATACCGTTTTATCTATACGTAGTTCGTGCTGGAAAATACGGATACATTATATGTTGTAAATGAGCCTTGCAACATTTACAGTGCAGTTTCGTGATTTATTTCAATGTATTAGGTTGCTGCATGTCGAATTCGTCGATAAATAACCAAAATGGTATAATCGTTTGTTCAATTAAGTATGTTCACTTTATTCAGTTAATCTATTCAATGGTGATTTTTGTTTTTAAAGTAGAAAAGAATTGTTTAAATTTGTACGTAGTTACATTTTATCTAGTTTAACCTTTTCGCTAAAACAGATTTCAAGAGAAAGATAGACAATTGGTTTTCAACCGGAAAATTTGTCAAATTGGTTTTGAAAGTTGAAAAATTAATAATTTTCAAATTCGCAACAAAGTAGCACTGTGTTTAAATAAAACTATTATCTCACACATTAGTCGGTGTTTGATGCTTAGAAAAATCGAACCGAATGACGGAATTAGTAACAATGAAGAGAAGTTCGATTTTAGATTATTTAAACAAATCAATAATTTCATAAATAAGAGAATTTCAATGAAATCACTGGTTCGAGAAAACGGAAGATTAGAATAGCAGTAAAAGATGAAACTTATTCTGACAGCATACAGGAAAAACACAGTTCAGATGGATGCTACAGATTCTGAGGAAATATCAGGAAGAATAAAGTTCAAAAACGATCAAAGGAACTACAGAATCGCAAGTAGCCATAAACTGTAACAGAATCATTACATTTTTCGAATTTCAATCGATGAAACGATAGATGAAACACAATTAATTCTGTTAAAAACAAAACTAAGAAAACTTCAACTTCAGCAGAAAAGCTTCAAGTACAAAGGGTTAATATCAAACTAACAAAGCAATTGCAAATTAGACCACCAATATGAAGTCTGAAAAAATTGTATAATTACAAAAGTAGTCTCAAATAAATTTACAATCGACAAAAAGTATAACAAATCCTAAAATACATGCATCAACATATCTGTGTAACTTAGTCTATACCATAATAAAATGTTCACAAAAGAGAAATAGAGAAATGCGACGCAGATGCGTGTTCCCGTTGGAGATGCGTCGGTTCAGAAGCTGGCACAGTTTCTACCACCAGAGAAACAGGCGGGAACGATATTGATTTCCACAGGCGAAGCAACACGAGACGAGATAGCCCCCGGTGTGCATCCCAGCGTACAACCCAACGACAACCTGCCGGCTGGTTGCCTCGTAGGGTTGTATTCACGGTCAAGGACGCCGGAACAACCCCTCCAGCCTTTCTCTGTTGCAACCCTCGCTTTCACCTACCACCGACGCACGCCAGGCAATCCCTGTGTAACGCTTCACGGTACGATTAACAACTCTATCCTCTCTTGCCTTCGTGTTATCGCCGCTTCCATCTTCTTGAAACTCCACCTCTTTCACGTCCGTACGCTGCTTAAGCTTATATACAACACACGTATACACGGCAGTTCGAATCGTTCGATCTAATTTTGTGTATGTGCGTATATGTGTGTGTGTGTGTATATATATAATATAGAAAGTGACTCTATATAATATGTAAACTGACACTTATTAACATTTGTGTACCCTTTGAAACAGAATAACTTTTTTAAAATTGTATCAAATGATTTGAGTCTTTTTTTTTTCTTTCTTTTCTGAGAAGTTAGAAGGATTAGTTTTTAATAGATAACGTGTATCAATATTTTTGAGAAAATTGCAATTTGTCGAAAATGGTAAAGCTTTTCACATCTTTTTTATCTGAGTAATGAAAATTTGAGAAATACGTTTTGTAGATTTAATGTCAGTTGTATGCGTGCGAGAAATTTCATCGAAAGTAACTGAAAGATGTAAGAAACTTTAGATTTATTCCAGTCGTAGGCTGAAAATCACGAAGAACTTTGATTTTCACCATTTTTAATCGATTTCGAAGGTTTAGCATGTACATATAACTGACATAAATCTACAAAACGTAGTTTTTAAATTTTCATTACAGGCTCAGATGAAAAAGTAGCACAATATGATAATCCTTCACTATTTTCTTTTTTCTTTAATTCCAAATTTCTCAAAAATTTCTTTCCACGTTAAAGAACAAAAAAAAAAAGGTTTTAAAGACTCATTGTATATACATAAAATAGAAAATGAAAATTCGTCACACCTATTCGCGGCAAATCGAAAGAACATCTTTATCGAAATCCTCTGCAGCGAATAAGGAGGAAGTAAAATTGATCTCACCATGGAGAATGGTGGATTAACATAACGGTGAACGTCGACGCGATTTTAAATGTATATGTATAAAAAGAAAACAGAAGAAAAAAAATGTTAGAAGAATTTATGCCACATCTACGCGACAGATTCACGAGGACAATAATTCGAGGTGTTTGCTGTGGCTCGAGGACACAGAAATCGAGAGAGAGAGAGAGAGAGAGAAAGAGAGAAAGAAATAGGTAAGCACTTTACGCAAGCCGCCACTTTCCACATAATTCTCGACGGAGATCGACCAGGGACAACCGGCGGATAATATATCGTCAAAAGGGATTGGTCGTATGTTAAACCAGCATTACACCTGCGAGCCGATGAGGAAACCTCATGGCCAGCCACCTACGCGCCCCTACTTCGGTTCTGGGCCTATTATACCGGCTGACCGACGAAATTAAGTAGATAAAGATTCACACGGTTCCTTTACGTGCCTCTACCTGTTTCCACGGACAGAATGTCACGGTTTGGAATTTTTCGACGAATACGTCGTTATCGTCGATGTCGGAGAAATTTCCAATTTTCCGTGGCACTTATTTCACTTGTTGCATATGAAACGAACGCGTTAGCATGCTGATAGATTCGGTTTTTATGAAATTGTAATAATGTTCCACATGCAAAGCTTGTTCCGCTGAGAAAGCAAGGTTAAGGTTACGTTAAAGGTGGAAAATGGATTCTAATTAAATTCGAATAATTTTCGTCCGTGAATTTAATACATATTAACATATATGCGGGTTGCATTCGGGAATAGACAATGAATGGACAATGTAATACCAGTTTTAATCACTTAGATCGTTTTCTAGGAAAGTAGATATTCGACACTAGAAAGGCAGTAATTAAGAGTGCGTTTAAAGGAATTTATTGCTACGATTTAGGTTTATATCAACGATGGGATAAACTCGTCGACGGAGATACGACGAATCAGTTGGAGCTCATTTTAATCAATAAAACTGCGGTTCAATGTTTCATTCATGAATCCGCCATTTCACGTGCAACGACCTGATCAAAATTCACTGGCGAATCTTTCTTTAAATATTGACAGTACACACGATCGTTGTAAATTTATTACCGATCTCGTGAATAATCTCTAAAATAACGCTATAATGTATTGAACTTAGAAGTATGTTCGATTTTCCAAAAAAAAATTTCGAAATTATCGAGAGAGAGAGAAATATAATTTCGTGTAAAGATAGTTTATTACGAATAGTCAGATGAAAATACGAAAAATCTGGCAAATTGATTAATATCGTGTTATGTTAATCGAAAGACCAATAAATTATTGCACGAAAATTCATTCGTAGAATACGGACATCACCTTTAACCTAAATTTTTTCACTCCGCCTCATTTCACGCGGGTCAAACATATCATTCGATCCTTTCTTCCGTCGACATACTGTTTAGTTCATTAGGCCATTACTTTAACAATGCATCGAGCGTTCTTTATGCGACGATTACATTCGAAATGTAATAGCCACGTTGCTCTAGCGCGAACTACGAACGCGCGACCAGGCTGCAATTTGCATAGCATATCTTTTCTCTTTCCCCGCGTACATACGTTCACACACGCACAATCTTTGTACACGCAGGTGACAATTCTGCCACGTGTGTATCATCGCGAGAAATTAGCATAATGATCGACCATTACGACGCTATAGTCCCCGATTTCCGTGGGCGTACACACGAAATTGCGTGAACCAACTTGCTGAAAGGACAAAAGGATCGAGCAGATATATCCTGCAGATCGATGCCTCAGTCGTTCGAAGGACCTGAGATCGCGAAAGGAACACCTTTAATCTCACAACTCAGCTGATATTTTATTCATAATTAACTTTCATTCCTCAATTAATTAACTGCTATATAAAATACCTGTTCGTGCTTTAAGTTTCTCAAGTGATAAACAAGCAATTTGTGAAAATATTTTCACACGTAAAAAACGTTCGACAACTCGTTTTATTCGCTTCCATTTAGTAAATACATAAGAAGTTAATATAAAAGAAAAGTTGATATAAATTGGTCGATAGTATACAAATATAACTAAACTTCGGCTGCAAACAGCAGATTGCAGATACAACGTTTGTTTCCAGACGAGATTCAGTTAGCGTTCATTTTTACATAAAAAAAAAAAAGAAAAGAAAGGGAAAAGAAAAACAAGGACTGAATGGAAAACATTTCTGTTACGAAAATGAAAACGCTGTCTCGAGATTGAAAAGTTTGAATCGTAAACTATATTGCGAGTAATAAATATTATCTGGTTACCGCTAATTTCCAGGATATAAAAATATAAAAAAGTATATTTAGAAATACCTCGTAAAATGCAAATCAGTTCAGACTGAAAAGGCTCAACCATAAAATAGAGAAAAAAATGTAAGAAAAAGAAGAAAAAATACACTACCTTTGAATATTTACTATTTCGTAAGGTGTGTATCATAAGTAATAAATAATATCAGTTGATATCAATATTATAAAAATACAAAATATTTTCAAAAAACGGAAAAAGGGGGGAAAAAAAGGAAAAAATATAACATCGTAAAATATAAATCACAGCCTGAAATGGAACACGTGAATGTCCCTTCTGTCCATAAGAAATTTATCCAGACTAACTCTACACACAGTCACGCATCTCCATACTCTCTCCAGACACGATCCAGTTTCTACGACGTCGGGAAACCTACAATTTACCGCAGACTACCGAACAGGGATCGTCAGCTTGTTAATTAGCGGCCATTACGACCGTCACGACTATCAACACCGTCATCTTTGTTATCTTCCTCGTCTTTCGCCGTGATTGGCTGAGTGAGATCGGTACCGATACTGAGGTCTGATCTCCTCGAATCCACACTGCCAGTAGCGATACCTTTGTCACTGTGTCGATCTTTTATAATTCGCGACGACTATAAGACGAGAACTTCGTGGTTCGAATTTGAACCAATTGAAGCTTCCGGATTGTTTATTGTAATTTTAAATAACTCACATATCAGATCTATAATTTCTCTTATGGCTGCGGATAAAAGTTTCTGAAAAACAGTGTTTATCGTGTTTAATTATATGTATATCTTCTATAACGAATGCTCCAACGAACATTTTGGAATCAACTGATTGATTATAGGGTATTTCTTTTGGAATTGTGAAGAAAAAAGTGTAATTATTAAATTCTTTCCGATTGAAGCTATGTAATGAAATACAACTAGTCAAATCGAAATATTCACGATGGTATTCACTAGTTGGCAGAAAAATTACGAAGTCAATCAACAGTAATGAAATTTATTTCGATAATCGATCTGTTTACATTCTTTCCAAATGATTCTTTAACACGTTCACGAACGACTACTGCATATGCAGTATTTTCGCTTTGCTATGGTGGGTCATCGCTACATATGCAGTACATGATCTTTCTTTCAATTTCATAGTCAACACGATAGAAAAATTTGTAAACAAAATTATCGGCCTAATTTACGCTCATCATACATACGAGAATCCAATTTCCATTGTTAATATCGAAATAATAACATTGAAAACATTGAAATTACGTTTATGCAGAGTGCTCGTATCAATATCCTGCACAAATTCAGTCCTTCCGCAAACATATTAATTATATCCAAAAGTTCAAAAAAATTTATTTTTACGTCTAATGTTATATAGTATATTTTTCAGAAAAATTTATTGAATTTTTACTGAATGTTCGAAATCAAACATCCGTCGATACCGAAAAGCTAAAAATCCCGCAATAATTAAGGGTCAATGTACAATGTGTTCCCATCCCTTTTGTCCTCTTCATTGATCCTAGCACACGTGGTATCCGGGTTTGAGGATCTTCGCTTATAAACTAGATGACTCCAGTTTTGAAAAAATTTTATATTAAACTTTCTGATCTAACAGAACTTGCACATCGATGGTACATTTCTCGCAAGAGCGCGAGATAATCGAAGGAAAGGGGAGTCTTTCGATATCGATGTACAGGTAAAATGATCAAGTGGATGACTACGGGCGTTTGATTAAGCGCCCGGTAGCCGATGCTACCAGAGAGCGCGTTCGTTCGCGCAATTACACCGAATGGATTTCCTAATTGCGACGCCGCGCCGCGAGAGAGATTGGCCGCGTTCGAAGCATCTCACAAGAAAGAGAGAGAATGATCGCAACTTCACGATAAAGAGAACACGACCGTTTTCTCTTTCATCCAAGTGTTTCTGCGGTGAATGCTGAGGTGCGTACGTCTGCGGCCAGCCGAGGAAGAGACGTCATTTCATCGTGGATCCGGTTCAATCAGACCGGATCGATTTATCGACATCAACAGTTCGAATTCACGTTCCTTATTCTCTCCTCTATATGGAAAGCGAGACAACAACAACAACAACAACAACAACAGGATGATGACGAGAGTGTACACTGAAAGGATAGGATATGCATGTAAGACAGATGCACTTTCAATCGGATGATCACTATCGATGGAAAAATCGTCGTGATGTTACCGCGGACGTAATAAAATTCGTTTCGCTTCGATCGAGACTCCGGCGAGTTCGATCACGCCAACTTGGACAACAAGAGAATCATTCGGATAGACGACGGAGTTTTATGTTCAGAGGAATAAGAGAAGGCCACGGTTGTATCGAGTTTCTTCTACCATGCGAAAAGACAGAAGATTGGCTGTGTTGATTCGAAAATCAACGGCATCCTCTCTCTTTCTCTTTTTCTGGATCGTTTCGAAGGAATTTTTTTTCTTTTTTGTTGTTTTTTCTCCTTGATATATCAACGAACGATCAAAATTCGTTTCGCCTCCGATCGAAATACATTCTCGTACGATCGCATTGGGAACACAAGTGGAGAGAAGGTTACAGACGTATCATCCGTGGGAGACACGCCATTCCACACGTTCAGAAAAAAAGAAAACACACCGCGAAACGACAAGCCGTGTAATCGTCTTCAGATCCAAGCTTCACAGTATAATCTTATCGCGGAGATAGCGCGTACTTTAATCCTCGCTTATTCTATTTCTGCCACGGCGACCGTGTTCCCCGCGTGCCGTCGTACAGGAGGAGCGAGAACGAGCGAAAAGGGTGGAGAAAGGGTGGTGGTAGTCAGCGAAAGAAGAAGAACGCGACGAAGAAGCAGAGGAAGCAAAAGAAACAGAAAAGTTGAAGAGAGAAAGAGAGTAAGAAGGAGAAAAGGAGAAAAGGAGAAGAAGAGGAAGGTGGGGGAAGATTGCAGGGGCTGCATCAGGGAGCGCACCGAAAGGCCTTGGATCTGCATAGCAAATTGGCGATCGATATACGGTCACCGTACGGCGAATCGCGCGAGCCTCGAATTAAAGCTTATAACTTTCATGTCCGGCGCAATGTATCATTATGCACAGGGCGGCCCTCGCTTCTTGATGCAGCTGCCCGCATGTGCTCGTACGCGACGGCGTACCAGACCGAACGGCGGCCGCGAATATGTGCATAAACCACGATAAATCGTTCTGGTAGATACGGATCGACGAATGACAAGTCCCCCGATGGGCGGCGATTACGTCGCGACTTCACTCTGCCCGATCAAACCCCGTTCTCCCGTGCGATCAAATAGTTGCGTAACAACGAAACTGTACCATTCCTCCTCTTTTCTCTCGCACACACGGGTTCTGTCGTTACCCGTAGTGGAAGAAGAGGAGGAGGAGACGGTGAAACGACGCTGATCTAACGAACGGAACCCATTAGACCGATGGAATCGAGGAGAGGCTACCGGCTAACAACTCTCTGTTTCAGACACGCCTGTCGTTGTCGTCGTCGTTGTACCATGGGTCAACCTCGTGTGCATACACACACGTTGCGGTAAAACGTTGCACGCAAAAAAAAAAAAGAAAAAAAAAGAAAAACGCTACTGTCGCGCCGCGTATACGTCCGGCAAGAGTCGGGAGGAGGGAAGTGGAATAACAGAGTGAGGCTACGGCGTCGAGAGTAGATATTAACGATCGACGCAACGATCTCGACGCGTAAGTTGGTCTTCGTGTATGGGAAGATTGGAAAAGAAAAAAAGAGAAAGAAGAAGGAGAAGAAACGAATAAGTGGATACGAAGTGGCGTTTTATGGGGTCGACGGGCAAAAACAATATTTTCTTGCCGAGCATACACGAGGACTAAAGGAACCACACCACACCTGGAGGAGAGTAGCGTTCGAGGAGGATCGAACGCGGCAAGAAACGTTCTTGTTGTTCGGTGTGTTTGCAAACGAAACCGGACAGCCGTGACACCTGACACCTGGTGCACCGTCTCGCTTTTTCAAACGTGTAGAAAAGAGGAACACGATCGATGCTTCTTCGTTCAACCGGTGTACGTAGGACCTGATTGAGACAATAGAGCCGCGGTTCGCACGATTAGCGTTCCGTCGACCAACCGCCGCACGTCAATAAACTTTGCAAAAGCCCCTTCCCCGAGAAAACGTGGCATTATTTATGATTTCGTTCAGTGTGAACAGTTTCAACGCGATTGTTACGTCAATCGTGGAAAAGGTACTTAAGTACGCGAGTATGAATCTGTTGGAAAGATGTTCTTCCTTTTGAATTTCTCGAGATTCTTGTTCTTTTGACAGATGTGAGAATTATCTGTCAGGTTGAACTGATTTTCGAATTGATTTCTAATATGCATCGTACGACACGAGTGTAAAGGGTGCAGCCTCTTTAACCCTTTGCGTTATAATATCGATAATATCGCAGTTGTTGTAGGTTATGGTCAGGATAAAAGCAGAATACCGTAAAGCTTTCTATACTCGAACTAATAAGGGAGACGTATAAGTGTTCTGATAAAGGAATTTTAAACTTCGTTTACTTAAATGTACATCAAGAAAATTGACAGTTCGTTTAAATATTTAAGGATCCCTGTTGAATTGCAGAAATCTTTCAACATAAGTAACTCAGTTAGAAATTAGAATTCGTTCTGTCTGACAAAAGAAAGTATACTTTGTATGACAGTCGGTTATAAAAGGAGAAATTAGAGAAAGACAGAGAGAGAATAGGTGTCGAAGGAAAGATACATTTCGCACTTAGCAAGGACTGCTAAGAATGATCAAGGGTTCATTCTAGGATCAGTTACTTTAAAGACATTCTGTTCAACATGACAGAACATTGTGATATCAACCCTTTAACTGCAACAAAGTTAGCAATGGAATTGCATCGCGATTCTGACCTATCTACGTCAATATAAAGCAACGAAGAAGTAAATTATAAATATTAGATAAAAAGATAAATTTTCTGCGACTGGATTCACTGTATAATTAATAGAGCCATTTAAATCGAAATATTCGCGTCATCCACAATAATGGAAATTATTTCGATGACTGATCTGTCTTCATTCTTGTTCAATAAAACTAATGTTTAATTATTTCCATGTAAGAAATTAGGAATAATAGTAACAAACATTTCAATGTTTAATAATATAAATAAGAGAGTTCTACACTGGCTTTTCGTCCAACAAAGTTGACACTGTAATGACCGGTAGTAACCAAAGGATTAGGATACTTGGATTTAGTTACAATATTTCAACTTTCATTGCCTAATGCTATATTAAACACATGGATAGTGATGTTAATACGAAAAATACAACAGAAAAACCTTTCTACGATAGAGACAGTACGTACAAACGGAAAGAGGATGAGAAACTTGTTTCAAGGGAAAGACGACGAGTGCCTCGCGAAATTCCTTAACGCGTGGTAATTTTTAGCCGAACACGGTCGTGGCGCGATACCCGTACACGTTGGCAACATCGACACAAAGGATTAGCACGCGCGCGTCACGCTTAGCACGCGCATCAGAGTCACGAGCCGTGAAGGGACACGCGTAAAAGAGAGATTGGTCGTAGCAGATCGTTCTACGTGGCTGGGTTAACGCGCGTGTTCGCTCCACTTCCGATATTAACCCACCCTCGCACGTGACGCTGGCTGCGTGGTGTACGCTCGAGAAAGATGCTTCAAAACGCGAAGAAAAAAAAGAAAGAAAAAAAGGAACAAACAAAAAAAGAACTTTTTACAAACACGATTGATAAATACATGCGTGTAAACACGTTATACGAAACATACAGAGAAAGAGAAACCTAAGTAACATATTTCACGATCATGCGAAATTCGTAAACGATAGGAGAACGATCGTGAAGAGAAAGACGAGACGCGTGAGGTTGTTTGATTCGTCGACGATAAAATTAAAACGAGCTTGTAAATTCGTTACGACGTTATAGGATGGAAAAGGTCGAGCGTGAAAAAAGAAAAAGAGAGAAGAGAGAGATATGTTCACGCGCGTTCCCTATAACACGCGCATCCGCTCTACTTCCGACGCTTAGCGCCGCGACGCTCCAACGAGTTCGACGCATGGCATTAAACCGCCCTCGCACGTGACGACGGGAACCGAGTTGTGTGACACGGATTATAAACGGCGCTACGGTGTCACCGAGGGTGAGAAAAAAAAAGGAGAAGAAGAAGCGGCTTTTATATCAACTATTGGTTATCGTATCTCGCTAACCCGGTGGCGTTTTTTTTTTTTACGTGAAATTTATTTTCTTCCGACCGTACCATCGATAACACTTGCGTATAACGACTACGAAGGAATCGTTTGAAAAAGCGTTCGTGAAACGTGTAATAACTTCGCGAAATATTTCAATACGAACTGTCGTATTAACGTATTACACGAAATTACATAACGCATGCGCTGTAAAAGTGCGGTGCCCGTCTGAAACGCTCTGAGAATTGTTTATTTTTGAGAATCGAGAAGTATGAAATGACGGAGTTGCGCGAAGGTTACAGCCTCTTCATAAATGGAATTTGATAGATAGGCGACGACGACACGATACGTATCGATAATTACGTTGTACAGATTGAACGCTGATCAAAAACGGCCGTGTGTCGCGTAGCTCCACTTGACTCGGGTAGAGATAACGCTTGTATCTTGGCCGTGGCGTACTTCAGACGTCAACGTTTTACGAGGTAGCAAAAGAAATTCGCCTTTTATGGCTTACCCGGTGATCGTTAAAGGCTGCCTTGCATCCGATGCTCTCAAAATTCAACTTCTTCCAGCGTGGGACACTTTAAAGGCGGGTCCGGTGGACGTTTCCGTGGTAACTTCCGTCGGTAGTGATGTAACGGATCACAGAGACAGGCACTGAACTGACTTTTTTTTTTCTCTTTTTTTTTTCTTCTTCTCTTTTCTTTTCTCCAGAACGAATATCGTTCGTTATCACAGCAGCGATCGTCTTCGAGCCGTCGCAACGAGTTTCTTCCACGCTCGAGTAAATAACACAGGCCCGGTAATACGGGTATATAAATATAGACGATTATTAAATAACAATCAACACCAACGATCCTCCAATAATCGATCGTAAATTGAATATCACACACAGTAATACACGCCGCAACCCTTTCGTCGTTATTTTTCCTCGTTTGAATTTTCCTATCTACGACGGTGTCTTAGTTTGAACACACGTTCTCCTCTATTGTCTCTATGTCTCACTACGGGTTTTTTTTTTTTAATTTACCTCCATCGAAAGAACAAATGGCACTACGAACGTAGAGAAAAGTTGCTCGCGGATCAGAAACAACGAATCGAGAACGTCACGGTAAAACGTTATCCTTTGCTCGGTGGAACACACACGCTCGTGGCGGGCGCACTTCTCTTCCAGTTTCTGTTCGCGAGCTGCGCACAAACACGCTACGAACCGATATGTTTCGTAAATAATATACAACCAGGCACATCGGGATCACAGACTTCTTCGGTCCGTCGGCTGTATCCAAACCGCGATCGTGTGTTTCCTTCGATCACACACACCCCCGGAACTCTCTTTCTCTCTCTCTCTCGCTCTCTCTCTCTCTCTCTCTCTCTTTCTCCCTCTCCGTTGATTATACGGAACTTGTAAATATCGGCAGAGCGATACAACGATGATTCTCGAATACGATCGCGCGTATTCAAACTTTGTTGGACGCGGTCAAACGAACGTGACCGCGCGTTCTCCTCTAACGTATGAGTTCAATGTCGAGGCAAAGGAAGAAAAAAACCAAAAAAGAAGAAAGAAACCGTTTCTCTCTCTCTTTCTGATCCAGTCACTCGGCGAGGCGGGAAAGGGTGGTTGTTTCGCGACACGCAGGCCACGGACGTCTCTTCTTTCCTCACGCGTGTTCTCTCCTATATTCGGTCGTCTAATGGTTTTGTTGTTTGTCGTTGTCGCGTATCTCGCGGAAGCGAGTTGATTACTATTGAGGCGAGAAGTAGTGGAAAGAGAGAATCTGAGAGAGGCGTTTTGCGTCCATTCACATATATGACAACACACCGACCCTTCCAGTAGCGCGGTCTCGCGCCGACTGCGAGGCTACGACGGCTCGCGGGTTTCACCTTCGGCCGTGTTCGACTCCCTTCGCCCTCCCCCACCCCCCTCCAAGAGCGCTCGATCACTCTCTACACGTGCACAGGCCGCGTCCCCACTGATTTTCGTGTGTGCGAACCTTAACTCCCCTTCCTCTCTCCCCACTGCGAGTAGCCCGTGCCAGCTGCCCCCACCAACGTCCCTGTTCGGCCAGACTCGCCCCCCTTCGTGTATCTGTCGGCCTAACCGAGCTCAGTAGGCGCGAGGTGGGCGCACGAACACTATCGTTCTTGAGAGCACCTACGAGAATCGAACCACGCCTATCCCCCTACCCTTGGGTTCGCGCGACCGGCCACCTCGTGCTGTTTTTACCGGCAAGGTAACCAACTGGCTAGACAGAGACGGAGAGAACGGCACGGTGAATCTACTCACCGGTGGTAGAGAAGAGAGAACGAACGAAAGGACAGAGAGGGAAGGTCTCTCTTTTACTGGTTTCTCCGCTCGGGCCTGCCCACGCGCCGAGGGTGCGTGCTTGCGCGCGCAAAAGCTCCTCGATAAGGAACACGCTGCTTAACGTTGGATGCTGAGAATACGGAGGGATCGATGGGGATCGACGCCTTTCGAACGAATTGCACGTTCCCTTCTTGCGTGTTGCGATCAGAAGTGAGTGAAACATGGCGTCTATTATTTATCGGCGTATTCTTCGCTTGGTGCGCAACAAGTGTGCGTCTCGGACGAGTCACGTGATCGCACTTTTTCTGAATGGGACAGTCGTGAACTGTCGCTGTAGCGTGCGATAATACCGATAGAAGTTTCTATCTGTAGAATTGAATTCTGCAGAGGAAATACGCAGGAAAGAAGAAAGAAAAGAAATATCACTAAACGTAATACTGTGCTCCTCCTTGTTTTGCGCCTCTTTTCGATTCCGTTTGTCTTACCGGAACGTTTGTCGTACGTCTTTCTACGAAACAGACTAGGTACCGAACGTTACGCGACGGACTTAGGTAAGGGTCCCAGAGACTTTTGTCGACGTCTTTGATAAAAATGTTCGACACGTCTCGCCTACTCTACGACTTTCGTAAACAAAACGTCCCTCGAGATATTGACACGTGGTTAAGGTTCTAGCCACGCTTTAGACACGTGTCCACTACGCCGAGTGAGTACTCGCTAAGTGGTCGCTCGGACCATTTGAATTTTTTCTAGACGCACGTTGTTTACCTTCTCTCTCTCTCTCTCTCTCTCTCTCGCTTTCTCTCCCTCTCCCTCTCCTTTTTTTCCGTTTCTTTTCACGGAAGAGAGAAACGAAGACGCGACGGGCCCGATACAACCACGACGGCGGCGGAGAGAACCGTAAAGTGCAGAATACTCGAGTCGATTTATTTTAGGAACTCGTGTGCCATGAATATATTCAACGCTCGTCTACTTCCTTTTAAGCATTACACACGCCTTACCATTTACCGCGCGTATTAACCATAGATTTCCATATTAACGTACCGCCCTTCTCATCATATTAAGAGTCACGTCGTCTTATTACTTCGAAAATAATATAATTAAAAAGAAAAAGAATATGTATATATCATATAAGATTAATAAAATCCCCTGTATCCAAGATCTCTTCATAAATCATGATATCCTTGTTGCACGCTTGAGCTAAGCGTATAGACGTGTAATTTGGTAAGCACGAGAACGAGCCGAGTCCAGCATATCTTACCACGGGCGTCATTAGAAGAAAATTGATAGGTTCAGGATGGACAGAATTAGCGTCTTATATTGGAATAATTATGCGATCCACGTCATTAGCCTTAATGAGTCAGGGTCGAAGCGACGCCTCTTAGAAACTTGTTGCACTTTCGAACCGATCCCGTGGACGTTCTTCAGCGAACTCTGCCCACGCATATCTTCAATGTTCGATCCGTAAAATCTCGCGTAATTACAGGCTCGATGTGCTGGCGCGTGTGCATAGATATTCATACAGGCGCGTCATTCGCTTTGTCGTTTCCTGATTTCTTCGCCAACTTCGACGCCGTTGACGTAACTTGTCTGTAACGTAGCCGGGTGACTATTCGTTTAGGTTGATTCAATTGTGACTTCCTCGATTCTGTGCCCACATCGTATGCGCCTCCTTTATTCATGGGAAAGTTATGCGTATCTCGTTGCGTTGGAATTTTGTTAACGATGATGTAACTTTCGGATGATGCTTTTTGTATTTTAATTATGCGGAATAGATATTTCTTATCATTATTATAGTGCCTTTAATTACAGTTACTATTAATAAATACTCAGACGAGGCACACTCGCGGTGCAGATTATGGTCAAAGTGTGACAAAAGAAGTATTACATAAGTGGTCTGTTATCAAAGCTGGTCATGTCCAAGTATCATTATCAAAAGTTGCAATGTACAATAATTTACCATTAATATTTGGAAAATTATACAAATAATTTTTTCTTAATTTTTGTGTAATAATTTATATTAATTTTTGCAAAAAATATTTTTAAATTTTCAATTTACACGTTCAGAAAATAAAATTAAGAAAAATCTCGAAATTGATGTAGAGTGGACATAGCCAATTTTGAAATTACATTTTTTGTATATCTATTAAATTTGTATCTGATGATTACTAAATAAAAATCGTTTATGATATCTTGACTGCTTTTTATTACACGCTCTATTTGAACAGTGAATATTCAATCCTAATACTTGTAGCAACTAAAAAATCATAACAGAAGGTTAAACACTTGCAAAAATATGAATTATAATATGAATATTCAAAGTACTTTTTGCTAAGTGTCCGTATATCTATGTAACATAGTAATTAAATACAAATTCAATTAATCTGTATTACCATGTTACACAATCGTAAAACGCAATAAATGACAATATAACAAAAAAGCATTAACCTAATCTTTATATAATTAACCAAAACGCATTACTCGAAAGACAGTCATACATATGGTGTCCAAATATTTTTGAGATGAACTTCTTTTGTAGATTTTTCAAATAAAAATAATTTCAACTAAATTACATTAAACACCACGAGTTAATTCAATTAGCACAAGTGAGAATACATGGATGAACAATTTGTCGTAATTTTTTATTTCGTATTCAAGAAATTCTATTTCCGTCAGGTAACGGGTTAATCAACCACAGGCGCGAGCAGCGAAACCGTAGATTCTCTCTGTTTTCGTATGGTACCTACTGTTTGCGGAGAAGCCGTACCTTTTTTTTTTCTTCTTCTTCTTTCATTCCTCTTTTTTTCTGCTCCTTTCGAACGACTTTCACGTCACGACGAATTCTACACGAGCGTACGCGCATTGTCACGCACGCCATCCAAGGTTTCCGAGGTTGCACCTGGGTAGAGTGCGTACCCACCTTTTCCGCAAGAAAAAGATCCTTACCTAGAGGCACGCACGCACGAGATGATCCAGCTGTTTGATCTTTGCCACGTGCTCCCTTTTTATACTCCCATATCTCGCCACTAGGGTGGCAGAGCTCCTTAACAGCATCTGCGTTTACACAATTTTCACGGGATTGTTCGATTGTTTTCGTATCGTAAGTCTCCCATCGATCTTCCGTCAAATTTTCAGTTAAAATGAAAAAGAAAAAGAAAAAATACTACGAAACATCATATCTTATATATGATTAATTCTGAGTACGTCTCAGAATAATATAATAGTGTAACACGATAAAAATTGTGTATATATTCGAGAAGGAGAAGGAATAGTAATAAAATCCATAAAAGTACAGCGATAACCTAAATACCATTCAAGTCACCGGTTTCCCCGTTTGAAACACGCGATCCCCTAATTATTTCGAGCGGTCCAGTTCACGGTGACGGCGAAACCTGACTTTTGAGAGCATTCCATGGTCATTACGGGACGGACGCGTAGGCTGTTCCCGACGAAAGATGCGTTCACGTAGCGATCCATGGCACAAAGAAAAGGGCCAACGGCGGACCCGTACAAATCCCAAAATAAATGTCATCGTGTATCATCGTGGTAACGTAATCCCGGATCGCGAAGACAAATGGCGGCAGAATACGATACGATGCACCGCGGTCGGTCGTCCAAGATGAGGAGCCTTCTTCTCGTTCCACGTATTTACATACCGCGACGAACGAAGGTCCGTAGGACGAAGCTTCGTTTTACCCTGGTACCGGCCAGTCACGGCACAAAGAGGATCGAGAAGAAGGAAACGAAACGCGTGTGTGTCACCGATAGTGCGACATCGACGAAGGACGGACGATGACTCGTCTCCTGGAAAACTGACAGGATCGGATCTCACTATATTATGAATCATTTCGATATTTTCCATTTATAGATCAATTTAAGTATTGTGTAATGGTAAATGCTGTGAGAAAAATAAAGATTTTTAATTGATAGAGAAAATATGTGTTTATTCATTTTTACAGTATAGTTGTTCTTAAAAATATTCGAACTATTTTGACCAGTTAATTATACGTGTATACACGTCAATCGAAAATTTGATTTCAATGCGGTTGACGTGTACAGTGGTTGGGTAAAATGAAAAATTACCATTTACTATAAAAATTCGAAATTTCAGTAACAAGTAATAAAAATGTAATTTTGTGGTCTGTTTCTTTTATATCGCCAATAAAATTGCTATATATTACATAAAAAAAAAAAGTTTTATTATTCTCTTTGGTATTTTGGTTGTTCCCCGTACAATGTATTGCTTTTTACAAACTGAGATGATTATTTTCTTCAATGCATCCGGTATTCCCCGAATAATCAACTGAATTTCATAAGATTATTTCTTTTTTCTTTAATTTTTCTTGTTTATGAATTTTTTTACTTTTTGATAATTTTTAAGTTTTTAATAACGACAACCTTTTCAATAATGAATCGTTAATTTTTTATCCAATAAAAATGTAAACCTTTCTCGTGTTGCTTTACTTTTTCGTAAAATTTATAATAGGAACATTTACCCTGCGTTCGACGTGTATACTCGTCGTTGTTTGATTTTAATTACGCATCGCACGAGGAATTTAAAAAATTTTTAAAACTAAATTCCGTAGTTAACTGGTTGAATATTCGTAATATATAATTTTCATATTATTCGGTATTTAAAGTATCATAAATATTTTTGTCCACGCCATGTTTAATGGGTATTCTTCTTTTTCTTCTTTTTGGTGCTTTAATATTTTTGATATAAATGAAACATTCGTTTATCACTTAAACGTTACAGACTTTCAATGTTCACTACTTTTTTTATAATCAGATGATAAGTAGATGATAAAAAATATATGGGATTACTTCAATTTATTCATTCGTATATTTTACTTATATTTAGTACATCATTTACCATTTGAACTCCTCAATTGGAAAAATTAAGCGTGACATTTCTATCACAATTCTAGTTGCTATTTTCTGCTAAAAAACAAATTCAAAAGTAGCAAAATTTTAGAGTTAGAAGTTCATATTGAATCGAGATTCTGCATGATCGTTTCTTATTCCTCATAGTAACAATAGAATTATATGTTTATATTTTTTAGTGATAGATATTTTATGCACCTATTCTTCTATATTATATAATCTTTAAAACTAACAGTATTCAACTCTCTGCAGCACCATGTGACCTAAGAGTGACATATACCCATTCATCTATATTTTACAAATCACGTTTTACTTTTTTTATTGCTGTAATATCGCACCGTTGTAATATCACGTTATTATCACAGTTAATTTTCTTACATAAATCATTAATCCTTGCTCTTTTTGTAAACAACCGCAAGTTTCCTTTTTATAAACATAGAAAAACTTCAAACGGAGAATTGAAATAAAATCTTTGTTGTGTCACGATCATCGTCAAACGAATACAAAAAGAAAAGTTCTTAGAATTAGTAATTGTCGACGATCGTGAAACAAAAGTACGAACGAATCAAACTCGTGGCTCACTTTCCTTCCGCAAAATTTACCACGCTGACAGCCAATCGACTAAACGTGAACAAATAAAATTTCTTGAATAGCGAAAACACATCAGGCCTATTCAATGGAACCGGTGAATGGCACATTACGCTTGACTTCGCACAATGTCGTCGATTAACGCTGTGCGTCCCTGCGAATGGAAAAACAAATCGGTCCCGGTGGTGCGTCAAGATTTTAAGCAAACACACGGCGCGTCCGCACGTTCATACGTGGACACGCAACCGAACCGTATATTAAAAAAGACTCGCGCGGCGTTTGCTCTGTCTCGAAGACCACTTCACGGCCGTGTATATACCCTAGAAGAGTCAGGGAGTCTAGCTCCGAGAACTCTCCTCCCGATTTAGCCGGACATGTCGCGGCGTTCTACTCTCACCTTGAGAAGGTCTTCTCAAGGTTGAAAAGTCTAACGACCGTGGATAAAGAGACAAAAGCACAGAACGAAATCGCGTTCGAGATAATAGAATACCTATACTCTATCTAAATCCACGCTATATCGAAATATCATCATTTCATAACCTTAACCAACGAGATACATACATATATACATACAACACACGAAGTGAAACCAGTCACCGCGATATAACCAGCTTACAACTCGCTAACGAAGACACCAACTCGACCCTCTGAAAAATTAATCCTGAATTATGACACCGGCCTTGCCTAATGCGCTCTAATGTAATCGAGAGGGGGGATCGATCGAAGGGGAGTAGAAGAAGAGAAACGAGGAGGTGAAAAGAATACAAGGATAATTTGTCCGTGTCGTTTGACTTCGGTAGTATATCAAGAACCACTTTTCCACGACGATATACATATACCTAAGTCTTGCCTGGTAAGGAGTAAAAGGAAAGAGAGAAAAGAGAGAAAATAGAGAAACATGAAGGAAAGGGAAGGAAAAGAAGAAAAGAAAAATAATAAAGAAGAAGATTCGAGCAACTCTACGCGTGGAGGAGGATGAGAGCAAGTGGAAAGCGTAGGCGGGGCGCATACCAGAGGCACCTGCTCATTTACTTTGCGGCGGTCGGTCGGCAGTCCATGGTAGGGGATCCTCATTAGGGTTTACCCCTACCAACCTATCGCCACTACCACTAACCGATCCTGTTTGTACACGCGACGACTATAACGAGAGGGACGCAGCCGTTCGACCAGCTAGAACGTTTTCCTCCGTTTCTCTCGAACGAGGCCAATTAATGAGAGTCTCTCGTGGATACCCGCGACGTGGACGTGAGAACTGGTGGGAGGTGTGCTGGACGTAGCTGTCGGTATTCATTGGTAGAAAAAAAGAAAAGGAAACGAAAGGAAAAGAAAAAAGAAAGAAAAAGTCACAAGTATTCGGAGCGAGGGCTCGTGTAGCTACAAGATCCTTAATGACCGACGATCGTGTCAATTGTCAACTGTGGAGATCGTGAGCGAGTACACCGGTCGATTGTGAGGATCGAGGGGAACCTGTCGCATGATTGATCTCGTTTTTACCACGGACATCAACCTGAAAATTCTCACCGCGATGTGCGCGGGATCGCTTATCCAGTTCCTGTTCCAACAGATTTCGTACACGGAGCATGTGGTAAAAATTGTACATCAGCGAGATATAGGTCGTGTACAGGTTGGAAGAACTTTGGTCGTTGTGATAATGAGTGTCGAGAAACGAATGATGACGGATAAAGGGGGATCCGTTTCCGTGATTGATATAAGCGCGCGTCGCTCTACGCTTTTCCTTGCCACCTGTTGCTGTTTTCGCTCGCGGGACCTTCTGCGTCGCGATTTCCCCCGTGTACCGAATGAATCGACCGTTTTGTCGAAATACCCTGACCTATATGCAAGTAGTTCATGATCGTACAGCGAAGAATAAAAGAATATTCAATTATCGAAAAGAAATAAACGGTGAAACTCTGTCGAAACACGATAAAATTGGACTTGTCTAAATTCTACAACGTATTCTTGTAAAAATATGTACAGGATATTTCATGATATGTGATTCATTTTGGGAGTGAACAGGGGATACGAAAGCAATTAAAGAAGTTTATATAAACATGTATATTCTATTTGATCTCGTTTCGATAATCCGCGAGAGTTTATGAAAGGAGCACGAAATGATCATCCCTTTTTGGATTTTGTGGATATTTCTTGTACTTAGCGATTTCCACACATTCTGTCGATTAAATTTACTCCTTTGAGTTCATAATTCAGCGAAGTATTTCGAGTACGTGTACAAAAAGACTATCGACAGATGCGTGGACTTTTTGAAAGACTGCGAAATTCGATGAGATGACGACTGCAAGTTTGCACGCAAACCGAGGACGGTCATTTCGAGCACTTTGTATGAAGATAAACTCTCGCGGATTATTGAAACACAAAAATGACTATAACTTTGAAACAAGATCGTTACAATTCGGTGGAATCTTTCGAGTTTATCAATTTCGATACACAAGTCACGATAACTCTTATGCGGAAGGATTTTTGACTTCAATTAATAAGCCAAAAGGGTTGTAAAATGAACATATATCTTCAAATATATGAAATCAAAGATACTGGTTGTGTATAGATATCAAATCGATCTTTTGACTGAAAAGATGCATTCAAAAATAGCCTAGACGAACCTTCGCGTCATAAATCTGAAAAGTGAAAAGAAGTGTCCATTGCCACGTACCAAACACAGAACACAAGTTCACGTGAACTTTTTCCATTGTTTTTACGCCTCCTGTCCATTCTAAAAGTATGTTCCACATATTATGAAACACCAGAAGCGACTCGACCAACGTCTATATCGATTAACCGAAAGCTTATCGGTCAAAGGACCCGAAAAGTCCTCTTTTTCGACGTCCTCTTCACCCTGTCGCATTAAAACCCGTCCTTCGTTCGAATGTTTCAACACCTAGAGAGATTTACGAGGCGGCAAAAAGGGAGGAGGAAGGGATGAGAGAAGAAAGAGATTATGGTATTGGTGAAGGTGGAAGCGAGAGGGGAAGAAAAATAGTGAAACCACAGCCACCCTCGACGGCATGGGCGTGCGCCACAGGACCCCATGGGTCCCCGTGTAAGATCTTACATAAAGATCGTCGTCCGTACACAATAATGGCCCTGGCTGCTGGCTGTCCTGTCGCCCGTATTCCCCGTAACCTCGTCGACGACCGTTATGACGAGGCTCTCGCTGTTGCAGCTTGCCTTGTACGTTCTCCCGTGTAGGAACGAGAGAGTCGTGTGTAGAAACGCGCCTATACGTGCCTTTTAGACTCACGTCCACGTTGCACGTTACCGCGAAACAATGGCGCAGGAATAACGAAAGCGGTAGGGGTGCGATGTAACCCTCCGCTATGTCCTCTATTTGTTCTCTTTCGCCTATCCCGGAAGAATAATGGAGCTGGGTGTTCTATTAAGTTACACGGTGCTTCTGTGCGTCTTTTGGTACACGTCAGGTCTTTGAACGGCGCCGACTGGAATTTTAGAAGTCATTTCTTAAATTCTATTTCAGTCATACAGAGGTATAGCCGAGGGAAGAAATATAGCGAGGGTTTAAAATCTCTCAGGCGTCGAAATTTACAGATTTGGGAA
This sequence comes from Anthophora plumipes, assembly GCA_951804975.1. NCBI lineage: Eukaryota > Metazoa > Arthropoda > Insecta > Hymenoptera > Apidae > Anthophora > Anthophora plumipes. Next base: position 24,722,349 of record OX638112.1, on the reverse strand, counting down.
TATCGAGAAGCGAATTAGTAGAAAAATGAGAAGAATGCTAGAAATTTGAATTCAATCTCAATCAGAGAAACGTGAAATACCTCTGTTTAATGCTTCAATTTAGGGACCTCGTTCTGTTCCTTCGACTGTACATACTTGTCAAATCGTGACATTCGCGAGTAACTATTGCGATGTTTTTTAAACATCAACTAATTCGCTGTTGAATTTGAAAATAATGGTCAGGTGAAATGTTGCCCGGCAGCTTTCGTTTGTGAACACGATGAGAGCTGATTTCGTAAATAAAGCAATTAAACGTTTCGACGCCATAGGCGTGCGAGAGACTAGAAAAGCGCCGGTGGAGGAAGGCAAAGTTGAAAAAGAAAGCAACAAACACGCGACAAACCTCTTCACATATATATATATATATATATATATACGTGCACATATGCACATAGAAGAGGAATGGCCGTTTCTTTTTTGGTCACACCGATGGCATCCTGCAGCGTGACGAAATACGTTGACGGAATTGACACGTAATTGCACGCTACACTTTGATTCCGCGGCTCATAATACACTCTTATTATTAACGATTGCCCGCGGCATCGTTTCGATGGTTTCGCAACCGGAGAGCCTCCCTTTCAGCGCGACGACGGCGTACAAAACACTCACCTCACCGCCTCCTTTACCCTCCTTCGACGTGCAGGGTTTCGCGAACCTTTTCCATACCCAGCATTGAAAGGAGGCTCGAAGAGCGTCAAAGGGAACGTAAATTGTTCCGTCGTTGCGTTACGCGACCGGTAACATCCAATAAATGTTATTATCGTAGGCTTCGAGAGGCGGAGCTATGGCGCGCCTTGTCTAGAGACGGAAGTTCAGAACGCAAGTAATCCGCGCGATCGCTTTAGAATACGACTCATCTCGGTGGATGTGTGATTAACCGAGAAAACGAACAAGCTCGACGCTCCAGGGAATAATGAGAGACTGCTATCGTTTAGGTAGATGATGCTTCTACACTCTGTGGACCGGTTAATGGAAAGAGAGAGAAAGATGCTTATTACGTGCGTGCGTGATTGAATAATTACACACGATATCGTGGTAGTTTCCGTGGAAAATTAGTGGCATTATTTACTCGTAGGAAATTACACGCTGTACATTTTCCCGTGTTCTCTCTTTGTACAGGGAAACGTATAGTAACCGACGCGGTAAAAGTTGTTCGGTATAACAGATTAGACGGTCATTCTTGGCACACGCCTTTAGGAAAATGGTCAAGAATGGTTCCTAACCTGGTTCTAAAAGAGATTCGGTAGGTTTAGTTTTTCCTTTTGTTGCTCGAGAAGGAGGCACGAGATGAAATGCCCATGAAACATCGTCTTTGACTGGACAGTGGTCAGTGACCATTGGGTGTTCGTTACAAGCTCGAGATACGTTCGTATTGTTGTTTGCTCTTAAATAAGGCAAACAACAGCGGCGGGTGGTCAAGATTTACAAAGCTCGTTCCTTACGCCTACTTCCGATGAAAAGTCAGAAGAGGAACTGCGACGAAACCGATGAGCCATGCGGCTTGCTTGCTCACAAGACGCTCGTAAATGGAGTCCCGTGGACTCTGAAGGGCGTGTAAATGGCCTAACTATCCGAAACTTCCTGTGATTTATGTACACGAAGGAGCGTGAAACCGTTTGCCACTGACAAATTGCCCGCTTAGTACGTGGCTTCCGATACGTAAGCAGACTTTTGAAGAAGCACCGCGAGAAAGGCAGGGAAAGAACATAGTAGTCTGACGTTTTATTAAAGATCACCATTCCTTGAAAAATTGAAAACAATTACGTAGAATATTCGTAGTACACAGGTCTTTATTTAGACGATATTTCGAAAATTTCTTCGGTCAACCAACGAATAAGAGATATGATCGTCGTTTAAAAATATTAAAAGTCTTTCGTCGGTAGTGACTCTAAGTCTTCTTCTCGTTCGTCTCCTTCGCTCTTCGTCTACGTGTGTTTCACTCTAATTGGCCATCTGAATTCGAGAATCAAAAGGCAGAACTTCGAAGGGCAGACGTTATGGCTTCCTGATGCGTGGCGTGATAAAAAAAAAAGAGAGAAAAAAGGAAAAAAAAAGTGAGAAAGCCGGGTGGCGAAGGTGAAAGGAAAGGAGAACGGAGAGACGACGTTTTGAATCGTTGCCTCTTGGATTGAACCTCGGGTCACAAAGAAGCCTGCCTCGTCACGGTCTGAATAGCCGCGGCAAGGAGGTTGGATTAGGTTAGGTTAAGTTACGAGGGTGGTTCCCCTCCAAGGTGTCTTGAATGGGGCACGTGCTACCGGCGTCGTAATCTTTCGGACAACCAGGACCTTCCGCCTGTCAATCTCTCTCTCTTTCCGTTTGTCTGTCTGCCTGGCCATCTTCCGTCTTTCTATGTACCTACCTACTATATACGATCTAGAACTCTAGGAACGTCTAGGCTGGCCGTTTTTCTTTGGACACGCTAGCAGCTGTTCCTATAGCATGATCGAATTTGCAAATCTTCTCCCCCTATCGCACGTGCCTTGGATGTGCCCCTCTTGGCTCTAGATTCGTCTTGATAAAGGAAGAATCAAAATTTTTTCGATGCTTTAATACACTGCTAACGGATTCGGTAGATCTACCATTTTCTACTGTCGTTCGTAGCCGAGAATCCTGATTTCTTCCATTTTATCCAAATTTTTGTTCCACAACATTGATATGATCGTACGATTTTACGTTTTAGTACAGAATTCTTTGTCGACATTTTTGGAAACATTTTCAGCAATGCTAACTAGGAAGGGAGGTTTTAAAGATATTTTATTGCACAGTTTTGAATTCACCATGTGGTAATTGCATTTCTTCATAATTAACAAAGCTGTTTTTCTTTAAATTGTGGTCAACGATATTTGATTCTAAGCTGAAACTTGATTTCCAATGATAAAAGAACCTGGACATACTACGACCATTAATAACGCACAATTTTATATTTTAATTTAAATGAAAAATAAAAGTCGAAAATTCTACGCTACAACAGAACATTCTAATCTACCATCGATAATTCTCAACTTTCTTCTTAACCCTTCTTAATCCCATATACATGGAATACTTCAAACTTTTTCGATTTTTGCAAACCTTTCTCGAAAAATACACGTAAGTTTCCCATTCTTAGAAATCATAGAATCATCATCTGATACAGTATGTAAAAAAGTCACACTGATTTCCAAAGAAATTGGTCAACGAATAAGAAAAGCTCGACGACTCGCGTAAAGCTGAATCCACGAAGAAGTATATAACAATGTAGACCAACGAGTCCGATCGTAGAACCGATTCAGCCGAGAAACATGCATACACGAGAAGACCAACAGAGTGACAGAGAAAAAGTGAGAAAGAGAGTAAGAGAGAGAAAGTCGAGGGGTCTCGCGTGTCGAGATGTAAATGCGTGCGCCCTATGCATCTGTCTCCTCTAGGGGTACGCGTGTACACGCACACGCGTTCTTTTAACGCTAAGCACGCGTGTACGTAACGTCGATGCGGGGACGCACACGCGTCGCCGCGACGACGAACGAGTTCGCGCACGCAACAGAGCTGCATAGTGATATACGAGGGATATATAAGGTCGGCTACATTCAACCACTAGTCGCGTAGCGCTACCGGTGCAGGAAGAAACCAAGGGTTACCGGGCGCCATTGGAATTTCTTTACGACTCTCACTATCTAAGCGAAATTCTTCTCTTTCCTCTGCCACTGTGTAAACACTGACAACTGTCAATAATTCAGGAATGCCTAATGACCGTGGCAAAAACCGAAATGGCTCAGTATGGTTTATCGCGGCCACCGTGTACGTTGTTTCGTAAACGGTGACGCGGATAACACGCGAACATAATTGAAGATTACTCGCGAAACGAAATAGACGTAGATAGCTATGTACACTAACCTACGTGTACTATACAAAGCTTGGTAATAATTATCTGGTGATTTATATATAGCGGATTATCAAGAAAATCACCTTGGTGGAACATCACTTGTACACCTGCTCGAGCAAAAATTTTCCAAGCTTGTTTCCTCTTGTAGAAACGTATAAGTATACATGTATATGTACTTTGTGCTGTATTTCGATCGTAAAAAACCGGAAACAGCAAGTGGATGAGTATCTATATAGCTGGTTGTTCCGCAGGAACGGCGGTTATTAACCAATTTTTTTAAAAGCTGTAATACCCGAGAGCTAATTATATTCGCTTAGAGAGGCTAGGCGTCGCGGTATAATTCAAAGTTGCGGTGCTGCATGGAAAATCAAAGACACAGAGTGGCGGCGGGGGTATGGCCGCGTTATGCGGGTCGTAGCGAACGACTTTGGGCACGCGAGGGACGAATCCACGGAGCGGCGGTTACGTAGTAGCCGCGAGTGTGCCGCCGGCTGTAATAAATGCTACCGGCACTCGCCGGTCACTAGTTGCTATGCTACCGGAATACCAACCGGGGTTACAATGTTACCGTGCGATGTCACACGCGGAATTTCTTCGCGACGAGTAACACGCTGACCGCTTCCCCTTCGTATATTTTATTACCACAGCTTTTCTAACTGTCCTGTCCAGGGATATCCTGCTGTGCTGTCGAGGTTCGAACCGATCGCTTCGGTCATTCTGGTCAGGTGGAAGAAAGAACAGTGGACAACGATACGAGCAATCGCTCAATTAACCCTTTATCGTTTTGTGGCGATTAATATTGGAATATCGTTTATGTAATTCTATAGGGTGAGCCATCTAAGGTGGTCGCTTTTGAGTCTGTCAAAGAACCGATTGAAATTTTTGTTCCTTTTGTGTTGTATGTTTAACCTCTTAGTCTACGATTTTTTAGTCACTATGTATAGTAATCTTAGCTATTCGCTGTTTTAATACAGTGTTGAGTAAGAATAGGTTAGGATATTATGTAAAATTTGTAAAAAGTAATTCTCAGTTTGTAAATTGAAACGATACAGATTTCATAGACATAATCCTTCCTTTTTCATAACTTTGCCATAATCTGTACAACGAGTGTGATTCGTTATTATAAGGCAAGGGGTTAAAGAGGTATTTAAGATGATTATATGTTTTTTTTATCAGTCCATTTTCTTTTTTTTTCTTTTTTTCGAAGTTTTCAAGAGTCACTTTCAGGTTTTTCTATTAGGTGTAGAAATGAATTTTTCAAAGTTTTATTTTTGAAAAGAATGAAGAGAGAAATAATTTCCATTATTGTTGATGATTTATTGCCATTTTCCTGGTAGCTTACGAATACTATTGCGAATATTTCGATGTCATGTTTTAGGGGATATTGAGACGAGTTCGGCGACTATTGTGAAACATTCTTTTCTCCATTTGCATTAAAGAAAGAGCAAAAGAATATCTTAACAATAAGGAAAAGGAAGAAGTAAGCAGTCATTTATTTGCCGTCTACGTGAGTGTATGTAATGCAGCTGATGGCCACCATTTTGAATACACACTGTGAATTTAAAATTGAAAACGTCGCATGTTATCCAACGTAACAAAATCACTTTTTCCTGTATACTTTTCTTCGTTAGATTCGTAAAAAGTATCCTATGATCATTTCAACCCTTTCACTACGACAGATTTCAGTAGAAAGATAGACGTTCAATTTTCATTCGTAAAATTTGTCAAATTGTCTTCGTAAGTTTAGGAATGGATAATTTTCGAATTTATAAAAATATGAAATTTCCTTCGTTAAATTAAAATAGAAACGCGTGATAAATAAAATTGTCAATAATAGTCAAAGGATTAAAGGCCTCTTTGAACCACATTATGCGAAATAAAAAGAAGAATTCAATCGATTCACTGACAGCTGAATAATTTAAGGTGATCACGCTTAGGCGATTCACCCTGTACACGAGACGAACAACGTTTAAGTATCGCGTGCAATTTGTAATTTGTAGTTGTTGATTTCGAAAGTTAAAATTAAGCATAGTATCGAAATTAAGATTTATCGTGAATACAAACTGCGTCCTCCAGTATGACTGGTTGCTGCAAGATGAGGGTTGAACCCTTCGACTGCTACAAATGTATAAAGGGTGTTCCAAATTTAAAGGACTCGTATTATTCATGGCGCATATCGTTACAATTTCATTGTGTAACTTTAAAACATGTTACACACGACCGATGAAATATTCTCGAACGAAATAAAAAAAAAAAAAACTCATTTTAACCCCTTCGATTCAATTTTAACATTAATTCTAACTCAAACTTCAACTTCAACTCATACTTGAAGCTTACCAAACACAAAGTATACATGATGTACTTAATACAAACATAATATATTCATAAAAAATTTGTAAAGGAAAGGGTTGATCAAAAAAGTGATGTAACTTTAAATGCATAATTTTAACTCTCGTGATTAATTGTTGTTTAAATAAATATTGCATGGATAAGAACGATGAACACATGTCGAACGCAATTCGAATTTAATACTGTAAAGGGTGAACGCTTTTCAGCACTCGTTGACAAATTGTTCGCACGAAGGTACATTAATTAACGGTACCAAGGTGCAACCAATAGCTTCTTACTCTTCGTAATTATAGAATGCATTATTACCACACTTGTGTGTACCTAGCCTAACAATTAATCAACCTCATTAATACTAATGATACAGCTCTGTTAATGGAAACTAACAATTAACGTTGCAGCGTGAAATGTAAATGCTAGCTCATTGTTCGAAGAAAAGCCATGGATGCATTTCTTCTTTTTTTTCCCTTAATAAAAGGTAAAAAGAATCGAAGCTGAAGAGGCAGAATGGAGAGAACAGAATCGTTTAGATCGATGTTGCGCGAGTAAGTTTGTGATACGTTCTACATAGAAGCACGAGAGAAGTATGGGGCGAAACTATGGGTAAACGGTGGTCGCGGTTCACTTATGAAAGAAAATCGTAAAGAATCGTTCCGTCGAACAACTGGTTTCGGTTGTGTGACGTTCCACGGATATTTGCCGGTTACGTAACACAGGCCTGAATCGCGCGCGCACGTGAATTATGAAAGTATCGTTATTATGCGTTACCCGTGGCACGCATATCTGCATTGTGCGACCACTATCTCGGCCTTTTACCATTTTTTTTTTTTCTCTCTTCTACTCCACATACCCGTGGCACGTGATTTACACAGTCGCCGGTGTGCGTACCCGGCTTCGCGAACTTATCGGTTCGAAACTTAATAAACTGTATCTCGTGGAACCTTTTCATTCTTTTACGTATTTTATTCCTGGCAGTTCTTTCCCTTCCATCTTTGTTTCCGACAATCTTTTCTTCCCGAAAATTTCGCGGAACTTTTTCGCTACTACGAACGATAATCGATTGCTACAAAACTGATGAAATACTTATTGCATCCTTAAATTATTCTATGTATTCATATACATACATACATCTAATTTCAATAGAAACGGAAATAATTTGTATGTACATTGTAAGTAAGACACCAGGTGTAAAGGAACAAAATTATTACAAGCGTAATTGCATAACGCACGCGTTTCGTGCAACTATATTATGCAGTTGTTTTGCTTTTCAGTGAAGATGATTGTAATGAAAAAGCGAAGAACTAAACACTTCTACGAAGTATGTAACGAGATCGAATGCTTCTAAACATAATTCACCAGAATTAAACACCATTACTGGAATTAATTATTTTCACTGGTCAGGTTGTTAGATACATTTTATTAAAACACTCGTTAAGACACGCTAATTTTACTCCCTCCGCCAGGTACAAATGATATCGCTCGAAAAGCATTCCCCTCCGTTTACCGAATAACATTTTGTGAAAAGGTGTCGTAAAGTTAACGGCTCTTATCTCGCTGACAGCTTTACGTTTCTCTTTCTCCCGTTGACATGGCGTAGAGAAGAAGGCGGAGGCGGGGGAGGGTTGTCCGCGAAGGAATGTAATGGAGAACAAAAGAGTGATTTAATTACCGTCGCGGGAAAAGGAGCACGCGAACACACGATTATCGGCGATCGTACGCGAGATATCGCGATGGCTGTGCCGGTAATTAGCGATTTCCGATAAGCAAAACAACCGTTCGTCTTAATGACGACTTTACTCGTTAGGCATGGCATTCCACCCCCGTCGCAATAGCAATTAGCACGCCACGTCTTTCGATAGCTTGCAGAGATAATGGCTGCTAACGCATTGAACGTAGCGTTTGCACGTCAACGACGACGTACAACGTTTGATCTAACCGGAGATTTCGATCCGACAGCGAAACGACTTTCTAAATGGGGGGACGTAACAGTGTTTACGGTGCTTCCTTTTGTAACGGGTTAATTAGCCACGTGTGCTTTCATTGATTATAATAATGAATAACGACTGTGCGGGTAAGTGAGATGGATAGTAAAAGGTTAAATTTTAAGCTTGCTACATTGGCATAGCGTGTAATAGGAAAAACAGGATAATGGGGTTTTCGGTGAATTATGGATAGCTGAATTATGTGTGTCTCACCTCTCGTGCAGACGGCAGCGTGAATCTGCTAGTCGACGGTCGTTCAATCGTGGCGACGAGAGACGCGCTCGACCGGGCACACGTCACTTCTACCACTCCACTTCACTCGTTTCATCAAACTTGCTTACGTATCTTGTTCACCCGAGCACCGTTTCAACAATTTTCTGTCAACAATTGTCCGAAGAACACGGGCGTAGGTGGAAACACGCGAGTTCGCGAAAATTTAATCCTTTACGTTGCGAATTTGTGTAAAATGAGAAAGTTCAAGTTCGGTTCGACGATACGATTCTAAATCGATCTTCCTTCGATCGAACGCGAATTTAATGAATGCCGATTTCTATCACGCCAAGATTTCTACGGTTTCGCTCATTATCTCCACCGTAGAGTTCTCATAAATATTATCGGTTACCGTGTCACGAAACGTTTCAACAGGTAAGCAGACAAATTTCTTGGAATTCAATCGACTGCGATAGGGTACATAACACCAACGCTTTCCAATCACGATTCGAACTTCTTCTGTTGCCACTGTTGTCAATAATCCCTCAACCTTCCTCTCCTCTACACACGATCCTCTCTCCTCGATTAGTTATTTCAGTCTCTTACACGTACACTTCCTCTTCCACCTGACGGGACAGAAATATTCCAACACCACCACTTTCGACAGCTCTTCTCGCAGTCCTCTGTGTAACTTTCTTCCCTCGTAACTTCCACGCGTCACCGTCACACCGTCCGTTACACCGTTCGATCGGAGTTCAACCAAAAAGTCAACCCCCTTTACGTAAAATTATTCCAATGAACAATCGACAGGAAACGAACGGGAGAGACTGACACGGGTCCGTGAACGGACGGCGAAAATCCTGGATTAAAAGAAACACCGCCGCAACAGGTGAGAGAGACACGCGTTTACCCGGGAGAAACGGAAAAGGAAGACACGAGAAGAGGCACACGAGGAGAGAGACAGAGAAGGGCGACGATGAGGATGGCGTAACACCGCGCGTAGTAGCGGACAGTCGGCAACTAAAGCCCCGAGGAGAGTCACCTCTCTCTCCTTCGTCTCTTCTCTCGTCCTCTCTTCAGCCTCAGCCTGTCTCTCTCTCTTCACCACACGTGTGGCCGCCAACACACGAGTGCGTGCGTGCACCTCGAAACACGTACGATGTTCCTTCTTCTTCTTCTCCCCCTCCCCTTTCCACGTATCCCGGTACCCTCTGCCACTCTCTCTCGTTCCTCTCCTCCCTCCCCTTCACCGCCCCCTCCCCTCCCGCCCACCCTACCCTTCCTCTACTACTGGTCACCCCTCCACCCTTAACCCACCTACAGTACCTCCCCTTTTTTTCCCTGTCTCCGTTCCCCAACTGTACGATCCTTGTCCCACTATTGGCAGCAACACCACGCACCAACTGCAACCGCTTGTGCAGATGCACATCGACTCGTTCGACTCGGGGAAACAGCGCGTGTGTGTGCGTTTCGCTGATTCGCGTCCGTGTACGGTACGTGTGGTAGGAGGAGTGGGAGGTAGGACACGCGACACACGGGTCGTGTGGTGGGGGAGAGAGAGAGGGTCAACGAAAGGAGAGGGGAGCTTGCCTCCCCTCGTTCCTCTTTCCCCTACTCGGCGCGCCACGCCGGAGTCGCGCCGCGCCGCACCGCGCCACGCCGGTTCACGCCGGAGACATCTCTTTGCCCCGCGCGCGCTTTTCCCCGAGCCCGTTCCCGGCCGTGTCGATGCTCGTTTTTCTGCGCGCGTTCGCTCGGTTTTTCGCGCTCCACGCTGCCCGCCGTGTGACTCGGGAAGTTACATTGGAATGACTAACCGATGTTTCAAGTTGATATGTCTCTTTTCCGAAGGTATATACGCGGAGGGTTTTTTTTTCTGTTTCTTCTTCTTTTTTTTTTCTAAGGGATGTTTGATCGGTGAAATGGAAGTTCGATAGTTTTCACAGGTATAGATTAGATAAAACTGATTAATGTTACGTTTATATAAAGTGATTTACTTACCACTTTGAGTCGCTTCTCTTGAGGCTCCGTTGAGTACGTCAACTCGACCATTTTCACATCATCGCCAGAGTTCTTCGATTCCACTTTAAATAATTCAACTGAGCTTCCACAAATTTTTATATCCACATGAACGATACCACCAGGAGCACTTTTTGTTTAAACAAATCTCTCACTCACTATTATCCCGTGTAAATTCTACATACGTGTATACCACGTGTACTCCGAAATACTTTTGTTCGAAATGAAAACGTGTACGTTTCGTTTCACTGTTAACAGACGCGTAGGTGTCGGGAACGTTCGACGAAATATCTACTGACACCAGGAACTGGAACAAAGTGGCGCGCATCACTGATGGTGAGCCACGCGGAGACCGACTACGCAGCAATGTCGCGATCCTCGTCGTCAGCAACTGCGTCTCGAGGTTGCAAAACTCGCCCCCTGATGGGAGCCGAAAAGAGGGGTGCCTAGGCGGTCGCTCCCTTCTGATTCCCACGCCGCGTCGTCGTGATTCCTCTCCTCCCCTTTTTCATCTCCTCCTCCTCCGCTTCTTCATTGACGTCACCGACTCGCGGACTCCTCCCTTGCGAAAGGTGCTCTTCAACGACGGAGGAGCAACGACAACGACGAACTAATACGAACCCCTATTTTTCCTTCTACTCGCCCCCTCTCCCTGTTTCACTTCCCTTTTGTACCGCTCAGCAACAGTTCGCCGTACCACCCCTGTGCGTATAGAAGCATGCTGGGAAACATTAATCTGAAAACGCCGTCTATGCACGTAGCAACGTGTGTACCGAGGTCGATACGAGGCTGAGATGCAACTGGTTGCATCGTCATGGGACTACGTGCACGCACGTTGCATCGCGGTAGCGGCACGCGCTCCTGGCTAATCTACGTACAATCTCTCTAGTCAGTTTTGATCACGTATACCGTCGAGAGAGAAGGTCCGTACTGTCCGTATCGAAGAATTTATGACGCGATGTACACGTTGCGACGCGTGCACCGGAGGGATATCTTAATTAGTTCCCCCGTTACCGTTCCTTCACCTCTGCGTTTCGGTTATAAGCCCGTCGGGTTTTATCTGACGTATCCAACCCCTCGACAGGGTTATTCGTTAATTTAGCAATTTTTAATCGTATCCCCTCGGACGCAATTCCGATTTACACGTCCCGGAGGCTTCGTATCTTTAGAGAAAGAAAGAAAGAACGAGAGAGAGAGAGAGAGAGAGAGAGAGATATGGGTCCTCGCAAGGTCCAACAGAGTTGCGTGATTAATTCACGCGGAAGACACGCGCGATTATCGTACACGAGCCTCGGTGTAGAAGCCATGGTGGAATGCGAGCGAACGAACGAACGAACGAAGGAACGAACCGAGTAACGAAGGAACGAAGGAAGCCACATGCATGGAGAAATAAAAATTGACCCGAGACAGGGGAAAATAAAATCATTGAACAGAGAAAGAGAGGAAGATAGAAGAGTATGCGAGAGGATGAGAATAAAAGCGCGCGAACGCTTATATTCGGACGATCGAGGCTGGGCGTGAGCGCGCTGTCAGCCGCGCCTGTGCACCGATGTTTTAATTAATGTATTGATTGCGGTTCACCATGGATATATCAAGCTTCTACCTGGCCGATACATCCTTGCTGCATCGAAGCCCACGCAACGGTCCTTCGATAATAATTAGGATCCTCGTAGGCTCTCGTAGCAGGAATTATTTCCATGGATTCAGTCCAGTTTGCATCGTTTACGTTTTATCTTTCTTGTATTTCTCCTTTCCTTCCATCCCCATCTTCTTCTTCTTCTTCTTCTTCTTCTTCTTCTTCTTCTTCCCCATTTTGCATTCACCACTGACGCGAAACCGCCCGCCATCGGAGACTTGATCCGATTAATTATACCAGGGTAAATATAATATGTTAATCGAACGTATATTGCAGGTGGTAATTGAGCGGCTCTGATCATGGACGTTTCACGAAACGCAGCACGCGATCGGCACGCGATGAACGCTCGTCGAATTTCGTGTAGAGGCAACAGGGTTTCGTGAGGGAATTCGCGATACCGATTCGATTCCTCGGTTTTCTGTTGGTTTAGAGAAGTGTCAAGTCAAACTTGCGGTTTGATCGTTTCTTTTGATTGAAAAAAAAAAATTCTGATCGATTTCTGGTAATTAAACGTTTACGTGAAAGCAGAACTCTTGGGTTCTTTCTTCGTACAGTTTCGTATTTTCTAATTTGAAAATACAAGTTATAATTATTGATCAAACAAATTTTCGTAACCGTCGTTCGTGCAATTTAATATTTTCTAATTTGGAAATGTTAGTTTTAATGATCAACGAAAAGAAATTTTCGTAATTGTCACTTGCACAATTTGATATTTTTTAAGTTGAACGTACAAGTTTCAGTTATCAACAAAAAGAAATTTTCGTAATTGTCATTTACACAATTTGATGTTTCCTAACTTGAAAATATCGATAAAAATGATGGATAAAAAAAATTTTTGTAATGGTCATTCGTACAATTTGATATTTTCCAATTTGAAAATACAAATTGCAATTGTCAATAAAAAGAAAATTAAAGAATATTAGATAATTACAATTTCAAGAACGTAACGATTCGGTTATTACGTTTTAATTATCTATGATACTTTTCACATGTATATTTCAAGTATTTTCAATCTTGTGTTCTAGAAAAATCGTATATGCGCATTAGTATATATGTACGTCGAATGGAGACTAGTAGAGTAGATTTCTTCCGTTTCCACGTAAAGACTCCAAGCAGCGGTTTCTTTGTTCGCCGCGTAAACCGGTGCAAGTCGATCAAAGGAAAGGTTTAACAGAGTCAGCCGAGCGATTTATAAATAAATACCGATAAGGAGGGATTATCGTTGTTTGCGTAACTTTCGGTGTGGGCGTCTCAGACGTTGTTCATTGATCGCGCCATTCCCTCGTCGATATTAACGCGCGCCGATATCGGAATAGGAAAAACAATTTTTTCGTTGTTTCGTATATATACATATATACATACGAACATATTTTCTCCTATATTTTTGCGTTACTATTTCTTCAATCGTAACATTGTACAACAGTTGCGTTTCAATGTAGAAGAAGATAGCTAAATATGGAACACCATTTTGTTTCTCGAATGTCACTTTTACAAAATCAGTCGCAAAAAACTTTTTATAGATACTCCTACATTTCACGTTATAAACAATTATCAATATTGAACTAACATTAAAGGAACAGAAATTGTACTTAATACAGAAATAGAAACACATCAGATACAATATTTTTATGGAAAACAAACGAAAAACATTTTTATTCTTCTAATTGATTAAGAAACACTTTGGTCATAAATTTACACTGTAAGAAAATTGCTGCTTGCAATAATTATAGTAACAAATAAGAAAATCAAAAATTTTTAGACATCAGTAGAATAAAACAAAAATGTGCAGTGTCGAAGTGAGTGAATATAGCTCGTAGCCATTTAACAGAAACTCATTTGTCATATTAAAAAAAAAACATGGAATTATTCCACGATAAGTATACTATTCCATATTTGACCACTTTACTGTGTTCACTTTATGAATGAATTTTCACCAGTACGAAAACTCTTTTTTTTTTTTTATCAAACCTTACGTTATAAAATATCCAATTTGAACAGCACGCCAAAATTCATCGTAAACAACTGGCAAAAGCAAACATCCTGTTATTTGCTCCAATAATTCGAAGAATCACTTGCGTCATGGTGTTTCCTTTTTCTATGACAGCCATTCACGAGGAATATCCTCGTTTCGATAGAAACACTCGTGATGATCGTTTACGAAATTTCGTGTAGTTTGTTCGAAAATCAAGATCTAGATAGATACTGTTCAAAACGATACGTCATCCTCCTCGGCGTATCACTATTTCGTCATATGATAGTTACTGTGCTTCTATTTCCATCGATGATACGTTATTACGAGACACGCGTAATTCTTCGTGTGCTCTTATCGATACGGCTTACACATGAAACATTTCATTGAAGACGAGAAAAAAAACCGTAACATGCAATAGTCGGCGCGCATCGTCACTTTGACAAATATTTTGCATTGAACCGATGACCCAGAGCGACCCAGACGCATGATTCGAACGATTTCTTCCCGCCACGGCTCCTTAATCTACTCACTGACGACAAAACCGCCGATTTTCGGCGAGTGGAATATTTTTATTCCACGATACGCTCCACGCATGGTTTATCATGCGTGGGCGTAGCGGCTGGCTGTGATAACAGCTCGTAAATCACGTAAATACGTGCAGAATCGAACGAGAAATTGCCTTTAACTTGTTCCTTAACACGGTCAGATTTTTTACCAAGAAAAAATCAACGTGTCTCAATTTATCGTACGAAATTCGTTGAATTTATTTCATTTGTGAAGAATCCAACATAAATCGTGTATTTTTAAAATGATAAAAGTTGCAAAAGTGTATAGATAATCAATTTAATCTCCGTATATCCAAGAAATAAAGACGATAAAATGGTTACTTTTATTTGACACGAACTATATAGATGAGATTGTAGTAAAAAAAGGAAGTATAGTAATAATGGTTGCAATTCGATGAAATTAATGCGAGGTACAGGTTAGAAAAACAGTCCGAGTGTGGTTAGCTGGGTTTGTGGGTTCGGATGAGCCAACGAGATGTTCGAAACACGCGTCTAAGTAAGGGTCTACTAACTTTAAATCCGATAATGAATGTAATCAGTGAAAATAACATGGAATCTACGTAGGTCTTGGCCTGACCGCGGCCAGGTATATATTCTCTTGGCCACAGCGTGACTAATAATTATACTTGCTGAGAGACCCTCGTCTCCTACGCCGTCGTGTTCCTCGACGAGAGCGAGAGTTAAGGTCACGCGGATGAAACGCAGAAGAGACGCAGCTATTTGTGCAATTTGTCTCTGATACCGCTTCGATTTTTATTTGACACTTAGATTTTGATACACGACGTCGATCGACTCTCTTATGCACAAATATTCTCATAGAGAATATAACTTTTTATTCACCTTACGGCGTGTCTACACTATCTGCCAAAAATTTAAAATCTAAATTTAGAAAGCTTAGCGAACAATTTTTTTATCATTCCAATCAATCGATATGAGATAAGGTGCTTGTGTATTTGAGGACTTGAAGCAAGTTAGTCCAGTTTTGTTTCTCAACTACGCACCCACGCTTAGAATCGGTATAAGAATTTTCCAATCTAATTTTTTTTTTCAGTTATACAC
Organism: Anthophora plumipes; assembly: GCA_951804975.1. Lineage (NCBI taxonomy): Eukaryota > Metazoa > Arthropoda > Insecta > Hymenoptera > Apidae > Anthophora > Anthophora plumipes. Next base: position 24,706,658 of record OX638112.1, on the reverse strand, counting down.
TTTACGATTAAATCTCCATTTATTATCCACTAATTAGAATGCATATTTACGCTTGTACAATTTTTAGAAATACATGACCTATTGAAACCACGTGTTGTTCTTTCCAAACATACAAATTTCAACAGATCTTCGAAACATCAATTTAAAATCTGTAAAAAAATTCCTGACAAATTTGATATTGATGAAAATTGGCAAATCTTAAACTTTTCGCGGGTAATGTATTTGTAATGACTTGTTTAGTGAGTTATCGTAGTACCCGTCTGTAATAACAGATTACTCCTTTTGTGGAAACGAATGAATTAGAAATTGATTATCGGACGAGGAACGGCATAGAAAAATCAGCTGTAAGATGGCAACGAGTTGTTGACAATGAAGGAAAATACAATTAAAACAATCAAATATGTTTCATTTATATTTGTTTCAAATTCCCTCGAAATCTGATATAATACATTAATCGCAACGAGATAAAAACAAAGAAAAAGAAACTAACAACTTCTTTCCGCGTCGTTCAACTGACCCAAATTCCCAGCCACGCTAGTTTCGCAGAAGACATCGAGAGTTTCGTTTCGGTGGCTAGTCAACGACCGTAGCAGAGAGCGTATAAATCGCCTCGGCGGCGATCTTCGGAATCCCTTACACCAGGATGCAACAATAAGCGAGCCGAGCTGAACGTAACGCAACAGAAAGCGCGCAACACTCTCCTCGTGGAAGAGGAAAGGCGAGAGAGGTTAGCGGTAGTAGTCTTAACTGAATTATTGTTTCGGTTAACATCGAGCATTCATCATGGATGCACGGGACCCGTAGAAACACGCGTCCCGCCCAGGGAGCGCGTTCGCGAAAGCGTGGAGCATTCATCTTCCGTCGCTGTCGCGTTGTCGAGCCGCGACCAACGACACTGTGTAATCTTCCTGTTGCAATGGTAATGCTGGCCAGCCAGCCAGCAGCAGTAGCAACCAACCAGTAAGAGAAGGAAGTAGAAAACGTGTGCGTGTCGCGCGCGCATGGTACACGTTGCATGGAAGGCACGTGTGAAATCCATAGAATCGTTCTTCGAGACGCCACGTTACACGCCCGTAGAATATTAATATAATTTGCCCGATATAAACAAACGAACCTGTCCACCGATGTCACTCGGTCGTGGCCATTTCACCCGTCGACACACCGCGTGAATAGATCCTGCCTGCCTCGTTTCCCCTTTTGCTTTTCTCTAGAAACGTTTCTATATATTCTATACCCGACCCACCGTTACCGTATTCGACGACGTCTATGCGTCGGAGGTGATTTTCCATCTCTCTCCCTTGTGTTTGTCTGTCTGTCTGTCTTACTTCACGATGCCTTTTCTATGTGTTTTCTATGCGAGTTTCGAATTATTATGGATGAGTGAAATTCACCGAGGACCGTTTCAAATGTAGGATTGCTTTTCACCGAGCTTATTTTCTTCATTAACTATGATTTACTTAACCCATCAAGTCCGAACTATTTCATTCGCAATTTTTCTTTTTTTTTTTTTTTAAGAAAATTTTCATTAATAATTTCTGTTTTCTCGTGTTCTAAGAGTTTTAAGAGTTGCTTAACCGTTTAAGTCCCAATGGTCATTGAAAAAACACTGTCGAAAAGACCTAAGCGGCGCAGTAGCACTTTTCTTAACCCTCTATGGGCTGAATTTTTGTTTTAAATCCAAGAAATTGGGGGAACGAAAAATTAGCAATTATAAACCTATATATGCAAATGAAAAAAAATTTTCCGGTTAAACAATTTTATTGCTATATATTCACTATGTGACTTTGAGGTAACAACGGCCTATAATGTTAGCACTTCTGTATAAAATGTCGATAAATTAAAATGTGACCTGAAAGTTACACGGGCCCATAGAGGGTTAACTCGTCTTAGATTGGAAATTATGAAACAAAGTGTATTATTTATATGGTTAATATGAGAAATAAGTAACGATGCGATGGATGAGTAGCAATAAAATTGAGCGCGTTGACTTCGGTAGAATGGAAATACACCATGAGTTGTCTATATCGCTCAAAATACAGTAAATTTTCTTGGATGTGAAATCTGAAAAGCGGTTAATATCTTTCTTGTTATTATTTCTGTCACCTAGATCCTACAGCGTTTCAAAGTTTGCAAAAATTAAAGCATTTATAATACTAAGATATATTTTTTTTAATTATGAAAATAATTTTATACATTTTTTTATATTTCTTGGCAGTTTTGTTCCTTGGAGGCTCAAAATTGCGTAAACGTAACATTTCGTTATACAAAAATTGCCAATTCAAAGAATGTTTCGATAGCAATTATAAGTAACAGATAATGATATGTATAAAAATTATCTTATTTCTCTACTTCAAACTTAATACGTCAAATCGGTCATCGACGACTCGGACGATACTCTTTTGTTCCGATGGAAAGTTTGTTCTCTCGTTCGTTTGGTTTTAATTAATCGCGTCGAAGAGTACAGAGAGAAAGGAACAACGAGACTGGCGGCTGAACCTTCTCGAGTACGCACGATGATGGCAATTAAATTAAACCGAGATCGCGACTGCTTGATAGAGCAACGATTAATCAGCATCGTGACAATCGGACGTTTCATTAACCAACGACGATGTACTGGAGAGTCTCCCTGGAATAGGAACAAATCTGACTAACGTTTGTCGGAGTAAATTAACCCTTTCAGTGCTGAATACACCGTGGCGAAGTGCTCTGTATAGATTGTACGTTGCGATCGCAGAAAGTGGAATACTTTTGTGCTAGTGTGAATCCTATTGATTGATCACACTAACTGAGACTAAGGTATAATTATAATTCTTTAGTTACGGCGAAATAAACAATAGGAGAAAGTTACTTTCCATTATAAATTAGTTTATTGGAAACGTTGAAATTTAAAATGTATCTTAACTTGAAAATATATTAATGTTTCTGAAAATTCGAAAAATATGGCAAACTTTTAAACTTATATTTTGAACAACGAAACATTAGTTTTTTAAATCACATAAATATCTATACTAGATTCATTTTACAAAAAATTACACTTGTATATAAAATTAAATTAAGCATTTATTGTTTTTGTCTATTTTGTAAAAAATAAAACAATCTATTTCAAATCTACTAAAATTAATATTATTAATCGTTCATTTCCTATTTATCTTATACACTGATAATTGTGACTTCCTTTTATATACAATGTTGGAAAAACTGGATTAGGGAGAATTAGTGATAGCAAAACCTCGTAAGTAATTCTTAAAAGGAGAATCTTTATTGCTACAGAGAAAAAAGAATTGATTTAATATTTAACTTATTTTATTTTTATTTTACCTTGCAATCAATGAATTTAATTAAAGAACTGACTCAATTTTGCACATTTTGGTTTTCTTCCAATTTACACGGTTTTGCATACAAAAAAACCATGATTTGGATTTTACTTTTTCGTGGATTCTACTTCATTTGGATTTTCTTCCGCGTAAATTGAGAGATACATAGCTATACATGCGTTCATAGTCCAAACGGACGCATCATATGCGTCCATAACGCTCAAAGAGTTAATCATCATTAGGTCACGTTAATTGTGTCGTTTCGTAATAACTTTTTCCAAGGATTCTTGGAATTAAATAGATCTGAATACCTTCGTTACACGATAAGAAATTTCTACGGAAACATTCTCGTGAAAGATAGCGATCGATGATTCCTGTGTCTTTCACGCCAGATGTTCACGAATTCGATAGACGTCCGCTTGATCTTTAAGTCGATGTAGGTCCTTGACCGTCTCCAACTATTATTCGTCTGGGTCACAGGCAATATTCCAAACTACAACTGAACTTGCTTCTAATTTTACGATCGTTTCGATGCATTATCCAACAACGTGCTCGCAGTTCCTATTATCCCGAAATCCAAGTCCTTTCGAAGTCACGAAACATTCGGTAGACAAAATGTATACCAGACACACTACAGTACGATGCAAATATTTTCGACAGCCTTGAAACAAACCCATAGCAACTTGCAATTTTCGTCTATCAAACGTGTCCATTCGAACGAAGAGAAATGCCTTTATCGAGCACGATTATTATTAGATTACCATCGAGATTTATCGCCTGCGAAATTACTACTTGCGGTGTAGTCCTCTATAGTGAATAACTATCAAGAGATGCAACATAGTTACCGACACTTGTGATAATTATTACTTTTCACGTGTCGTTGCAATTAATTGTTTTTCCTGTTGCAGTAATCCTCCGCGATTTCATATGCATAGATATTGCGTATATTCTCCATCTTTGCAGAACTGTGATCAAGATCGATCGATCACTGTTACTAGTTGGTCGTGTCGCGTATTATGTCCTCCGTACGACGTGACAGAGATTTCGACGATGCACATTTACGTGAGAAAAACTCGCGCGCGACTGCTGTGTAATATTGAAAAGGATATGCGAAAAAGAAGAGAAGAGGGAAAAAGAAAAAGGAGAAAAATAAGCGGAGAGATAGAGGAGAAAGAGAGAAAAGAGAAAAGTAACGAGTAACGTTAAGTGGCTCTCGTTTGTATTAATTTATTGGCAAACGATAGTCGCGAAACGGCGCGCATACGGTATGAGCTCGGTAAAGAATTTCTGGTACAGGTGTAAACGCGGATGACACGGTTCTTCGTTTCTTCAATAGCGAACCGGTATCGGGTAAAATCGATTTCCTTTACGATTACACCGCTAAGTACACTTGAAACGAGGTAATATCGCATCCTCGATTGAAAAGTGATACAACTGAGGAAGAAAGAAAGCAATTCCTCCGGGGAATGAAAAGGAAAGTAGAAGGGAAAGTTGAATTTTAATAGTAGCAATATAATTTAAGCATAGAAGAAAAATTCAGGAACACGTGCTTCTTGCGTGTTTAATTTTTACATGGACGATTAACGTTTCAAATATGTCAAAGTATTTTTTATATCACGGTAATTTCAGTGGATTAGAATATTATAAGTGTCACTATATCAGAATATTCTGTTTCTTTTGATATTCAATATACTTTCATATTCTTCTTGTCACAAATATTGGAATTAAAAAAGAAAAAAAAGAAGGAAAAAGAAAAATTGAAGACGTGTCAGATTATTCGTAGTTGCAATTTTTCTACAACTATGAAAAAGATTATTCGAAATAGTGACAATTTTTCTAATATTATAGACTCCTATGTAACTAAATATTATTCTGTAACAATAAAAAGAGATGATTCAAAGTTGTGGCAAATTTTTTCTTTTATTATAGATACTTACGTGACTAAAAATTGACGACAATGTCATTTCAAATGCGAAATGTCGAATAAGTGAAAGTACCTGTGAAACGAACGATTTCTCGGTATCATTTTCTCTACGAAATATAACTTGATAGAATTGCGCTCGAATAAAATCGAGATCACGAGAGAAAGAGGTACCCGAGCAGTAAATAGTAAACTTTGCTCGAGATGATCTCGATGTACAGAGGTAGAAAGTTGAAGTGGGAGGCAATTGCAAACGGACGAATTGCTATGCTCCAGCATTAGCATCGTTTGCGGAAATCGGACTGCGTCGATCGCCGCGGTCGAATAAATGAATTTCGATTCGCGAGCCTGTCCAGTTGCAGTTTCTACTCCACTTGGATGGGACCTAGATTCACTTAGCAACATACTCGTGGCCGGTTTCGAGGAGAAAAAAGAAAACGAAAGACACCAGGGACACGTAGAAGTTGTCTGTCGTTGCGAGGAAAATTAATTGCTCTCGTTTGCCCATATCGCCGCCTCATTTTCCGCTAGATCTTGCCGTTCGATTTTTCACGCATTCAACATGACTCTAATGCGATAATCAATCACGTATTATGTCGCGACCGTTGAAATCTTTACCACTTTAAAATAATATTTCGTCGTTTTTAGAATTTTCTTCGATACTTATTTCGTTATTTATAAAAATATCAATTTTTATAATTAGTAATTTTTTTCTGTAAGAATCGTTCAATTTCTCAAATATCGAATTTCTCTCTAAATCGGTTCAAGTTTCCTACAGAATCGTCTCGTAGAAGTTAGCTTCTAGGTCAGCAGGAGCGATGCTCAACGCACGAGTAGCAACAGCAGTAGCAGAAGAAGAAGAAGAAGAAGGAAAAAAAAGAAGAAGAAGAAAAATGAGACAAGGAAGAGAGATCGATGCATAAAAGAGAGACTGCGGATCGAGTCTCTTGGATTCTGCATAATTCATTCGGTTGGCCGGCGAATGCATATTACCTCAGGATATCTAGCCGAGCCAAACAGCGGGATCAGGATGCAAGGACCTCTGCTCTGAATATGAGACCGAATCGCCGAATCGTCTGGAGATAGTTCGGTATCGATAAACGCCGGTCTGCCGTCTGCGGCCCACCTTGATCAGGATCCAGATCCTGGATCCAGGAGGAACCGCCGCTTTCTATACACACGCGTATAGCCTACAAAAAAAGAACCGTTGACGGAATATTCGGCGACGTTTTTGCCAGAAATCGCGTTCACCTCGCGAATAATACACCGATCCGGCCCGTGATACATTTATGGAATAGTTGCGGTGCATAGACTTAGAATTTCTTGCAGGATTTTCGACACGAGCAACGAGTTACGAAATTTTCTAGACCGAGAGATGCTTAATCTCTGCGGGGTTTGTGCATTTCATGCAAAGTCCCGTCAGCTGATCCGATCTGTCTCGCGACAGTTCTAGTCTATGTAGAAGAAAGTGTCATTTTGTAGGAGAAATCAAATTCAACGATTGGAACAACTATAATTATCTATTGTTATACCAGACGATAATTTTGAAGAAATGATTCTTGTTTATAAACAGGTTTTCATTGATAAAATACTCTTCTTTATTAACACCTTTCACATACAAAAAATTCAATTTTGTGATAAATACTTTCTGATTTAGATTGTTTTAATTACACCTTTTTTTTGTTTTTGAATCGCTAATATTTTCGATAATATCGAGCTGTCACGCTTTATGTGTCTGCGTAGTATCACCTGTGCTTCACCTTCTATAACCAGATTGTTCTCCGTTCATGAGCAGAAATAATTTTATATTTGGATAGGAAGAGTAATAACGTAGTATAAAAATATAGATAAATACATGACAAATTACATGGCGTTACAAAGGGTTAACGATGCTCCAATCACATCTCTGAAGCCGCAGGTGGAGTTTAGGAATCAAATACACCTGGAAAACAAAACAAAAGGAGAAATTGTTGATTCTCTGTCGAGAATACAATAGTTCGCAGAAGAAGATCGTAGGAAAAGCTACGCATGAAACGATACACCCTAGCAATTTAATTCCCCTCTCGATCTTCTCAGGGAAAGTTACTCCACGATGAACAGATGACCGTTCGATGGTGAAGATCGTTCGGCCAGTAATCGGCGACAATAAAATCTTCCATCTAGAAGAAGCATTAGTCCTACCCCGCGAGGGGTGACATTCCCGATTCCCCTATTTACTTCACCTGTCTATCGATTTTTCCGGAAGCAAGAGGGACCGGTTCCACAGAGCGGATGGAAGGTGCGTGCCCATATGGGTGGACCTTCTCTCTCTTTCTCTTTAGGTCTCCCTCTCCTCCTTCTCCTCTCACGTACGTGCATACGTGTTCCGTTCTGAAGGAGCCACCCCGGGCGGACCGGAATCAAGTTCAATTGTCTCGCGGTGGCTTTTGGGCGCGTGAGAAATCGCGAGCAGCTGTTCACTGTGGGGTGGTTGCTAGCTCAGAACCGAACGTGACGTCACGTCACGTTTACTCGTCGTTTACTCGACGAACAGGAGAAAGAGGAGGAGGAAACACGTGCGAGAAAAGAGGCCGATTGTGCGCCGCGAATGCAAATTAGTAGACGTCCACGTCTCGAAGGGGTCGCCGTCAGTCGTATGTAAGTCGGGAAAGGGTTCCTTATGACCCTGACGACGTATTCACTATACTGTTGCTACGTGTTCCACCATGACGGTACAGTGAGGAGAGGAAAAGAAAGAAAAAAAGAAAAAGTTTCTCGATATCCTTTTTCGAAAATCCCTTCACGAGGTACACAGTTCCCTCTTGCGTTCCCACGACCGCCCTCGGTAGACTCTCTACAACTTGCTCCTGCGGTCGCGTATTTTAATTAAGTTCCAATATTGTCGCCGTTCCTCGTGGAACAATGCGATTGTAGTAAAAGGCTTGCAGACCTTCGGGAGCTGGTAATTGTTCTCATTTATAAAAGACTACTGTTGCGAGCGGCGATCTGAGAATGGATTCTCATTAATAAACGTTCCTGTTTCAATCTTACGCCCTTTCAAACTGGTAGCTGTTCGACGTCGTAAGAAATATAATAAGTGGTAAATATTAGAAGGTATCGTACGACGAAGTAAGTGGTTCTCTCTGTTGTATGTACATATATCGCCGTGATGGACGTTGAAGGAAGTCTGTCGCTTACCAAATTGAAATCCGTTACGTTTCACTAGACGGACAACGACGACGACGACGTTGAGCTGCTGTTTAGAATGTCGTAACATCGAGCTGATTGGCAACTGACGAGTTAGCGTACCGGTGGTAGCACCAGGACTCCCGCATAAAGGCGGATGTGCCCGGTTCGCTGTCTTTGTTGTCGTCGTCTTCGTGGCATTTTGAATTGCAGATAATCAAGCACGATCGACGAGGATGATAATCGTCCGACGCTTAGACATGCAGTGACTTATCTCCGGGCACCCGAGGGTTACCTGTCTCGGATACCTTTCCCTCCTGTGCAACCAGAGAGTCGACAGGATCGATAAGGATCAGGATGAGTCAGAACTCCGATGACCTCGGCATTATCATTCGACGATCCACCAAATGGACAGATTTCCTGTTCATCTTTCTATGAGCATCGAAATTCGTACGATTTCCATCGATTTCTTTTGTCTTAAATTTGATTCACGTTGTTCACGTGAATTTTCTCGTTTGAACGTTTGTTCGAGTGAATCGTTCGAGCGTAGAGCATCCTCAACCTGACATTTAACGCGAATTCCATCAGTGGAAAGAAAGAAAGAGAAAGAGAGAGAAAGAGTATGTTTTACCAATACAAGAGAATAGTTCTGAGTTTTTGTTTAGGGTGGCATAGATGTTGAGCTCCCACGTTGAGGCGCACGGTGCCTCCAGGTGGTAACTGGCAATCTCCTTCCAGTCAGCATCCCCCTCCTCGAAGAACACGAGAAGCGGTCTTTCTATTGTCGCGGAGGGAGTTATTAACGAGGAACGAGCAGGGGGATCTCGAGGTATACAGCCTCCTCGTGTGGGAATCCTGCAAGCTGCGCAGGCGTGCTCCTCTCCAAATGCCGGGACACCTTATTCCTTCCCGCCAAAAAGCTGGTGGAGACTCGTTTACGTCACTGTACCTCGTTACACACTTGTATACCGTCATCGTCCTTGCACGAACAATAAACCAGGGGATTCACTGGTAGTGGATCCATTAAGAGCAGAGGGTTACACGTGACTATATATGTACATACATATTTTCCCGCCAAAAATTTTAGCCATCGTTCACGTTCTCTACGGAACGCACTTTTTCTTTCTTTTTTTTTTTTTAAATATCTCTATCCGAGATAAGACACGTAGATTATAAAACGAGTATACACCGTTGCGATACTTAGGCTCAGAAGATATTGTTTCGGATGAAAAAGAGAAGGAAGAAACAACTGTAAAATCTCGGGTGTGGTTTATCATCGATACAATAGACATTAGCTTAAACATTACAATAAGGGAAGAGAGAATGTGAAAAGTACGCTCGTAATCCTAGAATGCCTAGAGATTCTTATGGGAATTCAGGTTTTCGCGCTCAAACAATGCATAACTGAACGCGTTACGCGGAGGACAATGATATTTCTTTCTCCTCGGATCCGGCCCGTGGGGGAACGAGTATTGTGAAGGAATTTTTCAAGCATGCACTCCCACGTGGGGTATGTCGCTACCCCCAGCATATTCCCGCCGGAAGGGCGAGCACGTGTGGGAATGCAAGTAAGCGGCTTCAAGCGGTGCATGCCACGAATGTAACCCGCCAGAGGTGGCTGGCTTTTTTTCATGGCACACCCTCGTTCCTTGGGGCACGTCATTACCCCACCACGTGAATATACGTGGGGCTGATGGGAAATCTGTCGTTCGCCTTGGCCAGCTTGCGAATAAAGCATCGCGTGTCTCGCCGCCGCGGTAAATGATTATTCTTGGAAGAAGCAGCTGGATCCTTCCGTTTTAAGGATAATCACGATCGATAATACGGGTCGTTAAGATGCAGGAATTTTAAGATATCGAAGTTGAATATTTATATTCAACTTAACTGTAACGAGCTCGTGTCGTGTCCGTTTGTTTTTGATTTTCAACGTTTGCTTTCTTTTCCTTTTGTGTCGGTATTACTGTTATCTTCATCAGGGTTCGTTAAGTTATTGAGCTTCATTAAACCTCGATTAATAATTCAAAGAATTCCAGGCTGTGAAAACATCGAAACTCTAACTGTACCTTCGCGTTCTATTCTAAAGTATTCTCGTTATCTGCTGAATCATATGTGACTGAGAATAGTTTGGATTTGTTCGTATAGACACATATTTCTTCGTTACAGAAAGAAGTGTGTATTTGAACTGCTGTGAATACAATTAAATATAAAGAACCTATCCTAACTAAACTAAGGCGAGACAATTTGTCATTTTTCTGAACGATTAACTTAACTTTGTACATATTAAGGCATCTTATATATTCATGTCGAATTTTATACCGAAATTTAGACCAATATTTGAATATACCATACTCTTTTCAATCATACGAAAAAAAGACGTATTCAGTTTATAATTTCTCACATTTTTTGATAAAGCCAAAAACTTTTCTATTTCGTTACATTTTCATTACGGAACGATTTGACACATGTACTTCTTGCACGATGAACATATTAATCTTTTACATTGCACTGGCGTCGCTGCAGAAACATTCATAATACAGACCATAACTCCATTCAAATTTTATTCGCGTTGAAATAAAGCAAATTCGTAAAATTTCGAAAAATAAATAAATTCGTGAACGCGTATAATCTTTTTCTTTTCAAAACGAAACTTTTAATTTCAGAACTTCTGTTCAAAAATTTCCAAACTTTTGTTTTATCGCAAAAGTGTGCTGGCGTTGACAATTCCATCACATAGACTAAAAAAAAAAAAAACAAAAAGCGAAAAGAGTTAACAGGTATTTCGTTCAATTTCGTTTCTCCCTAAAAGTTCACGATCTCCCATTCCCGCGTCGATTCTCTGTAATAACCCGCGTAAGATTGAATTAACAAGCAGAACAGCCGCTGCTAAAGATCTCCGTAGAACGCGTGGGCGGTCGACAACGCGCGGAACACAATGGCGCGTCTGCCACGCACCGTTGTCTCCTTACGAAAGGACGCGAGCGTACGCGCGCGCGCGCGTCCCATGGAAAAGAAGTCTGTTTGCCCACGATCGGAGGTGTCTAACCAGCGGTGTACGCGTCGTGTCGCCAACGCCATTGTTCTAGTAAGAGGTTCCATTACTCCATCCTTACGGCGTGCTAACCGGGCTCGTTACAACGAGACTTACACGCGTCGTCCTCTTCCCTTGGATTTCCCTCTCGATCGTCACCCTAACCCTGGTATATATATCTCCATGGAATCGTCGTCATTGTCCCACGTGGAATATCGTGGTCGAATAACCAGTGTGGATCGTTTTGGACCGCGTGAAACGATCGGATGGATTAAAATAGCAATAGTAGTAGGTACTGTTCAATCGGGAAGATAAGTTAATTGGAGACGAAGGCTCGTTGTAAAAGAGAAGAATCGTTCGACTACGATCTAAGAACCAGGTACGTGGTCTTATCGAGGCTGGTGGTGATTAAACTCCGATCGTGCTTTTATACTCGTCGTTAATTGAGATTTGTAGGCGCCACGAGTTCCAAAAGGGTGGGGGATAAGTCTCCGGACAATTTTACGTGATATTTCACGACTGGTTTCCAACCATCGAACATCATCATCGTTTATAACTAGGATTTTTCATCAGTTAAGACTACGAACGACAGATATAAATTTTCCCCTTAACGTTTCACGTATCCGGAGTTCAGTTATATACTAATTGTCCATCTAATTAAATGAGAGGGTGTTTCCGTGACGTTTCTGCGATTTTCATTTACGAAAGAGTGATGTTGACGAGAGTGGAAAGAAGAAAAAATAAAATAGAGGAAAGAAAGGAAGAAAAATCTTCAAATTTTACCGTGTACGTCGAAGAGAGGCGTCGCGTGAATCATCTCGAACGCGTAGGTCGTCGAGGTAACTCTTTCTCTCTTGCACAGTATATCAGTGTATGTAAGTGCTTATACATATATGCAAGAACAAGCAACAAGACCTATTTCACGAAGTTGTCGTCGGTACCGAACAACTATTAGCGTGGCTGATGGCGTATTATGTTCCAGCGTGCACGCGCATTAACGAGCTCCTGGTTTATATCGCGCGAACCACGGAAAAATATAAATGATCCTCGTAAACGCCTACGACAAATTTTTCCCCTCCCTCCTTCCTTCCTTCTTCCTCTTTCTTTACCTTTTCTGTCTCTTTATTTGCTTTTATCATTGGTTCTACCTTCGTTCACGTCGAACGAGGCGTACTAACTCTTATCTTCACATCGATATCGATTCTCTAGCTAGCTGTTCGCCTGGCTACGTCTTTTCCCAAGATAGCCACGTATCGGCCATCAATATTCACTTTCCGGTTCCTGCATTATTCAAGCACGGCCGGCTCAGCCACGAAGGACCTTCGAAGGTAGGCAAGTGTCTTTGCCGAGGTCAGGCCTCAGAATGCAGCGAATGCCTCAATTATCAGCGAACTATTTTTGCGCGAGGCCTCGAACCGCGAACTGTGCTCGATGCGTGTGTTTAACCCCTTTTCGAGGTGACTCGTACCGGAAGTGAACGATTCACCGTCTGTTGAATCTTTTTATCCATGATTCGTGGCTTTTTTTCTGAATGCTGGGTACTATTTTACAATCTAATTTGGTGTGAATGATTATTCTCTTTTTCTATATAGTGTAGATACTAGATTTTGGAATTCACTTTAAAAATTTTTTTTTTAATGGAATATTTTATATGATTTTTGCAATTCGTGTAATGATTGATAATTAATTCTTTGAGTACCGATATATTCGAAATAGATTTTTGCGTTTGGAACAGATTTAATTTGCTGATGCAAGGTATAGTATATAAGGACAGTAGATTTTGTGCGAGAATTCATTTATTTGAGCGATATGATATCCATAATAATTAGAATTGTAAAACAAATATAAATTTATGGAAGAAACAAAATGAAAATAAATAAATTCAAAGAATCACAAAAACCAAGTTACTAATATTTTTGAAGGGCGTGATATTTTTCAAAGCAAGTGATTATCTTTATATTATTTCATTATCATCGTCATTTTCTAGTTCGCTACTGTCTTCGTAATTTTTACTTTGGAATTCACTATAGTCGCCAATTGTATAATCATTGAGAACTTTTTCATCATATTTCTCAAAATCACCTCTCATTAAAACTTTCGTTATCACTTTCATCAAATATATTATTTATTTCTGACATTATGGGGCAGTGTATCACAAACAAAGTTCATTGAAGAACTGGAATAAACACTCTGTTGCAAGTGAATATACCATTTACTCTTGCATGAACAATAATATACATGTTGAATATTGTCTAAAGTTGAATGACGAATTAAACTTAGACAAAACAAGTGCACGACGAGTGTCAACCGTCAAATATATCCCAAGTATTAAATTGTTTTCTAAGTAATTTAGATTTCAGTCGAACTTTCTTCCATGCCTTTAACTCGTGACAATATTCCTTCTTTCATATTTCAATATTTGAAGAAATAGTCTTCGCTATAGCTTAATACTTTTTTTGAATCACTGTCTCATACGCATCGTGTGTTTTCAGGGGATATAGAAATGGGTGATAGATACATAATTCAGTAGTAATAAAACAAAAAGAACCTTTAGGACAACCTTAATAGTTTCCTTTCTTTTTTAATCATTAATTCACTAATAATTCAAAGTCATCAAGTTAGATGAATCATTCCTTATACACATACATATATGCCCTTCGTAAATACTGAACGACTTGCCGATGGCGGTACACACGCATGCCTCTCTATTGCTGAAGGGTTAATTGGACGCGTGAACGAAATGGCAGCGGACGCTTCGACGGACGCTTCAATTCCAGAGTGCGTAGAAAAAGCGAATTCCCCAGTTATTCTTATTGCCCCCATGGCTGGTCTTGATTCTAACATAAGTTACGCGAGGCGTCTCCGTTCGGTCACGTTCGGCGATCGTTCGATTCCTCTTCTCCCTGGACGATTTCTTCGACGTATCGTCGCTTCGCCGAACGGCATTCCGCTTCGTACGAACGTACGAACGTTCGAACGTGCAAACACTTGCCGGCTTTCTTGCGACAGACTCGACAGCCCCGAACGGGCGTTTATCGTCGCGGTTTAAAAGCAGCAAAAATCCTGCCCGCTACTTAATCGGCCCGACAAGAACGAGCTCTCGATTCGATGGTAATCGTTTTCACGGAAGATCGACAGTTTCGGCCGTTCACGACGTCTATGGGTATAGTGTTCCTTTACGCTTTCCCCACGTTGCACGATGATCAAAGGGTGGCTCTCCCTTTCCTCGTGACGTCACACGAAAGGGACCCGTTACCTGGCGTACATACGTCAGACTACGTCACCGAGCAGATGTGTAAGAGTGTAGGAATTTCTGAACAGATGCTGGAGATTTATATTCTCAAGATGCTTGCTTGTACCTTGTTGTGATTCATTGTTTGCTGTCGGAGATATCCCTTTCGGGGGTCTTCGAGTGGCAAATTGAAAATCGAGAGACCTTCCTGTGTACTAACGTCTTCAAAGAAACACTGATTCATGTGTATATATATACGTTCAATTTTTCTTTTCCTTTTTTTTTTTTTTGGATAGAGAAATTGTAATGTTTGTGACAGAAGAAATATGAAAATGTAGCGAATATCCTAACGAGGAACCTTAGTTTAATTACTATTGCGCAAAAAGTTAGATAATATTTTTTCTAATTTAAAAGAGAAAGGAAAATTCTACCTATTTGGTTATTGTGCTCACGAAAATGATCGAGAAATTGTATTTATTAGTTTTTGCTTACTTTTGAGGAAATTCATTTCCTGATAAACCACATTTCTATTTAGTTCTTTTTTAAATTCTATTTGTGACAGAAAAAATGATGGAAGTATAGTAAATATAACAAGGAAACTAGTCTAATTATTATTGACGTAAAATGAATAAAATATAACTATATCAAAAATCTGATATTGTTTTCAATTTATAAAAATATCGTATTTATTTTATCAAGATCTTGGAAGTATCATTCTCGTTTACTATCGAGGGAATTCTTCTCTGGATGAATTACAATTTCTGTGTTATGTATGGGACAAGTATACGGAAAGCATTAGCACATCCTCGGTCTTATCGCAATATTTATAAAGTTCCACTTACCGATTGCATTATTCCTTATCATAAATATAACTGGTATGATAATTACGAAATTGCATTGAGTAATTCGTTGTTTGCTATTAAAGACATGTACACACACACACACACCTCCTCTAAGAGTGTTAAACAGGAAATCAAAAGACTATCCATTTATATTTGTACATCGTGTATATACCTCTACACGAAGAACCTCGAAGCAACGATCATTACGAAATTGCATTTATCGCGTCATTCGTGATAATTGTATTATACATACACCATAACTATGCGTCGCGATCATTCATAGATTTCCGTAGGCGTTTAAACATCTTCCTCTCGCCGCCTTGTCCAACAAGATTCTCTTTTCTCCCTCGATGACCGGCGTATCTCTTCGCGATAATTCTCGCGTTTACAAATGAAACGTCATTACTCGTTAAAACGCCAACCCGGTCGATGGGTTAAACGGGTAATTAATTTCTACACTGCACGAAACGACCTTAGTTTCTATTGCGTCGCTATCGCGAAGCTATTGCGTTCGATGCAGTAAACGTTGAAGAAGGGATGGCGAACGAGAGGGTGAAATCTGCGCGCACGTAGAAGAAGGGTGCACGCTTTTTCCACCCTTGAAACGGCACCGGTCGTTTCGAAAACCGGACGTAACACACAATTGCAGACATTTACGATTCGTCCTCGATAAATTGCGCGCCGTGGAAACCGACAATACCGCCTCCTCTCCATACCCCTCTCCTTGGACAGGGGAAAAGTTCCAGGGCCAAGAGGAGGCGAAATTTATCTTTATCCGAAACAACGGTCACCCCTTCGAAGGAGAACTGTGGGAAACGAGGACAGCTGAGGATAGAACGAAAGGAAGGAAGGAACGAAGGAAGGAAGGACAAGTCTGATGCGAAACCAGAGGTGTGGTGCCAGTTTTCTCTCACCCCTTCGAGCTAAGATTATCCTCCTAACACTGCTGGCCCACGTTTAAAAATATCGTGTGCTGGTCCCAGCTTGTTTGAACAATACCGTTTTATTAATGCAGACGCTTGAATGGGGGAAAGGGTGAGGATGCATGTTTTACTTCTAGGTTGATTAAAGTTGTGTTGGAAAATTGTAAATATTTCATTCTTCAAGAAGGAAATTATTTTGCCTGCTAATGTGCTGATTTTATGTCAATTTGGAAGTATATGTATGAATTTTGGTGGATAAAATCTGTGAAAATGTGATTTTATATTGAACGACGAAGTGGTTTTTTCAGTTTTTAGAATTTAATAACTTTACTTACTGAACGACGATATTTGAACTGAATCAATTGTATTTTTTACGGTACGTTTCTTGGATATTTTATTCGTTTCATGATGCAGTAACAAAGAATTCCAAAAATATTAAAGATTAGTTATTACGATTATTATTATTAAATATAGTCATATATAAAATTTCAACTACAGTAAGGGTGCAAATTTTTGAAGTTCCTCGATTTATTAGATTATGAAAAAATTGACATTCTTAGTGTAATTACCCAATATGAAAATTTCAATTATTAAAATCTTCTATCGAGGGAGAGAAATTAACAAAATAACTTCTGATTATCCATCTTAGATCAACGAATATGTGAACCTTAATGGATTAACAGACATATTACGAATTACTCTAAAACTACCCCCTGCTTTCTATTCGTAGAAAATTCGCAAAGTTAGCAAAAGGAGGAAAACAAACGTCGTTCATCGTTCGTTTCAATTCAGCGATTGTTCGTTCGATTGTACATGGCAATTCCTGACGCGAATTGATTATTTCGCATCAATCTCCGCCAGCCAGGCTTATCGAGGATATTACGCGGTTGATATAGAGATCTTTTAGCCGGTTCGATGATTGCCTGCTTTCGATGGTCGTCAGGCGTCAACATAGCATCCCGGGGATCATTCGTAATCGAGAACGGAATTAAGCGCTCACCGTGCTGCTCGTACTCGCGCCGCTGATTGCAGTCATTAATAGAGAAAATTAATGAGTCGGTAGAGCCGACTCGCTTCGTCTTTGTCCCGCAATCGTTTCGATGCTTCCTCTCGCCTAGCCGCCGCCGCGTGTGTTGATTCACAAATAAATCATCGGCGTTCGTGCCTCTACCGATCGTTGTCCAGATGACGAAACGAATTTATCCGTCAATTTCCTCCCTTAAGTAGAAATGCACCTCGATTTCATGGAACTTCAATTTTTAACTTTCGAATATCGAAATTTTGTCGTATCGTAGTGTTTTTACTTTGGAGGAAAATAGTGAAAATTTATTGTAAAATGATCACTTGCTATAGTTTGTCTATGGCTAAGGAGATATTTATTTTGATAATAGAGCTTGATATTAATATTAAATATCATTGTTCTTTGACAAATTAAATTTTATGTAAAACTAAAATTATTACAAAGCTTATCTACGTCGCAACTAATAACACAGAATTGTAGACAGAATAATTACAATAATTATATCGTTGGATTTGTAAAGAATAAACGTTGTTATTCGCCAGAAAAAGTGAAAATTTCTTGAAAAATTTAATTTTCCTAAAAAGATGATTTTTCTTTTTACTTTCCATACAGGTTTATAAGTCTCAAGTAACCAGTAAACTCTTAATAGCTCTAAGATTAATTCTACAAAGTATTCTTTAAAGGATGAACAAACATTCCAAAGATAATTCTGAACGAAAAATCTTTCGTTGCTTAAACTCGATTGTTGTAAATTTTCACTGTTCGAGCCACTTATACGTATAAATATATATCTCCTAAACATCATCATTCTTCAAATCTAAATTCCAAATCGTAACTTTTCAACATTCACCATGAAACTTCTTCACAGTCATCCTCGAATATCGTAAACCACCGCTCAAGTTATCATTTTCTCGCTAAACCTCGTACAAACCTTGCTGAATCTCGTACCAGAAGATATCAGCCAGGTGTTCCATCTCGCGTCTTGAGTTTCTTCGTTACCTTGGAAGGCCGCTCGATGACCTCGACTTTGAAGGCTCACCCACAACCCATGGTGTCCGCGAACAGCGACGAGAAACGTCGAAAGCTTGGCGTTCGGACAGCGGGACGAGCAACTGGCGTGCCTTTCACCTCTCGTAATTATTCACAGTTCATTATTCAGTGTCAGATTACCGCGGCGTGACAAGTGTTGCTGCGTCTGGTCCGCCTGTGAACTCGCCTTAAGCGAACGAACGAAGTAAACCGCGCGTGTGAGTGATTAGAGCAGGGGCGTTAATCAGATGATGAAATATTCCACAAAGGATCCACGTTGGCGTACCCCTCTGCTTCTATTGAACGTACCAAAGCTTCGAGGAACATACTCTCGACCGGTTTAAGGAAACACATCGAGTTTTGTTCGATACACGCTTGGAGAACTCTATTTTCTTACGTTTTGGTTAAAGTTGCAAATGTAACGAGTTCCTATGTGAAATAATTATACTTGAAAGTCGTTGGATTCGAAAAGGTTGATAGTAGAATAGCGTGGGCGAACTACTTGTGAAGATGATGAAGTTTATAATGGAGAAAGGAAATTGAGGATTTAATTAGTCATTAGTAATAGGTTAGGTATCGTTTATGTGAGACATTTCGAATGACATTTTTATCGTAAGATGCTTCACGGTGTTCTTTTTATTAGCGCACGGAGATGCGGATTGATAGTTGGAGAGGAATACCTGGCGCGCGTCCGTGGGTGTGATAAATTGCACTCGGTGCAGTTGGATACATTCGTGCATCGTAGACTGTTCAATCGATGGCTTTAAGTTGCACGATTAAAAAGTGAAACCTGTTTAATTTCATTATTATAATTTGTCACAGTAGGTTGTAATTGTAAGTTATCGCTGTCAAGCGTTGAATTATTATGCGGAGAATAGGTTTGAATTTTTTTTAATGAAAACTAAGAGTGTTCGATAAGAAAAGGAATTAACACGTTAAGCGTCACATCAGTCCCTTTTTTTAAACGATTTAAAAAATATTTTCTTGTCGTTCATTAATGAGTTTTATTAAAACAGTTTGAACAAAGATGGAGCTTTTCTTTACAGCGTGAGGAAGAAATTGATTATGCTACCTTTGTACAGTTAAATATACTGCAACTATTAAATTTTTATCATTGGGCAGATTTATCTAAAATTAATTACAATAGACAATGTTTTTGATAAACAGTTGAATATATTTATTAAAATTGCTTAATTCCTTAAATTTATATAATTTTCTAGTTATTTCATATTTCACATACAATTTTTGTTTTATAGTTATTTTATATTTTAATTTTTAGATTCAATTAATGTACTTTTGTCAAATTTATTATGCGACGTTCTGAAAAATTTTCGGAACTGAACTACCAAACGTAAAATCCTTCTAAAAATTACTATTCTAAAAGTATCATAAAGATCTCTAGAAAAATGAGTAAAAGATCTTGTGTTAAGAAAATTGATAATGTAAAATTGTTCAATGATTTTAAAAGCAGTGAAACGAAATTTCATAGAATAGTACATATATGAGAATAAAATAATTTTTGTGAATGATACGAAACGATGTTAGAATTAAATTAAAAAAAAAAAAAAATGTAAAAAGAAATGTAGCATTCTTTTTGTAAGAATCTAGTCTATTCCGAATAACGATCGAAATTATAATTCAGTTTCAAGGAGAAACGTCGAAGACCACCCTGGACACGCGTCCCTATCAACAGGTGTTGGTTTATGACGCCGCGGCGGAAACCGTGGGCATCGACATCGATTCCGATGCAATTTAGATAACCGAAAGCGATTCGACAACCCTGAAAACCTGAACGCGCCGCGATAAAGCCACGGAGACGTGTAAATTCGGCGGTGTGGCACGCGGACTTTGTCGATTCGCGGGAGTGAAGTTGACTCATCCACTAACAAAAAACAATCATGTTACATAAATCACAAAACCATCTTTTTCTACATCGATTTCACATTTTCCTTCCTCGATATTTTCCATTAACAATAATCAACGTGTCGCAACTTTCTTCGAATGACTAATGTCTTCTTTTCTTTTTCAAAATTTCCTCCACTACTTCAACAACGTTTAACCCTTTGCCCCATAACAACGTGTTACACTCGTGGCATAAGTTCTGGCTAAAATTTCACAAAAATAATTATATTAGTAACAAACGTTAAATTTAATTCTATTTTTTCTTTTAATCTATTAGACTGAGGATTGGTACTTGTAATTAATCTATAGTACATTAGCGTGTTTTATGTGAAATGGTATTAAAACAGTGAATAGCTGATGCTTAGATGTATAGTCAGCAAAAGAAATCGTAGGTTAAGGGATTAATTCATTTTTTTTTCCCCCGAATACTTTAAAGATCGCGTAGGACCTGGTTGTGCGTTGTAAAACAGGATGGAACAAGTATGTGGCAGGGGAAGGAGGGAAACGGTGTGTGAGGTATCGATCGATAGTTTTAATCGAGGGTTTGGCCATCGGGGCCTATCTGGTTCGACGGAGTTTATGCGAACAAGAGGATCGCCAACGCAAGACGCATAAAAGAGCACGGGCATTGTCGTTGTTCGAACAGATATACCCTCCCCATCCCTTTTTATTCTTACGGAACCATTGTCAGCCGATCTACGTCTACCTCTCCTTCGTGCTTCATCCCCAAACCTTCTCTTTTCTTCTGTAATTTTCGATCTTCCTCCCTGTGTCTTCGTCTCGAAGATCACTCGACCAGTCAACCTTTTCAGTCATCTACACGCTGTATTAGTTTTTGCATTGTTCCATTATACCGTTCTCTCTGCAGACTGTACTATAATACTCTATAATAGTACTTTAAATCCATTACACGTACTCCTCGAATTTGCACGCTTAATTGGCGTATCTAGAGTAAACGGAGATGATCTCTGTTATGTATAAAAAATCTGTAGACGATCTTTCTTTTTCAATCGTTAACACTCGCTATAAGAGTCTTTTTAGATCCAAGAGTTAATTCTTTCTTTATTCGTTCTTTTCCTCCGTTTTCTGTAATGTTGAGGCGTTTTAGTATTTGTTATACACTTCCTGACTGATTTTATTTCGTTGGTATTTTTGAAACAGAAGTCTTGAGTTAGTAGGTAAAACTGTTTTACGCTCGAGTGTTTCAACACTAAATTTATGGTGTCCTTTTATATCTAAATTTGACAAATGTAGAATTTAACGAGAAAAATTGCAAAAACTATTACTATTACTCTCTACTCGATACAAAAATATATCGAAACTCGTTCGATAAATTAACAGTACATAATTAAATTGCTTTCAAATTAAATGAGTCGATTTTTCGAAGAAAAATTCAAGTTCCCGTTCACCCGTTAACACAACGGGTGTTCGTAGAAATAATTACCCAAGAAGATTCCGTAAATCTAGCGTTAATAGAAGAACTAGACACGTAAAAACCGTCACGGACCTCATCTCTAAGATCTAACGCGATAAAGTGTGAAACAGACACCGTGCACTTGGTGTAAATCGACAATTACCTATACTAAATAAAACGTTTCGAAGAATTCCTTAATACTCATTACACGCTGTTAACGATTATCACGTTCCAATAAAATATAAGACACTTCTCGAACGTTCCAACGGGCGCATTCCTATTTTCCAACATTTTCCCGCTCTTTACGAGACACGCGATCATAAAATCATCGTCAACACGATTCTCATCCGTGTGAACGAGAATTTCAGTAAATTATTGCCACGAGGATCGAGCGGCCGCGTCAAACGCGCGTTATTTACGGCTGAACGGTCGTGATAACGTCGTCCGGATGAGACGACGATTAATATTCATCGAACACACGACGAGTAACGAGGCGCGGTTCGTGAAGACGGACACCCATCTCTCTTTCTCTGTTAATTAAGAAGCTTTAATTCCTCTAAAACGATCCGTGCCGCGTTTAAAGTATCGCTTACACGAAGAAAACGCGGGTCGTAACGATATTTATTGGCATTCATGAGCGTCGAAAGAACAACCGAAGAGAGAGAGAAAGAAAGAGAGAGGAAGAGAGAGGGAGGGAAGGAGGGGTGAAGGCAACATACGTGACGTGTGGGTGGAAACAGAAAGTCACCCACGTGCCCCACCCTCAGCACGCACGTGTAAAGCACGCACAGTTTACACGTGTGCTTACCGATGTACCTGTACACGCATTCGTCACCGGGACCACACGTGTAAGCGCGCCTTTATACGTCCCTCGCAAGCCTATGGATGCGCGTTGCATATTCATACAACGCACAGACCAGCCACGATCCTGCTCCACATAGTCCATTCGGGTGGTGTAGGAGGACGGGCGTGCATAATTTTTCGAGTGCCTTGAACTCTCGACGTTAATCGATTCCGCTTGCCGAGCGTTTCGCTACCAGCGACCACGGAACCAACAACCTTGTGCGTGCGAGAGGCGATGCAGTTGAGAAGGACAGCTTTCAATGGAGAGTGTGGGGATATTTTAAAGACGAGTTGATCCTCGTGATGAATGTTTCCGACGGTATTGAATCACGGGAGATGTTTTATTGGTGGATTTGAGATTTTTAGAGAATTATTAGAGATATGGATGTTACGTTGGAGGATTGAGGATATGGAAAAATCATTAAAATTATTAGGAGCAGTATTAACCCTCGATCATTCGAAATGTGTAATGCGATTATCGAATGACGTGGGTTTGCTCGCGAGATCGCTATCGATATTTTTTGCAGGATTATTTATGTATTTTAAGGATTATTAAATTTTATTATGAAATTATTCAACAGAGAGTCTCATACCGTATAATATTCAGACTGTGTTAACTCTTTTCAGACAAGCTCGACATAAAAATTTTTGCTGTCATGTATCACGTAATAATAAATTATATTATATATAATTACGAACGATAGTAAATCGTGTTTTATCCAGTAATAATATATTGCTGTATTATATATTAAAATATACAAATAAAGGCAAACCTCATGGTACAGTCCAAATGTGACCAAATGAGTGCGGACCAGCTATAACTAAACGGCGAAAGTGACTCTGGGCCCCAAAGGGGTTAAACAAAACCGGAATAATACATTATTCATAAATTTCTAACAAACTCAGAAATAACTTAAACTTCCTGCTAAACAGAGAGACATTTTTTTTTCTCACAAAGAATCGCAATAAGGTAGGAACGCTATTTTTTACAGTCAAGCCGAACGAAAGTGAGCGTGTACACGCGATAGATCTCGACTTTAGAACGTGCACAAGCTATTAAAATTCGGCTCTGCGGTGCTGGCCCGCTCGTACGATCCTCCTACGCGCGTCGAGCATCGTCCCTCGTGAGGAGCAACGAAAAGAAGAAGAAAAAAAAAAGAAAAATAGAAAAAGAAATGAAAAAAAAGAATAAATAAAAAAAAATCAACGCAGAGGTACAAAAGGGAGTAGGGGAAAGGAAAGGGGCTAATCGAAAAAGTCGAGCAACCACGAAGTCTGGTTTGCACATGCCGAGAAGCATGTAGACTCTATCGGTGGCCGCCCACACGATGGCCACGAACCTTTAACGCACTCGCAATAAATGCCTATAGTTCCCTGGACATGCTCTTATAATCTCTTAGAAATCACTCTCGTCCTTGACTAGCCTTTCGTCCGTAGCCGGACCTGTAAATTCAGCCTTTTATCGGGGACCTGACACTGCCTGGAACGGAGCCTCGATAAACCGACCCAGATAACATTTTCTCGTTATTAGTTCAATTAATCGATCCTTTTCAGACTGGCTGTTTTAGAGAAATTACTCGGAATGAGAACTTTTATTGGCGTTGTTGATCGTCGATTGTTAAACTTAGTAAGATAGTGAAATTGTGTTTATTAAAACGTATAATTTTTAGGAAATCGATAATAAGAGAAAAATGATTTATTTATGAAATAAAACAAGTTTCTATTGTAAAATTATTGGTTGAAATTGTAGTAAAAATTCTGAAATGACGATTTAAAAATAATTTTAGTAAAGAAACAAGCTATATTACAGAAGAAGAATTGTGGAATCTTGTTCCTTCTCTTCACTCAATTCAATTGTAGTCATTCACAAGGTAATTTCAATTAATTTAAAGCGAAATGTGTATTTCATTTTTTGAATACTGTCATGGAAATATTTATAAATCGTTTAATTGAGGCGTAAACTGCGGCATAACAGATATTCGGTTTAAAAAAGGAATTAAAGAACGGTATAAAGATAAACAAACAATTAAAGAAAAATCGAAATACTTCTCTCAATTATTACTATAATTTACGAGCTGTCCTAGTGAAATTATCAGGTCGTTACAAAGAAATTAATTACAGAATGAAGTATCTATAACTCCACCAAATGACTGAAAAACGAAAAGAAGAAGAATAAGAAGGAAAGAAAAGAAACCCTCGACCAACCCATTAAATTCGCCAAAGAACACACCAGATGCGACAGCACTGGTAACTCACTATCAACCTGATCTTCAAACTCTTCCAGAAACCTGTTACTTTCTTGCCAGAGAATAATAATGGCCGGCTCGATGAAAGGAATCGATTAAAAGACATTTGTGGCGCGAAAAATCTCGAAACGGTATTACATAACCGTCAGATTCGGAACGATCATCGAAAGATAATCGCGAATGCCTTAATTATATCGATATCGCAAGTAGCATCGGCGATAAACGCGGCTCGCGAAAGAAAGTAAAGCGGGGGATATGGTGGCGTTGTTCAAAGTTATCGGCCGACCGAGATCCGCGTTCATTAATTAACCCCGAAGAGCAAAGGTTCTCGAAATGCATTTTTATCGCGCTTCCATCGAGTCGGCTTTACGCGTCGTTATCCTCGATTCCACATTTCGAGGTGGTCGACGAAGAAGAAAGAGAAGAAGAAGGAGGAGAAGAAGAAGAAGAAGAAGATGGCGACGAAGAAGAAGAAGAAGCTGGAAATCTGGCAGAGACGCGAGTCATCATCGCCACGGTAGTTTTCTGTTGCTCGGTTCCGGCGCCCACCAGCGAGGCAGGCCTCGTTACAGCCGCTGGATATAAAACTTAATTTCACTTGGACGAAAAATAAATCCGAGATGAGAGTGAGAAAGAGAGAGAAAGACAAAGAGAGAAAGAGAGAGAAAGAGATCGGTAGTTCGATAAAGAGAAAGAGAAGATAGAAGAAGCGCACAGGAAGCACGGTTTCTTGGTGAAACGGCGAGAAGGAAACCAGCTGCGCGGCTCTTTTTTATCTGCTCGCGCCGTAACTTTTCTTTGCACGATCGTTTCTCGCGGAACGCAGTTACCGGTAATTTCGCAAAGCTACATCCCCGAAATCTGCTGGACCCTTTCGCGGATGCGAATCGAACTGTTTCGCCGCGCCTCTGAGAACCGGGATAACTCTGCTCCCTCTTGCTACCTTTTTTTTTTCTTTTTACCTACTCTTTTCATTATTTTCTGCTTCTCTCTTTTCTCTTTCTCGTTTCGTTCTTTTTTTCAAGATTCTTCTTTTTCCTTCTTTTCCCTCTTTTTCCTTTCTCCTTTTGGAACCACAGTGGAATTGGTTCGGGGATAATCGGTTCGACCAGTTCTGGAAGCCGTGATAAACATTCGAGGTGAAATTTACGGTTTAATGTGTAAAAGGGAGAAACAGAGACAGAGAGAAAAGAGCAAATGATGCAAGCGTTACGTTCCGTATCCGGCATTGAAATTACCAGAGCTGGTTCGTTCGCGCAGGCGTCGTCGAAATTACCACAAGCTCTTTCTTTCTCTCTTTCTCTCCGCCATCGCTGTGATACACGCGGTTCATCGTCGCGGTGCAATCGTGCTCGTTCATCTCGCCTCTGTTCCATATTATCGTTTAATTATCGGATCGCTTAATTGACGAACGGTTAAATTAAATTGATCGGTATCGCGGTGTTCATTGATGGATAAAGTGGCTGAAAGAAAGGTATGAATCTGTCCATGGTTTTATCGTGATATGCCTTCGAGCGTATATGATCGACAATGATAATAAATTCATGAGAATTGACCGATACTTCCGTTTCTCTTTGAAAATATCGAGAAATTGATAGGGTATTAAGGTTTTATCTTTCAAACGGGGAAATGAACGATTCGAACATCGAATTAAAAACAGAATTGTCGTTCGCGTATACGCCGTTTCGATAATAACTTATTCGTTGCGGCTCGTTGAACGATTCTTATACTATTCTTTTTCAATAATTCTTCAGGACCGCGCGTGCTGTTTAATCGTGGCTCGATAATATTCGAGAAAAAGTGTTACAGAAGATAAGAAGGATGGTTTATAGAAGTGGTGTTTTTATAGCTGCATGTAACACGCGTTTAACCAGCGCTTTGAAATGTCGAACCTGATCTCGCGTCAGCTACCCTACCCACGGTCGCGTTTTAGGCGCGCGCCAGAAGAAACAAGAAACTCGTTTGCTACATGTCGCCTATATATTATCAGTGTCGCTTTTATCGGTTCGTTTCGATGATTTAGAACTAGCTTTCCCATCGGAAAGAGAAATCGTACTACCGCCGTTACATCCACCAAGCTCTATAAAATATCTAAAAGCTATGGTAAATAAATTGAAACTTAAAAAAAAAAAAGAAACGTTCAATTATCTTCAATCCTCCGTACACTCGAGCTATTTAATAAATACAGTAATTAATAAACTAATAAAAATAATAAAAACAATCCCCGATACTGTTTAACCATCGATCGTCCATTTTGAACACTTTCTAACCAACAACAAAAACAGATCCAAACATAGGATAAAGTGGCTAAATATGAGACCCATATCTTTAAGCAAGCACAATTCTCGATTAAAAATACTTTTACTAAAATACGATACGTGTTTTAAATGTAAGATGTGTTCACTTTTGCAACATATTAGAAATTATAACAAAACAAATAGAGCTCCAACGTAATAAAATAAAAATGAAAAGTATGCAAAACCATGACTTCAAAAATGAGACTAGGTTTCATCTTGTAAAAATTTATTTTTTCTGTCTTTCTTCACACATTGAGCATATAAAATTAATTTCGCTGCATTGCAGTTCATGGGTCCATCGGTAACATTTTATACACTGAACCCATCGTTCACCGTGTACATCTAAAGAATAAAGTCTTGTGCAAAACAAGCATTCTGCGTCATAATTTTCATACGCTTTCTCAAGACATTACGTTGTTTTCTACACCACATTCGGAATTACTGCAACTGTACTACGATTAGTTCTGGAACAAAGGACTGTCGGCTGCGACGTTCGAGATTTCTCCATAACAGAGATAGACGGGGATCTGATATTATGAACGGTTTCATATTAGGCTACCCTAACATGAAATTGTGCTACCGTGAATACCTACAACCTTTCCTATTGGAAACATCGAAACGATACTCGCTCGATGCACGCATCCTTCGATAGATATCCGTCGATATATAGTCGAGATGATCGGGCGCGATCGATAGCGGGCCGATCTTGAGGCCGCCAAGGGAAAATCGATTCCAGAGATCTTCCTATCTCGAATCTGGTATCTGGCGAAGCAACGTGCTACGCCAGGCGCAGCGCATCGTCTGCCTCGTTACCAAGTCTCTCCTTCGAGAGAACGAGCTGCTGCTCTCGACCACCGTTCGGACCTTCTTCTTGGGCCCTCGTTCCTCTCCCCGTGTCCCGTCCGTGCCAATTCATTAAGCTGTAATTGAGTTTTCAGCTCCGCGATACGAAGACCGAGATACATCTATGTAGGATGCAACCAACAGGGAGAAAGGAGGAGGTGGAGGAGGAAGAGGAGGGCAAGGGGGTGGATGGGAACGGTCTGAAGCGTGTGATAAAGAGAGAGAAAGAGAAGGGAACGGCACATCGCGAATTAAGCACGACAACGTGTGACCGATGTCCAGGCCGTGATTAACTAAAGTTTTAACAAGCTCTCTCTAGCCTTCGCCCGAGACACGAGCATCCACGATGCTTACACGCACGCTGTACGGATTAATTCCCTGGTTGCAACGTAGCGAGAGACTTATTTCCCGATGGTTAATCTACCGGGCAGTTAATGTCACTACGTCGTACCGGCGGAGAGTCATTACGCTCGCTGACTCGTCCCTTTTTCTCCCTTTTCTCTGCGCTTCTATTTACGCGCTCGTTACCCGCGAATTCGCAGGGTTGCTGGTAAATCGGCACGAGTATGTATCGAGGAGAAGAAATTGTATTCCTAGGAGTTGTTGGTTAACCAGGAGGATTTTATAGGATTTTTTTGTGGTTTATTTGGTGAGAGTGTAGAATTGATCGACTTTTTGTATTAGAGGAGGGACGATTCTAATAAGTTTGCAGTTTCTTAACACATACGCAGGTCCTGCATTATTGCAAGATTTTCAGACCATCAGTATTGACAGACGATTTTTGTTAATACGCAAATGGCGAAGTTTTAGTAAAAATATACTGTATACTATTTTGCGAAAATGTAGAAAGTTTTTAATATTTCGAACGTCTGTTCCCCGTAAACCAGCAACATGATCAGCTGCTTTCAGCAGCCGATACAATGTGTTGAGATAGTATTCACACGGTTGGTTGTTTAATTATACCTGTATCGAGTTTTCTATTCGCTTTTTTATCGATTTAAAAATAACACTGCGAGTATTAACTCTAAGAAGTTAGTCTACAGTTTGAAATTTCACTTTTCTCAGACTATGTTATCTACTTTTGTGTCAAAACGTATTTGACTATCTAAACAAACGAGTTAGACATCCCATTTATCTTTTTCGTACTCCTCTGTAAACGACTCAAATTTCAATAGAAAAAAAAAGTAATTCGCGTTACAAAATACATTCGACGAATGCATCTACATACATTAGTAGATCCAAACCTGTATTCGCATCAAAAATGTTATCCCCGAAAAATTAAGGAAGCTACATACCCTGCATCAACACCGAAAAGCCCCTCGAAAAAAAAAAAAAAAAACGCAAAGATCGGTGACCCCGATCGCCTTCCAACACGGAGGCACGTAGCAGGGACAAATTCAAGGCGTTGCACCGCAACCAGAAGAAAGGGATACTCTGCTCGTCTTTCAGAAGGTAGCGAGGCAATACCTCGCGGATGCCCCGGTAAATCGAGATGCGAGAACGAGTTTCGTGAATTAAGGTAATCGAGCCGGCGCACCTGACCGAGGCTCGTATTACTCTCTCAACCACACGTATCCACCATTTCGTGGCATTTTCAAGCCACCCACGCCGCGTGAAGCGGTGCTCGTTATATATATCTGAAAACGATCGAACAACCCGACTCTCTCGTCTCGTTTGGTACGCGCGTTACGCGCTACCCACGCGTCTCCTAGACACACGAATGGTAACAGCCATTCGACGTTACGAACAAGTTCCACGGTTCTCTCTCCGTTCTCCCTCGTTTCGCTATCGGGCAGTTTCACTTTCTGGCATCTGTATTATGCGGACACGATGCCACGGTGCACGCCGTATATTCCGTTCAATTACCCCTTAATCGATAGCTATGCAAATACACGATGCTATTAAGCCGGTGTATGTTAAGCCTCGTCGGCGTTCGAAACATACATACAGCTAGAAGTTGAAGAGGGTGGCGAGAGGATCGTTGACGCTTTAGCTTCTTGTGTCCGGAGACTTGAACGCCTGATCAAGACAGATGTTTTTCTTTCTTTCTTTCTTTCTTCTTCTTCTTTTGTTTTTTACGGAAGAAGCGCGACAATGGGGGAACGTAGGCCAAGAATAATCCCGCGTAGGTTTCAGTTAAAGCTGCTTACCGCGAATTAAGGCGGCTTCGTTGCACCCACTTTGTCTTGCTATTGTGCGCAACGATGAAATAGAGAAGCATCGAGAGGAATTTTTATACATCTACATCGTTGTTCGTGTTTCACGATCGACCAACTGTATTTACCGAACGATCGTAGCTATATTCTGAACCGTGTGGTTGGATAGAGGTGAGGCTGGTTGCGTGTTGGCCGAGTTTCATTACCAGAGCCCAAAATGAATCCCTGAGACGCGGCACTAATTAATGACGCGGTACGCTTCGTCCTGGCGCAACGCGCGGCCATGAACGTACGAACGAACGAACGAAAGATCTTGTTCGTGAGTCATCGGGAACGAGATTTACGTTCTCCGGCGGCGCTAATAGAATCCCCGAAAATTTCTGCCCAGTCATTTCGACCGGTGCGAGAAGATCTCGTTCGATTTGAACGGAGAGGCTCGGTTTCTAGTCGTGTGCCGAAGCGTTGCTGTGCAAAAAATGGAATAAATAGGATCTTGTCGGTTAGGTTGGGTTCTCCTTTTCAGATTTTTCTATTGGTAATTGCTAACTGGTCCAATAACGTTCGCGAAATAATATTGGGTTTGTTAAGTAGCGGCTAAGAGGGCTCGCGCGTTAGAAACTTGTCCTTGGTGTTTGGTTCGAGGAATTTCTCGATGGCAGGATAATTTTAAGCGGAGGATCAAGGTTACAGGAAGAAAAGTAGTGACACTTTTTCTTTTCTGAAATCAAATTTAATTAATTTAACCCGATAATTCATACGATCGATCGGTACAGTGTCGACAAGTGTGTACAAAAATCATACACGCTCATGAAAGGTTTGATACGCGAGATATTCAATATGACGGGTGCAGATAAACGAGTTGGTTACGAACAGTGTGAATGCTGATTTTTAACCCTTTCGTTCCAGCGCGCTTATAATAAATTGTGATGTGATACCGATTTTTTCTGTCTCTGAATTTTGTAATAAATTTTATTACAGTAATTCAAGTACCCAATCCGAATATCAAACTTCACTTGCACCACTATACGGTCTTTTTAGGCAAGTAGCAATTGTTTGATCACACTTGAATTAAGTTAATAACGTTAGAGTAACAAAAAAAGTATGTCTAAACAAAAGAAGCATTTTTTAAATCAAGATTATCGATTTCTTCGCTACTCCCTACGACATGTCCAAAAGGAAAGAGAGAAGGAACATCTCATGCGTGTTATATATTAAATCGCATTAAAATAACAATCTATAATTCTTATCTCCAACCTTCTTATCAATCAAAACTGAAACGATTAGATACAATCACGTCGACGTATTTTAATCTCTCGATACACTCCTGACTCGCGAGGTTCTATTAAAAAAAATCCTCCAATTATATCAACAAGCATCCTTTGAATTAACGAAGAGCATAAAGAAAGGGTTAACGATTAAACATGTCGCTGCTTTATTCACGAGTGTCCGTGGAACGCTTATGGTGGCGTGAAATGGACGTCCTTGGGGCGGTGCACGCATAGACACGACCAGATTCGCGTGGTGCCGCGCCGAAAAAGTGCGTAACTCGATCCGGCAAAAAGGTAATAACCCGTTCATGAATTTTAATTTAAAATTAAAGCGATACCGCGCGGGGGAGGGACCCGCGATATATAGCTCGTCCGAGAGTGGTTTTGCAGGTAGCCGCTACACGGACACACCCCTCTTATCCCTCTTTCACTCTCGCTTCTTCTTCATCTTCTCCTTCTTCCTCCTT
This sequence comes from Anthophora plumipes, assembly GCA_951804975.1. Lineage (NCBI taxonomy): Eukaryota > Metazoa > Arthropoda > Insecta > Hymenoptera > Apidae > Anthophora > Anthophora plumipes. The sequence goes on along the minus strand of OX638112.1, from coordinate 24,674,747 downwards.
TTCACGTCTGCTTTACTGGAGCTGGTTCTCTCGTTCACACGCCTCCTTCATTTTCGAACACATCGTGCAGCGAGGCATTCTGGCATTCTAAGGGAAGCCTCTAGAATGCGCCCGACGAAACTGTTACCCTTTACCGGATAATGAAGAAAAAAAAAAAAGAAGAAGGGGAGAAACCTTTGATAGACGTCAACGCGATAAATACCAAGGTTTTGTGTCTTAGAGGTTTTGGCGATTAAAGGGGAACTTTGAGACACTTAGAGGGCTATTCAACACAATTGAACTTGCTCTAACGATTAACATACGAGTAAGAAAGCAATATTTATCGAAGTTGGTTAATTCTAATAAATGAGCTTGTAGTATGAGTTTATAATAGATTTAAAGTTATAAAAATAATATAAGAAATTTATGGAATTTATATGAAGTACAGAATTAATACGAATTTCCATTTCTCAAGTGGAAAGTTGTCGGTGTAAGAAGAAAATATTAACCCTTTGAGATTTGACAATAAATTTGCTTTCAAATTTCCTTCAAACACAATCAGTCTCTTTAAACAGACCTAAAGAGATTCTCCTCCGCGAAGGGTTGAAATTCTGCCAGGTGTTTAACCGTAATCAGCCGTCAGTGAACATTGTGTCCACTCTTAAAATACCATCAGACCGTATCTAAGTATCGTCGTTATCGGGAACACGATTCGGCTAATTATCATCGTAAATAATACCGAACTACCACGTAACCGAAAGTGGATTCCATTTTAATCGAGGCTGTCGTTGGTCATCTGTCGCCTCGTAAATACCGCCTAAATGATATTCCGCGATTGGTCGCGACATCTTGAGCACCGAAACGACGCGCCGACCCGTGTACGTCCCGTGAGATTGTCCAAAAAAAAAAGAAGCCTATTGGTAAGGGATGGAGAGGTATACGAAAGCAAGATGAAAATCGCAGGGAGCCCACGTTGTATATATGTACCTCTATATACTTACCTGTGAACGTTTACATACGTGTGTACACGCACGTACGAGATACACGTTCGTAAAGTACAGTGTTTTATGAATACGTGAATTTACTGCTTAATCAGCCGAGGCGGTGAGCCAGTGCAATTAAAACGCCATTAAGCGGCCCCATAAAAATTCCCGGTAAAATTCGGCGATATCAGGTTACCGAAGTTCTCCTTACCGGCTTCGGGGTTACGATCTATAGGATGTAGGACTTTATAGTCATCCGAGAAACGAAACGAAACTCGTCGGTGCTTGGTTTCCTCGTTTACAATTTTCCTCGATACACGTGGCACAATAGTTTCGATCCTTTTCTTTTTTTTTATATTTCGAAATTCTGATTTTATCGAGAGTCTGTGTGGTACACGTGCTGATACAAATAGTTTTTTTTCGTTTTAATTGTGTGTAGTAAGATATTGAAACAATGTGTTTAAATTTTAAAGAAAAAATGTGACCGGCGAAAATTACATTTCGAAATATTTTGATTTAAAATTACACTTCAGCAAAATTGGTATAATTCGAAGAAGTACTCGGTTTTTGTATGAAGTTTCAACATGTCAAATGTTAATCCTCTATAACCCGATTCTTCTGTGTTTATGGGGAGAAAAGTTGTGAATTATAATTGTACATGTTGAAAAACAACAATTGATGATTAATATGCATATTCAATTTTTAAACCATATGGCGCTAATATTATCTAGAAAATATTATCAATCAATTAAAAGCTAAATAATAACTAATTATAGGATCAAACCTTTCAAATAAATTAGTTATCATATTCAATCTCATTTATATTTATCTTTTATATTTAATTTAAAATCTATTTGTATATTAATTGGCATTCTATTTAAATAAACTATTATCAAAAATATATTAATAATATTAAAAAAAGATAAAATTAATCATATTATAGGTCTTATTTGAGGTATAAAAAATCATTAGAAGTAATTGTAATTTACTATAATATGATTTAAAAGATCAATTCTTACACTTCAGACATCTAATGAAATTTTTAAAATAATAATTAAAAATTATTTTTAGAATGACAATCTAATGTTTTTAAATTAAACAGAAGGTTAAGCTAATATTAATATACACTTCTATATTCGATATATCGTTACCGAACTGGAGACTGAAACAGTATCCAATAAAAGTATACAAAAACACAATTTCACATAACCAGCGTGAAATATGATAACTATATCATCATAAAAAACTTAATTCCAACTTTTATCATTTTTTTTCTCAATTCATCCAAGTATCCATAAAAAAAATTCATAAGAAGTAGACAGAGCAATTTTAAATGTACACCTTTACTTTATAACAGTCTTTTTTTTCAATTACATTGTTCCAAACTTCTTTATCCACATACTCCTAAAAAAAGAAAAGAAGAAAAAAAAAAGCAAATTCATCAGAAAGTAGCTTGTTGCACAAAGTAGAAAACGACGATTCTATTCGACGCGATAAGCGATCTCCGATGTAACCGAGGGCCCCATTGTTTCTTTGATGTGGCGCGATCATTATGTTCCCAAAATTGTTTTTCACCCGCTAGAAGATCACAGCATGGCCCGAGGGCAAGCTTCTCTAACGGTACGTCAGTTCATCGGGAACAGGTGATTAATTATTCGGACGGGTAGGCGTGGGACGTTATCGACAAATTCACCTTGAGTAAAGGCGCTGTGTGTCGGGGGAACGAACTGACTTGCCTCGTTCTGAACGCGAGTACTAAACTCCCCGCCTCTTCCTTTTATCTGACACTCTGCCATCTTCTCTCCCACCTATATATGTACGATCGTAAATAAATAAAAACCATCATGGTGGTTGATACGTTCGACCGATCACCGCCGCCGCTTTTGTGCTTTCATCTAATTTTTACGATGTCTCCACCACCGGAAAGGATCTGACACGATTTACACCAGAGACTGCAGGAGGGAGGTTTATTGGTCGGAACGATGAAGAAACAACTCCTTTCGGCTTCCCAAAAAAGCAGATCATCAAGGCGTTTTACTTACAAATTCCACTCGTTCGGCGAGTATCATCATCGTGAAAATCAACTTCAACGTTCCTCCACGCTCGAAGAATCGATGTTCCCGCTGTTTCACGACGGTGAAACTTCGCTCGGGGATAATGACATTCGTGCTGGGTCACTCGGGTGAATTTACGGAAAATTGTCGGTAATTCACGTCACGTTTGTTTGAAATATATAAAAAAAAAGATAGAAGTGTCATATTTCTAGTGGTTCATTCGGGTGATTTCATTTGGACTCGGTGGTAGGCGATGTGAATTGGACGTCGGTGATAGACTGAACGTTCCACCCGGTCGGATCTAGAAAAGGTTTCGAGGATAATTGAAGGGCAATTAAAATTCCTGCGGGTCGTAGTCACGGCGATAAACGAAATTTCGCTTTGTGCTGGTGAGCGTGATTTACGCCGACGTTAATAGTGGCTTAATTATGCTTTTTATAGTTCAACGAACCGAAACGGACAGGTTTCGTCACCTCTGTTCTTTTCTTCCATTCTTGGCCGAGAGAAAATTGACGAGAAACGCGAACGTTTATCGTTCTCCTTTTTTCTTTTTTTCTGTTTTTTTTTTGAGTTCTATTGTTTTATTAATTCTTCACTTGGTGTAATTTAATGTACCAACTCTTTATATGATATTCTATTTCTTCTCTTTCGTTCGAGATGTATATAAGTAAATTGTAAGAGGAACGTGTGTCGTGATCAATAAGGAGCTATCAACGTCCAACGAAAATCCACTTTTCTTCGATAGTCCTTCTCTCCTCTTCTCGCGCGTCTTTCCCTTTTCTTCGCCCATCCTTAGAGAGGGTCGAGCACCCTCGAGGTCATCGACACGCGTGGTTCATTCGCGAGGTCCTCCACGACGAGCAATCAACGTCATATCTTTCAACAGCAACGAACCACGTGGAGAAGCGAGAGGAGAGATTTCTACGACTCTGAACACCCGACTATCCGGAAGCTTTCCTGATCGATTCTCGATAACCAATTGAGCCGAACGGTAGTCGCTAACGAAATAGATACCCTGTCGCTCAATTACGATCGAATCTCGTCTCGTTCTTTCACCGGCTTCTGCGATAGAAGCTAGCTGTGTTTAATCGATTCCTTTGAGTATGCGCGATCTTGATGGAAAATCGTTTTAAATGGAAATTGAACGATCATCTGTTTCACGCGAACATATACATTCTATGAGATATCCTTCATATTGGTATTTACACTTACCACAAATTGTAGATTAAATTTTTATTTGTGTAATGAAAGATTTGAAAGTTTTCATTACTGTAAGCTGTGTTATTGTGGTTAAATTAGGTTAGATTATTTTTATTTGTGTATTTTTTTTCTTGTTATAAAGAACTGTCTTCTTTTCTTGTGAGTGAAGAACGATGGGTTTGTATTAATGAAAATTATCGTATATATGATACCGACACAAAAGTTTCGGATTACTATGCATTGAAAATTATACAAAAATTTTGCAGAAAATGGTAGCAATTTAAAAAATATTTTTCCGGGTTTTTTATTACCTACATATCAATCGAAACAGAGTGAATTGCTATTGATCTGCACACCGTTAATTGCAAAGCTATAGAGTTAATAGCAGAGTCAATACAGATGTAAAGAAAAAACCAATTTCTTAGAAAACTTACGTCTATTTTCAGACTCTATTTAATTATTGAATACAAATCATACGTAATATCTTCACTTCTTTTTATTTAACACTGTATTAGAACAGTGGATAGTCGAAGTCACACGTCGTGACTAAAACATCATAAGATAACAGGTTAAATAAAAGAAATCACCAATCTATATAAATTGCAAATTCTGAATCATATCGTTACATCGCTAATAAACAATACTAAAATCAACACGAGTTTACCATTTAAAATAATCAATAATTTCCAATCGTACACACAACGAATTCAACATTCACCAAGTGACGAAACCAATTATCAATTCAAACATTTGTAACATTTAAAAAACACCAAAAAGTTACAAGTATATCTATAAAATTAATTTCTATTTGACAATGAATCACTGCTTTCCCTTTCCCAGCTAAAAGCACCGGATGAAAAAAGAAAAGCATCAGAAATTTTTCCTCCATGTGGTTAATCGAACGTCGCTAGCATAAATCATTCCAGAGTCGGTATTTTTCACGCGGAACTGGTTGGCCTCCGATTCAATCCTAATCTCCAGGTCCCCTCCTTCGCCCCTCGTTACACGTTGATGAGCTTTTCCGCCTGTCTTGATTGTTCCTTCGTCCCTTTCGTACGGGGCGGTGTTGGTAACAAGGCTCACGTAGTGGCGCGGTTCATCAGGGCCAAGAAAGTAAAGTGGACGATACCGCAGAGAAAGGAGAGAGGAATCGCTGATGGCCAGCCAACGCGACTTTTGCCCCGCGTCTCCTCGAATCGTTACCACTCGCCGTGCTATGCTGCGCCACGTCGCGGCAAAAAGCCCCGCTATTCGTTAGGCCGCGTTTACACCGATTCAACGCGTTTCGTCGTCGTTGAAACGCGCCTTTCACGCGGCAGATTTTAATGGGACAGCCTGCACAAAAGCGGCACTCGGGCTTAAGAAACCTTTTGTGGCGTTGTAATACGATTTTCCTCGGCTAATGGAGGATCTTAGAGAACGGACGAGGTTCACCGTATCCGCTGATGATTTCGAAACGTGCCGAATATAATGGAGGCGATTGTGCTTTCGTGAAGTACGAATTATTCGGAAGTTGATGGCGTGTCTGATGTATATTAGACACTAGAAAGGTATATTTTTCAGGATGTGGGTTCGTAGATTATCAAACCTTACACAAATTAAAAGCGTGTAGTCTTGTAACAGTATTTATTCAGCTCAAAGTCTTCTGAGTTACTGACTCGTTGAACCCTTATTGAGTTCTTTATATATTAGGTTGTACCGAAACTTCTTTTCGTTATTTTCACACACTGCTTTGCCTGACATTTTCGCTAAACATGCGATACAATCTGTTTAAAATTGATCTTACGGTCATTAGTTAACTTCTAGCTTTCCAACAATATTTTTTTGTACTTGGTAAAGTGTCTCTTAGATTTTTCTGAGCCAAGATGGAAAACCAGGAAATGTATTTGCGACATGTGACATTGCGTTGCTTTAAAAAAGGGAACAGTACTCAGAATACTGTAAATTAGATTTATATCGTCTATGGAGGTAGTACTGTGGCTGTTTAAACAATTCATAATTAGCGCGGAAGATTTAGAGCTGGAGATTTTAAATAAGACAATAATCAAAGTAGCGAATATTATTTCTAAAAAGATTTAAAAAATTCTATTTCTTGGAATATTCAAAATTTTTGTGTCTTTCGATGTGTAAAAATTTCTCAGAATTTTTCAAGTTTACGAAACAAAAGAAAGGATCTAAGAAGGAACGTTCATTATATAAATGAGAAAGAGGATTCTATAAACAGGATATAAATACGGTGAAGCAAGTGCACGTAAAATAACACCACGTAACCATCCCTAAACGTTTCTTGCGCGGGACTGAAGGTAGAGCGGATCGAGATAAAACGTTTTACGCGATTATCCGTTGATTTCGTTAGCGCGATCCTTTCTCACGAGACGTAATCGTTGATGGGAAGCACTTAAAGGATCGAACAAACGGCTGATTAAAGGTACGGTCATAAAAGTGACCCGTTTCACCTGGAGTTACGTGGAAAAATACTTTATTGACGGACAAACGAGCCCTAATGAACTGGATAAAAAGGGGATACGTAAAAAAAAGTTTCACCAGAGGTAAACCGTAACTGAAACGTTACGGTTCGATCGAACGAGTGTACGGAAAAACTGTAATTATCGAAAGCTGTAATTAAACGTGTGGAATGATCGTTGTTTCAATCGCGGGTGTGTCTCACGTGTGGTCTAGAAGATTCAATACACGAAGTTAATAGCGAAATATAAAAAGTCTCTTTGTTTCTGCAGTCTAGTTATTAACTAGTAAAACAAATGTAGACTTGACTTTTCGAATTTAATCTTTTCATAATTGAATTACTTTTCTTTTAAGAACCTGTGTATTTATGGATCGTAAATTTTTTCTGAATACTTAAATACTTAAGAAGATATGTATCTCACTGGTTATTAGTATGTAACACATCGAATAAATAACATTTAACAATGTATTAATTAAAATGAAGAGTTACATTAATTAACACATCGAAAAATATACATATAAAATTAGAATATTTAATATCTGGTTATGTATCGAACGAATCGTTCAACTTTTACCTGTAACTATTTTCTAAGATTATTCATTCACATTGATTTAACTGGAACACCCTATGCAATATAAAATATTAGATTAAATGTAAAATATTAAAACAGGTATAGCATGATTCTCATGTAACCACTTTAGATTTGCTTAAAGATATTATAAATTATCTACATTAACACATTTGGTCAGTTAACCTTCTACATTCCTGAAAAGAATTCCAATCGAAATCTTTGTCACTAGTGTACCTTTATTTAAAAAACAGAAGAGAAAAAGAAAAATCTGACCCCAATTACCGTGCAGAAATTTTCACACGACACACAAACGACAAATCGCGCTTCTAATTGGCGGGTGGGTTTCATTTTTCTTTTTTTTTTTTAAACCAGTGTAAGTTACAAGTGTTCCAGCGGACCATCAGTTTCCAGAACTGCCAGTGATGCTGAATTCTCCATTGAAGGTCATGCGTTCTGTTTCGAGAAATGAAATCGCCAGTCCGTGGTTGGATCGCGATTCTAAAGGAATCAAATCGCATTCCCCGCGTCGTCCTGGTTTCCCTAGGGAGAGTTCTCCGCCTGGTTCTTCGAGTAACGAGCCACGTTTACGCGCCGCTGAATCAGGAGAAGCTGATCGAGCAGCCAGGAGACGTCGATTCCTGGTACAATGGATTCCAAGCTTCCTACACGTCGCTTTCGACCGGTCGCACGGCATCGCTAATTGATGAAGATGTAGTACGCGGTTTTTTTCATAATTTCACCCGCGATCGCGAGCCACGCGTACGTTCTTGGAACGCGTACACACACTACACGTTCTCCGCTACACGTTTGCTTCCGAGATCACGTGTCACGTATCTACGACCGTTCGAGGATCGAATATCATTTCTCGTTGGGTCATTAGTTTGCTTAGACGATGGTAAGCCGTAATTACGCCGCATCAACGTGATGACGGTGTATACACGGACGTGGCAGAAGATCGTGGCTAGGATGAATCGACGGAAATCGACGGAAAGTTAAAGGAGAAAGAGAAAGAAAGAAAGAAAGAGATAAAGAGAGGGAGAGAAACTCGTATACGCCTTCGGCTAGAATACCAGCTACTAGACTTAAACCACCAAGTGCAGTATGTAGAAGTGAGCTTCGTTACTATGTATTAATCGCTGGCTACTGGAAAACGCGTGCAATTAGTCGATGATTTGTAAACGCCGGTTAAAGGAGGCTTTGATGGTGCGAGCACGGGGGTTAAGTGCTTCTTCAGACGGCGGAGAGGTTTGTTTGTTGGACGTGTTGTGTGTTAAACAAGAAGCTTCGTGTGTCCAAAGGGGATTTATAGGTTCTTTTCAAGTGTGTGCTTTTCTTCGAGGGCAGTTTCAGATGTTTTATGGTGTTTGAAGATCTTCCCTTTTGACATCTTGTAATTATTTCTAGTTTCTTCTTTTTCTTCGGTTATGTAAACGGTGTAGATATTCATAGAGGTATCGCTTGTATCGTGGTTTATGTGGCAAATTTGTGAAGCTGAAGTGTTATCAGATGGACAGCAATAAGATATTAAGATACACGATAATTTAATTATAATTAAATTTAATCAAATTCGAAAATTCAAATGTCTCTTATAAATTAATTCAACATTTCCAATAGTTACAGGATTCCTTTATTGGGTTAGTCATTCTCGTATACTACAGGTTATGAATATATAATGATTCAGTCATAATCAAAATGCACTATCAAAAATGTACTGTTACAGAAAGATAATGAAAAAATTCAAATTCAGATATTTTAATATTTTTCAATAATAAATTCATGTCAGAATCTTTTATAATTACAGGATATTGATATATTGTAGAATATGAAATATAAATATACAATAATTACGATACATGATAGTTAAATTATAATTAACGCTCTATAAAAGAAAAATAATACAAAAATTCAAATTCGAATATTCAAATGTCTCTCAACAGCCAATTCAAGTCAACATTTCTTCTAGTTACTGGATTCCCTTTATTGGGTTGTTGCTTCTCCGGTATGGCTCCTGCTGTGAAATGTAGCGTCGCAAACCCGTGGGACGGCTTCCAATTTCTCTTCGCGGTTGGGCACGTAAGTACAGTAGATAGCTGTTACCCCATAGCCGTGGTTACCGCGCGAAGTTTAACCTATTAGAAGCCTCTATTTACTTCAAGACCTTCTTCCTCCTTCCATATCTTCAACGTCTTCATCTTCCATTTAACGAGGGAACCCCACGGAATCCGCAACTTCTTTCACATTTCCTACACCATCGTAGAAGAAGAATGTTTCTTTCTCTCGTTAATATAACAACCTGTCTCGTATATAAACTATCATACAAACTCCTTTCAACCGAAGAAACATATCTATACAATCGTTACACCGGCAAGATATCAATCTTCAAATTATACCTATACACATTCGTAACTTCGAAACGTATCAGCACCCCTTTCACACCACCCGTTCCATTCAACGTTTAAACTCGTCGTCAGCTTCCACTCACCAAAAACCAATACACCTACCATTCACATTCAAATGATCCGTACGACCCTCTTAACTCGTAACAGACAACTCCAAGAATTTAATCAATAACACACATCCACCCACAGTAAGAAACATCCTAAGCAATCCTATTCACCAACCTCGTTCTATTCCCCGCGCTCTTTAAACGTTCCCATTTTGCAAACACGATCTACATAAAACCGCACAGAGTAAACCAGTATAGTAGGACGAAACGATCGAACCAAGTGACCAAGAACAAGTTGCTCGTCTCGTGCACCAGCAGGGATACAAGGCTTAACTCGTAAGACGGCTACCGAGTTTACCAAGCTCCGTCTGTTCCAGGAATAATAACACAACTGTAAGAATATAAGGGTATCAACGGGTGTTCACCATCGTTCGTTGAACGTAGCCAGTCGGCCTCCCTCTATTCGTACCAGGCTTACGTTTTCATCGGACGCTTGATAAACGGCGACATAAATCCACCGGGGCCAGCGTTCGTTAGAATGGATCTCCTCGAGCGTGGCTTGCTCTTCATCATCGTTCTGCTTCGCCGCAGACACTTTGTGGATGAAGGGCGAGAACTGGTACAGATAGGGGGAGGGGAATGGTAGAAGAAAATGGAGAGGGTATCGATGGAAAGAAGTTCGAGAGTGTAAGGTAGGGTGAATCGTGTATGAGCCGTGTGTAGAAGTACGGATACCAGAGCGATCGCGTGGGCGTTACACGTTCTCTCGTTATGGGGCACCATCGTATTCTTATGTAGATCGGATCCTGTCCACACCTCTGGTCTCCTGGGTATAAAGGCCTTCTTCTATATGTCGATATATCCCACCGAAGAGCTCGTAACAATCGATACAGAGATACGAGGACCAGAGACACAACAGCTCCTACATGCCCACCTACGTGGGGAATCTTTTTCACGGACTAGATGAGGAAAGCAGCTTACCCACGGAATGTGAAAACGTGGAGATCATGCTAACCACTGACCGATTATACTGACTTCTCCAGGACTCGCGGTCCACTCGTCGGGATCCGTGGTTGCGCGTGTGTTTTCGCCACTGGTCTACGTGATGGTCGTTTAAACACACCATGATTCCGAAACACGTTGCGGCTTCGTTGGATGGACGTGAGGGGATGGGAGAATCTCACGGGTTGCGCGAAGGGAAACGGAATGGATGCGTGACTCTTCCCCGTTGATGTTGCCTTTCCGTTCTTTCACGCGGTCGCTCCGAGGTTTCTTTTCAGACGTTACGTTTCGTGGTTCGCTTAGAAAGCGAACGTACTCCTGGAATTCTGACACGGTCTCCGTGGTTATTGATGCTGTAGGTATAATCATCTTTAATGTATCGTATTATCGAACGGGAGCATTCTTCCTCTTGGGCGTGTTACTTCGAGCGTGGTACTAAGTCGAGTTGTGTCTCTGCGGTTCAATTTGACGAAAAAGTGGATTTAGCGGGAAGTGCTCTATTGGAGAAATTCAGAACGTCTTATACCGGGACGCTACAAATTTATTTCAAAGGAAACAACGAAATTTCTTATAATTTAATATTGATTAATTGTAGATATAACTGTTTCTGTCGAACCTCAGCCAGAATTTGTGTCACGAGTCTAACTCGTTGTTATAGAGCAAAGGGTTATGATAGAACAAGAATTCTCGCTACAGTTACGTATATATAGAACCGAGTTGAAAAGGATTAATGTCTATCGCCACTTTTTTTTTTTCTTTTCTTTCGCTTCCTCGAAAAAGCAACACCAGCGCAGATGGTGGCTATAAGTAAAGGGCCGACAAGGCACGTGCGATTTTGCAACGTTGATCCTCGTTGTCAGAAGCGCAGGTGTGCCCATTGGGGAAGGACGTGATCGATCGACGCCGCGAAGATGTGACAACGAAACCGCGTTGCAAGACAGGGCCGTTTAAGTGGGTTGGCTCGATGGGTTCGCGCGAGCAAATGCAAGCTGAACGACGAAAATTAAAAGGCTTGCGACGCCGGTGCCGTTTGTCCTTCCGTTAGTGTCGCGTTCGAACGAACGAACGCAGCTTGCCTACCTATCCACCGTTGTTTTTGTTTCTTCGTTTATACGCGCCAGTTCCAACGCCGTGCGTCGATTCCGTGTCGCGTGTTCATTCGAACGAATTAATAGTATGTTTGCCAGCAACATTTCCTTCGTGGTTTGTCTCTGCACGGTACCAGCAGACTATATTATGTTACTTGTTCATTAACACCTTGCAAAACTGGTGTATCGCCCGGATGGTGTAATACCACCGATGACCGCTTCGTTTAGCGGCGTGTACTACCAAAGGAAGAATTAACGTATCAAGCGTTGCGCAACTATGTAGGTACACACTCTCAGCGTGCTTCTTAAGATAAGCTGCTTAACCCGGAGAACGTGGTACCGTGTTAAATGGTCCCCGTGTTATAAGTTAGATTTAAGAGGGTACCAGCTTTGCATCGCTTATTATCTTCTCGTATGAATGGTATCCGGTGGAGTACTCTTTTTGACGCGTGTTCGATTTTATCATTCTGTCTTACGCTTTTAACCCTTTCGCTACGGTAGTTTTCAGAAAAGTAGATGTTCAATTTTCAGAATTTGTTAAATTGTTTTCGAAAGTTTAAGAATAAAATATATTCGAATTTGTACATATATAAAGTTCGTTTCGTTAAATTAGAATGGAAATGCGCAAAAAATAAAATTCAGGCGGAAGGGAGGTAACAAAAGAGTACAAGCTAAATTTCCAAAACGCCTATAGGCGCCAAATAGTAATCAAAGGGTTAATTTATTATCTACATTAATAATAGACTTTTTTTTAACGCTAGTACAACCACAGATGAATGTAGTATATTTAGGTAAAGAGCTGTATGAAGAACTTAACAAAATTAGAATGATTAATGGAAAGTAAATTAGTGTATATAATTGCACATCTATATTTAGATAAAAGCATCTTAATAACTTCTATGATTCAAAGTAAAAAATTTGAAATTCGCCATTTTGACTAATTTCGTTGTTCTACCGTCGATATCGCGAAGCAATTACACTTCTCACCAGTTTTCAAAAACATTACGAACATTATTAGAACGTAGATACGTGAAACACCAATGGAATTCAGACTTCTGACTGAAATTAAATATCTCGATCTGAAAGTTCGTCGAAAAACGCGATAATAAACACCTGTTGATAATTTCATTCGCTCTTCGTCACGGGACACTGTTATTATTTCAATTTGCATCCTCGACCATTTTAAGCGATGGTTTCGGTAGCCGAAAAACCTGGGAACACTTTAGTATGTATCTGTCAAAACAGATCCCTTTATCGATCGATCAGCTTAGGCTGTGGCTCGCAGATCGATATTATATTGCTGGACGCCTCGGGGTCAGGAGGCGTAGCAGGCTTCTCGATGGTCCCGTAATATCGATTTTCGTTTCATTCTTGAATCAGACAGGAAATCCCTGATATGTATGTGTACACGTGTGAGTGGCCGACAAATCTTAATATCCGTTCGAACTAATTAAAGGCTAAACGATGTCACCTGCGGCGATGTTCTCTCCAAGGCGAGCGTATTTTAACGAGGGTACAGCGGTTCTTATTCTGCTACCGCGGCATTGAAATCTCCTTAATAAATAATTTAACACGCTCTGATTTATCCTACTTTTTCACGATATCACATCGAGATCGTTAAAGAGCGTTCGTAATATTCTGTTCTGCTTGTTAATTATTAATAAACACGGCCGTATTGTCGCGTGGTATCTTAATTATCAATGAGATGAAATAACGATCGGTAATTGTCTTTGATGAGTTACTCGAGAAAATTGTTATTTCACCGCAAAATTTTATCACGATTTATTCATTGTTGAAGCTGTGCAATTATTTTTAAAACAGAAATTTTCTTAATATTGTACAACATCCAAGAAAAATTGGTAGAATTTTGAAACTTCTCCAATAAACAGTAACTTTTCCAAAATTCATTAAAACCCAAACCATTTCCAATCAATTAATTACAACACTTATCGATACTAATAAAATATTTAGTTTTAATAAAATTATAATGTGTATTAATCGAAGTACGATCCACTTATGACGCTATTTATAATTTTATATAAAAAGAAGTTTTAACAATTTATTTTTCATCCAGATGAAAAGAGATCTTCCAGTCATTTAGCAATAAAATAATCGAAGAATGTGGACTAGCTTCGAGCTTTAATTTCACGTGCATTTAAGAACGAAATCCTTTCTATCTTACACGCCTGTCAAGTCAGCCATTTTGTACGCAAGAATCCAATAAAAATGAAAATCACTCGATAATACTAGCTACTTGTACAGAAAAAATTCCAATCAATCCTAAATTACACAGAAACCCAGTGAAACACGTTCCAGTAGAACTCGCCATCTGGTTCGATCGAATCGGCCAAGTTTCTCATAAGCAGGAACGCAGAGGCACGGTTAATTGCCGGCTGACAAGGAGCCAAGACATTTCTAATCGTGCGTCTATCTTTGCTCGACGCGGTGGCATCGGGAGCCGCGAGAGCTGCAATTCCACCGGCTGATAAGCGTTCCCTTCCGACTACGTTCACCATGGACACTAAGGCCAAAGGCGGCGGCTGTCCAACACCGCTGGAAGATCCGTTCCCACGTGGATGGGAAGCCGAGCGAACGTTCGACCACCTATTAGCAATTATCTGCCTACGCGAGGCGATTTCGGCGCGAACGAGCTGCGTGAAAATCGTGGAACGCTCTCTCGTTCCTTCTACCACGTATCCTCCGTTAATCGAGCTTAATCTTCACGATCTTGATTGCTTCGAACGATTATACGCGCCCGCTACCTGTTACACCTCTTTGACTCGGAGTTACGAGCTCGAATTTCATGGTAGATTTTTATGTTGGATAATTCTTGGGTTATTGAAAAGCTCGAGGGGGTGGTTCGAGGGATGTTCGGGAAAAATGTGGAATTTTTCAGGTGAATTTTTATGAGCAACATTTTTTGACCATTTTTAGAGTAAACTGTACGTTGTTGATAAAAAAATACTTTATCGTTTAAAATTGGCATATTTGTGGAAATTTGTCTTATTTTCCAAGAAATCTTTATTTTCGGAGATGATCGATTTGTGCAGTATTTCATTAACTATCGATATACTGATAGAATATCAATTTGCTGTCTTACTATAAATAATCAAATAATACTATTTTTACACCTGTTGTCTCTAAGTATCGCTCTATTCCATTTAACTAGTACATCAAAATTAGCACTTGAAGATTACCAGATATACTATCGACATTACTTACTGTCATCCCCTATCGACTTCTCAATCTTTCAATGTATTCAATTATGAAAAACGTCTCAATTTAATCAAAGATATCTTATCGTTGAATATTTTCCTCAATATCATTTCAACCTTTTCGACAGGAAAAAAATAATTCTGTAAAGATACATAACGACGTGATCGGATGATGTATTATTTTAGAAGAACGATAAATTTTCGCTTGTTCGTACGAGGCGCGAACGAAACGAAATCGATCCGCGTGTCGCGACCTCAAGGCCCTAAGGGCCCGGATCGCGGCAGGTGCTGCTGGGCCCTGTGGTTCCTTGCTGTGCCCCTTGAGCTCTTTTCTCGTCTCCCACCATTCACGACTCCCGGCGACTTGTTCGGCAGACTCGTTTGATCAGAGCCGCTCACGACTCTCCAGGTACGCCGGGACGATAATTATTATCCTTGCGTAACCGCCCTCAGGGCGAGATATCCGTGTACCCTGGATGTATGCTCCCGAGAATAAATATGCGCTCCTCCGTTCGTATGACGGGACATCGTATCAGTGGTCTCGATCGCAGGAAGCCAGAGAGAAACGCGCGACGGAAACGCAGTTAATCGGCCACTCTTTTTCGTTTCTTTTCTTCTCTTTCATAGCTTCGAAGCGATATTGTTCCGGAGACACGCGTGGTCGTTCGTCCATTCTGTCACTGAGAATTGTTCAATTTTGACTAAAAGAAATATTCAAGCGATTCGAATTCTTTCATCCATAAAATTTTAATGATTTGAAAAATATGAAATTCTTGGAAAAATTAAGAAAAGAATCAAAGTGGTCTCATGATAGTAGCATTACTAATTAAAATATTAGAAATCCATGAAATTTCCGAGCAGCCATTTTTAATACTGATCGTTCGTACATTCTGCCATTGAAAATCTTACAATTTCAAGCTAAAGAATATTCAGGTAATTCAAAGTTTTCCATGTAAAAAAATTCTAAGAAATTTGAAAAAAAAATTGCCAATCATTCTAGAATCGGTAATGATACAATTGATAGAATTACTAGAAATTCATGAAATTTCCGAGCTGTCATATTTAACCTGTTAATTATGTTCACGTCAGTTTATAATGAAAAATGAGAGATATATTATAACCAATTAATTGCTTTTAATTCTTGCAAATGTAAATCTACCGTGTCTTACATTTAACATAAGCGTAACAGTACAATAAATAATTTCTCAATAAATAAACGATTCTATTTTAAGTATTTGTGAAACAGTGTCGAGTTAACTCGTTTTTCCTAATTAAAAGATTAATACTGCAATCGTTCAATTTTGAACAAACAAAAATTTTCAGATAATACAACTTCCTCGACACCGAAAATTTTCAATCACTCTACCATTCACATTCGTTCATATTGAAAATATAAAATTTAAAAGAAAAAAAAGCAGAATTGCTAAATCACATTAAAACTAGTAACAGCAGGACTAATGGAAATATTAGAAATCCGTGAAATTTCCAAGCGGTACAATTCTAATTCCGATGGAATCCTCTTATCCTCGATAAGTCACCTGCGGTTTCCTACGTTTAATTTTCGTGGCACGAAATTTATGCCCGATTACCCGGGGCGTTCTACATACCGAATCGTTAGGACGATAATATATTCGATCGGTGGGTATATTAACGATAGTTTATTGCTGTACGCGCGATGCCCGCCCATACGTGTCCGCTCGCGCGAACGCGCGCGTCCACCGGAGCGGATCAGCATTCTTGGATTTCCTCCTGGAACATCGTGTATCCGCTGCATCGCACGCGAACGAACAAGGAAAAATAACGACCGGCTAAACGCGGGGTTCCGGGTCAGCTGGTGTTTGTACGCGAGCCAGAAACGAGCTCTGATACCTTTTGCCTTACAGACATTTCTATCTGAGAACAGTTTATAGACGATACCGACTCTACGTTTAACGCGATTCGCTGTGTGGTTCGTTTAATATCGTTGGATATTACTTCGTGTGGAATATTGTTAATTTAAAGTATTCGTTAAATTATACCCCAGTGGAAATAGAATTATTGTTTGACTAATTTAGATCATTGATTTTATGCTCTGGAATTATAATGGTTTAGGTAGGTAGGTTAGGTAGTAAGTATAATTGTGACGTCGAGTTCGTATCTTTCTTTTCTTTATTAACAGGCTGGTAACATTAATTGGATGATTTTTACTCTAGAGTATTCATAGTAAGTGATATTTTGTACCGTTACCTTACTGAATGGATACGATGAGTTTTGCTGTTGGATATTATATTATAAGTTCTTATGATATCGTTTTTTTTTTTTTAATCAATTTATCAATATCATAGTAGTTTATAAGGTGTCTAAACTACTAATATAGAAAACATGTATCGTAATAATTTTAGAATACTAGTTTAACGCATTTTATGCATAATTCTTTAAACTGGTGGAATGTAACAGTACTTTATTAAATGAGTTTTATCTAACGCGATACATGAATATATCTTACTGATCAAAAACTTGAAACTACTTATTAATATACACAAACATTCAATCTGCTGTTAACTTTTTATGCAGTCAAAATTAACATTACCTCGAAGCAACAATAATTTCTTTTATTCCAATAAATTAGAAATAAGAAAAAATTCTTTTTCCATACAGAATTTGAAAATTCAAAAATAATTTTTTAAACTTCTAATCGACAGTGTACATTTGACACGCAAAGAATATCTGCCTCAAAGAACATATAATACAACCAGAAGTCGATATAAAAAAAAATTAATTTTACTTCGAAGCAACAATTTACTCCATTCCAATAAATTATAAATAACAAAACACTCTTTTTTCATACACAGTGATCCCAAAATTTTAACCGACAGTGTACACCTAACACACAAAGAATATTTAGCTCAAAGAACACAATAAAATCAAAAATCGATTAAAAAAAAAATTAACGTTACTTCAAAGCAACAATTTACTCCATTCCAGTAAATCATAAATAACACAAAATTCTTTTCCCATATATAGTGATCCCAAAATCTTAACCGAGTGATAACCTAACACAAAAACAATACCTGCCTGAAAAGAACCCAGAAATCAATCTAAAAAAAAAATTAACATAACTTCGAAGCAACAACAATCTACTTCGTCCTAATAAATTAGAAATAATAAAAAACAATTCTTTTTCCATAGGTAGTAATTCCAAAATTTAAATCAACGCTGTACATTTAATACACAAAGAACGTAAAACCAGAAATCAATTTACAAAAAAAATAAAAGAAAAGGAAAGATCTTTTACATTAGAAAATCCCAATCGTACAAGTATCACGTTTTCCGTTCATTCCCGTGTAACACGAAGCCGTAGCTCGCAGAAGGAAAATCATCAACCGGCAGCAGAGAGTAAAAGAGTGCGACGGAAAGAAGCGGGTATAAACGTCGAACGACGGCACGCAGCTCGTACTTACAGTCGTCGTCCTGATGGCCTGAGGGCTGCCGGAAATGGGTGGTATCACCCGCTACCACCGACGTCCGCCTCGTTTCCTCCTTTTTCGCCGGAGCGCGCGTACACACGCGATCGAGTCGCGCGCACGCGGCTTGGCTTACCTGTTGCCCGGCGTGCAGCCGGTCTCCTCCGTTCCTTCTTGCTCGTAAAAGCTGCTGGAGTACAGGATACGCCTGAGGAAAAAGGACCTCGAGGTGGAGGATTTCGTGGAAGCCGGCCGGGACGTTAACGTAAATCGTCCCGTGTTTAACTTCTTTTACTTTAGAGGTCGTTTCGTAATTTTCTGGTATTAGTAATTTTCTCTTGGTCGCCATGGATCCTACCGATGTTGCTGCTGTTGATGTTGATGCTGTTTGTGGTGGTTGTGTAACGTGGAACAGGCATGAAATCAAGAAAAGTCGTTCGACAAAACGGCAACAGAGAAAAGAGAGAGAGAAAGATAGACGACTGTCGGTATAATCTTTTTCGCGTGCGCATACAACGTTTAACGATTACTGTAATTATCGCTATCGTATGAATCGCGATGGGCATATACAAGACGGTGAAGAGAATCCATGGAACCAGGTATTCACAGGTTGGTTTCTTTCTTATCGCTATCTAAATTCACCAACTAATAAAGTTAGAAATCTCCTAGAGAAAAGAGAACCGAGCGGGTGATAAGATGGTTACAACTAAATTACCACGGCTAAGACTTAGTTCGACCAACGAAGATTACCGAGGTCGTAAAGACCATAGGAGAAAGAAACTGGTAAATGCAACACCCGTCGATAAGTGTACACGCATCCTCTTTTCATCGTCGCCCTCGTAGTACATCGTTACATTGATCGCTTTCATGAGAAACTTTATAGAGACAGAGAGAAAGAGAGAGATGGTAGACATTGTGGATAGTTAGATGGGACGATATCGGAAAGGAGAGAAAAACTCGCTAATGAAACGCAACGCATGAAAGAAAAGGTACTTACCGGTAGATAAAGGGACTTGTTGCCTCCTAATCGCCTAATGCATCCACAGGACAGGGTCATACATTTATCAGACGAACATCAAGTCTTCCAGAGTTCCTTCAGTCTGTTGCAATAATCTGCTCGACGTCTATTTTGTCATTTACTATCTGGCTAGAATTATTCTTAAGATTCTTGAATTTTATTTCCTTCAAAATTTCTGTTAGGTGCAATTAATTAGCTATTTAGAGGAAGCTTCTGTTCTTGAATTCGTTAGACAATTAACTTTCAACCGTGCAAAGTTCTTCATACAGACTTCTGTATCAATTTTTTTAAGTATTTAAATATTCATTGAGTTTGCTACTTCTAAAATCGTGGGATTAATATTGTCTGACCTTTCCATTGGTACTCTGCAACAAAATACGATAATATTGCGAAACAGGGTTTTAAATCATGAATAACACATATCACAAAGTATAAAATTCGCGTGTAAAAGCGCATATAATAAGATTCGCGTTCCCGAAGATATTAAGCGAAATAGTCGATGGATCTGAAGGAAAAACGAGGAGGGTAAAGGTAATAAAGAAAAAGCGAATGCAACGATGCAGTTTCCTCGACGAAAGGACCTCCAACTAGCGTTTAGCTGCTTTGACAACCACCCATAAAGTTTAGAGATTCCCTGGTGCACAGGTTAACACGCCGCGAGATAATAGGGAAACGTTGCGCAGGCGTTACATCTATGATAACGAACCCTTAGCCACGTCTTCCACTTTTTCGGTTATCAAGTTGGTAAAGCGTTTTATCCGGTGAAGCGTGGCAATTAATTCGAGCCACTGGCAAGCTTGAATCCTGCCTGTAATAGGCTGATAAGATGAGTGTGAGACTTAAGTGGCAGGTATATGTTTCTCTATGGAGAGTTTATTCGTGAAAAGTGAGCTCTGCTGTTAGAGGTCGCTTAATGGTGATAAAGAAGTATCTTAGAATTCTAGGTAGTTGGTATGTAATCGTAACGAGTGATTCGAGGTGGAGCATTAATTACGATAACGTTCAGGATATATGCGCATTTGGTTAGTAATGGCTGGCCATTGGTAATAAGATTCGCGTTGATTTATTCTATCGGGTCTAAGTTACTTCGATTCAACATTCGTCAATCTACCGTGAACTTGCTAAAATTGTATCCTAATCGTGCTATTTCACTTTAATGTTTTCCAAATTCCAGTAGTGTGTTTATAGTGCTCTAATCTGTTTTTTATCACCTTACTTTTTTATTGAAATATTAGGGCTACCTTCAGGTTTTTAAATGGAAATATTGCACTTTGTGCAATATTTGTTTACGCAAAATTTGACGACTTATCCCTATTTGAGAAAAAATATTAGATGTACCATTTAAAAAATAGTGACTCTAATATCTTAATAAAACTTAGTAAGGTAATAAAAAACAGATTAGAGCATTGTATGTCTCCTTAGATATCACGCAACTTTTGTTTGAAAAATTTTTCATGCAACGAATAACTTATGAGTTACTCGAAGTGGTCATATTAAGAGACTCACCCTGCATATACACATTTTGAAACTTTATTTTTCCAAAATTTTACCCTCGCCATTTATTGCATATACAGTCTGTCTGAAAAATAACGGGATTGCTATTATATTAGTTCAAATACTCGGTATATTTCTAAACATCGTTCATTGCATTCAAAGTATTTCTTTGGTATCGATGCAACGCTGTGCATAATCAAATTAACGAACAAATAAACTTCTGGAGAACTGCTTTGGAAATTATCTCGAGTACTCTTGTCACGACTACGTGTATGGTTGAAACGTAATTGTAGCGAGTGAGAGGGAACCAAACTAGGTGAAACAGTGAATAGGCAAGCGTTGGTATTTATTTTTGGGCAAAATTTCACGTCCGACCGAGATACCACGAGGAACTGGTTTCTTCTGAAAAGGAACAAAAGAGTACTCAAAGGTGACTCTTAAAACAAATCTCCAGAAATCTATTCACTCATTGATTTAATCATGTCTAACATTGTTTCAACACCGAAGAAACATTATTTCAATAAAACAAACAATATTTGCTCATATTATCACTGTTTGAATTATTATATTGGCAATCCTGTGTACTTTTCTGACAGACTGTGTGTATGTGTGAAAAAATAACATTCGTACAAAGTCACCTCATACATATAAATTGCATCAGAGGTCTATTATCTTCAATGAAACAAAATCTGTCTATGTGCACAGTAGTAGTACTCCAAGAAGAAAAAGTTCGAGGAGAAAGGTTATTCAGAAGCTGTGGACACAATTACCAGAGGGAATAGAGGTCGTAGGCCCTGTTATAGCAAAGGTACTTCCGCGTCTCGGGGACCATTCGCCTAGGCTATTGACAGCTATCATAAACCTCGTCGATATCTCGCTCGTGCACGCGCATAGAACACGCATACGCCGCCTCTGGATAACGCGAACCCGCTCCTGGACGCCTTGGGCGTCGCGGTCGCGATAGGATGTCGTTCAAGGCTACCAGTTTCCTTCTCGCTAGCCGCTCGAGGAATCTCGATTCCACCTACAGAAAGCGTTAATAGGAATGTCTCGATTGGACCGGGTGGTACCGAGCGCGACAAACGCGATACCAGCTTGATATCCGGTCGCTCGTAATGGCGCGCCTAGAGGGATCGATACGGTGAAAACGTTTCTGTATTCGCGAACGATTCTACTGAACTTCTGAACAGGAAACTTTTAAATCGAACGAAGGGAAACGTGATATATAGTGACTCCCATTGATACTTGGACACACTTTGGACCAAATAAATTGACCTTTCGTGAGAAATTAGTTTACTAAGTGTGAATAATAATTTTTGAAAAAATTTCGATTGGTCGGTATTACGAAGAAAATAGTAACAGTCGCTTTTTGCAACTTCTTTAGCTGAGCCTGTAATGGAAATTTAATAGTTTCCTGGCGATTACGACCAAATGCAATTTTTTCAAAATTGTTTGGACACTTCATCTAGTAAACTAATCTGTCTGACTTCTAGAGAAAAGAACTCACGTCGTTTAGTCTAATTTTGAAAAAGTTATTCTGTTTTGAAAAGTGAATTTTTATTCTTTTCTTTTTTATTTTTAACTTCCAACAATTTAGATACTTTTGCCGAGTATTTTATTTAGTGAATTCATGTCTGAAAGAATGGATCACCTATCGTATCAAAACTCAAACCTAAACCTAAATATTCAATGCAAACACTGCAGCTAAATTATGCAGTATTTATAAAAATAGTTTATTGAGAACGAATTAATTAACACAAAACATGTGATTTATAATTCGAAAGATAAATGATATATCTCTTTGGTTCTAAATCTTTTTGATAGATTGACAAACTTATGCCAACATGAACTGCACCGTTGCGCTACCTCATTCGATTCCCAAAAATTAATCAGCGACAGCATTAACAATTTACCGACTTTGTTACTAGATCTAGTAACTTTTGAATTCTCATGTTCTATCACAAGGGTTGAGAACACCTATTCTGTTCTATTCAAACTAAAACAAAGTAAATCATAAAAAAAAAAGGAAAAATTCTCCGATTTATACGATTCTGAGAAGAACCTGACCAATATAGAAACGAGTTTATTCTTAATAACGCCACCAATAAGAGAAACGATCTTTCCAAGTGTTGCTCATCTCTCAGATATACTACCGGATAATTAATTTACGACGTTCTAACGGTACCGCGAAGATTGCGACCTTGGTGTCCCGGTACACGTCCAACCCAGAGGAAATCTCTTCAAGCAAAAACAGAGAGAGAAAAAAAAGAGAACTCCGGTGTTTCCACTTTAAAGTCGCCTATAATTCCATTTCTTTGCTACGGGAACCACCGTGTTGGGTGCAGCCTCTAACGCGCCTAATGGTTTCTAATGGATCCCCTTGGTCGGTCGAGCGTAATGTCCGTTTCCGCGTCAACCAACCCCAAGTATCACCGCTGTCCCTCGAGAGACGTTTCTCCAGCGTCTAAAGTTCCCGATGCTAATGATAATGGTAACAATATAAGGTTCCCGGAATGGTACGATCACTGTTACGTTGAATTCTTCGTGTTCGTGCAAACGCGTGCATCTAAACGTCTACTACGTACCACGTTCCTCCAACGTATCACCATTCTCTATTCTATTGCTCTTTTTTTCATCTTCATGCCAGTGTGTCTATTCAGAAAGACGCTAGAGTTGAAGGAGAAAATAAAATAAAAGAGAAAAAGATAGAAATAGCACGGTCGTCAGGTAGAAACGTTGGTTTTAAACGTGCACTCTCGCCTCATCTGTACATATGTACGTACACCGTGTTAGTCTGTAGGAATGTGCGTGGTTCAGGCCGGTATTACACGTCCGTATTACGCGTAATGATAGGCCAGGATGGTTCCCATTAACGCTTGGAGCACCCGCGTTTCTACGGCGATCGTCTTCTTCACCGAACGGCCACCTAATTACATGGGACAATGTGAAAAGAGAAGGGGACCCATGCCTCGTACGTTTGCTTTACTGCCGGCGATTTCTCCAGTTTTATTGAACGAATGAGCCACACCGTGGAAACCCTTCCTTCGGCCAACGATCGCTTCTACACGAAGGAGAGATACTAATTCGACGCATGGCGATTCGAGAACAGGTTGAACGAGAGGGATACCAGCAGCAGCATCGGGATACACCCGTTTTCGAGTACGTTGGTGTAAATATAGATTCCTGTAAGGGGAATCGTTTGGTAATTGTCGCTCGATCGACGTGGAGAACTTGTTTACTTCGGGATCGAAGCTGACAATGAACGTGGAACAGGGAAATTGTTTTATTCGTTGGTTTTTTTGGGGTTTGTTCAGTGTCTGAACATTTTGGAATTATATAGGATCATCCAACTTATACGCTTACATGTTTCTTTTTAACCCTTTTAGTAACATATAACGATGTTCGCTTTATGCTAGAAACATGCATTGTGGGAATTAATAAATGAATAAAAGTAACGAGATAATTCTAGTATTGTTTCTAATAAATAATAATATTTTTTGAATTTTTTTTTTCATGTATCAGTTTTTATATCATGTTTATGTGTATCTGTGAAATAAAGAAATTGTTTCAATAAATATCGAAATACTTCAGTTATTAATTCGTTTTTCCTTTTTAAATTTCGTAATTATCATTTAAAATTGAATTCTTTTTCTCAAACCTTATCAAATTACATTAGTTCGGCTCGGCACATAAATTATTTGGAATTTTTTCAAGTTTTTTTTTTTTAATTGAAAGTATGATTCATTACAATTGTACGTGGAAGAGAATATCATTCAAATATGCATCAGGACTTCGCCTGCAAACATAAATTCGATTGTTGAAGTTTTCACTGATTTTTCAACATATTGCTGGGATTATTTCTCGAATTCCAACTTGAATGTTGTTTTTCAGATCGTTAATTGTTTCTACTTTATTAGTATAGACTCAATTTTCAAAAAAAACCCACAGAAAAAATGTAATGGTATTAAATTGCATTATTTTGCATTTCATGAAATTACACTTTGAACAAATTTTGCTTGAAAACTACAAGTTTGAATAATATAAATGCATTATTGCAATGTATACCCATCCATCGTTGAAATTGTTCTATCTTCTACTAAAACAAAATGTTTCATTTCATTTGAAAAGATACAACGTGCAAACATTATACAGTGCTGAAATCTAAGCGTCACATGTGGATGACCCTTTACTTCTCGAGGTTCTCTATCGATGATTCTACTTAACTCAATAGTCTAATTGTAAAATTGTGTTACGACGATTGTGAAACATTCTAATTGGATAATATATTTAGCCGTGAAGGTTGTTGCACATCAAACGAGAATGTAAAACAAGATATGTACAATAATAATTATAGAAAGCGTACGTTGAGAATAATGTCACGATAATTATAAACATAAAATTCACCGGAAGAAGAAAATTTATCTGATAGTCGTTTCAATAATTGATAGTCATTTTAAAATTCATTTTTCTTACTTTCATACCGACGTATTTTTCAAAACTCGCTGTCCATTCGCGTCGTAACGTTTCTCTAAATGTCAACCTGTGGAATAGCGTTTATTTTATTATATATTAATGCAACTTGTAGATCTCGCGATTGAGATTCCTTCCACCAACTTAAAAAGATATATTTTACGCAATCGTCCGTGGATTCATGTTAGAACGCTTGTCAGCAAATTACCAAGCTCAATGTGTGCACAAAAGAAAACGAACGGGGACAGGATCGAGTGTGTTGCTGTTGTATGCAAACGTTTGCGACGTAAGGAAATTTGCAGAGCCGTTAGCTAACGTGACTCGATTCCATTGTCTTTTATGTTAATTATCAAGTATCGTTTCGTTAATGTCTATGATCGATCTATGGATCGTTTGCGTGCTCGTTTAAACAGGCTCGTGACCCTAGTTTGTCCGCTTTCAATCTTGATGATCGTTGTATTTAACGAGGTAGCACTGTTGTACATACTTCGACAATACTCCTCAGGAACAGAAGAATTAAACGTATACATGTTGCGTGCACGATCCGAGGTGAAATGATTCTTAACGTTTCGAGGCATACCTGAAGAATGACGTTGCATACGCTATTACTATCTATTGATTAATACTGATCACTATTGATCAATATTGATCAATACCGCTCGCTATTCTACTGGTCATCATTGGTCGCTACTACATGTCAGTGTTAGAATAGTTAGGATAATAGAAGTTGTATAACTCGTCGAGTGTAATAATACACGGGGCAATAATTCTCCAGCCTTAACGTCTTTTTCACGGTTGAAAAAAAAAAAAGAAAAGAAAAGTTGAAGAAAAGAATGACAGACTATAGGAGTAAAATTGATACGGCGATTGAATTTGAAAAGAGAATCAACGAACGACACAATGTCGATGGTCTAGCTACTGGCTATAGGGTTTCTCCATTCACATGGTCATCATCATTATTATTATCGTCCCTCACCTTCGTCTACCTCTTCTTCTTCTTCTTCTTCTTCTTCTTCTTCTTCTACGTCTTCTAGTTATAATAATTCATCTTCATCTTCCTAGTTAGTATACCGGATTCATTATTTTGCATACTTCATACGACTTCGAGGCAATCTATCAAACCGTTAATTAATCAAACCCCGTATTATTATGCAACGCGAAATGACAATAACCACGCTTGAATCTCCATCGAGAGTTGCCTCTTCAATCTTCCACTCTCCTTGTTCTTTTCTTTTTCTTTTCCTTTTTCTCTCTTTCGTCCTCTTACCCTTTCCCATTTGTTTCGCCTTTTTCTCCGTGGTCCACGACTCTGTTCTGTGCCCCGGCACTTCCTGTTCGCGACGTCGTAAACACTGTTCCCATGTGTAACAGCGAACGAAAAGGAAATTCCTTGTACTCCATTCGAACCGAATTACAGAGTGTACTTTATCGAACCATTTTTCGCTAATGCGAAAAATCGATAGTTTATGTATAAAACCGCGTACCGGACGACTCGTTAAACCGGGCATTTCGATAGGTAAATTTACAACGAGACAGATTTCACTTAAAATTCTCCGTTTATCTGCATCGATAAATCTCACAAAGCAATGCAAAACACTGTGGTCCCAGAGAATGGTCACGTTGCCATTCGCGTTACACACGTTGTATATAAATACTACTATTCCAATTTTTCCCTCATTCTAGCTTGCCTCGCTTCACACTTCACGTCGAAACCAATGAAGAAAAGAAATGAGAGAGAAAAAAAAAGAGAATCAATCTACTTTCAATGAAATTACACCAAGTAACGCACGCGCTTAATTTTCTGATATTCGAACCTATTTTTTTTTCCTCGACACGATAAATTTCTCACTAAAGATATTCGACGCGTGCTCGTAAATTTCCGACAGCTCTACAGACGTTTTCTAATTCAATCGAATCTTCGATGTAGACACCAGGTAGATCTATTAATTGATCGAACACCGATTCAAGAGACCGGAGCCTTAAACTTGAGACAAGATTCGCGGTGAATTTTTATTCGCCCACGCGACTTTCATTAATTTCCACGACGCATTTGGCTCGGTTAGGTTCACCGCCGCAGCAGGCTTTATCCCCACGGCTCGAGAAGGATAATTAATCGCGTATTATTATACGGTAGCTGATGGCAGTCGGTTGGGCAGCGTGTTATTGGTGTGACGGGCGTGCAACACGTTCCCAGCGTGTTCCTTGCCGTTGATATTTCGCATTCGCGCGTTCCGCAAAAATCGTATTTTATGTCCGATAATTGCACACTCTCACCCGTATAATCCCCTAACGATATTGCTTATTAATTCCTACCGCGGTGAATCGTGATAAATGTTTCGCATGCGCGTCGTCGACGTGCACGCTCCAGGCGTAATTAAAGCCGCGAGCCACCGTGTTACCACTTCTTCTTCTTCTTCTTCATCGACGTTCTGTCGTCTTACCATCGAATTTCCTTCCCTTCGAAACACTTCTGCGAAACGATCGAACGACTGACCAACAAATTTTGTTTCTCTCCTGTGGAAAATTGATCATCCATTTAACTATAATAATTTGTCGTTTTCGTTGTCTCGTTTCGACGGTTCCTCGAAGATACGCCCCGTTTCAGATAGTTAATTAATCGACGTTTATATAATTGTATTATACAGGAGAACGTGAGGTTGCTACCGCGAATCACTGTGGAGTAGAAGTTCGAGATTACTTTCGGTTTTAATATTCCATGCGAGTATTCCCTCGTCCTGTTGCCAACCCCTCTCGTTCGCCTGTTTCTTTTCCCTATGGTCGATGTTTCTGTTGCATCGGTACCAAAGAGGGAGCTGGAGGTTGGGGAACGTGTCTTTCCTTGTTTCGTTTGTTTAGTCGATGCTTAACGACTTGATCGTTCGTTAATAGGAGAACGGCGAAGGTTTGTTTTTACTCTTTGGAGATTCTTCGGTGGAACTGGTGATTTTTATTTCTCTATTCGCTTGGAAATTATTCCCGTGTATTTTAAATCATTTGTACGGAACATAGATAAAGAAATCAATCCTGTCGGAGTTTCAAGCATTCTTACATTGATCTTCAAAAATTTTTGCAATTTCTTCTGCAAACTTTCTTTATAAATTTTTAAGTAGAGCATTTGGAATCATCTATTAATTAACCTCGATGTACAAATTGAAACTCAATTTGTCTCGAATAATAACAGAACGGAAATTCGAACAACTAAACTTAGAAATATTCCACATAGTTCGAAACGAACCGCACAAATACCACAACTAGTCATCAGACAAGGCTTGAGTGTTACCAAAAGCCCGGTAATCCTCGACGCCTTCGTGGCTCAAAAAGCCGTGCAATAAATATTCTTCTGACCTAACGCGACAAAACGGCCGGCCGACCGTTGCTCGAACAGATAAGGATTCTCACATTCGCAATCATCCTGTCGACGCGGCGCGCATCCCGGAGAAATATATCGACCAAGATTTTTGTCTCGCGAAGGCTGGCTCAGCATCACGACGCTGCGAACAGACAGAAAAGGGACGGCGCAGAGAGATAGAGACAGATTGATAGATATAGAGATAGACGAGAGTGGGAGAGATAGAGACAGATACACGGATCAGGGAGAAATAGAGGGGGGAGAGAGAAACGCGCACGAATAGAGAGAGACGGAGAGAGAGGGTGAAAGATACTCAGAGAGAAACTCAGAGAGAGAGAGAGAGAGAGAGAGAGAGAGCTAGAGAGACAGAGCTGGGGAGAGAGAGAGAGAGCTAGGGAGAGAGGGAGCTATATAGAGCTATAGAGAGCTAGGGAGAGAGAGAGAGCTAAAGAGAGAGAGAGCTAGAGAGAGAGAGAGCTATAGAGAGATAGAGAGCGAGAGATAAAGAGCTATAGAGAGATAGAAAGCTATAGAGAGATAGAGAGAGAGAGAAATACACACACAAATAGAGAGAGAGAGACAGAGTAAAGAGAGAGAGAGAGAGAGACTCGGCGAAACAGGGAGACGAAGAGGAGACCCGTGCCTGTCCGCCTGTCGGAAGACGGATGATCTCAGTCGTCGTATGGCAAAACCATCGTCCTCCCGGCAAGAACAGGCGGAAAATGGCCGCTTTGTCGCTGAGCTCGCCGATCGCCGTCGGAATGAACGTTTAGCGCGTAAAAGGCCACGCACTCGCCGCCCCTATGCGATCGTATATATTTCGATATGCGCCACAGATCGTTCTAAGTCGATGGGATTTCTCCTTGCACCGTAGACGATGGTAAGCGTCCGGTTTCCGTGGAATTCGAAGCGCAGAAAACACGAACCACGATGGAATAAAGATGCGTGAGCCTTACCTACCGGGAGATATTCTATTTTTTTTTCTCCCTCCTTTCTTTTCCATCGGCAACTATGTCGTTTCGCGGGTCGCCTCTTCTGTCAAATCGAATCAATTAGATACGTGTGTTTTAGCCGCAACGAAAGCGGAATTTTTCTATCGTTTAAAAAAAAAACTAACCGTTCCACTATAATCCCTTCCCTATCAATTTCATACGGATGGTACTTCAAGCTGTATACCACGTATGTTTATATAGCTGTCAAATGGGAAAACCGTGCATAAGAAACACGAGTAGACAGAGAGGAAGAGAAAATCGGCGATGCCAGAAGAGCCACCACCGTCACGGTCACTGGGCGGCGGCTCTCGACATCGAACTTCCGAGTTTAACGGTGTAACTATACATATACATATATACACAAGCGACTCCATGGCTGGTGAACGAATTTCTGGAACGCCACGACTCGGCTCGCTCTTCCTCGTCTTCCTTCTCCTCGAGGAATTCCTGGAAAGCTTGCATGATATGCAACACGCCCCGTAGACAGAGAGACAGAGAAAGAAAGATAAGGAACGTTTCGCTCGAAATCTTGCTGCTTGATCGATATCGACCAACGAAGAACCCACCGATACTCACGAGAGAAGAAACAACAAGGAAGAGATACACCATCGAAGGAAGATGATCGTGAAGGCACGAATTATCGACGAAGTTCGATTTACTGGCTCCGTAAGCACAGCTAACTCTCTCTCTCTCTCTCTCTTTCTCTTTCTCTTTCTCTTTCCTCGAGAGACACCAGAAGAGCGATCAAGAGAAAAGGAAAGACACGGAAAGAAACTACTGATGCCAACTGAAGAGGGAGAGACAACGTTCGATGCCATAGTCGGGCGTCAGATCGGTTGTACGCGTGGAAAATGGGACTGGTTTTTATTGGGATCGCCTGGTGCACTCCTGCGGGAGGTTCGTCTTAATGTTTAATGCAGGCCCCCATTGGAATTGCGCTTGTACCACGTATACGAAAGCTACCTTGGAGAACGCGTCGACGTCCGCGAGCCAAGCATAACTGAGAGCACGGCTGCAACGACGTTAGCCGTATCCTGGACATACTTTCCGTACGCTTAACCGCGTACAGGGAATATTTATTAATAGAATAATTTCGAACGCTGCCAGAAGGATAAATAACATTGCTTTCTCTTTCTCTCTTTATCTCCCTTTTTCTCAGTTGCTGCTAGTCTACGTTTAAAAGCGTGATTGCAAGCACGAGCACACGCGATCGCCTCGTAGATCGTGCGCGTCAACGGGCCGATCTATGGAACCCATGGAACCGCGGCTGTTTCGCGGTTAATTCTACGGACTCGCTGAGTTTTGAATGGCTACGAGATGTTTATGCTTGAAGCAGAGGTCTCGTTGGGGGATTAATGAGTTAGGGTAATTGTGAGATATTATTAGATAGAGGAGGTTGAATGAAAGCATAAATTTTATGAAATGGGACTGCTGACGATTTTGGAAAATTCAGTG
The DNA here is from genome assembly GCA_951804975.1 of Anthophora plumipes. Lineage (NCBI taxonomy): Eukaryota > Metazoa > Arthropoda > Insecta > Hymenoptera > Apidae > Anthophora > Anthophora plumipes. Next base: position 24,643,524 of record OX638112.1, on the reverse strand, counting down.
ATTCAGTAAAATGTATTTAGAACATTCAGGAATACGTGAAACGAGAGAAAAATATTTTGAGAAAGATAGGTACGCGATTAGAATTACTTAAATTACATAATTTATATATCGCTGTTTGAACATTTTTTTTAAATAATTAAAATTAAAATATTTTTGCAATAATAATTCAAGTCAAAATGTAATGTATTTAAGATAACATGAGTTATAATATGATAAATGTCTGACCAAATAATTTTAACAATTATTTTAAAAGAAGATTTAAACGTGAATTTAATTAAATTATTTGAATGCTTGTTTTGCACAGGACTTTATTCTTCAGATGTACACGGTGAACAATAGGTTCAGTGTATAAAATGTTGGGCCCGTGAAAACTGCCGGTGCAAACGAAATTAATTTTATATGCCCAATGTGTGATAAAAGGCAGAAAAAATAAGTTTTGACATATTCTCATATTAGGCAAGCAGTTTTTCAAGTCACGGTTTTGCATACTTTTCATTTTTATTTTGCCTCCTACATTATTAAATACATATATAAAATGTTTTCTAATGTTTCCTTTCTTCGACACTTTCACCCCACGTTTGAAATCAAATAAACAATTTTCATTCGCTGCTATTAATTAGAAATATAAAATACTTTCCAATTTCTCTATCTTCCGTTCTTTTTACCTCATGTTCGACGCGAAACAAACAGAACAAAAGCGGAAAAGTTGTACGCGCAGAACGAAAGCACGCTTAAAGAGAGCAACAGAAGCGGAAGGATTACGCGTAGCTACCCTTTCGTGGCCCGAACACGCCTTCCTCGCCTGCGAGGAGGAACTCGCGCGGAACCGCTTGGAAGATCGCACGATAACGTCGCAGCCCCCGTACGATTCGTTCAGGCCGCGTGCAGAGCAATAGCCGCGCGTCTCTCTTTATTGCGGAACGCCTCGTTAATAAACCGGCGATCCTTCTTTCGCGTGGCGGAACTCGCGAGCCGTTTGCAGAAGCGGTGGGGCACACCGAGCGCGCGAACGTTCGAGGAAGCGAAACGAGATGACCGAATCTGGGATGCGTTCTCTCCGCTCGAGATCGTACAGATACCGCGTTGCGTTATTAATCGATGCACCATGGAAGAACGATGCAGCGGGATTGATAAAATTAATTTTCTTGCCGCGCGCGCCCAGAGAGCTACGCTATCGGCTCGCGCCCCGAATCGCACGCGATCCTCGCGATTCCGATTGAACACGCAACGATTTTTGGTCTTCTCATTATCGGCGCAGCTGTTCGCCGCTTTGGATTTTATTGCGCGCCGTGTGAACATTGCGAACGATGGTGAACTGATACGTACGACACTGAATTTAATTAATTATTCCATCGAAAATACGGCTGAGTAACACCCGAATTACTTTTCTCGTTTTTCTGGCGTTTGATGTTAGACGGCGTGGTAAAGAGACGAAATTTCAGCTGCTAATTTATTGAAACACTCTCCGAGAAAGAAACACTGCTAAATATCTCTTGTACGCTTTGTAATAAGTATTGGAAAAAGTAAAAATGGAAGTGACAGAAAAGGAGGATCATAGTGGACGTTTGTGAATTGAAGTAAGTTGAAAGGAGTTTGATTAACTTTCTGCAACACCAGCTAAATTCTTTATATTAACAATTAATACAGTTTTGTTGATCACAATTGGTTGGTTAAAATTTTACAGTGGTCGATTAAACTTTCACATTTCCTTTGAAGAAAGTCTTTAATTAGAAAATACAATTTTGTTCATTACAATTTTCCGATGGTCGATTAAAATTTTACACGTCGTTAGAAGAAAGTAAAATTTTAATTACAAATTTCAATTACAAAATACAAGTTTGTTGATTATAATTTTCCAATGGTCGATTAAAATTGTACACTTTGTTTGAAGAAAGTAAAATTTTAATCGACCACTGGAAAATTGTATATTGTAATTGAAATAAAAATTGTAATTAATCAGGTGTGAATTCATTGATTAGCTGTGGTTACAATGTGAAGTTCATTAATACGATTTACGGTATCGGGTGTAAATTGAAGTGTGAAGAAGTGAAATGTTTCTGAAGACAATTTGCTCGCGACAATGTTTATTTCATTGCTTCGATTGTAATGTTAATTCAGTTGGAATTGAAACTTCGACTTTCTGAATGATTGAATTTCGACTACATTGTCGATTATGTTCTACTAATGTTTTCGTGAATGAAATATTTGTCTTTTGTAATACTGTACAATAGAACGTGTAGGCAGATATGATTTATAAAATGCTCCTTAATGAAGGCATGTACTATAATACAATGAGTGGTTACTTATCTTCTAACGCGGCCCACGCACGAACTATAATATCGATCAATCTAGTTAGACAATATTATTTTCAATCCACTTCGATACTTTTCGCGATCGTACACGATCGATATTGACAATATCACTGATCGTATGCAGGCTTTTAAGAATAAGAATATCAATTTATAACCGCTCGACAAAGCTATCATAGGATCACTTGAATAATTGCTAGAAAAATAACTTGTGACCTTTTTTTAGTCAATAATCAAGTACACTTCTCAAAGCTATTAAAACTTAATACACCATTCTTTCTCTCACACAAAAATTCCTTAACTCTTTGTGCATAAATCAAGAGTCCGACTGCAGAAAGTAATATTCAGTTGTGGACATTAGTCTGAAATCCATTTTTAATTCTTCGAAAATAAAAAAAAAAATAATTCAAAAGAAAAGAAAAAGATTTCCAATAGATGAGAATATCTCATATTTACATGAAAACAAAGGTGATAATTTCCCAAGTGATAAAAGCATCGAGATAGTGGATATATTTTTACGAAAATCTTGGAAAAAGATGAAACCAAAATTTCCTAGAATTCCTTTCGATGAATTATTGTAAAAAGAAGGAGAGAAAAACAAAATACAAGAAGTCAACGATATTTCTCATCAACAGTCAGGGCGAATTTACATTCCGTCGCTCTGAAATAGACAATCCACGATTCGTCTAAACAAAGAACGACGCGAGCCAAAGGGGGACATCGATAAAGTCTGCTGCCAGTTCTGCTGCCGGTGTATTCTGGATCCAGAAGGGCTCGTGAGCGATGCAACAGAAAAGAAGGGAACAGCAACGAGCTCGAGGGAGAGACACAGGTTGGGGAGAGAGGGAAGAGCGGGGGCAGAAGGGGGGCCACATACTCGTTGGCCCACTACTTGTACCCCCGCGATACGCGTTCCGCATTGATATTATTTCATTAACTTTTTGCTGGTCTCCTCGCTTGTTGGAATAGTGGTCCCGTCGGTCGGCAATCTCCTCCTACGGTTACTCCACCTTCTTCGGCCTCCCTCTGACTGCTCTTCGATCTCCTCCTCCGCTTCTCGTGATCTCGACGCGGCCGTGAGCCAAACGTAGAGCATCGTTCCTCTTTCCAACGACCGCTCTTTTGGCGGATCTTCACCAACGTACACCTGCTGGCCCCTTGCATTGTGACTTTGTCGTCGCAAACGCTAGAACGTCCCGAAACTGTTCTTCCTGTGTTTCTTTCCTCCGTGAAGGAATCTCGGCCCAACGCGAACCGTTCCTCCTTCCATTAGCTGCTGATAATTGCCCAGAGTTAATTAGGGCGTTGTGCAGCGTCACGAAAGGGGCCACCACGGTTACTTGAAAATTCGGACGTTCCTTCTTTTGGAGGTTTCGAACACCGCGGTTTTTGCCCATTTGCGGTATACGACGCGATTTCTTCCTTTTTTCTTCTCTTTTTGGATATTTTTTGTGTCTTTTACTTGAGAAGGGTGGTACTTTATGGTATTCTGAATGGTGTTCGAGAGCTGTCTTCTTCTTTCATCCGATGGTTCGTACGATGTGATTTAATGCGCTGGGAGGTACGAGAGATGCTACTGTGTTAACACCTCTGGCGAGGGGTCAGTGTTACTGTTGAATTTCTGTTGAAACTTTTTGGTAAAGTGAGGAGGGAAACATGTGACTTTTTTACAAGCTACAAATTCTGAGTATTTCTCTCTTCTCTGTTTCGTTTATCGCAGAAACCAGTATAACATTGTTAAGCTTATGATTTTCAAGAGTTCCCTTTTTCTATTTTATCATACCAAATTGTTTCTATTACACATACTTCTTCTTCTGCTAGGAATTTTTCATCTAACGATGATATTATTAACCCTCTGCTTTACAACGAGTCAAACTTGTGTCACAGATTATATTCAAGATAGACAAAAAGTATTTATTTATATAAATACGAATAACATAGAATATTCGAACTATCGTTTCTTGACGCTGTATTAAAACAGCAAATAGCTGTTGCTTATATACTGAGCAATTAAAAATATTGCAAGGCAAGGGGTTAATAATTTCAGCAACCTTTTGGAGGAACAACACAAGAAGACAACGACCCAGCACACAAACGTCACAGCAGAGAAAACTACTCGCAGGCGATTCCCCCATAGCATGGTGTCCCAAACACCGCGCAAAAGACCCAACAGAATTCGAGTCCGCTCGCGAGTCGGCATCTCAGGCGCGTTGAAGCGGATACGCGACTGTCCGTCCTCTCGTGTGTCGCTTTCCGCTCGCGCCTCTCCCGCGATTTATGGGGGTTTACACGAATTTATGTGCGTCCAGGGGACACGACGTACGTATTCCTGGGCTCCTCTGTCTGGTGCACGCGCGCGCGCACTGGTACCAACCAACACGAGAGGAACCGGGGGAACCGACGTTCCTGCCGGTTCGACCGGCGATCCATCATCGTAAAAAGTGTTTCTCTCTCCTCCTCGCGTTGCGGCGCCGCTTCGTGGATCCGCTTGACCACGAGTCGACGGTTTCGTCCGGGTCGTCGACGATGATCGACCGATCGATCGATCGTATCGTATCGGGTCAGAACGTCGCAAAAAGAATTCCGGCGAACTCCTTTCGGCCTTACGCTGGCTTAATCGCGATTTTTACCAACGTAGGACGTGTTTGCTAAGGTTACTTTGAATTATGCTTGCATTTCAGACGATCATTAGAAACGGAGTGATTTTAATTTTCTGGTCTGAATGAATTTATTGTTAATAAGATTTTTATCAATTCTTGTTTTATCTTCAGGTTTGATTTAAATTTACATTTTACCATTTAATGTTGGATTAGATACTATAAAAGTGTTAAAATTAGACGAGCGTCTTTTTATTCTGGCATCTTTTGCTTAATCGAGACATGACAGTACAGATGAAGTATGCAAAATTATATTACTCGTGAAAGAAATGTTTGCTATACTTTATGTATGATATACATTATTGTGTGCTTCTTCTTAAGAAATAAAACAAATGATCTAACTGAGATCAGTGTTTTCAAGATCTTTTCTACACTGAAGGAATCTCTTCCCGGATTTATCTTAAGAACGTTCCAGCACTCTGTGGTGAATTCGCAAATTTACTGTCGCGATCGTAAAACCGTCAGTCGATTCACCTACGGGTAAATCACTCGAGGCAAGGATCAAGGAAGCAATAAGAAGGGAGAGGGAGATCTATCGACAGCGAGCGTGGCCCCTGAACGCGCGTCTCGTAAAATAGCCACGATCGAATGCTAATGGCGAGTAGCATGATTTTTATAGGGTCGATAATTTGGCCGAGGTTAGGGGTCGATGCAACCACGTTCAGAATGCTCAAGGATATACGGAGTGCAAAATATATTTAAGTACCCTCGCGGCTATCGATTATTTATTCCCCTTCGACGCTTTACCTTCTCCCTCTCTCGCTTTCGTTCTCTGAATTAACGACGAAGATTTTATTTGGTAACGCTTGTCGAGGTATGCTTAGTCGATCGTAATATCTAGACCAGGCGGAAATAATTTTCTTCGGGGAGGTTTTCTGGGAGAACCGAGGGAGAGAGGGAGAGAGAAAAAGATGGTATAAATCTCCATAAATATCTCTCTCTCTTTCTCTACTCACTCTCTTTGTTGTCTCTCTTCTTCTCTCTTTATTTATTTTTCTTTCTCCTCTAGTCACTCTTTTTTTCAGTCTCTCCATCTCTTTATATCTCTCACTTCCACAGTTTCTACTCTCTCTCTTTATTTCTCTCTCTCCCTCAATTTCTCTTTCCTTCCAGTCTCTTTTTCTTTATTTTATTCTCTCTCCACTAGTCTCTCTCTTTCTCTTTATTTCTTTCTCTCATCCAGTCTCTCTTTCTCTTTATTTTCTCTCTGCCCCAGTCTCTCTCTCTCCTTATTTCTCTTTCCTCCCAGTTTCTTTTTCTTTATTTTTCTCTGTCCCCTAGTCTCTCTCTCTCTCTCTCTCTTTATTTCTCTCTTTCCCCCAGTCTTTCTCTCTATTTTTTTCTCTCCCCCAGTTTCTCTCTCCTTATTTCTCTTTCCTCCCAGTTTCTTTTTCTTTATTTTTTTCTCTCCCCTAGTCTCTCTCTCTATTTCTCTCCCCCCCCCCCAATTACTCTTTCTCTCAGACTCTTCCTCTCTCTGCTCTCTGTCCGCTCCTGTCCTTATCAGAAAACTTTTCAGAAGAAATGCGTTTCCGTCTCGTCCGGATGCTGCGATCGATTGACCATACGACGACGCGCGTTAGCAAGATCCTTGTCGTTAATTCGTCGTTAAGCGGCTAAGATTCTATGGAGTCGACGATCTCGACGTCTTCTCACGTTCTTGAAACCCACTTTACAAACGCGAGCGGATTTCTCGCGGCGCCGCATCGTGAAAACGACACACGGTTCGCCGTGGATACATTCAACTGGTAGCCGTAATTCGTTTAGATAACGAATTCCGGTTAGTCGCGTATTTTTTGAGAGGGGTCAAAGTTATGGTACGCGTTTCGGAGGTTTTCGACTGTTATTGGGCAACGTGGAGGCTGACAACGGGAAGTCAGACCGGCTCGAAGTAAATAATCAGCTGTGCTCCAAAGTGCGCATCCGGTAGAGCGTGCGAACATTCTGTTTTTGCACGAAAACCAGGCCGATTACGATGATACCTTTTTAAAGGATGCTGGAGTGAGGATGATTGTACGAATGCATCTTGATTCGATCGATTCTGTTACAGGTTTAAATGTACTCCCTTTCTGTGAAAATTTCGTGCGAATTGAATAAAGATTGACGGTTAAGAAACTCTGTCTAAAACTGTACAAATTATAACTGCGTAATTCACGTTCAAAATTAACCGAAAGTGGGGAATGAACTTTTATTTCGAATTAGAAAAGACAACAACCGAAAATGTATTCAAAATTCTGTAGAAAATAATAATTCTGTGGGTGTATAATTCGATCAATTTGTATATATTTTGAAGTATGTGTTATATTTTATATTAGCTCGTTTCCTTTCAAACTTCAGCAGGAAATGATGTAAGAGTTTTTCAAAATTCGATAGAAAGTAACATGTGAATTCTTGTCTAAGACAATAAAAAGTATTTCAAAATAAATATTTGAAAAAATAATTCAATAGAGAACGATGAACAAACCCCTTTAAATTTAGTCAATATCGGATCATTAAGTTCCTAAAAACACTCTCTACGAATTAACAAACTTTTCTTTATAACTCAATAAAATTCATGAAAAAATAATAGACAAACTTCTAATACTTCAATTTTTGCTTCAAATGTAAAAAAGGGGCGAACAAATTCCTGCCTCGAATTGAATAAAATTTATTAGAAAATAAACACTGTTAAAAATTGAATAGCGACTAAAAACGAATTTGTCTCCAGGATGCATTAAAAATGGCGGACAAACTCCTTCCTAAAATTCAACAAAAAGAAAAATAAGAGACAGTCCGTGACGAAGCAAGTTGGAAGATTCAGAAAATAACGAGCAAGAAACTTCTACTCTAGATTCAGTAGAAAATGACCGAGGCGGAAAGACAGTGGGACGAGAAACGGAAGAGCAGACCTCCGCGATGCGAGCGTCCGGCGGCGGGGCGTGCAGGAATTCGCGTTGAAGAGGAGGTCGTGGCCCGAGCGCAGCCCGGAAACGCGATATATCCCAAGAGCTGTCTCTCGAGCTTCTCGTTGGCCAGGTTGATATCGGCCTGGCCAGGCCACCAATACGCAACGTTTCCAAGTCTTACGCGAGAACTCGCGAAACTGCACTCGCGCAATTTGATTCGGGGTGGGCCCAACTCTCTTCTGGCCCGGTATATGGACGTGTATACGCGTTCTGGTAACGGTACGTGCTTGAACTTCGAGCCGAGGTAATTGGGTCCGTTCGTGGCCACTTCCGGTTTCGACGAACCGCTCGAATCATCCTTGCGATCAGGTACGAGGATCACGTTCATGATCGAACCAAGTATTCCTTTCTTTCCTTGCGTGAAAACGTTACGACGAAGGGCAAGGCAAAAGTATCGATCGACGATAATAATTTCAACGGTGTATAATTGCATCGCATTGTGCGATAATATTCGCACCGAGTAATCGCGTTTTTTTCAGTCGATGGAACGTGATCTCTAGAGGATGGAGAAACAGAGAGAAAGAGAGAGAAGGAGAGAACGATTAAAGCTACGAAGAGGAATTAAAGCATTCGACCATCAGGCACGCGGAAATTAATCGAACGAAAATTGCGTAAAACGGCGGCCCCCGATTCGATATTATTTATGGCGTAGTAATTTATATCGAGCGCGATCACCGCTGATTTTATGCACCGATTTCAATTAAAGAGAAGCGAGCGGGAGGGAGGGGGAACGAAAAATATTTGACCCACGTCCCGGTATTTATGTAAATACTTGGTACGCTTGTGAAATATGTTGTAATAAAGATCGTGTTTCGTCCATTGATATATTTACGAGTTTGAAACTCCTTCGTTGGGGAGATTGGTTATAATTCAACTTTAGCGAACTGGATTTTGTAATTGTGGTCCTTTTTCTTTGTTGTATTATGATGCTCGAGGGATGAGATTGATGGAGAAAATATGGACCATGAACAACGGAGTTAGACACGTACATTTCGAACGGTCGTAAAGCTTTTTTATTTAACCACGGTGTAGTCGAGATCAGTTCGTTACGTTGAATTTGCATATTAATACAAGGATAGCAATAACTGTATCTAGTAGCTTCAGCGAAGAGTTCAAGTCCTTTACGATATTTCAGATTTGATCAGAAAAAAGATATGATTTTCAATTATAGGGAAAAAGGCGACAATGAAATTTGTTTAATAATGAAAATTTTTTAATAGTGGAGGTTACTAAGCAGTGAATTTCAGCAATAAGTTTCTCATTTTTTCCAGACAAAAACAAGAAAAAATGCTAAACTAGAAGAAAATTAAAAAAAAAAAACATTCTATACTGAATAAACTTAGAACAGTTGATTATTTAAATTTACCATTTTAATTGTCTTCAACTAACAATCACGAAACAGGTTACTTTTTCCATAATTAATAATAACTCCACTATACCGTTACGCAATTTCGAAATTACGTATCCATTCATCTACATTCAGTAAGTCTCGTTTATTTTTACCACAAAAATGTAAAATTGTAATCAACCGTTTTCTTCTCATGAACGAAGAAAAATCGGGTCACAGAAGATTGTACAAATTTTCCATTATTTTTTTCTTTATATCTTTCTCTGTCAAATTAAAATTGTTTAATAAAAACGCAACTACTGTTGTACAACCTCAATACCTTCCATAATACAAAACTAAAGAGACTAACTCTATGAAACAAACTTTACCAAATTTATTTTATTTTCTAAAATTTAAACACGAATTATGTGCTTCGATACTAAAATTCGAAAATGCAATAAAAGTAGAATTAATCATTTTGGTTTCCAAGCGATTCATATACAAATCATTCGAACCTAATCTAATCACGAATATCTATAAATCTGCAGAAAGAGACCAACCGCGAGCAACGTCGATTAAAATCGATCATCAGAAGGTGTTACTATATTGTAACAGGTCAATTATACCATATCACGGTTCCTATTCCCCATGGTTATCGACTCGATCGTTTCGTTGGTCATTTGTCGCCGGTCGATCCCTCGGTTGGTGTCCCGAAAAGGCGTTACACCGTGTCGCGTTTCAATCTCCCCCTCGGATCTGAAAAGGAAGGATCCCGCGTGTGCATGTCTGGTATCTACAAATGGCAGAACAGTATCGTACGATCGATTCCTATAGCGGTCGTGCATGCTCGATTCCTCGAAGAACGCGCGCGACTACGTCTCTCCCTCGCTTTCCACCAGCTGTGGGCTGGCTCCTGGTTAGCCGCTCTCGGCCATAGCCACGGAAAAATCCTCGACACAATGCCGGTTACTTCCCGGAAGGTGGCCGATGCCCGTAAGCATCGCATTAGAAAAATTGGCGGACATTGTTGTGACCGGTCATTCCTGCTTCTAGGAATGCGTGTCTCGCAAATTGCCGACCTGTTGTCCCTGTAGATTGTTCCTCGTCTCCTATCCCGCGGTTCGTGGGACTCGAGGGTGTTTTGTTCTTTGAAACCAGAATATATGTCTTGATATTTTCGGCGTAGAACGTTGCGAGAATAGATTTGGAATTTTTTAAAATTCTATTGTAGAGAGTTGGATCGATCGGAGGTTTAATCTTTCTTTGGAATGTAAGATAACCAGTTCTTGCGCACTGAGGATAAAGTAACAAGTTCTGATGTTGGTAAGTGGTAATGGAGTATTTAACCCTTTCAGTACGATCGTCGAATAGGGTTGACAAACGTGAGATAATTGAAGTAGTAATGCATTTCTGCTGGAGAACTTTTTATTTTATATATATCGAATATGAATTATTTACAAGCTGGCAATATATTCATGTCATCTTGTATTGAGAAAGTATGAGCAGCAGACCCTTGGACACTAAGTAGAATTCAAGGCTAACTTGTGCAGTGGTAAGGATTAACTTTATATTTAACATTTACATATGAATTATTTCATGTATGTTCTTGAATTATCGCGGTAATTTCCAAGATACTGTTCGTTTAATAAAAAAAAAAAAGAACACAGTTTTCGAAACAAGAAGATTAAGTAGATTAAGCTCGCACAGTACAGACAACGAGGAAATGAAACTTCAAAGATACCAGTCTTAAAAATTACATAAAAAACAAAGTACAAATACCATGTAAAAAGTACGTATATTACGGTATCGAGCTCTACTATTAAGTCATGTTATTGACATGCTACGTTTACCTATCCCCTTCGATCTGCGCCAATAAAAAGATCCTCAATACCCTGTCCAATCAGCTTGTTTCAACTCAACCGTACAAAAACAGAGAAATAGATTCGTTCCTGGGAGAAAAAGCAGGGTTCGTATCGTTTCCATGAAGAAATTAATGAAACACCGAATAACGTTGCGTAGCTTATCGAAGGCTCATTACACGTGCACGGTGAACGAGACCGTTCTTGGTCTGCCTATTAGATCTGTCGCGTATCTCTTCCGGCGAGGCTAGTAATAGACCGTCGAAGACCGATTCCTGTCCGATTTCGCTGCCAATCAGAGCCATGGACCGAGTCAGACTGTCGGTGACACAACCGTGGATCCGGCAATGATGCTCGCCGTGGCGCGCGGATCGTAAATCGACGAGAGACAAGAGTGTCGCGGCGAGGTAGAGTCTTGCTCGTCAGCCAATCAGCGGGACGAGCACCTCCGATAAGCGATAAATCACGCGGCTTTCGTTCCAGCCGTTCCAGCCCTGGAACCACGCGTGTTCCCCAAGTGTTCCCCGCAATTAGTGTCAGCTCCCCTCCTGATCGATCGTTCCTCCCCGCGGATTCTTCGCGGCGAGACACAGCCCTCCCTCCACGAACCTTAGCCGACGCGACGGCATCCTGACCCACGCCAACGCCGGACCTGACGACTCTGTTCCTCGAACTCTTTACGATCGGTCATTTCCACGATCGTGGGACACCTGTGCGAAACACGTTGCCCCGAGTGGCAGATCGAAATTGATGCCCGACATCAGCTGGAACCACGGTGTTCTCGGTACTTCCTTCGAGTGACGGTGGTACTGTTCTACTCCGGAGACACGTGAGAATTCGTATGCAGAATTTTAGGTATTTTAATTGAGAATGGAGGAAAGAGCAGTTTACGGTGAATCTGACTCTGGTTTCCATCGATTCGCTGATATACAAGTGTTATACAAGGTCTTCCACTAAGAGCGATAGAACTTTGAATTGAAATGAAACGAAAATTATGGAAGATAATTTAGCAGTTGCTACTTTATTTGAAAGTACATTCGATGGCATTATACGTGAAATATAATATCATATAAATTACCACACACCACCGCGATTGTGTTTGATGGAGTGAATATGACAAATTCAATTTTGAAAAGACACTACGGAAGACCGTATATTTATTGAAATCTGATTGATCTTATGCTCTTACTATGTGGAAAGAGGAACTTTTGGAGTAGAGTTTCGTAAGGTTTTTTTTTATCGATTAATCTCTTACACTGGGAATTAATTGAACAATGCTCGGTGACGAACTCGTTCGAAATAATCGAATTTCTCGAATTCAGCTATTAAAAACCGTAGAGACGCTCTCAATGTTTGAATAAAAAAAAATAATTCTACGGCTAATTGTATCTTCAGAAGATATATAAGAAGAAACACTATGGAATCTTCTTCGAGACTTTCTTACGCTACTTCGGAACAACCTAGAGTAAATATCCTTGGAATTTATTCTCGAACTATTGGAAACTACGCTGCATTCCTCTCCTCGGAAAACATACAACAGGAAGCACATAGTTACGTTTGCTATACAAGGTGTGACATATTGTAAGCGAGAACTATCAGGTCCAAGCCCAATTCCCAAAGGCGTACTCGCTTAAATCAGAACAGTGGCAATTACTCTTAGCATCGATACCGATCTAACGATACACGATGTTTTACACTTCCATGTACGCTTTCGTTACCCTCCCCGTGCAGTCTTATTCTCTTTCCGTCCGTTATATAAAGCGATATGAAATATAGCCCACTGTGCAATATACTCCTGGCGCTTGTTTCTCTATTTATTTGCTACATTCAGTACCGGTAATAGAATCGTATTGGTACGCTGTTCACCTAACTTCGCGTAGATGTTGTAACGTGAAACGCAAAGAATCGATCTAACGGGCGATCGGAATAATTAAAGGAACCGATCGATTGTGAAATCGATAACGTTGAACAGTAACAAACAGGCGGTTCTTGAACCTGGGTCTTCTAACCTAATTCCATATGTGGCAATTCGAACGACCGCCCGGAACATATCTCTTCTGATGCGATGTATCCATCATGATCCTATCCATTACGCCGGCGCTCGCCCCGTCACGAACCATCTGTCTTGATCTATCGTGAACCGATCCGATAGAATTAGAAACCATAAACTGGAACCCCGGTTTCTAATCGTGGACCTGTCCCCCGTGATAAAATATCACTGGGAACCTTGGTCAGGGCGGTGTTATTGATTCAATGGCCGCCTGTAAATCCAGCGTGCCTGATGGAATTAAGTCATCGTTTGACAAATCGTGTCGATCCACCGTGTCTTATTCCGGGCGCAAATATGGCTTGACGTCCAGAATCAATTACACCCCGAAACTGTAACATTAATATCCTTTTGGCGGTGCTGGTTCGAACGTGATTAAATTTGAACAGGTGTACATGATGACGAGGATGAAAGGATAATAATTCTTGTGTGAAGAAGAAGGAAAACTCGAGATTATCTTGTGAATGTTGTAAGGAAATCCGGATAGCATTAACCCATTTGCATTAGAGATGTTCAACAGCCAATCGGCCCGTATCACCACGCATCAACCAGTGTTTTATCTTCAGTTTTGCTTAAAAATTATATATAGTAATGAATTAAAGAGAAAAATCTTGTTGCTGATAATACACTAAAAACTCCCAATTTTATTATGTTTTATTCACGAGAAGTTCGCAGACTTTTTGTCGTTTGGTGATAAATGACAGTCATCGCTAGCGGATTATTCCGCTGGAGGATGCAAATGGGTTAATTAGCGGTCGAATAAGAAATAAAACGTGGGTGGTTATATTGAGTGAAAAATTGTATTTTCAACTGTTCGTAGTGTAATAAAATAAACATCGCGTGTTTCAACAATATATTTTATTACGTGTAGTTATGAATGGACTAGATGAAGCTACATATATAATTTTAGAGATGATAAGTATATATATATTTTTTTAGAGATGATTTGATAGAAACAGAAGCACCCCCATCGACAGGTGTAACGGTGATCAGGTGGATTTGATTTCCATCGATTTACGGTTCTCCCGTTGGGTGGAACGTCTGCCAACGTTCTTCGAATAACTCCACGAAGCGAGGCATTCCATTGCTCGCGACGGAATTGTCAGACTCGGTGCAACTCGAGACAGTCTTTTGCTGTTTAGCCACGAAGAGAGATGACGCGGTTCGACGGAAGGCTGTTGATGCTGACCTGCCAGAAGGAAAGAAGCTTGACGCCCATTAGGATTCCATTCCGATGAAAAGGACGGGTGAAATTTTTGCCTCGAGTCGGCTAGAACTGAATTCAATTTTCTTTACGTCTGCTCTATTAGGCCTACTCCATTACTATCTCAACTTCTTTCGCGTAGGACGCAATTTATCTGCCAATTCGCTCGTTATTAATGTTTTTCAATCTTCTGGTATTCGTATAAAATTAGAGCGATCCTTTACTTCTATTATTCGAGTTTATCGAAACTTCTGTTTAACTCCTATTTCTCTTCCATGTGATCTAGTTCTTTTCCACCTTAGATTCTTCTTAATAGATGTCAGATTTTGTGTGTAGTTCATACAGAATCAAATCTCGTCTCTACACTTTTATCAGGTTATTGAATGTGGGTCAAAATGACCAAAAATCTACACACGTGACTTTTGTTCCATATATATACATATCGTGTATAATTTTTTTTATTGGATTGTTCTATCATTTTCTTAAACACATTTTCATAAAATATACAATAATGAAGGACACGTTTCTATATGTACTGTATTGTGCTCGTACAATTTGTACATATATGTATTTTGTTTGTTACATATGCTTTACAAATTCTTTCTGACAAATCTGCCAAAAGTAACATGGAAAACTGAACCTACTCGTAGAGTTTGCTATACAAAACACTGCCTGTGAAATGCATTCTTTTAAGCACATACTGAACTAGATTATGCCTGATTCTTCACGTTAAAGTGTTAATACATTAATATGCGCCCCTATCACGCGAACACTTGAATTTGCCGCCAATATTTTTCTCGAATTTGCGACGTTTCATACGTCAAACGGTATGTTTGAAGACACAAGAATCGAACAAATTTCAAAAACAGAAGGACCAAACATATACTTGACTACCTTCGATGTTTAAATTTGCATTTTAATACTCGTTCTTTACGTAAAAATCAAACAATCGATATCTCTTTTATTCTCTGCGTTATGTGAATGAAGTCACGAATACGTGATGTCGAAATGCTGGTTGAACGAAAACACGCGAACGTGACAGCAGTCGTCGAAGTGTTAAGAATAAGAACCGTAACATCTCGGTCAAAATGGCTCTCATATTTCATTTTGATCAATAGAATTCTCACTTCAAGTCTAATGTCACTTTCTGTCTAATCTACATTTTTTTAACTAATTTTCCACGAATGAAATTACAACTTTTGTGTCAATTCTTCCGAATCCTCAGGTATTCGTCAACTCGAGGTATCACGCCACACCTCAGGCAATGCTCCTACGAAATCGAGCATCTTTCGTTCTCCTCGTCTTCCCCATCGGTACCTTTTTCTTTTCCTTTCGCGAACATACGAATGAACGAAGACCTTTTTTCTCTGCCGCGGGCGCAATATCTCGACGTATTACGAATTACGAAGGAACCCGATGCCCAACTGGAGCTCCTCATGCCACTCCCACCGTATAATCAGGCTTCTTGGCCCGCCACTGCTGGATGATGGCTTGTGCTCTCTTTCTGCATCCTTTCTTATCCTCCTCCTCCTCCTCCACTCCCTGCTCAGCCCCCGCGCGATCCTGTTTTTCTTTACGTCGTTTCCTTCCATTCGCGGCACCGATGGATTCACTCGCTTTCTTCTTCTCTGTGTGTACATCTTCACGCGCGGTAACCAATAAAAGCGGTTTCGGTAATGAGCGGTTGCTCGCATCTCTCTACCAGGGCCCTCTTCGCCTCGAATGCTTTTACGCCCCTGAAAACGTTTGCCCCTCCAGCTACGCCGACCGCGATCACGCCGCTGGCATTGCCGATAATTTCCGGCTCCCGAAAGTGAAATCTGCGGACAACGTCGATACTCTCGATTTTCTGTCTTCCACGTCGCGTATTTTTCTTTTTTTTTTCTTTTATTGAAAAAAAATCTAAATGCGACGCCTAGATTTCTACAATGTTTACACGTCGTGTCTTTTCAAAGAACATAAGTTGCTTTGTTTTAGTAGAAGGTAGTACAATTTTAATCATACACAGGTATACAATGTAGCAATGTAATTATGTTGTTCAAATTTATTATGAAAATTCTTTGTTCCACCGTTTTCAAGCTGAAGTTTGATCATAGATGATCATTTTATAATTAATGGATACGTTAATAAGGAAAATTGTCGCATCTGGGACAATGAAAATCCTAATGTTATTCGTGAAACATTTACACACCCATGAAAAGTCACGGTTTTGTTGTGCATTTTGTACAAAAGTGATCATTAGACCACTTTTTCGTTAAAAGCTTCGATAATAGAATTGATCTCTGTAAACACAGTCGTAATGCACATTTCAATGATATTCTGACCCACGTCTAATCTTAATGGATCATATTTTTAATAAAAAAAAACAACTTGAAAAAATTCTCAATATTTTGTGTTTTATTAAAAAGAAATATGTAGACATGTAAATTAAATGATCCTATATAATACTTGAGAGGATTTGCAGTTACGTTTAAAGAAAAAGTTGAAAGAGTTATGCTTCGAAATTTCGAAATAATTTTGTTTAAGGATGTTGAAGGAATTTTCTGATTTATTCTAATAGCGGAGAACTTTCTTTTTGAAGAAAATGTCAAATTTAAAGTTAATTACCTGTGGAATAAACAATTTTCTATTTGGCAAACGTTTAATTGAAAAATTTGGTGGGTTAAGGTAGCAGCTCGAGAACATGAGCCCAACGAGTAATAACTCGCGGAGAACGTAAGATAGATTGCCCGAAAACCACGAACGCCGCTCCCAACGGAGCGATATTTCCTCCCTCCGGTGTGCTCGTCGTTTAAACTGAACGGATTTAACAAATAGACTGTCAGACGAAAATTCAACGATGCTTCAACCGTGATCGTGGCGATTTTTCTACGCCTTCCCGCTTTGTTCAGCGTTAAAATTGAGTTTCTGCCACGGTACAATTTCTTCTTGACCCCTTGTTAAACTGACGATGCAAAGTAATTACTTCGTGCTTGATAAAAAGAACGTTAGACTTGAAAAAAGACTTGTTTCCGTGAAAAAAAATATGTTAAACACGACTTAAACTTGCTCAAAGCAAATATCTCGTATAAACTCTACAAAACCATCTTAAACCTCACTTCTTTCTAATAAAAAACCTATTTCACAGGATCTTCTCGAATACCTTTTCTCTATTAAGAGAGTTTCACAAAAAATATCTACCACAACATCATTTTCATCTCGTACTACTACCATACATCGAACAAATTTCCTAGAACCTTAATTCAAACAGAACAATTCGAAGAATCTCACGTAAAATAATAGAAAACGAATTATCCATCGAATTAAAACATTTCGCGTGATCTTTTTGAATACCTTCTCCCCTATTAAGAGACATGTTACAAGACGTATCTAGAAAAAAAAAAAGAAAAAAAGAAAAAGAAAAAGAGAGGAACAACATCATTTACGACTTACCAAGAAGGACACGTATACAAGGCGTTACACGTCGCATAAGAAAAGAATCGCTACGCTACACTTCCAAGGATCGTCGTTCGAAATGACAAAAAGCAATCAAGCGCGAGAGGGATTATACATTCGAGCACGTTTTACGTACTTACAAGATGCACAAAGTGCAGAGATAAACATTCCTGTGGAACATCAGAGAGGATGGCATTGACGTTGGGGTACGTTCCGTGACTCGTTTGGTGCCCGACGCGAGGTTCATCGAGGACAGACACCAGCCTCCTCTTCTTTCGGAAGGAATATCGCGGGCGTATCACGATTCACGTATTATGGACGTAGTAATCCGATCCGGCCGGATTACCGGTGGAATCCACGGGAGGACGAGGTTTGACGTATCGCGCTGTACAAGGTAAAAGTATCGTCCGCCTCCGCAGAGCCGGTATCGAATGCTCCGATGCGGCTGTCCCGAAACACCTTACGGTTCTCGAATTACCGCCCTCCGGCCACCTTAAGTATCCCCAAATCGAGCCCGCGGAATGTCAATAAAAACAACGGGGCCACCGCAAGAAATTTTTCGACAGAGATTGCGATGCATTCGGGCCACGAACATTTCTCTCCCTCTCTCTTTGCTTTGAGGGAAACGAGGAACGAACGTGACTTATGACAGAGAAGACGATTGGTGAGGATCGTCCTTTTGTGGTTTCATGTGGGAAATTCAGTAGGCTGACGTGGAAAAATTGGAAATTAAGTTTCTTCAGAAACCGGTGATTCTGCAAGCTTAGACGATTGCAGGGAAATTTGAAGAGGGTAAAGAAGTAGCTGGAAAAATTGGACAAGAGAAGAAAATCTTGGGATTGGGCTAAAAAAAAGGAAAGGCAATAGCAAAATATACAATCACTCTCATTAATATTTGCACACTCTTTAAAACAGAATAACTTCTTTAAGATTGAACCAAACGATGTTTCTCTTTTCTTTGGAGAGAGAGAGAGAAGTTAGAAAGGTTAATTCATTTGTAATTTAGTGTAAAACAATTTTTGAAAAAATTACGGCTAATCAGAATTGCGAAGAAAATAATAAAGATCACCTTTTACAATCTTTTTCAGCTGAGAATGTAATGAAAGTTTAAAAAATACGTTTTGTAGATATGTATATCATTCATATACATGCTGAAAATTTTTTTATTTCGTAATATCTAATTTTTTCTACATAATAGATACTGTACAGTATCTTATGACAAGTTCAGCAAGTTACATTTATACGATCTTAAACGTGAGAAATTACATTCTTATTAATTCAATATTTCTCTGAAAAGCGAAAGTACATCCTTATCTAATTATCGAAATAGGCTGTAGTTTCTCTCTCAAAAAAAAAAAAAAAAAAAACAGTGTAAAATCTGTGATTCAACAGACCTCTATATTTCACTTCGTTTATTCTCGCATAAATATTATAACATGCATAATGGACACTTAAACTCTCCGTAAGGAAACTCACAGAGTCAAAAACAAAATATTTAAACGTTCCATTTAAATTCTTTTTTAAAATGAACGTAATTAGTAAGATGGGGCTTGACGATAAAACCTGTTCAATTGATAATCAAAGAGAAATAATTGTATTGTATAGAAGGTGGACAGTACAAGACGCCGTAAAGGTGGGATCTAACCTTTCAATGGTTATAGAGAAGGCGATTCACTCACGTCGTACGTACGACGCACAGCCGACGAATGGAAATGAATTTCGACGCGCGTCGTTGCGCGTGCTGACGCGTATTTAAAGCGAGAGGCAATAAGGGGATATGGAATATTCGAATCGAACGATCTACCGGAGTCCGCATCGGTTGTATGCTAATCTAATCCCGATAGAAGCCACGAAGTTACTATCGTCCTACGCTCCACGCTGGGTCATTGAATTCCATGGTGTTTCTTCATTATCTCATTGAATACTAACAGCTTGACGGTGTTTCCTCATCGGTCGTTCTTCCGCCTCCTTTGCATACACGCCATAGACGATCCTGGATCGTAATAGCCTCTCCGTATTTACTCGTTAATTCTTCGTATGCAAACGCGCGCGCCACACCTTGGAAAAATCGGCCGAAAGGTCAGGAACTGGCCCGGAACGGCTTCCCGACGTCGCGATTCAACGTGGAAATCGTCCATGCGTGCGCGTACATTAAAACGAACTTGCAAATGCACCGAGTGATGATAAAGTGCTCAGACGTATCCATTTTTCTAGACAACAGAATTTTTCGAAGGGAAATATTGAAGTTGAGAAATTTTGTCGCTTTTATAATATTTATCAAGTTTATAGAAAGTTTGCTTTGATATCTGTTACATCTTAAATGTCAACTATGCTGCAGGAGAGAGATACGTAATGATATTTGTGCTGATTTGTGCAGGCAGCGTAGCACAGTTCAATTAAACAGTCAAACCGACGGGACCAGTTCAGTTGTAGGCAAGCGGACTCGTTCGAAGCAACTAGAAGGGTTAATTATTGTTCACGGAGGCGAACGTCGCTGTAATTGAGTCATTAAGCTACTTCGCTTCGAAATCACGTATATTAAACAATTTGCTTACTCCCGTGGCTCTTGCTGCCTTGTAATTTACCCGAAACCGGGTATACTTTATTATCCTATATAAATATGTCAAAAAACCTCGTTTACGTGAAATGATAGCGCCAAGTAGTAATTGATACACAGTAAAACTTATCTCGTATGCATCAATGTAGATGAAACAACCACATTTTACGAGATAAATTTCTGACAAATAACATCGACGATGTTTCGAAAGAAGCTCGTGACAGGTGATCATTTGGACTATTATACGTAAAAAAAAAAAAAAAAAAAAAAACGTAAATCGAGAGAACACTGAACATGTGAGCTTGGTAAATGTCAACGAAATCGTCGAATTTTTCACGAATGACATCGACAAATTTCATCGAAAACTCGTGACGAGCGATCATTTTGATTATTATACGCAAAAACAAAAGAAGCGTAGGTCGAGAAAACATTGAACACTTGAATTTCGTAAATGTCAACGAAATCGTTGAGTTTTTCACGAATGATATCGACGAAGGTACGAAAGCTCGTGACAAACGATCATTTCGACTATTACAGGTGGAAACTGGGGTCGAAGGTACGTTGAACACGTGAGTTTCGTACGTGTTCGTGTAATTCGTGACCAACCGTTACAAGGTCTCCCGATGGACTCGCATCGTGGGCCGTTACAACTATGTACAGAGGATGCACTGGCATTCGACCCGAGAGATGCACTTGGTTGCACGCGAGGGACGATAGTTTCTCAGGTGACTGTAGCTCCCGGGAACTCATTCATGCACGGTCGGGGCCGCTGTTGCTGCTGGCTTTGCATTCACGTCAATGGGATACCAGCTTCCGACGGATTTTGCGATCAACATTATTGCTTACCGCGCGACGTGTGGTACTCAACACATAAATTTCGCGTGCCCGTTAAAAGAGACGTTTCCTGACGAATAAAATTTTTAATATTTTTTAACACGTTTCGCACGATAGAATTGTTAGAGGTTTCAGTAGGAACGTAGCCGAAGGTGTTGCGTTAAAATGTCAAAATATTTATTGAATATATATTTACGTTCTCTTTTTTTTTTTTTTTAGTTTGAAACATTTTGGACATTTAACGTCACTCAGCAGGATTGGCAATTTACGAAGGCATTCTTATCTTTTTAACTGTCTTTCTTTTCATTAAACTTACAGATTACGAAATTGTTAGTTTTAAACAGTTTTATAATATATTTTAATTCTCGAATATTGTGGAACCTGGATTTTTGATTAAAATGTAGAAAGTAGATGAATTTGAGGGAAAAAGAAAATTGATTATATCGTCAACTTATGGATAATTGAATTTTCTATTAGAAATATTTTATTTGAGAAATAAATGGAAAAATCTTTGTCCAATGAAAAGTTTCACGTGGGATAATCATGTTATGAGAATTCACGCGACATCAGAACTCGTTAATAATAAATGAAATGTACAAAGGTAAATTGAAATTAATTACGATGTCATTTACAA
Organism: Anthophora plumipes; assembly: GCA_951804975.1. Taxonomy (NCBI): domain Eukaryota; kingdom Metazoa; phylum Arthropoda; class Insecta; order Hymenoptera; family Apidae; genus Anthophora; species Anthophora plumipes. The sequence continues at coordinate 24,621,716 of OX638112.1, read as the reverse complement.
TAAATAAGATAATGATGCATTTACAATTATCGATAGAATAACTAGCAATTTGTCAAGACATTGTTATCGGTCAATAAAAGATATTCACTTCCACGAAACAATAATCTCAATGATCGTCTCATGTTCCTTACCCTCAATTAATTTCCCGTGGCTTACGATTCTCGCCCGTGTGCAGCCACGGTTACTATCGGTTGCACGATCCTTAAGGCGTATCCACACGCTCGGCTGCTTAAGGAAACTTGCGCGTGCCTCGTTCTTCTTCCCCTTCAATTAATGTCCACTCATTCTCAATTAATCCGCACTGTCTGTATCGATTATTGCATACCACTTGTCGCTCCGTGGTTCAGTTTTACTGTTAAGGCTTGCCCTAACGAAGCACCGTCGTAAAAAGCCTGAACTTGACGTACCAATACGTCCAGCCGAACGTATAGATTCCGATGTTTTCTTACCGTCAGGCCTTGTTCGACGAAACGGGCAAGGGAACCGATCCTATTCCCGTCTGGAAATTCGCGAAATCATCGCGTGTTCCAAGTATCAGCCGGAGAACGTTGCGCAGGCGTGTTTCACATGAAAACGCCATAAATTCTCCCCCCACGAAATGAGCTTTCCTCGTTTGTCGACGACCATTTCACGACATCTGGTTCACTATGCTCCACTATACAGAAGCTATTGTAACGATCGAACTGTGCTCATCGAAGTGAAATCAAAAATGCGCGTATATAAATGGAAAAATGAGAATAAAATGATATTGATTGAGATTTAGAGAGGTTAAAGTTTATTTCAGCAAAGCTGAAGAAGAGAAAATCTGAGACATAACGTAACCTCGTGGAACCACTCACGCTAATCTGCAACATGACGAAAGAAGAATAGAAGAGCAAATTTGAGAAATAATGAAATCTAGCTAAACCATGCGTTCTAATTTCAAACGTGACGAAGAAAAGGATTAATAAATCTTATTCCTTCGTTCGTTTCGTTTAATCAAAGTGTATTTAAATCCTAAATCCCCTGTGTCTAAGTAGTAGAATTTGACTCCACCTTTGCAACTCTTCCTTTTCCCTCAGATCCTTCAATAACCCCCTTGCAACTCTTTGAAACGATCTTCCATCTTTTCATTTCTATAGAAAATCAACAGAAACGGAGGACGATAGTCATACGCGAAGGAATCCAGAGAAAGAGTTCAGTGGTCAGGTTGCGTCACTCCGGGCTACGTAAACAGCAGGTGACTGATTCGACGAATCGGCCGGTCGTATTTTTACGAAGCCGCCCGGCGACCTGACGAGCGAAATAATTCATCCCTGAAAAGGTTAATCGCAGCGGGACTCGAGCTTCTTTCGCTTCCGGCGAGGGGGTACGCGAGTTGTAGAGGAAAAAAACGAGCAGCGAGTAAAGCCAGAGCAAACGTAGCGGAGAAGCAAAAGCAGAAGCAGAAGCAGAAGAAGAAAAAGAAGAAGAAAGAAAGAAAGAAAGGAAAGAGAAAGATGAAGAAGATGAGGAGGAGGAGGAGGTGGTGGTGGTGGAGCAAAGACTTGAAAAGTTTTCGGTATTTCGCTCACGCACGCTCGCACGCAAGCACGCACGCACTCGCTCACGCAATAAGAACGTTTCGCAAAAGCCACGCTCTACGACCAGAATTGCTCTTATTCGGCACTATACCAACGCGATAGTGCACGCACGTTTCGACCCAGTGCCTTTATTCCGACCAGATAAACGGTTTCGATTAATCGCGAGATTCCATTCCGCCTTGCTGGACGGTTTGCTCATCGCGCTGGAATCCGACGAATAATTAAATTCGAGTGGCGAGGAGGAGGAGGAGGTGAAGGAGAGACGAAGAGATGTTTATGGACGAGAAATATAGTTCGTATGGTGAAACGTGGACTGTGTGGCAATAACCGAGAGTAGCAAATTCATAGAACTAATGGAGGTGAGGCTGGACTTCTCGTGTTCGTGGTTCTATGGTTGGAAGATGGTTCATTAGTCAGTTCAGATGGTTTTTAGATGGAATTGGTAGATCGGAGTATTATAATTTGTAGGATGGTAATTAGCTAAATAAGGGCGGGATATTTCTACGAATGGTCATTTGACTCTTCCTCCGAGGAATTTACCCTTATACACCGTGAATAATCGAATCGTTTAACTCTCCGCATTATCATTTTTCTTAGTGTTTATGCACATCAGCAATGGAACGTTCGGAACTAGCGTGACTTTCGAGGTACTTAACTAGATTAAAATACAGCAGAAAATAAGCGAAGTTCTCTCGTTGATATGGTGTATAGAGCTTAGAAAATAATGATTTTTCCAGAGTTCTTCTCAACAGTACATGTGTTAATATTAACTATTTACTAGTTTGATACACAGATCGAATAAGGAAGACAGAGAGTTATCAGATTACCATATAATACATCAGTCTTACAAAATTAAAACCAAGTATACATCACGAATCTATCTATGTCACATTTGAACAATCATTTGTCTCTCTGCTGTGTCTCAATACTTCGGAATAAGAGGTCAAACACACCAACAAGATTACAAGACCCCAAGCTCCCCTTCCCCTTTCCATTTTCAAACCACACACCATACGCCTCACCGAAACATTCCTCCGCTTACGCAACGTTAAATCACCAGCTCTTACAGATAACCATCGTACACTAAACCTGTAAGCAATTGCAGGCCAGGAAAGCCTCTATCCCAACTGCATGACGAACAATAGGTTATACATGTAATACGTTTCATAGACGGATGAATCAGTTCAGCCGAAGGGGAAGGTTTAGCCAGTGTGTATTACGAAAAGTCAGCGCTACCATAAAGTAGCATTATGATCGCGATAACGGTGTATCGAAAGTCGCGATGCCAAGCAAATTAGCGGTAGATACCGGAACGGGGGTAATTTAGATTAGGTGCGCCGCGAGGCTGCGCAATTAAACATAAAATACCGGCGTTCGCTGGAATTTCTAACTAATAAGAGACGATAAGGGAGAGCCCGTCGGCTCGTACATCAGATCGAACCCACGCACCGCGGAGCAATTTCATTTCCAACGCGCGGCACGTACCAGCAGATTATCAGAATGTTGCGGCCAGAATCTCGCGGCCACGATCTCCTTCTCTTCTCCGTCCTCCTCCTTTCCGCTTCTATATTTCTCTACTCGGTGCGGTATTATCCCGAACGGAATATCGTTTCGCGTGTTACAACCGCGACCGAACGGAACCACGATCACCTGTTGTGCCGCCGTGAAATCTAATTCGGAAATTGAAATCGCGCTGAATTGCTATACCCTGCGTATTTATTACGAATTATTATTACCGAGGGATTAAACGTTCGGAGATCGCGTGCGTAAAATCATTTTCTACGAGATTGAAAATGTTCCCTTGGGAGTCCCTCCCTTTTTGTTGCGAATTTTTGTCAGGATAAATGGTAATTTATGAGCTTTTTCTAGGAACTTGTACAGTCTCGCTGCTCTTTACAATTTGCAATGGTTTTTTCTTTTTACATTTTGAGAATTGCGAATGATAACGAATAGGTAAATAATTTAGGAGAGATAGGTGTTGAGGATGTTTTGTAAACGTTGATTAAGACGTCTCCCGTTGTAGAGGAAGAGCGAAATTGGACACGAAGGCAAGAATATCTACAACATCCAGTAGCCTCCAGATAACTAACGTCCCGATAAGCCTCGTCGAGGTTATCGGTCTTATCTGCATACCTGCGAATTCTATTTACACCTACGGTCGAATCCAAAGGGATATACAAACTGAGTGTGAAAATTGCCTTTTCAAGACTGGATTACACGCGACTATCGTGTATTCATCTTATCGAAGCGGTAAACGTAACTCAACTGAACCACCGGTTAACGCAAATCACGAGTTAAAGTAATAATTGTGCGAACCTAATCTCTTACGAATACACCAGATTTCAGGAAGATCCTTAAACCTACTCATTTTCCATTGTAAATACAAAAAAGAAGCTTTAAATAAACATACAGTCACTGTTCCGTGTACAACGCAATACGAACCAATCAAAAATCAAATAATACAACCTTCTGGCGTATTATTAAAAATTAGAACTCGCAATTCAACAAATATTTAAAATGTTGCGAATGAATACACTGTAAATGGACCTAGGGATTTAATCAGAGAGCAATTCTCGATAAACGAGTCTCTGAGATCAGACTCCCGCGTGGCGTAGATTCGCGAGGCTATTCATCGAAAAAAAAAGGAAAAAACAAAAAAAATAAAATCCAACTCATGATACGTGGCTCTAAGGGCACGGAGCACACTCTCGGTAGTCTCTCACCTGTTGCGGTGTGCCCATCGTACCGCAGGTGGGACCGTGGGTGGGAGTGCTCCAGGTAAGAGGCTGCAGTTTGATAAAGAGGAAGATACCCTTCCCCTGTGTAACGCTGCACTCGACCACTCGAGGAACGAGGAGAAAGGATCAAGAGAAAGAGAGCAGAGGGCTCACTTTTACCCGTGTGCAAGAGGGGAAGAGAGATCCGCAGAGGCTGCCAGGCTGGCTGGCACGCTACGTGAGCGGCATGCACGCACATCCTCTCTTCTACTTCATCTCCAGCTTCTTTGACCACTCTACTCTCTCTTTCTCTTCGTTTCATGTTCTTCCTCCTCCTCTTCTTCTTCTTCTTCTTCTTCTTCCTTCCTTTCTTTCTTTCACTCCCGCGCCATATAGTCGTACTCGTCTTTTTTCCACCTGGTCCCCGTGATGCTGAGGAGTTTGGGTAGCAAAGAAAAAGGAACGAAAGCTATCGAGAATCGAAGGGGAGTAATTAATTGGCCGGAGGTTAATACGGAACGCTATCTCGATTGACCCGTCTCTCTCGCAACAGGCGGGGGAGAGAGTATCGAGCGTAGGTGGATCGATCGTTTTGCCAAGTCACGGGAACTTCCGAGCGGAAAGTTGTATTCGAAGGAAGGTAAGAGAAAGAGAGAGAGAAATGATACAGCGAAGGAAATATCGTACAATGTACAACAAATACATGTATACCTAGTGTGGTAAACAATCGAGCGAGGTTAATTCGTTCGCGGTATCGCGATCGACCTTGTGCGAACGCGTGGGCGTATGGGGCACCAAAGACGACCTAAAGGGGCAGGCATCGATAATTCAATAAACGTAGAATCGAGCAAGTCTGGAGCGAAAACGATTAAGGATTTCGAGGCACGGTCTCGACAATACATCCGAGTTTGTGTGTACACGATATGAAATTCAACGGAATTAATAACCTGCGCGAGCGCGCGAGCACACGCGTATATAGGTACCCAGAAGGAGAGGCCTCGGAATTTATTAGTAGCCGTGGTCGTTGCTCGATGTTCGAGCTCGAGATTACTAATAATAAAACTGCTAATGATATACTCACTGCGAGACAACCGGTACTTGTAGTCGGTCAAAGTACCACCGAACTTATAAACGGCACCGATCCATAACCATAAATAATACACCTAAGGTTGGTTTCACTGTGTTCGTGCGATCGGTGAAATAAATTGCATGGCTGCGTGAGCGCGCGCGCACAACCGCCGCCCTCACGCGTGTATTCGCGCACCTGCACCTACGCCCTGGCGATACTTCAGGACTCCGAGTGTTTTTTCTTTTTCTTTTCTTTTCTTTTTTTCTTCAATTTTGTTACCTGGTAAGACCGAGTACCGACCAAAGTAGATAAATCGAAATAAGAGGTATATATGTATGTAATACACACGGTCACGAAGACGCGAAGAAACGTCGCGAAGTCGTGCCACATCCCCCCTGTGCGATTTAGTTCTGTCCGTTGGATGATAAAAATGTCAGGGATAAATTCTTCTTCCTTCCACGATATTTGTACGAACGTTACGGGGAATATATTGTAGGGAAAAAGTCCCTGTTCTAAGAGTTTCTAATTGAGATGGTTCCTTACTATAACGTTGCATCGTTGTATGTATGCATTAGGTGTGGAACTGAATTCTCTCCGACTTTTAAGTAGGATTAAATGTTTAGTTAGAAAGAAAAAAAAAAGAGATTAATCATCGAAATAATTTCCATTATTTTTGATAATTTTTTATCATTTTTTTATTTAAATTAATCACTGCTGTTGATATTAGTGCGTTCCACAAGGGAAAAAATAGTAACTACAGATAATAATATTTTGACGTTTCGTTGCCTTTTGTAATCGATTTCTTATGGTTTTAAAAATTGTTTGGTATTAAAAAATACATCTAATTTGCAATGTACACATACATCCCGTTTATGAATAATAATTGCAAGGTAATTAACACATTATTTACCGGTAATCGGCATTATATCGTCAGCGTTAAACAACCGGTTATTTACAAAACAGTTTTCTTCTTTCTAAATCTGTTAGACAGGGTAACAGAAAAATTTATTAACAAGTTAATAAGAAATCATTTCGTTGTCTTAACTTTTTGCATACTGCTATTAATAATTCTTAACAATCTACAAAAAAAAGGCGATGTCTTAAATTTTTCTTTTTATTTCTCACATTTCCACGTAATAGTCAAAATCCTCAATATTGTCGAAGAATTCAAGTTTAAACTGACCGATCTTTCGTATGTAATCGCTTAATTCATAGCGGGTAGGTCTTCCTTTTCTCCAACTTTACAGTTTGGAACTGTTTAATTACTCTAAAGACATATTAGAGGATACTATTTAATTTCACTAAATTAATCTTCTTAAAAATGAATCAATGGAAATTCCCAAACACAGTTCCTCGAATATCAGGTGAAATACCGAATACAGTAGCGTGCATTTCAAACACGCCGTACTAAACATGTCTCCCTGAAATGTACCAACACGCCAGATAAGTTGCTCTCCAGCGTACATCGTACAGAGTGATTGATCCTCCCTGCTCCTGCGTAAATACAAAACTCACGTAGCTACGGTACCACACAAGCACGTACTTGCCAGCGTAGAGGCTTCGATTCACCTGCAACCCAGCTACGAGAGCAACGAATCATCGAACGCAGACACAATCGCGCTTTCCGCTAATTACACGAGCTAATCCTGTGTACCGGCGCGAGATGAGTCACGCCTTCCGCGAGGCAGTGATTACCGAGCTCGAGAAGCTCGAGCGGTCGAGACCCAGCAGCTCCTAAGTTACACGTCGCCCCTGGAGGCTCGCGGATAAATCGAAAGAAATCACGAGCTTGCTCGACGATACGTCACGCGTGTACTCTTGCTCCTTCTTCTACTGAGGACACACATATTCACTCACTCACTCACTTACACATTCAAACATATACTCACTCATTCACACACAGAGGAAAAGAAAGAAAGATAAAGAGAGACCATGGTCACAGAGGTTGTCGCTGGTTAATTAAAGTTTCATCGAATATATAGCGCGATTGATTCATAATCGTAAATAACAGAGGCCGGACGCGTTCGTGCGGCCAAACTAATTACAAGAAGCGGGACGCAAATCGTCGCGCGACTTTACCCGACACCTGCGGCCGACGCATCTGCGCCCCGAGGGTGCCGCCAGCCCTGGACTTCCGTTTAAGGGCGCGCAAAGAGTGGTCGTTCGTAACGACAAAGTAGATAAATCGAGGAAGGAGGACGATCGCCGCGTAGCGATAAGTCTCGGCGACGGACACGCGAATCGCGCCGCGACGCGACGCGCCTAGGAACATCGGTCCTCGCTAACATCGTAACACGCCGCCGCTGTCTCGACGCTACTGCCGCTTCAAGCATTAAACGCGATGCTTATGCGCGACGAGGAACGTGCCCCGCGGCGCTCTGGCACCCCACGGCCAACCAGTGGAATTAATTCGAACGGTCGCGTCGATGTAATTAATAATTAGCCGAATGCTTAATTAGTGACCGAGCATTCCGACCAATTAGGCCGGAATGAAGATGTGAGTGTCCCTGCATCCCGCTGAGAAAGAAGATCGTGGCTCACTTGCCTTCGCTTATAGACGTCCGCGCGAGTCTTTACCTTTCTGCGGGGCTGAATCTTCCGACGTTTCGTGGCGTGTAATTGCTGCCTCTTAATTGCACCACCGGCAGAAACTGGCGTCCAACGGCTTCTTGATCCTCTTCTCAAAACCTCTCATGCATCGACTCGATATAGCTTCGAGATCGTACATGGATGTTTGGTAAAAATGAAGAGGTATAAATTGTTGTTTATCGATGATTGAGGAAAAAAGAGGAGTTGAACGAGATCTACATACTTCCAAAGTGAATATTACCCCCCGGAGATATTTTGTTTCTTAAGTCTATATAAAAAGCTATTCGAAACATCGTATATTATAAAAAGAGGCTTTTAATGTACACTTAGATTTTTGGATAAATCACAGGGGAGATTCACACAGGCAGAAGGAACGAACGAAAGTTTCGACGGAAGCGTTCATCGTGAATCAGTCATCCGTGAATAATAATCCGCAAGAGCGGCGAGGAAAGTCACTGGTCGATTAATTTATCGCGTCGCGGATCACGTTGTCGTTACAACCACCGTACAAGAGCAACAGTTTGTATCATAGACGTAGGCAGCTCCTCGACCGTGGACCAAGTAGCCGGTGTAAGTTATGGTTTAATGCGGCGTATGCTAATCCAGATTGATAAAATGGCAGCCGAGCGATCGTAAATCCTGACCCGGTGGACCTTTGCCTCACGATCAACGCCTCTTACGAAAGTCTTGAAAGCCTTCGTATCTCACCCTGTCGCTTAATCGAGAACCACGTCGATACACCGTGAAGCGTTTAGGAGGACGATAATTCGCGTAATGGCCGTAGAATCGTACCCTCGTGACTATCGAGTGACTCTAAGAACGGACAAAAGCTTTACTAGTTAGAAGTGAAAATGATTTTCTTCGTACAGATCAAATACAGAGAGGGAGAAAGTATGAATCGGGAAGTTGCGTGGGCTGGTTTTTCTCGGTTCGACGATTCGAGACTATTGAAGCGAGATCGGTGTTTATCGAGCGACTCTACGCGAAAGATTGATGCGAGATACTGTGGATAAAGCATTGGTAAACGTGTTCGTTAAAATTCCTTCAGCGAGTCAGCGCGTAATTTCGTACCGCCTTCAGGGAACCAAGATTTTTCGCTAACGTTCGACTGAACTACGAGTATTGTCCAAGCTCTCTTCGAGAATAGAATTTCACGTGTTGATATTCCGTGAAGCTCAGTTGGCTCTCGAATGAGGCATGAAATCGTGTGACATAAATCTCTCCGCATCTTCCCGTCGATTCTTTAAACTCAACCATTGAAGACGTGTGGAAGCGGCAAGTAATAGTCAGGGTCGAAGGTCAGACTCTACAAGCGGTAGAAACGAATAGTCGTAAGTCTTCGATTTTTCCCTATGGCTTTCATCTAGCTGGTCAGCTACACCGAAAGTTAATGCCACTTTTTATCGTCTCTACCGATAATTGCTTATAGTCGAATAGAGCATAACTTATCTGAATAATTTTCGAAAGGATAGAGGGAACCTGTTTAAATATGTCGGAATAACTAAAAGAAAATCGAGTAATAAACAATCTTTACTCGAACAAACGCGAATCACATACACTCTTCTCCAACTAGTACTAATGCAGAACTTTCCATGGCAAAACAGATCGAACACTTCGAAAAACGAGCGTTTCGTTTCAGCGAATATCCTTGAAGGGAGACGCGTACAAGGGTTACTGCACCGCGAAGGGAAAGCAGGACCGGACGTTGGTAGCCGAAGAGTAGCCCCTCTGGTAGCACCGGAGTGGTAGCCCAAGGCTACTAGAAGATTGCCGGCAGACAGGTGGGTGAGGCGAAGGATGGCTGAGGTAAAAGGCAGAGAGAGGATGGTGTTGCGTACCCCTCCACCACCGCCACCGCCCTTCCTCCCTCCTCTCCTCTTCTTTGTCCTCGTCTTCTTCATCATCATCATCATCATCATCATCATCATCATCTTCTTCCTCTTCTTCTTTTCCTTCTTCTTCTTCTTCTTCTTCTTCTTCTTCTTCTCCTTCTTCTTCTTCTTCTTCTTCTTCTTCCACTGCTGTTACTGCTGCTTCTTTCGGGGCTCCTTTTCTTGAGGCCCACTTAGCCGCACGCGAGCCTTCCACTGCTCGAATAGAAACTCCGTGTGTTCCACACGGTTTCTCCCTCACTCTCTTACTCTCTCTTTCTTGCTCGCCTTTTTTTTCGCCTCCTCGTACTCGACTTCCACAGCGCCCTGGGGGCGCGAGAAACCTACGAACACACAGGAGAGACTGCTTCGCTCCGCGGAGGAGGAGAAAGCGGAGGTTGGGTGTGATGAACGAAAGAAAAGGAAAGGGGTGGCGTGGCAGAACAGATCGTAGCGACGAGGAGAAGTGAGGAAGGAGACATTAACCATGGATTTATTCGAACGGGAAGCCACCGAAATTGCCCGATTACGGTATTACACGCCGCGTGCATAGAGAGAGAAGAGATACGCTATATATGGTTGATCTTTCGTTTGAAGAGGAACGAGATCGAAACGGTAGAAGAAGAAGAAGAAGAAGAAGAAGAAGGTAGAAGAGGGCTTCGTGGTGGAAGGAAGAAAAATGGACACGATAGAGGTACGATGGAAAAAGAGAAAGGTAGAAGGCTGGGGAAAGGACGAAGGAGGAGGAGGGAGAGGGAGGAACAGTGACGGGGCCCAGTTGTAAAACCGACGTTGCGAGACGTAGGCGATGCACCGAGCAATCGACCAACTCCTCTTGGCTCCGGCAACGGAGCACCGGGGCCGTTCCTCTTTTGAGGGTGGCAATTTGCGGTAATATCGCCAACGACGAGGTAGCGCCCATAATGGGGCCCCAGGGCCCCCACTGGTGGAACGTGTAACTCGGCCCTCGCCTGCCCCGCGGCGCTCGAGCTCTTCTTTTCCCGAGGGGAACCTGCTTTTCGATGACAACCGATCACGATCGGGATCGTTTGGTGCGCGCGAACCGACTACACTCTTCTCCTTCGCCAGATATTTCCATCCTTTTCCCTATACACTTCTGTTGCTCTCTTCGTGGTGTGGATTTACTGCAAACGCGCGCGCGCAAAAAAAAAGAGAACAAAACGCGTTTCATTCTCCGCAGCTCTGCTTCCTTTTCGTCCGTTTTCGTCTCGAAACGGTGAGCGTTTATGGAACGCCTGAGAAATTGTACGCCGAGGCACGCAGGGACTGTTGCTCGAATAGTGATTTCAAAGGAGATTTAGATCGTGCATCGCGGCGAGCGAAGATTTCTGAATCTTTTGGAACGAAGAAGTAAGTCCTTTTGGAAGAATATGTTGACATCTTTGTATCAGCTGGTCGACGTTCGCGACGATTTATAGGATTATCCGACACTTGCAGCGTTCGCTATTCTGATACGCTAGTCTGATACATATTAATGCACCGGGGTAGCGTTGAAATATGAAGGCGTGGAATGACTTAGATGACAATCTGTTTGTACTTGATGTTTATTAGCTTACTTGTAATTCTATGTTGGTTGGATGTGACATTAATTTCCTTCAATCTTTTGTAAATTAAAATTCAAGCACCACGTCGATGGAACGTAACTGTTGGATCATTGAATCGATTATTCTTTTCTATGTTATACTCGGTATAATATACTTTATTCAACAGTTGTCAGTGTCTATTTGTATCCTCACTTAGCAAAGATCATCCCAGATTCAATCAGAATGGTTTCCGCGACGAAATTCATTTTAACAACATACGATAACTTTTCCACCTAAACAATGACACTGAAAAATTCATGGAACACAAACGAACGGTATAGTTCCATCTTCGTCTTATCCAGATCCATCTTCGCTCGAGTCGCGATTCAATGGAACCGTATATCCCCGAGTTCGAGGCTCCTGTTTTCAAACGTTAGGAGGCTATCCCGTCCGTCGACACCAGGCATGATTCATTGTTTAAATGAGAAGTAACAGCGCGTAGGAATTTTCATCTACGCCTCGTGGCCGACCATTCGAATAATCGACACGCTTCAGGGAGCGCGAACAGTCGGCGGCAATTATCGAGCTTCTCGCAAGCCGCTCTAATCGGTCGTATGCCGTGGCACGAGGAAAGGAATCGTTTGTTCTGCATCGCGGACTCCTGGAAGTCTCAACCTGTTCAGGTGAGACGGTATCGCGGCCTGCCACAGCCTTGCCCTGAGCTATACACGGTATATAAACTCTCGTTCGAACGGGTTCTTCCCCTCGGTTACGGCTCTTCATCGACCGGACGAGAAGAAGTCTTACTCTCTCGCGTCTGACCCGGACTATCCGCATCGAGAATCGTGCATCCTCCGCCTCATCAGCCTTCACCTTCATTCATGATCCTCGTTCCTGCACATCTCTGCCACACGTCTTCCTCCACGTCATGATTTATACGTTACTCACTCGAAACACAGCATCCCTTCGATTATTTTTTTTTCTCTTTCTCGTTTTCTGTTTTGTTTTTTTCTTCCAGTACTCTTCAAGTCCCCTTTATCCGCTGCTGTTGATGAATTTTTTTCCCCCTTGTTTTTAAACACGAGCAAAGTATTTTGACGTGATATTTGGAGATAGACGTCGAGTGTTAATACACGACAAGGGTGGATGGAAAATGTTTCGTCGTTTGTTTCTTGACCGATTCGATAACACGAAGGTTGTAGGTTTATAAACCCTGAATTTTCCATTAGCTTCGATGAAGAAGAGACAAAAAGAAAAAGAAAGAAGTCATCGCGCGTAATTAACACGTACAGAGGATCTTCGACGAATCTCCCTTTTGTTATTAAAGTGTGCACGTGCACGCACCGCGGCGGCTTTTAATTAACCCGACGACTGAGAGTTCAGGTTAATTAAAAAAGCACACGGGAGACTCCTTCTTTTTTCTGGGTGGAGATACGTTGCACGAGAAAATTGCGTAACATCGTGTCGATAACGAGGTATTAAGTCGACAAAGTTTTATTCCTCTTTCGTCGATCTTCGCGAACTTTCAGCGATTCGATCTTGCGCGTGGAAATGGGAAATGCAACAATTGCTCTCAAGTCTAATATTTCCGAATGAAAAAAGAAAGGAAAAAAAGAACGTTGATCCTATATAGACTGTTGCAATTAGCAATAAATATCAGTGATCGTGACGTCAGCGTAAGATTACATTTACACGATGCCCTCGAGAAAATTGTCTTCGCGTTGATCCATCCTTTACGACTGTTTAATTATCCTGCATCCAAATAGACGGCCATTAAATCCCCCCACCCCGCCCCTCTATCTCATCCTGTCATTTTCACTTCTTACCCCCGTTTAATGTCGTTGCTCTCTATTCGACGTATTTATCTTCCCTTTAATTGCCACCTATAGAACCAATGCCTCGCGGCTGTACTACGAGTAGGTGAATCACCGACTCGCGGCCGTCTAAAGAGAACCGCGCGCGGTGTTGTATTTTCTTACTCAACGAGTCGATATCTGCCTCGCCTCTTTGCGAAAGCGGTGAGCCTCTCGCGTGGAACAAATAGTGTCGATCGTTCTCCACTCGACCAGTTTCAATACGACGCGCCTCGATCGAGGAAACATCGAGTCCAGCGTAAACCGCAAGGTCTGGTGTTGCAAGTGAAACGGAGCAAAAAGGACTCTGGTCGTTTTATGCCTCTTTTTCGGGGTGAATACCGAAACAACCATTTCGAACGTCAGGAATAGATTTTTCCATCGGGTAAAAAGTGAAGTTATTCGAGATGGGGAGAGAGAATCTATTGAAATAGAAATATATAAAAAAAAGAAAGAAAGATAGAAATTACTCAGGGTCAAGGACATCGAGAAGGGTTACATACCATGGTGATGAAAGGTATCCTCGAGATATTGGTGGCCCCTTGCCGGTCAGGGGCCTTATGAAACCCCATACTACACGGAAGACCCGCCGGCGAAACATCTTGCTGAAGACATTACTTATGGCAGTAATCGGGCTCTCGGCCACTAAGAGGTGATAAATTCAACGGGTTACATCTGACTGGCTCGCGTGAACGTACAGCAAGCAATGGGTAACTTATGGGTGGATTCTCTGACGAATGATCCGAACGACCTCTTCCTTATGTCTTTGCATTATGTCTCGACACTTCGATCGAACGAACAGTTTCTACGTGTACCGTAGTTGAATATTCTACGATTATGCGACGGTGCTATTTAAGGAGACATAGGGTTAATACGAGATATTCGATATTTATTAGATACAGCGTGAAAATTGTTATGTAAAGATACGGTGGAAATTTTATGGAAAGAAGTGCATGATTTCATCGAAGAATTTAGCAAGTGCCGTTATTTATATAATAGCTTGGCGCCTTTAATAGCCCAGCTATTAGGGTTTATGGCTATTGAATCATTTTTTTTTCTGGTTTTTTCCTTTTTTTTCACTTGATCGATGGTGAAACACGATCGAAGTTGCAAATCACAGCTGCACTTTTATAGCTGTAATCTTTAATATTTTATCGCTACTTGGATTTCTACATATTACAATATACCCATTAGAGCAAGAATATTCATGGTGCTCTCGCATCAAGAGTACTTGAAATAGTTGTAAAACGTCGACGAAAACGAGGTCGATCAATGAACCCCTTCGCGTCGGTCGGAAATAAATTTCAGATTGACGTAATTGGATGACATTAAAACTGTTAAATATTACATTAATTTAAATTCTTGATTTACATGCTTCACGAATGTTAATTTATGCACATAAAATATTAATCAACGTCCTTCGTATCTTAGCCCTCCGCTCTTCTCGGAGTGAAATTTCAATAAAATATGTGTAAATAACACAGGTGGACGGGTTATACATACGCACAGTTATATCGTGTCTAAGAAATTTCAGACCTTAACTGGCCTTCACTTTCACTTTCTCCGCATCATCGAGATGCATTTCGATCCTCATGATAGACCACCTCAAACACCTTCTTTAATTTTCAAATTTCCACATTTTCAGATCGCGAAATTTCCAAATTTCCAACTATCTTTCATTTGAAACTTTCCAAATTTTCATATTTTCAAATTTTCAAATCTTTCAAATCACACGTTCGTAATTTTCACCCTTGTACTATCCTTCGCGAGGAAATAGAGACATAAATACCCGTTTACAGTACTTCTCTCATAACACCTCGATAACCGAGACACAACTACGAGAAACCGTTTAATCTTCCGCGTATAACTCGACCAGCGTCGTTTCAAAGCACGAAACACACACATGCTACTACGAAGAAGAAAACAGCAACGATCCTTACATCCTCGTCGCGATCCACCCCCGCAATCGTTCAGTCGTGTATCCTAAAACAGGAGCTGTCCATCGTTGGTACGATTAATCTTAGCCGGTCGTAAGGCACAACCGTTATCGTGCTTCCAGCGAGCGACTGGTAGCTGGGAGGTGTTTCGTGCCGATCCGCCGCTAAGATACGGCCGGCTTGCCTAGACACGGGTGGATATCTGGTAGGCGTGATAGACCGGCTGTTATGCTCGCTAGACGTTAGAGACGGTGGCTACCGGACAGCACGCTTGTCCCTGACGAAGCTCTGCTTCCGTGTTCAAAGTTCCCGGAAAACAGCACTTTATAGGCGCAATCCTACGAGTTATTTCGCGAAGGAAACCTAGCTACCTAATTCCACTTCCTCGAAGGAAACTCTGCTCCCAGAAAGGGATTCAAAACGCCTCGCAGATATAAAGGGATCAAAGACGATTTACAGATTCCTAAATGGAATCCAAATTATCATTATTATTAAATCTTTAAACTATAAAATGGTAAAATAGCGTGTAAATTAAAAACGAAAAAGAACTTATAAACTAAAATTACACCTTGAACGTCTCGATTTATTGTTGGAGAATTGTAACAGTATTTGTTAACCTTAGAATGAATACTCAAAGGCTAAGATCATGTTAGAACATTTGATCTGCAATGTAAAATAAAAAATATAAAAATCTACCCCTAATAGATCAGATTGATTTAATTTTTATGCATCTAATAAACTTTCTAAATTGGTTCAAACATTTACAGTAATTATTATAATTATTAGTTACATCCCTAAAAAATTTGTCAAGTGCAATAAAATCGGCACTCCTCAGAGATTGTGCACGCTTAAAAAAGAAGGTAGAATTCGAGTGTAGAAACAATGTCCTCGGTTCAATTAAACATATTCAAATAAAAGAAACACAAATACAAAATTATGTAGATTATTCGTGAAGAGTTGAATAAACTCCACGCGATATTCGATGTACGCTAATGGAACCGTGTATCTATACAAATAAACGAATGAAATAACCGACTAAACACCTGCCAGGAATGTAAAGAGTAAAGTAACGCATCTGAAACATCCCACGATCAGACAACCCGTCACGTTTCCGCCCGTTTACTCCGCGAGCCCAGATGCTTCCTCTTCGTACGCTCGTTCTCGTGCAGTATAATAAGTCCAATCAGTTAAGGATACCCAAAGTTACACGTACGAAATCTTCAGGACATGATTGATAAGACCCGTACGTTCGAGCGAAGGGCACCCGGAAAAAGTGGCGGAGGGAAATTAAGCGAAACGAAAAGGAGAACAAGAAGTCGGTTCGCTGACGAAGGCAAAGCGTCGGAGAAGCAAAATTGTGGTCGTCGGCCAGTGAGTATACAACCTATACGAGATGGGGGCGCCTTATGGGAACAGGTAGCAAGCAAGCGTCGAGGGTACTCGCGCGTGTATCGGGCCCCTTTGTCATTGTCAATATTCCAAGGAGGTAAAGATTATCTGGTGACTGATGGTCCATTCGTGTACCCATTGGATCTATGGTGCACCCATGCGCACGGATACGAACCGACGCAACGATCGATCGACGCGTGTCTCCTCTTTTCTTCTTTCTTCATTCTACCCCGATCACGCCGCGTGCTATGTGTATTTACCCTTTCCTCGTCTGATTTTCACCGCCCTTTTCTTTCCCTCTTGAAACTAACCGATCGTCGGCTTTCCGTTCTTTCTTTCAGTTTCTTCGTTTCTTTAAGGTTTATACACACATGACAAGGATACCTTTTTTTTACACGGTCGATCTTTCGGTACCGAAGTCAGTGACTAACATCACCACTTCTTCCTCCCCTCCATCATGGTCCATCGCGATTTCCTTTTACGTTTTTCTCCATGGGTACCGTCGATACATCTTTCCTCGTCCTTATCTTTCTCCCCGATTCCACCTCTCCGTTTTGCTCCCGCGTTCTCGCTCGAATCCGACCATCTTCTACCTTCTCTGTCTTTCTCCATCACCACCAACGTATTGTATTGTTTCGAGATTAAAGATAACGAGATGCCTTTCAAGTGGGCCCAGAGTTATGGTGATTGTCCGATGTAGTGGCCGCACCGTGCGGCCCTTTTATTTTCGATCGATACCCGTGCATGTGTATCGGGGACAGGCATGGCCTGTTCGCCAAAGGATACGCGTGCATACGCGAAGAAGCGAGCGTGAACGACCTCTCTTCTTCTCCGGTAATCGGTGGCAACGTATGATTGCCTCTCTGCGGTATTGGATTCGAATAGCGAATCCATTCGCGCCCCTGCCTCATTTACAAGTGCTCGTAATCCGTATTCTTGTTCGTGATTTTCACTTTCTTCTTATTTTAAAGTGTTATCAAGTGTCACGTGTTCGATGTTTTCAGATGTATATGGAAAATTAAATCCTACGCAAATTTCTTTCGTTTTTCTTCTTTCTTGTTTTGTCCTTTCTCTTCGAGAATCGAGATTGGTTATGGAAGTGATTTTCTTTGTTACACGATTTCTGTGGAAGGAGAGGGACGATCGAAAGGATGAGAATATCGTTGAGCCAACGGGAAATCGACGACGGTAATTCACGATGAATCGAACGAAATCGTCGCTCAATACCGTCACGTAGTGTTCTCGCTGCCGATCTCCGAAGCTCATTCGCGGCGATTCCGTGAGGTCGATTGCGCGAACAACGATTTGCCTCGTTTCAGAGATCGCGAGAAGGTCAGTGCAGAGCGTGATCCCTCGATTTCGCGAATTATTACCACCTGGAGATCGCTACTCCTTTGTCAGACGTGACGCGGCTATCCAAGTTGTGTATCGGGATCTGTGAACGGTTACCTTTTCTCAGGTTAACTTTTGATCTGAAGAACACTTTGAATTTTCACGAATCTCCGACTGTTATATAATAATTATAGAAACCAATCGGAAAGATAATTATGTGATCGATCTATCAAGCTGAAAGTGTATTTCTATCATCCTAACTTACGTGTTCTCCGTTCAACCTATCTAAACACGAAATCGATCCATTTCTTCTGTTAGGTGTAATGTCGAATTTCTAATCATTCGCAAATTGATTTCTTGAATGTTAAAAAGTTCTGAATCTTTTGATATAATACGAGATTAATTAGAAATTAATTTTGGCATATAGTTTATTATTATTCGGTATATAATTGTAATTAATTATAAGGTGTAATACGAAGTGTCGAATGTTTAATCATTCGCAAATTGATCGCTCAAGCTGATCCCTTGAGCGTTAAAAAATTCTGAATCTTTTCATAAAATTTGTGCTTGCAGCCGGTATTTTACACAAATTTACAACCTTGTACAATATGTGTGAAGAAAAATAAACTCGAAAACACATGAAACAATTACTATTTTAGTATTTTATTCCTCGTTATTCATGTAAAAATGAGAAAATCGATTATACCTTTTGCTCTTCTGATTAAACCACAAATACCTGATATCAGTTGAAAAACGCGAGTTGAACATAATCACGCGATCGTGACAACAGCTGTCATAGTGTTAAAATTCAATCCTCGTTCAAATATCTAATATTTCACATTACACTACCCAATTACTTGTATCCATTAAAATCCTCAAAACCTCGCAACATTTGCTTCACAAAGCATATCCCAAAAAAAAAAAAAACACACGACGGAATCATTTAATGAAGGGACAAATTAAACTATATTTTGAATTTAAAGGATATCAATCCAGTGTGAATCGTAGATTAAATTCACAGAGTGATCACACCTATTACAAACAAAACCACCAGCTAGTTCTCTATGATAAAGAATCGAACGTTCATCGAACATAGTCGCGAATCGTGAAAGAAGATATCGGCTAACGGTGGCCAGAGTTATCCGATCGATCGATACCGAAGCAAAAGGATCGTTCGACGCTGGTGTTCTCCGGCTCTCGTAACAGAAAGGAAAACATATCGTTCGACGCGGAGTGCCACTTGGTGACGATGGGGCCTTATGCCATGATGGAACGGCCGTCCATCCGGTAGGTCCCACTGTCGAAATCGTCACGTCACTAACAGTTACCTGTGTTACCAGTGTTACTGGTTACCGATACGAATCTCTTTCTCTCTTTCTGCTCTTCTCCCTTCCCTCCCTTCCACCCTTTTCCTGTCGTTTCTGCCCGTCGCCGAACGTCCGCCTCCGACTTTCTTGGCCTCTCACAACCGCATTCAGATCTCTCCAGGTTCACTCTTCCAGATCTGTGAGCCAGATGACATCTTGTACCGCATAATGGGCTACGTTAAGGGAATAAATTATACGATACGGGACCCAGCATGGAACCGCGTTCTCCGCGGGTCCCTGTTTACAAATATATTTGTCCACCGTGACTGATGCTCGTCAATTAAACGAGAACGTTACGTTTTCCCGTGGAATTACATTTCTGTTTAAATAGACACGACGATTCGATGCAACGACAGTTTTAGAATGATCATTGATATACGTGAGATCGTTTGTCCAGGAATGGGAAATTACTTGTTAAATTTCTATAGGAGAGTTATAGTTAGAAGAGGATTGTATGTTTGGAAATGGTAAAAGTGTTTTCTTAGATACGACGGCAAGAGAGAAAGAGATTGAAGAAGTGAAAAGAAAGAGACGTTCAGACTACTTTGAAACGGCTAAATTATTTCAAGGGTAGGAGGATCGTGCGCTACTTAAGCCAGGGAATGCAAAGCGACGATCGACGACGTTCTTTCACCGCTCCACCCTGTTCCTTTGCGCGCGCTTTGGCGCCGGTTCAAGCGATTTCACCGCGCTTTCCTTCTACTCCCTTGTCCACCACGGGAACCGTTTGGAAACGCGATTCATTGTCTCGACGGTGTGAGTTACTTACGGCCAGACGGTTGAATTTTGACGGCAGAGAAAGAGATTATTTTCGCGAGAGATCTCCCTAGGCGAATTAAAGTCTACTTCGTTTCCTCGTGGAGTGTGGAAAGCCCCTCTGTGCTGCTGCTGAGAGTGTTTAATCTTGATGTAACGCCGTGCTCGACGTTCGAATTATTCACTCTCGTTGTTCTCCCGATTTTCAAATATTCGAACGTACAGAAATTCGAATTTTCAAATATCCAAACTTTCTAATTTTTTAAATTTTCAAATATTCAAACTCTTAAATCTTTTAATTTTCAAATATCTAAGTTCTCAAATGTTTAAATACTCTCAAGCCTTCAAATTTTCAGATATTCCAATTTTCAAATGTTCGAATTTTCAAATTTCCAAATTTTTGAATATTCTAATTTTCAAATTTTCAAACTTTCGGATTTTCTCAAATATCTACACTCACAAATTTTTAAATACTCTCAAGTTTCCAAATTTTCAAATATTCTAATTCTCAGATTTCCAAATTTCTAAATATTCAAATTTTCAAATTTTCAAACTTTCGGATTTTCTCAAATATCTACACTCGCAAATTTTTAAATACTCGCAAGTTTCCAAATTTTCAAATATTCTAATTCTCAAATTTCCAAATTTCTAAATATTCTAATTTTCAAATATTCAAACTTTCGGATTTTCTCAAATATCTACACTCGCAAATTTTTAAATTTTCAAATATTCTAATTCTCAAATTTCCAAATTTCTAAATATTCTAATTTTCAAATATTCAAACTTTCGTATTTTCTCAAATATCTAAATTCTCAAATTTTTAAATACTCTCAAGCCTTCAAATTTTCTAATATTCCAATTTTCAAATATTCTAATTTTCAAATTTCCCGAAAATTTCTAAATACTCTAATTATCAAATCTTCAAACTTTCGTATTTTCCAAATTTACTTTTTCTGAACTTCCCGCTTCACTGGCGTCCTTTCCCCCGACATCCAGACAGCAACGCTCGCCTAACGCGGACTGATAACCAGCCAGAGGCTATCGCGCCCCTTATCGATTTAAATCGGGCTTATCGCTCGCTGACCGAGCTTCTAGCATCGCGATGGATCGCTGTGAGTGGTCGATCTTACGGACGAGATCTAGCAGGAAGAGAAATCGCGTTGGATGGCTGGCTGGCTGGCTGGCGCGGTTACGGGATAAAAAGCGAATCGCAGCCCAACAGGTCTCGCGCTTATAGTTTCGCACCGACTGACAGCTGGACAATTGCCAGCAAGGAGGAAGGTACGCGGGATTATAGAAACCAAGATTACCGTGGAAACGACCGGCTCAGCTACTTAACGGTAATTGCTGAGTGCGAGTAAATTCACTGTGTGTGTATGTGTATATGTGTGTGTACGCATAAAGAAGCACCGTGCCTCGTCATTCTTTCGTACGAACCGCGCGTCTATTCGTCAAGGTGAAACTCGAAGCACGCGCCTGCTCGTGCCATTTTCCTTTCATTCGCGAACGAAAAAGGAAACGCGAGTTTAGAACTGGTGAAAACCACCGTTCCGTATTTCCCAAGATTTATACATCAACTTTGATTAATTCTATACATTTTCCAATGATACAGAACAACTTCGTAAGCTGTTCTTTAAGATACAATTGCTATCTTCAACGATACCCACGATAACCTCGGTCGTACGTTAAACCTAACTCGTAGACTTGGGAAATCAGAGTCGTACTCCAAAGTTGGTTCGAAACGAGCGTTCCAATGGTGGCTGGAAATGATTGAAAGTCGAACAGAAGAGGGCAGGGGTTGAAGTTAATTAAGTTGCGAAGGATTGAGACAGTATTCCTGGCGGAGGTGATTCGGGATGATGCATGAGGCTCGGCAGCCGAGGAAAAAAGATCAGACGAAGTGGAAAGAAGGCACGCAGAAACGAGAAGGAGAAATGTCCTCCCGATTCAGTAAACTTTGACCCGCGAGCAAGCTCGATTCTCGACAGTGATGTATCGCATCCTGTCGTTGACCCGTATTCCTCGAGCGAGATTTCTTCTTCTTCTTCTTCTTCTTCACCTCATCCTCTTCTTCATCCTTCCTCTCTTGCTGTATACTCATTTTTACCCTTTTTTTTTTTTCTTTCACTTCCCTCGTCGAGCGTGCAGCGAGTGCACTGACTCATTGTCAGAAGGAGTGAGTGCTTAGTCAGTGGCTGGCATGCGTGCAGGAAGAAGAAGAAGAAGAAGAAGAAGAAGAAGAAGGAACTATCACAATAGAGGGAGTCTCTGGGCAGGGCGTAGGCGCTACTCTTCGATTCTTTTTCAACGATGTCCCGCCGCCTCTGTCTTTCTACGTTCCTCGCGATTTATTCATTTTTCTATCTATCTTCTTCCATACACTGCACCACAAGCTGTTTCTTCTCTCGCAGTCTCACGTCGTCGGTCTCCTTTTCGGAGGAATCGTCGCGGTTGCGAGGGCGAAAATAACAGAGAGGAGAATGCCGTGACGGAAAAGGAACGCTCGATTCCATCCGCGCAACGTTTACCACTGCGGATCGAAAGATCGACTAAATATAAACAAGCCCATTTTTGCTCGTCTCTTCGGCGATTACACTAGGAATTCGGAACGACAGACGCGTTTAAACGTTTCTTCAGACTATGCCACGCGTTCTTTGAGCTTTGATCTTTGAGCAGAACGCCAATCGTACGGACTGAAACGGATTGTAGCGAGTTTAAGCGGATTGGAGGAAGTCGAAGCAGATTGGAGCAGCTTGGAAAGAGCACTTTAACTATGGATATCGATTTATGATCTAACTTACATAATTGTCAAAATGTACTGGCTGTCCTAACTATAGGAGGCCTCGTAACTATCTCCATTGTTTTTAACGTTATGAAAAATGTGGTTAGCATAATTTAACTGATTTTCAAAGAGAAATATCCCGGCAGAGAATTTTTTTATTTACTTATGTTTCTTTTAATTTTTCTCAAGTTTATCGTCATTTTTTACGCAGAGAACGTTTATTTTTTTCTATTGCATCTTATAGCAGCATCTTTCACCTTTTAACGTCCAAGGTCATTTGAAGGTCATTATGTAAGGCATATTTGAATGTATCTTTAGCCTGCCGCAAGCTTCCTGCATAAAAAATGACGACGATCTCGAAAAAAAAAAACTGAAAAAAGTACGAGTGAACAAAAAATTTCTCTTCCACGATATTCCCCTTTGAAAACGATATAAATTGTGCTACAAACATTTTTCCTAACGTTAAAAACAATGGAGATATTTAAATGACTAAGACTTTTGGTATATAACAATCGAATTATGTTGGATTAAAATATACGGCATTATAAAATGATCGAAACAGTAGCAAATATCGTTGACTGTGTTTTAACGACCTTTGGCCCTTTTCTGCAATCCAGATTTCTCAACCCTATGGCTCAAGAAAGTTGGTGGAAACAATTTCAATGAATACTGATGACAGGTGGGGTGGTACCCGGCGCGAGTGGACGCGCGCTGCTTCGCAGCCGGGAGCACGACTCTATAAAAGGCGGCTTAAATCAGCGGAAGAAAGAATACGGATCACAGAGGTATTACCTACGCGCGCGGGCCATTGTTCGCGTTCTCATTGGCATTCATGGGGTGCGCGGCCGGCCGTTCTATCAATACCATAATACCCGACGCTATTATGAGTTATCGTGCCATTGTCTCTTCGGAAGCGTATCGGCCCGGTTCGAACCTCTTAATGCACGGTTCGACTCTAAATAACCCCTTTAACGTCTCAGTTTCGTCGTTGACCAACCGATGTCCTGCAACTGATCCCTCCTTCATTTATCCTCCTTCCAACTTGACTCTGTATCATTGACAAACCCGACACTTTGGTGAAAGGCTTTCATTTCGAAACAAATTGAACTGATTCCCCTTTAACTGCTGCACGTTTCAAGTTTCCGCAAGTGTGCAACACGATTTTTACAAACGTTGAAACAATTCGCGATATTTGAACTATATTCATAGGAATTAATTCGTGATATTTAAAATATATTCGTGTAATTTATTAATTAGCAATATTTTAATTGTCTTTGTAGAATTTATTAATTTGGGATATTTAAACTATGTAGAACTATATAAATGTTTTGCACTTGGAGAAAAATTGAGGTATGCCTTTCTTTCTGCTCGATTATTAAAAAAAAAATTAGAGTGGAAACTTTAAACAGCGTGAACGTCATAAATTGTATAATTCTTCTAAGAATACACTGTCCAAATTTCCCACGAATCTATCGATCAGTTCCCAAGATACGATTTAACGAATCTCTAAGCAACTTAAACCAGGAGCTATCTATGCGTACACCGCCTACCTCCATAAATTTCAAAGATACCAATCTAACATCCCCAAAGTGCGTTTCTAAAACATCCAGTTCTTCGAATCACCAACCAAAAAAAAGGAAAATTCAACAAATCGATCTCCCTTTTTACTCTCAGTACACATATTACACATATAATCGTTTTAACCAACATACAGTACGCAAGGTCATCATACAGGAACCGCAGACAAAAGCAAGAAATCCCTCCTTTCCTGCGAGCTTTCCTCAGAAAGAAGAGCTACTACTGTGTGGCGACTCTAACAACGCGGAAATTACCTGTAACGTAGCCGTGAAGCTTAGCAGCGAGGAAGCGAGGGACGTCGCATTATGCATAAGCATCTGTCGTTATCTCACTGCACAGACGAGAAAGACGTAGGGTATAGGAAGAGGGGAAGAGAGGATAGACTCGTAAATCGCCGCGTGAGCGCGACGACCGACACCATAGAGAAGAGTAGACACGTCGGAAAAATGGTCACGCACACTGTTCGCCACTCTCGTGGCACACGCAATTCTCTTGCACGCGGTTATAGTTCTATACGTACATTCTATGCGTTTAATGCGTCTTCTCCTCCTCCTCCTCCCTCCTTCGCCATCCTACCAACCACCCCTCTTCTGTGACCATAGGGCTGGGGACAATTGCGTTTGCGGCGTATCTGCATACAACCGGCGGTAATACAATTTGCGATGCACAGCCACCGTTTTGCGTTCTTTTCTGTCTCGCCGACGCGCCACCGCTGCGGTTCGCCGCTCGCTTGATGGAAAACGCACTTTTACCCCGTGTAAATGTTGGGTACGGTATGGTGCTAGGAAGAGCGATGACGTGTTCTAGAGGAAGTTTACTCTTCGATGTTCTTGGATCGAGTGACTGAGAAGAACGCTTCGTAACAGTCAAATAGTATTATTTATCAAGAACAAGTTTGTTCTAAAGCTTTTCGAATAGAATAGTATACTGAAATTCTAGAATCAATTCTTCCTCTGTTTTTATTATTTAACAATTTCGACTTGTATGAAACTTGCACTTGCAGAACTTCTTGCAGTTCCTTTTTGAATATTCTAGTCATAGTACGTATTGTTTATAGAATAAAACTTTTTTCGACTACGTACAGTCGACGAAAGAAGTTCATCTCTTAACAATCAACTGATAGAAATTATGACAAGGAAGAAATGTCGTACGTGGCGTTACGCCTAGCCATACGGAGGCAGCATCCTACGTCGAATATATCGAGAAGACGACGTTCTCACGCGGTCGAGCTGAAGAAGGCGTAGATTTCTTCATCCTGCCTATGACACCAAGGTGATTCTTGTGTAATTTAGATATCTCTGTAAAACATTGTTGCGAGCCACTTGTGTGGATCTATCTTATAATCCCTCGAGTGTCTTCTAATCCCTTTACGAGGGGTAGAAAACATCGTAACATAAATTCCATATCTTCAAAACGGGCACGTTCCATTATTCTTCTAAAACACCATGTATTTCGAACTTTCGAGTCACCCTATCAGTGATGCAACATTTGAAAAGAATATAAGGGATGAAACACCGCACATCTTTTCAAGAGAGTAGCAATTTTAGATCCTCCATCTCTCGATCTTTCAGCTACCACGATAGCGAATGGAGAAAAAATTCCTGCGGCAATGGTGCGTGACTTTTCGTCGTGGAAGCTGAATTACACTCGCGCCGCTACTTTTACTATTACATGGTGGCTAACGCGCGCGCACTCGCAGAAGCCGCCAGTGATAGATCGGCCGATAGAGTGATTCGCAGATAAGTAAATTGATACGTGAGCAACCAGATAAAGAAAAGGGTGGTAATAAGGGATAGGTATTCCTCTGGTAATGACGCGAGACGCCATGCAAGATCGTCCGTAGAAGGCCAGTCTGTTAGCGGTGCAGAACGAAATTATAAGCGAAGAAAGCGACCGGCTAGTGGGTTCGATGTACTACAACATCGTTTTTAACTTATTACCCCGAGACAAAGGGTGTTTTCCTCCGATAGACGACGAACAGCGTACTACAAACGAGCGTGATTTATTAGACAGAAAGTGTACGTGCAAAGCACCTGGTAAACATCATTTAAAAATCCTTTCGACGTAGACGTGGATACGTTATAATTTTCCGTCGCGTAGATAACGCTGTGGATACTCATTGGCAACCTGTCGAACATCTAGATGCAGCTTCTAATGTAGCATTACGAAATTCACTGCTCCCGGGTAGTAGAAGGAGTGAGAGGGAGTTGAACGCGTTTGCAAAGAGGATTGATGTAAGAATCTTTGTAAAAATTGTATCGTTTGGTTTGTAATTTAGCTTACGACCGCGGGTGTCGTAATTGAACATTGAATTCCTCTTGTGGTATCTGTAGGAATAAAACGATTACTATACACTGTCACACGCGTAACAAATATCGCTCGGGTATCGTTAAACCTTCTAGCGCGATAAAGAAAACGAATAAAAATTTCGTACCCGAACGCAATCACTGATGAAACAATATTTTCAACCTAAGATCTCTGAACAGTCGGTCACCACATGGCCGAGAAATTATAAACACCATTTCGCAACATCTGCAAATTTACGTCCAAAGATTTTAGAATAATTTGCAACTTAAAAAATCCAAAATTCCTATCTCCATCACCTAACGAATCACAGCTATAGCCATAACATACAAGTTAATAATAATAAAAATTACGAAAATAGAACGAATTAATAAAAGACAGTTTCTCCAACGACACAAACAGATACACCAGAATTTCGGAGCAGTGAATATGACGTCCTGCTTTGTTAAAATACACAGAGTATTATAATAGTACATTCTTTTATACATTAATTCTCAAAGTTCTCCTACACTATCTAAGTTCCCTATCCTGAATAAATTCCTTAAGTGTGTGACGACTTAAAAAGAGGAACAATTGGTTTCACGACGTAACAGCACAAAAGTTTTAATACTAAAACAGATTGGAACAGACCACCGTGGAGTTTGAGCGAGTCAGAAGTTGAAGCGAACCGAAGCTGAGCATCTCTCTAACCAATAGCACACTTAACCCATTTCCTACAATAATCACCCACTTGTACAAGTATATACCCGGGAGAAAAACATGGCACAGCTAGTTCGCGAAATCATAAATGCCCCCATAGTGAGAACATTCGAAGAAGCAGCGAAGCGGTACGAGTGCTACGAATGTTTCCTTG
Organism: Anthophora plumipes; assembly: GCA_951804975.1. Classification (NCBI taxonomy): domain Eukaryota; kingdom Metazoa; phylum Arthropoda; class Insecta; order Hymenoptera; family Apidae; genus Anthophora; species Anthophora plumipes. Next base: position 24,594,213 of record OX638112.1, on the reverse strand, counting down.
TAATTCTCTCATTAATTTCGGAACCGGATAAACGAAACGCCCACACCGAGGCCAGAGAGATCGGGACTTTCTCGCAGCTCTTTGCCGTCGGCTTGGCGTCCCGCGGCGACTTTAACGAGACAATCGCACGGATGTACACGGGCTTAAGGAGTTGCCTTAGGAGCGAAGTTCGACTCCTACGCGTTACATGGCGGTGGCGGTGTCGGGCTGGACATGTGGACCGTGGCGTGTCGTGGCCAGGCGTGTACGCAATTTGTCTCGTCCACGGATAATTACGCCATTATGCCAGGCTTCTTACTTCTCCTCGCCTCGCAGTTGCAAAGCTTGCTTATAGGGTTCTGGCTAGGTACGAACCGGCCTCGCCTCGCTTCTCCTTATCCGCTTCGTTCCTCTTTGCTTCTTCTTCTTCTTCTTCTTCTTCTTCTTGTTCTACCTCTTCTCATCCTCCTCCACTAACCATCTCTCCCGTGTGTCCTCTCTACCGCGTTTTCTCGCGCTCGTCCCGAGGATCACGAACTGTCGCGTGGTACGCGACGTGGCTATCTTAATTAATACGAGAACCACTTAACGTAGCGCTGATTTATGCCATCCGGCTCGACCGGAGCAGTCCGGTGACTCCCTTTTCCCGACCCCAACTGGAGGACAGCCACTTTACATCGAACTCGCGTCTTTTCTCACCTACGTAAAACTTATCTAAGGCGTCACACCATCATCGTCTCTGTCCATTTCGAACGGCTGTTTTACGAGCGGTATAGTAAAGTTTCAACGAGAGGAATTTACACCGGTGGCTTCGATTCCTGTTTTTGACAGACTACGAACTGCCGATCACACGTGGTTATTTGCACGCAATTCCACGCGTGTATTTCACGGTGCGTGTGTATGTGACCGAAGCGTGTACCAGTTTATTAAGATAATCATTGAAAAATGTGGCAACTCGAACATTTGCGAGGCGTGCACAAGTGCCAATTAAGATATTCTTGCACACCGATATACACAAACAAGTTTGTGACACGTTTGAAATGTTCAAATGTTGCAATTTTCTGAATGTTCCTTTAAACCGAGTAGCTTACAATTTAACCCTTTCCAATGATTAGTCACACCATAAATCGTACGTGTACGTACGTAAGTACGTACGAGCCAGATTGAAAAGTAACATTACGACTGGTTTCTCCTTTCGATTTAATCATCGGTCACTGTGTCGAATCGCGTGACAGCCCGAATTTGAATTAATTCGACGCGTGTCTTACACACGAGGTAAAAAGGAGATCTGCAGAGTGTTCAAGGGTGTCGGATATTCACGCTTCGTCGTTGGCTTTGGGATCCCACGCGGCGATATCGTGGAGAAAGGAACGAGGGGACAGGATAATCGCGCGAATTCCAGCTGCTTCGCAGGATCAAAGGGGCCGTTCACGTACAATGGACGTCTCGTAACTCGCGATATCCTGCCACCATTAGGCGGCGATCGGTCATAATTTTACGAGGTGTTAAAACCGGGTGCGATTCGATGGAACGCGCGAGGAGCAACGCGCGACGATAATATGTAAACGTCGTCGTAAAATCTGCTGCCGCGTAGAAGATAGAGCCGTATAAAACCGTGTAGAGACATCTTTATTAGGGGGTCCTCTATGGGCCAGTTAGAGTGGAGGCATCATTTCTCTCTTTCCTTCTCTTTCTCCGTTTTTCTTCTCGATATATAGTATATGTATATACGTATCTATATATATATAAATGCCGAACACGTAAAATTCGAGAAACATCGACGATATCGATGTTCAACGTTAACGATGTTGCTTGTCGTCCAGTTGTCGCCGGATTTGTTAACAGACCGCCTGATATACGTGTATTTTATTCCATTTACGAGCCCCTTTATCTACTTTGGTAAACCGATTTATTGCGGTTTTCAATTTAACAGGATCCCGAACGACGGTTCCGCCATTGTACATACAACGAAGTCGCGGTAGCAGAGTCGCATAAATCAGAACCCTTCGAACCTACCTCCCTCCCTTCCTATCATTTTACCGCTGATTGGATACCCGCCATACTTCTACCCGGGGCGTGGAGAAATTTGTAATGCAACAGAAAAATCTTTCCCGCTAGGAAGAAGCTGATTGTAAACCGAAAGACATGGAACAAAGTTGGAAATCGAATTTTGATTAGATATGCCAGGATATGTGTACACAGTTTAATTAAAAGGATACCAAAAAATCGAATATTTTTGTCCAACATTGAAACTACTGAAGAATTAAAGAACGACTGTTTTATACTTTTCACATAAATTACTGAAACCTGTAACCGTACAGTACTTTTTTTTTTTTTTATTGAATTCTTGTGAATGTTCCCTCGGAAGATTGTATTTTAATTTTATTCTTCAATGGATTGAGTGTCAATTTAATGTCGTAATTTATTCATCATAAATAGACTACAGATTTTATGTATTTATACGAAATTTCAAGGTACAAAATTGCACAAACTGCACGTAATACGAAAAAATATATAGAATATTTAAATTATAGAGCTTTTTACAGTGCCTACTAGGTGAAATAATTTTCTACAGAAGTTCTATTTCTTTTTTTTCTTTTTTACTATATTCTCAAAAATATGAATTTGTGTAAAAATTCGTAGTCTAATCACGAGTATATCAGTAGAGAAACGATTCTTCCACTCTATCTTCCTCCACTTGCACAAAGAAAAAAAAAAAGATTACCAAAAATATCCAAAATCCGTGACAGAGAAAGACAAGAGAGAGAGAGAGAGAAAGGGAGAGAGAGGTGAGAGCAGCATGAAGCCTCGTAAATACCGTTTTTGCGCACAGCAATTACGCGAAAGAACAACGCGCGTCGCAGTTAATTCCCGTAGCTGGCCAGCTGCGGCAGGATTCGGTGCAATACGTTATGGAATTAGGCGCGGTATCTGCTGTAATTAGGGATTACCACATTTCGCCAATTACCCTACCACGGTTAGGCACGACCTGTGTGGCGAACCTCCACGAGCGCGATCCTGCCCACGAGGATTTATGGTTCTCCGAGGACGCTGCGCCGCTGCACCTGAAGAGGAACAAGCTTTCGGTGCGAGTACCCTCGTCGTGCACCGAAACTCGCACACCGTGACACGGCCTCTCCGTTCCCCGGCACAGGCCGCGACAGCATTCTTCTACGCTGATATTACACGCGTACGCGTTACCCGCGGTGGCGTATTAAAAAGATGAATTTTTTCCAAGGAGGATTCACCTTTCCGGTACTCGTTTCTACAATTTTCGCTTGCATAAATTGCAGAAACTTTTGTGGAGCGAAATTTTATTTTCCACATTGAAATCGTAAATTGCAATGTTAAAAGAAGAATAACAGTATTCTTGGTTGGTTTACTTAATAGTGAATTTTTTAATATATCTTCGATACGCAAATACAGCGAATACGCTAATTAAAAAGATTTCGTAATTTTCAGTTTTCGTAGTTTCTAATACTATGATATTTTTAAATTCACTGTAGTCTTCATTGGAACTTAGATTATCATAAAATATCAGAAGGTGAAATTATTTGATTAAAAATACTAGCTTAAATTACTCAACCTTTCCCAAGTTTCAAATCTCATTTAGTTCCTTATATCATAATATTTTAAATTAACTGACACCTTCATTGGACACTGAACTTAAATTATCACAAAGTGTCAGAGGGATGGAATCAAAGCGGGAAGAAAAATTTCGTGTGAGCTTCTATTTCACGCAAATTCTTACAAAGTATCTATGTGAAAGTTTAAAAGTTAATAAAGAGCAAACTACATTCTATTTTATTTTACATATAGTACAGTAAAAGTAGATGTAATTATTTTATTCCTTTATAAATCTGTCCTCCTTTCCCAAGTGGTTAATTTCACGGCGATTACGTAACCAAATTCTGGGAAAGATTGCACGTGTCCGCGTTGAAAGAAAGGTTAACGGTATCCGTGCGAAACCTCGGCTTATCGACATCGATGACGGGAGGCACGGCGTTAATTAACGAAATTAACGCTTCCTCCGTTATCGTGTTACAGGTCACGAAGCGTCTCCGTATCCTCTTTTAAACGTCTCCCGCTTCCGGCGACGACACCGTGTGGTAACGGTGAGACGCTAGATGTACATACGTAAGTACATATATTCACGAAATCACAGCAGGAGGAAACATCGATTGTAAAAAGGCCAACATTATTAGACCGAGATAACGCGTAATACGTTTTTACGAGGCTGTCCCATTAAAATTCAAGGATGGACAGTGGTATACCGTAGAGACCTCTATTCAAAATCGAAAAGGGGTACAAATTCTTCGACGATAAAGAGGAAACAGGTTTCTCTACAGTCTGTCGGCTTCTTTCTATATGTATTTATAGCTCTTCCATCCCCCCCCCCCCTTTTTTTATATCTAGTCTCCGAAATAATTAGATTCGTCGCGAACGATCGTTCCACTCTTCGTGTTACGCCCATTGTGACCGTACAAATGTCCATTCCTTCTTTGAACAGTATCTTTATATGTACAATGAAGCGTATACGGACAAGTTTCGAGGCTAAATTAACTTTCGACAAATTTTCAAATGGTCACTGACATCACACGGTCGTTGGTGAGCGACGCTGATCTTTCCATTTAATGTTTATGCCATGACACACTGCAGCGATTCTTAATAAAATAAAGAAATTGAATCCTCTATAATATTATAATCCATGTGATTTGAAAGTGACGTATAAATTAGTTGTAAATATATAGCGAGGACACAAGATCGATTAGGTGTTAAAATTTACGTGTTCGGAAATATCGAAAAGTGACTGAAAGATGGAAAGAAAGAGGCTCAAAATTTCGAAGTATGGTTTAACTTCGATTCAGACCTAACCGGAAAATGTAAAATGAAATGAAAAAGGTGAAAATGTAAAATGAAAGAAAAAAAGTGAAAATATAAAATGAAATGAAGAAAGTTAAAATGTAAAATGAAAGAAAAAAAGTGAAAATGTAAAATGGTACATGTCGATCTTGGGTATCGTTGCATCAATCGATATAATCTGCTTAATTTTTTAATTACAACTTCATTGTATTTCTTCCATCGATTATATCATGTATCTATATTTTACAAGTCTTGTTTTATTTACTTGTACTATTACATTATCACTGGACAATCTATTTGTAACAATTAAATATTCACCTTTTACGCTCCAAGTATTTTTATTTATAATTGATTTGTCAACTGTAACACAATTTTGCTATGAAACAAGAAGTTTCGTTCCGGAAAGAAAAAAATTATGCGCATTTGTGAATTTATTTACTCTTATTTATTTTATTAATTTACTTAATTTCAATATGAATAAAATTTTAATGGAGTTACGACGCGTATTATTAATGCCTCTGTAATGACATCAATGAAGTGCAAAGGATTAATTCGCACTAAAGCTGCACTCAACTCTATCTTTTCTCACGAGTGAAGAAAAATCAAATTATCCATTAAACATAAACGAAAAATCAATGAAACCATATTAGAATATATTAGTAGCTTCTCCAACCATCTACTTTTCAAAGAAACACAATTTCCATTTATGGAAACGACGATCGAGACTAAACGCGAGCCTCTTTGGCCCCATTAATTCGTCCCGAGGCCGACGAGGTCAAGCTTCACCTGCTTGAGCTACGATCCCCTTGGACGTGGGATCCCAAATCGAATTCGGTTTTGATTTCTCAGCTTTGTGCCGCATGCGTGGGCGAGGATCCCCGCGGTTCACCGCGGCACGTCGACCTCTCGGTTCCAAGAAGTCGAAACGTCCGGTCGTATCTCACAGGTGGAAGGGGGATTTCGTGCATTTCGGTCCCTCTCTACGAATAATGTATACCGTCGTTGGTCATCGCCCAACCCCACGACCCCTGGGGTACAGGCGATACCACGATTAGTAATCGCGTGTTACCGCTTCGTGCCCCCTTCCTTCCGTCGAGCATATATTTCGTGAATGCCCTCACACACGGCCTGCCATGTGACAAATTGTTCTGAAATCTCGGTGAGCTATTATCGTGTTTTGGGTTAATCGATCCATCGTTAGCGGTAGATCGGTATTATTGCGACGTTGGATTAGAATTGTGATGAACACTGTCGACGATTGTATTTGGATTTTCAATTGGACATTAATATTCGAACACAGTTTAAAACTATAAATGTTTTTAAAACTGGTCCAAACGACGTGAGGTTCTTTTTGAGAAGTTAGAAGGATTAGTTTACTTTGTGACGTGTACAAAAAATTGCAATTAGTCAAAATCGTAAAGAAAATAGTAAAAGTTGCTTTCAACAACTTTAACTGATTTGGATAAAATTTTCATCGTGTATACAACAGATATAAATCTGAAAAATGTACTTTTTTAATGTTTGTTACAGGTATAGATACAAAAATTTTGTAAACTTTATTATTTCTTTGAAATTCGAATTAATTGTAATTTTCTCAAAAAATTTTTGCATACATCGTCTAGTAGACTAATTCTTCTAATTTCTTAAAAAGATTCGCGTCGTTTGGTCCAATTCTAAAAAAAGTTATGGTTTAAAAGGTGTCCGAATACTAATATATGCGATCGGGAACGTATTACCCAGCGTGCTATCGATATTCTGGTGTCAGCGAACGTGTTAATCGGAGGTGTGAATTAATTAACCTTTTAAAAATTGAAAAAAAAAATCAACTCGTTATTTGGAATCGTTTATGTTCATTTTTTATTCTTGAATATTTCTGAATGTAATTTTGTGAGTGTATCATTATTAAAATGTATCATAAGGTATGCGTAAGATGAGTTTATTCGTCGTATCTAAAAAAAAAACATGCCTAATTCATACTAGAACAACAGAAGTTGATTAGAAATGTATTTCTTTCTGTTCTGATATGTTTAAAAATACTATATAAAAAACTTCGAAATTAGAGTGACTAATAAAAAACTAAATTTTTGTATTACAATAAAAGTCACACGTGAGTAATAGCATGTTAAAAATTTTCTTAATTTAAAGTTATTCGAGAAATTTGATTGTTCTAATGTTAAAAGGTGAAAAAGAAAGTTGCGAGATTTCGTGACGAATTTTTGTTACTACGATAAATTTTATATTGGTGGTTATGCAGTAGGATCGTACAGATTCATACGCTAACGAGAAGATTTCGATAGTGTCATATTTATCAAAAAAGTGTGAAGATGTACCGATACCAGACATCCGATTTACAACCGAAAGTCACTTTACTACCGGCTGTAAATAATACTTTTATCAACATCATGTTCCCCGAAGCTTTTTGATCGTAAATACTTCACCTGGTTTAAGTGTATAAAATGCAGTTCACGGGACAATGAAACTCACGGAACTCACGAAGTCTCCATAAAACAGATAAGAAAATGTTTGCACGTGGTAGGAAGAATCTGAACTCGAATTGTGTTATATCGAAATACACGTCGTTCTTCTGTCCTTCCAGATGTACACTACAATCTCATCTTTCAATATCTCGCTTCTAAAACAAATTTTTCTAATTCGATCGCCATCGTTCAACCATAACTTTATTTATTCATGATAAAATTAATCGATGAAGATTAATTATCGTTCCTTTGATCAATTCTAAATCAACATATGATTCTACAAAGAATTACTATTGTTTCTCTCACTACTAAAAAACAGAATCTACGATTTTCGATGTGATAAAACGATTATCTAAATTATTCAAGCAAATGATGAATTTCTTTTCAAAGGAAAAATTTGTTCATGTCGACGATACGAAGATACGGATACCTTGTCGTTAACAACGAAAAGCACGAAACGAGGAGAACAGGTAAATACATTCAACAACGATGTTACAATGTTCGCGATCAATTTTGAAAATTAATTTACGACTTCCTGTGGCTTTTGTGGATAATATGGAGAACCGGGAGGTAAGAAAGGAGGCTGCGTAGCAGTGGATCGCGCAAATAGACACGTTTACTCGGGCAGACCTCGTTATTTACGAAAACCCCTTATTAAAGGCTCTAAAGATTGGCGAGCACGCATTAAACCGCTGCCTCCGAACTGTTCGCGCGATTATCGTTTCGTCCTTCCGTCGAGAAAGAACGACGCAAGCCAGGACTCCGTTTTGTGGCGAAACTCCGGCAGCTTTCGACCTCTCGGAACTCAACGATTAATTAAATACCATGTATCGTTCGAAATAGTCATTTTACATGTTTCCATTCTCATAATATTCGTTTCTTTACCGACGTACAGTGAATACAAAATATGTAAAACTATTTATACTGGCATGTTTAAGTTGGACTAATAAAAAGTTACTAGTTAAAATTTAAACTGATATTTTATTCCCTGTTGAAAAGACTTTATTTTTTACTGATCGTAAAAAAGTGACATTAATTTACAGATTTAAATACTTTGTATGCCTATTTAGAATAAATAGATACTAAAAGAATGTAAAATTTTAATATAGTCAATTATCTGAAAAAAATTCCAGAGGAATGAAATTCGTGACAGGAAGAGAGTTCAAACGGTTGATTGTTAACCCTTTAACTGTGGAAGGTGTATATATACTCTATTACATACCAGAAGCGTATATATACACTGTACAATTTTCGTTCAATACATTAGGTTTATTGTTATTGGATATATATATAGAATATTAGCAATTGTTTCGATTTCTGCAAGCATTATTCACGTGAAAAAGATACGTGCGTCTATAATTTTCAAAAATTCGTAGATTCATTTTCCCTTAGATCGTGCCGCAGCTAAAGGGTTAAGAATAATCAAGAATATTTTCTCATTAGAATTTAAAAAGATTTTTTTATCGACAGCAAAGAGTTTTTATATATCTTTAAGTCACAAGAACGAGTTAACTCATTACTCGAACAGTAAAACCGATCTTCAATTGTAGTATCAAATGAGAACAGACTAAGTACCTTTTAATTACCCACTCGAGAGTAATTCAATTCATACGATAAGTTAATAACGTAAAAAAAAAAAAAACTATAACGAAGAGAAGGAAGGATCATGTCGAGACAATGTTATCAGAAAAACTAACAGCCCTCGAACGTTTTCCCATGACTTCGTTCCACGCTCCGGGAGACTCTCGCGAATTTATCAATTCGATCGCGCGAGATCTCTCGCCTACGGCCAGTTCTCTCTCTCTTTCTCTCTCGGGAGATCCATAACGTTGATCTGGCGAAGACGGTCGCGGAAGGTGGCTGCACAGCCTTATTAGGACGGAAGGTGAGGGTGAGGCTCGTGATAGGTAGAACGTCGCTGGAATCCAAGCAGGTAAGCGCCAACAATGCCGAGAAACTGTCAAGAAGAGAAAACCGTCGACACCGCGTTAACGACTCGCTGCCATGTAGGGCTGCCGCGGCTATTTCCCGCGCAAAGGTAAAACAGAGTCTCTCGAGAGTCCTTTTCCCTCTCCCTTTCTCTCTCTTTCTTTCCTTCAAATGTAACTTAGAGAGAAAGAGTAAACAGGACAGATACCAAAAAGGATCGAAGATGTGGAGGGGTAAAATAAAGAGAGACAAGGAGAAGAGAGAAGGAAGCAAGAGAGAAACGAGCCCTACGAGAGAAGCTCGTTCCAAGCAGTATACAGCGCGCGTCGGCATGCAAAACGGGCGTTGCCGGTCCCAACGAACGACAGAACAGTAGGTCCGTATGAGACACACGCTCAAGCCAGAGAAGAGAGAGAACATGGAATTCCTCCAGTTCCTCTTTAACCGTCTCCACTCTCTAATAACCACCAAGAGGAGTCGTTCAACTCCTTAGAGAAGCGGCTCGATACGAATCTTCAGGAGGAGCAACCGCGTGTCACCGGGGGATCCGATTCCCGTTTCAGATACCATTCTCCCTTTGGACGAAAATTAGAAGCCACTTATCGACTACCTAAACTATCCCTTCCCACGGTCTCTCTCTTTCTCTCTCTCTCTCTCTCTCTATTTCTTATCCTCAGACTATTACTATTCTAACTATCAAACGAAAATTACGATATTGACAGGGAATGTAGTGAAAGAAGTCGAAGGAGCCTCGATATAGGGAACGACAACGAATGACACGCGTTACAACGGATAGGAATAAGATAACGTTGGACGTGTACAAGTGTACCAAGCCAAGGGGGACTCAGAAGAAAAAAAAAAAAGGAAAGAAACAAACAGAAAAACAAAAAAGAAAGGCTTCTAAACCGAAGCTCGCCGGGGAAACACACGGTGCGTTAATGGCAAGTGTATACACCCTGGGTAAAATGGCGAATACTCGGTGTCCCATAAGTCTCCGGTTACAAGACCAAAGGCTGGCAGTAAGTAATAACCATCACCTTCTACCTAGCCGAGTTTCCGGCGAGCAGAGCCGATCCGAAAAGCACGAACGATCGTTATCTCCCGTTGCTCGCACGGAATCGATATCAGCCACGGTACCGTACGTTACGGAGCACGCGAAGGGTACCACCCGGTGTACCGGTACCCAATAAATATCAGCCCGTGGTATACGCACAGGACGTATACACCCGGTTACATATACACTCGGTCCCGTCCACGATATCCGTGCTATCTACCTGCAAGGTACTCGAGTGTGTAATCGCGCGAGTCTCGTATAACGCACAGTGAGGATGGCTGTAGGTACCCGACTACTCGCGAACAATCTTCCAAAGACCTCGAACCAACGGCTAGCTGCTATTTCTCATCCGTATTATCCACGAGTTATAACTCGTTTGGCAGTGGTACCGAGTGTAGGGCTGCGTCAACTTGGTGGCGGGTCTAAGTGCTGTCACACGGGAGTAAGAGTCGAGTGTATTATACCGGTGGTGGGATCGAAACGTTTCTAGTGGCTGGAGATGGTGGATGTTTGCTTGTCTACTTAGGGTAGGGAAATGACAAGTGGTACGGAGTTGATGGAAAGTGTGGTGGAAAAATTCACGTGTGTAAATATCTGGGGCTTCGGTATTGTTTCTACTGTGGGTGAAATCGAACTTTAAACGATACAACGATGACGTAAAATCGGTTAAGCGTTCAAATAGACACGTTTCGGCTGCCAAAACACAACGGATTGACGGAAATAGAGACAGATAAGAACTTGAGATCATGGTCAAGGTGGTACGAAAGAATCTTTCATCCAGAAGAATAAAATTCATATTTATTTTGAAATTATGTTACAGATAAAAGTTTCACGGGGTCTTTAACATCTTAATGTTGTGCAGTTACAGAAACAAGAATATAAATTCTAATATTTCAGATAGTAAGTAATACCTAAATTTAATCCCCTTCCATAAAATCATGTACTAATTGAAATACTGAATCATATGTTACCATTCGTTTACTTTTGAAGCCCTAAAACAGAGTGCAGTGCGAGATCTTAAAAGCCGCAACATCGATCGATGCCGTTTCTTAAAAGTTTCATTCACAACCTCGCTATTTATAGAAAAATTCAATTCCTTATTGTTAGATCCTCTCCAAGAAGAGAAATTGAGCTTTCAATAAGGATAAAGTGAAGTAACATTGCAATTCGACTTCAGGATGAAAGTAGAATTCCCTTTCGAAGAAATTGAGCATGCCTTGATCTAGATGATAATAGGTGTAGTCCCTCAAACTTTTCCCCGTATCCGTCTACCGATCCATTACATCGTTTGAAGGAAAAAAAAAAGAAGAAATCCTTAGCATGCCTAACACGCCTCACGATACGCCCCAACGATTTTATTGTGTGCTGCTTAATCTTGATTACGGGTGTAGCAGCGTCGGTACGCTTTTTCTTTTTCACTTGTTCGCGGAATTGTTAGTCGTGGATGAGGTGAGTTTACGGGCGCAACGCGAATCCTTCTCTCGTCTCTGTGATGTGTACTACTACGTCGAGTAGGGTAGCATCATAGGCGCGAGTAATAAGACGCTCTCTCGCGGCTATCGACTTCGTTTTAATTAACGGCCTCCGGTGAGCCGTAACTCGCTAATTGCGAGGCTCGAGGTGGTCACAAATGCATCGTGCACGTCTGAAATGGACAGGAAGGGCGGCCCGTTGAAGGGAATCGTCGATCGATCTTCCCAACGCTCGTGACTCCTTTTTTCGTGAGCATCTGCTTGCCTCAGTCCACGGTTTGCCTCTCTTCTTCGTTTCTTCCTGATTGCCTTTTGCGGACCACGAGGCCCTTTTGCAATCGATTGACTTCGATGCTTCGATCCCCCTTCAAATTATCCGGAATTACATACGTCGCCTGGAGGAATACCTTAAACACGCGTCCTCTCTTTCTTTCCCCTTTTCATCCATTTTACCCGTCCCCCTGTACCTTTAATCTCTTTCAATCCGCTCGCAATAATCGTATGTGTGTGTGTTGAGTACAAGCAAAGGATACAGTATGATAATACATGTAGTTAACACCCAAGTTACACGATTTTTAAATATAACCTGAATTTACATGATGTTAATTACATTATATAAATTGAAACTTAAAGTGTTCCGTGAGAGAGCAGAATCGTAAGTTTTACCAAAATGTCGGAACGAAGTTAGAAAGGCACTTATATATAAAATAATAAATACTAATATTTTCACGTATTAACACATGATAAATATTTAATCACAGAAGAATATCGCGATAAGGTTGAATTCAAGGCACTTTAATTTTTTTTTTTGCATATATTAAATTAAATGAAAGTCCCATTTCGAAAATCATCGAGTACCATCAATGGTACACATGAAACGCATTAAATGTGTGTTACAACCTGATTATAGCAAGCAAGAAACAAGGATTTCTAGATTTGCTAAAGAATTCCACAAAATTCTACATAAAAATATATTACAGCGATCTATTTTATTTATATAATTATAGTGATTTACTGTAGATTCATTCACAATCCTCTCAATGATCCACGAAGGATAAAAAAGAATATCTAGACGCCGCATATTATACATTACCATAACAATTCCACAGGGACGAGCAAGCGTTGCTTGACCAACAGGGCAATTAATATATAAATCCGCAGCCGGCAATAGATTCTGCTCGTCTTCCCTTTTCTCTCCCTCCCCGTCTTCTACCCGTCCACCAAAGTACACGAGTCCGTGTCCTTTTCTCATAAGTGCCGCCCGCATAAATCTATGAACTAACCGCGCGTGGTTCCGCGAGATTTATATTAACTGCGCGGCGACCGCGTGCACGCCGCGTGCGTGTACCGCTCGCGCGGACAACGCGGCCATGCGCGTACCGTACACGCTTTAACGCCGCCGCGAATGTTAAATGCTACGCGCTGAAGGAGAAGGAAGAAACGGGCAGCACGCTCGTAAAGTATAGCATGATTTGAACGCGACCACGTACATACAGCGAGAGCAAAGATGAGGGACTTAGGAGCTCATACGTGGGGGGAAACTTCGCGGCGATAGTAATGAGCGGAGTAATGAATTTTGCTAAACGCCACCTCGCCTACGTGGGGTTCTCGTAAACACCGCGACTTAGTTGCCGCACGATGCTCGTTCTCCGTGTGAGAATACTCTCATACAACTTCTTGCAACCTACCATGGATGTATCTGTGCTTTTAAAGCTCCATCTGAGACAAAAGATAGAAATTGTTCGACATTGCAAATTACGCAAGAATTTTTAACGAATTTTTTATTATCGACTTAATTTATTATGTAATTGTTTATTCAATATTGATTTGCAATTTTTATTTACGAATCTGAAAAAATGTGAATTCATAAGTTGGTATCAAATATTGATCAGTATTATACAATATGTGGATATGAACATGTAAAAAATATGTGACATATTGGTTGACAATTTTTTGGAAGAAAATTCCTGCGATTTTTATTTTTGCATCTAGGATAGCTATACACAAATACAAATTAGATTTCTTTTGTTATATTGTGTAAAATGTTATGAAAAAATTAGGTTCATCGTAAACAATGAAATAGTCCTTTATCTGGAGATTTTTTTATCAAAATATTATAAAAGTTGAAAAATTCCAATCTGTATATTTTTAGAAGCGTAATAGCTCCTCATGACGTTGTTATGCATATTTTTTTAATTGTCTTATTTCTACGAAAAATGTTTCCAACCCTTCCGTTGGACAATGTTTTCATCCTCGAATAATTATTCTATTAAACTTGAAATTCTCTACAATTACTAAATGTACCGATGAATTATATTTTAAAACATCTTATCATCTTTAATAATTATAGTACTAATATTTTTTAACAGGCAGGAACACGCTTATTATTGTACCTTAAGTAGTTGCACTATTGATCTCAATTATAGAATGCTTCATCCCACCGCTTAATATTTTATTTTTCGTTTTTTTCTCTCTCCCACCCTCCCTCCCTCACTCTCTCTCTCTCTCTCTCTCTCTCTCTCTCTCTTCCTCTCTCTCTTTCTCGAAGAGATAGTTTCTTATCTAGAATGATGCAAAGAGAGTATCGGGAGTAACAATCGATAAAAGGTAGCCGGATAGAATCCGGCTGTGATCGTCGTTGTTTTGCGAAACGCAAGGAGCGCACACAGGTGCGCGATAAGATAATAAATTTCTCGTAACGTCGTCCGCTTACACGGAAACCTCATAAAGCCGGGATTTAGAGTTAGAACACCGGCGATGCTTCCTGGCAGACACACTGTTCGCGATGTTCACTTGGCCTGAACTGTTCCCCTGGCCACCTGCAGGCCTCCACAGTTCAAGTGGGCGGGAATTGAAATATTGTAACCGTAACATCATAAATAAGATAACCATTCTGCTTATAAAAGACGATAATAGGGTAGCAGCGTGTAATGGGTACGCGATAGGTTAATCTTCTTCTACGTTGTTTCTACGCTATCATTATCGTCGAACGAGGACTCCTTGATGAACAAATCAACGATATCGAAAAGAAACAAATATATAATTCTTCTATTTGAAAACGATTTATGAAAATGAAAATTTTATTACGAAGTAATCTTGAGATAGACGTAACCAGCTATTTATGTGACAATTTCGAACTATTTTGTTGGATCAAGATGAGTTTCATCGGTATAAATTCTCCGAGCTAAACTCGACTTCGATGGAGTAGGCTAGTTATTAATTTATTTAAAATATTTATAGGGTATGTAATTTTCACTGTCGTTTGACGAGCATATTTTTCATACCTCATCACTGATTCGTTCTATTGAAAATGAAATTACCCCTTGGGGATTATGAGCTTCGATGAAAACTATGAATTCTATTTTATTTAATACATTAAAATAATAAACTTTCCATTCAGAACACGTCAATCTTTCGAGAATTTTTCTCAAAACCACATCCGACCGATAGCCAATACAATATTTAATAAATAATATTCTAATATTATACATTCAAATTTCAAAATTGATGAAAAAACTTCCGTTTACACGTTATTGTTACTAATATTTATAGAATATATGGTATAATATAAAAAGTATTTAGATGAATTGTATTAAAACATTGTAGACAAGGATGTCATTTTCCATCGCAGTTATAGCAATAACTTTTGACATTTTTAGTTTTAATTTCTGCAATATTTCGTCCAAATAGTACAGAAGTGAAAAGAAAAAAAAAAATAATTTCCGACCTCGCGTGACCTAACCGGAAAAACTATTAAAAAACATGTAGCCTAAGCGGAAAAATTAACAAAAAGTGTGTAGCGCTTAACGTATTAATGAACAAAGAATAATTCATGAAAATTACACATGTGCAGATGAGATAAAATCGTTGTACGATTTCGTTTATGCAAAAATATTTATTTAAATGATGCTGTTCACACTACTACATAAAGTGTTGAATGTGAATCATAGTAGAAAAAATTATGAATGGAAACGCGTTTCATTCACGACAATTAATTTCGTTGGACCAACGAAAACGCAACAGCCGCCTGAGCTATGTATGAATGATCGAGAACCATTGGACAAATACTAGCATTCCATCGACCAACCATACTGGTCGATGTATGGAGAAGTGAATGCACCAGGAGGCCTTTAAGGCCGTCACGGTGTAGGAATTAATTCGTCTTAGGGGAATTTCCTGGTGAGCGTAGGAGTCCGAGAATGGCAGTGAAAGTCCATCGAGTTTGCCGCTTCTAAATCCGATTGATCGATTTCTAATCGATGCTCGGTTACTATCATAAAATACCACGCGCGTATACGTGACGCGGTTTTCCACTGAATGGAATTCAGGGAGCGGTATTAATTACCTTGGTTTTCATCGCGATCCAAACGTTTCGAAAATTCACGAAATGTCCAGGTAACGTAAAACGTCGCGCGGTGAAATCGCGTGCCAAGCGTTTTATTAGAGTTCCCAGGAAATCGAGTGTACCTGGCAATGTACAATTTGCTCGTAGAATTAAACGAGTTATTCGAAAAATGATTAGAATGATGTAGACAGGTGTCATCTATTATGCTTCTATCTTGTGAGAAAAATTCTATCATTTTCAAATCAACGGAAACATTCATTTGCACAACTTATCGAGTGTATTGATATTTTAAATTGATATTGCATTGAGAAAGGAAAGTAATTAACCATTTATAGCGCCATGTGAATTAAAAGTTACACTTGCGGTTATCTATATTTTATACACCTCACTTTATCTGTTTATTATTCATTTTAATTAATCAAAATTATCATAAATAATCATTTTATTTGATCAGAATTGCGAAGAGAAAACTAAAAATCGCTTTTTACAGCTTTTGTACCTGAGCTTGTAATGAAAATAAAAAAATATATATATTTTGTAGTTTTATATTAATTATATACTTGATAAAAATTTAATCGAAATTTATTAACGTTAATATGAGGTGCAAATGATTAAAAATCGGCGAAAATCGAAGTCTTTCAAGACTTTTGACCTACAATTGCTATAAATCTAAGAATTCTTACGTTTCAATGCCTATCGTTTGTTTCTACATCGACCGATTTCGATAAAATTTTCACCATAAATCTATAAAACATATTTTTTAAATTTTCATTACAAGTTCAGATTAAAAAAAAATTATAAATAAACAACCTTTCCTATTTTTTCAAAATTTGTTGTACACATCACCTGATAAACCAATCTTTCTAACTTAAAAAAAAAAAAAATTTATGTCGTTTCATCCAATTTAAAGAAAGTTATTCTGTTTTAAACTACGTCCGAGTATTAACGAAAGTGACTGTACATGCAAACTCCTTTATATCTTCGAAAAAGCAAATGGCATCCTCCGAACGATTCTCTCTCTAATTTCTCGCTTGTCGTACGACAAACACGCGATGTCGAGCGATCCATAGTTACTCGAACGAGCAAGAAGCATACACTACCGTCGTAAGAGACACGCAGAAAGCCCACGTGTCGCGTGTTATCGAGGTAGAAATATCGCCGATGAGAACGGGCGTCGTAATTCGTCGCTAATCACCACGTGCGCACGGTGTGGGAGGCGGCACCGCGGGAGAATGTCAGTGAAAGTCTATCTCGACGATCGTTCCTACGATGATTGTCGTCCCACGTGTTCTCGCCGGCACGACAATCGCTTCCTGATGAAGCGAACGACCCATTCGATAAGCAGTAAGGATTCCAAAGCCTCTAAGAGGATCCCCCGAACGGTTGTTACTGCCACACGGCTACGTATAGCCGACTTAGGCGCGGTAATGGGACTTCCTAAACGTCATTTAGCCGGTATTATACCTCGTTGCAAAATGCCACTCGTAAATTTTGAATCTAGACGGTGAATGAACTTCGTTTAAATTTTATTCAATTCGAACGTTATTGATCTTGCATTTTTTTTTTTTCTTTTCTTGTTAACCACGGTGCAATGGTTGCCTAACGACTTTATTGAGATATTCGTGTACGTACTTGTATGTTTAGATAATGTTAAGCAGGAAATCAGGTGTGATTTTAAAAACTGAACTTCGTGTCGTGCGTTAAATACCGTTATCTAAAAGGAAGACTTTATTACGTTGTAAAATTCTGTCCAATGATAGTACGCGCCATGTGTGGTAACACAAACCTCCGGAAAAATCGCAACAATGGGCTACAAAGCTTTTTCCACCTCCGCCTTTATTCATTGTATCTCTACACTTGGAGATTACCATACGAACGTAAGAATGAGATTGGCGCGAGTCAATTATACCTAGCTTTAACAAATGAATGCTTACGGTATGGCCTATATCGTACTTTTACTCTCGAGATTCGATAAGATATCGTACAAAAATTCGAATAATTTCATTCGAGAACTATAAATTCTCGAAAACTGTGAATACAAAAGAAAAAAGAAATTTCACTTTCCCAAGTGTCTACCTTGACACATACTTTATAATCATATATACATGTGTACACCTGAATGAACTATAATTTCAGTGTAATTCAGTTTTAATTAAAAAAAAAAAAAAAAAAAAAGAAAATTGGAGGAATCTTACACCGATGATAATAAAGCAACTAATCCCACAGAAACTCTAGATAAGAACAAGGCCACCGGAAATCAGCAAAATTTTCTTCAGTTTTCAGAAAAGTGTCGATAACTTGTCAAGCGAAATTGATACGTTTCAGTGTGAAACACGTTCGACATAACTCAGCCGAGCAGATTGCCGCGACTCGATCGATTTGATAGCGCAACAGCGCAACGTGCAGCAGCGCGCACCGCGGCGCATTTGCAATCGATCTTGATTTATCGGTCCACCGATGGACGCGAGTTGCGCGGGCTCGCAATTTGCATTGGACCACACCGCGATTTGTACAACCGTTCGCGGCTCCCTCGTCCTTCTCCACTAAGGTGCTCTGATTTATGCGGATAATTAGAAAACGAGTTCGCACGGCATCCCGCGAATATTCCTACCACGTTATAGAAACCAGCGAAAAATCATAGGTGGACGTAGTTGAAAAGGGTTCGACGACGGAACATTTTGAAGGCGGACAGGAATTAGTACGCGCGCCTATTAGCCAGCCACGCTATAAATAGACGGGTATTAGTAGGTGCAACAAAGGGATGCCAACGAAGCGGCCGTGCCCATGCCTAGAGACGCGAGTTTCGCGTGCGCGAGAAGCGTGCACGCGCGCTCACGCCCGCGATTATCTTCTGCTGAGGCCGTGGTTCACGCTTCGAAGCGGCAGCGGGCAGCTAGCGTTGTAGGTAGGCAGTCAAGGTGGGCAGGGTCAGGAATTCCTAGGCGTGCGAGAGTGTCTGGCACACATCGCCACGTCGCGCAGCCCGGAAACGAGGGAGAGCTCTCTCGAGGCCGTTCACCAACAGCCGCAAGGACGTTGTTGCTCGTTGAAGAGGACTCTCGCTGGTAAGCCTGTTAGTATCCTTCCTTTTAACTCGTGGAATTGCTTTGGGAAAGAGGAGGACTTTGGTTGATCACACAAAAGAGGGAAATCTTTGTGTGGTTACTTGATGATCATTCATAGTCAATTTTTCAGATTGTTAGGATAGTTGGGACTTAGCTGGTTAGGTAGTTTCGAATTCCAGAACTTTAGATATATACTATACATCCGAGTTCTACATTTATCTACTTCAAAGAAAAATCTACAAAGAAAACTACAAAGAAAATCTAACACTATTAAATCGCATGATTTTTTAGACGTCGCATTTAGATGACATTTCTAAATGACGTTAGAATGGTGTGTTAGTATTCTCTTTGGAATTAGTTAACCGATTCACATCCGTGAATGGAGATATCGGAATAAAATTATGGTTAGAGAAGTTGGTTCTCGTTATGGAAAATTTGGCCGGTTTCTTAAGACCTTTTTCACACCTGTAGCTTTAACGAGGCTGGTTGCTTTATTAGCCTCGTTGTAAGGCTACTCAGATTTTGTAACTCCGTCTCAGTATCGTTAGTTACATTTTTGGAATTTTATATTGAGTGAATTCTTATCCTATTTACTACATTCTCCAGAATAGTAGAGACTTTTTTATCCTCTTCTGTATGAACGTGGAGTAAGCTCTGAAAAGTAGCCAATGAATATTCAAATAATTTTCCTCAAGTTCTATTTCATACAATAGTTATTCGAGGCTTCTGAGTTAAAACGTTTCACCAACATTCATCTTCGTCAAATTATCGTAACACACTGATTATCATAATCAGTTTTTTATAACATAATTATGGATATTTTATACGTTATGTAATATATTTTTTGGTCGCGTAAATTAAGATCGTGAGTGAAAACTAGCGCGTAAATTCTGTTAGTAATTTATCGCGTAAAAAAAGTGCCGGGTAAATCGAGAGACGAATGTGCAATATAAGATGAGATGAGATTATGTTGGGCAGAAATTTTGGTAAAATTCGGCTTTTCCTCTCCGTTCTCTTCGCGAACGGCGTCTCTTTGGATTCGCCGCGGACATACTGTTGGCAATAAATACCTGGGGGCAACATAATTCTCCAGGACGACGCCATGCGTCATGCTAGATTGGTATCGGAGACGCGTTATCGCTCGGCGCGACTTTACGGTATAACCTTATACCTTACACGTGTACAGAAAAAGGGCCCCGCCACCCTTCTCGCGTCGTTTCTGGACGTCGTTCCGACGGTTCCTTAAAATATGTCCCGTGACCGATGTATATTTTACAAGCTGAAGGTGGATCTAGAAACTAGACAAAAGACTCGCAACCTTTTCCGGAAATTTATTCCCAGCACCCTCCCTTATCTCATCCATATAAAGTAACAACGATCGTTGTACTATTCGTAATCAGTATCGTATTGAAGTATTACAACATCGAACTTCCTTTTTTTTTTTTTTTATATAAATTCGTAATTATTAACCATTTGAGAGTGTGCTATTGAATACGAATTTGGTAAGATACAAATTAGGGATTTAAAATTGCGAATTATGACAAAAATAGATCCACCGTGTGTGGTAATTAATCAGTTAATTAATAGCAAATTTTATAGCATTATATATACTTTATTAATTTTTAATTTCATATACAGCGACTCTATTTAATATTTGAATACTCTTTAAAACAGAATAATTTTCTTAAAATTGGACCAAAGAACGTGTTGGAAGGATTAGTTTATTAGATAATGTGTACTTTTTTAATTTTTAACTTAAAAATGATTTAATTTCGAACGAATATTAAATCCTCCAACAGTAATTCTCCAAGAATCCTGTGAACTTGTAATTAACAGGGAAAAACACTTCACTGATCAATCGGACATTTCATATTAACCATAATTATTTAAGAAATACATGTAAAATGTCAAACAAAATACCGGAACGTCAAAAACGATGAAGAATAACAAATTCCATCAATCAGTAGAGAAAGAAAAGAAAAAATCAGGAACAAGGAAATGCAGAAGGTTAAGGAGAAACCGAAGAAACGGAATTAATTGTGCATTTGGGAAATCAAGAGTTTCGCGGGAACCAGAGGGGCCGCAAAAGCGATCCTGCAGGGCGAAGGAATTCGAGGAACCCGCTTGTAGCCGAGCGAATCGGTGGAATAGCAAAGGGTACCGAAAGGCGTTCTTCCTCCGACTTTGCAAAAGAAGGGACCGCCGTCCCGGCACGTTTTTCCAAGCCGCGGAGCCGCGGTTTACAAAAGCCGATGTCAGTTCCGCCGATAGAGAGATTCCATTGGTCGCTCTCCGCTGGCGCTGCCGACCAATATCGACGAGCGACGATCTACCCAATTAGTAACCATCGCGAATTCCCATTAGCCCATGCGAACTATCGGCCAATCTGCCTGCCCCGAGCTTCTTTCCACTCTGCGTACATTCGTCACCGAAAGTGCACGCGAACTCGAATCGATCTTGTTATTAAACCTTTGATTATTGAACGTAACTAACGTTCAATTAAACAGCAATTTCTTGCTCTTAACACTGATACATTTTCTGGTCAAATTTATTGTTAAAAATTTGAAATATAAAACTTAAATATAAAAATATAGCTCGAGATATATTTAAACAATAATATCTTGAAACATCTTATTCGATACACTCATTGATTCATTTACGTAAATGATAAATATCCTTGTCAATACGTCACTGCCAATCCACGAGTCATCTACTTACATACGTTCCATCTCTGTACTTTTGTTAACGAGTATACAAAGATCGTCGCTGCGACAATCGGCCGAAAGGCACCGTTAGGGTATCTTCATATCAGAGAACGGACTACCGTATCCTCTCGATGTATGCCATCGAAATTCTCCATACCGGCAGATTCCACGAGAAAACAACACAGTCATCGTACAAACAACTCCGTGACTTCATCGTCGAGCCCCCGGAAGTGTCTTCAACTTCAATTGCAAAGAGTCACTGTGAAGGCGGCTTAATGGAGGGGCCTGGTCGGCAAAGAAGAGAGCTTCTACAGCGTAAGGTTCTCTTTAGCAACGTTGGCCTGTTGCCTCGAAAGGCAGATTGTTCACCGTGATTGCAATTAGTAACCCGGCGGGGGCCCTCTGTGCCTTGGAAAGGCGCGTCTCTACCTCCCCCTTTCGCTTGTCCTCTTTTCTCCTCTCTTTGCTAATACCTTCCGTGGCCCTCCTTCCTTCTTTCGGCCCTGACCGCCCCCGAACATGTCAACCGGCCACGTTCAACAGCTGAACGTTCAACGAGGAGCAAGAAGACGACTGTAATGGACATTTGTTAGGAGAGAAACGACCGATCGAACTGGTCAGTCTCAGGGGCTGGATTACCCGTCGCGGTTCCCCTCCTTCAGGAGGCAAGCAGACATCGAGATACCGAATCTATTCCGCGTAATTACCTGGAAAGACGCCGGCTACGCTTTCAGGCCGCGTAACGTCGCTCACGCATGCACTTGCCGCGCGCGTACGCTGAGACAACTCTCTGCTTTGCGAATACGATGATACGTAGTAATGTCTTTGATTCGCCAAGTGTTTCGTTAGGATATCTTTCAAGATTTTTATTCCCCTTTCTATAAGTTAATGTTCTAGGTTATCCAGTTCTTCAAGCTTCGAACTCTATTCTTTCGATTCTAGATCATTGAATTTTTGGATCAGAAATAGTAGATCTTCGAATTCTCGAATTTAGTATCCCGAGAACTTGAGTTCTAAGCTTCAGAGGATCTCGAATTTTAGGATCTCAAATTCTTAATTTTAGTATTCTGAGCGCTCGAGTTCTAAGATCTTGAATCCTAGATTTTCGAGTGCTAGGTCCTAAAATTCTATATCCTCGAGGTCTCCCAGCTCTGAGCATTCGAATTTCAGAACTTTAGGTACTAGACTTCCGAGTTTTGCACTTATCCTCCAAAAAACAGAATTAGTGACAAACAATTAGGAACAATATACTATGGAAAGCATGTTTACAAAGACACGCTACAGTTCCCAAATAAAAAGCTGAAAAAGAAGAAATATTCAATAGCAAATCAAACATCCCTTTCAAGATTCTTTCGGAGAAACTGCCGGACAAGTGAACAAGATTGGTTATCGGTCAGAACAACGAGTACACCCCTGTCCAAAATACGATCTAGACACGAAGGAACGTTGCGTGGCCGATCATACGAGAAATCGATTCGCTCTCGATACGCATACGTTCGATGGCTCTACCGCATACCGACCGATGAAATATTGGAACGGCCTTTATATGCATCGTTCCGCGGTAGTTAGCCTCCGTCAGGGTGAACACACGCGAAACAACCACGTACCGCAGGTGCACACACGCATCCTGCGTAGGCAGCGCAGGTAACGAACAATCAGCGCCGCCCGTTACAACCGTGATTTTATGTTCCAATTTGCAAACGCGACGTTAAAGGCCCTCTCGACGTCGGCAACCACCAACACACACCACTATGATCATCGTCATCGTCGTCAACGTATTCGTCGTTGTCCTTCCACCACCTCCACCTCTTCATCCTCCTCCTCCTTCTGTTTCGCTTTCTTCTCACTGAGCATCGGTCGTATAGAAGAGATTACCAGTTGAAGCAGCGTTGCACCGCGCAAGAAACGTCGTAATGTTCGCGGCGAAAATAATAGCGCGGCGAATTAACGAGTCGAGTTCAAGATTCATGGCGTCGACGTTAGGAACTCACTTTAAAACCGATGTGCAACGAGAACGAAATAGAGAAATTGTATGATCGCGAACATATTTGGAAAATTATTCCGAATATCGCAATCTATTTATAATATTTTCTAAGAAGAATGAAAAATATATGAATGAATAACGTTTCGAGAAAGGATCTACTTTGAGATTCATTCGAGCACGTTTTACCATTAATTCAGGCACACTTTTGCAGTGAAACTTTTGAAAGCCAAAAGTATTGTTTATAAAATAATAAATTGTAAATATTTATGAATTTATACATGTGTATTTCTTTCATTAATTCGCGTTATTTTTATTTCGTGACGAAATGCGTGATTGTGAACATATTTGGAAAATTATTTGGAATATCGTGAACTATTTATGATATTTGCCAAGAAAAACGAAAAGTATAATAATGAAAATATATAAATAAACAACGAAGATTCATTCGAGATTTTTTTTTAATACGACCCATCAGCAATTCCAACATACTTTAGCAGTGAAACTTTCGAAAACCAACAGTATTGTTTATAAAATAATAAATTATAAATGTTTATGAATTTCTACATTTTTATCTCTTTCATTAATTCACGTAACTTTGTTATAAATAAAACTTGAACAAAGTTACGATGCATATTATGAATATCTTCTGTAGCGGCACCGACGAAGTGCAAAGGAATGAATATTCAACATCAAACTGATTGAATATACATGGTAGAACAAACGGGAAAAGAGGTACAGAGACTATAATGTCGTTCGAACAATAAGATTTCGCAACGCACTCGACAAACGAGCAAGAGTAGACGATGATGGGGTGGGTTTAGCCACCCCGTTAGAGGATATAATTTACATAAACCATAAACATCAAGATCGAACAATAAACGTAAATAATTACCTATATTCTTAAACTGTCATAATAAATTTCGCGGATCCATCGTTCTACCACAGCTTGTTCCGCTGAAGAACGCCGCGAGATGGTTTTGTTCCGAGTTCTCTATCGCACTCCCCCGACTTTCATAAAGATCCTCTCTTTCATTCTCTCTCAACCTTTTCGTCGCGTTCTTTTCCATCCACCGCTCTTTTTTCTTTATTCTTTCTCTTGCTTCGATAAATTATACTTTTACGAGACTGGATCGAACGCTGATTACGACGCGAGTTATCGTCGTCTCTAATGCAACGTTCGAAGAACGAGAAGGAGCCTAACTACCAAACTGAATCGCAGTAAGATTCTGTGGATCCTTCCAGAAATGATTTTAACGAAACTCTTCCATGCACAATACGTCGATGACGTATAAAAAAATTTGGAAAATAATTTTCCAATTCTACGAGCAAACTTCGGGTGTGTTTATACGTTGTAAATTGAGGAGTGGAATTCTCATTGGTAAGACTTACGGGAGAAAATGATGGTTAATCAGTTTTTAATTCATTCATCTTGTCAATCAGCGAGACATTGATTGGAAGGCGCAAGGAAACCGTAGACAGAGGCAAAGAAATGAAATTGAATGAAAACGCATCTTATCTGTTGCACTGTACGGATCACGTACGCGATCTGGTACGTATGACCGAGGATCTAGGAATTCGAGAAAGAAACTTGAAATGTTGCACGACGAGATGCTCGCAAGAGGTTCATCTAGATCAAAGGCTCCGTTGACCCTGTTGACTGACGAAACGTTGGATTTATACCGACGTTCTCCACTGTCTCATCCTAAACAAAACCGGATACGTACACCTTCGAAGGAAGTAACGGAGGTACACTTATTTGATACAATAAAAGAAAAAAAAAATGTGTAAGAAAGGGAACAGTGCGAGCCACAATTAACACAGAAAACAATACTAAAATGTACCATTCATCTCGATCAACAAAATTTAGATTTCTTTTTCATTTTTCTCACTTTTCTCACTTTGATTTATAATACTATGTTGTGTATTATATTAATAAAAATAAAATAAAAAATTTTAAAAATGTTCAAAATTAACCCTTAAAATCCAAGTGTTTTTTTGCTACGAAATCACCGTTTAAAGGCTCCTTCCTGAGTTTGAAAAGAAATTAATCTTGTTTCTTGACTCATTTGTATTAAAAACCATGTTTTATTATACTGAGCTTCGAAGAGATGAAGAAAATTGAGTGCAGATAATTTTGAACGATATTTCAGAAATCGAAGGGATCTTATTTACGCGTAAGACGTTATCGGTGATCTGTACCTGCAAGGTTGAGAATTTCAACGAGGAATCGTCTCTCAGTCCTAGTCCATTTGCAATTCGGAATTGTTTCGGAAACTAATTTCTACGTAGAACACAGAGGAAAACCGCCGCGGCGTGTCTGCGCGGTTACACTGTCGTGTACAGAAGCTTCTGTTAAATTAGATTAGTTCGGATGTTCGTTACAATCGCGTTCGAGTCGCGTTACTTCGTTACTACGACGAACTACGCGCGCGTCAATCTCACCGGGGAGTTCCACCTCGGCCCGTTCGCGAGTTTCCCCAATTTTTACTTATTCCTGGAAGTCACGCCGGGTGAAAGTTTAGATTGCGATAGCGAGGGAAAAAAAAAAGAGAGGGAACCAACCCTCCATTACAAGTTAAATTGTGCGTCTAGCAATCGGATCGCTGGAAAATACGATTACAAATGTAACAATGGAGATAAAGAGAAATTTATTGGAAATTTCTTTCACGTAATTCGACGGAAATTATATTTATTAGATTATTAAGACAATCATCCTAAAACTTATCGAATGCAAAATATTTTTTTAAATGGAAACTTATCGTTCTATCTACTGATAGCATATTTCATAATGAATAAAATGAATATTTCCTTTTTCTATTTAATACAATTTTAAAATAAAATATTGGAATCCAGCGAGAGGATCAGAAAAGTCTAGTCCTGAGCGTGTGTAATCAACTTCGAGTATTCTACGAGTGTAAATCAAGTGCTAAACTAATTCTGGTCGCAGGATCGGAAGGGTTCGCGATGTAATCAAACTTCCGGACGCGGAACTCTACGGAAACCGCGATCATGGAATTCCACACGTAACACGGACGCGCCCGTCGATTTCTATACACTTCGTTCTACCTGTCCTCGACGCTTCGTGCAAACTAGCTGACAGTTACAAACGGAGTTACAAACTTTTCCTCGTTGTACACGTTATATACACGTGATCGATGAAACGAAACTTTCATCGAAACTCTCGATACCATCAATGCGTGCATACGATATACACACATCTCTTGGAATAATTGCATCGTGTAACAAAAGGGGAAATAATAAATCCATGTATAATCCGTGGTCAGTCATAAAAATGAACTAAAGATTCAAGCATCCTCATGGATGCTTCACCATCTTCGGTCCCTTAGGACAGCGTGTTCGTGTTCTTGTCTTGTCGTGACTGTGCAGACGGTAAAAGAAAGAAAGAATAAAAAAAAAAAGATAAGAAGAAAGGAAAAAAAAGGAAAGGGAAAAAAAAGAGTAAAGAGTGGAGGCAGTGTAGTTCGAGATTCGCGACAGCTCGAAGCGCTTACACGATTTATCTGGTCGGTCCCGGTCGCGTTCGATCGTGCCCGACCATTAATCGATTAATCAATTAAGCGGCCGATTAATTATCGAAGCGGAGCGCCGGTGTGAAGGTGGAACGGGAGTGGGGAGAAGACGGCGGTAATTAAATCGTCGCGTCCGGACCAATCGGACGTGGTCGAGGTACCTCGACGAGAGGCCACAAATGATTTTGTCGTAACGACGTCGAGCACCCTTGGACCGACCCTGGCTGGCTAATTAAGTCTTAGTCGTATTCGTTTGTTTCTTTTGCTCGATGATCGCGTTCGGGCTAACCGGCTCGAAAGTCACCACTTCAAGGTTGATTCACACGAAGCGACACCCTACGCTCTTCTGGCTGAAGCCAGCAACCAACAGCGTAGACAACGACGAAGGCGGCGGCGGTGGCGACGGCGGTTGGAGGAGTATACCTGGTAGCGTACATTGAAATATTATCGCGCTACGGTATCTCGAATACGCTCTTGTTCTAGCCGGCCATTTGCATGTTTCTCATTTAACCGCGACGCCGAAGGTAGCTTTTTCTTTCGTCGCTTCTTGTTTCGCTTTCAGCGTGCGCAATCGTTACATGCGCGGACTACGCGAAGTGAAAACGACGGCTGATATGTGTGCGGAGATACACAAAATTACTTTTGTATAAGTGATTATTGAAAGACTGTGTAACATACTCTGCTCGTATTCGTAAATAATATTTCGTTTAGTATCGTCCACTATACGATATTTATGATACGCCCATAAATCATAATTCAAATAAAACAAACAGAGAAAATAAAAATATATAAATTCATAAAAATTTATTTTTTTTTTCTTTTTGAAAGTTTAATTGCAGATGTATCATGGTGTTACTTGTAAAGTAATACTCGGAGTGCAATGTTGAAAACATTTTCCAATTAGTTTTTGTTGTTCTATTTCTACTATTTGCATGCATATCGATCTAAAGCTACTGTAACGACTTTCAAAATTCAATCACCGATACTGCAACAGCATCGCTCTCGTTACTTCACCTGTTCGCACGACTGGAACAGCATCCGTGAAACGTTGAGAACCCCTGTCAGCGAAGAGTCGGACGAAGAAGGACCAATCGTGACGTTGTACCCGCACTCTGGTTGCTCGTATCGTCGGCGTCGACTTTCGCGATAAGTACAACGGAGACGATAATGCGAAAGAGCGTCGAAAAATCTGTGTATATGCACGCGCCCACCATGGGCGTGGGAATTGCAAATAAGGACCCTTATCATCCGCACAAAAGACGATAGCAATTTTTCTCTTTGCACGGTTCCATGATGATTTCGATGTGAATCGTAGCAATGATCTCTCCGTCGTTATGTTCAATATGCACATCGACCCGTGAGAGTTTACAAGTTGCACTGGTTTCATGCTCCCTGTTTCCATGGGTAGCGATTGGTTGCACACCTGGAAGGGTTTCGAAACAGAAAGCATCGATTAACACAGATGCGGGACAGGACAGCATTGTATACGATCTTATCGAGACGAGAATTATTTGTGCATCATGATTTTTACGTGTCGACTAGTGTTTGATTATGATTACTTTTCGAATGTACGACTTTGTATTTTTGCTAAATATAGACATTTCACAATGTCAACACATACCTAACCTTTCACTTACACAGTTAATTCATACTAAGCATACATACATATAACAATTGCGTAGACTGTGACTCAATTTTTATGAAAAACCAGATTTTCGATATGAATAGAAACATTTATTTATATGAAGGACAAAGTCATATAATTCACAGTAATACCATTCAATGAATAATATTAACATTAAGAATATTATGTAACCTCGTTTATGAACATTTTATTGGTTACACATTCGTTTAGATAGCTTTGAGGTTAACCTACCTTTTGATAATAATCCTAAAGGTTAAAGCACTTCACCATCTGGCGTGTACGATTTCCTACCAGTTGTTTTAAAAACGCGTCTCTCTGCTTCAAACCAAAGAACGATCGTAAAGAAGCATTCGCAGCCCGAGGGCCAGTGATGAATTTCTCGCGAAATGTCTGACATTAAACCACAACGAAGTTCAGCGCCCAGGGCGCGTGCCGTGTGGCGCGTATATTTGTAATTCTAATGGCGAACGTGCTTGCGGAGAGACTCGAGAGAGGCAAGTGTTCTTCGGCTCGTAATAGTCACCGTGGAATTTGGGACTCGGGGCTTCAGGCCTTCTGAAAAGAAGAACCTTCTCGAGGTAGATACCGTTCACGCTGCTGTGAACAATGTCCAAAGTGTTCACACCTATTCTTTATCTGAAAATTCGCCTTCAAGTGTAAGCTGAAGCTCCCCCTCAACCATTAGTCAAACACTTTTCAAAACTGCTTTATCGACTGTACGACACGACTTATGTTTCCATAACGCCGGTGTAATGTAAACATTACATGGTCACTAATAAGAAGCTTAATACTCGTATATTATAAATGAACGATTTTAACGACCACATGCTACGCGAAACGATAATTTATTATATAAATGAAATAGTATGTGATATGGGAGTTGAACGGTAGTCTCAGATACGATAGGAATTATTATGTATTCATATCACGGGAAACGTAATCAACGAGCTGCAGCCCACGATCGAACTAGACGAAGTGTGAGAACTTTCGCGCGAACATTTTTTACTAACACCGTGATGTCGTACGAAGGATAACACGATTGCAACCTAACCTTACCACCTCGGTTTGTTTACCCGTGATTCAGCCCTACCGGACAGCATCGTCATTGTCGTTCGTGACATATTTCTCGTACTTACCGAAAAGCCTTTAACGCCGAAACGCCTTCAATTTCGATGAGAAAAATCGCGGTTTAAGTCGCCGATAAATAAAAGATTATTGCACCGCATTCAGCGAGCGGTTGGCCCCCGAGGTTCCCATAAGTGGGACAGCTTTACGCAAGTTTTTATATCCCGGGCATTGTCACGGGACTGGCCCCTTTCTCCCCTTCACTCCCCGTTGCTCGCGTCTTCCTTTAGGCTGGTCATTGATATACGCCGACCGTAAAAGCGCGGTGCCGCTCGCCTCGATAATGCGAAAGAGAAAAGACGGAGGTGGAAGGGCGAGAAAAGGGCGACGAAGGAGACGAATACAACGCCGCGATGCTTATACAGGGAACGTAGAAGCGACGACATAAATAAGGGTCGTTGGTACGTGCGCGGGTATAACTGTTCACGAAGTGTATAGGTGTGTATATGCTTTCCTGTAACCCTGTTCCCCTCTTGCTGTCCATGCGTGGTTTCGTCGCGCGGTGAGAACCGCCAGAGGCGCCTTTAACGTTGTTAAAGATAATACTCGCATGTGTATATATGCATGTAGGTACGTGGCTACTTTCTGTTCCCCCCGTGTATTGGTGTGTTTACGTTTTCTTCATACCACACGTGACTTTAAAGTCCTTAAACGCGAATGTCTTCGCGATGTTCTTTTTCCCCCTTTTTTTGCCAATGAACGACGAAATTATATAGAATCGCGCGTATTATACTCCGTCAGCCATTATGACTGAAAATATGATAATGATACATAAGATACGTTTCTACTATGTGATTTTCGACTTTAAACTCGATTCGCATAGGTGGTGCAGTGTTTAATTCAACCCGCTTCCGCTAGAGATCCTACTGGATGTTAAAATATCGATCAGTCCAACCTACTTACTTATCTCAACATTGTTATAGCTCTCGACGTTCGAAATTATCGTATCTATAGATGGGGGGTACGTATTTTATATCGTTTAAAGCACGAAGTAATGTAATTTGCTTAACTTTGAAATTGATAGAACATTTTTGTGAGTGAATATTTAATTAAACGACTTGGATGTGTCATAAAGTAGATAGATATCGTCTCACGTGGTACGGTAAGTGATCAAAGACAGTAACGTTTCTCTGTGGGACTATGAAATCTCGTAAAACCACGATTTATTCGAATTCTCGGCGACAGGAGCGTTCGGTAGGCATGGTTGGGAATTAAAAGATTATTAATTGTGTGTATTGGGAAGGACACGGTAGGGGAGCTCGAGGGGGGAAATACGGAGGATAACGAACGTCAAGTTAGATTATCGTCTCCCGTGGATTTTCATCCGATCGGCTTCTTATCGCGCAGACGATCGCCGTAATCTTACGAGTTTTTACCTCAGATCCCACGAACGAATCCGAGCGTGAAGCTGCGAAATCCATGGATGTCCACGGGTGGCATCACTACCGATATTCTATCTCTCTATCTTTCCTTCAATTCCTTTCTTTCTTGCATTATAACTTCTCTAGCGTAATGAGAAACAACGTGTTGACCGATCGAGAAGGTTTTAATGGCAGGTGATCACGTTCGACGCGTGGAAACCTTCGAGACACGTCGAAATCCTTCACCTTCTTCAATTCTGCCAAAAACACCGCGAACACCGTTACTCTCAAGCTGATATCAGGTTACAATTTGAATTTTTTTTTTCGAATCTCTTGATCAGATCCATGAATATTTAAATGGATTTGCGTTATGCGGAATCATTTAGAATTTTATGGTACCCGTCGGTTTTATCGATGCCTACAGATGTTCACTTTATTTGCGTATTTTACGAGTAATTTATATATCTGCTTGTCGAACATTAGACAGACAAATAGTTCTAACTGTTCTAACAGAAGTACTGTTTAGTTGTTGGTAACAGGTGTTCCGATGTAATTTTATTTATTGGTGTGTGTCAGATTGGAATTATAAATCGTAGCTGTGTTGCCATCTTGTGACGATGAGACAAGTTTGTTGTCGCATATGGGACAAAATACAGGGAAACTGTGTGATTGTATAAATCGTTCGAATTTTGTGATTGGAAATCCTAATTGTAATGCTTAATGAAACTGAAGATATTGAGCCCCCGTCTTTAATATTGAGTAATATTATATTACACCTCAGACATGCGTGGGCCACATAGAAATCTGAGAAGATAAACCGCGGTTTGCCGTTCAGATCCCAAAAATGCCACAAAAGCCGCAATGCTCCTGTCTTTCAAGCAAAATACTAACGTAACAATGGATACTTTTTTTTTTACATCTAATTCATAATTGCCTTTCCAAATTTTTTGTTATTAATATATGTATTTAAATATTTATGTCAGGAATGTGCAATTAATATTAGGAATATGTTGAATAAAAAAATGTTCGTTTAAAATGAAATGCAGAACCATCTAGTTATTTATTTTCAAATATGGTGTAGAAACTTCATGAATCATGGATTAAGTAGATAAAGTAGGAACGTATTATTGCCGACAAATGGTATTTAATACTGCAAAAGACAACCTAGGATACCTGTTACACCTCTTGTAATAACTTACTTCAGCCTATGAATTCACTTATCTTTTAACTTCTGTTATCTTATGAACAGTTTAAAATTAAGACGTATGGATCCCACGATGACCAACAGTGGATGAATACAATGATGAACCTGCAGTCCACTCTAAATTTACAAGAATTATGTAATAATATACAAAAGTACGAGAAACAACGGTTGAAGTTGAAATGTTGATTAATAAAAATAAAAAAAACTGTGAATTTGAATTCAAATTAAAATAAGAATCTCATTGAATTGAAGATGAAAAAGAAAGATAATTAGTAATTGTTTTTTTATTGTAGTAAAATAAAAATAAATTTATGGTAAACATTAATTAGGGAAGTGATTATATTGTATTATGATATAGTTTAAGTTTTATAAGAAAGTAGAGTGTATATAGGGTGGATATAGGCTAGCTAGTAGTCACTGTCCACCCTATACACATTTCAAAAGACCCCCATAACAATTTAAGAGGTCTGTCGAGTTCAATGTCCAAAGAACAAATGAGTTCGCGGAAGGTTGTCAGGATCTCTATATGCCGTTGGTTATTTGAGGCGAAAATCATGATCAAGGAGTTTCAAACTGGGATGATCGTTTATGGTAAATTTCATGTTCCTATTAAAATACTTTATAATTTTAATATTATTATTTTCTGTTGGTGAAGTGAAGCTTATAATAATTAAAAAGCAGGTTGACCTGTAGTTATCAATTAAAAATTATTATGTTCAATTATTTTTGATGAGAATTAAATATTTAAAAATCGGATGTATTTGTTGTTAAAGATAATGATTAATCTTTGGTGGTTGAATCGAACATAATCTCCAACCTCACAACTCTAAATCGTAGAGAGCAGAACAAAAACTCTGATTTGTTTAAACGATTGGTATTCTAAAACGTGGAATACCTAGTTTTATAAAGTGATAGGTTTATCCTGTACTTACCTCATCAGTAACAAAAACTTTAAATTTTGCATGAAGATAGTCTGCCCTCTACACAAGAAACGAGTGATACACAATTTTAGTTGTATCGATAATTCAGTACTCAGAAAATACATCGTGAAACATTACTAATTTATTTCTTAGATTATACATTTACATTTCCAAATGTTATATCACGAATAAATTTATTAATTACAAGTAATTTATTTGAAAAACTAGGTATCCTACAGATTCAGAAAGTTTTTTATTAAACCATCAGATGGCGCCACTTTTCACTTTACATACTGCATTCGAGAAGTGCATAGTGGAAGATCCATATTCGTTTAAAATGTAATTCACAGTAATTCTGAACGTGTAAAAGATAATCTGACAAAAGTTGGATAACATTAATTGAACTCTTAAATCGTTCCTTTTGTCATTAATCATTCTCTTATAGATACACCATAAATCTGTACAAATAACAGCTTTGTACACCCTTGCTTTACAGGCTAATGTTTTAATACATTTTTCTGTGATATCTTTATTTTAATCAAGTTTGAAAATACATTAAGGAGTAATAAAGAAATGATAAGAACCTTCTGAGAAATTTTCTGATTAACTGAAATAATAAGAAACTATATTCTGAGAAAATATAACAGGCTGTTGCTTAGTGAGAACGTGATAAACTGTTCGAAGAAATCAGCTGTTGCTTAACAAACAGTATCTGGCATAACGTTGGAACGAACATTTCGAGCAAAGTCAACGTACACGAGCTTTCACCAGAACAGCCTGCAGCCCCGGGCTACGATCCTCGTTTTCTCTTCTTTCAACTACAATTCGCTTTTGCTCTCTTTTTCCAGCACGTTCTCTTGGTCACTCCCATTTCCATTCTTCTTCTCGCTTATAACTTTTCACCCGCCATTAAGGTTAATTTCGTACGTTTCCTCGTCGTCCATATATCGCCATCATTAATAGTCTAAAATGTCTATCGCCATGGGAAAGGTATTCGATGTTGTAATCGATCGCTTAGGCATACCATTGTTTTCTGGGTCACGTTTCAAACCGTACTCTGATTACTGCCATTTAGATAATTGCCAGCCAGACCGTGATAGTTTGAAACTTGACCTTAGGCATGTTGACTTTTAACAAACTTCAAACATCCGAGGATCGTCGTACTCGGTTATTTCGTTGATAAAACACCTAAGAAATTTACAATTCACTTCTTGATTTAGAAAAAAAAAAATTTAGAAAGGAGTGAAAATCATTCTCTCAATTTTTAAACACGCTTCTATTGAAATTTCTATTTTCTTTTCTTCGTTTTCCTTTTAATATTAACGCCAATTTTCGTACCGCTTTATTCCAACATGAAAGAAAAGTTCTCCACAAAAGAATGGCTTCCGGTGAACACGCATTGAACATTTTACGGAATACTTTATCAAGATCCTGCCATGCTACACTGCTCAAAACAATGGAAGGATCTCAGACACTATACAGAAAGCGAGACCAACGTCATCGTCGAAAAGGAAATACGGTATAGCTCCAATTAAATTCATTTAATGTAATCACACGAATATTCTCAAAAAATATCCGCATTACGTTTCAACAAATGTTCAAAACTTATTTCAGGTGAAAATACATCCTTCGCTTGCCGGACACTCGATTACCTCTGACCTCCTTAAATCACACAAGTACCTTCATCGAAAATCCACCCACAAAAGCATCGTTAACTTCGTAAACAAAGTTCGGTGTATACCTGTGAGGACAACAAAAGCCATGGTGCGATTTCGGGGGGAGAAAAGAGGGGGGGAGGAGGAAAAAGAGAGAGGATAGGTGGTCGTCAGTAAGTCGGCGACCAGAGAAAGAGGAGGAAGGCCAGCTAGGATGGTGGTGATCGGGTCTGGATCCGCAACTGGCAGTTCACGGCTGGTAGTCAGCGCACAGTCAGTCAGTCATTCAGTCAGTCGGTTGTAGTCAGTTGGTGGCAAAAGTTGCTCCGTTTGCGGAGCCGCGACATGTTCCTTTCGCGTCACGGTTCGCATGAGTTTCACCCGTATTATTTAATCTCTCGTCGACACGGCTTTGTCTCGTCTGATCGACTACCAACACCGTCTACGTAATAATCATTCACCGTCACGATCTTTCACTTTGTTCTTATTTCTCTTTTCTGACGCGAACTCGCTCGTTTGGTTTTTGCGCGGTGAGTTCGATCGATGAAAGTGCAAGTGCCAGTAAGGTCAGTGTGTGCTTAAGGACCTTCCTTTCTTCTTTCAACGCGAGGGTACCAGTGATAAAGTGAGAGGTACCAGTGTGACCTTGAGCAGGATCTCGAAGAGGACCTCGGCGAAGAGGTGACAGCCTGGAGAAGACGCGGCATAAACGTAGCCACGGATGGTTAACGTGAGTTACCGTGCGATATACCCTCTTGCCACCTGTAGCTTTGAAAAACCGAAGAAATCAGATGTACGCGTAAAAACGTTTTAGATTTATATAACGGAATCGAGCGTGAGAAAATTGGAGACCGTTTGCTGTTACCAACGTTACTACCAGTCGAAACTCGAAATGATTATTTAAACGAATAATTCATATTTATCGAAGTTTCTTACGTATACATATATTATCTTATTTACTGTAATTATGTTAATTCTACTAAATGAACTGAATATACATATATAGTTACCTGTTCCTGGAGCTTACTCCGCATCCAATTTCGATGCGATATAACAAAGGCTATTAGGAGAGGCTGGAGAAAGTAGTTGGCGTTACTTATGAAACCGTTCACGGTGTTTCCTACAGCGACGAAAGAAACGAAACGCAAGAAACAGGATAGCTAAGGGTTTTGTTACAATCGTGTTTCAATGTCTCCTAGCTTTGTAACCAGGTGTACAATTAGTTCTTAGGAGTTTTTCTAATACCGTGAACACCTTTCGAACGAATGAGCAGTTTAACGATGTGCAAAGGAAAACTTATTTGTTCAGTTCGTTTCAACGATGAATCGTGTATGCGGCTAAAAAGAAATTCTTCGTTTTTCTCCACACTTCGGTAAACATACGAACAGAAGATACTGGTGCGCGCCAAGATTTCCCTCCTAGTAGTAGGTCATTATGGAATTTCTAGCGAGGTGCGCCGTGCTATGTGACCAGAATGATTTCTTTGCGTGAAAGTCACCCTGGAATGGTACACCGAATCTAGCTAGTGAAATGGAAACTATTTAATCCACGTGGAATGCGAACACTGTGGACAACGTGGAAACTTGTGGATGCGTAAATGGAGTCAACTGTGACACTGAAATTTCTTGAACAACAAATCAGGGAACATAGAAATATTTCTTTATGTATATGTAATATAATTAAATAAAAAAACACTACTCCAAATATTTCAATTATTTATCTTTTATTAAATTGAACACTTGAATTTCGTTTAATCGACAAATACATAGTTCTTCAAATTATCGATTTGTACTTAGAATAATGTATTCGTTCGGGAATTTCACATTTCGAATTGCATTATTAAACTTTCTCCTGATTTCAATCTCGCAGTTGAGAGATTCAATTTCGAACTTCCAGAGATAAACCTGGATCACAGGTTAAAGGTTCCAATTAGAAATTTAGCAAAACGCTTCGACAGATTTGTATAATTTCCTCATGCAGGATACGTGTTCTATAAATATTTACATATGTCCTGTCGTGGTTCGTATCGCGAATACATTTTCTAGTGAAAGGCTCGTATTTCGCAGGAGTATCGGCAGGATAATGCATGCGAACGAACGGGCGAAGAATAGCGATTTCTTTGTAACGCGGTTCATGACTTCGAAAGCCACCTATGCATTTTAACGTCTCCGGACACAAGCTTTCATTTACGTGCTCGAATGTAATCTATCCTCTCGCTTAAATTCGCGCTTGCGAATTTCATTCCTTTATTTCCAATTATCAAATACTGCTTAAAACCGATTCGAATAATTATTGCATGATATCTATTCGATTCCCCGTTAAACAAAATTCGTTAAAATCTTACTCGACGAGAAAAGGAAAGAAAAAGGAAAATGAAAAATATTATTAAAGTAAATGCTTCTTAATAATTCTGAATGAACGTAATGAATTTCAATTTGGCGAATAATTCAGCCAGCTAACCGTGCCCGAATAAACGTGTTGCGAATAAATTTGAAACAAATTTTCCACCCCTTAGGTTTTTAATTCTCATTTCCTCTTGTATCTTTTTACACGTTTCCCGCTCGAGACTTACAGAACCATTGCGAATCCGTTTCGATCTATAATTACAGTATACAGGGTGATGAAATACTCATTTATACTTCTTTTCCAATATCAGTTGAATGGAGCGAGTGAAAAGATAGTTATTTAATTAAAAAAAAAAATACTTGGAACACCTATAACAAAAAAAAAAAAAACAGTAACAGTTCAATTTCTCTTTATCTACAACCGATGGACTGAGCGATCGACCGTATTATTCTACATTTTTCATACACTTCGCACAGAACGCTAAATACAAAGTTAAATAATTTCGAACACCTTGTACGTGGGACATAAATTTGTTCCACGTGCAACGAGTTCCTTTTGCCGATTAAATTTTACTCGAGACAGGATGCTGACGTTGCTCGGTCATTCGACCGCCACGATTGCGTAACGTCTCACGAAAAGGAGATCTATCCATCGAAAGCGATCTTGCATTCTTCAAAATCCTTCCCTCCATTCTTAACGCGACGGTTTCATAAGTTGAACGCACGGTGCCCGCATACGATTACGATAACGTTGACAGTGGGCGTTGTGGCACGGCTGCTACGAAGACAATATTATACGTATAACCTGGCCATGGAGTAGTTTTTTCTTACTTTCTCGAGCATCTCGCCCACATATTCGCGGTAGCATCGACGCCTTTGTGTAACACCGTCGTCTATGCGACTGGTGTAATCGTACACACCTCTCTCACACGACACATCCCGCATATTCTGCGTTACGTTAGGTCAGTCTTCGTACGTTTGGTTCAGGAACTGATGTGTTCTTTTATGAAAAGTAAAGAGAGAAGGGATACTTGGCTCGGCGATTCAATGGTAGCTGAACACTTTTGGAATATTTAAAGAGCTGTATATTGTACACTTTACTGTTTGGTTTGTCATTTAAGATATTCAGAAATTTCAGAATATTACACAGTGGGTGTTTCTTTTTCTTTTCTTTTTTTTTCATTTTGTTTTTCTTCCGAAATTTAAACGCGAAGTTAATTGGTTTACACGTGAAAATGTTCGACTACATGAAAGGCTTGGAAACGCAGGGTATACATACAAACTGAATCCTAAATATACACGACTCTCCCGAGTAGTCTAGAAATCCGATCTTCCACTTTGTGAAGCGAAGTCGAGCCACCAGAGCTCATAGTTTCCTCGGTATAATTTATACACTGTTGCTTGTTAAATCACGGGTGAAAAAGCAAGCAACGAGACCAGAAATCGCGGCGCGCGATAAGATCGGAAGTGCACAGCCGAGGAACCAGTTTGGCGAATAGAAAATCACGTTGTTACGTTTGCGGCCCGCTTTATCGAGCCGCTGTTATATTTATTAGCGGGGAAATAACCGCGAACTGTTTTACACGGAGAATATCTCTGCTTTACCTCTAGATAACAATTTCACGCTTGGAAGAAGAAGAAAAACAAAGGAAAAAATTTTCATAAACATTTCTTAAAAAAAAAAAGACGCACGAAAAATACATTTCAATTATGACTAAACGAAATACCGGATACGTAAAAATCTGGGTCGTTACGTTCACGTTTCACGGTATTTGGAGTCTCTCACATCGCGATCAACACATTCTTAGCCAATTAAACAAACAATCGAATTTTAACCACGCTCGTTAGCCTCGCACTTTCGCTCGAAAAATAACCGAACCGTCGATTCTCTGATAAAACAGCGAAAACGAAGGAAAAAAAAAAAGGAAACTAACTTGTACCCATATCGAAACCACCTGTTCACAGTAGTTCTTCTTCATCGACATGGTCGAGGTACCTCGAACTCGACCGACACGTTTCTACCTCCACGAGATTCCCTTACCTCGAAACCGGGTCTTCTTCTCTCCACGACCTCGAAACACACAAATTACGGAGGCACGAAGCAATGCGTGCGCGTACAAAACAACCAATAGGAGAGACCGGTTGGTTATTCCTTCTGCACGATGATCCACCTCGTCGCCGTTGTCGACGTCCACGTCGGTTGTTGTCTTCAAGAAAGAAGGATTCCCGAAGACAGAGATCGTAGAAAGTCTCGGTAGAGGCTCGTGAACGCTTCCGACAGACGGCGGCCTCTTGGTCGCTTCCTAGAATTTACGACCCCGAGCCGAGGGGATTCGTTCCCTCCCACGAGAGGAAGCGGGATTATAAATTGAAGGGAATCTCTTGGTTCTTCGAAGATTTATTAACCTTGCCGTCACGACGCTGTACCGCTGCGCGCATGATTTCGCGAGACGGGAAAGAGAGAAAATCATAGTGAAGTGGAGGAGAAATTTTATGGAAGTTTCTGGGGAAAAAGTTGAGCAACGTGTAAAGGGTTTACTTAAAAATACGCTGAAAGTCGAAGACATAGACTATCTTTTTATTTGTGCACGATGAGGATGTTGAAATAGTAGTAAATTTGATTTTAATTTTTTTCAAGAATCTTTTTGTAAAATCTTATCATGACAATGAGAGTTGCATAAATAGAGAAAAGACTGTAGTTTCGCTGAAATTGTCGTCATTAGACTTACGAAATTTTGGAATCGATCTTCTCGATTGTTTCCATCTCTTTCTTTTTCCTTCTTTCACCAGTGTCACGAATATTCATCGCCATACATGAGAAAGCGCTCGTGGGTAGACGCTTTTTTGCCGGGCTCGTAGACAGCTCAAAACACGTTCTCCATGTTAAAAAGTCAGCTGAGTAACGAGCGATAAAGGTTCCCGGGGTATCGAGCCTCTTGGCGAAAGTAAAACTCGGAAAGCGAGCGTTTCCTGGGTTTACTCTTCGTCACATAACTCGTTATACCGTATCATTCGACGGTGAACATTTATTATCATCGTCAGCTTATAAAAGTGGTAGCAAAGGTACAAAAGATATGACGAAGCAGATGATCGAGAACATGAACGAATCCTTAACGCGATCGATCAACAAGAAACCGGTCAAAAATCACGTCGAATCGTTGAATACACGATGAATTATCGTTGAATTTCCCTTAAATCGATGCCGTGGATAATGATTCGATGATATTATGAAAACTCGAATTGCAGTTTGCGAAACAAAGAACGAACGTTCGAACGGAATACATTTATTTCGAATATACCATCGTACGATTGCACAAGAAACGATGCTTCTGACGAAATGCGATAATATTATCGCAATTAAAACGAGGTACGATTTATTCGTATCGAACGTGAGATGTTCGATCGGGGAAGATAGATTCGTTGAACTTTTCGATTCGACATGTTCGAGACGAGGGAGCAACAACCTCGTGGAACGACATCAGAAAAACCGTCCTAGAGCTCGCTGCCGATGAGAAGAAACTTGACTTGCCGGACGAGCCCTCGTAAATCAGAATCTCTTCAGGATGAAATTAGTGTCAGTTAAAGGATACCGTAGCGACAAGTCGACCACAGGCTAAATGACGTATTAACGAACTCTCCCCGCGAAACACGTCCTCGAGTTTTCTTCACAGAGTATCCTAGGATCTTCATTAAAATATTTATGAATAGCTTCGTGCTGGTGCTATTTTTACACTGGAATTTCTACATGAAATAGTGCAACGTTTAAACGCAGTACGATCAAACTGCATCGTAGCCAACGAATATTGGAACGTTTTAAGCCATGGTGAAAGTTTTAATAAATTTTCTGGTAGAATAAGAATTTTATGTGCAATTTTGGATAGCAGAATAGACGCTATATTAACGATAATCGCCACAGGTAGATTAAAATAACACTAAATTAACAGAATAGTAGAAAAAAGTCTAAATCAGTGCTATATAGGGACAAAGTCCTTTAGGTGGTTTTGTTATTCGATAATTGCGATTTGGCACACAAAGAATTTCTAACAAGTGATGAAATAGTCGATAAATAATATAAAAAGTTTTTAAATCGAATAGTATAAAACAGAGTCTAACCCTTTCACTACGGCATACTTTAGCACACAACGTGCGTGACGAAAGGTAGATGTTCAATTCTTAGTCGCGAAATTTGTCAAATTGTTTTCAAATTGTTGACAAATTTCGCGACCGAATTGTTTTCAAAAGTTCACAGATTTAAAGTTTGTTTCGGTAATTGCAACGGAAGTATGCAAATATTATTATTGATAAAATTAAAGATTAAACGAAGGTAGAAAAGTTAGCAACTCTCGAAAGCGCTTATAGTATAGTAAGCGCCATCAGTAATGAAATGATCAAAAAGAGATGGAGTAAAGATGAGACTTGCTTGACCTCACAGAATTAAAAATTCATTCGAATAATCGATGAGGTTAACAACTGTAAAGGTTTCTCGTGTAGTACACAAAGGAATTGGGAAATCGAGGCTTCTTCAGGGTTAAAGAACGTTCGCCGAAAGGCCGTCCAGAAGGTCTCCTTCGCTCATATCGTGGCCACATCTCGTCACGATGAATCACATGGATGCTTCACGCGGAATCCTAGCTTTTTTTTTTTTTTTCTTAACGTGATTAAGAATCTCCACGAGTTTTTCCTCACTCTGGTATTTACGACGCGAGTGTTAAGTTTAGTTGTAACAGTGACGTGTTCGTAATTACTGAATCATCCACATGTAACGATTCTATCGATTTCTAACGCAGGATAAAAGGTGTTCCGTAGTAAAAATGTTAAACGTTTCGTTGCGACATTAAGTAACGTTTATTGAAATTAATATCGGCTAATGGACACATTAGAGAGGCAAAACGCATCGATGAAGCAACTTACTTTCGTGCTGAAATCAAACACGATATATCACTTGGCGATTCCGTGCTACTACTTTGGACGTTCATCTTGATAAACGCATAGAACATTCGAGTCGATATTTTCACAAAATTTCTTAACGTCTTATTTTAATACAAATTGTGTAAAGCAACTTTCGAGTAAATCGAATACCATTTTTCAATTCTAAATCATTTTCTATCTAACTGAATACACTTGATTTACACAATTTTCAAAAATAAAAACTGTTACAAACAAACATCTATGCTACGCGTATGTCTTTACAGTCATTTTTTAGTACCGTTCGTTTGTTAATACTGAAATTAATGTTGGAGAAACTGGATTGCGAAGAAACATAGAAAAACCATGCAAGTAATTCTTAAAAGCTTTATTGTTACAAAAACAGGAAAAGAACTGACTTAATATTTGACTTATTCTATTTTTATATTACGTGGAAATAAATGAATTTAATTAAACAACTGACTAAATTATGAGCATTTTGGTTTTTTTCGATTTACACGATTTTTCATACAAAAAGCCATGCTATTCTGAGAAACTGATCTTCCGTGTAAATCGGAGGATAGGTGTACAATCTTGCTATTCACTAAGATCAATTACGTATCTTTACATTCTCTAAAAAATAGAGTCCCGTTTTACGTGATTTCAATTAACACAGCATACTAATTAACCTTATAAATGAAGGGTCAGTCGTAATCACCCGTAAACGAATTCATCGATCAGTCTTCAGATCACGAGATCTCTCACCGCCATAAGTCTTCCAATATCGATGGATCCTCTCCTGATCACAGAAATCTGTTTATTAGCCCCGGCGGAATCAGGAAGGTACGTCTAACGAAGGATGCGCTATAAAATCGTGAGATAAATCGTCAGATAACCGTTGCTTTGGCGCGTTCCTCTTCCTCTTCCATCAGCTTAGACTGGATGATGCATAGGAGAACAACGAATCACGAGCCAAAAAGGGAGAACGGCGGACGTTGTGCGTGGAAGATCAAAGCCTCGTGGTTCCCTTGATCGTTCGTCACGATAACGTTAAGGTGCTTGCACAAATTTCCGGTATTTGCCAAGGTAGTGGGAGCACGAGCGACTGCTTACAGGTTGTTCCATTATCGTGCGAAGCGATCTCTAAGGTAAAACGGCCCGAGGAGAATAAAGAGCACGGTTCTACCTCCGGAAAATCATCACGGAACAGGCAGGATGAAATTTCACCGGTTGGTGGCACGGGTTCGTGCGTCGTTTCCAGTTCCGCTCGAGCGTGTCGCAGTTGTCTAGCCGCTCGTCTCTCACCTGGCGAACGAACGATTTCCTGCGATCGGTCGCGTAAATCGAAACGTGGCGTTCCTGCTTGCTCGATCGGTTCCTGATTTCGAAACCAGTAAAAATGCCAAAGTGGACACCACGGAAATCCTGTTACCGAGATATTGAATGTTATATTGGTTATGTAAGGCTTTTAAAGCGGAATCTGTGTGTATATATACAGAGGACAGGAAGTGGTTCAGAAACAGGATCACTTGGTCTAATGGGATTGAGAGATTGGATGATTATGTTCGACTTCCAGGTGTAATTGATGGAAAAAGTATATAGAAAGGATTATTATACACTTTTTCGAGCATCTTAACGACGAATTCACTTAGAGTTCAGTTAGGTATATACCTTTACTTTGTTTCGGTGTCATTATGTAAATTGTAGTTCAGGTATGTTCCGTGTT
Organism: Anthophora plumipes; assembly: GCA_951804975.1. Lineage (NCBI taxonomy): Eukaryota > Metazoa > Arthropoda > Insecta > Hymenoptera > Apidae > Anthophora > Anthophora plumipes. The sequence continues at coordinate 24,549,924 of OX638112.1, read as the reverse complement.
GCACGAGTCACATAAGTTATATAAATATAGATTACATATAGATTCAGAAATATATACTTATAAAAGGTGTAAGGTTTTATTGTACGAAGTGTAGAGACACAACAGTAAAATATTTCTTATTCACTTTAAAACATTGAAATATTAATTATTTTATAGAAGTAAAAGATCCAATTACTGACATAAGTCACTGGTATTTAGTTGATATTTATTTTATTATTTTAATTCTTTCAGTAGTTTCACCAGGAAACTAATGATTCTATATTTCATTATTTTCTGTGGACATCGTTGTTTGTCATTAATTACAGGAATTTTGCTACATTGTGGAAATGTAAATTTATGTACCGTGTTAAAGAATAAATAATAAATAATTAACAAATTAATTTTTTATTTTATTTTACTTCTTTATTTTTTTATTTATTTTTTTATATCGATTATGTTTATGATTTTTCTATGTTAAAAGCAAATCGAAAATTATACAAAAAATAAGGCGCAAATTACGATTGTAATACAGGTTATATTAAAAATAAAGAAAAAATAGCTACACGTTTGGACGACGAACGATGTCTTTGAATTTTTAAGAAGCGAGAGACGCAGAAATTTGCGTAGATACAGAGCAACGCGGTCGAAGTAGAGAAAGTGTGCTCAACGATCGAAACGAGCACAATTCGGCGATTTATTCGTAATCAAAATCACCGGTCGTTTCCTCGCCACGTTTCTCAATCTGACACGAATCACCGTAGAATTACGGGAATTGTAAATATTCGCAGCGTGAGCTGTGGTATGTCAGATGGAAAGAAAATATTTTTCGAAAATGCCAGACAGATTGATGTTGCTTCTCGCATTGTTGCTAAATTGACTGGTTTCCTTTTGTATCTCAGGAGATGTATACACATAAAAGCAACAATCTAATCACTCTTCTCTTTACGTTCACTTCATTATACACTCTAGAATAACGTACTCCCTATATCGAGACGAATACAAAGTTAGAAGCCTAGAAATAGACAATTCTCTCACTCAGAATGTTCAAAACTTGGTCACCGTGGTGAGTGGCAGGTGTGTACTCCATTGTTCTTCCCTCGTTCATTAAACGGTGACACGAGTCGCCTCGACGAACACGTTTCTCTGAGAACTGGAACGAACAAACCTACGAAAGTGAACGTTTCCGTCATTCCAAAATATCTTAACTTCCATCAAAATCTTTTTTAATCCCTCTTACAAACGACTCAATTCCACCAAATCTCAAAATCAACTTTTTAACTTATCCTCGTGTGTCATTTAATTCCCGGAAACGTCGAATAAACAATAAATCCTCGATAGAAATCCAATATATCGTCGCGAAATTGTTTCGAAAGTGATTTTTATCACGTCTCATCAAAAATTCATTGAATCTCTGTTCCCGGCTCTAATAATGGCCACGTGACGAGGGTGTAAGTCTCGGATAAGCTATAATTTTCCCGTTGGAGAACAAGAAGGTCGGGCAAAGGGTAAATAGCAGATAAGGATCCACACACGGTCGTGTTAATCATTTCCGACACGCACCACGCGTATCCTCGAGGAAACGCGCTCGTGAATCGAAGCTGAATGCTCGTTCACGAGTAGCTATAGAAGCGAAAATGATTCGAAGAGCGTTGGAGGAGAGCTGACAATGATTTCTCGTTGAAATTACTGCTAATATATCTTGCGGAGTGTCAACAAACTATTAAAGACAATCTGTACAGGATTATAATGATTCACATGATCGTTACATTAAGATAACGCGACAAACGTTATTTCTGTATGTTTGTAAATTAATATTCTTGAGTTTTCGTTTCTAGTATGATAACTGCGTCGCTGGTGGCACGGAGACACGGTCTCGCTTCAGAAGTTTAGTATACCTCGAGGGATAATTTGTTTCTTTTGGTACCGGCGGCACGGTGGAATGCCGTCGGGGAATTTGGTTTCGGTTTTGCTTGGCTACCAAGTGATTCGTAATTGTCGATTCTCGTCGGATATGCTGGAAATATATCCTGCAGTGTTTTAAATCGAAGGATATTTTAATATCGTCCGTGAATGCCTGAGCAGCCAATTTGAATGTTAATTACAGTCACTAATATTCCGAAACAGTTGAAAACGGAATAACTTTTTTAAAATTGGACCAAAAGACGTGAGTTTCTTTTCTGAGAAGCTGGAAAGATTAGTTTACTAGATGTGCGCAACAAATTTTGAAAAAATTGCAGTTGATGTTTTTTTTTTGTAATTTTCATTACAGGCTCGGTTAAAATAATTACAACAACGACTTTCACTATTTCTTCTGTAATTTTTTTAGTTATTTTTTCACACTTCATCTAGTAAACTAATCCTTCTAAGTTCTCAACAAAAAATTCACGTTGCTGAAAACGTTATTCTATTTTAAACGGTGTCAGAATATTAATGAGAATGACTGTAGATTGGTTCAACTTGGCGGAAAAACCTTTTATCACAAGAAAGAATTTTTAGCTATCGATTATAGTCGTGCGACACGAAATGTCACGTTCATAGATTCCTCAACAGCACTTTCAAGTTAACGCGAAAAATCGATTAATCATTTTAGCGATCAATTTCATACATACACGACCCTAATACACTTCACAGTTACACAGACTTGCAAATCATTTTTCCTGAATGCAACAGCTTCAACAACAGTCATTCAAGTTCTTTCAAGAATACGAAAACAAGCAGAAAATCTCACAGTGTTTCGTATGAGAATATTGCAAGCATGTATACGCCCTGTAAAACAATCGAGTGTTGAGTGCAATAAATTTGCAGCCACAATGCCGATTCAGTCGTTTCGAAATCATTGTTCGAAGCAGGAGGTGCGAGTGGCTTGGATGAAAAATGGAGCAGCGTATAATAGAAAGAAGGGAAATTAAGGTCGTAGTGCACGAGGTTACACAGAGTACTCCTCGTCTCCATGGATATCCCGTTACGCGAGAACAACTTGCCACGACCGCTCTGGCACATCGAAGAAATAATCCTCCGCGCTGATACACGTTTCTCTTGTTAACGGCGAAGCCACAATCGCCTTACCTATTACGCGCCATAAACCGTATGTTGATAATTGATTGCGTATGCCAATTGAAAGGAACGCATTTACGATCGTTTCCACTCACTTTAATGCGTTGAATAACTCGCTCGTTTCTACTCGATTCTCATCGAACTAACTGTGAGAGACAGCTGATGCAGTTAGACACGTACATACAGTCGTGTTTAATTATATTTTCAAACAGAAAAGAACACTTTCTGTTAAAACACTCTTTCCTATTTTATATCAAATTTTCACGATATTTCATATCTTTTTACTACGAGAGTTTTTCTTTTTTACAATTACACTTGTTAAGAAGGATTGTCGAAAGGAGCGTGAACGCGCATATAGATCGGAAAAAACGATCGACGGAATAGAAAGTGACTGCGATTAGTCATCGAGGACGTAAATTACTGAATCACGTTCACGTTGCCAAATGTTATTCATTATTTTTACACAGATTGTACAAGTTACTTCTTTTTTCCCGATATTATTTCCATATACATTCTCCGTTAGAACCTTGCCAAGACGATCTGCATATTTCTACATAATCCTTTCCAACTCCAGTCCAATCTCCTTTCATCGATAACACACACCTCTCAACTGCAGTATTCTACCTCTACAATTTAACTTAACCTGAAGCCAATTAAACATTCCAAGCAAAAGATGCAGCAGTTCTAGTATAATCATAACCAATGCAATTCCTATTACCGTGTGTTTTTCATTCTTTTTTTATTTTTTCGAAATTTTATCGCCTTCGACCACGCCCGTGCAACGCGCGGAAAACAGTTTCCAATCGGTCCGTTTTATTATCCCCATTCGAACTCGGAGCCACGAGAGAATCGTGAGTAATTTGCGTCTCAGTTCGCTTAGGTTTGTTCGCTATCCGTAGGTATAAAAGGTATCGGCTGAAGAAGGCACAGCTGAAATTCCGGAAGGCGGAGAGTCGGAATCCGTAGAGACATAGGACGATGTGGTCCACGTTAGGTATAGAAGCAAAACCGTAAAGGTTTTCTCGGCAAGTTTGCAGCGGTTGTGCTTCAAGGCCGTGTGAGAGCCAAGCGTGAAACTAGTCCGACCGGTACGAGAGTATGGTGGCTATTATACAGCTAACGTATATAGTGGATCGGCGAAGTGTTCGGTTTAGCGGAAGGCGAAGTCGCGAATAACCTGGCACGTACAATGTAAAATCTCTCTATCTCTTTGTATCTCTCTTTGTTGCTCTTTGCACGGTTGGTACGTGCTACGTGCCACAGGCATCTATCTCTGACGGAATAGCACGCCGCGAGTGTGCTTCATGCTTCCCTTCGTCGGATGATTGCGCCGAGCTGAGCCGCGCCGCTCCGCCGCGAACCAACAAAAAAATACCGAGCAACCGGTAATTCTGTAAAAGTAAATAAAACGTCCGCGCGGTTTCCTGCGAAATGAAGCCCAGCAGTGGCTTCTTGCTTAGCTTTCCGTCCTCAAATTGGACGATCTTCGTAGAAATTAACGTTCGAACCAGAGTTTTATCTAAGCTACGCTATCAAGTATGCGAGATTTCCTCGTTTTTCTTTCGTACAACTTGAATTGGTTCTTTGTCCGAGGGGTAAAAGTGGTCAAGGTCTTTCTCTTTCTGTGTGTGACTGTGGATCATGTCGCAAGTGACCTCTTTTCTTTACAGACAGAATCGGTTTCGAGATAAAACAGAGAAGTGTCCGCTAGTTTTGAGTTTGCATTAGATCATTTTGAAAGTTTCTGTAGTTCCACTTCGAAAACGTCTTTCGCCAGTTTCTTTCTCTTAGAGATACAGACTTACATTCACAGTTGAGTTACATTGCCAAAGTGTATCGAATATTATGGAAATGTTTCGTTTCAGCAGAGTTGCGTGTTTCATTTCTTTCTTCAAAACGGCTTATAGTAATTATTACAGTTTCCAACTGTATCAAACGGAAACTGTATAATTAGTTACAAATGGAGAGTTAAATTACACGTTTATGCGTTTGAGCGTTTACTATAATACAGCCGGTTTTCAGAAATGAAATATATCAATCTTTTCATGCGAAACAGTAGGTCTCTCCTGCATTTCTACAAGGAAATAACACTCGTCTAGGTGTTCAACCATCCAGCTCCTCTTCGTTGCCAGTCTACCGAAACAACTATCTTTAAACCGGTTCGCGAGATTAAAATTGATCAGCGACAATCTGAATTATTCTCCTGCTACAACGAACACGTTACCTACGATACGGTTCACCAAAGAGCTCATTTGCTCATTAAATCCATCGTGCAGCAACCAATTTACTAAAATACACCTATCATCAACCAACCACTCTTAAGAAATCCTCACAATAATTCCATAAATCTGAGATCGAGGTCTCCATGTCCACGAAAAGGAGCCAATAACAAGGAAAAAATTAATTAGGCGTAGCGTTTCAACTTTGCAGACTGGAAATCGCAAATTCTATTCTGGTTTGGTCCTTCGAATTTTTTCTAAACTCCCATTATAATGATTTTAAGAGTTTCGTGACATATACGACCTAACTTAATCAAATCCTCCTTGAAAATCCTCACCAATTATTCCATAAATCTGAGATCGAGGTCTCCATGTCCACGAAAAGGAGCCAATAACAAGGAAAGAATTAATTAAGCATAGACTTTCAACTTTGTAGACCGGAAATCACAAATTCGATTCTCGTTTGGTCCTTCGAATTTTTTCTAATCTCCCATTATAATGATTTTAAGAGTCTCGCGACATATACCACCTAATTTAACCAAATCCTCCTTGAAAATCCTCACAATTATTCCATAAATCTGAGATCGAGGTCTCCATGTCCACAAAAAGGAACCAATGATAAAGAAAAAAAATTAATTAGGCATAGAATTTTCACTTTGCAGTCTAGAAATCGCAAATTCGATTCTCGCTTGATCTTCAAATTTTGCTTCAACTCCTACCATAATAATTCCAAAGGTCTCGTTTCATATTTCCGTCCTCCGTTGCGAAAGGGTTAAATCGTGAATAGAGAAACAAACGTACGACCCTTTGTCACGTGACAAACAATAGGTAAAAAAAAAAAGAAGGGACACACCTCAACCTGGTATGCAAAGGCGACACAGAGACGAAATGTTGAGCCGTTCGAATGGTTCAAAGTGGAAGTGTCGTTGTCTCATAAGCATTCCAATTAGCTCAGTACGTGGTAGCGACTCGTTACGAACTTAATTGGTGCACCGGATTGTTCCGTGGACGGGTTAGTCGGCTGGTTGGAACAATGGCCAGAACGTGGTTGCGGTCCAACCGATGTAATTATCTGTTTCGCAATCGTGACGCTTTCACGAGTACGCGTGTGTACCTTCTTTCGCGTTATCATCCTGCGGCATATGGTGAAAATGTATTATCAAGCGACGACGGTCGTTGCAAAATATAATCACTGTGCTGCGGTGCTCGTTCAACCGTGTCGAACATCCTCCTTTTGCTCAGTGCAAATGACCAATATCGGACTCGCTCGTGGTTATCTCTTCCGTGACGATGATTTTGAGTAATAACAAGCCCGATGATTCGCCAAAGGGAAATCGCCGATTCGTTAGAATTCGAAAGCGCTTATATTTGCACGGAGACGCTTCGAGAGATCGTTCTTAACTCGTTACTGCATTTCGATCTAGGCGAAAGAAACGCGTCTTAACTCTACGCGTGTGTCGTTAGAAAAGAAAGGAAAACGATCATTATTTTCGGATGTTCTTTTTAAAGTAACATTCACTCGAGATCGATACATCTGGTTAATTGGTATATTCAATTACTGTGTTCTATTAAAGTCTCTCTGATAGAAAGTATAAAAAGTTTGATTTCGTTCATGTCTATCTTGGGAACTAGCGAAGAAGCTCGTTTACACCTATCCGTCGTAAATGTACGTTAGAATTTACGACACGAGAGCTATGAATAATGTTACGCTTAAATGGTGACACGTGAAAGGTGTACGTGTAATTGCGAAACGGTAACAAGTCTTCTCGTTTTTCACTACGCTCGACGATTGTTTAAAAATAAAAGAAAAAAGGAAACAAAAAACAAAAAAGATTACTCGTTGGAATAAGTTCAGCCGTGGTTTATAAAGAAAAACGTTGGCCGTGTGTGTACACGAAGACCTGCAGCCAGGAGAGAAAGTGTTGACCTCGATACAATGGGTCTTCGATGAGGTCTTGAAACGCGTTATCACATCCTATCGAGGTCGTAATAAGCGTTTTTAATGCGGCTGATGCTCACGTTGCTCTCTATCTTACGCAACGTAAACGACGACGATATTCCAACGATGAAATATTTAATATTCAGTGGCATTGTTTAGTAACGTAACAAATGAAAATCCACGAAAGAATTTCATCGTGGTAATCGTTGCAATCGTTGTAATTGTGACCTGCGAGCACGGATGGGCGTTCATGCAGCGAGAGGTACTGTTAGTTTCTCACCTTCCATAATGCACCTCGTTATAAATATTAATTAAGTAACGTAACACGTTGATCTAGATGCTCTTGCGATATACACCCGTTGTAAAAAGGAAAAGAAGAAAAAAAAAAACATTGATGAAAGTTATTGAGACGAGTGGTTGCGTAATTGTTACGTATCAATGAACCAGATTACAGAGAATAAATGTGAAAAAGAAGAGAATGCAGGAAAGTTGGATACATTTAACAATTTTCTAATTGGAACTTTATTGTTGCTGTTACAGGACGTGATGAGCGAGTACGAACGAATCAAGCGTTCGTGCTTGAAGCGAGGAGAACTTTGGGAGGATCCGGAATTTCCAGCGACGCAAACGTCGGTTTTCTATCATCAGACACCTCCGTTTCAGTTTCAATGGAAGAGACCAAAGGTAATCTTAGCAATTTTATTACCAAGTTACGTTTACATGAATATTAATATTTGGAGTGTAATAGTTAAGCGAATGACGCAGAGAATATACGATTTTTAAGTGTCAGTTAGAGAAACAATCATTGTCTAGATTTAACGTTACATCGAGGATGTATAAATTCATTTGGCGTAACCTCAGGAGTAACGAACTTCGTCGATGCTACACTCTTATGAGACTTAGCTGGCGTTGTTCCAAAATTATGAGATTCGATCGGTCCAACCCTTATCTTAGCGTGTACTGCTGGCGCCATCCTGAAAATCATTATATTCAGTTCAGAACTCCACCCTAAACTCTTTGTACACGTGAAATTTAGTTAGTTTTACTCAGGCAACAATTAAGCTATCGTCTGTATTTCTGAAAGTTCGAATAGCGCTACCTTGAATTCGTAAATTTGAAGTTGTGCAATCCAGTCGGCGTGGCGTTATCCCAAATTTTGGAACTCAATTAAAGACCACCTATATTTGATTGTTCTTCTGTGAATAAGTGATCCTTTCTCATTATTGACTGAAAGATTCGGTTGCACTTGTGCGTTTCTGTTCTTATAAAACGGAAAAACGAAGAATCTGAAACCTAGGAACCGTAACGGAAGCATCACACAGCCTTGACACATAGTGCATGTCTTTGTCGTCTTCGTGTTTATAATCGCGTAACAATATTTTTACTGTACACGACACACTAACGGTTCTTTTCTTGTAATAGAATATTCTTACATAATTTCTTAATCGATACTTTTACACGCTCTTTTCCATTGTCGTTTAAGCACGGAGTATTTATACAGAAAGAAGGGAAAATGACGTGAACACTGGATGATTCGTCGAAATGGATAGTTTTATGTTAAAAGTTGGGTTAAATACGAGCATGAGAATTAGTCGCGGGATCAATGATCCCGCGGATCAGTTGCGCAACGTGCACGACGATCCGAGAAACGAGGAAAGAGCAAGGGGTAAAGTTGCCGACGCGTAACTGGAGCCTACTTAACGTTTGGAACGAGACATTATAGTTCTTGAAGTTGCGTATAATGATCATAATAAAAGCTACTGACATCGGTGCGTTTCTACGACAAGGTCGACAATTGCGTTCACGCAATAGGTATTATGTGAGACGCGCATTTACGTGTCACAATTTGCCACGACCGGAAAGGATCGAAGGTGAGCGTGACACGAGTGGTGAACAGGAACGACAGGCTTAAGTGTCCTGTGTTGAAAAGGAAGATCGTCAGTGACTAACATATAAATTGAAAAGAAATTATTTCAACCCCGTGAGTGACGTAATCGTAAGAGTTGAACGTGATTTTGCTCTGATCTTTCTAACCTTTTGTTTGTTGAATGATATTTTATATTGTTCACAGTGCTCTGAGAAAAGTGAAGATAAGATTATTTTAGCGTGCGAATGTGAAATATTTTCAAATATTTAAATTTCCAAATTTCTAAATTGCTAACTTTTCAAACTTTTAAATTACCAAATTTCAAAATTTTTAAACTAACATTTTTCCAAATTTTTTAATTTTTAAATTCTCGAATTTTCAAATTCTACAGATTTAAGAATTTCACAATTTTCAAATATTCAAATTTGCAAATATAAAAATTTTCAAATATTCAAATCTTCGAATATTCCAATTTTTTAATTTTAAGATTTAAAAATTTTACAATTTTCAAATATTCAAATTTTCGAATATTTAAATTTTTTAATTTTAAGATTTAAAAATATTCAAATCCGAATATACAAATTTTTTAATTTTAGGATTTACAAATTTTACAATTTTCAAATATTAAAATTTGCAAATATTAAAATTTTCGAATATTTAAGTTTGAAGGCTGCTACTAAACTCCCGGAGTTACTTGATAGACAGATCAGATATTGCAAGTTTAAACGTGGAAGATACTCCGGCTAATAAGAATCGGAAACGCCACAGTAAAAGTGGAACGAACGTGACAATGAAAACGTAAATGACGAACCCCCCAGGCACATTACAGTATCGTAATTAGCCGCAATTAACGTGTATCTGTCATGTTATGCTGGCAGTCTAAATCTTACGTCTGACAACCACGTGGAATTCCGCTAAAACGTTTCTTCCGAAACCGGAAACAACGTTGGAAGCCTTTTCCATGCCGTTGCAAGAGACATGATAAAAAAGGAGGAAACGTCAGTGTAGCAAAAAGAATCTCGAAGGTTTGACGACGTGTAGAACCCATCGCGAATTACATTCCATGTCTGTCCGCCGATAATTACACGTTGTTGAACATAGAACGAAGCCTTATATAATCACCTTTTGTTTCATGGTTCAGGTTTTAGTCAGATAACTTCTGACAAATTAATACCGCGATACGAAATAAATCCTCTTAATTGCCTGAAAATGTTCACACACGATTCAAACTTGCGCAACGCTTACAAAAACTCCAAGCGCTGTTAAATAAACGCGTTGCAAAAAATTGCAAGAATTACATAGAAAGTGAATCGTTCAATTTTTCTTCTTCTAGGAATTATGCAATCGTCCAATATTTGTCAGCGACACACCGGCACAGTTCGACGTGATACCCGGGAAAATGGGTAAGTTTCAAATGCTACTCTTGCATAGCATCATTTAAAGTAATTTTTTAAGTAACTTTTTGTCCGGAAAATTCGTGCCAATTTTTATGTAAATACGCCAATTTCATACTTCAAAGCATTTTCTTTTTGTTCTATAAAGTATGAATTTTTTAATATTACAATTTTTCATCATTTTTCCAGCAAATTGAAAAATTCTATTTTACCAAAAACTTTGTTTCTTTATTTTCTTTAAGATCGAAATTCATATTTTTAGATTTTGTCAACCGTTTGCAAAAATTTTTTTTCTGACAGGTTACCGCCTCTTTAAACATTACCTATCTCGTTCAATATTTTCCCAGTACTTTTCCTTTTTCATTGAAAGAAAAATATTCAATATCAATGTACTCTAAATTCCTTCCATCTTCAAGACAGTACAACACCGAGAAGAAACTAGTAATTGTAACGAATAAACTTTTAAAAGACACGTGAAACAATAATCTTTCAGAATACATGTGAACCTTATGTTTTCATACAATTTTATATGTTGTAATATATTCAACAATTACCTATCAAAAATCGTCACGAACTTTCTGGACGATCTAATATTATCAATATTCATGCATACATCTCGCGGTTCATTGATAACTAGGGCAAAAAGGTTTCCATAGATAGAACGAACGAGGAGAAAAAAAAAACAAAAACAGAAATAAGTAGAAGCGTAACGAAAACTAGTCGTTCCGGTTTAGCCTTGCCGCTTTTATCCTTCTTACGGAGTATACAGAATCCTCGCGATAAAACCTAATGATACGGCTCACGTGTACGCGGCGTACACACAATCCAGTAAATCACTTTACCTTGGGTCGGTTCCTTAATACGAGCTAAGGTTAACGGAGTTTAGCGTATTTTATTCAATCTCTTATCCTTTCATCCAGCATTACCATACAATGCGAGATATAAGAAATTTAAAGTCGCATTATTTCATGTCGATATTTAAACATAGTAGTTTATATTCGCGTTGTTTGTTCCCCTAATAAGGATATCAATTTTATTAAAGGAAATTTGTAAAAGAGACACGCATACTTTTTTCCCATTATGGAATATTTTATGGTTTCGTGACACCTTCGGAGACACTTTCACGCCTTTCAGGTACACTTCGATCGTCAGCTATTTACCAATTAACATAACATTACTACCAATATAGAAACACGAACCAACGGGTTGTTTCTATGAACGACCTCGAAATCGTACGAACCCTGAAAACGTTTCTAAGTAACCTTTGACGAACGTGAGAGATAAATCGCTGATGGTCGTTACCATGAACACCATAGGTTGGAAATAGTTAACGATCAAGCGACTTTCTTCAAAGCAACTGTGTACAAGAGAGCTAACGAAGGAACTAACGTATCGATAAGAGTCGATAATTTAATTAACGAATAACCGAATCACGGTATTGTGTGATAATCGTACCGGTCACCTCGTGAGCCACTATTTTTGCGTCACTACGAAAGAATGTGGAAGTCAGTGGTTCTCAGTATTAAGGAAATCGCACGATTCCGTGTTAATCGTTTACTTTCAGTCTTGAGAAATTTTCAGCGATCCTTCGAATTGGAAATTTCGAATTCGAAAACTTGAAATTGTAAACTTACTGTGTAATCAAAAATTCTGCAGTTCTGTATTTTGATATTTAAAAAAGTTCAATTTTTATTGGAAAAACTTGTGTTTTATCAATTTTCAAGACTTTCCAAAATTCCTTCTCCTACTAGTATAATCTTATTTTTATTGGGAACGATTTTGTGCTGTAAAATTATTTTAATTCCTCAGAATTAGAATTCCAAAGGAAACATTTAACACCAAATCTCAACCCTATGTCTCGATCATGAGGGTAGTTACAGGAAAAATTCTGATTACCGGTTCTTGCCCTATTTTCTCTACTTAACAGTATCTTAAAATTTTGAAAAAAAGAAATCGAAAATACGGCGGCATATGTCAAAGAATTTTTTCCGTTTTCTCCATTGCAAATTTCAGTTGTGAAAAATAAAGAATGCCAAAACAAATGTGAATATCTTTCGAAATAGGAAAGAAGGCTTTTCTTATATTTTCTCAGCAGAAATACTTGGACATAAAACGTCTAAAGCATGTCTACGAAAAGGAGCTCGAGTAAATTGAAATATTCATTCGAAAAGGGAACTTCATTTATAGCGTACACGGTAGACTTTCGTGACTAGCTGTATAATAAAAATCTCTCTTTCAACTACAACACACGCAATCAATTTATATCTTATTCTCCTGTACACGTAACGCGACACGTGTTAATGCCTCGAAGCCGTGAAACAGCAGGATCCTGATTGCCGCGATTCCATCGGCTATGTTCTTCTATCTTTGTTAGAGAAATACGACGAAGGTGCGCGCGTAGACGAGGACCTGGAATGCATCGTGAATTTAATCTCTGTCCCATGTGGAGGAGGCGTAATTCACGAGCATCGTGGACGGAAGTCGAGCGATCCGGGAATTCGTGCAAGCGCGTTCTCTCGAAGACGACGCGTTCACAGCACCGTGTCCCGTTAGCGTGCATAAGTACGTAAGAACACGCTCAACCGAGCAGTATAACGACGACACACGTGATCATTTTTTTTCGACCTACATTAAGACCATTCGAGTTGCTCCTCTTGTAATTCGACTTGACGGTTGAAATCAGGTGACTAGAGTGTGACAGAGCTAAATTATATCCTTCGATTAACCGTGTTCTTCGCCTCACACTTCGACGTTTCCTGCTGTTATACGATCACCTATGGATTTTCTAATTGTTCGTGAAAGTGATAGTATGAAGAATTTTTAACCCTATGCACTCGAATTTTTTCGCTGATTTTTTCTTTGATTTGGTCGATCAAACGACTGAAAAACGTGAAATTACATACAGTTGAGATTTAACCGTAAATCACAATATTTTCATTCTTTATGCTTGAGAGAAAAAAAAAACTTTTTATCTTTTTTGTTATTTTTCTTAAGCATTTACATTTTTGTGGTTTTTTTTAGAGAGGGAGAAATTTTTAAATGGTTCATTCCATAAATTTTAATTTTTATGAGATTTAATTCAATTTAATTCAGTATGTTCGTTGTAAGTTTTGTATCTTAATTGGAAAGAATTTGTATGCTAAACTTCGGGAGAAAAGGATCGCAGGATCGCATTCTTCCTTGTCTATTTGAATAATCAAGACACCATTTTTTTCCGCTCTACAAGCGTTGGCATACATGCTTACCATCTAATGGGAGGAAAAAGAAGAAAAAAACGTGACCGCGAACGCGACCGTGGTAACAATTATTTAAACGTTTTAATAAGTGTAGCAAACCAGGCTCCCCGTTGAGAGGAAAGCCGTTAAAGCGGAAACAATAATTACGCGAATTGTGTTACGCTTTATAATTACGATTTGTTGTTCTCGCTGATTATCTCTTATTTCCCTATTGCAAGGAGAAAGCCGCGGGTTTGCTCGTTCCCGTTCGTTTCGAATCACTTTCGCGCCGTTTGCAAATTAAATGTACACGCTTCAATGAGATCGCGATACTTTGAAACTATAAAGATCCAACGTTTCAAGTAAATAAACCTCTGCGAAACCGTCTGAAACTGGTGATTGCACAATGTGTTCGCAGCACTTGACACCGTTGTCAGCACACGAACAGTCGAGTGCAGCTTGAAGTGCAATTACAATGGACACGTTTTCACGTGCATTCTCCTCGGTGCTGTCCAGTTGAAGCGACAGGTTCGTTGGTCGTGCAAAAATATTTGTTTACCCGCTGAAAACTGGACACCGGTTAGCTCATCTGTAATCGTTGTGGTGTGGAGAACCAAGTCCTGTCGTCAGCCGCTAGTGAAAGTGGATCGATGCATACGCACTGTTTAAATAGAAACAGAATTCTCTGTACCAAACCGAGGAAAAATTTAAGGGAAACTCAAACACGGAAGTCGAAACCTAAGGTTTTCCGGCTGACAAGCAGGAATTTTGCGCACTTTTTTTTTATTAAATATTTTATTAATTAAACAGCTTTGTAATATTGTAAAACATCGTTAAAATATACATTTATATTATTTACACATTTTTAATCTTAATTTACACTCTCACAGACTAAGTTATTGGTTTTTCTTAGATTCTGATGTTCTTTCATGTTCTCGATTTCCTTTGACTCTTTTCTTTTTCGTTAATTTTTGTGTCCAAAAGAAAAGTGAGTCTTGGCTTTGTAAAGTAAGGCACTTAGAATACGCCAACGCGCTTTCTCCATTTCTCCTCGTTCTCCTGTATGATCATCCTGTGCTGACATTGACTCTCGAATATCCTATACCGAGCGCAAGAAAAAAATATTTTTCTATAATTCAGTATTTCAATGCGACTGAAGATAAACCTTGTAATTCTACGGCACGATACGTGTTAAGAGATCAAGCAACTTGAGTCTGTTGTGAGTCGGTACGATATTTTTGTCCCGGCCATGTCGTAAGTCCGCTTTTCCCCCTTGCGATTCAGGGTAATTCTGAGGGGGTTTTTAATGACGGTTATTTTTAGTGAATTATAAAAGCTGACAGATTGATCGTATTTTTTATGGTTTTACGAGCACTCGAACCGGTCGCGATTTTCGTCCGTTCGAAATACTTCACTCCGGTTTTCCTTCGCTCTTTTTCTCGGAAGTAGAATAATTAAACCGCTATCAGAGCGTTGCGTAACGATGCACTTCGTTTTTTTCTCTTTCTCCGTTTGAATAGTGGCGAACGTGAGAAAACATGAATAAATCCGTGAGAGTGATACGTTCAAGTTATTCGATAAATTTATGAAACATGGTCTGATTCTTCGTTTTACGCGGATGAACTTCATGGAGAAATGGATTCTTAATCTTCGCCTACTAGACGCGTGTTGTAACGTCGTGAGAACATTTTCTCGGATCGTATGTAGACAGCACAGAAACCCTGTTTGTACTCGGTTAACTATCGTTTTCGAAAGTTTAAATACCGATCACGTTGCTTATTAAGCATTTCGCTGTTTAATCATGGGATAGAAAGAAAGAGAGAGTTACACGTGAATTTATTTGCACGCGCTAATACCTTTTTACTTTCGGTAATTATTTAGCATTTTCTGGTTGGCTCTGCCGAAGGAAAATGATCCGAGCGTAACGGATAATTGCCAGGAACAATGCAATTATAAAGCCTCCTCGTGACTTTGCAGTTGATTAATTAATGATAATAGTAAACAGCTCGCGCAGCATCTGCTTTATCAGATGCAATTAATTCGGATTACAATAGTTTTGTATCGCATCTGCATTAAAAGCTTCGGCATAATGAACGAAGGAAACGTGCAAACGGGAAAATTCAGTTGTAATCTCGTTAAAATTTGCGAAACACACTTCTCCGCCTCTCATTGTGTATTACAAACTATTCATCTCTGTACGTTAATTTACACGAAATTCACACATAACACCTTGTTCCTATTCAGTAAAAGTTCATTCAGTAAAAGGAGAATGCCGATATCAACACATTACTTATATTGTACAGAACTCTACTGTATCCTCTTATTTCTACATTAAAACAAGCTAACCAATAGAAATTGAGGGACATTGAAAAACATCATTTGTCAAAATCTAATTGATTATTAATAAAAATTGCTATTATAATTCTCATCGATTTTAACTTTCGAATTTTACCTTTGTAAAAATTCGGTCGAAGAATACCAAGCGGTGCTATTCTTTCGTTTTTTCCCTTTTCTCTTGGTTTTCTAATTTTCGATAAATAAAAAAATTCTTTCAACTACTCCGAAGTTCATGAAAGCATAGTTTTCAATTTAACAGAACATCGATAAACGGTAACAGTGAAGACAGACATCCAGTAAATCCAAATGTGCAATTAGTTTGACCCTGTAGACCAATTAGCTGGCACTTTTAACCTGTCCTGACTAGCTGAATAAATTTTTATCTCCAAAAATCGTAATCCTACATAATTTCCTTCTTTTTAACACTTTCGCGACAGGTGATAACCGGTAAAATGTCTAACTGAACACCACATGTAATTTCCAAAAGTCTGCTTATAATCATTTATGGTACGAAATTTAAAAAAAATTAAATATAACAAACATATAGAAAATGTTAATTTCAGCTAAAGACTGAAGAGGTCAGAGGACTACGTCTCCAGTTGCAAAAGTGTTAATATCACTCAGAATAGACTTGGAGTACCCAAACAATTTTCACCATTGTTCAAACCGAAATTCACATTAGCCTCGCATTTTTATTCAGGTGACAAATGGCTGGTCTCCTGCCTGGGCGTTCTTCACCTGAGCAAAGGACTGTTCTACAGGGTGGTACCAGCGGACCAAGGATTCGGGAACACAGGAGAACCACCTGGATCACCAACCGCCGAGTATGCTGGGGTCTTTAGGTTCCGGTTATGGTGGTGCGGCGCCTGGGTCGAAGTTCTCGTTGACGATAGGCTACCAGCGATTCACGGACGGCTGGCTTTCGTGCAGAGTCGTCACAGTGATCAATTCTGGCCGGCTCTTCTGGAGAAAGCGTACGCTAAGTGAGTATCCTACAGCGGGATGTGCTTCAACTCCTCGAGAGCACCTCTCGCTTATTTGTCTGTCACGTGAGCGGTCGCGCATGAGATTCTTTCTCGCGCCTCCTACCTTGCTTGTCTTTACCTTGTGACGAGAGAACAAGATGAGGAGATTGACTTAAGATGTTAGCTGAAGGTAGAAAGGAATTCTTCTTTTTTTTTTTCTCGTGTATAGGAAGTGTAACTTAGAGACTGTTTCGTGGTGTAAACACTTTCGTTCATAAGTATGAGGATATGAAAGTTTAACGAAGATTAGTGAAAGAATGTAGAAATTATTGACTAGGTTGAAATATTGGACTAATAAGGAAGTTGTAGAGCGAACCACGTTACTTATCGATATTTTTTTATTTCTTTTGAGTCACGTAATATGGTTCAAAAAGGTTCTTAACATGACTATAGTGTACTTTTTCTCAGTTTTTGTTTCTTTTTTTTTCTTTTCGAAATTTTTATGCTCACCTTAGAAAGAACTGAGCAGACATTTATGTGCCTCTACGTGAGTGTATTATAACTGATGAGCATCATTTTGAACATCGTTTCAACGTCCCCTAAAAGATGGGCGTACGAAAATTATAGGCTTATTTATAAGAAACTAGAAGAAACCTTGGAAATATAAAAAAAAGAACAGATAAAACGTATACTTTAATCACCCTAAGAGATGCTTCGAACCATGTAATACGATACAAAAAAAAAAGTTTTTAATTGGTATATTAACAAGAGACTAATTTAAGGTGATCACATGACACGGTTAGCCTTATATTTAATATTACAATTAAAATTAAATTAAATGTGAACTTTTAATTCTAGTTATGTAAATCATCCTATGCAAAAGTGAATGTTCTGCATATTATAGTACATTATTTGATGTATAGTGACTAGTTAACACTTTAGATATAAATACGGTGGAAAATAAAAGTTGGAAAACGTGTTCTCTTTCGGGCGTTATAACATCGAACAAGCCAATTGACTAGCTGGTATTGCACGTGATTTCTCGTAGGCGTATAAGGCGGTGGCGATCGAGGTTCATCGATCGATCTGGCTAAGGTCGATCTTCGTGCTAACGCACCATGAACGTCCACCTGACGAACACCCACGCCACCCACCGGAACTTACAAGATCGGCCGTGATGGTAGCGTGAAAGTTATCTGCGTATTTGCATATCCATTCGTCCCACAGATCGTTCATTCTCGTAAGAAGTTCGAAAGTCGTTCGATTATCTGAATGCTTCTAGTACTTTTCAACGAATAACGTAGTAAAGGAAAAAAAAAACCATTAAATCTTCTCTGGAAGCTATCAAAACGCGCGAAAGAACTATATCTCGTAGTATAAAAAAGCAATCTAATCGACACCTTTGCTATCCGATTTCTTTCGATTGCATACACCTATAGTCATTATATCAGGTGTAGAAATATGTACTTTCTGACTTTTGAATACAATCGAAGTATTATTTTAAAAAATTGAAATAATTTCTTAACCATTTTTCTGCCAGTTTGCGAATACCATTAAGAATATTTCGATTTGAATGGGTGTACCGATCATGTGACTTCATACATTTCCATTTCTAGAAGTGCACATAGTTCACCAATGAATAGATTTTTAAGAAAAGGAACAATTCGAATTTCTATAAGAAAGAAGAAAGAAGAAAGTTGACAATAAATCATAATTCGCAGGATCATTCACAGATTTACTATTTCTAAACTACATCGTCGTCGGAGAACGTTTTAATGGAAACAAAACGACTGACCTCTAACGGTTCGAAGATATGATCGGTAACGAAGCGGCGTGTAATCGAACGATTCACGAACATGCGGTAAACGAACCAGACGTCATATCGCGTACAGGGACAAGGAATTTATTCGTGGCGTCTTGCGAGATCTACGAAGCGGATCCATGCAAGCGAGTAATGATTCCGCGCGATCTCTTCCCTCGTGGTGGAAGACGCGTTTACGCGGACGAACGAACGAACGAGCGAACGACGATGACCGGTTTTACCGGAGGTCCTTGCTCCTCCTCTTAATCTTTCCACTGATGACCGTTCCTCCTTCCTTCTTCTCTCCTTCACCTCGTTATCCGCTTCTTACTTCGCTTCCCTTCCACAGCTACTCTTCGTTTCTTGCCCGTCAGGATAGCATAAGCTTCTCCGGTCTGGGCGTTGCTCTTGAAAACGACTGGCAACGTGACGGCCTCGAAGAAGGAAGACGACCTCGCGGAGACGAAAGAAGAGCAACGGAGGATCATCGATAAGAATCGGCGAGGTTTCACCGCAGACGTTTTTTTTATTTTTTAACCTGCACGGCCGTAACAAATTTCTACCGGCGATAACGCGTTATTTACATGCTCGTGAGCTCGATACGAGCGTATACGCGCGTGTGCACGCGCGAGAACACTTTGCCGAGGTGATATTTCGCCATTAAAAGCGTAATGGAAAGACCTCTTTCTTGTTTTTTTTCTCCTTTCTTTTTTTCACCTGCCTTTTAAACGCGTAGCGTAAGTGAGGCTTAATAGAAGGAATTCCGATGGCACGTTGTCTGAATCGCGACGAGAAAGTAAGTTACTATAAATATCTTTGTTTTATTAATAAATACCAAGAGAGTATTTCTCGTATGAAAAATATCAAGAAGTTCAGTACAACGTCTAGAGTACCATTCTGTTTCGTTGGATAGTACGTAATTTATCGATGTTCTCGTGGAAAATAGTTTTGCTTCTTATTAGTATGGTAAAACACCGAAGAAACCGGAGATTTCAATGCCTGGACAGCGAGATATCGCCGTATGATTTAAACCGAATCCTAATCCCCGCACGAATGTTATTCAAATTTTTTTAATCGAGGTATTTGTCACGTGTAATGACAAATTGCCAGTGATTATGGAAGTCACGAATTTTTAATCAAGTTGACCTATCGAAAAAAAATATCTTGTTAATAGAGAACACGGAAATCAACGAAATTCCAGCACAGTTCGTTCCGTGTTATACGTTTAAATCTTGCTCGGTCGACTAAACACGACTACTACGACATATTAACTCGACGAGTTTAGCTTTTATCTGTTTCAAACAAAAATATCCGACATTTTAATCACGACAGAAATATCAATTGAATCAGACGTATCAAGTGATCTTTTCGATTATTCGATGGGAAGGTAATCGACCAGTTCCTCCGGTCAATTTCTACACTCATTCAATTTTTTTCCCCCGCAATTACGTGTCAAACAGGTTCCTAAAAGACTGTGCACGAACGCTTAAGGGAAATACCATGCAACACGAGTATCGCGGTTTAACGATCGAGAACGCGGCTCGTTATAATTTCATCACCAAACCCGCGCGCATCTTGCGTCACAATGGCGGGGGCATATACGTGTGTGTACAAGCGTAACGAGAAATTGTCGTGGTCGCGTTTCGTTTTGCCCGGGTGAAAGCAGAACAAAGAGATCGAACCCAGTAATTTCGCATCACGAAATCATACCGCGAGCATTAAATAACCGATTACTACGATTCCGTACGTGGCTATTATAAACACGATTGTTGAATTTTTAAAAATCGAAAGTGTCGAATATTTCGCAAGTCGAGAGCGACACGTAAAAATTATTAAATCGACGAGGTCACGAGTTGATCAAAGAACGCATAAATTTCCCTTGTAT
Organism: Anthophora plumipes; assembly: GCA_951804975.1. NCBI lineage: Eukaryota > Metazoa > Arthropoda > Insecta > Hymenoptera > Apidae > Anthophora > Anthophora plumipes. The sequence continues at coordinate 24,529,269 of OX638112.1, read as the reverse complement.
TCCCGCTTGCTTGCTTGTAACCATTCGTCGAGCCGCCAGATTTCTTCTCGATTAATTCGATACCCCTCGATCGTATTCAAGCGAAAAGAGAAGAAAAAAAAACAGAAAGAACAAGAAAAAGAAGAAGAGGAAGAAAGCAAAAAAAAAGAAAGGAAAATACGCCGCGTAATAATGTGGCTGTGTGTCGTTTGTACGCAGCAACGATTACATCGGTCAACAGCTTCTGCAAAGGAATCGAGGTCGGGATTCATTAATAATTGATCACGCGTTGCTGTCTCCCGATGACTTCCGTTCGACGTTGGATGCACGATACAGACGATTAACACTGAATCGTTCGAAATCAACGGCTACCATCGGCGATTCTTGATCGAAAAACAACGTTTCGCCTCTTGTATCGGTGGATGTAATTGGCTTTTGTGGTGAGAACTTACGCGGCAGTGCTTTTGCATCTCGCAACGACAAAAGCTCCGTAGTGTATACTCGTTCTACCGACGATGATCATCAATTTTCCTCCGATACACTACGTCATTGGATACAGCAATTTCAGCGAGTACAAATGTAATTGTACGAATGATTGTACGGTAGAAATAATTGATGCTTACTCGATGGTATAACATCATTCTGAACTCTCCGGTGGCTTTCCTTGTTCGTCCTTCGATACGGGAGAATCGAAGGGGAAAAAAAAAAAGAAATCGTCGTAGGATTAAACGAAATTCGCGTTCCGAGTATAGACAAGAAAAAATTGAAGAAAAAGAAAGAAGGAGAACAAATACGCTATCAACAAAGATGACATTTATTTATTTCAGATTTCTTGCAATTACAGCGATAGTTATCTTCTGCCTAAACGAACCGTGTCTAACGAAGCCTTTTTCTTTCTACGGCCAAACGACTTTGGAATTCGTAATTTTACAGAAACGATCTTATCTACCTAACATTGACCTGAAATCGGATACTTTTCTTATAAGTGGATCGCGCGCGATAGACAGGGGTTTTTGAATTGATACGATCCTCGATGACTTTTGCGACGAGGATATGAATTAGTATTCCACGCGTTCCGATTCAGCGCGTTCTCCAGCGCGAGAGAATCTCACTGATGACACACTTCTTTCAACATGTGAATGTAGAAAGACAGAGAAAGAGAGAAAGAGGAATCCATTCGTCGTTTGACCTCTCCTTTTTCACGATAACCCTGTCGCGTAGATCCCCATCGATCCGTAACACACATCGTATCGATGCTTATTAATCGAATAGATGTATTTAAAATCAGTTAGAAAGCTCGTAGATTCGCGTGCCAGCGCGTGCAAGAGTTGAAACGAAAGAATTATGCTGCGACGCGCTTCTCTATTGCGATTTCCATTAGAAAACCACTCGGGCTGCGCGTAGCCGCATCGCGTACCTAAACAACAGCAACGAATAACTTCAGGGTACGCATAATGCGTTCAACGTGTACCTTCGGTCCTACAATGAAACGCGCTTTTATGTCTAATTACTTTGAAATTTAATTACGATCTCGTAATTAATTGTTATCAAGGGGCGGTAAGAGTAATTTGATATCCTCCGGCGTAGACGATGGCTGGCGATAACGTAGAGGGAAGTATTTCTATTTTATCATGGTTTAAACATTCTTATTGCTATTTCACGGTAGGTTAACAAGAGAACAAGGAATTTCTTAAGTCATTTTGTTGGTAGATGAAGAAAAAGACAATGGTGGCATTTTTTTTTTAAGAATTGGCGAATGTATATATGTTTGCTATATTAGAGATTGTTTTTTATAGATTTTATATAAAATTACAGCAGGATTAAATGTTAATTCTCGAGCTTATTTTACTTCTATTTTAAGTAAAGTTTTCAAGTGATTGGAAACATATTATGGGACTAAATTAATTTTAATAATTCAGTTTTATATAATATTTATAATAATTTTATACAATGTTTTATATTTACAAGTGGTGGATTAACTGAAATTATATTATCTAATTCATCAATTGATATTATTTTACGTGATACTTATTATGTTGTTGGATTGAAAGATTTGTTCGTTAATTTCCTTTAATTTTTAAAGAAATAATAAATAGAAAATGATTAAAATCTCAATTTTATGTAATTAAATTTATTGGTGTAAATGTAACATTTTTTAAGTTTGATAGGAATTATTCTAATTATCCTGATGCATATTATTATTGAAATTTATTAGATGTAAATATTCATTTTTTCCGATTGGAGTCACATAATCAGTACAGCCACCAAAATCGAAATATTCACGAAGGTATACGCAATCTGTCGGAAAAATGGCAGAAAATCATCGATAATAATGACAACTATTTTGACAACTGATCTATTTTCATTCTTTTCAAATAAAACTTTCATTATACTCAAAAGTCGAAATTATTAACAATTTCATCAACTAGTTCATTAATTCAAAATAATCAATTGACTCATAAAACTGACATAAAGTCTGTCAAATTTTAAGTTCGAAAAAAACTTCTTTATTTCCCTCCTGCTTTCCATTCTACAAGAACTTGAAAAAGAAAACTTTAAGTGGGAATATAGAATTTTAAAAGTGAGAAAATATGTGTAATATTGTTTGTAATAAAATAAAACGTTATCGCAAAATCTTCTCAAGACGCTTTCCACTGCGAAACAAACAGCTGAGAGTAAGTGATTCACCGCGTCAGTATTTGGAGGAAAAATATGTTGAACAGAGGGGACCTGGTACAGTTTTGGGGGTGCGAGCAACGAGAAATCAGAATTCGGCATAGCTTCGGGATACGCTGGTATGTCGGGCTATATTCGGCGGTGTATATTTGTGCACGCACATGCCAGCCATGAGTATACTAAGCAAGTATATCCGCGGATACTTTCACTCGACGAGTAGTCGGTTCGTTGGTTGCCAGCAATGGATCGGAGGTCAGTGCACTGGTGACCACAGTCCACGTTCGTATCTGCGGCCACGAAACTGCTACAACAACGTGCCACCACTAATGGAGACTCGAAAACGAGCCTCATTACCAGTTTAATTACCTATCTGATTACTTAATGTTGAAATCTGGTAAACTTAGAAGCAATGTGGAGCTCGTGAAGATATGATTCCTCGTTTGAAACGTTCCTGACGGATCGTTTCAATGTTGAGGTCAATTGAAAGGAAGAATGGGTCAATTGTGAATTCAGAATGTTCTCTAACTGCACGTTAAACGTCAGGCAAGTGTTTAAGATTGATGTTGCAATTTTTTGACACTTTTTTTCCCTGTAAGTATAGAGTTGAGTAGTAAAATCGAAGAAATATGTGTTTCTCTTTTCTAAATCGTCTTGTACGAAGTGATGATTGCCACTAGAAAAAGCCGCAAATGACATTGCACATCCGCATGTGACTTCATCACCCCGTTAGATGGTCACGGGACGGAAGTACGTCAATGGCAAAGACTCGTGTTACCGTTCACTCACAAACTGACAACGGTAGTGTTACATAGTCAGCAGAGTGTTCAAAGGTGCGGTGACCCTTGCGACAACTTCCACATGCCATTCTATCTACCATTACATCTTTCACTTTAACTTTAATTCAATTTCGCCACATCTTCCTTCAAACCGTAGAGAAAAAAAAAATACATTGCTTCCAATAGTACCGTTACGAATTTTTTGAAGCTTCGTTCGAAAATTTAAGTACACGCGATATAACGCTTTCAGCGAAAAATAATCCGAATGGATGTTTGTGCTCATTTTTATCAAGAAACCGTAATTTATCTATTAGTATAATTTATATGAACATACACTGAGATATACATAAACTTTATTCAAGAGACGCCGAATTTCTCGCGGTACAAATCGAAGCGTGAATATTCGCTCAAACGAAACTTGGTGAAACAGTAATACTAACCTGAGGGCCACGGTAATTTAACAGTCATCAATGCCAAACCCTTCATTTCCGTGTAAAGGTGATTCGATCAACGAAATAATCGGACCAATGTCCCAATCATTACCCCATTAACTCGTCCCGCTCCAATTTACCATTCTGCTGGCTGTGGACCAACAGCAGCAATCTCTTCCGCCAGCCACTTCCGAGTCACTTCTCTTCCGGCATTGGTAAATTGCGGGCACACCGAATCCGAAAGCCATACCGGGCACAATCGGAAAATGGATCCGTTGCGCTCGCCTTCCCTGAGAAAATACCCATGTGACTGGGCCTGAAGCGGTGCGTGTGAATGGTTACGGTTTAGAGATTAACCTACGCGCACGCTTTGCGCGAAAGCTCGCTATCTAGACGGGAGCAAGCGTACGCTGAGACGTTAAGCATTACTAGGACGAGACGATTAAAGAATAAAGAGGGAAAAAGAGAGAAAGAGAGAAGAGCCCGTTATCTGGAGGAGGTTAATTCCCGCAGGAGCACCAGCCGCGTTCGACCAGATAACATCGCCACTTCTCGCGATTTTCTTATCAGTTCACGGCTGAGATCTCGCCTTTCTATCTTCGCCTCGACGATTTCTGAGACGAAAAGCACGGCGGGCTGAAAGGCTTAATCAAGCCGTTTGCTTCACGGAACAAAAGCCACACGACGGTAGCGTGGCGAGTGAGATTAACGAGCGAACCGAACGACTCGACTTTCTTCGCAAAATCGATGAGGAGCTCACGTGAAATCACGATCCTACGTCGAGCTGCCTTATCGTCGTCGGCGAGATGAAGAAGAGAGGTCATAGGTTGAAAAATTCCAGACATCCGCTTTCCCTTAGCTGGTCTAATGATCTTTGAAAAAAAGGCACTACGCTATGATACAGGTTTTCTCTACGATTTAAAGTGGCTACGTGACTGGGAAATATCAACACACATTCGGGTTAGGAATTCAATGGATAATAGATATAAGATAGGATTTTCCAAGTCACCTTCTGACCCGATGTCAGAAGGAATAATTTATTAGAGATGTTGTCTCGGAATGGTGAAACTGATTTTCTTTTTTCTTTTCCTTTTATAATATGTTACAGACTGCACGGCTCGTACGAGGCACTCAAGTATGGAACATTGTTGGACGGTTTGTCCGATCTCACCGGAGGAATCACGGAGAGTATCGCGATACGACAAGATCCTACCGCCTGCGGACGTGTTCTCGCGAAACTTCTCGACATGACGTCTCTCATCACGTGTACAGTAAATAACAATCAGCAGCAAGTAAGTGATACTTGATTTCTTTCGTTAATTTCGAAATTTTTCAGATACTCTTCGAGTAAGGCCCTTGTTTAACCATTCGTTCGTTTTGTCGTGTAGATTCGTGTCAGTACAGAGAAACTTGCCAACGGGATACAAATGGGAATCAACTATAGACTGTACGCGATCGAAAGGGTAAATACGAGAAAGAATATTAATACTTTTGCGACGGGCGATAATTGGCAAAACTGTTCAGCTGAATAGCGTTGTTGTATTCCTCAGAGCTCGCTTTCTAGTATTCGATGTGTGATAGTTAATAATTACACGATAGGAAAGCTGACGGAACTTTAGACGAACGAATTAGGCAGCGTCGTACCACCGATTATTTATTGAAATTGTGATGTTCGTTACGTGAAAACTGCTCGACAAAATCTGTTTTTTGAGGAACAACAGTTCTGTAGGATGTTAATTAATTAACTTTTACCTATATTTCGCAATGTTGTTAATCTTTGCGCAAAATATCACAGGTGGAGACGTTCAACGGCGAGGCAGTTCAGTTAGTAAAATTAAGAAATCCTCTTGGACCTGGTAGGGAGTACGTTGGTGCTTGGGCGAGAGGTGGCCTCGAATGGGACGAAGTACCACCGATGGAAAGAGAACGTTTGGCGGTGAGAAACATGGCCGAAGGGGAATTCTGGTGAGTTTCATTTCAATAATATCTCAATTTATAGAATAAATTCTCTTTCGATAGATTTTCTTAACTTTGTTATTTATTAGAATTAAATAATTGAACGTTAATTACAGGATATCGTACTCGGATTTCGTGAAGACATTCACTCATCTAGAAGTCGTACATCTTGATGCCGAAACGTCGAGGGATGAGCCATCGTTACATAGCAAACATACCTGGCAAATGAAACTCTATCAAGGCAGCTGGAGGAGAGGCGTGACCGCGGGAGGATGTCGAAACAATGAAGGTCCGTTCGCGGTTTTTACCCCAATAACGAGCGTTTTAAACCCGGAAATCCGGTATATACGTAATGTGACCACCTGTTAAGATCACTCTATCCTCTTATGGATATATTCTTGTTACAGAAACCTTCCACATTAATCCGCAACTGCATCTGATTCTAAGCGAAATGGAGGAAGTGATCGTTTCTTTGTATCAACACTCTATTATGGAGATCAAAGTAAGAAACGCTTTTCGTAATTACATACAGTTACTCTCACTAATATTCAGACACCCTTTGAAACGAAATAACTTTTTAAATGGAACCAAACGAACCGCTGAGTTCTCGTAAGAAATTCGAAGGATTAGTTTATTGGATGATGTGTAACAAATATTTGGAAAACACTGTAATTAGTCAGAATTGCAAAGAGACATAGTAGAGTTCTCTTTTTACAACTCTTCTATCTGAGCTTTAAAATTAAAAAATATATATTTCGTAGATTTGTGTTCGTTATATACATGCTGAAAGTTTCGTCGAAATCCGGTTGATGCAGGAATAAGAGACAAGCATTGAAAGATGTAAAAATCTTTCGATTTATCGCAATTATAGGCGAAAAGTCGTGAAAGATTTTTGCCATTTTCAATCGTTTGCAGCTCATAGCAGCGTTCACAGATTTCAATGAAATTTTCTGCATGTGTATAATTAACATAAATTTGCAAAATGTACTTTTTAAATTTTAAAGGCAATCGTTATTATGTTCTTCGTAATTTGGGCTAATTAGAATTTTTTCAAAACTATTTGCGCGCGTCATTAAACAAATTAATCCTTCTAAATTCTCACGAGAACATAATTCGATTGATCCAATTTCAGAAAAGTTATTCTGTATTGAAGTCAGTGTACCTACATTTTGTATATTGAAGACTTATTAATAATTCTGCTTAAATTTTAACTATACCAAGGTGATAGGATTCACAGCTTACACTTTACCGAAGAACAGTACAGAGTCGATAAACAAGCAATTTTTCAAAAAGAACAAATCATTGGTGAACTCACAGTACACGAATAGTCGTCAAGTCAGTCACAGATGTCAATTAGATCAGGGTGGTTATTTGCTGGTGCCTACAACTTTTGAGCCCACGCAAGAAACGAGTTTCACACTGAGAGTTTACAGTAGTAAGCCTTTAAAATTGAAGTAAGTACAATCTTGAATTTCGTAATGTTAAAATATTCATGTTAAAATATTCATAAAATATTTATGTAATTTTATCAGACTTCTCGATACTCCACCGTCCTTAGTGAAATCCGCCATTATCAAGGCGCCACCTCTAGAAGGTAAAGGTTTCTCGCAATATGAGGCTGTCTTCTTGCAACTCGCCGATGAGCACAGAACAGTAAACGCTTTCGAATTGCAAGAACTTTTGGAAGCCTGTTTACCGAATGGTAAAGTTACTCGCATTATTCAAAATTCTAAAAAAGCTGATATTCTTTAGACGAAATACTTTCATACTCCTTTTGTAGATTATATAAAAAGCTGTGCTTGTATGGAGGTATGCCGACAAGTGGTTCTGACGATGGATGTATCCTTGAAATTGATCGCTTTAACATTTTTCATTTAACTTTGCACTTGAAATTTTCTTGTTTTCCTTAAATTTACATCAACGCAGAGTTCTGGGAGTGGTCGATTGAAATTTAACGACTTCAAGGATCTCATGTGCAGTTTGAAATACTGGCAAGCAGCGTTCAAAAACCACACAAAGGAAAAGACCGGTATACTTAAAGCGGAACGATTACGGGACGCGTTACTAGAAGTGGGTAAGTTCGCCTTTGTCATTGGCCGATGGTAACTTTACCAACATCGTAATTCTAACTTATCAAGAAATATGTATATTTTAGGATTTCAATTGAACACAGACGTGCTTTCGATTTTAATTCTTCGATATATGAGAAAAGATGGAACTCTTCGATTTGGAGATTTCGTCTCGGCGATACTTCACCTCAGTGATGCATTTGGTATGCTTTTTAAAGTCTTTCTCCTTTCTATCTTTTCCTTTTTTTGCATACTGATATTTCGTTTTATTTTAGGAATATTCGAGAGTAAAGATCCTTTACAAAACGGAACGATAAAGCTAAGTTTAACTGAGGTATGTATTGTATTTGATTTAATTCGTTAATTTAATTGGAAAAATGTATGAACAATTGTATGAAATATTGATATTTGCTTTCAGTGGCTCAGATCATCTCTGATGTGCTGAAACCACTACTAAACGTAATGTGTGTACCTTGAAATATCTGTAAATAATGTTTTGTACGTCGTATATAGATGTAAGTTTTAGCCATATTAACGGTTAACGATCGAATCCATGTTTTTTGCTGTTTGTAAAATAATATCATTATTCCCGCCATTAGCAATTCATCATTCCTTCATCTGATTAAACATTATAAATGACTATGTATAAATATGTTGTTTGTATAAGAAATTCGTACTGGATAATAAAGTTAAATTTATTTTGTACAGTCCCTTTATCCGAAATATGTAATTATTCATTTGTAAATAAACATATAGCCAAGGTGTATATTTCAAAGTATAGCTTGTGACACATACAATAAATTGTACATGAAAGAAACATGAAATACAAAACTGGATTATAAATTTATTTAAAATAAAAGTTTCCACTATAACCTACGAAATTTTCTAATTAAAATCTACTAAACGATGTTGAATATTTAGCATTAGAAATTCTCTTATTAGAAGTCACATTTCCCATCAGATTTAATTGTCATGTAAAGTTTGTTTAGTTGCCGAAGAAAACACACGTACGCGATGCATATAAGAATTGCACCCTACAAATCTTTATACATGTGTTCTGTGCACGCGTATGTATATAATGGAGTTCCTTCCACTAATAAATATTTAATATTCTAAATTTTATAAAAATAATGCCAAGGTGGTTATTACAACGTGTATACAGTATTCAATGTACGATTAGTGTACGATTAGTACTAATAGTGCTTAGTTGAAAAGTGTCAAATCACAACTAATGACGTGGATATAGGTTAGGTTATGCACAACGTTACAATTTTTACCTAAAATATACCAAAACATTACTGCAAAAGTAATTCGAGACGTTTTTCGTTAAATAGAAATCATAAATAATGTTCGAAGTCTCAGATACACAAAGTAAGTAATAGATAATACGTCCTTATAAAATGAGGCTTTACGATTTACAGAAATTTCGTCAAGTACAAAACCGAACCTGAGGTTCAAAATACTATATAATAATAAAATATTGATTTTTAGAAATCGGAGTGGGACTTGTTGGATTTGGAATATCTTTCCTTCTCCTTGGAGTCTTGCTTATCTTTGATAAAGGTCTCCTTGCTATTGGAAATGTAAGATTTATTCTTACACATCTACATAAACTTTAGTGTAGTGTACATATTCCTGTATCATTCTGAACTAATTGTTTTTGTGCAGATTTTATTTATATCTGGATTATCATGTGTTATTGGACCAAGAAGAACTTTGAGCTTTTTTTTCCAAAGACATAAGATAAAAGCCAGCGCTTCATTTTTAGGAGGTATTATTGTAGTACTTATGGGATGGCCTATTGTAGGCATGATCATAGAAACATATGGTTTTGTGTTATTATTCAGGTAAATATATTTAATTTACTTTATTTTGTTACATTATATGCTATTATGTGCTAAACAAATTTCTAATGGTGTGTTAATTTTGCAGTGGTTTCCTCCCAGTGGCTATAAATGTTTTACGAAAAGTACCTGGTTTAAGATTTATTTTAAATATGCCAGGTATATCACGAATTGTAGACTCAATTGCAGGAGATGCAAATAGAACAACTGTATGATATGTTTCTTAATGTTATCGCTCAAATCAATGTATATAAGATCCACTATTTTATATTACATCCCAAGCTTTCCTGTCATTCCTTTCAGGAATTCCACAGATCTCTTTTTGTATTGTATAAACATCAAATGTCAGCAACAAAGTTCAATTACCTCCCATTCATTCTACTTATGTGAAAGTAATATATAGATTTCTCATTTTCGTATAAATCGATGTATCATTACCAAGAGTGTATGTGAGTTTTTAAAAGCATTCCAAAAGTTAACCTTAGACAGGACGGAAATCAAAATTAATGAATGTTTATTTAAGATCATTAATTTACCATACAAGTAAATCAATGATATTGTTAAAAGTAAGTGTTTTAGTTTTTATTCGGAGTGTTTGTAACAAAGAAAAACGTATGAAACATACGAAGTGTGTAACATATACCGAGTGTCGCTATTCCTTCGGGAAAATATAATTTTACTATATAAGAACATATATTTACTTGTAATATTTATTTACCTAACGAACGAATTCGAGGTGGCTCGTATAATAATCTTGCCTTACGCGGTATCCATTTATTAATGAATAATATCGGAACGGAAGAAACTTAAAGATAAAATCATAATAGGTTCAAGGTAAGAATGAATACCATAAATTTTATTATCACTTTTATTGATTTTGTCGTTTTTTTGTGCACGCATCCTAACATGAACACATTGGACGCATACACTCACAAGTAACGCTTCTCATTATCTTACACGTAGTTGTCTGGAGTGCGAAATTAAATTACTGTTCACTGAAACTTGATGAACGTCACTGATATCGTTAATATGATCATTTATTAATTATCTACAATGGGCCGAGAATTAGGGCGGGGGGCGGCCCAAGTCTACGCGCCCCGCCTTCGCCGTGAATGATATTTCGTCGCGCGTCCCTTCTCTTGCTCAATTGTATACGCCTGTTTTTATGCTGTTTTCTCTTTTTTAAATAATTATTTTTACTACTTTATGTCTCGACCATCGCCTACATAGTCACATGTATTAAACATTTCATATATCCATCATGCTGTTAATTCAACACCCTTGATTCCTCAGATATATGTAAATATATCTTTTTCTTTGTTCTCCCTTATGAAAATGGAATATGAAAATACCACATGTGATCCACTGCAAGAAAATACTGAATCCGGCAATAAATTAAGCGAATTCTCTTCTACAGTCAAGATACGTAATCTGCCGAGTTTCATGTAATTCACAATTTCCTACCAAAAGACCAGTCTAAACTGTTTTCAAATTTCTCGACAGCCTGTATACTGTGTTTCGATTTGGAAATCACTCGGTCTGATAACTGCTGTTACGTCGGATGGTGAGGGTAATAAAGATGGTACTTGCAATTGTAGTTGTGAAGGTAATGAGGTGAGGGTTGTTATAATGTCTTAAAGGAGATTCTTAATTTCATCATAAAGTACCAACACGAGCGCACCACCAGTACCACGGAGAACGTTGGAGAATGCTCCCTTGAAGAAAGCATTGGTACCTTCTGTCTTATAGATAGTGGCCCAGCAATGAACGGTGCTCTTGTACAAAATGTCAGATTTGGCGCGACCAGACTGCATCATCATACGCCTACGTACCGTGTCAAACGGATAAGATACAATACCCGCAACAGTTGTGACGACCTGTGCAAAAAGTTACAGAAGATGTGTTAATAAATAAACGAATGACAATTGTATACTCTAAATTTTCGGTAAAAACTACTTACTTGAGCAATACCCCACGAAACAAGGAATGGCGTCTTTTTGGGATCCGGCAGCATACCACGGGCAGTGTCATAGAAACCAAAGTAGGCGGCACGATAGATGATGATACCCTGGACCGATACACCGAATCCACGGTAGAGACCAGAAATACCATCAGTCTTGAAGATCTTAGTCAAGCAGTTACCAAGACCCGAGAATTCACGTTCACCTCCAGCTTTGCCTACATCAGCAGCCAACCTGTAAGGTAATAATTGAGTGTAATGATTTTATAAAAATTGTTCTTAATGATTAGAAGAAATAAGATGTATCAGGAGGTACCTAGTTCTGGCAAAGTCAAGCGGGTAGACAAAGCACAGAGATGTAGCACCAGCAGCACCACCAGAGGCCAAGTTACCAAGGAAATAACGCATAAACTGTGTGTTCTTATCAACACCTCCAAGGAAAACTTGCTTGTACTTGTCCTTGAACGCGAAGTTCAAAGCCTGAGTTGGGAAATACCTAATGACATTAGCAAAGTTACCACGCCAGTAACTGAGGAAGCCTTGCTCCTTTGGAATGCGCACAAAGCAATCAATCATGCCTGCAATATAAAAACATTTACAAGTTTTATTCTATCTTTAACAGGAACATATAGTTTACAGAAATAATAAATGACAATTATAGGACTCTTTCATTTCATTCTGACTGTGCATGAATATTTACATCAAAATATCTCAGACTATTTTAAAATTGTTAGAACTATATATTTCGTGCAAATTGTTATGTAACAAATTGTTAATAGATATCAATTTTATAATTGTTTGCAGTACTTTATATTTTCAACTAAAAACTTTTATTACTAGAGCGAGGATATGTTAACGTTATAAAAAATTAAAAAAACATACATTTTAACTAATATGACAAAGAAATATCTTCAAGGTCATGAAGACACCTTACTTAAATATAACTAAAATATATAAGACAATAGTATTACGTTACTGACAGAAACTTATAATAACGCGTTATTCAAATGTTCATTGAAAATCTTACATTTGAAACAATTACGATAAAAAGATTATTTGCCAGCGATATAATTTCACATTGAAATTATTGCATTTTAATACATAGCTTTTCTTTCTCATTTTAAATAAAACATTAATTATTTTTTATAATTATATGAAATTTTGCATGTAGTAGAATGAATTGTATATCGTTTGTAAGCATTTCTTCATTGCCGAGACTCCGAAACTCGTGTCTACACTTCGCAGTGCAAAAGGCAGCCATATTGGACCGCACAATCATCGATCGGCAAACGGAGTACCGTTCAAAGAGCAAACCCATGCACTGCCATCTGGTAGACGAGTCAGCTTATCAAATATCGACCCACTCGTTTGTCAGAAAACCATGACTTCCCATTCAATCGATATTGTAAAAGTTATGTAAGACATAAAAGTTCATCTTTGTTACATAAAGTAGAAAATTGGAGGTAGATAATAGTGACGTATTACTAGCGTGGAGGGCCAAACGACATTACATAACGGAAATCTCCATGTTAATCGTTGCGGAGTAACATAACGGAAACGCTTGGTAGTTTAAGGATGCCGACATGAGTGAAACACTTCAAACTGTCACATGTTTCGAACATTTCGATTCTTCTACTACTATGCACAGTGATTCACGGTATACGTTTTCTGCATGTTTTGACTTTGTAAAATTACCGATTTCGCTACTTTTCCTACGAGTTATCAATTATGTATAATTGTTTAATTGAAGAGCTTACCCTTGTAACGCTTGTCCTCAGCAATTTGCTTGGAGATGTGCTGTACCTGCAGCAATAGCTTCACACGTTCAATGGGGGCGACCGCTGTCTTTGAGATAGCGGCAGCCACACCACCGGCCAAGAAATCCTTGGCGAACGCCACGGGATCCGCAAGACCAGACATATTGTATTAGGTAGTTGATGTGTAAAAACGGGTTAACAAAAGAAACAGGAGAAACCAACTCCTACGTTTCGGACGCGCGCCGGACGACGAGTGAGCGAGGCAGAGTTCTTCTCGTTGAACGGACCTCCGCTAAGAATAGCTGCGCAGGTCACGTGCAGTGTTCTGCGCAGGTTCAATCTTCTGGCACAGCCGCACCTTGGGACCCTGACACTTCATGCACTTCGAATACGTACACCGTTCCCGAATTCGTGACCTTTCTTTAGTGTCGCAAGACACTCTACCTTCCTGTCTTTTTCACGGTCGCCACGCGTGTATCAACTTAATAAAATGCGTTCACGGTCACGCCTTTCAAAATTAGACGTTTAACCGCGCTTATGACGCATTTCCGGAAAAAAGAACCTATAAGAATTGTCGCTAGTGTCAAGGTATTCAAAATATGAAGCAATTTGGCGGGAATTTCTATGAAACGACGGAAGATATACCGTACTTCCCCTATTACGTCAGTATTACTTCCGCGTTCAATCGATGCGCCTAAGCGAGAACAAATACTAGATACACGTAACAAAAGTGAATCAAGCAAATGTTATCAACAAATTTTTATAAATATAAATTAAATAATAGTTTCTGTTTAACTGTAAATTAAAAAAATGTTATGAAAGTAATTTTTTCTTATAAAATCTTCATTTATAAATTACTGAATAAATCTGCGCAAGCACGATCGTACAGAAATCGTGCACATATTTGAAATACCCGCGTTACACATCCATCTTTGTTGGTTTTCAGTTACCAATGGGGTACAATTTGCAATTATTGTACATTTTCATAGAAATAACCAACAACTGTGCGCCTCTGTGATTTCAATGTAAACATTTTTTAACGATAATCTCTGTTACAAATTATCAATAATAATCTTTCGTGGTTTTAAGACAAGCATTCGTTAATTATTCATGTTACAAAGTAAGGGTTAGGAAGTGTAATAATCAAGTTTAAGGTAAGTTATCTTTATAGAAAAATAGGAAAGTAGTATGTCAAGGATAGAAAACCTGACCGAGGTATTTATAAACTTAATATGACCCTATCCGATTTAAGACAGGTATTACTATATATAGTATGCCGCCATACCAATCGATCGTTATCTACACGAGTACCCCTATATTCCATTTGGTATTGATCGCACATGCGATGCAAATACATGCGTAAGCTGTTCGTTATATTCTCATTCATGATAAATGTTACCGTTAACATTTTTCATTTATTAACATACATGGAAAATTATGGTAAGTACAATAGCGATATAGTACATGCACGTGTTGTACAGTAATCGCCTTTGGGGTGGTTTCGAGTTTGCGCTGTCTAAGATAGAAGAACAAGATACAAGGTCAATCTCTTATGAAGAAGGAGGTCAACGGGGCGCGACTTGCGTAACCCTGGCGAACGGCCAGTATGTTACGGAACACAACGCCAGAGTTCAATGGAGTAACTTCAAGTAAAGTGTGTATTTATACACCTTGAAGATGCGTACATACGTAGCGGAACCTTGTAAAGAATAGACTAATGCTAAATGTGTCCGTCGTCCACATCGACATAGCCCTCGTGACGCGTGCAAGTATTTGTTACGAGAATCAACCACATTAGGCTGAATCTCTTCTACCTGTAAACAATAATACTTAGGCATAAGTAATATTGCAATACCGACAATTTATCGTACTTTATAAACATTTTTACATATTCGTATAAATTTGCTGTGTTTCTCCTGAAATGTATTTTGTTTAAACGTTCAATAAAGCTTTGTTACACACGATGCATTCTGTTTCTGATTGGGAGAACAAATAGAGATTAAGAATAAAGTGGAGTAAAAAGTACGTATGAGTGATAATGATGATTCATGTTGTGTTCAACGACTCAAGTGAAGAATGCTATAGTATTACTATAATAAGATATTTGAACATTCTTTATAAATATTACTATCTATTTCTGTATTTAAATATCTAAAATAATTATCACGCTCCGTTGATATATTTTCGCTAATTCACTTAGACGTCTTTATTATAATGGGAAATTCCACTTTTAACCAGAAGCTGATATCTGTACTTTGATAAAGCACGGATATAAACTTATTCAGCAAATATTACACGTTATCAACAGAAATTTGACTACTTCGTATAATTCGCCTTTTTTTTATTAAAGATTAAATATATCTTTCACGAATACATAAACATTTTAGGAATTAGAGTGAACTTCCTATTTGAACAATATTACGTAACCCTTGCCAAATCTATAGTACCTATAGGGAAGTTAATACATAAAACGCGACATCTATCGAAATCATACGAACAAAGTCACACGTGGTATTCGTAACTTTCCTGATTGCAGCAGGAAAACTATTAACATTAGATGCACGTATGCGTCATTGAGCTGAATATGTAATAACAATACACAGCTACTAGATGAAAAGCGTTATATCAAACTTGCGACGTGGAACTCAGAGTATAGATTGGATTAAATAACGACCTTGATGACGTAGGCGGCTGTCTGCGTTAGTGCAATAATTGAAGTCATGATGGTCAATGCACCTGAAAGCAGTTCGAAGCAGTTCGAAGTTTGATATGTGATAGAGAACTCACATAATCAGTATTGAATATATACAAAAATGAACACGTGCGGGTGATTTACGAC
This sequence comes from Anthophora plumipes, assembly GCA_951804975.1. NCBI lineage: Eukaryota > Metazoa > Arthropoda > Insecta > Hymenoptera > Apidae > Anthophora > Anthophora plumipes. The sequence continues at coordinate 24,512,982 of OX638112.1, read as the reverse complement.
ACCAATCTAATGGATCCTATAAAATATATTATATTAATTTTCATTGAAATTAACGAACGTTCGTTATATATTCAACTTGTAAAATTGGCATTTATTCAGTCAATTACATAAAAATAAATGTAATCGATATTTCCTGTTGCCCAATGCCATTATATAAAAATTTGTGTACTTTTATATGATCGAAATAAAGTAGAAGGTACGTGTAACTAGATATTGTTAATGAACGTTAATAAAACCTTGTATTTCACTAATTTATTGCAGAAATATAAAAAAATTTCCGTATCTCGAAACATAAAGTCTGTATGTAAATTGAGACGACAAACATATGATTAACAGTATATTGAAAGTGCTTCATTGCCAGGGTCATTTCACTCGTAGGAAACTGCTAACCGTTTATTCTATGGTTTCTGCGGTATAGCATAGTATCTACAGTTGGTATAGAAGAAATGTTCCAATGTCAATCGCCACTAAAATAGATCAAACCGGAAATAATAATAAATTATATACATATATATATTTAATGCCCCTGTTTCGTAAACTTGAGAATATAATAAAGTTACCAATGTCATTCAATGAGGATATTAAAAATATACGTATTTTAATTGGAAAATATAGCGGTTGCATCGTACAATTACGAACTTTATGCTATAAATACATTTAAAAACACGAACAAACACAAGTAAATATAGAAACGCATGATAGAATTTTTCAAGAATTTAATGAGTAATTATAAATCTAACACCCTCTAGTGGAGTAATAAAAAGTACGCTAAATGAAGGAACGTGTGGAATATGAAACTGCGAAGAATATATACGAATCAAGCCGGACATTTATGAAACGTCAGACTTAGAATTAAAATACAATTTTGCGGCATTTTACGGTAAATAACGCATATTTCGTTTGAAAGTTGTGATCATCTAGTGATTAGGCCAACGATAATGAGAATAAAAACGTTACAGTGAAATTTTTTTATTGTTTTATCGTTTTATAGTGATGTCACTCTACATCTCAGGTTATGGCTTCTCGCAATCTATCGTTTTTGTTACACTTTAAATAAATAATCCTTATTCTTCTCCTATTGTGCACGATTATTTCGTGTAATCAAAAAATTCAAATATCGAACAATTGTAACAATCGTTTATGACAATACGTTGAAATTAAAATATGACTGTCCTATTTTTTTAAATCGTAATTTTGTATAAATATTATTATCGATAAAAATTCGTGTGTAGTGGCATCGCAGTACGCGATGCCAAGTTACTATTTGAATGAGCAGAGTAAACAATAACGTATATACGCGTATATTTATACATATCATTATTCTGTGCTTTTTATTTTTAGAAAAAGTAAATATTAAAAAAAAAAAGTATCTTACATAACACAATTCCTTTATTATTTTAGAATGAAAATGCTGTGTGTCTGCAATATGATATTAGTATGTATTAATGTTGCCTGAAAGTAAGGCACACATAAACATTATGACTGAAGGTTAGTAAATAAGTTTATAGTGTATTGTTATTTTTGAAGTTTAATTTGTGGCATTTATCCTATATTTGAATGTATGTATATATATATTAATGTATTTTCATTAAAATTATGATAGAATAAATTAAATCATATTTTAGGAGGAGAAACCCAACCAACACCTGGAAATGAGGCACAACCTGGTATATTTTGATTTTTATTATTGCTTGGTCATAAGTAGTCAATTTTTCAAATTTCCACATATAGAAAGTCAACTATCAAGCTTAATATAATTAAGTTAGTGTTCATTGTGGGCATCTGTTACGTTACAGAATGGGGCTTCATCTGTTAGTTTCTACCATGATGCAGAATTACTAGTGTTAGAACTAAGAATATTTCTATAGTAGTAGCTTCTAGATATGGTCATATATTATTACATAAAAGATTTATCTTTAACAAATATATTTTTTATACCTTTTACCAAACAAAATTAGAAGTTTATTCAGTGTAAAATATTCTGAATGATTGAGTCTTTCATTTTTATCAGAAGCCTCTGAAGCCAGGGCCATACATGGCGAAGGATTACATGAAGCAGCAGCAGAATCATCTTCTCAAAGTGTACCTGAACCCAATCAAGATTTACTTACTGTTCATGGAGCAACACAAGGAGAAAGTAGTGATGCTGTCAGCATTCATACTGCCAGTACTTCAGTTTCTGGCAATGGTAAATACACAATTCATACTATTTGTATCAATACAATACAAAACAAACATTAAAATTTACATGGTTTCCTAGAATCAAGTTCCAGTAGAGTGAGTGCAATAACTGTGGTGTTACCTTGGGGTGCTCAAAAGGAAACAGTGAAACCACAACAAATAGGAGATATGGATTTGAGGCCTGGGGAATTTGTAATGCGTACATTATTTGCAGAATTCACTTCTCAAGCAGAAAAAAAAATGGAAGCAGTGATGACAGAACATGTAAGTCGCTTATTTATTTGATATCTAATTTATTTATTTAACATTTTTACTAGTGAATTTTGTTATAGGAAAAGCCACTTTCAAAAGTTTTACAAAGAGGAGAAGATCCACAGTTTGACCAATTGTTGTCTGCATTTGGTTCAGTTGCAGAACATTGTTTACCTTCTATTTTGCGAGCGCTTTTTAATTGGTATGAACGTCAATTAGTTGATCAAGGTAGTGACCAGAAGAAACCTGCTCCTGGTAAAGAAGATCAAAAAGGAAAAAGGTGAGACTGAGTTTAAAATTTTTCTTCTTATTACTATATTAAAGATTATAAAAATTCTGAAATAAATATTTTGTTATAGCATTATGTATACAATAGTGTCAGGAAGTGTAGAAACAGTTGAAAGAAGTGAAGCAGATTTACTTCAAGAACGAAGAGATCTCGCGGTAGAATTTATATTTTGTTTAATGTTAATAGAAGTTTTACGTCAATTACCGTTTCACCCGGGTCATGAAGATTTAGTAACTTACATCGAAAATATAGCTTTCAAGCATTTTAAATATCGGGAAGGGTAAGAAATGATGCGATAAAAATTTTATAAAATATTATACTATTTTATAAAAGAGTACCATTACATTGCAGTATTCAAAATGAACCAAATGCAGCAAACATTCATATCATTGCTGACCTTTATGCAGAAGTAATAGGAGTTCTTGCACAATCTCGATTTATGTCAGTTAGGAAACGTTTCATGATCGAATTAAAAGAATTACGTGCTAAAGAACCAGGACCTCATACTACACAGAGCATTATTTCATTACTAATGGGAATGAAATTCTTTAGAGTAAAGGTAATGAAAAAAGATATTACTTTGCAACCATTTTATCATATGTTTATTTGTTCACATAGCAAATAATTTATAGATGGTACCGATAGAAGAATTCGAAGCCTCGTTTCAATTTATGCAAGAATGTGCACAGTATTTTTTAGAAGTAAAAGATAAAGATGTCAAACATGCTTTGGCTGGCCTTTTTGTTGAAATACTTGTTCCTGTTGCTGCTGTAAGTGTACAATACTGTACTATATAATACCCATATTAATATTTTAATATGTATACTAAACATTCTTTGTTTTTTTATATTTTAGGCTGTAAAAAACGAAGTTAATGTACCTTGTCTAAAAAATTTCGTAGAAATGTTATATTCGACAACGTTAGATATGTGTACAAAATCAAAACATAGATTAGCTCTTTTCCCACTTGTGACTTGTTTGTTGTGTGTCAGTCAGAAAACATTTTTCTTGCAAAATTGGCATTATTTTTTAGCAATGTGTCTTTCACATTTGAAGAACCGAGATCCTAAAATGTGTCGTGTCGCCTTAGGTATGACTTATTATAATAAAAATAGACATATTTTATCACAAAATACTCTCAACATTTTTTCCCGTTTATTTTTCAGAGGCATTGTATCGCTTGCTTTGGGTATACATGATCCGTATTAAATGCGAGAGTAATTCAGCTACTCAAAGTCGATTACAGAGCATAGTGAATTCTTTGTTTCCGAAAGGTTCAAAGGCAGTAGTACCTCGTGACACTCCGCTAAATATTTTTGTGAAAATTATTCAATTCATCGCTCAGGAAAGATTAGACTTTGCAATGCGAGAAATAGTATTTGATCTATTATCCGTGGGTCGACCAGTGAAAATAATTTTAACTCCTGAACGTATGAGTATTGGACTTCGAGCTTTTTTAGTTGTAGCTGATAGTTTGCAGCAAAAAGAAGGAGAACCTCCTATGCCTCGTACAATGGGTGTATTGCCAAGTGGTAATACTATGCGTGTTAAAAAGACATTTCTTAACAAAGTTAGTATTGCAAATAGCTTCGTATATAATCTAATTAATTGGCGAATATTGTGGATGAAAAATTTGATTTTATGCAATTTAGATGCTGACAGAGGATACTGCAAGAAGTATAGGAATGTCTTCGTATTTCCCGCATGTTCGACGAGTATTCGTTGATATATTGCGAGCTTTAGATGTTCATTATGGTCGACCACTCATGATGACAAGTACTCAAAATATGAATAAAGAACCTGATGAAATGATTACGGGTGAACGGAAACCCAGAATAGACCTTTTCCGTACATGTGTTGCTGCAGTTCCTCGTTTAATACCCGACGGAATGACGGGTGTTGAATTGGTAGACTTGTTGTCCCGTTTAACTGTTCACATGGACGAAGAACTTCGTGGACTAGCATATCAAAGTCTACAAACTTTAGTATTAGACTTCCCTGATTGGAGACAAGATGTTGTTCTTGGATTTACACAATTTCTTGCTAGAGATGTTCAGGATACTTTCCCACAGCTGGTTGACAATGGTTTGAGGATGCTTCTACAACTTCTTACAAGTTGGAAAAATGCACTAACGAGTCCTAGCATAAGATCGAAAGAGCAATCAGTGGATAATGCAAGAACAAATGCACGTACAGACAGTAGCATTAAAAAGAGCGAATCTGGACAAAAGATAGAACCTGTTTCCAGCGTTTTTCATTTAGTGGAAGGATTCGCATTGGTCATGCTTTGTAATTGTCGGCTTTATCCTAGAAGAATAGCTGTTCATATACTACGTGAAGTTAAACACTTATTGAAAACACTTGGTAAGTTTTATCATGCTATAAATGAATATAAAAATATTAATTATTTTTTTTTTTTAGGAGGCTTAGAAGACGATCAACCTGTAATTGATGTAATAGATGCTTGTTGCCCGGTAGTTTTAGAGAAATGCTATCATATGTTGCCACCTGCTGAAAAAGCAGCAGCAGCCTCTACTTCCAACGTCGATCTCCAGTGGATTGCTGAAAGAAGTAGTTGTGTATGGACAGCAGGTGATGGGAAAATATTTTTCACATAATCATTTCAGTTTTATATTCATTTTAACATAATTAATTAACAATATCTTACAGGTCTTCATGATGATACCAGTACAAAGAGTTCTTCTTCTTTAAATCTAAATGGAGCAGATCCATGGGGCAGTTGTCTGTTTGCATTTTTAGAGAAGGATAGAGTACTTACACTATGCCCTACCGCTGTTGCACATTCGTGGCCTATAGTTTTTACTCGAATAAATTCACTCTTTTCAGTGATCGATCCCACGTAAGACTGTATTAAAGTTTTTTTTTTAATAATAATACATGTATTTATAGTGGCTCAAAAATCAAAGTTACTACCCTCATTTTTTTACAGTCCTGTGAATGACAATAGAGCCTCTCTTTTACGAAGTTCAACCGCAGTTCGAAAACCCGTAAATGAAAGAGACATGTATATGCATGTGTGGAAGAATTACTTAACGTTTGGATACAGAGTTGTTCCACCAGTTCCAAGTCCCGTTGTACGATGTGCGAGTCCAGATCTTAGCCTCAGGTAAGTTAATAATCACCGCAGGGACATCAGGATCATATCATATTCATGTTACAATATTATTTAAATAACATTGGAATCATTCTGTTAGAACACGAAAGATCAATACAATGTTCGGTGGTGTTGGTTAAATAGTTCTAAATTTATATTTGTATAAATCAATGTTAGATTTAAGGTCATATATTAGATGGTGGAATTCATAGTTCAATCATTAAAGCTTTAGGCATATACACACATAAAAAAAAAACTCGATTATCAGGTGGAATTAATATTATTTGGTATTAATTGGTGTGGAGTCGTGTCTGCCTATGTCTGTTGTGTACCACGGAAACATTTGATGGATACGGATGTTCATTTGTCTCAAACGATTCCGATAAAAAATTCCAGTAATAGCACTCTTCGTGAATCATAAATAACTCTTAATTATGACATGCATTCTCTTTGTTGTGGCACGCACGTGGCATTTGTATTTCTAACGACTGATACATTGCAAGAATGTCTAATCTCACATGAATAATGCACATCACCTCCAGGAATTTGTTGTTATATACCAGTAACAACAAGGTGTTTTCACACGAAATAGAGGAGCACCAATTTGTACCAAGACGCGCTTTGCACTCGGGAGCGGGGTTCAAGTTCGCACATATTTTCTTAAGCAAAACATTTCTACGCTTTATTTCTCTGTAACATTCTTTACCTCGCATGCCTACTCGTCACTGTCTCGCACATGTACATCTGGACCTTAGAGTAGTAGTTTCTGAGCAGTAAATAATGTTTGATACAAGGAGCATTGGTGGTACACTGTATTGCATACTCTAGTGGTCAGCATACGGTGGAGTTTGGTGTGTTGTGCATGAGTAAGGAGTTGAGTCAGAGCCTGGAGAATCTCGGCGGGGCACAGACCCTGCCGGGTCGCTTCTCCGTTCCGTCCATTTCCGGCATCTACACCAGGCATAAGCGGACCAGGTGAGCCTAATTAACCATTGCGAACGACCATGCTTCGAAGTCACCCGGGATTAAACGGTCGTTGGTAATTTGCACTTATCTTCTTACGAAAACTTTTTCCTTTATTTGCAAGTCTTTTAGCTATTTGATCAAGCCCGCTGCCTAACACTGAAATTTTATACATGTGTATTTTTATTTATTGCCTAGCCTTACGACCGTTCCCGATCGCTTTAACCGGAAATTAAATTTAACGATCGCGCACGATTTATGTGTCTGTAATGTATCAACTTTCAGAGAGAATGCAAAATATGAAAAATTTCAATTTCCTCGCAGCTCGTCGCCGGATAGTCTATCTGCTGAACGAGGCGATAACAAGTCACCTGGTACAAATGCAAGTCCGGCAGGTTTATACAAATTAACAGTACCTCTATTAAGATGCGAGGTTGTTGATGTTAGAGATGCTGCTGTGCAAGCGATTGGAAAAGTAAACGCCGATGCGTTGAAGTGAGTAAATTGTAAGTTTATTTTTAACGTTGGAATATTACTAACGATGATTATTATTTTCAGGGATTTAATGGAGGAATTAGTTCTTTATATACGCGAGGCAGTTGATCGGAAACAGGAAAATATGAGACGTAGAAGACGAAGAGATGCATTAAGATTGCAATTAGTAAGGGTATTAGAATTGATTGCTGAGTATGGTACATTTGGTATCTGGTTAGTGATGAATTTAATATATTTCTTCGACACTGTTTTGTACAACTTATTCGAATAATCACGGTCATATATTTTCATAGCCCTGCAGTATTAGATCGTGAAACACAGTCGCTTCATCCGACGTTTGTCGAGTATATCGATGGTGCTCGTTTGTATCTGGAAAATGAAACTGATAAAGAAGCACCCGCAGTTCGTGATATTAAATTGCATTTCTGTAATTTTATCCGAAAAATGATCAAAAGCTTTTCACGTGAGTATTTTGTATCCTGAAAAAAACGTCTATGACATGTTTAAATAATTCATATTTCAATTTCAGTGGAAACATGTCATACGTTGCTCAAAAGGGATTTAAGACGGAATTTGTTCATGCTATTTGCCAGCTGGGCAGGTCCTTATGGGCGACCACTTGCAACCACATCTTCGTTGCAAGAAGAAGAAAAATCTTGCACAGAATTACAGCTCTCAGCATTGCAAGCTATGAGCGGTCTATTATGTTGCGGACCTTGCTTTAATCCCCAATCACTTTCAGAAGAAGGAGCGATATTATACCAATGGTTAGATCTACTATTAGCCAGCAAGGATGAGAAAGTAAATTTCAGATTATTCACGATTCATGTTTAATATAGAATTTTTGGTTTAAAGGACTGCCATTTTTACATGTTCAACACAAATTTTCAGATTTATGCCCTCGCTCGAGAAACGGTAGTTTTATTGTTGGAGTGTAACCCCGATATTGGCACCCTTCTCGATTGGGTAGTCGACCGATGTTATACTGGAGCTCCACAAGTAGCTGATGGTTGCTTCCTTGCCTTGGCAACAATTTTTAGCGCCAGGTTAGTAAAGTACTTCAACGTTTATATACTTAAATACGTTAAATTACGAAAAGTTTAATTTAAAACGTGATATCAAATTATCGTAGAGTACAAAAAAGATTCGATCTCTCCTCGGTACATATAAATACGTTACAAAGTGTTTTTAATGTTCTTTTTGCAGAGAATATCCTTGTGATCATTATACAAGTATCATCAATGTTACCCTAATGAGTACGGGTTGTCCCCGTGCCCCTGTTCACGACGCAGCCCTCCAACTCCTTCAGTTATTGGATCAAAGATTTTTCGGGAACGTGGGCCCACTTCCAGCTACAGAACCGGAGACCAGTAAGTTTATAAGATTTGCTCGCTCGCTTCACCCTTCGAACAAGAAGCCAAATTACGTTTGTATTGAGGATCCTTGTGCAGTAATATCTTGGAGAATACAATCTTAGTGGTATCGATTATGTTACGTCCTAAATAGATGACATATTCTTTACTCTAACATTTAGCTCATGAAATTCTTCCCATGGCTCGGTAAGTACAATCGCATGACGACGTGTCGTTCCCGAAGTAGGCCGTGCGAAGCTTGAAACTGAGGATAAATATAATTTTCTTAAATCGATCACTGCTATCTATAAAAACAACTACTAAAATTAACTTTTATCTTATCGATCTCACGTCTACACACCGTTTTGTGTTCCTTGATTCGACAGTTGCGTCACAGTCACGTTTTTCCTGTGAAATCGTTTCAAGAACATGCATCGTATCGCTCTTCGAAAATTCTGCCCCGTTGCGCAATACAGTATAAAATTGATCCCGAAATTTGTGTTGAACAGCAAATTGCAAACTTGTTGGGCCATCTCGACCGATCGAGGTGTATTATTATCCTCCTGAAACTATGGTTTTTTACATCCAATATTGATGAAATCGTACATATCTCAAAAAAAAAAAGAGAAAGAAAAAGCATGAAATATGGAATACTTGGTCTGTTTATTAACACGTACATGTAAAAATGCGTGAATCCTCAGGACATAAGCGGGCAGATTGAAGCATAGGAAAGCGCTAGAGACGACGAGTAGCATCTTGGTAATCTTCGTTTGCGCCAAATTGTTCCGAAAGCTTTGCACATACGGCTGTCTCTCTTTCACGATGCGTGGTTCGTTGGTCAGAGATTTTCTAATTTTGATATGTCTATAGATAGCCCGTGCAATCAGCACGTTCAGGATAACGATCACCGTGAATGGTATCGCGAATGTTAGCACCGTGTCGATCACATTGTAAACGATAGCCCAAGATTCCAGTCCCTCCGCCAAATGGCACTCGGTCACGTTTCCCTTTTCGTTGTGCTGTAACCGCGGCGCGGAAAACCATAAAACCGGACTACACAGAATTACACCCGATATAGTCAATATAACGACTGTTAGTTTTGCTCTGGCGACGGTACACACTGACTGACGATAGAGTGGATATTGTACGGCTATAAACCTCTCGATAGTGAACGCTACTACGAGCCAAACGCTCATGAAACTACAAAGAGTCGTTAGATAGATGAAAAATTGGCAAAAGCCTGGTCGATTGAACAGGCCAACTTCTACCATGTTCAACCATACTACAAAAACGGATATTAAGAAACCGGTGTCACTTATCGCTAATGCACCGAGGTAAATACTCGAGGAGTATTGACAGAGTTTCGTTCCGAAAAACACGATTACCGAAAGGCAATTTCCAAGTGAACCGAAGTAGACGAGCATAGGGGTGTAATATAATTGGACGCTACGTAATACGTTTTCTGTCAGGTCGAGCTCCACTATGTCTCTTTGTGCGTGGACCATTTTCGCGCGATGATTTCAGACAAGGAGGGTCATCGATTTCGATCGTCGGCGGAAGGATTGGGTCCGCGTTGACGCGTGACGTTCAACAAATATTTTTACGTTTTCGTTTTTCATCAACTGACATCCCACAGATGCGAATACATTTTCGGACGATTTATATCTTCCACGTGCAGCATATTAGACGTGCTGTTTTTCAATATGTATTAAAGCCTTGAAAGCGAAATCAAATAGGAATGAGGAATACTTCGTATTATTTTGAAATATAAAATAATACGATGATAATCGTCTGGGAATATCGCTTGAAAGAAAATCATCGATTTTTTTTTCTTTTTTCTTTCGAAAATTAATCCTTTCGCAGATAGAAATTACACTTCTTGTTGTTCGCTTTGTACTTTATCGTTATAGCAATTAATGATATTTTTATTCGTTTAACATTGTACCGGCACGATACAAAGTTTGGCTGGTTTTTTAAAATTCGGCCTTTCTCTATTATTAGATTTCTTTTACTTTGCATTCGACGTAAGTGGGCGAATTGTTTGCGGTTTCTTCGTGCAATCTATCGAATTCCATCGGCCGCGAACAGAAGCGGTCCGAGTTTGTTTAACGTTCTATGAAAAACTGTGCTGGAGTGTTGCCAAATTCTCTTGATGTCTTCAAAGGTTGATGAAGAAATCCATCTTTTATTACAAACCCACGGGAGCTTATAATCTCACTCACGTAGAATTCAGTATACCCTCGAGTTAGAAAATTTTACGAAACTTTCGATCACCGCGCACTAAACGAGCGTTTAATTTCTAGTTTCCGAAACTTGTTTTGTGCAATTTATCATATATTTAACAGACTACTTATATTCAACACGTTTACTAAATTTTACATCGTGTATTAAACGGAACATTGTTTAAACAATTTTTATTTTAAATTGCTTTCGACACTTTTCTCACAATTCCACGGTGATAGTCATTCGCGCGGTTCACTTGTTCATTTCAAAGTTATGTCAACCGTATAACAAAAGTTGCAAATAAAATTACGTTGCTTGAAGTTTTATTTAAACTTTCGTTAATTCTTTTTCTCTATGTACTTTTGTTTGTTGTTTTATAAACAGAGATTTCGAAATTTTATTTATTGAAATATATGTATATATGAATATATATGTTCCGTATAGCAGATTGAAAAAGTTAAGTAGTATACATCGGGATGCCGGCTCGACTATTTCTGCATGGTGCATCGGCAACCGTTCCTGATAAAGTCCAATGCATCTAGCTTCTGCGCACCAAGTCTATATACAAATTCTCACCGGCTACGTGAAATCCGTCGACAAAAAAAAAAATGATAAGCTTTTTATTTATCGTCGAATTGTCGTGTAATGTAGAATGTTACGCAGCGATTAGCTTTGCGTTGTTTCTAATAATCATTTTAATCTTCAGAACTACGCGCGAAACTTATTTGTCCTCAGCTTCTATAAATCCATTCTGATTCCCAGAAATAAACACCTATTTTTATTAACCCTTTGATTACTGTTGGCGTCTATAAGCGTTTTGAAAATTTCGCTCGTACTCTTCTATTACTACTATTTCGCCGGAATTTTATTCTTTGCGTACTTCCATTTTAATTTCACAAAATAAATTGTACATTTTCACAAATTTCAGAATTGTTAATTTTTAAACTTTCGAAGACAATTTGAATAAAATTTTACAATTGAAAATGGAACTTTCTGTTGAACTCTACCGTAACGAAAGGGTTAATATCGCAAATTTAATTATGGAACTTTTATACTTTGTGAAATATTCTAATTAACAAAAATTTCGATGTCTTAAAAAGAAATTTTAATATCAATTATTGCGTTAAAATAGAATTCACGAAGATGATATTTCGCTAATTGGAGTACTTTTCCCGTTTAAAACTAACACGTCTGATCGATTCTTCTAAAAATGTCTGAATAGAAAGAAAATTGAATTAACGGTTCGTTTTGTTGGAATATTACGACAGTAGAGGTTTTATCGAACATATCAGGCTGTTACATAGTTAACGTTTAAATTACTTTTCCGAGTTATATTGGCGCGAAGCACAGTCTCTAATAATTCCATCGGTTCTTGTTTTAGGTCAGGATGACCCTGTTGGTGGTTCATCAACCACGGCTACTTCTGCACCGGGACAACAAAGTAATCCTATCGGCGGAATGTCCTCGAGTGGTACAATTAGGGGTGGCACACTTGATGTACTTTTATCAACCACGTATTGTCGCAATCAAATGTATCTTTCTCGTCAGCTCGCTCAACTGCATCCGGAGCTAACGATGCCTATGTTTAGCGGTAAGTTTCCCTTTTATTCTAACTAAAACGTTTTTTTCTACGTCCCATCGACGTTGGGAAGCTTCAACGATCTTTTGCAGCAACACAAATACCTTTTGTACCATTATGTATCTCCGGTTCATTCTAATTAATTCTGGTTAATTCTTTGCGAATGTACGTTAAAAATATTTAAAATGATAAATAATAATAAAAAAAGGTTAATAAAATGAAAATACCGCTATTATAGAATAAGTTAACTTGAAAATAATTTGATATTTTTTAAGAGACAATCGGTCAAATTTGATGTTTGACCGGTATTCTTCGTGGTTGTAAAAAGTAAGAAAGAAAAAGGAAGGATGTTTCGTTGGATTAATACATCTGCCACTACATCTTCATCCATTGTAATTTGTGTCGTCTATTCTTTGTTAAATTTTATATTAATCTCTTACAGTAGAAGTTTGTATTTCATGTATTAGTGTATGATAAATATCGGATGATAAATCCACGTGATACTAATTTTTTCCCGTTGTTACATTTGAAAATTCACGTTAGAAAGTGTTCACTTTCATACTTTCCCGAATGTCCCTTTTATAATTTTATACAAAATGACGCGAAAATTTTCAACTCTCATTAACTACATTTTTTTTTAATTTCTTCATTAATGAAACGTAATATGATATGAATAAGAAAATAATCTTAAATACTTTCTCGGTGTTTTTTTTAATTTTTTGAAATTATTTAAAAATTTCTTTCCATTATTGAAATTTATTACGATAACTGGTAAAAGCAGTGAAGTAATGAAAATTGTTGGTGAAATTATGCAGTCGCTGGTTCGTTTCCACTTTACAATGTTTATCGTGTACAGCATTGTAGGCGGACATACATTAGACAGCTCAAACCTTTTGCTAGCAGTCAGCTAGAAATAATTCATCCATTTATAACTCAGCCTAATACCTCTTTCTCCAGTTTACTTTGTATATTTGCATAGAAAATACACTTTGTCGTGCCGATTTCAACCACCATTTCTAATGAACATTGATAAATGGTATTATTGAACAGAATTCCAACGACACTCTACACGTATGCACAAAATACAAGCTCTTTTGTTTGACGGCTACCCTCGTACTTGTTAATTGAAAACCAACTACAGAGCTTTGCTATTTTTCACTTATTAACTGATATAATAACGTAATTTACATGTAATAAAAACTGTACTTGTCCATATCGGTATTATTATCGACATCGTTAAATTTATTAAAATAGTACTTTTATCAATTAATTACAAAGCGTTGAGTGAAACCACATTTAGATGAATTCGGCGATAAAAATTATGAAATGTCAGTAATTTATTTGAAAAGGTAACGATGAAAGTGACCCAAATACCGCATTGCGAGGCCGTATTAAATCAACCGATACCTTACTATAGGAAGCAATCAAGAAAGATACGAAGTTAATATATTTCTGTATCATATATCATTTTCAGAAATTACACACAGATTTCAAACAGCCAGAAGGGAGGTTCGCCAATTGTTACTTCAATATTTGCTACCTTGGTTGCACAACATGGAATTGGTAGATCCAAATGTACCACCACCCTCCAATCCCTTGAGTTACTATCAGGTGGGTGTGCCGATTATTTATTTAACTCAAAAAATAACACCGCCTTCATTTGTAACTGGTTTAAAATTAAATTTGTACTAACACGATTATAAAAGTTCAGACGTAACCGTATAAATATAAGAAAAAACATGGTAGAGAAATGATTTAATATATGTAGGAAATGAAAAAAAATCATTTTTGTTTATTCAATTGTTTAAAAAAGAAATACTTGGAGGCGCCGGGCATCGATCCCGGTACCTCTCGCATGCTAAGCGAGCGCTCTACCATCTGAGCTACGCCCCCTTCGATGTGATACGTTTCAAGTATCATTCTTAAGCAGTCAATGTGATCCAGTTTCGGTGAAAGGATTGAAAACAAAATTTTGTTTTGGAGGCGCCGGGCATCGATCCCGGTACCTCTCGCATGCTAAGCGAGCGCTCTACCATCTGAGCTACGCCCCCCTTTGGTTTACACCCTCTAGAAAATCGTTTCTAAAGGCGAAAATGAGGGATCTCTAGATGAAGATTCATAATTCAGTAGTACAACTTAGGAGATGTCAGACACCAGTTCTAAGAACTCGGCTGATTGCTCCGCTCCCACTTACGTACTACTTGGAAGACACTTAGCCACTGTTAGCAGCTTATTTGGCTCGTGTTTTACGATGCATATACAATACATATGCAACGTGTGTGCAATTTAAATAATTTACGAATTGTTTAAATGCAATTTATACTGTATAGATTTCATGTAGCATTTCTATTGTTTTACCAGTGGCTAATATTTTTTCTGCTATATTTTCGAACAAAGGACTAATGTTAATTCTCGAGGAGGATACGATTTGTTAAATAAATAATATACTCGTAACGATTACTAACGTTCTTTATTAATAACGCGTTTGAAGAGAAAGTGTTTCAACTCTGTTGTCAAAGATTCTTTTTGGAAAAATGAGAAATAAAAAAAATAAATTTCATCGATGAAAAAATTATTTTAGAAGTTACCGGCGTCGATCCCAGTACCTTTCACATGCCAAAGCAAGCACTCTATCGTTTGAGCTAATCTCTCTTTGATGTAGTTTACTTGAAATGTCAATTTGAAGGGGTAGTGTGATCCAGTTTTGGTGAAAGAATTAAAAAGAAAATTTCTGGAGGCGCCGGGCATCGATCCCGGTACCTCTCGCATGCTAAGCGAGCGCTCTACCATCTGAGCTACGCCCCCTTCGAGTGTCCTTACTCAGTTTGTCACTTTGCTGGTGCAATATGATCCACTTTTGGCTAAAGGACCAAAAGTGAATTTTCCTTGGAGGCGCCAGGTATCGATCCTGGTACCTCTCGCATGCTAAGCGAGCGCTCTACCATTTGAGCTACGCCCCCTGTGCTTTTCTTCCCCTTATGGATTATACTCACTGTTAATTTTCTTCTTTTTTTTTTGTTTTTGAAAAATAGACATATTTTACACTTAATCTATTTGTAATTTCTCTATGTACAGGATGTCCCCGAAAATGTGGACATAACTTCGGGGATAGATTCAGTATGGTAAAATAAGATAAAAAAGTTCATATGAACATATGCCCCATATGATTTATAGCCCGGCTATAATTCAGAAACAAAATCACATTGAGCATATCTTCATATGAACTTTTTTTCTTATTTTAGCACACTGAATCTATCCCTGAAATTATGCCCACATTTTCGGAAACACCTTGTATATTTTTTTGAGTACATGAAAATTGATTTACGTAATCCCCGTTACACTTGTTTTTCAATTAATGTTTCAACAAATGTTTTTCAATTTAAATAAAATATTTGTGTGACCAGTATTATGCGACCGATATGTCACGCGGTGGAGCACGCAGAGAGGGATGGGGCAGTGCCGAAGCGACGGAAATGGTGTTGAATAACTTGTTTTATATAACTGCGAAGGTACCATATGTGATATATCGTTGCTTAACGCTGATAGTCGCATAATGCAAAAAAAAAAAAAATAAAAATTGATATTTGTTTATTTTATGCCACTGTCAGTGTGAAGCAGTGATGTAACGTGATTATTTATAAACTGTACAGTAACAGAAATTTCATTATACAGTTCTCGGATGAACATCCCAAAGAGACGGAAGAACTTTGGGCAACTTTGTGTGGTTGTTGGCCTAACAATTTGAAAGTAATCATTCGTTATTTAATTATCGTCTCGGGGATGGCACCGCAAGAACTCCTGCCATATGTATGTAACTTTGTGTTTAGAAATTTTCATCAAAATAATTCGTCACTTCGGTCGAAGTTGTTAATACTGCATTTTACATATTTTAGGCAAAACGCGTTGTATTGTATTTAGCAAGAGCCCGGCCAGATCGTTTAGTGGACGAGATGATGACTGAATTACAGACTGTCGAAACTTTGAATTGTCTGATAGAAAGAACCGAAACTCCCCCGTTCTATAGATTGACTAGCATGAGAAAAGCTTCTTCTCACAGCGATGCTCCTGTTGCTGATCCAGGCAATCCTCCACGCGATTTGGGAGTCGAAAAGGGTACCATTCATACGAAAAGACACTCGGGCGAAGATCCTGTTAAAACAGGGTACAACTTATACTAAATTAATATCACTACTTTGAATTTTCACAATTTTCAACTATTTTTTCTAATTAAATATAACGCTTGTCTAATTGACAAATATTTTTATCCTCAGTTCGAAATCTGATACCGCATTACGGGCGCTCGCTGGATTTCAAACCCCAAGAGCGGAAAAAACAAGGACTGCGAGCGGTCCGCCAGTTCTTCCGGACGATTTGTCCACTCCTACGACAGAAGCGGAGGTGCATTGACTGATTTATCGACTTTACAAAACTTCACGCTACTCTGTAACTTCCTTTCACTCCTTTACTTCGCGCTTGATTTCAGTTGACTACCGACGAATCTTGTTATGGCACACGGAACGGACCCGCTGGAGTAAATGGAAAGATTTCATGCGGCGGTGAAAAGTTTGATATTCCTCAGCCGCATCCTTTACCGATGCCAGAGTACGGCGGTTACTTTGCGCCATTGACGGAATATCTACCAGATAGTTCGCAACCTATAAGTGGATTCCATAGGTGAGAAACTTTATTACATATATAAAATGTACCACCCGTCTTGCATGTTTAAAAAGTTATCATTATTGTTGCAATTACTATTATAATTTTCAGATGCAACATAGCGGTAATGCTGCTCACTGACGTTGTCGTTGATGGTATACAACTTGACTGGGCTATCCATGTTCCTTTAATGTTGCACATAGTATTCCTTGGCTTGGATCATTCAAGACCTCTCGTAAGGGATCACTGTCGTTGTCTTTTGTTAAATCTATTGGTTGTCCTCGGAGATCATCGCGATCATCTCGGCGTAGCGCGGGTATTGTTGGCATCAAAAACTGAACAATTGGGCTTAGGTCTTACTACGCCGGCTTTGCCAGTACTCGAGCACAACTTCACTGAAGTTGATCCAGAGTTTGACAGTTATCTATACGGTCCACCACCGGCACCACCTCCTACAACACCTCCTCCATCATCTTCTCCACCACCACCCTCTTCTTCTCCTCCTCCACCGCCTCCGCCTCCTCCACCCCCACCACCACTACCTCCGCCACCAGAATCCTCTACGTTCAATTCAGCTCCTCCACCACCGCCACCACCTCCTCCTCCACCGCCACTTCCACCTTCTAATAGCGGAACACCTACTCATTCACCTATTCCTAATTCAACATCTACTCCTCCGTTATCAATGAATCATGTGAATCAATCAGTCATGGACAACTGTAAAGATTATTCAAATTCTCATGCATATGGTGAGAAATTAACATTTCTGCGAATTTGTACGTTGTTAGTTATGCGTGAAATTAATGGAACAATGTTAATGCTATAGAGTCGACTGTGTGTAACAATTGGTCTGCAACGTCAGGATCAACAAGCACTGTTCCGCCTGTTATTGTCACACCAGAAGATGCAAATAACTGGGTTGGTCCACAACCAGGCCCAAATATGCCAATTCAAGATGTGATCAAATCTTTGATCAATTTCTTGGCATCTAGGTATGTTTGTATTTACATGTATATTTATGTAAATACCGTTTGAGGATATGTAAATGCAATTTTTTTAATAGAATAAATCAACCATTGTGGAATTATGAGGACATGACTGCCAAAGTATGGTGGGTTCGCAGTGCTGAACAGCTAACAGTATTGTTGCGACACGTATTGCGGGTCTTTAGAGATTCTTTGCCCCACGCGCTAGTTAGTCAACGATGGGCACAAACCGCGTTGCAGTTAGGTCTATCCTGTTCATCTAGACACTATGCAGGGAGATCTCTTCAAGTATTCAGAGCATTACGGGTTCCTATTACTTCTCGAATGTTGTCTGATATTTTGTCTAGATTGGTAGAAACAGTTGCTGAACAAGGAGAAGACATGCAGGTATATGAAACAATGTTTTAAAATATTTATAAACATTTTTACAATAGCTGCAATGATGTTATTTTACATGTTTTATAGGGCTATGTAACAGAACTGTTACTAACACTCGAAGCTGCTGTCGACTCATTAGAATCGGATTTCCGACCTCTAGATTTTATGAAGGAAATATTCAAATCGACGCCAAATTTGAATAATAAAGATCCAGCTTCGGGTGGTTTGATTGGTGGCAAACGAAGTCCAGGAGGAGGCAATGGACATCCAACTGGTCCACATATATTTACTCATTTAAATCAGGGTGGTCATACAAGAAGTACCAGCTATTCAGTCAGTTACTGTATGAAAAAATCAAGTGGCGGTAATTCAGCAGCAAGTGAAATAAAAGGTTTGTATTATCTGCATCTTTTAATAAGGGAATTTTTTATTAATCTGTATCTTTTATAAATAAACTATGACACATATTTTATAGAATTAGACAACAGATGCAACAAATATCCAAATTCTAATCTTTCACGATCGAGATCAGCTCAGTCTTTGAAGTTGCTGGGCGATTCAGCGACCCAGGACGATAAAATGACTATTTTAGCACAACTATTTTGGTTATCGGTATCCTTGCTCGAATCAGACTACGAACACGAATTTCTTTTGGCACTGAGACTGCTTAGTCGTGTACTACATAGATTACCATTGGATCGACCGGATGCTAGAGATAAAGTTGAAAAATTACAGCAACAATTAAGATGGAATTCATTTCCTGGTGTGCATGCATTATTATTGAAAGGATGCACTAGTCCAAACACATATGAACCCGTCGTAACATTGTTATCTCAATTCACTCCGTTGTTGGATCTGCCAGTCGTTGATCCTACACAGAGTCTCGCGTTTCCAATGAATGTTGTATCGTTGCTTCCCTATATGCTTTTAAATTATGAAGACGCTAATGAATTATGCATCAGGAGCGCAGAAAATATTGCACAGGTAACTTTCATAGATATATAATAGTAATTTTGCATCACTTATCGTGAATGATAAATATATAATACAATTCTTATTTATAGGTGAGTGCTGAGAAAGGAAAGAAATTAGAAAACTTGGGTACCGTGATGACATTATATAGCCGGCGTACCTTCAGCAAAGAAAGCTTTCAATGGACTAAATGTGTCGTCAAGTATCTGTACGACACATATGCTCACCTCAGTTTCAATATGCTTGCTTTTCTGGTAGAAGTACTGGAGAAAGGTCCAGGAAGTGTCGCGTTGCCTGTGCTTAGTATTATACACTGTATGTTACATTACGTTGATTTAGCTTCACAAGCTGCACAACCAATTAACACAGAACTACTCAGAGTGATATCGAAATATGTCGAGGTATGATTAAAAGCCTACTATAAATAGGAGTAGACGAGCTATTTAATATGTTTGCTAGTTCAATTTTACTATAATGTAATGCTAGGGTCCCCATTGGAAAGAAGCCCTTAAAATATTAAAACTGGTAGTCACGAGATCGTCAACTTTAGTAGCACCACCTACATCAGTGCACGGTTCATCTTGGGAATCTTCAATAGCATCTCCGCATCCAAGTTTCACCGATACCGAGATATTTACCAAAAAAGAATTACCCGGTAAAAATGATACACCTTAAGATATACTTTTGCATGGGAGTGAACGTTGAATATTATTAAGTTTTATTTTTCCTCTTGCAATGCGGAACACACTCACTGCATGGATTGCTTATCTGATGATGCTCAGGTTGCGATAAAAATAATAGTAGAAATAAGCTGTAAATTGTTCACGAAATATAGTTACTATTTTTCTAATCAAAATTTGTTACTATCACGTAGTCTGCTTGAAACGAACCCAAATGTTTTGAATTTTTAAAATATTTTATTGTTTAATATTTCGAATCGAATATATAATTTTAAAGAAAGGTAAAACAAATGCTTGTTAAAATGTATTAATAATTCGTTAAGTGTTTTCTCAAGCTTTATGTTAAAAAACTTTATTGTCCAATTTAATTGTTATATTTATAAATAGGGAGGACTATGGATTTCACGTTCGACTTATCGCAAACCCCGGTAATCGGTAGACGATGGTTAATACGTCAGGGTGTTGAAGAAAAGTTGCTTAGCTCTCCTCGGTGTTCGTTATCTCTTTCACCAGCTGATAGTAATGCGGTTTCTGGTTGGAAAAGACCATGGATGTCACAGGTAGATTCAAAAATATCGAGTAATATAAAATATATAAATATGGTGTTTTCATGGAATTCATGTTTTCAGGGTCGTGTTAGAGAATGCCTGGTAAATCTTCTAACAACATGTGGTCAACGTGTTGGATTACCAAAGAGTCCATCT
Organism: Anthophora plumipes; assembly: GCA_951804975.1. Lineage (NCBI taxonomy): Eukaryota > Metazoa > Arthropoda > Insecta > Hymenoptera > Apidae > Anthophora > Anthophora plumipes. The sequence continues at coordinate 24,492,157 of OX638112.1, read as the reverse complement.
GTAAGTTTGTATTTCAACTAGAATTTTTTTCTTTTTTTTTTTTTTTGAAAATTTGTGTGTGTTACATATTTCACTTGAATAGCTTTCTAACAAGAGCCGTATCTTTGAACTGACTCTGGTTATGTACATCTTTTTAGGATGAACACATTAGTTCAATGACATTATATAGCAAGGTAACAGGTTTCTTTAAAAAGCAATCTGCACTCATTACCACAAGAGTAAAGAAAACATTTGTTTATACTCATATGTGATGTCCTATATCGATACAACTGTATTCACGCTTTCATACGCTTAGTACAAATGACTTGACTTGCACAAAATTTTGAAAACAAAGGAGAAGTTATTCTAATTTTTGTAGAACTATCAATGCGCAGTAGATTTGTAGCATGTTAATTGTATGAGAAACAGCGTATTAAGATACAATGTACGCGTGCATCGTTGTAATCTGTACATTACCGCTATGTCAGTTGAAACGAGACATACGTAAGACAAATTCGGCATTGAACACGTAAACGCACAATAATCGCTAAAATTCACAGCATCGTCACATAGTAAACAGAAAAGTTAAAGTTTGTCAATTAAGGATCCTGTTGTTTCATTCCTATACTTTTATTCTATCATCTAAACACAAATGTTTTATAATGCAGGTGATATTCAGTCAGAGTTCAGATTTAATGGAAAGACAATCATCCATGGCTTCCTCGACGGAAGAAGTTTCTGGCGCAAATAACGATTTGAGCGGAGGCTCTAGAAGAGATGACGAACAATTTGGTGTATTTAAAGACTTCGATTTCCTTGAATATGAAAGCGAAAGTGTTGAAGTAAGTATTTTAATTAAATCTGCTCACTTATACATGATTCATTAGGTTAATATATATCTTCAACAACAAAATTTTGTGTTTATCACAGGGCGAGAGTACTGATAATTTCAATTGGGGCGTGAGACGTCGTCCTCTTAGTGAAGGAGAAGAAAGAGAACCAAGTCTGAGACAATTTGAAGAAAGTTTAAGTGAAAAGACTCAATCATCTAGTAAACATACGAGTCGCGTAAGTAAATCGTGGCTTGAATGGTTAGAATAAAGTAATAGTAATATAATTGATATTAAAATAATAGCGCGGTGTTGCGGAAGAGTCGTCAGATGATGAAGCTGGTTCAGAATCACCTTTAGATGAAGTACCAGGTGGATCTGGAACCGGACAAGAAGCAAATAATATTCCCGGAATGTTCCCACCATCGTCACTTTCTTTAATACCTAGTCGTACGCGTCATGATTCTTCGACAAGGTCTGACACATCGTAAGTTTCTCATTGTATCATATAAAAGGCATGTTTAATTGATTTTTCTATGTCATTTCATATGCAGCGGCTCTAGTGCAGGAGATTTAGGAGATGTAACACCTTGCAATGCATCGCCAAATTTGTCAGCACTGATGCCCTTTAGACAAGTTGTGAGAGATGACGCAGAAGAAATTTGGCGACAACAAATTCAAAATCTCATCACGCAATCTTTGTACAATACTCTGGACTTTTTCCAACTGCTAAGCAGAATCCTAAGGGTAACCATATTAATCTAATTCACGCCTTGATATTAATAATCATGTTTTCTATTATTATCACCAGGATGTAAGCGGTAAATCTGTTACTCTTACACGAGAAGCTAGTGCCTTATTGTGTAACGGCAGCCCTGCCTCGACTCAATTAGGCTATCATTTATCTAGTCATGCTGAACTGCTCAGTTCAAAGGCTGAGCCACCTTTGATTTGGTTTTCGATTGCTATATTCGCAAATCAAAGATTGAATGAATCCTTGCGATTTGGAATGTTAGAAATTCAAGAACACCTGGAAACATTCCTCGACAAGAAAGATCATGCCACTGAAGTAAGTATTTACTAGTCAAATGCACGTATAAAAGTTTTCTCGTTAATATCTGATTTTCCGTAGTGTTTGGAAGCAGTTAAAGCAGCTGCAAAACTTCAAGCATTAGGTGGTGGTCACACTACAGAGGCAGGTCTTGAAGAGATGCTCTTAGACTTGGGCAGAGCACTTTACAAGCTTCATCTCCAACTGCTATTATTAATCGAAGCTTCAAACAAGATGCTGGGCACTCTTATGAATGCTGCGAGGAATGTACAAATTCCTCTTCAAGATATATCTGCAGAAATAGCAAATATGAAGACCGCTCTAAGTAGAGCGCTAGAAGAAAGCACAGAAAGCGAAAGAGGAACACCAACTCCAACACCTAGCCCTAGTCCTTTACCCGGCAGTGGTGCTGTAGAAGAAGTTGCTCGTGTCGCAGAATTACTTAGAAACGCACGATGGTGTCCCGCTCTTGAAGCTGTAAGACTGCACAGAGCACAGTGGCCAGGAGATCCCTTTCACGATGACGATGACGTAACGACTGCTGTTAATATGTATTGCAAATACTTAGGGCAAGATAGATCTGGTAATATATTTGAGCCATATTTTGAACGATATAAAAATAAATAAGCAACAATATTAATTGTCAAATATTTCTTCTTTAGATATTTTTGTGGTTACACGAAAAGACGACGAAATGTCAGAGATATTTAGTAGATTGATGGAAAGTTTATTCCAAGTTTTAGCAGCTGTTACAGGCTTGGAAGCGTCGACAAAAGCAGCACGGTCTCAACATGATCATCCTAATAACTCGAAAAGCGACTGTTAACTTGACATAAATTTTAATATTATATCGTATCCTAGGGAAGTTGTTCGTCTGAATTCAAGTCTTCGTATAATTTAATTGTATCGTGCGTTTTATTCGTGTATCTTGTATACAATCATAGGCATATGTATGTAATGTATGTATATCGCGAAGTAATCGTCATAGGAATTAGAGAAACACGCACGAGCAGAAGCACGAAGTCGTCGATTTTGTCGTTTCTTTTTTTAACACGAACGCAATGACGTATGTAAGTTCGATGAAATAAATTTTCAAAAGCTCGAAGAATATATTGCTTTCTACGATTTCCACATCCTGTAAACATGATTTTACACCAGCGACGTTCAATATATAATATTCAGCCTACAAATTTAGTCTGTTGCGATCATCCTTACCATCATTATCGTACCGTGACAGATTTCATTAAAAGATTCCTCGATCAGACACTTATGAAGGCATTGAAAATAATCGAAAATTTGGTTTGTATGAAAAAAAAAGATTAATTTAGCCTTGTAATGGTAGAATTTATAAATGAAAAATTTAATAGGGTGAAATAACTTTTGACCAGCGATCCGGTGTGACTACGCGAAAATTAGGCTACTTCGGTAATGACTGGCCTACGTGTGGAAGTTTCACTACGCGAAATGGCCTGGAAAGTGTGATTAACGAAATGGAATCATGGAATGCATTATCAGTAAGAGTATCGTGAAAATATCTGATCCTGATAAATCTTCAGGCAAATATTTTTATACAGTGTTTCTACAGGCATTGAAGGATTGGATGTTTCATGCAACTTTTATTGGTCTTCGATATAAAAATACTATCGAAGTTTGTACGTATCAAGTCCTTTGGAGTGTACCCACTCCGGTATACCCTGAACCTCAAGTCACAGTCAGTGTATTTTTCTACATAGCACAAAGTCGGGTTTATCCAGCTGAATTTCCTGTCGATGTGAGTTCATCTCTACTTCAACTAACAAACAACTAATTTTAACATTATGTATATATATACAACATATACATATATACCTCTAGGTTACATATGTTTTCGAGGGGCATCATTTTTCACATTCCTTAAACATGATCTTCAGACCGAAATGGCTCTACGATATCTTAGATATGAAAACAATGATGTTTAAAACCTTTAATTTTTAATAAATCCAATTCCTTTTTGTGCTGGACGATGGTTAATGTCATTCATCAATATAAAATAACGTAAATTTCAATTTAAACCAATAGTACTGTACTGGCTGAAAATTTCCGTTTGAAATACACAAAGCATTGAACAAAAGTAAACAGTAACGAGTTCAAGAGGCATATGTAAAATGTCGTAAAAGTGAGGGTGTCGTGTTCGTCCGAAACGGACGCACGCCTGGTGCACTTTGGTTGAGTGCCAGACGTGGGTTTACTTCAATTGGTCAAGCAATAAGGGCAGGTGACAGCCACAAAGGAAAATACAACTGTAACTGCTGTTCTTTTCTGTGAGAAACTTACACCGTTTGTAACTACCAACAGGCATCAATCTGATTAATAATGTTTTTCAAATTCACCGATCGTTTTCTCATTTCGTAAGACTAATCAATTTTCCTTGTTATAATTTATCTCTTAAATAAAAAAAAAAAGAAAAAAGAAAAAAACAATGAGACAATTTGAAATAGTCTCTCCCGCGGAGTCTATGTGCCGCGCACTTGTCGCTTCGAAACAATCTATTTAAATTTCCATCATGTACACCGAGGAGGTGTAAACCGTGCGTTGGTCTTTCGGACGGTTTCACTGTTTTTTTACACACCATTCGGTTTCGGTGATACCACCACGACAAATGGAAGACAATTTCAAAACCTGAGAGGGATTTCACCGAGCTCTCGTACACATGGTGGTCGGATGACACTGGGAGGTCTGTGTTTCTCGGCAGGAGCCTGGAATATCGACAACCACGTGTCGAGCATATCTGACTCTATCCACGCGTCGAATATAATACCCCTTTAGTTTCACCAAATTAGGTAGTAATGTATGTCAACGTGGCCATTAAGAGAATGTTTACGTTCTCCGTCAAATTTACACGTTATATTTAACGGATGATTAACAAACATCACCCTGTAAATATTGTAACGATATATGTAAGAACACGAGGAAGCTAGATAAGATTTATATGCACGATTTTAATTTAACGCGTTAAGAATTGCACTTCAATTTTCATCTGTTATCCGTAATATGAATCTCCTTGGCCGCGAAGAGGATTGCGTTCTTTAGTTTCTTTTGACCCAGCAGGTTGCAGGTCAGAAAAGATTTGGCTTCCGAAACCCAAGTGGAAACAGGCCAACAAGTGCAGTTCTTTACGGTGATCATGTTACAACCGCATTTACAGCTTCATTAGGACCATTATACCGAACTCAACAGTATTTACCTAAAGACCCAAGGTCTAATCTAGAATAATAAAATACGAAGTTCTTAACCAAATGTCTTTAATTATTACCCTTCACTTAAAACATAAAATTTTGTTTACTTTGTATGCCTATAAAACTTCAACTTCCCTTGCTTCTAAAAGAGAAAAAAAAAAGATAAAAGGAAAGGCACGTGCTTTGATAAATAATCTACGAAAATATGTAGGTCAAAAGTTAAACAGCAATAGCGGGACCAACCACTGTTGCCTATTTATACGGAGAGGATTTTTTGTCCGGACCGTGTCCTAAACATCACATCCGCCGAGGTGCTTCCTCCGCGGACCGTGTTTTACCGCGATCGTGGCTAACTGATGAAGGAAACGCAGCAGGAAAGACAGAGAAAGAACGCGAAAGGAACCACCGCCTTACTTTCAGCAGCTTCAAACATCCGCTGCACCAGCCGCCGCCAGATCTCGTTTACCTCTCCTTCGTTTCCCCTTTAGCTCCTTCTCAAAGAGACACACACGTTCCTTCCTCTTCCTTCTCCGTTTCTCTTCCTTCTACGCCCTTTGATTTCCAGGATTGAAGAGACCAGATAGCGACATTTAACAAGATTGAGAAACACCTTCTGGAAACTAAATGCAACGAAGAATTTACACATGTATACATGTATGTATATATCCCTTTGCATCGTCCGACACGTTTCGTATCACAAGAAAATTACAAATTTCAACAGAATCCTAAAACAAAATAGAACTAAGTCATGTTGCAATGTTGTAATCATAGACGATGTAACCGTAGTTCTAAATTCGTGATACTCTGACACTGATATGAAAGAGAACAAATTGATCGGATTAGAGTTTTACACAAAATCGATTTCTTTCGATTTCACTATTTAAGTTACGTGACCGAGACGACCTCGATCATTATTCATCTGAGTATCCAAGAACGTCGGATATCACACATCGGATGTAACACATCTGGAGCGAACCGAGTGGACACGTCGACCTCCTTCGAGGAGAGGAGAAACAAGAAGGGGGATGTCCGTCGCGCGTGAACGGTGAGACACGTACCCACGTGCAAGGCTACGTCTTGAATCACCAGCTGCCGATTCCCCGACAACTCCAGGAACCCTGGAGACGTACTAAAATTAGCGACCAGCACCCCCGCCTAGCCCTTACATGGCCACGTCACGAGCACACGCGCGGCTACTTTCAGAGAAAGAGAAAAAAAAAATAAAAAAGAAAAAGGTGGAGGAAACAATAATAATCACGGTCCGAGCGGCACGAGTCGATCGTGCGCGAAATGTCACATCTGGTGCAGCCGAGTGACCAATCATTCGTACAACCCAGGATCGACGATGAACGTGTCACCTATAAGGAACGCGTATACGACTATGACATAAATAGTTTAATCACAGTCCGACTACAAATATAATGACAGATAAATTATTTCCCGTTATTGGGATCGGCCTTTGCTGGCCGCGAGCCAATAAATTCGTTGAACGCCTTTGCTGGTTATTCATAAAACTGAGAATAAAGGTTGGTTAATGTCGGAGGATGAAATTGACTCATTGTCGAGTAGAATTCGTCGTTTTAGACGAAGTTTGTCGTATACAAAGCTGTTTGAAGAAATCTCATACTATGTACTTTCGATTTCTCTGTTTTTTTTTTTTGTTTTTTTAATCATAGAGACAGGAAGTAATGCAGGATGAATTAACTGGCGTGCCACATGGCTCCTGCATGAATGAATAGAGTAATGAACGAACCTGTGCTACTTATGATAAGACAACCACCCACATCGATGTCCTTGTTAAAGCTGTTACAAGTTACGCGGGGATGGTTAGTTTCATCGCACTTCGTTCTTCGTAAATATTCAGACGCGCGTTTGATCGTCGATGTTTAACGATGGGAAAAAAAGCAAAAGAGAAAAAAAAGACGAAGAAATCGATAAACATTTTGACATTCCTCCACGTTATTGCAGGAATGTTGAGGCTAAAACCTATCCAGATGTCTGGAAATGGTCAAGTTGATTTTCGTTTAAACTAACCCGCCGGTTTCATGTTACTCCCCTCCCCCGCGATCGATCTTCCGTCAAGTAAGAATCCGTGGAATCTGTTTCTATCGCGCGTACACTTCAAGTTCATTGTCCCCGATATCTGGTAGGCCATAGAACCCCGAAACGAGAGATCCTTTTGGTCTCGTCGTGGTACTGGAGCTCCGTTCCAAGTACATCTGCGCCGAGCGGATGCAGCCTGCATTTTATGGCCGCCCAATGCAACCGATTCTCATTCGTGCACCCGTACCCACACCCTCCACCACTTTCAGCACGCGGTACAACGACTTCTATAATTAGATTTCCTTCCCTTTAGCTTAGACACCTTCGAGCATAATCTCCATTTGCCCCGCGAATCACACAGGCCCACCACCTGGTTAGAAATGTCGTCAAAAGGTTCTCCCCCTCCCGTTAAAATGGCCAATTTCGTATTTCGATGGCTCGGAAACCTTCTCAAGACATTCTATCAATTCGTAAACTTCTTTTCTATTCTTTACTTCTTTTTTTTTTTCAAGTTCAATCGAACATGCTGAATCTTATCGTTCAAAGGTCGATCGACCTATTGATAGAAACTATCTAAAATAATGTTAACCCAATCCAGCGTTGAAGTCAGGCGGTGTCATTCGACTTGTGTCACGTTTTGTATTCGAATACCTTTCACGATGTCGGTATTCCAATACCGATCCATCGTGTTCAACGCGCTGACATTAACAGCGCCGCGTTACAGGTTTCACGCCAGCTATTTCAAACAGGTTGCGCTCGGATCTATTTTTCGATCATTGGCATCGACCGGATCCACGGATCCACGCTTCTGATGACAGGTAGCCAGAAAAATAATTGAAACGACGACGATTAAATTGAGGCGCGCGATCTATAAATGCTGTCTCACGTGCCAAGACGCGGTATCCTCGTAATTATAAATGGTTAATCGCTGGTGATTGGCCAGAAGTTTGCAAAAGTGGCCAGAAGTTTCAATTTCGTGAATTCATGCCGATCCGAAGTGTGGTAAGATGTATTACATTTATCTTCCTTCTCTTATTATCATTTCACGTTTACACACTATGTTTATTAGTGTGTTATATCGATTTGTATGATTTGTAAACGTAAGATCAGTTACGATTTTTAAATTCATTGTCGTCGTAAAATCTTTCGTCCCTTCCTCGGTTCTACTCGATTTTTCTTTCTTATTACACATTATTGCGTTTGTTTACAAACGGTACGACAAGAGCTATTTTACTAATGTCACTCAGAGAGTCACTCTTATATAAAGGTGTCATTAAACGGTCTTGACACGAGCATCCTGTTTTCCTCGTTGGCAAATCGTACTTGGTCCTACGGGATGATAATAATCAAGTTTCGAAGACCATTTTTGTTACAATAAATTGTGAACGTGTGCGATATATTATTTCCCGGTAACGGGAGAACGGAATTTATCAGGGAGAGGAGAAATTTTTAAATTAATATCTCTGAACTGAAAGGAGGAATTCGGTTTTGCAACAATGGCGCTTCTTTCAGAACATTGCCAAGTTCGTAATCATCAGAGAGGTAGTTGGTATAAATGATTACTGAAACGTCATGAATGAAACGTTTCTATATAGACGTAACATGTGAAAAGTGTGATATTCCAATGGTAACAGTTACACGCGCACCCTGAAGATCGAATATAATAATCGTCGGACGACTATACACGTGTTTTAACAGAAAACACGCTAGTTAGATGAAAGAATAGACTAAAAATTTTGTACTACAAGCCTCGTGGACTTTGCACGTTGTAGCAGCTTGGCAACCCGATACGAGCCGTCCCTGATCTGCATGCAAATACGAGCTATACTTAGAGATGTCCGATTTCCCTCGTTACAACAGATCGCATTTTCGTCTTCATCGACCTTAATCATTCTTCGTGGAATTTACATTTCCAAACAACGTCAATACAACATGAATTGAATATCCTTGTAGGATAACTTCTTACCTCGATACTGGAACGAAAGTTTTCCAACAGAGTTTCAAGTTATTCTTCATTTCCCTGTAGTTTGCGCCCGGATAGAACAGAAGTTCGTAATGCCTTCCCACGGTGTGCATTGAAACTGTTCGAAGAATCCAGATAAGGTGGTTAATCGTGCATCTACTTGCGCCTGGATTCTTCAATGGGCCACTAGAAAGAGGAAATCTGAATGAGCATCCACGTGTACGTGCACCGTGCAGACATGGAAGGTCACTTGAAAGCGTACGACATCTTTTTATGGCACCAGAAACAACCTGGCACATGAATGAACTTTAAAACCTAATAATTCTCTCCTTTATTGTCCGTACAATAAACGCATATACGTACATACGTATCGATAATACAATCCCTTCGATAATTATATATTTTCTCTGACCAATCAATTCTATCAATTGAAAAAAAAAAAATACCTAATCACTTGTTAATCTGTAAATTAATATTCAAATCGCCGTTGTTAGTATACGATATAAAACGTAAATCTCATATCGAAGAAGTAATAAACATTCCCCGACTAATTTACAAATTACACTATCTTAAATCATGTGGGAAACCACCAGTCTTTCATCCCGTACCGGCGCGTAAACTCAAGATGATCACGTGTAAGAGATGAATGCATGTGCGTGCAAAGGGAAGCTGCGGTGGAAAAAGAAGCGCAGAAAAAGGGGAGATAGGAAGGAAAGAGACGGAAGAAGGGCGCGTGTCGGTCGCGTGCCCGTTGTCGCTGGTGACTCGGTGTCTGCGACCCTCCTGCCCTTTAACCCCTCCTACAGCTTTTCCATGGACGGATGTCTATGAGTGGAGGCAACGTAACCACTAGACCTTTAAAGATGTCAACATTTCAATCTAACTATAATATAACAGATACCATTAACGTAGCTATCGATACTAATTATTTCCCTTTCTATTTCCTCTACCTATAACATATGTGTTCTTTCTTTATATTAGTTATTTAACGTTGCAATAACCGTTTGCATGAGTTATTAGCTACTCAGTGCCCAGATTTACAATTTGGTATTTTTTTAGGTAATATAGATATGCTCTCTTTTTTTCTGGGTTAATTTTTCCTATAAAATATGCGTGAAGTATAATAATGCACATTGAAACGTGAATTTATGAAAGAAATTCGTGTCCTCTGATCGAAACGATTGAAAGCACATAAAGGAGAAGAATTCCATGAATCCATCAGCGAACTTTTCAGGACTACGACCTCAGCTCCCTCATCGTCTAGTCCACTTCCTCTTCTTCCGTCCCCTTCATTTTTTCCATCTCCTCCTTGAAGCCGTCTGGACGATGGCAATGGAAGAAAGAGAATCAGCCGGGAAGGATCAGGGTGGCACGTGGTCTGTACGCGAGGCAATAGAAGAACCACCTACTGCAACAGGAGATGCATCCATCGGAAAACAGACACACGACCGAACAATCATCGAACGGTACCCCGTGCAAACGTTAACGGTTCATCCTTCGTGTTCCTATATCCTGCCGCTTTCGATGGTCGATACGATGGGGACGGAAGTCATCAACATTCTCCAGATCTCAAACGAGGAATAATCTCTATGGTCATTAAGCATATTTCTGACACGTGTAGATCGATATACACGATTTTCAACGAATATCATTTGTACTAATACCCGTATACCCAAGTCAGAATCAATTAAGTACACAGAGAAAGAATTTTTATTTAAAAACTTCCACCAATCGGTTACTCTTTTGATTGAAATTTCGATTTTGACGATCGTTTAAAGATCGTACAGGAGCAATCAGCTGATTACTCGTTGAACGTAAATTCCTGTACGCGTACCGGTTACGAATTTAAATGCAGCGTGCACGTCATTATGAACCGTCGTTTGGTGTTTCTTTCTTTCTTTCTTTTTTCTTTCTCGTGACAAAAAAATCACGTGAATGAAAATCCAGCAACAAGAGGTGGTTTCGAGAAAAAAAAAGGATACACCGGTCTCTCTTTTCCTTTCACGCTCGTACTCTGTCGTTTTGATCAAGATCGCAGACGGTCCGGCCATAGTGTAGAATTTCGTCGTGAAATTTGTGAATGAGTCCTCGTGACTCGCGTATTTTGAATGGAAACCGACGGTGCCGGTTCTTACGAAAGCAGCACAGTGCTGGCACAGGATGCGGGTGCGGACGAAGGGGGTGTACGCTCATTTTTATCCTTTTTAATTCTTTTTCCTCGCCCGCTGGAGGAGATAAGAGGGGAACGAAGAGAGAATACAGCCAGCTGATCGCCTCCGCCTTTGAAAAGGTTTCGCAAAATGCGAGCACGTGCTCGTGTGCGTGACCCTTTTTAGATTTGCATGCCTGCTTGCCACCTGCGAAGCCGAGACCCGTTTTACAGTCTGATCGGCATGCAATTAATCGCCGAATTACTATGCTTCCTTCCTCTTAATAAATTTCTAATTGTTCCGTAATTTCTTCCTTAAGAATGTCTATCAAATCGTATATCGTTAATCTCTCTGCCGTGAAGTATGGATAGAAAAAAAAAGGAGCATCTTATTTTACACGATTAAATTTTACACAACGGAACATTTTCAAGAGAGAGTCTTCGAATAGAAACATCCTGTTGTTAATCTTAACAGAAGGCAAGTGGTAAGGATTGTACCGATGAATCGCAAGAAAAACAACGTAGAAAAAGGGAACAAATCGGAGGGGGCGAGAGGGGTAAAACAGGCGGCTGCTCGCTGTCTCCGGAAGGAACTGTCTCCCTTTATATCCAAAGACATTCCTCCAAACATGAACCAACGTGCCTCACGACGGTGCTCTCCCCTCGTAGAAGCACTTCCACGGACGTCCCCACCCTGCGTTAACCTCTTGCACCCGAAACTAAATTAAGGGTCGTTCCGGTCGACAGTTTTTTGCCTTTCGATACTCTTCTCTTTCATTTTTTCATTCACATTCGGCTAAGTATCCCTGGTGAATCGTAAACTTGTCGCTATTCGTTAAATAATTCAACATAAGCATTTCATTTTTATCGTATTTTTATGGAAATAGTAGAAGGTACTATGAATCCATTCTTTTTTTTTTTTAAGTTTCAAATACTCGTGTAGATATAACAAGAGAGTAATTTGCATAGAACAGGTACGTTGCACGTAATGACTCACGTACTGTAAATAGAAAATTGTCATCTAAGACCCGGTGTCATTGCACCCTAGGTCCTAGAGGACGTATACGGTGGCTAGAAGAGGAGACAGATGAAAGTTGGAAGTACACGTAGACGGCTGAAAATCTCGTCTGGCTCGTTGCCAAGATCTTCGAATCTTGTCATCTTCTTCATCCGCGTCTTCCATTCTCCAGCACGCACTTCTCCCCGTGCCTTTGCTGGAGGCAATCAATTAAATGGTTCTCATTTCTTCCTATCGTCTTTTACTCTTCCAGGAAAATGTAACTTCGCAAAGTGTAGTTTCCTCGACAGTGAATAAAGTACCTTTTCCATTGATACACTTAATCCTGGTGATTGTGGTTAATTAATACCACCGACAGAATTGAACATGCTAAAGAAGATGAAAAACGATGCACAAAAGAAGAGAAGGAAGAACAGCGAAATTAGTAAAAATAAGAATACTGAGAGGAAGAAGGTTTAATCGCGAGGAACGGAAAATTTCAGAAGCAACTGAAGAGGGAAATAATAGGAAAAGAAAGCAGAAGAAAGAGGGAGTGGATTTCCATCGGAAAAAGAAGAAAGAGAAAGAATAAAAGGACGCAGCGAACCTATAATAGTTCAGCGTTTCCTTTATACGTCTGCGCTAATTTCGGTGAGAGTTGGCGAAGGTGCGTCATCGTTAACGAATTCTCGAATCGTGAATTTAGAATTCCAATCTGTACGTTCTACCTTGTCCCGCGAGTGACCGTGGAATAGAAGAGAGGTGGTTTACCCGAAGAACACGACAGCTGCATCGAGCCACCGGCCTGAAAATAGCACGGCAACCCCATGCCGAGGCCGAAGAGCGAAGTCGAAGCCCTCTCCCTACGTCGGTATATACCTCGGCTAAAAAGCCACCCACCTACGAGCCTTTTAAATAGCGATCGCGTGCTTTTCCCTTTTTTTTTTTTTCCCCTCCCAGCAGAAAACTTCTCGCTAAATGACATGGTCGTGGAAAGAGGGAGTGTACCGACGCTGATTTATAAGAAGAACCAGGCGTTTCCGGATACTTTTCAAGACGATACCCAACACACTCGTCGAAACATTTATTTTTTACCAAACGATCGAACGGAATGGGATTACATTTAATGACCCTGTTTCCCTTATCTAGTAGTAAAGAAAGAAGAAAAACGTCCCCTTCCTCGATACACGATGAACCTTCTTTTTTTTCTTCTTCTTCTTCTTCTTCTTCTTTCTTGGCACGTGTCTAGTTAACCATCAGGAATGCTATGCTGATATCCTCCATTTCAACTTCTTGGTTAAAGATTGCTCAGATTGAAACAGTTGTACGAAAGTAAAATTAATCATACGATATACGATACGTTTATATACATCAGAAATAAATCTAAACGTGCAATTGAGGCTTCCATCTCGTTCCTTTGAAAAATAGCAACGCACGTGGTTTCACGGCAACATCTATCCAGCACCTCTTCTCCTACTCGTCACAGTTTACACGTACTTCCTCCTCCGCACCTGGATCTTCTCCAAGTGCGCCGAAAATACGCGTTTTACGCGAACACGTTCCATCGGAAAACGCGTTCGGGCACCTGTAGGATGGATGCGCCCAGGCCGCTGGTTTATTAACGTAGAAACCACGAGGTAAGTTACACCGTTGCGCGTATCTGATGACACGTAGATGTTCGTATAGTGACAATCCATCGCCGAGAAAAGCTTGGCGAGTCCCGAAGTTGCGTCAGTTTAAGATGCTCGACACTCGTGACTTTATTTTTAGGCCCCGACGTCGATAGTACCGCGATTGCAATAGGCTAACCAAAGACACCTGTTCTACAAAACATTTTCGAAAACAATCTGGATGAATCAATGGGTTTTCGAGATTTCGTTTGAACATATGAGAAAAATCGTACGAATGACAGAAAGTATATTGTACAAGTAAAACCTCTGAATATAATAAATATACAAAACAACGTAATATACGTTGAACAAATGAATCATTTCAGAAGATTTGTCAAAATTCTTCTACTCGATCGCGCGTTGATTTACAAGCATCGATAAACATAGTGTGCTCTTATCGAGCATCGTATTATTGCGACGGACAAGAGGAAAGAGGCGTCAAGGAAGATCGACACGGGACGAAAGAAGGTGGCAAGCAAATACGAAAACGGCGTCGCTCTCGCAGTTTCATTGGTGGCTACAGGATAGAAGCAGGTTGGTGCGCTGGGTGGTTCTTCTGGAGCGACGCCAGGCGTCCGCCGAATTTAGCACCGCGACGCTGACTAACTCGCGTGGCATTCATTCAATCGCCGACCAAAAAGCCCGCTACTTGCATGATCCCTTGCTGCATAGTCTCTGTTTGCTCGAACGACGCCTTGTTCGCGATGCACTTAGCTAGAAAACTTCGCCTTTCATTCTTCCAAACCCCATCTTTTTTTTTTCTTTTTTTTCACGTTACTTCAGAGATCACGTTGATATCGATCATGTACACGTCGAAATGTACAAAGAATAATTGTTTATTGTGATTTGATGTTTACATTCCTTCAGTAAAGAAAATTATAAACTGCGGCAATGTAGGCCGCGTGCGTTTTGATAACTTTGGGTCGTCGCATATTCTTTTCTGCTTCGTCGCTTGATGACTAATACCGAGGTTAGTGTAAAATAACTGTAACGTGTGGTGAACACTTCCAACACGCAAGACGTGACGTTGAAAGTGAACGATGAGATAATTAATAAATTTCTTTCGGAAAAATCGTTGTCTGCGGTATTATTAAAGAATCCCGGAGAATCTATAATCGATACTGTGTGACTGAAACAAACGTGTCGTTTTATTAATAGCAACTTGTTATTAATAAAACGTCACGGGGAATCATAGATGTATGATACCTGTTTCTTGCGGAAATTGGTTTTTTATTTAAAACAAAAAGAAATAAAGAAAAAATTCCATAAAAGGTCGTAACAAACAATTTTTCAAGAAATTGCACTGTACTCGCGAAATCTGTAAAACGTAGGTATAACGATTTAGAAAAAATTAATCACTTAGAAATTGACATAGTGAAGGGGTTAGTGTCATTTCCGATGGTATACTTTCCGCTTTTACCATGTCATGATCGTCACAGTCAAAAGACGCGGCGTGCTAAACGACATGGGACCCTCTTTAGTGTATTCTCTCTATGTAATGGCAATATGCGAACGACGAGACTAAAATCTGTCTACCGACGATGGTTTTGCATAAAAATAGAGTGCACATACGTTTCTTCGCTGGTAAACATCAGTTCTACAATCTCCTTTTTTTCGTCTTTTGTCGTTGATTATATTTTTCTTATCATCGATTGTCGAACAATAACATTAGCATATAAAAAATATCTATAAATAAAAAGCAGGATGTTCCATTAATTTCGTTAAGTGAAATTGAACTTAAATCATTGCCACGACAGCGCCATTTAGTATACATGTTCATATCGAATTTATTACACTCTAAATATATACATTTACACCTGTTCACATTTATTCGGTAGCAGTTTCTCAATCTATCATATTTCTTTAGGTGTGATAGGTATAGCGATACAAAGAGAATCTTCCGGCCTTCTTATTGAATCTTCGAACATGCTTAGACAGTTTGTAGCGTTTTACTATTCGATTGAATTGAACGACAAATGTCGTTCCGACATTTCAATAGATAAACCACTGCGTAGGTCTATCTTCCTGGTTTCGACCCTCGTCAAAGAAAAAATAAATCTTCGTTACGCTTTCGTACAAACACGGAACAATTCAGCCGAACGAAGCTCAAAGTAATCTTAGAAACGTCTGATTAATCCTCCACTTACGAATTTATCAAAAAAATTTACGGGTTAAAGAAGATTCTATTATTTATTAAATTTTAATAAACAATCACCTACGAAATGTTGAAATCACATTCGCAAGATTTCTACGAACAACGAACATGTTCCTGTTAATCTGTGAAGATTTTCCAGAAGAGTGATGAACCAATAGAAAATCACGCCTGAGTTATACGCGTATTTACGGTACGTTTAAAGGGAAAAAACACATAAATCTGCATTATGCTTCTAACTATATTACATTTCCTGTGATCTTCTGAAAATACAAAACACGACAGACGCGTATTCTTTTAACAAACATCGAACCTCCAAAAAAAAAAGAAAACAATGAAAGAAACAAAAAAAAAAGTTGTCAAAGAGAACAAGCGTAAAACAATAGTGATGAAACAAGGTGTAAAAGAGTTTGTTGCATTGGAAACCAAACGAAATACTTTTTACAAGCGTGTAAAAACTACTTAATGTTCCGATTGGTGTTCCGCAGCCTTTCCCACTCTAAAATATACGTGGCGCGCAGCATCTGAAGAGGAAGCGAGAAAGACTGCGCTACTATATGTAGCCCCGAATCTTAGCCGGAGCAGCTATTTCGCTCGAAACCCTCGAGGAAGGAGCACCCCTATGATCAGCAACAGGTTTAGAATACGCGAGAGCCCTTTAAAACCGTGCGACATCGTACACGATCGTGGGTTCGACGTTCATTCGCGACGTATCGTCAATATTTAATCAATATTCCTCATTTAGTGATCGTGTGTGACAGTGGAGTTGAATCAAAGAGATTCAAGGTATGGTTTATGTGATTCAAAAGGGAGAGTAATAAAGAGAAGACGAAGAAGATATTACGCGACAGGGGAGAAAATGCCAAGAGCGTTTCTGATCACTCATCGCCGATACAACGGAGTCGAAGAGGAGTTCGATGGATCCGGAAGAGGTACGTTCACATTTGTAAAATGTCCCTTTGAATATTCCTCCTAAATTTGTCCCGTGCCAGGAAATATATTTTTTTTTCCCCCCAATTTTCTACGCTGTAGATAACTGAACTGCGTTTTAAAAATAATCCCGCCGGTTCCGTTGGGAAATGTTTCTTGTGAAAGAACTATGAAGATCGTTATTTATCATACGTATATATTCGTTTGTTACCGTACCATATTCTAAACATCTTAGGAAAATATTTTTCACTCGTCGCGGATGTTGCACCCATCGATAGTTGAAAGATAAACGTGAAGGTTCCATTAATGGCAATGTTAACGGACCGGAAACGTAAATGCGGCCGGTCGAAAATCAGCGCAGGCAAAATTTCCGTACCGCTTACGTCGATCTCTTCAATCAAAGCTGCTGACCGCCAGCCAAGAAAATTTACTGGTCGTTGCTTCGTGATTAAGGTGGTACATCGTGCAGATTTAAGAATAGGAGACGCTAGATGCGTCATGAGATTCACACGACGCATACCGCCGTTGTGCCGTCAACCCCTCCAAGAGCTTTCGTGCAAACGCACATGTACATGTACATGTACACAGAAGTACGCAGAAAGTACAGGGGTTAGACAGAGAAAGAAAGATAAGTAAGAAGACAGAAATGAGGGAGAGAGAGAGAGAGAGAGAGAGAGAGAGAGAGCAAGAGATAGCTACTCTATTTCTGGTTCTCCCCAAAAACGGAGCAGGCGATATACTCGCGAAGGTGCTTCGCGCTTCACGAAGCGCCTCGATACACTGTTCGAAGTCATAAATACGAATAATTTTGTTCGATACCTTTTTTTTCACGATTTAAACGCATACAAGTACTACCGGTTAAATTCATAACGAAAGTAAATCGCAAAGAGAGAACGTAAAAAGAAAAAGAACATAACAAGTGTTCTTGCTCTTCTAAATGGAATTTCTGTGTAAGTTTATACTCCGATAATATTTATAGAGCAAAGCCACCTGTTTCGTCAATGTAAAGAATACGCATCCGAGGATAGCGTTTCTTGAAAAACAGTTTCGAAATGAACGAAGTCTCTAGGGCACGATACTTTTCTTTCCATTATACAATAACGACGTAGAGATATGACTAATAATAAAACAGAGCCGGGTACAACGAGATCGAAGTATCAATCGGGAGTTCTTTCAGTTCGATCACGAGATTTCCTTTGGACGTTCGCCAAAACGCATTCAGAACCGTAGAAACCTACGCTAACGATGATAAACGATTCCACGTGCCGCATTTTCATGTTCCCCGAATTTTATTATAGAACACAGTTATACTCTGACGCCAATATTTCCTAGTGTTAACCGTTACAAATTACAATTTAAACATAGAGTTGGCGATTGCAACAATGTATGATAAAACAATCGAAGAAGTCAACGGTAAGCTTAATCTTCTCCGTCTCCTGTAGATTTCAGCCCCGAAAGAGGCGTGAGACTGGCCGATTACAGCGGGAACCATCCGACATCCGATGGTGCGAGCGAATGCGGTAGCGAGACATCTTCAGAGTGTCCTGAAGAACTGTACAACTTGACAAAGCTCGCAGAAGTGAGCCTAGCAGCGGCTGCTGGCACGCTGATTCATCCCAACAACGTGATTTATCAGCAACCAGCCTCGCCTAGGTGCGCTCAATTTTCGGACAAATGCAGCAGAATGATGACACCGCGAACAAAACAGCAAGAATCGCAATTTCAAGATCACCGTGAGAACCTCGAAGATGAACAGACACTTGGCGAAAGAACGAGACTCTTCTTCGAGAGGATCGAGAGCGAACGTGAGATTCTACAGAACCGTTCCGAAAGGAATACAGTCTTGGGTATACACATTTCATCCCATTCTCATCATTTGCAAGAAGAGCGTCAAAGTCTCGAGACCTCTGAGAATTCTTTGGACAAAGTCGAATTGGAGCAAACTCCATCGATACCTTCGGCAATCTCTCAAAATCGAAGAACTACCTCGACTTCGACGGAAACATCCAAGTCCGAAGATAACGAAGATCACGAATGCCCTGATTGTGGGAAGAAATATTCAACATCCTCGAATTTAGCCAGACACCGACAAACTCATAGATCCCTTGGGGATAAGAAAGCTAGGAGATGTCCACATTGCGATAAAGTCTACGTCAGTATGCCAGCGTTCAGTATGCACGTTAGAACGCATAATCAGGGGTGCAAGTGCCATTACTGCGGCAAGTGTTTCTCGAGGCCGTGGCTACTTCAGGGACATATACGTACCCATACAGGTGAGAATTTACACGAAAAGATGATTAAAGCTTGTTAATTGGTTCAGTTGCTTGTTACATAACCAACAGAATATTCTCCATTGAACACTTACATTGTTCGTAGCGATTTTTAATTGAATATTTACCAAAAGTTCTACCGAATACAATGATCTCTTTTATTATGTAACTCAATAACGTTTCTTCTCTTTTACACCAGGTGAGAAACCGTTTAAGTGCACAATCTGCAATAAAGCATTTGCCGACAAGTCGAATTTACGCGCTCATATCCAAACGCACTCGAACACGAAACCACACGTGTGCAGCCGTTGCGGCAAAGCGTTCGCTCTAAAGTCGTATCTGTACAAACACGAGGAATCATCGTGCATGAGAGCTCATCATCGATCATCAACGGAGAAAACAGATGGGAACGATCAGAAAACAACTTCGTCTTCTACGAAATCGTGTACTACACCTCTATCAACGTCATTGAATAGACTGCAAACGACGCCGTGCGTTACAGCATCCCCTACCAGCGTGATTGTTCCTAGATTAGGCTTGAATCGCGACCAAAGGAACTCGTCCTCGGCGTTCTCCGCGATTATCAGGCACACCAGAATTCCTGATGCGTCTGCAACACCGTCGCCACCGTCGAAACGTTCTTGCAGAGAGAAAACACCGATTGACGAACGCGAGAGGAAAACACCTGATAATCTGACAAAGGATCCAGAGTGCGTGTCTAGAATGGTCATTAGAACTTCCGTCATATCCCCTAACCCAGAACATCTAAGTCGATTCAACAACGACAGCCAAAATTCTGCTAGCAGTTTCGATTTTTCCGATCCGACGAGGTCCTCCGCATTTTCCAGGCCAACAACGATGACACTTAACTTGGCGATCGCATAGAGTTGTCGAAGGTATACATATTTGAAACGTTGAACGAAAGATAATGTATTTTACACGTCCGAAACGATAGAACTAAAACCACGGCGAGTAACTTCTATCGGTTAACGATAGCAATATTATCGAATGCAGGTAAAACAGTTCCGTAGCGCGCCAAAGAATATTTTATAGTTATGGAACATTAAATGTGTATCAGAAGCCTGAGGGAACATCGAAATTCGAACAATGAATGATTAAATTATCGCTTCGTAGAGATACAAAGACGTAATTACTTTTTACTAGCAACTAATTCATTCCTATCGATATCGAAATAAGTTCGTTAAGTTTTAAAGGGAAATATTTGAAATTCTGTTATCTCACTTAGTGACATAATTCGATGCGATGAGCACCTATCTCTTTTCTTTTTTTTTCTTTTTTTTCTCTTCTAATAGCTGAGCATAAAATCAATTTTAAGACAAGTTCAACAACGTGAGCAGAGGAGCACTATCAACAGAGATTATGTAACAAATATTATTCCATGCACCTTCCTAATTAGGGACCATCTAGCACATAGTCATATTAACGATAAAATTGTGAATTACCAATTCCTAGTATCGTGCCTTAAATACTATTCGTATGTTAGTCACAGGTCTTTTTTTTCTTTTTTTTTTTAAAGACATATCATGCGTTCTACTAAGAAGCAAAAGTAATTTATTGATTTAAAATGAATCGCAGTGCCTATATGCATATTTATCTTAGTATTATATCGCAACGATGAAGTTCAAGTTTTCCAAGCTCTTCCAGGCAGCTACAAATTCCTCGAAGCTTAAAACTAACGTACATCGAAGCGTAGATTGCCAACGAATATCAATCGAATTGTAGACATACCAACAAGAGAGATAGCGTGAAAACTATTTTTACTTCGAATAATCTACGTAAGAAATTACATATTCGGGAAATATCTAACCTTTACAAGCACTCCGTTTAAAATTTACGTCACACACGTTTTTCCGCATCTAACGTTTATACTAAACAGCTATATTTTACTACGGTGGTCAAATTGAAATTTGGCGGAAGTTGCAGACTATTTGAAATGCGTGAAGTAAATGTTCGAAAAGGGTACTGAATAGCGATTAAGATTTCCTTTTAAATGTCGAATAACGTGGATAAATGTAATTTCGGGTGTCGCCGTGTCTGCTGCAAACGTATATCTAAGAAAGTAGTTTTATATTGTAATTAAACGTGTTTTAAAATATAAAACGCGTATCGTCTGTGATTCGAACTTTGTAACCGGAATCAACTGCCGTATGCAGTCTAGTGGCCATCTGGTGGCCGCGTTACGTAATAATTAAGAATTTTTCTTCGTTTTTAGATACGTTACCGACCGTCGGTGACGATCCGAGTGTAAACTAGTCCAATCCGCTCTGCCGTTCTATGCGCAACCAATCGAATCTTTCTTCTATATCAAATACATTTACACACACTTCCCATTAACAGTCTCTCTTTAATTGCTCTTCGAGATATTCTCTTTTATAGACAATTTAATACGAACGATAACCTTTACTAGCGTGGAATAGAAATTTAGAAAACGACGCGGTTGCACGAAAAATCGAACGGCAGCGGTTTTATAATAAAGATTTCACTTAGTAGCTTATTCATTTCTTTTTTTTCTTCTTTTTTCTCTCTCACAAATAAAATTGTAAATTAGGACACATGTGTTTGTATTAACCCGGAGTCAAAAGTGTAAACAAGTGAGCGAACGAATCCTAGTCATCGATCTATCAATAAAGATCGAACATAGGGATCCCGAAATGTAATATCGATATTGTATAGTCGTGTGAAGTACACGTTGTAAATAGCATTCCCTACATTTTATATATATATATATATATATATATATATATATATATATATATATATATATTATATTAGTATTTAGAATATCACGATGATAGTCCTAATAGCCAGTGCAGTTGTAATGTATCGTTGTTTTACGTATGTAAATGTACCATTTGTACATTGGAGTGCCTAAGCAAACATTTTACCAATTTTTCTACGAATTGTACAAGTCTTATCTATTAAAATGAACAAAAAAAAAATACACATATCGCCATGCATACTTTCTCAATATACATAATATCTACTTTTAGTTACTTAAAAATTATACTAATTTATCATGCTAATTTATTTCGAAGGGTACACGCTATTTTATACTCCGCGATAAAAGGGAAGAAACGAAACGTTACCTATCCTCCATACATCCACACGGGAGTGTCGAAATTGCCATGAAAGAATAAAAGAGAAAAATTGACGATAGAAGTTTATAATTCAGCACAGCTGAAGAAAATTGGGCAACCTATGTAACGCATAGAGAGATTTTCCGTTGCGCGACTTAGGAATTTAACATAAAGCACTTCGTTCAAATCCATCCACTTTCCTTTTACTCGTCGATCTTTTTACACTACTGATGAACTGTGTGATAGTTAATAATGCTCAAAGCAGAACAAACAACGAGTTGCTGTATTTACCAAATGGATTGGAGTTTATAATTAGGGCACCGAAGGGGAACACATCTATCTTAGTCAGTCGATGATGGTCACATAAGCTGACTTTAGGCGATATCGTGCACGATTAGAAAGATATTTGTGTCTTTGAAAGTACAACGGCGAAACGCTATTGGAGAAATTGATTATTCTTGCCAAGTATGATTTCGCGCATACACGAATATCATCAAAATGCTATATTAACCCATTCGAGGCAGATTATACACCATGTGTGTAATGCATTTCCTAGCCAGAAAAATTAGTTACACACCGTGTGTGCGTACTTGTCGGTTAGTAGTGAAAAATTTGTATTGGTTTCAAGAAACGGAAAAAAAAAGTCGAGAATCTTTAAGTAAGGGATATTTTAAGGATTATCAGAAAGAAAAAAGATAAGTTCCTTCGGAGGAAAATTTTATAAGTACTTCATTACATCTGTAATGTTTCCTTACAATTTATTTATGGGTTATCGTCTAGTTTTTATTGCTGAACGTAAAATAATGATTTCATGTTTGTTTACTATTTTTGAAATAAATTTTCTTTTACTTTAATTATACCTTCCCCTTTTATTGTGCATCACACACACGGTGCTTTGCTATCTTATTTGTATGAAAAGTGTAATGTTAATTTTTCAACGCTCAAACACTTTTCCGGTTAAAAATACTTGACTTAAAGGAACATTTTTTACGCTTCAGAAGATCGTCTTCAAAATAATTCTTCGTCTCGAATGGGTTAAGTAAAACCAAAGAAGTGTTGTAAATTAACACCGACAGGCAAATCGAACGTCAAAAATGAAAAAAATTCGTTTACTAAATATTCACTTACAACAATGCAGAGATAGTTTTCTGCGACGATGAAATATTTGAAGTAAACGGTCCTTTAGTGAATACGAATGACATGAAAACGAATCGAAAATCCTATTTTTATTTCTTTTATGCTTCCGTCGTTATTTTGAATTTTATGTCATAATTGTTATAAAAACGAGTATATCGGAAACGCTCGTGAAAGTTTTCCGGTAAGAAGATCCGGATATCATCAGGCGACATATGATAACGTAACACTTACAAGAATGCAGACGCACTTACATCACGATTTACATACGCACTTACATCGAGCTTCTTAGAATTTCCCCTATCAACAATTCCCCCTTCCTAGCTTTAATCCAAATCCTCGTGGTGCTTGATCTCTTCGCAAGATCGAGCACAAGTAAACCAAAGAAGAGGAAGAAGAAAAGGACAGAAGTGTTTGGTGGGAGTCGACGGATCAACCTACTAGGATTACCGTCAAATAGAACTTAACAGTTGCAAAGAAGTTGCCGAAGTAGACAGGAGACATGCGGCTAATCCTCGTTATCCTGATTTTTTTCACGGAAACAGTACTATCGACATACTATGTAAGTTAGCATTCATTCTTTACAATAGGCCGAATAATAACATATTTTCAATAAATTTATTTCAAAATCTTTTTTTTGGTTTTCTTTCTTTTTAATATTCATACAAGAAGCGAGTATACAGGTTTACTTAAAAGTGTTTGTTTATTTCCTAATTATTAATAAAACTATACTATGTTATTAATTGAAACTCATTGAAACGATAATAAAAATCGTTTGTTCAAATAATTATCTGGTAAATTATAAATTTCTTCACGCACTTTCTTCAAACTTCCATAAAACCAGTCCGATTCATTAAGAGAAATTAAGTAGTGACTACAGCTGCTTGAGAGACAGATTTGGAGATCAAAGTTCGTAAGATAAGTTGGTAGGAAATAGCTTGACCCATTCCTAATTTCTCTGTTTTGTTTATTATGTTTTTTTCTTTTTTTTTCTCTTATGAAACTTTATCGATTATTTTCTTTCTTTAGTGAAATAGTTTAATAAGAAACGGTGTAAAAATTAACATTTGGATGTATTTGAAAATTCTAACTTTCTTCTACTATTATAATTTTATGTATTTTTATACATACTTTTACGTATTTTTTAATTGCGATAATTTACAATACTTACAGGAGAAAAGACGCTTTGATCGATCCGTTTACGATGATTTCGAAACATCAAATGTGAATCATCATTTAATAAAAAAACAATGGATATTTACCGATTACACGACGGTAACTACATTCATCTTCGAAATCGTGTCAATATTCTGCATTTTCACTTTTTTTTACAGCGCTTCAGAGCATACAAGGATAGAGAAGAAAGTAATTGTTATCTAGAGAAACTAGAAGAGAATGCTGTTACAGAAGAGCTTCCAAAAAATAGAAAACAGCAACGGAAACACACGTCAAAAATACTTTATGCACCTAACGAAGCTTTAACGAAATTAGAGGTAACTGTAGTATATTTTCAGGTAATTGCACAATTACTTGTGTAAAATAAACAACAGCTTAAGCGTGTATTTTGTAGGCATGGCAAATTGCAGGGGGTAGAATAGTCGATTTCTGTAATGGACGAAAAATTATTTTACTCCAAACCACTATGCCGATCCCCGGACAAACCATAGATCCTTTTTTCAATACACTTCCTCAAGATGAAAATGACATCGTAGCAAGAAGAGTGGCTGATGTAGTTTTAACACCTCTCATAAGTCGAGCTAAAAGGCAAATCGTACTTGAAGAAAGAGAAAAGCTTAATGCAAATTTTCGGAAAAATCGTTTCCGCCGACAGGCACAACCACCAGGAAAATTTCACGGACAGACGCAATCTCAATATTTAAACATTAATAACAATAACGATCAAGCGGAGGGAAAAGCCGAAGCAGAAGCCTTACCACACGCTTCTCGTGCAGCTGTTAGTGAGTACTTAAAGACATTTCCATTCCATTACAGCGTAACTTAAATATAAAATAAGGGATTTGAACGCATCTTTAGGTGGAAGCCACGGTATGGGGCAAGCACAAAGTATGTCGTTAGGTATTGGATGCGAAGATTGCTCAAAGTATACTAGCGAAGGAGCTCCGGATAGATATATCCAACATCCCGGCACAAGTACTGGCAGAATTTCATTACCAAAAACAACAGGCGGGACTGCAGGTACCACTTGTATACAATAAAATAAAAGAAAATAAGTCCTATCTTAGTATTTTTCCAGGAACATTAACTGGTGGAGCTAATATTCATCCTGGTATGATTACTCCTGGAATGGGTACACCTTATCCTAATAAAATTACACCAGGTAATAAATAGAAAAAAATATTTATTCTTATTTTACTACACCAGTTAAACAAACAGTAACAAAAACATCCAAGCAGTATTATTATCATATAATCATATCATATAAAATAATATTATATCTTAATAATATTATTACAGGTGTAACTAAAACTACAGGTGAGGTACAATATCCTGGTAGAGTACCTGGTAGTACGACTGGAGGTCATATGATTTATACTAGTAATATTCCCGGTACTACAACAGTTGGAGGTGGTATGATTTATCCTAGTCATATAACCGACACTACTACAACTAACGGTAGAGTAGTTTATCCTGGTATTGTAATGACAGGCGGTGAGGTACATTATCCTCGAACTACAACTACTGGAAGTCGCCCTGCTTATCCCGGAAGTGTAGGTGGTACCACAACTGGTGGTGGTACAATGTATCCTGGAGGAGTAGTTCCTCCAGCTGGAGGAACTGTTCCTTATCCTGGTGGTACATCTAGTGGTGGAGCTTATCCTGGAAGAGTAACTGGCCCTTCAGCTGGAGGAACTGTTCCTTATCCTGGTGGTATATCTAGTAGTGGAGCTTATCCTGGAAGAGTAGCTGGCCCTCCAGCTGGAGGGACTGTTTCTTATCCTGGCGGTATACCTGGTGGTACAACTGGAAGTGGCGCTTATCCTGTAGGAGTAGTTGGTCCTCCAGCTGGAGGAACTGTTCCTTACCCTGGTGGTATACCTGGTGGTGGTACAAGTGGAAGTGGAGCTTATCCTGGAGGAGTAGTTGGTCCTCCAGCTGGAGGGACTATTCCTTACCCTGGTGGTACACCTAGTGTTACAACTGGAAGTGGCGCTTATCCTGGAGGAGTAGTTGGTCCTCCAGCTGGAGGAACTGTTCCTTACCCTGGTGGTATACCTGGTGGTGGTACAAGTGGAAGTGGAGCTTATCCTGGAGGAGTAGTTGGTCCTCCAGCTGGAGGGACTATTCCTTACCCAGGTGGTATACCTGGTGGTACAACTGGAAGTGGAGTTTATCCTGGAGGAGTAGTTGGTCCTCCAGCTGGAGGGACTGTTCCTTATCCTGGTGGTATACCTAGTAGTACAACTGGAGGAGGTACAATTTATCCTGAAGGTGTAGGTAGTCGTCAAACCGGAGGAACTGTTCCTTATTCTGATGAAGTTGTTGGTCCTGCAACTGGTGGTGGTACAGTTCACCCTGGTGGAGGTGCTGTTCCTACAACTGGAGGAACTATTTCTTATCCTAGTGGTGTACCACCTGATGGTACAACTGGTGGTATAGTTTATCCAGGAGGAATTGTTTCTTATCCTGGAGGCGTAGTTGGTTCTCCAACTGGAAGAGTTGTTCCTTATCCTGGAGGTGTATCTAGTGTTGCAACTGGCAATGTTGCAATTTATCCTGGAGGTGTAGCTACTCCTCCAGCTGGAGAAACTGTTGCTTATCCTGGAGGTGTTGTACCTGGTTTTACAACTGGTAGTGGTACGGTTTATCCTGGTGGAGTTGCTGGTTCTACAACTGGAGGAACTATTCCTTATCCTGG
Organism: Anthophora plumipes; assembly: GCA_951804975.1. Taxonomy (NCBI): domain Eukaryota; kingdom Metazoa; phylum Arthropoda; class Insecta; order Hymenoptera; family Apidae; genus Anthophora; species Anthophora plumipes. The sequence continues at coordinate 24,464,799 of OX638112.1, read as the reverse complement.
TAGAGTTCCTGGTACTATGATTGGTGGTGATGCAGTTTATCCTGGGGGGGTAGCTGGTACTAGAGGAAATATACCTTATTCTGAGAATGTACCAGGTGTTATAACTGATGGTAGTGCAGCTTATCCTGACGGTACGCGAAGTTCGTTAACACCTGAAATACTTGGAACTTATCCTGGTAGTGGTGTACCGGACACCAAAGAAACTAACCGTGGTCAAATTACAACAGAATCAAAAGCAACTGCAGATACCACAATATATCCTAATGGTCAAATTCCTAGAACACAATTCTTTGGCGGAGATCCTTATTCTAGAAGTAGAGGTAATGATATAAGAGGAAATATACATCGTAATATTAGTACATCAGGAACTTTACTTAATGTAATTACAGGTGGAGATACCACTACAGGTACGAGAGTTGTTTATCCTGGCAGTATTTCACCAACCAGTCAATTGACGGAAACTGCTCCTTATCCAGGCGAAGTAATACCAGGTGGTGCATCTGACAGAGGTACTATACCGGGAATATCTGACACCAGACCTAGCAGTGGTGGTACATATCCCGGTGGTACTATACCAAGCACGGCGGGACACTTTATGAGAGGTGATCATACGCGATATCCTGGAAGTGCTTTTCCACAACCAACTAGACAAGATATCGGTCCCGGTATTATTAAAACAGATGTAACTTCTGGTGCTGGATCAATATTGTCTTATCCTGATGGCAGCAAAGTTCAAGCAGGACCTGACAATGCCTACCTTCAAAAAGTTGAAACTGATCAATCAAGAATTCCTTATCCCCCAGGCATAATACAATATCCTGATGGAAGCATGGTTCAACTACCTAAAACGGGAAGCTATCCGAACAATCGTGGAATAATTTCTCCTAACTATTCACTACAACAAGGGCAATATCCTGGTACTGCAACATGGCTTAACAGAGGAATTCCAACATCAGGTCTGCCTAGAGATTCTGTATCAGGAGGAATTAATAGACAAGGGTTGGAGCAATACCCAACTGATGGACAAGGTACCAGACAACAATATCCAGGATTACAATATCTACCTAATGTAGGACAAACAGGTACTGGAGAACCGGCTCAATATCAGCAACCTGGTGGTTATTTACCTGAAGAAGATGATAATGCAAATTCTCAAGCATCCAGTTCTGTAAAACAAACCGATTCGGGTACTCAAGCGAGCGCGTCAGCTCAAGGGAAACTTGGGCAAGGTACAGCTCAGTCCCAAGTAACGGGTACTTATAGTGGTTCTGGATCATTTTCAGCGCAAGCTGGTAGTACTGACAATAATAAAAGTGCTCAAACGGAAGTTAGCGGTGGTAAAGAAGGTGCTACAAGCAATGCTCAAGGAGTGGGTGGTTATGGAAAAAGTCAAACACAAGTTCAGTTAAATTCAGACTCAGGTGCTACAACAACGGGTGCACAAAGCAGCGGTTGGAACCATGGTACAAATTCCCAGGTGCAAGCAAGCTCGAAAGGTGGTATGGCAGATGCTCAAGCGAATGGTGAAGGAAGTACCTCGAGTCAAGCACAAATTGGTTTTCAGCCGTATCTTAAGACGGATGAAAAGATTGAAAAACATTCGAAACCATTCCGCGGAGGTGGAACGGCCTCTGCTCAAAGTGGAACATACACAGGTCAATCTCAGTCTCAACTCGAAGGATCATTCCAATATGGAATTACTTATACTGGTGCTGCACAAGCAGGATCGGGATCTGGCGCAGCAACTTCTCGAAAACCGTTTAACTTTAATATTACAGATACTGAATTATTTAAACCATTTAAACCATCTTATATTCCACAAATTGTGCAGAATAGTAGCAGTGAAGTAACAAATGCATCTTCAGATACCAATTATGAATATAATCAAGACCAGCAAGGTTTGCAGACAAGTTCCAGTTCTCGAAAAACAATTACTACCAAGCCTACAGATGGAAATTCACAGAATGAAGCTAATAAGCTGAATCCACCTATGGAAAAATCACAAACGGACGACACATTGTACGATTACGAAGAAGAATATGATAATGAAGATTATGACGCCTCGCCGATGCAAACTTCGATGAATTCGAAAATTTCAAAAGTCTATACCGACGAGCAAAACAGTAGTAATCATCAATCACAAGCGATACATGTTACAACCGGAAATCAATACGATCTTCATTTTAAACAAAATACGAATGCGGCACAAGTTGGCGACATGCTCCACCCTGGACAATCATTAGCCGGATATACTATACCGCCTGGTTTTCGTGGCAGAATAACATCTGTAGCCGGTAGTGAAACTAATGCCTACGGCGACGGAAAATCTCAATCTCAGACAGTTTCTTTAATACCGAAAGAACCAAACACGACTCGCGAGAACAAATCACCCATCTCAGATATCAGATCTCTTAAAACTAATCACGAGAGACTAATGGAAAGTCATGTTTCATCTAGAGAAAAACAAAAACATAATTTCCCTCAACAACAATCTTCCACGGAATATTCAAAACCTACTTCTACTATATTAATGAAACCAAATTATTATACAGTGACCAATAGTGTTGCTGGTAAAATGGATGATAGAAATTCACCAAGAAAATATGAACATCGTTATTATACTAAAAGTTCAACTTGCGGATATTTCACTTTCTCTTGTAACATTGTATACGGTTCTAATGGTAGAACGAAAATTTGCAAACCAAAAGTGCCAACATATCCCGACGGTACCCCTATGAAATGTTAGGTGATACTTACTAATTTAAAAAAAAAAACTTGTACTGTTTACAAAAACTTTCCAGTTTATTTCATAGATTATTTCATATTTTTCTAATGTTAGAGAGATTTTTTTTTTATTACAATTTAGATTATTCTCCTTTTTTATCTTTGCATTAATTACCAACGCAAATATTTATAATCATTCATACATTTTATGAATGTCATAATACTCCTATTATTTCTTTCATACATATACATACTACATATCGTTTTTATCGAGGTACTTGTACTGAGTGTATATTATAAATTTAATGGTACATCAACTCCTAATATTTATCCTCTTTTATCAATAAAACATATATTAAACAACAAATGAAAAGTTCTAATTTCTATTCTCTCTCTCACAATTATTAGTTACATCAACTAATAAATACATGTATAGTTTCTTTTAATTTACTACAGTTTAAATGCAAATTTAAATAATTCTCTAGTTAACATTAAAATATTAATTACCATATATTATAGATATATAGATACATTTACGATTTTTTTAAAACTTATTTTTACGAACATTTGTGACAGCGCAAAAGTTGTTTAATTATAAATATCAGGTATCATAGATGGTACACAGATCATCTTCCATTTTCTATCTTCACCAGTCTTTAGGTAAGAGGCAAAATTTGTAATTACATATGTGATTTAAGTTATATACATTATTTATATACATACAACAAAAATATTTGAAACATAATACATTGGAATGTGAGTTTTTACAAATAGAAAAAATATTCAAAATATTCACAAAAACTATAGAAGTACAAAATGTTAGGAAAAAATATATATATACAAATACGTATGAAATTAGTTAAAAAGAAGCAAATAATAATATAAATCTAAAAAAGGACAGATTAATTTAAACAACGATACAATACTGAAATAGGCAGTGGTTCTTCTCCGTTCAAGCTCACTTATTAAATAAATTAGTTTTACTCATACATACAACGATGTTTTATACAATTAAAAAATATTGCTAAATCGACTGGTGCATATGTCTCGAAGAATGTAGGAAAAACTGTTTTGCACATTCCATGTTTCACATTTATCAGTACTTAAACTAATATTAACATTATTATTGAAATGAGTGAATACTAGGCTTGCTGAGATTCATACTCTGAAACAATATGCATAAAATAATTATACTAACTAAATCAGTACTGATACTAAGATATATTAAAACTTACCATTTGTTAATTTACCATCATTGGTTATACGTGATTTTTCTTCAGTATTCTCTCCTATTCCTACATCTGTTGTGTAGGAATCATTACTAACAAACAAATTAATAATCAATAAGTATTCCGTAATAAAATTATAAAAATGTGAATATGTAACATAATAAAGGCATTGGTAGATATTATCGCGGTTTACCTATTTCGAAAATGTTCCAATTGTACATTAGCAGATTCTAATTGTTCTAACAGATCCTCGTTTGATCGTTGCAATTTACGAACACTGTTAGTTGCAACATCTACTTCATCCTGTGCTGCAGTTAATTCTCTCTTTAATTCCTCTACTCTTGCTCTTACTCTTTTCACTTCTGCTTCATACTGTTCTGATCTTCTTACTGCATGTGAAAGTTCTGTCGTTTTTTCTTCCAAGGATTTTTTCAGTATTGTCTAATAATTATTTAATAATATTGCTATATATACGCGCTACATGAATAAGTCTAAATTAAAATATTAATAGAGTACAAACCACATTTCTAACTAATAATTCTTGTTGTAAGTATCTTGTATCACTGTCAGACGTGGAAACCGGACGTGATCGCCGAGATTCTATCCTTTCCTGTAAATCGTGTAATTCGTTACGAAGCTGTTTGTTCTCCCGTTCTAAAGAAATTTTTTCCGTTTCTAAACGTTCTCGTTTTCCCCATTCGGCTGCATTCTCCGCTTGAAGTTTCTCTAACTGAAATCACATAATTAGATATAGCCAGAAAAATATCATTATTTCAAATATTTATATGTTTATGTTTATCAAATTTACTTCAGCCCTAAGTTCACATAGACGACGATTCATTCCTTCTCTAACTGAAACTTCGTCAATTATATCATCAACTTGAAACCGTTGTCTCAGTTCCAATAATTCTCTTGTTGTTTCAGCTTCACTTTCTTCTAAATCTTCACATTGTTTTCTCAATTGTTTTATTTCTGCTTTCAATTTCTCCATACCGCGATGTAAAGAATTTTTCTCCCTAAAATAAATAAAAGAAACATACAATTAACTTAAATAATTTAAATTTAAACATATTGACAAAACAATCTTTTATATATACTTACTCTCTTTCTGTGGAAATAGTTTTTGTTGCTTCATCCAATTGATGTTGAAGTATTAATATTTTTTGTGCACAGGATTCATTGGTACATATTTGTAATGCAGATTGATTTTTCTCTACATTTTCTATAGAACTAGAATCTGTGACTAATCTTGCAATATCTTTATCTAATGAATTGATAGAACTCTCTTTGTATAATTCTACAGCATGCTTTGGCACTGCACCTTGTAATACATATTCTTCAATATCTCTGTCTGGTAAAATATTATGACTTCCTAAGCAAACATTAGACTCCTCAAGTGAAGTTTTGCAACTAAGTAAATCTTTTTGAGAATTTACACTCTCACTTCGTTCCACATTATTATAAAACTTTAATAATTCATCTATACCTAATGTATTTCTCAATTGTGGATCTGACTCTAAGACTGTGAAAATTTGTTGATCAAATTGTCCAGCATGTTTCAACAAGACCATATGTATTTTTTCCATTTCTTTCTTTAATTGCTCATTTTGTAATTCAAGCTCCTGACATTCATGTTTATAACTATTTGCATCTTTCACAGCAATTTCTAACTTTGCTCTAAACATCTTAGCTTCTTCTCTAGCCATGTTTCTTTCATTACGTACTTTACTCCATTTTTCACGCCAATTAGCTGTACAATCTGACCACCACCTCATGGTTTTTTCCATTTGAGCAGCTCTGGCTCTTGCTTCCTCCAGTTCTCTTTGCCGTAAAGCCTACAAATGTTATTTGTATAAATGAACAACTTATCAAATATTAATTTATATATAAATAAATATGTAATCATATTATTTCTTATATAAGAAATATAAATAAGAAATATTTTCGCAATGCATAAAATATAGCTTATCGTTTCTAAAAAATAGCAGAAACAAATTATAATGATCCTATTATAAAGGTAACAAGTAATAACAATTACTTCTTTGGTTTCCCATTCACTATCCGCATAGCGTGAAGAAGATGATACATCAACAATGTGTCCCCTCACGTATCGTCGAGAAGACGTTCCACTAGCTGTTGATTGTGCCATGATAAATGAAAATGTAACCTATAATACTACTTTTTTATGAATGAATATACGTCAATCACGAATTATTTTTCCTCGAGTTAAATTGTTTTCCGAGTTTACATATAATATCGGTGTCTTCTTTACACTTTCGTTCGCATCATATTTAAAATAATAGCGGTTTAAACACAATTCCTTTATAATTTTAATCTTTCTACATCACATATATTCATCAGTGCTGACCATTTGTATTATCTATATATAAACATCCATACATATATGTATATCTACAGGTATGCCTATACGGCATGTATAACTCGCAGAAGGAATAGTTAGCACAGGATAGCTTTGTGTAGGTTCTATGAAAAAATTACATAAATCAGTCACTTAGTGATAAATAAACGATATCGGAAAATTCGAAAAGCCTAGAATAAAGGCCGTATGTCCGCGCGTATGTTTGATATTGTTAAATTCATTTTTGGTCCGACTGTGTAACGATACACCGATAATTTCAGATTTTATAAAGTCACATGCACTGTTTCTAATGATACAAAGTGTCAAACAAAGCGAAGAATTGTACATAATATATAATTTTAATTGAAAAGGAAGTACTTGAAAATAATTTTTCTATGTTGTGGAGAAACTACAATTTTGCAAAAACTGCAGTATTACATTACAAGTTTACATTTAATTTATGGACAAGGATATTGCATAAAACGAAACAATGAATACTGTGAAAGGTAATTGTGAAATTGGAAATGGATTGGATGATCTTGGAATACCAGGACAAGGTTTCTTGAGAGATGCTTTAACAAGTTGCACAGATCCATTGAAGGCAATTGAAGAATTTCAGTTAGAAAATGGGATTTTATTGCCATCCTTAAGACCCATGTTACCTTTACTTGATCTTCATGGAGTAAGAAGATTAGACTTCCATGCCTCAGTTCTTGAAGAATTAAGGGAGAAGTTAATAAAGAGAATTAATGAAATTGGAACAGAAAGGGCAGATAAAGGTTCAACAGGAGACAGAAGATTAAAAGAGTTATTGTCTAAAAGTTTTCCAGCTGTAAGAGTAGCAGCTCTAAGGCCAGTTGTTATGTGTATTCTAAGAAATACACCACATATAGAGGACAAATATTTACGTGTACTTGTACGTGAAAAAGAATTATATAATGATGCAGACACTGAAGTGAAAAGACAAATTTGGAAAGATAATCAAAGTCTATTTGGAGATGAAGTTTCACCATTGTTTAGCAGATATATCATTGAGAAAGAACAGATATTATTTGATCATCGAAATTTAAACAGTCTCTTCTTTATGCCTTCTCCCAAGGTACATTAGAAATGAATATTTGTAATAGAAATTTGTTAACTTTTTGAAAGATTGTATAATTTCTATTTAGGTAAGAAGGCAAGGTGAGGTGGTACAGAAATTAGCTCATATGATTGGACATAGTGTAAAATTATATGATATGGTATTACAATTCTTGAGAACTTTATTTTTACGTACAAAGAATATTCATTATTGTACATTAAGAGCTGAACTATTAATGGCCTTACATGATTTAGAGGTAATATATAGATTATATTTATATTATGTAATATTGCATAAAATCGATATATTGTTTAAATATTTAATATTTAGGTACAAGATATCATTTCTGTTGATCCATGTCATAAATTTACTTGGTGCCTTGATGCATGTATCAGAGAAAAGAATGTTGATATTAAAAGGTCCCGTGAGTTACAAGGTTTTTTGGATAGTATTAAGGTACATAGAGAACTACATTTACATCTAACACTACCTCTTTACTTATTGATAGAAAGGTGAAATGATCTATAGTTTTGTGCAGAGAGGTCAAGAACAGGTACTTGGTGATTTAAGTATGATATTATGTGACCCATATGCTGTAAACTTTCTTGCTAGTAGTGCAATAAAAATTGCACTACACTTGATAAATGGCGAAGCACTGCCCAGAGAAAATGCAGTTCTTGTGCTATTACTTAGGATGCTTGCATTAGGTTTATCTGCTTGGCAAATGATTGACTCACAAGACTTCAAGGAACCAAAACTGGACAGCCAAGTTGTTACAAAATTTTTACCAGCACTTATGTCTTTAATGGTAAATTTATGTACATACTATTGTAATGCATAACTACACATATATGGTAAAATTTGCATAATCAATCGTTTATATTTCAGGTAGATGATCAAATAAGACAACTGAATTGTAAACTACCACCTGATGAGAGAGAAAGTGCAATTGCCATAATAGAACACTCTGGTCCTCCTCCTGATGCTTGTCAAGCATATGCACAACTTTCAGGAGTTGCTGCTGTTTTATCTATGTATTATGCATTACATGTAGGAGGTGGTGGTGGAGTAGGAAGGGGAAGAGGTGATGCTAGAGGTTTAATGAGAGTATTGGCTACCTTACCAAACTGTCAAGCACAACGTGCATTTGAGGACCCTTTTCTGCACACTCTAGTAAGTTCGTCTAATATAAAAGTTACATCATATTTAATTGTACAATGAAAAGCTAAATTTTATATGTTTCTGTACAGGTATCTTTATTAATATTGAATATGGCTGATGAATTTTCTAACGAATCATTCTGTACAGTTATATTTGACGAATTTTTCCTAGCAGGATTAGGCAGAGATAATGTTACGCGGCATTTATTAAAGCTACTTTGGTATATTCATCCAAAGTTACCTCCCACTCGTCTTCATACGCTAATGAAAGCACTCCAACCAACTAGTCAAGTAATATTATATTTTAATCTTCAAAAAGAATATATGAAATGATTGTACCGCTTTTGTAATTATATTCATCGTTTTAGCATAATGAAGCAGTTCATAATCTGTATGAAGCTTTACGCGACAAAATTGGAAATCGTTCAACAGAGGATCAACTAACGCCGACAGCACAAATGGACACACTAGGGCTTGAATGTCCACCTTCTCCACTTACCGGTGTACCTACACCAGCTTCGTGTTCACTCTAAATAACTATGTAACGAAATTTTTTATATTAAAATATTTAGAAATATGGTTTACCATATAGTTTTACTTATGAACAGCTGTATTTTCTAGTTTATATGCAATTTTTTAACTGTCTTGCAGAATATTTAGTTTAAAATTTAATACAAATTTCGTAATTTCATATAAATATTCTAAATTGTATATGAAAATGTTTTCTACTTTTGTTTTACATATATTAATCAATAAATATAAGATCATATATTTTCAACATAACATACATTTAAAAGGAATAGATATGTGTACATAATTTAAACCGCGTTAGGACTTGCAGCATTGTCTGTGTTTGATACATTTGTATTATTAATTAATTCCATCACCAATCGATCTAAATAATTTGAATCCAGCTTATACGACATCAAAATCATCGAAATATACATCGATGCCTGTTTGGTTGATAATAAAATTTTTAATTGTGGATCTATCATACTCAACCTAAACGAAATATATTGAAACATTAATAATTCTTATTGTAATCGTACATTTCTTACATCACAATACTCACATTTTTATAATAATAAGGCCCACAAGAGTCCATTCGGCCGTTTTAAAAATAATATTTGCGGCAGACAATGAAAAGGTATTAACCAATGCTTTAATTAAAGCACTCTTTTCACTGTATATATTTTGAGGTAATTTGTAATTAGTTAGAGCTTTTAATAAATCGGGCAATCTATAATAGCAAAACATTAATGATCAAAGTTAACATTTTAAAAAATATAAATTTATAATATTGGATAAGTATAAAAAATTATATTACATTCTGCTAAGTTTATCTAAGAAAATTCGACGACGAAGTGTTTTAGGTGCATGCGCATCCGTTAAAGGTAATATTGGAGTAAAATTATCATCTTTTCCAGTATCTTCTGCGGTATTCACAGGATTTTCTATAATCACGCTACCTTTGTAAAATGCTCGCACCTAAACATAATAATTACTTATATATAGATTACTTATTTTTAAGTCATAGGTTTTGCTTACTTTTAATTCCATTTTCTTTCCTTCCTCTTGAAGAACAGATAAATGAGGCAATGGTTTTAAAGTATCTGTAGTTAAATCTGTATGATCATCTTTTTCATCTTCTAATTGTAATTTATTTAATTTTTTACATAAATGTAAATATCTATCATGCTGTACTATATTCTCTAATAACCGGTGTTTAATATCTTCTTCTCCTGACAATAAACAAAGAGTATCTTCAGTAATCCATTCTTTTATATTCTGTTCAATGTGCACTGCAAGATTGTAAAATTCATTTGGCTGTTTCACTTTGACAGAACTTTTCTGCTTATGTTTTTTACTTTTACTTTTTTCTACTTTAGATATACACTCTTTATTATTAATATTAGTATCTTGTTTTGTAATGGTTATATTGCCCTCTGTTTTTGGAGTTTCAAGTAATTTACTTTCTCCTTTATTATTTTCCGTATTTTCATTTAAAGTAACATCATGTAAATTTTGAGTAACTTGTATCATTGTATCATTCAGTAAAATAGCACTTTCTGAGGTAGAAATTTCTTTAACAATACTATCATTTAGAGATACTTGAACACTATTATTTCTATCTTCTAAATTAGTGGACAAGTTTTTTATATCTTTAGATTTATTATCAAAGTTTTTCCAAGATTCGTCTCTAAAAACATTTGATTTTTCAATCATATTGTTTATTCCTGTGTTTTCATTGTCTGTTTCTATTATATTATGTTCATCATATATATTAACTTCTGAACATTGCCTAGGAGACGTAACTATTGAATTCCTGCAAGTTGCATTATTTTCTGCATCTTTTTCCTTGTTTTCAGGAGACAATACCATATTTATATCTTTTACATGAATTTCATCTCCAGGTATACTTTTTACTAATTCATCTTTTGCTGGTAGGACTTTGAATTCTGGAATTTCTTCTTTATCTCTCAACCAAAGAGGACTTGTAAGCATTTGTTCCAAAAGATAATTACATGCTCCATAACAACGTGAACTACAAAAGTTTTTACGTCGTGTTACATCATAAACTTTATTCTTTTTTGTTGATATGTGATACCGTTGACCAATTATAGTTATTAAAGCATTATTACATAAAACATAGCCACATAATTTTACTATTGCTCTTTCTTCAATTACATCTTCCATATGACTTCTGTTAATATACCTTAGCTATAAAAATTAATAAGAGAATAAATGCACTAGGTAAATTACTAAATTACTTGAATGTTAAAAATTATACTTACATTACATAAAAGCCATTCAGAATCTATTTTAGGTTCTAAAAGATGTTCAATAATCATGAGAGCTTTAGCATCACATTGTTTCTTCTTAATTATTGCTAATTGCATTTGTGCCTTGCTTAAACAAAAGCGTAATACATCAACAAATATGTTGCACAAATTTTTTTTATTATAGCAATTCAGTTTTTAAATGCGTTCATGACAAAACAAGCCTCACCTCATCTTCTTTTTCACCTTCTTTCTTTCAAGCGTTTCTTTTTTCGTAGTAAATGTTTCCATTTTAAAATAGTGATTACAAATGAAAATATACTATTATAGTTTGTCCAAAACGAGTTAACGAACGAAGTGATGTGCTCTCACTTTATTCTACCTCTTCTGCTATAGTCTGTCCGCAACAAGTTGGCGAATGAGATGATGTGCTCTCACTTTATTCCACCTCTCCTGCTACCAAATGCGTTGTCGTTATTAGCTACAGCCAGTGACAAAGGACGACGACGAACACATCGAGACAAAGTGAAATAGAAGATTCCACAGCACTAGCGTAGCCTCCCAGTTAATACTAAATTTACCAAAAATAGTTGACAGTTTAACTGGGAGGCTACGTCAATGTTGTAAAGTCATCGTTCTATTCCACTTCATCTCGATATGCTTGTCGTTGATCTTTGTCGGTGGCTGTAGCCAATAGCAGCAACACATGTGGTAGCAGGAGAGATGGAACAGAGTGAGAGCATACTATACCGATTTTGACTGATCTTAAACTTTCATTCACAAAAATCATGTTTGCAAAAAGTAACAACAAAAAGTTCCTATTTTATAAGGAAAAACTACACCGTCGTATTTTTAAATTTGTATTAAACAATCCTTCCACATAAATAGTATCCTTTACAGAACTTAAATAACTTACAAATATAATAAAGTAAAATAAAAATTGGTTTATATAATATTTACGTTGTTACGACTCAAAACCCTATTTAAGACAGATGCGCGACAAGAAAGGAAACGTCCTACATTCACGATCCTACTCACACGATATTGGCCTTTAGCACCATAGACAAATACCCGTTTGAGAAGCTTAGAGATGTTACAATATAACATTTATATTATTAAATATAAAACATTGAATATTACCGTCTCTTATTATATATCGAAAAATTATTATGGAACATAATTAGATAATAATTTATACTTTTACGTTATTCTAAACAATGCTTTAGTAAATTATCCTATTTTTCGGAATTAAACAAAGATCATGTTAATGTTGGTCAACTTGTCTCTTTCATTAATCAAAATCCAAATAAAGTTTTTTTTTTTCTCAATCATACATAGTTTTATACATTAAGAAAATTGGATTGATAGATTCTTTATAACGGAATGTGAACAAAAATTCGTTATCATTATGTAAAAAATTACAATGTAAATTAGGAAAATTTTTTGGTACTAATTGTTACCGCACTCTAGTGGTGATTCAAAGAAACATTCAACCGGCTGTCTTGTAGAGGTAGAAGTCTACCGAAGTAGATGGAAAAAGAGACCAGTAGAGTGTGACTGGTTATATGGTGTGATCTTGGAGTAGTGTTACGTTTTCAGTATTATCTTGTTGTGCTCGCCATGACGTTGATTTGAATTGTATTTCAAAATATTAATCCCGATGTTGGTCGCAGGACTGTGCCAATGTAGTTTTCATGCTTTTAACGAGGAGAGAATCCGGGGAGGCAATTCGTGGATACCGAAGAAAGCTTCAAACACGTTTGAAGCTTTCGAGGTCGTATTCATGGAACTATGAACCTGGACTCGTTGTCTTTTACTTTGTCTCAAATCAGTTATTTGGTTGCGAATTTAAATAAGAAAAATTTTCGGGAAAGCTGCCAAGAAATATCAATTGTAAGTAGAAAAAAAACCTGTTGTACTACTGCATCTCTTATTGCCCACCCCTTCCACCTTCTGTTCATCACACGCCGTCCTCGAAACAGCGCAATATGTTTCGTGAATATTATTACGGATTACATTTAATTCCGTTTATCAAAATAAACTTTCCTATGAAAAAAATTCAACGCGGACGTATATATAGATTAATACGTTTGTTTTATAATTTATGGCAATTTAGTATTCACGCGGCATGAAATACATCTTGAACTTAGCCTCTTTCCGTGATTTGTATGTGTTCCAACGTATTATTTCGAACGATGAAACTTTGTGTATATTTCAATGCACGTTTTTGTAATAACAATGTTTTCAAATATTTAATGAATAAAAAATATCGCTTAATATCTATTTGGTTTAAAGTTACTCTAAATGTTTCCCATTCTTCTATTTTTTTTGTTTTCACTATTGCTAATATAATGATATGGTAGAGGTCGAATTTAATGTATTTATTTTTATACGGATATCTTATGTATGATATTGTTTCATTCTAAGATTCATTACTTTATTGTAGCTGGTACAGTCGAAGGGTTTGGAGGCAGACAGACATTTGCTGCGCTCTTTACTCTCGTGCATCGACTTTTCAACAGGAGAACCACCAGAATCAAGTGCAAAAGATTACTTTCAAGTGCAACTTCTAAAACAAGAGTGTACTAATCTCCTTAGCAAACCTTCTTTTATTTCTAATCTGTGCTTTGCTATAGACCATCCATTTCATCAACAAAAGGTTTATTTTACTTTTTATTTAGGTTAAGGTTATCAAATTAGTATATGTGTATGCTATGCGTATATACATATACACACACATGTATATAGATAGCTAAATATTAAATATTTCCTTATGTTACATAATTTTCAAAATAAACAATTTTCATTGATTTCAACTTTACTTTTTCAGACTTTGAATCCATCACCAAAGTTTTTTTTACGTTTAAAAAAGGTACTTGGCTTAACTCTGGTACAAGAAGTTGCATTTGCAATCGCATTGCTGCACTCTGAGAATACTGAAATTTGTACATTAGCTTTAGAGCACGTACAAAAGCAGCTGCCTGAGTTGATAAAAAATTATATTAATTCTGAAACAAGCAATAGACATCACGAAGAAGGATTGCACGATTCCTTGCCTGAAGTTCTTCATCTTATATTATCTCAAGCTTTTCACTCAGCCAATCAATTTGGTCTTTCATCAGAATCAAAAGAAAAATTTCTCAAGAATTTAAGGCGCGATTTTCCCCGTGAGCTGGTACCAGTGGTGCTAGCACCACTCTTGTACCCAGACAACGGGGAAACTCCGCAAGCGAAAATTGAACTAAACATGGCTGTTAATCAAATGGTAAAAGAATTTGATAAGTAATGCTAGATGTTGCACATTTATTTTGCTATATCGTAAATTTAATATTTTAAAATATATGTAACATACGTTTCTCAGGATGGGAATTCTCTAGTAGAATTGATTATGGAATTAGGATATGGATTCACTAGCAGTGTTGAAGAATGCCGATCAGCCTTAGCTGGCCTAGGAGCTCGAGAAATATCTCCAGCATGTGCTGCAAGAGTTTTAGCTCACATGGCACGTAGCTGTAATAGTCTTGATGATGCTGGAGGATTACAATCATTTTGGGGTAATTCAGGAGCTGCACAAGATGCAAACAAGGAAAAGTCAAGTGATAATGTTCCCCCTAGTACATGGAATGTTGAAGTTTTTGTTCAAGCTTTAAAAGAAATTGTAAGTATTAATAATCCATATCTAATCATTTTATATACTAAATTAATATCAAATGTTAAATATCTGCTATAATTTTGCTCAATTTTAGCAATCAACATTAGCTTGGAATGATGTAATAGTTAAGTTGGATCATGCAGAATTTGTTATCAAAGATAGACAAGGACTGAATTTGTTGATCACAGGATTAAGGCTAGGATTACAACATCAAGGATTCCCTCCAGATATGTTTCCTGTGGAATTGTTTTATCGTCACTGGGATAATGTAGAAGGACAGTTTTCTCTAGTGCAACAAATTCTAAAGTGTCCTGATATATTTTGTTTTGCCGATTATCCTTATCACTCTGTAACCGTTGATGTATTAAAAGCAGCACCAGAAAGTGACAGTAAGGAGGCACAAACTTGGAGATCCTTAAATGTAGTTGAATTACTTTTGCATATGGCAGAAAGAGGATTGTATGGACTGGTTCAAGAAATATTTAAATGGCCCATTCAGCACTGCCCTGATGTTCTTGTATTAGCATTATTGCAAATTAATGCTCCTATTACTATACTCAGACAAGAATTGCTTAGTACATTAATGCCTATTTTTCTTGGAAATCATCCAAACTCAGCTGTTATTTTGCATCATGCATGGCATGGAAATACAGTTAAAATAAAATCCATTATTATGCACGCTATGGCAGAATGGTACATACGCGGAGATCACGATCAAACAAGACTGTCTCGCATTCTCGATGTTGCTCAAGACCTCAAAGCATTAACTCATCTATTGACTGCTCAATCATACCCGTTTGTTATTGACTTGGCCTGTTTGGCTTCAAGAAGAGAATATTTAAAATTAGAGAAATGGTTGACAGATAAAATAAGAGAACAAGGAGAAGTTTTTGTTACTGCTTGTGTAAAATTTTTACAAAGACGTTGTCCTCAAGTAATGGGACCTGGGATAAAAGAAGATCTAACAGTACCAAAAGCAAGCCAACTTCCACAAGAAACACTAACAACAATGCTTGCTTGCTTACAAGTGTGTGCTGGGTAGGTTTTACTGTTTTTATTATACATTAAACATTTTTATAATTGTATAAATAGTACTTCTTTCTTATTAACGTTTTCTTTTTTTGTTGTTTTTTTTGTTTTTTGTTTTTTTTTTTTTAAAGAAGTGTATCTCAGGAATGTTCTGAGGCAATAATGACAATGGTACAAAACTGCAGTCTAATGTTGAGTAAAAGTACAATGAGTAGACCTCCTCCACCGGGAGTCTTACGACATCGCGGATTGGAACCTTTTAATCCAGCTACTTTAGGAGGACAGGTGGTAACATTAACATAAATAAAAATAATGTTTGTAATTTAATTATATATTAAAATGTATTTTATTTAATTCTTCAGTTGTTTTCTTCAAAACAAGTGGATCCACTAGGAAATTTAAGTTCAAGTCTTGCCTCTATGGGTTTGGGTTCCAGTCTTGGTCCACCAAGCAGTTCTGCGTTCAATTTGCCAGGTGCTCTTGGACCTTTGGTGTCTGCACCTGGTTCTCCTTCTCGCCTCATGGGACCTTCGCCAAGCCCGTTTCCGATGTTGCCATTATCTTCGCAGTTACATTCAGGACCAGTTGGTACACAAGGACCGTCTGTTCTACCTGGCAGTACGACGATTGGAGGATTAGGTCGACTTGGACCACCAACAGGCATTGAAAAAGCAAGAATACCTGAAACATCGAATTTATTTCCCGATATGGCACAAAACGTTTCCAAAGAAATCGAAGATGAAGCAAACAGCTACTTTCAGCGTATATACAATCATCCGCCGCATCCAACTTTATCCATCGATGAAGTTCTCGATATGTTAAAAAAATTTCAAGATTCTGGTAGTAAAAGGGAAAGAGAAGTATTTAATTGCATGTTGCGAAATTTATTTGAGGAATATCGTTTTTTCCCTCAATACCCTGATAAAGAGTTGCAAATCACGGCACAACTATTCGGAGGAATAATTGAAAGAGGATTGGTCAATAGTTATATGACACTTGGATTGGCTCTGAGATTTGTATTGGATGCGCTTAGAAAACCAGAAGGCAGCAAGATGTATTACTTTGGCATTACAGCTCTGGATCGTTTCAAGAGTCGTTTAAAAGACTACCAAACATACTGTGAGCACGTCAGGGCAATTCAACATTTCAGTGAGTTCCCACCACATTTAATTGAGTATATAGAATATGGATTACAGGGGCAGGAGCCTCCCACGAGACCTCAAGGTCCAGTTCTTCCAAAAACTTTAGCAGCTATGCTGGCACCAGTTACTACACCATATAAAACAATAACAACAACAACAATAACGACAAGTACTACTCAAGCGAAATCATCCACGACTCCAACTACATCTCTTTCTGCAAGGGTAAGTAAAATATGAATTAAAAAAATTATGAAATATATTTTTATTATTATTTACACCTTTTTAATTCTAATTTTAGCCTTCCATTGCTAATGCAACAAACATAGATACGTTATTGGTAGCAACTGATAAAGAAGAAAAAATTACAACACCACCGGAAGCTTTACAAGATAAGACAGCATTTATCTTCAACAATCTTAGTCAGCTTAATTTACAACAAAAATGTGATGAAATTCGGGAAATTGTTACGGAAGAATATTGGCCTTGGATGGCTCAATATTTAGTAATGAAACGTGCAAGCATAGAATTAAATTTCCATGCCTTATATTCGAATTTTCTGGACTGCTTAAAGTTGCCAGAAGTGTATAAAATGGTTACTAGAGAGACATTTAGAAACATAAAGGTTTTATTACGGAGCGATAAAGGAATAGCGAATTTCTCTGACAGATCGCTCTTAAAGAATTTAGGTCATTGGTTAGGAATGTTAACTCTTGGCAGAAATAAACCTATTTTACAAATTGATATAGATCTAAAAAGTTTACTCGTCGAAGCATATCACAAAGGTCAACAAGAACTTCTTTATGTGGTTCCCTTTGTTGCTAAAGTACTTGAGAGTTGCGCAAAGAGTCGTGTTTTTCGCCCACCTAATCCTTGGACTATGGCAATTATGAATGTACTAGCAGAATTGCACCAGGAACCGGATTTAAAATTGAACTTAAAATTTGAAATCGAAGTGCTGTGTAAAAATTTAAGTATTGATGTTGGTGAATTAAAACCAGCGGTTTATTTAAAAGATCCAGAAAAATTGCGAAACTTGGAATATCAGTTATCACATCCTAATAAAAAATCCGAGTCAAATAATAATCAGCAACAAACTCAAGGTCCTATTGAAGAATTGGTTGGCCCTACTACAACAACTATTGTTCCACAAGCAGCACCAGCAAATACAACACCGTCGTTACCTACTGGTCCACCAGAGCCACGTTTCAATTATATGGACATATCTGTAACAGGCATTGCTAATATTTCTCAGCATATTACCATTAATAACAACTTACCATTGTTTCAAACACATCCACATTTGAAACAGTTTGTTCGCCCAGCTGTTGAAAGAGCAATTCAAGAATGGATTCATCCTGTAGTTGATCGATCGATTAAAATAGCTTTAACAACTAGCGAACAAATTGTGAGGAAGGATTTTGCATTAGATCCGGAAGAAGTTCGAATGAGAACTGCGGCAAGACATATGGTTCGCAATTTAACTGCTGGAATGGCTATGATTACTTGTCGCGATCAAGTTTTGGCGTCGATTAGTACAAATTTAAAACAAGCCTTTCTAACTGCAATGATGGGTACAACCCCACAGCAAAAAGAATTGGCAGAGCAAGCAGCTAATGTAGTAGCTGCCGACAATATGGAACTTGCTTGCGCATTTGTACAAAAAACGGCTATTGAAAAAGCTATTCCTGAAATGGATAAACGTCTGTTAAATGAGATTGAATTACGGAAAATAGCACGACAAGAAGGAAGGAGATATTGTGATCCATTAGCTAAATATCAAGCTGAAAGAATGCCTGAACAAATAAGATTGAAAGTAGGCGGCGTAACACCTCAACAAATGGCTGTTTATGAAGAATTTGCAAGAAATATTCCTGGATTTTTACCACTCTCTGAACGTGATACACAAGCGCTATTAATGCCAAAACCTGTTGCAGTATGTACTCTATGTTACAAAGTATTAATTTGTGTATGGTGTTGCCTATTATATTTATAATACCTTTTTCCTTTTTAAGGACCCCGCTGTAACTGCATTTGCTGCCAATCCAGCAGTTGCAGTAGCGACAGCACAACAAGTCGCTGCTTATGCAGCAGCAGTGAGTAATGATGAAGTTGGAGCCATGTTAGAAAAACTGGCAGCTGAAGTTGAAGTATTACTTGCTGCAATGGGACCTGCTGCACCTCCTCCACAGCATGCTGCCTTGCATAGCCTTCTGGAATCTATTATCCTAACACGAAGATCAAGGGATGCTGGCGCTGCTATGACCTTACTTAAAAAGGTAAATTTATTACCGGATATATAAAGTATTTTTATATACGAACTGTGAATGTATAATGTACATATCCTTAACTTCAGGCTGTAGAAGGGTTACTAGATGGCCCCATTTCTAGTGGCGTAATAGACTCAGAAATTATATTGCGCTATAGAGAACTTCATTTACGCATTCTAAAGTGTCTTCAAGATCCACGTGCTTATGGCATGCAATGGACAAATAAACATGTTACACGATGTTTAACAGAATGCAGAGAAGAGTTTCGATACAACTTTGAAGCTGTAGATTATCTCATCAGGTATTATATTTTTCATAGTACATTGTAAAATAATTAAATTTGCTTAAATGATCAAATAAAAATACTTAATTATTAACATTCTAGGTCCCATTTAATTAGTCTTCCACAGTATGATTTAGCTTTAGCTCAAGCTATAGATTCTGGAAACGCTATGGCAACAGCATTTGCCATGCAGTTGGTGCAACTTTATTTAATTGATGAAAGACAGACAACGCATGTTACTGAATCAGACTTACTTCACACGATTGAAATTCTTGCAAGAATGGCTCATCACAGAGCACCACCTGAAGGGTTACTATCAATAATATAATAGTTATTTTATTGTGAATAATGTAGTTGATTTGAAATTAATTAAGATGAATTTAACATATTTTTTCAGGATTTTATTATTTAGACTAACAAGTTTGCTAGAATCGTTGCGCGCCAATAATGACCCAGGGGTATTAGCAGACAGAGCACCTGCTGGTCCTACATCGCACATTCATTCTGGAATTCTACAGGTGAGAGTAAGTAAATTCTGCCGATCTTAAGGCGTCCAGGACATATATTTGTATGTACAATTTATGTTGTTTGTTCTTTACAGGCGCGTGACTTTGATGATCCACCTGGATTGATGGAGAAAACGGAATACTTATTACGCGAATGGGTTTCAATGCATCATAGCCCGACACATGCTCGTGATCCTACGAAAGCTTTCGGAATGTTTGTACACCAAATGAACATTCACGGAATCCTTAAAACTGATGATCTCATAACAAGATTTTTTAAACTCAGCACTCAGATGTGTGTTGACCTGTGTTATCGTGCTTTAGCTGAAACAAATGCTGCACCATCTGTTGTTCGTGCGAAGTGTTTCCATTCATTAGATGCTTTCGTCCGTTTGGTGGCACTTTTGGTAAAACATTCTGGTGACAGTACAAATACTCATACAAAGATCAACTTACTGAATAAAGTTTTGGGAATCGTTGCCGGCGTATTACTGCAGGATCATGAAATACGAGGAACCGATTTTCAACAATTGCCCTATCACAGGATTTTCATTATGCTCTTCCTGGAGCTTTGTGCCCCCGAGCCTGTGCTGGAGGCAGTAAATTATCAAGTATTAACTGCTTTTTGCCATACTCTACATATACTTAGACCAGCCAAAGCTTCGGGATTTTGTTACGCTTGGCTAGAATTAGTTTCACACAGAGTGTTTATTGGGCGTATGCTTGCGATTACACCGCAACAAAAATGTTGGGGCATGTACTCGCAACTTTTAATTGATTTATTCAAATATCTTGCACCATACCTTCGAAATGCTGAACTTGCAAAGCCTGTTACTTTATTATACAAAGGAACACTTAGAGTATTACTGGTCTTATTACACGACTTTCCTGAATTTCTTTGTGATTACCATTATGGATTTTGTGACGGAATTCCACCTAATTGCATACAGATGAAAAATTTGATTTTAAGCGCATACCCAAGAAATATGCGTTTGCCCGATCCATTTACACCAAATCTAAAAGTAGATATGCTACAAGAGATTGCTCATGCTCCTCGTGTGTTGACGAATTTTGCGTCTATGATACAACCATTAAGTTTCAAAAAAGAACTCGATTCATATCTAAAAGCGCGTGCACCAGTTACTTTTCTTTCTGAATTGCGCAGTAATTTACAAGTATCTCAAGAAGCTGGTGTCCGCTACAATATTCAGTTAATGAATGCTCTAGTACTTTATGTTGGGACACAAGCAATAGCTTTTATTCGTAGTAAAGGGCATACTCCTAACATGTCTACTATCGCACATTCTGCGCACATGGACATATTTCAAAACTTAGCGGTTGATCTTGATACAGAAGGTCGTTATTTATTCGTAAATGCAATTGCAAATCAGCTACGGTATCCTAATAGCCATACGCATTACTTTAGTTGCACACTTCTGTACTTGTTTGCCGAAGCTAATACAGAAGCGATACAGGAACAAATTACAAGAGTCCTTCTGGAGAGACTTATTGTAAATCGACCTCATCCGTGGGGTCTTCTCATTACCTTCGTTGAACTTATCAAAAATCCAACATACAAATTTTGGACGCACGAATTTGTTCACTGCGCACCAGAAATTGAAAAGTAAGTCATTTATAACTTATTAATTTCATTATACTGTTTCTCCTTAACAGGTTTATATTTTAATCGGTATTTTGTTTCAGATTATTCGAGTCGATAGCTCGATCGTGTATGGTTCAAAAACAAGTACAGCCAACTCCGGAACCGGAGATCCCAGAGTGATAGGATGCTTTATTTTTCATTGTCGATTTGTGTACAGTAAAACAAAAAGAACGTAAATAATAAGAGTCGCGTGTAAAAAGTTGTTAATGTACGAATAGATGTACTATACTTTGGGCTTAACTTTTGGTGGATAGATATTGAATAACCGTATATTAAGTGTATCAATTGAGCTAGAATAAGTGAGACCACTATTATGTTAATATTTTAATAAAAAAAATATTGTTGCATCGATAAGAAAGCAACGAACATTCAACCTCACAAAACGTGTCTTTCGAACAGTGTACTTGAAACAGTGTGTTACCATGACATTGTAATATTATAGCACAAATGTCAGTATAATGCGTATCATAATGAAGAAGACGAAGTCAAGACAACAAGGGTGTTCAAGAAGTAATAGTGAATTTTTGTAGGTTAAAATGATATGTGTACTCTGAATAAGTGGTATATTGAGTCAGTACCAAAATTATTATGTTGTGCTATGTAAGTCATTTAGGGAGTACTTGCAGAATGTATGGTGCATTTGGAAATCTGTAATATAGTACATAATTACTAGTATATATTGATGTAATTTTTTAAGAATTGTAGCTATGAAAAAAGATAAAGCTGATTAATTAAAATGTGGTTTACGTGATCCTTTGTTTTAAATGTTAAGTAGTGATTTATCATTGTCACTTATTAAATAATTTATTAAACTTTGTCTATATACATCATTTGTACATAATTCAAAATTTATATTGTCGAAGTTAAACAACATGTTGATCACGTGTTGCATGATAAGAATCCCTTTCCTTATCTGGGAATTTGGTTGGTAAATTTGGACTGTGTAGATGACATTTTGCATGATATTTTATTCCTGCCACGTCTACTTCATAATCTCCTGATAGTATATATTCATTTGTTACTGCTTGTGGACGTCCTTGTGAATCGAAGTTTTGTACAAATCCAAGGCAAACCTAAATTCAAATTTAATAGTTCTAGATTAGAAAATATTTCTATTTTATAATTTCAATAATTTTTTAAAAGTTTCATAAATAACTATTAATACTTAGTAAGCTGATGTTAAATACTTACTGATATATAAATACTTCGTCAATTAATTAAAAATATTGAATTTATACCTGTTTTTTGAACGTAAATCCATAACCTGTTGTAGTTGTCATTCCACAATATTTTCCATTTCTAAAGATAGGTTCACTACCCCAACACCATGTATCCAATTCAAGATCATGATCATTTAATAATAGCTGTACATATTTTCGCTTTACGCCTTCTTCACGTTGTTTCAAAAGAGCATCTCTTCCAATAAAATCTACTCCTTTCTATTAAATATGTAGCTTTAAGTATTATTTTAACTTTAAATATAATAAGTAAATTTTATAAATGATAAGTATATTTACATCAAGCTTTACTCTCCAAGTTCGTCCACATTCTAATGGTGTAGTAAAAGTATCTAAATCTTGACCCCAAAATGCATAAAACTTTTCAACTCGTAAAGCTCGGGTTGCATAATAACCGGCATGTTTTATTTTATATTTAGCTCCAGCATCTACTAATCTCGTATAAACATGTAATGCAAACTATAAACACATAAACGTGTATAAATATTAAGTACAATATGTATAAATTACAATTTTACGAAAACATTCGTTGATACTATAAAGTTTGGGATACTTACTTCATTTGGTATATATAAGACATAGCCAAGTTCCCCGGTATGAGTTAAATTCATTGTACGTATTCCATTAGCAAGGCCAACATCTAATTCCTTTCAAGAAGATGAATATATGATGAACATGATAAAGCTACATATAAGTATTAATAAATACCTTGAAAGTAAAAAATGGGAAGTTCTTAGGATTTAAATCAGTATCTGTTAATTCTGACAATAACTGTCTTGTGGCAGGGCCCATAATACAAATTGCAGTATACGCTGATGTTACGTCAGATACTGCTACAGAACCGTCTGCAGGTAAATGACGATTGATCCAATGTTTGCAACGAGTTTGTTGTATAGTAGGCGCGATCATCATGTAACTTAAACAATAAAAAAGAAACTAATTACATAATTATACTTTATATTTTACTATTTAAGCAACTTATTCAACTTACTGATTAGCAGCAATGCGTGCTAAACTACAATCATTCTCATAGCCTCCGCGATTATTTTGCATGCCTGTATGAATAATACTTCCTACTGGAACATCCACATTATTTGAGCACAAATATTGTAACAAGTTTACTACTTCCAACCCGTTTGACTGCAACGCAAAAAATTATTTAATAGAATAATAAATAAATAAATAAATGTATATGCTACAATAATGTATCATACCCATAAATCAATTTTAGTAAAAGAAGAATAATCACTAAGTCCAATGGTTTCACGACATGCGGCATACTCTTCCCAAACTGGTTCAAACCACGGTGGTTTACTAAACGTATTTGTGTATGCTATCTTATACCTTTGAAATCCGTCAATCGTTTCCAAATCTGTGTAGCAAAGCAATCTGTATAATAAAATCCAGTTTTTTTTTACAATACAGATACGTTAGTAAAATAATATTCTACAAGGAACTTTATTCTAAAAAAGATATTTCTAGATTACAACTTTTTATAAACCTGATAAACCTACCGTTATCTTCATCCAACTGAAACCAGGATGGTCGTTCGTAACCCATTACCTGTCCGAATATAGCACCAGCTTGTCGAAGCTTTGGATAAATCGGAGACATCCTTAAATTTCTACCGGTTTTGAATTCATGATGCGGATATTGTAACGCATAGTGCATACCAGGAACTTCTTTTACTCGATCGCGTAAAAATTTACGATTGTTATGAAGTCCCAGAAAACGCGATACATCTAATTCATACATATCCACAGATGTTGAACCATTAACTATTAATTCAGCAGTTGCTCGACCAACTCCACCTGCTGCTGATATACCTACCTGTAAAAATGAACTTTCATATATTCTATAAATGAATATTAATTTGACATTACTTACCGTTTTCATACCAGCAGCAACATAATAGTTACGTATTTCTGGAGCTTCACCAACTATCCATTTGCAATCTGGAGAGAATGCTTCAGGACCATTACATAATTGTTCCAAAATTGCGTTTCCTAAACTCGGAATTCTATAAAGCATTTGTTCAAGTAAAATGTGAAAATGGTCCCAATCTTCTGGTAAAAATCTTTCCTCTGTTTCTTCTAAATTCAAATTATTGTAAATTTCAATTCGCATAAACCAATGGCATATAAAAATCTATACCCAACCTGGTATTATTCCATCTTCAAATGCTGGTTTTGCAACTGGTTCAAAACCACCAGCTAACAAACTTCCGTTGTTCTCGCGAAAATAAATATATCCATCCAAATCTCTGATAACAGGAGTCATGGGATCTAAACCATCAATAGGTTTTGTATGCAAATAGTAATGTTCTACAGGATGAAGGGGTACCTAAATAAATGTAATTAAAATTATTTGGAGATCATGCTTTTTCATATTATATTTGATAAGAATAATAAAAAAAAAGACTCAACTTTTACATGTGGTTCACTTAATTTGCCTACATTGCGTGCCCAAAATCCAGCACAATTTACAAAATGTTCACATTCAATAATACCACGTGTTGTTTCTACAGCTTCAATTCTACCATTTTGTGTAATGATTTTGGTAACTTTACATTTTTCAAATACTTTCACTCCTAAAAGAATTATAACATCAATATGTTTTACAACCTAATTATAATATAAAATTAAATATTGTACCTATTTTAATTCCTTAAGGAACTAAAAATACCTTTCTTTCTTGCCTCCTCTATTAGTGTTAAACAAATTTGATATGGATCTCCTACACCATCTCCTGGTATCCACAATCCACCAACTAGATCATCTACTTGTAATAAAGGACATATTTCTTGTACTTCTTTTGGTGAAATTAAATGACACTCAATATTACGTGATCTAAAAAATTTTAATAAATGTTTAATTATTTTTATTTATATTTTCTACATTTATTAGTTATTGCTGAACTTACATAGACTGTGCTTTCATTCGTCTGAACACAGTCATACGATCTCTTGTGCGTGCTAAAGAAAGGCTGCCACACTGTTTCCATCCTGTTGATAAACCTTTCTCTTCCAATTCTTTGTATAAGCCTATGCTATCTTGTGCAAGTTTAACTTGTGATAAACTTGGTTTGAATGCACCTACTAATCCTGAAGTATGCCACGTTGTTCCACCTCCTAATCTAAAAAAAAAGAAGACAGTGCAAAAACTTAAACAAATAAATGAGACTTGATAAAGTAGAAAATATTTCAAACAATTTACCTGCCACTTTCTACAATAACAGTTTGAGGTCCTAATCCCATAAGCGAAAGATGATAAGCAACAGCACCTCCCATAACTCCACCTCCACATATTACAACTTTTGTTTCTTTGGGGAGTGGATCATCCACATCTTCACTTGTTTCTACAGTAGATTTTAAACTACTGTGCCTTACTCTTTGACCATTGTAGAAAACAATACTGTTCCATTTTGTTACATGTTTGTTACAAAATAATTTCGAATGAAGCCACATTGTTTTAGATAAAAATTCGGTATTATTTACTACTTTGCTCGTAAAAACCATATAAACATATGAATTTATGAATAATCAGACTTCCATTGAGGTTAGATTGTTATAGAACGTAAACGACGAAATCATTGTATACTTTCGTTCTATACTTATTTTAAGATATTCTCAATTTCTCGAAATTAACGTTCAGTTTACAAAACTTAATTTTCAGGATATCTTAAGTTCTCAAAAATGTAATCATTTTCTTTCATTAAAAGACAACTTAAGAAATTTAAATTAGTTCATAATTTGAATCATTCCAATATTTCTTTTATTTATATCTTAAGTTACAATTGTAATAATAATACAATTTTATAAATAGGAAAGAATAGAAAATTTGTGAGAGCTTAAAAGCCACGAAGGTTATTTAGAATGTCAATTTGTTTTATTATGGTTAGTATTATAATCTTATCAATATGAACTACATTACGAAATATTTCTTGCAAAAACGTAAATATCAAATTAAGGTGATACAGTAAATTCGAATTATTTAAATTTCTTAAATCCGATTATATGTACTTATGTACTTTATCAGACAATATACGCTCAATATGTTACCTAAAAAATTACCTAAAAAATTAGTATCAATTCGAAGATGAAAAGTAAAAATTATGAATTATTATTTTATCGGGAAATGAATATTTCTATAGCAACTTCTTAATATAAATTCATTTGCATATATTGCTACGAAATATAGATCGAAATTTATTACTATCTTTGTCTTGTATTCATGACATTTGTGCAAGGTCAAAATACGAATTAACATATACAACTAATAGATCAAATTTTATTTCAGATCAACAATGTTAATTAACATTTTATTTTTAAAGTACAACTATTCTTTTTTTTTGTATGTTATAAAGTACAAATTTGTCTTTATTAGAAAATTTGAACAAATTTTTATAATTATTACAAAACAAAACAGTAGTGCATGTTATTTCGAAAAAATAGTTATTTTTCATAGTACATTGTTATTATTATATATATAAATTAAACTAGATAAAAACAGATACATATTGTGTAGATTTATTATTTTTAACGTTTTTAAAAATAGATTTTTTAATAGTACTTATAGTAGTAACTTCTCTCGGCTATTAATGCAACTTAAATAAAGAGATATGTAACATTTATATATGCAGCAAAAATATGCTGAAAATACTTTTAAAATGACTTAATATACAATAGTTTTGTATATACGTTTACGTATTAAATATTGTACTTCGCAATATTTAATACAAACAGAACTTATTATTGATAAAATTTGATTTGTACATTCAGCTCAATTGTTTTATACTTTTCGAAAAAAAAAAAAATGCAAAAGGAAAATGGATAAATTAATTTTTGTGACATTTTACCATTTAATGTTAAGACTCCATAGTACATTTTAAATGGTAATTTCATTTATAAAAATGAATATTAAAACGCTCTTTTTAATATCATGTGCAATCTTGCATTGTGCATTATTGTACTTGTCATAAACTTCCTTATAAAAGAAAAAGTTCAAAGCTGTCTGCTTGTATCTCAAACATGAAAAATATTTTTTTCTTCAAATGTTTGCTATATGCATATATATCAGAATATAAGACGATTTTTTTAATATTTTCAAAATGAAATGCAATAGATACTAATATTGTGTTACTTTATCTCCTGTAACGTCCCAAATAAGCTTTACAATTAGGGCAACTGTGATGAACATCCATACATTCATCAATACAGCACGGAATCAAACAGCATCCCAGCCAACATCTGTTGAAAATATAAAACCATAGTACAAATATGAAACATGAGAAATAAAACTATTGAATTGGTAATTAAAAGATTTTTATATGTACCCCATTAATGTAATCACAACACCAGATATGTAAGCAATCATGCCAGGTTCTGTCTTTGTTGCAGTATCAATTTCTGCATGGCAATGTGGACAAATTGTATGTGTTGATCCTGGTCCAAGTGGAACAATTGTTGTTACTATAGTTGGTCCATTTGTATCTGCAACAATAATAATTCTTTTAAGTCTGACTTATTGTTAGGTGATTTAACAACATTGCAGATTTACATTATTTACAAATAAACACCTACAAGTTTCTGCAGGTGTGAAAGGACTAGCAGGTGGAACACCACCCATTGCTTGTGTATACGCAGGTGGTGCATATGGAGGTGGTTCATAAGGTGGTGGTGGTCCAGTTTTATACATGATGTATTATTTATAAGTAGACTACCTATAATTGAACATCATTATGTAACCTCAGAAGAATGGTTAATAATAAATTGTTAACTCATATTTACAACCTTGCCTAAGTACAAATAATCAAAAATTTTAATTCTAACAAAATGTGCATAAGGTAAATAACATAATTTATGTGTTTTTAAATGAATCACACGAACTTATATAATTTTATGAATTTAGTAATTTTAAAATAATAAATCACGAAAGTATTTATCAAAGACTTGAGTATTCAATTAATATAACGATAATGTGATTTACCTTGCGAAATTATTAAAAATTAGATGAATTTTAAATATATACAATTGGAATATCTAAGCTACGTTGTTGTTGTTACTGTGTTGTCAATATATACGAATTGATTGCAAAATATTTCACAAATAACATATTCAGTTTCTTCGAGTTAAAGCATGACGAGCTGTGATTATTTGTTATTAACATTTATCAAAATACACAGTATGCCATGACTTGTCCTACCTTGTAATAAAACAATAATAAATTGATCCACTAATTATTTAGATGAGGTATGAGTAATATCTAAATATGTATTCCATATGTATAGCCTTAATAGTTTTGAAGTGTAAACACGAAAAAGGCAAAATATTCTTATGCGCGTATATAGATGGCGGAACATAAGTTTCATGAACATTCCATGAAAACGAATATCGATTGTTTAAAAATTGTTTAGTTTAAATTGTTATTTTTTTAAGCTTTCCTCTGTTGAAATTCATCGAGCAAATAATAAATAAATAATCTTAACGATACACAGTTTCGATATTTTACGAAAAAGATAGTAATTTCTTTAATAGATACTCTATCATATATTTTTCTTACTGGCTTAATGTTTAATGTAAAGTGAACCCTACTATATGCAATGTGGGTAAGACTTAAGAAATCAATATCATTTTATAGTGCATATCTATGTATATCTAAACCATAGATCAGAGCATGGTATTTAATCTTACTTGACATAATAAACAATCATTCGTTCAGTGCAAGGAACAGATGTTTGGTGATTGTGCATATCATTGAATTTTACCTGTTTGCATATTAAATAAAAATAATCTTAAATATTCTGAAG
Source organism: Anthophora plumipes (assembly GCA_951804975.1). Classification (NCBI taxonomy): domain Eukaryota; kingdom Metazoa; phylum Arthropoda; class Insecta; order Hymenoptera; family Apidae; genus Anthophora; species Anthophora plumipes. Next base: position 24,434,879 of record OX638112.1, on the reverse strand, counting down.
AGTTACAAAAGAATAGAAACTCTTTTAATTACACGTTTTCTTCCTTAATTCTTTTTTTTTATATTAAATATTTTTTTACTTACGATAAGATTATTACCCTCTTTCCTATGAAATAATGTTTTCCAATATTTCTTATTTTTTTATTTTTTTCTAGTTTTTCCAAAAATGAAAATATCGATCAGGTAAACGTTTAATTCTTTTCTTTTTTTCGTATTAATAAACATTTCTATCGAATTTTTATTACCAATCGACAGAAATATTTTTTAATAAAACTAAAAAATGGTGTTGAGTCGGAATGATAAGAGAAAAAGAAAAGAAGGAGATTTGGTGGATCTTATGGAACCACTTTCAGAATCTCCAAAAAGGTAAATAATTAAATTTTTTATATATAATTAATAATTAATTTTGTATGTACATTTAATTTTTTATATAATCATCATTAAAAATATAAGATAGGTAAATATATACTTATCATAGTTATACTTTTCAAATAATTTTGCAAAAAGTTTATCTAATTAAAGAATAAAATTATCTTTATCATTCTCCATGTGGCCTTTATATTTATAATGTTTATTGTAGGACCAAAGTGCATGCACAAAGAAAATTTGCACAAGGTGCAACTGTTTTCAACCCTTCACATACTCCCATTAAAGATAAAGAAAAAACTAAACCAGCAGTTATAACAGAATTAATAACACATAAGCGACCAAACACAGAAGACTTTTTGACATTTTTGTGCTTTAGAGGTTTTTAAATTTTTTGTTTTGTACATATATATAATAATCTTAGGTAGTTATATTTTATGGTATTACTAATTGACTTTAAATGTTTGTTCAGGAACATCAATTTTACCTCCCAGTTTAAATTTTTTCAATGTTGGGAGTAAAAAAGAGAAAGCAGATTCTAAGACAACACGTACATCAATAGATAAGACTACATCTTCAACTAGTACATCTACTGAAAATCAAAAGTTGGATTCAAATCAGAAAACTGTTACCAAAGTAAAGCCTGTTATTACTGATAAAAAGAAAGTTCCAAATACAATACAAAAAAACATTACTACATTCAAAAGTACAACATCTACTGTACAAGCACTTAAAAAGAAATATCAAGAACAGCGTCTTGCTAAACAAAGAATTAAAAATAAATTTAAAACGTCTTGTGTTATGAGAACCAGATCTTGTACAGAACGAACGTTGTTGAAATCGGCGAATAAATTAGCACCCAGAAAATTCCTTCCAAGAATTGAAAACAAACGACTCGGTTTACGAAGTAGCGTGCTTGCAGATAAAACGAAAAAAGGTCCTACCAAAGTTAAAGCCATACCACCTAAGCCAAAAAAGAAAGTTGTAATCAAACAAAAGAACAGTGATACATCAAACTCAGATTCTACATCTGAGGAAGAGGAGGAAGGTGCTTTGGAAAAGTCAGTACCACAAATAAAACGTGCAATCCAAAAAAATGTTCCGAAAAACATCTGTACAAGAAGTAAATCCGAAATGAGAAGAATCACTCGTTCTCATAGCGGTACAATTTCCCCGAAAAATCTTTGTAGAAGACCAACCAGAAAAACTAAAGAAGCAGCCGCGGTATATATGGAAATACTAGGACGTAAACTTGTCAGTCCTGATTTAGAAAATGATGATAATGTTTCCATGGACAGTTTTCCGGAATTACCAAATACACGTAAAGTTACTCCAGCAGAAAATGAAATTAAAAATAAAGTCAAACAATCTGTTACAAAAGCTGCTGCTAAAAACAAAGATACGAAAATTACTTCTATCCATAGTACATCGAATAAACGATTGGATAAAACTAAAGCTGGTAAAATTGCTTTCAAGAGTAAAAGATTAATAAGAGTTCAAAAGTATTGTGAAATTGACAGTGATGAAGAATCAGTTAGTTCCAATGGGACTAACAATACAAGACCTGTTACAAGACGAAGTTTAGGAAAATTAAATAAACCTGTAAGTCGATATCTTCGATCCTCGACTAAAAATGTAGTCACAAGAATGGAAATTCAAAGTAATATAAATGTTAAATCAAAATCTCAGATACAAAATAATCTGAGATTTAATAAAGAAAAATTTGTAATGAAACGTAAACGCGAGCAAAGTTTTAATAAATCATTGCCTGAGAAAGGCAACGGATTGAAGCAAAAGGAAACGAAAAATATTGCAGAAGAAAATACAGATTCTGATGAAGAGACTTTAGGAATGCTGCTTAACAAGTTGAAAAGAAAGAAAGACGATAGCTTACAGGAAGAAGTTCCTACTAAAAGTAACAATCCTGACGTTGTAGATAAAGTTGAGCAACCTTTAAATGAAAATTCAGCAAAGACGGATCTTTCAAAAATATCGGATGACGAAGAATCTTTTCGGGGATTTACAAAGAAAGCGATATCTAAGGTACTAAATTCTTGTCAAACGCATGTTAATGTTAATCTTTTTGCCACAGAAAAAACTACTGATAAATCAGAAGCACCTAAAGTAGAAGATGGACAAAACTCAAATACATTTAATAAACAGGAAGATAAGGAATCACTGAGCAATCAACTTTTATTAAGCACAGCTCCTTCTTCAACAATTAATGTACCAGATAAACAGTGTATTCAAAAAGTTCAAAAGGAGAAATCAGAATTATCCGATGAAGCAGAACGTCGAATATTAGTAGAAAATATTGAAAAAGACTGCCTCCATAAAGCAGGGATTGCCTCCACGAATGTTATAGATATATCTTTATCTACGTTGCATGTGAGAAAAGAAAAAGTAAATATGTCAACTGAACAAATTGAAAAATGGTTGAATGAAAGTTCACTTGCTAAAGAAGAGAGCAAGTTAGAAATGGAAAATGTATCTACTTTTAAATATGACGTTTGTGAGAAAAAGACTGATGTATCACATTTATCAATTTCAACAAAAATTCAACACTTGGTAAGGCCGGTAAATGTTACACTTTCTAAATTAGCAGAGAAAGCTAATGTAAAAGATCGCATGAGTTTACACAAATATACTCCGATTCTAATAGGAGATCTGCAATCTGATATAAAACAGCAGAATGAATTTATTAATGTCGGTAAACATAACACAGATTTAAAAGATATCGGTAAAGGACGAAGTATAAAATCGAGTAAAGATTCGTGTCCTGGAGAAGAAAGTGAGGCTGCATTAAAATCCGATCAAAATTCGATAGATGGGTTTGTTGAAAAGAAATTAACTTCGGAAAAGAAGACTATATTTCAACCAAGAAAACCATTTTTACCGAAAGTTAAAGAACGTAAAACAGTAACGCCTAATGCAAATGCATTCTCTCCAGAGAATGAAAGCAGTGTTTATGCATTCGAGAGTGATACCGAAGTTCCTGTTAGTACTCCCTTTAGACGTAAACTTCGGGAACCTAACAAATCAAACATGCCTGTTAATTTATCCGAAACAGATGCAAATAGAACTGAAAATAATGCAAATAAATCTGACGGTAATACACAAAAATTTGACAATAATACAAATAAATCTGAGGGTGATATGAATAAAATCGCGGAAAAAACAATAAAAGATGACGGCGAAGTGATAGAATCCAAAGAAAGTGTCAATAATATTCACTCGAAAATGGAAAATGGAGCAGCAGAAGTAAAGAATATGTCTAACGCAACATTAAATGTAAATAAGTTCGAATTGCCAAAAAATTTTGCAACCCTAGCTAATGTGCAAGTTCTACCGCTAGATAAATTGACAACAACCTGGAGTAATGTAAATTGCAGCGCTTCGATAGCTGTACAAGTGAATCTTGATGATAATGTACAGCTACAAGAACAAACAGGAGAAGGAGAATCAAATCAACAGAAAAGCACAGAGATATCCACACAAACTGAGAGTAATAATGAAAATGACGATGAGAACGATGGTCAACTATTTTATATACCTTTGCAAGCTGTTACAAGGAATGGACCGAATTTAGTTCAAGGACAACAATTAATTCAAGGTGTAGCTGTAAAGCTTGGTACCGAAGGACCAAATGGACCTAATCAGAAAGTTCTTTTAAGAGCAAAATTGGTTACTAAACCTCCGTCATCTATTGCTCGTTGCCCTCCAGTAGGCACAGTACAGCCTACAACTCGTACTCCACCAAATTCTACTCTCGTAACAGCCGATCACCCGATAGCATCTACTTCCTCAAATACAATGCCAGTTATTACCACATCACATTCTGAACTTCCACCACCTTCTCCAAATAAAACTGAGAACATAGTACATGCAACGACTAGACAAAATATTGGAAACGCGTTGAATGTAGGAATAGAAAAATTACCGAAATCTCCGAAAACCTGTAGAGAAAGAAAAGCTTCCATTGATTCGAATAAGAATGGCAAAAGGTAACAATTTTTTTTAAATTGTAAAATTAAACACTGCTTTTATTGAGTATGTTACATATATATATATTTGAAATTTTAGGTGTCAAATTAAATCGAAGCAGAAAGGATCCGAAATGTATTCTCCCATTAATAATGTAACATTTCCAAGTGCAAAAAATGAAAACAACGAGGCACGTTTAGTGGAGGCTCCAACTTTTCATCCTAGTGAAAAAGATTTTCAAGATCCTTTAGAGTACATAGACAAAATAAGACCAATTGCAGAGAAATTTGGGATATGCAGAGTTGTACCACCGCCTAATTTTAAAGTAAACTTTATTAAAATATTATAGTAAAATTTATTGTAGTTAGATTTAAATGAAGTGTGATATTTCATTATGTTTTCTTTATTTTTAGCCTGAATGTAAAGTGTCGGATGATATGCGGTTTACCGCTTATAATCAGTATGTGCATCGTATGCTTCATAGATGGGGTCCCAATGTGAAGGAAATGATGGCTATAAAAAAGTACTTAGCTACACAAAGCATAACATTAACTCATCCACCTTGGGTATAATTTTATACTTATCATTTGTTTTTTATCTTACCTTATTTTATAATATAATCACTACTTTGTATTTCTTAACAGATTGGAGGTATGGAAGTTGATTTGCCTCATTTATATCAAACTGTTCAAAGTTTAGGGGGATTAAAAGAAGTTATTGAAAAAAAGAAGTGGCAAAAAGTAGCTGATGGTATGAAAATACCAAAATCTGCCCAAGATCGTGTAACGAAATTAGATGACATCTATTGCAAATATTTATTACCATACGACACGTTATCTCCTGGTATTTGTATACAAATATTAACAATGTGCATTCTATTTTTAGCTGTTTACTAATTAAATTATGTGTATAGAGGAACGAGGCAAATTATTTGACGAAGTGGAATCTGAATGGATGAAAAGGGAAAGTAGAGTTTTACAAAGGCAAAATGCACCGATAAGCGAAAATGAAGAAGATGAAGATGATGATAGCTCTGATGAAATTGAAGAGTGCATTGTAAAAGTAACTATTCTTAAAATTATGGTAATTGTGTAATTTTTTATGTTCGTCAATTTATAAAAAATATGTAATCCTACAGGGTAGAAATATGCCGTTAAATGCTTTTTATCGTATCGCACGAAATACACAACGTATGTGGTTCGGTGAAAATCAACGTTCTGGAAATGAAACTGAAGGTGCTTCTGCCGATGAAGTTGAAAATGCATTTTGGAAGCATGTGGCAGAAAGAAAACGACACGTTTGTGTACACGCTGCAAGCATCGATTCAAGTGGACGAGGTTTTGGATTTTCTGTTGCAAAGAATAGTCCGTTTGCAAGACATCCATGGAATCTGAAAGTACTTACCAATAATGCTGGATCAGTGCTAAGAGCTTTAGGACCCATTATGGGTATGATAGCATTTCTTTCAATTCCTAAAATTAACACATATTGTAGTTATGTGTAGTATATCGCAGTGTATAACTTCATTCTCTTTTTTTCATGATCGTTTTAATTTCATAGGTGTAACAGTACCAACACTTCACGTGGGTATGTTATTTAGCGCATGTTGCTGGTATCGTGATCCCCATGGTCTTCCTTGGATAGAGTATTTACATACTGGTGCTAAAAAAATTTGGTACGGTATACCGGATGAACACAACAATAACTTTAAAGAAGCTCTTTCGAAAATGGTTCCACGATATTGTAAAAATAAGACTATATGGCTGCCATCAGATACAGCGATGGTTCCTCCTGAATTATTAGTTAGTAATGGGGTATCATTATGCCAAACTGTACAAGAACCGGGACAATATATAATCGTGTTTCCTAAAGCATTTACGTCAAGCATATGTACTGGATACGTAGTATCTGAAAGCGTTTATTTCGCGCAACCACCATGGTTAGAAACTGCAGAACAAGTGTTCAAAGTAAGTAAATATTAATGGTGTTTCTATATTTTTCACCATGTATCTTTTAATATAGGGAAATAATAATTTTAAACAATTATTTTAGGACATACAAGATAGCTGTGAACCATCGATCTTTTCATTTGAAAGATTATTATTTAACATTATTAACGATTCCCGATCTCATATAGAAGTATTGAAACAGGTAAATGTTACGAAATTATATCAATTACATAGAAAATAGCTTAATTTACTAATAATTCTATTTATAGATTTTACCAAGTGTGATTAAAATTCGTGAAAAGGAAATAAGTTACCGTAAAAAATTAGAATCAGTAGGACTTACGAACACAGAAAGATTACCTTTGCCAGACAGTGGGAAACGAAAGAAAGGGAAAAAAGTAAAAGAAGATGACGGTGATTTTGAATGCGAAACCTGTAGGGCTAATTTATTTGTTTCATTAGTCAGTAACTCACAAGATGATAGTGTTTATTGTTTATCACATGCATTACAATTATTTAATAAGAAGAAGCAAGTTTTAAAACATTGTACCCTAATGTATACATATAACGAGGTAAATATTTTTCTTTTTCTTTAACTAAACATAATTTTATAAGTAATATGTGCTTATTTAACATATATATTTTTATACTTTAAACAGGAAGAATTAAACGACTTAATTCATAAGCTAGAAGAAAGAATTGAAGCCAAATCTAAAAAGACTAATCAAATCAAACAAACTAAATAATAAGTCTACAAAACTATTTATTAAATTATGTAGGTAATGATTATTTATTAATCTACTTCACAATAATTATGAGATTCTGTTACATATATATTGTATTTATTCTTTTTACCGCAGCAATACAATTGTATATAAAAAAAAACTAGTTTATTTCATAATTTTAAGGCAGGTGACAACTTAAAATATTTAAAAAAAACTAAATAACTTTTCATGCATTTCTAACAAAACTTTTAATTTTTGGATAAGAAAACAATCATTCTCATTGTATGTTTGCTTTTCAGTATGATATTTATATAGACACTTTCTTGCATTTTATTCTAATATATTACACAGTGATAAATGTGTGAATATATAAACTATATTAAAATAACTCACAGGATTATAGAAACATAATCTTAATCAAATATTTCTTACCATATGTTAATTCCACGCGCGCATTTGTTATTTAAGAATTAAATAAATAGTAAAATAGCGTACTTATGTATGAAAAATTTATTATGAATACTTTAAGATTATAAAACAAAGAATTATAATATTCTCAATATGAGAACATGCATATTAAATAAACTTCTTTGACAAATTACGTCATTAATAATTATTACACAAATAATATGTGTACTGTAAGATTAAATGGAACATTACATAGTAAGGCGAAACACAATTTTTTAAAGAATTTATAAACATTTCATATAATATTAAAATCAAATGTATTGCAAACTAATTCACAGATATGAAATAACTATTGGCGGTATTCTTTTTACGCACGTGTATGTATTTCATAAAAGAATAATTATTCAACAAAAAACTTCATTTGAAAAAGTTTTGACTAAAAAAAATTTGTTATCAAGTACATTTGGTTTTCAACTATAATTTATAATAATTTTTAATATGCACATTTTACACTTAGTTAATTATTTACTATTATGCTACATATTTACGGAAGTCTTATTATTTAGATACAAAGAGACATGTATCATTAAACAAAATCAATTGAAAAATGTAACACTGATCGGTAAGACGTTATTATGCTATTTTTAAGTAAGGAACTACGAACACAGACTGTAAGTATAATTATTTATAGTTAATGAATATTAATTATAAAACAATCATTTGAAATTTCGTGTACTATATTAAATATTTACTTTGTTTTCTATGTACCGTTTGCATTTTTAGAATTCTTTTTTTCATAGTTCTTTTATGAAATGATATACGGAAAATTAATTTGACTAAAACGATTCTTTTGGCATAGATAATATCAATTATAAATAAAATATTCACGAAAATTATTAACAATTTCACATAATAATTAAAATAATTATAAAATTGATAATGAAATTTATATGTAAAAGTATATATAAAAATGCAGTAAACAATATATATATACTAAATATGGAATGATGCTGCAGAATAAATAAATCTTATTTCATTGCACATCCAATGTCAAAAGTCAAAATTGTTGCTATTCCCTACGTTGTAGTATGTTAGACAATATTTGAGTAGAATTCTCACCATGTTTCACCGTGTCATCTTCGTCTGAACTAAATTCTGCGTTTAAAAGATTTGTTAAAGATGTTGATTTTTCGGTTAATAAAGGCAAATTCGTATCAATTCCATCTTCGTGTTTTAAAGAATTACTCGAAGGAGAATTTATTTGTAATTCCAAATTTTCAGCTTTTTTATTCCTATTTGATAATATCTTTTGAATGGTATGAATTATAATTCCACCAAGGCACATTAAGAGTCCTATAAAATTAAGGCCACTCATTTGATCACCTTTCCACTCAACAGCCAAGATTAAGATGCATATTTCCTACAAAGATATTGAATCTTTTATAAACAACAGACGTAAATGTACTACAATGACTAAGTAATTGATAAGATTATATAATGTCGATAATAAAACGTGTATTTTTGTGTACCTTAATGATGCCGGTAATTGATAGAGTAAGACTAGAAGTGTATGTAACAACTAAAAATTCCATAACTTCCATATGGAATGCTATAATAGCACTTCCAAGTATAGCAGTTGTAGTAAGTGCAATAGAATGAACATCATTCCAATCGGTATTTTTAAAGTTACTATAGAGTTGAGATCCTAAAAAATTAGTTTACGTTTCTACTTATTACTACACACGCGGGCACGCAAACACAAAATTTTACCTTCAAACCACATCATCACCGGTACAATAGGCACTAACATCCACAGTTGCATGTAATACATCATATCAATTGGATTTCTCATACCAAGCTTAGATTTTTGCATAATCAATTGAGTCATAGTCCATCGAATACCGCTTGAAAATGACGCTAGGAGACATATTACAAATCCAAAAATGCCAAATTGTGTTGATTTATAAGTGAACATAAACAAGCCTCCTGATATCATTACTACAATACATATCAATGACCAAGACTATAACAAAATAATTCTTTGTAATACACATGCAGAATTGTTATATTTAAAATATTTCTATAGAAAATCAATATTACCTTTTTTTCTAACTTTAAAATAAGAGCAAACCCAAGGATAAAAATAAGGGTAGTTGATTTGGTCATAGTATACCTAAATAGAAATATAAATCGTTAATATTGATTTAAAATGGTAAATATAATTTTTTTTTTTTTAATGATAATATAATGCAATGAGTACATACAGTGACATAGTAATTAACGAAATTGCCCAGTTTGATAAACCAACATCAAGACCACTGGCTATACCAATTGGCATAATCATCCATATTATGCTTTGTAAAGAAAGTTTTAGTTGTTGTTGCTTCCAACATGTTTTAATGCATCTTATTAAAGCAGATAATAAAAATTTTACTAATAAATGACATATCACCACAACAAGAGGAAAATGAAATCCCTAAAAAGAAATGAATGTACACCCAAAATAAAGTCAAATGATAACAGAACATTTTATAAATTAAAAATTGCTTCACTTACATATGTTTTATAAAGCCATTGTACATAAAATGTTAGGCCAACAGATAAGACAAAGTAACAAAGAATTAATGCAATTGTCTGAGAAGTTTTTTTCCACAGAGGTATTTCTTTTTTGGAGACATTTGGAAACTCTTGAATATGTTGTAAGAAATAATCTGATGTATCATCTGCATCTTTTGCAATTTGATATTTTATATGTGATCTTGTCATATTTCAAAGGAAAGCAATCTGTAAACATAAATTTATATTATTAAACATTATATTATATATGAATATGTTATTGTTAGAGAAAGATAATAATGTTATCATTTTCTTATACTACAAAATAATCAAACATAGTAAATAGATCGAAAGATCATCTGTTAATATTTACAAAATACCCTTATTATCTACTGTTTCTGTTTTTGTTAGTTCAAATCAATATTTTTAATTAAAATTCGTGAATTATTAAAACATCATGCAACATAGTGAGATATTGTTTGCTACTGTAACAAATTTATTAAACGTACCGTATGATACTTTTTTTAAATACATAAAAAATAGCAATAAATTGTTATGTTTTTGACATTAGACATCTGGTATGATATTAAACGTTTAACGATAAAAGTAAGTATACGATATTGGCGACATAATTGTTACATTTGTTTTGTAAATTTGTGATATATTCAAATTTCAAAGAGGATCAATGAAAATAAAAGAAAATTAAAATAGGTATCGGTATCACTTACTTCGTCGTAACATACAATATGAATGTGGAGCCATATATAAACATAACCTAAAAATTATATGAAAGAGATATAAACGTGTCATACCACAATCTCTAATAAACAGTGTCTCAGAAACTTTTTTTATCATTTTTCAATTTACTGTTGCGATAAACTTATTTATGTAACTGATAAAACTTTGGTTAACCGTTTTCTCAAATCATTGATGTTTTTCAGTAAACAGATGTACTTAATGCAATCATGTTTCTCGTATTTGAAATTTTTAGTGTACGTTTATTTTCTAAAAGTGAAATTAATTTTAATTTTATAAAAATTTAATTTGATTTTGAAAAATTATTTCAAGTAGACACGAAATAACGGGTAAAACGAAACTGAATAGAATGTATTACAAAATTAATAGCCATAAATAATAATAAGTAATGTAAATATTTAATTTTCTGCTGAAACTTTTTTCATCAGTAATATAAAAAAGTCAATGATTGTACATGGTTATTTTAAAATAAACTTACACTGAGTTTAAAATTAAAAACAGGTAAACACAAGTGAAAAGTATTTATAGTAATTTGCTTGTACTTTCTTAATTACTAAGAATTTATAGTAATCCTATGTAAAATTACTTTATCCTTATTTGCTCAGTGTAAATTAAATTCACATATAATTCTTGTTTTTTTTTTATTTTATAAAATATATTTTAAAAAATTACCAAATAAAATTATTTACTAGTTAAATGCAGATTACATATTTTTATATTATATATTACATTCATTTATGAGAATAAAAGAACTTTAATACTTGTATAATGATTTGAAGACAAACCTCAATTTTTTAAATAATGAAATTACGAATCACACAATGACTGCAAGAATATCCAAAAATATAGTGTAACACAAATAATCTTTCAAACACCTAACATTTATACCCTTGATGATAATATCTAAATTTACCATACTTAATTGGATTGTCTTCAATTCATGATATTATATTCTAAACAGACCCTATCGTATACATTAATTCATGAATACACATATACAGGATTATTAGAAAAACAGTATATTACAGTTGACCTGAATGTAATCAGTTGCATGTTTTTATTACACATATATAATTAGCCGCTTCTTATTTATATGTTATCTACGGTCGCTACGTCCACCGTTTCGATATCCCCCGCGACCGCGAGAATTAGTTTTTACTGCAGCAGTTGTTTTTGTTGTTGAATCACCAGAATATCTTGCAGATCCTCCTGGAAGTCCTGATGTACTACTTGTATTTCCACCAATACTACCATTATTATTATTTCCACTTTTTGTTGTAGAACTGCCAGATGTGCCACTAGCAGGTGTTGTTGAATTACTTTGAATTGCCTGTAATAAAATAAATTGGTTATTGTTAACATATCATAATAAGGTATAAACCTATTCAATAATAACGTACTAATGGTTGCCTTCCAGGTTGTCCAGCAATATTATTCGCATTTCCATTGTTTGTAATACTATTATTAACATTACTACCAGGTGGGCCAGATCCACTTTGATTAATCATCTGTTGTGCTAAAGCAGGATTTGGCTCGCTCATGTTTAATTGTTCATTTATTACCATACAAAATTCTCCAATTTTCTGTATGTCTCCATTTTTCCCTGAATATAACGTTAAACATTGTCTCCATACAGACGCGTATCCTTTAGTTAATCTTACAATATCACCCGGTACCAGAAGTTGTCCAGGCTCGTCCCAAATTGAAACGTTCATACATGCTGTACTGTCTGCCACTTTAAACGTTCGAACTTCGCGGTTTTCTTTGGTGATAGTAGGATGACCAACTTCCAGAACAATAAACACTACGTTAATGTTTTTCTGGCCCGGCCGTATGTCTTTTATAAGTACGTATTCCATTGTTTTAACAATCAATATACACTTTACACTAGCACTCTTTACAAACAATCACCTGTACGTGTGTATTTGAAAATATGTCAGATATACGCTCCTACTTTACGTACTGTTTAATTTAACTTCCCTATTATCCTCTATGTCCGTCGGATAACGTATACTACATTAACTTCTTTCTACAAATACTTAGGATAACACTAATAAAAAGTCTAAAGTATATAATTGCGTAAAGTAAAAAAGAAGTTCATTAGAGAGGTAATACGGGTGTTATGCTGTTGGTAGCTGATAGAGTGAATGTCGGCCATCTTATTTTAGTACGTCATCCAGTCACTAGCTTCGCTACTGTACTATAATATGCGCGTCATCGAAACAATTTGGCAGCAGCTGGTTGCAGCATGACTGGTGCTGTTATTACTACGTAGGGTAAAAACTGATACATCTATTCGAATTACACATGTGTATTATGCGTATTTATGCACATACATGTATTACGTTTGCATACATACCCGTGACACATACACATCTATATACAGAATTTACGCGTACATTGTATATGTGCACCTTAAATCAATTTTTTCTAAAAAAAAAAAAAAAAAAAAAAAAAACAAATGTGATATTATGCAAAACATATATATGTTTCTTTATGTAGGAAAAATATATCTAAATACATTTTGTAGTATCTAGAGAATTACGTGGTTCATAAAAGTAGTTTGAATTCTTATTGAGTACTGTAAATGAACGAAAATGAAATCGTATCCAATTTAATATTATCTAGAATATGTAATTCGATTATAAACTTACGAAGTTTAACCCAATAAATAATTTAAATTCTATCCTCTGAAATTTGTCGTATGTATCGGTCGGGTGAACACATTGGATTACCGTGAAACGTGTGTTGCATTCGTTAATTGTTTAAAATAAGAATATTGATAAAAGTCTTTGAATTTTTTCAATGCCTATTGATGTTAACGAAGATAAATAACTATAAGGAGTGAAGTCACATTTTGTTGTTGTTTTGATAAATATTAGCGTAAAAGTAAATTAATGTCAACACCACGCTTTTAGATAATGGACGTGGACGTGGACGATTCTTTAGATCCAAAAGAATTAAAAGTTACACTCGAAACGTACAAAAAGTTGGCAAATGATTTTGCAAACCATGACACGATCTTAAAGGTAAGAAACATTTTCAAGTTCATTTATGTTTTATTATTATTGGAATTTATTGATTCTAGGATAAAACAGTTTTATCGTACGTAGCGTACGTCTTAGAAGTACCCGATATCGAGATTGTTAATTTAGGTTTAGATATTTTGGAAATGTTTGTTAAAAATATGGAGAATTATGTGCATATAACCTCTACCTTTGGAATTCGTGAAGCCTTAGATGTAATTATAAATAAGTACAATGTAGACGATCCAAAGATATCTAAACGGGCGCAATGTATAAAGGATGATATAGAAAGAATGAAACCACCAATATACAATTTACGTAACAGATGTAGGAGAGTTATAGAGCCCAAAAAACTAAAAACCCATGTAATTATGTTACATGTTCAAGGCTTATTACCGGTAAATATAAGTAATATGCACATGCTTTAATTTTGAATATTTAACATCTTAAACTGATAATCTGTGAAACCAGGAAACCCGTGCAGAATTAGAGGCAATATTAATAAGAATCAATGGATTAGTTTCCCTTGTTGTTGATGTAGAACATCAACGTGTTACAATGCGTACATTAAGTTATGTCACAGCAAAACAAATTGCAGAAGCAATTCAAAAAAATTCAGACAACATGGAAGCAAGATTAGTGACAAGGAATAAATTGAATCAAGAATATCTTGTTAAATTGGTATGTATAATTTCCAAATTTTCAAAAAGAAATAAGTACTTGTAGTATTTCTGTAGCAACACATTTATTATAATTTATAGATTCACACAGGAACCAATGGTGATGCTGAAGATATGCCAAATTACTTACCTGAAGAAGATGAACAGGAAGATGAAAAAGAAGGAGTTGTGTCATTGCTTACAGGATTAAGACAAAGTGCTTCATCATTATACAAATCCACTGCTGAATTTCTTCATAACTCATTTTACTGGTAAATTCAGAAGTTATAATGCATTAAATATAATTTTTTATTCTATCATCAATCAGAGATTTATTAAAGCAGAAAATATTTAAAATGGTAATTCTATAAAAAAAAAAATATTCTTACAGACTGATTTAAACAACTTTGATCAATGATCTGATGTAATGTTTTTTTAAATTTTTCATCATTTTATTTCCATATTAATATACTTAAATTTCTCATGTTTCATTATTCTTAATATTATACTCGAATTTTAGTTGTATTTATAAAAGAATCTCGAAATATTTATTAAGGAAAATTGAATACACATGAAAGAGTGTAAACAAATTTAGCTGTTATTACATTTCATGACATACTGACAGTTTCATACCAATATTTAACATTTGTGTTTAATCAGATTGTATATATAAAGGATGTATTGAAATTTGTCATTAAGCGAAAAAAAAACGATGAAATATTTAGAAACTTATAAAATCTAGGAAAGCTAACTTTTACATATTCTACAACAGAATAAAATAAATTATACATACTAACTTGATGGATGTAAATAAGATTTATTCAGACAGAAGTTTTGTGTTGAATGTGTATTAAATTCATATAGATATTAACAGAAAGCAATTTATTTTGAAAATATGTTTGAGCGCCTACTTCATGAATTACGATTAGTAATTAAGTATGGAATCGATTGAAATATTTTATTGTTGTATGTATAATAACATTTCTCGATAGCAAGTTGTTTTTACCATAATGTGTATACTTTATTATTAAAAATAGGCTGTGCAACTATTTATTGTATGTATTTTAATATGTCAATATACTTATATATAAAAGTAAAATTCTAATGTACATTATTAATTATCTTTATTGTACTTAGTTCTCAATTAAATAGAAATTTCAAATATGTTCTGTTTCTAAATATTAACGGATATAAGTTTTGACATTTTGTATCTTATACCAGGTTTTATTTTGTTAACGTAAACAAATTAATAAATGATTTGTATACCGTGAATAAGGTCTGTAATTAAACTGACTATATTGATTATTGTAAATCAACTTTATTTGTTTATAACACAAATTTTATGTATCGCTTCTATTATTAAAAAATAATAGAACTAGTCAGTTTAGCTGCCACTGCACAAGAAGGAACAATTTATGCAACTACTCGCATAAATATAATAGATACAATATGTATGATTATTATAAAGTACATCTTTGTATATCTTATTAATTATTTCGTCCAAATGAGCACATCGAAATGTTATACCATATCTTACGTACTATATTCTTACATCTATATTGTATTGTCTATATTTACAATGTATAGTAATTGTCATTAAGGCAATTTGAGTTTCAAAGCAGGTACAATAGATGGATGCAGAACAGTACTTTGGACAACTGAGTTAACAATATCGTTTAAGTTTTGCACATGTAATTGTTGCAATACTGATTGTTATTAATTTGAAAGAATGAGTATGACTTTTACATAGAGTCCAATACTATTGTTGAGTTTCAGTTTGAAACTCAGACAACCTGCACTGTTTTCGACTATATTATGATACAACTTATGCTACTTTTAACTATAGTGATTAAATTAGATTTTTTTCATCAGTTAATTGAGAAACAAAATAATAAAAAATTTATTATAGGTACTTTAATGTACATCTGTAGTAAGATTTATCGGTAAAAGTTTTAGTGCATCAAAAATATCGAATGACTTTGTTGCAGTAAAATAGTCTTAAAGCAATACCTCATGTCCTTTATAAATTTAATTTTATCAGAATAGTAGAATGTTCATTGGATTGAAAAATTATTGTACTGATATTATCCTATTTCCAATTACAAGCTTTAATTGCTTCATATTGCACATAACAATTTGTATTAATTTTTATTTATTTTAACACTATTAATAGTTACTGTTTGGTGTATTTTTTATGCAAATTGCCATAGGCACTTATGTTGTAAAATTTATATAATAATTGTCATTCCATTACATAATTTCTAAATCATTTTCGAAAGTATATTTTTCTAATGCAACACTTATTACTTTTTACGACTTCATTGTATTTGCATACAATATCTTTTTGTAAACTATCGTACAATCCACGAGTTTACTATTTTTTCTTTAACTTGGTCTCTACACTATGGTAGATTTTATATATATGTATATATAAATGGAGATACAATAATCAATAACTGATTTATCATAGGAATGATTAATTCAGCATGAATTGAATAATTTTTGTTAATGATATGAAATAAATGCAACACATGACATATAATAAATTCATACTTAGCTGCGAATAATAGTATTTACTAAAAGGAACTATAAAAAAAGTAAAAGATAATGGAATGAATATTTGAAGAAATAATGATTATTTTTCTCTTTCGTATGAAAGCATGAGGTGCACGTATTTACAAATAATACTATATAGTAACATGTTACTGAACATGTTTTTGTAAGTTTTTTTGCTTCCATTCAAAATATTAATCTATACTTTGTTTTTTATCGTTTTTTCTTTTTTTTTTTTTAGAAATGGTAATTATCGTTTTATATGTCTATTTTTTTATAGTATAGAATAAATCTTATCATAAATAATGATAGAAATTCCATTTTCACTGAATGAATCCAATTAATTGAACTTTACTAATGAATATAAAAAAAGTAATTTAAATTTTAATCAATTACCAAAACATGATCCCAGAAATGTCCTGATTTACTTGTTTCTTTGATAACCGTCCGAAATTCTTGGAATATTAATGTAATATTTCATCGATAAATAATGCATAAAATTAATGTACATATATAACTAACATATACCTTACAGGGATAAATATCTACAATATTTAACACAGGATGAGAGCATACGCTACAAAAATGCACTGGCTGTTAGGTACTTACATTATATCACTCGTAAATGAGATGTAAAAATTGTGTTAATCTAAACACTACTTTCTATTTTTAAATGTGCACCTACTGGTTGAGATGCAATTGTAATCTCACTGACTTCATCTGTTTCTGATTGACTGGATGTATCAGAAACATCATCTATTTCTTTCCTCTAAATAAAAGAAAACATATAATAAGTATTATATATTGCATATAACACTCTTAGAATATAATGAATACGATTTATTTTAACTCACCTTATGAGAATAATGAATATTGCGAAATACTCTTTGCATATCAGGATTACTTTCTAATGTGGAGGATTGACTGGACGGAGGATGTGAATATTCGGAAGTATTTTCCTCATCAGAAGCTAGTACCCCTTCTATTCTTACTGTTGCATGTTTAAATCTTCTTAATCTACATCCAGGGCCAATTGGTCTTCTTGCGATACTTTAAAATAAATAAAATAATTTAGAGTATTAATTAAATTCTCATTTGTCATTTCTAAGTTCTCTAAGAACAGTACCTTCTTCTTCTAAGAGAATAATTATATGTGTAGCTTGGATCTTCGCCTTCTTCATCTGACCAACTTTCTTCACAGGCATCATCTTCAGGATCACATAAAGTATCTATACTTTCAGAGCAAGGCCGACTTTTAATTTCCAATTGTTCTTGAGGTGTATTAGTACCGTTAACAATAATTCCACAAAAATGTCCGGGTAATTTCACAGGTTCTTCTTTACCTCTAGAAATTGATCATTCTGTGTTATATACAATTGTTACTATTAAATTCTATGCAGAAATACATATTAAATACATCTTACCTGTGTTGTACTACATCATCACAATTTCCATTATCTATAGGAGAAATAAGGCGATTGGCATTAATAATTTCACTAACTTTTCGTCCAAGCGTTTCAAGATTATCATCGTCACTACAGTCCTTTAAACGTTCATTTCCATTTACACGATTTTCATTTGAAGGTTCAGGACTGGAACAAGGACTAGATTGCATTCTATAATGAGCTTCAGATAAAACTGAATTCCCATTCAAACATTCTGGTACTTGTTTACTTAATGACTGTTTATTAACGCTATTTACAGAAAGTTTTTCTGTCGATGAAACGGCTGTTGTATTTCCAACGGGACTAAAATCCGTCTCGCTAATGTCCATTATATCTGTCTGTGTTTGACTATCAATAAAACGTGCACATACTTCTGTACTCTGAAAATAAACATTCATTCAATGTTATATTTTATTTCTACCAAATAAAAAATATATACTTTTCTTTCACGATGAGGACTTGATCGTGGGCTAGAATTCACACCAGATCCAGATCCTACTCTGCGATGCCTATATTTGCGTTGTTTGAAACTATTGTTGGGAGCCAAAATTGTTTCTGGTTGATTCGATTCATTTAGTTGTGTATACATTGTTGCTTTTACAGGACTTTGTGGACAATCTGTCGGGGATGGTGGAGTTGTTGGTGTGGATGATGTTGAAAATTGCGTTGTAGGATTACGCCTACGATGAAGTCTTTCATGAGCCTTCAAAAGAGGATGTACAAGACGTTTCTTACATTGCTTATATCCATTCTGTTGTTCTCGTCTAGAGAATACAAAATAAAATATATAGGTTATTTATTAAATACTGTTTGCGATTAATTATTATAAATACTTTATCTTTTGAACTTATTACTTACTTGATTACATCCCGTTCGCGCTGTTCTAACTGCAATAAGACAGCACTTAACTCTAAGTATAAATTATTAGTTCGTTCAAGTTTACGCTCATAGTGTTCTCGAATATCTTGAGCATGCCTTAATTCATCCTCACGTCGCCGAATTAAATCAGCTTCAAATCTTGGACTACTACAACTATTTGTTTGCATTTGTTTCATATGATCTCTAATTTCTTTTTTCCAAGATTGCTGTAATTAGAATAATTAATAAATGTCATTTTTTTAAATTATTTTTATCCCGCTATTTTTTTTTTTTTTTAGATTATAGTTTTACCTGCGTCTTGAAGTAATCATCAGGCTTTGTACATAGTACTTCCACTGCTGCAATACCGAGGTGGATTTCAATATGTTTAAAGGAAGGTCTGTTACGTGGTTTTGCAGCCCAACATTGTTTTACAAGTAATCTATAACCCTCTGGGCAGCTTGCAGGAATTGGTAAATGAAGAGAATTATTGCCCACGCCCCAAATTATTGCAGAGGAATCTACATCTTTATAAGGTACTTCTCCACTTAAGAGTTCCCACAATACTACACCATAGGACCATATATCCACTTTTTCAGAACAAGGCTCATTCCTAATTATCTCTGGAGCCATCCAGGCCACTGTACCAGCAAAACTCATTCTTGTACTAATTTCATTCCATTCTCTACTAGTTCCAAAATCGCTAATTTTTACGACTTCTCCTTGGCCTATTAATACACTGTAAGAATAGATAATATTTAAACGATGAAAACATATATTTTTGTTCAATTAATTGAATAACAAATTTTTAGTGAAAAGTAAAACGTATATAAATTTATTATATCAAATTAAATATCATACTTCGGACTTTTAAGATCTCTATGTATTATTTTATGTGCATGAAGATAGGCCATTCCGGCAGCGATTTGTTTTGACCATGATACTAATCTAGGAGGTGGAACTGGTTCTCCTGCTCTAAGAAGGTCATACAATGGTCCGTATGGACAAAATTCCATTATTATACAATAACACGGCGCTTGCGTACAAACACCTCTGAAAATTAATTCGTATAAATTGTGTTATACTATTAATTCTTGCATACATATCAGACAATTAAAGACTTACTTAAACTGAACTATATTTGGGTGATTTAGCTTTCGTAAATGTCGTATATCAGTCTCACGTGGTTCCCGTACTTTCTTTACAGCCACAACTTCTTTGTTTAATTTTCCACTAAATACTGCACCCTGAGCTCCAGATCCAAGCCACTGAAGTTCACTAATGGATTCAAATGGTATTTCCCAATCGTCCGCTAAAAATAGTTTTGTTTTAATTTCGTAAATAATGTTATAGAGAATATATCACATGTACGAAAAAAGATTACTTACTTTGATGTCCTTTAATCTTTTCATTTACAGCTGCTTTTGAAAGCATAGTCCAAACTGGGCGCATACACCCTAATATACCCTCCACCCAGCTTGATCTTTGTGCATCCAAAGTTCCAGAACCTGGGGCACATTTTGTTGCAGTTTCACTGGAATTGCTATTGCTCCCTGAATTGCTATGATTGTTGTTAGGTATTTGAGCATCACGTGAGTCAGTGATAATAGGCCCTCCTGCAATTCCACTCAGCTGGCCCAATTCTTCTTGGATACATAACATGCTGAAGAAATAATTTTATATTAAAAAACTTAATTTTTAAAAGATACATGTTGTCAGTATTTTTATTTATTCAACATGACAAGTAATTAAAAATGCAATTTGTTTGTATAACGTAAATTCAATAAATATCATCTTTTGCAATGAAGATTGTAATACTATGTAACAAACGCATATTACGAAATCGTAACATTTTACGAGTACATGAAACATTTTTATTTCTACTTATAATTTCTTACCATGAATGATTGAAAATTGAATATCACGGAGGACTGAACCTATCTTTCGTTAGTTTTTTTTTTATGAGAAAATTGCTAACTTGACCTTGAGTGAAGTTTTCGAGGTCGTGCATGGTTGTTTCATGTTTAGGTCGAAGATAGCGTGAAAAGCACGATGTGTTAGCGAAAGTTTATCTCGAACACCTCTGTCTAATAGATACTGAAGTGTGTATTTTCGTTCTATCGTATTTTGCGATGCATATTGAGAATTGTATATAATATCAACAATACAATTAATTGATATGTAAATATCTTTATCAGGTTGAAACAAATCAGAAATTTTATTTTATTTTCAAAAATATTATAGAATTAGTAAACTTTCCCCATTTAATGTTGCATTTATTTTTAATATATAGTTATTTATTTATTTCACTATTTCATTGTAAAAAAGATGAAAATTTTTACATTTAAGACACAATTGCATAAACGCGTGTTCAGCAAGATTTGTATTTGAATTAATTATCAGTTATCGATTTAACTGATATATATACATATACATGTATATTGCAGTGAAAGTTGCTACTTCGGAGGTACCCAAGGGCTTTTATTTATTTAAAACTGACTTATTATATTAATAAATACATTAACATTTCCTACCAAATTTGATGTAATTTATTTAAAGGAAACTATTCCTGATAAACGACTTTTTGTGACAAAAATTTACAAAAAGGTAATAAATTAATTAAGTTCCGTTTAATTTAATCAAACTATGATAAATTGACAAGATTGATTAGTAAACTTAGCATCTACGAATAAACACGATTGCAAAATGTATCGATAAAAAAAAATTCTCTTGAAAAATTACGAGAATGCAAGTAAATTGTTTTAATTTGTACTCCAAGTTTATTGCGGTATAACGACTCAGTCAGCAATACAATCGCATTGCTATGTTTGTAATTATTATGTTTTCCTCGAACAGGTTATACTGTTCGAACAGTGTAATAGTTTTGTATCACAAATGATTTGTCATGTTAGAGTATTTTTATGAATTTTATTATGGGTATCAAAATTTATAAAAACAGCTTGATAAAAAAGAAGTGATTTAAATAAATTTGAATATTCGTAATACTTTGTCAGAACAAACGATTTCTTACGCATATGTTTATTATGGACGTGTATTAATGTTATCACATTGGAAAGTTGTAAAATAGAAATTATAGAACTAATTGTTAATAATGTTGTATAGAAAGTGTGCGTAAATTGTTGACACGATTTTTGTAGGCGATTTGTACACCTGTCAAACATATAACCTGTGAACGTAAATCACAAAGTCAAGTGGCTGTTCTGTAGTAATGTGATACGATAACTGCAAGTATCGATATCTCTCATGTACTTTACTCCGATGTGCATTGTGCATCCTCTGCTATATAATTTGATAATAATATTTTATGTTCATTCACAATGCTCAGATTACGCAATAAATTCATATATTAAATCAAACTAGAAATACATGAAAACGATAAAATGTAGATCGTGTAATCGTTAAACAAGGCTGCCACATAAATATCTGATAAATTCGAAAGATTGGCAATATGAGTTTACACGGATGTGTTAGTGCGGAGACAAGATCGTAGCCGTCAACGGTGGTGCCGTTATCGGAAGCGCATTCCGACGATTTGGCCTTCGTGCTCACCTCTTCGTACCGACGTTGTTTGGAACGGCCGCATCGTCGTTCTGCGTCTTCCGGAGGAAAAACCGTGTAAAGACCATCGTACACCGCGTACCATATGGATATAGCACCCTTGTTCCATGCACTAAGCGAAAGTGTCACAAAACCATGCTACTGTTTGACCGTTTGTGCGACAAACAAAAAAATAAGCACAGCGAAACTATACACGATGCACACGAGCACGAGACATATCATAAACTAACGCGTTAGCCGGTAGATGGCCACATTTACTGTTCACTTCTATATGACGCATGACGATTAAGCTATATTGTTCGTAATGTAGTGTATGTAGTATAATTTGATAACATTAAACGATATATAGTTACTCTATGCCTGATCTCTTTTTTTTTTATATGTACAAATATGAATGTTCCAAATGTTAATAGAATTGATACTGTGCATCAAAATTACTTTGTACTATTTTAAACACTCCAATTCGAACAATAATTCCAGGTGTACCTGCGGTAGTGAATTAAGAGTACGCATGCGCGATTGTGCGCGCGTTATTCGATGTAACGAACCGCGTTATTTTGAATTTATACTTGGAAAGGAAATGTTATATTTTAAAGCTGTAAAATTTTCATATTCTTACCTATTGGTAAATATGTGCGCTTCGGGGTGGGAGGGTGATAGAACTACTTGATTGACGACAGATGAGTCTTCTGTCTCCTGAG
The DNA here is from genome assembly GCA_951804975.1 of Anthophora plumipes. Classification (NCBI taxonomy): domain Eukaryota; kingdom Metazoa; phylum Arthropoda; class Insecta; order Hymenoptera; family Apidae; genus Anthophora; species Anthophora plumipes. The sequence continues at coordinate 24,411,315 of OX638112.1, read as the reverse complement.
TTTCAAATTTATATACCTCAGGTTGAGACAGTGTCTCAGTTTCAGCAGGTGTACGCATGTTTGCCTATTGTTTTCTATTCCAGTTCTACAACAAAGTTTATGATATCATGAATAAAAGGTATTACCTTTTTCACCGATGTAAATCTGTTCTTGTATTATTTCAAGTAAAAATTTGCGTTAGCCGGTCATCGCGTGCACGTGCATACTACCACCTAGGGGATAATGTTACTCATCACTGGTGTTACCAAGAGTGAAGACCGGACGAAAAAGAGAAAAGACGAATAAGAAATCACCTTTGGCATAACATAGGGAGGTTGGGTTCAATGGAATGCCGATCTAGTAAGAGGCGTGGTATGTGGCCGTCACATACCAAACTTAACCGTGGTTTTATTTTTCATGCAGATTCCTTAGATCAAACCAGATCGCGGTACTTACATTTTTACAGAACAATTAATACGCGCACTTCACCATTAAGAAAAATGAATAAGCGTGGAGGACAAGGTGAGACAGTATAATTTATAACTGGTTATGCAGAAACAATTATTTTCTTTTAATAAGTTCCAGATAAAAACTTTTAATATAGGGAAAAAAGTATTTTTGTCTGAAATAAAAATTTTTCTTTATACACACGGTGTAACAAAGAGGTAGAACAAGGGATCAATTAAAAATCCGACCGGTTCTATAAAAACTCCTGTTAGGTACTGGTTTAAACGTAACCGGCACCCTTTCGCGCCACAAAAAGAAGAAAAAAAAAAGAATACGGAGTTTTGTGTAGTGAGTCATTCGTAGGCGTGTCTTGGATTAATCCCAAACACCTGTGCTGAGGTCTAGGTAAGCACAAACTTACTAGGAACAAACCACCCCTACCTGAAACCTTCCAAATTTACTAACATCAATTTGGTTCTAATAGTATATAACGAATATGATAGAAATAATACTAATCGTAATTTTGTCGATAATATGCATTTTATGATCATTTAGAAAATTATGTAGCTTGCTTTAAAATTTATTTCAAAGAGGATATATTTCTTCGTTAACTGATACTTTCGTAAACACTAACTTTCGCTTGATACAACGAAGGGGTTACTGAAAATGTTGCCAGAGTTAACAGATCGATGTTCCAAAAGAGTGAGCACGTTGCACCCTTCGTTTCTTAAACAGGCTACTCCTGTGGGTAAAGTTGGGGAAGAACGAATCGTAATGAGGGGGGTGCTCATTGTCTAGCCTGATTTGTCGCTTTGCAAACACGAATTGACAAAACATGTAATGATACGGATATATATTTAATGTTGCATCAAGTGTATTATAATGTAACAAGTTTTAAAGTAGTAGATCAGGTTACGGTATTATAATCAGACAACTAACATTAAAGCGACAAATTTAATAAAGCTAACAGAATATATTACGTCAGCTTCAACCCTTTAAGTAATTGTCATGTATACCACATGTGTATGCGTATGTGTGTGTGTGTGTGACTTTGTTATATCGTAAAGAACCATCGTGAGGTTCTATAGAATAATCTAAAAATACTTTCCAATATCGAGGTCATGAAATAAGGAAAAATAGTTTGATGCAAGAATGAAATATATACTTTGCAAAAGTTGAAATTTTTTCGTTTCGTGAAAAACCCTTCGATCGATATAGTGAACAAATTTGTTGTATCAGAAAAAAGAATGTAAATAAAATAAAATACGCGGATAATCTTTCCATCACTACACTTGGTGACTTATTTATACGAACACCCCCGCTCCGGTTAAACGAACGCGATTCCCCCTTGGGGGAGATGCAATGAGGGGTTAGAGGTGGAAGGAATTTCAGTTTCGCTGTAGTTTGAAAGGCACAAAATACAATCTGCACGATAAAATGACCAACGTGAAAAAATATTAACGAAATATTGGTAAGATGTGCATCTTATCTAAATACATTTTTACAACAAGAAATTATCGTTTGATTTTTAATGTAAATAATGATATAGGAAATTAACGATTATCGTAATCGAAAAAAAAATCTATTTTACATGTATCGAATATAGTATAAGTTGAATCTAAGCTAGTTGTTTATGCGTATTTGCATCACTTTCATTGGGAAATCGTATACATTTATGTAATAATGAAATTTATCGTGTTCATATACACGCGTTAACTATTTCATTAAAGCAATATCGTGTACACAGTTTTACTGCACAACCTAGCGTTGAAATCACCCGATAAATTGAGTGATCGCGATGCTGTCTATAGTATCAGTGATCGGTATACACGACGTTTTAATTTTCTTCTAAACAACAAACGTTTTAAATAATACATTTCGAAAAAACGAACTACCGAGCACTACTTCTTTTCCGAATGCGAGTGAAATGAAATTGAATATAATCTACCTGTTCAAGGACACGTAGTGTAATACAGCAAAAGAAATATGTTACAAAAACTTGATGGAAGATTTGCTGAATTTCTTGTGCAATTTTTATTAGAAATAAGTATGTTTAATGTTAACCCCTTGAAGTAAAATTTACAGCTTATAATAAAACAAAAATGTCAAATCAGTTGGGAAAGAAATTATAATATTCTCAAAGTAGAAATTGTAGACTTCTTTTTTGCTTGATGTACCAGTACACAATTTTAATATTTTACTGGTCTCGAAGAAAATCGAAATCAATTGAAATCAATTAAAAATATCCTCCGAAATCGGATGTTAATATTGTTAATAACAAAGATCCTTTCATTGCGAACGGAATAAATTAATTTGAAATGCTATATCTATTTCGACTACCCCTATTCAAGGGCATTCTTTTTTCATTCATACAAAAGCAATGGACGCGTTTACTGAAGAGCTAATCTTCAAAAGTGCCGACAGTGCCGCGCAAGTCTTGATCTCTGAAAGAGACTAAAACAGCCGCCACGATGTACGCGCACCGCAGCAAGCGGACGGAATGAGATCCGTACTCAGTGCAGAACGATGGGGAACGCAAGCTTTCACTTTCCTCGAGCAACTTGCACAAGCGAGACATTACCGTGGTTAGGGCGCACGACATTTGGTACGAAAAACTCGTCGAAGCATGAAGCGTTGAATATTCAGATAAAACAATACGAATGAGAACTTCACTGTTTGGTAGTAAAGAAGTGCAAAAGAATATGGGAGACACATTATCGATTTAGCACAGGCTACCCCTCTTCTTTTACCTGTAGAAAAAATATTTGCCGACAGCGACGGCGATACCGATGATTCCCTATGAAGTATCCATAAAGTTGTAACTGGCGCCATGCATTTGCAAAGTCTTTACGACTGCGGAGGCTGACACTGTAAGCACAAGAGTCCTCAACTCTCACGAAAAACGTATCCTTGTGTTGCACGTCACAATAATCATGCATACGGATATATGCGTATCACACTATCGAAACTGAAACACTATTATATACGTTCCGATTTGTTAGCGAGCTCAAAGAGCCGCGAATCTATTCTCGTTGATGGTCATGAAAACAACCCCGTAAGACCCCGACGCACGATGCGTCCAATGGACACTAAACAAAATGGCGCGTACCATCGTCTACAACTTCGACACCAGAGTGCGCCTGTTTTCTGTGTGTGTAAGGACAACAGCTCTGTATCTAGCAGAGGGGGACAAAGTACTGAACAGGTCCGTCTATTCAAACCACGCCTCTTGGTATTCGAGTCGCGCACACACATATACCACTGCGTATTGTGTTGTATAGGTTCCGTGCGCAGGTTACCAGGGACGCACTTATACTTTCGAAGAATTCAGGAATAGAGAAAATTTTCAATCAACATACTTTTGCATTTTCTTTGTCACGATAGTTAAAATAGTTTAACTATTGTGTATATGTTTGTTGGAAATCAACAGAATAGTATAAGTATTATTGACGTTATTTAAAAGTAATTTCTGAAGAAATAATGCATTTAAAGAAATAATATGTGTGCGTCTCTGCATATGCTAGAGGGCGTTGCTGCTATACACGCTACTTCCTTCAACCCCGCATTATGAAAAGTCGCTAGCTTAAAGCTCTGGAATAGTGTCTTCTTATTTGAATCGAAGGAAGAAAAATGATTTTATGAATTCCACGTTTATTATAGTATATATCCCAAAACATATGTAATTAACTTGTATGCAGAAAATGAGCCCCTTTTTTTTCTGGCAACGCACACTATCGTCAGATTCAGAAGATTAGTAGTGGGGTATACTTAATCTTAAAGGAGTTCAATAGTTAGGACATACAGTGGGGGCGATGAAGGGGCAGCAAACGAGTTTCTGACAATCGTAGCTGTACCTGCAACGCTTGACCGATGCTAGAGAACGGTGTGGATACTGCATCTGTCGTTGTTTATATAGTATTCCCCACGCTATAGGTCCCTTCCTTTTTTTTTCTACCTTTACATAAGACGTCTAAAATTAAGACCTTGAAACATCGTATGCAGAGTATTTCATCTAGAAATTTCAAAATACTGTAAAATCTTAGATATAAAAATCATAAGTAACATTTGAATTTATTTTTATTTTTGGTTTATTTTTAAGAACACATATTTTAAATAAATATTGAAAGAGATATAATAAACGCACTTGTATATATCGTAAAATGTTTAGTGTTTGTAAAAAAAAATATTAAAAGATAGTAAATAATTATATGCGGATTGTAATAATTTTATAAATTACGTTCAAGAATGTATTATAATATGTAATAAAATTGCATGCGTAAACGAATTACAAATATAATTAAATATCGTAATATTTAATTATATGCCAATGGCAATGTTGTACAATGTGAAAGCATTCTCGAGAAATCTATTCTTTCGATTTCCTCTGGATGAACATAAGAGAAAGGGAGAAAAGATGACCAGCGATTCCTAGAAGTATTTTCGTTATTTCTTAGAAATGGTCAGAACTTTTTCGTTCTGCGCTATGTTCGACGGATTCGGCTGCCCCTTTGCACAGGCGCAGAACATAATTTTTCACATAAGTAGTACGAAAGATGTGTTGGCGGAATAGTTCATTGTGTTCTATCTTACTCTTTCCAAATTAAACTAAAAACCAATCTCGGTCTGTTACCTCCTACTTTTCTTTTGACCAATTTTCTTCTATTCCTTTCTATTTTTATGGTCTCTTTGTCATCGTTGCGTCTTTTGATACGTGTACGTAGCGTCGCAAGTTGGTCGATTTTATTGTGACGTCATAGTTACCCCTTCACTGATGCTTTTCAGTTCTACAATATCGAATATATAAATTTGTTACTCTAATTGACGATATTTTTCGTTGCTTCAACACCAAAGAATCTTAAATTTCTCTCTAACATTTAAATGTTTATAAATCTTAATAATTTTCGTTAAAAAATTAACTTATATGTGATATAATTATTTATCTACGGAAAAGACCACATTAGGATAAAAAATTGTTAATTAAATTTGCATTTATTAAATTAATCATAATCTATCACTGTTTTACATGAGAAACTAATTCTTTATATTCCTTCACAACATTTTCAAGTGTTGCAAATGCTTGTAAAAAGTCATCATCTTCTAAACCAAATTTTTTATAGTGATGTAGATATGCAGAATGAACATAAGCATTCCAAGCTTTGCTTAAAAGTGTGTCTAAAGGATGAGAGATTTGTGAGTTATTAGTTATTAAAGCAAGAAATTTATCATGATTTAAAAATTTTCGATTTTGATGAAAATGAGAAAACCAATCAATTGTATTCCATTCTGCATATAAATGTTTTTCTTTAAATTCATCAATTATGATTGTATCTCTCTCTGTTGTTACTCCACGTGTTACTAAAATATTTGTTACTGAACAGGCATATGCATGATACATGTTGTTACTTAATGAACTAGATGGCATTTTTAGTTCAACATCGGTTAATTGTGAATTCAAATTTGATATTCTAAGAGTTTGTTTCAAGTGACGTGTGTATGAACTCCAATTATACATTGGCTCATACTTTGCAGATGTTGTAGGTACATGTGGAGTACTTTTGATAGTTGCTATTTTATAAGAAGGATGGCATGCTATTTTAGACAATAATGAATTTATGCTATGTGTTACACGATTTATTGGTTGCAACACAGCTAATAACTTTTCTGAAATAATTTCATTCATATCCTGTAAACTTGTAGATGATTTCTTCAATAAGTTTGTGCACATACCATGTATTTGTTCATTCTCTATTAAAATATTTATATCACTTTCATTGTAAAGCTTTGTTAAAGTTAACAGTGTGTTATAGTTTTGTGTACACACTTCACCAAATGAAAATGGTAATATTGCTGTGGTGACAATTGATTTTTTATCATATTCTTCACGTAACAATTTTGTAATATAACTTCCAACACCAGAGCCTGTACCACCAGCAGAACTAAGAAATGAAAGGAATCCATCAAAATGGTCCATGGCTTCTACTTCTTGTCTTACACAATTTAATATCACATCGCTTAATTCATATCCCTTTATCAAATAACCAAAGGCCCAATTATTTGCACAACCCCCTCCACTTTGACAAATTACATTTTTAGTTGAATACATCCATGAAGGACTCACATCATTGTAAACTTTGTGTATAACTTTCTGTTCTGTATCTACAAGAACTGCTCTTGCCAAACGTTTATTATCTTTAGATATATTACTAAACCATTTGTTAAATGTATCTTCTGAATATTCGTAATTAGCGTTATACGATACACCTGTATTTACACATTCCATGTCGGATGATACTTTTGAGAATAATGTATGTCCTACTTGATTTCCACATTGTCCAAATTGTATTGTGAGCATTTTTTAAAATGTGGTTTCATTTGTTCAATTTTGCAGCTAGTTATATTATCAAAACAGTAAGATATGTTTCTCTCGTTATACACATTCAATCGAAGTATATACATTTAGCTGACATTTTAGGCGCGAAAATGCACAACCCGATTGAACCAATTTTTACTCGAAGGTACAGCAGATCCCGATCGAAAATAAATTGTTTTTAAAATGAAAGTTTTAATCGAGGTAATATTTATTAAAAAAATTAATTTCAAATGGTTATATTACAGATAAAATATAAAGTAGATCACTCGTTTTATATATTTTTTTTGTTATTAACTCCTGGGGCTCTAGAACCCCGTTACCATTTTCGTATCACATCCTACTATATCGATTGGGACTGGTATCGTATCACTGCGCCATTAAATAGAAATTAAAATCAAAAACATTGGAAATTGTTCACAATTATTGAATCACGAACGAAATCTGCACACAAATGTTTTTAAATTGTTAGTGGAGTGTTTTATAATTTTCTAAAAAGAAAAATATCGTGATGGATAACTATAATAAGGTATACCTGCACGCTATTCTTCTCTTTTTTACTTTCGATCTCTTTATTCTGATTACTCTCCTTCTCAACTTCTCACTCTTTTCTAACTCACTCACTCATTACATTATCCCTCTTTTCTCTGTCTTTCATACTATTTCTTTATCACATCATTCACTCTTGAACCTCACATATGATAAAAATAATCTCATTTACACAGTGGAAACGTGAAAAATTCGTGTTTTTAGAATATAATAGCGAAATGCAGTATATTCTATTAGTCGTAGGAATTCAAATTAAGAGCATTAGAAATTGTTCGCAACCATTGAAATTGTCGAACAAAATTTGCACACAAATGCTTCTAAACTGTCATAATGTTACATATAAAGTGCTAAGTAGACTAACAGAAAATCATCTCGTGGGGTAAACTATGAGAAGGTATACCTGCAGTCCTAGATTTACGAGAATCGGTGTGGACTACAGGTGTGCGTAGTTCTTAGCTTGGTATTGCTTTCCAGTGAACAATTTTCTTTTGAAAAACGATACCAATTACCAGGTCCCACCACGTGGAGGTGACTACGCTAGGGACCCGACAAAAACACATGCCCTACTGGCAGCTTTCTACCTTCAGAAATACGCTTCTCATTCGTAGCAAATTCATGTTTTTTAAAAAATAATAGTTCGCGGTGTTGATATACGGAGGGGATTTATCCTTTATTTTTAATAGTAACGGGGATGATTTTCTTATGCAAAATGTAAAAAATGTGGCACTCTCTTAGAGGAGAGTTAGAAAGATTAATCAATCGCGGCCATAATAATAGGTAGTCATTATTTTATTTAATTCGCTACGAATAAGTCGCGTATCTCTGTAAGAAAGCGCGCACATAGTATTTGGTATAATTTTCTATCTTAGAACTACTTATTTTATCTTATGAATTATAAACGCACGCATCCCACGAGGTCCATCGGCGGATGAAAAATTATTTTCTAATCTTTTATTCGAACTTATTTTATCTTATAAACTAGTACATATTAAAAATAACCACTCATGTCATATCATTCTCTTCCATCCCTTATTTTATAACACTCTCAGACCAGTACAAATTAAAAATAATTGCTCATATCATATCCCATTCTTCCATCCCTCACTCTACAATACTTACAGACCAGTACAACCTAAAAATAATCACTTGTTTCATATCACACTCTTGCATACTTTATTTTATAATACACCGAAAATATTAAAATTAATTGCTGCTTTCTTATCGAGTGTATTAAATGCAAGTGAGAATAAGTTTTGATTTTGCTATGCTTTAGGAAGTTAAAGCAAATTTTTTTTTCAGAAATGTGAATGGATTTAGAAGAAATTTTTCAGAAATGTAAATGAAAGTTTGTATAAAAATGAAAATTGTCTAACTCAATAAGAAAGTAGCGTATATGGGACTTATTATAATTTTACAGCTTAGAAACAATTAATTCTATCTTATGTTTACTTAAAATTAAAACGCACGCATCCCACGTTGTCCATCGGAGAATGAATAAATTATTTTCTAACGTCTTATTGTAACTTATTCTAACTTACGAAGTAAATTATTTTCTAACTTATTTTATTTTACTGGCTAATCAAGGTAGGTTTAATACGAACAAGGAAAAATAATTTCAATAAAATATTAATGTAACATATAATTTGGAACAGAAAAAGTTTATATATGCACAATATAAATTTTAACAAAAGATCAGACTTAACAATAAGCTGTAACCGACAAAGATCAATTAGTAATATAACAATTTTAATAAAATATAAAACTTGCCAAAATGCTGCAACAGACAAAGATCGATTAGCACAATATAAATTTAAATAAAATATAAAACTTACCAAAAATGCTGAAATAAACTTCGATTAGAAAAATAATAACTTTAATAAAATAATAAACTTACCAAAATGCTGAAATGGACAAAGATCGATTAGCACAATATAAATTTAAATAAAATATAAAACTTACCAAAAATGCTGAAATAAAGTTCGATTAGAAAAATAATAACTTTAATAAAATAATACACTTACCAAAATGCTGAAATGGACAAAGATCGATTAGCACAATATAAATTTAAATAAAATATAAAACTTACCAAAAATGCTGAAATAAAGTTCGATTAGAAAAATAATAACTTTAATAAAATAATACACTTACCAAAATGCTGAAATGGACAAAGATCGATTAGCACAATATAAATTTAAATAAAATATAAAACTTACCAAAAATGCTGAAATAAAGTTCGATTAGAACAATAATAACTTTAATAAAATAATACACTTACCAAAATGCTGAAATGGACAAAGATCGATTAGCACAATATAAATTTAAATAAAATATAAAACTTACCAAAAATGCTGAAATAAAGTTCGATTAGAAAAATAATAACTTTAATAAAATAATACACTTACCAAAATGCTGAAATGGACAAAGATCGATTAGCACAATATAAATTTAAATAAAATATAAAACTTACCAAAAATGCTGAAATAAAGTTCGATTAGAACAATAATAACTTTAATAAAATAATACACTTACCAAAATGCTGAAATGGACAAAGATCGATTAGCACAATATAAATTTAAATAAAATATAAAACTTACCAAAAATGCTGAAATAAAGTTCGATTAGAAAAATAATAACTTTAATAAAATAATACACTTACCAAAATGCTGAAATGGACAAAGATCGATTAGCACAATATAAATTTAAATAAAATATAAAACTTACCAAAATGCTGAAATGGACAAAGATCGATTAGCACAATATAAATTTAAATAAAATATAAAACTTACCAAAAATGCTGAAATAAAGTTCGATTAGAACAATAATAACTTTAATAAAATAATACACTTACCAAAATGCTGAAATGGACAAAGATCGATTAGCACAATATAAATTTAAATAAAATATAAAACTTACCAAAATGCTGCAACAGACAAAGATCGATTAGCACAATATAAATTTAAATAAAATATAAAACTTACCAAAAATGCTGAAATAAACTTCGATTAGAAAAATAATAACTTTAATAAAATAATACACTTACCAAAATGCTGAAATGGACAAAGATCGATTAGCACAATATAATTTTTAATAAAATATAAAACTTACCAAAATGCTGAAATAAAGTTCGATTAGAAAAATAATAACTTTAATAAAATAATACACTTACCAAAATGCTGAAATGGACAAAGATTGATTAGCACAATATAATTTTTAATAAAATATAAAACTTACCAAAAATGCTGAAATAAAGTTCGATTAGAAAAATAATAACTTTAATAAAATAATACACTTACCAAAATGCTGAAACAGACAAAGATCGATTAGCACAATATAAATTTTTATTGAATACAATTTTACAATCAAATTCAAAGAATATAACTTCAAAGATAAGGAATAGGTAGGAAACATTGGAGCGGGGGTATAATTAATTATTTATTATATGACAGTACAATGATTTTCAAAAATTACAAATTTATACAATAAAGCATTAAACTTATTATAAGGTTCTAACGAAACTGATTTAATTAGCGGAACGTCAATGTCAATAAAGTATCAAATTTAGTAAGTAAAAAAAAAAAATAAATAAAGGAGATATATAATTCCCGAATTTTAATAAACTATGGGCGAAAAATAATTAAAAATAAACGCGGTAATATTATTGGAACGAATCAAAGAAAAAAAAAAGAAAAAAAGTATATAATTCCCGAATTTGAATAAACTATGGGCGAAAAATAATTAAAAAAAAACGCGGTGAATAAATAAAGCAGAAGGCATCGTAGGTTGAAGTTATAGTTAAACGCGATCTAATAAATTCTATCTATTGAAACTAACAAAGTATGAATATATACCTTACAGATCACTCGAAATACACAACAAATGATTACTTCAGTTCCATTGATTCCACTTACTGGACATCGAACCATTGATTTCTTTTGCTATTTATTCCTCTCAAATTCATAAACTTTCGGTGTTGGTAATGATAGGTTTTGATAAAATATTCCATCGATTCCAAGATCCACCAGGCATTGGAAAAGCTGTGAAAAAAAAATCGCGCGCGCAAAGTTCACGGTTCCGCGGTTATATTTTAATTTCATTTTAAGTCTCAGAAGGAGACGTGCACATCTGCGAATTTATTTAATTTTTCATTTTGGAATGAATCTAAGTTTAAGTGGAATCCTCTTCGAAAGGTTTTAGGGGAAGATTTTATCAAAAAAGAAACGCGATATACAAAAAGAAAGCAAAAATGGGGGAGGAATTCGCGAATCTCTATTCTTTCTTTCGATACACTAATGAAGCTAACTTTCGATAGAAAAGTAAGAGAAAAGAAAAAAAAAACGCGAATGTAATCTAGTCAGCAAACGGAATGGGGGTGAAGCTAATGACAATTTGATTATTTAGTGCGAATACTACTTGGGGTATTTTAATGGGCGGGTACTCTTTGCGAGTACAGTGGAGCTCCTTGGAACAGAGCTCGTCTTCGAACTCCAGTGGATCCAGCTCATATTTGAGCTCAAATACTACTCATGCATAACACATAGAACCAAATCACCAGAGAACCCAAAAAATTTTCACTCACCAACCGCAGATTTCACGGTTGGTTCCTGGATGTCATCTCATAGTCCACTCGTGGTCCACTGGTCCCTCCGTGAGTGGAATTCCCTTGGCCTTGGGTCATCGAGACTCACGCAATGTGAGTCGCTGTGGAGTGGGCCGCGCGAATTTTAATTTTTCCGGGAAACCGTGATTTTATTTAAAAAAAAAAGAAAAAAAAGTGAAGTTAAATGTAAAAGCAAACGCGAGATATAAAAAAAGCAAAAGGGGGAAGTGTTCTCGATTCGATAACGAAGCTAAATTTCCCGAATAATATACGCAACACTAATTTATATAAAAATAAAAAGCAACTGGAACCGAACGCGAGAAAGGGAAGAAGCTAGTACTTGAAAAACTCTAATAAATATATGTATAGATAGCGAATTTAAGCGGTAAACTACTAGATAATTTTAATTGACGATGGGGATTCTCCACGAGTACCATTTGTACTCGTGGCAGTGGAGTTCATTCGTGAACTCAGTTTCAAATTTTCATGCACAAAATATTCCCAAATACCAAGCACCAAAAAATAAAAAAGAAAATTCATGTGACTCACCAACCGTAGATTCTCACGGCTGGTCATTAGGCTCCATCAAGTCCATGGTCTTTGGATGGTCCTTGGCAAAGCTCACAAAACGTGAGCAGCTGTGGAATGGGACGCGCGAAAATTCGTACGATGTTTTTCGCGAGTTTTAATTTTTGGGGGAAGCGCGATATCATTTAATCTCCCGATTTTATACTTTCGCGTAAAAAAGAAAGAAAAGCTAAGTAAAGTGAAACTCTAAATTTGAATATGAAAAGTCGCGAGCAATCAACGTGAAGCTAATGAAACAAATGCTGTAAAACGCGAAAGAAGCTATATGCGAGTGAAGCTATTATAATTACGGACGCGATCGTTGCAAAAATCGATTTTTAATTCGAACGTGAAGCTAATTTGAACGTTTTAATCATGGTTGGGCATTCTGCACGAGAGCAATGGCACTCGTGGCAGTGGAGTTCTTTTTGAACTCGTCGAAATCACAATAGACATACACAAAATATTCAACTAACTACTAAATATCAATGCATACAGCTGGAATTTTAATATCAGATTAATAAATGATCGAATAGCAGTGAAAAGTTTCGAAAAGTTTCGAAATATTTCAAATAGATAGAAGAAAAGGAAAATATTATTGATTAATAAAATATTAAATGTAAAATGAAGCTGTAACGATAAAATATTAGACTTACCAACAAGCTGTAATCGAAAAGGTTTAGATAACAATATAAATTTTGACAAAATGTAAATGCAGAATTACAGACAAATGATGGAACTTCAAAGATAAGGAGTAGGAAATGAAGGAACAGGGATATATTTAGTCATTTATTATATGACAGTACAATACAGTTGAAAAATTACAAATTTATACAATAAAGCATGAAACTTACTATTAGGCTGTAACGAAACTGATTTAATTAGCGAAATGTCAATTTCAATAAATTATCTAATTTAGTAAGTAAAAAAAAAAAAAAAATAAAGGAGATATATAATTCCCGAATTTCAATAAACTATGGGCGAAAAATAATAAAAAATAAACGCGGTAATACTATTCGGACGAATCGAAGAAAAAAAAAGAAAAAAAGTATATAATTCCCGAATTTGAATAAACTATGGGCGAAAAATAATAAAAAATAAACGCGGTAATACTATTGGGACGAATCGAAGAAAAAAAAAAAGAAAAAAGTATATAATTCCCGAATCTGAATAAACTATGGGCGAAAAATAATAAAAAAAAAAACGCGGTGAATAAATAAAGCAGAAAGGAACGCGGTAGGAAGCTATAGTTAAACGCGATCTAATAAATGTAGAAAAGTAAAAAAAAAATTTAAATTAAATTTAAATAAAAATAAAAATATCGTTGACTTGAAGTTAAAATAAATTATTTATAATATATAAGAATATTTAAGAATTGTAATTTTATTGTAGAAAAGTAAAAGAAAAATTTAAAATGAATTTAAATTAAAATAAAAATTTTGTTTACTTGAAGTTAAAATAAATTATTTATAATATATAAGAGTATTTAAGAATTGTAATTTTATTGTAGAAAAGTAAAAGAAAAATTTAAATTAAGTTTAAATTAAAATAAAAATTTTGTTGACTTGAAGTTAAAATAAATTATTTATAATGTATAAGAATATTTTAGAATTGTAATTTTATTGTAGAAAAGTAAAAGAAAAATTTAAATTAAGTTTAAATTAAAATAAAAATTTTGTTGACTTGAAGTTAAAATAAATTATTTATAATATATAAGAATATTTTAGAATTGTAATTTTATTTTATAAAAATAAAAGAAAAATTTTTAAATTAAATATTAATTTATGGAAGTGACTATATATTATAGTTTAGTTTAAGTTTAACAGGAAGGCAGAGTGTGTATAGGGTGGACATAGGCTAGCTAAGTAGCCCTCGACCACCCTATTCACAACTCAGAACCTCCAGATAGAAATTAAGAGATCTGCCCACCTCGAAGGCTTAGGGGCAACTGAGTTCTCGGAAGGTTGCAAGGTTCCCTACATGTTTTCATCGTCACCCGCTAAAAGTCATCACCAAGGACGCGCGAACTCGGGCTGACGATCGCTAATTAGCCATTTCACGTTTCTGTTAGAATACCGAATAATTTCTTTGTTTTCACGATTTTATTATTAATTTATATTTGTACCAATTTGTTACAACATCATACATTATTATTTATGCATTTTTCAAGTTTCTTTATTAAACAATTCAATTTTAATGTTCTTATTATTAATTGCTCCTGCTGAAATAAAGTTCGTAACAATTGAAAGTCATGTTGACCCTATGGTCACATATTAAAAAGAACCGAAGTGAAGATAAAATTAATAATTTTAATATTAAATTAATAATTTTACATACGGATTAAAATTTTATTCAGCATTTATTTGCTGTAGTTTCATGAAATAGTTTGCATCGTAGATTTTCTTCGTACATGTTAAATTAAAAGGGTGTAACTATTGAGAATCAGATTGACCTATGGTCATCGACTAAAAAGAATCCAAGTGAAGATAAAATTATTATGTTAAATAAGTTTTTATATAAGTTAAAATTTTATTTGATGTTTCTTCGTTATAATATCACAGAATTATTTACACTATGTTTCTTGTATTTGCATTAAATTTAAACCTCGTGAACTATTAAGAATCTGGTTGATTTGTAATCATCCAATACAAATAGTCTAAGTAAAGACGAAATTATTGCAGTAAATAATTTTTACATTAAATAATCGTTATATTAAACAATTTTTCCTTTAATTTTTAATTAAATTTTTAATTAACATTCAATCAACGTTTGGTTATTGCAATACTATAAAATAACTTATATCATAGTTTCTTCATTTACGTTAAATTCGAATGTTCTATCTAACGTTATGAATAAACAGATAACGTTCCCTTGCATATTCTGTGAAAAAGAATAAAAAAATGTGGAACATCATAATTACTGAAGAACTAGATATGCATATTTTGTTTTATTATTGTTTAAGATTTTCTATTGCTATTTCAACATTTTAATCCGTATTATGTCAATTATCGTAAATAATTTACGATTAAAATATATTTGTACAAGTAACAGGAATCACATTTATTTTTTATAACGTTATCGTAATAACAAAATTCAATTATTTTCCGTTTAGCTTTGTTTACTCATATTATTGACAATAAAGCAATCAAATCAACAAAATATAATAGTAGTCGGATCGAATGGTGCAACTTGCACGTATTTTTTGTTGCAAGTTTTCATAATTATTATTATACACATGTTTCCACAGAAATTTATGCAAATATTCACCTAATTCATACAATGCAAACATTGATACAGCAAAATATTTACGAACAAAAGTCGTCATCCTTCGAAAACACATTCCTATTAAATGTTTACGCTGTTAATTAAGAAAAAACTTTCCGTTTCATTGAAAATATCAAACGCGGCATTGATATCAAAACTTTTTTATCTTAAACTAAAGAACAGAGAGTTGAAATCGTTTATATAACTGAATATAAACTACACAACAACTGTTCAACCTTAACAATAAAAATTCCGAAGTTTCAGAACAAATTCTGATTTTCTGGGGTGTGTTTAACTGTTCAGAAGGTCTATAGCAATTTGCAATAATTACTGAGCGAATTTTTAATGGTGTATACTAATTAGAATCAATTTTTCGAAATTTCGTCTGATCTAAGGATATTGTCGCTCCATCTAGCATTGAATTATGGTATTAAACTAGTGTATAAACATGTGGCACCATCTAGTACAAATGTACCATTACTAAATTTAAAAATCAACTTCTGATTTACACCTTTCGCGTAGTACCATAAAACGCTAACATAAAAGTGTTATCACTAAATTGCTGAAATCAATTTTCGATTTAGCCCTTTCCGTAGTACACGTTTTCCATTATTAGATGGCAGTACATTTGACGCAACACGTGTTTGACAGTACACGTGCTTGACGTAAGATTGGATACAGTCTTGTTGATTAATTACTTTTTTTAACAGTGACTACATTTTATTTGAACGTAAACTTTGAACTTTTCTAGCATTTGTAATTATTTATCAATGTAATGTAAACTATTCCGATAACATAATTGGAACCTTTAATACGTGTAAAATTATCGGAACACGAGAGCATTATCTCGTGATCGCGATCGATCTTTGAATCGAGTTCTTGCTGTGCTATTGACTGACCATTCACCAGTGATCGAGTCCTTACCGGATCTAAGATCTATATCGATAATCGTATCGAAATAAAAATGTTAATTGTACTTTCTGCAGATGGTACATCAAGCTGACATTATTGTTTTCTAATTAATTTATCTGTATTAGGTATATTTATTTGTTTAAAGGTATTTGTTCCAACGAAGAGTACAGAACGAGCTTACATCCGCATACTTGATTATTAATACTGAGAAATCGTAAAAGTGATCGGTAAGAGGTTAAAAGCAAAAAGGAATATGTATATCGGACAGCTGGTGATTTAATACTTTCGCAACCGATTGTATTACTTCGATAGGTGGCCATTGCGAAATGAATAAAATGCTAATTGTTTAAGCGGACAATTATAATACGGACTATTTGACTTGTTAATATAATCTAATATTATTTTGCATATTTGTATAATTAATTATCGATGAAGTAATCAATGAATCGTTAAATGTACAAATCTGCAATAATTTACTTAGGAAATATAAAATTAATTGGTCCGGTAACACGTTGTTTAATTACTTTTGATAATTAAATAGAAGATAAGTGGGTGTTTAAAATGATAGATTTTATTTTCGTTTTGAAACTAATCCTTTATTGTATTTGATTTTGGAGGGTTCCTACTATTTTAGATATTGTTTAATTTTTGTTTTGTGAAATTACGTAATATCGTTGAAGAAAAAAAATGTTTTCGCTGTTCCTATTTTTTAAAATTGAAAAGAAGCCTTGAAACGATAGGTTTTGTGAAAGTAATCCTTTATTATATTTGACTTTCAAAGGTTCCTACAATTATGGGTATTATCTAAATAATTTTGGACTTAATTTTTGTTTTGTGAAATTACTTGATATCATCAAATAAGAATGTTTTTACAGTTCTCACTTTTCAAAATTGAAAAAATGCCTTATATATACGAAATATATACATAGTGGAATTGATATAGAGTAGTCGTGAATACGATCAAACGTAAAGTGCACATAAATTGCGTGCTAAAACAGTAGTTTAAGGACGATAAGGAGAACAAACTTCGATGTCAACTCGGAAATGCATAAAAAAAAAAGAAAAAATATCTGCCCTGTAATCCTTAACAGCTATAGTTTTCTTTTCACTAATACATGTTGCTACTGATCAAACGGCGATTGACTACTTAATACAGTATAATTTTAACGAAAGATTCTAAGCAGAAATTTTAAATATCAATTTTGCAAATGACGTATTGCTTTAAGCGAGGCTATATCAATCAATGTCACAAATGAATACTTTAATTTACGTTCTCGTTATATCAGTTTTACAGAGTATACATGGTCACGTGACTAGTAATATAGGTGCATTCAAATCAAAATGTCGTAGTTTATAACGAAGAGTAGATTAAATCTAATCTTACTTGTAGTTTATCGTGCTACGTAATTAAAATCTTTTATTTTTATTTCCTAACACTATCTTCCCGTAGCTTTGTGATATTTTACGGACCTTGTACATAATTGTGAAATTACTGTGCGATAAAAACATTGATCGTGTTTATTAGGATGAAATAGTTTATTTACAAAAATTCGCTATAAAATTCATCGAAATAAATTACAATTTTTATTCTAATCAATTTCCCTACTAATGATATCATTACTTCCATCGATATCTTGCAATTAACTTAATAAACGTATTAACAAGGTTACGTTCGATCACCTGTGTCGATAAGTTGGCGATCGTCTGACTCATGCGTACTTACGTTGTGCAACACGTGACCACATTATCGAAATCAATTAAGAAATTGTATTTTAAAAAGAACTGCATATTCAGTGAAAAATATATCTTGTATGTCCAATCTGATAATATACTCCAGAACGTAACATTACGTATAATATAGTGAAACTTTTCCAATAGTTACATATCTTATTGTAGGATTAAATCAATCTCACCCATACAGATAATAATTTTAAATAACGTAGGTTATAGATTGCTATCGATAAAAAGATTATCCTTAGTTTTTATCCTATGTATACTAATTAATGCGATTTATCAATTTTAATTCAAGCAGTCGAGTATGACCATCGTTTCTCTTTCTCGCAATACGTCCCTGAGAGCGCCTTCCCTCTCGACAGTAACGACACCAACATTGGTCGGCGGTCTGCCGGATCGCTACTCAGTCGCGGTTTATCAACCGAGTTGTAACAAAAGTCCGAGCGGAGGTGCACGTCTCCGTAGAATCATCGTGCCTCCCTCCGTTCACCCTAAATTTTGCCGTGAAATCCGTCCTGTACCCCCGTAACGATCCCATTCCGAATATACCTCGACAAGCAAATTATATATTACGCGTTTTAAGTGTTGTGTAGTCAGATAATCGAGCCCGCTCTTTATCGATTGACCACTCGAGCCTAGTCCAAGGGATTGCGGAATCGCAAAGGGTCGAAGCAAAACTCGAGACCACCAAAACTACGAAGATGGCGGATAAATTATACTACCCCAATCCGGAGATCGCGAAGAACGCGTACTGCAGCAGCATGGAGCAGTACAGAAAGATGCACGAGAAGTGAGTGGTTTTATATTAGAAATAGGAAAGGTGCCGCAAGGCTTAGTCGGTACAAGAGGGATGACAGATGAATTTTTTACTCTCCGTTTTGTCAACATTTTTGGATTCTTTAACTGTTTGCGTTGCACTTTTTATTCATACAAATTCATGTCACATTTTAAATTTCAGTAGCATCCTCGCATAGAATGTTACATCCAGTTCGAATGTTACGATTATCGTGGATCAATAATCTCGTCCAAAAGACGGTTGAACTGGAAAACCTCGAAATCTCGGTCCTGTTATCTCATGAATGAAAATGAATATAATCTCTTCCAAAAACTTGTGATTCTAATCGAGTAGACCGTTTTTTTTTTCATCTGCGAGCAGTTTATTTTACCGTTTCACTTAAACTGAATCCCTTCGTAGTTTATTTGATAGACTGGTATTTTCTGTATGATTCATAAATGATAGGAAATTTGTTTTACGATGTATGTAATTAAATCCAGCAGTGCTAGGGAAATTAGCAGGGGGCAATGAGAGAGGGTGAACGTCGATAGATAGGAACGTGACATTAATCATAGGTAAAGTGTCAACCGTGTTTATTAAGTGCATTCCCTGTGTAGGTTCTCGAGTCTATTATTTAACGAAAATTGATTCTAGGACACGAATTGTGCTGACATCTTTCAGTAACCAAATCAATGTTTCGCCGTGTTAATTATTTCGAACAATTAAGTCAAACTTTTTCAATGATTTTTTAGGAGTCACAGATATGTACTTGCATAATCGAACTTTCGGTTAGATAAATAATCAATGTTACAATTTTTTGATTCATTTAATTGTATGGAATAATTACCAATATGTAATGATATAATAATAAATTCTTAAAGCCACTTTGAACTATGGATAATTTATGCAAGAAAAAATGTTAAATAAAAAGGGACGCGAATCTTACGACATAAAGTTTAAGTATAATTCTATGCAATTGTTGAACAATTGTATTACTTTACGTAGTAATGTCATGGATGGGCACTATAGAAATAGAACAATAATATCGATCCATCTAGTGGTCTGTTACAGGAAACAATTTTCATTTACCTCGAGGGGTTCATTTATTTTTCGGATAAATCTGGAAAAATGTCCAATTTTTCAAACGATTAATGATATTCTTTTGCTAATTTTCTATTCTTTGCAAATGTTTCCTAACAAAAAAAAAAGCAAAAACAAAAATCGTATCTTTTCTCTTTTTGATATATAATGAATTGCTGATAATAATTGATTAATTTGAACAAATTCGAAGTAAATCTTAATTCATCAAAATCATTCGCTACTTATCACGTGAGATCTTTTTTTATGTTGCCAGTCTCCCGTCTATTTCTATCTGAATGAATCGTTCTTTGTAGCGTATCGCCGTTATTATTAACGAAATCAATCAATCACTCTCTGACTAATAACGTACTCTCTGAATTAACGTAAACAACATTTCACTTCAATTTTTCAGTAATAACAGTTCAGATAAAATTCAGTTAAAATGGGATTTTCAACTGTATATGATCTTTGAGTAATCTTCGATCCACGGTGATTGTTACAGAAAGGATAACGGGTTGAAGCAGATAGAACAATAAAAAAAAAAGACAAAAGAAAAATGGAGCATTCAATTTTTCTCTAATCTAATTCCGAAATGAAACGTTCATTCTTTTAACTTCCTCTCTTTATGACTAATTTTTATCTTCTGTGATTTTATCGAATATTACGAAATTTTTAATTTTATCTTTCTTTGTTACCTTAAGAAAAAAAAAAGAAAAAAAACACATTTTGCACCTTCTCCACGTGAATGTGTAATACGTTATTTTTATAAAGTTGTACTTATCGCGATTGTATAAATCATCTCTCAATTAATAATGTTCTATGTGAATTATCGCGATTGATATCGTTTTCTCGTACTTATTTACGAGATTACTAGCCTGCTTGCCTGAAAAATATAACGTAACCGATCCATCAAACGTGAATTATATTTGTATCCATGACGAATTGCGTTAACACGAAATTCTTTCTCAAACGTTGTACGGGTTTTTCTTATTGTTTCTCAGGTCTGTGAAAAATCCAAGTGAATTTTGGGGCGAGATTGTGAAGCAATTTTATTGGGAAACACCGGCGACCGAGGACAAGTTCTTCTCGTACAACTTTGACCTAAGTAAAGGGGATATTTTCATAAAATGGATGGAAGGCGCCTCGACGAATATAAGCTTCAATTTGCTGGACAAAAACGTAAAAAGTGGAAACGGCGATAAGGTGGCGTTTTATTGGTAAGAAATTATGTTTCTTGTATTTGCTATTTAAATGTCGCTTAAAATGCACGTAGGAATATAAACTGTTATGAAACCAAAATACATTTAAAAGTGAGAAAGATAGAGGAATCGTTAAAGTTAAATTTGTTCGATAACGCGAAGAAATTAAGACTAATTTATAAATATGCTTTTGTTTCTTTTTATTGGAAAATCATTGCTGATACATTGAATCAGAGTAATTGATACATTTCTTCCTTTCCTTTTTTTTTTATTTTTATTTCTTTTACGAATTACTTAATTTATCTTCAACGATTTGCAGTAATTTATTAATGCTTCTTTTATTGCGTAGATATTGTTACTTCGAATTGTTAGCGATAGTGGTAGCAATTTGCTTTATTTCTTTTCTCTCACTTCTGATACGTTAATGGAATTGTTAATTACTCGATAAAATTAAGATTTGTAGTGTAATATATAAATAATTGTTTTTCATGTATATATAGATTTATAGAATTCGATGCTATAGAGTTCAGTGTATAATACGAAAAATGTGTCCGGTGGCCTAACACAGTCTGTTTAAAGTGCAAACACATGAACTATCTCGGCCTATTAGGAACATTGACATAATGTTAGCACTAATTTACGTAATACTAAATACAACTTCTTTTCGTATTCTATATTCATTCTTTCAAAACGCTATATACACTAAATGGAAATTTATTTTCATAATAAATATGGATATTTTATAATTATCATTCCATTTTATCTCGCGAAATTGAAAAGGAAGTCCTAAACACTGACTTTTCTCATGTTCATTTCATATCTCATTCTTTATTATCACTAATCTTTCAACTCTTTCAATTATTCTAATTTCATACCTCCTACCACGTTCTTTTTTTTTTTTTAATTAAATTAAATTATATTTCATTCACGGACACTAAAACACTGGTGTGTTTTACGAAGAGAAAAAAGTTCGCACGTTTAATTGCACAAACATCCGATCGGAACATAAAACTTTCGTAGATAAAATATGCGCGCGTACTGTTTTTCAAATGTGTAAGGAAAAAAGAAATTAAAGTAAAATGAACTTGTGCAGAGATAAAAGTCCATTATTACAGTAACGTCTCGCCTCTGTTCTTATTGTCAAGCCACGTGAAATATTACGCAGGCATGCTTTTCCATTCATCAGGGGCTTTCACGCGACGCATGGCGCAGCTTAATAATTCTCCGAGCTAAATAACTCGAATAAAACGATTGAAAGTGTCCGTACGAGTGGCACTGCTCTCAACGGTTCATTGCTATGCAAAAAACACCGACGTTTATAATCGCAAGTCATTCAAGTGTTTGTATAAGAGACAATTTTTCTTTACATTGTAGTATTACACGGCTGTTATATGTATCCACAGGTTATTCAATAGTATTCCGCGAGATTTTCTGCAACTCGCGCACTTTGCCAGATCTCTGATACGTTTTTTGTTTCACATTTAAGATCGTTCGACTATTAACTTTCCGTTTATTAGACCGTTGTACCTAACATTACGTGCAGGCAAAAAAAAGGGAAAAAAAAAGAAAATATCGTTTCTATAAATTTTATAATACCGAATATTGATTTCCTCTTGCGTCACTTTACTTCGGACGAAACTGCTCGAAACAGAAATGACGACTGACAGTGAGGGAAGTATTAATAATTAATAAATTACGTATTAATATTTAATCGTGGAATATTGAAAATATTCAGATTGAATCTCATAAACTTTTGTTTTGTTCCTTTGTTAATTTCTACAATAGTTCAGGTAATCGATACAATAAAGTTACATGAAATACTTCGAAAAAAGAGAAAAAAATATATATGTAATAATATATATTTTTTAAAATAATATATTTTCAAAATATATATAAAAATTTGAGTGTCGGTTATTTGAAATTTTTTACGATATTTTCAATTCTCTTGGTCTCGCGAAGTATATTTCTATAACCTAGATAATCCGAAAGAATTCGTGAAAAAATGCTGTGTCTGGTATCATCGATCAATGAGTCCGACACGCGTCTTCCCTGTCGGATCGTTCCTCCGCGTCGTACGATGCTTTCTGATTCGTCTAAAATTTGGTACACCGCCAGTGATCTTATCCTGATTGGCCATGCGCACGTGGTACGATCACGTTAGTTCACGTGATGGAATAGTATGCCTCTTGAATACGTTTCTTGAAACTCTACTAATCTACAAAAATCAAAGTTCGCGCGCGTGGAACGAGCTGTTTACGCTTTCCATTCGTACATGCTTATATAATGTTTAAATTTATAGGGAAAAAAAAGCGTTGAGCTTTGTACTTTTCTTCTGCCACCATTCTTGATCCGTCTAGAGGAAAGGAGGATAAAAATATATACGAGGAAGGAAATTACCAATTTTATACATATCTTTGCATTACACGATTAACATTTCGTTTCTTTTTTTCTCTAATGGAGACGAATTTATGTTTCCACGAGCTTTTCTTGTCAATAAAAGAGAAGTGTAATGAGAATTTTTTTACAAATTTTTATAAATATTTTACAATTTATATATATATATATATATATATATATATATATATATATATATATATATATATATATAAAGAATATATATCGCAGAAGAAGATGCGAAAAATCGAAACCTGCAAATGGGAGTACAAAAACTTAATCGGAATACGCAAGATACGACACGACTTTATTTTTAGAAAAATATTGGGAAAAAATTGATTCGCAGCTGACTTAACGATTGCAATGAATAATCTTCTGTCGCGAGAAAAAGTTTTAATTATTTTCAACAAATATAGAGTAGAATCCATTTTTTTTCTCTCTTCTTCCACTAACCTGTTTTATTAATCAAGTTCAGAGAGAACAAACAGTTGAAGTATTTGAAAAAGTGCCCTTCAAATAATAACTATATAAGACACGATCGGGAAAAGAAGAATGAAAAAAAAAGAAATAAAAAGAGAATCCTCTAATAAACATATTTTTCCTCTTCGTTATCAGGCTAGTTTGTAAAGTAAAGACGACTTTTACATAACTCGGTGTTACGGTTCTCTCAATACCGTACATACCAGATTATGTGAGCTTTATTTATTTGCTCATATATAGAATGAGTTGTTGCTTATCAGCGATGCAGTCTGCTAATACGTTGATCTTGACCTTAGAAATATGTATTCTAGCAAATAGTTTCATTAACTGCAGATAAAAGTTTGTGTTTTACTAATACATATTTTCGAAGATTCTTGTAATTGTTAAATTATTCCAACGATACATTCATGATAAAATTTATTCGTCAGGTTTCATAGATGAAATTTTAAATATGAGAATATCGTTTACTAACGGGACGATTTTTAAAATGGTGAATAAGGATCGAACGAGTTCACGATGTATTTATGTAGAAAGGAAATTATGACTTTCGTCATGCAAATCCTGTTGCAGAAATATGACATATCGTATTTGTATAACACTCGACACAGCTACGTCAAAGCTTAGGTCTAATCGTGGGTATACGAAGAATACAATTATGAAAATATTCTAGGTCGTGGTATACATTTAAGAAGCATAAAACTTGAACTTTAAACTTGCTTTACAGATTCCATCGTGTCATTTTATTTACTAGAGGTTCTAGATGATAATACTAAAAATGATGTGCATTTTGATTGTTAACTTACAAGCCGGTGGAAGTAATTTTGAAATATTGAAATCGATGGAAAGAGAATCGTGAAATAATTTCGATGTACGATTCAACGGTTTTAAGAAATTAATCGAAAATTTTGGTTAATGAGAGAAAGGAAGAAAATTAGATTACGAAAAAATATCGCGAAAAATATATCGTAGAAATAAAAGGAAAACTACATAAAAGGCAGATGTAGTATGAAAAAAATTTGATTAGTGACAATAAAATGGTAATTCGTGCGTCAATTCAAAAGTAAACGAGAGGAACTTTGACATTTTGCGTCTAGTTGATTTTAATGTAGTCGATGGAAAAAGAACCTAACACATTTTTCAGAAACTAATTAAAAATTTCGATTAATGAAGAAAAAGAAGAAAATTAGATTACGAAAAAATATCGCGAAAAATATATCGTAGAAATAAAAGGAAAACTGTATGTAAAAGGAAGATGCAGTATGAAAACAAATTTGTTTAGCGACAACAAAATGGTAATCCGTTTGATTCCTTACCTCCCAATATTTAAAAATTTTCGAATAATTTCTCGAAAACGAATTGTCAATTTATTAAATTATCCAAACTCTTTTAGGTTCTTTTTCTTTATCTTTTACCATCGATTTAAGAAATCGAACGAAACGTTAAATTAATTCGATCAAGATTTCCCAGTTTCTGTTTACTCCACTTCCTTGTTAATTTATATAAATGAATCGATACCGTATTTCGATAAGAATTAACCTTATCACCAGACGCTTCAAGTAGAATTATTTAAAATACGAATAATCACGATTATAGTATTCTTAACAGATATGATGATTATTTGAATTAAAACGATAGATGAATAAAGAGCAGTGCTCTACATCGATGGAATAAGATAGTGTTACAATAAGAATCAAACTTTATCGGATTCGCTTCCTTGTTTTAGTATTTGTAATAGAAGAATATAATCGATTAGACTGAAATAGATTCATTAACATTTTCGTTTATCGGTTAATCCGAACGATATCTTAACGTTTCTTTCGTAAATAGAAAGCAAATAGTGACAATATTATCGCGAACGTTAATTGAAAATATTTTCTTACGTTTCAGGGTGACGTATGACAAGATTAGCAGGATAAATTATCTAATAACAATTAATCAAATGATGTAATTTCGTTTCAGGGAGGGCAACGATCCGGATGATTATTCGCGATTGACTTACAGAAAATTACTGGAAGAAGTATGCAGATTCGCGAATGTTTTGAAGTCGAAAGGAGTGACGAAGGGGGATCGTGTCGCAATTTACATGCCGATGATCTTAGAGCTTCCTATCGCCATGCTCGCGTGTACCAGAATTGGCGCCGTTCACAGCGTAGTGGTAAACAATCTTTGTTATTCTTAAATATCTGTTGACCTGACTAGGACTTCAGATAATAAAATGATACAGTACTTGATGTAATAAGTAATTTTACGAGTCATTTGTTTACAGCAATTTTAACACGATAATAATTGTAAGTTTCATCTATCGTTTTGACCGAGATAAATTCCAATGAATTTTGACTGAGATAAATTCCAATAACAACAAGTCAGCGTCAGATTCTAAATTAGGGATATAAGATCATTTTTATTTTTAATGATCGATGTAAACTGTACTAAATACGCGAGTATAGATAACATGTACTGACTTATTTTATCTTAGTTCCATTGTTGAGGAGAATTTTTAAATGTTAGAAATAAATAAAGAAATAGAAAAATATAGTATAGAAGGTTACTCCGCGATTGTCAGGAAATGGTCAAAATTGAGAAAATGTATTATAATTTTTAAATCTTCTAATTTGTATTATATTTGTAATTAGTTCGGAGGATACTCATCGGACTCCCTGGCGGAGCGTATCATTGATTCGAAAGCGAAGATTCTAGTCACGACTGATGGCGTATGGAGAGGCGAGAAGCTGTTGCTCTTAAAGACTATTTGCGATGACGCTTTGGATAAGGTCAAAAAGCATGGTCATGTGGTAGAGTGTTGTATAGTAATTTCTCATCTGAGGAGAGTGAGCAGTCCACAAAGTGGCAAAGCGGATACAGGTAGGTGAAAGAAAAAAGATAAAGACATCAATTATACATCTAAACAGAGCCACTTGTAAATATAATCAGAGATTGTCATGCAGATTGTCAACAGAAAAACCTGATCTTTTTGTTAAACATTTTCAATTGTATCGTGCATGAATATAGAAAATTACCATTTTTATTTATGAACAATATTCGAAAGAAAAAAAAACCGTCGACACATGGATTAAATAATTTTACAAATTGTGTAACAGGAAAAACGAATGGAGTGAATGGTGCAAGTGATGGAAATAGTCAGGAACTTTCTCAAATTCCATGGGACGACGATCGAGATGTTTGGTGGCACGAGGAAATGGAAGAAGTGGAAAACAAGTGTTATCCGGTATGGATGAATGCGGAAGATCCACTTTTCATTTTATATACGAGGTGATCATATTGGTCAAATAATATTTTCTTAATTATACAATATTTTCGTTAATTTTTACGTAAATTAATTAAATTATCTTCCTCCGCAGTGGTTCTACAGGAAAACCGAAAGGCGTTCTCCACACTACAGGCGGCTACTTAATTTACGCAGCAACGACCTTTAAGTATGTTTTTAATTATCATCCTGGTGATGTATACTGGTGTACAGCTGATGTTGGTTGGATCACTGGTCATACTTACGTCGTGTATGGTCCCTTAGCGAATGGAGCTACTTCTATCATTGTAAGTTTCACGATAGTTTCTCTTTTGCTGTTCGATTAAGAGTGATTATAGCTGCTCAATGTGCGATCATCTTGTTTTAATAAATCATACTGATATAGATCGTGTTTTTTCTTATGATTCGTAGTTCGAAGGTACACCGTTTTATCCACAAAACGATCGATACTGGTCGGTGATCGATAAATACAAAGTTACGCAATTTTACACTGCGCCAACCGCAATCAGATCGCTTATGAAGTTCGGGGATGAACTCTTGAAGGGTCACGATTTATCCACTTTAAAAGTAAGCTATGTTTTAGATATATACAATAAAACTGGTAATACATATAACGCACATAATGATTTTAATATCATTTTAAAATGTTAACGTATTAAAAGTGTAAAAAAAAAAACAATGTATCACGTTAGGTTTTAGGTTCGGTAGGAGAACCGATAAATCCCGAAGCTTGGCTTTGGTTTTACAATAATATCGGTCATGGAATATGCAGTATTGCTGACACGTTCTGGCAAACGGAAACTGGTGGTCACGTTATCACTCCCCTTCCCGGTGCAACGCCAATGAAACCAGGCTCTGCAGTATGTCGTTATATTGTGTTCTTTTGTTATTGATCCGAGAATAACATGAAATTAATTCTGTTAATCTCTTTCCCGCCAGACATTCCCATTCTTTGGTGTTTTACCAGAAATTTTGGACGAAGATGGTCGTCTGGTCGAGGGTGAAGGTGAAGGATATCTTGTTTTCCGTCAACCTTGGCCAGGAATGATGAGGACTCTTTATGGAAATCATGAACGTTTCAAGAGTACATATTTCGATAGATTCAATGGATATTATTGCACAGGAGATGGTAGGTTATTAATATTAATTTTAAATTAAATAGTTCAAAGAGTGAAAGAATGTGTGGAAATCATTTGGCCAAAGGATTTCTAAAATTGAGGCCAGCATATTTTGCATCTTTTCCAAGCTCTTCTTCGATTCTCAATATCTGATTGTATTTGGCAACTCTCTCAGATCTGCAGGGTGCTCCACCTTTAAATTGTCCAGCAGATAATCCCACAGCCAAGTCAGACGCAAAATTGTCCTCAGTTTCTCCTTGACAAGTTGCCACGATATATCCCCAATTGCTTATCTTTGCCATTTTCGCACAGTTGATCGTCTCCGTGACAGTTCCAATCTGTGACATTCTTAATATAATAGCGTTTGCCATTTGCCTCTCGATTGATTCCTCGATTCTGTCGATGTTCATCGCTGTTAAATCGTCAGCAACGATTTGAATATCTTGATCGGCCAACGTGAGCCAACCTTCCCAGTCATCTTGATCGAATGGATCTTCGATTGAGACGATAGATGGGAATTCGGAAAATAATTCCAAGTACTGATCCTTAAGTGCTTCTGCTTCCATGTACTCATCAGGATCAGACTCTTCTGTTTTGAAAGCTAAATCATATCCACCTATCGTAAAAAAGAAAATATATATTATTAAACATTTATTAGATGATTTATATTTTTTAAATAATAATTTCAATGAACCTTCTTTGTAAAATACGCTGGCTGCCATGTCTAGTGCTATCTTAATTCTTCCCTCGTATCCTGCTTCTTTTATGGATTCATCCAATAGCAATACTGCTTCTTTATCTTCCTCTAATTCTAAAGGTGTGAACGCACCTTCGTCACTGATAGGAAGCGGTAATTGAATCTCTTGAGCAGTGGCGATTTTCTGTTCCAGTACTCTGTACACCTCCGTACCCATTTTCATCGCATCGGCGAAACTTTCAGCTCCTGATACGATTGTACAAATGAAACATACACTTGATAAAAAGATCATTAAGTAATGTGTATACCTATAGGTAATATCATAAATTCTTGACATGGTATCGTGTTATTGGCATGTCTGCCACCGCTGATCATGTTGAAACTTGGAACTGGCAGATAGAGTTCGCCATTTTCCGCTAATTCTGCAATATATCTAAAAGAACACAAGAAAATTAATTTTCTTAGTTAAAATTAGTTTCTTAGTTAAAAAACTTTTTTTAAAACTTAAAATTATTGATTGAATTTTTAACTGTAGAACATTGCCGGTTATTTTGACATTCTTCAGGGATTACCTGTAAACTGGAAGCCCTTTCTTCGCGGCACCAGCTTTGCAACAAGCGATCGAGACACCAAGGATTGCGTTCGCACCTAGTTTCGATTTATTCTCGGTGCCGTCTAGTCGATTTAGTAAACTGTCTATCTCCATTTGTTGGCAAGCCTCCAACCTCGATTTTAACAGTTGCGGTGCAATTATATTGTTGACCATGTCAACAGCCCTAAATACCGAACGACCATGATACATGGCTTCGTTTCCATCTCTTAGTTCCTGAGCTTGATTAGGGCTTGGTACTAGCACAGCAGGTACCGAAGATCTTAATAATCCAACATCTGTAATTATGTCCACTTCTAAGGTTGGATCACCCCTAGAGTCGAATATTTGACGAGCTTTAACCTTCTGAATTGGCATCTTCTATATTATAGTAAATGTTTCTTTCAAATAGTATTCGCTTGAAAATTGTCAAGATATAAGGTCTTTTTATCGAAGCAGAATTGAATGGATTTTAATATAGAAAATACATGATTTTCTATGTTACTGAGAATTTTGAAAGAAATGTTTTTCTAAATCAAATCATGGTTGTGGTCATTTTAAACACAAACAGTCGAAACTCGATATACGGATTCTTCTTTTTAATTTTAATTATAGTATGTATTTAAATTAAAGTAGTATTTTTTTCTCCTTTATTATACAGGTAATAAAAACAATTTTATTTATTATGAATATAAACAATTTGTGTAATTTCATCTACAGATATAAACATCTAGATATTTCCTGTTTTACATTAAACATATATTTAATTTCAGGTGCTAGGCGGGATGCTGATGGTTATTTCTGGATAACCGGTCGCATTGATGATATGTTGAATGTCTCTGGTCATCTCATGTCCACAGCGGAAGTGGAAAGCGTATTAACCGAACATTCCTCAGTAGCTGAGGCTGCGGTAGTTAGTAAGCCGCATCCTGTAAAAGGACAATGCCTTTATTGCTTCATTACTCCTAACGAGGGTGCCATATTCAACAAGAAACTTCAAGATGAGCTGAAAAAAGGAGGTGAGCGTGATAATAAATATTTTGACGTCGTTGTTACGTATAATTTCTTTGACCATCAGCTAAAATATTTTGTCTTAAATGAAATATTTATTTCCTTATTTATTTTTAATCTTTAAAATCCACACCAACACAATTGATATTACTTTAATACTAGCGGTACTGTTGATATAATTTAATTATTAATTAAAATGTGTCGTTAACAGTGCGTGAGAGAATTGGACCTTTTGCTCAACCAGATGTCATTCAACATGCACCAGGTTTGCCAAAGACACGATCGGGCAAGATCATGAGACGTGTACTTAGGAAAATCGCGGCAGGCGATAGAAATGTTGGTGATATTTCGACGTTAGCCGACGAGTCAATCGTCGATGTTCTTTTCCAGCTGAGGCCGCAATTTTAAGGGAATTCCGTCGACGTAGCGACCTTCAATTGAAACGTAGTTGCTTAGAAATGAATGGTTAAAAAAAAAGACACGCTTCTGGTGATCGATAAGCGAGCAAGACTTTACGCGTCGTAGCCACTGAGAAGAATCACGCTAACAAAAAAAAGTTATTGTTAAAACTCAGAGGAAAAGTGTAATTTTGCCGAGGTGCAGAGAGGAGGAGAAGAGAATTTGTATCAGCAGAAAGACATCGGGCTCTGAAGTAGGGTTCTCGAAGAACGAAACTTCCGTTTTATACATTCGAATTATTTCCATTTCTTTTTGTTAATAGTCGTTATTTATAATACTATGTATAGATTATTTTATAGACAATTATTGTGAGGTAATAGTTACTATTTTCAAACCGAACATCGTCAGTTTAGCATCTTTTCGCTTGAAACGTTCCGTTCAATGTGATTGCCATCTACTTCGTCGTTTCGAGGTGACAAAATTAATTTGAACAGTTTTCGAACTGTTGTTTTTTTCTACTTAAAAGGAAAAGGCTGCGCGTTACGATAATATTGAAATGCTGCTTAACTATAAAGAAGAAAAAAAAAAGAAACTCGAGATAATCATTAAGAACGTAAAACGAAAATATAATTACACATTATCTTAAGGAAAAGCTGAATCTATTCGTGATTTTTTCAAAGATCGATTATAAATATATTAATCGTTGCGCATCGATTGACATCATAGCAGCAATATTTTGTGGATATAAGCGTATATTAAAAAGAAATCGA
Source organism: Anthophora plumipes (assembly GCA_951804975.1). NCBI lineage: Eukaryota > Metazoa > Arthropoda > Insecta > Hymenoptera > Apidae > Anthophora > Anthophora plumipes. The sequence continues at coordinate 24,379,122 of OX638112.1, read as the reverse complement.
AAGATGTACAACAAGTGTTCGTCATTGTTGAAAACTTTTATAATGTGCACACCAGTGGTACACATGTTGGAACGATTTGACTATATTAAATATGAAAGTATCTTGAAAGCTTTTGAAAGGTTTACAAAAAACAAAACAAAAAAAAGAAGAAAAACATTTGATGTTTATTAAAAAAATTTACAAAAAACCTAACGATGCCAGATTGCGTTGCGAGAGAGCATTTCAGAATATACCGCGATATATATATATATATATTTAGTTAATTATCTTTCCCGATAGCGTGTAATCGGTTGTTAATTATTTTTAGATCTCGCAAAAGTTGTTTGTGTTCTGTTAATCTTATTTATCTTGTTTCATTTCCTCGTTACGTTTCGTACGACTTCCGACAAACCAAATCGCTTGTGCATGTTTCAATTAGCTCGTTTCGGTGTTTATTTCGTAGGCGACGTTGAGAAAACTCGTCTTGGAAATTGTGAATGCGATCGTTGAAAGTATTGCAGTCCATATCGTACATTTAAAAAAGAATACTACAAAGAAAGTTGTAAAATTACTAGCTATAGCAATAAGATCATTTTTGTTCGTAACTCTCGATTGTATACTTTAGGGGTATAATGTAAGAAAATGTTTTAAGAACGTATAGAAAAGAAAGATTATTTAATTTTAGCAAGAAACTATTTTTTTTACGATGATTTTACTGTTTCGCCAGCAGAAACGGGAGACCTAAGTATACGCACGATCATTAACGCACTTTATAAAAGAGAAAAAAAAAGAGAGGGAGAAAAAAGGAAGTCGGCATTTTTCGTAATTTTTTAGAAGGCTGGTTTTACAATTGTTATACTTAACACGTAAGGTGAGCCAAACGAAACGTTGCCTCGTGTCCTCAAAATGGGGGGGCATGTTACATACATATCATTCCTCGCGGAACAAATTAACTATAGGTGTGATAATGATATATATATATATATATATATTCAAAAAAAACAAAAGCAAAAATATATATATGTATATTATATGGAATAATGCAGAAGCATCTACTATATGTAAATATATCTATGTTGAAAGACATAATTATTATTGGTCTGTTAAGTAAAATTTGTTGTGCTGATTTATTCGTTCATCCTTCTTACTATGGATCATCGTCTTTATCGATCGAGCAAAATCTTACAAGCTAATGGTCTTCCGGTGTTCGAAATAAACGATAAACTATTCTGTACGAACTTTTTTTTAATTTATTTTTACATTTACAATGATTTGCTACGTTAATATTAATAAGTGCCATTAAATCCGAAGAAAACTGTCGAGCATTAATTTTTATTTAACATTTTCCAAACTTTATCCTTCGAAGCATATTTTACGATTCTATAAAATTTGAATTTTTCTTACTTAAACATATAACGTTAGAGCCTTTATTTGACATTCCGTATAGTTTGATTTTGTATTAAAAAAAAAGCTGTCGCGTAAATTCGGAAAGGATTATTGATTCTCATTTTGAAATCATCACGAAATCGTCATGCGAATTGAGATTTTCGTAAACCGGGTCGCCACTATCGCTTTCGTTCACGAACTTCAGTGACGGAAGAACCCGCCTTTTAAAACCAGCTGACAAGATGTTACGTCAGTTAGTCGGTAGCCGTTGCCATTGTGCGTACGACGTTGCTGCCAGTGTCGGTTATGACAGGAATTTGAATTTTGTGCCTTTTTTTGTGACTATACCGTGCGTTTCAATACATCATGCCTGACATCGACGAATATTACATGGTCGTCCTTCGACTAGTGAAGGAGGCAGGCTCGGTAACTAAAGTTTTCTTTGATGAAATCGACGAAAGCAGCCGTGTAACTTGTTTGGAGTATCGAGTTATTCCTGGCTAATAACGGGCCGGTCACGTTTATCGATTTTGCACGCAGCTTCGGATTTCAATCATACCTTTATCTAGCAAGCACTCCGTTTTCGTTATAGACGCGTTTATAATTCTAACAAAAGATTTCATGCAATCTTAGCGTTATATCTTTGATGTTCAGTGATGAATCTTAATGATTATTTTCCAAACGTTTTGACGTATTAACAATTCTAATGCAAACTTGATCGATGCAATTTCGCAATGGATTAATGATATAAAATTATTGCTCTTTAATATATTGCATTTGTCTCTTTACTAATATATTTTTCGATAAAATACTGCTAATATGTAGACGCGATCTTGTATTTGTTTGGTTTCCAGGAAGCGGCTGCGTTGAGCTGAGCAATACGATACTTTTATTACGCTTTGTATTACGACGATACTATACGGATTCTATAATTTATAACCTATAATTTTTGATGCGCGGATATTAGAGACGCGTAGTAGTTATTTCAAAACACCTGAATGATATGAATAATTGAAATGTTGCATCACTTTATTTTTTTTTAATTGAAACTAGGTGAAGCCTTTAGAAATAGAGCTTCTAGGTTCTATTTAGTCATTATCCAAACATGCTAAAACGAAGATAAGAAAATTTGTAAAAGAATTGCTGTCTAATTGTTATTTCTAACATTCACCTGTAGAATTGCACAAGAAATAATGTTTTTAATTATTAGTAAAATGCAAATAAAATGTTTTCATACATGACAACAAATTTTAGTCAAAATTCCAAACTTGTTTAAGCTGTAAACATTAAATTTACAATGTTAGACAATTCGAACTGATCTAACTATACGATAATAATTGACAAATATGAAAGTAATAAAGAATAGTACGAATATTTGATTTTGAAACAAATTTTAAACAGCGAATAACAGTTTCTAAATTATGTTTTTCGTTTTGTTAACGCTAAAGTCTCACTAACTCCGTTATTACAAATTTTTAACAATTTATACGAGGAAAATCGTAATTGAATCTCAATGATGAAATTTATAGGTCGTACGGGAAAAAATTAACACACCTAAGGATGCAATGACCAAAAGTTGCGAAGTCGATCTTGTCACCGAATGGGATCAAAAAGTCGAGAAACTATTAATCGATGGAATATCTTCCAAATTTCCTGATCACAAGTACGTTTTATAATATATACTTTCATATATCATCTAACGATCAGGTTTTATGCTTCACCGGAAAAAAAGAGCATGCGTCATTGTTCGCACGTATGTATCATACCACGTTTCAAACTATTTCAACGAGTATCGAAAACTTTTCCGAATGGAGTATAACTTCAAAAAAACGCTAAAATTAACAAGCGTCTATTTTAGATATTTGTTTAATTTAAAAAATGTTTATAATCTTCACATCTAGTAATTATAATTTTTTGTTTTTGAATATATAATATAAATTTTAAGTAAACTTTAAATATCTGTTAGTAATGAAAATTGAAAGTAGTTTGTAAAACTTGTAGATCATTCCAAAAAATACTTATGCTTTTTTGCAACTGTTGCTTCAACGGTATCGTAATCTATATCGATATCATTTATTTACAATTTTTCGATAAAGTCGAATAACAAACTTAGCATGCGATATGCTTTCAGCTTGCAACTCGAAAGATATCGAACGATTAACATGGAGTATCGATTAATCTTTTTCTATCACGAACCACTCCTCGTTTGATCGTAAGAATTATGAATTTAATAGAACACAATTTAATTTTTCTTAGCGAAGCATTCTATCCTCTTTAAGCTCATTATATGTGTTTGGGAACTGTCACGATGTGTCTGGTTAGATGGTCAATGGAACTTTCCATTCACAAAATTGATCCAGAACTCTCTAGACCACATTTAAAAAACTTTCTTCGCTTTGGTTAAGACATCACGAGAAAAATTTCATTTGATGAAAAAAAAAATATTTTACAATCTCTGTCGAGGATTAAAATGAAAAAAATTGCTTAATTAAAATAATCAAATAAATAAACAAAACTTTTCTATATTTCGTGATATCGATTATGCCATTCATCAACAGCTCCGGTAGTAAAAGTACTAAATTCTTAACAAAGAGAAATTATATTTTACAGATTCATCGGTGAAGAGGGTAGTTCGCTTGGAAATACAGTGGAACTTACGGACGCTCCAACATGGATCATCGATCCGATCGATGGTACAATGAACTTTGTGCACAGTCTGCCCCATACTTGCATATCGATTGCATTGGTTATTAACAAGGTCACTGAAATCGGTGTCGTTTACAATCCAATTTTGGAGCAGTTTTTCACTGCCCGTAGGGGTCAAGGTGCATTCTTGAATGGAGCTCCTATTTCTATTTCTGGAGAGAAAGGTAAATTCACTTTGTGTGTTGCTTCGTAATAATCAGATTCTTCTCGAAAAATTAGTCAAATATTAACAGTATATTTTCTTTGTATTATTTTTTTTTTAATTGGTTTGTTTTGGGATTAATTTTTCTTTCGCGCTAAATTCAATTTCTTTTCTAGAGTTACGCAAAGCGCTTGTAATGATGGAAATGGGCACGAGTAGAGATCCAGAGAAAATGAAAGTTGTATTGGAAAACGCAAATAATCTTACTCCACAAGTTCACGGGTAAAACATACTGTCTTGGTTATCTTCGTTTCGTTAGATACGTAGACTATCATATTTATCATACTGTTATATTTCTCTAGAATACGGGCTTTAGGATCTGCAGCATTAAACATGTGTATGGTTGCTCTCGGTGGAGCGGATGTTTCTTTTGAATTTGGTATTCACGCTTGGGATGTCGCAGCTGGAGATATTATTGTAAGAGAGGCTGGTGGTGTATGCATAGATCCAGCAGGTAATTTATTTCGAATAAATTTCAATTGTTAGTTCTCAAATTATTCTACTTTCTAATATTTAATTATGCTTCTAATAATTTTTTTAACATGTATATTTACATTTAAGGCGGGCCATTCGATTTGATGAGCAGAAGAGTTTTGTGCGCATCGACAATGGAGCTGGCGCAGGAATTAGCGGCGATATTAATTCAGTATTACCCGGAGCGTGATTAAAAGTATGAAATTATAAAGAAAACAATACGAAAAAGATAAGTATACACATGAATTTATGTTCGATGTACGTAATAATTTGTATCAAGTACTTTGATCCTCTTTCCCGATGAGATTACATTCCAATTGTAATCGTGCAATTCGTTACGTTCTCGTTGGATCTGTGTGAGTAAGGTTTACAAATGAATTGAAACAGATATGGATATATTTGAAAAACTGTACCTATTTATTAATCGCATACATGAGTGTTTAAATTTAATAGAAATTACACACGTATTGGACAAATAATTAGCAACGATATCGAAATCAGAGATACATGAATACAAAGGTGTAATTATGTTCTTTATCGAGATGTAATGTGAAATAAATTTAATTATCTCATTAAATTGTAAATGCATAATTTTATTTCGACGATTACTTCCACCTTACATAACTTTTATAGAAATCTCACTCGTCACGCTGAAATTGTGTTATTTTAAGAGTTTTTTTTCGCTTTAGTGACCTGAAAACTGAATGCCATAAACATTAGTATCATGTTCCCTTTGATGTTACCTATACTTGCGTAATGATAAATACCGATACAAATTAATGTTTTTTTTTTCTCCGAAAACTTAACAGTTTTGTATCTCGTATACTTATATACCTTACCTGTTCACATACTTACGGTCTTATAAATCTGAACGAAACTTTCAAGACAAACCTCCCTGTTGATACAAATCTATATTAAATATTTGGCGATCCTTTTTTTTTGCGCTAGGACATCACTTTTATTACAGTTGTCAAGCTGCTGCCACGAGAATCTCACCCCATATCTCTTCATCATGATTTTCCACCAACTGATTTCATCTCTTCCATTGCCTCCCCTCCTTACAGGGAGGGCTACAAGTGAAACATTACCAAATAGCCAATTAGAAAACTATAAGCAACTCTGAATTTTTTGTGTATTCATTTTATTTCTGTATTGAAATGTACCCGAAACATCTAGCTTCCCCCTTTTCTTTTTTTATTATCATTTTAATTATAACAAAGCATTTCTTATATAATCCCATGAGACTGCTAGGAAGTACTAATGTTCATGCTTTATGTGAAATGAAATTTCAATATCTAGCTTTTACGTTTCCTTTTATATATCTTTAGAAATATAATTTGTACGTTTAAAGTAATGCATAACGATCTAAGTATGTGTGAAAGAAAATTTTATCTGCCTCCAAGAAGAACAGAGAGAGAAAGAGAGAGCAAGGATGATCGTTACATAACGACTTGATTTTCTTTCACGATGCAATAACGCAGGTTTTCTGATATGCAAGATATAATGTCGTCTAACGAGAAACGGATATGCTAAATATCCCATAAGGCTGTCCCCCATGAATACCTTGCAACGGGATCGGCGTTAAAAGCCCACGAAAGGTCCACCCGCACTTAACGATGCTTTGTATCGAAGACTCATATCTGAAACATAAGCAATCTCGTACAATATTGCCACGTAAAGTATTCATATGCCATGAACCATTCAAACAGCATTTGACGTTCTGTCTTGTATTCTTACAAATTAAAAAGAGCGCAATATTAAAAAAAAAAAGTAAAGGGCGAAAAGAAAAGTTTTTTTTTTTAATGAAGTGCTAACGATACAATATATCGCAAGCTACTGTGGCTGTATATATGTTTTAATGTTTAAAGTATTAAAATAATCTTTCGTTTTATGTAATGCAATTCGAAATTTCTATTTCTCAGTGCAAATATATATATATACATTATTTCCTTCCATGTTTCTTTACATCGATATCTAAATAAATGCAAGTTCTCAGATGTGAAAACGATCATTCGTAATACTAAACAATCGACAATGATTTTTGTGTGTTAACATAATAAATTAGTTACTCAGCATTTCCTGCAATTACACGTTTGTTTTACCTAACGTTTCGTTTACTAGATAAAAAACAAGATTACAATCGGTACTTTGTTCGTTTTTCGTTTTTATACGTATGTAATATAATTATTTACGGGAACACGTTGCATACACGTGCGTCTATTATTAACCTTGCACGACTGGTAGCGCGTGATTAAGACTGAAAATATAAAATACAGGGCTTGTTTCTCATTCTGATAAGCATGTGTCGTTTTATTTCAATAACCTACTTACTATACAATTTGTTTCTTCCTCGTCAGTACAAGTCTCCTTGTTACTTAATGACTTCCATGCCGTGTGCATGCGTACGCGACGGCAAAGAACAAAAAAAGATTGTTTTGTGTTCGTGAACCACAGGATCAAATTCATAATAGTTTTTTTTTTTTACAATTTCGCAAACACGGAATCCTTCGTCACGAATGTGTAACGCACCATATCGTCAATTAATGATATAATAATTTATTTACGAGTTTATTATTCGTATGGAAATTGCGCGATGAAATTGCGAAAGATTGAGAAAAAGAAAAATACTATGTACCACCATTATGCTAAGTATCGATGGCCAGTTCATGCTGAAAGAGGCGGTCACTTTTCCCAGTTTTTCATTTTCGTCCACGGAAGTATATTCGATTAACCACACGTATATTCGGCATGCCTCTTCTTCTAGTATTCATCGTGTTGGTATTTATTATTTTATCGCTGCTGTGCACAAAGAAAGAGAAGAAATAAACCAAATCTAAGAGGATTCGATTTAAAGCAAAAAAAAGATTTACACGAAAAAAGAGATCTTTACACCCTGTGATACACTACATTGTTCCGAGCCGAGTATAAATATTTGTGTTGTTTTTATGATCGTCGATAAATGCATCAATGGTGAACTCCAACATTTTTATTCATCTTTCGTAGTGGTTATTAATTTTAATATAAAAATATTGCACTCTATTGACCTGCAATAGTTATCATTAATTAAATAATATGATTCAGATTGATAGAGTACAATGTCATATGATTCATTCAAATAATTCTTTCGTTCCTCTTGTTATGTGTGTTTAAAAATTATTCTCCTGTTCTTTTTTTCTTTTTTTTTTTTTTTTTACTCAAGCGAGTGAAACATGAAATTTTGCACCGCCTCTTTCTGCTAAAACGGATACAGGACATTCGATATAAGGAGACACCGCATCATGTTAGTAATGCTTTTATGGTATACAACGAATCGTTAGCGGTGTCGTTCCAAACAATTGTTTTGCAAATTTACGTCAATGAATTCTCCGATGTGGAAGGACCCCATACAGGGTTACCTAGATTTTTTCTTGTATAAAGGGATGCGCCAGGGCGTGGTTCACAGTGATTCTCTTTCCGGCATCCAACATCAATGTTCGCTCCAAAAGGTCTTTCAGCTGTCCAACTTTGCGACTTTGTTCCGGCGGCAATGAATTTCCACCCAGTTCAGCGCTTAGATCACGTGTAGCGGGTAATGTAGACATCACTACAACTTTCTCCTAAAAATATACGTATTAGCGTTTTTATAAATGGATCGTGTTTGTTTATGCATGCGCGTAATTGTCGGAACACTTACCACACAGCAATAGAACAAGGTTGGAAAGAACAGTAGAAAGACAACTTACCCTCTCCGTGACCTTATCAACTTCATGATACAGGAAATTGCAGTTAGAGTCAAAATGTTGATCCTTGAATGATCCTTTCCTAATCAGCTTATTAGGCATTTTGCCTTTTAGGTCCATGAAGAATTTCAACATTTGATTGTTCGTTTTGCCCGAGAACATTATTTTCCCCGTGTATAATTCGTATATGGTGCATCCCACAGACCACATGTCAATGCCGAAATCATACGGTATACCAAGAACTAGAAAATGTCAATATTACTTGCACAATACGTGATAATTTCTACTAAATCTCTATGACAGTGGAAATCTCTCCAATCTAGGTTCGATCAATGTATCAGAGTTGTCACATAGAATTTTCTTTATAACGTTTCAAAGAAAGAAAGAAAGAAAGAAAACGACAACAAATGCGACTAACGAATTTAGCCGCTATTAAAATTTTCTGTTCGTATCTAGCATGTATAGTATTTTTGATAATCGTTTATACATGGCTATTAAAAGCTGGTTTAAAGTAGAAAAGTGATGAGTAAACAAATTAATCTCTGGAGTTTCATTAAACGTAATTAGAGCATCAGAAATAACTCAAGAGATTAGTATAATCGTTCCATCTGATGAATAAATGTTTATTTAATAACATATGCGAGTGATATACTTACTAATTTCTGGAGCCCGATAAAATCTTGATACCAAGTACGGTGTTATCTCGTTTTCATGTGCATGAGATGCCGAGCCGAAATCGCAGAGTTTCAGTACTAGTTTGCTTTCACTGACTAGAATGTTATCCGGTTTGATGTCAGCATGCAGAATATTTGCACGTTTTAATAACTTGAGAGCAAGGAAAAGTTGCTGCGTATACGATCTTACCGCTTTAACATGTAAACCAACGTCTTTCCCATACTTTTTCAAAACCTGAATAATAATAGTTTTATGTAGCAAACTATACAATTACATAATTGACGTATAGGAAACATTTGTACAACTTACCTCTCTTAAATTCATAGCTAAAGGTTCGAAAACCATACACAAATGATTCTTATGAAAGAAATGCCTAAAAAGTCGTAAACAATGAAATCTGTCTTCCGGATCTGCATCGTTAAGTTTTCTAAGAATTTCTAATTCTTTAAGGCCAGTTCTGTGCCTGTAAACAGAAAGAAGCAAATAAACGCGTTAGTAATTTTTAACACCGTAGAAAAATATAGTATGCGAAGTACTTACATCACTTCATTGTTCCTTATTATTTTTACAGCAACGTCCAAGTTACCTCTAGCAGTGTCTCTAGCTCTTACAACATTACTAAATACACCTTGACCAGTGTATCCATAAACAACGTATCGAGAATCTAATGTCTCGCCCACACGGACTCTGAAAACAACAGGAAGTTTATGTTTAAAACAGGAAATATACATATGATAAAATGTGAAATACTACAAATAAAAAGAAATATAATATTTCACCGATAATATCCTTCTGCATCATCCCAGTTGTCTGTTAAACTTGGATTATCTGGTCCACCTTGACGTTTTCCTTCCACAGTGGGACTCTGTAAAAATATAATTATGTTTCATATAAACCCGAAGTGCAAAGAAGTAAATAATTAAGAACGTACATTAAAATCGCCAATATTATCTGCTTCGGCAAACATGTCCCACTCGTTCGCCTTTTTTGGATTTTGTTTCTCCTCCTGTTTAATTTTTTCCAATGGTTTGATGTCTTCATTTTTATCAGTCTCTTCCGGCGGAGCGTCCTCGAATCTGGATTTTCTCTTTTTAATTTGTGGTGACTTTGGCTTCTCGGGCAGTGGTGGGGTGTGACTTTCCGACGTGGATTCGTTATTATTAGATGGAATTTCTATCGATTTCTGCGACACGTTTGACTGGCTTTCTGAAGGTGGAGTTGCGGGAACGGTGTTCAAGTCAGCGGACATATTTGAATCTTCATTTGGTCCACCTAACCTCTGAATAAAAATATAAATTTACAAGTATTACACTACGATATAATACGAAAATAATCACGATAGAATCAACGTACTTTCAGAAGTTCTTCCCTTTGTTTTCTCCTCCGTTCAATAATAGCTTCCTCATCTTCCTCTTCTTCAATATCAATATCTTTGATATCTTCTTCACTTGAACTTTCTGAACGTTCTGCTTTCAGACCTTCCGACAGAGAATCTTTGAACTTATCGCTACGTTCCCTTTTGCCATTTTTCTCTCTGTCTCTATCATGGTCTCTAGCATGTTTGTCCCTATCTCTTCTGCCTCGGGACATCGATCTAGAACGTTTGTATCGATCATTTCGATCTCTATCCAATCTGCTCCTAATAGGACTACGAGATCTTCTCGTACTTCTTGAACGCTCTCTAATTCTGTCGCGATTTCGACTGTCTCGCCGATCTCGTACATCGTTACGATCGCGACTATTTCTGTTATCCCTGTGTCGATCTCGACTAGCGTGACGTTCTCTACTGTCTCTCTTATCACGACTATGTCGTTCTCTGCTGGAAGGCCTATCCCGACTACGACGATCACGGCTAGCCGGTCGATCTCGGCTAGGGTGTCTATCACGACTGATATGTCGATCTCTACTCACATGCCGATCCCGACTAGCATGACGATCTCGACTGGCATGTCGATCCCGACTAGCGTGTCTATCGCGACTTACATGTCGGTCTCGGCTACTTTGTCGTTCTCGGCTTTCTACTCTATCGCGACTATCTCGTCTAGATTTATCATTCTTATCTAATGATTTATACTCATTACGCGGTCTGGAATTGTGATGATCCGACTCCCGCCTTCGTTCTTCTTCCCTGTAATCAAAGATTTATTAAAATCTTAGATCGAAGTGGTGAATATTAAATTCTGCGTACCTTCTATCTTGTTCTCTTTTACGTGATTCATCTCTTTTAATAGAATCTTTACGTTTATCATCTTCCGGTCGTCTCTTACTATCTTCCTTTCGGGAATCTTCTCTGTGTCTATCATTTGTTTTCCTTATTTGTCTATCATCTTTTCTATTATCTTCTCTCCTAGCCTCTTCTTTAGTACGGATTTTGTCTTCTCTCCTTCTATCCGATTCTCTCCTTTTATCTTTATGTTCCTCCCGATTCCTACGATCCCTACTCATATCTACTACTACACGTCTTTCAGGTTTCGCTACTTTTTTCCGTTCTCTACTACCAGACTTACTTCTAGCCCGCTTTTTTGGCGGTATATTGTCATTTTCACTATCATCCTCTACAAGTATAACATCAGGCGTTTCAGTAGTTTTTATTTCACCTTGATCTGGTTCTTTATCCTCTTTCTCAGATTCATCCGAGAGGTATTGAACTAAACATGCTTGCAATCGTTCCTAAGTAAACATTCAAATGCGATTATTTTTACATATACTCTTTCTTTAATAAAATGTTACAGAATACGGAATTCTACCTTTTGTTTCATCAACTCTTCAAGGTCAATATCATCTTCAATGATTGTACAATCTACCTCATCTGAATCTAAATCTACTAATTTCTCATCCTCACTTTCTTCAGTGGAAACCACTTCTAATAAAGAATTTTTTACTTTGCCATTTACACCTACATCTTTCTGAACCATGCGGGTTGTTTTATCATCTACTGATCCATTTTCAACTTCTCTTTCTTTTTTAGGTCGTTTATGTTTCTTGTGCCTCTTTCTAAAATATATTTAATAATAGTAAAGTGAGTATTAGGCATTATAAGTGTTATAACAAGAGAATATATATTATACACACCGTTCTTGACGTTCTATCCTTCCATCCTCTCTTTCAATTAATTTATCTTTCTTATGTTTATGATGTTTATGCTTTCTCTTCTTTTTCTTTCTTTGGTCTACCAACATATCGGATTCAGAATCTACGCCAACTATGTCTCTCTTAGACTCTACACATTCTAAATCTGATGTACTGAAATAATAATTAATAAATAATAATATTCATTTATTGATTAGCATATTCTATTGGCATATTGAGAAACTCTAATAAAATGCTTCACATAGTCAACAATTAAATTACTTTAATTATATAGATAAATTACAAGATAAATTAACAATACCATTTAAAAAATTAAATTAATGCTATTCTCGAACTTATCTAACTCTGATAGTGTAATATTGAACAAAATCTATTGCGAAAGGCGAAACTTATAAGGTACAGAAACTAGGTTATTTTTTTGATAGATCTCCATTGAAGATCGTAGTCTAAGGGAAAATATTTTTTTATGGATTCATTTAGACGTTCAGCATAATGCAAAAAATACGGAATATATGTGAAAGAACACATAGGATTTGTTCCGAAAATAAACAGAAGACAATGTAAGTGTATACGATGTAAACAGACTACTTTATACATCCTTTTATATATCTAAAGCATAAGTTTTTTGGTTTGCGCAATAGCGCCCGTCGAAATTTGTGACTTACCCCATGATTATTGTATGTAAATTATTGGTAAGAAAAACACTACAGAATCACTGCACAAAACAACTGCACGCATATATCAACTCTTTAATGGGCCGCCATCTTATACGTTCGATCATGTTATTTCGAGATATCTCGATTACCTATTGAACTATCGATAAAGAAGGGTTGCTTCCGGTTTACGCATTTTCATCGCGTTCGAAAATACAAATCGAAATACGTTCGTGCGGTTATATTACTTGTAAAATTTACCTACATTTTTTATCTGTATAAGTATTTATTGTGTTTAAACAAGTGCTATTATAACACTGTTATAAAATATGTGATAATTGTGCAGTGATTTAACATGGGAAAACATGAAAAAGAAAGTCGTTGGATTATTCTATACTTCACATCGATAGGAGATAAGATTCGAACAACATGTGCAATCTAACATTATACTATCGCATATATAATCCGTAAAAATATATTCATTATTAAGCTGAATGAAATAATAAGGAAACTGATGGAAAAATAGAGGAAAGGAGTAAAATTCACGGAAAAAAAGACGTAGATGTATAATTTGCAATAATTTAATTCGCAAAAAATGTCTTACAGTATAACACGAAGTATGCGACACGTCGTTGGTGAATGTTGTTGTTGTTCTTGCACCTATATTTTATTACGTCTCGCGACACCAACTACGCGTGGCATTTCTTCGTTTCGTTTCTAGTCTTAACGACCAGTCGCATGAACGTCGGCAACCGATGCCGATCGTTGTGAACAATTATAATAATTATATAACGGCAATGGTAACGAGTAACAATTAAATATAATATTATACATTACGAATAAATACTAAAAGTAATCCTCGCAAACTTAGGTGAGTTAACTGAACGTTGCTTTCCGTTCGCGTTCATACATAATATAAATACAAAGGGCTCAGGTAGTGGTGGTGGGGGTAACGTCAAGGAGTTAGGGTGGGGGGTTTCGTGTGTTCTTAATCGTCTCTAAATCGCTTTCTTTACAACAAGGTACTCGATCGATCTCAATCGTTTATCACATTCTCCGACGATCTGAGTCTTCGGGGGGGTTTAGAATTTTCTCGTCGAAAGCTTGATAATTACATTCTTTGTACCGAAAGGAATATCTCGAGGAAGTCAGGATGTTTCTGTTTGTTTTTTCTTAAATACGATTACACTCGAGTGGTTGGAAATTCGTATGAATGATCGGATTCTTCGATTCGTTCTAATAATTGAGCATCTCGCGTAATTTTCAACAGATCGAATAACGAAACGAAGAAACGTTACTATCGAATCTTTATAATCGCAACGATTAATGTTATTTATCACTTACTTTAAAATGCGTACTTTAAGAAAAAGACAAAAAAAAAAGGAGAAAAATGATTGTAAAGATTGTTAATAAGGTTTCTTGGTTTCTTTCGCATACGGTTCATTCGAAAAATCCTTTCTATTCAACTCGATCTTTCAGTAACACGATTACACAGTGATCATTTCGTGAACCGGAAGAATGAAAATATATGTATATATATACCTCTTCCGATTGTATCGATTCCAAGTATGCTTGAGGAAGTCTTGGTCCGTTAAAAGAAAAGAGAGAGAAAAAAAAAGAAAAAAAAGATACATTACTCTATAACAATGACTAGATTCTACACCCATCCAGTATCGATTCTTAGATTAAATCTAGTCGCTATACAATGTGCTTCTAAGAGAGGAACGATTCGATAATAATGTCATTAAATTCTTTCGTTGCTTCACGTGTGACGGTATTTCACGTGAGAGATCCATAAGTCGAAAATATCAGAGACTGGTTTTCCTAATCGTACAGTAAACAGTTCGTGGAAGAAGAGAATTAATTATCTAAACTGCGCGAAAATAATTATTCGCTTAAATTTCGCTAGAAAAGAAAGAAAAAAAAAAGAAACGACGAAAAGAAGAAGAAAGAAATTCTTGATAATATATGAAATTAATATTAAAGCTGTCTCTTAGTGTCCCTATTGGTTTCTTCGTTTTACTAAGAAGTCTTTCTGGTCCTCGATAAGAAGAAGAACGAACGTAAAGCCGTTCCGCGCTTTTTCCGCCGTTAAAATCGTAGAAATGCTTATTTGAAGAGTTTCTTAGCATAATGCCAAATGCGGAAGAAGTATTCGTCTTGTCTGAGAAGTCTCGCCCTCGCGTACGAATGAATGTCTGCGTCCATATTGTGCTCCCGTAGCCAGGAACTCGTATTCGTGCTGAAGCTCACCGATGCGGTTTCACCCTTGTCGGTGGCTTCCGCGATAAGTTCCACTACGGATAATTCTGAAAGAAAATAGAAGAAAAAGAAACACAAAATTATATAACGAAGCATAACAGGTCCAGTCCATTTAATTTCCCTTTTCTAAAGAAAACTTCCGTAATTAATAAAATTAAAACAAATTCAGAAATAATGGACTACAAAATTACACTTTATCAAGTTTTGCAAGTTATTGCAGAAATAAAAGTTTCAGGATTGAATATGAATTTTTCTTTAGAATTTTGAAATAAAAGATCATCCTAACGAAACGCCTAGATGTTAGCACTGTATAATACTTACAAGTCATGTCTTTTGTAAATGATATAAGCTATTTTGCTTTAGTAGAAGGTAGTACAATTTTCACCATGGACAGATAGACGTTGTAACAATACATTTACATTATTCAAACTATTTACGAAGGTGCGCGTTCTTTGAAAATTATCTATCGCAAAATTCGTGATTCCTTTTTTTTTGGGTGTAAATAATTGATCAAATCATTCTTCAATTCGAGAGAATTGCAATTCGTGAAGTAACTCCAGCAACATGTCGAGAAGCCATTGAAAATTTCGATAATCGAATTGATATCTGCAGACGTAGTTATAGGGCACATTTGAACGATATTCTGTTCCACGTATATGGGATATATGGGACATACATTTTTTATAATTGTAATGGATCATACTTTCAACAGAAAGAAACAATTTTGACAAATTCTAAATAGTTTGTGTGTTATTAAAAAGAAATATTTAGGCGTGTTTTTTGGATGACCACAATAGAAGTAATAAAGAACCGTATTATAAAGGGAATAAAAAATATGAACGTACCGGAAGCTGGTATGATGTTCACCGGTTCGTCAGATTCCAAAGGATCGCTGAGACCGATTTCATTTTTAGCGTAGATTCTAAATAGGTACGTGTGACCCTCTTGCAGATCCCTGATGTTCAATTTCTGCACATCTGCGTTCACTCGTCCTACTTCCATCCACATGGTCTTCTTTGCGTCTCTGATAGCGATTCTGTAGCCTTCCAATGGCGCGCCGCCATCTGATTCTGGTCTGCCCCACGAAATTAAAACTGTATTCCCTGCGATCTGTCTGATTTCCAATGGTGCAGTTGGCGGTGATGGCACGTCTATGGAAACAAAAAAGAAAACAGAGAAAAATCGATTTTAATATAGTTGCAATTAAAAATTCATGAAAATTAAACGAAATTTTTAATATAAACACAAATTCGAGAGAAAATAATTCGGTAACATACTGGCATGTGTCATCAAAGTAACTGGTTCTGAGTTTGTCGGTACGCTAAGTCCCATGCTGTTCTCCGCGAAAATTCTAAAGATGAATTCGCTCTCTTTCAAGTTTTCTATGCAATATTGAAGTATAGTAGGTTCCAAAGTGACGACTTTCGTCCATCTTGCTCCTTTACCGATCAACGGCCTCTTCTCGATAACGTATCCTATTGAACGAAGCAAACGTACAAATGTTTCATATCAATATATATCATAAGAGCCACTCAGAAGCCAATCAACTCCATTTTTGGCACGTAATTCGTGTTTAATTTTTGTATAAATAAAATATGTTTAGTAAATTTTGTTTCACCGAGTTTAGTTACCTTGACTTCTGAGCGTCTCGTATATTACTCGATATTGGTTTGGTTTATTAAAATATACCTGTAAGATCGCTGCCTCCCGTGTTGGCTGGCGGTGCCCAGCTGAGGGTTACGCTTTTGCTGGTGACGTTCGTTACTTGTACATGTTGCGGACTCGATGGCGGTGCTGGAAATTACGCAATGCATTATATATTCAGCAGATAAAATAATATTTTACGATAAAGAGCGAAAAAAGAAAAATAAAAGCGAGCGTAACACTTACTTTTGCTGATAATTATTTTCGTCGGCGGGAATATACCCAGTAGAGCGTACATGCTGCTTTCGGTGAGTTTTGTTATTTCTAAGCAATAGCGGAAGCAATGGACAAGCGATGAAAATTATAATATAAAATGATCGAGATACTAAAGCGTTAGAATGTGTATAATTAGCTGCAAATTATCGCTGATACTTTGTTAATATTCTTTAATCTTACGGTAATATAATCGTATTTGCAAATTTTTCAAAGTATTACTTTAATTAAGTTGAAGCGATCGATATCGTGGTATTTAACAAAAATCGTGTTAAATTGCTTACTGATTCGTCTGCCTGGTGTGATTGGTTCTTCAGCTACGTATGGTGGTCCAGTGCCAACATTGTTTCTCGCTGTTATCCTGAAGTTGTACGGTACATCTGTCTTCAAGTCTGACGCGATGAAATGTGTCGTTTCGTGTTTCGTGCTGCCGATCTGCGAATAATTATTCAAACGATTAGAATAAAACGTTCAATTATTTTTTCGAAAATATCTACGAAAGCGAAAGATTCCTATTAACCTTCTGCCAATTCTTCTTCGATTCCTCCTTCATCTCGATTATGTACTCTACTATCGGTGTTCCACCATCGTTCTCCGGAGGCTGCCATTTTATCGTGAAGGATGTCTTCGTCATTCCTGATACTTCCAGTGGTCCTCTTGGTGGTCCCGGTGGTTCTGTGTTAATTGAATTGATATAATAAAATATTACATATAATTCTAATCCTCTTTTGAAAATTTACTCTGCTGTTCATAAGTATTAAGACACTCGTTATGATCGAGTAGAAATTATATTTTTTCATCAAAGTTAGTGCCGTATATTAGTAAAAAAATATACGCGCACTTGTACTTCGAGATTTTGGAACGAATAATTTGTTTTAGGATGATTTTAAGTTAACTATAGGTTCATTTTGGAATCACCCTTCTTTAGGATAATTTTGTGATTATTAAACTTGTAATAATCACAAAATTATGTATTAAACTTGTAACGATAATAAGGCTTGCTTCACATTCATTAAGTAGATTTTAGGAAAATTTAGCAAATATCGGTAGATTTAAATCGAGATCGATAGACTTCGCGAGATTTCAATAGATATTCAGTAAAATACAGTAGATTTAAATAGAATTCGGTAGATTATAGTAGACATTGGCAGATTTCAGCAAAGTTCAGTAGATTTCTTCTGTAAAGTGAGTAGAACTCTTTAAATTTCAGTAGATTTCAGTATTCTTCACATTCAGCTGTCCTAATACTTATATACGGGAGTGTATATTTTATTATTTACACATAATCAATAGAAGGAAAAATGTAGAATATGTATAAAAATTAATATAAAAGAATCATTCGTACCGAAGGAGGTTCTCATTCTAACTGTGTCAGACTCCAACGGCTCCGATGCTCCAACAGCGTTCCTCGCGATGATCCTAAACTTGTACTCAGCATTCTGTTGCAACTTATGCACGCAGAAGCTCTCCACTTCCTTGTCGATGTCGACTACTTTCATCCAGGTCTTGCCAGGTTCGCATTTCTCGATTGTATATTTCTCCAATTCAATTCCACCATCATCTGTCGGTGGTTTCCATTCGACAGTGACGCGATCTTGCCTGATTTCCTTGAAGATAACTGGCCCTTGTGGTTTGCCTGGCTTATCTGAATAATTTGAAGCAGAAGAACAACATAGAAAACTCGATTAAATTATAAATAATATTTTAAATTGTGTTTGGTTCGTTAAAAAAAAAAAATAAAAAAAAAATAAAATGTTACCTATAACTCTGAGATGTAAGTCCACCGAAGAACTGCCAGCTTGATTTTCTGCCTTGGCTGTGTAAGTAGCAGTGTCTTCTCTGATTAGCGAAGAAATAGAAATGGTAGAGGTTCTCTCTTCAGTATGAATCGACACTCTTTTGTCGACGATCTTCTTATTGTTCTTCGACCATGATACTTCTGGTTTCGGGAAACCACTTGTCTGAACGTCGATCTTCCATTGGCTGTTCACTGGGAGATTCTGGCTTGCCAAAGTCTCGTCGTAGGTGATCCTAGGCTTCTCTTGTACCCTCAATTCGCACGTTGTTTCTGCTATTCCTGCGTTGTTCTTTGCTTTCACGGTGAATGTTGCCGACGATGTTTCTGTGGTCTTCGAGATGGTATATTTTGCCACACAATTTTCGTACGTGATGCTGCTGTCTTCGAATGATTCGTTGTTCTTCAGCCTAAACGAGAAATAATAAAGATTGTTTCTCGGAATTGTGTAATACAGGTAATTACTCTTAGTTTAACCCTTTCGATACTATCGGTGACTACAGTCGCTGTATGTTATCGATGACTATACAGTTACTCGTTAAAATTTTGCATTTACAACTTTAGTCGAGAATAGTGCAGCTTGTTATCTTCACAGACTATCGATTTCTTCTGTTTCGTAACTATTTTGTTTTTTTCTTTTTTTTTCGCGATAATGTGTGCACGTTCGCGTCGAGACAGATTTGCACTTCCAGCATTCGCGATACGAATTTCCGTACAGCAGAAGTACACCAGCAAACAGATGCACACGTATCGAAAGGATTAATATCTCCGGAATTGTATGGAAATTAGATAAAAAATGAACTAGAAGTTACACGAAATATTCGATAGAGTTACTTCAATCTGAAGAAACATTCGCGTACCAAGTGATTTCGGGAGTTGGTGTTCCTCCAATGACGCATGATAGGGTAACGGTTTCTCCAAGTCCAATTGCGATACTCTTTAGATGTTCTAAAACAACTGGTGGTTCTACTACGGATGGTTTCGATATCTTTATGTAAGGAGAGGTTGGTGATGTTTCGCCTGGTCCGGCTTCGTTCACTGCTGTCACACGGAAGGTGTACTCTTTGTTCGTGGTTAATTTCGTTACTTTGTGGGTGGTTTCTATTATAGTCTCTGTAACCTTGGTCCACCTGGAACGAAAGAAGATAATTGATTCAAGGTGTTTTTTATTATTTTATCAAAAAGAAGGAAGTAATTCATAGAATGCGTAATTCTTATTTTAACAGATTGCCGAACCGATCGGAGAGTTCTCCCTGTTTTACGAAAAGAATGGATACGTTTGATGCATTTGTGAATTTCATAACGTATCATTGCATAAATTTGTCTATTTCGAACGTTAGCAGACTTTACAAAAAAAGAAAAATATGCTGCTTAACCCTTTGCCTTATAACAACGTGCTAGACTCGTGACATAGATTCTGGCTAAGCTTTAAGAAAAACAGTTACATTAGTAACAAAGGTTAAATTTAATTTAACCTTCCCCTTTAATTTGTAAGATCGATGATTGGTAATTGTAATTAATGTATAGTACATTAGCGTGTTTTACGTAAAATGGTATTAAAACAGTGAATAGCTGTCGCTTAGATGTATAGCCAGCCAAAGAAATCGTAGGCCAAGGAGTTAAAGTATTTTTATTTTATTTCACATTTTGTCAAACTCATCACTTTGATTTGTATACGTGATATGGAATATCAAATAAAGTTATCTGCACGTTTAAAAAATATTTTAATCGGCAATCGTCCACAGTAAAGGGACAAAAATCACTTTCGAAGTTAAAAATAGTAAATATATTTAAAGTGATATCTCGAACATAATTAAAGACTGAAAGTCTGAGAATGGTGTATATTAATGATAATTTTCTATTTTTCAACGTTAAATTTGCAAGCGTCGCTCGCGAAAAATACACACGATCGACAATGTGTTAATATTTAAATATTTCACATTGATGCAAATAGATTATACAATTCTAATTTTTTCTTTCAAATTAAAGAGATGGAGTACTTACGTAGTTTCAGTCTTTTCTTGATGCTCCAGAATGTACTCGACAATTGGCGAGTTTCCATCTGAATCTGGTTTCTTCCAGTGCAATGTAACACTGCTGTCGGTGATCTCTAGTGGTTCTGGTGCTCCAGGTGCACTTGGTACCTCTGTAAAATGTGAACACAATGATACATCAACGATAATCCCTTAATAAAATTACAATATCGTAAAAACAGGTATTCGAAATGAGATACTTACGGACTATGACTACTTTGATCTCTATACTAGTCTCTCCAACGTTGTTCGCCAATTTTAGAGTATAATCACCGACATCTTCCTCCTGAATCTTTTTGATAGTTAGCGTCGCGGATTCCTCGTCGATCAATGGTGTGACTCGTTTCGATTTGGTAACTACATGACCGTTCACCGTCCATTCGTCGCTTGGTTTTGGCGTTGCACTGTATTTCACGACGATTTCTACGTCTTCGCCTTTCTTCACCTTGTATCTCTTCGGTGTGTCTGGACTGATTTTCGGTGGAGTCTCGAGGACTGAAAAAGAAGTTCACAGAGAGTAAGATTAACTTGTACATTGTCTATCATGTATAATAATTATAAATAAATATTTATTTCGTTTCGTATTTTTACCTTCGACTCTTAATTTCGTCGAAGTCTTCACGTTTGTGACCGTAGCCGAGTATTCTGAGATGTCTTCGGTTGTGCATTTCTTCACGATCAGTTTCTTCACAGTGCCTTCGTCGATGAGCGTGTATTTCGACGATTCCTCGATGACTTCCGTTTTCCTATAACAATTTTAATTAGATTTTAGTTTTTCAATTTTAATTTAGATTTTCTACTGTCTCGAAACAGGTCCAGTTTCATTTCGAATAATAATCTGAAAAATATTTTAATACTTCACTTACCTCTTCCACGTGACTGGAACGTCTCGCGATAATTCGATAATGAAAACTGCATCGGAGTTCAATGGTACAAGAGTCACATCCGGTAGTCTAGTGATGAAATCTACACCTGGTTCTTCGACAGTCAATTTAGCGGATGATTTCTGTTGTCCAACTTCGCAGGAATATACACCCGCGTCTTCCGGTTCCGTGTCGTAGATCTTCAATTTCTGTCTCTTTCCATCGATCGACAATCGTACGTGTTCGGAAAATTGCAATTCTTGTCCATCCTTGAACCATCGTACCAAAGCGTCTCCTTTTGTTAATTCTATCTCGAACGTTGCTCTCTCGCCTCTTGCTATCGTCACGTCTTGCATCATTGTAATGATTTCTGGTGGTAGTTCTGGAATAATTCGCAAAGAATTTTATATAATAATGTTTAATGTTAATTTAATATATATCATGAATAGAATTAATTTTGTTAATTAATAATTGGAATAATACGGTAAAGGAAATACTTACCGACAACAATGACTTCTGCTGTGCATTCTTCATCCAAGAGAGTACACATGTACTCTCCTTCATCATGGACGGATGTGCTTCTGATGAGCAATTTCCTGACAGTGCCATCTTTCACGAAATCTAATTTCTCTCTGCCTGGTCCCAAAGGTTCTCCATCCTTGAACCATTTAACATCGGCTGTCTGTGACGTGATCTCGACCTCCAAGATGGCGATCTCACGCTCCTTCACCTCGCAGTCTTGTAACTTCTTCACGAACTCTGGTTTGGTGGCTGTAATTTTTAAGTTTGAATTGAATTACAAAAAAGAGCATGTGATATTTTTGTTTGAAAAATTCAATGATAATTTTGATTGTATATTTCTCAAGGGTTTAATAAATAATAGAACGAATCGTACCTTTCACTGTGACTTTGCTGGATGTAGATTGATTCTTTACAGTACACTTGTAAGTTCCTTCGTCGGTGGGATTTGTTTTCTTGATCACCAATTTGTGCACTTTTCCTTCCTGAATAATCTCGCGATGATCCATTCCGCTTATTTCCTTGTCGTTGTACCACCATTTTGTCGAGACTGTATGCGATGTCTCGCAGGTTAATTCTAAAGTCTTGTACTCGTCCACGACGACTTCTTTCTGCAGTAATTTCGTGAATGTTACTTTCTCGACGTCTACCGTAACTTTGGCACCGTGAGACGCTTTTCCAACTGGATTGCTGGCGATGCACTTGTAATCGCCCGAGTCCACCTCTGAATCCGCGTTCCTGATTTCCAGGATGATGTTCTCGCCATCGTATGTTTCTGTGACGTTCGGTGATTTCTCCAAGGGCTTGTTGTTTCTGTAAAAAAGGTGGATTTTAAAGCATTCCTTCTTTTTTTCAGATTAAAAATTTCAGATTTTAACACTTTCGCGAACAGTCATCCAAGAAATTGTTAATACATGTTCATTTATCCTTTTACCGTATAAATTTCCTTTTACATTACTCATGATGATTAATTGTTTCTTAAGTCTGAAGAAATTACTATTATTTAAAACTGTGTTAGAAAGACAACGCATATTTCTCTCTTTTATAGTTTGAATCTATAGAGATTGATAGCCTTAAAATAATCGAACTATTTAAGTTCATTTCTGGCAGAAATATAAAAGTATTAAAACTTTTACTAAAATAAATAAACAATTTTATATTAAAATAAAAATATAAAATTTAAATAAATAATTAAACGTGATAAAAAGAAACGAACTCTAAATAAGATATTCGCTGCTGTCGGAAAAGAGTTAAATTGAAAATAACGAAATAAGCGACAGTACCTTAACCACGTGACTTCTGGAACAGGATTTCCAGTAACTTTGGCCACCAATTTGAATGTACCTTTCTCTGGAACGGTCAGTTCTTGGAACCGTTCCGTGAACAATGGCGGTTCCGGAGCTCCGCTTGGTATTTCTATAGGATCACAAGTGATATCACTTATTCCTTCGAATATTTCATACAATTTAAACATTTACAACGTATTAAATATATAACAACATATAAACAATGCAAGCAGAAGCATATCCTACCCTTCGTTACGGTGTAATGTTCATACGTGTGCTGTTGGAAGCTAATGGTCAGCGAAGGCTTCAAGTTTACTGCAAAAAACATTTCAGCGAAGCATTTTGCATAATTAATACGTAAGCGTAATGTGATATCGTTTAACCTGTTATTAGTGCAGTGTAGAATGTTTCTATCATACGAAAATTTCTTCTCGTATGATATATTTCATTTCATTAATTTCGATTAATCTCGATTAATCTGATTAAAAGTAGAAAAAAAGCGAAGCTTTAAAAAGTGAAGAAGCTTTTGTAACAAAAACATTGATACTTTATTCGACATTTGATTATATATTTTATCAGTGTTCTTACTTTCAACAGTTAATGTTGCCTTCGTTTCGGCTGTACCAAGATCATTGGTAGCCACCACGGAATATTCTCCGGAGTCTGATACTTGAGGCTGTATCAGCGTCAACGTATTCACGTGGTCATCCTGTTTCGGTGTTAAGCCCTTCAGCGGTTTACCGTTCTTGTACCAAGTTACTTTTGGAGCTGGATTTCCTACGATCTGTGTCGACAATATCACGGTCTCTCCTTCTCTCACCACGTATGATTGTAGCGGCTCTAGAATCTCTGGCGGCTCGTGTTTGCCGGTTTTCACCTGTGTATTAATAAAATTCAAACGTATGAATAAAGGATTAATTTCAAAAGTTAAATTTTGTGGATTGTTCGGTTGAAAAATTAGAATTTTAATATTGGTCTGAAAATTTTGAATTTTGTTCGTTTTTTCATATAATCGAATAATAATAATAATGATAGACGAACCTTCATGGGAATTTCGATGGTAGCTTCACCTTCCCTATTCCTAGCAACGATTGTGTATTTCCCTTCCTGCTTCTTCTGCACCTTGGTGATTTTAATCACGCTGCAGTACATGTGCATATCGCTCTCAGTTGCGACTACGATGTTCTCTTTAGTCGTAATCTGAGTATCCTTGTAGTACCATGTTATTTCAGGTTCTGGTACAGCTACCAATCGACATTCCAGTATCACGTCTTCACCCTCGTTCACGTATTTCGCTTTTGGCTTTCGTGAGAATGTTGGTGGTATTCCTTCGAGGATGTCGGCGAGAGATGATTCTCTGGAAATAATTATTTGAAGCATATGTAATCTAATATATAGCAATAGATTTAAGAGAAAATAGTAATTGAACGTGGTATAAAATTTGTTCCACAGGGAAGAAAAAGTTGAATTGATTTTTATAATGTAATTATGAATTTTATGAAGCATACCTTGAAAGACTCTTTCTGGAAGGACCGGTTAGATCTGATCCATGATCAGAAAGAGGAGCTTCAACGATTAATTCTGTGGTACTGGAAGCAAAACCAGCGGCGTTCTTTGCGACACAGGTGAAAGTGCCAGCATCTTCAGGGAATACTTCCCTGATTATCAGAGTCGCTACATTATCATCGTCGTAATACATTTGGAAATCTGGGGACGGTTTGATGATGGCAGTTTGTCGGAACCAGGTTATCTGAGGCCTTGGTAGACCTTCCACTTGACATTCGAATTGAATCGTGTAACCATCTGGTGTGTGAATTGGCTGCAATTTTTCGACGAACCTCGGCGCTGATGTTTTCTCTCCGGGCGCAGGTTCTTTAATATCAAAAAATTACGTTATCGATCAATTAAATATACGGAAAAATGTTTTGAAGTGAATAGAACATTTGTATATTTTAATAATCTATTTTTTCAAATTTTTAAGTTTGATAAAAAATGTATATTTAATTTTTAAAATGATTATAGTGGAATTTTGGACGACGGAGAAACTGTCGCGTATAAACTTACTTTCGAAGACTGGTAATTTGTCGATCTTCTCGTGTAATTTGCGCTGGAGATAATGTGTGTAGTGCACTTCGTTGAGAAGATATTGCGCAGGAACCCAACCTTTTTCTTCTGTCAGGTGTTTCTTTACGAACCACCAGTCCTGATTTGTATGATCTAAAACGACAAAAAATGTACATGTAATAATATTAATAATTGCTGTTTTAATATGAAAAAAAAAAATAGTATATTAACTAACCGATGACGTAAACTCTTTCTCCTTCGACGAGATTGATGGCTTCGTCAGTTTCTGCCACGTACGAGCAGATCGAGAACATTGTGTCGCCATCGCGAACAACATACTCAATTTCTTCTGCAAAGATTCGTTCAATTATACAATTTGCCTTATATTAATAAGGGATGAACAATGAAATTTTCTAAAATTCAATTGTAACGTACCGTCTTCTGAAATTTCTTCTTCCCTGGTGATACTAAGCGAGGCCTCTTCTGTAACGCGTCAAATAATATGTTATAACAAAGGTAAAGAACATTAACCACATAATCGCAGAATTATAAGCCAGCGTCTGTTAATACAATGAAAATTATTCATTTAATAGTTGCCTAAAATTAAAGCAGCAATTATTTCACGATATTATAGCCATTCATTCGTCGATAACGACAAGCAGAAGTATATCGTTAACAGATCTACTATATAGCTTTTTTAGATTCGTTACGCAATGCTCTATCGTTATTTCGTTGTATCACGTTATACGAAGTACCGATATGCTTTTCATTCGCAGTGGATTTAAGAAGTGGGAGATCAGGTTAGGGCTTTGTTTCGTGGACATGAGGATATTAGGGGGGGGCAAGCATACTCACTAAATGCACCGACAGTCTGACGAAGCACGTTAATTTCTACATTTAGCTGAAAGCACGTTACATCAGATTAAACGTTATCTGCGAAAGCGGTAATCGAGGAATCCCCGTCGAACCTTCATCGTAGGTAGACACACGTCTCTTGCTCTTCAGCTTCAGTGCCAACGATTCGTCAGCCTCCTCGATAGAGTACTTCCTCTCGCGTTTCAGTTTCAATTTCACGTCATCTTCCTCGATGTCCTCTACCTTGTACGGCCTGGGTTCCTTCTTCCTCCTTCTTCTCAGTGGCAATCTCATTTCGTCAGTCTCAAGTTCTTCGATGCTATATTCATCTTTGGCTTCTTCGTCCGATTCTATGATCTCTTCTATAATCGGACCAGAATCGTCTTCCACCTCTTGAATGATTCTGATTGTTTCTTCGCCAGTCTCTTCAGAATACGTCATTGGTCGTTTCTTTGGTTTTAGTCGAACTTTACCAGACATGGAGATATCCTCTTCCTCATAGGTGTTCAATGAAATCTTAAACTCTTGTTCGACATCTTCCTTGGTCTTTGTTCTACGCGGCCGGAACGTTACGTTCTCCACTTCTGTTACCTCTTTGATATCTGGCTTCGACTTCCTCTTTGGACGTAATTTTCGAAGTGTAACATCCTCGTAGATTTCTTCGATCGGTTTCGGAGGTAGTTTCGGTGGTTTACGTTTGAACGTGAACTCGTGGATCTCCTCCTCTTCCGGTTGTTCGATCTCTTCGATTTTCTTGATCGTCAATTCTTCAGCCTCTTCTTCGACTGGCTTGCGTACTGGTTTCTTTCTCTTGATTTGCACGTCGGTAGATACCTCTTCTTCCTCCTCTGGTTTCTCAGGAGCACGTGCCTTCTTTATCGTCACAGCAGTTTCCTCGACTTCTTCTGTGACAGTTGGTTTCTTCTCTGGCTTCTTCTTCTTCTTGATGGTAAATTCTTCAGGAGCCTCTTCTTCTTCCTTCTCTTCTACGACAACCTTCTTGATTGTGACCTCGTCGGCAGCTTCTTCGACCACTGGCTTCTTTTTTTTTGGTTTCTTCACCTCTACCTTTTCTGTCACTTCTTCCGGCGCTTTTTCTTCTTTCTTTGGAACTGGTTTCTTCAATGTAACCTCTTCGGTCACTTCTTCCGGAGTTGGTTTCTCCTTCGGTTTCTTCTTCTTCAGAGTTACTTCCTCCACGATTTCTTCTTCCTCCTTTTCTACAGGTACCACTTTCTTGATCGTAACTTCATCGGCAGCTTCTTCTACTAATGGCTTCTTCTTCTTCGGTTTCTTTAACTCTACCTTTTCACTTACTTCCTCCGGCGCCTTTTCTTCTTCTTTCGGTACCGGTTTCTTCAGTGTTACCTCTTCGGAAACTTCTTCGGGAACTGGTTTCTCTTTTGGTTTCTTCTTCTTCAGAGTTACTTCCTCCACGATTTCTTCTTCCTCCTTTTCTACAGGTACCACTTTCTTGATCGTAACTTCATCGGCAGCCTCTTCCTCTACAGGCTTCTTCTTCTTGGGTTTCTTTATTTCTACTTTCTCGGTTACTTCTTCTGGAGCCTTTTCTTCTTCCTTTGGAACTGGCTTTTTTAATGTGACCTCCTCCTTCACTTCTTCCGGAACAGGTTTCTCCTTTGGCTTCTTTTTCGTCAAAGTCACTTCCTCTATAACCTCTTCTTCCTCCTTTTCTACAGGCACCGGTTTCTTAATGGTCACTTCATCGGCAGCCTCTTCCTCTACAGGCTTCTTCTTCTTGGGTTTCTTTATTTCTACTTTTTCGGTTACTTCTTCTGGAGCCTTTTCTTCTTCCTTTGGAATTGGCTTTTTTAATGTAACCTCTTCCTTCACTTCTTCTGGAACTGGTTTTTCTTTTGGTTTTCTCTTCTTTAATGTGACTTGTTCTGGAGCTTCTTCTTCTTTCTTTTCAACTGGTACCGGTTTCTTAATGGTAACTTCATCGGCAGCTTCTTCTTCGACTGGTTTCTTCTCCTTTGGTTTCTTGATTTCTACTTGTTCAGTCACTTCTTCAGGTGCTTTCTCCTCTTTCTTTGGCACTGGCTTCAACGTAATCTCTTCTTTCACCTCTTCCGGAACAGGCTTCTCTTTTGGTTTCCTCTTCTTTATCGTTACTTCTTCAGGAACTTCCTCCTCTTTCTTCTCTTCAACGACAGGTTTCTTAATTGTGATTTCCTCGGCAGCTTCTTCGACCACTGGTTTCTTCTTCTTCGGTTTCTTTATTTCTTCAGTTACTTCCTCAGGTGCCTTCTCTTCTGGTTTTTTCAAAGTGACTTCTTCCGTTACCTCCTCCGGAACAGGTTTCTCTTTTGGTTTCTTCTTTATGACAATTTCTTCTTTAACTTCCTCTACTTCCTTCTCTTCAACCTTCTGGATCGTAACCTCTGCAGCCTCTTCCTCCTTTACAGGCTTCTTCTTTGGTTTCTTCACAATTGTCTCTTCGACAACTTCCTCTGGTTTCTTCGGTTTTTTCTTCAACGTGACTTCAGTCACTGTCTCTTCCTCTACTACTTCTTTCTCTTCCACAACTGGCTTCTTAATGGTAACCTCAGCTGGAGCCTCTTCAACCGGTTTCTCTGGTTTCTTTTTCAGTGTAATTTCTTCAACAACCTCCGGAACTTCTTCCGGCTTCTCCGGTTCAGGCTTTTTCAGCGTTACTTCCTCTTCCTTAGGAGCCTTCTCTTTGGGTTTCTTTGCTTTCGGTTTACGTTTCACGGTCACTTCTTCAGTCTCTTCTTTCGGTACTTTAGGAGCTTCCTCCTCTTCCTCAGCTGGGAATTCTTTCACGCCTTCATCTTCAGGTTTGTCCTTTTTCCAGCCCTTCAATGTAATCTTCTCCGGTTCTTCTTCAGGTTTCTCTTTCGTGGGTATTCTGAACTTAACTTCCGGTTCTTCGTCTGGCTCTGGTGGTTTTGGTTCTCCCTTTATCAACGGAATCTGTTCGATTTCCTGATCCGGCTTCTTTTTCTCTTCTCTTTCGTATGGCTTTGGAACTGGTTCTGGTGCCGGTTTTTCTGGTTTTTCTTCTTCTTCAGGTACGTATTTCTCAAGCTCTGGCCTGTCGAAGTCTAATGGTTTGAACTCTTCGTGTTCTAATTTCATCTTTGGTTTTTCTTTCTTTTCTGGCTTAACTTCCTCTTCAGGTTCTGGTTTGGTTGGCTTTTTCAGAGGTTCTTCAACTTCTTCAGGCTTCTTCTCAGGAATCTTCTTCAACTTAATCTTCTCAGGTTCTACCTTTTCTTCTTCCGGCACCTTGCCCTTTCCAATAGGCACCTTCTTCGGCTCTTCTGGTTTTTCCGCCGGTTTCTTTGGTGGACGTTCGTAAACTGATTTGTCCTCCATTTTCTCCAATGGTACTTTCTTCAATTCTTCGAATTCTTGGTCTAATTTCTCCAATTCCGTGATCTCCTTTTTAGGAAGTTTAACCTTCTTCACCTTTCTCTTTAGAACTTCCAGAGCTTCTTCCGTGTTTCTAGACAGAATGCCTGTTTGAACCGGATTTTCTTCAAGTTCGGTGATCTGTGGAACTTGTAATTCGGGCGGATAGTCGCCGACAAACATGATTCTGCTTCGCAACATGATTTTCGGGAATTTGGGTTCATCGGCATCTTTCTTTTTCGTGACCGTTACTTTTTTCAATTTGATCGCAGCGAATTGTACGGTTTCTGTTGGTTCTGAGTACTTTAACTTCGTGGGTTTGATCTCTTTTCTTTCGATCGTCTGAGGAACTAGTTTCTGCAAAGCTTCTGGCAAAGGTTTCTTCTCCTTCTTCTTCTTTTTTGGTTCCCATTGTATCTTTTCGGGCATGGGCTCCAGGACAGGTCGTTCATACTCCGGTTCCACCCATTCCTCGATTTCATCCTTTTTCTTTTCTACCTTCTTCTTCTTTTTCTTCACAATCTTAGCTTCCTTTGGTTTCTCCGGAACTTCCTCCGTTGGTTTCTCAGGAACTTCTTCCGTTGGTTTTTCTTCTGGCACTTTGTCCTCTATCTCCTCTGGAGCCTCTTCTACCGGAACTTCTGTTACTTTAACTTCTTCTTCTACTTTCTCTTCTTCAACCGGTACGGCTTTACGTTTCTCAGGTTTCTTTTCCACTATTTCTTCAACAATCTCTTCGCGTTGTTCTTCTTCTGCAACGGTGGGTTTCTTTTCTGCAGGGATTTTCTTCTTTTTCGGTTTCTCTTCCTTTGGTTTCTCTTCCTCTGGTTTCTCCTCCTTTGGTTTTTCTACTTTTGGTTTCTTCTCTTTTGGTTTCTCCTCCTTAGGTTTCTCTTCTTTCGGTTTCTCCTCCTTTGGTTTAATTTCTTCTTTTGGTTTAACTTCCTCTGGTTTCTCTTCCTTTGGTTTTTCTACTTTCGGTATAATTTCTTCCGGTTTCTCTTCCTTTTCTTTAATTACTTCACCGTTTGTTATAACTTCTTCCTTCTTTTTCTCTTTCGGTATCTTCTTTACAGAAACTTCAGTTACCTTTGCTTCCTCTTCCACCTTTTCTTCTTCCTTTGGAACAGCTTTTTCTTTCTTAGGTTTCTTCTCTTTGATCTCTTCGGTCGTAATTTCAGCGATCACTTCCGTTGTCTGTATTTCCTCTTTAGGAAGAACTTCCTTCTTCGCCTTGGTCTTTTTCGGCTTCTCAGTAACGAGTTCTTCAACTTCTTCAACTGGTTGCTCTTCTGCCTCAGGTACAGCTTCCTTTGGTGCTTCTTTCACCTTTACTTTCTTCGTTATTACCTTTTCTTCAGTTTCTTTCACTTCAGTTGCTTTCTTTTTCTTTGGTTTAATCTCTTCAGGCAGTTTCTCAGTGGTAACTTCAGTGATCACTTCTGTTATCTCGACGCCCTCCTTTTCTGTAACAGTTGGTTCTGCTTTTTCTTCTTTCGGCACTTCAGGTGTGATTTCTTCGACAACTTCTTCTTTCTCCTCAGCTTCAACAGCTTTAACTGGTTTCTTCTTTTTCGGTGCTTTCTTCACCTCCACTTGTGTAACCTTAGCTTTTTCTTCTTCCACTTCTGAGGGCTTGGCTTCTTCTGGTTTAGCCTTTTCTTCAGGTAACTTCTCAACAGGTGTTTCAGCAATAACTTCTGTAATTTCTACTCCTTCCTTTGGCACAATTTCCTTCTTGGCTTTCTCTTTGACAGGTTTCTCGATTACAATTTCTTCGACTTCTTCCACAGGTGCTTTGCCTTCCGTAATTGTTGCTTTCTTCTTCTTAATGATCTTCTTCGTCGGTGTTTCAATGATTTCTACGATTTCTTGTTCCTCCATAGCCTTTGCTTCTTCTATTGTCTTCTCTATGACTTCCTCAACCACCTTATCCTTCTTCTCCTTTGGTTTCTTTCGAATGATCTTTTTCGTAGGAGTTTCGATGGTCTCTATGATTTCTTCTTCCTCTTCCACTACTTCTTCCGGTTTTTTGGGTGCTTTCTTCAAGTCGACTTTCGTTACCGTAACAGTCTCTTTTTCTTCTTCCACTATCGGCTTCGCCTTCTTCTTTTGCGGTTTCTCGATGACAATTTCTTCAACAATTTCTTCAGGAACACCGTCATCCTTCACTACTGCTTTCTTCTTCTTCACAATTTTCCTCGTAGGAGTTTCGACGACTTCCACAATTTGTTGTTCCTCCATCTCGATGGTTTCTTCTCGTGGTTTCTGGATTATTTCCTCAACCACGATTTCTTTTCCCTCACCCTTCTTCATAGGACGTATCTTCTTCCTTATGATCTTTTGTGTTGGTGTTTCGATCGTCTCGAAGATTTCCTCCTCTTCCTTGATGACGACTTCCTTCTTCTTCTTTGGTGCTTTTCGCACATCGTGCTCGGTGATCGTCACGGTTTCCACTTCTTCCACGATCGGTTTAGCTTCCTGTACTTCTGGTTGCTCGATGATTATCTCTTCCACGACTTCCTCAGTCACTTCATCCTTAGCCTTGACTGGCTTCTTCTTGACAGTCTTCTTTACCGGTGTAACTTCCTTGACTTCCTCGACAATTTCCTATCATTCAATAAAACAACATCCAATTGTATATTTACATGTACAATTATTACCAACTTGTAAACTACAAATATTATAAAATAAAAATTTACAAAGTCTTACCTTTTCAACCACCTTCTCCGTGACATCTGCGAAAAGAACAAAATGCTTTAGATCCAATCATAAACGAGCAATATTCGATCAATGGTAAGCTTTCTTTATAGCGGAATCACAAACCATTTACGATGTAAACGAAGTACTCATACGTATATATATATATATAAAGCGGATAAACCAGGAGCTTATCAACTTATGTACACGTGACAATATATTGTATACAGTATAAATATATCAAGTATATTTGTCCATAATGTCTTTGTATCTTGTTCTGTATATATCGCGGAATGGAAAGAAAGAGAAAAGTAGAATGAGACATGTTTACAGGATACAGATGTATGTGTATATATACCGTATATATACACGGTACAGTGACATAGAATTTTTGTAGATCGTCTAATTGTACGCGTTGGTGAGTAGGTAATACGAAAGAAATGGGCTTACCTTCCGTTACTTTCTCATCAGCTTTTGGTTTTGTTGGTCTTTTGTGTTTTGGTTTTTCGTGTATTTCTGGTGTAGTGTCTTCGTGAAGTTCTATTGTTGCTGTTAATGGTTCTTTACCTTCCTCTTCAACTGTCACCTCTTCGGTGACCTTTTCTTTACCTTCGCGTTTCCTGGTTACGCGTTTTTTGCGCACCGTTTTCTTTAATCCTTCCTCGGTCACGATCTCGCTCGTTACGATCTCTTCTTTGATCTCTTCAACAGGCGCGGTTGGTACGATCGACTCGACCGCTACGGCTTCCGGTTTCTCTTCGATTATCTCTTCGACCGTCACCACTGGCTCTACGCCTTCCTCTTCGACAGTTGTCTCTTCGACAACCTTTGGTTTCTCATCACCACGCTTCGTCGTGGTTTTCTTCTTTTTGATCTTTCGCTGTTTTTTCTCTGGTGTTTCTTCAGTGGTCACGGTCGTTACAACTTCGACGGTTTCGACAATGTCGTCGTCCTTGGGGACGAATTTTAGATAGTCCTCGGGTCTCTTTTCCTCTTCTTTCTCTTCTTCAGGTTTTTTCCACGGTTTCAATTTGATTTTCTCTGGCTCCTCTGTTGGAGCTTCTCTTTCTGGTATTCTTCTCTTTATTTCTTCTTCCTCTTCAGGTTCCTCTGGCTTCGGAACGCCTGGTACTATTGGAACAGCTTCTGTTTCCTGAGCTGGTGTTTTACGTTCTTTCTTTGGTTTCTTGGCTGGTACCTTTTTAGGTGCCTTCTTTTCAGGTTCAGGATACTCTGGTTTCTCTCTTTCTTCTAATTCTACTTCGTCGATTTCTATTTCGTAAGGTTCGAATGGTTTCAATTCGGGGTATTCTTTCTCTTCCTTTTCCTTTTCGGGTTTGTCCACTTCGTCTTTCTCCTTTGGAACTTTAGGTATCTCTTCTTGTTCGCTTGGTACTTTCTCTGGTATCTTCTTCAATTTTACAGTCTCTGGTTGTTCTTCTTCAGCTGGTCGAGGCTTTCCTTTACCTATCACCAATTTCTTCGGTTTCTCTTCTTCAGGCTCTTTCGGTTTTGGTTTGCGTTCGTATGGAGTGATTTCTTCAACCTTCTCCAATGGAACTTTCTTCAGTTCTTCGAATTCTTGATCTAATTTCTCCAATTCTGTTACTTCCTTCTCCGAAAGTTTCATCTTCTTACGCTTCACTTTCTTCAACTTAAGCGCCTCTTCCATGGTACGAGAAAGAATACCATTTTGTATGTAAATAGGTTCGAGTTCAGTTATGAACGGATATTTTATCGACGGTGGCCATTCGTGGTCTGTAATACGACTACGCAACAGAAACTTGGGGAACTTGGTTTCATCCTTCTCGCCTTTCTTCTTCGGCTTGGCAGGAGCTTTCTTCAGTTTGATTTGTGCAAACAGAGGAGTAGCTGGCTCTTCAATCTTTGGTTTAATAGGCTTTTGTTCTTTGATGCTGATCCTCATCAATTGAGGCTTCTCACCTTTTACCTTCTCAGCAGGTTTCTTCTTCTTCACTTTCTTCTCCGGTTTCTCTTCTATTATCGGCTCTTCAAGTTTCTCTAGTGGTAGTTCCTTCTTAAGCTCCTCGAATTCTTGATCCAATTTTTCCAATTTGGCTATTTCTTTCTTCAAACGTTTCACCACCTTCTTCTTCGGTTTTGGTAAGGCAGCAGCTTCTTCAACATTACGCGACAAAATGCCATTCTGCACCTCGTTCGGTTCTAGTTCCTCGAGCTTTAGGTGTTTGATCGCCGGTGGATACGCGACAGGTGTGATACGACTTCGAAGAAGAACACGGGGAATCTTTTCTTTCTTCTCCACTGGACGTTTCACAGTGGGAGTCTTGCGTAACTTAACCTGCGCGAATTGAGGTTTGTCCAAAGACGTTTCTTGCACTTCGAGTTTCGTCGATTCGAACTTGGTGATCTTCATGCGTTGAAGTTTAACAGGTTTCTTAGCTTTTTCGACTGGAACTTCTGGAGCCTCGGGAACTTCTTCGGGTTTCTCTTCTTTCGGTACACCTTTCTTAGGAACTTTCTTTCTAACGACCTTCTTTACTTTACCTTCCTTGGTGACTACTTCGGTGATTGTTAATTCCTCAGGTGCTTCCTCTACCTCGGTTGGTTCGACGCGTTCTGGCGCAGGTAGAGCTTTCAGAGTTTCTTCCACGACTTCTTCGACAGGACCTTCGGTGACAGTCGTAACAGGTGCTTTACCTTGTTCTTCAACTGTAACCACTTCTGTCACTTGCTGTTCTTTACCTTTACGCTTGACAACCTTCTTTTTAGTTGTTTTCTTGGGTTTACCTTCTTTGGTAACTTCTTGGGTGACTGTAACTTGTTCACGAACCTCCTCAACTTCACCTGGCTTGGCATGTTCTGGTGCTGGAAGAGCTTTTATCGTCTCCTCAACGATTTCTTCTGTTGGACCTTCGGTGACTGTTGTAACTGGTGCTTTACCTTGTTCTTCAACTGTTACAACTTCAGACACCTTTTGTTCTTTTCCTTTGCGCTTGACAACTTTCTTTTTGATGACTCTCTTAGGTTTGCCTTCTTCGGTCACTTCTTCAGTGACTGTTACCTGTTCGCGAACCTCTTCGACTTCAGATGGTTTAATGTATTCAAGAGCAGGCAATGGCTTAATCACATCTTCGAGTATTTCTTCAACAGGTCCCTCAGTTACGGTTGTCACAGGCGCTTTACCTTGTTCTTCAACTGTAACAACTTCAGTCACCTGTTGTTCCTTTCCTTTACGTTTGACAACCTTCTTCTTTGTTGTTTTCTTCGGTTTACCTTCTTGGGTTATCTCTTGAGTGACAGTGACTTGTTCACGAACTTCTTCCACTTCCGATGGTTTAGCATGTTCAGGAGCTGGAAGTGCTTTGAGTGTTTCTTCAACTACCTCTTCTGTAGGACCTTCAGTGACAGTTGTTACTGGCCTCTTACCCTGTTCTTTGACTGTAACTATTTCAGTCACCTGTTGTTCTTTGCCTTTGCGTTTGATAACCTTCTTTTTCGTCGTTTTCTTGGGTTTACCTTCCCTGGTGATTTCTTCAGTAACAGTCACTTGTTCACGAACTTCTTCTACTTCCGATGGTTTCACATGTTCCGGAGCAGGAAGTGCTTTTATCAATTCCTCGACAACTTCTTCAACTGGACCTTCGGTGACAGTTGTGACTGGTCTCTTACCCTGTTCTTCGACTGTGACTTCTTCAGTCACCTGTTGCTCCTTGCCCTTGCGTTTGATTACCTTCTTCTTGGTGATCTTCTTGGGTTTACCTTCTTTAGTCACTTCTTCGGTAACTGTGACCTGTTCACGAACCTCCTCTACTTCACCTGGTTTAGCATATTCAGGTGCAGGTAGAGCTTTCACTGTTTCCTCAACAATTTCCTCCGTAGGACCCTCAGTAAGTGTGGTAACTGGAGCTTTGCCTTCTTCTTCAACTGTTACTACTTCTGACACTTGCTGTTCTCTTCCTTTGCGTTTGATTACTTTCTTCTTCGTGACTTTCTTAGGTTTGCCCTCTTTAGTTACTTCTTCAGTTACCGTTACTTGTTCACGAACTTCTTCTACTTCTGATGGTGTAACATACTCAAGGATAGGAAGAGGTTTCATTGCTTCTTCAAGAACTTCTTCGACAGGACCTTCAGTTATGGTTGTCACAGGAGCCTTTCCTTGCTCTTCAACAGTGACAACTTCAGTTACTTGTTGTTGTTGTCCCTTGCGCTTGATAACCTTCTTTTTCGTGGTCTTCTTTGGTTTACCTTCTTTAGTGACTTCTTGGGTAACAGTGACCTGTTCACGAAGCTCTTCAACTTCACCTGGTTTCGCATATTCTGGAGCTGGTAGTGCTTTCACTGTTTCTTCAAGTATTTCTTCCACAGGACCTTCCGTGATTGTCGTTACCGGAGCTTTGCCTTGTTCTTCGACAGTAACCACTTCCGATACAATTTGTTCTCTTCCTTTACGTTTCACAACTTTCTTCTTGGTAACTTTCTTAGGCTTACCTTCTTTAGTTACTTCTTCGGTGACAGTTACCTGTTCACGTACCTCTTCTACTTCAGATGGTTTGATTTTCTCTGGAGCAGGCAATGGTTTAATTATTTCCTCTAACAATTGCTCCGTAGGACCTTCAGTCACTGTTGTAACTGGAGCTTTACCTTTCTCCTCAACAGTAACAACTTCAGTTACTTGTTGTTCCTTTCCTTTACGTTTAATGATTTTCTTTTTAATAGTCTTCTTAGGTTTACCTTCTCTCGTTACTTCTTCCGTAACAGTTACCTGTTCGCGGACTTCTTCTACTTCACCTGGTTTCGCGTAATCTGGCGCTGGAAGTGGTTTCAGTACTTCTTCGACTACTTCTTCAACAGGTCCCTCAGTGACGGTTGTAACAGGTGCTTTGCCTTTTTCCTCAACGGTAACAACTTCAGTCACTTGTTGTTCCTTTCCTTTACGTTGAATAATCTTCTTTTTAGTTGTCTTCTTAGGTTTTCCTTCTTTCGTTATTTCTTCTGTAACAGTGACTTGTTCGCGGATTTCTTCCACTTCAGATGGTTGGACATACTCTGGCGCAAGGAGTGGTTTCACTACTTCATCGACTACTTCTTCTGCAGGACCTTCAGTGACGGTTGTTACAGGTCTCTTACCCTGCTCTTCAACTGTAACTATTTCAGTCACCTGTTGTTCTTTGCCTTTGCGTTTAATTACCTTCTTCTTCGTAGTTTTCTTTGGTTTTCCTTCTTTGGTTACCTCCTGAGTAACAGTGACCTGTTCTCGAACTTCTTCTACTTCTCCTGGTTTGGCATATTCTGGCGCAGGCAGAGGTTTCAGTACTTCATCAACTACTTCCTCTATGGGACCTTCAGTGACGGTTGTTACAGGTCTCTTACCCTGTTCTTCAACTGTGACTATTTCAGTCACCTGCTGTTCTTTACCTTTGCGTTTGATTACCTTCTTTTTCGTAGTTTTCTTCGGTTTCCCTTCTTTGGTTACCTCTTGAGTAACAGTGACTTGTTCACGAACTTCTTCGACTTCGGATGGTCTGACATATTCTAGCATTGGTAGTGGTTTAGTTACTTCGTCAACTACTTCTTCTATGGGTCCTTCAGTGACAGTTGTGACGGGTCTCTTACCTTGTTCCTCAACTGTAACTATTTCGGTGACCTGCTGTTCTTTACCTTTGCGCTTAATTACCTTCTTCTTAGTGGTCTTCTTTGGTTTTCCTTCTTTCGTCACTTCCTGAGTAACGGTGACTTGTTCTCGAACTTCTTCGACTTCCCCAGGTTTGGCATATTCTGGTATTGGTAGTGGTTTCACTACCTCATCAACTATTTCTTCTACAGGACCTTCAGTCACGGTTGTAACAGGAGCTTTGCCTTGTTCCTCAACTGTAACTGCTTCAGTGACTTGTTGCTCTTTACCCTTGCGTTTAATTATTTTCTTTTTGATAGTCTTCTTTGGTTTGCCTTCTCTGGTGATTTCCTCAGTGATAGTAACTTGTTCTCTTACCTCTTCCACCTCAGTTGGCCTGATACGTTCTGGTGCAGGCAATGGTTTGATTACTTCTTCCACCAGTTCTTCCACTGGTCCTTCAGTGACAGTTGTGACAGGTCTCTTACCCTGTTCTTCAACTGTAACTGTCTCAGTCACCTGTTGTTCCTTTCCTTTGCGCTTGATTACTTTCTTCTTCGTCACCTTCTTCGGCTTGCCTTCTTTAGTTACTTCTTCAGTAACCGTCACTTGTTCACGTACCTCCTCCACTTCAGATGGTTTGGCAAATTCTGGAGCAGGCAGTGGTTTCATCAGTTCCTCGACAACCTCCTCTACGGGTCCTTCTGTTACAGTTGTAACCGGTGCTTTACCTTTCTCTTCAACTGTAAGGATCTCCGTAACTTGTTGTTCCTTTCCTTTACGCTTGATAATCTTCTTTTTAGTTGTTTTCTTTGGTTTCCCTTCCTCCGTGATTTCTTGCGTGACTGTCACTTGTTCACGCACTTCTTCGACTTCCGATGGTTTGACATATTCTGGCATTGGAAGTGGTTTCACGATTTCATCAACTACTTCTTCCACAGGACCTTCAGTGACAGTTGTGACAGGTCTTTTACCCTGTTCTTCAACCGTAACTATTTCAGTCACCTGTTGCTCTTTACCTTTGCGTTTGATCACCTTCTTCTTGGTTGTCTTCTTCGGTTTTCCTTCTTTCGTCACTTCCTGAGTAACGGTGACTTGTTCTCGAACTTCTTCGACTTCTCCAGGTTTGGCATATTCTAGCGCAGGAATAGGTTTCACAGTTTCGTCAATTACTTCTTCTACAGGACCTTCGGTAACAGTTGTGACTGGTCTCTTACCCTGTTCTTCCACAGTTACTATTTCAGTCACCTGTTGCTCTTTACCTTTGCGTTTGATTACCTTCTTCTTGATTGTCTTCTTCGGTTTTCCTTCTTTCGTCACTTCCTGAGTAACGGTGACTTGTTCTCGAACTTCTTCGACTTCTCCAGGTTTGGCATATTCTAGCGCAGGAATAGGTTTCACAGTTTCGTCAATTACTTCTTCCACAGGACCTTCGGTGACAGTTGTGACTGGTCTCTTACCCTGTTCTTCAACTGTGACTTCTTCAGTCACCTGTTGTTCCTTGCCCTTGCGTTTGATTACCTTTTTCTTGGTGATCTTCTTGGGTTTACCTTCTTTAGTAACTTCTTCGGTAACTGTGACCTGTTCTCGTACTTCTTCAACTTCCGTTGGTTTAACATATTCCGGTGCTGGCAAGGATTTTATTATTTCTTCAACAACCTCCTCTACAGGTCCTTCTTCTACGGTTGTTACTGGAGCTTTTCCTTGTTCTTCAACGGTTACTTCTTCTGTTACCTGTTGCTCCTTTCCTTTACGCTTAATCACCTTCTTCTTCGTAACTTTCTTAGGTTTACCTTCCTTGGTGATTTCTTCCGTAACTGTCACTTGTTCTCTTACCTCTTCCACTTCTGTCGGTTTTACTCTGTCCGGTGCAGGCAATGCTTTAATGACTTCTTCAACAACTTCCTCCACTGGTCCTTCTGTTACAGTTGTAACTGGAGCTTTACCCTGTTCTTCCACAGTTACTATCTCAGTCACCTTCTGTTCTTTACCTTTGCGCTTGATAACCTTCTTCTTGATTGTTTTCTTTGGTTTACCTTCTTTCGTCACTTCCTCGGTAACTGTCACCTGTTCTCGTACTTCTTCGACCTCAGTTGGTTTCACACGTTCTGGAGCTGGTAGTGGTTTTATCTCCTCCTCTAGAACTTCTTCAACTGGTCCCTCGGTAACTGTTGTTACCGGCACTTTACCTTCTTCCTCAACTGTCACAACCTCTGTAACTTGTTGTTCTTTGCCTTTACGCTTGATGATCTTCTTTTTCGTGGTTTTCTTTGGTTTGCCAAGTTTTGTAATTTCCTGGGTAACTGTTACTTGTTCCCGTACTTCTTCTACTTCGGTTGGCTTAACACGTTTCGGTAGGGGTAGTGCTTTTACCTCCTCCTCTACTATCTCTTCAACTGGTCCCTCAGTAACCGTAGTTACTGGTGCTTTTCCTTCTTCCTCAACAGTCACCACCTCTGTAACTTGTTGCTCTTTGCCCTTGCGTTTAACAACCTTCTTCTTTGTCGTCTTTTTAGGTTTACCAAGATGCGTGACTTCTTGAGTGACTGTGATCTGCTCACGTACCTCCTCCACCTCACCTGGTTTAGCATACTCCGGCGCAGGTAAGGTTTTTATTATCTCATCGACAACTTCTTCTACCGGAGCTTCTGTCACTGTTGTAACTGGAGCTTTTCCTTGTTCTTCGACAGTTACAACTTCCGTAACCTGTTGTTCCTTTCCCTTGCGTCTGATGGTCTTTTTCTTAGTAACTTTCTTAGGCTTACCTTCTCTGGTTATTTCTTCGGTAACTGTCACCTGTTCACGAACCTCTTCAACGTCTGTTGGTTGTACAAATTCTGGTTTTACGATCTCCTCTACTATTTCTTCTACTGGCCCTTCGGTGATAGTAGTTACAGGTGCTTTTCCTTCTTCTTCCACTGTAACTTCTTCAGTTACCTTTTGCTCTTTACCTTTACGTTTAATCACCTTCTTCTTGGTAACTTTCTGAGGTTTACCTTCTTTGGTTACTTCCTGTGTTACCGTCACCTGTTCGCGTACTTCCTCTTCTTCTGATGGTGTGACGTACACCGGTGCAGGTAGTGCCTTTATAATTTCTTCAACCACTTCTTCAACAGGTCCTTCAGTTACCGTTGTTACCGGAGCCTTTCCTTGTTCTTCAACGGTAACGATTTCAGTAACCTTTTGTTCTTTTCCTTTGCGTGCAATGATCTTCTTCTTCGTCGTTTTCTTTGGTTTACCCCATCTTGTCACTTCCTCTGTCACTGTTACCTGTTCACGAACTTCCTCTACTTCACCCGGTTTCGCATATTTGGGAGCAGGTAGAGATTTGATTATTTCTTCAACAACTTCCTCCTCTGGCCCTTCAATTACATTCGTAACTGGTGCCTTTCCTTGTTCTTCAACGGTAACCACTTCAGTTACTTGTTGTTTCTTGCCTTCACGTTTAATCACTTTCTTCTTGGTGACTTTCTTTGGTTTACCTTCCTTGGTTACTTCTTCAGTGACTGTTACCTGTTCTGTTACTTCTTTCCCTTCGATTGGTTTAACCTTCTCAGGAGCAGGCAATGGTTTTATTATTTCTTCAACAACTTCTTCTGTGGGTCCTTCAGTGACCGTTGTTACTGGGGCTTTACCTTGTTCTTCCACTGTTACTATCTCAGTCACCTTTTGTTCTTTACCTTTACGACGAATAACCTTCTTTTTCGTAGTTTTCTTGGGTTTACCTTCTCTGGTGACTTCTTCAGTAACTGTTACTTGTTCTCGTACTTCCTCAACTTCAGTTGGTTTGATTCGTTCTGGAGCAGGCAGTGCTTTTATGATTTCTTCAACAATTTCTTCTGTAGGCCCTTCAGTGACCGTTGTCACTGGAGCTTTGCCTTGTTCTTCAACGGTAACTTCTTCGGTTACCTGTTGCTCTTTTCCTTTGCGTTTGATCACTTTCTTCTTGGTAACTTTCTTAGGTTTGCCTTCCTTTGTAACTTCTTCAGTAACTGTTACCTGTTCTCTCACTTCTTCCACCTCAGTTGGTTTTAGTTTCTCAGGAGCAGGCAGTGGTTTTATTATTTCCTCAACAACTTCTTCCGTTGGTCCTTCAGTGACCGTTGTCACTGGAGCTTTGCCTTGTTCTTCAACTGTAACTTCTTCGGTTACCTGTTGTTCTTTTCCTTTACGTTTGATCACTTTCCTCTTCGTGATCTTCTTCGGTTTACCTTCTCTAGTTACCTCTTCTGTAACTGTCACCTGTTCGCGTACTTCTTCTACTGCAGTTGGTTTAATTCGTATCGGAGCTGGTAGTGGTTTTATTATTTCTTCAACAACTTCTTCTGTTGGTCCTTCGGTAACAGTTGTCACTGGAGCTTTGCCTTGTTCTTCCACTGTTACTATCTCAGTCACCTTTTGTTCTTTACCTTTACGTCTAATAACCTTCTTCTTCGTTGTTTTCTTTGGTTTACCTTCTCTGGTTATTTCTTCAGTGACTGTCACTTGCTCCCTTACCTCTTCTACTTCAGTTGGTTTAACCTTCTCAGGAGCAGGTAATGATTTTATTACTTCTTCAATTACCTCTTCTATAGGTCCCTCTTCTACGGTTGTCACTGGAGCTTTTCCTTGTTCCTCGACAGTAACTTCTTCTGTTACCTGTTGCTCCTTTCCTTTGCGTTTGATCACCTTCTTCTTGGTAACCTTCTTAGGTTTACCTTCTCTGGTGATTTCTTCAGTAACTGTCACTTGCTCACGTACTTCCTCAACTTCAGTTGGTTTGATTCGTTCTGGAGCAGGTAGTGCTTTTATTATTTCTTCAACAACCTCCTCTACAGGTCCTTCTTCTATGGTTGTTACCGGAGCCTTTCCTTGTTCTTCAACAGTAATTACTTCTGTTACTTGTTGCTTCTTACCTTCACGTTTAATCACTTTCTTCTTGGTGACCTTCTTAGGCTTTCCTTCTCTAGTAACTTCCTGTGTCACTGTCACTTGTTCGTGTACTTCTTCCACCTCAGTAGGTGTCACACGTTCTGGTGCAGGTAGTGGTTTTATGATCTCTTCGATTACTTCTTCTTCTGGTCCTTCGGACACAGTAGTCACAGGTGCTTTTCCTTGTTCCTCCACTGTTACCTCTTCTCTCACCTGTTGTTTCTTACCTACACGTTTGATAACCTTCTTCTTGATAACTTTCTTAGGTTTGCCTTCTCTGGTCACCTCTTCTGTGACTGTCACCTGTTCCCGAACTTCTTCCACTTCCGATGGTTTGACATGCTCAGGTGCTGGCAATGGTTTTATTGTCTCTTCGACTACCTCTTCAACTGGTCCTTCGGTTACAGTAGTAATCGGTGCTTTTCCTTGTTCTTCAACAGTCACCACTTCGGTAACCTTCTGTTCTT
Organism: Anthophora plumipes; assembly: GCA_951804975.1. Taxonomy (NCBI): domain Eukaryota; kingdom Metazoa; phylum Arthropoda; class Insecta; order Hymenoptera; family Apidae; genus Anthophora; species Anthophora plumipes. The sequence continues at coordinate 24,335,574 of OX638112.1, read as the reverse complement.
TCCCTTTACGAGTGATGATCTTCTTCTTTGTCGTTTTCTTTGGTTTTCCCCATCTGGTTACTTCTTGCGTGACCGTAACTTGTTCACGAACTTCTTCTACCTCCGAAGGCTTAGCATATTCTGGTGCAGGTAGTCGTTTCACTATCTCTTCAACAACTTCTTCCACTGGTCCTTCAGTGATACTAGTCACTGGTGCTTTTCCTTGTTCTTCGATAGTTACTACTTCTGTGACTTGCTGCTCCTTACCTTTCCTTCTGATCACTTTCTTCTTCGTTGTCTTTTTCGGTTTACCTTCTCTCGTTACTTCCTCTGTTACAGTAACCTGTTCCTCTACTTGTTCCCTTACTGTTGGTGTTACGTATTCTACTGGAGCCAATGGTTTCGTTTCTTCCTCTGGCATCTCTTCTTCAACAGCTTTCTCGATTCTTTTCTCTGTTGTCACAGGTATCTGTTCTTCTTCCTCCACTTCTTCAGTAACTTGTTGCGTTTTTCCTCGTTTACGAATGACTTTCTTTTTCGTAACCTTTGCGGTCTCATCTGTATCCTCTACCTGAATGATCTTTGTTTCAACCGTTTCTTCTTCTTTTGGTACTTCCTCGTACTCGTCGATTCTCGTTGGTATTATCTCTTCAACATCGACGATTGTCTCGACTTCCTCGATTGGCATAAATTGTTTCTTCGGTATCGATGGTATCTTCGGTTTAATATCTTCCAGTTCTTCCTCAATGACGATGACACTGTCTTTCTCGGCCTGTGTTTTAGGCTTTTTCTTACGTATAATCGTTTTCTTCGTTTTAACCGCGGCGGTCTCGTCGTCTGTACTACCGCGCCTGAATTTCGTTGTATACTCTTCTGTTATCTCTGTGTCTGATTCGACCGACTGTTGCTGTGGCGTATCGTGTTTTATTGTGTGTTGTGTGATTGTGATGTGATGTTGTTGCGCTGGTACTTCTGTAGTTTCTGAAATGTATACAAGAACAAGTGTGATATGATTAACGTGTCGCGATAGAATCTATTTCGCACTATTTTGCTTTTCTTTCTTTACTTTCTTTTTTTTTTTTGGTTTGACTTCTCACTTTAATCGCGATCTCATCGGGTTCGGGGTATCATGTTAATTGTATTCATCGTGTTGTTGCCTCTTACAGTAAGAAAAAAAAACCTTTTCAACCTTGCATGTAAATGACAATTTACTTTTGTATCCTGTCTGATGAATGATGATCTGTTGTGTGTCTTGTGTGTATATGTAATAAACTTGTGATGTTTCTGTGCGCTTCTCTGATATTGTGTCTGATTCTGTGTGATGTCTACATACCTACCTTTCAATATTCCACCTTTTCCTACACCGTTATCCTACATCATACGATCCTATCAAACCTGCCTGGACACGAACGAACATAACACGCATGGATCGTTCCTCCCAGCTTCTCCTATGATCTCTCTTAAGAAGAAACAAGTTAACCACTATCGTCAATGCGTCCTCTGGTCCTTTCCTAAACGTCCACGTGCATGTCCGTCCCGTCGATGCCAATCTCATACCTTGATAACAATAATACTCACCCACAACTTCTTCCAGGTGTTCTGCCTCGATAGTAACGCTTGCTAACTTCGCGAAAGGTATTACGGACTCGGGCAGTTCTGACTCAAGCTCACCGGTACTTATATGTTCCGTTACAATCACGCCTTGTTGGATCTCATCGATTCCTCTGGCTGTTTTACTCTCCGGTTTCGTTATTTTAAACTCAGCGGCCACATCCTCCGGTTGAATTTCCGTTTTCAGGGCTACCTCGTGTTTAATCACGTCAGGTTGTGCCGATACCTCTTTAGCTACACCTTTGATAACTTCTTTCGATTCTTGTTCCGTAGCCGTCACCTGTGTCACTTCAACGCTCTCTGACATGCGGAATGTAACTTCAGCAGTGGCTGATTTGGTTGTTTTCTCAACAACGAAGGTTCCTTCTCGTTCTTGTGTCACCGGTTGTAACTGTTCGATACTTTCGAATGGTATCTGTTCAGGGATTATTTGTTTCGTTTCCGGTTTCGTTTCTTCTGGCAATTCTCCAGTAGCAGTTGATAATATCACCTGAGATTTCTGAGCTACCTGAATGCCAAATAGGCTAGGCTTAGCTGTTTGTGCAGTTGGTTCATCCGGAGTTGGTAATCCTTTCTCTACCTCGCCGAACGCGACTTCTGATACGGATAATGAAAGCAGTTCCTCCAATTGTGGCTTTCCTTTCTGTTCTTCCGGTGCTTTTGGCTTTGGAAGTTCCTCTGCACTTGTCACGGTTAACACCTCTGATGTTTCCGCCACTTCGATACTGGATAATTGAGGAAGTGCTTTACGTTCTTTAGGAGCTTCCGGAGTAGGCAGTTCCTTTTCTGCTTCGGTGGATATCACTTCTGAAACTGTGATGAAGCTCAACTCTTCTACATCCGGTCTACCTTTCTGTCCTTCTGGTTTCTCGAGTTTCTGTAATTCTTCGACATTGGTCACTGTCAACACTTCCGTCTTTTCAGCTACCTCTCTGCCTGTCATCTGTGGCTGAGCAATCTTCTCGCTTGGTTTTTCAGGAGATGGTAAAGTGTCCTCAAATTCATTCGAAACTACTTGTGACACTGTTAGCGACGTTAATTCGTCCAGGCTTGGCTTTCCTTTCTGTTCTTCAGGTAGGACAGGTTTCTCAAGTTCTTCTACGTTGGTGACAGTGAGAACCTGACTGGTTTCAGCTACCTCTCTGCCTGACAGCGCAGGTTTAGCAGTCACTGTACTCGGAGCTAAAGGACTCTCCAGCGTTTCCTCGGTTTCATGTGACACAGTCTGTGAAACTGTGATCGATGTTAATTCCTCTACATTCGGTTTTCCTTTTTGTTGTTCCGGTGCACGAGCAGCAGTCAATTCCTCCGCGCTGATCATAGTTAGTACTTGCATAGTTTCTGCTACGTCACGACCAGTCAGGCTAGGTTGAGCCATTTTCTCGGTTGGTACTTCTGGACTAGGTAATACGTCCTCCATTTCCGTTGATATAGTCTGTGAAACAGACAGAGAGACGAATTCTTCTAAACCAGGAACACCTTTCTGTTCTTCGGGCTTCTTTTCTTCAGCCAACGTGTCTACGTTCGCCATAGTTAATACTTCCATAGTTTGAGCCACGTCTCTGCCTATCAAGTTAGGCTGAGCTTCCCTTTCAACCGGTACTTCCGGTGTAGGTAGCTCTCCTTCGGCTTCTTGCGAAACCACTTGTGAAACTGACAAAGGCGCTAGTTCTTCCACTTGTGGCTTACCTTTCTGACCTTCTGGAGCCTTAGGTGCAACAAGTTCTTCAGCACTGGCTACAGTCAGTACTTGAATAGTCTCAGCAACGTCTCTGCCAGTCAGACTAGGTTGAGCTGTCTTTTCTTTCGGCACCTCAGCAGTGGGCATTGCCTCTTCTGCTTCGCTAGATATTACATGAGAAACTGTGAGCGGAGTTAGCTCATCCAGTTGAGGTTTTCCTTTCTGCTCCTCTGGTTTTTTCACGGTAAGATCTTCTGCCTCTGCTATCGTGGTCACTTGAGATGTTTCTGCAGCTTCTCTGCCCATTATGTTGAAATCAGCTTTCTGATCTTTCGGCATGATCTTCTGTGTGAGCACCTCTTCGGTTTCGTGTGAAATTACTTCGGAAACTGCTACAGAGGATAATTCTTCTATTTCTACTTTGCCCTGTTGTTCTTTCAATTCGGTCACTTTCTCGAATGCTTCTGTTGTAGCTGCAGCGATGATCTGCGTCACTTCAGGAACTTCTCTGCCGGTTAAGCTAGGCTGTGCTTGCTGTTCCTTAGGAGCAACAGCTGCTGGTAGAACGTCTTCGACTTCACTGGATACAACTTCGGTAATTGTGACAGTGCTAAGTCCCTCCATTTGAGGTTTGCCTTTCTGCTGTTCAGGCTTGAAGTCTTTTCCTTCAAATGTATCTTCACGTTCACCTACAGTTGTCTCCATTTTCACGGCTGTCTCTATAACAGTTTGTGTCATCGTTGCCTGTGACGACACACGTTTCTCCTCGTGAATCTCCTGGATACTCTGAATGCTCTCCACCATGGATCCAACTACTGTTTCATGTAAACTGATGTCCTGAGTCGCTTTCACTTGTTCTCGTTTAGGTGTAACGTCGAAGACACCTTCTTTGTCTTCTGTGATAGTTTCCGAGACTTGAAGCGGCGTAACTTTTTGAATATCAACGTCTGCTGTCTGTGTTTGTGGCTTGAACACACCTTCGAAGGTACGTTCACTTTCTTCGACAATATTCTCGTTCACGATGATACTCTCGAACGTATCCTGTCCAGGAACAGCTACTTGAGGCTTTACCACCTCTTGTATCTTCTCTGGTATATCTACTTGAGATTCGATCATGGTTGTCTCGATGATGTTACGTTCTGTGATGATCGTACTGCTAGCTGTTTGTGAAACATCTAATTTTTGTTCTTTGAGCAAAGATTCCACTTCAGCCGAGGTGACTTCAGTGACAGATATTCCATGACCCTCTTCGAACGTCGGTACTGCTGTAGATGATACTGTTTTTGGATATTTGTCAAAGATCCCTTCACGTTCCGCGCTTGGTACTTCTTCGACGATAATTGGTTCCAGTGCATCTTGTTTCGGATGAGCTTTAACTTCGTGTTTCTCAAGTGGTTGTACAGATCCTGTGCTTTGATCGACGAATACCTGAGCTTTCTGTGCTACGTCCATTCCAACTTTCGTCAGTGTTACTTCTGCCGTGCTTTCTTCGTGTTTCTGTATGGTCATCGTGTCTTCCTTGTCTTGAGTAATCACGTGAGAAACAGTGACGCTCTTCCCTTCGACAAAGCTGACCTTTGCACTGCGTTCGTCCAGTTTCATTTTTTCCTCAAATATATCGCTGTGTTCTTGTGGAACTGTTTCACTGATGTCAACGCTCTCCAATGTTGTCTGTGTCGGATGTGCCTCGAATGTGGTTGGTTTTGGTGCTTGTGGCAGATCACCAAGACCTTCTCTAAGGTTCACTTCCATCTGTTCAGCGACTTCTTTACCCTCCATTGCTGGTTTAGCTACTTCTTCGCGAGGTTTCTTCATAGCTGACAATTCTGTCTCGACGTCTTGTGTTGTAGTTGCTTCGGTGATAGCAATGAATCTGTTCTCATCTATTGTTATGCGTGCACTGGTCTTCTGTAACAGTGTTTCTTCAATTTTCTCTCCTTCCTTCTCAGCTAAGACCTGCTCTATCATTTCGATAGTTTCGAACGGTTTCTGACCCACTTGTGCAGTTGCTGTGGTAGGTTTGATAATGTCTACATCTCCGGTAGTTAGTTGTGGAATTATTTCAGAGCTCTCTGCTACTTCGTGGCCAGATACAATAGCTGGCACTGCTAATCGTGTCTTCTCTTCCTGCACAGTCTTCAGTATTTCTTCTTTGTCAGCAACACTGACTTCTGTCACTGTTGTCACACGTTTACCTTCTTCAATCGACATCTCTACCTTTTGAACAGTTGGTTTGAACTTTCCTTCGAAGATGTTCTCTTGATCTTGAACAATATCCTGAGTGACTACAACACTTTGGTAAACTTCTTGACTAGGTAACGCTGTTTTAGTGTCTGGCTTCTCTATTTTCACTTCAGCAACTGAATCTTCGACAGATACTGTCATTGTTTCAGCAATTCCGTGAGTAGTGTCCAATCCAACCAATGCTGCGTGCTTCGATGGTTGTTCTTCGGAAACGTACAGAGATTCTTTGTCCGCTGGTGTTACTTGAGACACTGTCACAATCTTTCTGCTCTCTTCGAGATCTATAACAGCTGTCTTGTTCTCTGGCAATTGTCCCGGCACAAATTTATCCTCACTTTCTTGCACGACTGTCTGAGACTCTATCAAAGGTGTGAACGGTATATGTTCCGGCACTGCGGTAGCTTTAGACGGTTTCTCCTGAACGAATTCACCGGTGCTGAAGTCGACTACCTGCATAGTAGTCTCAGCGACCACGTGGCCGGAAACCAACGTCTTCCCAGCTGTTTTCATCTCTGGAAGTTCTTTAGTTTTGTACTCCTCCTCTTTATCTTCGAGAACCACAGCTGACACTTGTATACTTTGCTCTTCCACTAATGTCAAGTCAGCCAGAGCTTCTAACGGTGCTTTGTCCTTGGTAAACAATCCCTCAGCTTCTGTTGGTTGAGTTTCTGAGCTGATCAACGCTTCTAAAGGTATGCTGGATGGTACAGCTGACGCAGAGACAGGTGTTACTTCCTCCAATTTACCTGCACTGGAATCTACAGTTATTTCAGTCTTCTCAGCAATCACGTGTCCGGCAAACTGAACGCTTGCCTGCTTCTCAGATGGTTTCTCAGGGATTTGGAGGATATCCTCTTTGTCAGCTGGTATCTCAGTGGTTGTGGTAGCACTGATGATTTCATTAATCGACACTTCAGCCTTGTTCGTGATCACAGGTTTATCCTTGAACTCTTTCTCAGTCTCAGAAACGATTGTCTCAGTCTGTACAATACTCTCAAACGGTAATCGTTCCTCTTTAGCAGCGAACGACGCTGGTGTAGGTATGGTCAAGTCTCCGGAAAGTGCAGCCGGTGTAACTTCCATCATTTGGGCAACTTTGTGTGCGTCGAAGCTAGGTGTAGCCTGTTCACCATGAATTTCCAATTTCTTGAAGTACTCCTTCTCCTTATCCGACGCAATCGTCTCGATAACCGTCACACCAATTTCCTCCTCGAACGTCACGTCGACCATCTTCTTTTCTGGCTGGACAAAGTCCTCCATAGGTTTCTCCATATCTCCAGGTGCTGTTTCCGATGTGATTATGCTACGGAACGCGATATGATCGGACGTGGCCGTTGCAGTCACCGTTTCCTCTCGCTTGAATTCGCCTATGTTATCTGTCGTGGTTGTCTCGCTGGTTTGCGCGACGATGTGAGTCGGTATGTCAAAGGTGGCTGATTTAGTCTCTGGTTTCTCAGCCTCTGGCAAGGTGCTCTCCTTGTCTTCAGCTGTGACTGCTGAAACAATCAAACCTTCGCCTGTTACGAACTCCATGGTAGCTTTCTTGTCGTCAGGTTTGATCTCGCTAAACGGCGCCTCGGTTTCTCTGGTCTGTACCTCTTCAGCAACTGCTGCTTCGATTGGTAATATCGTGGTCTTTGGTTTCATCTCTTGGACAGTTTCGTCTGGCAGATCACTTAGTCCTGTGTCGCTGAGAATCTCGAATTTCGACGCCACTCCTTGTGTGATTATGTCTATCGTAGCTTCTACACCCTTTGGCTTTTCTTCTCGAGTGAAGATTCCTTCTTTGTCTTCGGGATAAGTCATGCCAACGACTATTCCTTCTCCTTCCTCGAAGGTGATGTCAACCTTCTTTGTATCAGGTTTCACATCTTCTTGCAAAGGTGATTCTTTCTCCGACACTGATATCTCTGTCTGTTCTACGACTTCTAATCCACTTTGTTGTTGACTAGCATGTTCCTCCTTTGCTTTCTCTTCCTTCAGGATGTTAATGTTGCTAGCGAGAACGGTTTCCTGCATCTCAGCTACCTCGTGACCACCAGTAATTCCTAGGGTAACTTTTCTCTCCTTTGGTATTTCTTCTACTTCCAATTTTTCTCCTTGCGAGACGCTCATTACTTCGGTGACCGTGAGTTTCTCGGTTTTCGATTGAATTTGCACGTCTGCGCTCTGAGTGATCGGTAAAACTTCCGCTTCTCTGATCTTCTCTGTCTCAGCGATGTTCGTCTCTGTGACAATCAATTCCTCTAGAGCATCTCTTTGAGGAATAGCCTTTCCAGACATAGGTTTGTCGACACTCATATCAGCGGTGCTCTGTTCCACTAAAGTCTCCGACTTCAACGCAACCTTATGACCAGACACCAATGTCTGAGCAGTATAGTCTTGTGGTTTTGCATCAGGACTGTATACATTCTCGCGATCATGCGGAATCACTTCCAGCACTGTTGGTCCAGGTCTAGCTTCAGTTAACTCAACAATCGCTGTCTTTTCGCTTGGTTTAACGTCAGTCTTGTACAAATCTTCCTTTTCTGCTGTTTCCTGCATGGCTACAGTTATACTTTCCAGAGGAACATGCGACGGTTGAGCTATACCTGAAGCTGGTTTCTCTTCTGGAACGTATTCTCCCGTTGGTGAATGTGTTCTGACTTCTTCGAACACTGGAGCTACCTGTGTGGTGAACTCAGTGCTAGCATAAGCTCCTTTCACTTCAGAAACCTCAGTATACTCAGCTTCCTTCTCGCTAGCAATCACCATGGTGGTATGCACGCTCTCGATTTCGTTCATAGTGATTTCAGCCATTCTAGACTCCGGAGCTTTGTCTTTTTCAACCGGAGCTACATCTTCAGCTACCACAGTCTCACCTACGATTGTTTCTTGCAAGCTGATAGGCTCTATTTTAGCCACACCAGACGATGGTACATCTTTTTTGATCTCTCCAAGATTATCTTCAGGCTGTGTCATCTCAACCTCCAGTGAGACTACAGGATGAGTAGGTACAGTCTTTCCACGATGAGATTCTGGCATTTCGAAGATCTTCAGGTCAGCTTCCTTTTCTATAGACGTTGTCTGGTATACTTCGACACTTCTGATAGCATCGTAGCTAGTTTCCACAACACGCTCCTCAGGTTTCACGATTTCCTCCATTCTAGCCTCGCGATCATGCGTCAAAGTCTCCTGAACCATTTTAGCTTCTGTCAGTTGCACAGTCACGGTTCCACTTTCTTGCACGTACTTCAATTCCTCTTTGAAGTCTGACGGATAGTCTGCTGTTTGAATTTCCGATACCAGCACGTGTTCCTCAGGTCTGATCGATGTTTCAGCCAACACTTGCGTCGGTTTTTGATACGGTTGATAGATACCCTCGGATTCTTGGACAATCGTGCTCTGAATGGAACCAATTTCCAACGATGATATAGACGTCTCTGCTGTTTTAGTCGCTGGTTTATCACCCGGTTGATATTCTCTCTCTTTCTCCGATGGAACAGTTTCCACCGTCACTGCTGATGCGATCTCGACGACGTTCAAATCAGCGACAGCTTTTTTCGTCTCCTCTATGGTCAAGTCAGTCTCTGTGTCTTGTGTTTGAACAGTGGACACGGAAACACCTTCGAGAAGTGTAACATTAGGTGTCGCCTCGAATGTGTCAGTTTTTCTCTCAGAGATAAATATTCCTTCGCTTTCTTGAATTACGTCCTGTTGCACAATTGCTGTCTCGTTTCCGTACGATATTCCAACCTGTGCTTTTTGACTTGGTGGTAGCCTTCCAGGTATATACTCACCCTCTTTCTCAGGTGCGTGCATCTCTTCAGTGACACGTTGTTTCTGCGATATTATCGTCTCTGTTGCAACTTCCGTAGGAACTATCAACTCTGGATAATACTTTCCTGGCTTGTCTTCGGCTCGAACTTCTTCAACTACAAGTGGCTCGACAGCTGTTATGTTCACTCTAGGTTTCGTAGGTACAGTCTTCATTGGTTCCAATTTATCCTCAGCCAATCCTTCTTGAACTTCGTACACGGACAATCCTACTTGTGGCAAGAAACTATCCTCAGCCTTGGCAGTTAACGGTGTTACGAAATCTTCTGTTGGTACTTCTTTCTGACTGACCATCGTTTCGTAAACAGTCGCTGCTTCTTGAACAGTTACACTAACGTCTGCTGTTCGGCTGATTTCCTGTTTCGTTATAGTCAAGCTGGATAGTGTAGCATCGTTGGTCAGAGTTTCGCTAACAACCAAACCTTCGGATGGAACAATACCAGGTGTTGCTTCGTAAGATGTTGGTTTGAACGTGTCGGAAAATTCTCCAGTAGTAGCTTGAACAGTTGTCTCGGTGATTGAATAAGGTTCTACCGGCGAGATAGATAAGGATGCTTTACGTTCTACTGGTTTGATCTGGGTAATATCGTCGATTTCTTTTTCTTGAACCGGTACAAGATGTTCAGTTAAAGGTGTGATAACGTCCATCGTTAGTTTAGCCTTTTCTAATTCAGGTTTCCCAGGTGCTTGTTCAATGGTACGATCTAATGGTACCACTTGATGACGTTGGCTAGGAACATTTAAGACAATAGACGGCATTGATTTGTCCTCTTTAATCTCGAATTCTTCGATTTCCTCAAGTTCAACCTCATCCCTTCCAATTTGTGGCCGTTTAGGCTTCAATTCTTTTCGAACTTTCTCTATGATTTCTTCTTCCACTTCCTCGTCTACCTGTTTCTCTAAATCGTCGCGTTTCTTTTGCTTTTGAGTCAGCCTGCCCTTTCTGTCCGTTTCAACGACAACAGTTTCGATTTCCTCCTCGATTTCCTCCACGTCCTTTCGCTTCTTCTTCTCCTTTTCCGTTTCCTCGATCTCCTCGATCTCTACAACCTGAACCCCCTCGTCCCTATCTTCCTTTCTCTCTTCGATCTGTTCCTTTGGTATTGTATCTTTGCGTTTGCGCAGTGTTGTGTGTGCCTGCCGTGTGTCCTCGTATTCTGTGGAAAGTATGTGAGAATATTCGTGTCAATCACAAAAACGCGACGGCGATTCCTATGTCTCTCTCACGTAAATCTTTCGCTCGCTCTCACTTGCCGTTAGACGAACAAAAATTACATTCCCTTATTTTTATTTTGTTTGTTTAATTTATTTGCTTTTTTTATTTACTTTTTAATTATTTATTCTTTTTTTTTTTTTTTTTTTTTTTTTTGGTTTGCAGACTTCATGCGACGAGCTATTTGAGCGGATGCTGGCTTGCTCAGTTACAACAGAACCAACGTGCTTCAAAATTACGATACAGGAGTGAGAAAAGAAAACCTACATTACGTACAGTGCACGGCGGACGAGCTTGTGTGTGAAGGTGAAGAAAAGAAAAAAGAAAAACAGAAATTTACGAAAGAAAAAAAACAGAAAAAAAGGAGAACAAAAGTAAGGAAGTAGATAAATTAGAGTATAGTAGCGGATAATGTTGTGAACAGCGTGTTTTATTTCATTCTACGCGAGCCTTCCAAAGGTATCGTACACTTTCGTTCCCGTTTGTGCTTTCAGTGCTGATATGAAGAGTTAAAACCCTTTGAGGACGATGTGATTCGAATTAAAATTGACAGAAAAGAGAATTTCCATTTATATGGAACATTTTTATATTATTTTTTCATTAACAGTAAATGAAAGTACAACAATTTCTTTTTCTTTATTCTGTCTTTTTGGTTTTCTAACAATTTTCGTCCTGTAAGGGTTAGGCACACTGTCCGGAGAAATAGAATGATGTCTCTCGTTCATGATGAAAGTGAATCGTTTCGACAGTGTTCTCTGTAAAGTAGAAAACTCGGAATACTTGTTCTCTCACATTGTTCGAATTTCATTACGATGTCTCTGGAATAGTATCTTGCGGTATCTAGAGTAGGTGTTTTGCGGTAATTTGCTTGAGTCGCAGGCGCCGGGGCATGCGTTGTTTAATAACGAGTGGTGCGTGTGTGAATATCGTGTGGTGGCAGTGGAAACAAAAATATAGTACAAGGCCGGCCAGAAGTCAAACCAACGTTAACACAGAAATAAAAAGGAGAGAAAAAGAAACAAAAAAAAAAAAGAAAAAAGATTGGATAAAGAAAAGAAGAGACTGTGACGCTTGTCTGTTACACATCGTGCTTGCTACTACGTAAAATTGAAGAAAGAAGAAGACAAAAAAAAAAAGAAACCAGACAAAGATTAGAGAAAAGAGGAGAAAAAAAACGTATAGGCGAATCTTGAAACGTTTGAAATCGTTGATTCATCTTGTATGTATAAGGACAACATTGTTATACAGAGATTCATGTGAGTAATGTGTAACTTTGAATGTGTAACAGTAACAAGAAGTACATGGAAAACAGCAAATTGCATTCTGTAACTACTGTTGCATACGTACTACCAGAAAATGTCATTATACAAACGGATAATATAATACGTTCAATATTGAGAAACTATGAAATACAACGTATAGATAGCAAACATTAATTTTCGAATATTTCAGGATTACGATATTGTTCAATGTTCTTGTAAGATTTCAACGATTCTACGAATGTTTCGTTATTTCATAGTTTCGTTTTCTTGATTCCCTTTTTTTTTTTAAATTCTTTTTTTAATACTCGACACAAAGAAAACAAAATCGAGATGAATCGTTAGAACAGCAAAAAATGACGAAGCTCGTTAATAATTTTTAGTATCAAGTGCATGAAATACACGAATCGAAGCGGAAAATCAAAGTTTACTTACACATTGAAATTGCGATTAGCTGCGCGAAGCTCAAAACGAGAAGCGTACGGTGCTGGATGGTATTGGTGTCGGAACGGAGTGTATGACTAACTATAGGCGATTAAATAACGGAGAAAAAAAAAAGAAAAGAAAAGAGAAGAAAAGAAAAGAAAAGAAAAAAAAAAGAAAATAAAGGAGCTACTATGTGAAAGGGTACGGCGCGTGGAAAGCATAGCGGCTTAAGCAGAACAATTTTACTGCTATTATTCGATCAAGTAAAGCTTCATGCATCTGAAAGAATAATAAAATACAATCATTACGTAGAGACCGTATCGTTTGATTGATGACGCACATACTTTGTGTTTTGTTTTCGCAACGATTGTCTCTATTAAATATATATATTTACATATATATATAACATGTACCGATACTTATTAGTCAGCGCAAGTGAGTTTTTAAAACACGAGATGGATTCTTCATTAAACGATTAAGATGATCTTCAAGCTTATATAGTGGAATGATGAATGAAGAAGAATTTGGTATCCGTTCAGAATTACCACATTCTGCGAACTTAATTTGAAAATTCCACGATGGAATGTATTCGTTTAAAATTCCCAAATCTTCTTTCTTCGAGACACGTGGAATGTGTTCGTAATATAACGATATATATAAATATAAAAATAAAAAGAAAAGTAGTAAATAGAGATCGAGAGAATTAAATTCTACGAAGGAATGTTTTCGAACAACTGCGGTGTAAAACGTGTATAAAAACAAAAAAAGAAGAAAAAAAATATTAGAGAACTAGAAAGACTGGAAAATGTCGATGTGGCGTCGACTGTCCGGACACTGAAATCTTTGCGTCGAAGAAATGAGAAGATAGATTATTAATGGTGCTCTCCATTCGTTAATCGAATGGTCGATAATCATACGAATGTATATCCCATGCACTGAAACTCGTTGCTTCAAACCTTTAATGTCTCGAATATCCTGCGTGCGGACAGCTTTTCTTTCGTCCCTCCTCTCTGCAAACAGAAAATACCCATGGTTCTCTTTTCATGGGAGTGTCGGGGAGGAAATGGGAATTTAGAGCGATGTGCAAAAAAAAAAAACAAGGCGAAAGAAAAAAAACAACACACACACAGTAGTATTTATGGCACATTGTAAAAAAGGTTACTTTTATTCGATCTTCTCAAATGTACAAATACATAACGTACAAAGAAAACGGTTTCGCGAAGAAATCGTTTGTTTCTTCATTTGGTTAGGTTTGTATATATTACAGAAAGAAAAAGAAAAAAAAAAGAGAAAAAAAAGGACAAACGCATGCTTATTCGAGCCTTATTATCTATGGAGTCGCGAAGCCGTGGAGTATTTACAGAAATATTGAAACGAGAAAAAGAAGATAATGTACAAGTTATGTGTATAAGGCAGCCACGCAAGCACACACTAAAAAACGTAAGATGTTCTGATGTTCGGAAGAAAGGAAAAAAAAAAAGAAACAAATTAATCTTGCAATGGTATTTCTGTGACATTCCATTGTCCGTTGTTCACAAATGCTTTTCGTTTGTTCGTATTTGAAAACCTCACGTCACATCGTTACTCTTCCACTTACCCATGAAATGAACCTCCGTTTTGTGGACGACATCCACTCGTTCCGTAATCCGTTCCTCCGTCTCAACCTATACAGAATTTCTCTCAGTGTCGATTCATGATCGATAACACTATTTTTACAATAATTTCACTAAAATCTAACAATAAAAAAACACATCGAAGAACTGAATTAACTTCTTACGCTGGAAAGATTAAAAGATTCGTTTGTTTCACAAAATAAATTGAACATCGGCTGGAAGTTGTGGAACAAATTTTGCAAAATATAATTCTTCCTCGGTATAAAACACATGGAAGGATATTTGTAGATAATATCATCACGTTTATAGAGACATTTCATCCACAGAAGATAAAAGAACGTGCAGAATATGCGCGAAAAACGTTAAACATAATGAAAGTACTTGGGAGTTTAAGAAATATCTTGTTGCATTATTCATTGCATGGTGCTTTGAAATATATCATACCATACAGACTTGTTTAATACAATTTTTTAATAAAGTTGTCAATCTTGTGTATATACTTTTGCATATAATACGTTTAAAATTTTCAAGTTACAGTTATCTTCCAATTGTTTTATTCGTCATGAGCGTTCAATTAATTTTCAGCGCCAAGAGGTTAAAGAATCGAATGAAACATTTCTCATTGTTTCAAACCTTCAGATGTAAGCAGTGTCCTTATGGAATTATTTTCCCAACGTTTCATCAAGCATTGCAATTGACGTGTCTAAAGACACATGATGGCGAGATGTAGGGGAAAATAATTCCGTAAGGACGCAGCTTCCATTCGAAGGCCTCAACAGTTAGAAGGAAAACTTGATCTCTTCAATTACTACTATAACGTACTCTACGAAAGAATATCCAAAGATCAAAGAATGAATTCTTACTTCTGTGGCTTCTGTAACCTCCCAAGCACGCGGCCGGAAGTCCTCCGGAGCAAAGTGGGTGAGCACCTCCTCCACAGTGACGTGTTGCAGTTCGATCATCCTCATGAAGGCGCGGAAGCCAACGGTGGCAGCCACGACGCTTTCGTCGGTGGTTGTTTCCTCTGTGAGAACTTGTGTGATCAACGGTCCGTGGCCTTCTCTTTCCACAAGTTGAACCAGCGCATTTTGAGCCTCGGGGGTTCTCAATGCAGGGAAATTGTCTGTTCTATACAGACTCTCGTTGATCTCGTTCACAGAGACACCTTGACGTACTAAAAAGCCAATCGTGGCTAATTCTCGAAGAGGAGCCTCTCCGGGACCAAATTCTTTCGCATGCAGCATTTCCATGATTTCTTCCACCTCTCTCGCGATGTTCTCTCTTTGTCTCTCGACAACTTCCTCGATGGTTACTTCTTCTCTGACTTTCACTTTGTCCTTCTTCTTCTTCTTCGGCTTCTCTTCTGTGATCACTTCTCTTGGCCTCTCCTCGAATATCTCCTCTTCGGTCACCACCGTCTTTTTCGCCTTCCTCTGTTTTGTTTTTACCTCTTGGACACTGGCTTCCGTGTGTACCTCTGATACGGAGACTGTTTGTAAGGTCTCCGAGGTGATTTGAGTACGATCGATTGCCGAATCCACTGTGAATTCTCGTGCCACGTCTTCGGTGGTTACTTCAGACACAACGACAACTCCTTCACGTTCCTCCACCACTCGTTTTGCACGTTCTTCCGGCTTTGGTACCATTTCGCGGGTCTTCTGGTCGTCAATCTTCTTCAGTGACGCGGTTGCTTCTGTCAAGACTGGTTCTTGGATTGGTACCACTTTCTTTGCCCGTGATACCTGTGTCAAATAGAGAGAAATTTTTAAATCGATTGAAAATTTTGTGTAAATTTGCTTTTGTATGGTTTTATTATAATTAAACTTTTGCCTTGTGATGACGAGTCACATTATGATCAAGATGTGACACAAGATGGATTATATGTCTATTAAATTTGTGTTTCTGTTCAAACTTTAACTTCAATTTATGACTATTACCGAATACAAGTTGTATATACTATTCTGAATTCCTTTTTATTTAACGTTGTATCAGAATACTGAATAACTGATATGCAGTGACTAAAAAATCGCAAGACAAAGGGTTAATATTACATCGATTAAATTTTTCAATTTGAAAGTGCTTTCAATCAGATCGCAAAAACGTTTGATTTATATAGTGATAATTTTTCTTTTTAATTTTATACATTTCTGACATTTGACGTTACTCAGTAGAGTTGTCAATTTTTTGAAGATATTCTTTTCCTTTTTACTATCTTCCATTTTCGAGAACTTTTGTTAAATACTTATATATTCATGTTCCATTTACCTCAGTTGGTTGTTCTTCGATAATTTCCGTCGTTTCGAGCACCTGAGTCTCCTCGATATCAACGATTTTCCTAGACAACGAACGATATCAAAGTTAAGAATGAATTATTCACACAAAAAGTGAATTGTAATAATTTTACTAACTTCTCCTCTGGCTCTTCTTTAGGAGTCAGCTTCTCTTTGCGAACTTCCTTCTTGTCTACCTTCACACGTTCAGATTTCACCTTCTCTTTTGTTTCTTTAGCTTTCTTCAGTTCAGGCTTCTTCTTCTTGTGTGGCTTCTCTTCCTCTTTCTTCTTGGGTTTCACTTCGATAATTTGTTCTTCGACGACTTCTTCTTCGTCTATGAATCTTCCCTCACCCGTTCCTGAGAAAAAGTATTTTTACGGTAATCAACGTTCTTTTATCTTTTATTTATACAGTTTGGTAGACTATAATGAAGTACCTGATACGTGAAGTTTGGCTTTGGTTGTTGCCAAACCTATCTCACTGGTTGCTTTGCACACATATGTGGCGTCATCTTCCACGGTCGCGTGTTTAATTAACAGCGATGTCTTCTTCTCCTCCTCTGTCATACGTACCTTCACGTTCGGGGTGTTCATGATCAACTTGTCGTTCTTGTACCATACTACGTCTGAAAATTGTGAAGAAAATGTGTAATAATTAATAAACGAATAATTCTAAAGGGTAGGAAAAATTTGAAATTTAATTATTATTGCTACTAAAACGAATTCATTATTACTGGGGTCAGATTATGAAAAGTTTTACTTTTCAACGCCCTTAATTTTTATTAGATATGCTACAAATTTTCGTAATATAAATGAACATAAAATAGAAATATTTAAAGTGTGGGAAAAATTTGAAATTTAATTATTATTACTGCCACTAAAACTGTAACGAATTTTATACTATTAGTAGTACAAATTACTGTAATATAAATAAATAACAGTGAAATATTCAAAAAGTGATACAATCTTACTCCAGAACACGATATTATTAACATACTCTGTGTTCAAAGATACTCTGATCATTTTTCAACATTTATGCCACTTCGTTATTACACGAAAGAATGTGTAACTTCAGATGAAAACAAAAATTTTCCTGATGCTATATCACCATGATATTTAAAGATCGAAGAATTTGAAAATTTGCTATACCTGGAGCAGGATTCCCGGAGTACATGCACTCAAACACCACAGGTTCACCTTCCTTCGCGTAAACGTCGGTAATTTCTTGAATGAATCGTGGTATAGATTGCGTGGCTGAAAATAAATTACGTTGCTTATAAAATAACCATAAAAACCCCGTTGAATTATAAAATCTGTAACAAATCGTTTACCTGATCTCTTGATTGGTGATTGTGTGACTCGCGTGACCCCGATGTCAGTAATCTGATTAGCCAAACAGAAAAAGAAACAAAACACACGTACAGAAAAAAGCTCATGCAAAACCACAATCTTATAAAAAAAACACACACATTAAAGTAACAAAAAAAAAACAGAAATAAAAGCGATTTTAAATTTGTTAGTAGTTCGATTCGATAGTAATACCTGACATGGTGCCTCTCTCATCTTCGCTATGGTGCTCGTTGCATGATACCTCGGAGGTCGACATGTTTCCAGCTAAACCGAGATTTCCGCTACACTGACTTTCCAGTAATAAAAATTCTTGCAACTCCTCTTGGCTATCTGCTGTATGCAACTGTTGAAAAGCTTCCAAATCGATTTCTCTTGGTTCCAACGGATACATCTTCGGATCCATCATCAAATGACCAAAACGACGCTCTTTCGACCATCTTGCCACCGGAATTCTAGACTTCGGGTAAGTGTGATATTTCCTCGCGTGATCGTATTCCAACGTCGTTTCCATCATTTTTCCACCACCGTAATGCTCACGAACGGTTCTACTATGTCCACTTCCGGTAGAAGCTTCGCTGTTCTCTTCGATAGGTGATAAAAAGTATCCTGGTTCTGTGACGTTCGAAAGATCCGTGTGAACGTTGCTTTTCTTCTCCGATCTCGGAGGTGGAAATTCATCGAAATCTAGCACAATCTTTTTTCTTCGTTGATTTCTCAACATTTCCATCGTGGATTCATTATTTTCTAACGAAAGTACATCGGTATTTTCCTCTGTTTTCTTTGCTAAATCGATATTAACGATTGTACCACTTACGATCGTTTCTTCTTTCGATTTAACGCTTTTGATCGATTTTACCGTGGATAGTTTATCAATGGACCTCGTTTGCTTCGATCTGTCTAATCTCGTAGGCGAAGGAGAATTTGATTTGCCCATAATTTTCGTTCGTCTCTCATTTGAGGTAGATTCGTTTATCTTGGAACACTTTGTTCTAACTGGAGACGGCGATCTAGTCTTCGTTATTCTTATCGGTGAAGTTGATTTCTCCACCATTGGATTCTTCGATAATTTCACTTTTTGTATACTGGCTGATCTACTTGTACTATTTTCAATTTCTCTCCTCGTTTTCACAGAAACTGTCGTCGAAATTGATCTCGTTTCCGTATTTTTCTTCGTCACGCTTTTCTCATCCGAACTTTCCAATTTCTTTTTCCTCGCTGCTTTACCTACCTTCTCAGACTTGGTCTTTTTATCTACATTTCTCTGTTCATTTTTCCCCACACGTTTGCCGTCTCTAATTTCAGAAATATTTTCCATATTCTCTTCAGAGGTGATTTTCTTCCAATCTAAAGTTCTTTCTCTGTCGGTGACGTTCATTTCCCAAGAATATTCTGTACTAGTGATCTCCTGTTCGACTTCCAGGGAATCTGAGTATCTTCTGGACAAGAAGAATCCTTTTGGCGTGGTTTCCTCTTCCTCGAAGCATCTCTTACCTTCATCGTCGATATTCATCAATGTTCTCGTTGACGAGAACTCGCTGATCATCGTCGAACTGTCTCGCTGAGAGCTTTCGTCCCTAATTGCCCGATCGTCCAGACTGTCCGTTGAAAAGCTGCACTCTGGTTCACTCAGCATGCAATCGATCGCTTCTGATCGACGACGCTTACCTTTCAATGCTTCTTGCATCTCCTCCATCTGTATCACCCATGACGGTTTCCTGTACTCCTTTGTTCCGAGGATTCCTAATCGATAAAATGAAGGTTAGAGATCCATTGGAAACTTCGATCCTTTCGGTACCATCCTTTGGAAGCGACGCGATAGTTCTCGCAAGCTTTTCGATTTGGATTAAAGCGTTCTTTTCATTCTTGACTTTCGAACGACTGCGTGAAATTTGCTGGAAATTCTCGAATCCTCTGTTTAACGTTTTTATAAATTATACGAAATTGAACAATTTAATACTTTATTGTAGCAATCGTGATTTGCAATCTTTGGAAATTACATCGTGACAATTTTTTTTTTTAAATAGACGTTAATTGCAATTCTTTGCAATTTCGAAGTTTGGAGATTACACTGAAACCTGTTTCAAAATAAATATCCTAATCGTCTAAAATTTTAGAGTATCGAAAATAAATTACACGGTGACGTTAATTACGATTCTTTGAAATTTTCCAATTTGAAAATTATACTGAGATCAGACAAGTATCCCAATTTTCTGTAATTTTAGAATTCTATCTGAAATTTTTCAGATGTAGATATTATCTGCGATTCTTTAAAGTTCCAGAATGTCGAAATATGAGTTGTGAAATTTTCTGAAATTATTCATCAGACTCTACGTGATAATTTGCGATTGATTTGACGCGTTCGTTCGAGAGTCAACTGGATGATACCGGAAGGACCCGAATTCAGCTAGCGAAACGTCGAAGAAAAGAATATAAAAAAAGTGTAGGTGATGGGATGTGAGTGTTCAGTGTGAGTACTGATATATTTATGAAATTCAGGATTTTGGGATAGCATTTTGGGATTCCCGTTGATGATTCCTATCGAAGAAGAGCGCAGCTGAAAAGAACTGGTATCAAGCAGATTAGCGAAGCATTCACCGCTATTCGATAGTATGTTTTCTTCGTTTAGGATGAGAAAATTATTACCTTCTACAGACAGGTACGTCATCGTGGTCGATACGCCGAGTGGATTGTGTGCTTCGAACACAATCTCACCCGTGTCGTCGGGATAAGTTTCGGCGATCGTTAACACAGACGTGCCATCCTCGAAATCCTCGATTTGGAATTCCTCGGATGGCACAATCTCTACACCCTGCTTGTACCATTTTCCTTCTGGCTTCGGTTTTCCTTTGACCTTCACTTCCAGTCTACATTAGAAGAACAGAAAATAGTCTGTGATTTAATTTCATTTCGGGAAAAATAATTGTATTTGTAACAATAAATGTATGAAATTTAAGAAAAATATTTCGAAAATAATTTGATAAATATATTTCAGCGAAGAGATTGAAACTGGAGAAACGTTATTTTTCAGGAGCAAAGAAAATGTATGATCATCTGTGAATTGATTTTATTCATCAACTATGCGATGTAATAAAATATACTTGTGCAACTTTACCAGGTTATGCGTCGATTAGAGATTAAATGAAAGCACGAATTTTGTTGAAATTTGTAAAAATTTCATTGATTCGACGAGTGTTTTACACGTTAATTAATTTGGTGTGAGATAATTGAATTAAACTTTCGAGAAAAGAGTGTTTTTTAGTTAATTCTGTCTTTCTTGAATCTGTTTAGCAATGTTAAAAGTTAATCTTGCGAAGATTATAATCCTATTCTTATTAGCCAAATGTTTCCACGTGTTCTTTCACATTTCGATATTATTATCATTATGATTTAATCAAACTCATTCGTTATGAATTTTATTAATATTGAAATGTTTACGATACCTGGTTAATTCTCCATCTTTGGTAGGAATTAACTGAGGAAGTTTCTTGATTATCTCCGGAGCAGATTCCTCTGTGTCTGTGTCGAACAGGGGGGTTTCCTAATAAAAAGAAAAAGAAACAAAAAAAAAAAACAATAAAAATTACAAGTAACCATAACATATTCATATAAAAATTAAAACGTTCATTTTATATGTTTCTTTAGATACCTTGGGAGATAAGAGATCTTCTTCTGAACCACTTTGCCCTGTAGTAAGAGACGTCGCAACGATCGAGGATGCAATCTCCGAATCCGGTACGTATTCGTATGCTTAAAAATAAAATAACTTCATTATAAAACATTTAAAAAAAAAAAGAAACAAATTTCCAAAAAACACTTCATTCGTAATAAAAAATAATTTCCAAAAAAACACTTCGCATATTATTTTCCAATATTTTCCCCAAATTTAAATATCCCCTATTGATTTATTTGTTTCACGTCAAATCAATTCTACTTGTTCACTAATAGAAATTTCATAAATAGTAAAATTCGAATTACCTTCCACGATAAGCGACGATGTGCAAACGGCTTCGCCAACAGGATTCACGGCACGACAAGTGTATTCGCCAGCATCTTCCGGGAACACTTCTGTTATGGCTAAACTGCAAACACCTTCTGTGTCTTGCATAATGGTGATCTCTTTTCCCTCTTTGATCGGTTTACTATCGTGATACCATTCAACTCTAGGCGTGGGTTTCCCTTGCACGATGCATGTTAGATTCGCGCTTTCACCGTCCATGACTCTGACCGGTGACAAACGTTTGACAAACGTCGGTGAAACCAACTCGACGGTTTCTTCCCACGGTGTCTCGAGCAAATTGATCGTTGCCGTACACGTGACCGATCCGCCAACGTTTTCGGCGCGACAGGTGTACGTGCCGGCGTACTCGGGCTTGATCTCCTTGATCATGAGGACCGATCTGTTCTCTTGCGTCACGATCCTCACTTGTGGCGTCGACTGTAATGCAAATACAAAAAATTACATGCTTTTTTTTCATTTAGACGAATTTTTTTCACTAGAATTATGGAAAGATGCTTAAATTTTTCGTTAGAAATAATATTAGTTATTTTTGATCTTGGAAAAAGCAAAGGGAGCGATACGAATTAATTTCTGATAAAATTATCGTACCTGTGTAATTTATAAAAAAAAAAGAAAACATTAAAAGTGATGCCACTTATCAATGCCAAGCAGGAATATAGAAAGTGAACGAACCGAGAAAGTGGAACTGAAAGATGCTTTAATATTGTATAAAAAATGGTGAAATGATTTACTGCAGGGTTCGATGAAAGCAAAAAGATCGATACGGTACATTTCTAAACGACCATTTAAAATATTCAAATTTATAGACATAGGAACATACTGTAGAAAGCAAGTTAAAGAATTTCAGCAGGCAAATAATTATACAAAAAGTATTCCTGCTAGTAAATATAAAAAAATGAGACAGATATGCAAATTAACGTAAGAGTAGAAAGCTGAAGTACCTCTAGAGGACGAGTTTCGTGGAACCACTGGAAGGAGGCTGCCGGATAGGATTCAACCCGCGTTTCCATGATCACGACCTCTCCTTCAGCGACGATCTGTGGTTGCAGCGGCTCGATAAACCTCGGAGCTTTCACTTCGTCCGTCTTGTCATCACGTTCTTTCACCGTAACAGAGCCAGAACTTCTCGCTTCACCGGCAGGATTCTGTACTCGAACTTCATATTTCCCGCCATCTTTCTTCGTTACCTCAGGAATGTACAATTCAGCCGTGCTCTCATATATGTTTATAATACGTTCGTCTGACGGCACGATTTCTGTTCCGTTACGGTACCATTTCACTTCTGGCTTCGGTTTACTTTCAAAGTCGGCCGATAACGTCAGAGGCTTTCCACGTTCAGCCACCAATGCTGGTAACGGTCTGGTGATCTTCGGTGCTCTCAGAACTTCCGGTTTGCTCACCTTCACTATACTACTGATCACCAAATTTGCTCTACACTCGGCACGGCCGAATTTATTAACAGCTCGAACGCGATAAATCGTCTCATCCTCTTCCGTTGGCTCCAATATGTGCAACTTGGCTTCTCCGGTTTCCGGATTGAAGGTGATCTCTCTACCTTTCTCAGGTTTGAGCTCTTCCTCCCTGCGATACCATTTGACTTCCGGCACGGGTGTTCCAGTGACGATGCACTCTAGTAGAGCTGGTTTGTGCTCTTCGACCATGAGAGGCTTGATGGGTGTCGCGAAGTGCGGCGCCACACCTTCCTCTTCTTTTTCTGAGGATGAGAAACGTTCTGTTAAATTTATGAGAATGATATGACGATACGCGACAACAGTGAAACACCATGCAAAATTGATACTTTATGCTGTTGTTTTGCACTACCTGTGAATGCAAGACTCTGTTCTTGTTTTGTTAAAACATTCACAGGAAGCTGTAAAGAATTGTGATTTAATATGAATTAGTACGACACTTCAAAAGAACTCTTAGTTTTTAGATTAACGATTTCTTTCTGCGCAAGTCTTGCAATTCCTTCTGAGACTTACAGAAAAGGTTTCTGTAACGTTTCATAATGGAAAAGCGTAGAAATAGCAGAGATAGACGTATGAAGAAAGAAAACGTCAAGCGTTTTCTTGGTATCACACCTATATGTATTATAATTAAATCATCAAGCAACAAGACAAGGACAATCACACAGACGTCACGACGCATAGTTCCAGTACCGAATATCACAAGATTCACAGTGGACGTAGCTACTCCAGCTGGATTCGACGCCCTGCAAGAATACATGCCGGCGTCTTCCTCCTTCACTTTGGTTATCTCCAACGTGGCGGTGGTCTCGTAGATGGTCATTATGTATTTCTCACTAGCGTGAAGTTCCTGTTCGTTTCTGTACCAGGAGATTTCAGGGAATGGACTGCCAAATACCGTACAGGTGAATTTCGCGGTGGTCTCCGGTTCCGCGATAACCGGTTGAAGTTTCTGAATGAACCTCGGAGCGATTTTCTTATCTTTGTCTGTGATTGATATGTCGACTTGAGTACGCTGTTTGCGTTTCCTCTTACGATCCTCGACTTGAATCTCTTCCTCTTCGATTTTCTTTTCGACCTCGACTAATTCCTTCGTTTCGACTTTCACTGCTTTCGCAGTGACTTGAACGTCTTGGGTGGAAACAACTGTTTCATCGATGATTTCTTCCTTTTCTACTTGAACAGGTACCTCTTCAGGTTTCTTTCTAGGCTTCCTCCATGGCATTTCGAGGACTGATACTTCTGTCTCTTCTTTCTCTTCAGGTTTCTCTGGTTTTTCTACCTTTATCGGTTTCAATTCTGGTACTTCTTCTTTCTTTGGTTTCTCTTCAGGTTTCTCTCTCTTCACAGGTTTCAGAGTCACCTTCTCAGGTACTTCTTCTTCCTGTGGCTTCTTCGGTACACGTTTGAGACGAATTTCATCTTTTTCAATCTCCTCAGGCACCTTCTCTTTCTTCACTGGTTTAAGGATCACTTCTTCTATCTTTTCTATCGTTTCTTCGCGTCTCTCGACTGGCTTCAGTTCAACTACTTCCTTCTCTTCTTCCGGTTTCTTTGGCTTTCGTTTCTTTCTCCAGGAAACCTCGGATGTTTCAACTACTTCTTCGACTACCTTGTCTTCTTTGTGTTCCACTATTTCAGGTTTTATTTCTTTCACCTCGATTCTCTCTTCAACGACTTCTTTTACTTCTTTGACGACCTCTTTCGGCCTCCTCCATGGAAGTACCGACGCTTCTTCCGGTTTTTCTTCTTTAATCTCTTTCACTTCTACCTGTACCACTTCCTTAGCTTCGACTTTCCGTTCAACGATTGTTGTTTCTTCCTCTTGTACATCGGTAACCATTTTCTCTTGATCGATTGGGACAACAGTGACTTCTTCGCGGAAATCGACGACCTTCTTCGTCTTCTTGCCACGGCGCCATGGTAATATGGAAGTTTCAGGTTTTTCTTCTTCTTCTTCTGGTTTCTCTTCAACTTTTTCAGGCACAGGCTTCGGAACTGGTTTCAATTTCACTTCCTCCGGTTTTTCTACTTCCGGCTTCTCGGGACGTTTCACTGGTTTCAGTTTAACCTCCGGTTTCTCTTCTTCTTCCGGTTTCTTCCTTTCTATCGGTTTCAAAGTAACCTCTTCCTTCTTTTCTTCTTCCTTAGGAAGTCGTTTTATGGGTTTCAATGTTACCTCTTCTGGCTTTTCTTCCTCTGGTTTCTCTATTCGTTTAACGGGCTTCAGTTTAATTTCCGGTTTCTCTTCTTCGGGTTTTTCCTTCTTAATTGGTTTCAATTTAACTTCTTCCTTCTCCTCCTCCTCCTTCGGAAGTCGTTTACCCGGTTTTAAGATTACTTCTTCCGGTTTCTCTTCTTCTGGTTTTTCTAATCGTTTAACAGGTTTTAATTTAACTTCTGGCTTTTCTTCCTCAGGTTTCTCTTTCTTTATGGGTTTCAATTTAACTTCTTCCTTTTCTTCTTCTTCCTTAGGAAGTCGTTTGACAGGTTTCAGTGTCACTTCTTCTGGTTTCTCTTCTTCAGGTTTCTCCAAACGTTTGACAGGTTTCAATTTTACTTCTGGTTTTTCTTCTTCGGGCTTTTCTTTCTTTATGGGTTTCAATTTAACTTCTTCCTTCTCTTCCTCCTCCTTCGGAAGTCGTTTAACCGGTTTCAAGATTACTTCTTCTGGTTTCTCTTCTTCTGGTTTTTCTAATCGTTTAACAGGTTTCAATTTAACTTCTGGCTTTTCTTCCTCAGGTTTCTCTTTCTTTATGGGTTTCAATTTAACTTCCTCCTTCTCTTCCTCTTCCTCAGGAAGTCGTTTAACTGGTTTCAAGGTTACTTCTTCCGGTTTCTCTTCTTCTGGTTTTTCTAATCGTTTAATAGGTTTCAATTTAACTTCTGGCTTTTCTTCCTCAGGTTTCTCTTTCTTTATGGGTTTCAATTGAACTTCTTCCTTTTCTTCTTCTTCCTTTGGAAGGCGTTTGAAAGGTTTCAAGGTTACTTCTTCTGGTTTCTCTTCCTCAGGTTTCTCCAAACGTTTGACTGGTTTCAATTTCACTTCCGGTTTTTCCTCCTCAGGTTTTTCTTTCTTTATAGGTTTCAATTTAACTTCTTCCTTCTCTTCCTCTTCTTTGGGAAGTCGTTTAACCGGTTTCAAGGTTACTTCTTCCGGTTTCTCTTCTTCTGGTTTTTCCAAACGTTTGATAGGTTTCAATTTCACTTCCGGTTTTTCTTCTTCGGGCTTTTCTTTCTTTATGGGTTTCAATTTAACTTCTTCCTTCTCTTCCTCCTCCTTCGGAAGTCGTTTAACCGGTTTCAAGATTACTTCTTCCGGTTTCTCTTCTTCTGGTTTTTCCAAACGTTTGATAGGTTTCAATTTTACTTCCGGTTTCTCTTCCTCTGGCCGTTCTTTCTTTATAGGTTTCAATTTAACTTCCTCCTTTTCTTCTTCTTCCTTTGGAAGTCGTTTGAAAGGTTTCAAGGTTACTTCTTCCGGTTTCTCTTCTTCTGGTTTTTCTAATCGTTTAATAGGTTTCAATTTAACTTCTGGCTTTTCTTCCTCAGGTTTCTCTTTCTTTATGGGTTTCAATTTAACTTCTTCCTTTTCTTCTTCTTCCTTTGGAAGTCGTTTGAAAGGTTTCAAGGTTACTTCTTCTGGTTTCTCTTCCTCAGGTTTCTCCAAACGTTTGACTGGTTTCAATTTCACTTCCGGTTTTTCTTCCTCAGGTTTTTCTTTCTTTACAGGTTTCAATTTAACTTCCTCCTTCTCTTCCTCTTCCTTAGGAAGCCGTTTTACGGGTTTCAATGTCACTTCTTCTGGTTTTTCTTCCTCAGGTTTTTCCAGACGTTTGATAGGTTTCAGTTTTACTTCCGGTTTCTCTTCCTCAGGTTTTTCCTTCCTGATTGGTTTCAATTTAACTTCTTCTTTCTCTTCCTCTTCCTTAGGAAGTCGTTTGACAGGTTTTAAGGTTACTTCTTCCGGTTTTTCTTCTTCTGGTTTCTCTAACCGTTTAATAGGTTTCAACTTAACTTCCGGTTTCTCTTCCTCTGGCCTTTCTTTCTTTATTGGTTTCAATTTCACTTCTTCCTTTTCTTCTTCCTCTTTAGGAAGTCGTTTCACAGGTTTCAATGTCACTTCTTCTGGTTTTTCTTCTGGTTTCTCCAATCGTCTCACAGGTTTTAATTTAACCTCTGGCTTCTCTTCTTCTTCAGGCTTTTTCTTCTCTCTACGTTTCAGAGTAATTTCCTCTTTAGCCTGTTCTATTGTCTCTGGAACTTCTTCTGGTTTTGGTATCTCTTCAGGTTTAACCTCTTCCTGTGGTACTATTTTCTTTGCTGGTTTCTTACCACGTCGCCATGGCAGTTCAGTCTTTTCTTCGGGAACTTCTTCGATCTCCGCTGTTTCTGGTTTTTCCGGTTTCACCGGTTTCAATGTCACTTCTTCAGGTGTTTCCTTCTCTTTAGGTACCTTCTGAATCGGTTTCAATACTACTTCCTCTTGTTCCACCTTTTCTTCCGGTTTCTTCTCTTTTCTAGTTGGTTTCAACGTGATCGCCGTGAAATCTTCAACTTCTGCCTCTTTCTGCACCTCTTTCACGACTTTTTCCTTCCTTGGCTTACGCCAGCTGACTTCAGACACTTCTTTCTCCTCTTCTTCAACCTTCTTTTCCTCGGTCGTGACTTCAGTGACCTTTTCCTCGACAGGTTGAATAGGTTTCTTCTTGCCACGTCTCCATGGTAATTCTGAAACTTCACTCGGCTTTTCTTCCTCAGGAGCAATCGGAGTTACTTCTGGTTTCAGTGGCTTTTCTTCCTTCTCTTTAACCTTTTTCTCCTCTGGTTTTGGTCTTTCTACCGGTTTTAACCTGATTTCCTCCTTAGTTTCTTCTTCTTTAGGAAGACGTTTCACTGGTTTCAGTGTAATTTCCTCCTTGTCCTCTCGTTCTTCCGGCTTTTTGCCTCGCCTGGCAGGCTTTAGGGCTAATGATTTAAAGTCCTCGATCGTTTCCTCTTCTCTTTTCAATACTTCCTTATCTTCAACGATCTTCTTTTCTTCGAGTGCCTTTTCAACAACTTTTTCTTCCACCTTTTCATCAGGCTTTTCTTCAGGCACCATTGGTTTCTTTGGCTTTGGTTTCCTTCGCCATGTTGTCTCCTCTACCTCTGTAGGCTGTTCTTCCGCCGGTTTTTCCGGAGCTTTTTGTGGAACCAATGTTTCCTTCTCTTTCTCTTCAGGTTTCTCCCGTTTGAATGGTTTCAATTGCACCTTCTCTTGTTCCGGTGCTTCCGGTTTCGGTCTTTCAAATGGCTTCAGTTTCGGTTTCTCGAGCTCCTCCTCTTTCGGTTTAGGTCTCTCGAATGGTTTCAATTTCGGTTTCTCGAGCTCTTCTTCCTCTGGTTTAGGCTTCTGGAATGGTTTCAATTTCACCTCTTCTTGCGGCTTTTCTTCGGGTTTGCGTTTAGGAATGGGTTTTAATTGCACTTCCTCCTTCTCTTCTTCTTCACGTGGAATGCGTTTCACAGGCTTCAGCGTCACCTCTTCAGGTTTTTCCTTCTCTTCAGGCACGCGTTCGCGTCTAACCGGCTTCAACGTGACAGATTTGATGTCCTCGACCGGTTCCTCCTTTCTCTCCGGTATTTTTCGCGGTACTTTCTTGTCTCGAAGCCATGGAACTTGCGTTCTCTCCAATTTTTCCTCTTCCTCCTCTGGCTTCTCTTCTGGTTGCACTTTCTGAGGAATCACTTCCGGTTTCTCTTCCTTTGGCTTCTTTCCACGTGCCCATGGGACCGGTACTTCTTCCTTCGCCTGTTTCTCAGTCGTCTTTTCAGTCTTTTCTACGTCGAGAAGAGTCGTGTCCTCTTCCTCGTGATAAGGAACCTTCTCAGTGGGTTTCTTTTTGCCTCTGGCCCAAGGTACTGGCACTTCTTTTTGTTTCTCCGTAGCTTCAACATCCTTTTTAACGTCAAGAATCGTTTTGTCCTCTTCCTCGTGATATGGAGCTTGTTCCTTCGGTTTTCTTTCTCTTCTCCAGGTTGCCACTTTCTCTATCTTCTCTTCTTCGATCTTTTCGTCTTTGTCTATCTTCAAGAGCTTCGTGTCTTCCTCTTCGACGAATTTCGTTTTATCAGTTACTTTTTGTAAGTCTACTTTTTCCAATGTTTCCTTTTTCACCTCTCTCCTCTCTGTTTTCGTTGGTTTCAATGTCACTTCTTCTACAGATTCTCTGCGAATTTCTTTCTGTTCTACTTTAGCTTTCTTCAATGTGATTTTCTCTTCAGTCCAGGGTTTAGGTTCCGGTTTCTTCTCGACTTCCTCTTTCCTCTTCACCTTTTTATCCACTTTCAGAGTAGTTTCTGTATCTTTCGTCACCTGAAGAAGACTCGTGTCGTCTTCTTCAACGAACACGTCCTTTCCCTCGGGTTTCTGTGGCACTTCTTTCACTTCTTTCTTAGGAAGAGGTTTCAAATCTACTTGTTCAAGACTTGGTTTCTCCGGTTCTGTTTTCTCCGGCCTGGAAGGTTTCAATTCAACAGTCTCCATTGTTTCTTTAGGTATTTCTTTCTTCTCTGGTTTCGCTCTTTTCAAGGTTATCTTCTCTTCTGTCCAAGGTTTAGGTTGTTCAACTTTCTCCACTGAAATTGATTCTTTCCTTGTTTTCTTCACCTGAGTGTCTTTGGTAACTTCAAGAAGCGTTGTGTCTTCTTGTTCCACGTAATCAGTCTTCTGTGTAATTTCTTTCACTGTCTTTTCTGTAGTCTCTTTCGTGACAGCCTTAAGATCCACCTTTTCCAAGCTCGACTTTCGAATCTCAGATTTTATAATTCTGGATGGTTTCAATTCCACAGTTTCTACTATTTCCTTTTCAATCTCTTTCCTAACGGGTTTGGCTTTTTTCAATGTAACCTTTTCTTCGGTCCAAGGTTTAGGCTGTTCCGGTTTCTCTTCGATCTTTTCTTTCCTAAGTTTCCTCACTTCTTCAGTCTTGGACACGTCCAACAGCGAAGTGTCTTCTTGCTCGAGATACTCAGTCTTTTCTGTAATCTTTTTCTCAGTGATCTGTTCGGTCACTGTCGTTGGAACGGGCTTCAAATCAACTTGCTCCAAACTTGGCTTCCGAACTGGCGATTTGGTAATTTTCGATGGTTTCAGTTCCACAGTTTCCAAAGTTTCCTTCTCGATCTCTTTTTTCATCGGTTTAGACTTCTTTAAGGTGATCTTCTCCTCTGTCCATGGCTTAGCTTGCTCCACCTTCTCTTCTATCTTCTCTTTTCTCATTTTCTTCACCTCTTCTGTTCTAGACACATCTAACATCGACGTATCTTCCTGTTCGATGTACTCAGACTTCGAGATAGTTTCATCTGTAACTTTTTCAGTCACCGTTGTTGGAACAGGCTTCAAATCTACCTTTTCCAAACTCGGTTTCTCGATTTCTTTTTTCGTGATCTTCGAGGGTTTCAGCTCTACAGGTTCTATAGCTTCTCTAGGAATCTCTTTTCTATCAACCTTTGCTTTCTTCAACGTAACCTTCTCTTCAGTCCATGGTTTAGGCTCGTCCTTCTTTCTATCGACAGTTTCGTCCACTTTCTTCGTGGTCTTTACAAATCTAGAATCTTCTTCTTCAACGTACACCTCTCCGACAGTCTCATCTCTTCTAGTAACCTTTTCTTCAGTTCTCGTTTCTTTAGTTACATCCTTCGTAACAGGTTTCAAGTCAACAGCCTCTAAACTAGCTCTTCTGATCTCTTTCTTCTCGATCTTTGCTGGTTTCAATTCAACTTCCTCTAATTTCTCTCGAGGTAATTCTCGAGGTACCTGCGGTGTTTTCTTCAAGGTTATCGCTTCTTCTGTCCAAGGTTTCACTTGACTTTCCGCTGTCTGTAATTTGTCCAATGACGTGTCGCGTGATTTTGGCTTTGCTTTTCGCCATGGCGTCACGTCGCCAAGTCGAGGTCGATGATGAACTCTACCCTTTCTCCAAGGTAACGATTCGTCACCTGGTTGCAGGGGTATTTCAAGTGGCAGTCCATTCTCATCTAAAGGTAATGGTTCTAAAACCACGTCCTTTCCTCCTGTACCAAAACCTATTGTCGGCTTTACACCGGTTTTCGCGCCTGGTCCCGTCTCTGCAGGAACCTCGTAATACGCCCCTTTCCTCTCTGCAATGGTACACGTGTCAGAGTAATTTGAAATCTCGTTTCAGGATACGTTCACTCGTCACACGCATGGAAGGAAGCCTCGAATCATGCTAAGAACGCGATCGTCGCTGATATTGTGGAATGAAGTAAGGTAAGTGGTGAATTATATTAATGCATGCTTGGGTGAAATCTTCGATGGAAGTAAAGAAATTATTTCTAAAGTGTATTAATATTCATGATCGGAGGAGTTACTTAATTTTAAGAATTAGGAAGAAGTTTCTTGAAAGAAAATTCTTTGTTTCAATTTCGAAGTATTTTCGATGGTAAAAATAATTGTTGAAAGTCGTATTTGTAAAAAATTTAAGTGATATTTTAATAAAGTATAATAAAATCAAATTTTTTAATGTGGTTAGATAATACTTTAAGTTTCATTCGTATTGTAAGGTGGAAATGAATAAATTTGAGAAAATTGAGTAACATTATCAGAATGCAGTGACTTTCAAAAAGTTATTTTGGGATATTCAGATAAAATTAAAATAAAACACTTGTATTAAAAAAGATAATAATTGTAATTTATAAATTTTACTTATTAATAAATTTGAGCAATCGATGCTCTTCAATTGCGACAGCTAACAGAAAATTTACCTAAAAATTGCAATTATGAAAAAATATTCTGTCACATTTTCAAAAAATAATTGAATAATTGATAAATTACATTACACAACTACATCTTCAAATAAAATGTGTTTTATTTAAAATTCACCTAAGTGTCTCGCAATAACTCTTTCAAAACCGTCGTCTTCTATTGTTATACCCGTTAAAATCTCAAAAACTTTTTCGAATTGTTTAAATTCACATTTGCAAAATTTTCATATAGTCCAATCTTTCGTACTTTCTCAACCATTCGACAAAACGAGAAAGTTCAACGTGAAATTTTCCAACGAATCCGAATCGTGTGCCTGTAAATTCAAAACAGTCCGAAATTGATTTATCCTCGTTCGTTGTACCTCGATGTCAAGAACAATGCCGTTCTGTGCGCGTCATCTCAGCCGTATGCCAAGCGAGAACACTTCCAAGCCGAGGATATTTTTAATTGTTACTTTACACGATAGTAAACAACAGCGGGTTGTGATCTAGAAGAGATCTTTCTGAACGATCTCATAAACTGTTTAGAAGACGTCGCGTGTAAAAGAGAAACATCAGGTATGCATTTCAACACGGTTGTACATTTCTTACACGTACGTAATCAAAGAAATAATTCGCGTTCTAACCACGTGAGGACAGCGTATCTCTCAAATTATGAAACAAGTCGAAGTATCTTTTGTATACGATTAATCATAGAGTATGTGTCACGGGTAGAACAATATCCGTGGAGTCGTAATAAATTCTCCCCGCGACGGTTCGAACGCGTGTAAACGCACTTGAAAATTTATGTTTCGCAATTTTGGATCGGCCGGCCAGTGGACCGGGGCCAAATCAACCTTGCTAAAGTGAAATCAAGGCAAATCGCCAATAGGATTGGCCTTCGGAAAACCGAGTTGCCCGGATTGTTAATATTCTGACGTGAAATAATAATCGCGATGAAACACGATTTATTTTAAAAATAAATCACAACGATTCCACACGATCATTCCCTGTTTCCTTTACGATAAACAGGCGCGTTCTTTACGTAACGCTCGATAACGATTTACAGTCTCATATTTTTCCTCGGGGATAGTGTAATAAATTTTATAGAATATCGCCGAAATCGTTTGTTTATTAAGATGATTTCTTCTTTTTTTTTCTGCTTGAAATATGAAAGAGTCTATTTACAGAAATTTTTGTTTAAAGAGACTGAGAGAAAGAGTGAGAGAGAGTTGAAATGCCTCATGCAGACGTGGTTGGTTACTTTTTATTTCTTTCATATTCTCAGCAGGAGGCTTTAGCGTAATATCAACGAAAGCGCGGTACATGCTCGACTTCAACTTCGCGTGATTTTATTTTTAAACAGGACGAGAAACAGACGATTCGTCATCTGCGAGGCAGAATCCAAACGGGGAATTTTTCAACTGCGGTACTGTTTTCTCTCGGTGTATTTTTAAGCCGCAATGTATTTATCCCGCGCGGGATAAGTAATTGAGAACAGCGACGGGGACAGATACTTTTGTCTTGTTGGAGATTAATCAAATTGTAGGATGTTGCAGATCGTGTGATTAGTACGTTATTAATAATAATTCCTAGGAAAATTTGGAGATTGAAAATTCGCTGTTGATTAATTTGTTTCTCTCTGTAGTAATGTTTCGTTGATATTTTTTTTTTCTTTTATCGAATTTAACTGTTCTCTTTAGTTTGTTTTTCTCTCTCTTCACTGTTGTCAAATTGGAACTTTGAAGCTTAGAATTTTGTCTTTTAAAAGAAATTCGAATGTTTCTTCGTATGAACTAACCTAACTCTCTAATAATCTATGTGACTGTTAAATGTTTATTGCTATATTACGCCATTGTTGTTTTGTCACATTATTATCACTCAAGTCTCTTATAATAATTTATTAATAAGTATTTTCAAACGTAGAAAATTGTAAGTTTGATAAACGAAGAAAAATAGAGTTATCGAGAGTTAAATTTCTGCAGTTTGAATTTTTCACGAAGACATGGTATTTGGAAAAAACATATTTCCAGTGATTTCCGACAACACCGGTAAAATTCTTCACAGAAAGTTAAAAAATTCGCATCTTACATTCACTTCTATTAATAAATCCAAATTTGAATATTCTATTTTATCGAATTATTTAATACAAATAGTGACAATATTTCTGAGTATCCGAGAAAAGTGAGGTTCCATGTAAAACCATCTGGAAAACAGTTAGGATAAATAAGTTAGACTATTTCTAGAGTCCTAAAAAGTACGTGGGGCATTTTAACATTGCTTAAAGGGTGAAGAACACTCGAGGCTCTGGAATATTTCAAAACACCTTGAAAAATGGAAACGTGATGGATAGGATAATTTACTCAATGAAGGTAGAATACTTTGAGTCTCCACTTCGTTAAAAAAAAAAAAAAAATGAAAAATTCTTCAATCTACATTCAAAATGTCTTGCCACTAATAAATTCGAAGTTCCAACGTCCTCCATTCCTCTTCATTAAAATCCCATTTCTCAAACTCCCCATTGATATACCTCGTCCCGAATTGTCCAACAAATCACGTACAGTTACTCTCAAAAATATTCCAACACTTATAAGCTTGCATTTCTAAAGAAAAAATTTGGTTCACCCTTTTTCTTTTATGAAATATCATTTATCATACTTTCAGTACTACATATTATTAATTCAACAACCAAAACTATGTCAGAAATTAAAATTTTATTCAAATATTCAGACAGGTAACGAAAATTAATACTTTAAATATTCATAAAATTCATCGCTATAATATTTAAAATATTAATGTACCAATCAAAGTACTCTCTCTAAATAGTTCTCTTGAGCAAACGAGATACCGAATTTTCCCTTCCAGAAATCAATTTCGTAGACGCAACTTAGTTGTACTTTGTTAACATACAAATTCGCATATATTTTCATATCGTTCCATCAATAAAAGTGAGGGAAAATTGTTGAAAAATAATAGGAACTGTTTCTACAATTCCCAAATGTGTGAAATTTAGACGTATCTCGTAAACCTTTTATTACTGTCTCGAAATATTTATTAATTCCCGAAATATTTTTTACAAGTAACTGTACATAAACCGACCGAGAAATTTCATCTCGAATTTCATCAACATCGATAATCCGAACATCTAACGGTATTCTCTGTTGATCAACGAATTCCCCGACGCCGTTAAATCATCAGCGTCGGTGCTTGTCGTATGTCCTCGACGCGACTCGCATGAGCGCGCGCGCGCGTGCAGACGTCGATGTCGCACGCAAAGTAGAGAAGGTGCAACGCGGAAGCTTGTCTAGCATTCCACGCTCGCTAATAACCGCGGCGGGTCATTATTCTAGCGAACGAGGTGACGGAGGTGGTCGTCACGCAGTTTCCCACTCAAAATGAAAAAGCCGAACGCGAGGCTAACCGTAGAGGGGATAGCGGTGATGCATGCACCGGGTTACTTTCAGTGGTCGACGATGAAGAATCGTGGTGGGGAAACTTCAGAGTGTCTGACGCCACTACGCACACCTCTACCCCAAGCTTAGTCTAGCCTTAATAGTCATCCACTGGAAGCCGGAGACGATGAAGCTGTTGAAGAAGAAACATTCTCATCCTGACATTGTTGATTCTTCTTCAAGAAACTTCGTGATCTCTTTCTTTTCGAATCATCGATTCGTACGATTTCGCTTCGAGGATATTCACCTAGTATCGAGTGACATTATTTAGTGGTCATAGTGTTTCTTCATTTTTCTTTTTTTTTTTTTTTTTTTTTAAACAGTGAGACGTGATTTTTTGAGTGACTAACGTGTGGTGATCAACGTGGTGGTTTGACAGTTGGCTGCCTTCGATCGGACCGCATCGTCGAGGTTGTTTGAGACAGCCTCGAGTGCTGCTGGTTCGATCGAAGTGCAGCCACGTTTGAACTGGACACATCTGAGTCTTTCTTCGAAATGAACGTCGCGAAGGTGGTGCATATACGTGTTGTTATTAATGTTTTTTTTTAATAAATTCAGTAGTGATTTGGTGGTGTGAAAATTGTGCGTAAAAATTTCGTAGAATTTTTAGGGTGCTTCGATTTAGTTCGAACTAAGTGACAGACTCGCCGGTGGAAATATACAGAGTGTTTCTATTGTTTCTTTTTTCTCTTTCGTTGGTTTAATTCGATCGCTGACGAAGTTCTTTTTTCTTCCGTTCGGGTTGATTTTGTGTTAATTGTGTGTAAAGTAAGGCTCTAAGTCGGTTTCTTTCTTTTTTTCATTGTAGACGATAACGATTCTGCTTCTTTTTCGAGGTACAGATTAAACGATGAGTATGATTCCATTTCATTCTTTTTTTTTTTTAGGGGAATGATTCATCTATAAGAAGAAACGCGTTGTTTATTGTACCGAGTCTGGTCGCTCGGATACGGTATGAGAACATCGGACATGGTGATACAACACACCACGCACTAGCGGATGACACATGAAATTTATTCGATGAATCACGGACGATTGGAGTGGTCATGTATAAAAATAAAAATAAAATGAACGTTTTTAGCGAGACGTGGTTGTCCCTGACCTTCTTCTTCTTCTTCTTCTTCTTTTCCCCCTCGCTCACATTAATTCCGCCAAATTTCTCTTCACTCAACCTTTATCATCCTCAATTTTTATCAACGCTATCCTCTTATTTTAATAAGAACTCGAATTTGTTCGAAAGAAAGATTAAAAAAAGAAAAAAAGGAGAACGATTCATTCTACGTACATTCTACAATAATTTAATCAACTTATTCATCATAACAGCATCATATACAATCGTCTCATTAAGAATAAAAGAATACTATGTCGAATACATATATATAGAATCAATATAGAGATCTCTATTCCAACTTGAATAATAGAATCGTACAGTTAGTTTACAATAACAATGTTTGTTGAAAATACAATTCTCCGTGTTTCGATTCGTCTTCAGACGATGTCTGAGGTAGTGGATCGTCGACCGATCCGTCAATATCACGACGTTCAACGTTCAATCTTGGTTTAAGTATCGTCGACCAGATCCAGACGTTTCTCTTTCTCTCTCTCTCTCTGTTTCGGTTGTATCAGCTTCCCTCGTACTTGCGAACAGATCCGAGCTGCAAATTTACCAGAAATAATTCCTTCCCGCCTTCCAGAGTGCGCTGACACGCTCTCCCCCGTATTATTTCTGGCAGGGCTGAATCACCGGCAGCTGGGTCGGCCGAAATAGTCGGCTTCGTCGGCCCTGCTCCCTCCTTTTAAAATTGCCTGGCTCAACGTCGTCGACGAGAGAACGATGGCTACCTTTGCTCGTGGGGTGGGTGGTCGAGAGGCGCGAAGACGAGGCGAAAGAAGGCATCGGGATGAATCAGCGCGTTCTTTTTCGCCCCGAACAGATGCTATGTTGGCAGTTGTTTCATCTTGGTACACTTCAGGTGGTCGTCGCTTCAAGGTCGTTGTCAGGCAAACACACATCGAGAGGAACGGTTTTCTTCTTCAATCTTCTGTCTTTCTTTCTTTCTTTTTTATTTTCTCGAAAGATTCTCGCATTTTTTTTCTTTTCTTTTCTTTTTTACGCTCGCAGAAACAGTTGGGACGAAGGTTCTACCTCTTCGAGGGAAATTTTTTTCAAGGTTCTTCGTTTTTTGGGGGAATTTTTTGAGGGGAAATTTTGTTTTGTTATCTTTTTTTTTCATTTTTACATTTGGATGGGATATCGAAGACATTGGACTGTTTTCATACCGGTCGATTTTTCGAACTGCGTCGAGTCGAGTAACGTCTCGTTATTTCGGCATCTCGAATTCATTAAGGCATAGCGGGGGACCGTAATTACCAGTCACGGAGAACGGTTTAATAGCTCTGATCTCATACGCGGGATCGGCACGCTTGAAATAAATCCGTGGACGGTGAACGGTGATAAATTTTCTTGGTTCTTACCCAGCAAGTCCCCCCAGAATCTAACCGCGAATCTTATTTATGGGCGACGTTAATATGCCAGGTGTTTTCCCCTCGTTTTCGTCCCCCTTTATCCCACATTGTTACATTGTCCTAAGGCCTGAGTCCAATTAAAATTTCCGCGCTTCGATCAAGAGATTGAGAGATTTTTTTTTATACGTACAGGCGATGAGAATGTTTCAATCTGGCTAGTATGAGGCGGACAGGAGGCGGCGAGTTGGCTCGAGGAAATCGCGTGGATTAATTGCGATCCAAGTCGAGCGGCTAACCCTTCGCGCGATTAATCAAACGGTCGGACGACGAACAGGCCGGATTCATGGTCTAATTTTGCATCAGGTCGACGGTTCGTAACGGTGTCGAGCGGAGACCGGTCAAGTAACATGACGATGATCCACTCGCGAGGCTGAAACGCGCTGGAGAACGCGCTGGAGAACACGAGAACGCCGTCGTTCCATGACACGGAGCATCGAGCGCTCGATGCAACGCGTCGAAACGCGAGAACAGCTCTTTGTTACTGGTCACGGTATTGCTTGCGGTAATATACGCGTTTGTTCCACTTTTTAACCATAGTTTTATAATGATTTTGCCCGCTGTACGCTTTCTTGCGGAGATTATGCACGATTTCCTCGGCTTTCGGTCGGATGAAACATCGAATTAAATTGCACGGTTTCTAGGAAACTGTGTTGCATCTATTTGCATTAATATAAAGAATTCTGATACGTTATAGCAAATATGTAAACTAACTATCTCGTATTTTATTGATAAAAATTCATATATGCGAATTTTCTTGAACATATATACGAATTATTTTGTTTCTATTGGTTAGTTTATGTTTAAGTAATGAGCGTGAAATTATTTTTCTTATTAATAAGCCGTGCTACTTCTTCAACCTTTACTTCCTTAACGTTACAGCCTCCTATAAGTAGTCTCTGATTTTTCTATCTTACTCTATCAGTGATTCAAATTTTTAAACACGTAACGAGAAATATTTTTGCTATTTCTGTTGATAAATTATGTCACTCCTCGAGTCCTCATTATTATAACAGTAGTATCTCTACAAATAATGAACTTGTTCTATCAATGAACCAAAATTCTAAAATTCATACGATTTTTCGATCAGCTACCTTTCTCTTCAGTTTTCGTACCTTCTTTCAGTAAATCAGAATTTTTAAACATCTCACAATCACAAGTCTGTATATTATTACTATTAAATCTCAACCTAACCCGGTATTTTAAAAATACATCTCACCCTTCCTTCTCCATGAGACAATTAAAAAAAAGAAGGAGGAACTAAAGAAAAGATCCTGGCGTCCAATTCCCATATGGCGAGTGGAATTTCACGACACGATGGAGAGACAGCTGCGACTAAAACCCGCGTAAAAGTCCGCGAATAAAACATGAAAGTCCTGGAAATGTTGAAAGCGGGCGAGGTTAGTGCACACGAGCACCGTCGAATCCGAAGGAGCAAGACCCCACGTGAATTTCGCCGTGTGATTCGGGGAGTTCTGAACCGGCGACCAAATATAGCCGGGTAATGTAATACACGTCACGTGGTCAGAAATAGCCTAAGAAGAGGGCCTAGCCGAGTGTGCACACGGCACTGGCTGCGGTCCCTCGCGTCCTCCATTTTGAAACGAGCCGACGCGCGGACAGACTACCAGAAGCGATGGAAGAAAATACGTTTACTTCTTCACGCTCGTTAAACCAGTTACCAGAGAGAAAGGTGATACTAGAGGGAACAGAAACGCGCATCGTAAAAGACGGGTATACGCGTACGTGTGGAAATCCACGCGTCAAATGATGCGGCCTCGCGAGACTCCAACAGCGATGAAAACATTTTCACCTGACCAATCGTGCAAAATCCACTGAATTTTCAAACGGATGTTTTCTTTTCCGCGATAGCAATGAAACCAAACCGAGATTCCTCGTTAATTTCGCAATCGACGTTGCCGATTTTATTCGACGAAACATTTCGAAGGGACAGATTAATAATTGACGAGAAATTTGCGCTATGCTTAAGATCGAATGGAAGCTGTCTTTGGAAAGGGTCGATATTCACGAGTATTCGAAATCTATATCTCGAGAGAATATTATTGATTATAATATAAAATATAGTAATATTAATACTATCGAAACGGTATTGGAAATGTTACTGTCGAAACTGAAACGTCCTACGAGAGCAGCTTTATCTCTGATACTTTAAATGATCCATTAAAAAAACAAAAAAAGTGACACGTTTCATGTGTTTTTAATGGAGACAAGTGTTCCAGAGGCTCTGATTGTAGGTCTCAGAGCTCAAACTGTCAAGTGGCACTTGACTTTTTAACCGGTGAACTGTAACACACTCTTTCAGACCTTGCTAATCCTTTTAATTATCGAACAAAAGAAAAGAAATTCTCGTTCTTTCTTATATCAACGAAGTATCAATAGCGAGAAGAGGATTGCAAAAGTATGAAGTTCTAGAAATGACTCTCCTAACATTTGGTCATTTTCTACGAACGAACCCGTGGACATTTGCTTTCGTTTCGTCGTCAAATATAGCCCGTGCATCTGGACTCGGCGGTTTTCGAGTAAAGTAACAACACTTCGCCCGAGTTTTCCTCTCGTTATTTTAACCCTGATAAATCTGCCAAGTGTTGCAGACACACGGTCGTACGCTCGTTAGCTCGGCACGCGAATCATTGTTCCGATCGATCGTCACGCTGATTAAGAACGCGCCCGCCTATTTCTGTGCCGGACTTTACTTCGTTACGTGTAGTACTGTCGAAATTCACGTTTTATATTATTTTCGGGGTGGTGAATTGTTTTACGAGGCACCGGGAGCATGATTCACTGCGAGCACGTTCCGCTTCGATTCCGTGGGCCGTTTCGTAAGCAAAACGCCGACGAATTTATGGCGCGGAGAACGTGCTGGCAATTACGTACGCGGAGTGCAGAAGTCAATTTACATTCGAGATTCTATATTCGTACGCTGTTCCGACGTGTATGCGTGTACACGTGCGTGCAGATCCTCCATAGGAGTGGATCCTTCTCTTATTTTAGATCGTTTCATGGGAAGTTCCTCTGACTACTGGCTCTTTAAGATGGTTTCTCTGTTTCAGATCGATTTTTTTTTTTCTTGTTCTCTTTAGAACGTTCGATAGAACGATATGCGTTACCAGTTCCTTTGATTGACAAAGAAACTTCGATATCCGAACTTACAACA
This sequence comes from Anthophora plumipes, assembly GCA_951804975.1. Taxonomy (NCBI): domain Eukaryota; kingdom Metazoa; phylum Arthropoda; class Insecta; order Hymenoptera; family Apidae; genus Anthophora; species Anthophora plumipes. Next base: position 24,294,728 of record OX638112.1, on the reverse strand, counting down.
GGGTGAATTATGCGATTTAATTTACGAATTTATGAATTCTGCGATTCTTTCGTTAGGTAGAATTTCGTAATTATATCGTTTTCTTAATCTTTCTTTAATTTTCTTATCGTGACTGGTGTAGTTTGAATTTTCGTGCTGATTTTCGTTATGAGCTTCGAGATGCCGGTGTTTCAGTCATCGTCGAATCGATCTGTCGTATTGTGTTCGGCTAGATCGTCGAATCGGCAACAAACGAGGCTTATACGTACTTAAAACATTCGTTTTTATTGGCCTTTCCATTGTACAATAATAAATAATCGATTAGTAGAATGTTAAAAGGGAAAAATCCATCTGATGTGTAATACTACTTGTAACTAAATTAAAATTCATCACGTCGTTGTTGGCTAGTTAATAAATCATTCTTAATGTATGTAATTACGGTTTGTGGCTAGTGTATACACTTATATATATATTATATATATATATTTCTTCTTTTTACGATATATATATTCCCTTTTTTCTTGCTTTTCGTTAATAACGAACATCGAACAACTAAATCGAACGAGTAAACGAGTTACGTGCTCGTAATATCGACACATCGTTTCACGAAATCTCGCTCGAAAGAAACTTTTTCGCGATACATCCCTCTTTTTTCCCTTTTCTCTTTTCCATCTATCGTTTCTTTCGTTTTTCATTCCCTTTTTCGCGGCTCGTGCATCGACGAGAGGATACGAGCGATCTCGATCGATTCGAGATCGTTCGTTCACCCTACGAACGATCGAGCTTCATATGTACAACGCGAAACAAAAATAAAAAAAAAAAAAACTGCAAATTCGTACGTTCTCGGATAATCTCATTTCACTCCGTTCAATTCTCTTTCGAGCCTTATCGATTTATCGAAGCACCACCATGATAGATCTCTATCGACGAGTTTTCTCGTCGAACAATACGAATTCGACGCTGAGAAGACGTCACGTAGTCGCGTCTCGCTCGTGAATTGCACCTTTCTTAACGATGGAATATCGGCTACGTTCGTCTTGTCGGTCGAATCTCGGCTGTTCGCTTCGATTCGTAATCCCCCTTATACGTGTTCAATTCTACAAAACATTCACGTTATTTTGATTCACCGTTGATCACCGTTTATTTCTTTTATTTTTTATTTTTTTTTCAGCACCACCTTCGCGAAATTTTCTCACCCCTGAATTTTCCTAACTTTTCACGATTATTTCCTAATTTACGTCTCTTTCATCATTCATTTCTACGTTTACTATACAATGTTCGATTCTCTTCGAGTTTTCTTGCCCTTAGTTTTCCTTCTAGGCTATAATCTATATTGCACAGTTTCTCTTTCTCAAGCTCCAAACCAAAAACACGTACACCTGAGACATGTCGTACTACGTCTCCGTAAAAATCATCACTACTATTCCTCGTTTCACTCGCTCGTCTACTTTTTTCGAGAGTGAGAGAAAGGGAGTGACAGACAAAGAGAGAGAAAAAGAAAAAAAAAACATAGGACGAGTTAGTATGCTCGCTCGGTGAGATTCTTTGATTATGGGGTTTCTTTATGGGGCAGGTTCGGGGAACAAAGGGTTTGAACAATTGGTAACGTTTCCATTTGTGATGGGGTGGGTTAGGGTAACTTTTTTTCTTTTTTTCTATTTTCTTTTTTTTTTTTAAGAGAAAAACAACAAGAAAGCGAAAAAAAATGTAAAAATACACACGGGTGTCTCTCGGTGGCGCACGGTTAACGAAGCAACGCGAGATTTTGCGACAATCTCTTATCGTTTTCTCATATCACAAACGACTGATTAAATTAGTAATCACTGTGTTTACACTCGTTAGAATTATATGTATATTATCGAGCAACGTTTCTAGATCTACGTTTCATCAAATCGTATGACATAGTCATCGAATAGAATGAAATATTTATACGTTAGATTCGTTAGAACTTCGTGGAATTTTTTTTTTATTTTTATATATATATATATTTGTGTGTGTGTGTGTGTAAGAAATTGTCTCAATTAACCATCGCGTTTCTCCGTCACAACCTAGAGGTTTTCTACCCGTCGATTCAATCGCGTTCTCGTGTTAGCAATTGAATTTGTATCTTTTTGTTCAGTTCTTACTTTTGACGATGAGTTTGGCGGAGGTTTCTACGGTGCCGGCTGACGTGGTAGCTCGGCAGATGAAGGTGCCAGTGTCCTCTTCGTACGTGGTTGCAATCAGCAACACGGCGTTGTTGCCTTCGTGTATCATCTGGAATTCAAACGTTTTCACACATGAATTTAGACAGTTTTTTTTTCAGAAGAATTTAGAAGGGGAGGAAAGTACAGATTCATCAAAACGCGACACTTAGATATCAGTGCTATATGAACCGTTTATTTTGAAACGTGTGTCATTCCTCTCTTTTTCTCGAAATCTTTAAGGATTTGCATTTCAGTTGATTCATAGATATCAACTAAGTTTGCCAATGCTTCTACAAATTTATGTAAATTGACTATGTGAATATAACTAAATTTGGATCGTAAATTCATAACTTTCACTGAACTGTAAAAATCGTTAAATTTCAGTTACCTAAAATTCTATTTCCTACTAGAAATAAATAACTTTAGTTTCGATTTTGTTTATAAAAAAGGAGCAAGAAACACAATAGCGTTGTTTATTCTCGATATTAATTATTTAAGCTGCTAGGCTATTCCACCATAATTGTAATAGATCATATTTTTATCTTGAAAAAATTCCAGATACTTTGTATTTTATTAACAAGAAACATATAAGCGTGATTTTTTTTAGATGATCTTATATGTTCACAGAAACTTGAAATTTTGCTCACCTGAAAGTCAGGTGACTGTGGAATCAAGGCACCTTCGCGATACCAATTAATCGTTGGTTTTAGTTTAGCTGGAGTAACTTGTGTTTTGAATTGTGCCGGTTGTCCTTCCAGGACAATTTGATCCTTCAGTGGTGTCAGTTTAGGAAGAACGTCAGCTGCGTCGGGAGCTAAATAAAAATATCAATAGTTTAATTTTTAAAACAATTGATCAAGTTTTCAAAATCGTTGCACGGGTGAACAATGTTGTTTTCTTACCGAGAACTCTGAGATTGGCTGAAGTGGTTACATCGCCAGCTGGATTCTTCGCGATGCATTTGTAGACTCCCTCGTCCTCGGGGAAAGCCTCAGAAATTCTCAAGGTACAGAGATCACCATCCTTTTGCATTTGGAAGTACTTGGATGGTTTGATCACCTGTGATAATATCACCTGCTTGTTAATTAATTGTAAAATCTGTCTTGTTTCGATTTATTATAACTGAACACAATTAAAAAAATATATGATTCACAAATTTCATTTCTAGCAATATATTTGCGAAAAGTTGAAAACGAATCATTGTCAACTATACAAATACAAATTTGCATCAATAATAAAGACAAAGCAAATTTCAAATATTGCATTCATACTGAAAACGAATAAATTAAATGAAATATTAAATAAATTATATAGATATATAAATTAAATTAAACGAAATTAATTAAATTAAGAAAGAAAAATCGTTGTCACGAATGCAAATACAAATTTGTACCAATAATAAAGACAATGCAAGTTTCAAATATTGCATTCATATGGATATCAAATAAATTAAATGAAATATTAAATAAATTATATAGATATATAAATTAAATTAAATTAAGAAAGACAAAAACGAATCATTGTCAAGAATGCAAATAAAAATTTGTACCAATAATAAAGACAATGCAAATTTCAAATATTGTATTCATACTGAAAACGAATAAGTTAAATGGAACGTTAAATAAATTATGTGAATATGTCAATTAAATTAAATAATATTAAATAAATTTGAAAAAAGAATGAAGCTTTCGTAGGAGTATTGTGCATATGTACCTTATCGCCTTTCTTCCATTGCACAGTTGGTACCGGTTTCCCAGAGATCCTGCACGTAAAGGCGACAGATGTTCCCTCTCTGATCGTTTGATCTTTCAATGGTTCCAAAACTTGTGGTGCTTTCTCGACGCCAGGCGTCGTCGGTTTCGCCGCTTTCGCAGGTGATTGAGGTCCTCGAACCGTGCATTCGGCGTCGCAGCGTGCCTCTCCAGCGCTGTTAATCGCGACGCATTCGTATTTTCCTGAATCTTCTGGCACTGCCTCCAAAATCAGCAATGTGTATGTATTATCTTCCTCGAGTGTCTTGTAACGAATATCTGCTGTCACTTTCTTGCCGTTCTGCAACAATAATTTGAAATTTTTTCATTTCCATCGAAACTTCCCAATTACAGAAATATTCTTTTTAAGCAAATTTCCATTCATTTCACCTTGAACAATGAATAATCATGCTTTGCAAATTTTTCTCTCGGTAATAATTTTACAAATAATTTCCAAGTTTGTAAATTATAAATTTAAGTATTCGTATAAAATTGCAATAATTCAATCTCGATATAAAAATAAACTCTTAGGTTCTTCCAATGTCTCATTATTCTTGTGCTATCCAATTATTATCTTTCAAAGAATGAAAAAAAAAAAAAGAACTCATTTACCTTCAGCCAGTAAACATCCAAAGGCTTGGTGCCTGTCACTTTGGCGTCGAATCTAGCTAGTTGACCAGTTGTAACGGAAGTGTTCTGAATCGTAGACAGGAAACTAGGTGGTATAACACCACCTCTTCCGGGTTGTCTTCTACGTTCTTCGACCACCAAATTCGCGCTGCATTTCGCTTTACCGGCACGGTTCTCAGCGATAACAGAGAAGACACCAGAATCTTCCATGAATACTTGTCTCACGATTAATACAGATTTCGTGCTGAATGTATAGATCTGAAGATCAGACGAATTCTGAATAGGGAAGTCTTCTCGGTACCATTTGATTGTAGGCAATGGGTCACCGTCGAACTCGACTTCAAATCGTGCCTGTTCTTGCTCGAATGCTCTGCAAGGTTGAATCTTCTTCGTGAAGACTGGTGGTTTAGCTGGTTTCATCGGACCTTGAACCACACGCTCCTGAGTCTTTGCTTTATGCTCCACCTCGGTGGTTTCTGTGGCAGTTATCTTCCTAGTGATCTCTAGATCGCCTTTAACCTCTTTCTGTGTTTGCTTCTGCTTAGCTACGTGCACTTCACGCCCGTGAACGGTTGATTCTGATGGTTCCGGAGGATACTTTCCTGTTGCCTTTGTACGCTCCACGTCGATGTCCACTTCCGTCGTGTACGGTTTCTTCGCGTATTTGGTTGTTGTTGTCTGCGTGGTTTCCTGAGTTTTTTCTTCCTTCTTGTCTTCCCTGGAAATGCGTAATTATTCGATTAAGTATCCCGAGAGAACAATTTTGAGATATTTCGTTGCTTTATTTAACCTTGAAAAAGTTGGAAAATTTGACGATAATCATATCGGATGGTGCAAAGTACAATTTTAATTTTGGTATAGTGAGTAAATGGTATTTTTCAGTTGGAAGGTCTTTCACTTTATCTGTATTTTTGACTATTGTAATTTTTGAAGTTGTAATTTGCTTTTGGAACCTGTTTTACGTGCTCCGTTCTAGTATTATGCAAATGTATGTTACGCTTTAGATAAAGTGCTAGTTACGTTTTGCAAATTGTGTTTTAAGTTACGATAAGTAGCAGAAAATTAAAAGTGTGCAATGTCGATGAGTTTGACTCGATAAAAATACTTTTTTAATTAGAATATTCATGTAAAACAAGTAATTCATTAATATCGTTCGCGTAATATTATTTTTACTTTATTTAGTTACCAGTATAAATCAGTTAATATTGAAAAATTAATTTGCACCTATTTCAAATGTATAAAATAAAAAAGATTATAAATCCATTAATTTTTAAAGAATTAATTTGAATTTAGTTCAATTATTGCATGAAATAAAAAAGATTATAAATCCATTAATTTTTAAAGAATTAATTTGAATTTATTTCAACTATTGCATGAAATAAAGATTATAAATCCATTGATTTAAAAACAAATAATTTTCATCTATAAATAATAATAAAAAGGTTTAATAATAAATATAAAATATAAAAAGGTATAATAATAAATAATAATAAAAAGTACTTACAAGGTTTCCTCGTATTTCTGAGCCATTCCCTTGGCCACAGAGTGGGCAACGACATTTTCGCCAGGAATGGCGAACTGGTGGCTGGATTCTCTCAGCCTAGTCTCCTTCAGGACTTGTTCCTCCTCGAGGTTCATCAGTTTGTTGTAATATTCTTCATTCTTCTTGCTCTTCACAGATTTCTGCCAGTCTGTCTCTGGTTCTTTGTACACTTTTTGCCCAAGATGTTCAGTGGCGATCTCGATGCCTTGAGAGATGTTGTGGTGTCTCTCGTCGAACACTTTCTCGAGTTCTGTGTTCTGTCGCTCCGTTTGGTATTGAGTCAGCCCGTAATCATACCACGCTAGAGAAAAGCTACGTTAGACCATTCTGTTTCGAGGATTCACTCGTAACTGACAACACATGCCAGACGAACGTCGGAAACATACATTTTCTAATTGAAAATATCGCGTTCCTCGATAATGATGGCGTTTAGAAAATCTCTGTGCCAGAAATTTTCAGTCGAGTGCGAATTTACGTTATTGCCGATTGCAAATAGAATTTAATCGGCAAGTTAGAATTCTGCAAGCTTCGAATTTCATTTTTTTTAAGACAATTACAAGCTTAGAATTTAATTTTTATCGAACTCTGGAACGTTAAAATTAGACTTTTGTGGATTGTTACAAGCTTCGGGTTTCATACTTTAGGATAATTTGCAAGCTTCAAATTTAATATTTTAGGATAACTGCAAGCTTCGAATTTAATTTTTGCAGTACATTCTAAGTTTGAAATTTGATATTTTTTAGCATGTCGCAAGCATCGAATTTAATTCTTTAGGGTAATTTGCAAGCTTCGAATTTAATATTTTAGGATAATTTGCAAGCTTCGATTTTAATTCTTTAGGAAAATTGCAAGCTTCGAATTTAATTTTTGCAGAACATTCTAAGTTTGAAATTTGATATTTTCTAGAATATCGCAAGCATAGAATTTAATTCTTTAGGATAATTTGCAAGCTTCGATTTTAATTCTTTAGGAAAATTGTAAGCTTCGAATTTAATTTCTGTGAAATGTCGAATGAATGAAAATTGAGAGAACGCAATATTTTCAAGAAGATTCACAAAGAACCACGGGGAAATACGACACAGTACTTCATTGGCGATGCAACACATATCGACGCCAGCTGCGCGAGAGGAGCAGGATGCCCGGAAACCAGGCTACCGGAGACAGAGGTGGACATCCGGACATTTCAAGTTAGATCACATGGTTCAACAGAAATTCCTGGACACTTTACTCTAACATTCCATTGGAAACATTGTTCAAATCACATTGATTTTGGAATTACATCGAACATTTGGGAAATTCTCCAAGTTCAAACATTTTCCTAAGATCCACTATCGTAACATACAGGGATCCAGCGTCGATTTATAACATACATAATTTACAGTTTTTAAAATCATTCTATTTCTTTTTCTGTAAAATTTTTACGAGACACTGAATCTCTGTCTTTTAAACAGATGATACAAAGGGAAATTGGGTAACAAGGAATCTATATATATATATATATATCTATAACACTTCTTATAAATAGTTGTTCACGCGACCAGGATTACTAAGAACGTTGATACCAAAACACGACATGGCACTCTGAGAAATACGGACTCTGCTCGGCTAATCGCGCTGAACGAATCAGATTGGGATCAATCAGCCCGCGCATATCGATCAATTAATGACAGTATGAAGAAATAATACATTAAATAAAGTTCAGATGAAATGAACTTTGATAAAAAAAATATACATACAAAGTATTGAAAAAAAATGACGCTCGATGAGCAATAACCCCGTTTTCTCCAGAGCAACAGAATTAATTGTGAACACGGAGGAAAATATTTTATGCGAAGGAAAGAAACAAGACGAACATCATTTAACAATTCTCTTCTACTATAAACGAACCAACATCTCAAAAAAAAAAAAAAAAAAAAAGAAGAAATTCCTATTATACGACTGGAAATATTTTTCTCCGTGCACAGTTTGGTTCACAGTTTGGTAGAAATACAGAGAAAAGAAATAAATAAATAAAAGAACAAAGATGAACATGTAATATACTATATACAAATGAACAAAAAATAATTTAAAGAACGAGTTGCTTCATTCTCGATTGTCCATACCTGAAAATTCCGGTTTGCGAAACGAAGTAGCCGATACCTTTTAGACGATCATTGCTCGGAATATGCCCGTGGAATTCCCGAAGAAGAGGAGGAAGAAGAAGCTGCTCGAGGTGCTCGAGGACGATCTTTCGAATCCTTTCGTAATACTCTTTTTTTTTCTCTTTTTAAAAAAAGGGGGGCGTGGAAGGGAGGAACGGAGGTGAAAAGAGGTTTATGGTGTTCGAATGGTTTCGAGTGTTTCTTTGCTGTACTCGAATGGAATGTATGTGTCGTATCGATATCTCATGTACTGTGTTGCGATTGTCGTTTTGATTTCGATTGCGATAATATATACGTAGATATACATATATAATCGTTTTGTTTCAATTTTCCTCTTACGTTTTTCTCTTCTCGTGTGGTATATATATATATCATTTGTGCCGATGTTCGATATTTGACGAATAATCAATTTTTGTCTATGTATGTACGTGCATTCTTTGCGATGTAATTGAAATTGATATTTAATATTACTTATAAATATGAAAAATTGATCGTTGTTCGGTAAAGATTCATGTGTGATCAAGTTCGAAGTCCATTGTATCAGGTGAAGTATAGCTGAGTTTGAGTTGACGCAAAGAATGCGACGACATGTATCATGTAAGGGAATGTCTGTTTTGGGATAAACTTACGTCTTGGTGAGTTCTTCAATACTCCGCGATAATCGTCGCTTCTTGGTTTCACGGTTAAGCTTGTCTCGGTGCGTGCTTCGCCCACCGAGCTTCTCGCTATTACTTCCACCTTTCCGTGGTCGTATTGCCTGGTCTTCGGGATGTCCAGATGGTACATGCCATCGTAAGTTAACTTATACCTTGATCCCTGTATAAATAAACAATTTTTTTAAACGTAAAGAGGTACAAAGCATGCGAATTTTCATGAAATTCTTGAACATTTCTAAATTCGTTAATATTGTAATTTATACCGTATACATTAACAATTTAACGATCGCTGTCGCTATCACGCCATTTCGTTCAACCATTATTTTTTTGTTCTTTTTTTTGGTCGACGTATTTCGAATGGAAGACAAATCGAAGTAACGAGTAACAAAATGCAAGTTTAAAAATCAAAGATTGTCAAGGACATGTTTTTTTTCTAAATTTCTTTCGATTTTTTTATTCTCAAGTAAAAATACCGGAGACAAGTGCAATTTTTTGCGTAACAGAGGTGGTTGTCAATTTATTGTTACTGAAAGATCAATTTACTGTTATTGAAATTTTTATTAGAAATTGAGTATTTTTTTTTTATTGACTTAAAGTTAGATTAGTTGTTTAAAATGTTGAAGAATCTTCTTTTTTCTTTTTTAACTAAAAAGAATAGCACTTACATTGACCACAGTGTGTCCATTGATGATCCACATGACACGTGGTCTCGGGTGACCAGTGACACGACAACAGAATCTAGACCAATCGCCCTCTTCGACGGTTACTGGTTCAGGTTTGCTCACAAATGTCGGAGGTGCCCGCACCTTCTCTTCTTCGCCCTCTTCCTCAGGTACTCTGCACCAATCACACGTTTACGTTAAATGAGATAAAAATTCATGGTACAATACGTCAGTCAAAAAATGAAAAAGAATATTAATAAGTTACTTTGGTTATAATTCTTTGAAACTCCACCCTAACAATTAAACTTAAATACTTAATATATCTAGCATTCGATGTACTTAATAATTAGTAAAATAAATTTTAGAAACATTTCTTTCTCTTTTTAAAAAATAAAAAGTATTTCTTAAATCATCGAAGACACGAAAATACCTTCTGTTTTACGAAATTTTCAAATTTTGATTTTTTCAAGAATAATTGTATAATTTTATATTTGAAAGAATATGCGGGTATTGGGGTTACTATTAAAGTAAATTTATCAAGAAAATTCTTACATTTGCCATGCAGCTTCCATTTCTCTGATCTTCTCGATACTCTTCATGCCCTTTGGTAATTGCGACTCGTAAATAATTCCAGGCTTTCCAGCCGTGCGAATCACCGCTCGTGTTTCATCCATTCCATAGAGATTCGTGGCTCTGCAGAGATATTCTCCGCTGTCTTCAGGGTATACCCAGCCAAAGTTCATCGCCACGTAGCCAAAGTCGTAAATTGGCGTGAATCTGTTCTTCTGCGGTAGTGGTTTACCATTGAAGAACCATTCTACCTTCATATTAGGATCACCTACAGGCGCCAACTGACACTCGAATTTCGTACTGTTCATCTCGACCAGGTCGGTTTGATCTTGTATCTGAGTGACGAAACGAGGTGGTTGTTTCTTGTCCGCATCGTAAAGATCGTCCTCTGTCAGATGAACTTCCGATGTGTATTTCTTGATAGTTGCTTCCATTTGCATCAACGCTTCCGACTTCTTCATTCCTTTTGGCACTTGATTTTGCAGGATAATGCTGGGCAACTCTGTAGATAAAGTAGAGAATAGAGAAATGAATAATTCGTTCTATAGTTCGGTTAAAAGAAATTAGAAAATTTCAAAATATTTGCAAGAGATTTGCAAAAAGTAAATTGTTACGTATTATCAGAAAATAATTCTTTAAACAGTATGAATGTACATTTAAATTTCGAATTTTTTGTGCCAAATTTACGTCTGTTTTTGATGTTTTAACACATTGCTATTATTATTTGTAATCTGATTAAAAAAGAAAAAAAGAAAAAAGAATTCAAAGTATTAAATTTTGGACCTCACGAAACTTTCGTTATTCTAGGTATTACATTGCTATTGATTGATTATCGAATAATTTTTTATACAAACTACATTAAAAAAATTGACAACTCACTGAAACTTTCGAGATCCTACATTACTGTATTGTATTTCTATTGATTGATTGTCGAATAATTTTTGATACAGAAAGTATCTAAAACATTGGTAACTTACTTTTGCATGATACCGATGCCCTAGTGGTGTCCTCTCCAAGATCATTGATAGCCTTGCACACGTATTCTCCCGAATCCTCAGGATAGACATACAAGATATCCATAGACACGAATCCCATATCGTACATAGTTCTGTATCTGTGTCCAGCCGGGATCATTTTTCCATTTCTGTACCATTCGATACGCAAATTTGGATCGTCTTTCGGTTCCACGCGACATTCGAATCTAACCGGTTCAGACTCATCAACGGTTGCCGATTGAATCTGTGTGATGAATCTTGGTGGTTGACGTGGTGGCTCTTCAGCAGGTGGTTCACTAACTGGTCCACGTTCCAATTCCTTCAGCTTCTCGCCACTCATGCCCGACGGCAGTTGAGAGTCGAAATCTATCGTTTTCTTAGCTGAAATATCAAAAAGAAAAATTCACCATTATCATCTTATCTTGTGACAGATGAATTTATTATTCTAATATTTTTACTACAAATTACTGTATCAAACAAGTTAATTTAACCGTTTCGTTATTATGATTCACATTCAAATATAAATATCATTAAAATACTTATTTATCTCTTATTAAATTATTTATTCTTCTATAATTTATATAATTTATATAATTTATTATTCTTAATAGATCTTAATTATCAAAATATTAGGTGTAGAAATACATTTTTTCTCAATTGGATTTACATAATTAACAGTGCTATTCAAATCAAAATATTCGCAACGGTGAAAATTGCAAAAGATCGACAATAACAGAAATTATTTCGACTGATTTGTTTTCGTGTTTTGTTTTTTAAATAAAATTCTGATTGTACCCAAAAATTGGAACAGAATTATTTATGTAAAAAATTATTTATAATATAAGTGAATATCTAAACACACAAAAATATTGCTAGTGCAATTGTACGATCACTGTAAAGTATATACAATGAGTTTCACATGAAAGATGGTCGTAAAAAAGAAATTGAAACTGATACTTACATTTGCATGTGATGGTAGCTTTGGTAGTAGCAGAGCCCCATTTGTTCGTAGCTCTGCAGACATACTCTCCGCTGTCTCTGGCGTAAGTATACGACATATCCAACGAAATGAATCCAAAATCGTTGATCTGGTGTACACGCGACCCAGTAGCAAACGATCTTCCATTATGGAACCAATCGATTCTCATAGTAGAATCGCCAACTGGCTCGACTCTGCAATCGAAATGACTTGACGCACCTTCCTCCACTTCGATATCCTTCAATTCCACAGTGAACTTAGGTGGATTAGGTGTTTCTTCCTCAGTCAGAATCTCATCTTTCTTATACAAAGCCTCTTCCAATTTCTGGATACTCTCTGTTCCAGTCTTGAAGTTGCTCGGTAACTGAGGTTCCAATATAATTCCTTGACGTCCACGTACTTGAAGCTTGCAAGATACTGTAGCTTCACCGTGACGATTTGTCGCTTTGCATGTGTACAAACCAGAGTCACGTTGGTAGCAATTGGCTACCTCTAAGATGACGAAACCAAAGTCGTGGATCGTTTTGATTCTAGTACCAGCAAGAAGCGGCTTTCCATTGTGGAACCATTCTACTCTCATGCTAGAGTCGTTGATAGGTGTTAATCTACACTCGAAGTGTGCCAGCGCGTTCTCGGTTAACGTCAAATCAGATGGTGTTGTGATGAATTCCGGTGGTTTTCCAGTGTCGTCCTCTGGAGTAACTTCACCTGGCTCGTTTCCAAGACCCTCTAACTCCGCGATTTTATCGATGGTACTTTCCATTCCCTTCGGTAGCTGAGATTCGAGAATGATGCTTCGTTTACCGGTGCACTTCATTGTGCAAGTAGTAACAGCCTCGCCGTATTCATTCGTTGCACGACAGCTGTATTCTCCAGAGTCTTCGGGATAAATTGGCGAGATCTCGAGGATGACGAAGCCAAAGTCACAGAACGTACGGAAACGTGAGCCGGTTCGCAGTGGTTTTCCATTCCAGAACCATTCGACCTGTAAATTAATATAATCGAGAAACTTTATTGATAGTAAAGTTGATTCTAATTAATATAATTAAATATCTAAAATGTGTAAAATTGAAGTTTTTAATAAAATATATAAAAAAGAATTTTTTATCGTTAAGTGGAAATTTCAAGAATTTTAGCAATTAATGACCTACTGGTAAATTAGCGATTTAGATCAATAATAAATAAAAAACATTGTTTTTTTCTCAGATGGACGAAGTTCATTATTTGAAACCTTGAATTTCAGAAGATCTGATAAATTACCTTTAGTTTTGGATCGTCAGTGGGTGTAAGCCTAGCTTCAAAGTGCGCGCTTTCGCCTTCGCGGAGGCCATCGATGTTGCTCAGTGGTACAGTAAACACCGGAGCTTTTCCTCTTTCCTCGACAACCTTCTCATCCTTGGTACGAATCATCGAGTCTTCCAGTGTCTGGATCTTCTCCAATCCACCTTCCATTCCCTTAGGAAGCTGTGACTCCAAAATCAGACTTGATTTCGAGAAGCATTTCAAGGTTGCTTTAGTTGTATCCTCTCCGTACTTGTTGAAAGCTCTGCATTCGTATACTCCAGAATTCTCTTCGTAACAATACAATATGTCCAATATAACGATACCAAAATCGTGGAAGGTTCTGTATCTATGTCCATGGGGCAGTTTTTTGCCGTTGTAGTACCATTCGACTTTCAAATCTGGATCATTGACGGGTGTAAGTCTAGCCTCGAAGTGAGCAGATTGTCCTTCAACTAATTTCGTAATGTCAGATATTTGCGTGATGAATTTAGGTGGTTCAGCGACAGGTGTAGTCGGTGTGGTAGGTTGTTCACCACCATAGCTCTCTAGTTCCCTGATTCTGGCAAGAGAATCAGGCTGTAACGAGTCAAGGTATACACCACTCTTTCCGAAGCATTTCAAAGTGGCCTTCGTGTAATCTTCGCCATATTTATTGCTTGCTTTGCAAACGTATTCACCTGTATCGTGAGCCATCACACCGGCAATGTCCATCACGACGAAACCAAAGTCAGACACCATCTTGAATCTCGAAGAGTGTCTCAACGGCTGTCCATTATGGAACCATTCAACTTTCATATGAGGATCACCAACTGGAATAAGTGTACACTCGAAGTGTGCAGATTGGCCATCTTTAAGACCTTCCAGTGATTGAATATGTGTGGTGAACTTAGGTTTCTGCCCTTTAGACTTGTCGATACATTCTAATTGTACGCTGATCTCAGCTTTACCCCATTTGTTAGTTGCCCTGCAGGAATAAGTACCAGAGTCCTCTATCTTTGTTCCAAGAACCTCAAGAACCACCATGCCAAAGGCGTAAACTGTTCTGATACGATGACTAGCCTCCAATGATTTACCATTGTAGAACCATTCGACAACCATGGTTTGATCACCGGTCGGTGTAAGCGATGCTTCGAAGTGAGCGATTTCTCCTTCGGAAAGGTTCGTCAAATTCTCAAATTGAGATGTGAACACTGGTGGATGACCTTCCTCGCTTTCCGGTGGTGCTCCTTCTTGTCGTTTCAACGATTCTTCGAGATCTTGAATTGCTTCGAGACCTTCTTTGCCCTTTGGATGTTGCGATCTCTCGATGATATTCTCCTTGGTCGAACAGTAGATAGTTGTCGAAGTGAAAGCTTCGCCAGCTTTGTTGTAAGCCTTACATGTATAAATACCAGAGTCACGATCGTAGACATCTGTCAGATCTAAAGTGACAAATCCAAAGTCACTGGTCATCTTGAATCTCGATGCATGCTCCAACGCTTTACCATTGAAGTACCATTCGATCTTCAAGTTCGGATCATCCTTAGGTTCTACCTGACCTTCCAGGTGAAGAGGTTCAGATTCTCCAAGTTTGAACTCTGGCTGCAAAGGCACCGTCCAGATTGGTTTAGGATATTCCTGTTCCGGTCCAGCATCTGGTCTTCTGTATTTTGACAAGTATGCATCTTCAGCTTCCTTAACCTTCTCCAATCCAGCTTCTCCCTGAGGATGTTGTGTCTGCAAGTAGATACTTTGTTTGCTGGTGCATTTCAGTGTTCCAGATGTTTGAGCTGATCCTTTAGAGTTGGTAGCCTTGACGATCACAACTCCTGAGTCTTCTTCGTATGCATGAGTGATATCCAAAGCAACGTAACCAAAGTCGTACGTTGATTTGAATCTTGCACCAGTTGGAAGAGGTTTTCCATTGATGAACCACTCGATCTTCATTGTCGGGTCTTTCGATGGCTCGACGTTGCACTCAAAGTGTGCATTGTCACCTTCTACGCATTCTACGTTGTTCAAATGAGTGATGAACACCGGTTCCTCATAGACTGGTTCTGGTTGATCGGCTGAGGTGACGTGTGGTTGTTCCAGAGCGTCGATCTTCGGAAGTGCGTCAGGATGTAGTGTGTCACCGAGTAACCAATGACGATCGACGATCTTCAAGCTACAGGTGGATACAGCTTCTCCAAGTAGATTGGTAGCTTTACAGGTGTAAATGGCGGAATCGTCTGGTCTTAAACCGTTGATGGATAATGTAACGAGTCCGAAGTCGAAGGTACTACGTAGTCTAGTTCCAGTTTGAAGAGATATTCCGTTCTTGAACCATTCAACGCGGAGATTAGGATCTGCTCTTGGTTCTACTTGAGCTTCTAGGTAGACATGTTGACCTTCCACGAGTTTGTCGTAGCTTTCGAGATGTTTCGTGAAGACTGGAGCTTGTTGAGGTGTTGTGTCGACGAACATTTCAGGAACTTTGTTCATCTCAGCTTCTTTCAGTTGGATCTTCTGCCATGCGTCAGGTTGCAAGCTCTCTGCATCGATGGCCGAGCGCGCTTTCACTTTCAGAGAAATCGAGGAAACAGCTTCACCGGCTTTGTTGATCGCTTTGCAGGTGTACACACCGGAATCTTCTGTGATCACTTTTAGGATGTCCAGGGTCACGTAGCCGAAGTCGTGGTTCACGTGGAACCGAGATCCTATTAATAATAAAGAAAAAATTTTTTTATGATATGAAAAAGAAAAAGAAATTGAGTTTCGATTGTGCAAAATAATTTTCATATTTTAGTATAGGATGTTGATAATGAATTATTTGTGAAATGTAAAATAGCGTTATTATATATAGAAATAGAATGCCATTTTTTTTGTTTATTAATTGATGTTACAGGTAAATCAGTTGTTTAAGATGTTCAAGTATTTATTCATATTCTTACCCATTTTCAATTCGACTCCATTTATGTACCATTCGAATCTCAAACTAGCATCACCGACAGGAACGACTCTGCATTCGTATCTAGCCATCTGACCTTCCCAAAGTTCAGTGGGACCAGTCAGTAATTGTGTGAAGATAGGTTTATCGAACACTTTCTCCGGTTCTTCTGGACGACTTGGTTTATCAGCTTCAAGTTGAGCGATCTTACGTTGCGCTTCTGGGTGTTGTGTATCCAATTGAATGCTTGCTTTGCCTAAGTGTTGAGAAATGATATGAAACAGTTAGCGAAACGATTAGATTTGAAGAAATTATTTCGAGGTGAATTAAAAGTACTCACTCTTGATTTTCATCGAAGCTGTGGTAACCGCTTCACCCAGCGCATTGGTAGCGCGGCACATGTAGACACCTTCGTCTTCTTCTCTGACGTGATTGATGTCCAATGATACGTATCCGAAATCGTGGACCTTGGTGATTCGTGAACCTAAATAGCACAGTGAATTGAGTATTCAAAATACCACATTTTCGAAAGTTTTAATTTTCAGCTTGTCATATCTTTAAATTTGTAAATTTTCGAATTGGCAAATTTTGGAATTTACGAATTTTCGAATTGTCAAATTTTCGAATTTGCGAATTTTCAAAGTGGCAAATTTTCCAATTGGTAAATTTTCGAATCTACAAGTTTTCGAATTTGAGAATTTTCGAATCTACAAATTTTCGAAGTGGCAAATTTTCGAATTGATAAATTTTCGAATCTACAAATGTTCGGATTTGCGAATTTTCGAATTACAAATTTTCGAATTTGCAAATTTTTGAAGTGGCAAATTTGCGAATTGGTAAATTTTCGAATCTGCAAATTTTCAAATTTTCGAATTTTCGAATTGGTAAATTTTGAAATTCCGAATTGACAAATTTTGGCATGGGCAAATTTTCGAGTTTGCAAATTTGCGAATTTTCGACTAATCAAACTTCTGAATTTTTTAAGCTTTGAAAATCTAAAATCTGTAGAAATTACAAAATTCTTCTAATTGCATTACAAATTATTAAAAATTCGTCCAACATCACACTTACTTGTTTCAAGTGGGATTTCATTTCTGAACCACTCAACCTTCATAGTTGGATCTCCCACAGGAATCAATCTGCACTCGAAGTGAGCTGTGTGTCCCTCAGGAATTGCATCGATGTTCTGCAACGGTTGTGTGAAGACTGGTCTTTGCTTAGTTTGTGGTTCCGGTACATCCGGTCTCTTCCAAGGCTGTTGAGCTTCTAATTCACGGATTTTGTCCATTCCCTCGGGACGTTGTGATTCCAGAATGATATTGTCTCTTGGAATAACTTTCAATTCAATCGAAGAGACGCATTGTCCAAGAGCGTTAATAGCTCGGACAGAGTATTCTCCTGCGTCTTCGGGAACAGCGTGACCGATGTCCAAAGCCACGTATCCGAAATCAAATGTCACGTGGAATCTAGAAGCCGATGGTAATGGCTTGCCATTGTGGTAGAATTCAATTCTCAAATTGGCATCGTGAAGGGGCTCAACTTGACACTCAAAGTGAGCTGTTTGTCCTTCGTACACTTCAGTGGTGCCCTGAAAATAAATTTTAGAATTTAAAAAATATTAATGAAGATTTCATAACATAACGAACCATTCAAATTTGTCATTTTATGAAACAGAAAATTTTGAAAATTTATGAGCCAATAAATTTGAGATTTTGTAACAGAACAAAATATAAAAAATTGCGATTTTACAGATAAAAAGAATATTGAGAATTAAATATTTTACTATATAAAAATCGTTGAAAACTTTCTGTTTTGTAATATTGAAAATACTGAAAATTTGTAATTTTTATAATAGAGAGAATATTGAAAAATAGAGATTATCGAAAATTTTTTAATTCCGTAATATACGTAATATTTAAAACTTAAACTTCGATATAAATGATTAAAAATTTTTACCCTAAGTTCAGTGACGAATCTTGGTGGCGTCACAGGAGGTTCCTCAACCTCCAAACGGGCTGGACGACCTTGAGCCTCGAGTTCTCTGATTTTCTCGAGACCATCGGGATGCTGCGTGTCTAACAAAATGCTACGGCGAGCTACATAAAAAAAAAAGAATAATGTCATAAAAATTTTTACTAATAACGTTCACAAATATAGGAGAATATAAGTTACTATTTCAATTTATCCATCAATACAAGGAATGCCGATTATTTCTACCATTTCTCGTTTGTTCAATTCTATATGGTCTCTCTTCTAAACCACGAAACGTGACACGTCGACCAGCATTACGAAATTTCATTTTTTTGCAAACATTGCAAAGCTTGTTTTTCTCTTTGTAAGATTTATGACTACCATTGAAATTTAACTCGGATTTTCTTCTCGTTCCAAGATAAACATCATCCTTAGGATACAGTTTACAACGATCGATTGCACTTTTACAACGATTCTTCTCTAACGAAGAATTTTCATACACCTTACGAGAGTCCACAAATTGTTTGTTACATCTACACGTGGTTAACGAGAACGAGCCGAATCTAGGTTTCATATATGATAAATTTTCCCTTCGAAATGTTGGCGATGGGAGAGATACTCTTCTCTTATGATCATTTTCATCTTTGTCGATGGTTTCGGGATATTTCAAGGGTAGGAAACGAGGAGGGAGGAAACGTTGGTATTTGGCTAAGGATCGAGTTGAAATGTATTTTAAAATTTTCATCCAAATCTAGATTTTTCTATAATCTTTTTTCCTTTGTTTTTGTTATATGAAAATCAAATTTTTGTTTAAAATTGAAGATTTCAATCAAATTACTTACAGCCAACTTTGATGGTGCATGTATTAACAGCCTCGCCAGCCAAGTTGGTAGCCTTGCACATGTAGGTACCAGAGTCTTCGGAATAAGTGTAAAGAATATCAAGAGCCACATAGCCGAAATCGTGTGTCTTGCGGAAGCGATGTCCTGTTTTCACAGCGACTCCATTTACGAACCTGGTTTTAACATTAAAGTTCACCCGATTTAAAAACGTGAATCGAAACTTTTATCGATTTAATTCGTATCAGTTATGTACCATTCTATTTTCAAGTTTGGATCGTTGATTGGTTCGACACGGCATTCTAAATGAGCGTGTTCGCCTTCTTTTAGGTGATCCAGGTTGTTCAATGGCGTGAGGAAGACAGGTTTCTGGTGTACAATTTCCTTCTCAACCTCTTGTTTCACTTCTATGGTCTCTAGCTCGCGAATCTTCTGCAAACGCTGAGCGTCCAGAGTGTCCAAATAGAGACCTTGTTTCGCTGTGAAATAGAAACGAAAATTTGATTGGTTTTAACCTTTTTTATCGAAGACATTGACTATGGATCTTTAACCAATTTCTGAACTACTTATAAATTTGGACAGTGCTCGGAAAGGTTATAATATTGGCTCGATATGTAAGATCGTCCAATGTTTCGCGATAATTATCGTTAAAAGTGTACAAATTAATTTTCTTCAATTACGATATCGTGTAAAGTTAAATAAAAAAGTGATTTAAAGCCTAAAATCACAAAATACTAATATTTCATTTTCTTAAACTTTTGATCTGTATGATATTATTCTCTAATATTTTCCATTGTTTAAACTACGAAGTGTTATTTTTGTATTCTCTAAATTCTCTAAATTATTCGTCAAAATTATATGAATAATAATTGTACATAATAATAATGAAAAATTACCAAGAAATAATTTATATATTGTAACAAGTAAATTACGGACTTTTATGTAAATTTTTGTTTTTTGAGAATATAGTAAAAAAAAAAAGTGGAACTTGGGTAGAAAATTATTTTACTTATCAGGTATTATAAAAGTCATTATCGATTTGGAAATTTTATCCATGCTTTCTGAGCAATTTTACACTTTCAAATTTCTTCTAAATGTATCAAATCAGTTTATTATTAAAATACTCACAGTCTACGCTGATGACACATGTGGTGACAGCTTCGCCAACAGCGTTTCTTGCTTTGCACATGTAAGTTCCAGAGTCCTCTGGATAGGCATAAAGAATATCGAGAGCTACGTATCCAAAATCGTAGGTAGTCTTGAATTTATGTCCCTGAGGAATTGGTCTGCCATCTCTGTACCATTCTACCACCATTGTAGGATCGTTTACAGGCGTTAATGTCGCCTCGAGATGAGCGCTCTTGCCTTCTGGCAAATGTTCGATGTTCTTCAACGGACGTCCGAATTTCGGTTTCTCGGCGACGATTAAATCTTCCTCTTCGACACGTTTGTAACGTGAATCATCTTCTAGGTATTGTATTTTCTTGAGGGCACTTTCGTGTTGAGTTTCGCGAATAATCGAGGCACGTGCTGTAATTTGTTCTCTATTGAATCGCCAATAACATTTTTACGGAAGAATATGTTTCACTTGGAGGACAGAAGGGCCAATAAGAATGATCACAACGGTGATTATTCTTCGTTTATGTTTTACAGTGAGAAGAAAATTACAATCAGGTAGTAACGAATAAAGAAATGTGAAAAATACAACGAGGGGGGGAAAACATGGAGCAAAACACCCAGTAAAAAAGAAGAATATATAGGAGAAGGGTGGCCATTCACTGTATGTATACATTTTTACAAAAAAAGCGGAACTACGTTTCGAAGCGACGAAGAAACTAGAAGCTTTGGAAAAACATGGAGCTCTAGGTAACACAAAGTGCGTGGTTACATCCACCTGCTGTCCCCGTGCGTGATTTCTTTGCGGACGCTCGTAGAAGTATCGTTCACTTGAAGTGCAAAACTGAATTGCTAAACTTAGAAACAACAAATTTTCTTGCAACGTGTTTTTACAAAATTATTACCTTTCTTTCTCGATTACCCGAGTAATTATTTTCTTTTAAATAAATCTTTCTTAGTCTTTCAAAATTTTCTACACGTTCATCGTAAATTTTTCGTCCAATTTAATCCTCTACTATCCAAAGAAATGTTGGAACTATTAGAGCATTGAAGAAAATTAGAATTCGGTAAGTATCATTATCAAAAACAAAAATTTGACTTTATGAAACTATTATTTTTCTTTTTCGATTTACCAAGCACTTACAATTTTATTTCTTTTTTTCAAGTGAAACGTTTCTCAGTCTTCTAAAGTTCTATATTTAAGTGGTAAAACTTTTATCCAAATAATCCTCACTTTTCCAAAATATAAAGCACTCTATCATTCTCGCAAATAATTAAAAAGAAACCCAGAGAAATCTATATTTAGGAGCTAAAAACGTTTAGAAAATTTATAATTTTGTATTTCATTTTGAACACTTGTGAACCTAATTCGAATCACTTCTGCATCCCAGCAACGATACTTCTAGCACCAAGCTCCCTCGACTTACACAACGTCGAAAATCCTCAAGGGAGTCCGGCGTCTGTTTTCCACTATCTACTACTTACATTTCACGTCAAGATTGATCGAACTCTGCGCCGATCCCAGTCTATTGGTGGCCTGGCAGGTATAGGTGCCAGAGTCCTCCGCGTATACCGTGAGCACGTCCAACGAGGCGAAGCCAAAGTCGCAGGTTGTTCTGTACCTGTGTCCAGTGGACAATGGTTTGCCATTATGGAACCATTCCACCTTCATATTTGGATCAGGATAGGGCTCGATACGGCACTCATAGTGTGCACTTTGTCCCTCGACACGGGTTGTATGTCCATTCAGTTGGACAGTAAACGACGGTTTCTCCTTCACAACGATCTCTTCCTCTTCCTGTCGTTGGTACCTGCTGGTATCCTCCAGCAGCTGGATCTTCGACAAAGCGCTCTCGTGTTGCGACTCGAATTGCAGGGCCGCCTTGGCTGTGTGTTTGGAATAGGTTTGTCAGTGTATCGTTGTACGGGTGTTGTAAATGGTGACGAGAGGTTTTATGAGAGTGAACATGAGATATGGATTTCTTATGATCTCATGAGGATTAGGTTCATTTATGAGGATGTATTAAGTTTTTTTTTTTTTTTTTTGGTTTTGACAAGTGGATTAATTCCTTCGCTATTTAAAGTTAGATTTATATTTATTGATGTTGTTGGTATAATATATTAGGTAACTCTTTGATTGATAAAGGCGTATGTGTACGCTCTCTCATATTATCAATATATACGACCAATGAACATCGAATAACAATTCGATTCAAATTTTCAGTTTTTATTTTGCTATTGTTGTAATAATGTAAGGTCCAGCGATGTCTCAGTGACATATGTGTAAATATAGTATCGTATAATTTGATCGTTCTGAGTTGGAGCACAACGCAATCAAAGAGTTAACGGAAATAGTTAACATAATCCTTGCAATGAAATTTTTCTCTATCGGAAAATCGAGATTGTTCGTTTATTTAAAAAATTAGATACTTGGTATTTAAATAAAAGTTGAAGTAGTTGAGTTTATTATAGCGAAGAGATTAATCGTAATTTCCTGCGATAAAATGCTAGAAGAAGTTGAAAATATTGAAAAATAATATTAAAAAAAGTATATTAGTTAAGAATCGTTTATTGTACGTGAATAACGTGAGAGTAACGGCGATAGTTCCCTGTCATCGTTTGCGTTGCGTGATCGATGATGGTGCGAGAGAGTGTATGATAAAAAAAAAAAATGACAAAAGGCGTAGAAAAAACTCCGCTGCGGCCAAGAGTACAAAAATCTTCTTCTGCAGTTCGTGCGAAATTTTTCGAACGACGAGAAAAATTCGTCGGAACGTATACATCGAAAGCGATATTGAAAAATATTCTACGAACACTTTAACAGAGAGAGACAGAGTGAAAAAAGTGGGAAAAAATCGTTGCACACTAAATACGGAACAGAAAAAAAGAAAATATGAAATTCTACGTGTAAGCAGCTTTTTCTAATCACGTTTCTGAAAGCTAGATCATAGGCTTACGAGAAGCATTACTGGAAATCGAAGCTTGATTCTCAAAGTGATCTCGTATTCTTTGCACATTTTTTTTTTTACTTACACTGGACGAAGAGTGTAGCTGATGTTACAGCCTCTCCAAGATCGTTTACAGCACGGCATGTGTAAGTGCCTGAGTCCTCAGGGTTCACATATTTCATGTTCAGAGCGACGTAACCGAAATCGTGCATCGTTGTCACGCGATTGGCTATTTAAAAAAAAGAGAAAAGGAAAAGAAATAGTAATTTACTTTTTTCTAGAATTAATTACAATTAAGAATTGTTCTACACGATTGGCTATTAAAAAAGAAAGGAAAAGAAATAGTAATTTATTTTTGTCTAGAATTAATCACAATTAATAATTATTGTACATGATTTGCTATTAAAAAAAGAGGAAAAGAAATAGTAATTTATTTTTTTCTAGAATTAATCGCAATTAATAATTATTCTAGAGGAGTAATTTTGTAATATAATTTAATCAATTCGAAGTACGGTGATCGCTGAAATTATTTTTGTAATTCTTTTCCCTAATCGATATTTTGTTTAGAGGTAGAAATTTAATTTGAAATCGAAGTATTCGACTTACAAGCTGCGATCGGTACTCCATTTCGAAGCCACTCGACTTTCAGCTTAGAATCGCCGACAGGGATCACACGAGCCTCGAAATGAGCCGCTTGATTCTCAGCGACTTTAAGATCCTTGATTGGCATCGTGAAGACCGGTGCTTGTGTAACAATTTCCTCAGTCGTGGTTTTACGCTGATATCGCGATGTATCCTCGAGATAGTGAAGTCTCTGAAGGGTCTCCTCGTTCTGAGTTTCCGTGTAGATCGATTTTTTCGCTGTTCAAAGATAATAATATAATTACAATAATCTGAAATTCTCAAATATATCATCTTCTTTTATCTATCTAAAAATATGATCCTTTTGCGTTAAATAGTGCAATCTAAACGTTCAATTTTAATTCAATTCAAATTCAATATTTACTGAGTCACTTTAATTTTACGAAGTCCAATGATAGTGGAAGATTTAATTAAATTTCTATTTTATTTTTTTACGATTATTAAATACAGTCACGTTTTGTCATCAAAAAATAAATTTTTTCTTAAATTATATATATATATATACTATAAAGTTAATTTATTTTAGACAGAAGCTTTTAAATTAAAACTTCATGGATATTTTTCTTTGCATTCTTTGCAACTAATCACATTGTAATAAATTTTACTTTGAAATTTATAAATAAAACAGAAAATAATGAAGAAGCTTACAATGTACAACGGCAGTTGCGGACGTAATCGCCTCTCCAATGATATTTTTCGCTCGGCAGGTGTAAGTGCCAGAATCTTCAGGATAGGCGTACATAATATCGAGCGCAACGAAACCAAAGCTGTTCGTTTCGACGAATCTCGAGCCAGCTTTAACTGGCCTATTGTTATGGAACCATTCGACTTTCATCGTTGCATCGGATACAGGGATTAATCTGCACTCGAAATGAGCTCTCTGGCCTTCCTTAATTTCCACATTATTCAGTGATGTAGTGAAAATTGGCGCTTGGGTGGTCGTTTCTTCGATTACTTCCTGCCGTTGATATTTCGTTCTATCTTCGAGATAATGAATCCGTTCAAGGCCAAGCTCGTTCTGCGTGTCTGTTAGAACCTGAGCAGTTAATCGACAGGATAATGTGCAGGATACTTCGTCGCTGCCAATCAAATTAACAGCGCGACAGGTGTAGGTGCCAGAGTCTTCGGCAATTAGATCGATTACGTCCAGAGCAACGTAGCCGAAATCGTGTATCGGACGGAATCGATGTCCTAAGGATAGAAAATAAAATTGCAATTGTAGTTTTGTAGCTTAATATCGGTTTACTGGTAAAACATGTTAAATAAATATCTATATTCTTTCTTTTTTAATTTAACAATATTTTATGTGATATAAATATAAAATAAATGATTTAATTTAGTAGAAAAATCCTTTACTTCTCATGTTACAACTAAAGTCCGAATTTTTATGCATTTAGTGAAAAATTGTTATTTTTACTATATTCTCAAAAATATGAATTTGCATAAAAATTCGCCATCTAGTACCTAATTGCGTAATTTTTATGTTTTTTCACTGTAAAATAAAAACAAGTTTCTTTATTTACTATCGCAATTTATCACTCTTTTTGTTAAAAAATTTTGAATATTCGATCATTTTTATCCCCATAAAAAGTAGCCAGGTGAAAAGAGAAGAGAATCGAGAAAAAGTTACGATGTCAAATGGTAAGATAGACAGTGTTAAATTAGAAACTCGATGAATAATCAGAAACTTTTCTCACCTATAGTAACTGGACGACCATTTTTAAACCATTCAACCTTCAAGTTCGAGTCTGTTACAGGTTCCAATTTGCACTCGAAGTGGGCGTGTTGTCCTTCGCGAAGATTTTCTTGATTTTTCGGAGCGGTGATGAATCTTGGTTTAACATTGACAACTTCGTCGACTAATTCGTGTCTTTTGTATCTGGAAGCATCCTCCAAGTATTGTATTCTCTCTAAACCTTCAGGATGTTGTGATTCCAATAGTAAATCTTTCTTCGCGTGTACTCTAACTGAACAGGAAGTGACAGCTTCGCCCAATTGATTTCTTGCTTGGCAGGTGTAAACGCCTGAGTCTTCAGGATAGACACCAAGTAAATCGAGGGCCACGTAGTCAAATTCATATGATGGTCTGAATCTGTGGCCTGTTTTCACTGGTCTACCATTCACGAACCATTCAACTTTCATGGTAGAATCACCAACTGGCTGAAGACGACACTCGAGGTGAACGTTGGTTAATTCTACTGTTTCGATGTTGTGCAAGGGGCGAGTGAATTGCGGTGGTTGCATTACAGTCACTTCTTCTTGCTGCGTCTTGCGGTATCTGTTCATTAGATAGCATATAATTATGCGAATTTGTGTAATAATAAATTCGAATATTGTCGGTGCAACAGAGCGTGTAACGAGTAAAATTAACGATCCATTAATAGGAACTAAGCGAATTTGTTTTACCGTAGGAAATTGAGAAAATTTACGTATCATAAAATTAATATCAATCTGTAAATTATGAAGGAAGTCTTGTAAGATTTTCATTGAGACTCAATTTTAAAATCTAGCTTTCTTCGTTGAAATACAGAAATTACAGTAATTTTTCCTAATCTGATAACTTATAGATACTATTAAGAATTGCAATATTTAATTACCATTCCGTGTGTTGATTTGTTAATGCGTTAATTTGCTACAATCTTATCATGTTCTTTGTCTTAAACATGTACTTAAGAATAATTAAATTCCGTGGAGTTTCAAATAAATTTTGAATGAAAATCAATTAATTTTGAAGATTGAGAAATGCAGTTAAAAGAATTCTAATTAAAGATTCATAAATCAACATTACCATAGTGTAATATCTCAGATTGAATAAATATTACCAACCTTGCCGCATCTTCGAGCATCTGAATCTGCTCGAGAGACTGTTCGTGCTGAGTTTCCGTAACAACATCAGACTTTCCGATGACTCTGACGCAGGCTGAAGTATGAGCAGTGCCAAGATGATTGGTAGCTCTAACAGTGTATTCTCCAGAGTCGAGGATAGTTGAATGAACAATATCCAAAGCGACGAAACCGAAGTCGTAGTACGTTCTAAATCTAGAGCCAACGGTAACTGGTCGGCCATTTTGGAACCATTCGACTCTCATCGTTGGATCACCCATGGGTTCCAAACGACACTCCAAATGGATGTTCTTGCCTTCGCTCACTGGTTTAGGGTCGCTTAATGGTTGGACGAAAATTGGTTTCGATTTAGAAATTTCCTCGATGTGGTATTGAGGTTCGACGAATTTCGATTCTTCGAGACGTTGGGTCTTCTCGTAGGAAGTGCGGTGCATGCTGCTGGTATCGACGCTCGAACGTGCTGTTAAATTCAATTAAAAATTATTGTTTAGAGATTTATAACGATAGAGTAAAAAAAAAAAACAGAAAAAATGTATAGAACTTACTTTCTACAACCATGGTAGCAGATAATTTAGCTTCTCCAAGAGCGTTCCTAGCGACGACAGTGTAGGTACCAGCGTCCTCAGGTCTAACCTGAAGAATATCTATAGCGACGTAACCAAAGTCGTGATAGGTTTGAATTCTATTCGCAGCGGTGATCGATTTTCCATTATGATACCATTCGATGGTCATAGTTAAATCACTCTGAGGTTCGACACGAGCTTCGAAATGAGCACGTTGCCCTTCGACGATCTTATTAGTACCCTTTAAGTTACCCAAGAATCGTGGTGCTTGTGTCACTTGAGTTTCCTCTTGTACTTGTCGTGAATATCTGCTCGAATCCTCTAAAGTTTGAATCTTTTGCAATCCAGTTGGATGCTGGCTGTCATAGATAACATCGTTCTTGCTGATCACGCTCAGCTGAGCGGTTGTGTGTGTTTCACCAGCGCGATTGTACGCGCGACAGGTATACACACCGACGTCATGGATGGTCACGTATTTGATTGTTAATGCCACGTAACCAAAGTTGAAGAATGTCGTGATCCGTGAACCTAATGAGAAAAGTTTGTTTTTGAAAAAAATTTTAACGTTTTTGCCACTCTGCGTGTCTGTGAAATTTAATTTAAACGTTTCTGAGATCACAAAAATTTGGCATTTTGAAATTTTACAATTCCAAGCTTTGAAAATTCTGAGACACGAGGATCTAAGTATGCTAGGAAGTTTCTAAAGCTGAAATTTCACGCAATTTTGTAAATTTACTATTTTAAAACGTCAACGATTTTGAAATCCTGCAATTTTTATCATTCTATACTCCTGCAATTCTATGATACAGAAGTCTATTATCCGAGGGTTCTATAATTCTACTAAATGGTATTTTTAAAATTTTACTAACTTGCTTCTACAGGGCGTCCATCCTTGAGCCACTCAACTCTTAAGTCAGAATCGCCGACTGGTTCTAGACGTGCTTCGAAATGAGCAAATCCGCCTTCTCGTATGCTGTTCTGATCCTTGATAGGAGATTTGAATTCCGGTGGGCTAGTCGGTTCAGGTTGCTCCTGTACGTATTTCTGGTGCATGGCCAGTTGATAGGCTTCCAACTCCTCGGCAGCCTCGATGTACCTCTGTTGCTCGGGGATTCCCAAATCTGTAGTAACGCTTGTGCGTGCTGTAACAGTGAAATAATGATAAAAAATCAATCAGTCTATCTATCTATACACATCTATCTTTTATTTCTTCTTTTAACACTTAGGAATATAATTCTTCAGGTAATTAATATTTCCAATTGTTAAAATTAATTTCATTTAGAAAGGTAACTCACCAAAGACACGGAGAGACGCGGAGCTGACGGCCTCTCCCAAGCGGTTCACAGCTCTGACAGTATAAGAACCTGCATCTTCAGCTCGTAGGTGCAATATATTAAGCGAGACGTATCCGAAGTTGAAGATGGTTGTGATTCTTGAGCCTGTGGAAATAATTATTCGTAATAAACATTTGAATATAATCAATATATTGTGTTAAAATGTGATAGAAAAAGAGATAATTACTAGCTGTGATTGGCCTGCCATCCTTAAACCACTCCACTTTCATCGTAGGATCACTAACAGGGGTCAGTTGCGCCTCAAAATGGGCGTTACGACCTTCCTGCAGTTCTCCTAGATCCTGGAGTGGTCGGATGAAGGCCGGCCGCTGTGAAGAGATCTCCTCCACACTCTCCTGCCTTTGATATTTGCTGTAATCCTCGAGCTGTTGGATGTACTGGAGGCTGTCGGGGTGTTGGCTAGCCTGTTCGATTGTTGCGCGTGCTGTAATCAATTATTTTCATTGTATTAAATTTTTAACGATGTCATGTGAGTGTTAGAATTGTTTAACGAGTGCTGAAAATTTACGTGTCACGCTGAGGGTAGCTCGAGATTCGGCGACTCCGGTCGAACTTACGACGCGGCATAAATATTCGCCACTATCTTGAAGAACGATGCTGATTAAATCGAGCGAGATGAAGCCAAATCGGAAAATGGAAGTCGCTCGGGAACCTGAAAAATTCGTAAATTTACCAGTTGAAGTCTTCGAAATTCAAAAATTCTAATGAACCAGTTTAAAAATTCGAATATTTTAGTTTTTACTTTTGTGTACTATTACTTGTTACGAGAAGAGAATTTTGAGAGGGATACTCACTCGCATCGAGAGCTCTTCCATTGACGTACCACTCTACCCTCATGGTGGGGTCGCCCACCGGTTCGATTCTGGCCTCGAAGTGAATTCGTCCACCCTCGATCTGATGGACGTCCCTCAATGGTATGATGAAACGTGGCGGTGGATAGACCCTGTCCTCCTCAGGTGGAGGTAGGTATGGCTTGGCACGTTCCACGTGTCTCAAGTAAATCACTTCGGGGCCAGGCGCTGGTCTGTAATAAATTTCATCCTTAAAACTTCATATCCTTTATTAAATAAAATATAATTTTAGTAAAATTCCTACCATCGTCCAATTCCATCAGTTTGCATCGAAATAAAAATTACTATATCAATATTCAGTAACTCGTATCAATATTTATTATATAAATTAACGGTTAGAGTGTTTTTTGGGCGATTATTAACCCTTTCACTACTTCAGAGTTTAGCGTGCATAGAAAAAGACAGATATCCAATTCTTGGTTACAAAATTTGTCAAATTATTTTCAAAAGTTAAAAAATTTAAAGGTTGTTTCGGTAATTAAAATGAAAGTGTGCAAAATTGCCAGAAAAGAGCGGTAAGAGAAGAGGACGAGAAAATCTTGAAATAGTCTATAGGTACCTATAGTAACGAAAGGGTTAATTTTAGATAAGTAAAACTTCGTGAAATTTCCAACTTACTCTGGTTCGATGACTTTCGTCGGTCGGGGTAAATTTAGGCGTCTTGGTTCGGGGGCTGCTCCTTTCGGTGTCTCCACGAAGAGCCGTGCTCTAGTGGCAGTAGAGCCGGCTACATTCTGCGCCGTGCACTGGTACCAAGCTGCATCTGACAATTTTGCGCAGGGTATGTCTAATGTCGAAGCTCCACTTCCGTCTGTCGATATACGGACATCCGGTCCAGGTGTTATCGGTACTCCATCCTAGAGTAATCAAATTTACAACAGAAACGTTATTCCATTCTCCATAAAAATACTTCTACTATATAGTTTACCATTCAGTTTATCATTTGAAATTTTATAAATTGTTGCAAATAAATGAGCGAGAAATTTTCATAAGGCATTTAAGAGGGTTAATTTAATTCTAATCAATCTCACCTTCTGCCAGGTGATACGTGGTACAGGAGTGCCAACTGCGCGAGCCATGAAAACAACCGGTTCTCCTTCTTTCACATTCGTCGTGGTGAATCGTTCCACGAATTTTGGCGCAACCACTTGTTCCTTCTCGATCACGTTCAAATTGCACTGGAACGAGGTTTCGCCGGCCTTGTTCCTTGCGACGCAAGTCACGACGCCGGCGTCCGCACGGTTCACGTTAGTGATCATCAGCGAATTGTTACCAGACTCGTTCACGAGGATCTTGTGGGTCAGGTCGTTGGCCACTTGTTGCCCGTTTATGTACCACGTTACTTCAGGATACGGACGGCCGGTTACGCGACAATCAAACCTGAAAATCACGTTGCCTGTTGAGTTTGTGAATTTCATATTCATATGGTTCTCTCGCGAGTTCTCTCTCGTCATATGAAGTATAACGAAGTGACACGAATTCGTATTCTGGATATAAAATAACGTTGAATAACCGTATTTCACGTCTGCTGCAAGTCTATTCTACATATTATTACCCAGCATTACTTGAAAAAAAGAAAATTAACATTTATGTGGAAGTAATTTTTTTGTTTTAGAGAAAGAAAATTGATAAAATTGTATATCACGCTAATTAAATCCTTCTTTCAGAAAATATATCAGCAAAAAATGTTGCACTTTGGAAACAGAATTTTTATTTTTCTGTCTTGTACCTGTGATTTTGATTTTTGATTTTTAATCCGTTTTTGGTAAAGAAACGTTCTTTATTATCTTCTCGATAAATGTTCGATGATTAAAAAGGACACCTGACTCGAACAAATATATCAATACTTTGTTTAAAATTGCATTAGTAAAGTGAAATCGTTAAAAATATTTTTTTAAAGACCCTGTGTTATATAATTATTTATATAAACAAAAGAATATAAAATTTAATAACTATATTAAAGAAATTAGTATAAAATAATATTAAATTTTAATATTAAATAATATTAATATAAATAAAAGAATGAGATATTAGAAAAAGAGGATAAGAAAGAATTTAATTTTGAAAGCTTCAATTATTACTTCATTTCACGTTTTTTCTACGATCCGAGAGTTTCTTAGATGTGAAAAAATTTAGGGATTTGAATCGTCGAATGTACCTAGTCATTTTTCCTTCGGTGGCATCGCGGTCGGTGCAGGTGCGAACGAAATTCGGTGGCAGAACTTTTCCAGAGTCGCTCTCGCCGGTGGATTCAACTTGCTGGGTCTTGATCGTCTCCCTTTGAGTTTGATAAGCCTGATCCACTTGATCACTGGACTCAATTGCAAGATACGCAGAGCTGACAGTGCAACCTTGAGGATTCTCTGAGAGTAAGGTATAATGGCCGCTGTCTTCTGGCAGGGCGACTCTGATTCTCAAGCTGGCCTGTTGGTTCGAATAGCTCGTCTCCACTCGTTGAGAATCACGGATCCTTTGACCGTTTTTGAACCAAGTTAACTGAAATTTAGAAAAAAGGAATCGAAGTTTATAATTACAC
This sequence comes from Anthophora plumipes, assembly GCA_951804975.1. Taxonomy (NCBI): domain Eukaryota; kingdom Metazoa; phylum Arthropoda; class Insecta; order Hymenoptera; family Apidae; genus Anthophora; species Anthophora plumipes. Next base: position 24,262,779 of record OX638112.1, on the reverse strand, counting down.
GTATTTCTCTTTTCTAAAATTTTATCGAAAAATAATTAGTTTCTTTATTTATTCTTTATTTTATGAAAGTATATGTTGATTAAATTCTTTTTCAGAATCTTTCTTTCAGTTTTTCAGAAAATTGTTAGCATGTTAAATGTTGAAAGAATTGTTGACTCACTCTTGGTTTCGGATTGCCAGAGATTTTCGCGGTGAAAACAGCGTCGGATCCTTCAACGAGCTTCGAGTTTCTAGGCTTTTGCACAATTTGCGGAGGTGCAACCGGTCCCAGGCTGCGATCTACCACCGTCGAAATCTGCACGTCGGATTCGCCCACGAATCGGCGTGTAATCGACTCTCGAAATTCTGTTTCCCGCAGCAGTCTGTATTCGAATGTATCCACCTGTAAGTTAATCGTGTTAGAATCCTTCGTTCCTCTCTAATTCTTTAAAAAAAGGACCAGAAGTGACATTAAAGAGAATTTTTAATCAATAAAAACACTGTCACTACACAAGGTGTCTCGCTTATAACGAACATCTAAATTGTTTTCATTAGTATTAAAAGCAACAAAGGAAGAACGACTGAAAAAAGATACGATTTAATAACGCGCATCTAACAATGATAAAGAAAAAAAAAGAAAAATTTTCTCCAAAATTATCTCGAACGAAGTTCATTCCAAGAATTTAACAGTTTAAAAATATTATGAATTTTATGAATTTTGTCAATTTTTTTTACTGTAGGATCATTTTAAGATAACAATGTCGTGGATCATTGAACTCGTTTGCAGACTCACATAATTAAAAAGCAGATTTTAATACGTAAAAAGATATCGATAACAGAAATTTGTTTCATCGTTCATCAAATCTCGAAACTGTATAAGTTTCTCCCAGCTATTTTTCTTTCTTACTTTCAATTATGTTTGTTACGAGTTAGATATACAGTTTTGTAAAATGAAAGGAAAAGAAACCTTGAAATCTTCGATGCTGGCGCTGGTTCCGTTAACGTAACTTCGTTTATCGATCGTTTGTTGATAGCTGCGCTGTTGAAAGCTCTGACTTCCTGTTTGACTCTTCTGCTCGGTGGATTGGAAAGTCTGCGCGTATTCCTTCCGGTAGCCTCCCATCTGTTGCTGCGGCGGAGGACCAAATCCTTCTGGTTGTATGTAAACGGAGCAGATCGCTTCGCCTGGAAAAGATGAAATTATTCCCTGTTAATTTGTACAATTCGAAGAATTGCACAGTTGAAGTATCTAAAAAGGTTTTATGGCTGTTATTTGCATTCGGGATCGTTTAATACGCGGAATGTGATTCATGCAAGTGGGGCGTGGGATCTCTTCCTCCTTTGTCGAGGATAAAAGGATGTTTAATTAGGTCTCTGACTTCACAGACTTTTACGCCTTTTTATTACGTGTAACTGTTGCTGTTTTTATCTTTCACTCTGGAATATTTGAATACAATTGGATAATAATCAATAAAGCGCGGATTTTTATGCAGATTCGTATTTTTCAGATTATAGCAAGAAAAAGTAGAACTTACAATGGAATTTTATTTCATCTACCATTGGCAATTTTAATATTTTGCACCTTTTTCTCATAAAATTCCGCCATCTAATAATCACGACTCAATTTTTTTCAGTAAATTTAACTTTTGCCATTATAATTCTAATAAATATAGTCATTTTTATTTTGATATAGTATATGCATTCTTATAAATAGAAAGATGTAAGCTATTATTAACAAAATTTCTAGTCACCACATACTTTTTTATATTTGGGACAAAGGTTTTGCAGTAACAAGCAAATTGTTTATAGCTATATGTGTACAGGATTAAAAGGATTACGTTTCTTGCATTTTAAAATATTTTTACAAGTGAAGAAAATTATTTGCATCGACTCATAATGGATATTTTACGAAAAAAAAAAAAAAGGAGGACAATACTCACCATATTGATTCTTTGCACTGCACGTGTATTCACCCTCATCTCCTGGACCGATTTGATTGATCTGAAGCGTAACAGCTCCGGTCTTCTCGTCGTATGACATTCGTATTTTCCATGACTCCAACAACGGTGCACCCTTGTGTGTCCAAGACACCGTTGGCTTCGGATTTCCTCTGACGCGTCCCTCGAATATTGCGTTTCCACCCTGCGCGAATCTGGCGTTCTTGAAGATCTGTTCGAAGACCGGCGGCGATGGATCGCCAGGTCTGCCGGTAAAGCTGTAAAAACACCATTGATTCGAATCAATTAAAATTTCATATTTAATTCCACCAAACTTGTAGAAAATAAAAACAAGAAATTTATATAAATAGAAGTTACGAAAATTTTTAAACACTTCAAATTCGATAAGATTAGTAAAAAACTGAAATTGTCGATATTAACTCTAATTCATCTTTGATTGAACAGAATCTACAGAATTTTCTAAAAGAGATAATTAACGAAACAGAAGAGAATTTTTAAACTTCTGAAATTTATCAGATTAAAAATCGTAGAGCTGGAATTTTTCAATTGTCTTTCTGTCTAATTTAAAATTTTCTATTTAATAAAAATTTAGAGTTGGTATTCTTTTTCGAAAAATATTAGAAAGGTGTGGAATACTCACGTTGGTACCGTGGGCGTCGACTGCATCACAATCTCCCCTTGAACTGCAAAGAAAAGACGAAACATGAATTCAAAGAATGATAAAAGAATGAATTCGATTATGCTATTAACTGTCACGTATTAAAGTACACTTTTTATTTCCATTCTTTGGTTACATAATCGCCGAAGCAATTTCGTTCTCGTTTAGACAATTCGAACGAAAGAAAAATGCACGGCGAAGCTTTCGCCTGGTGATTTCGATGCTCGGTTACATTTATCTCTGTTTACGGGACGCTTCCTTACGGGTGAATTTCCTCATGAACTGGGCCAGAACGAATCGAGGAAACGAACCGTTGACGCCGTTTTCTTCTCTGTCGTCGTCACGCGCCACGCCAACCGTGCACTTTTTTTTTAACCAACTTATCTACGCTGGAACCCGGTGCAATTAAGTCAATTCGCTAATTAAGCACGGGACTCCATTGACGCGAAATACTAACGACCCCGTGTTTTCTATGTTGATGTTATTGTTATTGTTATTGATATTACCGTTCCATCATTCACTTTGCTGGTCATTATTTCACTTTTCTCACGTCAGTAATTTTTTTCGTGTTTTTTTTTTTTTTTATTGTCATCGTGACAGATGTGATATATTAATTGTCTGAATTTTGACGAATTAATATGTATGGAATTGAGAGAAGTATTTCTTGGAAATGAGTTATGGTAGTTATGTGTACTTTCATACTGACAGCTTTGAAATGATATATAAATGAAATTTTTGTAATCGGTGATTAGGAAAATGGTATTTATACATTTCTTAGTCTTTTTTATCACATTTTCTGATATTGTAGCAATCAATTTAACGATTCTGTGTTAAATGGTTCCTCGTTGTTGTAATGTAAATCGATACGACACAAAATAAGTGGAAAATTCAATTTTTTTAAGTTGCTGACTTAGATTACTTTCGTAATCATCAGAATAATTGGCAAATTCATCTCTAAAATTTATAAAAGAAAATGAAGAGAACTTTAACTGTTACGATCGTATCTTTTATGATCTGATTTTGTTCTATTTAAAAGTTTCATCTAATGTTTCCCGTGGAAGAAAGAAATCTATGTAGAAAATGATTTTCTGTATGGGAGAAGAAGAAACAAAGCGCTGCATAGAAAATGTGACAGAAAAGAAAATATCAAATTGAATATTTCACTTATATAAAATATAATTTTTCAAACCAATTTTTTTCGTAATAAAACATATACAAGAAATATTCGTTTGATGCCAAAAATGATTTTTTATATGAAAAAAAAGAAAGATGCCAGAAAACCAAGTATCGAACTAAATTTTTCACTTATACGAAATCTAACTTTTCGAAACACTTTTCCCATTATAAAATAAAAACGATTTTCTACATGGGAAAAGAGGAAACAAAGTGTTCTATAGGAAAAGTGTCACAAAATAAAATATCAAACTGAATATAAAATATAATTTTTCGAGTCGCTGTTTTCTTCGCGACAAAATATACATATCTGTACAAACCAAATTTTCCTTTCCATCGTTTCTACCAAACAAATTCAATTTGTATTCATAATTTAAAAGTGTTTTATGCGTAATCAATCTTTATTACGACAACTCCGACAAAGTACCCTTTCGCAAACTCCTGGATTAAGTAATTTCGCGTTCATCCGCATCGAAAGCGTCTGAATCATCGTTTGAAACATCTGCGCCGTTTCATTCGTATAACCGTGTTGTAGAAAAATAAAAGATCACCCTTTTGAACACCGTAATTCCGCGTGTTTTCTTTTCGAACGCGTGCAACTCTCTCCGTAACCGGAGGAGACGAATTCCACCCGCGCAATATGTTCGACGATTAACAGGCGCCAGCTCGTGGAAATTAATTGTCAGCATCGAGACGGGGGAGCGGCGAAAATAAACTTCCGACAACAATCTCGTCAGCCGCCGCTTTACACCACCACTTTCGTTATCACGGTTAAGCACCTAAGTGGATTGTAGAAGCGGTGACGCGATCGTTCAGAAATTCGAGCCACGAGATGCATCGAGCGTGTAATAAATATTCGAGCGATGGAAAAAGGTTGATTGAACACGTGAAAGTGCCGACACGTGGATTGAGTGTTGCTCCAAATTGACTGTTTCGCATATTCATCGGTACACTTCAAGGCTACCTTTCATCTCGAATTCGTGAAAAATATTTGTAATTGTAATGCATCATTTACATCGAATGTTTGTTAAAGATGAAAGTTATGATTATCGCTAAATTCTACAATTAAATGGAAACAGGTATCAAAGATATCAACTTGGATGCAGATTTGTATTTGAGTGTCGTTAAAGGGGTGCAGAGTGATTTTGGAGATTTAAGTAAACTTATTGGAAGAAAGTGTTTAATATTACGATTCCATAATTTTTGAGAATGCGGGTACAGTAATCAAATAGAATTATCTATTAGAATCACAAATTGCAGATCATGGAAAATAGATTTTCCGAATATTTCAAAGCAACAAGTCGCAGTTAAATCATCAAAACAATCAAAAATCTATTTATAGTTTCTACAGACTAACTAAACATTTAAATATCTTCAATGACCCCTTTTCAAGACATAAGAACAATGAACTACACACTCTAAAAGTGAACCATTTCAGCATGCCAAGTTGTCCCTCTTCGTTAAACTCCAAAATCGAATGGTCAACAAAGAACACATTAGCCATCTAGAAACATGGCTCGATATGTGACTGCATCCAAAAATATGCAAATTGACCATTTGAAAAAAAAAAGAAAAATAAACGAAGTATAAAAATCCGTCATTAAGTGCGGGTCGTAAGATCTTCACCATCGAATCATCCACAATCTTGTCAAGCCGAAGGTCATGCATGATACTAGGTGCAATAAAGCAGATAGAATGAAGAAAAAGTATGACGGTGTCAAGTGAAGAAGAGACTGGTACCATTCTTGATCGGGACAGCTGAGGAAGATGGAGGCGGGGGAGACAGAGTAATTGGAAGAAAGAAGGCGTCAGAGGGAGGGAGCGAACGAGAAAGAGAAAAAGAAAGAGAGAAAGAGAGGGAGAGAGAGAGAAATATCGAGTGGCAAAAATTGTCAAAGATAAAAAGAGAAATATCAAGAGAAAGAGAGGATGTGCCAAAGAGAGTGTCAAAGAGAGACAGAGAGAAATATCGAGAAAAAGGAAGAACGGGCCAAAGAGAAAGAGAGTGTCAGAGAGAGAGAGACAGAGAGAAATATCGAGAGAGAAAAATCGCCAAAGATAAAAAGAGAAATATTAAGAGAAAGAGATTGCTAAAGAGAGTGAGAGAAGGAGACAGAAGCATCGGGAGGAAAAGATTGTCAAAGAGAGAAAGAGAGAGTACCAATAAGAAACACAGCGTCATAGAGAAAGAAAGAAAGAGAGAGAGTAAGAGAGAGAGAGAAGTATCGAGAGAGTAAGAGAGAAGGACGTAACGTAGTCGGATAACCGCGAGATCCTATTTTTGCATCCAGATGGGGATCGCGTTACCGTGGGCCATTTTAGGAGCAACTATCTTTGCGCGGCGCCCAGCGCCGCGACGCGTCTACACCGGCCGGACTACATGCACCTCGACCAATCGCCGGAGACGTTACGCAAAGCCAGTCACTGACCAAAATAAAACAGCTCCAAACGCTGTTATCCCTCCCTTTCTGTTCTTACCCCTCCCCTTCTCTCTCTCTCTCTCTTTCTCTCGTGAGAAGGATTTTTCTCTCTTTCTAGTGATGTCTATTGGAAAATATTTATAAATTGTTCATTGCAAATGGCTGTCGAACGTGGGTGGTAAGAGGTCAAAGTAGAAGATTCCTGTGGATTGGATGAATTTTTTTCCAGGTAGTTATATCGAAGATAAAGTGTTTTATACATTTAGTGTTTTGGTTGATAAGGTTAGAATACGTTGATGGCGTTGACTTCATTTTTCTTCTGGTAGTGCGTTGACTGATAGATCGTTAGGCTAGGTTATTGTTTACGTGTTCCACTGACAGCTCGTTTTTGTCACGATCAGCTGATTTAAGGAGGGACAGGAGTTTTCTTTTAAACGTTACAATGCAGTTGAGATTATAGTGGTTTATCTTACGATTATACATATTTTTCTTCGAGAATTAACCTTAAATTCGATGTGAATTCAACGTGACGCTAATGTTTCGTGATTGTATCTGTACACTTTATAAGATTGAGTGGTTATTCTTAGATAAGTGGGATCTTTAGACCGGGTACAGCTAGGAGGAAGTGACGCAGCTGATTAATTGACACCTGATGGATGGCTAAACTCGTGGATCGCTAATAATACAGCTATTCGGGTGTACAGCCAAAATTGGCTTGCGTTTAACAAGTATAAACATTTTTTCAATCACATCACTAAATACAGAGTACATCTACGTAATCTTACCATCATCTAGAACGTAATTTAACGTTTATAAAAATCGTAATCTCCAGAAAAAAAGAATCTACAAAAATAAAAAATCGAATTTTCAACCTTAAAAATTATACTCATCCCGCTATTTAAGAATTATTTTATCTAACAACTACAATGAATAAAAAATATCATTCTGTTGTTGAATTTGAAAGAATTATTCGCATCGAAATCTTACAGTAAATGAAATGAATCACACAAATGGGATGTGTTCCTTTTCGATCGAGGATAAGGGAATGTTTAATTAACCCAAATAAATGAAGCCTAACTATCAATCTTCCATATTTAATCTTCATTTCGTAGTATCGTTCGAAGGATCGTAAAACTATTTTCAAATGAACAGACGCTAACGATGCCTATTCGGTTCCATTCGTCGATTAATCTCGCGCAGCCCAAGCCTATGTGCCGCTTTATTAATAATGATGATTTAGCATCAGAGCAAGCCGGTATAGTTGCCTTTGTCACGAGTGTTTTGAGCGATTGCCGTTTTGTTAGCATACTCTACAGGGTTTTGTATGCAATTTCCCGCGTCCTACACGCGACCTGTATTCTTTTTAGACATGATACCGCTGCTGGCACTCGTCGAATTCGACCGGCCAACCAGTCCTGCTCTACGTTGCCAGACCACGAGTCAATGTCGACCGGATTGAAGGAACAATAAAGGGGAGATTATCGTCCGTTGACATTGCTCTCCGGGAGAAACAATTCTACGAATTTTTCAGAGACATCGAGGATTAAGAATGTCGCAGAAACGGACCTGTCGCGACGATGCAAGTTAGAACTAAGAATAATTAAGAGAAATTGCTCTCCGCTGAGTACATCGTATTTCCTTATTGGTTGAGAGTTGAAATTGTATTCATTATTAGAGACAATGTTTTTTGCTATCGAAAAGTTATCGAAAAATATTTTCTATTTTATCTATCATTATTGTTATGAAATTTTAGCAAAATTTTAACCCTCTATAGCGCCCGTATGTCTTCAACGTTACGTATCTATATTTTATACTTCACATTTCGTTTTTTTGTCGATATATTGTTGCATCGTTGTGTTTTTACATTATTACGAGACAATTCTTTTAGATTAATTATTAATTCTTACTTTTTATTTGTCAGAATGCAACAATTGCAATCAATTGTAATTTTTCTTCTCATAAATACAGAAAAATTGGGTTACAGAGGGTTAAGAAATTTAAGGAAATTTTTAGAGAATTTGTAAAAATCTCTATTTTAAAGAATTTATCATTTCTTTTACACCCAGAAGCTTCAACCATTGCTACCTAGATCGAATTAGGCAACGAAAGTCTCAAAACTCTTATAAATCCTCTTCTGAAAAGTTTTCTTATCTTTGAGAAATTTTTAACCAATCCTTTTCCATGCGAATTACGAGGAAATTGTCTTAGAATGATCAAATACTGATGAATTAAATCTACAAATTTAAAGAACATGTTGAACCTTAGAAACGATTAGATTCTGAAGAAACGTAGAAAGAAGATGATATATTCACAAATGATCGAACTGCTGCAGAAAAGAAGTCTACAATGGAAATGTCAACAGTGATTCTTATTCACCGGCAGCTTTTTTCTTATCGGTAATTTCTAACGTAAATATTTGAACATTCGTCGAGATCTACATACAGGTGACGTTTTCTTTCAGATTGTGTTATTTCGACTAACGAAAGAAACGTTATTGACGGCTCGTGCATCGTTCGCCATCAATGGCGCGTATAAACCGAGCTAATTGTCCCCCGCGACTTGCCAAACGGTAATTGCACTCGTAAACCTCTCGAGATTCTTCTGTTTTTAAACAGTCGAGCGGATCGTTATAATCGTGAATCAACCGCGAGTTATACGTGTCTGATATTTTTGGTCCTGGTGGTCGTGTACGAGAAGCAGCTTTTCGTCGGCTTCGCAAACGAGCCAGTCGCGAGATTTATCGTACATCCGATAAAATTTAGACGGCCGAAAAATTGCTGGACAGACACATGCGAACAGTTACGAGACGTTAACGTATTGAACATTGCCAAAATCATCGTAGCTGTTGAAAACGCATTGATACGATGACCCTCCGCCTCACAGATTAAGCAAGTTTCATATTTGCCACACGAATTCTATTTCGCTGTTTTTTCGATGAATAATCATCGTGTCTCGTTTTATCGCGACAACGACGATATAGTCAAATTTCGCTATCTCTCAGGAATTTCTCTGTTAACCGTGTGAGAATTGAATTTTCGAAGAAGTATTACGTGTTCATCGAAATCGTGGCTTTTTGGTACGGAAAACCGTGCAAATCGAAAGGAGAAATCAAAATCCGCATAATTTAAACAGTTGTTTAATTGAATTCATTTATTTCAAAGTAAAATAAAAATAAAATAAGTTAAATATTAAGTGAAAAAATCATTTTTTTTTCCTTTTCTTGTGACAATAAAGCTTTTACTTTTGAACTCTCCGCAATCTAGTTTCTCCAACAGTGTGTACAAGGTAAAACAGAGGGTATTCCCTTTCTTAGGTTTATTTCCGATGTTAACAAGTGAACGGTATTAAAAAAAATGACTGTATAAATTTGTATGCCACACAAATCTATTTTTTACAGTTTTTATTATTAAAAATCCGCTATTTTGAAGATTGCGTAAAAGCGAAATCGTGTAAAGAAAAAAAAGTACCGTGTAAACGTTAATCACGAAGAGTAATTCACATTCTATTCTATAAATAGAGTAATTTCAAGCGTAACAATGCTATCCGAATAAATCTTGATCAAGGTTATTTCCAATTTGAATCCCTCATTCACGTTGCTTCGTCGAAAAGCTGATGGAAATTCATTTCGAATAATTAATTAACAACGAGCGCAACACGGTATTAAGGAACACGTGTTCATTTTTTATAATGCGCAAAGGCATTTAAGGAGAAAATGTGCTCTCGGCATGCTCAGCGTTAGTTACATTTTAACGAGCCCGAGCGGATGCTGCCGATAGCTATGATCTCTATTAAACGACGAAGGCGCAGTTGGCAAAGGTATTGTGGCGGAACCGTTTCGAACGCCGTAAACTGTATTTAAATTCATAGTCGTGACTATAACCGTGACTCGCGGAAAATTACGTTACTTTCTTTACGGTTGTTCCTCCCGCGTGAACGACGGAAGAAATATCCATCCATTTGAAAAATTTTTACATCGAAACCTCGGCGCGGTTCACGTTCGAATCTTTTCTCCACTTGCGACAGAATTTCTCACGTTAATGTTGTAGAAATGATCACAAAGGTATATTATAGGAAATATTACACAATGTTGGCACCATATAAAAACTGTCTTTGAATGCAGAGTGTAAATGGTCAAAGTTAAAACCCTTTTTTATGTTAAATAAGCTGTTTAGACGTTAGAAGCTAGTAAATCGGTGAAACGAAGTTTACTAAATTTATTTGATTTTTGTAAAAAGTTCAGTGTAAATTATAAACTTGATACTGAAATTCGAAAACATTGCAAAAGAAGAATTAGTCACTTTTGGCTTACGAGCAAATAAAATGCACCGTTTATTTGCAACTCGAATGTATAGAAAGAACTGTATGTGTAGCATTCTGTAAAATTTGATCGACGAAGGTGAGTGTATATGTATGTTGTTTGAAAATAATGTATTTTTTTTTTAAACGACATTGAGAAGAAATCTTAGTTCGTTCTTTGCGTAGAATTTAATGTATCATTGATATTTTTGTTTCTTTTTCTTCCTACAACGTTTCCCAAAATAAGTGTCCTTTGATTTAACATTGTTTATGGTTTTGTGTTGGATTTAGTGTACGAATGATATTTCTTTCTTTTTTCTTTTTGGAAGCTAATTTCAAGGTCAAGATTACCATTATTCACGTTTTCTTTTTACAATGTGCTCACATTTATATGCTACATTTTTTTTAACAGCGGTATAATAATTTTTCGATAAAAAAAAGGGATTAACGAATTTATAAGCTTGGTGAAGAAAAAAGAAAGTATGACGATGTCACTTTCATTTTATCAAATTTTACACAACAGAATGAAACATTTTGGTCGTCGTCCAGTTTGAACAAATTTCAAGTGACGTTTATTTTAAATCACCCTCTATACATAAAAGTTCACGAGAAAATGGATGTATATTAGTCGACGATTTACTGCGTTTTCCACAATTATTTATTAAGTATGTCATATATCGTAGCCTCAACTCGTCCAAACTTTCATCTATCAACTTGCTATACCAAAAAGAAAAAAAAACGATTCATATCTTCATGTAAGACATGAAAAAGTACGAATAATAAATATACGAAAAAACGATGATATATAGAGATTCGTATATTTATTCATACTTTGAATATCATTATTCCACCAAAAGGGAAGCCAACAATTTTCTTAATCGAGATAACCAAAAATTACTTCATTTCGAAATTCCTCGTATAAAAAACAAAATCATTCTGAGAGGGCAATCTCGAGAACAAAATCTTCGTACAATATCGACATTGTTACAACTCGTCGATAATAAAAAAAAAAAATAAAAAACAATAAGCTTCGAGTTGACAGATCGTTGTAATACGAATCTGTTCCCTCGACAATGTCACCGGGAGCAAGGCCCACAAGTGTGGGCGTAGCCAAAAAGAAGTGGGCATTAATGCTCCTATTGCGGTGATTAAACCGACGAAAATATTTCGTGTGCCAAGCGACTGGCCTTATTTCGGCCAAATGATTCATGGGGAACGACATACACATACACACACACACGTACACAAACATGACCCTTCCTCCGCGTTTTTCTCTTGTCGTTTCACCTAAACAGAAACCTTATTTCCATTTTTCTTTCCTCTCCTCCCTCCTCCCTTTATATTTGGCACATTTCCGATTTTTACATGGGATCACGCAACAAACATAAACAGGAGAGTAAACGAAACGGTATTTTCATCCCCATATTGGAACCTCTCCAATCTTATGTATCAGGGAATTTGTGCAAACTGCAATTTCCCCATGCCGTGCTCTATCAATTCTCTCTTTGCTCGAAATAACGATCCCTTCTTGAGTTGTTGTTAGATGCATATATCACGAAGGAAAATGCAACAGGGGTTGAGAGAGAGAAAGAGTATGTCACACGAAATGCAAGCAAAAACACGCATGATTCTTCGGTCTTCGCGTATCCTTTGAACGAACGCTCGTTGACGTTTCGTTGCAAAGCTGTCAACCAGCGTTTCGTTTCCATCGAGTCAGCAAGTGTATTTTGGAGTTCGAGGGGCTCAAAGAGAAGCTGTTAGAATGTATTAGGGTTATTCCAGTATACGAGTTTGTGCAATATTTCTGTCTCCAAGAGACAAATCGGGCAATTTCGTAAAATTAGAAACATTCGAGTGATGATACTTGAATATTTGTTTGTTACCATTGTAACGAAACTGTCTGCTTATAAGAATTGTTCATCTTTTTTTGAACAGGATTGTGTAAGACGATACTTGAAGTTGACAGGGGACGTTTTGGAGAGAAGTTTGTTCGCAATATCGTAAAATGATCAAAATTATAAAAATAAAAAAGAAGAAATGTCTCTAAATCAAAATTTAATTAACATGTTCGCTACCACCGATGCAATACAGTGACTCCCATTAATATTCTGACACTCTTTAAAACACAATACGTGAGTTATCTTTCTTCTTTTTTTTTTTCTTGACAAGATAGAATGATTAGATTATTAGATAACGTGTAGAAATAATTTTTACAGCTAGTAGCAACGTTAACCGATTTCGATGAAATTTTCACCACGTATATAACTGATATTAATCTATAAAATACATATTTTGCAATTTTCATTATAGGCTCAAATAAAAAAGTTGTTTCGACCTCTTTCAATTGCAATTTCATTAAAACTTTTAGTACACATCATCCAATAAACGAATCCTTCTAAATTCTCATGGGAGAACTTTTCTCCAAGTTTGTCAAAGTTCATTCTAATTAAAAAAAAAAGTTATTTTATTTTAAAAAGTGTCTCGATATTAATGGGAGTCACTGTATATACAGTGTAGACTGTATCACTTAGCGTGCTATCGAACGTGTTAACCACGATCTCATAAAAAAGGAAATAAAGGAAAACCAGCGATCATTTCGTCGTTCAACGATTCAATTATCTCTTGGTGGTCCCCGTTATTTCCAATTAGCCAGTGATCACCGTGGTGCATGATACTTTAGCTAAGGAGCCCTGGTGAGATGGGGTCCCTGTGAAAAGTGTGTCTGGCCGGATTTAGAAGCCGCATTTTTTTCCTCCATTCCCTCTCTGTCTGTCGCGATGGAAGGAGCGCGCGTTAGTATGTCCGGACTCAATCCACAGGCCAATGACAGATATGCGGTCTTCGAAGCCAGCCAGAAGGGCGGCTCTGGCTACGATTTTGACAGCTGGCGCGTTGACTTGTTAGGTTTTTACACGACTTCTCGTCCACCCTCTTCGGGGAGGGCGACCCTTACGAAGAGGGAGAGCATTACTATATGGCGCGTGCAGGAATTTTCGAAACGTTGGCGTCGAACAACGTGGAAAACTATCTTTAGAGCTCGCGCAGGGGCGGTGCTCTCCGTCGAAAATAGAATATTCGTCGAGGGGATATAGAGCCTCTGCTAAGAAATCCGACGGTTCCTACGGATTTATTTTCTACCGTCGTCGACTTTTTCGTTTACGCGAACGCGAACATACCGAGAAGGAAATTGAGAAAGAAACGTGACCAGTAATGATCGAAATATACCGAATTCTGATGAACTATGAATGGATGAACGTAGAATTGCTATCGTTTCTCCATTGAGAAATGGAGAAGCTCGTTTCAACAAACGAGCGATAGAATTCTGTTTGATGTTGAAATGTTCAGATTTTGTGTTCAAACGTGACCTAGTTTCGATCCTCGCTCTGTCAGAACGCATGCAAGATAATTTCTTATCGAACTGTAGACTTCAGAGATTCTAAAGTGCACAATGATTCTATTCGTACGATCTCTTGGAATTCTTTTTTCACCTCTGAGCTATGCCACTAGAGGAATTACACTTCCGAGTATCTTGAAAGCATTTAATTTTCTAAGTTAACACAGAAAGGAAAACTCTTTCGCGTGTCATGAAAATTTTCCTCGAACTCCCGTGAAAATCTCGAAAAAAGAATTCATCACCGAACTGACCTCTCTGCTGACTGGTGATCTGCTGTCGAGTGATCTGTCTTTCGGTCCTCTGTTGAATGTATTGCTGCTGCTGTTGTTGTTGCTGCGTAATCGTTTGCTGTTGCTGCTGCAACGTCTGCTGCTGCTGCTGTTGTTGTTGCTGCTGCTGCTGCTGTTGTTGTTGTCGCTTCATCTTGGATCAATTAGAGAATTAATCCAAGTCGATCGATTCGGTCGATAATTCGTGGGTTGATCACAGAACGTTGCGCGAAAGGGCTAGCGAAAACTTGCCCCACGCTTTTATTCCTTTTCTTCTTTCTTCCTTCTATTCAGATGTTGTGCTCACTCACTTGGGCACTCAACAACAACGTGTGAGAAAGACAGAGCGAGAGAGAGCGAGAGATAGAAAAAAAAAGGAAAGAAATGAAAACCGGAATAGAGCAACGGGCAAATTAATACAGTGGATCCTCGTGTGTGTCACTCGCGATTAATCGATTCGAAATAATAATTCGATGATAATCCTCTTCTCTTGTCTCTTTTATCTCGTTTCGCCGCTACTAAATATCGTCTTCGTCCTCTCGTATTACTATTATTTACTAGTATTTTTATTAATCCTCTTCTTCTTCTACTTCTTCCTTTTTCAAATCAATTTTCCGCTAGAACTTCCTTCTACTTTGCTTCGTATGTACTTCGTAGTGTATGCTGCCTGAGGCCGCGGCTCACTCCAGTCGGCAGAAGTCAAGTCATCATCAAAAAGTCTTGTCCCCGAGACTCTTTAAACCAAGACGTCGGTCGAATGCGAATTGCCGGCTGATGCCGCCGCGGAAAACGAACACGGCCTTCCACGAGGACGTGGTGTACACTAGGTGGGGGGATTTCGACTGGTTTAATGGTGGGGAGGATACGTGAGCGTCCCGACGCCGACGACGACGCGTCGCAGGCGGAACGAGGACAGAACGATCGAGATTTTTCACACCCTCGTCACAGGCAAGAACCAGCAAGATTAATCGCCCGGGTGGAAATAGTCTCTCCCTTTTTCACTTTTCTACCGACTATTTCCTTCCTCCATTTTAATCTTTTCTTTTCTCTCCGTTTCTAACTTTCTTACTAATTTCGTTTTCTCGTTTTCTTTCACCGCGTAAGTACTTTTCTCCACGACGAAGGGAAACGGATCTCTTTCTCGGATTTAGACGAGAAACCAGAACGTTTCGTGATGGAAATAAAAAGAACGGCGGATGGTGAGTTTCCTAGGGGAAACGAAGGGTAGAACACGTCATTTGCTAGAACGTTACTCATATCGCACGAGATTACATTTCTCGGATTCTGTGTTGCTTTTCTACGTTTATTTCTGGCGCCGTCGCCGCCGATGATGCGTGTTATATATATATATTTTTTTTTTTTTGGCACGTCCGTGGATGCGTGTTTGGTGTTAAGTGTACGGGCTACTTGCAGCTGAAGAGATCGGTGAGATCCGGTAGATTTATGATAACGGATATAGACGGGGCGGAAAGGCGGAAAGGCGGAAAGAGCTTTCTGGGGAATTTCGGTATCGATGGTGAAACGTGACGTTTACGAGAGTCGTGGAAACGACGTGTTCATTGGAACTCGATCGTTTTCAGCTTCCTCAGGTTATTTAATCGTTACGTTACAATAGCGTGGAGTTTTTTAAAGAAAAAGAAGAATGTAACAACCACGGTAATAAAATGTGACGATTTTTGAAAAAGTTATCGTAGAATATTCCGGTTAAATTAAAATAAAGACACTTTTATTAGAAAAGAATATCTATACTGTGCAATTCATTAATTATTCAATTATTCAATTTTTGAAAGTAACCTTTTCCAAGTGGAATATGTCAATCATTATGTCAACAAACCGCTCACAGTCGTTTAGTTAAAAGGAAACATAACTGATGAAATACAATTGCATTACTTATTCATTCTTGTGGAAGAATTGCATTAATATTAGGTTGTTCCAAAAGTTCCTTTCGTTTTATCGTTAGACATGAAGCGTAGAATCGTTTATTTTCTATGTAATTCTATAAAATTCCGATTTTTCATTCTTCTCCTTCTATTCGGAAGATTTATGATGTGATTTTTCCAAAGTTGCTGTGATTTTTTTCTAGCAAAATATTGTTCAAGGTGATTTTTCATCTCATTTAAAATTTCCGACTCTAAACTTTCTGCATCAATTATGAACCGTTTGAACAATTATAGTACAATCCAAATAAATCTAATTGCGTAAATCTAATTTACAGTATTCCGAGCACTATTGCCTTTTATAAAGCAACACAACGTCACATGTTGCAAATGTATTTCCTGATTTTCTATCATTCAAGATTACAGAGAAAAATCCAATATATACTTTATCGAAAAAGAAATATACTATTGGATAGCTAGAAGACAATCAATTACTATAAGTTCCATTTGAAATAGATTGGACTGCATGTTTACTTGAAACGCTGAGAGGCAAAGCAGTGCTTGAATATGACGAAAAGAACTTTTGGGATAGTTATGCAAACTATATTTTAAATAAAAGTGTTTTATGTCAATTTAATTTTAATAACAATAAATTCTTTAAAAATCGACACATTTCATTGCCGCGCGCACATTACAAAGATGAATACAGTTTGTATCCCGATGTGTTTTCTGCACAATTTGTTTCATTTAAATTCAGACTAATTATCGCGATGTAGCAATTGCCAAAAGTGGTACTACAACCCGTAAATCTTTCGGCGTGAACGTATTAAATTTGCATAACTGCTTCATTCTCGAATCGAGCAGCAGAAACAGCGTTGAAACGGCGTTGAGACTTGTCCCCTTTGAATTTCTTGCTCAATATCGAAAATTTATTCATTAGAGACCGTGACTTTCACGTTTGTCGGTCCTTCTAATCGTAAAACCTGTACCGCGCTAACAGTATCGCGTTGTCCTAGTTACTTTGGACAAACTTAGCCGAAAACGTATACGTCTTGAATAAAGATATTCATAAACCTGACACGACGATGGAATCCTTGAAAATTAGAGAACAATTTGTTTTCAAGGAAAAATTAAAGCTTCTCGTTAATTACGATTTAATTATTCATCGAAGATTAGTTCAATTGTACTAAATTAATAATTTCGTTACTGTGAATTATTGTGAAATAATTTTATTTTAACTATTTCACACTCGATGTAAATAAATTTATATTTAGTACAACATCAATGACTTAATCTCTCACTCGTTACTCTATTACTATTAATAATTCTTCACTGTTTTCATCGTTGATTCATCAATGAATAATGTATAATATGAAATTCCTGAAACACCAATGAAATTGACTCAATCGTAACCTTCAATTCTTCATCTATTTTCTCAATGAGCAGAATTACACGAGCTGACAAATTGAAGATGAACTGTTCGTCACAGAAAACCAGAAACGTCTGAAAGTCACAGTGCAATTTCACAAGCATATTGTCCAAAATGATCTCTTACATTCTTAACAAGATACTCATCTGTCCCTTCCCACAATTACCTAATAAGTAACGTAAAATAAAATCAACCATAATAACTGTATCTTGCATAAAATCAAAACCGCGTCGAAATCGTAAACCAACTTAACGGTACAGCGTGCATCAGTCTAGCTCATTAAATAACTCCTTATTTGATCCTCTAATTAAATAGAAGATTATTCAAAATAAAGTTTTAAAAATTAGCTGGTATAGAGTAACTATTTCTTCATGAAAGACGAAGATCCAGCCCAGCAAACCGTTTTCACAAACTTATTGAAAATTTCTTTTCTCTCAAGTAATCCTCTTTCTCGAATTATAAAAAGTACACTAAACATTCAATGTAACACAAAAGCTTCCTCGTGGAAAACCAAACGAAGTTCACTATTTGAACTCAACCTAACGCCAAATTTTTTCCTTCTGAAATCCTCTAATGTACTTCAGAAGTTATCAGAAAAGAAAACCAAGAAGAGATCAATCATTTTTTAAGTCCAATAAAGAAATCAGAAGAACAAGTTTACTAAACTCATTCTTGCTCAAAATCTTCCACCATAAATAACCTCGTCTTTCCAATTTGCACGAATTGACCTTAAAACTACTAGCAAATAATCAAATCGTTTCCTCGTGGAAGGCCAATGTTCGAAATAATTTCACCGTATAAATTCAACCTTGTTCAAACTTTTTCCTTGCTTATTACTCAACCGTAGTGAATGCTCGTCGATTACTCTAATCGATCTCGAATTAACGCGAAACAAGAAACCCGTGGTTTTGAGCGGAGCCGCAAGTCGACACGCGGCTCACGCAGCGTTCTCGCGCTCACTGACAAACGCCCACGCATCTACGCACTTCTCACACCCTTGCCCCTATTCCCCGCTCGTCCCAAAACCCCTTTCTCCGGCTAGTTCTCCTTCCTCCTAGGCGCACGTTGTTGTGCGTGCACTCGTGCAGCCGGCGTGTTCCTCTCTCCCTCTTTCTTTCCGTCTCCTGCTCTATCTATCGCTCTTTCTCTCTATCTCTCTGTTTCTCACACTCGCTGTTTTTCGCTCTCTCTCTCTACATCTTGTGTTCTCGATCTCTCTCGCGCTCTCTATCTCTCGCGCTCTCTATTTCTTTCGCGCTCTCTATCTCTCGGGCACTCTATCTCTCGCTCTCTCTATCTCTTTCACTCTTTCAATCTCTCTCACGCTCTCTACCTCTCGCTCTCTCGATCTCTCTCGCACTCTGAATCTATCTCGCTTTTTGGATCTCTCTCGCGCTCTTTATCTCTCGCTCTATCTCTTTCACTCTTTCAATCTCTCTCGCGCTCTCTATCTCTCGCTCTCTCGATCTCTCGCGTGCTCTGGATCTCTCTCGCGTTCTGGATCTCTCTTGCTTTCTGGATCTCTCGCTCTCTCAATCTCTCTCGCGCTCTCTACCTCTCGCTCTCTCTCGCCTTCTTTCGCCATTTCTCGCTCTCTCCATCCATCCTCTTCATCGTGCCTCATTCTTTCCTTTCCATCTCCATCACCCTTTTCTTTTCGTCCTTCCTCCACTCTTTTTTCTTTTTATCTTTCTCTTTTATTTAATTTTCCCGCTCGATCTCCTTCCCACGATACCAGCCGAGAACGCACTCTCTCGTTTCATCTTAAGAGCGTTGGCGTGTGTACTTTTTTACGCGCGACACGACGAGACAACGTCGTTGCACGAATCTGGGGCAATTCTGATTTCAACGAAGACTACAAAGACCAGCAGTTTCTTTTTGTCTCGATCTCTTGGATATTCTTTTTATATTCTTTGTTTATTTTATTATTTGTTTCCACTCGGTATGGACCCGTTTGTATAAAATAATAACAGATATTGATATTATAAGATGAATCAGGTGTGGGAACAACAGGCGTCACTGATTAACTTCGTGAATAAGAATATTTGAATCATTATAAAACTTTTTGTATGTTTTGTAATATATTAGAGAGCTTGAAAGTAAATCGAAATAAGTTTTCACATTTTCGTAGAAAAATCTACGTTCTGACAGAGGAATTTCGCGATTGTAATTTGTAATTATACATTGCTCGTTTCGAAATATTTAGATCTCTTCCCTTAGATGTATCAAAAAGCAATTTTTTTCTATTATATGAAAAATAAACAATTTCTCAAAATACTAGCTCTTACAGTATAAATCTTTCCCACGAAAAAATCGATGTAGTTCAAAAATTAGTGATAAAATCAACACTTTTTATATTTATTTTTGTTATTTTCAACTTAGACCACTTTCGTAATCACCGACACAATTGAGGAAGCGGTTAATCCTTTATAATACAGTACGATTCGAAAATTATACATCTGTTTGCCTGTATTGTGTGTCTCATTATGTTCAGTTTCTAGCGTTTGCACCATTGTACTGTAATCAGGCGATGTTTTGAGTGTATTGTTCCATCGAAATGAGTATTGTAATCAACAGTCAACTTCTCTTACGAGTAAAGAAGAAATCCAGTTATAGAGGCCTAAGTGAATAACTGGAAATACAGTGGGAAAGTAATATGTCCTACTGTTTCACGATTATGTATATTACAATCGTGCATAGACAAAGTAATCTTCAGAATTCTCGTTTCTTCCTCATTTCTCTAAATTACTGCAACCACCGCTTCACCTGGCTAACGGAAACACGTGAATCAATCAGAAATGATTCTTCACAGAAATCAACGTTTAATTTATATCCAAAAATCTTCACCGATTGTTCAAACACAAAACACTTTACTCGAAAGTCGTTCTTGAAACCCAAGCTTTCATCGTTCACTTGTTTTCTGTCGCGAAAGTGTTAAAATCACATTTACTCTGTGATCATAATGAAATTAAATTAAACCGAATAAAAATATTGGGTATCGAAGGTTTTGGAAATTATATTCGGTTTTCAGCTAAACATTTAGTGCCGGTTATCGCCCATCACGAAAGTGTTAATAAAAAATAAAAAAAGACAGATCTGAAACTCGATGTACACGACAGACACAACATCGCAGAGATGATGCTTTGCAATTCGGTAGGTCTATATTTTCAATGATCTCGCTACGAGAATCGTACAGCATCACTAGCACAAAGATCGCGTCAGTTCTGAGGAGGAAGTGTGTTTTCGATTAACAAGACCACCTCGATTTGGCTCTCAGAAACTGTGTAAAGATGTATCGTAACTCGAAGAATGAAATTCGAGCGGTTTATTGTTTTTTGCCCGGTCGATTTCTCGCGTAATCGTACGTCGATGATAACCAGAAACCGTGGAATTTTTGCTCTAGCTACTCCGGATATATCGCATCTCTCCGGTGTATTCTTTTTCAATTTTCGATTTTATTCACTAGAAAAGACGAAGTTTGAAGTGTACAAATGTGATATAATCATCGAAAAATTGGCAAAGGAAGTGGAACGAATAATTGAGTTAGAGAATCGTAAACAGAATTAGATTCAATTTTTGAACACCGATTAAAATGAACAGTAGGAAGAATTTTCAGTTCAGAATAATAATCAACATATCTGCGATGAGTTTTCAATTGCAACCTCCACGGAATATGCGAAATTAAAATTCGAAATCAGAGATTCCTTATCACTGGTCCAAAACAACAGAAATTTCAACGGGTAGCATATTCAAATATATTTTCATCGTGCTCTCTTATCGTTATCTGAAGTGCAAACATCGGCAAACATCAACTTTCGCAAAGAAGTTTCGATTTAACCTGAAAAATTTCGTTGAATTCATTGAAAAGTATGCACCGCGAGAAAATTAATCATTGTGCTCGATTACTCGTGTTCGCCAAAAAAGTGTCAGTTTGCAGTTTTGTTACGTATTTAATCTATAGAGCACGGAGTGTCTATTTTTGAAACGTGAACGACAGAGTGAGGTCACTGAGTTCCTCCAACGAAAAATTCGTTGAAACAATTTTTTATATCTAGTTTTTCGTGGTTGAATATTATGTAGAGTTATATTACATTAATTCAGATCGTGAATATTTATTTCTACAAATTTAGTGAAAACACTGATTTTCAACATTATTTCTCAACGAAAACATTTACTGGTCCTCGCTGTTACTTTGAAACGAAAAATTCTCTATGTTTTATGTGACTGGGGAATTAAGTACTTATGTATCATGTATCTATTGGGCATTCAAATTAATTTGTTACCTTTTTTCATTAACTTCGACGGTTATTAATACTAGCTTTACGAACTTTCCTGGAATGAACGAGATTCCGAATTTTTTCTTAGAATGTATATTATTATTTTATATATTATTAATCGTAATATATATTATAATGTATGTATATTATTAATTTACATACGATTTGGATAATTTACGTATCATTACAGTGATAAAAGTGAGGAAAAGTTGCTGAAAAATAATAGCAATTTTTTTCAAAATGTTCAACAATTTTAATGTCGAAAATAATCGAGATTATTTTGGATCTCCCTTTTCCATTTACCAGGTAATCGAGGAATTATTTCTCTGAAAAAGTATGGCGACTTTTGGTCTATAAACTTTAGTTCAGACTTTATGAAAAATGATACTGAATTAATTTGTACATCTGATACATTTTACAATTCTTCTTTTATTTCTTTACTGTTACACTATTGCATTAAATCGTTATACTGCCATACGATTACTAATTCATTTCTTTATAATACTTATCAATTTAAAAAATTTTAAATAATTAAAATGTGAAGTTGCAAGCAATTGTGATTTTTCTTCTCGCGAATAAAGAAAGCTCGGGTTATAGTAGGTTAATTAAACGAAAGATCGAAGAGGAAGTGCACTCAGAAATAACATCGTAAACCTAATTCTTAATAATCGCCCTAATTTTCTTAGTGCACTGAAACCAAGCGCCGATACTTATAAAATAATTAGCCAAACTATATTTGAATAAACATTTTCATTAAAATTTCAATAAGAATTGAATATCTGGAAGAAAAATTAAAAAAAAGAAAACAATTATTTGCGAAGTCATTAGAAGAAACGAAATTTTTCCAAAGAAAAGTCCTCTTAAAGACCGTTTCGTAGTCAAAATGTTAAACAACCAATTTTACAACATTCTCGAAGAGAACGAGCAGCTCGTAGCGAATTACACAATCTCCGCGTGTATGGAACAAAGACCGCCACAAACGTATGTCGAAGGTCAGTTTGTCGATGTTTCTAACCGTTTGCTCTCTTTCCTTCTGTTCTGTCCTGCGATAAATTAAAAGCACGACAATGAAACGATTTATCGTTTGAAACTGGGCGACGTACGTGCCAGACGTGCCATTAGCTCGCGTCGAACGTTCAAGCAACATCGACGACCGTAAATTCGTTCTCCATTAAGAGAACGTATACCGTTGTTTCGTTTCGATTTCGTTGATACGATTCCACGAGCTTCAAATTTATTTGTAATTGTTCGTTACAAGCTTCGTGTATACTACTCTTGGAAAAACTCTTGTCCAACCGTTAGCGGACGAATCGGAGCGAGACACGCGCGAGAAATGCACGTGTTCTCGGATGTAATAGATGGTATAGTCTGGTTTGTGAGTTGTACAGTGATTGCGGGTGAATTGAATAGCGTTGAGTCGAGAGAATTAGGGAAATTAACGGAATTCAGGGAGATAGAGATGTTTGATTAGATTTTTTTTTTAACACATCGACGATCGCGAGAAATTTTTCGCGAACGTCTCTGAAAAATCGAAATTACGTCAATTTACGCAATATTCGTTTGTATTAGTTTAAGTATGTTTACTATCCTCAATTTTAAGAACGATTTTCACTTCTTCGTTGTGGACAATCGTGAATAAAATAAAAATAATGTCTTTTTCTTTTTTTAAGTTTGTTAACGTTCGAAACAATTACTGATGCACCACAAAATCAAGCATTTCTATTCTTTCAGTGTTAAGTATGATATTGATTCAGTATGAGATCATTGGAGGACTCGAAAAACTTGCGAATAAATATCAGAAAAAATTTTCTTCTATTTTTGTTAAAGAAAATTGTCGCAAGTGAAATATTTTCAATTTTCATTTCATTCCTTGGAATATCTTCTAATAAATAAATTTAAGAAACGTTAGAGATTCAACTACTAATCAACTCAAATTTCAATACTGTAATTAACACACTTTCTGAAAACAGAAATTATCTTTTCGCATTTCTGAAAAATTTCGCGTTTTCTCACCAGGTAATTAAAATTGCAACTATAAAATCTGAAACGTGCCAACAATGCAACACCTATTCGTTTCGACAAAAATCTCGAAAGAATCTAAACGTAGCTGTCGCGCTTGATTTACGTGGAATCGACAAATAGCAATCAAGCGAGCGGAATAAGCGGTTTTAACCCTTTAACCTATGATTTCTTTTTCTGACTATACATCTAAGCATCAGTTACTTATTGTTTTAACGCCATTTTACATGCGAAACACGAATATATTATAGATTGATTACAATTGACAATCCTCGGTTCTTTAAATTAAAAGGAAAGTTAGAATTAAAATTAACGTTTGTTGCTAATATAATTGTTTTTCTCGGATTTCAGCCAGAATTTGTGTCACGAGTCTGACTCGTTGTTATAGGGCAAGGGGTTAATGAAAAATCAAAGTTTTTTAGAAATACAAAAATTGTCGTCGGTCGATTCACGGGTACAATGGCGGAGGAAACGATCGGACAAACAATAACCTCTGTTTAAAATCCGACACTGCAAGCGCGTAGTTGTGGGTCAGATGCAGCCGCGCGAGCGTGTAATTCAGACATTACGCCAAACAAGAATCGTATACAGTGTACAATGCGTACGGTTTCACGTTACGAGGTGAGAGAGGCACACGTGTGCACACATGGACACACGGCGAAAACGCAGGCTGCTGATCTTTCGCAATCGTAACAGAAAATCCGTCTGTTGGTTCGTTTAATTGCTCGGCCGTTATAGAAGTTACACCTTTCATTCTGTGTTTCATTGAGGAAAACCGTTCACGTTAAGTAGGACAGAATTTGTAATTCTTAAATCGAAATTCGTATTGTTTTTCACGTTCCTCGGTTTACGGAGAATGAATAGACGTCGTCGTCGAGATTCTGTTTCGTTTATTTCTGGCCTGTTGAACGTGGAACTTGTTAAATGTTACATTTATGCGAGACGCGTAATGCACGATGCCAGAAACGAGCAATGTCAAAAATGTTATAAATATTAAAGGACCGCCATTATTTCTTCTTTTTTTCGCGTCCGTTTGCGTGTATTTTTGAAAATGTTCGCATTCGTAATCGTGGAATTTCGACGATAATAGGATTTTGATCGAACGGTTGCAAGTTTCACGTTTTTCTTGTTTTTTCGTTTTTTTATAAAATTGTAAATAATTGCAAAGTGGTCTTTATTGAAATTCAATGAAACTGTTGCGTTTGAAGAACGATTAAGAATAGAGTTTATTCTTTCCGCGATGTTTTATGAGGTTTCAATTATAAGAGATACTTGCACGTCTCTTTACGAGGGTGGAAACCAATCGAAACAGTCTTCATTAATCTGCACGTAAAGCTGTTAGCGTGAAGTCATCGAAACTAAGTAGTATAAGCCATGGTTCGCATCGTCGCGCTTGAGAAAATTGTATCACACAAAGATAGCTTTCATTGCGACCGTACAACGTTTACTTGCACCACGTTTTCTTTATCTTCTGTTAGAAAGGAGATACAGTTCGTTTCAATTCTCTAGAACCAGGTTAGAATGGGTTTCCGTTCTTCGGAAAAGCTGATAGAAATTTTCATAGAAATTTACGCTATGAGATATATCGATATTTTTAAGCATGACAATTTGCGATATTTCGAAACATTTCTTATTCCTGTTAATCAACCAAAAATAATACAACTGAGTGCTTAAACCTCCAAAAAGCTGATAAAATTTTCATAGAAATTTACATTACGAGATATATCGATATTTTTAAGCATGACAATTTGCGATATTTCGAAACATTTCTTATTCTTGTAGTGTTATTCATTAATTGCGCCGCTAAAGATATCAAAGTGACTGTGAAACAAAATTTACTAAATTTATCTCATTTATAAAAAGTTATGCGAGAACCATACGCTTTGATATCTAAAATTCGAAATATTGCAATAAGTGGAGTTAATCACTTTTCGTGAATATATTTCAAGTACGATTCGTCACAACTTCGAACGAATATACGTAATTTAATGTATCATTATAACTACTCGCTAATTCGAAATACCAGAGAAACAGAGACAAACAATTTTGTCTCTTGAAATTGTTTCAACATTAGCTCAGAGAATGAGTCATGTAACAACGATTCTGACGTAAAGCAATCGGAATTACTTAGTCTGCACAGATGTGGCCAATTGAACCATCTAACCCTCCGCTAATGCTTTTACCCAAAAATTCGATGTCAGAAAAAGTCTTACATCACTTGAAAATTTTATAAAGCAATGTATCAATTGAAACTATCACACTTCTGACAACCATTGAAAAATGGCCGCAAAAAGAAAAAGAATCCAAGGAGAAAAATATTAGACACCCCGACACGATGAGTAGCTAGCGAAAATTTAACATCAGCAGAAGAAAAAAAGTTGCATCATCACGCACCACTGTCGCTGACTCAAACAATGATCTTCCTACGATCTGACGAATGAATTATGCGCAACGCGAAATTCGAACGTGGGAGTAAGCGAATTTGCTCGATTCACAAACCACTTAATCGATGGATACCACAAAAATCACTTAAAAATAATATAATTGAGCATTTGAAGCTTCAATTAACGCAAGAATACAGATCACAATAAACAACCTAATTATACGAACGCTAACAGAAGAAGAAACGCACAGTGGAAGCAGCCATCGCGCTCCTGCATCGCAAGACCACTCGAGGAACATAAATTTCTGAAAGATAGAATTTAATTACATCGAATGAAAGAAATTTGAAACATCTAATAGTCTAAAAAACGCAGTACTAAGAAAAAGAAAAAAGAGACTTTCTGCCAACCGGAAACGCCATTAACCATCGTTTGAAGCAACAATCCCCATATAATCGACCATAGAAATGCGAGAAACAGAAGAATGATCACAAATAAAGCGAAAAATTTCTCATTAATTGAAAATACAAGCGATCCAACGATCTCTCAAAAGATAATGCAGCGTTAAAAAAAAAAAAAAAGTAAAGAGGGACATTCTGTCAACCGGAAACGCCATTAACCATCGTTTGAAGCAACAATCCCCATATAATCGACCATAGAAATGCGAGAAACAGAAGAATGATCACAAATAAAGCGAAAAATTTCTCATTAATTGAAAATACAAGCGATCCAGCGATCTCTCGAAAGATGGGTCACCAGTGAATCATCGTGTTTCGCCAAGGTAGCGCATAGCGACGTGTCTATTTCGGGTTCTCGAGGGCTTCCCGCGGGGGGAAGGGTGGCGAAAAGGGGTGGTTCGTGGTCGTCTATGATTCAACGTCCGCCTCACCACCAGAAACACTCACTAGATAGATACCCCTCTACAAACGAACTGAAATTTTCTATACATGTGAGCAACCAATAGACAGAGGAACCCACCTGGCCGCTCACGTATGCACGTCGAAATGCTATTTTCGCGAACGACCGCGAGTAATCGCTCGAAGGACCCTGAATGTGGGTTAGCCAGTGAGACAAGCCACTAAGACACTCTCCCTTGTTTTCGCCTCCTGAGACGATAGATCGGGATTAATCGACGCGACAGCTCGAATAGGATCACAATGTTTCGTATTAAATGTTTAGTTACAGAATTCTACAATATAACGTTTAACAAATACTGGACACATTGTTAAAATGCAAAGAAAGCGTAGATTGTCAGAGTTTGAATTGTTTTTTTTTCATTTCTTAGAATATTCGTTATTATGTATAGAAACTTTTTTGAAAGGTAGGAAGAAATGGAACGATTACGTGAACGGATCGGTGAGAGGTATGGAAATGATATTTTTAGAATGCTGGACTTGATTCGCTATTTTTGCGAGGTCGATGAGGTGTTTCTCAACTGTGGGTAATATTCGAAGAGTAGAGGGTGCGATGATCTAGGTGGAAGTGGTGAATATGGAGAATTGGAGGAGGGAGCACTTGAGAGTTTCTTTGGACTTTTGGTAGTAATATGTTGAAGTTTACGATGTTGGCAAAGGTGTACAGAGGGAAGGAGTGCTTTACGGGGAATTCGTTTTATCTTTAGTTGTCTAGTTGCAGTATTAAATTACGTTAGCCTAACTGTGGAGTTTAGAGTATATTTTCAAGATTTTTTTTTTACTTGTTTTACGTTAAATTTGTGCGTGTTTGGAATAATAGAAATTTTTGGTATTCTACGATTCTCCTTTGTAATAAACATGAGAGTAGGAAAGGAATAGTTTAGATGATACAAAATTGTATATTTTTCATATACTTATTTAGATGAGAATAATTCATTAAGTGAAATGAATTTTGTATATTATCTACTTCCTTAAAAAATATCGTAAAATTGTTTAATTCCCAGAAAAATGGAAATTAATTAACTTTTTAATTCGCAGAAAAAATGGGAATTAATTAATCAGGAGATAATTAACCCTTTCGCTAAGAAGAGAGTATATATACAGTTTGTAAAAGTGATTACTAATTTATGGAAGGCGTATAATCTTTAATTCATAGGCATTAAGACACTTACTGAATGTGAAACAAATTTAAACAAACGTCACAATATACTTGAGATACTAAAAAACATTATTTCTCCTGCAAGTTTATAAAATAATGATAGAAACTGATAAAAAAAGTAACGATACAAAACATAACAATGATAAAGAAAATATTGAGACTAGTGTCATAAATCTTTATTAATAAAAAACATTCTACATTAATTATTTAATTATTGAAAATTATTTTTCTGCTTTTCGAATTATTCTGACATTGTAGAACATTTTAATTTTCTCTTATTTCCTCAAATGAAATATCGTTGTCGTCTAAACATCAGACGATATCAAACTGCGCCAAATATTTGACAATCGTGAAACAGTTTCATTTCATATTTTCATTTGTACATTGTACACAAAAATTATCGAACGTTCTGTATGTCAGCGTTGGTGTAATATCTATTTCATCCAGTAAACCACCGTGCTGTTTTCATTTCAAATTTACCATAGCGAAAGGGTTAAAAAAAAAGAAAAAACACGAACAACTAAAGAATTCTACGTAATGGAAAAGAACGCTTACCTCTGTCCTCTGGTCTAAAATTGGACGGAGCGCAGCCGGAATATTCCCGATCATAGTAGTAATCATCGCGGTACGAATCGTTCAAGAAATCAGAATACTCGAGGCGTCGCGCTATCGGATTTCGGTCTGTTATCTCGTCGCATTCTTCTGTCGTAATTCGCCTCTCATAATAACTGCCACCTGCGTAACTAAACGTAGGAACGTTTCGATATTAGCGTGATCGTGACTTTTTTTTTTCTTTCACGTTGTTCGATCGATTTTATCGATCGTCTCTTACCTGCGATCCGTGGTCAAATTGCACGGGTATGGGGTATCGTGTCGCGTTGAATGTTGACGATTCACAGGTGTCGTTTTGACGTCGTTCTCTGGCGGTAAAAACAGATCCCTCAGAGCAACGTACCTCGGCGGACTTTCGATCAATCGTTCGCCGATATTCTGGTCCCTGTACGTTCCGTAAAATGGCGACGGCACCCCTGAAATTATGTTTGTTCGACAGTTAGAGAAAATATCACGATTAATATTAATTATCGTCGTTGTAATTATGAAATTACGAAATTGTAAAAAATTTAATTTTTAAAAAAAGAGAAGGAAAAGAGTTTGTTAAACTTCTATAACGCCATGTGACATGGAATCGTTGTATTATTAGATTACTAGTCAAATTTCTTTATATTAATTAGTAATTCTTGCGTTTCTTGTAAAATTCTAATCAATTGTAATTTTTTTCCCATAAACTCATTAAAAATCAAGCTACAGAGGGTTAATTGATGTGAAATCAGTGTAAATGCCATTTTACATTCTTTTATTTTATGCAAAATTATGTTCCGCAGTTTTGTAACTTTGTTATGGGAAAAATGATTTATCGTACGAATTTTTATTCGCGATATTTAAATATTTCAGTTCTATCGTCCATATTTTCTGTTTAAACAAAAGTGTTTTAAAGTAGTATGAGTAGAATGGAATGGTTACGTTGAAAAATAATCACTTCAATACGAAATATGAATCGAAACGTAATAGTTTGCAGAAGTATATTCAGTCCAGATATTGGTAATTAATGTAAAAATCATTCTACATTTTTTTCTCTTCTGAAAAACTAAATTTTCATAGTTTTGCAATTTTATCATTAGAAAAATTATGTATCATACTAATCTTTATTTGTGATACTTAAATATTTCAATTTTATTGTCAATTTCTTTTTTTCATTTCCAAACATTCCAAAATAGAATGATTACGTTGAAAAATAATCATTTCAGTACGCAATATGAATCGAAACGTAATAATTCGCAAAAGTATATTCAGTTCAGACATTGTTAATTAATGTAAAAATCATTCTACATTTTTTTCTCTTCTCAAAAACTAAATTTTCATAGTTCTGCAATTTTATCATTAGAAAAATTATGTGTTCTACAAATTTATGATACTTAAACATTTCAATTCTATTATGAATTTCTCTTTTTCGTTTTTAAACGTTCCAAAATAGAATGGTTACGTTAAAAAATAATCAGTTCAGTACGAAATGCAAGTTGAAACGTAATTGTTCGCAGAAGTGCTTTATATTTAATCCAGACATAATATCATAGTGAAATTAGCATGAAAATACACATCAGCCTGAATACGTTAAGCAAACGATGAAATATAATGCATCTCACGAATGCACAAGCATTCTCATGTAATTCAGCGTGAATTAAAACAGCAAGAACTTTTTCTTCTTTTGCGTGAAATAATGATTCAACAGAAGAATGTGTATTATTATCAGCAAAAGAAAAATGCGAATGAAGAGAAGTGGTAAAAGTGAATTGATTAGGTTCAGAAATTATAATATTTGCAAGAAGAGCAACGAGACGTATTTGCTGAACAAAAACCAGGGGAATTCAGGTCGTTTCTCAAATACAAAAGGACGCATGTACACCTATAAAAAGAATCTAGGTTTAGAATTTGATAAACAGGCCGTCAAATTTTCAAGCAGCTGCTATTTAACAATCATACACGCCGAATAACCATGATAAATGCACTCTCGATCTGAATGTCAACGTCCTAGTTGATAGGAAACTTGCCAACGTCTGTTACATTCGTGACAAATATTTTATGCCAAAATATAGGAAAGGAAAAAAAAAAGGGAACCGCATTTATCAATTTCTACTGGTAATTTCACAGTTCGTTCAACTGATTGTCGATCGGAAAGACTGTTTATAAGACGATGCAACGACGCCTTTCGACTAATCTACGGGAATCTCCGTAAAATGTAGTCGAACCAAAACTATTTTCAGACAGCGTTGCATGCCAGACCACCCGGAGATTTGCAATCGTTTCTTATTACGTCTCGTTGAATTCCGTGCGAAGCGATTAAAGGGGGAAAATGGCCACTGATCGATCATTGACTTCCGCTTCGCGTTGCATCGTCTACTTCCTCAAATCGAACGAGAACAATTCACTCGAAATAAATCAAGAGTTTCGTTCGAGAAAAATTCTTATTCTTATCTAGAATACAATAAAATTTAATTCAAGCATCAAACGAGGATATTAAAATAACGAATCTAATTTTTCTTTCTTCAAATGTAGAAACAACCACCAGTTCGTGTAAAAACGTTAGAATTCATTGATATTTATTATACGTAAAATTAATCGATCTTACACTTGTGAAATTCTGTTCTCGAGTAAATCTTCGAAAGTTCTATATGAAATGTAAGATTTTCACATAGTAGAGGAATATAAATTTTTATTCAAAGTCGTTTAAATAGTTCATAATGGGATGTTAAATTTTAGATGGATAATTATGTGTGTAGAGGGAGAATCGAAGCATCTTTCAGGAAGAATTTTGTGGATCATGTAAGAAGAAAAGATTACGCAATGAGATTCGACGAACCGGCGATTTAATAACCACCGGACGTACAGCAATGACGCGGCATTTTTATAAAAAAAGAAAAGAGAAATAGTATGGAGAACTTTAACAATCGCAACGGCTTGTTTTTCTCTCGTTTATTCTTGGACCGTCGACTCATATTTTCCATCGCATTCCGGGATTACCTTACCGTCTATTTTCATACCGCATCATCCAACAACCGTTCATTCCGCATGGGAACGTTCGAATATTTGATCCCTCGCTGAAAATCTTAATCCTTCCTATCTATGCAATTTTCTAATTTCTACACTTCTGTATAACCAATTTTCTAACTCTCGATAGATTAAACCTAACTCGGAATAAAAGAACGTCTTTTTTATATTATTGAGAAAATAATAAATTGAGATTTAAAAAGGAAAAAAGAATCTACAAAGTATAAAAAGAATTGCACAGGTTAACTTAACTGGGTTTACGAATTTTTCTTGTATAAACATTTTTACGGGCAGTAGTGAAATTGACAAATCAACGAAAACCTGAATTTTTCTTTAAAAGATCGATTTATTTAATTTTGAAACCATTGTATATTATGAACTTATAAATTGCAATATATTTTCATATGGTTCCATTGATGAAAATTAGTCAAAAATTGCTGGAAAGTAATAGCAATTGTTTCTGTATTTTTATTCGTGAAATTACAGGTGTGTCAGATTGACGCATCTCGTAAACCTAGTGTTAATTCGGGTCCAAATAGACCCAGGTATAGTGTTTTGTAGGATCAGTTGTTCGAGGGTATACATATGATGTAATTTCTTGGATAACATTCAGTTCTACGATTCTCCAGGTTTTGTAAATTTGGCACGGGAGATTATTGTGCTACGTTACACAATAAACTCGCGGATTTCGTCATTTTTGAATACGAAAGTAAGTATACCTCGCCTTCTACATACATAAGTGTTATGAAATTCGAAGTAATGAAACAAAACACTACCTTCAAAACTCACCGATGACGCTACGTGTATACATCGTTTAAAATTAGACAGATTCTTTTGAGGAATCATCTAAGATTAGAAAACCCATTTTAAAATGAGATAAAACTTTGTGCTGTCTGTTTTAAAATTAGATCGGTTACTTGAAAAATCACCGAAGGATTGAAAATTCGTATAGAAAAAATGCGTGATTCACTTTAGGTTGTTCATTTCAACGTTGCATTATCATCTTGCATTAGAAATTCATGGTGAAAAGTGAAATATTTTTGATAGAGAAAAAAAATACTTTTGAAACCTACTTCAGATTGACAATTTATTTTTAAACGTTAATTCGCTTAACACATGCACTAACGCAACATTTCACTCGGAATTCTTTTTTCAGCAAATTTTTATTAATAATTTCTACTTCCTCGTGTTCCGATTATAAATGAAAGTTTCAAAAAATTGCTTGATATATTTTTTTTTGCCACTATTTCTTGTTCTATCTAGATCCTAAAGTATTCTAAAGTTTGAAGAAATCGAAGCATTTATAATAATGAGATAAACCTATTTTTTTTTTATTTTCAATCATGGAAAGATTCTTGTGCATCACTTTTGTGTAATGGGTTCACATTTTTTATAGTTTTTAGCAGTTTAATGAAACTTCTTGTAGGTTCAAAGTTGCGTAGACGAAACATTTCGTTACACAGAAACTAACGATCCAAAAATTCTTTCAATAACAATTATATGTATAAAAATTGCCTTATTTCTCTATTTGGGACTTGATGGGTTAATGCTAATAACTTTCAAAATTGCTTCAAATGAGAAATTCTTTTCAAATACAAAATTCACTTTTTCAATAGAAATGTGCTTTTCAGAAAAAAAAAGAAGTGTGGATTAACTGATTCTAAGATACCCGAATACCCTAAATATCACTTTTTTCAGAATACTGAGTTTCATGGAAATTTATCTTCCGTTGTTCACGCAAGAAAGTATGGTTTAACTAACTTTAAGATACTCGAATACCCTAAATATCACTTTTTTCAGAATACTGAGTTTCATGGAAATTTATCTTCCTGTTGTCCACGTTCGTTCGTTCAGGCGAGGCTGCATGAAATATTCGTATCAGGATTAGATTTCACTGGGTCAAATATATCAGTTTCCCGCGATGCGAGTGATTAACGAGAAGCTCAATTAACAAGCTCACACGGCGTGCAAAAGAGTCGCGCTGATGTTAGTAACCCCCGAATGTTAGCGGCGAACGTTGCGTTCTACATATTTCTTTTGCTCTCCGAAAATAAGTGAGTGCCTGAAATACGTATGACTAATCGTGCAACAAGAGCAAGGTGGAACAATGCCTTCGACACGTTATTGAGGCATTGAACGTCCAGTTACCTGCCTAACGTGTTATTTCTCCGGCTTTCTTCAACCCTTTTTCTCATCAAACTAATCATAAATTCTCGAATTCTCGAAAACTAACTTTTAATTTCGAATTAAGGAAAATTTCATTTCTATTCTTTGGTAAATATTTATTCAATTTAAATTAAGTTACAAATAAATCATGAATTTACAGAGAACTACGATAGATTCTTTTTCGTTTCTATCAGATATTTAGATTTTATATTTGATGAGGCTCTTTCAAGTTTCAGCGTCTGTACAGATTGTTAAGAAAATTGCTCGAGGATTTCAAGAGGGTGAGCCACGTGACGATTGTGTAATATATTGGAACGAATTGTTTCTGTTTGTTCCAATATCGTGACTAACTAATTTACCACTATTTACGATACGCTTCGTGTAACGGGACACAATTCATGACCGTGTGCTTATTATTAGCGGTGATTACACGGTGACAGTTTCGACAACGATTTTACAATATAATCAGGAAAATGATGTGCAATACTATCACGTGCAACCTTGTATTCTAAAAATTTTCTTTTATGCTTTTTCTGTAGTATCTAACACATTATACGTTGCCTAATATCAGCTGCTCGAAGTTTGAGTGCTGGTGAAAGGCACTCGCAAGAAATCGTATTAAAAATTTTATATATTTTTACAATTATACTATATATTTTGTTAAATATCGTGTTTGAACAAAAATCAAATATTTGTCAAAACTGATACATTAAAAAGCCCACAAATAATTCGAAGATTTGGCGTATAAAGAATGTTAACACTTCACCGATCGGAAGATTAATCCTTTGCTTAATTAATTAATTACCTTATAATAAGAGAAAGTGAACGATATAGTAAGCCCTCTCAAGAAATTTGATTTAAAATTCTTAGAGCTTTAAGAAGAAGGACGATAGCAAAACCCGAGCCAATATTGAAGTGAATAAAGCGATCAGTGAAGTGTTAATAATGAAAATCTTTCCTTCAGTTTCTTATACCAGTGACTGTCACAATATTAGAACAAATTTAGCAATGTATCTACACTAAATAATATATTAATCACACATTCAAGCCACGTTAATATGAAACAAGATTAACCGTTCGAGTGCAAGCGGCGCAATGGCGTTTCTCCTGTTCAGTGCTCAAAACTAATCTGTTTGTAGAATCTTTTATCATTACCATTTATCAAGGTTCTACTAAAATTAATATTTATACTTTCATAAGCTTCGAGTTGTTGTTAAAAAGAATTTTTGCATTTGTTAAAAATTAAAAATAACGTAAACGAGGAAAAGAAAAAAACGAAAAAAGCGCCGTTTTAGCAATTTTCGATTGGGGTTTTGCAAAAGTCCACGGCACTCAAACGATTAAACGATGATATGTGTTGAGTGATATTGAAAATGAAACAGTAAAGGTTAATTGTTCCACTCCTTAAAAATCTATCATGCTGATACCCAAATTACATTAGCAGAAACACCTACCATTTCGTACCATTTACCAACGATGCTCCAGCAATTGTGTAAAAGTCGCGCTATTGCCAAAGAACAATCAGCCATAATAGAAATAGAGAAACAGAGAAAAAAAAGGGACGTTCGGGAGAATAAAGGAGAGTGAGAAAATAATTCGTTACACCATAATACCCAAGTTCTTTTTTTTTCTTTTTTTTTTTTGTATTGCAGAGGAAGCACACGTTTATTTACACAGTATACCAATCAAATGTTTGCTGCGATGAGTGACAAGTGTACGATACAACAATATCTACGATGAAAATCTCTTTTGTTTCTTTCCATTTGAAATTCTCCGAGCAATGAAGCTTCAAGCAACGTTAAATCTCAGACTAATGAAATTCGTAGGAGATAGATGATCACGGACAAAGAAAAAAGACAAAATCTTCTCTTGCAATCATTAATTTCGATAAATTGCTCCGTTCTATTTTAATAAATATCTTTCTCTTGCTTCGCGTGTAGTTTGAGAAAAGTGACTAGCAGTAGTTTTCGCGAAGAATCACGGTTGTTGTTGTATAATTCGAACCGAATGAAAATTTACACACGAAACTTCTCCTTTGAAATCGAGATATTTTAATTTTTACAAATAGTTTAGAGGTATTAATCATCAGATTTCTTTTCTACTTTGTAATTATTCCAACGGACGTTTTTTATTCGTAGGAAATTTATTCGCGACAATTCTCGATTCGTTGCCAATTCGGTGAAAATTAAACCGCGATTCTAGACTATGACAGGGCGGGCGAAAAAAGAAAAAAATACAGAAAAAGAAAGAATATTTATAAATACGTATGCTACATGCTTGTACGAGAAAAAAGGAGAACAGATTGATGAAGTACCCGAGAGAGAAAGAGGGTGAAAAGAGGGAAACGAGAGCTAGAATAGAGACAGAAGGGAAATAGAATAGAAAATCATAGAGAAACGACCTACTGAAAGCGTGTTCAAATCGTTCCACGGCAACAACGACAGAGAAAGAAAAAAAAATGCATTCGATGAAGCTCACTACGCGCTGATTAAAGAAGTAAAAGAAGAAGAAAAAATAAGAGGAAGAAGAAGGAAAAAAATACAGGAGTAAAAAGCGTATATCCACCAGCGTTCGCGAATTTTTCTTCGACTTCTCACTATTCGCACTTTGACTAGTTCTCCTCGCCCCTGTCGTAAAATTATATATTTTTCCCCTTTTGTTTTACGTATGTATAATATATATATATATATAAAATGCAGAGAAAAAGAAAATCGCACGTTTCGAGGGGAAGCATAATCGTTGCTCTAAGTACTAATGTTTCGTTTATCTCACGCCCGTTTCTTTAATCATATTTCACGTATAAAGAATTTAATTACGGGCAGTACTTATGGTTACGATGTTAAATAATATCTTTGGTATTATCAATTAAAATGTATTCGTGTAGATTTGTTCTTTTTTTTTTTTCTTTTTAATCGATTAAAGTGAAATGATCGCGAATGATGAGTTTTTCGACTGAAGTTAGAGGCTCAATGTTCCACCACCTTCGTATTAGATTGCGTTGCGTATTTTATTCTTTTTTTTATATATGCATATTTTTGTTTTTGGCTTAATCCCTTCTCGACCATTATTAAATAGGCGCGTATACTGATCGTCTGTTACCTGGCACCAGCAAGGTGGCAGAAGTTACTGTCGAGCCTAAGCTATTCGTTGCGGTGCATGCGTAAGTGCCAGCGTCCTCTGAAAAAAAGGAAAACAAGAGAGAAATTATTTCACCGGAGGAAGAAAAATCTGAATTCGATTAGAAAATATGATATTTTTAAGAATAAAAATATTTTAGAAGAAATGTATATTTTTTTATAAATTCGTTTTGAAAGAATTGCATTGGAAGTTAAATTAGAATTTCAGAGGTAAAAGTTGCTATAAAATTGCTACGTTAATTCTGAACTTGTAAAAAAATTGCTATCGATGTATTAGCAAATTTTAGGACACAAAATTTGAATACTCAAATCTTATTTGCTATTTCAAATACTATAGGTCCTAATTATTCTTAATGAAAATATTTTCAGAATTATGAAAAATTTATTTCTACAGTCCTATTTCTATATTAAAATTTGTTCGCTGAATTTTTCAATAATTCTGTTCTATTGAATTAATAATTACTTCTCTTCGAATATTAATTGCATACTGGAAAATATTAACAAATTTCGGGAGCCAAAATTACTGGAATGAAATTTTCAGTCAGAAATCTATATTTCATTTTCCATTTTAAATATCATAATTCCACAATTCTTAATGATAATATATCAAAATTATGAAAAATTTCTTTCCCATAATTCTATCTTTATATAAAAATATTTTCATTAAATTTTTGAACAATTCTGTTCTATTGAATTAACAATTATTTGTTAATTGCATACCGGGATAGGCTCGCACTATAGTTAGACGACAAACGCCGTTTCGATAATGGATCTCGTAGCTCGAAGAATTCTCGATGATCCTACCGTCCTTGGACCAAAGGATATTCGGCTGTGGTTCAGCCTGAACGATGCACTCGAATCTCGCTGTTTGCCCGCTCACTACCGCGATATCTCTCAGAGGCTGAAAATTTTTACACGCATCGCTTGAATCGATCAAATCGTATCGCGACGATAAAACTCGTCTTGTTCGATCGTAAGTGGAAGACACGTTACCGTGATGAATAAGGGAGCCTTTTTCGGTAGTATTTCTAGGTAAGGCTGAATCACTTCTTTGCTCGAGGCCACTCCATTAGTGGTTGGCCACGGTGATCCTAGAATAATCAGCTCGATTTAACTCGAGTTAACTCGAACGTGTCCTAATTGCAGCAATACTCTTTCCATAGAATAGAAGGAAAAAGAAGTGTTCATTGTAAAGAAAGGAAACTTAAATATTTCACGAAAGCCATAGAGTGTACATCAAACGGAAACAAACAACACTTCAAAGTAGGAGACACTTTGAAAAACAAAAAAAGGAAGAAACAAACTAGGAAAAATTCGAGAAGAAATCAAACTTGAGGATTGATAAACACATTGATAAACAACAGAAATCACAAGAAAAGCAGATCAAACTGGATCCTTAAAAAAAACCAAGGAAACAAGAAGTAAGAATGAAACGTAAGCAACAGCCAAAAAGTTGCACATCGAAATAAAGATAGCAAGGTGAACAAAAGGAATATATTCAATCCTTTCAATCTTTCCCCTTTTTCTCCGATATATAAATCAACGAACGAGCCATGTCTTCAACAAAATATCAATTCTCCACGTGAATTAAGGAATAGCGGAGGTACTGTTCAAACATAAATGGTTCCAATGGAAATATCCAATCACCAGAGTACAACATCGAAAAGCAGAAATAATGCGTGCAAATGGCAAAAAAGAAAGCAAGTAAGCAACAAAAGTAAGCTTGAGAGGTTCGATAGAGAGTGCGATAAACGCGATCAAACTGCTTGAGAATTGACGCAGAAGCAGGTGAATACCTGCGGAGTCGACGTTGCTGGGTGGTCCAGTGGCACTACTGTATCTTGGGGAGAGGCTCGGTAAGCTTGGGCTCAGGGAAAGCGGACTGGGCGTCGTGTGATCCCATCTGGATGGCGATGGTGAACAAGGTATAAGTAAACTTGGCGGTGTAACAGCGTTTCCACCATCGTCTGGATGCCTTTTTCTCGCGTTTCTGATGTCCTCCGCCTCTGAAAACTCGCTCTCCGACGTTGGCTCCCATTTCACCGTTTTCGAAGTGCCGAATTTACTCGTCGGTTTCGTTTGCCGAGCAGATGACGCAGTCGTGCTGTTCCTTTTCGCGAAACCATTCTCTTTTCTGGTGGTGAACTCATGGACGATGGGCACCTCGATGTCACTAGCACGTCGTTGACCCTGGATGGTTCTGTTCGTGCTACTGACGGTCTTCTTACCCTCACCAGGCAACACAATCCCAAACTCGTAGCCGAAGTCGTACTTGAAGTATATCAGCCCCGTGTCCGGATCGATTTGCTTCGTTCCTGCGTTTCCCGCGAAGATTGTGTTTTTTGTTTCTTTTTTTTTCTTTTTTATTAATTCGTGACTTAGTTCACTGTTCCTACCGGTGTTTCTCGAGGATCGATTTAGTAAATTTTATCGATGTGATTTTTGGAAGTTTACCGTTTAAAACTGATTTCATTTCATTCGCTGTTCAATGAAATTTCAAATGGCAAATCTGAAGTTATCTTAGATACTATTCACAGGTGACAATTGAAACGTTCCGATGAAAAGATTTGTGATCATGCAACAAGATAATTGTGAAACGATTATTGCAATATTTTCAAAGAAAGTAAGAATAATTTATAAATATTTTATGAGAATGTTTGCTTCGACATTTTCAATTCTAAGCAATTGCTTATTTGAGATTTGAATCTGAATCTCTTCTTTCGATTTCTTTTAAGTTACTTCAGATTATTATCGCGATATGTGGTAATATAATTATTATTTTCTATCTTGAACCGATATGTTGGCAATTTAACAAACTCCGAGTTTCAATTGCGAAACAGTATCGTAATTAGTGCGCAGCTAAAATTCTACAGCGTGTGTAATTTAATTACGCTAGAGACTAAATCGATTACCATGTTCCGAGAGTCGAGATTCCTCTCTGTATGTTCTTGGTTCGTCGCCGTCACTTGCACGAGTATCGGTTGGATGCTTCAGGATCGGCTTGCCCTGCTTCAGATCCGACTGGATGTCGCTGACGAATTTCTCGGTTTTCGACTTGAAGCTGGTGGTCATGTCGCTCATGTGACGCGACGCGACGTCTGCGGATGTTTCAGATTGTTCGTGTTACGGGGAAAAGATAGCTCGCCAGCTTATTATATTCTTTATTTTGTTTCGATCAGCATGCGCGCAGAGGAATAGAGTGAGACAGTTAGAGTGTAATCATAGAGAGCCGATGATAGAGCAACGATTTTATCGAGAATGACTAAAAAAATGTGTTCGGGTGAAAAGATAGCTGAGATAAGAACGATTACAGCCGCGTCTTCGAAGAAGATAGAGAAAGTAGATCGGATAGAACTTATTATCATACATTTAAGAAAAGTGAAAT
Organism: Anthophora plumipes; assembly: GCA_951804975.1. Lineage (NCBI taxonomy): Eukaryota > Metazoa > Arthropoda > Insecta > Hymenoptera > Apidae > Anthophora > Anthophora plumipes. Next base: position 24,222,285 of record OX638112.1, on the reverse strand, counting down.
TCTTCCTGACTTTTCTTTCTTATGGATTTTAATCAAGAGTCGCGTCAACTTCGATGTTATTAGCGACATAGACCACGTAACTCGAAATAATCGGAATTTTTTAGAATATAATAATATTCTTGCTGATTTAACTTGATATTTGTTAGAAACATATGTTCACAAATTCTTCTAAAAAGATTTTAGATAGCGTAGAATTACTTTATCAGTCCCGAATGTGTTAATATTGAAACTATCAACACTCAAAATCTCAATATCTAATAACGTCTCAATTTCCTTAACATCATAATACTCTTTTATACAAATTTTAATAAACTTCGTAAATAATACAGCAACAATCGAATTTATCTTGAAGAATCCCCCCCAAAAAGAAATTGACCATCTTACCAATTTCCAAAAATCTCCATCTATCTTCGTCTACCCCCGACACAGAAACTAAATAATCAAAGCAGCTCGCGTCGACAGGTAAGCATACGAAGCAACATCAACGTGATTCTTACGATTCGCTGCTTTCTTCACGTCGCTCCTCGAGATAAAACCAAACTCCGGTGGTGAGCCAGGCTTCAGAGTTTCATCCTGCCTGGTGGTAACTTCTTTCTTCATCTGAGAATCCATCCTCCTCGTCCTGGCCTCGTCTCTGAGCTGCGTCATCGAGGTTTGCCTTTTAATAGCCGGTGGCCCAGAATCGAATTCCAATGGCGACGCCACGTGTTCCTGTCTAACAGGTGCGCTCGAAGACCTAGTTGTCTTCATCGTAGGTGGTTGCACCTTCCTGTACCTCGGTTCCTCCGTGTCGCTATCAGCCGGTGTCCATTTCGGTTTAATCCTCGTGTCTATATCGCTCTCGTAATCTGATTCTCGAAATTGTCCCTGAACGAACTTCTTAGGCGTTGGTACACGAAACGTCGGTGTTTTCTGCTTTTGACTGGTAGCAGTGTCGAAGCTGCTGAAATCAGTAGATGATTTCTGATCACCAAATTTGATCACTCTGCTCGTTTGTTCAACTGTCACGATTCTTCTGCTATTCTCTGTAGATTCATCCATTCTGACTGTCTTCTTAGTCTCCGTACCGATGGCGTTGTGGAAAGGTATACCGGATCGAGCTTCGTAGTAGGTTGGCTGCGGTGGTGCATAAGCAATTTCAGGCGGTGAACCGGGTAAAAGGACGCTCTTCGTTTTCGTCGGCGTCGTCGCTATCTTTTCCTCCTTCTTCTCGAACTCCTTCCTCGAGATCTCCTCGATCAACGGCGTTCGAGCCTCCTTCGGTTTTCCTATCGGTAGAAAATAGTTCCCGGGTGACCTCGATCAGAGACAGCTGGCGTCGACGAGACGAAGAAAGCGGACAGAGGATGCGTACGCCTTGGCGACGTCGGTTTCACGCATCGTTGACTTGAATTTTTGCTTTTTTTTTCTCTTTCGTCAACTTTCGAGTATACTCGACAAACGATCGAGCTTATCACTTTTATCGGTGGTTCGAGGCTTTTGCAGATTGAAACGAGAATGTTCGTGAATATACGCGATTTTTGATTGATCGAATGGTGAACATCGTGTTTTAGAACGAAGGTGAAACCAGCGTGAGACAGTGAAGAAGAATGGTGTCACAGGTAGTAGCAGTAAGAGAAGAAGATGAAGAAATAGAAAAAGTAGAAGAAGAAGAAGAAGTGGGTGATGGTTAGCCACGAAGATGAAGGAATATAAAAGACTCGGAGAAAAAGCGGGGAAATTCAACGTACGTACTTCGAGTAGCCGAGAAGAAAAGAGAGAAGCAAGCGAAGCGGGAAGAGAGGAGAACTTGTCTTGCGAGGTAAACAACGAGAAGGGAAGAAAGCTTGCCAGGAGGACTACTTGTTGTAAGCTGGAAAAAAGTTGTAAAAGAGTGAGAGACCCATCGAATACCAGCCAGTTGATTGTGTGTTTTCTACTGGCGCTGTTGGAAAGCAACTTTCTTGTTTTTTCTTTTGTTTCTTTGACAATAACAATCACCAAATGCTTTGTATATTATAGTTATTATCGGACGAAATTATTATAAAGTATGTACAATTGAATATGCAAATATATTCGTGTAAACGAGTATTGTATAATATCGAAGAAAGAAGTGCTGTAGTTGTTTAGGTTAGGATTTCTAAATACCTGGACCAGCGAGATTGGGTTTCACAGGTCTGAAAGATTGATCGTCGCTTTCGTAGCCCCGGGGTTTCCATAATGGCGGTATTCTGCCATCGTAGTCGCTCTCGTAGTCGCTTTCGCGAAATTCGCCCTTCACGAATTTCGAAGGACTCGGAGACGGTGGCAAGATCTTCTTCGTGGTCTCCAGCTTTTTGTGAGATTGATCCGTAGAGTAAACGGTTTCCTGGAAAGAAAATAGAACAACAACGTTCACGTATACTTGTTAATTATAATTACGAAACTGGCAACATTAACGTCAAACAATAAAGCACACGCTTGATCCTCAATCGGTAGTTATGCGAAGTGTTATATTTCTCGTTCTCTATCGTCATAGTGTGCTCTAATATATACTATAATTCTGATTACTTGGAACTCTTGCGCTGGTAAATGATATTAAACAAAAGTTTGATCGATAAGCCTAAAATCACTATCTATATCTGCATATGTATAGTATATATATTATTCAGAAATACTGATTTTATACTCTGACGTAATTTATATTCTAATTTATATTCAATAAAATGAATAATGTATAAAAATGTTCTATTTATATTAATAATGCTAACAATAATATTAATATTATAAAAAAGTAATAATACTAAAATATTAAAATATAAAAATCATAAAATGACCGCCAATTGAGAACCATGAAAATGATCAAAAAGCATACTCTAAAAATTCAAGGTTCTAGAATGTGTAAACCTGTAACAAACGGAAGACATTAAAACTAACACAGAGACACAAGGTATTTGTTAGTAACATCATCACTCTATTCCACTAAAACAAAAACCAAAAAAAAGAAAAAGAAACAAAGGAAAGAAGAAAACGATGTTCAATCATCATCTCCTTTTCTGCAAGCTATTTCCAGTTGATTAGTGCAGCACCGTTTACGTAGAGCAAGCGGACACACTTGCGTATCTCGAACCTTCGTTGAGCTGAATCTCGATGGCGACGCCGAGGATGCGTAACTCTTCTCGACGAAAGAGCTACGTTGAACACTCGGTGGCTGCTGAGTCGGCTGTTTCGCTACCGAAGAGACAGTCGGTCCAAAAGTTTGCTTCTTCTGTTGCTGCTGGCGGTTGTCGTAGCTTTTACTCTCGAAATACTCCGATCGGCTCTCTGAATACGACGTTTTTGACTCCATGTGAGACGTTTTCTGCATCGACTGAAGCGACGTCTTCTGCTGACGTGGCTCGTCTGTGTCCGCCATGTATCCACTTTCCTGTTGGAACGTCTTCACTTTGAACTTCGGCGATTCTGGCTTCTTGATAGGTGGACTCTTCGGCGTTGGACTCTTTATAGCTGGTTGAACGTAAATCGGCGGAGAACCAGGTTTCAATTCGATCGTAGGAGGTGGTTGAACAGCTTGGAACTTCTGTTGCTCTGTTATCTCCTTCTCTTGCCTCTTGTAAGTTGTAGTTTTCTTGCAGATCCTCTCTTCCTGTTCTTTCGTGATCGTTGGCCTAGGTGGACCCGTAGTTTGCGGAGGAACGTCGAATTTCGATGGAGGAAGTGGTTCAGGCTCGGTTGATCTTGGCCTTGTTGGTTGTTTAGGCACCGGAGGTTGGACTCTTCGATAACGAGGCTCATCACCGTCGCTCTCATAAGGTCTCCATTTTGCTTTCAAATGACCATCCATGTCTGACTCGTAATCACTCTCCTGTGTGAAGCTTCCTTTCGTAAATTTCGAAGGAATCGGCGGTGGAGGTGCCTTTTGTGTTTTTATTGTTGGAGCTGGTGTTGGTTTAAATGGAAACGGTTCCAATGGTTCGATAGGTGTCGGTTGTTGTTTGGCTGGAATCGGTGGTGGAGTCATTCTGACATCTTTCGGAGGCAATGCTGGTGGTTCTTCTTTCTTTGGAGTTGGAGGAATAGTTCTGATTCCTCCTGGAGGGATCTTCGTTGGCTGATATTCTACAGATACCTCTACATTCTTCTCCATCTTTTCAAACTTCTTTTCTCTGACCATTGGAGCTGGGATATAACCAATTTCTGCTGGTGGTCCTGGTTCGAGGATCATTGGTTCAGGGATTGGTGCCGGTTCAGGATGATGATACAATTGAACAACTGGTTTCTTAGGTGGTTCGACACTTCTTACTAAACTAGGAGCCTTCAGATCATCCGTCCCTGACCATTTCTTCGAACTGTATTCTTCAATTTTCTCTGATTTCTTCTTCATGTCACACTCGCTGCTGTATTTCTCGTACAGTGATTTCTCTTCTATCTTGTTCACTGTATGATCCACTTTGATGGTTTCAGCGTTGTAAATGATCGGTTGAACTACTTTAGGTGGTGATGGTGCTCTTTTCATGATCTTCTCCGTGGATTCCTGCTTCGAACTCCAAGAACGTCTTTCTGTCGTGCTAGAGGACTCCATGCTAGATTTCTTGATACCTCCTGGAATCTCTTCGACTTCCTTTCTAAACTCCTTCGTCGAAGTCTTGTAATCCTCTCCGGGAACCTGCCACTCTTGCTTGAACTTCGTACTCGTCTCTTCCTGTGGAGGCCAAGATTTTCTGGTCGAATCGGTGCATTTCTTCGCCCAGGATTTCTCCATAGCTAAACCATCAGCCGAAGGTCTAGGTGAAGTGGACCTTAGAATCTCTTGATGGCTCGATGCTGCAGAATGACACCTGTATTCAGACAGGTCAGTGGACACGTGTGATCTGGTCTCGAAATCAGAGGAAGAGGACCAAGGTCTGGTTGGAGAGGTTGTTCTGATTGATGATAGATAGTCTTTCTTTTCGTGGATGTCTTTCTTCACGCAAGGTTCCTCGATCACCTCTTTCTTCTCGAGTTCAAACGGTGGAGGTGGCCTGGAGAAAGTTGGCGCCACTTTTGGGGTTTCGATTATCTTTGGAGAGGGTGAGGGGAAGATTTTCACACCGCCAATTGGCGCATCGATTGGGGAAAGGGATTTATCGAAGGATTCTTGAAGTTGCTTGGCCTTGATGGACACTTCAGGGCGTTTTTTTTTCACCTCTTCGGGTTTCGGCATGTAACCAATCTCCGGCGGTGGTTCTGGTACCAGATTGAAGCTCTCCATTAATATTTCGGAACTTTCCGATTTGCTCTCCATCTTACTCTCCGTTTTACTCTCCATTTTCGACATCGTCAGAGATGATGATCCTGAAGTGACAGTCTCCTCCATGACCGTCTTCTTAGTCTCTGCCATTGGTGATTTGTAAGGTTCGTAAGGGAAATCGAATAGTTTATTATCGACACCTCTGCTAGCTGTACTACCGTGTTCCAGTTTCGTGAAAATCTCGTGAACTGCTTTCTTCGGTGTTTGAAGCTCTGGAGGCTTTGGTTCTGGTTTCTTCACCTCCTGGAAGGTTGTGGATCGTTCGTAATTTTTCGTCAGTTTACCAACCTTCACTTCGTGACCATCAGCGTCGTCTACCAGTTTAATCATCTCTTTCGGACCTTTCGGCGTTGTTTCAATTTCTTTCGTCATCGATTCGAAGAAACTTAGCGCATCCTTTTTAGCTATCGTTGACGTTTCGATGTTCTCGTTTTCAGTTTTCGTTGTTTCCTCGAATATCGTTGTTTTCGGCTCGATGCTCCTCTTTTCTAATTCTTCGCGAATTACATCTCTCACTACCGTCTTTTCTTCTTTCTTCGGTTCGGTTACGCTCGGTGTTTTGTGCTCAAGTTTCATATGGTACTTTTGTTCCGATTTAGTCTGCATCTGATGGGATTCGACAGTGGACGAAATTGTTTCTGATCGACTCATCTTCGTCTCTGGTTCCTCGAACTTCTCTACGGTACGTGTCGTTTGATGTGACGAAGTCGACGAAACGATAGGAGTGGTTTTCAGAGTTGGAATCGGCTGAATCGTTGTTGTTGACACGTGCTCGCTCGCCTGCTGTTTGCTAAAGGGAATCCCGCTCTTCTTTTCGTCAGACTAAATACGAATACAGGACTTTATATTTCGCATTATGTTATAAAAAGTATACCAACTTCGTTAGTTTAATGCCGAATGCTATATATTTGGCATAATTTGAACGAACGTTATAATTTTAACTTTTCATTCTTAACCCTTTAACTGCGTACTTTTAGCACAGCCGATCGCTCTAAATGCAAACAAAAAAAAACGAAAAAAAGATATTTTACCAAAATCAATTCATAATACTAGACAATATAATTCTAATTTTTTTATAAATTACAAAAAGTATACAAAGTAAGAAAGTATCATATAATAAAGCATAAACGTACAAGTTGACTATAATTTTATAATGTGGTTCATAAACCACACCTGCAGTTAAAGGGTTAATAAATCGAAGTTTAAGATTAAGATTTTCTATTTGACTGTTTGCTAAATTCATTAGAGACATCTAAGTATTTCATTTGAGTTTATTTTATCATTTTGAAATTTCGTCGAATTTAATTTTACGATTTTAAAGTTTCATCTTTTATTTAGAAGAAGATTCGTTACCTGAGCGACTTTCTTGTCGTGTATGTTCTCGTAGATGACAGTTTTATGAACTTCGACCATCGTATCCGGCGTTGGCTCGAAAACAGCGAAGTCAGCTATACTTTGTGCTTCACCACCAGCATTTGTTGCTCGAACCATGTATTTTCCAGCATGTTCCTTCTCAGCTGAAATATATTCATTTTGTTATAACGTGTATACTTTTGTTTCACATTATTACAGGAGATACGTTTAAAAATTATTCAAAGTATTTAAGAAAATTCTTGATTGCATAGTTTTCATGGTACCTTTGTCGATAATTAGCATGTAACAATTGCCCTGCTGTTTCATTCTCAGTTCAGGAGGGCGTTCTCTAATAGGAACGCCATCCTTGAACCAAGTAACCGTGGGTTCTGGTGTTCCTGTGATCTCAACTTCCATGTTAACGCGATCACCGCGTTTCACAACTTGTGCTTGCAGTCTTCTGCCAAATACCGGTGGGAATATCGTTTCTGAAATTATTTAAAACAATGAATCCAGAGATGTGTGATAAAACGAAAAGTATTCACAGCTAAATTTAACGTTTGTATCATGAGTCAAAGAATTTTCTTCGGAGAATCCTATTTCTGACAAAATATTCGTTACTAAAACTATATGAAAGTAGTTTTGATATTGATATTATTGAATATTGGACTGGAAAATTGATAATATTGAATTTTGGACTGGAAAATTGATAATATTGAATATTGGACTGGAAAATTGATAATATTGAATATTAGATTGGAAAATTGATAATATTGAATATTGGAATATTATTTTAAAGAAATGTAATGTTTAATATAATACACATTTGTTCTAATAATAAGGGATTAAAGAAGAGATTGTTTCGAGATGGATGATCAGGATGGATAATAATAGCTGTTAGTATTTTCAATAACGAAAGGATTAATGATTGTATTTCTCACTTTTTACAACGAGATCGGCTGTGCTGCTAGCACTGCCAACTTCGTTGCTCGCTGTGCAAGTATATCGTCCAGCATCCTTAACGTTCACATTCTTCAACTCCAAACGAACGTGATTGTGCGCGTAAGTAATTGTCATCCCATCTTTCGTTTTCAGTTCTTGCCCGTTCTTCGACCAGCTGATTGAAGGCTGAGGGAATCCTGCAGAAGATTTACGAACTGATTACGAAACCTGACAAAACGGTGCAATAACCAAGTAATATCCGCTACATTGTCTTTAAAATACGAGTCTGGCAATAGTTCAATTGATCATGTTGTAGAATCTGTTATGAAATGATCATTTCTTCCGATAACAGAGAAGAATATTGGCGCTCGCCAAAAATTAAGTGTCAAATCCTTAAATAAACTACTTAAGCACAACTTTGAGAGTATTTATCAATTTATATTGATATTGAATCTGGGAATAATTTTCTATGGTTTTACTGTTTATCAGTTGCAACGATTCTGGCAGATTTGGATAATAAAAAGTTCTTTAAGAGTTTTTTAAACTTTATCATTTCTTTCTGAAAATTCTCGAATAGCTGTCACAAACTTTTATCTCTCGGTGTGTTTAAAATTGATAGATTTGGATGAAAAAATTTCTTAAAACTTTCTTAAACTATATAATCTCTTTTTGAAAAGTGTTGATAACAGTTTCAAACTTTTATCTCTCAATGTATTTAAAATTGATAAATTTGGATAATAAAAGGTTCTTTAAGAGTTTCTTAAACTTTAGTTTTTTTTTCTGAAAATTCTTGAATTGCAGTGTCAAACTTTTGTACCTCGGTGTATTTAAAATTGCTAAATTTGGATGAAAACAAAATTCTTTAAGAGTTTCTTAAACTATTTGTTTTTTTCTGAAAATTCTTGAATTGTAGTGTCAAACTTTTATCTCTCGATATATTTAAAATTGATAGATTTGGATAATAAAAAATTCCTTAAGAGTTTCTTAAACTTTATAATTTCTTTCTGATAAATCTTGTCTTTCTGAAATTTTTGTCCCTCAGGTGTATTTAAAATTTGGGATTATTTATTGCAGTAAAATTGAAACTTTTTTTTGTAACTTTCGTCTCACCATCGATGATTCCTTCGAGGACAATATCGGTGCCTTGGTCCACTATCATTCCAGTAACAGGTGAAACGAATCTCGGTGCCGTAGATTTTCTACTTGGCTTCGATACTTGAGCAGTCTTGATATCCCGTTTGATACCTTCCTCATCTTGTGACACGATCACCGTTTTCTCTTGCCGAATTTCACCCGGCTGATCTTGAATGATCTTCTCGTGTTCCTCGATTTTGTACGACTATACAATTAAAATAAATTTCGTGTAATTGTTTCTCCATGTTTCATACACTCTGTGCACTTGCAGCGTTTTCTTAATATTATTTGCTAGCAAGTAATACGAACATTCATGCACAATTATACTGTTACATAAAACATCTTATCTCTGTTCCATAACCTATTTCCATGTTTAAAGTGGAATACAAAATAATTTCTATGTTGCTTTACACACCTGACAATACATTATTTTACACTTTTACATTTTTTCCCTCTTTCGTTGTTAAAATTCATTTGTATTCTCTATTTAAGAATTACATTTACTTTCCAAAATTGAAATTCTCTTTCTTTATCAAAAAATGAATTAGAATTTCTAATAGCTCTTTTTTTTGTTACGATAGAAGCAGAATGTAGTATTACAGTAATATACGAGATTTAAAAAATGAAAAAGTAAACTTGATTGAACTTTGCTAGAAGTTCATCTAAAGTGTAGTTTGGAAAATGCGAGCTTAAGGAAGAATTGAAGATTTTGTAACGAAAATAATAAATTTTGATAAATTAACACATTCAACATTATTATTGAGCGAATTTTCTAAATTTGAAGTAAAAATGTATTACTGTGTACACTCTAGTCTATAAGTCACTAACTATAATTTTCATTACGATTGCTTTCCTGTAACATCTCATAAAAACACAATAATTAATCATCCTTTAAAACATAAATAATTAACAAGCGTTAGTTCCATTTTGTTAAGTGTTTCGCGAACTTATTCTCAATCTAAATGTACAAAAAGTGTCTGATACCAATGAACATCGATCAACAGAATTAAAAAAAAATTATAACTTCTCTCATCGGTTCATCAATCCACATAAAACGCTAATACTAGTATTTTTATGAATTAAAAGTGAATGATCTAAATTACCTTTTTCTACAAAAACTTATTTCAAATATGTTTTTACCTATTCAAAGCTTTAACTCAATTTCAGAAAATTATACATCTGCCTTTCATTTTACAACAAATTTTTCAATTCTCAACATCACTACTTCACCCAATAAATCAAATCTTCCAAATTACATCTCGTTAGTATTTACAAACCTCGTAAATTATTTCACAAGATGGTCAGACATCGTTTCAAACATTCGACAATCCAGTTCCAACGTCACAACATACCTGCACAACAGGAGATGCTCCATTTTCAGAGGACAACTGTTCTGTACTGTGAAGAGTACTCTTCACACAAACGCTGGTAGGTTCTTGTCCAGTTTTCGACGTTGACGATGACATACTAGACGAGATATACTCCTTTTTCGTGGTCTTATGTGTCGTCGAAGACTCGGTGATAGTTTCTGACATTTTTGTGAGCACCTTACTTTCCCCTCCAGTTTCAGACTTCTCCGAAGAGAAGTGTTTGTCGCTTGTACTCGCTGCGTGCATTTTGTCGACGGGCAAACTTTCGACTAACTCGTGCACCCTCTCTTCTACAACTGCCCCCTCAATTTTCTTCTTCTCCTCCTCCGCAGGCCAGCCACCTGACGAGGATGATTAATTGGGATATCAATAGATTGCCGAGTACTTTTTTGGCCTGCAGCCTATGACGGATAAGAGGTGCACGTTTCGTCAGGTCTTTGCAATCCGGAAAGATAAAAAGGAATATTGTGAATGAGAATGGAACGCTTTAATAGGAATAGTCGAGGGTGGTGTGAGTGTACTGTGATATACAGGGTGATTCTAGCAACTGAATCACGCTTTGTTCCGAGTAAAATTATAGAAAAACAATCGTTGAAGAAAATTTCGTACTGTTTGGGAAACTTTAGTATTCTATAAAACGATTTCCTTTTTTATTCAAGTTCACGAAGCCGTTTTTTAGCAAATTCATAATTTTCCTTTTCTTTTGGTGGAATTGTACTTTCCTTTTTTACGTAAACTGATTTTTTGAAGCAATGTGTGTATCAAATTTGAGTTGATTTTTCTAACATCACGTCTTATATAGTTTTATATGTAGAATATTTCGAAGAATTAATCTGATTTATCTAGAAGGTGGTTGAACTTTCGAAATATAGGTAATTAAAGAGGGCAAACAATTTCTTCTAACTTCACTTGGAAAACAAGAAGAAGACATTAAATGTGACTTTTTAATCAACTGTGTATCAGCTTTTAGAATTTGGAAAATTAAGTTGAAGTAATGAGCGTGAAATATTATAATCTTCTTATGAATAATAATAAATGTTTGGCCAAGAAATTGAAGAGTGATTTGCACAAACGAAGCAGGATTATTTGGCTATCAAAAGTGGTGCTTACAAATTATAGCAATCGATATAATGCCGATAATATTCATTAAAATATTACTACAGAACCGTGTGAAAATAACTCGTGTACAAAATGACTACAAAGCACAAAGATGTTTAAAATATATGGAAGACAGATGTCACCAAAGTGTCCCGAATTTCATTCACATTTCCTCGTCACCCTAAACGATGCATATCTTGGCATCAAAGAAAGGCGCACGTACCAAATATAATTTCATCCAACTAAATGGGACACGAGTGTCAAAAAATCGAACACAAAATCTGTATGATAAACATAAACATAATAAACTATATTTCATATTGAATCTCGTCAAATGTAAAAAGTAGAAAAATAAATGGCAGACGTTACGAATTAGTATACGTAACAAATGGACGGTATAGAATTTTCAAATGAACATCTCAGAAAATGTTATCGTTTCTCTTCGAGTAGAGAACAGGTGTACAATGTCATAGTAATCGCGGATAACGAGAGTTTGATGGTCGATCTTCATCGATCTATTCCCTTGAATCACAGCTATATTAATAGTTGGCCCGTTTAATCGATGCCACTCTAGAATCGGCTCGTCGAATACGGAATTGGAATCCGAAATGGTGGCGCAATCGTCTCGCAGAAATTCCGCGACTATTCGCCTTTCAACGACAACCGGAAATGCATCGCGAAGAGGAGAGATGCAACAAGAATCGCAGAGACGTCGCAAAAGTAACGAAAAAGGTAGAACAGGAAGAACGAGCCCGAGTTTCTTTGTTCTGTTGCAATCTTCGCACCTTTCTCTGTGTCGAAAGATAGAAGAAATGTGTAATTGATGAGCAAACACAGCCGAAACTCTCTGGAATTTTTATGAATTGTACGCACCACAATGGCCACGAAGAAAAATTCTACAGATTCATTTAGAATTACATTTCCTTTCTTCGATACAATGAAAATTAAGAAAAGAAAATAGTGAAAATATTAAGTTATTATTAATGATTAATTTAAAATGCACTGTGAAGCAATTTTTCGTGATAGAAAAACATGATATGAAAATATAAAAATTTTTTCTGCAGCTTTTTACAATTTATTGAAATTTGCAAGAAACTCTTTTCTTGGTTGTCTGATAAATTTCGCGAAAATATAATTTGACTCTATTTTATTATTCCATTGACATTAATCTTTCTGTGTTATATCTGAACGATTAAATAGAATCAAAGAGCGTTCTCAAATAGAATTTATTCGAATTTCCTGTAAAATCACGTTGCAAATGGATTCGCATAAATCCAACGTTTCATACCAATCGAAAGAAATTTGTATCCTGGCCAGGGACCAAAATGCTCTCTGCTAGAACTGTGAATTCACCCCGACATATCTGGACCGCGAGATTCGGCTCGGCTTGTCCCGAATTTACGAAACGAATCGCGAAACATCCGTCCGGATGTTGGTCTAGTGAAATCACACTATTCAATATTTACGCAGAAACGAACTGTGGTTCTTTTCTCTTCTCTCTCTCTTTTTTTTTCTTTTTTTCTGTTACCAAAGACGTTGGTTACACGACTTCCGTGGTTTATGGTCCGTTGAAAGGCTCGTAAAAGCTAAGTTTGGACTTTATTTTCAATGGATATCGATGAACCGAAGAACCCTTCGAACGGCTAACAAAATATCTTGCCCACAATCGGCGACAGAAATAGTATCGTTCACCTAGCACTGTGAAAATCGACCACTGGGACGCAATTTATAATGTCGAACGTGGGATTTCGAGCGAACTTTAAAATTACTGTCTCCTCTTTCAGACAAACCTCGCTCTTTCTCTCTCGAACTCTAAATTCTTCAAATTCCAATTCAACGAAAACATAGACAAATAATGAAATAAAAGAACAAAGTGTAAAAATAATGAAACAAACATGATATAGAAAAAAAATTGTAGAAAATATCAGACGAAATTTTCACGGTGTACAAATTCACAAAAATGACGAAATACACTTTTTAATCAACTTTTCGATTATATATTTCGTTCCTTTTAATTCCAACAGAACATCTTGTTTCACTTGATCCACAGAACAATCTGTCACAAATCACACATACTATGTATCAGTTATTCTAAATGCTTCAACACAAAAATTCCATTTACAATAATAATACAATGTATAAACAAATTTAAATTTAGCAAGGAAAGAAAGAGATACGTGATCGTGTACATATGTACCTATTGTAGTATAATCCTCTGATGAATCTTGTTACTTCGAAGGTAAAAATGTGTCGATCTTGTTGGTTCTCGCGATCTCGCGTCGATTTATGGGTCAGTCGATGGCGGTTCGTGGTCGAACCGACGAGACGCGACACGGTAGGAGCGAAAGACTCCCCGAAGAAGACGCGCTCGAATTCCCTGGGTTAGCGACTCTGGACTAGGCTACGTGCCGGGTATTCGTGCCGACAAAAATAACGTGCTTTCTGCGTGTGTGCACCGGCCGAAAGAGAGAAGGAGCAAGGGAGAACTAGCTCCTCTTGCTCATCGTAATACACGGAACAGAGACCACCGAGAACACGGAAATCGCGGAACTGACCTGTCCTCGAAGATGCACCAACTCGTTCACCTGTCGCTACGATTGATTATTCAATCTGATACTAATTTTCGAACTGAAGTTGAAGAGATTTGTTTCGACGAGGAGAAATTAAGAGAAATCGAATTGGTAGAATCTTGGAGAGAAAGGAAGGATTTCTGTAAATTTATTAGCGTTCAATCCTTTCGCGATGGAATCATTCTTTGTCGAAAAGATTCGAATAAACGAATTGGTAAAAGTTTTGGGAGAAAGGAAGTTTAGGTTTCTGTGAATTTATTAGCGTTCAATCCTTTCGCGATGGAATCTTTCTTTGTCCAAGGGATTTAAATAAACGAAATGGTAGAAAATTGGGGAGAAAGGAAATTATGGTTTCTGTGAATCTATCAGCGTTCAACCCTTTCATGATGGAATTTTATTTTCGAAAGGATTTGAATAAACGAATTGGTAGAATCTTTGGGAGAAAGAATACTTAGGTTTCTGTGAATTTGTCAGTGTTTAACCCTTTCGTGATACAATTTTATTTTCGAAGGGATTCGAATAAACAAATTGGTAGATTTATGGGTGAAAGGAAATTCAGATTTCCGTGAATTTATTAGTGTTCAACCTTTTCGCGATGAAATCTTTCTTTGTCCAAGAGATTTGAGTAAATGAATTGGTAGAATTTTGGGGAGAAAGGAAATTTATATATCTATGAATTTGTCGACGTTCAACCCTTTCGCGATGAAATCATCTTTTTTTTAAATTTATATTAAATTGAGAAAAATTGGTGTTTTCAAGTATTCAAATCGAGACACTCCTGTTTCAACTGATAATTGAAAGGGTTGAGATGGATATTTGTAATTTTTATAGAATTCTTTTGGTGGATAGTGGATGACGAGAGTTTGAATCTTTCAGCGATTAGATTTTTCGATTTAAGCGGAGAAATCGAAGGATTTGGAGGGAAATGAAACGACATAGTCTCAAGTATCTGACATTTGAATTCTAGAAGCAGTAGGTTCTTTGAAATACTGAATCAGATTGAATCACAATGGCGTTATTTTTAGAGTTCAAACAGGACATGCTGCGGTAGTTTGATGGTTATGTCGTCGCTAATTCTGTAACTTTGACTATTTAGATATCTGGGATGACGTTTAATCCGTAAGTATAGCTTTCTCAATGTTAAGGGTGTAATCTGATCTGTATATGTACAATACATTATATTTCTATTACTTTTTAACGATCGAAAACGGAAATGAAAGAAAAATATACGGGCAATTTTATAAAAAAAAAAACAACATTAAAACAAAAGTAACATAAAAATACTAATTTTTTTTAAATAAATATGAAACATAACTTATAAATAGACTAATATAAAATTAGCACACATTTCTCATGTAAACTTAGAACAAATTGACTCTTCCTTTATTTTACACCTTTACTCTACGATTCAATCGAATTTATTTCTATTCTCTTCTTGACTAAAATTCGTATTATATTTTATTTTATTTTATCAGCAATTCAACTATAGAAAGTGTGATAGAAAATCAGTAGGAAGGCGTATCGACGTTTCTGTGCAGATCGTAGAGTGGCATGGACAGGTACAGGTGGGCGTAGAAACGTCAGATTTAATTGCCGCGGCATGTGCACCGACCTAATATTAGTCGTGACTCAAAGTGACTTTTCGTCGGTGAAAGAAGAGAAAAGAGTTTGTTTAGTCGCCCCGGTTAAAAATAAGACCCTCCCTGCCATATTACAGTCAGGTTCGCGGTAATGGATCATGGAATATCGCCTGGTCACGAATATTCCCGTCGAAAAGCTTCTCGGGACGCCAAAACAAAAATCAACGTTTATTACTCCGATTCGTGTACAAGAAAATGAAAATTGAAACACAAAGCAAAAAAAAAAAAAGAAAAGAAAAATTTAAGAGCAAAATGAAAAAGAAAATGTAATACTATCTATACAATACGTATTGGTATAACAATTGAATAAAATTAGAATAAAAATAAAGGAAATTGAAGGGAAAACCCAACTTAACCCGCGTATCAGAAAATAAAAACCAAAACACAAAGCAAAAAGAAAGAATAGAAAAATTTAGGAGCAAAATGAGAAAAAAAAATATTTCTATCTTAAAACAAAAATTACAACAACAATACGGTTAAATAAAATCAGTATAAAAACACAGTAGACTCTGCATTTAAGAATTAAATCTGCTTTAGTTGAACAAACATAATACATAAATTTGTATAATTACATTTTTACTCAATTTCAATAAAATAAAAGATTTTTTACGTACATTAATAATATACTTTTTTAAATCAGCTGTGTATATATGCTATTTATTTTTAAAATACTGCCCTATTTGATAAAACATAGAAAATAAAAGTTGGAGTAGCAATAATCACTTCAAAAATGTTACTTTGAATTATACGCGTTATGCAAAAAAAAAAAAGAAAACAGTACGATTTCCTACAACACGAATTCATATAGCGCGTAACATACTAACCGTGTTATGTGGGAGTCTATTCTACAAACGAAACTGCAAGGAAAACCTAACCTAACCCTCGTACAAGAAAACAAAGACCGAAATACAAAGCAAGAAAAAAAAAAATTTGGGAGTAAAATGAAAAAAGGAAATACAATTTCGATAAAAGTAGAATTAAATGAAATTAGAATGGAGATAAACGAAATTGAAAGGGGAAAAGGAAGTGTAACTTGTAAGTGACACTATGAAAAGGAAAAAGATACAAAACTAAAAGAACGGAAATAGAAATGAAGCAAATTCTGGAAAAAAGCTTCTTTTTTCAATACGAAAGGAAAGAGAAGATTTGTTTTCGGGAATTTCGCGTGAGAGCGGACTAAAAATGTGCGCGGGCGACGGTACAACGCGACGACCAAAAGTTCTGGCGGCAAGAGGGATGGTCCCGTAATTTTTCTCGCGAAAAGCAACGAGAACGAACGGTGTCGAATTTCAGAGAGTCTCGTTGCTGTCGTAACATCGCGGCGTTTGCACACGGTATCGGGAGGCTCTTTTATCCTTTCTTCTCTATCTTTCTCTCTGGCAGTTTCTCACTTTTCATACGACACTGTTTCTACGTCGAACGCGCGCATCGGTGAATGAAGCTACCATTCGGCATGGATAAACGCGTATTAATAACTCGTGGCACCGTTGCCGGTTTCAACGATATTTTGGCAACGCGCGAACCAATTTGTTGCAACGGAGCTGGCAAATAAAAAATCGTTCATTTCCGAGGAATCGACACCGCCCTAGAATTATCCGCGAAACACACGAGGCTACGAGTGCTGTGCGCTCGTTAAAATTGTCTCGCGACGAAACATCAAGGTGACAGTTTCGTGGATTTTCTGGAACGAGTTTAATACTCGCCTCGAGCCAAGATGGAAGATCATTAATGTGAAAACTGTTTTGTCGCTGTCCACGTGAAGAAACATTGCAATCGATAAGGTGATTTGAAGTAACTCAAGAATTATCTACTTCTTTTTTTTCTATTTATTTAAAAATACGATAAATATTAAAAAAAGAAAAATAATAATTTAAAAAAGAGGAGTAAAGTATCTAACTTTCCTTTTTTTTTTAAACTGGTTGAATGAAGAACGTGTGAATAAATTATTGTATATATTTAATTTATTTAACATACATTTATTAGTACTGAATTTTTTATAACGAAAGAAATAAAAAACAAAAAGGAGGAATATGTTTCTATTTGAAGTGCTGTCTCGGTAAAGCGTTGGAAAAAATGAGGTAGACCAGTAATGGAATTTTCGATCAAGGTCTCGCGATATACGCAGTGTTCTTTTTTTTTCTTTATCTGTTCCTAATAAGAAACTTCAGTAGTTCCATTCGATTGTGAATTTGGATCAGATATAAATGTACTTACCGATCTCTAGACGAGCACTGCAAATCGCTTTGCCAGCAGCGTTCTCCGCCACGCAGGAAATCGTACCGACATGCGTGCTTCCGGCCTCTGGGATTGTCAGCACTTGTCGATCACCGCTGACCGACACCAAGAAATCTTTGCCATGAACGGGACGATCGTTAAACAGCCATTGAATCTGTAAATTGTAAATTTACCACACTTAGCTAATTTTCTCTCGTTTATTCCGAAGTATTTGTACAAGTTTAAGTATTCATTCGATCGTGTATTGTTTAAAATGTTATCGATATTCAAATTGAATGAGAAACTTAAATAAACTAATATTAAAATTCACCAACTTAATTTTTAAAACAAGGGAAATTTGTAGGAAGAAGTAAGGTGAATATTTGAAACTAAATACGAGGAACGTGAACGAACGAGGCAATTTTTCGAACAGCGAAAGGGAACTTGTTTCTGGAGCGCGTAACGCGTGCGCTGCTCTAGATCGGTTGCATCACAAAATTCTGAAATTCAAACTACTCGCACGATACTCGATCCACGAATGACACAGAAAATTCCACGAAATGCGTGTAACTCCAACGAACAAAACCAGTTTCTACAGTACGTTACACACTGTAGATCGATCGCGTCACAAAATTCTATCAACTGTTCGACCTGTGCAAATTCACCAATACTCGAACAAATAAACAATTATCCGCGAGAAATTTATCTTTCTTTTCTTCTTGTCGAATATTCTTTCTATCAGAATTAATAAAACTTGATCCTTTAATTAAAAAAAAAAAAAAAAAAAAAAGAAAATAGAAAAAAAGGTGAGTGTGTACGTTTTCGCGTACGTTCAATGAAAAATGCACGGGGGTTAAAGTTCACGAACGAAACGATACCGATACCTGATCCCGCGAGTGTCACTGAGATTTTCGCGGAGAACCTCGCGACGCGGCTGCATCCGCGAATTTCTACATCAGGTACATTGTTCCCGTTTAAATATAACCCAGAGGCACGAAATTACTCTTGGTCGGCCACCTCCTGACAGGCTGGCCAACTCTTCGCCCCATCTTTTACGCGTCCCTCGACACCTTCGAAAAACGTCTCAAGATTACGGCGCCACGATTCGAGACGCGTCCAATTCGCGTGATTTCTCCTCATCGATCAGCAAACACGAACGTTTGTTTCGTAATCATCCAAATAACCGATGTAACTTACGCTCTATGTGCTTCAACAGTTCTTGACGCTTTTCTCTATTTTTCGTGTAGGTGTATTTCGATCAGATTTGAATAACACAATATTTCAAGTCTCTTGAAAATTATTCAAATTATCATGCATTTCTGAGCGGCGACATTTCAGATTATTTTAGAGCAATTTGTAATTTTGTAATTATCATTCTCGTAAATTTGAATGTGTCTACTCGTTCGATAATACTCGATTGTTCTCTCTGTAGAATTTAGGTTCGTCGCCTCGCTGTCTGTTCAAGCCTGATCGTTGTGTCTGACGTTTAACACGTTCACTGCCAGTGACGCAACGTATGCGGTCCAAAATGTATTTTCCAGTGTGTTACCGATTTTCTGATAGCAGCGAATGTGTTGAGAAAACGCATACAATTCGAATGAAAAATTGTTTTTAGATAAATAGTGAATAGTAATATAAAAGTAGCTTTTGAAAAATAATTTTGGATGGGTTAAATTTTATCAGCAAATATCAGTTGCTAATTCTAACTTTTCCTCAATATTTTTCTTCTGTTTTCTTTTCCTTAATAGATTTTATAGATTCGATCGAAACGTGAATAAGAATAGACCGCTTACTTTTGGAGCTGGTTTTCCAACAACGATGCACTCGAACTTCGTTGAAACACCCTCCATTACAGTTCTGTCCTCGAACTTCTCCTTGAACGTAGGAGCGATCAATTTCTCTTCCATCTGCACGAATTCCTCCTTCCTTCTAAAGTCACCCAGCGATCTGACGACCAATCGAGCGAAAGCTTTCGCTTCACCGTGCACGTTGAACGCCTTCACCACGTAATTTCCTTTATCTTCGGGAATCGTCGACGAAATCCTGAGGATACTCGTACCATCCTCTTTGCGCTGAATCTGAATCACACCAATAACATTTCACCTGAATTTTGGAAGCGTTAAACCGAACGTTTAAGAGGCTAAAATACAAGAAACACATATTTGACGGTGAAAAAAAGGGGGTTCGTTTTAAAGATTGTTTATTTATGTGCGTATGTCATGCACTCTTTTCTGGTGCACAGGCAACTCTTTAAAAATAAATTCTATCGAGAGATGTAACATTCGAACGTTCCCAGGCGTGGTTTATTCAGATGTTAAGGTAAACCAAGAGTGTATTTGTTCAAGCAGGCTCGTTTAATTTTATTCTTGCAAACACTCACCAGGACACGTTCGTTTTCTGCAATTTCACCGTTGTCGGAGAACCACTTCAGTTCCGGTTTCGGTTCACCGATTACCGCGCATTCGAAAATGGCGGTCTCGCCTTCGGCGACCAAAGAGTCTGTCGGAAGTTTGACAAATTTCGGCGGTGAACCAGCGGTGAACATTTCCTCGACTTCCGTTCGAGTTTTGCTCAATTCATCCGGAATACCAACCGCTGGAATCAGAAATGTTTTATTGATATTATTATTAGTATCACCAGTGACGTCTCTAGCTTTCGTGTCGTTTCATTATGGGAACACGAATGTGAAAAATAATAAATAAATTAGCATAGATTTTTTTTAAACTTTTAGCCTTGATTATTCTAGAAAACAATCTTTTAAGGTTGCAAAACACTGTACAAGAATTTTATGAGCATTCATTTTTGCATGAACACCTCTAGTTCATACTTTTCGTACCCCCCTTAATTACACCATAGATTATTACAGAAATGAGATAATTGAAATTTCTTAAAAATGAGAATTTGAGAAAAGAATATCTGTTTCGAAAGGTATTTGTATATCTATAAATTGAACTTTCATATGATTAGAACATCGTCGAAGTATGAAGGGTGAAAGAAAAAAAAAGTATAAAAGGAGATGAAGTGATGATATGCTAAGTATGATTAAAATGAAGGCTGTCGAAATTCTACCTACATTCGTTAAATATTTATGCGATACAAGGATGGGATATTTGTTTAAAGAAACATTTTTTTACTTACGCGTCACGGTTAACGTGCACTGACTAGACGCTTCGCCGCCCGAATTAATGGCGACTACTTTGTACACACCGGCGTCGTCTAGAAAAGCCTCGTGAATTACCAAGGAACATTTGTCACCCTGGAACAACAGTTGAAAGTCGGCTGATTCCTTCACAGGCTGGTCATCGTGATACCAAATCACCTGTAACAACAGATTTACAAACGATTCTTAAAAAGAGCTTGTAAATAAAGGGAAGTTTCGCAAGAATTCACATCTACTTCTAAATAATATCACTAATCTTACGTTTCTCGTACAGCTATTCTGTTAATAAAAATATATTTTACTAACATCAAACCTGCACATTTCGCAAGATCTCTTTGAAAATCGTTAAATTCTACTGGCGTATCCGTTACAATGAAAATTTCACGAATAGACTACGAATGTTTGTGTAATTATAACATATCAAAATATACAAAAGTACGTGAGAGTTGCAATTAGAATCTCTTGTGCTACGTAAGCAGCAATGCTAATTCGTAAATAAATGTAGGTGAAATTGAAGCAGGTCGACGAAATGAGATCACCTTGCATAAAACAATTCAAGAAAATCAACTATTTCAACGATTGTTTATCATTTATCGATTTCATCCCCTACTGTAAAATATATCAAAGTTATAATGTTACTTTTTCCATAGTTTAAGGATATTTAAATGTTATATTTAAGTTTCTGATGAACGATCATTGAAATTTTCTTGAACTTCGTATGAAAGTTGATTTCACTGTACCAACTTCTTACCTTCTATAAAATATATCAAGATTCTGATGTTACGTTCATATATTTTTGCATACTTCAACCATTTGAGAGCCAGGCGATTGCGCTTCTTCCGTTTAGAGTCTAACAGTTCTAGCTAATCTGTCTGCAAAGTTAAACTAACATTTTGAGTTTGTCGATGCGTATTTTTGCTGTTATGCTAAATAGTAATCTACACATTCATCACGAATCTTTTTATCCATCAAAAATTGGAAGTTTAGAAAAACGAAAGAAGCGCCGCTTGGTATTTTTCGATGGAATTTTTGCAAAGATCCGTGGCACTCAAACTGTTAAGTATACTTTCAAGTATACCATCTTGTAAATTAACATCAACGAAAGATCCTGAAACATTAAATTCCTCTCGAATCTCTAGAAACACTCACTTCCGGTTCAGGTTGACCAACGATCACGCAATCTAATCGAACGGAACGGCCCTCTTGAGCCTTCAAGTCCTTCAGAGGCATCTGAATCTTCGGCACTACGGGTTCCATATCGCTGCAAGCGAATTCCGAGTCGCTAGTCTCGTGTAGAAGTCGTCCTTTCACCGATACGTTACAGGACACCGTGGCTTCGCCAGCGTTGTTCTTAGCGACGACAGTGTAACATCCAGCATCCTTCGCGTACGCCTCCGAGATGATCAGGCTGGTCCGACCAGCGTCCGTTTGTATCTGAAACGACGAATCCCAACAGGCTGAGCGGTCAATTTCAATTTTTTCCTTTTCACCGACAGCCACGTTGCTTTATTTCGAATTCGGCGCGTGCACGCGCCGCTAAAAATATCATGGAACGGTCGCCTCGTCTCGAAGGGGAGATCGTGGAAGCGAGAAGCAACGAGGAAATGCTGTTTCCGATCAAAATCGCATTGTTGCGTTGAATTTCTTACTAGAAACTATCTTACGTTTCGATCGATTTATTTCGTATCTTTCTATGATATTTATTTATTTTTCACGCGAGAAATATAAGCTGTTTCGTTGAGAAAAAAATAATTCTATCGTTATAGATAGGTTCACTGAAGATTCTGACTGGAAGAATTGAATATTCAAATTTTTTATTTTCCTCCGCGGAAAATTATTTTCTTCTAACAATTTTTATTCTCCTCTCGTCAATTTATATTTTGATTTTAATTCTGTTCTAAACAAGATTACAAGATATTGTAAAATCACCGGGAAATTCAAACTTACTTTTATATTCATGGTTTCCTCGATCGATCTTCCATCGTGATACCAGGTTAAAGTTGGCATCGGATTCCCTCTTGCTTCGCATTCGAGCTTCACTCTTTGTCCTGCTCTGCCCATAGCGTTCGACAAAGGTGTAACGAAATGTGGCTTCTCCGAAGTGAATTCTAAAGCTGTAAAATATTGAAGATATTAATCGAATCTGTATTTGATCTTAAACGATAAATCAACGATAAAAAGAATGATTTTCTAACGTTCGACGTGTAGTGTAGCCGAAGTGGACGCTTGACCCAATCGATTTGCAGCTTTGCAAGTATAAGTAGCTTTGTCCTCGAGGAATATTTCCTCGAATTTTAAAACAGCCTCGCCATTGTTGTAAGTGATAATGTAATCCGGTGAATTGTCGATGTTCACGTCGTTCTTAAACCATTGTACAGTCGGTAGAGGATTTCCTTCGACGACGCAGTCTATTTTATACGAAGAACCTTCCATCGCCACGGATGGTACTAATTCTTTCACGAAAACTGGTGGGCTCGGTTGCTCTTCAGGTGCTGTTTCTGAAAATCCAATGGAAAATCACACGTTGATAACCGTAACAAAGTATAAATTAGGTCACTCGATAATTTCCAATATAAAATAAATATTTCCGTATTTCCGGAATATTTTAAGACACCAATTTTGCAGCCAAAAAATCCGAAAAAATTCACAGACGTGTATTCCACTGGGTAAAATATCTCTGATTTTTTTCATAATTCTTCATTAATCACGACAAAAGATATGGAGCTTGAATTATAAATTGTGTTTGGCCCCTGTAATTATCCTAATAGTAGAAATAACAACTCCATACTTTGCAGAAAAAGTTTCCCTTGAAGAGGCCTATCTATTGAGATAGGCTATACGTGAACAATAGTAACATTCAAAATTACAAAATTGAAAGTAACAATTCGAAAATCCGAATTTTCTTCAACGATGAAAAGAAGCAGTTGAAAGAGCAACTGAGTTTCTGTAAAAATGGTAAAATGTTACCTTTCACAGTTAAAGAGGCTGATGTTTCAGCCGATCCAGCGATATTAAACGCTCGGCAGGTGTATTTCGCTGAGTCTTCAGCGAACGTCTCTTCGATCGTTAAAGTTGAAACCCCATGAAGGTAAGTTGTCAAATAATCCGGATTATTTAAAATTGAAATTCCATCTTTGTACCAAACGATCTCCGGTAATGGATAACCAATAAGATTGCACTGAAAGGTGAATCTTTCCCCTTCTTGTACAGTGGCATCGTTCAAAGGAACAGTGAATTCTGGAGCCAATGGTGGAATCTCTTCTTTATGCATTTTCTCGAACATTTTCTCGTGTGTCTCCTCGGTGACGACTTTCTTCGGTGGACTTGGCTCACGTTGGATCACCGGAACAGTTTTCTCGATCTCCGTCTGTAATTTCAATTGAATCACATGCGTAATACGCAGTATATTTTCGATCGATTATGTTCCGTGCGAAATGTCAGCGTGAAAATACCATAAGACATCAACGAGCGTCTAAAATTAAAATATTCCTGGATTATATTTGCTATGGCCATTTATCTTCGACCGAAAAGGAAACATGACTCGTCTCAATTACATGACTCATGTATCTGGTGTAATATCATGTAATAAATTCTACAATGTGTCTTATTTTCATTCTGTACTTCTTAGAAAAGCAATAAATATCGGCGTTTTCCACTACGAAAGTTACGTCGGTGATCTAAACGCGTTTTAATTAGCTGAAACGTTTCTCCATACCTTTTGCAATATGTGAACTTCTTTAGTGGTGACGGCGGAAGTGAATGTCTCCTCGACGAAATTCTCGTCGGTGGTTTCGAGCTTCTCCGTTTGCGCCGAGACCGAGAACGACGGAGGAGCAGAAACTTTTCTCGTTTCTTTCTCCATTTGTAACTTCTTCGTTTCCATCGCTGCTTTCTCCAATGTCTCAGCTGCCAATTTTTCAGCAACTCTTCTCGCGTTCTCCGCTTCCTGTCTAGCTGCTTCCGCGGCAGCCATTTCCACTTTGGCCGCTTTTAATTTTTCATCTGCTTCCTGTTTCTCGATACGCAATTTCTCCTGCAGATCTTCGGCGTTCTTTAGATTCTGTGCCAATGTACGTAGTTCAGATGAAACGACGACGAAGGAGTCTAACATCTGCCGATTTTCTACTATAACCTCGTTGAACTGCGGCAATCTGTCTGTGCCTAATGTAAAATCCATGGAAAATGTTTGAATTATTCTTTCATTTCAAAAATTTACAAGCAAATTTAACACGTTGAATGCCACGCTAATTTTACATGACTTGCTCGTAACGTAAACATGAATTTTGTTATTACATGTCACATGTTACGTTGAAATATTGTTTGCAACAAATGTATAGTCATGTGTAACAGGTTTCACTTGCTATGGGTCACCGATGACCCCCTGGACGCTGAAATACATTTCTTTTTTTTTTACACGATTTTTTAATTTTTCTGCAACAGTATGTTACCTCAGTCGTTATTTTACTCGTTCATTTCGTGTCGAGTGTGTTCAACGATCCCATAACATCTACTATACTTTTACATGACTCATTAATTTTTGATACATCTTGGAGGCTGAACTGGTTCACCTTTTCTTTGTTTCGAGTGCTTTAATACTACACATATATATAAATAAAACTATTTATATGGTCTGTGGTACATTTATTTCTTCGCACTACTGGAGCAACAATGATAATATTGAAATTTATTTGAATTATGTGTTTTTAATAATCTTGGCTTTGCCTGTCACCGGTAATTACCAGGGCATTCAACGTGTTAAATTCGATTTGAATCATTCAATAATTATCACACTTACCGAAAACGATCGTCGACAGTTCCTTTAATTTCTCGATTCTTCTTTCTTGTATCTCTTCGCCTGGTTTCAAATAATTCTCGATTTCTTGAAGCAAATCCATCGTGTCTTTCGGTGCCTTCACTGTGGTTGCTTTCCTCGCTATAACCACTAATAATTTACTACCATCCCTGTTCCATTCTTTAGCTTCCTCCAACAGCGTGAAATACTCTATGCTCATGTTCATACGTTTCTTCGTCTCTTCGATCCTTCTCTTCAGGTTTCTCCATCTTTCTCTCAACGAAGAAACGTCGTTTACGATTTCGGGCGTTAAAACGCTGATCGATTCCTCGGTAGTTTTCACGAAAGTTTCTATCCTCTCTTCCAAAATCTGTGAATAAACAAAATAGAAAATTGATTTAACTGTTTAATCGTCAAATAAAATTCATGTGAACAGAGATATTTTTACACTCCCTATATATACAGATTTATCGAGAAGTTTATACTTTACTTACCAAATCTACAAATTATCCTATATTAAGCTTGACAAGGAACAAATTTTAACCATTATTCGACCGTAGCTTTGGTATACAATTAATATTATTAAATAAGAAAGGTTAAATAGAGAAAATATTTATTTCAATTCTAATTCTTACCGTAACTGTTTTCTCAAATTGCACGAACGAAGAGGTAGTAGCTTTAGCTGTTTGAAGATTTTCACCGATTCTCGCATCCACGTTTCTCAAATGTTCGTTCAAATCGCGTAATTCGCCGTCGATCCTTTCTAAATCCTCGGCGAAAGTACAGGTTCGTCGATACTCTTCGATCTTAGTGGTCGTTTGAGACCAAAACACTTCGAAGTCGGTCGAGAGAGATTCTACAGCGCGTTTCAGTTTCTCGATGTCTTGAACACCGGCTTCCGGTGGCTCTTGTTGCTTAATTCTAGCGATTGTTTCTTGCGTCTTCAATCTAATTTGATTCAATCGATCAGAAATCGACCATCTCGTCGCGTCCATTTCACTGAAAGCAGCTTCGACTTCAAATAATTTCTTTAGGGATGTTACACGTTCTACTTGAATCTTCAACTGTTCGATCTTATGCTCGACCTTGAAGAGAATCATAAAATTAATTAGCAAAATTGACAACAGATAATGTTAATCTATTACCTCTTCTATGTTTTGGAAAATAGAAATCAACGATTCGAGTAGAATCTCGTAATCTCTGGCAGTGGTACGAAGATTCTCGTGCATTTGGTGAAGTCTCTTCAAGATTTCTTCGTCAATTTGTACTTCACCTGATTAATCATTTTTTTTTTTTCATTAATATTTCTTTTTACATACTTGTAATCAATTCAGTTACCTTTCTGAGCAAGAGTATTGATGCCTTTAATTCTTGTATCCAATTCGGTGACAGCTTTGTTCAATTCCGGAAGGATGCGATGCTTCGAACCGCTTAGATCCTGAAGAATACTTGCTGTTTGATTCGATTGCGAGGTGATCACTGGGTATAATTGTTCGCTGAACTTGGAGACCCATTCCATCGTCTAAATAAATAAATATATTTATCATTACAGAGATAGAAATCTTATTAAAAAAATTAACGATGAACATACTCTTGTGCTCTCTTCAATTTTTCGCTCATGCTCGACTCGTCTCTCTCTCAAAATCTCGATCGTGGTTCGCCATTTCTCCCATGATTCCGTTACAGTCAACTGTTTGTTGGCAAATTTCTCCAAGAGCGTCTGCACGCATATGCACGCTCTAGGCACATCTAGATAAGGGTCGTCGATCTAAAAAGGAATTTATTAACATTTCAAAAAGACGTTCAGTTAAAAATAATAACGATAATTACACAATTAATTCATTTTTGTAGAAAGTACAATTAACACGTTTTAATAACCCTTTGATTACTATTGGCACTTATAGGCGTTTTGAAAATTTGGCTCGTACACTTTTGTTATCGCCTTTTCGCCTGAATCTTTTCACACTTTCATTTTAATTTAACGAAACAAATATTAAATTTCTACGAATTTGAAAATTATTAATTTTTAAACATTCAAAAACAGTTTGACAAATTTTCCGGTTGAAAACTGATCATTTACCTTTCTCTAGAAATATTTCGTAGCTAAAGAGTTAATAAAAAATTGTCAAGTCAAGAATTTACTTTGTACCTTTATAGCAGCGTCCAAAAACGCCTTTCCAGTGCCAGTTAATTTCACATAAAGCGGTTGAAGATCTTTCCAACGTCTTCCAAGCTCCTCGACTTTCTTCTCATCTAAAATATCGGTGTATCTCTTCAGCTCACACTCGATCGACTCGATCTCCCTTGTCAATTGGTCAACAACCATGTGAAAATCCAAATAAAGCGAGCCTAGATCAATTCTATTCGCGACAAGATCCTTTGTCCTCGTCCAAGAGTTTTTCAACTCTTCAACTTTCGATTGCAATTCCAATTTCTGCGACTCCTCGAGCCGTTCTCTGATAGGAAGAATTTCGAATTCCAGATGTTCCACTTCGTCGGTTCTTTGCTCGAGATCGTTCAATAATTGACGATGCAGCCGACAGAAATCCTCCGCCATTGGAACGTCGCTACCCATGTCCTGATGACCCTGAAGAAACGCTTCCGGTATGCTCATCATCCACTTTCTCAGCTCATCGTGCTTGTCAAGGAACGTGTTTATAATTCTCGATATCTCGAGGTTCTCCTTCTCGTGAGCCGTGCATCGCTCCATTAGTCGAATCTTCCGGTTTTCTAATTCCTCCACTGTTCGTTTTATACCCTGAACAAGGAGAAAAGAGAAACTTGAACGAATAAAATGATTTCACGTAAGAAAAACTTTCCAATATTATTCAAAATCAATTTTCGAAGATTGGATACTTTTATTTACTGATCAAAATAATACTGAAGGATGAAATTGAGTAAAAATAAAATATTAGTAATTGTCACTTAAGAATGTTGCTTTCTTACTAACATTCTTACATTTAAGCATCTAGAATCGTACAGGTTGTTGTAAAGAATACAATAAACACTTGAACGATTGTTACCATTTATCGCTAACTAACTAATAACGAATGTTAACGTTGGTTGTTATTTCCGCAAATAATAATACAAAAGATAATATAAAAGGAAGGCGAATAAATAAGTTGGCGTGACGTTAATTAAATAAATCAATCAATCAATCAATCAATCAATTAATAATAAATAAATAAATAAATAAAAATGCTTTATTGATAATACTGCCGAAGCTGGATTTTAAAATAATATCGAATGCTAGCTGGAAAAAAAAAATGTTCACTGATCGTGCATGGGAACGAGCGTATCGCGATTAAGTGTCTCAATTAATCTGACGATCTAACCTCAGCCCCAGGCGCTCCTCTTCCTGTGACATCGAGAAGGGCGTATCCTTCCGCCAAAGGCTTCGAAGTGACATCTTCAATGGTGGCGACCGTCTGTGCATGGAAACGAGCTAATTTCGCCGAATACGGTGGATGTTCCGTAGTCACCAGTTGAATTTCTAACTGATCTAACTTTGTAATTGCCTTCGGAACAACAATTGCAATTCAACATCCTTTACAGATTCTAACAATAAGCTCATAAATTTATATATTATTCGTATTATCATATTTGAATAATAGTACGGGGAGGAAAAATTATGAAATTATTTTTAATGAAAGTGTCATTTTAATTTCCTCGATTATTGTATTAGGTGTTCGCACAAGTTTCCATCATTTTTCTTCTTTCTTTACTTTTTTTTTTTTTTTTTAAGAAAATTCATTTATTTAACACAGAATTTGTACAATATTTTTCCTAGGTTTCTATAACGTTCTTCTATCTTATGTTAACAGGTTGAAACCAAGATTATCAGTACTGTCATTTTTTTTAAATAATTGATTCAGAAAACAACGCGACTTGATTTGAAAATAGTCGATGGAAACTTTTGCAAATACTTAATATTTGTTAGGTAGGAATAATTTAGGTGTTCTTTTTTGTTTTGTAATAGAAATTGAACGACGAATGGAGGATGTTAATACTCACCGATCTAGCCGAATCGAAAAAGGCCACTGCTCTATTCAACAATGATTCATAGTGATCCAAATCGTTGACATAATCAGCCGCGGCGCCGAGAATCGCGTAAGCTTGCTCGGTTGCCTGTTCACCGGCAAAGTGTCCCGATGACACTAATCGTTCGGTTGACTTCGTGATCTTGATTGATCTATCTTGAAATTCCTATACATACCATACGTAGATTCTATACATTCCACATTTCTTTTTTTTTATGTTCGTGTTAGTTAGAAAATAAGAAACACGTGTATTTAACAATGCAAGAACACTTTTGAAGTAACTAAAGAATGACATAATAATATTCGTAATAAATCAATGTTAAAAGATACGGAAGTAGAAGAGAACTGTAATCCATTAACGATTTTATTAATAATTTCACAGTTTATTTATTTTCGATGTTATGCAAATTTATTTTATACTTAGGGAAAAGATTGTCGAATGAGTTTATTAATAATTTATGGTTCAAATTATTTATTCTCGAAGTGACGAAAAATAATTGTATATTTAAAAGAAAAGACTGTCGAATAAGTTCTTTAATGATTTCACAGTTTGTTTATCTTTTTATGTTATAAAAAGGAACTTTATATTTAAGAGAAAAGACTGTCGAATATTTAAAGAAACAAATAAAACTATCGAATAATTTTCCTAATAATTTCACAGTTTTATTTATCTTCCAAGTCATAAGAAAGAATTTTGTATTCAAGGAAAAAGACTGTCGAATAACTAAAGAAACAAAGAAACTAACGAATAATTTTGCTGATAATTTCACAGTTCGTTTATTTTCGAAATCACGCAAAATAATTGCTTATTTAAAGAGGGGGAAAAAATGGTCCAATAATTTTGTTAATAATTTTGCAATAAATTTATCTTCGAGCATACCTTCGCTTCGACTTGTAATTTTTTCACTTCGAACAGGAGAAGTTCCGCGCTCGATGCGGAATCTCCCAGCTGATCGCAGCTACTCGATAGAGCAGCAATTCTATCGTTCAAAATCTCTTCGAGATCGCGTAAATCGGTCGCTAACAGAGCCAGAGCCAAACATTGTTCCAATTGCGTCTTTCTACTACGAAACGACGCCTCGATCAGCCTCCTCCTATCATGAAGTTCTTCCAACCATTTTTCAACTTTCAACACGGCTATAAATAAAAAAAACATAGTATGCAAAAGATTCATTCATTTCAATTTTATTCATGAGACAATAACAACAAAAAGAACATTTTCACACGTATTCATTGAAATCATTCGTCATATTTTACAAAACATATATCGATGGAATTTTTCTGTACTGAAATCTTTACACTTTTCCTTATTGTGAAAGTAAAAGAAAATTTTTAAGGATTAAAAAATAAAAAGGAAAAGAAAAACGAAGTTTCGTCGCTATAAGAAATTTCATTTAATCTGAAGATTGCGTTATCGAAATGGAGCGAAAGGAGCACATCGACGTTATGTCATCGATTAAAAGCGAAAGGCAGCTTGTGAAGAAAACAACGGCATTGATTTTTTTTTTCTCCAAACAGAAACATTAATTACACCCGCTCACCGTGATCAGCTTCGAGCTTAATTCTCTCCGGTCTAGAATCCAAGGTGCCTTCGTTCGCGATTTCTTTCAATCGGTCCAATAAATTCTTCCCCTCTTGCAACGCGCCCATCAACGCCTCTAGGACATTCTTTCGAAGATCGTGGATCTTCGACAGGAAGTTCTTCACCGCTTCGATCTCGATTGGCAGCAACGTATCGTTGCAAGCCATTTCAAGGGCTCTCATACTTTCTCGACACTCCTCCGCTCGACTGTAGAATGATAAAAATATCCTCATCTATTCAAATGTACTTCTTCGTTTCATTAAAAGTATCAGGTATCGTCGATTTTAACGTGAAAACAGAATTTTTTCAGAAGAGAAGAAACTTTGTTAATTAATATAAAATTACTTTTACGCTAATTTTATAAATTAACTATGAATGAAATACACTTGAGTAATTTTATTTTAGTGTACAGTAACTCTCATTGATATTCGAATACTCCTTGAAACAGAATAATATTTTTTTTAAATCAACATTTGAGAATTTTTAATTTAATCCATCAACGAAAAACAAATTAAATTACACATTCAGAAATTTTGTTAATTAATATAAGTAAATGATAATCAGTTACGAAACTGTGAAAAAAATACTTTTTTCAGAAGAGAAGAAAGTTTGTTGGTTAATATAAAATTACTTTTGTGCTAATTTGATCAATTAACTATCAACGAAATAAACTTGAGTAATTTTATTTTGTTATACACTAACTCTCGTTGATGTTTGAACATTCTTTAAAACAGAATAACTTCTTTTAAAATTAATATTTAAAGATTTTAAATTTGATGCATCAACAAGAAAGAAATGAAATCACACATTCAGCAAAATTTCAAGCAGCGATATTTAGTTAGGGTAATTTATTCTATTAACTGTGTTAATTTTTTTAGGTGATATTTAACACAATGCGTACGACATAAGATGTATCTCGTATTCGGTATACTAAACGTTTAGGTCAGATCGCGAGATTATGTCTACGTTACACCATACGAGCGTTACAATTGAGGCTAAACACCATAAGGAAGCTGGAACTTCGAATATGGCCAGAAGCAGGCAAATGCCGCTCGGGGAAAACAAGACTTAATTGTAGCTGGAAAAAAGTTCTGCACGTCGAAACTGAACGCAATAAGGAAATCGTGGATGTCGTAAATGGACAAAGTGAGGCAAGAAAAAGAAAATTTACTGGCTAATCCCGCAGTTCTCATTAGTAAGTTAACAAGCATTTTTTGGTGAAATTGACTCCTTATGGATGAACAAAAAAAAAAGAAAAAATAGAAATTTGATAAATAAGTACCAGAATTTCGTGTTTAACTCAGTATCTCGTAAAATGAAGAGGAAAATTCATGACACCATATTAAAATGTAACATTTGTTTTTATTAACAAAATTTGATAACACCAGTGTAGATTTTCTTTTTTATTAAATATTGTGTACGAGGTTCAAGATACAATAGTTCCTTCTAGAATCTTAAATAGTGTCTTCATACTTATGAATCTATACGTACACATTTATTCATTATATTATCAACAGAATAATTTATGAATATATAAATCCAATGTAGCTTTTTACAATTAAACAATTGATGTACCATATACAATGTGTTAAACATCTTGGAAAATATTATTTTTATTAATATGGTTATTATAGTACATAGATAAGCACACTTTATAAAAAAACAAAAAAATAGGATTAGTACACAATTAATTAAAAGCTCTATTTCTGATAAATAAAAAAAAGCATGTGAAAAGTGTGATTAAATGTATTAGTATATGTACATAGTCATATTATTATGGTTACACATCTAATAAATGTAATGATTGGATAATCGAAATTAGTTCAGTGTTAATAGGTAAATGAATGCAGAAGCTTTTATATTACAGCATAATTGAATTTGTTGAAAGTGTTGCGTGAATTTGTTTTCATTGATTGCGTAGTTTCACAAACCATTGAAACAGCACATTGCAGTCGAGGATCTGTTTTCGACGCTCGAGAAGTTCGTTTACGTCTCGCCATGCCTGGCCCAACGTTTCTGCCATCGCGGCGTACACTTCCGCTCTTGGCCTCTGGTTCGAAATCAACTGATCAGCCTGCCGGAGCAACTCCTCCACCGGGCTCTGTTTGCTCTTACATTTGAATATTGAAAGGTTAATAATTATGTACACTTTCAATTATATCTTTTTGTGCGATCTTATTTAACTGATTACTTATCACGGAAGCTTTGCTTTAAGAATTTCACTGCGGACAAAATTTGCTATTCATGTTTGTCATAACGAAACGATTGAAAAAGGATATTTAAACGTCAGTCTTTCTTTCTAAACGAATATCAACAGAAGCAAAGTGAACCGAAAGATTCTTCAAATATTAGGTTTTTTTTTTTTTTTGACAAACAACCTGCCACAATTGTTTAAGGAAAAGAATATAGAGTTAAGGAAAATTGAAGAATTTTAGAAAAAAAGTTAATGAAACTCTAAAAAATTTATGTTAATTCGTTCTTCATTTTTAATGCTCTTTAACCAAAAGAAATCCAAGAAAAGATCATATTTTCACGAATTTCGAAAGTTTCATTTTCTTCTATCAGCTGCCAATAAATCTTAAGCTTTCTTAAAATTTGAAATTAAACCTTCCGATGTCTCAGCTAAGGATTAATAATGAAAGCTAACGAGATATAGTTATTCGAAATGAAAAGAGAAGGATTAATTTGTGATTAAATCTGTTTAATTTACCTGCAATCGAAGCAGAACTTCGTCGTGTGCACTCGAGAGCTCGGTGGCCTCCTCCACCGTGGCACCGAGCTTCGTTAATTCTGGTTGGACCTCCAGAACCTTCAGTCTCAGCCATTCTCCGCTCTAAATGAGGGACAAACAGAACGAAAAGAAACAGAAAGTTCATTAGTGCGTTTCGATAAACAAGGAACAAACGTAGAGTTTGTGATATTTGCAATAATATTTACCAGCAATTTTTCTATTCGTAAAATTCGCCAAAAAGGTAACGATCATACATCGAGATAACGCAATACTAAACGAGTCGTCATTACCATTTTAGGAAATACTCATACAAGATCATCTGGAAACGGGTTAGCCATCAGATCGAATGGGAAAACTGGGACGAGTACTTTATTCGATCTTAAAGTAACTTCATTCGAACATTACTGGAACTGAATGAAAAAAAAATTCTCTTTTCTCTATTTAAATGATAATTCGCATTGTTGTTCTCTCATTTTCTTCATAAAGAAAAGGAATCTTATCATCGTTCGAAAGATAAGCTTGTCGAAATGCAAATTGTCGAAGAATTGCGAAAATTTATTTTTTAGAAAAAAAATTACTTTTTCAGTTAATCTAAAACCACCTTTGTACTGGCCTTACCCATCAAAATATACCATTTATATTTATTTCCTTTTAGTTAATGAATAAAATCACTGCAAATGTAAATTTATATTAATTGACCAAAAGTGATTCGTATCTATTTTAAAAAATTTTAATTTTTGTAGTTCTGGAACGATATTATGTGATTAAAAATTAATGTTTCTTACGAATGTCCATTTATATTATGTTCAGAAATTAATTTAAAAAGGAAACGAAGGAAAGGATATTTGTAAATATTTAAAATATTATTTTACGAAACGAATATTAATTTACCACGGTATATTATTAAGATGTTTCAATTCGATCAAGATAAAGAAAGTGCAACGCTGTAATTACAGTTGCAACAGGTTCTCTTCCGATCCCTTGGCTAATTTATCCTAACAGTTACGCGAATTATATACATATATATATTACCAATAATTTTTTACATATTGGTTTCAACTGTACTCTAATTTCCCGTGAAATATGCAAACAACATAAGTTCACTAAGAACACGCAAGAAGGTAATAAAAAACCATCGAAAATAATATCGGCATCGATAATGATGTAACTCAAAAAAAAAAAACAAATTTCAAGTTTTTTACACTATACCTATTTTTATCATTTAAAATAGCACATTAATTTCACATCCTGTGTTCGATTAAATTAGACGATCAGTATCGAACTATCAGTGAGATGTAAATTTTAAATTACTTTCTTGTAAAAATAACTTTACGAATTTATTATTTTGCTTTATGATTTTCTTAGTTTCTATATAAAAGTCTTCGTAACAACCCTTTAAGCACGGCGTACTTTTAAAATCAAATGCTCTACGTGGACGCAATAATCTTTCGCATACGTGCAATACCGATCAACATGCGATTAAGTTACCGTTTCAATCTTTTATTGAGGTTAAATTAAATTAATCATTTTTCTTTTCCTCGACACATATCATTTACTTAAGGAAACTAATAAAAAGTTTTAAAAGTAAATTATATTCGAATTTGGGAAACGCACGAATATGTCTATAGCACTCAAAGAGTTAAAACAGGATAACTTTCTTAAAATTCCAATACAGCTCTCAATAAAAAGAAGTTCAGATATTCCATACGATTTTTATTTCACCACTCTTAAATTAAAACTGAAGTTCAAACAAAAATATAAATTCGATAGGCACATAATTCATTTTTTGTCACACTCCTTGACCATAATCCGCATCCTGAGTGTGATTCATAATTATAAAGCAAGGAGTTAATATCAAGCGACGAAATGAAAATATTCTACATTAGATAAATCCATTTGCAAAGCGTGCAGAAATTTCTCGAAAGAATTTCCATTACGTGTACCAAACAGATCATGAAATCGTCCTTTTGTTCCTTCGATCTATTTCAAATCGTGTTCGAGACGAAACGTAAACGAGCATCCAGAAACCATCACCGACGACGTTTGTTTATACAACCAGATTGAAATACCGTCGACCCAATTTTTCTCTCGTGAGGGATCTTCGTGGCAGCATGTACGAAGAGGATCGATCTCTCGTTCGAATCCTCCGGCCCTCGTAAATTTCTGTGTTTCTCACTCGTGAAAATAGCCAGCGACGTTTCGAACCGTGTAAACATAACGATGGGTTAACGAACGAACTAGACAGATAAAGAAACGGATCGACGAACGGTGTCGTTAATCGTGTAAAAAAAAAAAAAAAAAAAAAAACTGGTATAAAGATCGATGACCAGCGAACAATTAAAGAGAAACGCAACGAGTTTTGTATCGCGAAAAAGATCATTCGACTGCTTGTTTAGTCGCTGAACGTTTAGTTCTTCGTTTTCTTCGGATATCTGTCTCTATGCAAATGAGCCTATTTATGGCACCGAAGACACGTTTCATATTTGTTACCGGGAGAAAAGTGTCTGGTAACAAAAGCTAACAGTCTGTAAGATTTTTTTTATGATTTGAACCTCTGGAATTATTTTTCACTTGTAATAAGAAACAAATAGAGATTCGAAATTTACAATTTGAATACAAAGTTTGAAATTCTGTACTATGGTAATCTGAATTCAAAATACTGCCAGTTTATGAATAATCAAGATTTTTATTTTATTTTGGTTCAGATTAAAATTCTTCTTCATTTTTTTTCGTCTTATGTCAGCAAAAGGAATCGTATGCACAGTCGATACATTTTTTGTAAAGTACACTCTACTAGAATAAACTATAATTTATGTAATTTTGATTATTTTTAATTCAATAAAAATTATTTTAAATAACCATAAATGTATGTACAGGGTGAATCTCCTAACTTCAAGTAACTCGTTATGAAAAAATGTTTCAAATATATATACGAAACCCTAATGCAAAATGTTTAACGGTTCTTTTGAAAAACAGAATCTTAAAGGTTATTTAAAAGATGGAATTCGACACCAGAATATTTAATCTAATATTTTTCTTCTCGTAAAAGAGTCAGGTACTTTTCTTTCTATAACTACACTCTTTCTTTTATCTGCAATTCGTCAAGGTTGACAATACGCGAAATAGACAAATAAGTTTCGAATATAAATTTAAAAATCCTCGAAAACGATTAAAAATTAGACTGAATTAGAATCTTCTCATCTAAATTTCTCTATTCCTCCCACATTTCGAATGATCAATTTTACCATTGCCATTCGTGGAATCCGTTATTATTAAATATTACGAATTGCAAATGTTCAAATAATCTCCTATTGTCGTTTCTTCGCGCGTCTCGACTCCGTAATCGTATGAAAATGAAGAATTATGGAAGCTTTAAGTACGGCCAATCATACACTTGAGATTAATCACCGAGATTTACGTGAACACGATACGAACAATCAGCCGACGAGCGAATGTCAATGATTCCTAATCGAATGCATCGTTGAACGGATAAACGACCGGTAATTGTAACACTTTCGCGGCACGTCGATCGTGTATCAATGCGATCGGCGGGATAGTTTTAATCCAACGACAGCTCATTGACAACCGGTTCGAAACACCGACAACATTTTATTGCCGTTTCTTAGAACGTAATTCTGATAAGCGAGAAACAAAGAAGAAAATAAAAATAAAAAAAGAAATAGAGAAAAAAGAAGACCAGTGGTTCTTGATATGACAAACTGTGTGCTGTATTAAAAATAGACCACGAAAAGTGAAGTTCGAAACTCGTGACTCCGACAGGCGTCGTTAAAAATACAACGTTTCCAACGGTTCGGTTTGTTTTTTTAAACGTCGTAGTACAATGTGTCATAATGTTAATGAAAAAAACGAAGAAATAACGATAATAACTAAAACCACTTTTTTGTTGTGTTTTGTAAAATTATATAAATTGGATTTCCTATTGGTAAAGTCATTCTTAGAATCGTTTAGATCGTTATGAAAGCGTTAGAATAATCGTTACTCGTTTAATATGGTCAAAGGTGTATTTAGTTAAGTATAATTAACACCTCTCTGTAGAAAAATGACACGCGTTATTTACACGTTTGTTGTAATTACAAAGTGCATCGATGTATTCCGTTAGATCGAAACGAGATACACAAGTGTCTTATAATTTTCCATTTTCAATATCGAAATATTTAAATACATTCTTATTTCGAATACTACTGAAGGAAAAATGAAAATGTTAAAAATACGAATATTACACATCTCCAAATATTCAAAAATACACTACTAAGCAGAATTTTGAAATTATTTATTAATTTTCATTTATAATACATCTGCTGTGAATTTTTTTATATATTTGCAATGATCAACATCATTTAGTAAACTAGTCCTTTTAATTTCTCACGAGAATTCCATTTTACTGGTCCACTTTTCAAAAACTTATTCTGTTTTAAATTGCGTCCTAATATTAATGGGAGTCACTATACCT
Organism: Anthophora plumipes; assembly: GCA_951804975.1. NCBI lineage: Eukaryota > Metazoa > Arthropoda > Insecta > Hymenoptera > Apidae > Anthophora > Anthophora plumipes. The sequence continues at coordinate 24,183,940 of OX638112.1, read as the reverse complement.
GTTTCGAAATCAAAATTCGAATTTTCCCAATGAAATTTTCGAAAGCTTAAATTTCTCCTTATATCTTAAATTTCAAACAAGAAGAGCTAGGTATTTCTAGACGGCTACTTGAAGTTAAGTTACCCAGCTACCGTATGCAAATATCGACGTGAATACAGGAAAAAAAAATGTTCATACGCCAAACAGAACTTTCCAGTCAATAGAACGTGTAAGTAGGTATCTTACGTGAGCCGTAAGTCTAGTCGCGAAATTTTATTACGCGCAAACGACATTGGTACTCGTTCGGTGGTGACATCACATCCCTGCTTCGTACCCGCGAGTTTATTTGTAGCGAATCGTCGTCGCGTCATTCTAAATCCTTCGTTTACGCGCGATCGCCTCTCTCTCTCTCTCTCGTTCACTCTCTCTCTCTCTCTCTCTCTCTCGTGCTCTCTATCTCTGGTTCTCTCTCTCTTTCACTCTCTCTCTCTGGTTCTCTCTCTCTCTTTCACTCTCTCTCTCTGGTTCTCTCTCTCTCTGGTTCTCTCTCTCTGGTTCTCTCTCTCTCTTTCACTCTCTCTCTCGCACTCTCTCTCTCTCTCTCTCGTGCTCTCTATCTCTGGTTCTCTCTCTCTTTCACTCTCCCTCTCGCACTCTCTCTCTCTCTCTCTCGTGCTCTCTATCTCTGGTTCTCTCTCTCTTTCACTCTCTCTCTCTCTCTCTCTCTCTCTCTCTCTCTCTCTCTCTCTCTCTCTGTTGCTCTCTCTCATCGAAGAATTCTTACCCGTGTGTCGCCCACGTTTCCCGCACTTTTTTCTTCCTCAAGTTCAAGCTTTGCAACGTCTTCATTCTCGGGAGATTAAATTTCAAAGGGGACAGATTTTTATATTCGCGCGTGTTATTTTTAAATTTGCCCACTCTCTGCCGGTTTCCCTTTTCACAATGTATCGTATCCTTCGATTCGATCGCAACTCATTTGAACCGGTGAATTTTCTAATTACTAATAAATCGTTTGTATTTGTATTTTTCTGCAATTCGATTTTTCTCATAAATACAGAAAAACACAGTTTACAGTTTATTGGTATTTCACATCTTGAGAAAAGATAGAAATGCGATAATTGATAATTTATATAAAGAGATCGATAGGTAATCATGTAGTAATACAGCGACGCAATAGTGTAGCAATAAAAAAATAAAATGAGACGTATAAAGTATAGATAAGTGAATACGTAAGTTTTAAATTACACAGCGCCATAGAGGGTTAAACTTAAAATGGATCTTTTTATATCATCCTGCACGCAATCGGTAATTTTAAGAAATAAAATTAATTTCATTCCTTTTGCATATGAAGAAATAAATACACTTGCTAATACTAGCAATTATTACTAATTCGTGCAGCATAAAGGAGCTCAGCTTTTAATTTACCGAAACAAAGGAAAGAATTCTTTTTTTTCTTGTTTTGTATAATGTAAGGTCGTGTCAACATTTTGGTTATTAGCGATCAGTGTTGGCAATTATTCTATATTTCATAATAGAGATTTATTCCTTAAATAAGATTGATAATTCTTTTTTCAAATAATTCTAATATTTCTGATATCTTTTACGTTTTCGCAGTCAAATAAAAAATGTTTGATAGTTAAATTTGGTTGGCCGGGTTCACAATATTGTAGGATTATTTTGTTTAGCATGCATTTATGTGTCATTTTAGCATATTCAATTATTAGTCTGTTAATCATTATTTCTATATTTTAATTATAACTTAATTATTATTTCGTTCCTTTCTCTTGATTCGGTTATGGCGTGATTTGTACAAAAGCTATCGGTAAAATAATACATTTTGAAAGATATACAATTTTTCCATTTAAAAAAAAAAGGATTAATTTCAATGTAGTTAAGGGAAACGTCGATTCAAGCGCCATTTTTCTCTCGATTCATCGTACCAGAAATTATCGATTCATGTTATCTTAAGTTAAGAACTATTTTATCATTCAAAGAAAATTATATTAAAAGCAGTATTAATATTAAAAGAATATAATATTAAAAGTATTATTAATATTAAAAGAATGATGAATAAATGCTTGAATCTGCTTCTTACACCAAAAGTAGAAAGAAATTAATTTACTTTTCCTTACTCCATATTTATTACTTTCGGCAACCATGGTGAAAATCCGATACAATAAATAACGAATTAAATCCAACACAATAGTCGACACTAATTAATATCGAACCGAATGTAGAAGGTTCAAATAAACAGAAGTAAACGTTAGATCTCTCGATGAATTAAAAAACAAGAAGGTTTAAAAAGTGGAAGAGCAATGGTGGGCGTGCCGAGGACACTGATACAAAGGATTTACGATGCTGCCTCTCTTGCTTATTAACCGGCTCGAGTAGAACCCTAATTACGTTTACGGTGCACACGCGTAATTGTACTTTATCTTTCTCGCCTTGAAATTAGATATGACTTCAGTAGAGAAAACGGGAACTCGAACGATGCAGAAGTTGAAACACCGACCGCCATTACATTTCGTTCGCCGTTCCTCCTGTAGATTCAATCTGCAATTATTGAATCTTCGAAGTTGTGGAATTTACGATATGCGCCATATGTAAAGACATTTAATCTGTTTTATTTGTAAGTTAATTAACTATAATTTTCTTGAAACTTGAGTATCGAGCGTTGAAGGAACGATGAATATTATTTTTACAGTGTCAATTTGCAAAATACAGAAACTCAAAGTAATTCACAGTATTAATATTTATATATAATTCGTGATGATATGTATTACATTATTTGTTTGATTTAACCGTTTGATTACAGTAGATTTGCGAAAAATGGATCTTCAATCTTTACTCGCAAAATTTATAAAAAATTCTTGAAAGTTAAAAAATTTAAAATTTCATTCGTTATATTAAAATGGAAGTGCCCATAGAATAGAATGAAAGCGGAAGACCAGTAACAGAAGAGTACGAATTAATTTCCAAAGCACTTGATAGGCGCCAACAGTTAAATTTGATTACACCAAAAATTCACAAGAATTATTTCAAGCGTTTTTACGCTTATCGATTTCTTCAGCAATGTTATTCGTCAACGCGATAAATCATTCATAGGATGGATAAATCATTGAGGCGTAATTCTTAAAAAAAGCAGTCGGAATGAAAGCGACGACGGATTTCCGGAGCGACCGGGGATGCTTCTAAATCTAACTGTGAGCTCGCGGGTAAAATCGAGGAGAGAGAGAGAAAGAGAGAGAGAGAAGAAGGAGAGAAGGTTAACCCTTTCTGGAACAAGAAACGGAGAAAGAGAGAGAGAAAGGGAGTGTAGAAACTAGAGAGATCGGTGCTGGGTTCGTCGACCCAGCAGTTGGGCCACAGAAAGACGAGATATGCTTCCATTTTCATCTTTGGCAGCCTGCCAAACTTTCGTCTGGACCGACCTCGTCTCTCCTACTGCCATCCGTCAGCGACAATATTTCTATCTTCCTTTCCCTTCTTTTTTTTCTTTTTTTTTTATGTCGTTCCTTCGACGAAATCTTCGGGCGTACACGTGGATAATCAAAAGAAAATGGGACACCTCGAGCTGAACGTGCTTGAATTAAGCGTTTCTTTCACAATGCATCTCTTACGATACTAATTAGTAAATCGAATTAAAAAACTCAATATTATACATTTTTTTGTATGTAGCTTATTAATATGCAGGTAGTAACTCAAAAATTACATTGAATTAGATTGTTCTTTCTTCAATTGTAACGAATTTAGATTCGAAATTAATTTAGGACGAAAATTAAGATTCAATTCGAAGTGATTGTACGTGTACAAAATGATTGAAGCAATTAAGTCATCGTGAGTAAATTAAAGCTTCTCGATTGAACGGTTTCAAATACGAAAAAGTACAATCTTCAAGAGGAAGACTTAATTATCATACAATTATTCCCAATTTTTAAAAAAGTTTTTAAATTGTTGTAATTAATTTCTGAAAGTTTGGCATTTATAACGTTGCAACGTGAAACACTTCGATTACCTTGCAACAATTTCATTATCCTCAACTTCTAATTATCCTTGAACAATTTAATTATCTCTCAACACAGAGAATAATTATTCAACGTTCAACGATAAATGCAATCTCCTACCCCAAAAATACTTGAAACTCTGTAAAGAAACTATGAAAGAAAATACAAGCACGACTCGTGCAACTGTACTCTAAAACTCAATGAACCGACACAGAGTGTAACAATAATTCACCAGCGAAGCACGTCCATCTCTGCCAACGATGCAGCTCACGATCAGATAATTAATTCAACCCGCTAAACGCCCATAATTGCCGATTACCTGCGAACACTGACGAGAAACGCATCCCCCGTGGTATCATCCATCACGGAAGAACGCCTCTCGTCTGGTTCGCGCGCGAAAACACGAAACAAATTACTCGAGTCGCAGGGCATAAGCCGAGCTATCCTTACTAATCAACTTAAGCGATATATTCCACGGCAAAAGTGATTTACGGAACGACGATCGATCTTCGCGAGAATTTCGTACGAAATGACGATAACTGTTAGAAAAGAAAAGAAAAGAAAAAAGAAAGAAAGAGAAAAGCACGATGAGAAGTGCAAAAATAATTCGAAATTCATGGGAAATAATCACGGTAAACTAGTGTTACGTGTTCTCCATGTTCTCCAACTCTTGTCACGCGCTCAGACACGGATGGCGTTGCTCGAGCGAAATACGTGACGTACGCGCGCCGTGAACGAACGAACGAGCGCAAGAAAGAGATTTCAACAGAGAGAAACACGCAGGAGAGGAGGCAGTTCACCACAGCTAGCACGGGACTAACTCTTCGACAAACCACGGCAATTTCTCTTAAAGGCGTTGGCATGCCAGCAGACACGACGAGCCGCCCGATCGAGATACCCTGCAAAGATACTATCGCGAAACGAGTTTTAATATCGGCGCGTTCGAATCGTGCGAAAAACCGGCCGAAAGAAAAAGTAAAAAAGAAAAAAATGAAAATGGAAAAAGAGAAAAGAAATATCAGCGGCAAACCCGCCGGGAAACACTTAACACCATGACGTGTCCACGAGCTGTTTCTTATCATGTTTTCTTTTTCTAGTTTTTTTTTTTTCATTTTCTTTCTCTTTTAGCTGTTGTTTATGGTGTTAGTTTAATTGAGACGAGAATTACATTCTGTTGATAGGTGTGCACGTGGCGGATGTTTGTTCTCCTAGGAAAATTGATTTTCTTAAATCAATAAGATTCAATGATGTTTGCTGTACTTTTGCAAATATACCACTTATGTTTAAAAAAAGAAAAGAAGAATCTTATTTTAGAAAAGAAAAAGATATATCAGCGACTGTTTCTTGTCATATTAAGTTTCTTTTTTTATTTCTCTTTTTATTTTTGTATTTTCTTTCTCGTTTAGATGTTGTTTATGGTGTCAGTTTAATTGAGACTGGAATTGCATTCTGTTGATAGGTGTGCATGCGGTGAATGTTTGTTCTCCAAGGAAAATTGATTTTCTTACGTGAAATTGGATCAGATTCAATGATGTTTGATTGGAGTTAATATAGCGGTAATGTCTGTCGGTGTATTTTTACAAAATAATAGAAATAAATAGGAAACCCGATAGTATCATGCTTTAGATTTCGTGTAACTGTTAGGAATATTGAGTTACCAGAATTTATACTTTACAACATGTAATTGTGGTATTATAAGTTGTTCATGAAAACAGGATATTCGAGTATAACATTTCTTAATACGTTGCTAGGCTATCGCTTCGAATTAATTTTCTTGTTAAATCATTTAGGTGAAAAGTTTCAGAAAGATATTAACACCTGCTTTTCCACGTAAATTTACTTTGCTTCTTAATTCAGACGTTTTACATTACACTTTGCTCGAAGGCATGCGCATTCATGTGCTTAAAGAGTCAAATATTTGTTTTTTGAACGACCATTCAAACTTCATGTGTACTTTATGGTGTATTTGAAAAATGTCGAGTGAAATTCCAAATATAGACTCGAATGCTAATTAAAATTTCGCCACAACAATAATGATTTAGGAACGTTCCAATCATTAACAAAATATAAAATTAAAGAATTTTCCAATTTTCCCATATTGCAACCCTCACATTCTCAAAATATAACTCATGGTCCACTTTCCATCCTATTTCAAATAAAAAAAAATCCTTTCCATCACATAAAAAAGAAAAATAATTCCATCGATTTAACACCAAGAAATCTTTCTCCCTTGACATTAGTACCATGTCCACGAGAAGGTTCAAATGAAACCTAAAGAAATGTTCTCTCCATTGTTCGTGTAGCAAAATTCAGGAAATTTGAAAACATTCAACTCGAATCCAAAAATTTCTCCTCCGCGAGAAATCCGCGAGTCTCTTGTACAGCTCGAAGAGGTGCAACGAGAGGTAAAGGGCGAGTTCTCCGGCAGCCAGAGTTAACCTTGAACTCCGTGAATTTCGCAGCGTGCTCGAGCGCGTTGAGAAAAATCGCCGCGGTGGCGGCGGCGTTTCCACGCGGGCAGCGACGGCGATGACAATGAAAACGGATTCCGCGGCGGCACGGAGTGAAAGTGAGGCCTGCAGGCGAGTCGGATTGCACGCGGTCTCATAGAGTCACGCGTGCAGGCCGCGTGTACCAAGAGACGGGACGCGTGTGTCCCTCGAGAGGAACGATGAAACGAGCAACCGGTCACGCTGTAACACGGCCATATTCGGTGGCCAGAAATTAGGACGAACCGCTTGTCGGATCTCGCGAGATCTGCGTCAATTCGATTCACGCGACTCTCCCGTTGCTTTTATACATCTACGCGAATCCCGCTTCTCTTCCTTAAGGAGAAGCTCGACAAAAAGAAACCCGGAAATCGGACGAGCCTTGGTACACTGCTGACACAGATAGATCGAATTCTTTGACGCTCGACAGGCGAATAAATGCTACCTCTAACGATTGTAAGATGTTCTGCTTAACTCGATTGTTGTTGAAGAAGAGGTTCTTAATTTTTTTATGTTAAAATTGTTAATTGAAACGGTGAGAGGAAAGTGTTGAGTAATTCTAAAGGCAATACGGTTTGTATTCACTTTGAACAATGAAAAGAAATTGCATTGCGATTACAGGAAGATCTAAAATAGTTGAAATGTAAAGTTTGAAAATCTGGGCTATTCATAACTTAGAGTGTTAGTTTTCTTGTGATATTTTTTATTATTTTATTTTGCTAGTAAATTATGCAAGCAAGTGTATATTAGTTTTATTGTAAAGTAGGGGAGATAAGAGTGCTGGCTTTTGTTACGAAAAGATGGGAGCAGGAAAAATGGAATTTGGCAGTTTATAATCCCAAAATTAATTTTTGTACATATTACATTAATAAATGAAAATTTATTCGAAAATATGTACAATAAATTTTATTTAATAGCAGTAGTCTATATTACAATTGATCTACAATCTCTAAATCGATGATTCTATATATTCAATTAATAAATAAGAATTTATTCAATTTATGTATTCTTTCTATGGGATTTCACTTCGCTATATTAGAGGGATAAGGATATCGATATAGTTAAAGCAGATATAAGCAAGGTTATATTTTTAATAATTTTGAGAAGTGAATTTATAATTACTAAGTAATATTATAAATTCTTACTTCAAGATCACAAAGGATAAATTAAAAAAATTTGTAATTCTCCTGTTTATCTTCTCGTTACATAATATCGAGTCACATTTAGGACGCAGATTATGGTTGAATTGCAACAAAAACTAATTGCATTAATAGTAAACTTTAATTTAAATTTCAATTAGAATTCGAACTCGTAAAATCGATTTATGCATAACATTTTAATGAAAAAGCCAACTTTAACGTACACAGTTACTAGAAAAATCAGAAAATAAAGAATCAATAATTTATTTCTATTTTATATTTCAATCTACTATGACAAATACAATAAATTGAACATTAATAATACATTCTCACAATTGTTTCAAGTAACTTAGTATTTTAATTAATCTATAAATTAATATTTTACCAACAAAATCGTCAATGATAAACAAGCTTCAAATTATATCTCATAATTCTTTCCTACGTTTCAAAATGTAAGTAATCACGAGTTTCGAGTTTAAAAAGTATCCTCAGACACGTGAAACGTAATCAGCCTACGCTCGAATCGTAAGAAAAACTATACTATTATAGAAACCAAGGAATCCAAACCATTGAAATAAAACGGGCGTTGGCAATCAGGTTAGAAAGGGACGAATTAACATCGAAAAGAGGCAAAGGAACAACGTTCTCGTAGCAGCACGAGGTTGAGACCCTGTTCTATCTGAAGCCCCGATCGAAGGCGGTACTTGAAGATGACTGTACCGCCACCATGGGGTCCCGTCTTTGGGCCGTCCACCTTATTTCCTTCTTTTTCTTTTCCCTTGGTCCCTTCGAAGGCAGGAGTCAGTGTCGTAAGGTCGTAGGTACGATATAGGCAGAGGCGCGGAGGAAGGATCACGCCTGCCTTCTCGTATAATACCGGTTTGTTAGATTACACGAGAACGTACAGCAGATCCATGCCACGGTAGATCCTCTTGGATCGACCTGTGAGCACCAACCTTTCTGCATCTACCTACCTACCTACCTGCCTGTCTGTTCTTTTCCTGACTGTGACAACGTGCATCGATAGAATTAACATATGGTACGATGATAATGGTGAACATTCGCTTCAATGGAATGAAAAGTTCGATTTTTCGAGGACAGTTGGTATACATATTTCGTGGATCGAGAATTGTGAGAATTATATGTAATTTATTCGTACTTTAATCAGAGGAAATATTTTTTGTAACATTTGTTATATATTGTAATATTAGAGAAATACTTTCTTCTTCAGTTTTTAAGGGAAATTTGTACAAAAAGATTGGAAATAGAGAAATATTTAACTCTAATACAACTTTCTTTTATTTTGCTTTAAAATAATTTAAAAGGGGAAATTTGTAGAAAACATTGGAAGTGTGAAAATATTTAATTCTAATGTAATTTGTTTTTATTTTGTTTTAAAATAATTTAAATAAGGTAAACTTGTACGAAACGTTGGAAGTATCGAAATATTTCATTCTAACGTAACTTCTTTGTTTTATTTTGTTTTAAAGTACTATGGAAAATATTAGTTTTCTCGAGACGTGGAATGTTAAATTCGGTTGATCGTGTAAGTTGTACTTAATTCGTGATTCTAATTGATTCAACGGGGCGAAGTTGTAAATTGACTCTGATTTACGTTGGCACATATACTCAGCTTCGTAACAGTAAAGGAAAGTGCTGATAAATACGATGACGGCAACTGCACGTTTACTTTATCGCAATTCGTAAAACATTCTCGCATAAAGATATTGGTTTTCCATTAACTATCACTCATACACCAATACCAATTTGCATATTCAATTCTGTACAAATCTCTAAATACTCTGCTATTCCTTTGACACAAATCCGTAGACTCTTATTTTAAAAGAAATTCTCTTTCCTCTCGCTCGTTGCATACTTCAAAAGTATCAACTAAAGTACACCTAACTTAATACTTTGACGTCCGCACGTGTTGTGAAAAATCTTTCGTCTGTCGTTGGTATTTCGCGACATCATTCATATCGTAATTAGAATGCATCGTATTAAAACATGAAAATTTCAATGACTCTTGCTTGATTCTGTCACCCGATTTACACGAAATCCTGAAGATACGTATAAGTAAATGTAAGCATTTTTATTACAATAGAAATATTTTTACGAGGCACCAACGTGGTGCCACCGGACGGCATAGTGTTAACTAAGAATACCAAAGAAAATACGTTTAAATCATCTCTTGAAAATTACAACCGCCGCTTAATTACCATCCAAAATTATCCGACAATTTGTAAATTACCAAGTACACGTTAATTAACCTCGGAACGACTCACGACGATCATTTCCAGCCAACGTTCACCGGTGGAAACAATGAGTCATTATTTCGACGCGTGGATCGCGAGGGGGAACAATTCGCTGGAAATGCAAATGAATATCTTGAAAGACGTGTAACCGATAACACCGTGATGTAACTGTAACCGGTAATACCATGATGTAATGGAACGGACCAGTTGTATCGCTATTATCGCGTGTTTCCATGATAAGATCGTGTGACGTGCATAAAACGCGAAGAAAGAGGAGAAGAAGGAGGAGGTCGAAGGATGCAGGATCACGTCTGTCGTCCATTATAAGCCGCGTTTGTTAAATTACGCCAACCCTTATCCGCACATCGCCAGATAATATCTCTATGAGCCGCGAGCTCGCGAATCACCGCCACGAAACAAATTGCTAAATTGCGCGATGCCGATGCCCGTGTGTCTTGGACAACCGCACAGGTTAAGAAACGTGTACTTATTTGCCTGACACGTTCGTCCATGATTCAGACTTATCACGGCCCAGCCAAGGAAATCCTCTCGATTTGCGAGATGGATAAACGAGGACGATGTTCGCTATGATTCGTAGCAATGAAAAGTAAGAATCGAATGCAGATCTTCCTTTTCTTTTCTTTTTTCACTTACAGATAGAAGTTCGAATATAGGGGAAACTATATATTACTTTATTTAATTCGTGTTTATACAGTGGTGGAATTAATTCTGAACACTTTGAATACAAATATTCTTTATTTCATATTTGTGCAGAAAATCTATATTCTGCTATGTTAAATTGATACCGTAATACTTTTATTGTAATCTATAATGCTTATACTTAATATTTCCACATGATTTGGTTTGTAAATGTTTTAAAATTTTAATTTTAAAAAATTTAATCTGTGTTGTTATTTTTGTTTTTGCGAGGACTGGTGCACTCGATGCCTCGACGAATCGAAGCTGTTCTAAAAAACAAAGGATATCCAATGAAATGTTAATTTTTATTGTACCTCCTTTGATGTGTTGAAATTGTAATTTTTATTGTATATGGCTGTAAATGGTCTTTTTACTTATTTTTTTTATATAAACGACGCCCTAAAATTAGAAAACAATGATTAGAATATAAAATATAAATGATTGTATATTAAATAATTTGAATAAATGCGAAACTTAAGTAAAAATTTAAAAGTGTCCAGAATTAATTCCACTAGTGTGTACTATTTGTGAAATAGAATATCTGTATCTGTATTTCCTATTAAATCCCAACCCTTCGACCAAATTTTGCGTAATCTGTCGCCTGCATTAATTATTGCGCAACGCTTACATATACTTCATTATGTAATTCTACGCCTTATGTAACGACGCAGTGAACGGAAATTTTCACAAAATTTCATGAGAGTAAAATTAAGGGTAAGATGATATTTTCTGCGAGATCCTAGAAAGTAACTATAGAAAACTCTGCCGAACGATTCTACGTGAAAAAATGAGTCAAGAATCTAGAATAAAATATTGTACACTTGTGTCTTTGTTTTCGAGAAAGATCATTTTGAAAATTTGTCAAGTACACGTGCAGTTGATCAAGTTTCATCTTAAATAAAACACTCTTCGAATGAACAAATCTCGTTCGTATTACCAATAACGGGACACCCTGTATATTGAAAGAAATGTAAGAATTTTTTCCGTCAAACTTCTATTGCAAAATTACAAATATTCTTCATGTTAAAATAAACAATCTCGAGAAAATATTCATTGATCGAAATGACTGGTAGACTCGAAAATAATAGAAAGGAAAACGATAAACCTTATCTCGATAATATACGAGAAAATTATGTTCGACCGAGCCTCGATGAATTCAGCCTAACCGTAGGTCACACCGAGATAAATCTTTCTCGAGTGTTCACTATTTCCTCGGATTACCTAATCACGACCAAACTTCTCCCAACCTGACAGTTGTTCCAGCATAAAATTCTCCTTGATATCTACACGTCAATAGCAGACCTCGAAAAAAGAGAAGAAAGAAACAAAAAATACACCTATAAATACTTGAAGCAAACGTGTACGCAACAAGTACCGTACAAGATCGTATCCCAAGAGAGGGGAATTACATAATCGTCCGCGCAACAAGTGCGTTTCCTCCGTTCGCGAATCCTTTCGATCTCTCCTGTTCGTTCGACACCTCGTGGTTCATCCGTGAAAATGGAAACCGATCGTACGCGTCGCGTGCAATTATTTTCGTGGCGTAACGAAGGAACGAGAGACGATCCGGACAGACCCCGTTCATGGTGGCGCGCGATCTCTCGAAGGAAGGTACCCAAGCGGGTTAAATTTATCCTTCGCAGAGTTTCAGAGAGCTCGTTTTGCTCGATGGGATACCTAAAACGCTCACGGTTTCGAGAGGACTCGGAAATAGCTATGGACTCGGAGCGACTTTCGGCTCCCGAAATATCTAACACCATAGATTATAGGCGCGTGTAACCAGCCACCTCATCTCTACTACCTGACTTGAATATACGCGATCGAACCAGGCTCCCAAATGCTTCCTAAACCATATATCACGCCACTAAGATGAACCTTTGACAACTTAGACGCTGATATATGTTGTCTTTCGCTGGTCGATAGCAGGCGTCGCGACGCTCCGCTACCAATGAAAGCTGAATGCCTTCTGGCGGATGTTGGCTGATTATTTGAAGAATCGATTTAACCCGCTTTTGTTGTAACAAAGTGACGAAACGAGTAAGGATACATATGAAATCTCATGGAAATAGGGAATCGATCGACCCTTTTACCAACAGAATCGCTAAAATGTTATATCCTTCGTCGTTTATGATATTTGTAGTAAATAAATATACTTTTGAACAAAGATATAATGGAAAATACGAAGGAGAAGGATTTGAAATATTTGGATTTATAGGAATTTATACGGTGAGTGTGTTAATAAAATTGAACAATTGCGTTTCGTTGTGATACAAATTCAAACACAAAAAACAATATTCGCAATACAATTCTGTATTTTAACGGTTTGTGTGATGTGAGAGGTTCATTTTGCGTTGAAAGTTTTCCATTACCGTCGTAATTACGTTGTTTTATGTCTTTTTGTATAATTTTTTTGCACGTCGATAGTAAATGTATAATGTCTCGAGTGATTTGAAGTATACACTTGAAGATACACATCGGCGTAGATAAGATGTGTCTGGAGAACACTTGAACAAAGCACTTAACGGCACTGATCGTAGGAGCAAGTACAGAGTTGGATTACAGTGTGTCTAATTGTATTTACGAGTATTATAGTGGTAATGAGAATAGAGGAGCGGCGTTTGATTAATTCGTGATAAAAAATACCTATTGAAATCAACTTTCGATAGAAAATCACTTTCGAAGCCGTACACGATTATAACTGAGCGTTATAATTGTTGCCGTTAAGGGGAACGATAAAATATGTATTCTCGCGTAGAATGAAAAATTAATTAAAAATTTATAAGATTATTCTAAGATTAATAAAATGTGTCTACGTTTATCGATCACTTGTTAAATTTTTCCATTCGTAAAACGACGGTAAAACCTTCAAATCTCCGACACTATGCAATAAATATAGAAAGTTATTTAACTAATGGTTAGAAAAAATGAAGGAAAAAGTCTACCGCACAAATGCAACGTGGAAGTCAAAAAATCAATCCATTAATGGAAAAAAAATTCTACGTTATCTCGTCTAAATTCCCTTATGTCCCAAGTTATCGCAAGAATCGACCTCTAACAGGGAGGCCACGGTCTACCGCGTAGAGAGATTAATACATTAGTCGTCTACGATAAGGTACGATGCCCCCTTACTTGAAGTAGAGCGATCACCAGACGCGTTTCACCGCTCTGCACGGCTATGGTGCTTATGGTGGTCGTTGGACTGGTGGTTTGTTGCGGTGCATCCTCGTTGCTCTCCACCACCGTTCGTGATTCCTTCTCACGAGGTCCCTCGCTATTCTCCGTCGTTTCCATCGAATCGTGCCCGTCTACCATTCTCGTAACTCTTCTCTTTCGCGGCAAAACAGAATTGTTCGAGCTATCGGCGTGGATCGATTCAGCGATCACCCTGACTCATTCGAGTCGTTCTTTTACACTCGTTACCTCAACTATACAAAATGCAACGACGTAATACGTGAGAAACACCTCGAGTTTATTTTGAATTCCAACCGAAATATCGATTCAAATGTAACACCTCGGATATTAGAAATTTATATATAATTTATTTGAATATAATCAAAATTTAAATATAATATGTTAAATATTTCAAATTTCAAGGAATATCTTCAGTACCCCTTTAAGCGAAGCGTTGATAAAATCTTCGTTGAAGTAGCACTAAACGAATGGAATTTAATAAAATAATTATTCTATCATACAGACGATCATTGATAATTATTCGTGTATTTAATTTATTATTTAATACATCATAAAAAGAGATCGATGATAATTCGTATTTAATTCGTATTTAATTCATTATTTGTTCAAACAATGTATACAAAGGTATACGAAGAAGAAGGACCAGTAACACAATTGCGTATTACCAAAAGACAAAATCTGAATGGTCCTCGTCGTAGTCAGTAAAATGAAACTTATTTCAACTGTTTCTAACGAAAGTGTTCCCCGTGTATTACGTTAACACAGACGACCAGGCAAACGTTTTACACCCACGAATCGTAGACACTGCGACTTTCTACCAGATGATAGATCAAAGTTCGTTCAAAGTGCGGAATTCGAAGTTGCGGTGAATTCCCGTGGAAAACACGGGAATTCGATTGGCCTGTCTCCAAAACGGTCAGGCCGTAAAGGAAACAAACGAAGGTTTAATAGTTCCCGTCTAACAGACACGGCGAATTAATTTCGACGTTGATCAACGTTCCGCGTTCCAAAGCTCTTAGATATGCAGCTATCACGCGGAAACGCTTCGGGACCAGGTCAAAATTGATGCTCGTTACCGTTCCATCTTCTTTCGAGATAGCGGCGAGAACCGGCGCGCCGGTTACGTTCTCCAGTTACCATCGGCCGCCTCTACTGATTAACGTTATTTTTGGCGATTCGCCAAACGCGTGAATTCTACGGACACACCGAGACGCACCGAATCATCACCTCGAGAAAACGCTATTCTTTCTATCCCTCGTGGAAAAATACATCGAGGACAGTAAGTTCTCTTGCGTTTCGAACGAAAAACAGAACGGACAAACGGGAAAAACAAAGAATTGCATTAAACGCAATTCGATTAATTTTGAAAATTTAAGATAATATTAGAATATTTCTACGGAATTCTTTGATGAATTTGAGAATAGCAATGAATTACGTGGAAAATTAGAACGTAAAGAGCTGCATCGGTTGTTAGGAAGTTTTAAGAATCTACATTCGAGACATCCGTCAATTTGCATATTAACGAAGTACCATTTCTATGTACATCTAAAATGACTCCAATAAAGACGTGCGATACAGCACGCGCGTATAGTTAACACCTGGACAATGGTGAACCGTAACAACTTCCTCTGCAGTCTCATTTTCAATTCCAATCTAACACTTGAATATATCAATTATCAAGTTTGAAAATCTCCGAGGAAACTTCCCCGTTACTACTGCAACTCGAACGAAATTTCTGTAACGTCCATTTAAGTCCAAGATGTCCAAAAGTGTCCTGTTTCCATCGCTAATTGTCGACGTGTACGACGACAAAATGTGCATCGATCCAGATTAAAAGAGAAATAAATAAATAAAAACGAACGTCTTGGTACACCTCTCGATTGGACGTCAGTGTGTTTATATACTTTATAGGTATCTTTGTAAGATGACGTCACCGACACGGACGAACGAATGGGAGGATAAAACCGGACTGACTGGTGGCGTTCTCCGAACGAGAGAGGTTCACCACACCACTGGACCCACAGGGATCGGAGACGATCCTGTTGGGAAAAAGAGGAGAGACAGGAGAGAAATTGAGCGAGATCGCGTGTTAGGTACAGTCCACCGAAATCGCCGGAAGGATCGTAGTACTCCACGGTTCGCGGATTCCACGCTCCGGAAGCGTTTCCCTTAATATGTGCTACTACTCATCCTCGTGGAACAATGCACGATGGTATTATCGGTGGTAAGGCTAATTACGCGTTATCTATATAACTGGTGATCGTTCTGCCATTGGCAAAACAGGCAGATTAAGCTTTGCTTGAAATATTCCGAAGACTTAATATTCTTTGATATTATACAACGTTGTTTAGTTCAACGGCACTTTCGTCTGAGCTTTACTCAGCGATGACGATCGACGAGGACGATTTTATACACTATATATATGTATGTATATATGTATATATGTTTCTGTAAGAAGGTATATCGCTCGATGATTTCGAAACGACATTATCCAAAGGGAAGATAGTATTTCGATCAGGTTTTTTTTTCAACAGCGTTTTCAAGGCAAGGGAACAGACATGCTTCGTGAGCTGCATAACCAAGGACGGGAGAAAATCGAGGTCGAGCGAAAAACGTGACAAATTGAACGGGTTTTTTTTTTATGCAAAGCAGCGTCCCGTGTGTGTCTCGCTGCGTCGCGGATCAATGAATCCATTCAAATTTCGAACCGCTGTGTATAATACCACTTGTTAATGGAAAAATTTTGATCCTACGATTCGTGGTGTGTAACGAAAGGTAATTGGAAATAAATGAAATTTATCCAACGAAGATAAGTTTACGATCGAATTTCGAAAAGGAATGATCGTAATCACAGTGATTAAGTGAAAACAAAAGAATTGAAGATAATGTAAAAAAGGAATGTCTCTCGAACGATTTTTTATGTGATTCTATCTGATTAAACTCTCAGACAATCACCTAAATCGACCCACGTTCAAACAGTGACAGCCACAACGTAAACCGCAGCAGCAACAACACTCGCGTGACACATGTCACAATCGTGTCACATCACCAATAAAACAGTCGCAGAAGCCAGCCGACTCGAGACTGACCGATCGTCCCGTTTCGAATGCCGCCGTAGCGATTTCGGCCACGCACGAATCTCGTCGAGTATCCACGAGCGTAGACGAATCTTACCGAACGATCACGGAACGTCACGACGCGGCAGACGATAGCTCGTGACCCGCTAGATTCGAAAAGAACGCCGCCAGAGATAACAGGAACGCCTTGTTCTAATTGCCGATAATATCCGTTCGGGTTCTGGCGGGGTTTTCGTTACGTTCAAGGCATAACAACACATACTGTTTGACTGTTGGATAATGCTTTATTTACATACGTAAGCCATGCACACGGTCAGCTTGTTATAATTGTTTGCGCACACTTCGAAACAGTGAGAGCATGAATTCGTAGGTTGAATATGTATGTGCTAGTTTTGATTTCGTGGTTAGCTGTTGGGTGATTATTATTACTATATGATCTGTGATAAATTCAACCCGGCATTTTGATCGATAGTTATTATGTAACGTTATAATAGAGAATTGATCGTATACATGTGTTTGAAAGCAATTCTTCTTCTTTTTATTTTGGTTCAGAAATTTTAATACCGTTAACGTATAAATACTTAAGAAAATAATCCTAAGAGAGAGATTTTGGTCCACATATAATTTGGAATATTCGCCAAATTTTTCGAATACATGCTACATGCATTAACTAACCTATTTTTCTTTTTCTTTTTTTCTTTTAGTATATAAATTACTCTTTTCTTTTCTACTATCATTCCCATTACTTATGAACCAACGAGTATAAAGAATAAAGAAGTGATCGCTCGTTGTAGCACTTAAGATAAAAAAAATTCATAAGAACTCCTTACAAATAGTACATGATAACAGAATAATAAAAATTCTAAAAATATAACAACATATATCTCTGTAAAGCGTATACGTACGTGTCTACCATAAATTACTCTCGAGTATCGCCGCTTTCTCTACGACGTTAATTCAGCCGGGTTGAACGTACAGTAAACAAAGAAACAACAATTGTATCGTTAACATAAAACATACTAAGTGCACGTAAATCACACACAGAAATAGCTAGCTTGCGTTAGACAATGGTAAACGTCGTCGATTCTCATTGACATTGGTAAGCTCGATGAAATTCTGCTGCTGAATAGAAAAACGATCGAAGCATGCTGCTTCCTGACCGCAATTACAGCTGCAACAACCATTCTGCCGGCTGGCATTCATCGTGGAAGCCTCGATCGAACTCACCTTCCTCGCTGTCTCGAGGAAATCCTGTCCTTCCAGATTCTCGTCCTTTTTCGTCGGCGACATTTCGATACCGCTGTCCTCGTGGTGTCTCGTGTACTCCTTCAAGGATAACGTCATATCCTTGGAAACGTCAGCGGGAATTGCGCGTGACTCCTGATTTATCTCGCATATTTTCGCGAATTTAATCACGCGCTCTGCGTCGTCCGTTTTCGTTGAGAGTTCGTCCCTGCGGCTGTACGACTCTGCTGTTGAATAACATTTCATTTTCATGATTTCTAATAAAAGTATTTGGTGATTTCTATTCTTTTCTTCTTCACGAATTCTAACGAGTTTTCTTTGGAAAAGTGAATTAAGGAAATTCTAAGGATATCTGGGAGTTCTTTTTATTTTACGATAGTTACTCTCGAGAGCACCTCTCGATACCTTTGCACTTATTCGAGAGTAGTTCGCGATAGTACTCTCAGATAGAATTGAGTATTTTCAAGTGAACGTCACTCACTTTTCGAAGTAGACTCCGTCTCACGATGAAATCCGTTCGTCTTCTCGTGAACATCCGGTGACACGATTCGTTCGAGATCCTTCATCTCCTTAACGTCGACGTTTTCACGATGATCTTGCACGGTGTTTGATATCACCTTGTAAGACGCGATACCAAAACGGGTGTCGTGCGACACGCGTAAAGTTGTCGTCTCCGTAACTTCCTTCACAATCTTCCCAGATTTCTCCTGAATCAGCAAGTAACAAAAGAATGCATTAGCACCATTTGAAGAAGAATGATTTATATCCACGCTTTTATGAACAGCAATACTGAACTTACCTCGATTCTTTTCTCCATCGATACGATCTTCTCAATTTGCTTCTCTCGATCCGTTTCGCTGGTTTCCGGCTTCGAAACCTCCGCCATAGCGTCGTTTTTCTCTATTTTCGTCTCTTTCGATGTCTCCTCTTGTTTAATTGGACAAGAAAACACCGGTGCGCTTGGAGCGATAAACATAGGTTCCTCGAGGTTCCACCTTGATGAATTAAAAAAGTATAAAAAAAGAAAAAGGATGAAATGGAATCGTTAGTACAATCAGATTGTAACATAATTAACGAATCAACGTTATGTTTCTCTTGTTTACATTACAGTATTTCTTACCAAGTATCGTTGGTAGACGTCACGGTTGCTGGAGCAGCAAGGTCTTCGCATTCTGGAGACGTAACGAAGGACTCGCTTCTTGAACGAGCTGTTGGAGTTATGGAACATTCGGTAGCAGTTACGTAGCCCTCCATGTTCGAATCCTCGGCTAGGCTGTCGTCGAAAGATTTGTTCATAACATCCTGTTAATCGAAATAATAATAAATGATGAGATATAAAATACACTGAACAATTAATAGATTGTGTAAACATTCTATTTAGACTAAACATGTTCTTTCCCTCCTAAAACTATTGTTTTATATAGAATCCTAAATGATTGTAATGTTTCGGAGGAATTCAATAAGACACAAATGCATGCATCGATAGCATTTAATAAAAAAATATTCGTTCATTGGTGAATAATCTCAGTTTTAATTTCTAAGACACAAGATTATCAAATATCGAAGTTGCACGCAATATTTTAAATTTGTTCATCATAGAAATAGGAAAATTTAAATTAAAGTATCATATATTAAATGTATAAATAAGTTAAATTCACTTTAATCGATCATTCGAATGACGTTACACAATATAGTAAAACTTGACGTACAAAATACTATGTCACACTTCACCCACTTCTAAATATATTATCGCGTAGTATAAAGTGTCACATTCGTCTTGATTATATCTAATACGAACCCCTTAAAATCCTCAACACTGAAAAAAATAACACGAACTTCAAGTTAACACTAAAAAGAGAAACTGAGAAATTTTCAACGCTCAACTAATCAGTAGAGAGATCAATTTGCGACTGATTAAACATCCGAGACGTTTCATGTTACACGACCTAATAACACTATATCCATCAGCTCCCACTTCTTCAAGCAAACAGACTACAAGTTCAAACATTGCTCACCTCAATCGCTTCCTCTTTAGACTCCTCGCGATCCAATCCTCCTCCACCCTGCTTAAATTCTTTCTCCGTTTCACTAGCCTCGTTCTTTTCAATCTTCTCCGGTCCCTTTCCACTTTCCAACTCAATAGAATCACCCTTCGCTCCAGCAGTATTCGTATAAACCGTTCCATTTACAGCCACAGGCGTTGAAGTCACCAATCCAGATGTCGTCGGCTCTTTCCACGGTGTAACGCTCTCACTGCTCGCCGTTGCCGTGGATAAAATCGTCGAGATGCATTTAGGCTGAAGTTGTACCGTGCTTACAGATGAACATATCAATGGTGTTGTCAAAAAGGTAGTAATTCCAACTGGTCCGGTGATACCGGTAGAGATCGTTTGAATTTGAGTGGAAACAGTGGTGGTTGTAGTAGCTAGTGTACTCGACGGCGAGAATAGAGAGGAAGTGGAGGATATCGTGGACGACGACATTGGAACTGGTCGAGTCCTGGCTCCAGCCTCGCAAAGTTTCGCGTCCAGCTTCTCGGCAAGTCGTGTTACTTCCGCCAGCCTCGCCGAGATTGCCTCCACCGCTGTCAGGTTACTGCCTTTGCCCGAGGCATCCTCGGCTTCAGACATTCTAGAAAAATAAATTTCCCTCGTTCACGTCTGTCTATTAATAACCTCATCCTGTAACCATAGTCCGTCGACTCCGCGAAGTATACTGGGAATTAATTATTACGAAACTCGTTGTTAATATGTATTCGATTGCTTCAATAGCTTCTTCTTTTTTTTTTTTTTTTTTTTTTTTTTTTTTTTTAGTTTTGGTTAGATGGATATGGGTGGATTGAAATGGTTAATTAGAGATTTATCGTGACGGTTGCTTTTTCGGGTATTTATAACGTGATCTGGTGAATTGACGTTGCTAGAGAAAAGATATTGTGCGCGCGAGGTGCATCTGATATTAGAGAATTAAAATAGATTGTCCCGGCACTTAAAAGCGTTAATTGATGATGGTTATACTTGGAGAGTTTATCGTTCCTTTGCATCAAACGTGGAACGATACTTTTAGCGGATATTTAAACAATTTTTTTTTTTAGAACACGCTAGATCGTTATAACGCTGCTTTACGATGCCATTCCTTTTTCTAAACTTGTACCAGAATCACCTGTTACGAGTTGTTCCTCGACGTCGATGAAGTAGAATCACCTTCAGTTACTATTTTCCCCTTTGCTTCTTCGAAAAAAGAAAAATCTTCACTGACTTTTGTTTCTATAATTTTTTATAATTATAATGAACACTGACGTTTTCTTATTTTCTTTTTTTTTTAGTAAAATTTATTCAAAGCATAGTAAAAAATTGAAAAGTATAGAAATAAAAGTTGGACAAATTTTTTGTATACTTCTATTTTATTTATTTCTCCTATTGCATTTCTTATACTTCTATAGTTTTCTCGTTTTGAAAATCAAATTCAATTATTTTTCAGTTTGGTTTCTTTAAAAGAAGAATATATCTTAATTGATTTTTACTTCTGTATTTTTTAACTTTCGTATTTAAAATAAATTTTGCTAAAACAAACATGAAAACATCGGTTCTCGATATAATTGTCGAAGAAAACGATCGTATTCCTATGGTTTTCTCATTTCGAAATGAATTTCAATCGGAGCAACGCAGTGTTCTAAATTTTACCTCGTTGCATAATATAAACAAACATTTATCGCTCGAAAATACGTGCAATCGATCAGTATGTCTGCGAAGCTAACAAATTGCAAGCGATAGGCCTAGATTTACGAAAGGAATCGATGCTCGATGTTAAATTTCACGCGTGAATATCTCAGATGCACGAAGAAAGATCAACAAGACGATTGATTCGCCTGCATTAACGAAATCGATCGGTGCACCCGAGAAAACGTCAAATTTCAAATGAATTACGTAATCGACAGTGACAGCGCCGCGACGAAGCGTCGCGAACCAGATGGTGGTTCCAATGTGGGGCGGAGTTCTAATTTCGGTGAACCAAGAGCCGCTGAATCTGCAGAGCGTCACTTTTAAGCGGCATTTTCAATCTTAACTGCACGAAATTCCAGCGAATGTGCATACAACTACCCTGTTGCACATTTTATAGGACGTATAAAATAATAATTACGTCATTTATTGCTCGTTGTGCTAGATAATGCAACGCGTGTTGCGACAACTAGGTGAAAAAGTATAGACAAACCTTCTCTACTAAGAAAAAGAATTGTTCTGATTGTGCATTGTACAATAATTTAACTATGGAACAATTTCTCCATTAAATAATTGCCTTTGTATAAAGTAAAATAATTTAATCTTCCAGTAACTATTCTATCGTAAACTTAAATTAACCAGAGAACACACGTGTTCGTACAAAAGTGTTCCCTTTTTTTAATAGCTTTCAATAATACTTTTCATCACACATAGACTGTTTTCATTTGAAAAAGATAAATCTAAAATCTATTTTTGAGTTCGTAAAAGAATTCTGCACATCGCGTGCTCACATAAAATATTTTGATTAATTTCTGATTCTTCACTGGCACCTTTAATTATAATTTGCTATATATTAAATTATCATCTGTCAATTTAATATATAGCAAATTATAATTAAGGGTGCCAGTGAAAAATCAGAAATTAATTTCAGCTGATTTTCGCGATGAATCGAAGATCAGGAATTCGATGATCCACCGAACGATCTATGAAACTGCCGATACTGGGTGTCTTATGTAAAAATTTTCGAACGAAAACACGCTTCAAGGGTCCCAAAAATAACGCGTGGAAATCTTGGATCTCGAGTGATCGAAGCCGTTCTATCGTCGATCAAGATTTTGAAGTTCGTGGATCGCGGCCAGCGAGTTTTCGTGACGGCGTCTGTTAATCGCCGCGAGAAACTCCGCGCGCACGTGCGTCGACAAAGAAACATTCAGAACAATACCACCATCGATGATAAGAATCTCAAACAAATAGAATAACTCGGTCGAAAAATAGAAAGAGGAAAATGACGGTCTGGTTCGAAGCGAGATTCGTTTGTTTTGGCGCCGCGCCAGTCGACTGCATTTTCCAGACTCTAAAGTTCCCCCGTCACATTTCCAATGCGATTTTAAGTAAAAAAAAAAAATCTCGTCGAAATTGATTGATAATTCAAAAATTCCAAATGGGTAATTTCACTTTGTAACGATTTCTTGGCCCTGACCGTTCCTCGTGTAGGTGAAAATAGGACGCTCGTCTCTATGAGTGAAAAACAGAGGCGCACAGGCGTCAACACTAGAGTGACCCATATTTATCGCACGAAACACGTGGGTGAATCCAAATAAACTGCAAAATTTACCTCGGCGACGACATAAATTCGTTATTACACGAGAAAACAATGAATATCCTCTTAACCGACCGAATTATCCGTCAAATATATCCTTTAAAATTAACAAAACACCACTTTCGATCCTTCGATAAATTTCTTCAACTTTCAACTTTTTGAACTTCGACTGTTTTTTTGAATTTACACATCGAGACGAGAATGATTAAATCAATATTAACGTTGAATAACATTCAGACGGACAATAATTTCGTTTCATAACGATCGAATCGGTGGCGTGTGTGGACCGAAATGGCGCATGGTTCTAGGAACACAGATCGAACGGGAGCAGGCCGCCGCGCTTTATCGTATTTCGAAACAGACTTACATGCAGCAATATCAAGGTGTAGGTATCTGGTCGACGTGCAGCCATGGACTGACACACCGCCTCCGTTAAAAACGGAGGTGCCCGTCGACATTACCGTTGCCCTCCTCGCCTCTTATATTACTTCAGCTCCGCCCGTCTCGATCTTTCTCACTCGACAACGTCGCTTGAACTCTGGCTCTTATCCTTTTACTCATACGGTAGACGACCGAGATCCAACCGTTTTACTACACGAACCCGATTGCACCGGATATAACACCGCGGAAAATGTCCAAGGACGTTTGCGTACGATCGCGGGAAAAGCTTGGAAATTCGAGTAACGGTATCGTTGCCAAAAACGTTCGAAACGATGATAAAAATCGACGTGACGATTTACGAAAGGATCAGTTTCACGTTAAATAGTTTGAAGATTATTCTTAATTTGGATTGCAGCAACGAGGATTTTTTTTTAGAGGAGGAAGGGACACGATCGTTATCGTACTTGCCGTTGATGACAGAGAGGTTCCTTCAGCCTGGTTCTCAACAGACGGCCTAACCTCACCATACGCCCGACATCTAGTAGAAGTTTCTCTCGGTTCCCTAGGATGTCTCTTATCTCTGCTCTGGCTCTAACTTCTGCAGCAAGGTCTTCTGGCTTCGAGGAGCGGCGCAGAGATACGACGATTTCGATGAGGTCGCGGAGCTTCGAACAGTGCTTGAAGAGGTATATTGGGAATTATAGAAGGTAGCTTTGTAGAATGAGCAATTGAGAATCGTTAATTGGGACGGAGAGATATTACAGAAATGTTATCGACATGAGAATTTTTGAAAATTGAAAAATTGAATTTTAATTTTTAACCTGCACTTCCAAATTGAAGTTTATCAAGTTCGATTCGAAATGATTTAATTGTGAGATATTTTGAAATTTGTAAATGACGATCACCGTGCGTACATCTTCGACACTTCTGTGGAAAACGGCGCACACCCTCAATCTTGTTAATTGTTCCTGACCAACGGAACGAAGCTGTTTCCAAGCCTGACGAAGTTTTGAGAACAGAGTCGCGTTAGTTTCCAGGGGTAGCCTGCAGGATAATCTTAGCACTCGAGCACCGTTCACTAATTGACAACCATAATCATAGGTCCCCTAAGAATTTAAACAAGGAAATAATTTACTTTTATTCTTCGATATCCCGTAATCTAAACGAATATGTTTCATTCTGATTAAGTTGAATTAATTTCATTGATAAATTCTCTGCTTAGATAATTATTATTAGACCACTATGGCCTCCATGAAACTTCAAAGTTACATATTCATTTATCTATATTTTATACTTCACGTTTCAATTTATTTATTGCTACATCATTGATTAATTATTACATTATTAACACTTAACCAATCGCGTATTTTTCAAAAATGTAATCTTCTTCGGTTGAAAGACTCAAAGATTCTCTCTACATTTCCGGTGAGAATGTTTTCTTCCGCCATCCGTTAAAATCTCGTACAAGTTTATATTTTTTTTTAAATCGTTCATGCAGCGACTTCTTTAAAAAACGAGGAGAGATCTCTAATTGGTTATTTGAAAGCGGGGAGATCTCCTTATGTGGTTGGTAATGTGTTAAGAGACAATTTCTTTACGTCGTTATATTTAAAATAATAAAATAGAAAGAAAATGTTTTAAGTAATCTAAATTTTGTAAAATTTGAAACAAAGAAAGAAATAGAATGTAAAATTCTAACGAACTGCAATTTTTCTTTTTAAAAACATAGAAAAATCGGGTTATGGAGAGTTAAAGATCCTCGATTTAACGAGGATCGTTGGTAAATGTTTCATTTCACCTTGGCAGTCTCTTGAAACGATTGATGTTCCTCCTTTTGCGATTGTATTTCTATCGCATTGCAACCAATCTCCATGTGATTCTTCAATAGAACGTCATAGAGGTCGTTCAACCATTTTACAGCCTAGAAATATTTCCTTCTCTTTTTTATAATGGTATTTATTAAGAAGGATAAATATCTCATCGAAGTGATACGTTCTAAAATTAATATTGTCACCTGTTCAGCGTCGCTTTCGTAAGTGTATATTAAAGCGATCTGTTTCAGAGACAGCTTCTGCAATTCAACACTGTCGTTGAAGATATTCTTCCTAGCGTTCGTGGCATCCAAAATATCTCTGACATTCACTATATCTTCGCCATAGTCAACTTGCACGTCACGACCAAGCGCATCTTTCACGGGCATGGATAAAATATCCGACAATTTTTCACCTTCCTTCACCAATTCGCATTCTAACGCTTCTATTGTAAATCACGGACGTTTAAGTACAACAAATGTAATATTTAATAGAATAAACAAAAATTACATACCTAAAATCGCTTGACTTTGTTCCAATTTTAAAAGATTCCCTGCAGCTTGAGAGAAATCATGCGTTCTATTGCCCATCACTAATTTATCGAACACTTCGCTCGTTTTGTCAAAGTACTAGAAATAAAACGAAGAAGAATAGAAGTGGTATCTTTGTTTAACTTTTTATTCAGACTCCCTTTATTTTTTTCTTCACTTCGCTAACCACGTACCTCGGAAACTAGTCTGAAGAATCTTTGCGAAGTGATTAACACGTTTCGTCGTCTCTCGAGCCTGTTTGCGAAACTTCGACACACAAAATCCATAAAGTCCCTCTGTGACTTCAAGTCCTCTGACAAACGTGTGCTCGGTAAACTGTCGATCTTGTGAAGTAATTCCGCGTATCTTCCGTATGTCTCCTAAACAGATGAAGTTTTTTCATTTCTTAAAAAAATATGTTATACAGTAGATTCCACGTAAAACGTGGTTAATATATTGCGCGCTATATGAATTCGCGTTATAGAAAATCGTGCTGTACAGGAATTTTTCTCGTATAACGTGTATAATCTAAAGTAATATTTTTAAAATGATTATTACTCTGCCAATTTTTATTTTCTACGTTCAAATAGGACAGTATTTTTAAAATAAATGACATATATACGCAGGTGATTAAAAAAATATATATAATTAAAATATTACATACTGTAAAGAAGTTTGTATTTCATTGAAATTTAATAAAAATGTAATTATACAAATTTATGTATCATGTTTGCTCAAGTAAACCAGATTTAATTCTTAAATGCAGGTAATTTCCGTGTTGTATTATTTACCGCGTTGTATGAAGAATCACGTTATATAAAAATAGTAATCGTAATATCTTTGGTGAATTATGGGAATTCGCGTTTTACGGGTGTCTACTGTGTTTAAATTTCATCCTCCTTGACTATTTGACTGCATTTCTAACAAAAACCGAATCTATGATTTTTGAAAATCAGAAACACGCGTTGTCTTTTTCGCGTGAAAAATATTTACGAATTTAACATTCTCAAATTCTTAAAAAATCTGTTTTATTTAAATTTTCAAGAGTATGAATGCCCATCATCTTTAACCCTTTAACTGCATTTCTAACAAAAAGCGAATCTATGATTTTTGAAAATCAGAAACGCGCGTTTTCTTTCTCGCGTGAAAAATATTTACGAATTTAACATTTTCAGTTTCTTAAAAAATCTGTTTTATTTAAATTTTTAAGAGTATGAATGCCCATCATCTTTAACCCTTTAACTGCGTTTCTAACGAAAAGCGAATCTATGATTTTGGAAAATCAGAAACTCGCGTTGTCTTTTTCGCATAAAAAATGCTTATAAAAATCTCTGCGAAATGCTTTCACAAATAGAATACTTTTATTTGAAATCAAAAATTACCCTCTTCATTTTTACAACTAATTAATCTTTCGAATAATGAAGTACATAATTAATTTTTTCCATTGATTTACCCTGCATTCCAGCTCGAGTTCCTCATGGCGTCTACGAAGTTCCTCCGATGAAGAGACGTCGAAACCAACTTGACAACAAGAATTCAGCATCGCGTCAGCTGGTCCAAGAATCCAATCAGTGACTCGCGACACACCCTTCTCGAGATCACCGATCACCCTTGCAGTGTCCAAGTTCCTCTCCATTTCTGACCAAGAGTTCTCGAGATGCAGCTAAAAAAAGAAAAACAGAAAATAACAATATATTCCTAAACGTTGAAACAGAATTTTCTCTATGTCAAAGTGAAAAAGTTACCTGTTTCAATTCGATATAATCGATCAGCTCATGAATCCTTCTCATGGTATCCAAAGTGTCCTTCGTCGAATCTCTGCTCATCGAGCTAACTAAATTCCTGCCTAAAGTTACAATCAGACACAGTGAAAATTTATTAACGATTAACCAAAAAGGAACTTCGTAACTTAAAGGAAACGAACGAAATATCTCGTTCCATGACACGTGTTCGTTCTACCGAAACCAATTTACCCATTCGCGTCGTAATTAGAAGTGAAACAAAATACAACTTCATTCGGTTAACTCTCTAATTGATAGCGGATAACTAACTGTACAATGTAACAGCACGGTATCTATTTTTCCGCGTTCCTACAAGAAACGCTTTAACGGGAAATTCCCTAGAGGCTTAAAAAAAAAGCATGCATCCCTAATCAGATTCCTTTAGACGTTAGCAGTGTCTCACGGCGGAGTTAAGAAGACGAAAAAAGAAAAAAAGCAGAAGGAGAATAAAACAAACGACATGCTCTCCGCATTGTCAACGTTTTTACACCCCTGCGGTAGCCAGCGAGCACGCGACTCTTAACTCGCCACTCAAAGAAACGTTCCCGCTCGACATCCGGTTAAGCCGGTTTTTCAATTTTTCCGGACAATCCGCCGCGAGTGTCGATCCACGTGTACAAGTCTGCTCGTTTGATTGTACGACAGACCAGGAAATGAGCATCAACCGATCGATAACGATGACACGAGAAAACGAGCCGCCAGTGACAGATACTCGAGGAAAAACACGAGATACGCGTTAGTCTTGCACAGGTAACTCACGTGTTCCATGAGAATTTATGTTAATTACGTTCGTTACCATAAAAGAAAATCGTTAATACGCTTGATGGAAGATTCTGGAACGCATACGCTACGTCAATGGTAATAAACGTGCTAAAGAAAGTATTATTCAAAGTTTCATATTATAAAGAGTCATCCAAATGTAACGCATAGATGTTAGTACTATATAATATTTATACGTCTCATCTTTTCCAATTATACAAACCATTTTGCTTTAGTAGAAGGTAGTACAATTTTAATCACGAATAAATATATATTCTAACATATTTATTGAGTTGTCTGGAAAATTTGTACTGATTTTTATGTAAATAAGCCAATTTCACACTTTAAAGCATTCCTTTCTCGTTCTATAAGGAATGTATTTTTTAGTTCTACACTTTCTCGCCGTTCTTCAGGGAACTGAAACATTCCATTTCACCAGAAACTTTGTTTCTTTATTTTCTTTGAAATCCAAATTTCCATTTTTTAGATTTTATTAATTGCTTGCGAATAATTTTTTCTGATAAGCTTCCGCCTCTTTAAACCTCACACACATAATTTAATGTTTTATTAGTACATT
Source organism: Anthophora plumipes (assembly GCA_951804975.1). Lineage (NCBI taxonomy): Eukaryota > Metazoa > Arthropoda > Insecta > Hymenoptera > Apidae > Anthophora > Anthophora plumipes. The sequence goes on along the minus strand of OX638112.1, from coordinate 24,154,706 downwards.
GCTCTTTTCATTGGAAGAAAAATATGCAATGTCGGGAGTGTACTATATCTCCTTCCTTCTTCAAGACAATATAACATAGAAAAGAAACTAATAATTGCAACGAATAAACTTTCAAAAAACACGTGAAACAATAATCTTTTCAAATACATGCGAACTTCATGTTTTTATATAATTTTATATGTTGTAATATATTCAAACACAACCTATCGAAAATCGGCACAAAGTTTTCGGACAACCTAATACATTATTTAATTCGTTTATTATTAGTTTGGGTTAAAACGAAGCATGTAGGCGTATTTCTTCTTGTAAATCGTGTTACACGAAAAAGGATCATGTGTATATCATACCTGATTGAAGAATGTGTCTGGTGACAGACGTCAACTCGCTGCTCATCCCCCAATAAGATTCCAGATCGTCGTCTGACTCGGACATTCGATATCTGCCTAAACTGGTCAGCCTTTGATGCAGGTCCGTCATTCTTGCTACGAGAATCGATGCATCCTTCGTGTAGTCTTCGACTTTCTGGAAGTGATTGGTGTGGTAAGTGTGTTTTTATAGAAAACGAAGATTAAAAGTGGTGAAAGTGGTAAGAAGAAGATGAGCGTAACTGGTTCTTTTGCAGACATATGTATCTTTCCAGACTGAAGATGATCATGTTATGTGGAACGAGATAATTGTTACTTCGCGGTAGATGTTATTATTTTCTGTAATTAATTAGTTGGCGATGTTTTTCAAGTTGCTGCACGAATTAGTTATATCGTTATTTTTGTAATTTTATTAATTATATCATGAGATTTGTTCGTTAGATATTCTTTAGTTACTTTTATATTTATGAACTGTCTTTAACCATTTTTCGAATAGTGTCTTTGATAAATTTGATCAAAATTTCTATTTCAATAAAAGAATAGAAAGCTTGATGCACTTGCGAATGTGCTATATTTTTCAAGATTCTGTTTCTCCTTCTTTTATTGAATTTTATAAAACACTGAAATAATAATTACCATTTGTTAAACGCTTAGATTACAGTATTCATTTATATAGTACATTTGCAACTATGTTAACTTCTTACAAAATCCTCTCGTCCGTACTTTATATTTAACTACGTATATTAAAACGCTGAATTAGAGGATGTCACAGTCTATTTAACAAAATTTTGCTTTCTAATCGATATACCAAAATCAAATCGTGTACCAACATTATCAGTAAGCTACACTATTAGCCTACTTATAAGTACGAGGAGTGTTAAATTTTCACGTCTAATTGAAAGAAAATAAGAGAGCAGCCAAGCGAGAAGTTTCACGTAGAAAGTCGACGTTACTTCGTTTTGCTCAGCCAACTATAATATAACTAAAACGGTTCATTTCAGAGTAAATTATAGATCAGAGATGATTACCACGCGCTTCTGGATCCAGTCCGCGTGATCGTACGCTTTGTTGCCACCCAGCTCGTGCGGTAGCTGAGCGAAATCAACGTGATGTTGAAGTCTCGTCAGGGTAAGGTACGTTGGCTGAAACAACAACGAGGGGTAAATTAATTCACGTCACGTTCCACTGAAGGATCGCAATTAACTCGTCGTTCCCTAGTAGTTTTTCACACGGAATAATTTTCGACAAGTACGTTCTTACGTACGCGTATGTATGTACGATAATCGAGCGGAACAACGTGCAGTTCATACGAGCTATCAACTTCTCTCGTCTCTCGTGAAGAGAGATCAAATAGCAGGCAACAGTTCAAGCGAAACTAGTTTGTCTGGTCTGACTTGAAAAATTGTAAATTATATAACCTTAGAGTAAAATTAGAAACGTGCTCGATTTCACGATATCGCCTTGAATAGATTACTCCTTGGTGCTTGATAAATTATCATTTCATTCGAAAGGTTGCAAAACCACTTTAAGCTGTGAAAGAATGATATTTTTTTATATTGTGAAATTTTGTGCGTTTTATGTGTGCGAAAAAAATTTCATAAATTGCTTGTCCCAGGTTTTAATCTCTTGTCTTCTCACAATGAGTTAGGCTAGTGACACAGATTTTAATTTTTAAGAGTGAGAATTATCAAACTACTTCAAGCTGTGAAAAACTGAAATTTTTTTGTATTGTGAAATTTTGTGCGTTTTATGTGTGCGAATAAAATTTCATAAATTGCTTGTCCCAGGTTTTAACCTTTTATCTTCTGACAATGAGTTAAGCTAGTGACACAGATTTTAATTAATTTAATTTCAATTTTTAAGAACGAGAATTATCTCATATATAATACCAAAATAAAAGAAATATTAATTATTTCATATATCTAATAGTGAAATAAGAAAATATGAATTATCTGGATTATAATACTGATAAAATTAATAATTAATTTTTCTTAATTCACACAGTGGATTAAAACAATGTATGATTGATGCTTATGTGGATTATCGGTAAAGAAACGTCATAAGGCGAGGATTGAATGGAAGTTCCAAAAAATTAAACAGAGATAAACAAAATTTAAATTATTTCGAAGTTTTTTAAATTTGTATTCCTTTTCGATTTCCTTCTGAATTACAAACCTCTCCTTCTTTATGAGACTTCGTACAACTGTCCACCCTCTTATCCCAAAATCCATCCGGACGTACGACGATGATGGAGGCAGCAGAAGCACCCAGAAGCATCATAGACAATCTGACACAAGATCTCGCGACGCGCCATGCACCCCTTCGAGCGTCCACTATCAAGACCAACCCATTCCTTTTTGTTTCTTCACTGGTGCATAGAATCATAACGCATATCTCGTATTGTACTTTCAATTTATATTAAAATAAATCACAAATTCTCGAAAGAAAAAAAAACAGAAATGATTAGATTCATTTTATAGAATATATATGTACTTCATCTTTTGAAAATACTTTTAAGAAACTTTTACACTCTCGTCCATAAGTCATCTGACACTTGCTACATTCAAATATGATCTTTGTTCAGATTATTTTCTTGTGTGATCTTACAAAGACATAATAATTAATTAATTAATCGACACTGTCGATTATCCAAGCTCCTGTTATTAATTTAGTTCCCTTTTGCAAGTGTTTTATCAATTTATTCTTAATTCGAATATACAATGTGTATATCTTTCGTACCCTCTTTGCACATCAATGAGAATAAGAATAAATATCTATTAAAAGAACCCTACACTTCCAAATAAAAACCATAAAAGTCTATGCCTTTTACATATTTTTCAATTGCATGATTAAAATGCATCTATATTTGATATTGTATTACTTCGAAAAGAATAACAGTGTCCAGAATACTGCAAATGATATAACAAGTATAGGGGTCATACTGTGACTATTTAAACAGACTTGCAGCCAAAGATTTTAAATGACAAAAAACCTACTTTGAACAAGTAAATCACAAAAATTTTGAAAAAATACCATAAAATTTTCCAAAGATATGGAGGAGTGTGATAAAAATCTCACTTCTAACAACAAACCAAAAAGAACTTTTGTATCAACCTAACAATCTAATAATAAAACGATGTAAAGTAAGGAAGAACGTGAGCAATAATCATAATTACCTAAAAATCGACAAGAAATAGGCGATCAAGACTTCCAATCTTGGTTTCGTGGTTGGCTGAAGCTCCGATGGTACGTTCACGACAATCAAGGGTCTTCCTTCGTGATCACATCCCCCTGGAATGTACGCGAGCTTCGATTCGAGGGCTTCGAGAATATCCACTGCCTCGAGATTCTTCGTGGGCATGATTGAACTTTTAATCCTTACTTCATCCTCCGATTTACACGAATACCACACGCGATACTGTTCGAATATCGTTCATAGGGAAATAGTAACGAGAGCATAGAAACGATCGCCTGTTCGAATTCTTGTGATTTATGGAAAGTAGAGCGTCGTATAGCACGTAACCGGGTGTAACAGAAGACGTATCGAGTGGTTAAAACGATCGATGTCACGTACGATCGTGCCGGTACGATCGAAGGAATTGTGTTACGCGCGATCAGGTTCGTTGGCTTTGGTAAAAACGTCCCTCGTGGTTTGAATACCGGCGGTACGTTCACCGCGATAGAAGTACAAGCGTGTGTATATCAATCTGACGTATTGAAAAATCTCTCCGTTCCCTTTTTCACGTTCGCTGGATTAACAATGCGTTTCGAGAGGAGCGTCTCGTGTTAATTTGCATCTCGATCGAGACATACAGTACATGTACAGTGAAAGTTCGACACTTCGGAGACTTTGTGTCGTGCCTTCCCATTAAAACCTTGACCAACAAATTCTCGTATTGTGTTCCGACTGTTTGTACAGATTATCGGGAATAGTCTCTCGATTAAAGTTAACATAGAATTCGTAATTCGTACGGGTAATGAAATTGTTGTTAATTTAGTATTAGAAACATGATCGTAGAACATGTACGTGTAGTTCAATTGATAAATACAGTTGGAATATTCGCGCGAATAAATCTATTAAACTGTCGATTATCCAAGCGAAACAATACGGGTTCAACCGAGAGCAATTTGAAAACCGGTCACGAACCACCTTATGAAACTATGATCATAATCGCAAGTATCTACGTGTGTTAAGGAACCAGCACAGGTCTAACTGCTTCACTCACACGTCGATCATTCACGAAACGGTCACGAGAACTTCAGTTAAAACATGAAACTCTTAAAACGAGTGTCAATCCATGATCGAACAAACTTTTCACTCGATTCACTCTATCTTCACACAATCACCAATAGAAAACAAAACAAAAAATCTCAAACGAAAAGAAGAACAAAACCTTCGTAGAAAATTCTCCTGGAACTCCAAAATATCCTCTCGAACATTTCCAAAAGACAACCTAACACCTCGTCAAAGACTTAGAAAAAGTGTAGAAAATCGATGTAGACGCGTAAACGTGACTATCGACGCGTTAGCGGGAAACACGAGTGCGGAAAAAGGCGTTAGCAGCTGTTGCACCTCTCCTCGTGTCGCAGCTGCAGGTGCACGTGGTTGGAACAGTTGTCCCGCGACGGAATCGCAGGCGGAAATGCGCGAGAGCCTAAACGCGGTCGTTTCTGAACGGTGAAAAAGAAAATACTGTCGCGCGCTTTCACGTGTGCATACATACGAACGGTCACGTGTGCACGTGTGTACGTGTGTGTACTTAACGTGAGGATAAGTCTTTGCAAAGAGTGAGATACTAGCGCGGAGCTGCAGCTGCGACGGAGGCTGCAGGGAAACCGAAAGCCATCTCGCTGCTCCATTCAGGTACAACGGTACTCTGGCACCGATTAACCGTCTACCCCTTCTCCTTTCTCTTCCTCGTGCTCTTCCGTCTCCTTTCCCGCCTTTACGACCTCTTTCTCCGACACCGCGTCCTCTTTTGTATTCCACCGCGAGAACATGCCGCGAAAACTGCTGCCCCGAGGAAGAAAAAAATGGCTAATGGCTTCGCGAGTTGCGCGGACGAGGACGAGAGTGGGTTTTAAATTAGGCACAGGATTTTCTTGGGACGTACGTTTTGCCGATCTTCCACGATTCTGACGACGAAGACATTGTGCTTATTTGAATTTCTGTTCTCTCCTTTTTTTTTTTTTTTTTTGGTTTGGAAGTATTGGATCTTCTTTTATTATCATTCTGAAAGAGAAGGGACTTTTAATGCTGGTAGTAGGAATTTGTGAACCAACGTTTGTGTGTATTTAACATACTTCTTTTATATATATTTCCTGTGAATATGAGATGAGTATAATTCTCAAGTAAAAAGGATGAAATTTTTTAGTTCAAAGAGGTGATAAAGTAAATTAACAGTTCGTTGGAAATTTGTCAGTTCTTTTATTCTATAAATTTCAAGAATTTTTATAAATTTTGTTATAAGACCACACTGTGCTTCTTTGAATTTCCTTTTTCTTTTTTTTCTGTTTGGTTTTGAGATACTGATTCTTTTTATATTGTCATTCCGAAAGTGTGAATAATCCTATTCACGATAAATACATATAATTCTCATAAGTAAAATAAGTCAAATTTGCATTAAAAGATGTGAGGGAAAGCAGTAGTGAAGTAAATGAAAAAGTTTATTTTTCTCAGTATTTTTATTTTAAAAATTTGCAGAATTTTTGTAAAATTTATTCTGAGATAATAAAAATTGACATGTTGAAATAAATAAACAGTTTGTTGAAAATTGATAAAAGATTTCCTTTTCACACTTGATCCGCATTATTCTAGATATATTTAGAGTTACATACTATAAACTTGTTTCTTGTTTTGACGAAAGTACGGGAATCGGAAGTGTGACAGAAGACAGTCGCGTTCGCAAAGAAGTTCAGATCGCAGACGATGAAATCACCGGTGTCCAAGTGACGAGATATTTCTCACAGTTGTGACGTGGAATATTCCTCTGCGGAACGATTTATAGGTGCGACTGACCTCTCCTCCAGCTAAAATCACGCGCCGATTGTAAAATATTTCGAGTTGCAATCGTGCATACCCTCCGAACTTCATTATACTTAAACAATTAAACACACAGAAGGAAACCAATCAATGTCCAACATCTGCTAATTATTATTCATTACATATATCACAGTATATATGCAAATTAATTGCATGAATAAATGTTTCTGTTAAGTTTGACGATCGTTTTGAAAAAAAAAAAGAAAAAAAGAAAGAATAAAAGGCATAAAAGTTGTGCTGTAAAATTTATTAGTCAATAAAACAATTGTAAGAGGCTATTAATTCTTGAACAATATATATCGAGTGTTTTTTATCGAGCACTAAAAGGAACCAGTATCGCCTTTTCGTGTACCATCTTCGTTTACCAGTACGAGATACCGCATGGTCCCGCCTCGAGACATGTAAGATGACCACGAAGGACGATCGAAGCTTGTTCCCATGTTCAGCACGAAACCTCAAATTCTTTCATCAATCGTGTGTACATCGATACCTTAAGTATGTCGTAAGACAACGAGAACCCAGCAACCGTGCATAAATAAACCTTGATCTTGTCTTACTTCTCTTTTGAGCCGTTTCTTCGACTTTCATGAGCATAATCGATAAGAGATTGTACTCCGTAAATTCTCAATTTTCTAATGTACAAATTATCAGAATTTTTCATTCAAAATAATTACAATTCTATGTTTTCACAAAGAAGAAGAAGAAACAATCTTCGACTTTCATGAAAATAAGAAACCATACTCTATAAATTCTCAATTTTCCTATATACAAATTATCGGAATTTTTCATTCAAAATAATTACAATTCTATGTTTTCACAAAGAAGAAAAAAGAATCCTCGACTTTCATGAAGATAAGAAATCATACTCTATAAATTCTCAATTTTTTAATACACAAACTATCGAAACTCTTCATTCGAAATAAGTTCTATTCTATTCCTTTCCACATAAGAAAATTACAGTTAAAAATAGTAAAGAAAATGGAAAAGAGAAAAATTTGAAATATTCTAATTGTTCTGGTGAAAGGTCGAAGTTCAAATAAGTGCAACTTAGTATTTCAAAGGGCGAACAATTAAAAGTTGGAATGGTAGAGACACAGAAACATTGAGATTCTTACTGTTTACGTTGCACGCTGTGATTTGAAGCTGTTTAGCAATTAATGCATAATGCAAAAGCATTTTATTTCTTCGGCGGCACGCGCGAGCAGTAAGGTCGGTGACCGACGATGACCAAACAGCGTGAAAAGCAAGGTGTGCCTCTGTAAATATAAGCATATGATACATTCCAGTGGGAGTATCGGTGAAAATAAGAAATAAAGGCAGAGATCGGTAGAATGAAAGGGGAGATCGGAGCGCAAGAATATCGGACAGTGACGTCACGAACGCGTTCACCTCTTTACGTCACTGGAAATTCACGTTCGTCGTCGCTGGCTCGATCATTCGCAATCATGTGACGATATTATTTTCCCGAAACGCGAGTTAATTCTTCTGTTAAAACAAAAAAAGAAAAATCAAGAAAAATCTCGAATTAACGTTTTGTATGAAGGATGTAATTTCAAATGCTATGTCTACTCTAAATCATAATTTTCAGATTTGAAGATATTTGTAGATTTTACTTTTTTAAATATGTAAAGTGAAAATTTAAATATATTTTGTTGCAAAACATAATACAAACACACGTTGAAATTATACAAAATTTATAATTTTTTGAATATTAATTGCAACCTATTTGTACATTGCAATTTTTAATTATTACTCTTCGACGTGATTAATTTTAATAACTTGTATTAAATATTTCATTGAACATCTATTGAATTCTTGGATCAAATTAATTTTTATGTATTCTCAAAGTGTATTATAAAATAGCGGTACGTTGTCTGCGAAAGTGTAACAATGAAAGTATGTAATTATGAAATGAATCTGCTTAAAACGTTCCACATGAAGGTTGAGTTGCAAGCTTTATCAGAACATTGAAACGAAAGTTGAAAATGTGCATTGAAATATTTAATTGTAGAAAAATAATAATATGGTTGAAGTCTTGATAATCTTCCCTTGCACGTATTAAATTATCGCATAAAGCCACAATGGCTGAACCAAAAAGGTAGAGCAAAATTGAAGAAAACAAACAATTTACGTTTTCCTTGAAATATTGACTTAAATTTTCATATAAAATTCGACAGGACTTTATGGGATGACTGAATATAATTTTCCATCAGCAATAAGTCAAAGAATCTCAATTTCATCAATTAAACAACCATTTAAACCCTACAAAATTAGAACACGTAATAATAATTTCATCCTAGAATCTTAACCTCTCTCTTGAAAATATCAATATGCAGTTTTTAATCTTCAAATACTAAATTATTCTTATACAGCAAAAAAAAAAAAACAGATTGTTCAAAGAATTACACGTCTATCAGACATGAATGTAATTAGACTCGCGAACAATCCTCTAAAATTACCATCTTAACCAAACAATCCGCAATACGTTCGAAAATTTCGCCAATTGATATCGTCAGGATCGCGTTTTCTCTTAACTCCCGCGCTACCAGGAGGTGTCAGCAATGTCTGGCGGCACGTTCGCCGTACGCTCGTGTTACGTAAAGACGCAACAATCGAAGTGACCGTTTTCAATCATCGTGACCGAGAAATCAGCGGGGCAAATAGACGTTGTGGGCACATTTTCGTAGATTTTCGAGGGAGATTAGTAAGCGCATTGGTGAAACAGAGAGACAGAGGCGGGAGAAAGACAAAGATAGCTCGAAGAGGAAGCCTGAAGAAGCTGGCGTCGCCACGGTCGACGGCCACGAAGAGGTCCGGCAGTGCTGCACCGAGCCTCGCGCTATATCGAGCCGAATACACTCTTTCTCACTCTCTCAATCTCTTCTTCTCTCTCTTTCTATCTTTATCTCTCTTTCTATCACTCTTTCTCTCTCTCTATCGAGTTCTCGGTTCAGCCATCGTCTGAAGACAGCAGTTCGGGAGACAGCTCGTGAGGCTTTCCCCTCTTTTTCACGACCGATTCCGACAAAACTCGTCTCGATCGATGACGAGCTTTCGACTATCGCTAGTTCGGGACACGTTGAAAAGCTGGCCAGGAACGGTGTGAACGTCGAGCCAGGCTCGACGTGGAAGAGGAAGAGGAGGAACAGAGATCATGGGCAACGCCACCACGAAGAGTCACTACTCAAAGAGCTTGCCTGTCGCTACCAACAGGAGACCACGTTGGGAGGGATCAGGTAGACACTGCTTCTGTATGCGTTTACGTTGCTTGTACCGTCTGATGGTTGTTTGGAGGGATGATCTCGAGGTATCGACGACGTATCATTGGATATAGTGAAACAATCGCCATCTTGATCGATACATATGACGAGAGTAATTCAATGTTCTTCGTAACACATTACCTACATATACATATGTATTTCAATATTTAATTGAATAATTTCGAGGTTTCGTTTATTCGAAGATCGTGATTGATTTTTGAAAAATTGCTTCGAAGCGAAATCGGTGCATCGAGTTTATGCGGCGTGACTATGGGGTGAGTCCGGTGACACGGAGCTTCCGGTAACCGTGTCGCGAGAGTGACGATGCTTCGTATACTCCGGCCTGTCTCACGATTGGCTTGCTTCAATAGTGGGATGATCGCTAAAATTAGGCTGCTTCTGCCGACAGATCTGTCAAGCTCGCGCAACGTTTGAGTGATCGACTATGGACGACGATTGCGAAGGGTAATTAGCAAGTTCATTGGGTCACAAGGTTCGTAGATTTCTTTTAGATCGTGTTCTTTACATTAAGAAATGAAAATCCAGGGGCGGGTGGCTATGAATCGAAATTGTAGAATACAATTGGTATCGCGATCGTAACGTCGTCGGGAATTTCCATGATAGTCAATGAGATACTGTATCCCTGTCAGTGGAAGCTTCTATGGAGGTTTATCTGGAGAACGTGTATTTATTTACTATCAAAATCAACCGGTGATCCAAAATTAACTCGTGCGCGTTGGGGGCGTTTATTTTAATAGTCGATGGTGTGCCTGTTGAAAGATGGGCTGGGAGCACGCTAGTACAATGTTAAGATATATACAATGTACAGGATCTAGAGAAAAAAAAATTCCTATCGCTGTATTACACAAGTCTTACCGCGAAACACTTTAATCTTAAAATCTTGCTTAATTTCCCTAAAAAGGACTTAATTTTATTTACGTACCTATATTAACAGTGGAAGACGTATTAGTACGTTTTCAATGGAAATTCCTATAATGAGTAACTCTTTTTAAGTAAAATGAACGTTTGAAATTGAAAGTCTTGTGCATTGAGCTTAGATTTTACCTTATTTATCTAAACATTCGACGAAGTGTTTTAAATGACAGATGGACATAAACAAAGGTTCTAAGATAAAACTGAACCACATAAAATAACCCTCATATAGTGTGTTAAAATTCATTCAATTTATTCATTCATTTCCACGGATACATGGCCTCAATTTTTACACAAAATAACGATAGACACGGAGCAGACGAGACATCGATTGTTACAAATGGAAAAGAAGAAACGCAGAAAGAAGAAAAATTAACGAAGTATGGTAAAAACAATATTTCCAATAATTTTGTATATTTTTGTATGCAAGTATTTTGCTATAGTCTGAGTTCTACGCAACGATTCTAATGACTAATGAATACAGAATGGATCTTAAAATGATAGGCATGTTGTAAAAGAGTATCGAAGACAAGCCGGGGCCGGTGTCCGATGTCGGCTCGGAGTCTCGCATAGTTTCTGTACCCTGAGGATAGCGAGGTAGCGGCCCTCGGATTGCCAAACAGTTTCAAATTTTATTTTGGGAGCGCCACCTGCGGACCTGTGTTAGAAATCGTGGCTCTCTACATGTATGCGAGCATCGTTCTGGCACGTGCGAGATTTCCGTGAACTTATTAACCAGCGAACCACTTTATATACCATCTAATCCAGGCTCTGAAACGTCCTCCCTCAGAAATGTAGCTCAAACACCATCGTTGCAATTTTGGATAATAGTTGAATGTACAAAAATGAGAGATTAAAATGTATTCTGTATTGAGAAGCAACTAATAGACGGTTAAGATAATTCGTAAAAAAAGAAAAAAAAGAAAAAATGGTTGAACACCGGTGGTGGAGGGCAGTGAGCCAGAGTATGTTCAAAATAGTGAATTAAACAAATAAATCTTCGTAGACAGTATCTAGTTGTATTTTATAACACTGTTTTAATGTTCGCCACTTGAAGTATTTGAAAACCACGGGAAGAGGGAGAAAAATGAATTTAAACGTGGTTCTTACTCTTGTGGTACATTTGAATTTCGTTGGAATAGACTTGTTTTCGATTTTTGTAAATGGAAACATTTTCTAAGAGAAGAAGTTTCCATTTTGAACATACATAGAAACGTTCAGAGATTCTTTCAATGATAATCGTTAAAGATTTCTGTGCAACCTGACACGCGACAGAATTAACAATCTAAACGCTTAAAAAAGGAAAATAAGATTAACAAAACTTATCTTATCAAACTGAAAAGACATTAAAAACATACTTGCTAAATTCAACACTCGGGAAATTACAAAAGTGTAAGATGAAATCCTTGATTTACTCATCCAAACAAAATGACTGAAAATATATTTAGACACTTACAAAAATCATCTTCTAAATAAAGTATATAAAAAGCTAGTATAAAAAAATTCAGTTTACTGGACTAAAAAGGTGAACGAAAATCTGCTTAACAAAATTCAACTTCAAATAAATCACAAAAGAAGGAAAGATAAAGAATGTTTCTTTTTAAGTTAAAACAAAAAATGAATATACATGATACCTTAAAGTCGAAAGCTGTAAAGTTAAATTAAGTTGAAAGAAAAAAAGGAGGGAGGGGGAAATAAAATATTTCCTTCTAAAGAATGGAAAACACGATGTTTCTATCGATCATTCCAGGGCTTCCAGCTCCACCAGGAAAGCCGATTTTAATACCAGGAGCAGACGAATCGCAACCGGATGTGGTGGCCATTCGTTGGGAGAGGTCACCGAGTAACGGTGGCTCGGCCATCGTCGGCTACCTGGTTGAACATCGAAGACTCGGTTCGCAGCATTGGGTACGCAGTACGCCGGGGCTTTGCACCTTTCCGGAACTGACCTTGAGCGGCCTCGAGCCAGGATGGCGCTACCAATTCAGGGTCAGGGCTCAGAATGCGATTGGTCTCTCGCGACCTAGCGAGATCTCGGATCCTCTGACAGTGACCTTGCAGAGATCAGCTTCATCTGCACCATACTTCGACCTTGAACTCAAGGATACGATCATTCTTGAAAATGAACAAGTAAATCTCCTTTTTTTACAGATTTATTTTTTTGTAAAAAATTTCTCAAGAAAAGAAGGAAATTCAATTGAAAATATCCCAAGTATTTAAAAAATTTTCTTTCTTCAAGTAAAATAGATAATTATTTTGTTGTACATGAGATATTAAAGAATTTGTATATTTAATTTAATCTTATCTAAAAAGATAATAATTGCTCACGTAATATCCTTCTTTGCTGTACATATGCATGTTTTTTTACAAAAAATAAATATCTTAACCATTTGAGTCCCAGGGTTTTTGAAAAACTCTTGTCGAATGGAGCCAAGCGAAGAAGAAACCTTAGCTTGTCTTAGATTGAAAATAATGAAAACTAGGAATAGAATGTATTAATTATCCAGTTTACATGAAAAGAATGTAACGATGTAACGAAGGATCGGTAAAATTCAACCTAACTTCGGCAAAATTCAAATACACCGCCTCAAACTTAAACGATTAAGATCCTTAATGTACTTTACATTACACGAATCTACAGTGAATATCTTAATTTTATATAAAAATCCTTCATTCCTTATGTTACAACATAGAATGTATGAACTTAGATGTAAGCTCGTTTCATCAATTTTTATTTCTAGGCTGAATTCGTTGTACGGTTTACCGGATCACCGCTGCCGAAGATCTCGTGGTTCAAGGATGGCTTCGAGATCTTCAGCAGCAGAAGAACTAGGATCCTTACCGACAGTGGTAGAAGTGTTCTTCTGATTCATCAAACCGCACTGAACGACGAGGGTGAAATAAAGTGTACAGCTACGAATAGAGCTGGCCATGCTAGTACCAAAGCCAGATTGGTTCTCGAAGGTTTAAAAGTTCATCTTACATTTCTCACTTTATCAAAAGTACAATTTATTCGAAGAATAACTTTTTTTTAGCTCCTCCGAAAATACGACTTCCACGTCAGTATGAAGACGGTCTTCTCTTCGAGCAAGATGAAACGATTCGACTAAAAGTATCGCTAGCTGGGAGACCATCTCCGTCGGTTATTTGGTATCACGATGGAGAGGTGATATCGAAGGACGATAGGCATATTTTCGAGACTATGGACGGTGAATCAGTTTTGAAAATCCCTGATGCTAAACGAATCGACAGGGGAGAGTACACTGTAAAAGCTATAAACAAACTTGGAGAGGATACCACATCGTTTTTGGTTACTGTAACAGGTAATTGAAACGAAAGTTTATATTCTACTATTGAATAAATTTCAATCATTTCTTTTTCTCTTTTCAGATCGTCCTGCAGCACCTGGGAAAGCAACGGTTGTCATGACGTTGGGAAGATCGGTGACATTGTCGTGGAAAGAGCCTGAAGACGATGGTGGTTGCAAGATTGGCACGTACGTCGTCGAATATTACAGGGTTAGCGATAACAATTTTATTGTTATTAATTTAGACGAATAATCGTCCTCTGATTGGCCGTTTATTCATTTTAGAAATTGTTTTTAAGGTTGGTTGGGACGTTTGGTTGAAGGCAACCACGAGCAGGCAGACTAAAGCAACATTGTCCGAATTAATCGAAGGATCAGAGTATAAATTTCGGGTGAAGGCTGAGAATCCTTACGGTATGAGTGAGCCTAGCGAGGAGAGTGACGTAATCTTCATTCCAGATTTAAAAAGAGGGTATGCTAATTGTCGATCATTATTTGAATTACTCAAAAATGTCGTAGCAAAAATTTCGTGAAGAAATTTCGAAGTATTTATTTCAAATATTCTTTTAGAATGGAAATATTTCAATGGAATAAAAAGTTCATTCTGTACTTTTCAATTCTAAATGGAAATGTCATGCTTTCTCTGCTTGTCCAGCATAATGGCACCCTCGCTGAGCGGGAAGTCGCAGAGTCATCGAGAAATCAGATCGCGGGAGAAACGAGAAGTGAGTTTCGCAGTACCAACCCAGAGAACCAGAAGTTTGACGAGAGAAGAGGCTCGTACGCGAAACGAAGATGACGATGTACCTTTTGGACCAGCTAGTCGATCAGTGTCAGCTCAGAGACTCACGGGAAGGCCGTCTAGAGCTGACAGTCGTGTGACATTTGCTTTAGACACGTTGGATAAGTCGAAACCACCTGTTCCTCCGGCCAGATCGAAGGATCATTCCACTTCCAAGATTGAAAATCGCGTTGAAAATCACGTGGATCGTTCGAATATCAACACGAATGTACCAAGCAACGAGGCGAGTATTAAGAACAGCTTAGAGTGATAATCGCTAATTTTAACAAATTTTCGATATACGTTAATTCTCCAAAAGATATTCAACACATTTCAGAAAAAATTGAAAAGATAAAAATCGTCCTGAAAAATTGGAGATAATAAACAAATTTGATCTCATATTTCGAGAAGTGTCAAAAAGCATATAACAGATTTGAAAAATTATTTCTTTAAGTAATATTAAAGAATGATGACATTCTTGTTAATTATTTTCTCGTAAAATGTTTATCGACTTTCACACTCAAACACATAATTTTTAATTTCGCGCAAAATAAAAAAGATTGTTAAAGTAATTAAAAATAATTGAAAATTTTACTTTACATTCGAAACAGAACTTGATCCAAGCCAAAGAGATTCCACCAATGCCGATACCGGTGACTACCGTAACACCGCCAATGATGGACGAGTTCAACAGACGTTCAACGTTCCGTGAGTCACGTTCGCGATCTGTTTCCATGACTAGAGAACGTAGTATGTCCCCGTTAACAAAAATCCAAGAGCAACGCGAAGAAGAAATCGCCTCGACACCTCCACGTCTTCGTCCCTCGGTCAGTTTGACATTGAGAAAGCAACAGGCAGTTGTCGACGAATCGTCGTTATTAAAAAGTCACTCGTTGGACGAGAAACCGGAATCACCTACTAGTCCCAGAGAGGACGACGATACTGTCATGCATGGAAGTTCAGAATTCATGCTAGTTCTCTATCCTGAAGATCAAGAAAAGAAACTAGAAGTTGATGGTAGGCGAAAGAGTTTAGGTGAGATGGTACAATTGGTAGGAAAGATTTTTCTATTTAAAGAGAGCAAACATTTCTTCCTGATGAAAAATGCTTGGAAACTTCCTGTGCTTTTATATTTACGCTTTAAAATGGCTATCATAATTTTACGCTAAAACGCTAGCAGCTTAATATCCTTGAGCTACCGAATTTTATTATTTCACCTAAAACTCTCTCTGGCTGTGAATATTAGAATTAAAAAAATTGGCAGGATCCTTTCTACTCAATTTTTGTTTAATTCACAGAGATAGGACAAAGCGTACCAGTGGAAGCCGAAGACATCGAAGACCTAATTCCACCGCCCATGTCTCTATCCTTACCTGAACTATTCAGTGCGGAACACCAAATCGTAGAGACACTAAGAGAAGCGGTCAGTTCCACGGAATTGCTCCACGAACGAGCAATGGAACGTTTCCATCGCGCGGTCGCAGCTGAAGAAGCTTCAGAGGCAGCTAAACGAAAGAACCAAATTGAGAGAAGAACAGGAGAATTGGCTACAACTACAAATGGAAAGGACACCGATGCTGACATCTCAGATATTCAACAGTCCTCCTTTAAACGCCGACTATCCAATCCCATCGTTACAACTCAGAATTTAATCACCTGGCAATCAAAGAGGAATCGTAGACGATCGAGCGAGGGTCAAACGGAAACAATTAAGGCCCCTTTGAAACTGTTAACATCGAATTTATTGCCAGACGTCGAGGCAATGTCCGATCCTAACCTTCCAAGTGATTCAGAATCACCGGTAGTGCAACAATGGGGGCTGGACAGTCCAGAAATCGCGACTACGCCATTGCGCAGGTGGCACGACACCAACGTCCCATTGGTCGAAGAGAAACAGCAAGAAGAATCGATACCTTGGCAAGCCAGTGCCAATGAGGAAGCTCTGCGCAGTGAAGAGGTGGTTCCAGAGGTTCAAATAATCGCGCAACCGGAAGTGAAGCAGGAAGAGGTAGAAGAGGAGGAGGAGGAAAGCATAGAAACTTCCGAAGAATCTTCCGAAGAGATGAGTAGCGCTGACAGCGAGGACATAAAGCTTCTAAAGGCAAGGATCCTTGCTAGGCAAGTATTGGACGAAGAAGACACCTATCATCCTAGCGGAAGGCCAATTCCTCACGTTGAACCGGAACCACCGCCGATTCCTCCACACAGAATACCAATCGTGGATGTTACACCGCCTACACCAACAAACACAGTCGCTCCAGTGTCTCCAACTAACTTGGTACCAAAATCTATACTGAAGAAACCAAAAGAGGAACCGATCCCAGTGAACAGTTTCGGTAGACCAATCCCACCTGAAAAGCCTATTCGAAAAACGATACCTCCAAACGTCCACCCAATACATAAGAACGAAGAAGAAATTACAGATGCACCAGAAGAACCTGTTGTTGCACCAGCTGAACCTGTCAAGACACCCGTTATATCAGAATCCGACACCGACAGTATGGTATTTGCCGGAGAGGCGGCGAAGAACCGAAGGATGCAGGCGAAATTGCAGAAAACTGCGACACAGGAGGAAGAGATCGACGAGGAGGACATCGAAGCGAGAATGGCGGTCGTTAATCATTACACCGAGATCGTCAGAGAACATTCGAGTCGTTTCAATTACAGAAGCTCAGAGGAAAGGAAACTTGGAGACAGTGTGGCTAGTTCGAGGAGATCCTCGTTCTCTGAGGATCAGGATCAGAAGAACCAAGTGAAGGAACGTTTAGAATCAGTCTCGGGGAAAACAAACGACAGACAAACTGATGTCAAAGAAACTCAACAGGTTAAAACGGAAAGGTTTAAAAGGATGGACGAAATTGATGTGTACGAAAAGCCGAAAGTTAAGAGACGCGTCGATTCTCGAGGAACGACACCTGCCAGAGATACGAAGCTAGCGAAAGAGGAACAACGAAGTCGGCCATCATCTAGGAACCAGTCACCTGCATCGAGATCTAGAAACGTGTCTGTGGAAAGAGGAAGAGCTTCGTCGAGGTCTTCGTCGAGAACTCGTGCTCGAGCTCCATCTCAAGATAGAAGACCTCCTTCGAGGACAGGCTCGGAGGAGAAAAGATTCGCACGAGAGAAATCCGTGGAAGATGCTCCTCGTCGATCGAGGAAATCTTCTTCGAGACCTTCCTCGAGACCATCGTCAAGGTCTAGTTCCAAAGATAGAAACAGGCCGGAGACACCGGTAGAAATAAAAATGGAACGTCTGCAGAAAGCACTAGAGAGCAAAAAGTATCGACAGTCGACACGTGGCTCTGGTTCACGTAGAGTTCACCCTCAGACAGCTTGGCGGGAGAGTCGATTGAATGAGGAACGATTGGCGATCGAGGCTGAAGTGAACGTTAGATCGACGGTGGAATACGTAACTGATCTGACTCTCTTATTAGCAGCCGTTTATGTTTATTTGTTCAAGAAAGAAGTATTGGCGATTCCTTTTATCGCATTGATCCTCTACAGAAGAGTTCAGCACGAGATTAAAGGACGAGTTGGCGAAGGATGGTGGTGGTCGAAACGGAAGCAATGACGATGCTTAGAAGATTCTTGTTTTTACTTCGAATTCGCGAAGTCACGCTGCAAACGGGTATTCGAATGATATTTTTAGGGAAAATTGTCGTGCACGCGGAAGACCAACGACGTGCCGAAGAGATTCTCGACCTTCGACATTTAGGACATTGCTACGAAGAAATTGTACAGTCCAGATGATGATTCGAGAAACGGATTGTCGACCTTCGATGGTGAGACATTGCGACGTGGATTCTCGACCTTTAGGGTTGCAGACTTCGAGATGCAACGTGGCAGGCTGTCAAGTGCAACGATACATCGATTGCACCGTGGAGCCAGTTGTTGTATTTCATTGAGTAGCCCGCAACGAAACGCGTACCAAAGATCGATAGTATATGTATTAAGAGAGTATATTTAACGAGAACCGCATATTATTATAAATTATTGTTATTGTTCGTATTATTACTATTTATTCCTATTTATTATGAATATTCCTACTCGCAATAAATATGTACATAACTGTTGAATTTAAAATTGAACTTTTCGATACTGCAGTCCATCCTGTTCCAATGTTTCTCGCTCGATTAATACAAATGTATAAAGTACATCCACTTTGTAAATAGTAGAAATTTTAGTTATGATACAAGTCGATCGAAACGCACGACTAACAATTTACACTTACCTCAGCCAACAAGCTTGCATACGTATTGTACAATTCTATAAGCCGAACATTCTACTTTAGCGCACGGAGAGAGCTCATCGCCGAATCATGACCACGACAATTACGCTACCGCTAGCCAAGAATCTGCCGTTCCTTATTTAAGTCTGACGCTCTACTTCACAGCAAAACGAAGCCCTAAAGTCATAAGCCATATAATAGTAGAACTACCTGTAGCCATTTCTGTCATTCGGACCCAGCGTTCGCGAACTCGCCGTTAAATTCGGATTAGATCATTTCCGGGGAATACGTCGAATTCTTTAAAAAAAATATACATCACCGTACTTACACAAAAATACAGTCAAACCTCTTTTTTTTTATTTAAAAACTCTACCTATAAGAAATTTCGATACCCCTAATTCGCTTGTTAATTAAAACCACAAAAAATTCCATATCTTTTTCACCGATCCTACGCTCCCGCCCGAAACAGGAAGCCTCTGGGCTCATTTTCCCCGTCAATATCGTCCAAAACGAGAAGCAAACGGAAGAAAAAAAAGAGAAGAAAAGCAAAGAGACGCACCAAGAGACCAACAAGTTATTCGAAGATAAAAAACACCGATGCGCCGAGTTACATCAGGGATAGATAGGAGGCCAAAGAAAGAGGGGCGTACGGGGAGTGGCGTGGCGTTGGAAAGGGGAGAAAGGTAGAAAGAGGAAGAGAGAGAGAGAACGAGGGTGCAGGAGAGAGAGGCGTAGGGGCCGAATGGAGCGTCGCGAAGGCGCATGTGCGCGTTTCGTTAAAACGACGAAGCCGAGAGTGGCGTGTCGAGACGATTTTAGACCGGAGCAGGGCCTCCTGCCGTCAGATTTCGTGGCGCAGGGTGTACTGTGCCACGGGTCACCAGAGAGTATAGAAGAGGTCGCCGGAGGGAGAAAACGGAAGCTTTTGGCGGTCGAGGCGCCGGAGGCCGCGACCGGAAGGAAGTGCAGGTTGCCTCTTTAATCGAACGGAACGAGACAAGCAGCGTGGTCTCTTCGCGAGTGATGTCAATGAAAGGAAAAATAATCGGTCTTCGTATCATCTGACGAGATGACCTTAACAGGTAAGAGAGCTCTGCGTGGCGAAATGAAATTCTCGTCGTCTCGTTCTTTCTACATGGTGGAAATTAGAAAAGAATTTCTTCGATCGTTGTTAAATGTGTAAAAGTTTGTGTGAAAAACAACGAGGTTTATATAGCAGACACGTTTCGAGTAGTATAGCACGACGCTGCGACGAATCACTGTTTCGTGCGGATCAGAAGGAAACGTGGATCTTCTTCGATCGATGACGTTCAGTGACGAAATTTGTTTGGATCACTGGTCGTTGAATCTTACATCTAGCTGCCGGGTGGAGGTTCTTTTTTTCTTCATTTTTATACACGCTCGTTGTAGACGAGACTCGGGATCGTTATAGGCAGTTTGAACGATCAGTTGTTACATAAAAATTTCGAGGCTGGCCGGTGGTCTCGACAGAATCTGGCGGCAGCCGGGATTTATGCGTGCCGCGTACTCCACGGACCGGTAATAACGCCGCGTTTACGAGAGCGAATCTGCGTTAAAAATAAGAGTTAAAACTAATCTCGATCGCGAGATCGAACGAGTAGAAAAAGTTTTAAAGAGAGAGAGAGACAAATAGTCGAGGAATCGTATATCGCTTTGGGAACGAATCTCGAAGTGTCTGAATTACCAGGATCGTTGCCATGTTTATTTTTTATACGTATTTATTTACCACTGTGCCGGGTTCTATAGACGGTATACGCACGTACCAGAATTCTCTTCACACGCTCACGAAACTCCCGAAAATTTGTGTCAAAAATCAAACGTAAACTTGAAATCGTACAATTCGATGTACGTACATTTCATCTAGTTATATTTTATCAACACGATTTTGGCTTAAGCGTTCTCTGCACAGGTTATCTATATTTATGCCTGCGGTTTTCGCGGTAGCACGATACGCTACCGTTTCCGTAGCCATTTTCGAGACCACGTGAGCGTCCAAATACCAGGTAGCGTTCGCGAATAATAAATTTTCGCCTACGATCGAACGAACGTTACGGCGATATCTCTCTCAAAGATCGTGTCTCATGCATCTGATTAGAATAACAGGCTCGTCGTCCGCTAGGAACTTCGTCACCTGTTCAACGTGTATTTTCATAGACGATCTAGTAATGACCCATTTCATTATGCAATTCTTTGCAGATCAGACTACGAAAGCCAAAGGACCGCCGCGATGGCTGGAGCCGGACCAGGTACTTCCGGTTCAGGGACGCGCCGGCGAAGACATCGTCATCGAACCGAAATTACGGTGGTCCGACGTTTTCGACGAGCTACGATTCGAACTGTAAGTTTAATTCATCTCCTTCGACAATTTTTTTTTTCTAACATATCTTCTCGACCTTACAATTCATAGATTCTTTATTAAAAAATCTTATTAACCTTATTAACGATTGAATATATCTTCTGACTGGCTGCAGAAATTTTTCGTATTTTCTACACGAATTTTATCTAGTTTCCACCGTTAGTTGCAGATAACTGCACTAAATTCGATCATTTTAATAGAAACGTTCCTATTACGAGCAGATTTCACTGAGCACTCGTTTACTGGTTTTTAGCAAAATTCCATGTGCGTTCCATTTTGTCTCGATACACACTTACGACGGCAATTATGTAACAAGGATAATTATAGAGAGAATCGGAGGATGTTCGATCGGAAGTACGGGACAGAGATTGAAACAGTGATGAAAGGTTCACGAACCCTCGGCGTCGTTCCTTCCTGTACTACAATGATCGAGCAAACACCGTTTACGCGTTATCGTTCATTCTCGATTATTGGCCCTAATTTCGGGTGGAAACCTTGAAACGTGCCAAGGATCAAACGCGGGTTATTTTCAGCTGTCGCGCACTTAATTTTCGCGGAGTACCAAATTACACAGCCGTCTCGTGTAATTTTGTTACGCGACTTTTTGCATATAATGTTTGTGCAAATTTTCCAATGCCAGGGACGTATCCTATTCCACGGAACCCCATCTCCAATTTTCTCGAATGTAATCGTTTCAACTTTGAGGTTCATCTGCGAATTTTTTTTTTACCACTTGTAACATATAAATTGATTACCACGTGACAATCGTGACATTTTGTCAACGACAACTGGTTGAGCTTGAACGTGAGAATTGTTTGCTTCGACGAAGATTAAGAGCGGTGGAAATTCTTTTTTTTTTCACGTTGAATTTTAAAGGTAGCCTATCGATAATCGACGGTTGAGTTGTCTAGGAAGGTGAAAGATTCGGTGCATAGCTATTTGAACGCGTATTTCGGGAACTCAAGACATGACCTCATCTAGCCTCGCTGCTTAAATAAGACAAGAAAGGTGACGGATCAATGGTAGTAATTGTTGTCTTTTTCAGACGATTCGTCTTCTGACTCACTTCACCTGAGCCTTGCCCGAGTCTCCTATCTTCGAGTACATCTGTTGAGACGTATTGTCGGAAGAAATATTCTAACTGTATAATGTTGAAACTGTCAAAGAGTATATTATCGTCGCATATGTATAATATTATATAAAAGTTATGATATCATGTAAAAGTTCTCCTTCATCGAAACTATTTTTCTGCCAAGTTTCAACATAGATAACATAGATTCAAAATGGAAACCTTGATCTCGATACACGTCGAAATAAAATGGTAAAATAACGGTTTGGAAACATAAAAATCCGAGATAATTTCAAAGACAGATCGAAAAGATACATACACAGTACTACCTTCTTCAAACGAACAAAATACAATTCTCAACATATGTACTCAATCGACAAATATACGAAACCTGAGAACTCTTAGGAACATAAGTACGAAATACCTTCGAAATCAATTTTAACACTACCACCAAGCAATCAATAGTAAGATAATCCGTGTAATAAGATTCTGAACCGTATAAGTTGCTTGCGTGGTAACATACGTCTTAACCATTCTCCAAGTCAAGTGAAACTGTTCCCTAGATCAACAAATTTTCTCACTCGAAGGTCAGTAAAAAGGAACTCGCAGTTCCAAAAGCAAATAATCGAGATAGAGTAAGAAATATTGCAAAAAGCAACGAAACAAAAGAACGAAACTCCGAGTGAAAAAGTCTAAATCGAGGAATTGTCGTTTTTTTTTCGATCGATTCGATCTACCTGACCATTCAGACGCTACGTCACCACGACGACGGAAGCGTTCCTCTCGCGGATTATGAAAATTCCGACGCTCTTTGACGTTCCTTCTCGCGAGCAAACTTCCCCGCCTCCCGCCGCTCCGCGCCATGCAAATGCAAGCTAAATTCAACCGAGCTCGAGATTTTCACGAAAAGACGAAAGTGGCGCTGCTCCTTAGGCGTCCACGTCCATCTCTAGGATGCTGCACGCTTCTCGTTGCTTATAGTTTCCTTCAGAGAACTATAGCGGAAGGTGGCGGCGGATGTGGAGGTGGAAAATCGGGCGCGGACGACCTGGCGCTGGCATCTCGCTATCAGTCTTCCGAGGGAGCGTCGCGACGATCGACGAGCGGACAAAAAATACCTCGGGCCTCTCCACGCTTTCGTAATCACTTCTGTCGTGCCAGTTTAACACGCGTCGAACGACAATTCGCAAGAGAGGTCTGAAGGAAAGATCAGGATCGATAATAATTGACAGAACGCTCGACGATCGGACGCTACAGCCTCCCCTCTAGATAATTCGACCACCTATATTCGAATACCTTTTTTTCCCCCCTTTTCTCATCAATATTATAATCGTTGTTCCCCCGTTAACATCACCGAATTTTACGTTGTGAGTGAGAATTATTTCGACAATTTGAAAAAAAAAAAAGAAAACAGAATAAAGAAGAAGAAGAGGAAGAATCGTGGTGAATGACGATTCGATACGTCTTTAGATCAATCAATGGTGACCAGTTCGTGTCCAACTGGAAGTAACCGGATTCGGAAGTAATCGATAGAATGAGGATCAGTGTCATCGGTGGTCCCAATAGTTGTGGTGAAGTCATCGAACAGACGTGCCAGGGTCGTCGGGCTCGAAAGGACGCTTCGTGGGTTTATTTTAGCCCCCCTGTCACCGTGTGTACCACCAATATCGCCGCGACGATAAATAACATGACGGCGATGCCAACGGTGTAACGAGGCAACAAGTTCGAGTACACCGATCGAATAAAATATCAATCACCTGTGTGGAAGAGAGAAGGTTAACGAAGGAATCGATGCATCGATTCGGTTTTCATCCACCTCTTCGTCCTTTGTTCGATCATCTTGTCTGCAAACCTATCATGGGATTTTCACATTTCCAAAGAGACGTTCGGCTCGAAGAATTCGCGTGTGATCGGTGGTGACTATTGCTGTTTGGTGTGGTAGAGATCTCTTATTCGAGGTGAGAGGGTGTCGTCGAACGAAACGGTGACATGGGGAGCGACTGCTGCAAGTGCGCCAATGGCAACAAACCCGCCATCACCGGATCGTTTAGAGATCGTTCTGGATACCGGTAGGATATTGGATTTATTAGACGAAATTAGAAGAATCTCGTTTGTTCTTCGTGCAATGTTTCTCTACGTTTGTTATTATTAATAGAGATGATATGATATATATATATATATATATATATATATATATATATATATAGGTATTACTTGAGAATTTCAACGTTGTTTGAAAGATATGGAAGCTTGGTAGTTACAAGAACAATAAATTTAAAGAATGATGAAGTACGAGCATGTGTTAGAATGATAAATGAAGGATATTTCGAGAATAGAATTGTTACTTCGAGTTCCAATTAAACTGTTTCTCTGTCAAATGATTACACCTGTCACGAGAAAAGTGTTCTGTAAATTTACTTTCTATGGTGTATAATATAAACTGAATACACTTTCAGATACAGGAATTTTCGATAAGAGATAACGACATCAAATGTCTCTTATAAATCTTTCAAATTGCACCGATCTTACAGATTCGAAATAGAATTTTGTATCATGAAAGAATGATTAGAAATAATCGAATAACCGTAGGTTTTTCATCGCAGTTTCTTGAACCATTCCAAGTTACAAGGTAACGATCGCGAAAATTATACGTTTCTAATGTCTAGCGGCATCTAAATAAAAATCGGTTGCACGCTTCCAACGTATTTCGGGCAAACAAATGATCTAGAGCGCCTCAAACTCTTGGCATTGCTCTACTGCCCTATTTTCGTCGCCTTTTTACTCGGGCGTAACGAGCATGGCGGCGTGGATCTGTCGCGTTCGATGGCCACGATGGTTTTCACGAGAAATTAGTGGTATCGATTGAATTTTTTTGAAGGCCGGTGTTTGAATCATTTAGATATCTCGCAACAATCTAGAAATATAGCGACACGAAAGATCAGTGGTGCAACTCTGCGCAATTGACGTAATTTCATTGGGAATGCTCCGGCCACGACACGATTCTTCGCGCTTTTCTTCTCTTCCTCCTTTCTTCTCGCTTTCTTCATCCCCTTTCCTCTTGTCACTCTGAAAATAAAACGTGAACAACGCCAAGCAGAATACATATATTCGAAACAATGCGCGTCTCCGTTATATCGTGGAATTATTTATTCTTATTAAAAGAGAAAAATATAGACACTTCATTTGGATTTATAAAGAAAAGTTGAAAATAATTTTCCAATGACTTCCATTGACTTTCTCTGAGATTCTTTTATTAATAAAATACCATAGAAATGATTAATTTAGCGTAATAAAGCTAGTAATAAAATGGTTCGTAGAAGAAGATGCTTAAAGAACGTTCGCCGACGAATATTTTTAAGGCAATAATCGAAATTCGAATGTACACTATACTCATCCACGTTATTCTTTAAAAAACTTTCATTATTCGAAAAAATTATTTCTTAAATAATACTTTCGCCAGTATGAAATAAGATCATACGAATTTACACGATAAATCAAATTAAAAAAGAATTCTTTCGAACATAAAAACATTCAAAAGGAATAAAAAAGACATTCTCCACTTTTTTCATGATCGTTCCGCAGTAACGCAAAAGCAGCCGTCATCTCGAAAATCCAATCAGCTTTCGATACGATTTATTTTCATTCTGCAGCTTCTGCAACACCCAAAGCGTAAACGAACCGCGATAAAATCGATCGAGGATCACGGAGCGTGGAATTTGTTTCTCTGCTAGACAAAATAGACATTGCGTCACATGCGCTAACATACGTACGTGAATACGTTTTGTTCGCGACGTCGACGACGTGAAGGCGCCTATGTAAGAGCGCCACGACGCTCGACGAGGTCGCGGAGGGTGCGTTTTCGCGCTTAAACGTTGCGCAAAAAAGAAGTTTCTCGCGTATTGAATGAGGCGCTCGCAAATAATAGATGGTCGAATCTTTCTGTCTGTCTGACACGGTGAAGAAATAGCAAATAGACGCTACAACGATGACCATCGGTCCGATTGGACCTCGGCCATCGCCCCGACAGAGCAGGTAGAAACTGACATTTGGATATTGCAAAACCGGCCTCGTTTCGTTAGAAAGTGTTCCTCTTCGCTTTCACGCTGGCAATCGTCACGTCTGTTTTCTTTTTAAACGACAGTAGGCTGTGTTCCTCTTTGTTGATCGAAATTTACAAATTGTTCTCTTGTTTCTTTGTTCGTTTCTTTTTTTATACGCTTTTTCTTTTCTTTCTTTGTAATTGTAATGCCATGTGTTACGCGATGAACAGATGGTAAAATTGTGGCATTAAGATTGTATAGGGTTGGGAATTCGTCTCCTTCGTTCTGTTGTTTCGAAGCACGCGATTCGTTCCAAAGGTATTTATAAGTCGCCCACGTATACCGAGAAATCGTAACTCACAGGCGTTATCTGCGAAACACTTGTCTTTGATGAAATTCTGAATGATGGGAGAACTGGAGGAAAAGAGAGACGATGGCACTTTCAGGTTGATTGAGGGTTGGATTTCATTGTGAGAATCGAGGAAGATTGTGCGGCGCAGCACAAGTAGTAAGACTCAACGATAGAGTAACTAAAATAATTCACTGTAAACGTGGTTAGAAAATTGTTCCACTCTTTTGATATTCCAATGCTTCACGAACGTATCAAGTAACATCACATTTGTACACTGAAAAATTTCTTCAATTAATTGTTCTAATTTTTAAAAACCGTTAAAAAGTTATTTATCGAAATTGTAGCTCATTTTCTACCCTCTGCGGTCCGCTATATTTTCGCAATTTCATTTCGGCTAGGCCGCCATATTTTCGCAATTTTATTTCGTTTTATTTTACATATATATTTTCTTTAAATGTTTTAAATTGTGTTAATTATGTCACAAATGTTATTCAAATTACTATACATTTATATTTATATTTTTTTATTATATAACTATAATACAATTATAATTGCTTTCGAAATATGACTGCAAAGGGTTAATATTACTGTCAATCCTGATAAATATTGATATCATTGCTCACATGCTGTCGATGTTGAAAGAAGATTTTGCATTGAAATGGGAAACTAACCAATTTCTAAAAAATTCCGAAATCTGAGCTTCGTTATTATTATTAAACTGTATAAATTAATATTATTGATTGTGTACGGACTGGTTTAAGTATTAATTGAAATATCGATTTGATCGTAGAACACGCGGAGATGCATCGATACCGTCCGATCGATACCGGGTGCAGATGAGAGGCAACGTCGTCCAGTTGACTCTGAAGCAATCGCAAAAGGACGACACAGGACACTATGCTTTAGTGGCGACGAGAGTCGGCCAGGGATTCGACAAAGGATCCTCTAAGAAGATTCACCTCAGCGTAGATGAAACAATTTCAGAGGAGGGCGATCCACCAGTCTTCTTACGAAGATTGACCGATCTTGTGGTGAAGGTTGGCACCAGGACTAGATTTCTCGTAGAAATACGAAGTTCGACCACACCAAAGGTAAATCATTCGTTATTGACCAATCCGTTATTAACAAATTAACAACAATTTTATGTACTTATTGTGCGTGCGAGAATTTTGTCAAATTTTGTACCTGTGTGAATTAACAACTGTGTGATAATAAAGAATTACAATACTAACAACCTTCTCCTTTATTCTCACCCCTAAAAAGAAGAAATATTTAACGTCGATTAAGCGTGTGACGTTGAAAAAGGATTCTGGTAATTGAGGAGATTTCAAAATCGCGTTACAAAATTTAATATTCAATATTCAAATAAAAAATTATGCAGAATAATAATTAAATAAAACTATGCAAAGTTAAAATTAAATATTTAAAGTCGAGATTTTCTTCCATTCGTAGAGTCACGATCAATTATTATCACTAATAACCACCTTTATTATCCTCATCCATTAGAAAAAGTAAAAAAGGAAAAAGAAAAATATAAAAATATATATTTTACTAATATTTAAAAATCTCCAAAAAAGTATCACAGAAAATATACAATAATATACAATATCGCGAAATCATTTTATTTTTGAAATATATAATAAAATATATTAATAAAATATAGTAATAAAATTAACAGTGAATAAATCATCGATCCATTTGAAAAAGTGCAAAAATGTTTTGCAACTCTTGGCCAACAAGAAAATTAAAATCAACAGGTCAACGTAATTATTAACAATTTACTTGCCAAAAAAAAATTTTTAATTTCAACTAAAATTGATATTTAATCACAAGAAAAATAACCTTCGTCAAGGAACCAATCTCCCTAACAATTACCATGAATGCTAGCTAATCCGTAACGTTCGTCGATTAACACCAAAAGGAAGAACAAGGCTCGAACGTTCCAAAAATGGTAGGCAGAGCAAGGCAACGTGGAATCCGTGCCAACGTCGGTGATTAACCCGGAAGGGTGAGTCGAAATCACCCGGTGACTTATTGCCGCGGATTTCTGTTGGTTCCACTATACTAGACGGCAGACGAAGCGGGAAACACGCGCTCAAAAAGGAGCCAGCCGAGGTCCATGACCCGGGATTCAGAGACGGAAGGCAGAAAACGAAGATCGTTACGCGGTCTTGTGCGTCGTATTACGACTATTATTACGCGCGCGCGTATACTATGGGCTGAAACTATGCTCGCCGATCGGCTAAATCTGCGTTACGTTCTTCTGCCTCTCCTTCTGAGCTCCGTAAACTTTCAAATGCTCGTTTTCCACGCCGGTTTTGCTCTCTGACCGGATTGCGTAACGCTCGAGGGGAGAGAATTCGCCATGAAGAGACGATGGAATTTTGTTGTTTCAGATGTCAGGAATAATCTTATGGCTGGTGATACACGAAATAATAGAAACATTTTTTTTTTTTTCGATAATAAATCGTGAAAATTAGAACACGACGATATCATTCATGGAAATTGGTAATTTTATATCGCTTAAGTCGTGCATCAGTTATTATAGCTTCTCGGAAGCATTGAAATCTCCGAATTAGTGATCTTAAAGTATTTTCCAAAGAGGTATTCGAAGGTCTCAGAATTGTATGATATAAAATCCTCGAAAATTGCAAAATTTCGTAGGTTAGTAAAATTCTAAATTGTCTATCGATATTTCTATCGAACGTCTAAAAATTTTAACCTACACCAAGCACGTGAAACTTTAGAGTAATAAAAATACTGTAACTGTGCCAAGCTGAAATCACAAAAGTTCGTCTCAAACTTCGTGGAAATCCTTTGAATTTTCATTTTACTAAACATTCAGAACGTTAATCCTTTAACTCGTACATTTTCTCGGAAGCACTCGTTTGGTAAGTGTTATTAAATAAAACAAACCAGATAAATTATTCGCACCTTAACTATACACTGAATGTACACTAATACAATAAAATAAGACAGGTGAATTCATGGATAAAAGAAACAACCGATCAATTTAAAATACGAACTTATTTTTACCGACTAAAAGTCAGAAAAATCGAACGCCATACTTTCCTCCAACAATGAAACTGTGCAAGTGAGGCACGTAACGAATCTACCTGTCGTTCATTTTCCACGAACGCGCGCGCTGTTTGACAGGTTACTGACGTCAGTGTACTCGTCGCTGCTTAAATCTTTCAACGGATCGTTGTTGTTGAATTCCAGATTACTTGGCACAGAAATGCCGAGCCGGTCCACGCGGGTACAAGATTCTCTTTCGTTCACGAGGGGAACTTCTATTGCGTCGACGTGGCACCTGTCACAGTCGAGGACGAAGGATACTGGACCTGCATGGCAGAAAACAGGGGTGGCAGATCATCCTGTTCGTCACGTCTCACTGTGATTGGTGAGCGCGCACGTTTTTTCTATTATCTTCAATACGAATGTCGAATTTACGACGGTGTTCTGGCTTTCTGGAACTTGATTCGAAGCTGCCCACTAACAGTCCCTTATAGTCAGAAATAGACACGAGCCAAACAGGGATTACGTTTTGGGATTCGCTGGGTGAAATGGCGAATTATGGCAAAACAGGGTCGAGTGTACATATGCACATAGTTGATCGAAAAAGATTTGGAGATTTTTCTCGGTTTGATGATGGAACCAAATTTCCCATTTTCTTCTTTTTTTTGTGGAATATGAAAATTGAGGATGGGAGAAATACTGAAGCTTAGTTTTTCTAAGTCCTAATCCTTATTTGTTTTCTATTTACTAGAAAAGTATTATTCAGAGTGGATGATACACTTTTAACTCTGAATTTCTAATCAAACTATTTTTTAAGATAATTAGACACACAGTGAAAATTTATTCATACTTGAAAAGCAGAAATATCCACTTTTTAATAGAATATAATAGCTAAAATTATGTTAATTAAAGAAATATAAAATTTAATGTTGAAAAATTGAATTAGAGTGTGCATAAAAATTCAGCACAATTTAGATCATAATTTAGAATATTAGAAACTTAGAGATACGTCATTGATTATATTCAAAGTCCTTGAATTAAGATAATATAGTATTTGTGATGTTTAAAACTTTGTTAGAGTTGATTGTACTATTTAATCTATAGTTCCAAAAGCCTACAAAAGGCCTGAATTCGTCGAAGAGCTCCGCGCTCTTCTCACAGAGACTGGTACAGTATCCTTGGAGTGCAAAGTGGTCGGTGTGCCTACTCCGGTCCTGAGATGGTTCAAGGATGATAAAGAAATCAAGGCTGGTGATGTCTTCGCTTTAACTGCCAACCCGGATGACCCAACCTCCCTTGGCATTTATACTTGTGAAGCGGTGAACTGCATGGGAATCGCTTATTCCTCTTCGAAAGTAAGCGATTCAAAATTAACGTATAGAGAATTAAAACAAAACGAGAAAGTCAAATAATTTTTAATTTAAATTTAAAAATTTTGCTTTTTTTTAATTTTTCGAAAATTTGTTATTGTCGACGAACTGAGGAATTTTTCATTCGTTTCAGAATATACGTTTTTAGCGTTGCTTCGTATTTAAATTTCGAGAAATGCAATAATCGAAGGGCTTCACTGAAATATTCATTAAAAATCTGGATGAATTTCAATTCATAGGTACACGTAGTTGGAAAGGGTAGCAGAGAAGGTTCTTTAAGGCCAGCAGATTCCTTGACACCGTCTGGTCCTCTTCCTATCTTCACGAGAATCCTGCAGGACGAATGTTGCAGGATCGGGGACACTCTCAGGCTTTCTTGTCAAGGTAATTATATCTTTTCATTTCTGCTGTATTTAACAAAGAAAAAAGTACATAATTTAACAAACATTATCGTACCTTTCTACTACTTTGTGTCCAATGAAAAATTATAATACCAAAATGGTCCAAATACTATCATTACCAAAATCAATCATGCAATATTTATATTTAATAAAAGAAAAATAGTAATTTAATTGAAATGAGCACATTTTTCTATTTTTTTCTTTTTTCTTTGTATCTAATGAAAAATTATGGTACCAAAATGGTCCAAATACTATCATTACCAAAATCAATCATGTAATATTTATATTTAATATAAACAGAAATAGTAATTTAATTGAAATGAACACATTTTTCTATTCTTTTCCTTTTTCTTTGTGTCCAACGAAAAATTATGGTACCAAAATGGTCCAAATACTATCATTACCAAAACCAATCGCGTAATATTTATATTTAACAAAAACAAAAATAGTAATTTAATTGAAATGAACACATTTTTCTATTTTTTTCCTTTTTCTTTGTGTCCAACGAAAAATTGTGGTACCAATGTAGTCCAAGTACCACCATGGCCAAGAGCAATTACGTGGTACAACAAAGAGGGACGCATCGAGCCCAGCGAGAAGTATCACGTGATGGAGGATGGCCTTGGTGGATACTCCATAGAGGTACACCCTGTGGAAGCCATGGACGAAGGCGAGTGGAAGTGCGTCGCCACGAGCGCGGAAGATATGAAACAGTTTACTACTTGCTACGTTGCAATGTCCAGTAAGTGGAAATAAAAATGTTTTCTTAAATAACTATTCTTTTTTAAATAATAACAATTTATCGAAATTATCTACAATGGATTTCACAAATAGATAGATAAAGTTATTCCTTGAATTCTTAACATTGACTTGTACTACTTGATATCCGAATTATCTTATAATAATACTTTATTCACGAACCCTGCTGAATATTTTCATATTTGATAAACAATACTGAAGTTATAATACGGTATTAAAAAGTATGCAATTAATACAAAGTAGCTGAAACAAAATTTGTTAAAAAATACAAACATCCGTGAAAGAAAAAGAAATCGATTTATTTGTTAAATTTTGTTTTATTCCTCAAGTTCCAAAGAACTACAGGAAACCCCGTTTCATGGAAAGCTTGAAAGCTGTCCTAACGGAAGAAGGTTTGGTGTCCTTCGAGTGCAAGGTTGTAGGATTTCCCACGCCATTGCTGAGGTGGTTCAAAGACGGCCAGGAACTAAAGCCAGGAGATGTTTATCAATTAACTGGGACCAACTCCTTGGGTATCGATGATGTTACATTAAAAAACACTTAAAATTCGAAATATTTTACTTATCTTTCGTACATTATTTTCGTTACGATCTTTCAGGTTCCTATTGTTGCATCGCGAGAAATTGTATGGGTGAAGCGAAGAGCACAGCCGAATTAACGATCGAAGATATACAAAATCAATTGAACGAAGAAGAACGCCTGCAACTTTTAAGCACGGATCAACCACCGTTATTTATCAAAGGTCTGAGAAGTTGCGAGGCGAGAATCAACGAAGATTTTCGATTTACGATACAAGGTAAATACACTGTCGCCGATTTATTATAATTTTTGAAATATTTAGATCATTGAAAATCTTAAATTTATATACCTGCATATGTACAGTCACTGTTTCCAACTGAATAACTTTTTTAAATTTAAACTAAACGATTTGAGCTTTTTTCGGAGAAGTTAGAATTAGATAATGTGTTCAGAAAAATTTTGAAAAGGATTACAATTGATCGGAAAGATGAAGAAATTAGTGAAAGTCGTTTTATCTGGGCCTGTAATGAAAATTAAAAAAATGTTTGGTAGATTTATTTACTATAAATCGATCGATGCGAAAACAAGCAACAGACGTTCAAAAACGTGAAAATCTTCAGATTTACGTTATAATCCGAAAATCGTGAGATTTCAATTTTTGCAACTTCTAAGCATTTGCAGTTCGTAGCAACGTTAGCCAACTTTGATGAAACTTTCATCGTATACACAACTGACATAAATCTGCAAAACGTATTTTCTAAATTTTCATTAAAGGATCAGTAAAAAAGAAAACAAATTATAGAAAGCAATCTTTATTATTTTCTTCGCAATTTTGAAAAAGTTCGAATATTAATGAGAATGACTGCACAAACATATATATTTTATAACCTTCTGCATATTTTACGATTCGTTTAAAAATAACTATAAAAACTCGTGAATGCAATATTTTAAGCAACAAGTACCGCTTGTTTTAATCAATTCCGCAGTCAGTATTTCCCCCGAGCCAAACCTCTCTTGGTACAGAGACGACATGCCAGTCGAGGAGAATGAAAAATATCAGGTTGCCAAGGAGAATCTTGGCACATGCCATCTCGATGTACGAAAGCTCGAATTCGTCGATCAAGTAAGTGATATCTTCCCAAATACAGTAGAATTCCGATTAACCGGCATACTTGGGACCAAGCCAGTGACGAATCACAGTAATTCCTTTAATTTTTTCGTCAACTGTTTGTATCAATAATACAGCACCTTCCAATAAGACCGTTAGAACTTCAAATTGAAATGGAACACTTGAAAATTCACTTCATCAAACGTAAACGTGGTAGTTATTTATATGATATTATATTTCATGTATAATTTCATCGAATGTACTTTGAAATAAAGTAGTGAATACTAGATTATCTTTCACATTTTTTTTTTAATTTCAATTCAAACTTTTATCGCTCTTATTGGAAGATCCTATATATATGGCTATGAAATTTCTGTTTGTACAGAGTATAATTAATCAAATCGAACATTCCGGATAATCAGAATTCTACTGTATAACAGGGGAAATGTAGATGAAGAAATAATTCACGGAAAACACTAAAGAAAATTGTTTCGTCACGATACAGGCTGAATGGAAGTGTGTTGCTTCGAACGATCACGGTGAAAGTGTCACTTCCTGTTTTCTGAAACTAATCATTCCCAAGCACTATAAGAAACCGAAGTTTCTTGAAAGTTTGCGCGCCATATTGTCAGACGAGGGCGCGGTGAACTTGGAGTGCAAAGTGATCGGTGTGCCTCAGCCGATTCTAAAATGGTACAAAGATGGCGTCGAATTGAAACCAGGAGATATTCACAGAATTATTTCCGGTCAAGATGGAACATGCTGTTTAGGAACTTACACTTGCGAAGCTACTAATTGTATGGGAACTGTCAGCAGTTCTGCATCTCTTCTTGGCTTCGAAGGTACTTTGAATATATTTCTTTTAACCCTTTAACTACGGAGCGCATATACACTTACTATTTATCTTATTTATTCGTTTTCTTTTCTTCTGATGCAAACATCTTCAGAGTACATTATATTATTTAAAAAAATAACGAATGAATAAAATTATAAAACTGATCACTTTAATTATAAAACTGAACATACAGTAATGGTATAAAATTTGTACGATTTAATTTAAAGGATAAAAATATTTAAGATATTTTTTTTTCATTTTTTCTTACAAGTGTTTTTAATTACTTTGAAATAATTTTAAATAGATAAATTCCCAGTTCGAAAAGAAGTAAAGGAACCACAGTCACCGAACGGTCACGAACTTGCGAGAAATCTGTCACTTTCAACGATACACGAAGAAAGAACGTCTCAATTATACGACACACCGCAAACCGACCATTCCGTCACATTAGATGATCGAGGAGAAGTGTCCTTCAGTTTCGATGGTAAAGAAGTCTCTGTTAGCCTGTACGAGACGCCTGATCTCACTGAAGAGGAGGCTCTCCAGATCGTTGAGATGTACGCCGATCAATTGTCCGAGCACGTAACAGGTGAATATTTTGATAACTATTTCCTTCGAAACTTAATTTTCAAAATTGTTATCTTTATTATTATTTTATAATGTAAGTGTAAAGAATTTTGAACGAAATTTGGTGGAAAGTATTTTACATATTCTTTGTGTTTGAATGTGCTGTTCTACTTCGCTTTTTCGTGATTCTCCCTATTTAACCCTTCGAGTGCTATAAACGCATATACACGTTTCTCAATAATTCGTTATAATTTATTTTTGATTTACGATATTTTTAAAACATTAATTTTGTTAAATAAACGATACATGCTGAGGGAAATAAAAATATTTAATTTAATTTAGCGTAAATAAAGATGTTAAAACGATGACTTAGTTACATGGTTAGCAAGTGTTTGACTATAAAATGCTGCGAACTCAAAGGGTTAAGAAAGATAGTATGATTTAACCCTTTCGCGACAGCGATACTGTTGCGAATATTTCTCCGTTAAATATGGACATCATTAATGCATTAAAAGAAAGAAATCCAGTAAATATAAATTCCTAGGTTTATATATAATAAAACACTTTCCTTAAATTAAAAAATTAAAAACTACATAACAACTGTTTCACAATAATTAACTATTTTAATAACCGATTAAAAATAACAGAACAAAGCAGAATTCATAACGACCATTCAAGATCTCTTCCGATACCTTTTGTAGAACACAACGTGATCGAATTACCACCGATGAGATTCGTCAAGGAGTCCTCGAACTCTGGAAACCTATTAATGGAAGCAGTGGTCATCGACGTTTCACCCGATTACTTCGTAAGCGCCGAGGATGGCGACGATCTACGTACCGAAGCTGACTTCGAGGATGTTTCGATCCTCGACGATATGACGCGTGTCCTTTCCTCCCCTGAACGCGATTCTCGCAGCTCTCTAAAGAGATCTGCTAGATACAGCCTGGAAGATGACGACAAACCACCAACGAGACCTCCTAGAAAAAAATCAAGCTCCTCTTCGAAGAGTGAAACATGCGAGAGAAGTCAGAAAATAGAATCAGAAAGTTTCCACAGCGCTCAAAGGGACGAGCCGTTCTCACCAGTCTCTCCAATGTCACCGGTATCCTCCTTAAAACAAGACGACAGCGATACTTTCGCCGATGCTTTATCCTCGGCAAGGTTATCCATCTCGGAGAATCAAGTACAAAAGATGTACGAAGGTGTCGAAGAGAGAAAGAGAAGTTTGAGCGGTGAAAAGACAGCTGGTTCTAGCATAGACGATGGAATTGGCGGTGATTCTTCCTTCGACTCGGTCACGGGTGCGCTCAAGAGAAAGAGACACCGAAAAAAGAAGCACAAACGTGAGAAAGGTAGCTCAGAGGAATCTTCCAATGCCAGCGAACTCGATGGTAAACGACGAAGAAGCGGCTCGGAGAGCGCGAAATCGGAAATGCATCAACGCATAGAATCTATAAACAAGTCTGAAGAACCGTACGTAGAAGACGTTCCTGATAAATCCAGCGATAGAAAGCAAACGACGAGCGAGTCCGAGAAATCTTTATCAAAAAGTAACAAAGAAAGGTTATTGGATAACATGAAGAGATTGAAAGAGCCTGTTGTAATTATACGAGACACTTTGGTCAACATCGACAGCTTGGACGTGAAATTGAACACCGGAAGTGAGGAGGAGTGTAAGATAATCGTAACGGAGAATATCATAAAACCGATTCAAACATTATGCGAGGAGGTGTCCTCTATAGAATCGAAAGCGTTGAAAAACGCTGGAGACAGATCTCTGAATCAAAGCGTTCGAATTTCACTGCTCGAAGCTATCGGAGGACCAACCGAGGAGCTTCTTCGTGGTA
Source organism: Anthophora plumipes (assembly GCA_951804975.1). Lineage (NCBI taxonomy): Eukaryota > Metazoa > Arthropoda > Insecta > Hymenoptera > Apidae > Anthophora > Anthophora plumipes. The sequence continues at coordinate 24,117,524 of OX638112.1, read as the reverse complement.
TGGAACTGATCGAACGTCAGGAGAACGTGAAAGGTCGTAAAATGGACTTGATCGCTATTTTAGAAAGTCTGACAGATCCTGTCGACGAAATTCTCATGGGAATCACCAAGATCGAACACGAGATGACTGGTCGAGCAAGAGGCGAGAGGCCAATTGCTCTGATAAGAATGACAACTGCTGTGACTAAGCTCGATGAGAATATCCGAAACGTTTTAACCGTGGAGAAAAAAGCTACGAGATTGGCTAAAACCTTGGAAGACGTTCTAAACACCCTAGATTTCTTCCTGAACGACGTTGCTGTTGATCCAGCGAAAGGAACTATAGAAACTGTAGACACCGTTGTCGTTGAATCATTGTCGAAGTCTATAGAAGACATAGCACGCGCTTTGAGTCGTTTCTCGACGATAGAAACGAAGACAGATGGATCTTCTAAGATCATGGATGAGCTTATGCCTCCGACACGTGAGCTGAAAGCTAAATTAGACACGTTGAAAACTGCTTTGGAGACTTACGAGACGAAAGGCGTTTTATCGGAGCATCGAACGAAACTGATAGAATCTCTGCAAGATTCTGTCGGGCAAACGATCGATGAAATTCAAAGATTGAAAGAGAGGAAGTCGATCGAAGAGCAGAAAACGATAATCGAGGAATCGAAGCAAGATATTCTAAAAGAGGTGAGACTGACTCTTCAGGAAGCTTTGAAATCGTACGAGAACATCGCCGATACGCTCGATCCTCGATTATCCACGATTTTCGATCGAGTTGACGAGATACATCGTAGATTGAGAACACCACAGAAACGAGAGATCAGTTTGGAGACACTGATGAACCTCGAAGGTCCTCTTTATTCTCTCCAATGTGCCTTGACATCAGTCTCGATCGCAGAGAACTCTGAAACGATATGTAAAATCTTGGAACCGGCGATGTCTCAGTTGAAATCGACGATAACAGGTTTGGAGGAGAGTTCCTTGCAACATGTACTAGAAATGGTGCAGAATATCGAGAAAATTATTCGTAAAACGGAGAATGACGTAGACGAAACAGTTTCCTCGAAATCGATAGACGAGCAACATTTGACAGACAAAATCTTGGATCCTCTGATCGACGTTCAATCGTGTTTAAGCACAGCTTTGCAGAGTATGGAAGACGTGGAGTCTGTTACGAATGGTGCAACCAGTCCTCAGAAATTATTAACTTCCTCAGAGATAGCTACTTGTCTGGTAGAACTGAGACAATTTGTCTCCGATGCTGCTCACACAGCGTTAACATTGAGAGAAGACGAAACGATAAACAGCTTGATGGAACTGAAGGAACCGTTGTCAGAACTGAAAACAGCTCTTCTGTCGAAAGAAAGAACCTTCCAGGAGTTACCAGTGATACGTAAAATCTTAGCCCCCGTGGAAAAGTTGAAATTCACCATGTCGAAAACTATATGGCACTGTCAATCGCAGGAAACGATCAAATCGATAAAAAGTATATCAAAAATCTTAGAGGAGATCGAAGATCAGGTACCAAAAACTGTGAACCAACTGATCGAAGCTGAAGAAGCGAAGAAACACTTCTTAGATGGTATGAACATAGACAGAAGCTTGAGTAATGTACACTTCGCTCTATCATCAGCTTTAGAGAAGCAAGAAAAGAGTTTCCCTTCTTACACGTCGAGTTTAATGATCTGCGTCGAGGATTTGCGACAATGTATAGGCTCCTCTGCAGTAGCGATTGCTAACTTGAAGAATCCAGTCGACGACGACGTCATACAGCAAGTGTATCTGTTAAAAGAAACTCTATTAAGCCTGCAAAGATCTCTACTAACAGAAGAACACGAGCCCGAAGAGGAACAAATCTTGAAGGATCTGATAAACCCTATAGAAAAGCTGAAAACTATTGTTCAGAGTATTGTAAGCACGGAGGCAAGAGCAGCCGCGATTCTTCCGGTTCTAGAGCTACTGGAAGAGATAGAAAAAGATACGCCTCTGATAGCAAAGGAGATATTGAAGAAAAAAGCTAGGAGAGAAGCTGAGAAGCTGATACCAAAGAAGGAAACTGTGATAAAACAGAAGCTTCAAACGTTTGCTCTGGCAGACAGAATTAGCAAATCTTTGGATCCTATGAAACATTGGCTATCTACTACGTCCGAGGATAGTGTGAAAGACGACGAAGAATCTGGTTTGTGTTCCACCGTTGACGAGTTGAAAAGGGACGTGAATAAAATCGCCATTGAAACTTCGTACTCTGAGCCACCGAGCGACGAGAATTTAATAGAAGCTCTGATTGAGCTTCGTGAACCATTGACGAGACTTCGGAACGCTATATCGATGTATCGTGAGCCAGCTAACTTGACCACGTTGGAGGGTTTAGGTAGACCAATGAAGTATCTGTTGCAAACAATTATGGATGTTCTTCGAGATCACGCCGAAGAAGAATCACTTAAACCAATAGTAGATATCGTCGAGGAAATTGAGAATCAGATACCTATCTCTATCAAAGAAGCACTTTACAGGAAAGAGCTGAAGGAAATGATCAAATCGATGGCCTTAGAGGAGAAGGAAGAGATAGGAGTGACTACGTCTCAAGAAACCATTCAGGAAGAATCGATGCCTCAAGAAACTGCTCCTCACGAGATCGTTCTTCGAGATAGGGAAGAGATCATGGTGCATACTTCTCAGGAAACTATCCCTGAAGGTACTTTAATGGAAACAACCACAGCTCTGCCACCAACACAGTTCACCGAATCCATAAACGAGCAAACGACCGTTGAAGAGATCAGCTCTCAGACTACAGAACAGGTGATCACGAGAATAGAAGAATTGCCAAAGGTGAAAGAAGAAACAGAAAAAGGAAAGAAGAAAGAGAAAGCGACGAGTTTGATTGTCTCTCTTTCTAAAACATTAGAGAACGTTCAATTAGATGTGACAGAGATTCTGGAAGATTTCGAAGAGACTAGTACCACTATTATACCAACCTCCATATTGGCCAATTCCTTGGAAGAATTTCGAAAAACGATCTCTGCTATGCGCGTGGAGACTGAAAGTTATGCTAAAGTGGAACACACGTATGAAGAATTGATCCTTCGTACTGTTTCAGTGTTGAAAACTCTTCAACGACCATTGAACGATCTTCAGATTGTTCTGCAACAGTCTCATCAACATGGTGCACAAGAGTTGGTCATTTTAAATCATTTAATGCTACCATTGAATGTAATCGAAGTGGAGGTGATCAATCAAGCGATACAGAAGTTCGATCAGAATTCTAATCTGAAAGAGAATTGCCAGCCTATTTTGAATCTGATCAGAGACATCAAAGATACGATTCCAATTGTAGTAAAGGATATACACTCGAGGCAAGAACTTCTTGGATCGCTTCGAGAAATATCGAAGCCTTTGGAGAACATTGAGGAACTTATGAAAATTTTTGAAAATCAAGCTGAGGAGACACTGGAGACAGACGTGGCGAAAATATTAGCAAAGCCTTTAGATCATATGTTGAAAACTATAAATACCACGTCTCAAGAGCCACAGATGTTGGATCAACGAAGAGCTATCATTATCGAGCTTCGAAGTCTCGTTGCACCTTTGGTTGAATTTCTCAGCAATCTCTCGGTGGTGCAAAGCAGCCGGAGAAGTTTGGTCCCGGAGACTGCGTTGTTAGACGAAAGGAGACGCGTCATTTTGAAATCAGTCGAAGACCTTCAGAACCAAACGTCGATTATTCTAGAAAGAATATCAAATCTAGAAGGAGCGACGATCTTCGAGGAAGCATTAAGCTCGTTGAAGAACGCCACTGTGTCTGTTCAGAAACAAATTGGCAAGACTGATTACTCACGAAGAACCAGCGGCGTGGAATTTACTTTGCAGTACAATCTTTCGACGTCTTTCAATCATTTGAGAAACACAATTGCTACCTTGGAGGAACAATTGGAAGAACCTGTTCACGGAGTAATCTCGAAATCGTTGGAAGCTTTGCAGAAGCAGATAACTTTGTCTCAAACTTATTTTGTAGAAACGTACAATGAACAGCCAATCGACGAGGAGGCTATCGTCGAAGGATTTCTTTATCCGACTAATCAGCTTCAGTCAGCGTTGAACACGTTGAAAGAGAGAATTGATCAAAAAGCGATAACGTCAGTTTCGATTCAATCGGTGACACTTCTTCAGTCTTTGGCTAATTCGATGACTGAATTGGCCTCTTCTTTGTCTCTTCATCGAATGCAATTAATACGCGAAGGGTCATCCGAGGGTTCCTCATTGGTGGAGACGTTGTCTGCCGTTATAGACGTTCTGCAGAGTGTGAAGGATTCTATGACAGCGATCGAAACTGTGTTGAATGTGGAGACGATGGTGAAGGAGGAAGTGGGAGAAACTGAAAAGAAGAATACCTCGCCAGACATGCCAATTACTATCACGCAGATCGAAACTATAGTTGATGAGATTATCGAAGTGTCGAAAGAAGAGGTGGAGAGTGTGGTGACGATTGAGAAAGTATCACCTGAGAGGAAAATAGCAGAAATAGAGGAAGTGAAGGAAGAAAAGGTTGAAGAGTTGAAGATTGTTTCTGTGGAAGATAAAGATGTTGCAACGAAGGAAGCTGAGATGAAAGAGGTTGAAAAACTGGAAATATCTGAAGCGGTAAAGGAAGGAAAAGTAGAAATATTTGAAAAGGTGGAAGAATTAGACGAAAAAGTGCAAGCAGAATCTGAAAAGTCAGAGGAAGTGACGAAGAGTGAAAAAAAGATTGAAATCTTAGCTGAAAAGAAAAAAGAAGGGGTAAAGGAAGAAGAAAAAGCTGAAATATTAGTTGAAAAGGTAGAAGAAGCGACAAAGAAAGAGGAAACAGCAGAAATACTATCTGTGAAAACGGAAGAAGTAGAAAAGAAACAAGAAAAAGCTGAGCAATTGTCTGAAAAGATAGATGAAGTGGCAAAGAAAGAAGAGAAGGTTGAAACATCACCTGAAAACGTAGAAGAAGTGGCAAAGAAGGAAAAAATGGCTGAAAAGGTAGAAACAGTGATAGAGGAAGAACAGAAAATTGAAGCATCGCTTGAAAAGACAGAACAAGCTGTGAAAAAAGAAGAGCAGATTGAATTATTAACTGGAACAGTAGAAGAAGTAGCAAGTGTAGAAGAAATCCTTGAGGAACTGCCTAAAACGGAAGAACAAGTTGCAAAAGCAGATGAGAAGGTCGAAATATTGCCGGAAAAAGCAGAAATGCAAGAAGTAAAAATAGAAAAGATAGAAGAACAAATACAGAAAGAAACAGAAAAAGTGGTAGCAAAGACAGAAGAATTACCGAAAGAAGTTGTAAAGGAAGAAATATCTGAACAACCAAAGGATCTCACAAAGATTAAAGAGGACACAGAAATAGCAAAAGAAGAAAGTATGGAAGTGATATCTATAGAAACAAAAGAAACGGTGAAGAAAGAGGAATCTGTCGAAAAACTGTCAGAAACAGTTGAAGAAGGGAAGAAGATTGAAGAAAAAGCAGAAGAGATGAAGGAAGTGGAGCAAAAAGGAGAAGAAGAGAAAAAAGTAGAGGAAAAATTAGAAGAACTAAAAAAAATAGAGGACAAAACCGAAGAAGTAAAGAAAGTAGAGGAAAAACCAGAAGAGAAAGTGGAAGAAGTGAAAAAAATAGAAGATAAAACTGAAGAAGTTAAGAAAATAGGAGAGAAACCAGAAGAGAAACTGGAAGAAGTGAAAAAAATAGAGGACAAAACTGAAGTAGCGAAGGAAGTAGAGGAAAAGCCAGAAGAGACAGTGGAAGAACTGAAAAAGATAGAAGACAAAACTGAAGTAGTGAAGGAAGTAGAGAAAAAACCAGAAGAGATAGTGGAAGAACTGAAAAAGGTAGAAGACGAAACTGAAGTAGTGAAGGAAGTAGAGAAAAAACCAGAAGAGATAGTGGAAGAACTGAAAAAGGTAGAGGACAAAACTGAAGAAGTGAAGGAAGTGGAGAAAAAATCAGAAGAGCTAAGGAAATTAGAGGAACAAGCAGAAGAAGTAAAAAAGGTAGAGGAAAAAAGTGAAGAAGTAAAAAAAGTAGAAGTTCTATCTGAAAAGGTAGAAGAAATCAAGGAAAGCGAAATTAAAGACATAATCGCAAAGGATGAAAGTGCCGAGACGTCAACCCAAAAAGTGGAAGAGACAATACAGAAAGAAGAAAAACAAGAAAAAGTGGAAAAAGCAGACGAAAAAAAAGAAACTGTACACATACTATCTGAAACGATGGAAGAGTTGGTAATAAAAGAGGAAAAAGTGGAAACAATACCTGACAAATTGGAAGAATTCGCGAAAGTAGAGGAAAAGGTACAGCCATCTCCTGAAGAAACAGAAAAATTAGTAATAACAGAGGAAAAAGCAGACATACTACCAGAGAAGGTAGACGAGACAGTTACGAAAGAAGGTAGTGAAGTAACGCCACTTGAAAAGCCAGAAGAATTGCCAATAAAAGAAGAAAAAGTCGCAACATTAGAAGAAAAAGTTGAAGAAGCAACTAAGGTGGAAAAAAGTGTAGAAGAGACAACTGAACGTACGACAGAATCTGAGATAGAACAAGAAAAAGTTGAGACAATAGAAAAAGCACAGGAACAATTAGAAGCAGTAATAGAAAAAATCGAAGAAGTGACAAGTGAAGAAACAAAATTAGAGGAATCTAAAAAAACAGAAGAAGTATTGCAAAAACAAGAAGCTGCGCAGAAAGTCGAGGAAGTAGTAACTCAAGAAAAAAAAACACAAAAATCTGAAAAGCCAGTGGAATTGACACAGAAACAAGAATCTGCAGAAAAAGCGGAAGAAACAGTAAGCCAAGAAAGAACGACAGACGAAGAATCCAAGAAATCAGAAGAATCGACACAGAAGCAAGTAACTGTGGAAGAAATAGATGAAGTAAAAAAAACGAGGATTGAAGAGGAATCTTCCGAGAAGACAGAAGAAGTAGTAACGCAAAAAGAAGAAAATACAGAATTAAAATCTGAGAAAGAGAAAGAAGCTTTCAGACAGGAAGAAACAATAGAAACTCTGTCCCAAAATGTAGAAGAGTTAGCGAAAGCTGAAGAGAAAGCTAAAGAAGAAAGCAGAGAAGCAAAGATAAATCTTATACAAAAGACAGCTTCCTCGATCGCCAGTGTACAACAACCTTTTAAAGAATTAACTGATCTTGTACGTACAGCTCTAAAAGAGCCTCTTCCTTCAAAATCCGAAGAAGAAAAACGAAAGATTCGTGAGTTGACTGCTCTGATACAAATCCTTTACGACTTGAAAGCCACCAGTACGTCGATTCGAAACACGTTATCCTCTTCTACAATCGCAGAACTAGAAACGCAACTTCTTCGTCTGCTGGACAGTTTGATAAACGTGGAACAAGCTACGGAAAAGGTTCTTCAAATAACTCAAAAAGAATTATCGCCAGCGTTCAAAGAAAACGTGATGATATCGCTGCAAATTCTTTTGGAGCCGTTAGAGTCTCTTCAACGCGAATTTTCTTCCATAGAACAGACAACCGTGCGACTTTCCACAGAATACTATTCAATATCGACGAACGCGCAAAACGTGACGGAAGTAATATCTGAATTGGTCAAAGTGATACGAAAGACCGCAGAATTAAAACGACAGAAAGTGGTGGAAGAGATCAAAGAGATGGCAACGAAGAAGAAACAAGAAAGTCAGGACATCGAAGAAGCCACAGCTAAACCTTTGGAAGAACTCATCGAAGCCCTTATGGTTTCTGAAGAACAAGTGAAGCCTAAAGATGCCTCTCCGTTTGAATCTGTCTCGCCTTCGGTGGAATCAACGGAACTGATCGAACAACAGAAACTACTCGGCGAAGAAGAAATGAAACTTGAAGCAAATCTCGTGGAAAAAATGATCAGTCCAATAGAGAATCTGCGTGAAATGATAGCTAAGCTCGAGGAACAGGAATTGGAAGAAGCTGAAACGTTGGAATTACAAGATTCACTGACGAAGAAGACAGCTGCTGTCATACTAAACACTATAATTCACCCTCTGGAAGAGTTAGAGCAAACCTTGAATATCTCAGCTGAGCAACACGCCATAGAAATAGAAGAAATCACCGAGGAAAGGAAAGAAACTGTTTCATCGTTACAGTCTCTGCAAGTTAACGCTATCATGGAGGAGCTGAAAAGATCCATCGCTACGATCCAGGAAGAAGTAATCCTAGAAGCGAGCGAAGAAGTGTCGAAATCAAAGGACAGTGCTATGATCGTGAAAGAAGTGAGAAAATCATTGGAAGATTTAAAGTTCTCAGTTGGAGCTGTTCAGAAAATTACAACTGTCGAAACTGAAAGCACAGCGACACTTTCCAACGACGAAAAAACATTGGCAGTAGAAACATTCGTTAAAACAGTGAAAGAACTTGGAGAGAAATGCATGGCAATAATCATTCATCCTAAAGTAAAAATAGAAACTGCTGAAACAATCCATAAGGAAGAATTAGAACAAGTTCTAGAGATGATAGTTCAGCCTATTCAATTACTACGCGAGACTACTTCAGAAGTTGATGAACAAAAGACTGAAGAGGTTCAGACGTTAGATCAAGCAAGCAAAAATGTAGTAGAAGCTTTGAAACCTCTGATCCATCCTCTAGAAGAATTAGAACAACTACTGTCCACAGCAGTTCAGGAAGTCAGCGTGGAAACAGCAGAAACAGCTAAAGAAATGAAAGAAGTCACTCCATCTACAGAGAAATTGAAACTTGCTCCAATTTTGAAGGAATTGCAGCAGTCTATCGCTGTAATAGAGGAACAGGTAGCTCTACAACCGAAGAAGCTAGACATATCCAGCGCAAAAGCCGAACCATCTATCGCTGAACTGATAGAAAGCCCATTGGAGAATCTGAAAGAATCGGTGGCGATTATTCAGAGCCTCAAAAGTGAAGAAACGAAGGAATTGGCTGGTGAAGAAAAAACGACAGCCTTGAAAGCGTTTGCAAAGTGCGTGGAAGAAATAGGAAAAGTGTGTTCGGTAATCTCTAGTCAACAGAAGATTGAAGTCAGCCTCATGCAGCAGCCACAAGTAGCAAAACTCGAGGAATTTGGACAACAAGTTCTCGAGAGCATCGCTAGTCCGATTCAAGTGTTACGTGAGTCAGTTTCCAAACTTGACGAGCAGCAAACACAAGAAGCTGAAGCTCTGGTCGTTTCTGAAACGAAGGAAGCAGCAGCTGTATTACACACTTTGGTAGAACCTTTGGAACAATTGGAAAAATCCTTATCTGTGGCTGTTGAACAGATGAGCATGATTAAAGAGGAATCTGCTGCAGAGATGACGGACGTTCAATCTTCGGTGAAAACGAATATCGAGCCTGTTCTGGACGAACTGCAAAAATCAATCGCTGTGATTCAAGAACAAGTTTCCCTAGAACCTGCTAAGGATAAATCAGGTGAGAAATTGGAAACTTCAGTAGCTAAGGCTATTGAGGAGCCATTAGAGCACTTGAAGTCTTCAGTAGCAGCCGTTCAAGAGATAATGTGTGTAGAAACTGAACAAACCGGCGATTTAGACAAAGCATCGATCTTAGAATCATTCGCGAAGTCTGTGGAAGAGATTAGTCAAAAATGCTTGGCAGTGATCTCTCAGCAACAAGTTGGTGTACAACTGGTCCCGAAAGAATTGAAAGAGTCGCAAGTAGAAATTCTAGAAATGGCAATTGCTCCTCTTCAAGTGTTAAGAGAGGTTATAAGTAAAATCGAAGAAGAAAAAGTGCAAGAAACTGAAACTGTTGATACATCTAAAACAAGCGAAGCGCAGGAAGCGTTGAAAGTTCTGATAGAACCGCTCCAGAAACTAGAAACATCGTTATCTTCAACTGTTCAACAAGCTGTCTCCACGAAACTCGAGAAAACTGAAGAAATCTCTGAAAAACCTCCATCTTTGGAGAAATTGGACGTTTCACCTGTCGTGGAAGAGTTACAAAAATGCGTAGCCACGGTTCAAGAACAAGTGAAACTGCAAACAACATCAGCAGACACAATTGAAAAGGCTTCTCTGATCCAGGCTACGGAAAAGTCTCTGGAAGATCTGAATTCTTCTCTCGCGATCATTCAAAGCGTGGTTACCGTCGAATCTAGCCAAGAAGAAAAATTATCGGACACGGAAAAGGTGACAGCCTTGCAAGATTTCGCGAAATCCGTGCAAGAACTGGAGGAATGCTTGACTGTGGCCAGTCAGCAACAGGTGGAGGTTAAAGAAACAGTAACCGAGATGAAGGAAGCTGAAAAACTGGATACACGAGTTCTCGAGACGATTATCGCACCGGTTCACACGCTACGCGAGACCATTATGAAGATACAGGAAGAGAGTGTCGAAGATGTTGGTACACTGGAAACGGAAAAGACGAACGTGCAGACATTGACTCCGTTGATGCATCCTCTCGAAGAATTAGAACGATCTCTGGTAACTGTTATTCAACAGGCAATTGGTCAGAAGCTTGAAACAACCGAAGAAATGAAAGAAGAAACACCACAGCCTATGGTTCTTCAGCCAATTCTAGAAGAATTGAAAGAAAGCATCGTAATTATCCAAGAACAGCTAGCAATATCCCCAGACACTTCTAAATTAGAAACTATGAAGAGTATCACCGAAGCAATTGAAGAACTAAAGGCTACAGCTACTGCTGTGCAACAAGTGGTCGCCGTTTCGTCGGAACAAACTGAAGAAATGAAGACGGAGAAGACGTCCACTTTGAAAGCTTTCGCTAAATCGATAGAACAGTTAGAGGAACGATGCTCCGCGGCGATTGGTCAACAGAAAACAGAAACGAAATTGGAGAAAGCTGAGAAGCAACAGGCTAAAATGATGGAAGTTGAAGCTCTCCAAAAAATCAGCGCTACCGTTCACGTTCTACGTGAATCTCTTTCGCAAATCGAGGAAGAGAAATTGCAGAAGGTGGAAGAACTGAAATTACCAAAAGAAGAACAGGCTGGTTTGAAATTGAACATTCTTATCGAACCGTTGGCTGTGTTGGAACAAGCTTTGCAAACTGCTGTGGAAGAAGGTAAAACGATCTCAACGGAAATAACGGAAATACTGAAAAAAGACGAAGTCCCTGCGGAGAAATTGAATTTACAGCCTGTGCTGGAGGAATTGCAAAAATCGATCATGGTTATTCAACAACAGACAAGCGAAACTGCCACTTCAGTTGATATTAGCGAAGTAAACTTGATGAAGGCGGCTGAAAAGTCTTTGGAAGAGATTAAGATTTCCGTCGCAGCGGTTCAAGAAATTACTATCTCTAAGCAAGACCAAGCGAAAGAGATGAAACAAGACGAAGAAAAGTCACGTTTGGAAGCATTTGCTCGATCAGTGGAAGAAGCTGGAGAGAAACTGCTAACAGTGGCCAAGCAACACGAAGTAAAGAGAGCTGCAGAAGAGATTTCAGTTCAAAAGAAAGTGACTGAAGACTTGGTGAAAACTATAATCGAGCCACTTACCGAATTACAAAGCACAATTATCAACATCGACAAAGAAAGTGAACTAATTGGAAAGAAAAAGGAACGAGAGGCTGTGGTTTTGTTGAGCATGTTGCAGCCGCTGCACAAACTCGAAGAATCCTTCTTGTCAGCTGTACAGAAAGAAACAACCACCAAATACGAAACCGTTGAACAGACACAAGTGATTCCAGCGTTACAAAAATTACCAGTTAAGTCTACATTAGAGGAGCTGAACAAAAACGTTGCACAGATTCAAGAACAATTGGTACTTGCCAGAGAAACGTTGACACTAACTGGAGACACGGAGGATTTCGTCGTGATTAAAAATTTAGAACGTTCGCTGAGCAATTTGAGAACGTCTGTAGCTGTGGTACAGCAATTGACAAGCATAGAAGAGCCTGGACAGCAAATTTTGGACATCGAGAATGCGTCTGCGTTACAGGCGTTTGGAAAAGCGATGGAGGAATTCAAGAAACAATGTTCCGCTGTGATCGCAAGGCCAAGAGTGATCGCTACGATCATTGGTACGATACAATTAGAACAGACAATGAAACTGAAACCTTCGAATGGTATTCTAGTCCCCGCGAAAATATTACAGGAATCGATTTCAAGCATCGAAGAGATCAAGCTTCAGGAAGCAGGAATATTAGAACCTGCAGAGACGAAGAAACCTGTGTCGATATTAAGCGAATTGATACCTTCGTTGCAACAGTTGGAAAAATCCTTCGTAACTGCAATTCAAGGAGAACACGTGATGGAACAATCCACGGAGAATTTAGAAGCGGACAATGTGTCGTTCGAGAGAGCAAGCCTGAAACCGATCCTAGAGGAATTCCAGAGATCGATCGCTGCGATTCAAGAACAGATGATCGTCGAGGAAGGTGTGCAAAGTATGTCAGAGGCTGAAGACATTTCTCAGCTAAAAATGATAGCACAAACGTTGACAGACTTGAAAACATCAGTGGCAGCAATTCAACAAGTCACCGAAACCGTGCCAGAATTTGCTAACGAACTATCGAAAACTGACAGCGCCACAGCATTCGAGACGTTCGCCAAGTCTCTTCAGGATTTAGTGGAACGTGTCGCAACAATTGATCATCAACAGATGATCATAGAACCGGCAGCAGACACTATATCGGAAGACGTGTCTTCCTTGAAGACTTGGGCAGACATTGTCGAAGAACCGAACGTTCAAATTACCGGACCGATGATTGTCGACCAAAGTACAGTAGAAACACCATCGGAAATGGCGCTTTCTTTCTCCGAAGAGGAGGTTCAAGCATTGAAAGGCTTAGCTAAGCCACTGAGCGAATTGAAAGAATGCTTAGCAATCGTAATCGAGGAGAGAAAGTCAATGGACGCAAACGAAATTGCTATTGCTTTATCAGAGAAGGAAGATCTCTCTTTGTTGAAGACAATGGCGACGCCATTGTTAGAATTAAAGAACGCAGCTGTGTCTGTTATACACGAACAAACCGCTATCGAATCAGCAAAAGAGAAATCTTTCGACGTTGAAGGAAGACAGGAAACTACTTTGAATCCTTTGATCGAGCCTTTAGAAGAGCTATGCAACTCGATTGCTTTAATCGAAGATCGTATATTAATTGAATCTGCCGAAGATCGAACTGTCGGTCAAGTTTCATTGCTGGCAGCTTTAGCTGAGCCATTGATAACACTTCATAGAAGTATCTCTGTTCTCGAAGAGCGAGTTATGTCACCTGACGTAGAACCAATGCCCGAAGAGTCGAGTAATTGGATCACAGAGTGTCTAGCTAATCCTCTGCAGGAAATAGAGAGATCCATAGCTGAAATTAAAGAATGCGTCGTCGTGGAACCTGAACCAGCAGTTGTTGAAGAATTATCGCGAATCGATACACCAGATTGGTCGGTAATCGAGAAACTAGTGCAACCGGTAGAAGTTATAAAGTCAACGATCATCGAAATGGAGGAAAGTGTCATTGGTGATAAAAAGAATGAAAAGGATGATGAATACGAGGCAGTGAAAACATTAGTACAACCTTTGGCCGACGTTCTCGAGAGCTTCATGGTGCTTAAAGACAAAACTGATATGACCATAGCTGAGGAAGAAGCTAGTATTGACGCTATTGTGGATTCATTGTCGAATCTTGAGAAAAGTATATCGTTCATCGAAGAACACGCTGTTGAAATGATGCAGGAAGTTCCGAGTATGGAGGAAACGATAATTGGAACTATAGCTGAGCCATTGATGCAATTGAAGGAGTCGATTATGACCGTAGAGGAATCTTCGACGATTTACCTGCAGAACTTGGAGAAACCATTGAGAGAAGTGCAGGCTACTTTGGAAATGATTTTAAATGTTCAACGTGAGAAAGTACAGAAGACGAAGAAAGAGACTACGATTTCTGTGGAAGAAGTAACTAGAGTTTCGACGAGATTGACGAATTCTATTAAGGAAATAAACGATTCGATTGAGTCCATTGATAATAAGATTGAAAGCTACAAGGGTTTGTTAGGAATTGAAATTCAGATCGAGAATGAAGCTTTGAAAACGTTGACCAAGCCTCTTGAGGAAATTAAAACAGGAATTCAGAGTATGTTGGAAAGAACTGAGATCGAAGAATCAACGATGAATTCATTGAAAAAACTTAAAAAGGCTATTGCAGTGATTCAACAGCAATCAGCGGATAAACCTGCAGCTGAACCAACTCATTCAGAGGTGGAGGATATTGTTAGAGTGTTGAAACCACTAGCGCCGAATTTGCATGAGCTAGAAACATCTATTGAGACGGTTGAAACATTGTGGAGAGAAAATTTAACAGGAGAGGGTCTTGTGGAGCTGGAAACGCCTATCACGAATTTAACGAATACAATCAATGTACTTCGGGATAAATTATTGCATCTAGAAATAGTGTGGGAGAGAGATGAAGAGAAAAAGAAGAGAGATAAGAAAGAAAAAGTTCAGGAGGAAGAAATGGTGGAAGAAATAGATACGAGGGAAGCGGAAGAACGTAAGAAAAAGGAGGAAGCTGAAAGGAAGAAACAAGAGGAGGAGGAAAAGAAAAGAATTGAAGAAGAAAAGTTGAAGCAAGAGGAAGAAGAACGTAGAAAGAAAGAAGAGGCTGAAAAGTTGAAACAAGAGGAAGAAGAACGTAAAAAGAAAGAAGAGGCTGAAAAGTTGAAACAAGAAGAAGAACGTAGAAAAAAAGAAGAGGCTGAGAAGCTAAAGCAAGAAGAAGAGGAACGTAAAAAGAAGGAGGAAGCTGAAAAATTAAAGCTGGAGGAAGAAGAGCGTAAAAAGAAGGAAGAAGCTGAGAAACTAAAACAAGAGGAAGAAGAGCGTAAAAAGAAGGAGGAGTCTGAGAAACTAAAACAGGAGGAAGAAGAGCGTAAAAAGAAGGAAGAAGCTGAGAAACTAAAACAAGAGGAAGAAGAACGTAAAAAGAAGGAAGAGGCAGAAAAATTGAAGCAAGAAGAACAGACATGTAAAGAAAAGGAAGAGGCTGAAAAATTAAAACAGCAAGAAGAAGAGCTTAAAAAGAAGGAAGAAGCAGAAAAATTGAAGCAAGAAGAACAGACACGTAAAGAAAAGGAAGAGGCTGAAAAATTAAAACAGCAAGAAGAAGAGCTTAAAAAGAAAGAAGAAGCAGAAAAGCTAAAACAAGAGGAAGAAGAACGTAAAAAGAAAGAAAAGGCTGAGAAATTGAAACAGGAAGAAGAAGAACGTAAGAAGAAGGAAGAAACGGAAAAGTTAAAACAAGAGGAAGAAGAGCGTAAAAAGAAGGAGGAGGCTGAGAAACTGAAACAAGAAGAGCAGGTACGTAAAGAAAGGGAAGAGGCTGAAAAATTAAAGCAAGAAGAAGAGGAACGTAAAAAGAAGGAGGAAGCTGAAAAATTAAAAGTGGAGGAGGAGGAACGTAAAAAGAAAGAGGAAACTGAAAAACTGAGGCAAGAAGAAGAAGAACGCAAGAAGATTGAAGCTGAGAAACTAAAGCAAGAAGAAGAGGAACGCAAAAAGAAAGAAGAGGCTGAGAAATTGAAACAGGAAGAAGAAGAACGTAAACAGAAGGAAGAAGTAGAGCGCCTAAAACGCGAAGAAGAGGAACGTAAGAAAAAGGAAGAGGAGGAGAGAGCTAAACGCGAGGAAGAAGAACACAAAAAGAAAGAAGAAGAAAAGTTGAAACTAGAAGAGGTTGAGCGCAAAAGAAAAGAAGAAGAAGAGCGTAAGAAGAGAGAAGAGGCTGAGAGATTACAGCAAGAAGTAGAACGTAAGAAGAAAGAGGAAGAAGAAAAGTTACGACAAGAAGAGGAGGAGCGTAAGAAACAGGAAGCCGAAAAATTAAGACTTGAAGAAGAAGAACGTAAGAAAAAGGAGGAGGCTGAGAGTTTAAAACAAAAAGAGGAGGAGCGCAAGAAAAAGGAAGAGGAAGAAAGACTCAAGCAAGAAGAGGAGAAGCACAAGCAGAAAGAAGCTGAGAGATTAAAGCAAGAAGAAGAAGAGCGCAAGAAGAAAGAAGAAGAGGAACGGCTGAAACGTGAGGAAGAGGAACGCAAAATCAAAGAACAAGAAGAAAAACAGAAGCAAAAAGAGGAACAAAAGAAAAAGGAAGACGCTGAGAAATTAAAACAAGAGGAAGAACGCAAGAAAAAAGAAGAGGCTGAAAAGTTGAAACAAGAGGAAGAACGCAAGAAAAAAGAAGAGGCTGAAAAGTTGAAACAAGAGGAAGAATGCAAGAAAAAAGAAGAGGCTGAAAAGTTGAAACAAGAGGAAGAGCGTAAGACAACAGAGGAAGCTGAGAAGTTGAAACAAGAAGAAGACCGCAAGAAAAAAGAAGAGGCTGAAAAATTGAAACAAGAGGAAGAACGCAAGAAAAAAGAAAAGGCTGAAAAGTTGAAACAAGAGGAAGAGCGTAAGACAAAAGAGGAAGCTGAGAAGTTGAAACAAGAGGAAGAACGCAAGAAAAAAGAAGAGGCTGAAAAATTAAAGCAGGAAGAAGATCGTAAGAAGAAAGAGGAAGCTGAAAAGCTAAAACAGGAAGAAGAGCGTAAAAAGATAGAGGAGGCTGAAAAGCTAAAGCTGGAGGAGGACCGTAAGAAAAAAGAAGAAGCAGAAAAACTGAAGCAGGAGGAAGATCGTAAGAAGAAAGAAGAATCTGAGAAGTTAAAACAGGAAGAAGAGTGCAAGAAGAAAGAAGAGGCAGAAAAGCTGGAAGAAGAACGCAAAAAGACAGAAGAAGAAGCAAAATTGAAGCAACAGGAAGAAGAGCGCAAGAAATTGGAAGAAGAAAAGAAAAAGGAAGAAGCTGGAAAGCAAACGCAGCAGAAGAAGAGTAAGAAAAAAGAAGAAAACGAGCGTAAAAAGAAAGAGGAGGCAGAGAAATTAAAACAAGAGGACGAGCGTAAAAAGAAAGAGGAGGCAGAAAAATTAAAGCAGGAGGAGGAGAGACGTAAAAGTGAAGAGGAGGCTAGGAAACTAAAAGAAGAGCAAGAACGAAAGGAGAAGGAACGGGAGGAAGCTGAGAAAAAGAAACAAGAAGAGGAGACACGTAAGAAGAAAGAAGAAGCAGAGAGGTTGAAACAAGAAGAACTAGAAAAATCAAAGAAGGTTGAGTCAGACGCTTTAAAAAAGAGGGAAGAGA
The DNA here is from genome assembly GCA_951804975.1 of Anthophora plumipes. NCBI lineage: Eukaryota > Metazoa > Arthropoda > Insecta > Hymenoptera > Apidae > Anthophora > Anthophora plumipes. The sequence goes on along the minus strand of OX638112.1, from coordinate 24,100,463 downwards.
AATTACGAAAAAAGAAAGAGGAACGAAAACTTCAGCAAGAGGAAGATGAACGTAAAGACCGTGAAGAGGCTGAGAAACGGAAGAAAGAGCAAGAGCAAAGAAAACGTGAAAGAGAAGAACGCGCAAAGAAAGAGGAAGAGGAAAGACAGAAACGTGAAGAAGAAGAACGAAGGAAGAAGGATGAAAAAACTAGATTAAAGAAAGAAGAAGAAGAACGTAGACGTGCTGAGGAAGAAGAAAGACAAAGAAGAGAGCAAGAAAGAGAAGAGCAGAGAAGAGAAGAAGCTAAACGTCGAAGAGAAGAGCAAGAAAAGCAGATCAGGCAGGAAACTGGAAAGATCAGGAGAGCTGAAGAGGAACGATTAAGAAAAGAAGACGACACTCGAGAACGTCGGCGAATGGAACGTGAGCAGAGAAGGCACGTGGAGGAACAGAAATTACGCAGAGAAGAAGAAGAAAGGCTGAAGAGAGAAGAGGAACGCAGAAGAAGGAGGAAAGAAGCCGAGAAACAATGGAAAGAAGACGAAGAGGCCATCAGAAGAAAGGAAACTGAACGTTTAGAGAAAAGGAGGGCTGAAGAGCGTCAGTATAGAGAAGAAACGGAACGTTTGAGGCGAGAAGACGAGGAAAGAAGACACAGAAGGGACGCGGACAGACAACTGAGAAGGGAACAGGCTGAAAGAACATTAAAGGAAGAAGAGGATCGTTTACGAAGACGACAAGAGGATGAGGCATCTAGGCTTCGGAAACGAAGGCAAGAACAATTAAGGGACGATACTTGGTCCAGAATGCGACAGAGCGCGTCAGATCAGTTATTCAGAAAAATGGCAGACGATTCACTTAGAATTTCAAAAACCAAAGGAATTTCCTCTGACGTGGAATTCTGGAGAGACAGACGGGAGAAATCTCATCGATACGACTCTGGTTTCGAATCAGCACTTTCGAGTTCTTCCAGATCGTACAGTTGGAGAGATTCGCTAACTTCGTTAACCAGACGGAGGATCGACGATTTCCTTGACTATAAACTAAGAGACACTTCGATCGACAGATACTACTACGATACAGGCACTTACTACAGAAGAAGAAGAAAGAGGGACGACTGCATTACACGAGCGAGATCGATCAGTTTATTGAAATACGACGATTATTCAACGGGGGACAGTGACACTACCATTACCGCTGCTAGTATTAGCAAACCACCGAGATACAGCCGATTAAAAACGACGGATGATCGTGGATCGAATCTATCGTTATATTTGCCACCTATTAAAGACGAGGTGAACATAGTACAGCCTTAAAAATGACAAAATTTCGAAAAATTTCAAGATATATAAAATAACAAAAAAGATTTTATTTTTATAAATGATACATTTTTTTACAGCTTATGCCACGCGACAAAGGAAAGAAACCATCATTCTGCACAAGACTGACGAATCGAACCGTAGGAGTTGGCATGAGGACAAGATTAACCTGCACCGTGCTTGGACACCCGGAACCAAAAGTGTATTGGACGAAAGATGGAGAAAGACTTGACACAACTTCGAGCAAATATAAAACTCGATTCGATAACGGTATGGCTTATTTCGAATTGCATGAAGCAACCCCTGAAGATTCCGGACTGTATACCTGTGTTGCTGAGAATACCCATGGAATCGCGACCACCGAATCCTCGTTAAAAGTTTACCCCGATTTCCAACCAGCACTGTCACCTCCCACATTTACAAGATCTATTAAAGGTAAGTAACAGCAGAGATATAACTGCCATATACAGTATATAACAAAAATTTCCGGACTCAGATTACACTTTGGTTTACATAAAGAAATTCTGCTTTTTAATTTTTAACATTACGCACTTAAAAATAGTATATATCAAAATGAATGATTAAACTCTGGGAAATTTTGTTACGTACTGTGTTTGTAAAATAGATCAAAAGAGAAGCAACGAAAGTCGTATTCCTTTGTTGTGAAATTAATAAGTCATACGTTGTGCTAAAATGGAAATATACGAATTACCATTGTGCTAAAAGGCTAAGATCCTAAGTTCCTCTGATACACAGAATTTTTATTCTAGGTCTGTAAAAACTTATAATTCTTTAGGGCACGATAAAATTTGGGAAATTTTTTAAGTATTGTAACAATGTAGACATTTTTTTTAAATACGGATTTTTATTATAATATTAATATAATTAAACAGACACCTATCGACATTCTGACAACGAGTTGATCCTCGAGTGTCGAGTACGTGGTCATCCAATGCCAATCATCTCCTGGTTGAAAGATGGTTGCATTCTTCAAGGTGATCGTTACAAGCAATGTTACCTAGATGACGGTATCTATCGATTGGAAATCGCTGCACCCAATTCCTGTGACAGTGGTCGATACACCTGTAAAGCGATGAATGAACTACGAACCGATGAGATATCCCACGTGGTTCAATTCAATGGTAACATATTCTTCCATTCAGATCTTATACTGAAATACTTGTCGAAAGTATTCTTCATTGAAAAATTCATACTTTCAAGAACGAGACCGACGAACAGCAGGAAAACGCGAATTACTCTTCGATGGCTACTACAAACGACCACGTTTCTCTAGTTACTTGAGCGATCATAGTGTTCCTACCGGTGGTACCATTGCGTTACAAGTTGAAGTTAAAGGTAATACACACAATTGTCCTAATTAATAACAATAATATACTCTATAAAACTCAATGGTATATTTCCAAATATTATTAATTAAATATAGGTATGCCGGCACCAGAAGTAAGATGGTTCCGTGGCGAAAGAAGAGAGCCAGTTTCGATCCCAAAAGCGAAAACGTTCACAGAATCTGACGTTCACACCTTGATTCTACCAGAAGTAACTGAATCAGAGAGGGGCACGTACATTTGCAGAGCGATTAACGCTTATGGACACGTGGACAGCGTTGCAACCGTAGATGTCATATCACCGAGTGCTATCGATGGCGGAAAACCTGCTATGTTCGTTTCTAGACTAACGGAAAAATCGTTTACAGTCACCGCCGGAGAGGATGTCAGTGTCTCGTTTAGAGTCTGTGGAGTTCCTAAACCTCGAGGTAGAAAAAAAAATTCATAATAACAAATTACAGTAATAAATTAACGTTCGTTCTTTATTCTCCACTAGTTACATGGATGAAAGGATTAAAAGACATCACGGATGGTCCTCGATCGGTTAAAGAAACTATCGACGACTACGTTAGGCTAACTTTGAAAAGAGTGGTACCGACGGACGAAGGAACATACTGCATCCTCGTGAAAAACAGATACGGCTGTGATAGATGTTTCTTCTCGATCAAGGTGGTTAGAAAAATTCACTAATATTCTATTTTCTTATTTATAGGATTTATCTAAGTAATTTATCGATCGCTTAGGTGAAACAACGAGCCAGGTCATTGACACCTGACTGGAGTACTTTGAGCAGCCGCACCGATACCGGAAGTATTCTGGGTCTATCTAGCGAGACTCGCGACGATGAAATGTCCTACGTAAAAAGTAAGTATACCACATTGTAATTGAAAAGAAGAAATTCTTGTTTTCCTTTTTTCTTCTCAATAATGCGGAGCAATTAAATGTATTAGAATAGAATAGATCAATGGAATTCTTTACGACTGTCCTGTTTTAAAATCAAAAATGGCATCGCGCCGCTTCATCCGGGATACACTGCAAGTGTCAAGCATTACTAATTAAGTTAACATACATAATCAAGCGATTATAATTAGATGTCCGGCGACAGTGACTGCGGCTACGCTCGTACACTTGGCCCAGCTTTTAGTGGCCGTAGTCCAAACGAACCTTGGACTAGGATTTTGCTTGAAATTACGCTAATATTTAGGCTGATCATCTAACAGGCCAGTGCGCCGCTCTACCGAGCATCCGCAAACAAAAGTATGACCAAACAAAGGGTACCAATCAGCTGGTTCCTATTTTCCCGAGTCTTTTAAAGAGGTACCGAATTCTATTTCGGTTCGATGTAGGCTTTGACGTCTTCTTCCGGCCCAATAACCGTGGCAAAGGAATAAGTTCAGAGGGAATATCCTTTGATTTCGCATAAGTATAAAATTGAACGTAAAAAGTTTCTTTCTTTGGCCATTTATGATATTTTCATATAATACTGAAATCTTATGTTAGAATTTTATTCTTAAATAAAGAGATATTTTCAAATATGAATTAATCATTTCGAGAGTGTTGAAGTTCCGTATAATATTTTGTCGAATGACTTACACAGAAGATATTCAATTTGCTTAATAATAGTAAGAAAATAAGTTAGAATCTTTGCGTTTCACAATCTTTTCGATCTCCCACATAGTGCAGTCGCAATTAGTAGTGTATGAGATGAACAACAAGTGAACTATTAATTTTAATGGATTTGAAGGAAATCGTTTCAGTCATTAACCAAATCAACTATTTTAATTTTGCATATATATTAATTTATCTTTCGCGAAATCAGTCTTCTGAAGATATAAAGTATTTACATGATCTAAAAATGAACATTTTGTAGATTAATATATAAGTTTAAAAGTTCCTCATATTTTTTATTATTTAGATGAATATATTTTCGTCAAAATATATTTTAAATTTTAATATTTCCAATAAACTGTTTTATACACGAAAGTAACTTTCTTGCATTGTTTATATTGGCGTAACTAAAGAATCACAATAATAACATAGTTGCAGCTTGTACGATCAATCAACTCTAGAGTTCCGTCCTCGCCAATCGCAATGTCTAACCGCGAGTTAAAAGGGTTAAAAAAGAAGTATACCTGAATAAGAGTAAATCACTGTTAACGAGACAGTATTCCACTTCAGCACAATGACGAAGGGTAGAAGCTACAAAACCAAGAGCAATAAATCATAGCTCTGTAAAAACGTTGCAATTCCCCGAGTAAATTTACAAACATTTCCAGTTCACGAACAGCTGAATTCGATGCTGGAACAGGGCCAACTGTGACAGTTCCTTGACCAAGCCTTTAAAATATAACACAGTACACAGTGTACTCTGCACAAACGAAACAAACGCAATACATCACACTCACACTAAACGAAAAAGAAGACCAGGTGACATGATTAAATGGGTACATCAGAATGCAGGGAAGAGAACTACCGACGTTGGAAGAGAATCGCGAATCTCAAATTAGAATCAAGGGCCCTGTGATTTCTTACAAATGAATCCGTAGCGAATACTCCTCGGTGTATTCTTAAATTTAACGATACAACAACGTTTTAACACTTTAAATAAAATACCACTATAATCGGCTGATTTATTAAAAAGTTTGCAATATACAACATGTTTCTTCTAACGCGATCGCGAAGAAATATGCAAAAATAAACAGGGCGAGCTGTGAAAACACGTGGTTTCTTCGAAGTAGGCCGTTCAATAAATAAACACCTCAGCTCGTATTACGGAAACCGTAATTTTAGAGATAATACCTTCCGATGAATGTTTTCTTCCTCTCAAAAAGAAGAAAATGCAGATATTGATAAAAAATTCGTGGCAGAAAAAGGAAAAACAAAATATCACATAAACAATTATTTTGATATTACTAATGTTAAAATAATTCATGCGAAAAAGTATTCACATGACTCGTTATTCGATACGAAACATGATTACAAACACTTGTCGCTATAAATCATCGCCAATGCCATCTCTCTCGCGTGCTACAATTGCCAACTAGCCAACGTAACGATAAAGTACGATGGTATCGTTGTCAAAAATGTAAGAAAAGTAGACATTTATGAGAAAACACGAGGAAAAATGATCATTTTCATATGTCGATGATCGATCGAGTGTTGGAAACGATCAGCTGAAATAGGTGACACAGTTCCAACAAGGTGGTTCTCGTGCAACGACGGATGAACGTGCGACACCACCTACGATCCGATAGGAACACCTCTCTCGTTGGGTTATTTTCGTTTGCCTTGCTTGTTCGCCTCCCTCCAACATCCCTGTGTGTCCACAAATTCGAAATTCAGTCGGCGTCGGGACGCGAGTCATTTCGTATGCCCTACTTTTTTCGCGAGCCTTGAAGACAAAAAAGAAGAAACTCCTTGACATTTCCTTTTTCTTTTTCTTCTTCGTTTCTTCTGTTAATTTTTCACTTCTTCCTCGAAACTAATTATGTTTCAACGATGAAGATCTTACAAACGGGATATTACACGCTGTGATTTTTGTGTGATACTCTAGAGATCACACGAATGGTATTTCTTTCATTGAGAGAAAGGTTTTCGTGATTCTGTTCGATGAAAAGTCGCGAGGAAGCGTGAAATGAGATTTGAAATTTGAGAATGAAGCCTCACGATCATGGGATCGTCGTGAACAACAATGAACACATGACGATTTCACGTTTAAGACGCTCGTGGTCTGAGAAGGATTGCTTGATTGTCGATTTCTTGGAATATTTGTATGGACATAGAGGTTAGCAGAGAAGATAAGAAATTCTGAAGAAGAGACATTATAATTTTCGTGAAATTTTTATGTGAATTTCAAACGATATGAATTTCTGTGACAGATGTCCCTGGACCAATCACCAGTGAACCAGTGGTCGTGGATGGAGGAAAGAATTGGCTGTCCTTAAGTTGGGGAAAAGCCGAAAGAAGAGGACCTGCACCTGTCATCGCTTACAGAGTCGACGCTTGGTTACTTGGTAGTGACGGTGGTGCACGATGGGTCGAGGTACAATATTAATATTACTCACCAACTTTTCTACATTCATGATCGTGAAATGTCAAGTAGTAAAATGTCGAAATAATAAAAAATTAAAATTAAAGATCGTAAAATAAAGATATTAAAAAGTCAAATATATCACGTATAAAAAGACAATGTTAAAATGAATTTCAAGTCGGATGATAAAATTTATGCACGCGATTTCATCCAAAAACCTCGAGGATTATGCAACACTGGACATGAACTTCTTGACATTTCGAGGTCTCATACATTAAAACTACCATGAATCTTTTTGCACACTAACATGAATCTCTTTTCTATTACGATCCGCCAATTTCCCAAGGAATCGAGTAAGGAACGTTTCTATACCAATTTTAAAAATATGTAGTTCCTTCATTTCTGTTTCTTATTATTCTAGATTTTTTCCTTTTCTTTTTCCAAGTTTAATTTTTATTTCATTTGATCATCAGCTGGGTATGACGCCTATAAACGCGTTCGACGCGTTCAATCTGAAGCCCGGTGGCGAGTACAAGTTCCAGGTGACGCCAAGAAATCGCTATGGATGGGGCGAATCCGTCACAATGACGAATTCTGTCAAAGTCAGCGACTCCGACGATCTTCCGGAGTTCACGAGGATCTTGCCAGGTCAACTCAAGGTTCTCGAGGGGACGACGGTCAAATTAGAATGCGAGGCAAGCGAGTTATTATTAACCAGGCTTATTTTGATACACTTTTGTTCCGGCCTATTTATTATTAAATACGATACACAGGTGTAATAGCACGCACGAGTAAATTTTCAAACAAGTAGACAAGAATCTTCAAATTGACAATTAGTTGGACGATCACAAATGATTGATGATGATGTCTTTTCATCGTAACGTTACAGATTCGCACGGATTCCAAGGTGGACATAAAATGGTACCACGAATCGACAGAAATCGATCCGAACGAAAACTCCAAGTATTCGATCACTCATATTGGATCCAAGTGTTGCCTTACGATCGATAAAGTGCAAGAACTCGACAGTGGTAGATACGTATGCGAGGGTGGCAACACGATCGGTAAAGCCTCGTCCTTTGCCAGAGTACTCGTCGTCACTGATCCTAAGATCATCGAGGCTGACGCAAAACTTAAGTCGAGGTATGAATAACTAATATATAATTAAAATTTCAGCAGAAAGAAATTCTAATAATATGTGAAATTCTAAACATGTGAAACACTTTTGGAATAAAATCTTCGTATTAATGTGCAGAGCTTTGGGAGACGAAATGGAAGACAGACCGCCTCAATTCACCATGAGAATTCGAGACAGAAGGGTTCAAGCGTCATATCCTGTGAGACTTACGTGTCAAGTGACAGGATATCCGGCTCCAGAGGTCACATGGTACAAGGATGACAATGAAATTCAACAAGATGGTTAGTTACGTATCTTTAATTATTGTTGATTCTTTAAATTTTTGATACTTTTTGAGTGTAACCATTCCTTGCACTTTCGAAGAACGCCACATATTCTGGAACGACGAATCAACCTTCCACACCTTAGAGATCATTCACTCGATGCTGGAAGACTCCGGCTGTTACATGGTAACGGCGAAGAACGCGAATGGGTCGGTCTCTTGTCGATGTATCCTGGTGGTCGACAAAGGAATTCGTGCTTACATAGCACCCGAATTCCTCTGCGGCCTCGATCCTTCTTACAACGTGAAACTGGGCGGAGAATTGCGAATGACAGCTCAAATAGAAGCGTATCCTAGCGTTGGCATTGTCTGGTAAGTATAGTTGAAAGAAGCGTTACAGAGGAACATAAATGAAATCATTCTGATTGATATAACAACAACCAAGATAGCGTTTCATTCGTGAATATGATATTTCAAAATTTGCAAACGCATTTTTTTATATACAATACAATGGAGGAACCAATTTTAAGTTTGACATCAAAGAACTCTGAACGAAGTTTGCGACGCTAGAATTACGTGTACCTTGAGGCTTGTCCGATTTTACAATTTCGCTATATCGATTCTATATCGATTGTGCTAAATTTACTGAACTAAAAACAGCACTGAGAATTTCAAGAATTTTTTAAGTTCTTTCTTTAAAGAACTTTTGAAGGTGGAGTTTAAAGAATGATCTTAACGTTAAGAGCCACGTAAATTGTTTTCTCAGGCATCGAGACGGAATTCGTCTACGTCCAAGCAGAAGAGCAGTAATGACCTTGAACCACGACGGAACAGTCGAACTATCTCTAGCCAAGGTCACTGCAAGGGATGCAGGCGTTTATTGTTGCACAGCTACAAACGAGGTTGGCTGCGCCGAGACATTGACGAGGGTGGCCATTATTGGCACTGAAATGCAGAATGATGAGATGTCCGTTGAAGGTGTGCCAACTGTTACGATCGCGCCGACGACAGACATACCGTAAGCTACATATAATAATTAATTCAATGACGATCATTGTGTAAATTGTTCAGACGTAAACAAAAAAGATCGAAATATTTCACTTTCACACTTGGAAAACCTTAAAGTCTAAATTTCTTTATCTAAACAATACGAATTTCCACCACCACCATCTCAAAATAGCAAATAAAACTATTGCATAAATCTTCGATGTAAAAACTTGTAAGCAATAGATCAGATTCAAGCCGAACCACCGAGTTGAGGAAATCAAATAAACAGTCTCGATTTGTTTCAATATCTTTCTGATATATCTCAACTACTCACGCAAGCATTCGCGCAACAATCTAGTTCGAAAGATAACGCGTGCGCAACAAAATGTGTTAGGGTTTGACAAATATCGTTTACTTATTATTTCCATTAAGTCCGACTATCAATTAATTTGAACACTTTTGTTTCAAGCTTGATTGTCTTTGATTAGTTTATTGAAGCGAACTATGTTGCTCTATAGCTGTATCCATTAGGAGAACCCTGTCTTTTCACTAAAGGAAGGGTTAATAAAGCCTTTGTTACTAGAGTGGAATTTTATGAAATCGAAAGGAAGAAATGTTCCACTCGAATGGCGCCAACATAATGAGTTCAAGAAGTTCTCCCAGTAAAATCGTTTATACTCACGATCGATTCTAATTGACAATTGATTATTTCAATTTCTCAGATACTCGAAGGAACCTTTATTCGTCACGAAACCCCTGTCCACCGAAGCGATCGAAGGCGACACAGTGATCATATCCTGCGAGGTGGTCGGCGATCCGAAACCGGAAGTGATGTGGCTCCGCGACTTCCTCAAGGTAAACAATCCATTTTATCAATTTCACTACCACGTAGATAAATCAATTTCACTTTGCGCAAACAAATAACATAAGCATCGAGGATAACTCTTGTTCACTATTATTTCTAAAATCAAAGCAAACGATCTCGAAATAACAGATGAATTACGATCAAAGAGCCGGTTGAACGAAATATCACAACGTATGTACGTTGCTCCACGTGACCGGCATATAACGTGTCGAGTTAACGTTCGAATGGATCAACCTTTTCCCAAGACCAAGTTGAAACGGCAATTTGTCATCGTTGTCACTTCGATTGGAATAATCGCTTTTAACTAAGAAAACTCGAACGTTCGAAATGAAACAGCGGGTGGCTGTTGATCAGAACGAAGGTAAAAAGAAGAAAAGAAGAAAAGAAAAAATGAGAGAAGCATTGTGCAATCGGTGAAATGACGTGTCCCTAATGCTGTGGTTGATCCATGATGTGGGTCAAGGTGATTGCGAAAAAGAAATGACAACGTAACATACCGCATTATGCCCATAAATGGGCCAGGCATTATATGCGTCGGGGAAACGGCATTGATATTGGACGGTTCTTTAAAAGGTAACAGTAAGTTACGTGAGGTTAGACACCCGGCTCTCTCAAGAGAAAGAGAGAAATTTATTGCTCAATCGAACGGAAGGTCCCTTTTGACAATGAGAATTATCCGAGCAGTAAGAGTCGAACGGTGTAGTCTGACCACTGAACGGATGCAACTACTTGATATTGTTACACGGTACGAAACGTACCTCGATACGTATCACACGATTATTATCGAACTAAAGATAAAGATTAGACGTAACATACGATCTAATATCAAGAGAGATACAATTATCGATAATTCATAATGAAGAAAGGATGTTATCGAAAATGTTGTAAATGAAATTCTATCCACGTTCTTACGAACAGCCTTTCGTACGAACTCTTCCGAGTTTATTCCGGTGATACGACGCGCGAAACTACGGGCAACGAATGTTAATTAATAGTAATTTTAAATACGTTGACGTCATTCTATCGATGGTTCATTACTGTGTTTGTCTGGTGTTTAAAAATTAAAAAAAAACACCCCTAATCGTAGAAAAAGAAAGAATCGAGAAATCATTTTAACGTGAGTGGTTAAATTTCTGAATTGAAATTCTACGATTATATTGAATATCTAGTTTCATCGACGTTCTGTCAATTTATCTTTTTTGTACATTTTGCATATATACATTGTTGCATTTTTTAATGTATGACAAATTGAACAAATGGAAGTAGAGTACGTAATGTGGGAGAAAAATGATTCGTCGTTATGTGGACAGGTGTGTTGATTGTAAAGTTAAAATGGTAACCGGAAGTGATTGGTGACCGGAAAAACACGCGTATATGGTAACCGCGTCACTAGGGGATATCTGCATTATCGAAAAGAGTACAGAGAAGAGGCTCCCCACTTTTCTTAACGAAGTCGGCTTTCTTCGTCGATGGATCGGTAGTGCAAAAGTGCGAGCGGCAAAACAGTCGTCGCGTGTCTTTGGTGAACGAATAGCCAGCACTCCGTTCTCAATCGATCCCTCGCGATCGTCGTTTCTACGATCGGCAAGTGACATGGATATCTCTTGATCCAAGAACTGCTTCAAATATTCATTGAAAATCTTCTGATCTCCGGAAGTGTTTTGTCTATCACATTTGATCGTTTTGTCGCTGATCGTTCTATATTGGATTTGAATATATTCGATGTGGGAATTCGAAACGTAAGCAAGAATTTTTTTAATATATAAAAATTCTTTTTTAATTTTTTTAAACCTACATACTTTATGTATTTTTCTCCGTTATCTTTGAGGGTTGAAAAAAAGATAAAAATTATTTATAACGACATATTTTACATTGAAATGGAATTAATTCTCTTGCAGTCCCATTTCGTGTGTGTTTTAATAACGAATAAATAATACACGTTTCTGATTAATTTTTCTTTTTGGAAGAATTCGCGAAAATTATTCGCGCGGAGCATCAAGTACGGCCATTGTTCTCGTAGCAGCGCGCGATAAGAATTGACTTGTATTACCAAGCTTCACTTCGCATTTATCAATTCCAATATCACATTTCTTCGTTCTAAAGCAACAAAGCCTATTGTTCCAGTGACGATTCTTTCAATATCCTCGGTGAAGGAACAAGTAACTTTCGAGCTAACCCATAAATACCAAAATAAATCTGTACAAATGAATCTGTTCGCAAAAAAAAAAAAATAACTTTTACGCAATTTACGATAATTCTCATTTCTTAACATCAATAAATTTCTCTTGCTTCACACAAGAATGACATTTACCAAACATTTACTTCCCCAATCACGTAACTAAAATTACCCCTCATTATCCTCGGCGTATTCGATTCACTTTATTGAAATATCATCGAGGATCTAATCGGGCTCGAAGATCTCAAAGCTGTGATCTCCGTGATATGAGTCACCCGTCGATCTCTACAGTGCTCGTTAGGACATTCATCGAACTGGTCGACGGTTAAGCGCTAATGTCAGCGCCTGTTCGCCGTAAAGTTGGCCGAGTCCGAGTTTTCTTTCTCGTTCTTTCCCGTTCGATCAAAGGGACGCGACGCGGCGCGACTGCGAATGTGCACCGCCAAATACGTCCAAGTTTGTTTTCAGTGCAGCTGCAGCTGCTAAATGGGGAGAAACGAGCGACAGGGATCGATGTTCGACGGTCGAAAATTCTGGACACCATGAAAAAATCCTTCCTACGCCTATGATTTTTATCTATCAATCTATGTAACGAAATGACAATTCTTAACGAATACAGAGTGTTTCCGGTATTCCCCGGACAAATTGCAGAAACATAATCTGTACACATTTTATTACAAAGTTTCAAGCAAATTTTCAACGCAGTATGCAATATACAGGGAGACTCAGAATACGTTCATCCGAAGTTTCTTGAGAAAAGTATACTTTGCCGTAATTGTTTAACTATATAGAATAAAAAAGAAATGTTATTCAGTTCGATAACAGTTATTCGAATACTAAAAAATTAATACATTTTATTTAAAACAACTGCAGTCTCCTATGAAATAATTATTCTCCTTGTCTTGATAAACGTGAGAAAGAAATTCTGCAGTGGTTTCAAAGAAAATAGCTTGTAATTCGTTACATGGCTCACAATGTATAACATTTTCTTTTGGCGTTTTATTTGTTAATTATATTCGTAGAGTTTATCGGAAAGAACCAGATGCACCCTGTATATTTAACAAAAGAAAATCTGGGAAATAGGGCAATAGATATTAATCAGTAAAGAATTATAGACCAACAAATTTTACCATTTTTTACAGCAGTTAATTAGAAATTACTTTTGTGTAAATTATAAACGAGAAATAGGCACAGGAAGTGTGGAAAATAGTTATATACACGTTAAGCTAACTACGTTAAGACGAAACAACGACTTTTTCATGTTGACAATCTGTTCTACACGCGTAAATATAGATCTATCTAAAATGACACTACAAGAAAGTCCTTGCAGTAGCCGGCTCTGCTTCAGTTTATGGCGCCTCTCTTCCGTAACGGGAAGTGTCGTCCGCATAAATTTCATCGTAGGCGAACCGAGACAGGTGAAAGACAAATGGGTCTCAGAACGTCCATTATGTCACAGTTTCAGTTCAGAACATTAGAGATACTGAAAACTTCATCTCACGATGACATCTGTACATATCAGCAAATCAATGTCAATTTGAGCCTTCGTGTCACAACACTTTTCTATATTTCGCAAAAAAAATACATCGTATCATATATATACATATATTCATGATTTTAATACCAAGGAAAAATAATGGAATTATTTTTCTGATTATAAAGGTATTATTATAGATATCGGACTAAGAAACAATTAAATGTAATTTTACCATCGGCTGTTCTCACATGTCACAAATAAAAAAAAAAACGCAGGCACACAATCGAGCCTTTCTTTCTCGGTGACCTTAATTTTCGAGGGTTTAAGGAGGGCGTGTCTGTTGGGGAGACGTGCAATTAGTAATGAAAAACGGTAATATGCGTTGGCACTCGTGTCATACGAGCAACGAGATCAGTCTCGAGCGATCTGTTCAACTTTCGCTCCCTATATGGTCTAGAGCCCCGACGAAGACGTTTCCCATCTCTCTTTTAACACTATTCTTCCATTTTTTTTTTTTAACTACCTTCACTATGCTTCTAATTCAATTTGAATCTTTACAATCCTCGAATTGAACCTTGTTACAAATTTTAGTTACGAGAACAAAAATTTAATCTTCGAATCTTTGAATATACACAACAAATTTAAATTTTGAAATAGAATTAAATAGATTTAAATTCTACATTCTTCGAATTGAACCTTATCACAAATTTTAATTAAGAAAAAAATTTAGTCTTTGAATGTTTGAATATACACATAAATTTAAATTTTGAAATGGAATTAAATAGATTTAAATTCTACATTCTTCGAATGGAACCTTGTCACAAATTTTAATTGTTAGAACAAAAATTTAGTTTTCGAATCTTTAAATATACACACAAATTTAAATTTTGAAATAGAAAAAAAATTTCCAGATGGGTTTGATTATCTTGCAAAGAATCGAGAAAAATAATGGCGCCAACTGTTGAATCACAAAAGATGACCTCAATGTGGGCGTACGAGTCACGGAAATACCGGTGTATTCGGGTCGAGGTTGTACTTCGAGATCACCTCCCGTTAACAGGGTTAAAACGTTCGGACTTTAAACTTCCCAACGCGTTTCTCCTTCGCCAATATTTCCAGAACGAATTCGCGTTGGACGTTTACGCATGCACTCGGGTTACGTGTTATTCTTGTCAGCGATAAAAGAACGCATTCAGTAATTTCACGGTGCGTCTTGATAACGGGAATGAGATACGCATAAATCAGGGCTGTTTACCGGTTGTCATTCGAACACGTTTAGTAACAGAAAAAATATGAAAGTGTTGCGGTTAATTTTATTTTCGACGCGTGTCTGTCTGACACAAGTTGTACCTAATCTACTGTGCTTTGTTAGACACATGTGTGCTATTGTATAAATAAAAAGAGAGAATTATTTTAATACATTATATTTCGACATTAATTTGATAATTATTTCTTCTTTTTTTTTTAATTTTATTTATATATATATTTATTTATATTATCTATATATTTATCCAAATATATAGCAACTGAAGTTGCATTATGATCTTAATCAAGCAGTTGTCAAGTTTATTATAATACGTGACTGTAGATCCGTAGATTACATTCCTTTAAGAAGTTTAGCGATTATTCATGCCACTCTCTAAATTTCACAATCCATACCTTGTATTTCATGCTTTAATACATGTCCTGTATTTTATATTTTGGTTTTTTGGTTCTATATTTTTCTGCCTTTCATTGAATTTTCTGTACTTTTTACTTCTTTTTCAACACTGTATGTTTCATACTTAACACTTACAATACATTTACAGCTAGTATTTTATAAACTACTCATTTAATTCTACTTTACTCCAAAAAAAAATTATAATAGAAATTACTCCTCTTGAAGAGGATGCTGCAAAGTAGAATAAGCTTGAGATCTGAACATTACCATCGATAATCAATATCTGTCTAATCATTGAAAACTGTCAAATTATTATCTATTCTCACTTTCACTTTCAGTATCGTACAATCTAAATTTATGAAAAAAAAATAAAATAAATCTAGTCTAAATGTCAAATATCTTTGACTTTAATTAAATTTACATATAAATATACATATTTTATGTTTGTATCTCATATTCTACGTTCAATATTCACCGTTTCTTCACACTTTACGCTTTACATGCTGCGTTGCTCATTATTTTCAACATAACCGTATTCGTTCGCAGCCGGATTACTACAGGGACGCAGCCCACTTCCGGCTGGTCGGCGAAGGACCTCAGTACCGGCTGGAAATACCGTACGCAAAACTCGACTTCACGGGAACGTACTCCGTAATAGCGCGCAACTGTCATGGAGAGGCCAAAGCCGTGATTTCTTTGCAGATCTACGCGAAAGGTAATGTTTGAACATTCGAAAAGGAACTCTCCGCACAGCCATGCTTGACAATTTGCTTAGACGAGATTATGCTTTCAGGTCAAGGCAAGGAGGAAAAGATGAAGAAATCCGGGGTTACGCACGGGTAAGTGGTATATCTAGATTACTATTAGAGATAAATCGAGCTTGTTTGACAGGGCACGTAACGAGTTTGTATTTTACGAAACAACGATTTGCTTATCGATCGTAATCGGCTAAATAGCTTTTTGTGAATTTTCGATCAACAGAAAGGTGCTGACGTTACCTGTAATCACGAGGGAGCTACGAGATCTAAGGTGTTGCGACGGCGATGCTGTTACCCTTGAATGCAAAGTTCACGCCACACCGGAGGCGCCATTGGTTCGCTGGGAACGTGGAGGAAAGGTAAACGTTAACAACTACCTACCCGACAATTTTCAAGAAATTTTTCTTTGGGTTAAAATATTCAGAGTTACAGAAGAAAGGTGAAGACTAACTTCAGGTCGTATAATACGAAATGTCGGATCCTTCAAGAAGGAATAAAAATCATTTCTTAAATTCGAAACAATAAAATGTTCCTCTGAAAGGAGAACTTTTTCGAAACTTGATTAATCACTTAAACGATCAATTTATGAATGATTAATAATTCTTTATTGAAAAAAGTACTAAAGTAGATAATGAAAATAAAAGAAGAGAGTAGAAGAAAGGGTAAATTTAACAAAAAGAAGTAAAAAGGAAACAAAGAGTGTATATTATATTTTATTTTTAGTAAAATTGTACATTTTTTAAATTTTAATATTAAATATTGTACAAGATGACACAAGATAACGTTATGATGACAGATTCTGCAAATGGGTGACGATTTCTCCGCGGAATTCGACGGAGAAACCGCACGCTTAAACATCCAGCATGTTTATCCAGAGGACGAGGGCGAGTACACCTGTGTGGCTTATAACGATCTCGGCAAAGCATTCACGTCGGCGTGCCTAGTGGTGGATGGTAATTTTGCACATAATTTATGATCATTTAACAAGGCAATATAGAAAAAAAAAAAACACTGATATGAACACGTGAAACCTTCCTTTTTAAATGATTTTCAATTATAACTGTATCTGTAATGTAAATCGCATCTCGTGGTAACACCTGGCCGTTAGATTTCATTGAAATTTCCACGATAAGGAAAGTGATTGCTACCCACGGTCTAACAGTGCGTAACGAAAAATGGAAAACAGCTGAGTGAAACATATTTATAAGTTATTCGAGATAAATTCATCGATGTTTCAGTGCCTGAAGGGAAAGAAAATATTTTGAGCCAGAGACTGACGAGACCTGCGGGCCTTTTGTCAGCAGGATCGACGCCGAGATCGACGCCACGCTCGACGCCAATCAGAAGCTTATCTCCGGCTGTTTCGCGTAAGTACAAAGGGTTTATGTAATTCGTGTGAAATAATAAATACGAACGTTTTCAACAATTTTTCAAAAAAGAAAATCGTTAATACATTTAGATAGTTGAATTTTTTGTATAATTATATGATTCTTGAATATGCACTTTTCGCAGCTTTTATAGAAAATTAACTTTTATGCATCGGTATTATAAGAATTTTGATGTATCTGGTCCTGTAAATTGATTTTACAAGATTTTACAATTCATTTCATGCTCAAAAGATACTTTTAAGAAACGGGACACACTGTACAAACATTGTACTCTCTTTGTACACCAATGTACAAATATAAATTCATCTCATTTATGGTAATAATAACAAAATTTTGGAATCGTTAAAAAAAATTTACTTATTTCCAACGTTAATTCCAAATTTACAGAAAACACTAATAGGAATAATTTGACACTGATTTGACAAATTATTCTAAATTTTTTACTAGCGGTAAACGCGATTATCTTGTTCGAATTTTCCCTATCGTCGTTCACTTTATGTTTTTACTTTATTGTACTTTATTTGATGGAACATTCCACACAGATGGTCGCGAATTGAGGTCTCCGCAGCTTCTCCCGCGTGGTAGAACGACATCAAGACGGCCAAAAATCAGTCCGCCGAAATTTTACGCGGTACCGCATAATCGTGTGGTCGAGGAAGGTGAAACCGTACGATTCCAATGCGCCGTTGTCGGTCATCCAACGCCGTGGGTGAAATGGGACAAAAATGGCATAGTTGTCACGCCTACCGCAAGAATCTCCATAAAGGAACGGGACGACGTGAAGATACTGGAAATCGTCGAAGTTACCCAGGAGGACGCTGGACTCTACAGGGTGATTGTGGAGAACGATTATGGTCGCATCGAAGCCAGCGCTCGGCTGGAAGTAATAAGTATGTGTATTCTTATGTCGTATAGATTGCGATTTATTGTCGTTTGCGCTGTCTGCATGTTCATTAGCAAAAAATTCGACGAAATAAATATCCATTGCTTTGACTAAATGTTGAGACTAAGACAATAATAAATGAAAATTTTATTCAAAAATTATTTATGTCATTTTAATTCTGAAAGTAAATTGAAACTTTCAAGTTTTAATTATTAAAGACCGAAGATATTTAAAGACACAAAAATTTCAAAAAATCCCATTTCCTCTGAAAAGATCGTCAACTACTTGGACCGGTATCCCGAACCATCAGAACAAGAAGTGCATCGCCGAGAACCTATCCATCTTTTGGTCGAAGTCTTCTAGACACAACCAGCAGATTAAACGAAAGACTACAACTCGATTGTAGAATCCGGGGAACGCCTAGTCCGACACCAACATGGTTCAGGTAATAAAATGAAACAGAAGAATTTTTGTTGAATTTCTATCATCAAACACATAAATCTCAAATAAAAAATATATTGATACATCTAGAAATGGACGACCGTTGGAACGATCGATCCGAATAAAAAGGTATTTCGATGGGAAAACCGCGAAAGTCGAAATTTCAAAAGTGAAAGCGAGCGACGCGGGTGAATACACCTGCGTGGCAACGAACGTCCTTGGTTCCACAAAGAATACCTGTCAGGTAAATATTCCCAATCATACGATAATGTCAGTGATCTGAACATGAATATTAATTTTTATCTTCGTAATCTTCGTGTCTTCGTAGGTGACCGTTCTCGATCCTCATGATCCATCAACGAGTGACAAGGAACCACCGAGATTTTTACAATCGCTTCCACAAGAATCGATTGTCATGGAAGGTCACTGTTACGAGCTTCAAACAAGACTCACGGGTACAGTAGAAATGAAAAAATAACACAATATTTTCTATCAATTAATACAAAATAAAATCAAAAAATTCAAAACACTCGTGTTGATGAGTTTTTTTCTGTCATTTTAAAATTTCCAATATTCCTTATTCACTTCATGACTAACTATACTACTCTTATCCCTCTATCATCCTGACTGCCAACTTCTCAACACCCTATAACACCATTTTTTAGCAACAGACGTGCGAGTGTTAATAAATAATCACATTCAACTGCGATTTGTTAAATTACACAATTCGTTGAATATAAAATTCTATGCTTCAGGTACACCACCTTTCTCGGTGATTTGGTTGAGAGACAATCGCGAGATACCTGACAACGATAACCATAAATACGTGATATACGGCGATGGTGGAATCGCTCTTAGATTGTCGAATGTTTGCCCGCAAGACGCCGGCGAATATACTTGTCTCGTTCGAAACAACTTCGGCGAGACATCTTGCAATGGCCTGTTCGCTGTTCAAGGTACAAAATTTTTCTACCGAAAATATTTAACCATTTGAATCAACAAGGGCGTATATATACGTCTTGGTAGTCAAAAGATTAACCATAAATATATCTAAAATGATACACTTTTTATTGGTAAATATATTTCGTTTAATCGATAGATTACAAAGGTGTTCCAAAATTGGCACCACAGTTCACCAAGACTCCATTATCGGTGATCACGTCGAAAGGTGAGACTGCGTGTTTCTGTGCCCGTGTGCAATGCGGAAAACCCATGGAAATCACGTGGACGATCAATGGGAAAGACGTTCGAGAAAATTCAAGGTGCAAGGTAAGTGAAATAATAATAAAAATTTATTAAAGTCGTTAAAATAATTTCAGAATTGTAAAAAATTATTATTCGAGAATACACTAATGTAATTTCAATCTTCTCGTTTTTTACAGGTTGAAAAAGACGATAATGTTAGTATTTTAAGGATACACGACGTGCAACCGCGAGATGTCGGTGAGATTCGATGCATAGCTTCCGTGACAGGAAGAGGCCCGACGATCAGTTGTACGGCAGAATTGCGATTCGATCGTCCTGCGCAGAATTTCGAGGAGCCTGTTTCTAGATACAGCAACCTAACAACCGAAATTCAAGACGAGAAACCGCCGAAACCTTCCAATTTCACTCGTAACAATTCTCTACGAAAGACAGTGAGAGATGTTCCCTCGCTATCGCCTCGAAATCAACGATACAATTCCCCGATAGGAACGAGATCGTCTTCGTTACCTCTAAAATCTGCTCCGAGTCCCAAACAGTCTCCTCTGCCAGCGAGGAGAAATATTCCATCGAGTCCATCGCTTGACACGAGGAAAACAATCGCGAACAAGACGAATAAGAGAAAAGATCTGAGACCGAAGAAACTGGAACGAAAAGTCACTCAACGGGTGGTTAGGAAGTCGAGTGATAGGAATATATCTTCATCCTCAGATGAAGAGGAGGCAAAGAATATTCCGGGAGAAATGTTGTCAACGATATCGAAAGAAACCGCTACAAAATTAGTGGAAATTAAAGAGGAGACTGTGAAAAATTCGTTAACGATAGATTCTAATCTCTGTAAGATTGATAGCGAGCCGAGGAAAAATCAAGAGAATTGTAACAAACATGATAACACGCCTATAATATGCACGGAGGGTGCACCGGAAGTGATTGAGGAGCCTTTGACTCCGAAGCAGAGCGAAGATGAAATCGTGACAAAGGTGGAGAAAGTAATTGACTCGTCGGAGGAATTTATGGCGGCTAGTATTGTAAAAGTACCAGCTGACGTCACTGTATTCAGAGGAAACAGAGTAGTCCTCAGGGTCACGTATCGAGGCCATCCGGAACCATGCGTCAAGTGGCTTCGAGCGGTGAATATGATTTGTTATTTTCTTTTTTTTTTTCTTCATCGTTCACCCTTTCGTGATTGAAGTCGTCGAATCTCGTTTTGACGTGCATACTTCAGAAGAGTGAAAAGAAAGAAAAAAAAAAATACAGCGAGGGTTTTGTTCGCGTCTCGATTAAAGACATTACTGTTTCGTACAAGGAAACCTCTGTTCTGTGTGATAAATACCACTAAACGAACAGAATTGGTAAATATTAGATAGATAACTGTAATATTGAGTTTGGATTTAATTTAATAAGATTAATTTATATCTCGATAAACAGTGAAACTTTCACGTTGTATACTCAGCTTTTCTGTAAATGTATACACACATACCTAAATACATTCAATAACACACAATTACTCAGAGTTGCATCCAGCCACATGTGGCTGATTACAATCGTTTATAGTCATTTGTAGTAATTTGTGGTTATTTATAGTGGTCTATGTTCCCTGTAGTAATACTTATACAGGGTGAGCTGAAAGTTGCAAATTACTCGTGTAAAAAGTAAGTCTACAATGTAAACATGAATTTTCCTCGTACGAAACTTCCTTTATTTAAAAAAAGAATTAAACTGTCGTACGTCTTACACAATCCTGCTTACGTCTGTTGCATGTACAGGATGTTAAAAAAAAAGAATCTGAGACTTTAAAAGATTTCCTCCGAGAGTATTGAAAAATATTTAAACATAAAGAAAAGATTATTTTTGAAAATAAACAGAAGAATCAGAAACAGTTTAGATTTCAACCACAGTAGAGAGTATATGTCACACAAAACAAAATAAAAAAATAATACTTAAAAATTTACGTCGATCCACGAATGTTGATTTTCTACTCGAATGGAAGAAAGAAAAATTTTTATTTTACATTTAGAAGATGGATTAAGCATTTTTCTACTCCTCTAAAGTCTTAGAACCTTATCTCTGTGATACCCGATACGTAAATCGTGAAATAATTACAAAATTTTCGTTTACGTAGGGTCGAGAGTTAGCTCCAGACAAAAAGACTGCGATCACTTATGGTGGCGGTGTATCGTGCCTGATAACAGACGATGTGACTGCCGATAACGCCGGAAAGTACGAAGTGTCTGTGGAAAATAAATTGGGAAAGGATCGTCGATGCTTCAGCGTCGCTGTCGAAGGTACGTATCAATTGAACGAAATACAACGATGAACCATATTAGCCCAAACCCGCTTGTACGATGAAATAAGCGATTCTCTAGAAACGTTGTTGATATTATGTAAGTGATACAAGTCGAAATGGAACACTCGTTCAAACAATCTGCATAGATACAGGCGTACACGTACACTATGAAGCGATTAATGTTTACAAAGCTCTGAAACGAGCTGTGTCTTACATCACTCGTTTAAACTCCCGATATCACGTACTACAATGAACGGCTCGTTATACACGGTATAAAGTACCCGTCTGTATTTCTACGACGTGAACTGCAATGAAAGAAAGAATAACGTACGTATACCGGTAACACGTACAACTGAAATTCACTTTAACATTTGTGCTTTCTCTTATAAAATATTGTTGAATTATTAAAAAAAAAAGTCGTCGAAGGAGAACCTCGATTTAAGCTTCGTAAAATGGATGTAAACACAGATACGAATTATTTGCTTTATGAGTCTACATGCTCATTCAAAACATTAAAGAAATATTAAATTATTAAAGAAAATAAAAAATGAAAAATCATCGATAAAGAACCTCGATTTAAACATCGTAAAATGGAATAAACCGAAGATACGAATTATTTGCTTGATGAGTTTACATGCTCATCCAAAAGATTAGAGAAATATTAAATTATTAAAAAAAAGAAAAAATGAAAAATCATCGAAGAAGAACTTCAATATAAACATCGTAAAATGGAATAAGCCAAAGATACGAATTATTTGCTTGATGAGTCTACATGCTCATCCAAAAGATTAGAGAAATATTAAATTATTAAAAAAAAGAGAAAATGAAAAATCATCGAAGAAGAACTTCGATATAAACATCGTAAAATGGAATAAGCCAAAGATACGAATTATTTGCTTGATGAGTCTACATGCTCATCCCATACATCAAGCGAAAATATCTTTAGTCGACTCGACTGTCGAATCACTGCGTGAGATACGTTAATTTGCACGGAAATATCTAATCACGTTAATGAAAACGCGTCGTTTACTAGAACTACAGAAGATTCCCTAAAAGTGAAAGTGCGCAATTCCAAGTAATTTTTCTGACCAGATTAAATCGGCTATTTAAAACAAATTCTAGAAGCTGGCTAGTCGAGCCTCTCGATGTCTGCGAACGCAATTTAGAACGAAACGTACATTGTTCCACGTGCGTAAGCGCGTGTCACACGGTCCAGTTCCTCTTCTTATGTACAAGGCAGACGACAGTCTCACGTGACGTATCGCGTAATAATTCCTCCTTCCCTCGTTTCTTCTTCCACCCCCACCATCCACTTCGTCTGTGCTTCCTCTTTTCTCGGGATCGCGATAGAACGTACCAGTGGTGAAGAAGTGCCGTGCGCTGTGGAAAGCCCCGTTGCTAGTCGATATTTCTCTAGAATGATTCGACGCGCCGGAACGTTCAACGAATTTTCATTTCGCGTATCCATCTAATAAAATCCTTCGGAATTACTCAAGTTCATCCCTTCCCTGTTTCTCCAAGTGGATTGTGAAAACCGGAAGAATACGAAGTCAAAGAAGAAAAGAGGAAAAAAAGGAAAAAAAAAAGAAAAACGAATAATGGGTAATAAATACAGCTTCGTTGTTTGTTGACTCGTGACTATGAAAATGATACGTCGAAAGTTGTATGAAATTCTCGACGCATATGATTACCATTGTGTACGGTTTAAAGGCGAACCATCGAAGAATGTAACCTTTTCATGAAAATTTACCAATGTTCATGTGAGAACGTTGAATTATTCATCTCCATGCTTCGCGCGTTTTACGTGTGTTTTACGGCCGATCCGTGGAGTTCGAAACGTTCGAACACGTCTCGATCGGTGACTGAACGGTGAAATCAGGTTGAAAGAAGAAAATGTGCAATTTACGAAGTATATATGTTCTTCTTTGTAATTTCAAATCGTCCGTTGAACATGACGTTGGGGCATTCTTCGTTCGATCTGAGACGCGTTTAGAAAAACTGGTCGCCTTAAAAATAAACGTAAACACCCGTGGCGACATGTGTTATAGCCGGTGTCTCGCGAACAGAATAGGATTCTTGAAAAATTATCCCTAAACAATTTTAATAAAATTATACATGCTTCTTCGAGTACAAAATTTCACTCCGCCGAAGTTCAATCAACTTATGGAATCTTTGTACAATTAATAAGTTTATCAGGTAAAAACAGAAAAATGAGAAACACGGTAAAAATTTCATATCAAACAGAAAAATCGTGCGTCGAAGAGCAAATAATTCGAAAATTTGGATCAGTGATTCAGCTAAATATATATGATTCACCATCGTTTATACTTTAACTCAGATTCCAATTAGAAACGCGACGATTCAGTTAACTGTTCATTTACAGGTCCACCCGACCCACCAGCAGGCATTCCCAGTGTATGCTGTTCCACAGGAACAGCGAGCATCAATTGGCGATCGTCTCCTTACGACGGCGGTTGCACGGTTACCGGTTACACCGTGGAAATGAACCGCGCAGGTGAAAACAGCTGGATGACGATCGCAGAATCCTGTCTCTCGCTGAGTCTCACGGTACCAGCTGCTGGCACAGACACCGTAATACCGGGTGAAAGATATCGTTTCCGTGTTAGAGCTGAAAATATTCACGGGGTCAGTGAACCCGGGGACGAATCTGAATTTATTCGTATCCCGAAGGAAGGAGAAACGTTTTTGCAAGACGACGAAAAAGGTAAATATATTTAGTGTATACCGATGGATAACCCAGTTTTTTCTTCCGACCAAACTTTGTCAGTGTATTCTATGGGTATAAGTAAGAAAGAAATGTTCTATAAACATAAATCGTTTGAAGATTCATTAGAAAGTTATAGTCCTGTCATGGTAATCGTCAATTTCTTACTATTTCTTTCGTATTTTTCTTATAATTTTTTTAGTGAAACTTCTATCTTTGTGTAACATTTTATTACTGGTAAAGTTTGGTGGAAAAAAATAATGGAACACGTTTTATGTGTACATATACGAGGTTGAACCGAAAAATATCTGGACTGCGAAGTGTGTTTAACTGACAGAAAAACTGGTGACACAGTATGATGTTGTTATCATCGGTGATTTAACTTGGCGATATCGAAATGTCATTTCTTCCGTGACTTACAGTGGTTTTTGTTATTTTTTTTATATCTACGTTAGTTTTAAAATGGAACTCATTAAAGTACCGTTTTTATTCTAACGGAAAGCAGTTACCATTATTTCCTCTGCCCACTACACGCTTGCGCGACCTGACTGTGTCATTTCAGTTTTCTGAATACTGCAGAGTTCGTTAGAAAAAGACGCGCTTCTCGAACGATTCTAAAGAGAAAGGAAAATTCAGATCTGATAGTAAATTGTAAGCATTTTTAAATAACGATTTAAAATAATTTTTGTATTGACAAAATTTTACGACACCAGTCAGGGTTCTTTTTGTTTTTTCTTATCAAATCTCGTATGTGTTTGAAAAATGGTGAACATAGAAATAATGGAAAATATTGTGTCGAAAGAATTCGAGCCACCGTTCGAAGCTCGAATCGTTGAAATGGAGGATGGTCAATTGTTCAACGATAAATACGAAGTGTTGGAAGAATTGGGAAAAGGCCGATACGGAACTGTGAGAAGGGTGATCGAGACGTGTTCAGGCACTAGTTTCGCCGCGAAATTCGTGAGGACCATCAAAACGAAGGATCGTGAACAAGTTCGAGAGGAAATTAGAATTATGAACATGCTACGACATCCGAAGCTGTTACTTTTAGCCGCTGCTTACGAGAGTCCTCGGGAGATCGTGATGGTCACTGAATAGTAAGTATTAAACACGTTGAATCATTCAAATATTTGAAATTTAATATATTTTAGATTTTGGAAATGTTAAATTATGAGTATTTAAAATTTAATATTTTAGATTTTAGAAATTAAAAATTCTGAGTATTTAAAATTTAATATTTTAAATTTCAAAAATTTAAAATGAGTATTTAAAATTTAATATTTTAGATTTTAGAAATTTTAAATTCTGAGTATTTAAAATTTAATATTTTAAATTTCAAAAATTAAAAATTGTAAGTATTTAAAATTTAATATTTTAGATTTTAGAAATTTTAGTATTTGAAATTTCTAAAATTGTCGCGATATTGCTGTTACAGTATTTCCGGCGGTGAACTTTTCGAAAGAGTCGTCGCTGACGATTTCACTCTCACCGAAAGGGACAGTATACTCTTTATGAGGCAAATTTGCGAAGGTGTGGAGTATATGCATAAAAATAATGTGGTACATTTAGACTTAAAGGTGAGTAAATTTTATTTTGTAAATTTACAACATTTGTTACTTTGTCATATATTTTATAATTAATCTATCGTTGACACTTACAGCCAGAGAATATAATGTGCAGAACACGAACATCTCATCAGATCAAGCTGATCGATTTCGGTTTAGCTCAGACACTCAAGCCAGACACACCGATTAGAGTACTTTTCGGTACTCCAGAATTCATACCACCGGAAATCATAAGCTACGAGCCGATCGGCACCGAATCTGATATGTGGAGCGTTGGTGTAATCTGCTACGTTCTGTAAGTGCTTATTAAAATCAGAATCTTATTATAAAATTATTCCTACAAAACGAAATTTATTACATCACATATATGAAATGTTCATTTGCGTAATACGATTTCTAATTGATCAAATGATTACTCAACTGAATGAGAAACTCGGAGTTAAAGTTCATTTCTGACTTTAATTTCAGCATATACTTTTTCGCATAATTTTATTACTCTGATAATATTTTCTTCGATAATCGTTGGTATCGTTTATTTTTTATAAAACATACAATGCAGTTCGTCGATTAGGTTCAAAGAGTAACGTAAAACGCCCACGACGCATCGTCGATTAATATATACTTGACCTTTAGTCTATAAAAATTCGTCAAACGATAAATCTAATTGTAAATGTTCAGACTGACCGGTTTGTCACCGTTCATGGGCGACAACGACGCTGAAACGTTCGCCAACATCATTCGAGCTGATTATGACCTAGAAGACGAGGCGTTTGATGCGATTTCGAATGATGCTAAGGACTTTATCAGTGGTCTACTTATCAAACGAAAAGAGTATGTGTGTTCAAATATATAATTTTCATGTTTTTAACGTTATTCATGTGAGAAATGTATGTTTAATTATCATAAGAATGGATTTACAGATTGCGAATGTCAGCGAGACAATGTCTAGAGCATTCTTGGATGGCGCAACACGCTGAAGCGATGAGCAGGATAGCATTGCCGACAGAAAAGCTGAAGAAATTCATCGTACGAAGAAAATGGCAGGTAAGAGATCATATAGTACACGATTTTATGTTTCTTTCTCTACTTTACGATCGTAGCGTTTGGTTTGATTTAGTTTGACGCTTATCTAAACTTGAAACACTACGTAAGATAAGAAATACTTCAACATTGAAGTATAAAAAATTTGTTATAGCAATAGTAACATAGAAATATCTTTTTCTAACATGTAACCTCTTAACTGACTTTGATTTTTCCGTTGAAAATTGAATCTTTCAATAAAATTGTGACGATTACTTTCACTTGCTCCTTGTAAGTGTGAGTATGTTATTTTCCATCTTATATCAATATCGTGAATGTGCAATTCGATAAATGACAGTGATAAAATAACTATGAAAATTTTAGAAATTATCTCGCAGATATCAGTCTTAACTTCGAACTTAAATTTAACTATAAAATAATTGTATATTATTGCACATCGTTCGATATATTCTAGATTTTTAAAAAACAGCTAGAAATTTCTATCATTTATACTGTACATATTTGCAAAATTTGAAAAAGATCGATTAAAAGTAGTTATAGTATAATTTTCGAGCACGTTTCTCATTCTGTATTAAATGTCGATCGCTCGAGTAACGGTTCAACATTTCCATAAGAAACATAATGTATCCCAATCGCGTATTAATCTCAGCATGTGTTTGATCGTGTCGCGTGCGCGTGTGTGCACTTTCGTTTGTTGCGATAGAAAACAGGAAACGCCATTCGTGCACTTGGAAGGATGGCAATTCTTTCGGCGAACAGCAGACGAAGTCCAACAGCGACAGCAGAATCTTCACCGACTTCGGAACCCTCGAATCCAATCGTATCCCCACAAACAATCGATTCTGAAACCTTACCTGACGATCAGAAACGTTCTGACATTGAATGCACGATAGAGAGAAACGAAAAATGTCCAACAGAGTTAGACGCACGAGATAGAAACGTGTATTCCTTCTGTTACAAAACAGAGATGAACATCTTGCAAGAGGAAACGTTAGACTCATCTCTAAATGAAAAGATGCTCGCGCCGTCGGAGCTTGACGAGTCGTCGTTGAAAAATGAACAGACGACAGATCATGCTGGATCGTGTTCTCAAGGAAATGAATCCGTATGGACCCAAGAAACTGATACCACTGAGAACACTGAGATCCAGGCTGATGTTCACTCAGAAAGGCTGTTTCCTATGGAGAGGATCGAAGAGGAGACTGAAATTGTTACGGAATCTCAGATCGAAGAACGTATTCTGATAACAGAGGAGATCTTGACAACTATCGAGGAGAATAATCTGATCAGTTTTGAGAATGATTTGAAATTTTCGCCAAATTTCACTCAAGATGAAAATAGTGAAAATTCGACGATCAACGAGACGTGTAATTCTTCTGAAACGATATACAAAGAAGATACATGGACGATCGATGAGAAAGAAGGAAAAGAAGAAATGATGACGGAAATTGAGAAGGAATTGAAAGAGAGAACGGAGCAAGAAACGAATGTAAACTCGCAGAAACCACGTCGAGTATTCAGAGGTGATTCACGAGATTCTGGAATCGGAGATTGTATCTCGAATCTGTCCAATTCTTCGCAGCAAGTGAATGAACTGGGTATTTCGTCGATTAAAGAGGAAGACACCGATAACGAAAATAACAATGGTAATGTTAAAAGTGTGTTGCAAAAGGTGGAACAATTTGAAAGTCGTAGAACATCGATGGAGGAAGCCCATGAAATGGCGAGTACGGGAAACGGGGAGGATCCAAAGAGGAATACCAAAGAAAATGTCGAGGTAGCTACGCTGAGTGGTATGACTAAAGCTTCACGTGAAATTAATCGACAGCATGAAGGTGTGTGCAATGTACAATTAAAAAGCAAATAAAAAATAAAAGAAAACGTAGTATAAATTTGCTTTAACACATTCGCGACCGATGGTTTTCAAGCTTAGCTGAACGCCGCGTGCAATTTGCAAAAATTTATAGCTGAATAACTACAAGTGTCTGCTACCTAAATGTGTGTGAATATAAAAAATACTGCTTCTGGATACCCATAATTATTTATTGTTTAAAATTTGAAAGAAATTAAATATTTCAAAGCAGAAAAATTGCTGGCAATATTAAAAATAACAGAGCTGCTTAAATTCATTCAATATATTTCTTAGAAACAAATACAACGAATTTACAGCATTCTTACAGATTTATCTCACCTAATAATTTTTCGTGATATCTATTAATGACATGAAATATATGAATATATTACTAAATTAAGAAATAATAAATTTATCAAATTTGGCAATGTAAAATGTATAATATTTAATAATAATGCTCTTTAGTGTGATATTTGACAAAAAAATAATATTATAATATTGCAATACTTGATAAAAATATAAACAAATTTATCGTACAACTATGTTATCAATAAATTCAGCTGTAGATTTTGAAATGGCGTAGAACTACGTTACCAGTCTCGAATGTGTTAAAAAGAATATTTTAGCAAATTGTGTACATACATATATATTGTTTTTCATGTTCATAGTGTCCAATGATGTTGAGGACCCAAGGTTATTAATCGGACGTATTCGAAGCAAGTTCGTTCCGACCGGAAACGTAAGTCGTACCGCAAAGCTGTTCGAGAAGGAGGCAGCAGCATCGAAATCACCAACGAACGTCCAACAAGTATCGCAACGCGAGTATCCTGCGGTAACTGTGACAGCAGGTAAACCTCATAACGAAAGGATACAAAAGGCATTCGCCTTTTGGAACAAATAGACCTTCTTGCACAGTCTGGAAAAATAAGTCATCAACGACAATACTCAAAACTTAATCGGTATTTCTCGCGAAATTCGAGGACATTTAACGATCGTTCGACTGAAACTCAACGTGCGGTATTAGACGGCGGTGGAAGTGTTGTATCTTTGTGTTCTCGTCTTTTATCTTTTTTTTTTTTTAACTCGAATGATCGTAATACGTAATTCTTTTTTTAAACACATCGAAACGCATACATGTTTTACTCGATAGATATAACTGTCACAATACGGATTCGTTAATAACGATAAGAAAAGAAACAAAAAAACCGTAAAAATAAAAAAATTCATCGACGATGAATTCATCAGCGAGGATTTGAACTTTTAACATCAATGATTTAAAAAAAAAAAAACAAAAAAAAGAGAAGAAAGGGTATTTATTTAATAAACGTTTTTTATCAATCCCACGTAATCTGAGGCGAATATTTACGATAACGTAGTTGTTACTATATTTTATTTCATTGCCATTCTTAATCCGTTTCTTCTTTTTTTTTTCTATGTGAACTGTAAATTAAACAGTACGAAATTTTGTGACGTGCAAACGACGCGATCGATGGCGATCGAAACTCTACTTGTAACGTTAACGTTTTTTTTTTCTTCTATGTAGATACGTTCGATAATTTCGAGAGTTTCATATATGAGATATTCGTGAATCTATAGCAAACGAAACAAAAAAAAAGAAAAGAAAACGTTTGCTTGGTCGATGCGTGTAAATAGCTGTCAGTGATATTTTACAATCGTAGAAACATAATATTGTATTTATTATTTCCTTTGCACCTTTTCGTTTTCTTGTGAACGTAAGGAAGCGACTATATGTATTACTATAAGTAACGTATGAATAAAAGAGAATAAAAACAAAAATACTTACACTTTTCTGTGTTGATTTTTACCTTATTCATGCAGTTTTAATAGAGGCTAATAAAACGAGTACAAATGAAAAAATTCTGAACGTTTTTAGTCACTGTGCTTTATATTTTTATTCATTTTGTCTTTAAAGTACAGAAATGTTCAAAGATTATAAAATCTAGCTTTCAATATTCATACAACATATTGCTGGCCATATTAATTATTAATTGTAATTAACATTTGACAAATGGCAATATTATAAACATAATCAACAACTATATAAAACAGATCGCGGTATACATATATATATTTTTTTTAAATGTTATTATGCATTTAAGAAACGTGAGTAAAATTGTAAATAGTACAGATAGATCCACATTGTACAAATAATGAACAACAATAAACTTTTTCATTGTATGCAAGTATAATATAAATGGAAGAGATATCGGAGGCACGTCGTTTCTTCAAATATGATCGTATAAAAAATATAATTCAGTCATTTTAAAAGAGGCACTGTCTTGAACATTTGTAGTGTTTTAATAAGTGCAATCTAATTGGGTCCATTACGTTTCGTTAGGAATGAAATGCTTCTTCCGATAAATTTAACGACTTGGAAAGTAGAACATTGTATCAAAAGTTAACGTTTCATTTTGTCCAGTATAGGGACGACCATGTCAAAAGATGGACGTTTCCCTGGATCTTCGTTCATACAAATTCTAATAAGCTTAGCAAGATGCGATGAAATTCCTGGTGGTATACTAACACGTAAATCTTCCAATGCGATCTATAAAAAATACAAAAAAATACATATATATATAACAAATACGTTAAAAAGTTGCGTTAAATTAATGACACAAAGATTTTAAACCAACTTTCATGCCACACTCCATCGGCGAAAGATCTGCAAATGGAACTTCTCTGGTCGCGAGTTCCCATAACAAAACAGCGAAACTCCACATATCACTGGCCTCGAGATTTATGTCAGCTGGACGTTTATTCAAAGCTTCTGGAGACATCCATGCTGGTTCGTAAATGCGACCTACTTCTTGAAACGAAAATTTCGAGTCTGCCATGTTCACACGAGCAGTCAGATCTTCGTCAATCTACAAGGATCAAATTTACTCATCGTTAAAACTCTTCAGCAGCGTTATAGCAATATGTACCATGAATAAAACAAATATTACCATAATATGTTTACTATTGAGATGAAATCTACATCTGTTCTGTCTTTCGAGACCGTGAAGAAATGCCATAGCTCTAGCAACATCAAGTGCAAGTATAAGCGCGCGTGCTGTGTCGACAACGACACCCGTCCCACCATGTAAAAGCCTATGTAAACTCCCACGTGCCATGTATTGCGATACAGTCGCCAATTGCGGTGGTTGATTGACACAGCCAAGAACGGGCAGTACATTTGGATGAGAGAAAATTCTCAATTTCGGAAATTCTTCGTTAAAATCTCTCGATATTCGAGCAGTACATTCGCGTATATTCAAAATTTTTGCGACGATGTCATTATTTTGCCAATATCCTCGCCAAGTTTCGCCGCTCGGTGTACTAGCTAAATGAATGCGCAAGGATAGATCTGCCATGTTTATTCCTTTATGCCTTGACAATGTTGCATCACCTGCAACATACAATTAAACATTAGTAATCTTTTGTCTTGAGTAACATTTAGCAGTTTGTGTAACTATATTGTTACTCACGACTTCTAGTTTTTAGACCTAGCCAACTTTGGTCCTTAAATTGAATCTTCTTTAAATCCTGTCCATTTTCTACTGCCAAATCTAAAAACAAATTAAAATCCATAATACAGCAATGTGTAGTAGCAAATATATAGACATTGAAGAAGTATAAGGGAAAGCTGTTTATCAATTGTCAAATACCATGTAATCTCTTAGCCAGAAGACCTCTTGCTTTATCTAAAGGAGTGTCTCCATCTTTGTTTGCAATAGATACAAGAGCACCGGCAGCTACTAATTCTTCTGCAACTGCTTGATGACCCCAAAAGCATGCATAGTGTAGAGCAGTGTTACCATGCTCATTTGTGACATTAACATCAGCACGATTCCTTAGTAGCTACAAATGTAAAAATGTTAAATATTCTTTAGAACAAAGCACAATAGTAGTTTTTAAATATTTTTCTCTTTTCAATCTTTTATTCTTTCTATATTTTTTGTCTCATACTTCTTTTCAAACATACAATCACTTATATCTGGTTTACCAATTGGACTATTTCCTTATGCCCATGAGCAGAAGCAAGATGAAGAGGAGTGTCATCTCCTCTGTTAGTGGCATTAATACGGGCTCCTCTGGTGACTAGCAACTCTGCCAATTTTAAATGTCCCTCTTTGCAGCACCAGTGAAGAGGACTAAATCCATGATCATCACTATACATAGAATATGAAATCATAAGTAAGAATGAACTAGTGTTATAACACAATACAATAAAGAAAAAATACAATTAAAGTAGCAAACAGTAGATGTTTCCAGAAATTAAACAAAACTAAAACGAAAATAAAATATCTGTAAAATATACATAGTTTATAGTTTATAACTTAAATAATAATAAAGAAAAAAAATGTTAAACAGCTCAAAAAAGATATCCAGAAAAAATCCCTTAAAAGAAAAAAAGAGAGGTGTTTCGAGCATTCGGAAACAATATCGAGCGGCACTTTCTAAGAAAGGAATTTTCTTGTATTTACCCTTGGTTCATGTCATGTTCAGTGTCATCCAGCCAAACACGCACTTGCATAGCATTTCCTTCGCGACACCATTGAAAAATATCTTCCATTTTCTCTCAGTTATCGAGTGAAATAAAAGAGTTGTATAAATATTGTGACGGGGGAGTGGCAGTGCTCCGTGCTCCAAAACACCGTAGTCGTCATGTACTAAATATAACCATAATTCCGCGCAAGCAACGCTGATACAAAAACTGCATCACTTCGTTGTACTTCACGGACACAGATTGACAGTGAGATTTTTATAGAAGTTCTTTATTAACGACACATTGATGTGTTGAAAAATGCGTTTTCTTGCAATAAAGCGCGATGTTTAATATAGTAGTTTAATTGTATTTTCGACGAATATAATTGTTCATGTGACCATATATGACGCGTGGAATCGCG
The DNA here is from genome assembly GCA_951804975.1 of Anthophora plumipes. NCBI lineage: Eukaryota > Metazoa > Arthropoda > Insecta > Hymenoptera > Apidae > Anthophora > Anthophora plumipes. The sequence continues at coordinate 24,066,168 of OX638112.1, read as the reverse complement.
TACTACCTCAACCAGGAGGCGGTTACTTCATACTCCCCCACGAGTGCCTACTTCTACAGTATTTCTGAAGAACTCTCGTGCTACCATCTGACGCTATTGTCCTTCATTCAAGAATTAAAAAGTATATGCAACTACATTACCATTATCTTTATTCTTTCCATAGCATAAACATCAACGTTATTAACTAGATAGGAAAATAAAAATAACTTAATTATATTCTTAAATAGTGCTTTTTCCACCATAAGATTTTATGCATTTCAAGAATTTTTAAAAATATTCCAAGGATTTATGAATAAATTCGGACACTTTTAGCAGTGTATTTGACAGTTCAAAATATTTATAATAATTTACAATAATTATTCAGTAAATTTTCTATGGAATACAGTAATTAAATGTAAAATATTCAAATTACGGTGCGCTAAGGACATCGCTACGCCATCTAGCGGTGAAAAAGGGTATTCAACTAACGGGGAAACTGAGGCAGTTGAGTGGCGCCATATAACGTAAAGGTACTATTACTAACCTCCAGAATTCAACTCTGATTTAGCCCCTTGGCGTAGTTCCAACGTCTACCGCTAGAGGAACCACTTACTTGACAATATGTCTGGTGCCATCTAGCGCAGAAAATAGGTACTACTGTGCGAGGTAACTCAAGAGTCGATTTTTAAAACTTAGTTACAACGTGTTCCCGCTAGTTGGCGCCACATGTACCTCTCGATTTTCCTCCTTGGTTTGATATCATAATTCACCGCTAGATGTCATCATAATGTCCTTAAAGCGAGGGAATATTCTTTTTTTGATTATATTTTGCGAATTAAATATTTTTATTAATTTATAATATATGCACATCTACTATCTATCCAAATTAACTTATGTAATAAATAAATAAGTAAATATATGATAAAGAAATAATAATACAAATAATTATAGTCAATCTCCATTACGTTTTATTTTAAGTGCGATTCATTGAACACTATTCAGGGAAAGTTTGGAATTTTAAGATTTAATTGAAAACTAATTGTATATAATATCCCATGAATATTTTAAAAATACGAATTTGAGTTAGAATCTGAAGATAGAAAACTACTATTTGCGTCTGATATAATACGCAGTCCCAATCGATATAGTAGAATGTAACAGGAAAATCACAATGTCTGATCTACTCTATATTTTACATGTGAATAGTCGTCTCGTTACCAGTCTTTCGGTGAATCTGTTGTTGTTATGCTTTTACGATAAGAATTTTGTGGTTAAAAAACCAGAACCTTATATATTATTTACAAACGTTTCCAATTTTATATGTATGTCGAAGAATCGAAGAGATCGTTTGATTATAAAATAACGTGACTTACCTATGGCGCAGTATTTTATGAACTTGTGTTTGTATATTTTTGAAGGTTAAACAGTAGCGGTGCTGTAAAAAAGTGATGTAGTTATTACGTTACAGTTTTATCATGTAAAGACTTCGTAGTAATTAGTATTAAGTACTGACAATTGTAAAAAAAAAAAAAATGGAACAACTGCAGACTGCATTGACGGCAATTAAGGCGTTACGCTCGAGTGTTGGTCAAGTTTTTGATTCTTTGGGAAATGGATTAAGAGCCGACCATGGTGAGGAAAATAAAGAAAATAAATATTTGCTCGAGTTGCAAGAACTTTTAACAACTGTTAATGTCAATCTAAGGTATGTCTCTTCTTTTATACAAATATATCTAGTATAACATTACATCACATTAAATATATTTCCTACATTCAGGGATGTTGAGCAAGCTGTAAACAGTTTAAATCCACCACCAGGACCGTTTAATTTAGGAAGTACTACATATCTTACTCAGGAAACAACACAAGAAAGACAAGCATTGTATAGTACATTAGTTAACAGTTACAAATGGACTGATAAAGTTCATGAATATAGCAATGTTGCTCAAGCATTGCTTAATCAGAATTCTTTAAAAAGATCTTACAATACTACCAGTAGAGCAAAAAGGGGTAGAATCCAAACAAGTAACCACAATGTTCCTCAACAGTAAGTTATTTTAATACTTTAATATTTAATTTGTTATACTAGTGTGATTAATGAGTGTTTCTTCTTTATAGACAGGTTGATTCTTTGATAGCCACATTTGATAGACTTTTTAGTGATATGACAGTGTCTGTATCTAGACCATTTGCATCAAATGCAGTATTACATGTTACACTGGGACATGTTTTAAAAGGAGTAATAGCGTTTAAAGGTTTGATGATTGAATGGGTAGTGGTGAAAGGTTATGGAGAAACTATGGATTTATGGACAGAATCTAGACACAAAGTTTTTAGAAAGGTAACAGAAAATGCTCATGCTGCTATGTTACACTTTTATTCGCCAGCACTACCTGAATTAGCTGTTCGATCGTTTATGGTAAGTGAATGTATAAAATAAATTAAAAACAATAATAATTGTATTAACACTTTACCGACTGAAATCGGCTTTTTGCTGCCAACGCTTATCGACCGAGAGCCTATATCGGTTTCTTGTTGCCGGCGCAACAAATTAATTAATTACCCTACAATAAGAGAAAGTGAACGATATGGTAAGCCCTCTCACGAATTTTGCTTGAAAATTTTTAGAGCTGTAAGAATAAGCGCGATAGCAAAAATCGAGCCACTATTAAGTTGAATGAGGCGGTCGGTAAAGTGTTAATAATACAAAAATTGAACTGATCAGATTTACTTTCTTTTCTTTTTTTAGACATGGTTTCATAGTCTCAATAACTTATTCAGTGACCCATGCAAACGTTGTGGATTACATCTGCATAGTGCTTTGCCTCCAACATGGAGAGATTTTCGAACTTTGGAACCTTATCATCAAGAATGTAAACCATAATTATTATCTAGTGTAATTCCTCATTGTAAAAACAACATTTTGTGTAATATACTTATATTTCTTTATAAAACATATTTAATTATATATTTGTTACATAATACACAAAAATGAGAAAAACAAATTATTGATTTTTTTTTATACACCTTCATTATTCAAATAATTAAAAACACAGCGGTTTTACTTAGTAAATATTTTTATTTGTAGATTTTAAAAGATGTGTATGATCTTTCCACTTAAATTTATCTGTTCAGCTTAAATACATTAATCATAAGTAATTAAAATATTATAGACAATTGCTACGCATATATACAATTGCAAATAAAACCATGTTGCAATGTTATAGACTCGCACAATTTCGCGCTAATATAAACCTGAAACTATGTTGCACAAATTGAAAATAATTGAAATGTTTCCCTGGAAAGTATGAAACAATTTTATATATAATATAAAATATTATAATAACCTATAATTCTAATAACTTATAATAACCATAAAATTCGACAATTAAAGAAATTCTTTTGCAGATCAATGTATGTTAATCATTTTATTAAACAATGCTAAGATTTTTCAGGTAAAATAAAAAATATAAACTTATTTTATAATTCTACTTGTTGAATAAACATCAAAGAAAAATTATTTCAATCAGAAACAACATCTTTCTCCAGAGAAACACTTATTTTTGTGCTAAGATTTACGTATAATATACAAATGAGCAGGCATAAATTGTTTTTCTTGTCTGGAATATAATAGCTCTGCAATCAATGGTTTTTTTTATGTGTACCCTACATATGTATACCATTCTTAATATTATTACATGCTATTTAGTTTTACATAACTCTAATATTATGTAAATATAATTATGTTATAAGTACTTTTCACATAACTGTACACATTCACATTTGGAATATTGGCGCCCTCTGTGGAGCACAAGTCGTTTGAGTGGCAGTGAACTTATTTTACAAATCGTTATTGTGATCACTTTGCTGGACTGTTCCAATTTTCTTCTTTCTTTTCCTTTTCTCTTTCTTTCTTTTAAGGCTCTATAAATGTTGCAATACTCGGTGAATTTAATATCATATCATTGACTCGAAACTATATATGCAATCATTGCTGATTTTTGTTATCAAAGTCGTGGTGAGTGCGGAATAGGTCCTCGCATAAAGGTTACCGTTCGTATATGTATATATGCATAATATTACAGTTTTAGAAACGAGTTACTTATTATATCGTTATGTGTAAATGAATTATAGTGAAATTAATTTTCTGGTACGAGGAAGTGTTTTTCTTATTTTTCTGAAAGCACTTTGAACACCTACGCATTACTTTAGACCGAAAAACAAGAGAATCGTCTCGTGTTTTGCATACGTGCATTTTTCGTATCGTGTACACATGGCATAACTGCATCTCGTCGTAATATTCGTCTAACGACACCTAATTGTAACTTCAATCGTCGCGAAAGTAGAAAAATCTTTCGTAAATTATCTTTTTCTCTTTTCTTTTTTTGCTTCTTTTCTTTTTAGATGTACGCTGATAATTTTTCGTATTTGCTTCGAGATGTTCGATGAATGTATTACAATGTATATCACAGCATGCCTTTTCTCAACAAGGACAATAACGAAAAAGTCATAAAACGTTCGAATTTTAACAATACAATTAAACTTGTAATTCACGTCTAGTAACTTTCTGTATAATTTTCTATTGCTGATTCCGTTTAGATGTGAAAAAAAAAATATCGAGACGTGAAAAGTAAAATCTTTCGTACGTCTTAAAATATCTCGTCTAATGTAATACAGTGTTGTTTTTTTTTTTTTCGAATTCGACTCATCGACCTCACCGATCTGATGCATAGTTAGTTTGAGTCGGAGTAATTGCAACTACGGTTATCTTTAGTATAAGTATCGTGTTTAAGCTTTTAATGATTTTAAAAAATGGATATGCTACTCCAGCACTCGGTCCGCGATTATTGTACAACCATAACACGAGTGGGGAAAACGTACAATTAATTCTCTGTTCAACATACGTGTATGATATTAACGAAGTTCTGCGATCGTTTTATCATTAGCCTGTTACATCGTGCTACTATAAACTAGTAGCTATGTACGTATGTATATTCCTAACCTAAGTATCCATAATCAATAGTTTGGAATTCTGATAATACTATAATGCAAGGAAATCTACTTTAGCATATTCTTCAGTTCAACAGCGTTTATTGCCTTTCTCACTGATTCTGTATGATTTGGACAGCTTACAATTAAAAGTTTTCCTTTATCTTGCTTCTCTTTTTTTTCCTCTCTCTCTCATTAAATTATAACATACGATTCACTGCACACGATGTCATTTATTTAGTTCCATTTTCATTCTATTCTACATACGTCGCGATTATACCGCAATATTTAACCAGCAAACCGATTTCAGATTATTTCATTTATTTAATACAAGCTAACGCGGAAGAGTGTTTACCAATAGCGTCGATGTATCGTTTAGTAATTATTATTTTATCTCCAAACGTAACGCGAAAACAAATAATAGTCTGAACCGTATGTATAGTCCAATTATAGATATTACGATGTTACGTACAAGCAAAAAAGTAACTAAGAATCTAAAATATTTTAAACAACCGTGTTATATTTCTCTAACTAAAAATCGTGTAATTTCGTGCCGTTTTGTAAGATGTAGTTTATAACGTTCAATCTAAATCTTCGAAAGAATGTAATTTCAAAAATTGTTAATTCCCCAACACAAAGGGGGCGCTTGAAACAGTGTACAGTGCTTCCGGTCAATGTCCACCTCAGTTCGATTAAAGCGATCGGTTGAAACGGTTTTGTGTCAGCAACGAGTAGTTATGCCGCTCGAACGGCATAGTTAATATTCGTGTAATGCTATCTTTAATAGGGGATTGAATGTACTATATCGAATAGTATAGGATTATTATACAACTCCTTATGCAACGATGTGGTAAGTACGATAGAAGTATACAGTATATACACCTATATACATATAAGGGAAGTATTTCCCGAAGAGTTTGCGTAACATCAAACGACGTGCATTTTGGTGTAAAACATTGTAACGATAAAAGGTAGTAAGAAAAGGCATGCCTCTGAACGTACAAGGTATTGTATAATTTTTCTAGTTCAAACGAAGGGGTATGATTCTTCCTGTAGACATCTTTATGTCTAACTGTTGTTGAAAAACTGTCGTTTAAAATTTCCGAACCTAAAATTTAACCCAGGTTCCTCCTTTTTATTCGACATCGGTAATGTAGATTTTTATTTGCCAAAATATCTATATAAAATTCGAAAAAACAAAATCTGTTTAGATACTTTCGAAACAATTGTCCAGTGAAATGAATCTGCGCATGCGCGCAATTCGAAGTTATCGCATCAGCTGACACCCGTTCGTTTGTATCATCAAGACCCCGTACATGTTACAAGATAAAACAATTGATTGATTTGTAAATGTGGTTTTTATGAGGCACCGTATGTATAAGAATAACGTTATTGTAGTTAACGTTATTAACACTGCGACTATTAAAGTGGTAAGACCGTGTCTCGTGTTTCAGTTTATCGTCGAATGTAAGAATTTAGTCGATACCAGATACGAAGTATTTTTGTTCTTAAACGTCGGCCTAAAAATTCATCAAATTGAATTTATCGATAAACACATAACGTATAATCATAGTACCAGTGCAACGAGTTATAAAGACGACAGTGATACAAAATGACATGTAATTTCAATAAATCCTATGAAATTAATGATATAATAGTGAAGTTTATAGATATACACCGTTATTTTTTTTTTCTTTTTCTTTATTTCTCTGGAGTTTCGTTTTAAACGATCCGTCGCAATCTAGCAATTATATGTTCTATATTCTTCGATGTCGCACGAAGTTCAAATTCATTTATTTACGTGATCACGGTCCAACTTTTGTTTCCTTTCGGTTTTCTTTTTTTTTCTCTTTTTCTGTTTTCTTTCTTTTCTGTAATTCTTTCAAACATACGTCTAGGCACAATCACTTTCGCAACATTTCGTTAGATATTTCTCTCTCTTTTTTTTTCTTTTTTCTCTATACCATTCTATCTATTATACCATCCTTCATTCGTATTCACGTGCAAAAAAGATTCGCGCGTGTTTCAATCGCTTATCGAGATCGCGTCGAAACAATGAAAAAAAAAACGAGTCCCGAGAAACCACGAACTTTTGTCTTTCTTTTTTTCGCGAAGCCATCTCTGTTCGCACAAATATTACTTCTGTCACTCTAACTCCCGTTTTCAGGTAATCGTTTCTTTCAACAATACGCGGAAACCAAGAACGTTTTTTAGATCAAGCGTCCAGATAGATTTATTCATTCTTCGAAAATAACCTCGCGTTCGTACACGAGATATATAGACCGACATATATATATATATATATATACTCGATACTCAAACGGGAAGAATCGGGGTCGACGCGGTGCGAACATTTCACATGTACCGGGCTCCCATTGTTGTACACGGTATTCATTCCAGTACAATGAACAAACTGATCTTCGTTCAGTTTCTTCAAAGATTGTTGTTGAGTTATCAGGCATGATTGCACGATACATTACTCTCGAAATTTTCTGTGACACTCCAAGCGATAGTTGTCGCGTTCACTGCACGACGTAGGCTGTTCCGCAAGAAAGCCGCACAGGCCTTGCTCCTCTCCATGATGATCTCGTACAGTTGATTCTCCAATGTTAGGCTGTTAGTGGTGAGAAGTAGCGGCAGTGGGATCGATGCATTCATGATCACTAGATTACCGATATTAAGAGGAGCTGTTTCCCATTGTCAGACACCGCTGCTCGGAAAGCGTGGCGGGGGAAGCGGGGGCGGTGGTCTCACCGGTTGAGCGGGTGCGCCGGAAGATCGCTCTGATCCAGCTGCAAACACAACTGTTCACCAACATTAATCAGATGAACATTTTTTTTTTCATTCTCGTCGCGAATACATTGTTACACTACTTGATCGCATTCAATCTACCAAACCGTTTCAATTTAGAAGACGACAAATAGCAAGCCTCTACGATTCTTGTAGAAAGAAATTGTTTCAAAGGGATATTCATATGTCGGTTGTTAGATCGGTTAAAAGAAAAAATGTTCCCTGGAGTCGTTTCGTATAATTGTCGAATGATATCGATCTAATGTATATATCGAAAAAATTATTCGTATACTGAAATTAAAAACATTGTTATTGTATATCTTCTGGTTTATTATTATCAATGAAATAGTGTTTTTGTCTTATTTCTTTTTTTTTCTTTTTTTTTCTTCTACTTATTTTTAGTTGGGTTTAACGATTGCAGATAATAGAATAAGAACGGAGTGTCGATGTGTGTGAAGGTAATTCTCGCAAGTAATTGCTAGTGATTAAGAAGAAATTGTTGTGCTCGTGAGAAATGAATAAAATTTTGCAATATTAGAAATATGGTAGATATATACCTGTGTTATTAGTTCGATATTATAAATAGTTTTGTGTTTGCGAAATGAAACGTTCAACTTCCACTTTTAATACCTAGCGTTGTATTTTAATGAGGTATCTATTGTTTCTGTACGTTTAAATACGAAAGAGTTTTTAGTTTTCTGTGATGTCAGCATCCTGAAAATATCACACATGGGTAATTCATTGTTAGAAAAATATATTCCAAAAAAATAAAAGAATAATTTCACATTCTTCACGATGAATGTGTTCCACTATCGATTATTTCGATATATGTCAAAAGAAAAAAAAGTACCTGGAAAACACAATACATAAAAGATTCTTAACATTACGATTACAAGCATTTGTGTGATGTGCTTGTGATTAATAATTTGCGTGTAATAGATACATATAATGTTCATTTCAAACATTATTCTTTTGCATTCACCAGAATGATCGTGTCTGAAAGGCTTAATATCTTTAGCATGTACATTACTTGTTTCGATTATATTGATGTCTGTATGATCAACAGGAATACCGTGCCTTCTATTTCATCGTTTTAGCATTTAATCGCATAAACAATAAGCTGATGGATAAGAAAGTTTCGAAATAAAAAATGCGTAAGATTAATTATATACTATTAAGAAATCCTTTCTTTTTCTTTTTTTTTCTTCTTCTTTTTTAATCTAAATAAAGTAAATTACATTCATGCGGACATGCCCATTACACCATTCATGCTCCAACTGCGGTAGTATTGAAGTCGGTTTTACAGTTTCATATAAAAAATAATGATAATGTGATATAATTTGCTTTTTTTTCTCTTTTTTTTTTCTTTTTTCTTGTCAATCTTGTTAAGATTAACGCTCATATGACTCCTCGTTTTATGTATGCCTTTACATTTACAAAGTTGATCTGTGGAGACCATATGTGTTAATGAGAAATCCTTAATGGCCTACCTCCATTTAAACTACTACAAAGGCCAGTGTTAGTAGCGCATTAATAGTATATATATATATGTATACTCTTAGAATGAAAATGAAGCCAATATATCTACCAGTTTTATTTATAAGAATCATAGGAATACTTAGAATTGACTAGAATCAGGTATATATATATAACAGGACAACAGATTATCATACTGCACACAGATGACAGAAGGGAGACATATATTTATATAGAATATATATAAATGATAGAGCTTATAATGCTGAGAGTTTTTTCAACTATGATATAATGAAAAAAAAAAACGAAAAAAAATAAGAAAGAAAAGATTATAATAAAGTTATTACATGTCTACTTCTATTCACAATAATTGTTTAATATTTACAATATCTATTATTCATATACACATATTTATCTCGTAATGTCAGAAATATAAGCTCTATATGTATATGCAAATGAAAGTATACTTCAACTATATCCAACTTTTAATTGAGTGTATGGTGTGAGTGTTCGGCTGAAGCAGTGTGAATCATGAAAAGCCAAAATAGAACTATGACCGATGATATGCAAATAGTTATAATAGATATGAATGTGAATTTGAGTAGAATTAAAGTATATCGATAATAATATAATATTATACTGATCCAAACATTTTCTTTCCCCTGGAAAAAAAGAACATCGTACAATAATAAATCCCGTGTGAAAAATTAACTCGTGATTTTAGATCGTACTTGTTTTACGAGAGATCGTAAACTTCTAGCGTGTTCCTTACCCTTAGTAATAATAAAAGACGAATAATTAGAAAGAAACATATCGGAGAATGGACATTTACAAGAATACTTTGATGTAATTCGAATTCGAAACTTCTAACGTCATATATATATATGTATAGTACATCTGTGATCAGTGGTATATGGATTTTTTTCTCTTTTCTTTTTTTTTTTTTTAAGTGGCTTCCTGTTCATTTACAATAGAATTACGTTCGATTGCACTCCTCTAATTAGCTATTGTCAACACGAAAATATAGGTAGTGTGATATTGTTTCTCTGCTAGGACCACTTGTATGTCTTGTAGTAGCGAAGCAGCAATTGTAATTTTTGATTTCATATAATCAGCACTTTGATTCCTCTGCTCTTTTGAATCATACTGAAAGCAGAAAAATAATAGTCGCAAATAAATTTAAAACGTATGTATTCACAATGAGACTACAAATAAACAGAATTTACAAACATACATAGATGGCATTTTATGGCATGCACAATGACTGGTTAGATGGAATAAGCGACGAACGGCAAACAATTCTTTTACCAAAATTTACCAACATATTATATCAAACTTTTCGATGTAAGTCAGAAAAATATCAAAATTTTCATCGAACTAACAAAAAAAAAAAGTAATTAAACGCGTCAATAAGTAGAATTAAAAAAAAAACAGAAGAAGAGAAAGGAATAAAAAGAGAAAAGAAAGCAAAGAAAAATATAAAGAATTGTTTGTCGCATAAAGACGGAAATGGCTATGGTGACAGATGATTGTGGGCGATCTTGGTCACGTTTTTAAGCCTTACATGAATCAGGATGTGGCTTCTCCTCGGCCACCATCAGGGCTGCACTCTCTGCTGGCGGTATGTGTCCCTCTAATGCATTCACACAGTTTAGCATGCTCCTGCAAAACATCACGCGACTTGTCCAAGTTTCCGCTTCTTCATACATGTCTATTGAATCTTTCCTTCTCTTTATTACATTCCAGATCTTCGTCGAGGGCATCGATTCAACATGCACCGACGTCGTAGAACGATGAGAAAACGGTAACCCCGCGCGGCTTATCAACAACTCGTCAACGGTAAGTTACATATCCGAGTTCTTTTCAATTTTTTTCTCTTTTTTTTTTCTCTTACTTTATCCTAATCGACCTGGATTTGAATTTGAAAATTTCAAAGGTTTGTGATGATGTTACGTATCCCGTTTATAAATATAACGATTACGATTAAGAAATGTGTATCTTTTTCTTCTTCACTTTGATTCTATGGTACATTGTGACAGCACCGTTGCGCAAAGCTACCATTAGTCGAACTTTAATTTTGCCTATTTTATCATTTTCTACCCTGGTCAGAGCGAAACCTTCGCGTACGTTTTCACAACACAAAAGTTCACCCGATCTGCCTGTAGCGATCCTTCTCATTTTTCAAGAAATGATAAATTCATTTCACAGTTTCTAGCCTTGTAGGATTACAGTGGTTCACTGGCCTGTGTAGTAGACTTTCATACATGTATTCAAAACTATCGCCAAATACAATTATCGAACTTCAATATTACTCTTTCACTTTCGAATCGTATCGAACGGAGAGTAGGTCCGTCGCGGGACTCGTTTGTTGATTATCGTAGGAGGAATCGAGGGGAGGGGGAGGTGGAGGAGGTGAGAGTGAGAGAGAGAAAGAGAAACAGAGAGAGGAAAAAAAAAAAGAAAAAAAAAACGAAAGATAAAAAATAAGAGCAGAAGAAAAATAAATCCACGTCGCACCAGACTTTTCGATCTCTCTCCGGCGTGACGACGAATATTCTTAATTGACTTTCCTGCAAGGTAAAACGGAAATTAGGTCAAAAAGCTTGACCAACGATAAAAAAACTCTACGTCGAGGTCGCACATGTACGAATGAAAGAGAACTGGAACCGGTAATTAAATAAACAAACAGATTTATTTTACAACATAGAATATATGTATATATGTATATATGTATATACGATCTTATCGGTGATGCCGAAATATTCGTTCGTTAATATAATATGTATATACGTATATATTGGTAACGAGTGTTTTGAAAAAAAAAAAAGGTTTCTCTTTCCTTTAGTATTTAAACGTGTCTATATGTACGTATACATGGGCGTATATGTGTGTGCGCGTTTGTGTGTGTGTGTTTACGTGTAATCAGTGATACAACGATATCTTATATCAGTTTTGTATGCTACGAATATTCTAAATCGTTGCCGATAACAATTATTCCATTAGACTGACTGGGATACGAGAATCTAGTAGTATAGTATCTTAGTTTTCTTTTCTTTCTTTCCTTTTTTTTTTTGTTTGTTTTGTTTCATTATTTTGCAATGAATGGCCTTCGATACTCGATTAAAATCGTTCTCGATTATTATTAGGTTCTTTTTTTTTTATTATTATATATTTATGGTTTGTCAGTAGCGTAGGTATGGTTGGCAGTGGTGGCGTCAGATAGGACGGTCTCCTTGCTAGAGTTAGTGGCGAGCTCCTCTTCCCTGCAATATAATAATGTTACATGGCCATCGAGCCTCGAATCGTATTGTTTTTTTTTTTGTATGTGTGTGTGTCTGTGTGTTCGAATTTTTCAGAGAGAAATCCTAATTCGTTATACGCGTAGATACGTACAATTAAGCTCCATCGCTCTAAACAACGTACACACGTATTATGCATCCTGTGTCGAGAGATATGGATGAGGGAGGCAAAAAAATAGGATCGTTCGAGATACCTATGAAAATCATTATCCTCGTAATTCGAAAGAACAGTGGTAATTCAAGCTGGCTCGTGAAGCTTGATCGGTCGTCGTCTGACAATAAATTCGATGCGATGTACAATAGTAGACCGTTTTACATCGTAAACAAGTGAACTATATCTGTCGTGCGAATGATTAATAAAATTTTCCGGCTGAATTGCTTCAATGAAGCGAGTAAAAAGATGTGTGTGTGTGTGAGAGAGAGAGAGAGAGTCTATATTACGTCGAAGAATGGATATTTTGAGAACAAGTGATTCCTAGTGTCGTGAAAACCGGCCTCTTTATATAACCCATCAAACAGAGACTGATTTTTCTTCAATTAGGAATCGTCGTGATATTCTCTTTTAAACGAATCATGTAATACAGTTTGTTCAAATGTTTTAATAATTGAGCAAACTGTATTATATCTTTGTTAATTTCATGAAATGTTGGTTAATATTATGCCATTCACCCTTTCACCATAATTTCCCTAAGCGATTCGAGAGATACGATTAGGTACATATGTATATATAATATCGATGATCACATTAAAATGCTTTTACTGACACGTAAAGTTGAAACATACACAATCAGAAATGATTAAACAGCGCTCATTCGTTCATAAAAAGACAAGGAGATAAAATTAGGCTTGTTAGACTAAGTTCTATGTCGTTTATCAACTAGCGTGTACAGTTAAATTCAATAAAACTTCACTAAATCATAAGCAACGAATAGACCAACTATCGATTTAGAATTCATTCATATATAATGTAGAATATAATATGTATATATAGAAGCTGTGAACAATTCATCGAATGTTTCGGCAAAACCTGAGTTTCAGCATAATTCAATAATAAAGAAATAAAGGAGAAAAACTAACAAAAAAGGAAAATGAAGAGATAGAAAGAGAGAGAGAGAGAGAGAGAGAGAGAGAGAGAGAGAAATAACTGCGTAGCTTGCGAGTTTATCAAGAGCTGCACTGATCAAACAAGGGAACGTGAATGGAAATATTGTTTCCACACTTCACGTTAACATTACCCTTTTTTATTTTTTCTTCTCTTTTTTTTTTTAATTAATCTTTTCATTAGTTTTCTTTTTTGTTTCTTTTATTTTGCGCGAACGATGATAGGAGATTATGCAAAGCGGCTCTTGCTGCATTTGCCTATCAAGTAAAATATATATCTATGTATATATATATATATCACTTTGTATACAACTCAGAAATGATTTGTACGCCAAACAGTAATATAAGCACTAACATGCAGTCGCACAGTACAGCGCCATAAACTCGTGCCAACTATCGACATGAAAATTATTCCAAGACTTATCTGTTCGTCGAACATTTATCGGGTATTGGTAGACTAAAAAGGAGCATGCTGTAAAATACAAGGCTCCAGGAGGGATTCAAGTAGTCGGGGCTGTTATGTATAGCGAACCTTACCAACAGGTCATTTAGGTTTATTGCACTTTTTCTGCATTTCTCTTTTTTTTTACTTTTTTCTTTTTTATGTTTTTCGTCTATTTCTTTTTTTTTTTTATCTGTCTCTTTTCTATTGTCGCGAGATCGTCACTATAGTGTAAAGCATTTTTGGTATGAATCACATAATAGCCCTGAAGAACTATTTAGAAACTGTGAAATGTATCTTCGCAAAAGAAAAACGAAAAAAAAAAAAAATATTACAATTTGTCGTAAACGAGATTATTCATGCAATCTATTAATAGTCTTCTCGTTTTTACGATTAGTTAGCCTGACTTGTAGCGCATGAGATGGAAACTCACATGAGCTGATAGTAAGTAAAGATGTTTCAACATGCCAGGCTGTTAGACCGAAGTTAATGGTAGTCACTTAAATAGGCAGGGACAGGATTATTTTTCGCTTGCAGAAGCAATGATCGAGGAGACAAAACCGAGCTCGATATCGATGCACACTTAAAGTCTCTCACCTTCGTTGGAAATGAAAAGTCGTAAAGAATAATGATAGAATATATAGTCTAGGCGGCTAGATTTAATATGGCTTGGAGCAGAAAATGAAAAAATGAAGGAATGATATATATATATAGATATGTATGTATATTGCTAAAAAATAATCCTTTCTTTAAAGACGACTAGTGGTGTCTTTGGTAATAATCGATCGTCATGCAATTCAAATAATCTCTTAGAAATTCGTATATGATATATTGTAACAAAGCCACCACAGTAACATGGGAATGTATTATGTGACTCACCCATAAAGTCTGCTGTCCCGTAAGCTGCTCCTGCTCCAAATAACATAGAAAGCACAATTACGATATGTAGAATATGATTTGTTATCATGAGAGAATGTGAATAAACAAAAAAAAAAAAGAAGAAGTGAGAAAAAAAAACAAAGACTAGAAGAGTACGGAAGAGTTTCAGAACTTAAAGGATTACCAGAACCATTAAATAACGATTTATTGAAATAATACATGTACAATATGCTAAACAAATAAATATAATAATATCCATTTGGCCTTGGAAAACACGTAACAATAAGACTATAAAGCTTCAAGCCTCAGCACGTTTTACAAATGAATAATATATCCATAATAATTATAAAATAGTTCAAATAAACCACAACGTGAAGGTAAAACAAACGATCGTAGCTTCGTCCATGTTCGTGTATTTCAAAAATACATCGACAGTTTTGCTCGTTTCGTTCAAAATCTGCGATAACAAAACCATTAGATAGATCATGTGCCATTTCACATTGAGCTGAAATATATGTGTATATATATTTTATTTATTTATTTATTTATTTTCTTATTAAAGTAGAGAATAGCACGCGAATCTACGAAAACAATGTTGTACCTTCCTCATGTTACAAGAAAGACTTTGTTCGGTGTAACGTAAACGCCGAGAAAATTTTGACTTCGGCAGTACTACGATATGAACAATTAAACTGTTACTATAACAACCATGCGACAATTGCCATGAAACGTTTTCATGGTATCATACACATATATAATTATATATATATAATCTCAAATATTGCAGTTAATACTTCTCTACGTAACGAATAAAATGGGATTAATACCGTGTCTTATATTTTACGATCGAAACTCTATACACTGTTCCCAAATGGTGTGGTGGTTTCAAGGGTTAATCTCGAAGCCACTGAACGGTGAACTCTGTTCACGTTCGAATCGTAAAACGCGGAAAATTAATATTCGAAATATCTCATTCTCTACTTTTTTTGTTCCTTTTTCTCTAGATACACTTAACCACGGAATATAGATTACGCGCATGAGTCAATCATTTGGATAATTTATCCTGTCGAAAGATTGAACGAACTTTATCACAGGTGAATTCGTATTATAGCCTCGATTAGGCGGCAAATATACATATGGACGCGTCAGCGTGGCATTAGTAGTCCTATAGCAAATTGATAGATTATGTCCTCGTATTTCTTTTTTTTTTTGTCTTTTTTTCTTCATAACGTAACACATTTGCAAACGACATACCTCATCTACATAATGCATAGAAAGTAATATTAGAGGGAGAAAGAGAGAGAGAGAGAGAGAGAGATTGTGCTATGATATGCTCAATATTACAATACAATGATAATTATAAAGTTCACAGTGTTGTTGCTCGAAAGAAACCGTTACAGATCTTCAAGTGTTCGTTATAACGTGTTTTATTGTGCAATATTACTAAATGCGTGATTTGATTTATTTCAAGACGAGATTTCTGCACTCACAATTCAGCTTTCTTTTCTTTTCTTTTCTTTTTTCGTCTCTTCTTCTTCTTTCTCGTTTGTCGTTCCGAAGATATAGATCGCGATCGGTGTACAATCTACTTTGATTAATCATACACAATTGTTCATCTACTTTTATATCTCGCACGGTGAACGTTTCTATATAAACAATGTGTATTCATCGATATAGCCGAATATATTGTGCACTTCCTAGCCTTCTGGTTTTTTTTACAAGAATTGAAATTCAAGTTCTTCCACTTATTTCTCATTTTTGCCTATGTTCTTCTCTCTTTTCTCTTTCCTTTAATTCGTGAATAATCGAGTAACATTTTAAAAAGTCACGTGTTAACGTATGTACATTCGATGCTTCATTGTAAAGTACAGAGACGGGCGGATGCGTGGACGGATATGATAACAGTGTGTCATGCATCGAATGCACAAAATATGATTATTTTCCGAATAAGAAACCATGATAATTTTGTTCTCTTCTCTTTTTTCTTGTTCACGCGTCATCGTTTAACAAATTAACAACTACAGTGTTACAGAAGCATGGATATAAAGTCTCTTTTCGTTGTTTCGGTTTTCGATACCAACGCCTTCGATAATAAATCGGAATGTAAACGAAAAACGAACAAGCTGTTTTTTCTTTCTATCTTTCTGATAGAACCATGTCATAGTGTAATAACATACGTGTGTAATTAAGAAAGATCGAGCGAAAATCAGCGAAAAGAAAAAAGGGGCCTTTAAAACTAAAGAGATTATCTATCTAATGATTTGCTATACGTATTAGGGATGGTATTAAGTGGCTTATTTATTGCGTACCTGTCGTTACCATGCCTGAATAAAGCTAGAATTTCTTCGAATGTTTTATTCTTGGTCTCAGGAACCTTCTTGTACGTGAAGATCCAGAAGATGGCTAGGAATGCACTGAATGGTAGGAACGTGTAGTTTTCAAGGCTTGTCTGTAACATATGGAGGGCAAGAGTTCAGTATATAAATAGTAAATGTCAACCGTGTTCCTTTTAACTTCCAAGCGTCATCTATCTTCCCATTCACGGGATACATTTCAACGGAATAACTTTTCTTGCGTTGAAAAACGGGGAAAAAAATCTTTCTTTGAATTATAATAATCTCATTAATAAGTAATCATCTCTTACCTTCATACTTGGAAAACCGATGCCAACCAAAAAATTAGCCATCCAATTGACAAGAACCGCGATAGACATGGCAGCTGGTCTAGGACCTTGAGAGAATAGTTCAGCCGTGATCATCCACGGAATGGAACCAGGTCCAACAGCAAAGAACACAACGAAACTGAGCGTTGACACGACCGACAGATAAGACATCCAGTCAATCATTTCCTGCACATAACCGAAAAACTCCTATCAGGCAGTAGAATAGTGTTCTTCTTTCCTGAGCAGCCGGAGGAGTCTCTCTCAGGAGAAATAAAATCATAAATATCTACGTAACTGAACGAAAAGAAAAAGAAAAAAACATTTTTTTTTTTAAAGATGAAACTTAAAAAGATAAATAACGAGCATGCAAATTTGTGCAGCTCAACCCTGTGTTTTTAAGGCGATGATGCGATTGCGACAATGCGTTAACAGTGCTTTTGTTGTATATATGTATATATATACACATATGTATATATACATACATATATATGTACGAATAGATAATATAGATATGTACAGTCAACATCTTTTTTTGTTTGAAAGCGTTCAAGCGATATGACTGGCTGTTTCAACGTAGTAAAGGAATTATAAAAGGACACGTTTGCTTAGACCTCGATGAAACATAAACGTGTGAACAAATGCGCCAGACATAGAACGTACACGCCTTTGCATAATGATACACATATCGTCGACGTGATTAGGTCAATGATTTTGACACGAAGACAGTGAAAATTGCCTCTTGTGGCTCCTCTAAACGGTCTACACACGATATGTATAGTAATATGCAGCTTTACACGAATTGTATATACGTATCGTGGTAGTGTTTCTTGCGAGATAAGTATAGATAGCGTACATTTTTATAGATTATCACAAATGAATGTAATTTTTAATTGTTAGTTAATCGAATAGCAAATACTTAAAAATTTTAAGATACTTTTTTTATTTCTTTTTTTTTTACTTGGAATTTTGTTATTGCAACAGAGGGTGACAGGTTTGAGCCGAAATAGTAGACTAATAATAAAGGGAGTAAATGTCTCCTCCAGGCAGTCACGAAAGAGGCCATTAATGAACAGGGGAGGGGACGGGGAGGGATGATGACAGGGTTTTGTAAGAAGCACAATTATTAAGCCTAAGCAAATAAATAAAACTGCATGCATTTATATGTATCTGACACATTTATACGATGTATACAATAGATATTGCTCTTTCTTTTTTCTTTCTACTTTTTTTTTTCAAAATTTATTTATATTCGTTTGAATACCACAATATGAACGAATAATAAAGTTGTTCGTCATGTGTCAACATACCGAACATACGTAATGTCTACAATGCAAATGAAACATAACATGCAGGAATTAGGACAGACCTTACAAGTTACATGAATGGTCGGGAGAAATTAAAATGAATTCTCGGATGCATATTTATATACGTAAAGTGGTGATAATTCTCACTGTCGGTGCAGTGCCGCACTCCAGCTGTGAACAAAGTGTTAGATACACCTTTCGCCAAGGTGCATGAAGTGACAAAGCACAAAGAGATAGCTATGTACAATCCACGTTCTCTGTGGTGTAATTAATGTCCTAAGAGATCTTGATTTCCCTCAATTTTCTCTACATTCGACCGAACAACATTTCACGACGATAAATTCACTTTCTCTAACTTTAAGCAGAGGAAAGGTGTGATAATACTTTTCTACATAATTCTTATCGCGAAAATACTTTGAATACGCAAACTCTATTTACTATATTATTCTTTACACAACTCGATACAAAAAAAAAAAAAGGAAAGAAATCGATAAGATTACGAGTATTTTAAAACATTAGCCTTTACACTTTTGTCGCATATTTAACATTATTACGTTTAGATATGTGTAATATTACAGTTGAATGAAAGTGGTCCTAAAATTTCAACTTACCTTTATAAGAAAAGAAATTGTGATGAATATTGAAAAGATAAACATGCCACCAAGACCGTATAAGTGCAGTGTACGCCTTCCTGTTCTATCCATAAGCGGGATGGATACTAACGTCATACAAACCATAATGGCACCTATGCCAATGGTTGCAAACTTGGCACTCTCCTCTGTCAAACCAGAACTAGTGAACAAATTTGTCGAATAGTAAAATACCTGAAACACACATGGCAAATTTCACGGACTATTACATCTCCTCTTGTTTCACAAAATAAATCATGTTTCGAAACTTGAGAATACAGGACAGCTAACAAGGACGTAAGTTAGGTCAATGGCGGTTTGATGGTATGGGCAAATTCAAACTTCATCGGTACGAACGGTAATGTACATAGAATTTATGGCATGCGCTACTTACAGCGTTAATGCCTGAAAGCTGTTGGGAAAGTTGCATAACCACACCGATAACGAGAGGTGCTCTTAAAGTCGGGCTACATATGAGCTCTGTCATCGATATTCTAGACTCAGCTTGTTGAGCTCGTTCTTCAGCTCTCATTTCTTCGATGTCTTCTTCCACTTGGTTACTAGCTCTCAACCTCCTCAAAGCTTTACGGGCTTCTTCCTCCCACTGTTTGGTAATGAGCAAATATCTGGAGCACATAATCAAAAGGAAAAAAAAAGAAAAAAAGAGAGAAAAATCTGTAATCGTCGACGAGAGTAGAAGTAGAGAGAGATTGAAAGAACAAGTGGAAACAGTTTTTTTTTTTTTAATTTTACGAACAAACTACGAGAAACTCTACTAATTCTCTACAGAAAGCAGCAGCGATAGTTTAGGAACGTTGTTTTTTTTCCTTTTCTTTTCGTTTCTTAACTACAGATGATTAGCGTAGTATGATCGTTTCTACCTTGGAGATTCGGGGCAAACTGGAAGCAGCAGTAACTGTAGAACGGCAGGGCAGATAGCTAGCCCTAAGAGAACTGGCCAACCCTCGTTTGTTCCAAGGATTTGCTCGATGCCCAGCACCTGGGAGACCAGGAGGCCCACCGTAACAGCGAGCTGGTTCACCGTGCCTAGGCCGCCTCTTAGGTTCAGTGGTGCTATCTCCGATATGTACATGGGAACCAGCGAGGTGTTTAAGCCACAATTGACACCGATGATGAACCGTCCAAAGAACAACATTTCGTACGAGTGAGCAATCTTTGTACAACCCATCAGGCACGCCCCCACGATGCCCAGCACGTTGTTTAGCAGTAAGCCCCCCTTTCTGTGGGTGAAATGAAAAAGAGAAAAAAGAAAAGAAACATCAGCGTTGCATATAATCGATCGACGTACACATGGATTACCTTGATATCAATGATACAATGTTTCACACGAAGTGGATAAATTAATATTATTTAATTGTTACGTTGTAATGAATATTATCTAGCGTCGTGTAAAAGCTCTAGCAAGTGAACTAGTCAAATAAGGATAGATGGTATAGTGTTGTACAAACCTGCCAAATCTGTTGGCAATTATCCCTCCGCTAAAACCACCTAGCATACCACCAATCGCAAATATGCTTACGGCCACGGAATACAATTTCTTCACGGAATCGTCTGAAATGTCCTCCCCGTACCTATCCTTGTATACGTCTTTCATAAAATTTTCAATATTCTGAAACGAATAAATCATAGTGGACCATTGTTATTTTTGAAACGTATGACTTACACATTTATGTGACTATTGGAGTATTTATTATGTTTAGTTGTTCTAGAACAAGTTGTTTTTCGTATATGAGACAATCTTGTTAAGGGTCTTATTAATGTTTCAAATTCGAATTAAGGGTATGTTTATATTGAAATGGAAGTATCCTGTGTAAAAAGAACATACCACTTCCGGTGCATTAATAACTCCAGTGTTGTATCCAAACTGCAGCATTCCTAAAACTGCTGCCAGTATTGCATACGACAGGAAAAGTGTTAGCCCCTGAAACCATCAAATATATTATTGATAATATAGCAACGTTCTGTTCTAAAAAAAAAAAGAAAAAAAAAGAAAATAGCATTATTTGGTTGAAGAAAACTGTCAAAAGAATTATTGCTTGAAATAACATAATCAACATATACACGTTCTACTGAAAATAAAATCATAAAACAGGTGAATGAGGTATAAAATCATAAAAACGACGAAGGGTGAAAGAAAATTACACCAAACAATGTCATAAAATGGTTTATTAAAACGATCTCTCGTCAATTAACTATATATATAAAATCAAACGCTACAATGAATAGTCATCGTGCACAAATACAATGAGATGCATAAAGAAAATCATCAAATCAAACGGAATAATTTGTAACACAACACTTATACATCGCGCAGGAAATCAAATGTACAATTATAATAATGATGATGATTATAATGATGATCGATACAACGAATCAAACGAATTAAACATCAAAAGCGATACCGTTTCGTAAACGGTGCAGAAAATTAAAGAGATATAGCACGCCAAGTGTATAAATATGCGTATCATTTCTGATCAAGCGTCACCTGCTCCAAAAGCCTAAGTTTCCGTCGATGAGAATGTTCCGCTAGTCGATCCACGTATTCTCGTAATTCTTCTATCTCCTCTTTCACGTGCTGTACTGTATCTAGTTCGTGCTGCGTAACACACATTAGGAAATGACAATTTAAAAAAAAGTGGTCATCTTTAGGGCGACTCTTAATAACGCATAGAATTATTTTCTCCAATCAAAGCATATCGTACACGTGGCAA
Source organism: Anthophora plumipes (assembly GCA_951804975.1). Lineage (NCBI taxonomy): Eukaryota > Metazoa > Arthropoda > Insecta > Hymenoptera > Apidae > Anthophora > Anthophora plumipes. The sequence continues at coordinate 24,043,886 of OX638112.1, read as the reverse complement.
AATTATCCAATTCATTCCAAGAATAATACAAGCTATCAATTTTCTTCTTTTTTTTTTTGTACTTTCATTTCACATTATTTCTCTAATACATTTCTTTCGTTGTTTTCTTTTTTTTTCGCGACCACGTAAATGCGTACGGTTGAATTTTCGTTTTTCCGACGTGTCAAAGAGAGGGTAGGTGAGGGGTTGTTCGAATTGACAGAATTTCTGAGCGAGGAAGCGAGAAAGAACGGATAGTGTTTAAGGTATAAGGGAAAGTACCTTGATCGCGACCATGTCCCGTTTCACCTCGCTGACCTCGCTCTGGCAAGACTCTACGCTCTTGGTGAGTTCCTGCAGCTGCGTGCGGATCTCGCAGAGGGCGACGGTGGTCTCCAGCTGGCGGTCACCCCGCTGCAGCTCGTCCAGCTTGGCACTCAAGTTCATACTCATAACGCTGACCTGTTTCTGCAGACTGCCCACACACACATACCCTCACGTGAATCTCGCTGGCTCGCCCGGGAAAACAAATCGACATTGTCGAGCACATTGACACACTAGACGATCAAGGCTAACTATGCCTATATCCCCTAAACAAGAAGTCCAACTACCTCCGCGCGAAAAGAAACTGCCGAGCCTTCAGTAGCGTACGCTTACTCTGCACCCGGTATTGTGTTTCTCTCTTTCACTCTTATTTTCTTTTTTATTATTTTTTTTTTACTTTCTCTACTTTCTTTACAATCGGATACGCGTTATATATGTATATGTATTCATTTGCTATTTACTTAAGGTAATTACTAATAGACGAGGAAAAAAGATATTTACTATTAAGGGTGTATACAGGTACACCATTGTAAGTATAATATACATCTCTCGTGCTTTATAATCATAGCGAGCCAGCGGTAGCTCGGCAGCTAAGGAAACGCTGGGTATACGAGTAGCGTGTAAACAGAGATATACAGACACATATATATATGTATTTTATATATATATCATATTCTCTCTATGTATATACAAATATAGAAATATATATATATATATATATTAAATTGAAAAATAGCACAACGTACAAACGCCACTAAAAGCACGTCTAAACTGTGTGTGGGTGAGTGTTAGGGTGAGAAACACTACAGTGACATATATATATATATATATATATTCTTTTTAATATATATATACATAGTTATCAGAGCTGTGCACATTAGATGGAAGTTTGTGAAAGTGACAGATGAAAATTATAGTAATTATAATAATAATAATAATAATAATAACGATAATAATAACAACCCCGTTAAAAAGGAAGTAAGTGTAGATCTCAGAAAATTTTTCTCGAGTTACCGAATAAAAATGATCATGAATCGTTTGGTCCTCATTCTTTTTTTTTCTTCTTTATTTATCGCATTTCAACGTCACGATCGTTTTCCCCATAAACGCGAGAGGAAGCTTCGGCAAATACGCGAAGCGTGATCTCTACTGACATGATGCGGGAATGTGCAAAGTGGGTTGAGAAAAAAAAAAAAAGAATGATTCGATGCACGATTATCAAAAATTCAAACGTTGCAATGTAAACGTGAATAAGAAGAAGATCATGATGAACGATCAGATATCTCACGATCGAAGGAGATCATTTGGCAAACTTATCAATCGATGTGCACAGCCAAGCAGAAGGGTGGTTCTTTTTTCTTTTTCTTTTTGTTTAATCAGGGACGAAACCAAAGAAGAAACAGAAAAAGAGAGAGAGACAGTGTGTATATATATGTGAGTGTGTGTGAGAGAGACAGAGTGAAAAAGAGAGAAAATTTACGCAAGGCATGTCGAGTGACAGGTGAATAGTGAAAAATGAATGAACACATGAGCCGTAGTGAAAGGAGAGAAAATAGAAATAGAAAGGTAGAAAGATAGAAAGACAGAAAGTATGATTTGGACGATAGATAAAGTGTGATAACTCAAGGGAAAGAAGAAGAAAGAAAAAATTAGTATAGAAGGATTCAAAAGGTATACAGGATAGGTAATATACAGGATAACCAAAAAAAAAGAAAGAGAGAAAGAAAGAAAAAAGATAAAAAAGAAAATGGGAATATAGACGAAAAGAAATAATTCGAGAAGTAAATAGACAGATAGAGAGAAAGATAGAGAAAGAAAGAGCAGTGATGATGTTGCCATGTACCTGGGAGGAGGGAGACCATGGCTGTGTTCCGAAACTACAGTAGCCTCTATGCCTCCCCACTCACTCCTCTTGATTCAGTATATCGTCTTATTCTCACAGATCTATTTGTTCTTTGCTTTGTTCACGACATATGTACGTACGTTGGATTATCCACCAAATCCAATCAATTGACTCTGAACGATTGCACAGCTTGTTGTCAAGTGGGTCCACAACCAAAGGTGGAGGGGTAACGTGTGGCGGGGGGTTTAAAGGCCGACGACGCCCGCCCCTGCCTCTTATCTCACTCACTCTGTAAAACTTTACCTAGTTTGGAAACACAGTCGTGGTTCAGTCAAAATCATGTCATATAATGATGTATAGTCGCTCGAATTAGCCACGTGACGTCCAATTCTTCTAAAGGAGAGGTTCGTCACGTGCGAGAAAACATTTCGTCTTTCTTTCAAAGAGTTTGTTTTTTTTTCACTTTGCTTTACTTTTTTCTAATTGTTTTTTTTTGCTCGATTTTATTTTTATTTTAGTTTTTATTTTTTTCGTTTTTCTCGCGCATCGCCATGCGACGCGCCGCCAGCTTACTCACCCCTGCCTAGTCGCCCGCGTCCACAAGCGAGCTTGCAATTTGAATTGGGCCCATCACTTTAAATGCGAAACGATCGATTGGCAAAAATAATTGACAAAAATCAGCATGATCTCATGAAAAAAAGTGATAATAAAACAGGAGGCACGCACACAAATAAGTCACAATGAGCGGCACATCGAGGTTAACGATATATGAGTGTATCGATTAAAACGATGCCGAAGGAAAATGATTGTATTCTGTCGTTGTCTCTATGGAAAACATTTATCTATATACATACATATAGATGTATTGTATATATATATTGTACGTGTGATAGTGGGTTTCTTTCCCCGATCAGTTAACGATATATATAGAAACGAATTCTGCCTCCTTTTCGCGTGAACCATTTATAATAGTGCTTCACACACACACACAGACCAACAATGTGTTAGACAATGATCGTGGTGAACGCTCATATATATATATACTATATTGTACTGGTGCGTGTGATTCACAAAACGAAGTCGCGCGTTTGCCGTGTGCATTCGCTGGCTCCACCCCCGGTTTTCCTTTTGTCCCGTTTCGATATTCTCCGTTATCGTTTCTGGTGCTGTTGCGCACTTATTTGTGTACCTGACTTCGAGAAACGTGACATGACATCGAATGGAATATGAGCAATCAGTGGTAAGCCTGCGAGCGCCGCAGCCAAACAAAAAAAAATAAAGAGTTAAATGTAAGACCGTTTAACAACGTATCACCGGTGTCTCGATATTACTGTTTTATGACCAAGGGTGTGTAGTATGTACAAGAATAGGACTAGAGCGAGTGTGATTTATGTATAAATGATATATGGCACGGCACAAAGCCTTGCATTGCATTCTCTGATACATAAAGAGTCTATGTAAAATGATAAGCAGGGAAAACGTCTGTCTTTTTTTTTTAGCTCGTTTGGTTTGCTTCGTTTTCTTTTCTTTGTTTTTTTTTTCATTTATTTTTTTCTCTTTCTTTTCGTTTCGTTTCATAAATTTTTTTCTTTTCTTTTTTTTTGTTTTTCTTTTTGCTCTTCGTGTCTAATTTGTAAATGTAAGGTGAACGAGGCACCGCCACTTAGAGGCCGGGAATTACCTGGATGCGTTTGAGAGAACGTCGCAAGATTGTTGGACATTGAAAAGAACAATGTTTGTGGAAAAGGTTCGTTGGATAGTAATTCTTGTCTACGAGAGAGTTTATGATCGATAAGTAAGTGCTATCGATTCGGGTACTTCAGGGCGAATAATAGAGAGCGAGAAGTGTTCTCTTAATTGGTATGCAAGTCTTAAGAGCTTATATACGCTGTTCTACTGAACTGTCGTGGCACTAAGCTAAAAAAGTTACTTCGAAAAGACTTTTATCGAAGGAAGGGAATATAACCAAAAAAGGGATGATGTTCGATAAATGTCGTACTTCGATATTAACTACGGTCGGATACGGTTCGGACTTGTAGACGTAGGATTTCTAAGAGTAATTAATACTACTGTTTTAATTTGCTGAAGAAACAAAGAATAGAGTATACATAGTTCATCTATATAAGAGCCTAAGAGAGAGAGAGATCACTACGGTGTATAATTAATACAGGATCCTAAGAAGAAAGGCGCTAAACTATTATATTCAGACATTAGAAATGTTTTCGAGACATTCATCGCCCGCAGCATTCGCCAAAGATTAAAAGTTCACGGTCGATCGACGATTAACGAAATTAACTGCACAACCTAATCGTGTGTCTTTTCGCGTTGTCGAATTCGGTCAGACATACGCCGTTTCTTCGGAGAAACAAGAACGGAAAAGTCCTCCACGTTTTACGTATACGTACGCAGTACGAGAGTTCACAAGCAACACCGAAGAAAAAGAAAGTTAAAAATCATTAAAATCTGTCTTCAAATGAACTCCGAACATTGAAAATCGTCCAGTTTTCGAATGGTCCGATTTCATTCAGCCGGTACATTCCAAACAATCCAGATAATTCTCAGAGACGTCGGTGGCGACGCCCATGTAACAACTGGTCCCTCGGCAATGAAACAATTTGTATATTGTGTGTATCTCTTTAAAAAAAAAAAAAGGTAAACTCTCCCTTTCCGTGGAATTATAGCAGTGTCGCTCGAAGTCCGAACTCTGATCGCGAAGCTCGTACATAATGATATAATAATAATAATAATAACAACAATAATAAAAATAATAATAATAATAAGAATAATAATAATATCGTACAATAATAACAGATCCGCGGTGATTAAACAAGAACGAATCGATTCAATACACGCGTGGAGGTGTTTCACAGAAAAAACGTTAAGATATAATAGTAATAATAATAATAATAATAATAATAATATATACGTATATGTATAGAAAAAGGAATCTATATATATATGTATATATTAATATGTATGGTGGGTACGTCGAGGAAACGTACCTTACAAGCAACTCCCGTAGAGTGGCTTCATCGTCCTCCTGTACCTCTTCCTGCGTCTCATTACTGAACGAGCCGCGGCTTGAGTGATGATGCTGGTGATGTCTACCGGTCGGCCTACCGGTAGTGGTGGCCGGATACTGTCCGTGCAGCCCGTGATGATGATGGTGATAATGACCGGCGCTAGCGGCCGGGGTGGCCGTATGCAAGTAGCGGGCGACGATGTTAGTTGCACGCCCCCTGGTCACCTTGAGGCCGGTAGCAGGAGGCGGCAGTACGGCGCCTGTACCGGACTCCACGTAACTTCTCCGTGAGGCATACTGCTCCTCCTCCACCCTGATGATGTCCTGACGTCCACTCGATGGCCGATCGGCCGATCTGCTGCGCGATCTCGCGCTAGTCCCAACACTTCTGCTGCAACTACTCTTGCTACGTCCGCCGGTGCCGCTATAAGCGTTGATGCTGCTGGCGCGTTTCTCGCTTCGTTTGCTTTGCCTCCACCAGCTGCTACCGCCGACCTGTGCACCAAAATCGAGCCTTCCTCTCTCTCCAATGTATTCCTCCTCCTCGTCGTCCTCTTCCTCTTCTTCTTCTTCTTCTTCTTCCTCTTCCTCCTCCTCCTCCTCCTCCTCCTCCCCGACGGCGGCACCAGCCGGCCCTGGTTCTGTATCCTGGGACCCCGAAAGGCCCGAGATCTCTTCGTAGAGGCACTCCGAGTCCGGGTCCGTCGACACTGCCGCGCTCTGCCACAACTGGTTTATTGGCTTGAAGCCGCGTGAATCGGCCATCGTTTGAGCTACACGCCAGGACACAGACACAGAGAGAAGAATTTATACAACATCGACATCATCATCGTCCCCTTCAATTTCGTCTTCCTCGGCTGTGTTGACTAAAGACCACCCGATGCTGCTTTTCCGAGGAATACTAAGAGAGCAACGAGCGATAAAAAAAATTTCGTTTTTTTATTGTCGTTTTTCTCGTTTCGTGATGATATCTTTCGTGTGTTATTAACTATTAGTACAGTTTCTTTTCTTTTCTTTTTTTTTTGTTTGCTATTGCTTTGTTCTATGATTGATCGGCAAGCTTCGTATAGAATTTGCACAGCAGCGATTTTGTGGTGCACTTATGTGTTACATCGTTTTCTTTTTTTTTCGGAGGGAACGAACAATCACTTTCTTTTTTTGGGTGTGTGCATAGCACGCCATGTAGAACAAGCGTGGTAACGAGTTCGCAAGTAGTAATATGTCATTCAGCCACGCAGGAAGCGGTTTCAATGAAATGATATAACAACAAGAAGGGAAGAAACAAAGAAAACATCTGAACTTGCGCGAGAATTGGAAAAGCGTCGGTGAACGTGTATGTATGTGTGTACGTACGCGTGATTTCACGTTACCGTGTTCCCTGGCGGCTCAGTCGTGCAGTCAGACCGCGCAACAACAATCCATATGACTGTTGTTTCATTGCGAATTAATCAGAACGATTCTCGTGTCAATTCGCTGAAAGTCTGACGGCAGCCAGAACGCTTGATTAATTCACGTGAGCAAAGTTGCTCACGAGATCCACGAGCACGTTCCCCGCTCACACACAACAAACCGATCCACCTATTGCAACTTTTCTACCCTACTGACAGTGACTGTTACCGTGAAAGTGTTACACGGTTTCGCTTGCGATAGTAACACGTGAACGTTGATGAAAATTAACCGCAACCTACGCGAACAGTATCGATAACGAATTTCATTTATTGTTACCTACGTAGGAAACATCATGAATAATTTCCGAAATTTCGACAAACTTTCAACCAACAACGCAATCAGTTAGGTAGAAACAAAGGTCTATGAATATCTATTCTAGCCGATGTACGCGAAATTGGAAACGACCAGCCAGTTTACTGCAAGATCATGCTGCAGTAATTAAGCCAGGATTCCTGCATGCATCAGCTCGTCCAATGAACGACAATTAAAGTAGCACGCTAACGACCATTATTAATATCATTCGCTGTCACTAAGTAACATTTGAGAACCCGAGTAAATATCACATCTGATATAACACACAGCATGTCTTGCCAAACGAGTTTCTCTGTTCTTCGAACATGAATCGGAGATGCGTTCGTGTAAATTGAAACACGTCGGAATAGTCATCAGATACGATTAAAACGGATCGATACGTGGTAAGAAAAAAAATGTTTTCATACGTTTAATCAGTCGACGCGAAAGATGTCCACGAAATTACCGAGAATCATTCTGTATAATTCGTCGTACATAAAACATAGAGGGTAAAAATATTATATACGAAGAATTGAACGCATTCGGTGCATTTCATTTCGACAGACGTTCGATGATATTGTGTGGAAGCGAAAAATAAATGTACATATAGCCGCGTGTTCGGTATGCAAGATCCTCATGGCCTGTCCTAGTGCAGTGATTACACTGTGATAATCGTTGAGCCGCCTCTCGTCTTGATCAATTAACGCCGTAATCTCGAGAATATCGTTGGATATAGGTACAGTAATATACCCGGTGATTACGAAACAATTAGCTGGCTAATTAAACATTATCACCGGTAAATTAACAAGCGCGTATGTGCACGAAACTGTGAACAGTGATGTGTTTTTCTTTTCCTTTTTTTTTCTCTCTCTCGTTATGATGATTATAATATATACTCGATTTTTTCTTTTTTTTTTTTTTTTTTTTTGGATAATTTTCGACTCACCTTAGATAATTCGCAAGCCATCGTGCTCGACGATGATATTATCACGCCACGACGTTTCTCGTGTCCGGATTCGAGTTGCGAGATCACTCGCCACTCGGTGATTCCTGCAATTTGGCAGAGACAATCGGCCGTTTCTTGAGCAGGTCGATTTGAACACTCCCAGCAACCACGTGACGAGAAGGGCAGAGAAGAAGATAAAACGCGTACGATACGGACGTATACGGTGAAATCGGTGGGATTTCCACCGTGATGGCGTATCACTGATGTATCACGAGTACCGAGGAGCCACGTCCTTCCTCAGATCGTGAATGAATTTTCCAACTCGGTATTAGACGGCGATATACACTACGTTGAACCTGTAAAATATAGAGAAAACAATTCTGTTACTTTGGTGAATTTAATTGTGATAACTCGAAAGTATGACCTCTTCGTAAGATTGCTAGGCCTTAAATTCATTTTGAAAACACGTTCAATTGCTACAAAGAAAAAAAAACAATGATAAAGATAAACGTGATAACTCGGTAGAAAAAAAAAATAACAAACACGAAACTAGCTAATATAATGAATTGAACTTAAACTCCCATCTTCGTTGAACGTGTATAGAATATTCTCAGGTGTACACACTGTTAACCGAATGAATCATTGTTATTTGATACGGAGTAATTGGTATTTAAGTCGCGGTAATTCGCGTAACTATCTTCCGATAGGGTTGCGCAATCTGTTCGTTTACCTAACCGATTTCAACGATGCAGAAGAAAATCGTCTCGTCGTTTGTCATTCGTAAGAAAAAAGAACGAAAAAGAAGTTAAACGAGAAGAGAAAGAAAAAGAAGTTAAAAAAGAGATACGACGACGGAAAAAATGAGGAAAGAGGAAAATAGAAGATTGAACACAAAGCGTGGAAAGATTGAGAGAAAGAAGGGAGATGGGAGGGGGGGAGGCAAAAAGAAGCATTCAGCTGACGATAATTATTCTCCTTTAATCGACCACGGTTTTTGTAGCGAGACCGTTCGTCGGTGGCATCCGTATGAAAAGAATGCGAGTGGTGAAATTGCCTGAATGCCACGGAAAGAGAGGATGGCACGCTCGTTGAAGAAACCGTGAATGCGTTCTCCGTACAAAGGCGCTCGTAAACACGGCCGAGTAATGTATAATTACAGGCCGCAAGTGTAATTTCCAATATGACCTTGCCTGGCAACTCGACACAAAATTCTTCGAGTACTCGGATAATTTTTCGATGTGTTCCATAATATCGACACAGAACGAAAATTTATAACGAGCACATCGCGGATAGCTGCTACTATACCGAGAGCGTCGTCGTTTCATGACCGGTGAACGGAATGACGGATCTTTATCGAGGTATCTGAACTGACAGCAACCTCGAGTGTAGCTTTAAATTGCCTCACGGCGATAACGAGGCATGTGTGCCTGTCTATTAATGGGGGAAACTGTAACAGAAAGTAACGTGTGTCATGTAGATTCTGATGAAAGATCAGAGAATTCCATAGAAACGAAAACTATACGTCGATGTTGATATTTGATCGAGAACATTGATTTCTATGATAAACGACGAATAATACGATTACATTATGAAACGTACCACGTTCGTACGTATAGATAAATAGCACCGATCATCGTAAACAATGCGACACCAGAATAATTAAAAGATAAAGCATGTGACACGTTCGATTTCCGCGCTAGGTTAGGATCGATTCTCTAACGTACGAGCACCAGGGACGAACACCAACAATAGCGAACGCACACGGTAAAACAAGTTTGAATGAAAGGTCACTGAAATCCTTTAACTTTCCCTCTCTGTGCCGTCGTAGATAATTACTGTATCAAAATCAATGGCCTTTCAAACGACACACAGTGACTCCGCGTGTATATGCAACAAACTTCACTAGATATAAAACGGTTCTCGAACGTCGTAGTTTACAAAGTAGTTACAACCATGGAACTTCGAATCGCTCACCATCGGCGAATCTCGCACTACTAAACGCGTGTGCTCGTTCACAGTGTTTCTCGTCGAACGAAACCCAAAGACTTTCTCCCCTCCTCTGGGTGTTATTTCTCCGTCTGATCGCTTTCGTTCACCGTCCTTGTCCCGTCTGTCCACCAACGGCTACGTCCGTCATTGTTCCCGGCCTGTTACGTGTCTGTCCCGCTGTCTGGTTTTCCAACAAGTCTTGCGAGTTCCTTCTTACTTCTCCTTATTTCTTCTTTTCTTTTTTTTGCCTTACCTCGGCTGTCCGCATCTACTGTGAAAGATTAAACGCAGCGACATGCCGCGTCGAAACGAAAACTCGAGGATATTTCGCTTCTTTTTCTTTTCTTTTCTTTCATCATTTTCTGTCATGGAAAATTGATAGATACTCGTTGTGGACGAAGAAATAGGCAGTTCTGAAAGTGTACCAGGGATCCTAAAGTTCTGTGCAGGTGGCTATTTGTTGTACTAGTATGTACATCGGGGCTGTTGTGAAAAGTTTGACGTGAAATGGAGAATAATGTCAGGCGAAGTGCGACGTTATTCATTGTCGAAAGAAATATGAAATTTATCGATAGAGGAAAAGAAAAAAAGAGGTAGTAGTATCGCGCCTAGACAGACATTGTAAAGAATTACGTAAATTTATTGTCGCCAGATAATAACAAGTTTTCATTTGCTGTCATGTGACACGTAGATATAAAACTGTGGAAATAGTACACGAGTTTTCGCATTTCTGTTTCATCTCTCTCTTTGTTTCTTTATCTATTTCTTTTTTTTTCGAACGCCTTGATCTGGTTCATTTAAGCCAAAAGGCTATAGATAACGATTAAATTAATTAACGATAAAAATACATATAATATTCTATCGATAAAGTGAAAATGTATATGTCGTTAGTTTGAATAATGTTAAGTAAATGAAACCTTACGTTTCGATAAATTTATCGCGTTTCACGCGTGCAAGTGAAAACTAGAGAAGAAGTGTACTGCAGACAGTAGAAACACAGCCGAGTGAAATTTCTACCGCAGTTGAGGAGGGAGGGGGATCGTAATAACCACACCGTTCTATAACTAAAAAGCATATAACCGACTAAAAGTTGCGCTAATATTTTCAAATAAGGTTTGTTGTTAAACGCTTTCGACGAGTAACAGGTGTACAACCTACATACGCGGCATTTATGCTGCAATGGCCTTCAGAAATCTCTGTCAGAGCAGGCACAAGCTGAAAATGTCAAATAGCGATTCGTTACCAGACGATATTTACGCGCACGCATCTCCATAACATCGATCTTATTAAACGATAAAATATTCCTTCTGTCCTTTTATTAAATGTAGAAACAGAGAATCGACTATTTCTTTATACGTGTGAAAAGATCAGTTGCATTGTCGAAAGTAAATTCCCGTTTATCTGTTGCTTAACTTTTTCTTAATTTTATTTTTAATTTTACTTCTCAGGGAACGAATCGCGAGTTTCATTTCGTTTGATAGCCCTTGTCGCTAGATTATTTTGCCAAAATTATCTGCCATAATTTCTTTCGCCAGCTTTCTTTCCCCATTTCTCAGATCTTCTTAATTTTCGTTAATTTAGTTCCTATCGTTATTTTACATTTTTATTTTTCTATCCGTTGCACTTTGTACTCAAAGTTTATAGCGATCCTAAGTTACACCTAACCATTCTCATATATCGTTTCTCGATTGTGCAATAAAATCTTTTCTCTAAGAATCTCGTATTTCGTGACAGTAACATTACTTAGTAAAAGAGAAAAAGAAAACAATTAAGTCCACAAACGAGTTCTTGCAACGAACCGTGTGTATCTAACGTCGAGCATCTACAACCCGCTTTTATTTAATTTTATTTAATAGAAAATATTACAGTTCATTGTAAATTTATATCTTTTATAAAAAATGTTGAAAAGCAAGAATTATATGACCTACAAAATACATGGATAAATAGATACGTAGCTTTCAAGTCACACAGACGTTGACGAAGGATTACTGCCGAAAATCAAGTGGAGTTAGTAGAGGAGTGAAAGAACGAGAGACCGATTCTCGTGAAGATATCGAATGTTATCTGGTGGTGATATCTAACAGTTCAACGGTGACACACATACGTCTCCGAATGCTTGTGATTTAAACGGATCAATGAGATGCGCTCCAGCGAAACGCTAGAGGCTAGGCTTTCCTCATTTCTGCACCATAGAACGTCGGCATTGCAATAAAGACGACGCGGGGATACATTTGGGATTGGCATGCTGCCAACAGGTCCTTCGGGAAATATATATACATATATATATACACACACACACACATATATATATATATATATATATAATCTGTTATACCTATATCCATACGTAATATCGTCGTCACCGGTAGAACGACGAATCCTGAAACGGCGAGAGCCATTTTCGCCTCGGTTTCTCCTTGGTGGACAAGATCTTCGAATTTCGCTATATGCGCCAGGTGCATGTGCATTTCGGATGATTTATACCAAGGCTGCCCTCAGGAAAGGAAAAGAAGAAGGAAGTGCCAGATGCTGCATTCTACAGCGCATTAAGCCGCATAGAAGAGCGGAGGGGAAAACGGTGATTAGCGATGAAAGTGGAAAATAACGAGCCGAGGAAAGTCGAGGTTACTTTCGTGCCACGATAACGAAGGAACGCGAGGTGTTGTTCAGAACGTACCGGGCTGAGTATTAACAGAACTAACACGAGGATGAACGATCGCAGTTCGCCACATAAACGTAAGAGTTTAAAAAAAATACACACGTATGATCGATGAAGTGTAAAAAAAGAAAAGAAGGAAAAGAAAGGAAGTGGGTCATGAGGTATGTAAGGATGTCACTTCTTTCGTGGTCTTAAACTTATCGAATTTATACTAGAAACTTTTGGATCGTTATGGGTAGCGAGAGATTGAGCAAAGAATGTATATGATACAAGATGAATGATTGATGTCTGTTGAAAAGTTATCAATGTTGTTATATACAGAAAAATAGATCAATTTTTCGTAGAAATGGAGAGCTTTAGAATCGTACGTGTGAAAATTTCATCTAGCACTTTGAATTTTCCTGATCGTGGGATAGTATGAAAAAGAGAATTAATCGTTGGTCAGTTTAAATTTATTCAATTAATTGTCGATCATTAGTGTCGCGCTTTCCATTTCCACGACGACAGGTACTCTCTTCGCTCGATACCAGCCAACCTACAAGATGAATTACACCGTATACTCCTCAAAGAGCGGTACGTTACCTTAAACTAATCAGGAAAGTACACATGCTTTATCGTATGCGCTCCGTGCACTTAGCGCACCAAGAACAGCCCGTGTATACGAGGCACGTTCGAGTATGCATATGCACGTAAGGAAGGAATATGCACTTTAGCTATGCATGTACCAACGACTACGTACACATGCACACGTAAGCTTTTATCGATGAACAAAAAGCAGGAGGTAAATGATATATTTTGCTATTCTATCTGTAGCGATCCCTCACCTCTCCATAGGGACCAAGAATATTCCTCTACATTAAATCTAATGTATTATTCAAAGTAGCCGGCAAATTCCCCGACCCTTTCTACTCAAGAGACAACGTACAAGACCTTAATATCTAAATATTCTAAAAGCATTAAAAAAACAATGATTATAGTTCCAAGTACTGTACGTACTACTAAATCCCTCATACAAAGTTGAAAGGTGCCCTGAAGAGTGATGAAAGGGTCAGGAAGAAACTTCGATTCGACAATTTCACCGCGCAACTCCGAAAACGATGACGCACGAATGCATACTTGGCATCGTCGAAACAGCCTCGCAGAGACGCGATAAGGAAGATATAAATAAAAGGTTGACAAGACAGGTCGTGGAAGGAGTTATGCGGGAGAAAAACGTGTTACTCACTTTTTTCTTTTTATCTGTGGTATACAGAAAGGACGATTGAAAGAGAGGAAAAAAGAGGAAGAAAGAAAAATATGTACCTCTATTCGAGAACGAAACGAACGAAGAGAGAATCTACGATGAAGTTTGTCGAAAGAGATCGATCTCGTGCCGGTTACATTTGAATTCGACGAATGATCTATATACATGTGGAACGATCGGGGAATGGCGGATTCGTGAAACGGGTTCACGGACTGACGGCGAAAGGGAAGGCATACTTTACAGCAAAAACGATCGTTATCTAATAATGAGAAAAGAAGTTAAAACCGGTAGGCGAGCCGTTAGTTCTTTTTCTTTTTTTTTTTTCTTTTCACCGATTTCGTGCCGGTGCATAAAACGTTTCCACGGAGGCCGCCACATTTCCAAGTAGCACAATCGCAAACATTGATTCGAACCAGAAACTAGATACGTATGATTATTCCCCGGCCGGGTGTATTATAGCTCGCGTGTAGATAACAATACGACAATGGGCGCAGTTTGCGTTGTACGCGGAAGGATCGAAGGGAAAAAGTATAATACCACACGTTTATATGTTTACGTTCAAGTGTTTGAGAATGTCCAATCCCCGATACCAATTCAGATTTCAATTTCTTAAGAATGATTTTTCTTCATTCAAACGTCAGCTCGAGTTTCATTCGTCTTGAAAGATTCACGATTCGCGAGAAGAAACGTGATTGAAATTCCGAAGACTGGCCGCGGCTTGCGCGATCAAAAGGAGAAAAGCGGAAGAGGCGGGCAAAAAATAGGGGGCGGAGGGGCGGGGGGAGGGAGGGGGCGAATAGATCGCGCTTTTCGGAACGCACGATCTCGTTCTCGTTAACCTACTTACTTTTATTCACAGCATTCATTCATCCGCTTCGTGCAACGCGTTATACGTCTATATATGTATATATATATACACATATATATGCAGGGTAGGTGAGGATGGGTGGTATAAACCGTGGCAGAGGATGATTCTACGTGTAAAAGCAAATTGAAAATGTGGAATAAAACATATATATATTTTTTTTTCCTTATGATGCTTCGTTTCTGTCAAAGATCGAGTTAGAACATCGTACAACTATAATTGACATCATTTCACTATAGATTATTTTCAACCGTATTTTCTATCACAATTGTTACTAGCGTCGTTGAAAATTACGTTTCAATTAACTCGAAAGTATCGAGAAGCAACGAAAGCTTCTTAAAATCGAGCTCGCGTTTCATCGATTCGTGGAACAAAATTCTATAGAAGAAATGAAACGAACGCTATAAGAAACACTTGCAAGAGGCCGTTTTATTATTCAAGTTCAGCATCGCTATCGATATACCTATAAACACAAATACGGAGAACGATAATCTATAGTAACGTGACATATAGTAATAAATAAGTGTCCAACGAATTTTCATCACTGTCATACACACACACACACACACACACACACGCATCTTATCCATTCGCCTTCACTGACATAGTATATACGTGCATAGACGAACCAAAGTACACCTACATCGTCAGCGGCGCCATTCGAGTATTCTGTACGCGAGATCAGAAATGCTTTTTATTACATTTCACACGCAAATGGCGTTTAGAATGATAACGCGGCGCGGCGTTAGGAGACGCGCGCGAGATTCCGTCGCGGTGCCTGATCTTCGTTATCCCCGCCCAGCCTCGACCTCTCGCAACTATCTCGTCACCACGAGTTCGATTCGAGTTCGCGCGAGTATTCCCAGCAAGTGAAGTTCTCCACGAATGCAACGGGATCCCCGAACGAGCGATCGAACGACCGTGAGGCCGCGGCCGTGTAATCGTTTCCAGGAAAATCGATCCTCGCCAATTAACATGGGCGAGGTTGAGGCCGTGTCATAAAGCAGCGTAGAAGAAGATATATCCTGGTCATGCACGGGCACTTCCGGTTCGAGTAAAGGGAACGTAACGCGTTCACCGCCCAAAGAAACAGACGAATAGGATTCTTTCCGTTACGTTCTAACGTCACACAGTCAACTGAGACGATGCTTCTTTTCAATTAAAACATTCTTATCAAAAGGTATAATGGTGAATGTTGGTTCTATATATACAAGAGAGAGGAAAATAGAAATAATAGGAATAAATATCGACAATATTCGTCGATATGGTAGCTCGCGACCCAGGAACGCGGGCCGTGTTCGTTCCTAGGCCGATCTTGCCGAGCGCCGCGGGTGCCGTCGTCTTGTATTATCGATTGACGGAGGTTATGTGGAGTCGAGTCGCCGGGGCATCGCGACGATCGCGTAGAATAGAAAACGAGAAATCCTATTCTAACGATGTACGAGAGAGACACAGAGGGGGATGAATAAAATGTTTTTATACCGTACGCGCTTCTTCCTTCCCGTCTTTTATCCTTGATCACCAATCCTCCCTCCTCCCACCCTTTCTGTATGACGTTCTCACTCACTCACCCTCTCCCTGACTCTCTCTCTCTTCCTCTCGCTCGCTCTTGCTCTCTTCTCCTGTTCGTCCTCCTCCTTGCACATACAACACAGCATTTCTCTCATCCTTTCCCCCAATTTCTGTCTGCATACTTTTCTTCCAATCTCACCTTATCGTTAATAAACCTCGTGTGGGAGAAGATAACCCGTAACGAGACACGAAAGACGAGAAAGATGGAGATAGAAAGAGAGAGAGAGAGAGAGAGAGAGAGAGAGAGAGATGAATAGAGGGAGATCGAAGGAGGTAAGGAAAATTGCGAATTGGGTTGGGTCAAATCATAGATGATAAGGTGAATTGAAAAAAAAAAAAAGAAGTGTCACAATATCGCCACTCACCGTTTTGTATAATACGTGGGGGGTTAGGGGGGGTTGTTAGACCGTCCGACGAGTCGCAGTGGAAGCCTGGTTGGCAGCAAGAGCGATCATGCTCGTAGCGTCAAAAACGGCAGTATTGGCAGTGGCGGGACTGGCGGTGGCAGTCACGGCAGCATTGACGGTGGCGGTAGCGGTGGTGACGGCAGCGATAGTAACGGCAGCGGTGGCGGTGACAAGGAGGACGACGCTGGCGGCGGCGGTGGCGGCGATGATGGCGGCGGTTGCGGTGGCGGCGATGACGGTAGCGGTGGCAGCGATGATGGTGACGGTAGCGGTGGCGGTGGTGGTGGCTGTGACGGTGGTAAATGCAGCTGCTACCACGACGTCTAAGACGTTGTACGCGGACGCGGCACTGATAGTAGTAGCGTTAACAACCAAGTCACTTTCCTCCGAACGATCCGGGGACACCATCTCCTTGCTCGTCCGATCGCGTGCACAACCGACGACGATGCCGACGCCCGCACTGGCCACGACGCACTGTGGTCGCGCTACCACGAGTACCATCGTCGTAGTCTCATCGTCGTCGCCGTGTCTCTCTGCGCTGACACACCAGGTGGGGAATTAAAACAGCCAGGGGTGAGAGAACCTAAGGCGGGATACGTTCCGTGTTCCGTTCCGTTCCAATCCAGTCCGGCTCGGTCCGGGACTAACGGTGACTTTCGAAGAAGGCGGTGGTCGTCCCCCGATCGACTGCACGACACCGATGCTCGATGGCAGGAGACGCCCCAACGCGGGGCACCTAGTTCGACGTATGCCGAGCGACGGCTCACCCCGCGATCCGTCTGCGCTCGGCCCGACTCGCGCAGTACCGTAACCACCACGGGTGCTCGCCTACCCCCAGGATCCCCACGACACCCCTACTCTCTTCCCAACACTACGAAACTATCTCCCTTACTCTATTCACTGTACTCTGTCCCCCTTCCTATTCTACTGCCCTTTCGTACCACCTTCCCTCCTCCTTTTCTTTCTCCTCCCTCTCTCACTCTCTCTCTCTCTCTCTCTATCCCTTTCTCTCTGTTTCTCTCTTTGTATGCTAGCCTCGAACGGCCACTTAACCGCGAAATTTTGAAGAACGCCTTATTTCTCGCGTATGTTCTCTCTTTATCGAAGATCGTTTCATCGTTTGTTTTCTATCTCTGTCAAGTTTGGTCACGGTCTGAGTAGATATTAGTTGCTCTACAAGTCTCACGTGAAACGTATCTCGTGAATACGATCGCATCCTTTGGAAATTCTGGACCAATATAGGGTAATCGATCTTTTTCATCTCCCTCTCTCTCTCACACACATTCTCATCTCTATCTCTCTCTTTCCATCTATCTCTTTTTATCTTGCCCTCTGTGCGCAATGTCTACGAATTTCACGTTCAATCGTTCTCGAGATACACCTTGTGCCTATTTGACACGCGTCGCTGTGTAGAGGCTCATTGAACGATCTTTCATTGATCGAACGCGACTACCGTTGGCAAAAGTCAAGAGAAAGGGGTGTACAGAAAGAGGAAAGAAGATGGCATTAGCGAGTTGCATGCAGGCTAACCAGGCGAGAAAGGTGTAGCGATAGGTGGACTCCGGGTAGTGGGAGTAAACGTATGGAATTGTTTTAGTCGCGGGCACCAAGAGCCCTTTGGGGTGACCTGAAGCCGTCGGGCACTCAGCGGCAAAGCGGGGGGTTAAGGAAGCCCTTGAAATCAATAGCCAGTCGCTACTGCCGCCGCCACCCTGATCAGGCTGCTCTGCGCTGTATCCGACGCTCCACTCTCTGCCATCCACCACCCTCTACCCCAATCCTGATTTATCTGCACGTTCTAGCCCGCTAGCAAGTCCTATCCGACTGTTAGTTCACAGTCGAACGTCTCGCTACCAGTATCGTTCGACGAGCCCAATCGAACGGAGCCACGTGTCCGCTGAAAGAATATCTCCGGTTCCACCCTTTTATTTTTATGTTTCTAAAATTTCAATGTTTCTTTTCATCACAGGCCTACAAAATTATCAAGGAAATCGTACCAAGAATCTCGCGTTACTCATCGGGAAAAAAACCAGTAGACACGAAACAGCAATCGGCTCTTCTGTTCTTCACGACGATGTTTCCTTTATGGAAAAAAAAGAAAAAAAAAACACGGGAGAATACCATACGCAAAGACAATGAGATGATGACGACGATGATATACGAAAACGCAGATGTTGATTATTTTTGCATACTCAAGAAGAATGATTCTTATCGTTTGATTTTCTTGACGCAGACATCACGTATACATAACCGGTGTTCAAGCTTACGTTCAGGTGAATCATTATGACGTTATGCAGTTCCCCACTCGTTCGATGAAACGTCGAACGAAATATCGGAATATTTGGATAATGATAACGTATATAAAGTTCGAGAATTTCGTCGATTAACGATCTTTATGCTTCCGGATTCGAATATCTTTGTACCTTCCACCTTTTCCCCTCCTCCGTGATCCCACCACCAGTCACCTCAACAACCCCTTTCCACCATTTGCCTCTTTCTTTTTCCGTTCGATGGACGGACGCGCAGGGAGAAAGTATGCGAGTGCATGTGCACCGGGGAAGGTAGTCTGATTATAAGTTGACCTACTCCACTTTGGTTCGTGTATCTATTTTTCGGGAATGAAGGGTTTAAAATTCATCTATAAAATTATCTCGCGCAGCTCGATCGATTCGAAACTATATTTACGCTGGTCTAATATTATGCGATATTGAGTTAACCTTCGCCGTAATTGATTGGTGACGATATTTAAAATACAGAAGCATTACTTGAACTTGTCGTTCAGCGTAATTTTTTATTTAACATATATATATATATATAGTAAGAAAATCGAATGCTACACTCGTTTGAAACAATTGCTTCGGTAATACGTCCGCTAATGTCTTTTCGATATATATATATAGTATATATAGTAGTATTAGTTTAATTAAGACCGTCCTATAAGTTCAGTCGCATCTCTTCTTTCTTCTTCTTTTATTTACACGATAGCAATCTGTTCGTTTCGTTTCTCTTGAATATCATATTATTGATATTACAATTCTACGTATCGCTACATGTTTCTTTTTTTTTTTTTTAGTTTCTTCTTTTTCTTTTTCGTAACAGTGATAGTAATATAATCAAACATCGAGACACTTCACAATGGGTCAAGAATTCAAACGATAAATGCAGTTAACCCGCGTGCAGAACAATTTGATTAGAGTCTCTTTCTCTTCTTTTGTTTTGTTTTCTTTTTCTTTTTTCTTCTTCCATGGACGAAATAATTTCGTAGTAGTACGCAAGTGTCACGATCGTTTACGTTTGTCATTTCAATAAGAAACTTTTAACAGGAACTTAGGAAGTTGTTTACGGCACAAGTATTAGGTATCCGGTTAGCGAAGAATTCTCAAACCATTTTCATTACGTGCCTCGTGCCTTCACACGAGAAAAGCAACTTACGCCTACTCCTTAAGCATATACACTGGACAGTTGTTCGTTAATTATTTTACAAACACTTGATACAGTAGAGATATGTAAAAGGATGAAATGCTTCGGTAATATTAATCGGGAAATACCACGATGAATTGTGCAATCTTGTTTTTCTTTTTCTTCAGTTTGCACAATACTGTACGCATATCATCATTTTACTGATAAATCGTTGAATATCTATTTGTAGTATCTGTGAAATCGACGAGAATACGAGGTATCTCGATGAGAAACTTGAAGAATGATGAGAAATGTTAAACGATATATAAAAGTGTACACCGTACGTACATGTGTATATATATATATATATATCTTCGAAATAATAAACAACGTAATCAAATAAGCGATAAATGCTTCACATCTTTACACTTGATAGTTCGGTAATAGTTTATACTTGTACACTACAATTGATGAACTAGTACTTAGTATCGGAGAGGCCTAAAAAAGAGGCTTGTAAAACCAGGAAACGTTAATGCAATAGAACGTCGATGAAGCAGAAATGAGTTATACTGATACTTCTATTTCTAAGATACAGATATATCAATTTTATATTAATAATATACATATATATACATATATATGCATACATACATATACATACACATATGTATGTACGTATATGTATGTGTATATGTATACGTAATAATTGTTGACGTGCTCGATAATATATGTGACGTGAAGGTCTAGAAATTGTTTGCCACTATATATGTATATATGTATATGTCTATATATATATATATATATATATATATATATATATATATATATATATATATATATATATATATATATATATATATATATACATATATATATAGATAAATTTGTATGACTTCATTGCAGCGAAATATTTCAGTGATACCATATCCATGTATACCATGCACCACTTCAGATTACACGAATTCATTTATCAGCAATAAAAGGTTCAAAATATAAAACTTTTGTCGTACGACATCCGAGATATCTTTATTTAGAATTTTCGTAAGACAAACATAAAGAAATAAAAATACACTGAAGCGTCGAAAATTTTAATGCATTAAACTCCTTAAGTGATATACCATTACTGATGGATAGAGCCAGCGTATCCAAATTTTTGAATCAACGAACCACTATAAATCAGCCAGCCTCCCCCACTTCCCCGTTCCGACTATATAAGTACGTTAAACACTGATAGATTATTTTAAAATATATTATGTATAATCTTACATCGTGAAAGTTGTTAAGTACTGTTGGAGTGTCAGAAGAAGAAAAAGGAAAAATCGAATAAAAAAAGTTTTAATTCTTTGTTTTTTTTTTTCTTTCTTTGTATATGTGTGTGTATATATATGTATATGTATAAAAGAATACATCTGCGATTTTTTAAACAACTGAAAATATTCACTTCTCCTTTAATCGAGCGTATCCATTTCAAAAGAATTGTATTTCATAAATCTTCATACTTCATACATAGTTTACTTTTAGTGGCAACATGTTTGCAAAGACACAGCTGCAAGCAAATTTGTAAAGCGAGAATCCTTTTATAAGAAATGTGTGACAATAGAAATAATATACAAACGTGACAATATACAGTATTTAATTTTTTATTTATAATTTGCTATTTAAAACTAACAAATACACGTACGTATTCCTGATATATATAATATATATATATATATTATATATATATATATATATTATATATATATATATATATATATAACAATAACAAAATTTATAGTGGTAAAGTAAATTTATATACCCCATAAACTCCAACATGTGCCATTCGAGCAAAGAGTTTTATTTCTTAAAAAAGGATTTCGAATTCGGTCGCTTTACCAAAATATAAGCACACTCCTGCAGCGAATAACTCTATTATTGTAAACCACTACCCGTTCATGTTTATAGTATTTATTATGAACAACCGTGTAATACGATGACTGGTTTCGACCTTTGCGATCAGTACATGGTATATGGTAGCAGGGGGGGTAGGCTAAGAAACACAGGGGAAGAGGGGATGTGCCAAATTATGCGGTAAAGTAATGGTTGCTCAGATCATTTTTCCCAGCACATATCCTATTATGACCATGACAACAGCAATGAGGATGCTGATAGCATTTGTTGATGATTCGCTACTGGTGTGTGAGGTAAGTTTTGTAGCTGTTGCCTTAGCTAAACTAGCCTCATTAACCATAAGGACATTTCGTAATTGCAACAAATCCTCCTACAAATAAAAATTAGTGCTCCATTTATCTATTCTTATGCAAAAAATCATTCGGTTAATTTTCGAATATTTTTCAATTCTTTACCTTCAACTGTAGGTTCTCCTGCCTGAGAGCACTTTCTTCTTCCCTAAGCTGATTAACTTCTTGCGCTGCTTTTATCAATTTTTCCTCTGTCTCTCCAGGTACCTGATAAAATAAACATTTACTTATACAGGATGTTTCCGGTTCTTCCCGTGAAACTGTAGGAGTATAATCTGCAAGCGAAAATAAAAAGAAAGTGTTATATGATGTTTGGCTGTAGTAAATACTTTATTACAAAATTACAAGCAAATATTGAACGCCATACGAAATATATATAGATAGTAACGAATTTTGCATTGTAGAATATACAAGATTGATCACGTTCACTTTATCTGTATTTACATGATGTTTCTTGTCTTAAGATGATTGAATGTGAACTAGAATTAATATCAGTTGTAGCAATTGACATTTGTTTCTTTCTATTTCATGCTGTGTTCAATATGTGCTTATAACTTTACAAAAAGCGTTTGCAGCCAAACTTCATGTAACATTTTCTTCTTATTTTCACTTATAAATTATGCTCCTGCCATTTGTCAGGAATAGTCAGGAACACCCTGAATAATAAGCAATCGTTAAAAGTAACAAAAATAAATGCTGATGCTAATTACTACCTTTGGAGATGACTGAACTGAAGAATCACCAATTACTTTATTTTTCCCATCAGTAGTGTTAGCTTCGGATTTAGTCGTTGTTGTAGTTAAAGCTGATTCAGCAGTTGTAGTTTTAGTTACAAGATTTTCGAATACACATTTTAATTTAGATTCCATTACCTCTTCTGGATTTATACCTTCCCACTTTGAAATAAAATGAAAAAGTACAATTAATATAAGATAGATAGTAAGTGAAAATTCATCTATAGAACACAGTAGGAATGAACATCTTTCAGTTAAGTTCACAGATGTTGATAATCTTACATACCACATCAAAAGGAAGACTATCCCAAGTTTTATCATTTACTATAGCTTGAACCATAAATTTATGTTTATTTTTCTCTGCTGGATCAAAATCAATTGGTTGAAGAGTCACTGAAAAACACAATAACTATTGAATTCAATTTTCTTGTTTATGAATGGCAACAACTTGAACATCCTAGAAAATTCATAATAACAGCTTATACAAATTAATCATAAATTGTAGATTTTATTCATTATTTCCAACTAACCAGTTATTTGAGTGACTCCTCCTGGCCGAACACATCCAGCATTAGGACGTACACAATACCTCCTTGGAGCAGTTGTCTTTACTTTGAAATAAATATAGTGATTTGATGGATTAGTTAATTTTATATATGATGTGGTTGCTATTTTTGTGAATGGCCCTGTAAAATAATAGGAAAGTCATGTTTAAATGTGCTCCAACATGTTAATTTTAATATTTCTTTATGAAATCTCAAATAAAAAGCAAATATGACATGAAATATGTGTAAAATTCATAAATTAAATCAATATCCATCTTACAGTTTCCATATATTTTTGAAAACAAACAAAATAAAATATAATGAGTAATAAATATAAAATATGAATATTATAATTATAAGCAGTGTAAATTATTTTCTATTTCACACAATATCATGTTTGAAACATTCAAATACTCTATTGTTGTTTGTAAATATCGTGTCAATAAAAAATTTAAACAAATATTATTTGCAATATTTTATTTGACTTTTCAATTTCATTTACATTTATTTAACTTTTCATTTAATTTCAATTTACAGGGTTTTCATCATGTAAATGACAAAGTGTAAAAACTCGTGATACATGTTATTCAACGAAAAAAAAAAAAAAACATTGATTACATTGCAATTTTTTTTTCGACGTCTTTTTTCAACATTTATATATTATTGAATTCGTAATATATGCAAACAAGCATCGCACATTAAATTATAGCTAAAATGTAATGCTTTAATATAGGCGAGAGGTGTATCATTTGATAAAGGGCATTGAAAATATGCAAACAAATCAGGTATGTATGCGAAAAATAAATATATACGATACTACTGGACGAATATGCTGACTGTATATCAGCTAGAAGAAAAGGGAGGCGAGGGGAGAGGCTAAGAATTGAATCGTGACTGTACTTAGTTTTGACAGCGAATGACGTACGGCGAATGAGATTAGGTATAGCCAGAAGGGCCAATGATTTCTACTGATTCGTCGCACATAATCCTATGTAGCGACAGATCAAAATGCAATAAAATTGGCTAGGGAAATCAACCTTACGTCATCTTGACAACGTAGCGCATCGTGTGCAGCTCGTGATAACTAACCAACAAAGCGGCTGTCAGTCACTAATTGAGAGAAATTCAAAGGGAAATGATGATAAGTAAAACGTGCGAAAAAAGTGCGCATGAAAGAATGATCGTCGTTTAAGCGTACCTCTGAACCGCAGTTCGCTCGGCGGTTCGATAATTAAAATTTGTTCCGGTTTTCCCATTCTGTTGGTTTACAGAGTGAAACGTCGCCGCAACACCTTTGAGTGCGTTAATAACGATACGAGACTACGTCTTGACAGGTTAATCAACGCTGCTTACGATTTTACACAGCGACACCGCCCGTGTCTCACACTCGCTACTTTCCGGGATTCCGTTGGACTAATTCTGATTTTTGCTCTGAATCGAATACGCATGCGTCACAACGGAAATTATCAAGAGCACAGCCGTTACGTCAGGGACAGACGTTACCGCGGTAATCATATTCGCTACTTTTGCATATCCGGAAATTTAGAATGCCGGTAAAAGATGCGCGATATGAATAGACGAGTTCCAAGAAGTTGTCGATAGAAATTATTTTCTAATTATTAAGAAAACCAGTTCTGTTTCATTAATCGAGAACACTGTTAATAAAAAATTGCTTTTTATCATAACGTTCGCTGAAGAATTAATCGTTATTTCTTTTCTTTAAATAGCAGTATTTTGCAATAATTGAACAGGAAGAGTACGAAACTTCTCTATGGTAAGACGAAAAATGTACGATATTTTGTTGTCACCTTTACGTTGTTTTATGAATTTTCAGAACAAATAACTCTCGACATATTTAGTTCAAATTCTTACCACTAATAACGTTGCAGTCTTAATTCATACTGAATCGATAACGTGGGGAATGACACGAAACTGATAATGAACTTAACCAACTCGATAACCATGTGACATAAAAGTACATAGGGTGATGAATCTATTTAATGCCTTGTCTATGCAGATAATTTGTTTATTTGCTGTAGCTTATCCTATATACCGGTTTCGGTTGAGCACATGCTCTGTTTTGAACTTGTAGTGCGACAACGTATTTGTACCAAACTTGATATTTAAGATATTAATATTATACATCATGGAATCTCTAGTAGAACCAAATTTAGATGCCGATATTTATAGAAATATGACAGCAGCAGACAGACCACCTGTCCTTGATAAGCATTTGCAGTTTATTCTAATTTATAATGGTAATATATGTTAAATTTTTTATATAATCCTTGGAATATATTTACGAGTGTTTCAGTTTTAAGTAAACAAATTTATTCGTTTATTTGCAGAAGAAAGTGCTATTCTTGGAGGTACTAACATGGCAGACCGCTATTGGACTGGTACTGTTTGGTATTATAATGATATTTCAGATTTTGATAGAAACAAGGCTTATATTGCTAAGAAAACAGAAAGTGGAGTTTGTGCTGCTGTTTATTTGAAAAGTGATGCATTTGTAATTGGAGAGGATAGTGGAGGTTTGCAAATTCTTGATGTAACTTCAGGACCTGATGGATTAAAACAATTACAATGTTCAGCATATGCCTGTTTACATGATAGTAGCCTTCTAACCCTTTCTGCATTTGCTGATAAAAAACATATAGTTTCAGGAGGGATGGATTGTTGGTAAGCCTCTGAAAATATTTGATACTGAAAGATATTTCAAATATTGTAATTATAATTACATTGCAGTATAAAAATATGGGATGTAATAGAGTTAACGGTAATAAAGTCATTTGACTATGCTCATATAGATACAGTCACTTGCACTGATGTTAGACCTGAAAGTGATACAGAATTTGTGTCAACATCATCAGATTGTGAAGGATTATTATGGGACATAAGACAAGCAAAGCCAGCCCAACGTACATATATCAGTAACATAAACATTTAAATACAATTAATCCTATTAATGTAACTTAAAGCTATATCTTTCTTTCAAGGTATTCTGAAAAGGGATGCTAGTTTAACAGCAGTAAGTTGGAATCCCAATTTAGAAAATATTTTAGCAATAGGTACAGATAATGGAGAAGTTATAATAGTTGATGCTAGAAAGTCGAATTCAGAAGTACTACGGGAGTTAAGCGCATTTTCTAGACCTGTACACAAGCTCTTTTTCAATCCAAATGCAGAAAAGTAATATAAGTTGATAGATAAAAAAATACAAGTTAATATCGTCAATATAAAAAGACTGCATAAATATTGTTACATTACAGGTTAGAGGAATTAGCTGTTTGCTGTGATAATACTTCTGTAGAAGTCCTTGATATAAACAGCCAATTTTCACCGATATACAAAGATGGCCGCCATACTGACTTCGTACGCGACCTTACATGGTTCAATAATCGTTTATATTCTTGTTCTTGGGACAATACAGTATTAAAACATACGATAGATTTTGATGATGATTAACTTATGAATGCCCTTATGCTTTAAATTGTTTCATTTATTAACTAATATTGAACTTCTTGTGCTTATACATAAAAATAGAATTTTATATATTGATGCATTCGATTATTTTATTTCATTCCCATTCTATATAATCAGTTTCACTATATTGTTCGTATTTATATTTCTACAAATCATTTGTAATTATATAATTATATTTCTTTATCTATATTGTAATAAGACAGCAGATTAATGCATTTTGTGTGAAATATTAATCACAAAACGTAAGAACTTTATATAATTTCACCGTTAAATTAAAATAAAAATATAATTTAAAAAACAAAGATACTGCACCGAAAACCTATCTGATATGAAAAGATATTTTCGAAAAGAAAAAATGATGTAAATAAAAAATGTTCACAGTTTATTTGCAGTTACACATCATATAACGTGTTGCCGTAAGGTAATTACAAATCAGTCAAATTTCTAAATTATAATAAGTGATATTACATTTAATATTTTTAATATTTTCAACTCCGTTTTTAAGAATGTTATGATTCTAAGTGATTGTTTGAAAGTTAAATGTATCTTAATTCCCTGTAAAATAATTTTGTTCACTTGCTTTTCACGTAAGTGTATATATGAATATAATGGTTTTATTAATATTTAACACATTTTTCATAATTGATATCATAAAGCAGAAATGTATAGCATAATCTGAAAATTACATGACACTATATGTATAAGAAAAAATTTGTATAGACCTTACAATTTATAAAACGATGGCATTAAGTAATTTAGAACTACCCTTTCTTCAATTGATTACACATTTCAATAATATATTTCATTTTACTTTCTGAAATGATCAAAGCAATAAGTCCAATTTGTTTACATCAGTAAATCCATAAATTTCTAACCGTAAGATGTATAGCTCTCTACAATTATATAATGAATAATATGATATCTATATGATCATGTAAATTAAATATTCATATAAAATTTATTAGAAACTTTTTACTTTAATTATAAACATGCACTGTTCCTTTCATTCCTTGATAAATGTATATTTAAAGAGAAACAAAAATTTCAAGCAACATATATTTCATGTAAATTATACATCACTTTTCAGATGGAATTATACTTTTCAACGTTAATTATTTCTAAGAGTATCAATTTATTTTCTTTCCCAATGTTATAGGGTCTTATATGAAATTATATTTATCTGCTAAGGCATTTGTATTTGCGAGAAATAAAAAATATTCCTCAAATAAGGCGACAGAAGTAAAAAGAAAAATGGATGAAATGAAAAATTAAAAAAAATTTGTTTGATAACATCAGACGAAGGTTTTTTGTATGTACACAGAGTATATTATGTTTAACATTGAACAATGATCTACTGATGCTATTTTTAATCAAAATATAGTATACTTTCTTGATATAAATCCTTACATACTTAAATGAGTATGTCTGACAAAATGTACAATTATAGGTATTCATCATATTCATTCGTGTAATTCTTATTATGACCTTAAATGCAACATAAATTTGTAAAAAAAATCATTCTTTCCTGAATCATAATACAAACAATTAAAAATAAATTGCACATAGATCATGAGAAGTTCAAAGTAGTAGTACATGGTATTCTTAAAGTTCATTGATAACAAAACTTTACATTGTGATACAAATAATGTAATGCAGTAATATTATGCAGTATATATGTGTATATATATATATATATATATATATATATATATATATATATATAAAATAATATTATGCAGTATATTATGTCATCGTTTCACTCAAAAATTACAAGAATTAATGAAATTGTTATGTACAATTCATATTTTGATGTGATGAAATGACTGCATTATAATCAATGCAATATATAACTCTCATATGGACATTTATTATTCTTCGTTAATCTATGGGATAGGTTCTTACATAATTATTATGCAGTTCATAACATGATGTCTTTTTCCCTGTATTAATCACTTTTTAACCAGTCCTTGAGCATTTACTTCTTTACAATCCAAATTCCTTTTCATCATCTGCGCGTATGTCACCGTATCTCCAAATATTACGTCGACTATGCTTTGCATCTTCTTCGGCTTTTTTGTATTCTTCGATCTATAACGAATGCAAAAGAATTATGAGACACAACTACCAAAGTACTTATGCGCGTAATATGAAAAACATCAATTTACCAATTTAGTAAGTCTCCTATCTCGTTGGTTCTGAACAAGTAATAATCCATCAGAAATGAGACCCTTTGCAATATCTTCATTAGAAGAACCAACCAAAGTTACAGCAGTAACATTGTTGTTTAATTTATATTCTGTATTTAACAATAAAGTTTTCTCCATAACGTCTTCCTTAAAAGCTTCAACTGCCGCCTTTTTATCATCATTCTGCAAATATATAAAAATAGAAAATCATAGTGTGCGAGTTTATAATTAAAAAAAAAAAAAAAAAAAAAAAAATAGTTGATGTTTAATAATTTTTTATAGAAACACTTACATCATTTGGAAGTGCAACACAAGCAAGGATATGCTCGTGAGCATAAGGTTTATCCGTAGCAAATCTTGATGGTAAATCGACAACTCTTGTAACATTAATCGTTTCTCTATTACCATAATCAACGTAAAATACATTGACATTTGTACCAGAAACTTTTTCTATTTTAACACGATACCACTGATCATCACCGGTAAATTTGGCAACTGCTAATTCACCTCTGGTAGGCTTGTAAGCACCCGGAAGAGGAGGATTAGATGCTAATTCTTGGCGTAATTGCAGAAGTAAATTTTCCAGCATGCTACGTTGATCAACGCTTTGCGCATAAAAATGAAGGTCTTCTGTAACTTCAGAAAGTACTACCTCTTGGTAATCGATCTTTCTTTCTACAACTTCTTTCTCGTTTTCGTTTTTCTCATTTTCAACTTGTACTTCTACATAACTCTTCCACATCTGTATAATACATAAAACAATAATTATTATCTACAAATTACGGTTACACCTTTAAATACGTCTACGAGATTGCTTACGTTAAGTTTCTTTGTTTTGGCACGTTCTTCTGCTGCTTTAAGTGTTCTTGTTAGTTCTCCGAAATCAGGGAAAGTAACTACTTCTGCAAGTCCCTCTTCCACAAGACTAACGGACATGTTAATGTCATTTACTATTAACCATCCAATAAATCCACTTCCTTTTGTTTCTGTACTTTCAATTTTTATTTCCACGTCCCTTTGGAAGCAATGCTCCCTAGTGAAAGCTAACGCTTTCTCACCATATTCATCTGCTTTAACAATACCACCACCTGGCAATGATCTTTGACATCGCGGTGTTCTTATACCAGCCAATACAAACGTAATAACTTGGTCCTCTTTTGGCAAAAACAATTTTAGACGCGAACCACTAGTAACGAATTCAACTACGGCTTTAATACCCTGTGCTCGTTTAAGGGACGTTAAAAATGCCTTTACCTTTGAAGGATCATTAGAAAGATCTACTAATCTGTGTACAGGGATGTCTTTCTTTGAATGCAAACCGTGCTGAGATTTTTCTGCTTTACTTTCTGCAACTTGCAGTAAGTTGTAATGAGCTGAACGTTGATCATCATTTTGCCTATATTTGATTACTCTTGCCAAACCTCGTGCAACCAAAGCTTCAGCGATATTCCTAAACAAATATTTATGATATGTAGAATTGCAAAGGAATATAATTTAGAATTTTTTTAAAACATATTATAACGTACGTTTTACCGCAAGTAACGGTGCAGCATAATTTCTCTTGGAAATTATCTCTTGCGGGTTGCGTGTAATCAACTACAACTTTAACATTTTTCCTAATGAATTTTTCGCGCAAAAATTCACGTGCCTCTAACATCCACGGGATATCATAAAGAGGCTTAAAATCTTTTCTGGTTGCATTGTTAGATTCGTCGTTAAGTTTCTTTTCTCTGGACGGTGGTCGAATGCTACTCAAAAAGACTTTTTTGTTCTCTCCATTTTGTGTTCTAATTATAAGCGCATCTGCATTGACAATTTCAACAACAGTACCGGTAAATTCTATTTGTGGACCTGATGGTTTATAATCTTTCCATAAACGTAAACGTGCCTCTTTTGCAGCTTTTTCTGCAAGATAAAGTTTCTCTGCACCAGCCCTGCTATTATTAATCGACCAATCTTGGCATTTAGCGAAACCTTCACTCAACAAAATTTCCGCAATATTTCCTATTAAACAGAATAAGATTTTTAGTTACTTATTTAATTATTTACGAAAGGTTCAATTTCCTCAATTTCTTCAAAATTACTAACCCCTTGGATGAAGAATACTGCCAATAAAATTATTATTATTAACAGATTCAAGTACTATTTCAACATCTCTATGCAAAAGGCGAGATTCTACAAAATATCTGGCTTCATCGGCATAAGGATCGCCTACTGAATTTTCACGCCTTCCGTTTGGCCATCCAGGGCATCGGACACCCGATATCATTAATACTATATTATAAAAGTCAGGTAATAAGAGTGCTTTCACTGTGGAACCATCAAACACGTATTCAATGATAGCTTTTATTGGCTTCTTTCCGAATTTCTCAACCAATTTACGAGGATCATCTACTGTTCCTTTTACATCGCGTATATGTTCAGAACTTGGTGAATCTGACCATTTCCCTTTCTTAGCTGCCTTAGCTGCATTTTCTAGCTCAATTAATCGAGCTTGTTCAGGACTTGGATTTCTAGTGTCTTTCTTTACAGTTACCAAACCTTCAGACACCAATGTTTCAATTACATTTTCTCCATTTCTATCTGTAATAATCAGAAAGTTTGATAAATCAATTCTTAAGTGAATTTTATATGAAATATGATGTACAAGTGAATTTAAATAAAAATCTGTACCTGTTCCTAACCACACAGTACCATAAGTTCTGTTTGTAATTGATTTTTCTGTAACAAATGTTACATCTTGACCAATAAGTTTCTTCCGCAAAAATTCTCTAGCTTCCCAAGCATATGGTTCATCTTTGCTTTCATCCATGCTTAAAAAAAAAGAGAGAGAGAGGAAAGATGTATAATATGTTTACATTGAAATAATAAATTAATTTCAAGAAAAATAATAAACAACTATATGTACCTATCATTTCCTTTCCATCGTTCTAATTTTGGAGCAGTGATATTACAAAGAATAATAGTAACTTCTGGAGGAGGGCCACCCATAGGTTGGCCACGAATAATAATGGTATCCCCTGAAGTAACCTTAAAATACAAAAGTCTACATTGAAAAAATATATAGGCAAACCTATTTTTAAATATCAATGTGGCACTGTGTATAATTGCAGTATACCATAATATAATATTATATTTTTCATAGAAGACTAGGCGGATAAAATTAAACATTACTTAAGACCTTCAAGACTACAATGATATAGAACAAAGAGCATACTAAACAAATAAAAGTTATTCTTTTATTAACAGTAATATTTCAGAAATGTTACTGCCATCAATATGGCAACCGATACTTCATTATTAAAAGAAATAAAGTAGAAAATGAAATTATTCTGATGCAAGGACCATATGTTTTCGGTACTGATTATTCTTTCGAACTGCGTCGAACGCGACTACACATGTCAAAATATACGGTTATATATAACAGTAATCACATAAATCGTTTTTATTTTTAATTAAAGAAATTCCTTGACGAACGAACTTCCGTAAAATTTCATTATCTTACCTGTTTTACTACTCCGTTTCGCTGTTTCCCTTGCCCCTGGGGTGCGCTCATCGTGTCGTTCGTTTACCACGTTAAGCACCAAGAAAAAATCTATAATTTCTCAGTCTCTACTGCGCCGAGAAACCTCTCCGGTGAATGGAAGATTATCTACGTGCTGATTTTTGCTTTTCTCGTGAATATTCGTCAGAAATTCAAGAAAAATTTGACATGTTAAATCGGAATAGAGAAACTCACGCTTTCCACGTATTGTGGAAGTGGCACGAGCGCAATCTACACAGAAACATCGTCCAAGTACGTTTGATTTGGTGGTGATGTGGCAACACGCAACACTTCAACAATCTGCAGTGTCGCGCTCTATCGGTCAACTCGCACCGATAGTTCGATCGGTAGAAAAAAGTATCAACATCAAAAAGTTTCATAAAATTTATAATTAGAAAATATACAATTACCCCTCTTTGTAGAAATAAATACAGTACCTGTTGGTCGAATTTTTACATTATTTTATTCACGTTCAAATGAAATTTCTTTTACTTAACATTATTTAAATTAATATCCTTTGTAACGAGGGTAAATTTATCTCATTAAAAAAAAAAATTGCTCCGCGTATTTATAAATGGTCGATGAATCCCCATTCACTATGTGCGGTGAATGCACTTGAATGATCGATAACTATCCGCAGCCATGTCATGACGTTGATATTTGAAAATATATATTTATATTTTAATGCAAATAAAATAGTCTTCGGCTGTAATAATTGTAACTTCAATTTTATTAAAAAAACAAATTTTGCAAGAAATGTACAATTTATTAAACTAGGTGAATTTAATAACTAGGTGGACTTGATTATGACAAAATTATCGAACGATCAATTTTTCATTGTATTAAAAAATCTTATCACAATAAAATAAAGAGGTATTAAGGGGATATACTTGTTATTTAAATATGTAAGGTTGTTTTATTACGCACAAAACTGTTTTACAACGCTTTCAATATACTCCGACTACATGACGATTTCAAAATGGAATGGTGAAAGTGCAAAATGAAATCGAACTGATGAAAGAGTACAAAAAATTAAAATGATAATGCAGTCGCATGAAAATGACACCATAAAAAAAATTTAGAGACAGAATCAAGTGGCAGGCTCAATTTAAAGAGCAATATTCGTGGAATGCACGGAATAAATAACTCTTATGCATCCTCTCATATTTATCAAATAAATACGGCGATATTAACTAATGTTATGCAATACTAAAGTAAGCATGGCACTCCACTCTGTCACATAGAAAGACAAAACGAAAAAGAAGTTCAATACTTAAGTAGAAGTAATCTGTAACAGTCTTTCTACATTCTAAAAGTCTTTGGATTTAGTTAAATAGTTTTAAACGATAGAAGCCTTAATCTACTTCCTCCATCCTGGATGCCTTTTCTGAGTCACCTTCTACTGCAAGAATTTCTGTGTCCATCTTTTCATCTTCTACATTTGGCGTCTCATCATCATCAAAACCAAGACCAAGCTTGATCATCCTATATATTCTAGATGCATGTACTTGTGGGTCTTCAAGAGCAAAGCCAGAAGACAACAGGGCTGTTTCAAAAAGGAGCATAACCAAATCTTTCACAGACTTGTCATGCTTATCTGTCTCTACCTTTTGCCTCAAATTCTCCATGATTGGATGATCTGGGTTGATTTCTAAGTGTTTCTTAGCAGCCATGTATCCCACAGTAGACGAATCTCGGAGAGCTTGTGCTTTCATGATCCTTTCCATGTTTGCAGTCCATCCATATTGCGACGTAACAATACAGCAAGGAGAGTTAACTAACCTGTTAGATACTACAACCTTCTCTACTTTCTTGTCCAAAACGTCTTTCATGACTTTGCAAAGATTTGCGAATTTGACTTTGTCCTCCTCGCGTTTCTTCTTTTCTTCCTCATCTTCAGGGAGCTCCAAACCTTCTTTCGTTACAGATACCAACTGTTTACCATCATATTCCTTCAGTTGTTGTACAACATACTCATCAATGGGTTCTGTCATGTATATTACTTCAAAACCACGTTTCTTAACTCTTTCTACAAAGGAACTATTGGCTACTTGCTCTTTGCTTTCACCAGTGATGTAGTAGATGTGTTTCTGTTCTTCCTTCATTCTACTAACATAATCCTTCAATGAACATACTTCATCTCCAGATACAGATGTATGATACCTAAGTAAATCTGAGAGTTTCTTTCTATTTTGACTGTCCTCATGGATACCCAATTTAATATTCTTGCTAAATTGTTCATAGGCTAGCTTGTAGTTTTCTTTATCTTCTGACAATTCTTCAAAAAGTTCTAGACATTTCTTGACAAGGTTCTTCCTGATAACTTTAAGGATCTTGTTTTGTTGCAACATTTCACGAGAAATGTTCAATGGAAGATCTTCACTGTCTACAACACCCTTGACGAAGTTAAGGTAGTCTGGAATAAGCTCTTCACAGTTGTCCATAATGAAGACCCTACGTACATACAATTTAATATTATTCTTCTTCTTCTTGTTCTCGAAGAGATCAAGGGGTGCACGTCGAGGAATGAAAAGCAGCGCGCGGAACTCCAGTTGACCTTCCACTGAGAAGTGTTTTACAGCCAAATGATTTTCCCAATCGTTGGTTAAGCTTTTGTAAAATTCACCATACTCTTCCTGAGTGATGTCATTTGGATTTCTTGTCCAAATTGGCTTTGTTTTATTCAACTCTTCCTCCTCATTGTACTTCTCCTTAATGGTCTTCTTTTTCTTCTTCTTTTCATCTTTTGGTTTATCATCATCATCCTCAGTTTCTCCAATATCTTCGATCTTAGGCTTATCATCTACCTCTTCTTCTTTTGTTGGTTCTTCCTCTTCATCCTCGCACAACTCCTTGTCTCTTTCCTTTTCAACAACGAGTTTAATTGGGTAACCAATGAATTGAGAGTGTTTCTTGACAATCTCCCTGATTTTGGACTCTTGCAAGTATTCAGTTTGATCTTCCTTGATGTGCAAGATAGTCTTTGTACCTCTTCCAATTGGTTCTCCATGGTCAGGACGAACAGTGAAGGAACCACCAGCAGAGGATTCCCACACGTATTGTTCATCATCATTGTGCTTGGAGACAACAATAACTTTATCTGCAACCAGGTAAGCAGAGTAGAAACCCACACCAAATTGACCAATCATGGATATGTCAGCACCAGCATGAAGAGCTTCCATAAATGCTTTTGTGCCAGATTTGGCAATGGTACCCAAGTTGTTCACAAGATCAGCCTTGGTCATACCAATACCACTGTAATGAAGAAAATTTAGTTATTCATTTCTATTTTTAACTTATAGCACTTGCATAAAATATAAAGTTACACCGATTTTAGAAACTATTCATAAAATGACTTTTTAAATAGAAATTATTTACGAAATAGTCTTTTAAATAAAAATTTAAAATAGTACCGTTTAAATTAAAATTATGGAACAAAATTTAAGGATGGAAAAAAAAATTAATACTTACGAGTCAAGGATGGTCAAGGTACGATCATTCTTGTTGGGAATGATTTTAATGAACAGCTCCTTGCATGAATCCAATTTGGATGGATCTGTGAGAGATTCATAGCGAATTTTGTCCAACGCCTATAACAGACGCAATAAAATGACACTTGAATTTTTCTTCTATTAAATACCGCAAAATGATTTAACACTTTCGAAAGATTTGAATAATGTAATTAAATAGAAAAGAAAGATTACTTACATCAGACGAGTTTGAAACCAATTCACGGATGAAGATTTCTTTGTTAGAATAAAAGGTGTTGATGATTAAGCTCATCAATTGAGCAATTTCTGCCTGGAAGGCGAAGGTTTCAACCTCGTCAGCTTGCACCATGGTGACGTCCTCCGGCATCTCGTTGCAATTTAATCAGTATTAAATTCTTTTGCACAAATGTACAATGAAATAACTGCCTTTACACTAACGTTCGGAATATGTCGCACGTATATTCGCAGAGAAAATGTAGGTTCGCGTTCGCTCGCAGCGATCAGTCTCTCACGCCGTCACTTTTCAGAGTATTCAATACTGGCGTGCAGCGGCCGCTTTTATCGAGCTTTGAAAATTCTAGAAGGTGCTTGCCGGAAGCCCACCCGATTTCTAGAACATTCTATCAAGTGTAATGTTATAATCAATATTTGTTCACATTTTTTAGCATAGTATTTTAAGGGAAATGTTTCCAAAATTTATGAAACAAATTTAGAAAACGTATATTACACGATATTAATAGTAAAATGTAAAAAGACATGGTAAAAGTAGCAGTTGCAGAATTCGATTTACGTAGTAACAGGAAACGACGATATGGCTGTATATACATGTCTAGAAACATCGCGATACCTCGGAGCTGAGAATGGAGAGAAGCTTATGCGGCAAATACCAAAAATTGGTACAATGACGCGGTATATATATACACATTATATTTGTACATAATACTGTTAGATGCTGTGTACATATCATTTTTTACGCATTTTCAGTCAATTTTTAATAAAATTTTATGGGATACCCTCTAGAATTCTAAATTGCATTTTGCATTACGCACATGTGAAAATACCGCTTTGTTATTTACAGAAATATTCTCGACGTTTTAATGTCAGAGTACCACGAAATGGATACTCAATTGTTATATTTTCTACAATTGTTTCATACAAATATATTTATTATTTTTTATGTGTTATATTTTTACATTTTTGTAGAATCTTATATTTTTTTGTTTTAATAATACAATTATTTCATACTTTTGTTCAAACGTCTGCAAATTTTTTTCCATCAGAAAATTGCAGTCTATGTTCTATTCGCAGCTACTCCGTACAATGAGATGGAAATATTAGTTGATGATTATCATTTTTAGAAATGTCGATTGTTAATATTTTAAAATTGTACGATATTCCTTAAGTAAGATTGATTCTAGAACTTTCGGAACTGTTCGTCAGTCATTTTGCCTGAGAACAAAGGTGACGATACTATTGCAATCTTTAAAACGAATATAAATCAATACCGAGACCGTGATACACGATGTTTTAACATATTTTTTTAAAATAATTATTTGTTTTTACATGATACGAGAGAATGTGTATGGGACGGTCAGGTACGATCAATGATACTGTGCTCGCACAGCCGTATTGGAAATGGTACATCGCGTAACCTTATTCTCAGCTCTTATTCCTACACTGTCTCTGAAAGAATAACTCGGACAGGACTTTTCTTGTGTAATTAGTAAAGTTTCATACTTTGAGAAAAATGTGAAGAGTAAAGACAGTGTTACGTTATAACGAGAGGTAAATATAAGAATACTAGAAGATTCTTGGGTGAGCAAAATTAGGCGGGAAATAATAAATATAACGAAAAATATTAAACTATAGTAAAATGACATAATATGTTATCCTGTTAAATATTATATCTATATTATCGATACTGTTAATAAATCATTTTAAATAGAGATAATATGAAATACGAGAATGTTCGAGCGAATGTCCTTAACCTTGGTCTTAGATTATAAAAGTAAAATAAAGAAAACAAAAGTGAGAGTCTAGCATGTTTTTACTGCTGTACGAGCATCGGTAAATATATGGGTGAATCTATCTATGCAATCACAGTGCACTTTTTTATATTAAAAAAACGGTGTAAAAGATAAGGAGTAAAAGCAGGTTAGGTGAGCTTCAACACTTTATTTCCCAAGTTGAAACGATGTTGCCAGTCGTGTCACTGAAAATTTTAACACTTAAGAACGCGCTTCAACGGAAGAAAGGTTTTAAAACATTCCAGGATTTACTCGTTAACAATAATTTTTCAAGCCATATTTAATTCAATTTTTCTCTAGTTTAACCCAGATGCATAGATGTGTACAGTAGGTGTATACAATTGTTTTAATTTGCACATGGTCGTTTTTACGTCATAGACACATTTTATTTTAAATACAATGCAAATTAACTTGTTTCGATAATTGAATTTTATATCAACGTACATACTCTTTAAACACATTTCATGAGAGTATTGATTAAAAGAAAAATGGCTTGTGATAAAGTCAGAAATATTAAAACGTTTACATTTTTACACATATTTCGATTACTATTCGATAAATAAAAAATGAATTGATTTAGAGGTTAAGTACAACGGTATAAAATAAAACGAAAACCTCAATAAGAGAAGTTTACGATGCAATTCGTTACGTTTACTGGAAATAGTGTCGCCATCTGTTGGTATTAATACTTACCAGCAGTGTATGTTTTTATATCTACATCGGGTATGGCAGAATTTAGAGTCACGTGATTACGAAAGTTGAACGTTTCGACGTTATTTCGTTAGTGACTCGTTCAAACCGTGTTTGCGATTTCTTTCAATTTTTCATTTGGTTGAGTAGTCAGATGTTGATAAAAGAATGTGTGCTGTTCGCTAATCGAATAATTATAATCTGACAGTTAAGAATGTTTCCGTAGGTGATACGCGAGTGACTTATTGTGGAATGAATGTTGAACGCTGTGAAACTATCGAATTGAAGCGCGCGTAAAAGGATATTATATGGTCGGTAGTGTGTTGTTCGATGCACGAAGAAAAGGACGAGATTTATTATTTACAAGGTACACATTTTCATCCATAACATAATTTTACTCACGCAATAAAAACTTTTACATAATAATGTCGTATCACGTAGTAATAGTTTCATTTAGGTGTATCGATCATGCAACGATACGATTTCCTCTTGCGTTATACTCGTTTATGTAACAATGTATATCATATTCGCCGCCATTTAACGATGGTTGTGCTTTAGGTGGTTTTCGGGTGCATCACGTTTCCTTTTTCCCTTGTCATGTATTTTCTTCATTTTGTTTCTTCGTTTACAAGCTTGTAATTGTTCACAGGCCATACATGCTCACTGTAAATTGTATGGCTCACAATGATCGACCTTAATATATAGAAATCGTTTCCTCCGTGAGCGCACAGCAACGAACAGGCACGCGCTCGCCACCGCGCCACTTTCAAATACTTTTGATTGGCATTTTTTTTTTTTTTACAGAAAAGCAATTTACAGAACACCTCGTGAACAATTTTGTGTATATTTCTTTAATGAAAGCTACTTTTTTTTCTTTTTTTTTTTTGGTTTGTCCACTTTTTAATGGAGTTACAAACAATTATGCAATTTTGAGAAATAAATTGTGTCATAGGTACAGTGGGACCTCAATTAACCAAATTTTTCTGATTCTTCGAGCATTTATTATTATCAGAATCAAAAAATATACCGTGCGTGATTGTTGGAGATATTATGGTTTATGCGCTTTTTTTTTTTTTTTTTTTTTTTTTTTCTTTAGTGCGGAATGTAGAAACGTTATTCTTTCTGCAGTTAAGAAGCGTCGCGACATCTTTAAGTAATTTTACGGTCTATACTTTTCCATTAAGTTGAAGTTCCACTGTACTATATTCTTACTCTATTACTAGGAAGCATAAACTTATATGTATATGTATATCAATATTAGGGAGGGAAGGATCGTATCTTCTTCTTCTTTTCTTTTCTTTTCTTTTCATTTTTTTTCTTTTTTTTTTTAACAATAGCTATTACTCGAAAATACCGATAAAATATTACAACCTTTTTTTTTTAAATTTGTTCTACGATTTCACGGAACAATTCGCGGAGATTCCAGATCGATATGGATCATCGTAAACACGGTGGGCTCGCGTGGCGCTAAACGAAAGGAAATGGCGCGCGTGTGCGCGCGCGCGCATGACAGTAGCCGCGCGCGCGTGAACCTTACTTATTTGTACGTAAAATTATTCCTCATTATATTGATGCGTATCTAGACTTTTGTTCCGTTACGAACGTTATTTAGAATATTATTTCAATGAGCAAGTAACTAGGAGAGCCTCTGTTTTAATTATTTCTTTTTTCTTTTCTTTTGTCCACCTCTCTCTTTCTATCTATCTTTCTTTCCTTCTTCTTTTCTTTTTCTTTTTCTGTGAATCCTTTTTTTTTTTAGCTGAACGACACGAGTGCGAGGACACGCTTACGTTCTTGTTAATACGTCCTTTTCTCGGCAGTCAGCGCGAGCAATTCTCCAATTCTGACGCACGAAATACGGTTTTGTGTGGTATAACTTATTAATACGTTCATACATTCACATTTTCTCACTCTCTCTCTCTCTCTCTCTCTCTCTCTCTCTCTCTACTATTTCATTTTCTCTTTCTCATTCACTCCGTCATCCTCTCTCGTTCATATTTTCTCATTTATTACTCGTTCACGCTTTCTTCTTCTTCTTTCTCTCTTCGACTTTTTTTTTAAACTGGTATATTTACAATGTATCTTCTCGCCTCGAATCGCGCTCGCTGGATGCCAGTTACCACATTCGCGGAGAACGAACGGTGAGAAAAGACGAATTGACGACAGATACGACGAAAAGATGAAAAGTAGCGAACGAAAGTGAAACACGGCGCGCGACGATACACTGCGAACGGAAATTAAACCCTCTTTGTTGGTAGAGCGAGGAGATGTCTGTTTTAAAATTGAAAGAGACTATTTTCATTTCCTTTGAATAAAATTCGTATGAACTGTTTCTCCGATAACCGGTGAAATTCAATTTTTCACACGTTAGAACTGACGATGCGTTAAAGTTAAGTTACATCGTCATCGATATAAACAGATAGATTATTTCAATTTTCACTCTACCAGTTGAAAATTCATTTTAGCTACAAATGCAAGATTATTTACACGAGAATAGTATTTTTCGAATTCTCGCTAAATAATCGAAAGGATTCCAGCTGTGTTCATCGTTGAACGGAGTCTTTTAGGCGATTATATACTTCTTGAAACACGTGAAAAATTTTTCGATCCGTCGTTCTTAACGATTGCAAAACGCCCAGGAGAAGGAATGGGTTTCAAGGTATCGACCAGCGATATGTTACAAAGAAAAGTAGCCGGTTGCCAAGTTTTGTTCGTTGAAAATATTGGGGGTAAGGTCGGTCGAGCGACGTCGTAATTCGATTTGCACGATTCGCGTAACACGATGGCCGTGATTTAACATTTATTCAGCTGGTTGCGTATTAAACAGGATCAAGGGTAGTGGTGAAATGATATTAGAATTAAAGAACTAAATACAAGAAGGGTAAAAAACAACAAAAGGAGAATTGAACAACAAAAAAAAAAAAGAAAAAGAAACTTGGGATACAAGAGAAATATGAAAGATCGAATGTCGTTTTCGTTGAATTTCGCCTTTCATGTATTCTTCTTTTCCTCGATAATCTATTATAAATCGTTCTCGTTTTAACTTCTCTTGTGCAACGAAACACTTTTTCACCCTGGCATTCGGTGAGCGTCGAGGTAGCCTAGAAATTCTCTCTTCTGTTTCGATAGAATTTTGTTTAATCTGTACCGCATAATCTAGTCACGATTAACGGGACTATATATAATATATATATCTCTCTCTCTTTTTCTTTTCTATGTACGCGCGCGCGCGCGCGCTTTCCGATAGCCGTTCGTTGAGGGGGTAGGAGTGGTTTGTCACTCTCTTTGGAACGATCGAATGGTATAATTGAGCTGATATTTGTATACGTTGTCGTCGACCATGCATTTTATTCGGATATTACAAAAAACGGTGTTGTTTAATGGCGCACGGCTAATCGTAAATTACGGGGCGTATCGTAATCTGCCCGTTCTTTATTTTTCTGTTATTTTTCCCTATACTTTATATACTCTGACTGGTTTATCTTATAACTGCGAAGGAAGAACACGTTCACCAAATCGATTCTATTCCGTTCTCCATTACGTATGGAAATGAATTTCAATGTGATCACGATGCAAAACGAGATTCTCGATTGCCTCACGAAACGTAAAACGAGTAGGATTAGGAATCGATCATCAATCGGGCAGATATCGAGGCACCCGCGCGATCGGCATTTCTTATTTTTTTTTTTTTTTTTGTTTAAAGATCTACAAAATCTCGGTGATACTCTCGGTTTCGTAACGACTTCTTTTTCCAGCTTTCGATCGCACGTATTTTCTTGTCTTTTTGTTTTAACTCTTTTTATTTTTTTCTTTTCGCCGCTTCTCATCGTCTTCGTTCGAACTTCGTTCATCGTCGTCTTTCTCATCTTCTCGTGAATTCTCGAGGAACAGGAACTTCCGCAATAAAGTACAGACCACGGAGATACTCAAGCACAAATACGACGTACGCAATAATAGTGTTATACACGCGGGCATTCTTTCACGGACGATTCACTCTCATCTTCCTCACTCTCTCACTCCTCGTCTTCCTTGATTAAATAAGCCACACGCTCCCGGATTCTATTAACACTACGCTATTACGTGTTATTTATGTATATTCGCACTGTTATATACGCCCTTTAATCGTGCAAAATGCAACATCGGCAACACATTTATCGCGCGTCGTTTCTCTTCTCACTCTTTCTCTCAGACACACTCATACTCTCTCTCTCTCTCTCTCTCTCTCTCTCTCTCTAACTCTCTCCTCTCCTCTCCTCTTCTTTCTCGTCGCGCTCTCGTTTCTTTCGTAGAATCGGCGCGTTACAGCCACGTAAAAGTGTTCATTCTTTATCTTATCCTCATTTATTTATTTATTTTTTTAAGGTAGTATAGGTAAACGTATAGGTGTACCTATATCTACCAAGTGCTGGTATATGTATATATTTATATATTTATAATTAATTATATATATATGTATAATCGTTTCGAGATGGTAATCACCCAATCTACAGGGTATGCTTTTAGATGTGTATGTATGTGTTCGTGTTCATGTATGTTTGCTCGTATTTTTTCTTTTTTTGTTCCGTACGTATGTGTGTGTGTGTGTTGGCTGCGTATATCTACATTGTTCATTTAATTGTTAACGATCGTAGAATACGTTTCTACAAACATAATGCAGTTTAGTGTGTGTTATTAAATACATTTTAGAATTTGGTACTCTCGTCGAGACAGTTCGTCACGCGATAACATCGTTTATCGTACTTTCGTTCTTTTTCCTTCGGTCGTCCGATCTGCGCGTTTTTCTCCCACCAGGATTTTCTCGCGTTTTATCCCCGTTCATTTTTCTGTCCTCCGAATTAATCCGCGTCGTCGTTTCCGCGCAGTCTCTCGCGCCTGTTGCGATCCGTGCTCGCGTTAGATTTTTGAATCGTCGTCAATCGCGATCAAGAACACTTTTTTTTTTTTACTGTCTCTGTTCGCTTTCAGAGACGAATTGAAAATTTGGTTGTCTCTCTCCTTCATCTCTGTTTCTCTTCTCGTTGCTGCGTGCACGCGGGGAGAAGCATTGGCGATTCGCAGGGTTTTCGAAGTTTTCAAGCGGTTCACCGGTGCCAAGTTCCGAG
This sequence comes from Anthophora plumipes, assembly GCA_951804975.1. NCBI lineage: Eukaryota > Metazoa > Arthropoda > Insecta > Hymenoptera > Apidae > Anthophora > Anthophora plumipes. The sequence goes on along the minus strand of OX638112.1, from coordinate 23,999,853 downwards.
AGCGATTCCTGGCAGCTACGCGAACGAAATAGCGAACTTGCGTATATTACGTAAGCGGGCCTGTGCTTTCTCGTTGATCAGACTTGGGAGAACAGAAATATACCGTTCTCAGTTGAGTACGCTAACGCGTACTATTTTACGGTCGACGCTGGCTAATACTGTTCGAGGTTTCTGGGTGCGAATCGTTTTCAATCTCATTTCCCTTGGAGAACACTTCGAGAAGTTTCAACGTTGCTGTACGCGTAATTTCGAGATATCGAACTTTCTTTTTTTTTTAAATATCGTTCGCAATTCGCCACGAACGTTCATTTCGCGAAGAGAAATGTATGTATACACATATATAAAGATTTATTCGTGTTCTCGTGCTGTAAACGCGAGTTTCTTTTTCCACACGTCCAAGTGTTAACGTTCGTCTGTCGTACACACTGGCGAACGTTTTATTAGCTTTAAAACACACGGTTTCAGGCGTCACGGCATACATATACGTGACGGTGGATCGTAAAGAGTTAATTTGACTAAGAATAGAAGTCATTCCGGTCGAATGCACTTCTCGGTCGTTCTCGCAACATTGTTAAAAGCTGGCTTTGCTGAAGATCGTAAAAAAAGAAAGAGAAGATAAAAAGAAAAAAATGATCTACACCCGCGGGAACCTCGAACAATATAAAATAGCGAAAAAGAAGAAGCGAGGTGGTAATGAAGGTCTCAAGAATCTCGTTCGCTAATAAACGCACAGAAGTGGTGTGCGCCACGCAAAGCAATCGGTTGTTAAATTAAAGTATAAATATTCAATAGCTATTAGAGTCTAATGTGAACCCGAGGTTTTATTTAGTAATTCATTGATTAAAATTCATGCGTTTATTTGGTACCTTTCTCAAGTCCGTTTTAATATGCTATTTCAAAGGTTGTTAAATGTAACGTTTTCACCTTAAAACTGAAGGGTTGAGCAAAAGGGTTTACTCTGAATTATCTCATCCGATTCAGTTCTTATTAATATTCATATTCGTTACCGAAACTTTGCCCAAAATCAACAACGGATTACCATCTAAATCAATTCGTATAATATATTTACGTATATGTGTGTTGTGTTTTTCTTTTCTTCTTTTGTTTTTTTTTTCATGTGTATGTGTGTGTGTGCGTGTGTATGTAGACAGACACGGTCAGTGGTATAATTCGTAACCCGGCGGTGTTAATTTTATTATTCTTTTTTTTTTTTTTTTGAGCAGGATAATACAAATCGTTCATTCTTGAAACTACGAAACCTAAGGGAACGGATGCAGGTTACAAAAAAACACGTTTGAACACGTTTGTCCGTTCGAAGATACATCGCTGGATCGAGTTCAATCGGAAATGTTCGTCGCGTTTCATTTTGTTTTATTATTTTGTTTTCTTGCTTTCTTTTTTTTTTTTTTGGTTACTTTTTATTTCTTTTTCTTGTTTTTCTATTTCTTGGAAATCGTTGAGCTTGCGCGCGTTTCGTCCCGTGCGTCGACGCGAACAGCATAAAAGCGGTTTGTGCAGCGAATCGCGGATCCGTTCGTCGTGAAATTCGAATTGAGGTGCAAACCAGAAAATACAACGGGAGAAACGTTGCTCCGAGTATTCTCCTGTTATCGATCGATCGTCGAACCGAAAACGTCTCGACACGGTGTTTTCAACACCGTTTCTTTTATCTTTTTTTTTTTTGTTCAGGCAGATTCTCCAATTCCTTGTCGCTTATTATTCTGTTTTATTTTCTTACTTTTTGTCATTTTTTTTGCTTATTTTTTCCTTTTTTTTATATTATTTTCTTTTTTTTTTTTGTTCTTTTGTTTCGTTTTATCGCTTGAATTCCTTCGTTTCGTCGACTGGTTTTCCGTGCATCGCCACGATTGACTAAAACGTATATTGCAATATGAAGTTGGCAGTTTTCGTTACAACGCGATTTGAACTCACATGGTCTTGTCGTGTGCACGCCCGTGGCTCGTTATTCCCGCTCTCTTTACATTGACACACCGACGAAGACGATTACGATCACGACGTTCAACTATTCTATCGTTCGCGCACGAACGTTTCCCATTTGGTCAACCTTATCTTACAAAATATTTCGCGCGCTCGATAGGAACATTTTCTTCAAACATCACACGCGTCCCTCTTTTTCTTTTTGTTTGCCTTTCTGTTTTTTTTGTCGCTTAACGAGAAGTAATACACTCTTATCACTCTTTGGCGCCATGGTATTACGCGAAACGACGTGTCGATTCGATACGAGAATCCAACATGGACAACATTGGACATCCCATGTGCTTCTCCAATCGAGAAGCTTCGTTTTTTTGAGCAAATTGCACGTTTCCAATACTTCCGGTCGTGTCGACGGTGTTTCTCGATCGATCGTGCAGAATCGAGATGTCGTTGATTCGGTTACTATGATACTTTTAGAAATCAAGTTATTTCCTGATTCTGTACGAACATCGTGCACCGATCGACAAATTTTTTTCACAAACGATACTAGAAAATTACTACGAACAGATTCGAACGTCGTGAAGATCGTCGTCTTCGTCGTTCTTGTGCACGTTTCCCGATCGATTTCGTCGACTTTGGAAAATACTCTCGCTCGCTGCGCATCAATCAATCATTCACTACGTTTCCCTTTTCTATTCGGATACGCACACTTTCTCTCTCTCTCTCTCTCTCTCTCTCTCTCTCTCTCTCATGTTGTTTTTCTCTCACACTAATTTCACAACATATTCTTTTTTATATCGTTTTTCTTTTAATCCAGTTTAATCATTCACTACCGAACGAACGAACGAACGAACGTACGTACGTACTCACTTCGGTCCCCCGACGTGCCTCCAGTCTACTTTTTCTGTTCATTTTCATTTTTCTTCCCCTATACTTTAAAAGTGATTTACCTAAATATGTGCGAACAGTCACATTCTCGTGTGCACTACATTTTGCGCATATATATATTTATATATATAATATTTATATATATATATATATATATATATATATATATATATATATATATAATATGTATATATTACTTCGCAGTAGGTACTCTCTGTTTTTTTTTTGTTCTTTTTTTTTTCTTTAACGAATACAATCGCTCTGTATAAAACTCGTATTTACAAGATGATCGATTTGTATAGTATTAATAGGTTTTTTTTTTGTTTACTATATCTTTCTCTTGCGTTCTTTCAACTATTCTCACTTCACACTTTCCTCCCATAAACGATCTTCCTTTTCCACCGTTTCTCTTCATCGCCACTTTTTCATCACCCGCTCGTCCTCAAATCCCGAAATGCTCTTGCGCGTCGATGGTGCGTCGCTGGTAATTAAACGATATCGTTAATTTATTCCGATATAATATAATTAATACGCGATAATATTTATGTCTATATTTATATATATACGTAGGTGTGACCGTCGAATAACGCGAATCGTATCATTCACTTTTTATCCCCCCTTCACACATTCATCCTACCGTTTCCTTTCTATTCTTTCGTATTCTTCTTTTTCCTACCAGAGGACAGAGATCGTCGTAAATTTCTCTCTTTTTTTTTTTAATCTTTTTGTTTCTTTCTTTCCTTAAAACGTTTATATATATATATAATAGTATTAATAATAATCATAATAATAATAATCATAGCAATAATAATCATAGTAATAATAATAATTGACCGTGGTCGGTTCCGAGGAACTGGCGCGTGTTTCGCCAAGGCACGTAACACGTGCGTCAGCTTGTTTAATGAATACACAGGTGTGCTTTTTGATGATGTTATAATAGAGAATAGAAGGGATAATAATCGTTTATCACGGGTGTTTACGAGGACGCGCCGTTGAAGAACGGAAGCGTTAAAAGCGTTGTTCCGAGTGTCATCGTTTCGATACATTATCGCGAATCAACGTGTTCGTATTTGCCAATTGTTACCCAATTTGTGTTTTTGGGCGTTTTTTTGGTTTAATCAGGAACCAGACACACAGAGAAAGAGTGTGGGAAATGTACATTCCTTGAATGAACTTTCGAAAATATATATGTATATATATATATGTGTGTGTGTATGTGTCTATGTGTAGATATAATATACGAGGTATGAGTTATATCCTATACAAAAGATTTCTCTATTTCTGCCCCTTGGAATTACGGATCTACCGCGTTCCCATTCTTCTTCGTACGCGCGCTTACTTTCCGTCGAAACGTATCGAATAAATCCTATATATGTGTGTGTGTGTGTGTGTGTGCGAGTATGTATGTACCACGTAGATAAACCAGTTTCACGGAGGAAATCAACAGGAAATGTTCGAGACCAGCATGCACAACGATCACGATCGATCGTGATTTACAGTAAGACTCGTCTTTCGATTCTTTTCTATATGTTACACTTCTCTCTCTCTCTCTCTATCTCTCTCTCTCTCTCTCTCTTTTTTATTCACGTTTCGTTTTGACGGTGTAGGTTATATATTTTTTTGCGTGTAATTCTAATTCGTTTTGCTGTTTTCTTTTGTTTTCCGCGCGATAGAGAAAAGAAGGTGAAGAAGGGGTTAAGAAAAGGGGGTGAAATGAAAATGAATCGTATCGAGAAGTTCCCTTTCTTCGTTCTATAATTCGCTTATAGCTTAGCCTAACTACCTATTATAGTTGTTCGCTAGCTAACGGAAGAGCTCCTTACCCTCGTCACCTTCGTAAGTGGGAGGAGGGTGGGTGAGTGGGTGGTTGGTAGACGTGCCAGTTCCTCGTGCACACGCGCACACACGGTTTCATAGATTTCAACGTAAACAATAGGCACACGTATATAACGTACATACGTACAAACATGTGGGTATGCATGAATGCATACGTGATATACGTATGAATAAATGCATATAGATGCTATAGAATATATCACAACGATAAAACGCTAGTTCCTTTTCCCTTTCTTAATCTTTTCCTTCTTTTTCTCCTTCCCCCATTTTTTATTTCTTTTCTTCTCTCCTATTCTTTTCCTCGCTATAATAGAGACTCCAAGTAGATAACGGATGTACAATTATTATATAAATTGCATAATAATGCTTCCGGTGGGGCGGACGTGGAAGTATCGTCGATATTACTTACAATATTACATCATTTAATACGTGCAGAACGAAGAGACGAACGAGGGCTAAGAATGTTAATTTAACGTCCCGTTACCAACCTCGCCAAACCGGAATCGATTCCGGCCCACCTCCCGCCACCACCCCCTAATTCTCTCTTTTCTTCTTTCTTCACGGCTGGTGCGTGCCTTTTCTTCCCCTTCCCCGCATCACCCCCTCCCCATTTTTCATCGTATCCGTTTCGTTTCGGTTTAATCCGCGACCCAAATCGACATGAACAACCGTCGCCGTTCACAACGGGTTTCGATCATCTAACGCGGAATAATAAAGCCGCGACGCGTTAACGATAACACAACGACGCCGCGAGAGTTCTAATTAAGGGGCATTCGTTATCCTGTCAGATTTTTTAGACGGGTTTTCGGGGATGGAACGGGACGACCAAACACGAACTTCCCTCGGCCACTTCTTCCGTATATTTCGAGGAGGATGGCGACCAAGGAGATCCTCGAGCAAGATTACCTACTTTTATAAAGAATTCTCGCAGAGTACCAAGGCAAGAAGCTCCTTATTAAATGCACAATGAGCAAGAGCGTCTGGCAAACGGACTGTTTGGCGATTGTAGAGAAGAGAGCGGCGGAGAGCGCTCGGGAATAGGAGGGAAGAGAGACCGAGGAGACGAAACTCCAAACCCAGAGGGGGGTGGAAGCTGCCGAGTGAAACAGAGACGAAGGTAGAAAGAGAGACGTAGGAAGGAGGGATGGGAGAAGGTGGATATATAGAGAGGGTGGGTTGGGCGTGTCAGCTGGTCGATATCCTGAATGGCAAGCTTCCACGACCCACTCTGCAGCCAGCGACCACGTTGGAAGAAACAGAAGAATACAGAGAACGAGAGAGAGAAAGAGAGAAAAACGGGATGATGATGATGGGAGGGTGGAGATTGAACAGAGATAGAGGCAAAAGTAGAAAATGAGGGGGAAAAAAGAGAGAACGAGAGACGCGTGTACGTTTCGTATGCGTGTATGCGCAGTGGGGAACCAAGAAAGATTTTTGCTTTCGTGTGCGCGCGACTCTGGCGTACGGGTGTGGTTGAGGTCGCGTCCGTGAACGTGTTTTCCCTTCCACCCTCGTCCTCATCTGAATCCCTCTCACCCCTTTTTTTGGTCCCCTAACCGTGCACACAAGCAGACGGGGATGGAAAAACGCGAGCAGCCTGCATGGAGTATCCAAAAGACGGAAGTAGAACGGCATACAATTGGCGTTAATTAACTCAGCAAAAACGTACCGACGGAACAGCTACCGGGGAAGACGAAGGGCCTCTCCACGGAAGGACCGCGCCGCGGTGTACGTGTGTTCGACGGTAGAACTAATCCACGCGCGACGATAAACGCGATCACGGCTCGTTCTCTCTCTTTCTTTCTCTCTCTTTCTCTCACTCTCTTTCGTGTACATTCTATGCCAGCTGACGAATCGTCGTGGCCCGTTATGCTCGCAATTTCTCTTGTTCTTTTCTCGATAGGACGTCACGAGGCTCGAATAGGGGAGACAAGGACGCTCGCTCGCGTTCGCGACAAGGGATGATTCGTCGCGAAGTGACGTACATATATTTAGTGGGAGAACTATACACGGTTAGAAGAAAGAATCATTCAAGGGGTTGTGGTAGTTTTTCTTTTTTCTTTCTTTTTGCTTGAGTTTCTCCGCGATTCGCTCTTCCCCACTGTTCTCTTTCCTTCCTCCGCTTTCTTCGGCAAGGACGTTTTGCCATTTTTTTTTATCGTTTCTTCTTTTCATATTTTTTTTCTTTCAATTTTTTTGATCGTTCAGAGAAAACGTCTTTACACTTGCGTCCCGGTTAAACAGAAGAAAATTGTTTGATCTTGTTTGATCACGGTTGCATCGCATTACACGAAAGGAAGAAGAATAGTGTTGCGCGTGGCTTGAAATCCAGCGCGCTTGATCCGCTTCTTGGCTCGTTCTCCTCCTCGTTCTCCTCCTCCTATCCTTTCTTTTACCACGCGGTTACGACTCGCGGAATTGGAATGACTGTTAACGTCCGACCTAATCATACATACGTCCCGGAGGAGTATCTTCTACGTAAACGATTCGTTTCTTCGCGCACACTACGCGCTAGTTACGAGCTAAAACGTTACTCCTCAGTGTTGAGCCACGTACACGAACACGTACAGGGTTGCGGCGCCGCGACGATTCCACGGAAGTTACATGATTCCGAGGGAGGATCGCGGTCATATATAGAGGTGACGGAAATATAAAAGTCGCTTCGTCCGACGAGTTCTATAAATGGTAAAAAAGTGGTATAAAATGAAACGGACACACATAACGTTCGTGGCAATAAAAAAGACGTTCGAGAAAAACAGCTCTACCTCGAAATGATGCGACTCGCGTCGAAATTGTTTGTCCGCTTCGCTTGTCGATCGCGCGCGCGCGCGTGCGTGCGTGCGCGTACTCATGTGCTTCGAATTCCAACTGACGATCGATCCTCTTACGTGTACGAAAGTACAGGTAAGAGAATCGATCGTTTACGTTTCTTTTGTTTTTCTTCTTTTCTTTTCTTTTTTTCATTTGTTTTTCTTTTCTTTGCTTTTTGTTTTTTTTTTCACTTGTTTGCCTTTTTTTCGTTACGAGGACGCGTCAAGTATCGTGCCCTCATTTTATGACGACGCGCGGATAATCGTGTACGTGTGTCTGCACGTAATTACCTAATATACGTACGTATGTCTCCCTACATACGTCTTTTTTTTCTCTCTCTCTCTCTCGTTCTTCTCTTTTACGGATGCTTTATCAACGTACTCGCTTAACGGATTAAGTCGCACCAGTCTCCGGTAGTGAACCGTTTTTATTTTTATTTTTCTCTCTTTTTTTCTTTCTTTCTTTTCTTTTTTTCGTTTGTTTGTCTTCGTTCGAAATAAAAACCTTTCTCTTCCTTGACTCTTTTCTTTCGTGCACGTGCGCTGGCGCTCGCGGGATACACACGCGTTATACACAACAAACACACGCATACGCAGAGAAACAGACGCACCCTTGCACGCACTCGTACACGTAGGACAATGGCGCGCGTGCATACACATACACACATACGTTCACGTAACTCGGAACACACACGATCTCAGATTCACGCAATTCTTCGTCGTTTTGCTCGATCACATGTACACTCAAGCGCCATTCGAGCGGCGATCGTTGGATTTCTCGATCGACTCGTTCCTCTTTTCTTTCTTAGAATTTCTCGTTTTCCATACGGCCTCGTCTCAATTCGTCGGCCTCGAGTTTGACGAGCTTTGTTCTTTGTCTTGTTTTACGTTCTCTCTTACGTTCTTTAAATTTTACTATGTATATATATATATATATTTATATGTATGTATATATATATGTATGTATATATTGGTGGCTAAATTGACAAGTGTTTATATCGAAGGTATTCTCTTCTTTTTCCTGTTTTTCACGTTTTTTTTTTTTGTTTGTTAAAGACCTAGGTACCTAGACTGGCAATGTTTAAGGTATGCACGCTCGTGGATTCGCCGTTAGTTTCAATTCTTCTCTTTCTCTCTTCCTTCTCTCTTTTCTTGTGTCTGTGTGTATTTTGTTCCTCTTGTTCCCCGTCAACTGTTAGCCTGTGTGTTCTCCACTTTCGTTTCTCGCGTATCTCGCGATCGTATCATACGTTCGCGGACGTACCACGGGTTAGGACGAGAATCATCGAGAGGGTCGCGTAAAATCGAACATCACGTAGCAGGGAGATTTACGATCGGCGTGCAACGATTTGGAATGTCACGAAGGACCAGTCTGACCAGCGACTGTCTTTATCTCCTATACATATTCGAACGAAGTATAGAACCGCGACAGATTCTTCCTGTTCCACCATGTTCGTCGACATCCTTTTTGGTCTGACACATTATATTTTTGTTTCGTGGCATAAGTCGACCATCCGAGCACCTTCTATCTTCTCGCTTTTATATCCTCTTCTTCATCTATCGTTGATTTTTAACATAATACAGTTTATATATCGTTCTTCGTCTCGTAGTGATCACAGCGTTATTTTAGTCCGTCCAACGTTGGACATTGATTCTCGATCAATCTTTTAGTTCCGTTCACGAACTGGTTTCACCCCTTCGGCCCACCCCCCTTCGCCTCGGATACTTTCGTGTTCTGTCTTTAACCGCACGTCTCGTTCGCTGTACGCGCGCGACCGTCGCGTCCTCTTCTTCAGCTTATTTCGCCTCCTCGAGGAGCACCAGATCGTCCGCCACGACGTCGCTGATGTGTAGATAGATAATCCAGTACATCAGGTTAAAACAGACGAAGCATACCGGGAACACGATGCGGGAGTATTTGTCGATGTCCGATGGCGTCATACCTGGCGAGAAAGAACGATCTATGCGTTATCTTGTTTTTCGAAATATTCGAATAATCTGTGTGATATCGATTTGGCACATAGATGTAGATATACTTTTCTGTTAATGGATTGCTGTCTTACTTCTTTGCCGGAGGACAATTTTACCATTGACACTGGATGGGAAAAGGCTTGAATAAAGTTAATTTGTGACTGTTAAACATTTTTATCTTATGCTTCACTAGTATTCAACCCTTTCGTTACTACATGCGATTGTACTTATACGCCAGTGAATTTTGAACAATCACCGTTGTACAAAATACAGTATTCTTGTTTTGATGTAGTAGACATGTCATTTTAATTATGTAGATTTTTTTATTATTCAGTCAAGTGTGCATGCTACGTGGTGAAATTCTTTTTCACCATAGGTTGTCGTAGTGAAAGGGTTAATATACACTATCTAAGTTTTCAGTCCTTCATTTAAACTCTCTTATCACACTCGAACGTATTTTTCCCAATTACAAATCTCGAATGATTCTCCCATGAAACTTATCTTTCTAATGTAACTTGGAAACTAAGGAAATAGCTGAACAATCTGACGTTCAACCCCTTGACGATCGTTTTCATATTTCGTAACTAGGTTACGGATTTTCATGCAAATTCATATCTTTGAGAATATAGTGAAAAAGGTAGAACTTCGGTAGAAAATTATTTCACCCAACCCAGGTATTATAAAAAACACTGTAATTAGTATATTTTCAATATTTTTTCATATTACGTAGCTTCTGTGCATATCTGCACCACTAAATTTCCCATAAACTCATACAAATCCACAGTGCGTTCATAATAAATCCTAAATTTTTAGTTCACTTTATATGAACAACGATATCGTAATAAAAATAATTTAAACCATTAATATGTACACAATGTAACGTTTAATTTCTAAAGTATTTCCTTCTGTCAGCACAGTTAAGTTTTCCTTCCGTGGCCTTCGGCTCGTCAAGGGGTTAAAACGTCCTCTTTCTAAAACCTCCTAGAATCTTAAACTCTCAAAGGAGTAATGGCACAATAGAACGATACAATTTAAGAAAGAAGGATATCCGATCGTACCGTAAAGTTTGCTGATATCCTTGCCAGGATGAATGAGATGTTGCGGCGCAGCCGCTGCCTCCTCGTCAGCTCGTCCGTTAATGGTGTTCTCTAGCGTGCCACCTTTGCTGTGTGCCTTCGGGTCGTGCACCTTGAACCGCACCTCCTGGACAACACGGGACCACTTACAAGAGACACGGCAGTTCGGCGTGGGGTGTCCTTCTTCGAGGAAAACCCCTTACTTTGGTAGATTGGCATGCGACATCGAGGATAGGCAAACACGTATTTCACTACTACTTTCCCTTTGATCATTCTCCCGTAATTTCACGCTCTGTATTATCAAATTCAACGATTCACGCGATTCTACTCACCTGTGTTTAATCATAAATTTCCCTCGATTTTCTATCGTTTTTCTTTTTTTTCTTGTTTTTTTCTTTCTTTGAGTTCGTAAATAAAATCGGATACAACGGTTAGGTTAGAACAGTAGGAGGTGTTTTTTATCCGCGTTAATATCAGCGCTTCGTGTTCACGTTTAATCATGTTTGAAAGTAGGAAACAGAGGGAAAAGACACTAGGCAACGATGTCGCCGCTTTTGTGTCCTATACGTGTCATTTTCATTAACGTCTCTCTTTCTCTCTTTCTTTCAATTTCCGCGATGCCATTTCTTCTCGAAGCCGTAAAACCAGTCCGATGAAATGAGCCATGCGACACCAGAAAGAGAGAGAGAGAGAAAGAGAGGGAGAGAGAGAGAGATTCCGGTTTATACCGCAGCCCCCCGAGTACATCCCCCCACCCCGTGTCAAAGTACGAGTAATTAATCCGATTCAGAATTAATTAAAACGCCTTATCCTGGCGACATTTAACGCGCGAAACCGAGCGTCGTCCATCCAACGGCACCCACCTTCCTTTCCGGCCATCTTTGTCTCCCGTTGCCCCACGGTTCCCCCTCCCCTTTAATATTTTTCGTTCTCGTTTCACAATCCCCGAGATTAAAAGAAAATTTATAGTGCATCGTGTTCTCGTGCACGAGCCACGCCGCCCGGCGCAACGCGACCGAATGGGAATTCATTTCACAGAACCTTTTAGCTTTTGACCTTTCGCGGCTCGCTCGTTTTTCGAGCGAAAAAAAACATTTCATTTTTTCACCCCTGTTTCGCTTCGTTTTTAGTTTTTCCCGTTCTCTCTTTCTCTCTCTTTTTTTTTTTTTTTTGGAGGGGGTTTTTTGTTTTCAGACAGAAGAGAAAGATCGATCGACGGAATCTCTCGCGCGATATCACGAGTAATTTTTGCGGTTCGATCCACGGTCGAAATCATGCTGCGCCGCGGTGTCGAACTCGCGGAAAAAAAGTAGCGAGAATGATGGTAGCGCTGATAAAAGAAAAAATAAACGATGGAAAGCCTATGTATCCGGCGAGCAAAAATAACGTGACAGCACTAACGTGATCTATACTAATGATTACGCTATTCTACTGTAGCTATAAAAAAAAAAAAAGAAATTCTTTTCTTTCTTGCTCTCTTTCTGCTTTTCGATTCAATCGATCTACGTGGCTAAAGGCGTAAAACGCGTTGCAATGACGACGGCAACAGAAAGGTTCTAATTGGAAAGAAAGACAAAAGGGGTGCGACAGGCTGGCCGATGTTACACTCACAGTTTGCTTAGGCGCGTGGTCTCCATGATCACCGGGCACTCCGGGCGGTCCTGGATTCTCTCTCGCTGTCTTCATACTTTCCGCGATTTTTTGGAAACGATTCTTCCTCATTTGAATCCTCTTTGCCATGTAGCCCACCGTGGCGTATTCTACGAGGACAGAGAACCCATGCAAATAATCAGACAGGACGGATGGTCCACGGTAGTAACGTTATCGTTTCTTTTCTGGCTCGTTGTGAAAGAATGTGTAATACTATTCCTGAGAATATATCGTGTATTCGTTCTTTTATCGTGGACAAATTTGATCATACACAATAGGATATCAAGATTGAAAAAGAAATGGAAGGTAGGATATTTGTAAAATCGGTCGTGAACGTAAAATACAATTTTACAGTTTTATTTGGTAATTATGGATTGTATCTGTGGGTTACATTGAGTATGGTAAATAAATGGTATTTTTAACATAAAAGAAACTTTAATTTTAACAATTTACACGTTTATTGGTATTTTTATTCCTGTACGAAATATAACTTTAAAATATTTGTGTTTGGCGCTGGTTTTATGTGCGCTAGCCAGTATATTTTTGAGTATTTTCCAGGGAATCAGATAGGGGATTGTAAATCTCATTTTAAACTTCAAATAGAAAGATTCTTTTGTCAAATTGTCGCATTTGTTTATCGAGGTATATTGCCAGTAGCAAAATTTCGAAATCTCTGTGCATCTTATGGAATACAGAAATTTTCAAATTAATTCCAAGTAATTTGAAGTTAGGTGAAAAGTTGTTCTACCATCAAAATTTATCGAAGTAAAATAAGTCACTATTAACACGTTTCTTTCTCGAGAATATTCGATTGAATTTTACGATTAAAACCAACGAACGTGTTCGTAATTATAAAATTCATCCCAGATTATTTAAAAAATTATTTAATACCAAAATTATTTAATTACCAAATACGTTGGTATTATCCGACAAATGCAGCATGTAAAAGTTGAAAAAAAAAAAAAAGGAAAGCATAATCCTTTTATACCATCAATCCTGCTGAGTGACGTCAAATCTCTAAACCGTTTAAAATTAAAAGAAAAAAAAAAGTATCAGTACGTAAATCAGCTTCGAAGCTTTCCTTACGCACTGTATAATAATTCCAAATTGCTAACCACTAATAACCTAATAGTACAATCTAATTTCCTCTTGAAATATGAGCACTTAGCAAACGTCCGTCCGCTTCAACTTGCAATCGTAATGTAAATTTATCCTTACTCCAAATCTACCGATTATACATCGTGTCCATCTACTTATGGTCGAGAGCGTCTAATCAGAGGTGGTACGTTATAGTACTCACCGAGTAACGAGGCGAACACCATGACGAAACAGGTCCCCAGGTAAACATCGATGGATTTGACGTACGAGATCTTTGGTAGCGCCGCGTTTGTCGACGACATCAGAGTGGTCATGGTGAGCACAGTGGTTACTCCGAGAGCTACCCGAGCGGGGGTCGCGTTACGGTTCAGCCAAAAGCTCACCCATGAGATAATGACGATCAAGCCCGAAGGAATGTAGATTTGAATCAGGTAGTAGCCCATCGACCGTACGAACTGGATCTCGCAGGCCAGCCGCGAATAATTTCCTACGATTAAAAGATCGACAGTTAGGACAGGGGGACGGAGAGGCGCCATGAAATGTCTCTTTCTGCTCCTCGTATATTTTCTTTTTTTTTTTTAATCCATGTCTCTCTTTCACTCTGCCCCTTTCCATTTTTATGCTTCCCTCTTCTATACATCTATATCTCTCTCTTTCTCTGCCAGTCCCTTTTCTGTATTTTTTTTTCTTCCCCTTTCCTAGGCCAGGAAAAGCGTTCTTCCCTCTTCTCTCTCTCTCTCTCTCTCTCTCGTTCTCTCTCTCTCCCTCTCTCTCTCTCGCTTTCCCTCTCGTCGTTCCCCTTCGTTGCATCAGGCGGATATGCGAGGGCTGGCTAGATGTTAAGTAAAGTTCGTGCCGTTGATGGATCTTGTTCGTGCTCGTGTGCGAGTATCACGTATATCCTAGAGAAGAAGAAGAAGACGAAGAAGAAGATGAAGAGCAAGAAGAAGAAGAAGTGTTTTCATATGGAGGCTGGTAGCGAGGTGGAAAAGGCTGAACGAAGGGAATCGGTGCGGATAGAAAATCGAGTTGCCAACGGAGTTGCTTCTTTCTACGGAAGCGAGTTCACGGCGTTTTATGGCCTCTCCTCTTCGCTACGAATCACCAGAAGAATCAACTTCAACTGCTACGTTCACCAGGAGGAAAATGGGATTTACTCCGGAGGCCTGATTGCTGCTCGCTCTCTCATGGTTATGAGGCTCGGTCGTTAGCTTCGAGCGCGCGGAACTTCAAAGAAAGTACATGTTGCGCGAAAAGAGAGTTACGATGCCGTGTCGTCTTGCGGTGAAATTACTCACGACGCGTAGCGTCGTTACTATATACAAACGTATACACACCAGTCGCGATTACGCGACGTAGTACTCGAACGAGGGAAACGTTAAGCTGAAGAATTGAAACGGAAAGTGAAATTTCGAAGAAGAACTAAAACGTGCGTAGGAAAATATCGTACGCCAGAAGATTAGATAAATTTCATCGATATCTGTGATCCCTTAAGATGTGGATAACACGTTTTAACACATTGATTTACAATTTCTTTTGCAGATTATACATCCAACCATCAGCTACTTATTATTTCAGTACTATTTTACGTAAGAAATGCTAATGTATTGTGCAAATTGATTGCAATTGACAATCCTTCGTTTTATAAATTAAAAGAGTAGTTAGGATTAAAGTTAACGTTTGCAAGAATCTGTGTCATGAGTTTAACTCGTTGTTATAGAACAAGGGTTTAACGAAGAATTCAAAATTACAGTTCCTATCAAATTCTAAAATATCGAGGACAACTCTCCCTTCCAAGATAATATCCCATGATGATAAGGAAAGCGAGCTTAAGAAAAAAGGAACAGAAAAAAGGAAATGTCCTCTTAACATCCAGCAAACTCGTACATCTGCACAGAGGACGAGATCGCGAGAAAGAGAGAGATATCGATCGATCGATCGACGATTCTGTTCAACGTAGAGTAACCGTTGCTGCGAGTGACATCGTGGCTGCGGACATCGGATAGCGCAAACGTGTCTCTCCACCTTACCCATACCCGTTAAAAGCGAGGGTTGAATTATTGATTGATTTATTTTATTATTATTTTTTGATTGATTGTTGGTGGGGGTGGGGTTCTATTCATACGTTACCGGTAGTTAGACTAATCTCCATGGCTCGTTGACGGTGACCAAGGACCTTGAACTGAGGGAGGGAGACCTCGTTGCTGACACCGACGCTGTTCGGGCCCTCGTTCCACTTGTACCGGATGTCCCTCATCGTGTATCCGACTGAAAAAATAGAGAGACCCCCCGCGGTTGGTACGTACCTTCGCGGAAGCCCTCAAACGCGTTTCAGCTCCGAGGGGGCCTCCACTTACCTCGCACCCCCGACAAAAACCCCAACAAGTCCGCTCTCTTTAGCTTTCCCTCTTTCTCTTTATTACATATACGCTTCTTCTTTCTATTTCTTTTTCTTTTGTTTTTGTTTGTTCGTACATTTCGTACAATTTCTTTTCTTTGCTCTTTTTGTTTTGTTTTGTTTTGATTCGTCACTTTTCTATTTCGATTTTGTTCTCTGCACTTTCTTTTTTATCTTATTCGAATTCTTCTCTCATTTCAATTTCATTCTCTGTTCTTTCCTTTACTCTATCCGTCTCTCTCCGTTCGTTCTTAGTTCTTTCTCTACGGGAGAGCGATTTTACATCCCTTTTACGGGTGTCAATAAAGATCGAACACGAGCGCAAGAGGACGTGCGAGCGGAATTTTATTAGTCGTTCGTTTACTTGTTCTCTTTCGATGAGGATGATCTCGTAGTCGATCTCGGGCGACCGTTTCGATCGTTTTGGAGACACGATCGACTGGAGAGGGTCGCGGTTATGTCGTTTCTGTTTTTATCTATTTTATGATTTTTCTCTCAGCTTTTTTTTTCGTTTGTTTTTTCGTTCTTTTTTTCTTTATTTTGAGAGCCCGTCGTGTCGGTTTGATCTGATGTTGTGAATGGTTCGTCCGAGGTTGACTCTGTACTATTTTTCTTTCGTTATAAGAATCGTGACTAAAAAAAATATGTCAGAATTGAAATGAAAATTCTAAAAAGCTCTTATTTGAGCGATTCGTCGAAATAGTACGTCGTCGACCACGAACCCGTGATAAAGGATTAAATCGGGAACGATGGATTCGTATGATTGTTCGATAGTTCGTCTTCGTCCTTATTTTTTGTACCCGTGGTACATAAAGATCGATGAAGTCATTTGATTAAGTCAATCTGTCGATTGGTCGTATGAGTTAGCCCCGGGGACGGTTTCGTCCTAGCGGGTAAGCTCTTCCTTTGATTGGAACAATTGAACGTGTGTCGCGGTATGAGGCAACACGGTGATCGGTGCATTATCGGTGCGAATTAACAAACAGAAACAGAAAAAGAAAAAGAAAAATTAATTAGTAACGAAACAAATCAAAAGGGAAAATAAAATAAGAGAAAAAAAGAAACATATGTATATACATGTACGTATATATATATATACGCACACACACACATACACACATACACACACGCACACGCACACGCACACGCATACAAAGAAACGTAAGAATCATTGAGAAAGAAATGAAAAGAAAACACTTCACACATAATATCGTAAACGGTATAATAACGGCGTGTACTCGCGTGTGAACATTACGTTACCAACATTGTCAATGATTACTTCAATCATCTGCGCGAGCCTTTGGACGAAGTTCAGAAGGAAGAACTAATAAGAGGGGGATATCTACCTGTAGATAGGTGTATGGTTGAATGTCGTTGCCTGTGACCGAGCACGCGAAACTGCGGTAGTTCCACCTCGTTCGAGATGCCGACCGACTGTAGGCCGGCGTTCCATTTGTACCGAATATCGCGCATTGTGTATCCAACTGCCGGGAGAACAAGAACACAAATATCTTCGCTCTAACATACAATAATTAGACACTCAAGTTTTGTGTGTTGGGTTCTTTAGAGGGAACGTTTTCTTTTTTCTTTTTTTTTTCTTCATTTTTTTTTTTTTCTCGAGGAGATTAAGGGTTGTTCCAGGGGTGAATTGGGTTAAAGGTTAGGTTTCATGGTACGGGTTGTAGATAGAAGCAAAAAATATCATCGTACACCTTAAACCGTTTTCATTCTACGTTGTATTATATACACACCCAGGCGAGAATGAATTTTGCACACGTCCGTCCGTTTTAATGTATCCTCACTGTTTCTCTAATCTACGCTTGAAATCGGTTTAAGGCGCGTGTCTCTGCGCTGCAAAAAATCGTTGGCGTAATCGAGCTAGGCGTTAGAAACTGTCGTCGATGATCGAAGCAACTGCACACCAATCACTTCGAAACGATTATCACCGACGCGATCGAAAAAACGGGAATACTTTGAATTGCCGCGCGCGTGCAGCGTTTAAATCGTCTTTTATGGACGCATAAAAAGCATCGTTCGCTCGTTCAATTCTATCGTCGACTATTTTAATCGACGTTTCGAAAACAACAAAAATCATGCGTTTCACCGTCAATCGTTGTCGCTTGACGATGAATTCACGCTTCTCATACGTCCATAACGTTTTCTTGCTAAATCACGGATAATACGGTACGGTATACTTATACGATCGAAGCAGCTAGAGGAGAACAATTCGTAACATCGTCATAATAATAATGGAGAAAAAAAAAAATCTATACAGATATCTACGGTTATTTCTGATAATTTATCACGAACGATTTCATTCGTTTTTCTTTTTGTAACGTTGGAATCGTACACGATCGTCCAACAAATTTTCACGATCGATCGGAATTCGCACCTATTTATGTTCCTCTAATTCCTCCGCGCGGCCTCGAGCGTGCACATACCGGCCCGAGAAACATTCCTCCGTAACTGAATCTTAGGTGATTACGATCGTTACACCACATTCCAGGCACCAAAGTGGCATTCCATCGCGGCGGCGGCCACATTGCGCGAACATCGGCGAAACGTGGATTAAGCGATCCACGACCGGAGTATTCGAGATTAACTGCTTTTGTTTTTGGAACACGGAAATACTATCGCCGTTTCCTTCCTATCCTTGTCTACCCTCATCCCACGATATCCTCCTAACACCACCGGGGTTTCCGTTTGCTCATTTTCGGCCAGCAAATGCCTCAACCGTAATTCCTATCCAACGAATGCTTTTGCCACTCGACAGATTTATCTGTACAATGTTCACGACTCTGGCGTGTGTCGATTGCCAACCCGATGCTCCGCGATGCACACGAGAGAAGCAGCTCTCGTTTTGCATTGAACGAGTAGGGTTGCTTTGAAGAAACGGTGCGATGTAACTGATGGAAAGGGTTTTCGGTGATTTTTAAAAGTATCTAATCCTTTTTCCCCCTTCCTTTCATCTCTGTAATTTTCTCGCTGAATTTTTGACTCTTTGTTCCTCTTCCTTTCTTTTTTTCTTTTTTCTCCTTTTATTTTGTTCGTACTTTAGGAACAGAAAGGATTATTCGTCACTTTTACTTTTGCGAGAAATTTTTCCGCGGCGTTTTTAAGCGTGGCACGCTCGTTTCACAACGGCTCTTTTATATATCATCATGCTTTTAACGGCGCCGGAAAAAATAGCGGGAAAAATCTGTTACACTTAAGGGTAAAAAAAGAAGACAAAAAAATTACATCAGAACGCGTGAAATTTCGTAACCGTTATATACAGCGATAGTATTGTTGAAGGTTTAATCGCAAGAACAAGATGTTCCTAATCGAGGAAAAGTTGTTGATTTAATAAATAGAACGATATACTCTTTCTCGCCGATGTTCGTCGTACGCATTGGTGCAGCATACACAAGCCGATTACAAGTCGAAGCACGTCATACTTCTTTTTTCTTTCTATATGTATATAGTTATTTATTTATATTTTACGATAAAAATGTCCTGGATTGGGGCAACGTTAAGCATTACCGGGTCCAAATGGGTGCGGAGGGAGAAACAGGATAGGTCAGAGCGTTGGCCGTTGAATAACCGTACAAGAAAGGAGGATTTGCTGCAACATTAGCAAAGAGTAACCGTATATAGGATCGTAATGGTGGTACCAAGTTTAGGTTTTATATAAGACGATAAGTGGAAAAGTGTATAAGTAGATATGGAGAAGCGAAGAAAATAAGTATCGTGCTTGTATTCATGCGCTTGGTGGTGCATTTGGATTTGGAGAATACATTAGGTGGATTTTGGGAATTATGTGCGCGCGCGCGTGCATATACACGTTCTCCTTTTCTCGCGTATAAACACACACGCACACATACGCACGCACGCACGCAAGATACAAACATACATATTCTAACGCACACAAATATACGATACAAATGCATCAGCATATACACAATCGCATGCTTCGTGCCACGTAATTTTGTACGTCATGCCCGATGCCGCATGCTTTGTGCTTTACCAGTGACACGAATTCTGAACACGGAATTTAACTTCTTTTTACTCGCCCGCTGGAATGGTCGTTTGCAATATTCGCGTTTCGCAAAGTATGCTATTATTGGATCCCATTTAGCCTCGATCAAATTCACCCCGATCAATTTATACGTTAACGATCCTTCGTACTGCTGTTACACGGCGGGGCTCTTTCTCTTGAAACGAGACGAGGGAATTATTCAAATTGAACCGGTGTGTACACGTATCTGTCAAGCTGGCAAGAGTTGCTGCTAAAGGGATCAATCGAATACATTAAACACGGTCAGTTGTTCAACGAAATTTCAGTCTTTCAAGTGTGATCGTTGGAAAAACGATAATGTATCGTACAGAGAAACAATTATTACACTCGAATTTAGATGTTCTTTCGTTTTTACGAAGAAATAGAGAGAGAGAGAAAACAAGGGACACTAGATTAAGTAACGAAAACAATTAAATCTTTAGCGAATAGACAACGTTAGATTACACACGCGCAATTATCAGCAATAACGACAGAAAGCAAAAACTCGATGCCAGACTAAAGTTGCACAGTTGAAAATTCGGTCCTGGGTTAAGATATACAGATAGACAGATAGATAGAAAGAAAGACAGAGAGAAAGAGAGAGAGAGAGAGAGAGAGAGAGAGAGAGAGAGAGAGAGAAGAGAAATAGAAAGAGAAAGAAAGAGCGGAAAAAAATATTTTCGTGCCAAAGGCATGCCATGGTTTTTAATCTAGGGTCGAAGTATCATCAACTACTAAAAATGTTCTAATGATTACGATTAGCATACGTATAAAAAAAAAAAAAAATAAGATG
This sequence comes from Anthophora plumipes, assembly GCA_951804975.1. Lineage (NCBI taxonomy): Eukaryota > Metazoa > Arthropoda > Insecta > Hymenoptera > Apidae > Anthophora > Anthophora plumipes. The sequence goes on along the minus strand of OX638112.1, from coordinate 23,979,362 downwards.
CGGCCGGTGGGAATACAGGTACCGGTTTTTCTTTCTTTTTTTTTTTTTTTTTGGAAAATATCGAAATTGAAAACAAAGAAACGAGAATCGTTTTAGTATAAAATATAGATCATAACCAGATAATAATATTCGGAATAATAATAAGGCATACCGAACTGGGCCACAGCACGTCAACGTCGTGGCTAAAATATGCTGCAGTCGTTTCGTTCTTACATGCGCTGGGCTAGATGCACAATGCGTTTTAATTCGGTCGCACCGTAGTCGACACGTCGTTTTCTGTGTTTTAGCCTCCTTCGGGGCTGGCCGTCGTCGGCCCTTACTACGTCCCCGGACACGAGGCTCAGTGCTATATGTCGGAGGCTTTTTTAGAAGGGGGCCGGGGGCTTGGTATATTGTGATAGTGATGGTCAAGTGGTGGTGGTGGTTTTTTTGTGATAGTGGCAAAGTGGTGATTTTTATCTTTTTTTACTTTTTTTTTTTGGTGTATTCAATGTTAGCACACGTTCGTTAGTAGATGTTTCCGTTGTCGTAGCCAAAAGATGTTCCGATCGAATATCGTTCGGAAACTCTGGTTATTTACAGCCGTGCGTGTGCTCTATGGTTGTATATACTTTTTTTTAATTATTATTCAAGTTTTTGTGCGATTTCTCCGTCGACTGGTATCATCAATACATTTTTCATCTGTTTTTTTTTTTAAATATATATTTTAGTATTGTTATTAGCGTTTTTTTTCGTTTATTCATCGAGATCTCTTTTATTGAATTTGTTTCGTTCGGATCGCTCCGAGTTTCGTGCTCTCTGCGCGTATTCCCGATCGAGCGGAAGAAGCTGTCGACGCGATAGCGAGACATTCGAGGCGGCGAATCGCGGCCTCGAGAACGCTATATACATACATCGGGTGCGGAGAAATTACACTAAAGTTTCGCTAAGACCGACGTGATAGTTCACAACAGTGGTAAATTGGTACAGTGGAGACCCTTCGGAGGATGCTCGTAAATACGTTTTACGGTTATGTGCCGGTTATGTCACGCAGATTGCAATCGAAGATGCGAGAAAATTGTACTTGTCCTCTACTTCTCGACGACCTTTCTCTACATTTTCATCAATTTTTCTTTTCTTTTTTTCTTTTTTTTTTCGATTAATTTTTCGAAAACGTGCAAACCACCACGAAATGCGTCTGCGTAAAAAAACGTCGGCGATCGAATATCCACCGGGTTGGTGGATTAACGATCGGCCGTACTTCTGCGTGATCGAGCTCACTACCTGTCGTTCGGAGTTACTGCAAATTGCACGTCCCGCTCTCGTCGACGTTCGTAACATCGTGGTAATCACCGAAAACGCGATTACATTCAGAGAAAGCGGTTGTGCAACAACGTTAATGCGAAACGTGGCCGGTGAAACATCATAAATTGGCCTCGATAACAAAGGCCACACAGTTTTTCTTTCCTTTTTTTTTTTGTTTCACCCGAACAAAATGAATCCTCCCGGCTTGACCAAGCTCGTCCATCGACGTCCCTCCTCTCCCCGCGCTTCTCCCTTCGATAAATCGCGTACAATAACGAGGTAGACGCGCGCAGAACTTTTCCGGATAACGAGATTAAAAATAACGACGTCAATGAATCGTGTTGAAAAATATTTAATTAATACTCTCCTCTCGGCCGTATGAATACGAACAGATTTATCATATATTCTTCGCGTATCAGAGTCATTAACGGGAAACGAAACATTACGCGGCGATGATCCTCGATTTTCGGCTAACGAAGTGTTTTCTGGCTGCAAATTAAGTTGGACAGCGTTTCAATTAGACAGACTCGGAATTTGATGGGTGTGCAAAGTTGGATTAATTAAGACGTATTATCGTGAAACGGTGAAAATCGAATAGCGTCAAACGCAATTGATCAATCGTCTATAATTACATGTCGTTCATTGATAGATTTCGATTTTCGTTTCGTTTATAGCACCAGTATACACGTTATTCGATATGTGAAAATTTTTCGAAAAATTCAATTTTTTTTCCAAAGAATTAATTTCCACGGATGAGTATTGAAGATAAGTTAGTCCCGAGTTCGACGACGATCGACGTTTCCTTCACTTCGGTAAGTGGCATCAAGCTCCCTCTCGATATTAATCGTTATTAATTACCATATTGCGAGCAAGAGGCAAAAAGAGAGGGTTGCGGGAGAGTAACGCGACAGATCGGTGGACAGAAATACTTCTAACGACGGTAATAATTTCGCTCGGGACGAGGCTTGGAGCAATTAAGGACGAAGGCACGATCCAGCTTTCTACTCCGCGAAACTAATCAACGAACTTGGTCAAGTTACTTTGATATCTCGAGCGTCCGACTTCCGGCGGCCTTTCGTCGTATCCTGCAAACGACTGAGTTTTAATATAGATCTCTTAGCCGGAACGAGTTAGGCCGAAACTTTTTCCATTGTCCCCGTATAGATTACCAATCTCCGTTGGACTTCTGGTATAATCAAAGGCACCGGATGCGTTTCACGACTCTCTTTTTTTCTGCCTATTCTTTTTTTTTTCTTCTCCCTTTTTTTCTATTTTCCCTCCCCGTTGAAACCGCCCGTTCGACCCCTCTCTATACCGGCTAAGGTTTGTAATTTAACCTGTTCGTTACCGTGCCGTGTTCGTCTCTCGTCATTTATTTATTTGTCCGGGCATTGATAATAAGTCGGTATCGTTATCGAGGCGAATAGCCTGCGCCAACGGATTAAAAGGCACAATTATAGAACTTATTGATACAGAGGCCGATGATTTAATGGCCGCCGAATGATCAGACCACACCGATTACCGTTCACGAATTAATCGCTTATTCTACTCGTTTTCGAATAAATATTACCAACGAGATACGCCCGGGTTTCACGGACTTTTTGTTTTCTTTTTTTTTTTGTTCACGGGGCCAATTAAATCGCTCACGATTACATTATCCCAACCGACGAAACTCTCGAAATTGAAAGGCTCGACGGAGTAATTTTCGAATGGTGCTCTATAGGGAGTGAAAGAAAGGGACGTTAATTCTAGATATTACAGAGAGAGAGAGACAGAGATAGATAGATAGATAGAGAGAGATAGAAAGAGAGAGATAGATAGATAGATAGAGAGAGCATCCGGGCATCCTCTTTCGGTTTCACACACCCAATAATCGCGTGCAATTTGCAGCAGTGATAATTCGGCGCGAGCTCGTGATAAATACGCACACGCACACAGGCCATTCACAACAGCCGCGCAAAGAAACATACATACAGAGAGGAATTCGCACTCTAACACCCACACGCTAGGTGGTTTTTAGGGTCAGCTCTCCCGTAAACGTGCCACCGTACACTGGTGTGTTGTACCAAGGGGCCATTTTAGCCATCCTCTCTCGCTAAACGCGAGACCTTTCGTTCTCTATAGCTCGTAACACACTATTATAGCAGCCTAAAAAAAAAAACAAAAAAAAAGAAGAGAAAAATAAAAGAAGAAACGCAGCGACTCGTCTGATCGAGCCGTGTGGTCGTCGACTCGTTTTCGTGCTGAGGTCAACGTCAAAGTTGATTGCGTATACAGCGAGCGTCGTCTCGATCGAGACGACCGTCTCGGCTATTGCGGACGTTTCTCGTCAAGGTGCTCTTGTTGTTCGCACACTGGTGCCTCGTTGCCGAGCTGCACGCGTGATCAGACTCGAAACGATCAGAATGGCTGTAGGTTGCAACTATTCGACGCTGTACATTCAATTCATCAAGTAGTTCCATATGTATCTTTTCTCAAACGAATTCTTTCGTTCCTACAGAAACAGCTCGAATCTCGATAATTGCATATCGATTCGTCTCTTTTCTTTTTATTTTTTGTTTCTTATCCCCGTGATATTAAACGTAATTTATAATTCTCGAGGGGGAAAACGCGTCCAGCTCAGGCAAGTTCACGATGTCACGTATATAATGTATAACAGTCATCGTGAATGGTTATAGAAAACCCAATAAGAGTGAGCGAGAGCGGGTGAGTGAGCGAGTGAGTGAGTGGACGGAGTGAATGAAAGTGATCCGCGACGATGCCGCGGATCGTGTGACTGATTCGTGTGTTAGTGAGCGTGTAAAGTGGCGAGTGATGGACAGACAGACAGACAGATAGATAGATAGCTAGAGAGGAGAAGACAGAGAAGATAGAGGGAAGAAAAGGTTGGTGGTCTCGTGGATACGGAACGTAGGACGATGTGGTTTTAGGTGGGGCGGATAGGGAAGAGGGGTAGCTGAGAGCTGGGGTAGTCGCGTTGAAGGGGGTGGGTTGTAAGGTGTCAGGTATAACGATATTTCGTATGAGCGTGTAAAAGAAGAACATACGAGGTTTCCTTTAGGTTTCTTCCCCCCCCCCTCCCCCCGTTCGGTTTTTTTTTCCTTTTTCTGTTTACGCCAGACGCAAATGTACACGACAAAAGCGTCTTTCTGAGATTATCTGAAAAGGGGGTTGAAAGCGATGTATACAAGTTGAGTCGCGTTTAATCAACGGCGATCGACATTTCACTGTAAGGAAACGTCTTTCACTTTTTTTCCCTTTCTTTACTTCTTCTTTAAAAATTAGCAAATTGAGAAATTGTCTGATAAATCGTGGATAAGAAAATTGTTGTAGATCAACGTTGATCACCGTTGTTAAAATCGACACTGTTAAATGCTCCAAAATGATAATATATATTCGGGGTTCGTATGTTTCCATGTACGTATTATGTAGCGTGTCTGTGTGACAGTGGACGGAGGCGAGGGTGTCGAACATATTTTTTTTTTGTTTCTTTCTCAGATCGTCACTTTCAGTTCATTATGTTATGCATTTATACACGCGCACGTGCGTACTTACAGCTCTCGATCTCGATATGGCAGAGCTGTCGGTCCATCGGAAAGTATTGCAGATTCATTGGACACGATGCCGTGATCGTTAAACTGCAACAAATGCGAAAAGTCGTTTTCACTCTGATTCACTCTGTAGTCTATTTTCGAAAACAAAAAAGCAACAAATCTAAAAAAGAAGGAAAAGAAAAGCACGTAGAATTAAACATCGATGAATTTTCTTGAAACTTGTACATTCTAGTCGAAATTATCTCTCTGAAGGACCAATTTCACGTTCGCCAAGGGAAGGTCTCACGGAATCCACGGTGTCATTATCGTTTCGAGCAACGGTTATCGATAGTTTTCCCTCAAACGTGCAGAATTTATTCATCCACACACCGAACCCGATTCCTATCGATTTCTCTTACCGCGTTCTTCGTTTTCTGTCGACGTAGACGTGTCGGCCTTGAGTTTCTAGATCCGGAAGGGAACGTAATATAAAGCAACGAAAGGGTGTGCAGAGAAGAGTTAGGTATGCATGGATCGCCTGAATATAGCAGCGCCGTTAATACCAGAACACATCTGGCTGGTTTAGAAGGGAATAGATACGACAGGGGATGATACGACGCGATGAAACGCGCGGAAGTGTAAGAACGGGGGGATGTGGAAGTGGTGACGACCGATGCTTCGAACAAATTTCTCGTGGCTGGTACAATTGCTCCCTCAAGTGTCTAGGTGGTTCTCCGACGGCATGGGTTATCGAAACGGGGTTAAAATCGCGCCTGAACGTGGCAGTTTTATCGTACGACCACCACTTCTCCTACTTCTTCTCCTTCTTCTACTTTTCCACGCGCGAGAAAATATATTCCATTACCCGAAAAGTCTTCACCGTGTACGCGAGTTCGCCGACTTTCGTCGACATCGTGCAGTGAAAATACTGCTGCGCTTCGCGTTTATAGAAATTGGTCCTGTGTCGAGGATACTTAAGAAAAGTTTCGAGGAAGAACGGTTGGGATTGAATGATATTGTTATAGAGTTACATTAACATATCGAAAACGGGGGAATTATGTATTAGGTCGTGTAATATGAAACGCCGAATTTTCCAGGGAGGAATGAAAATTGTTTCTTTCTTTTTCTCTCTTTTTTGAATTTAAGCAAACGTTTTATTCGTCGATATGAGCCCGACCATTTTTTGTCAGCGCAATTTCAATAATAAAAGTTCCTTTTTAGGAATTATTCGGCGTTTAGTTAATCACTCGAGTGATTTTCAAATTATTCAAAATGTATTTCATACTACATGATATAATACTTTCTTATATTTTATAATATATATATAGGTTAATTGTGGTGGAATGAATTTTTACTTGTGCATTTTTTATGTGAAAAAAAGTTTGTTTTCTGATTGGAGATTTTAGTTTGGATTTTGAGAATTGGAATGTAATTTTTCATATGTATTATTTTACATTGTAGGTGTTTTTATTTTTTTTTTGTGATGGTTATCGTTTTTTAATTAAATTTTTAATTTCAATAAATTTACTGCTTCGTGAATGGAACGTCATCCATTGTATGTCACGATGAATTATACAATGAATGAAAAATTGAATTTAGACTATAAAACACGATGGCCTCGTACGAGTTCACAGAATAAATAAATTGGACAAGAACTGATGACTCATTCGAATAATCAGTATCAAGTTAAATTATAAAAGATATGAAATTAATAAAAAAAAAAAAAGAAAAACGGAATTGTTTCTTAGAACAGAGTTGTCTCTTAATTTCATTATTTTACGTTACTCCTTTCAAATTTCACTCCACGTAAAATACAATATTTTTTTCCTTTCGTACAAAATGATAAATTTTTCACAATATAATACTAAATTTTAATAACCCTCAAATTATCATTACAACTTCTGTCTCGATACTTCAGCACATCGTTGTAATTCTCTTCGAGCACAAGTATCTTTCCTTGTTCTTGTTAGATAATATCATTGTCTTAAAACTACATCTCGAATCAATTAGTAGAACAACCGAGTTTCAGCATTGAGAACCTGAAGTTGATTTTAAACTTCCACCACTTTTCACATTTCTAACTACAACTTTAAAACATCCTGCTAAAACGATCTACCTTTAACACACCAATAATTTTAAGAAACACACGACTTCAGATATATACATTTTATCTAAAAGAATGTCAATTTTACAATTGCTCAAATATATCGTAATATTAAAGTAACGTTATAAAATGTAGAAAAACAAATGTTCACACTTACCGTATACTACGTGTGATGCTTCCCGAGTGATGAATACGAATGAACTCGTTGCTGGTGGTAGCGATGTGAAAGTACGACTGTTTCTCGTTGACGAAGAATGTGTCAGGCACCCAGATGTTCTTGATGAACTCCGAGCCGACGCTCAGCGTTTCGACGCCCGTTCTTTTCTTGAACGCTAGCCGCGGGTCCGTCCAGAATTGCCGGAAGTAAAAATCCAGCGTGAAGTCCTATCATAAGACACACACACACACGCGTTCATTAGATTGGCACGATCATGGCGATACGAGTCGCGACGACACGCGAGAAATGAACGTGGAAGAACGTAAAAGCTCGTGTCGATGTTTTCGATGTTCGAATTACTCGCGTTAGAAAACGGCGAAGCGGGGGGCGGCGGTGGCTTGATGATAATATTTGGCGGGAAAAGAATTGAAATTACGATCGTCCAAAAATTATAAATGCTTGCCGAGAGAAAGAGAGAGAGAGAGAGAGAGAGGGAGAGAGAGTATCAGCAGGGAGAACAATGCGACGTGACGTACTACATATACAGAGGCGACTAACAGCATTATGCGACAATAGCTTCGTTAAAAATAACAAAGTTTCACGCGGATACACGAGATGGAAGAAAGCGAATGCAAACCGATATCGCGGTTGGATAACGGGCCAGCCTTCTATCCGACGTGTTCCCATTCCTATTTTATACGAATAAATAGATTTGCATCGATTAACCCTCCCCCCTTGATTTATCTGATACGTTGCGCGCGTTCAAAATGCGCGGTTTATCAGACAGTAGTTGAATACGTATGGAACGGTGTGTTGCATGCACGTATGTGCACGGTAGATACGTGGCGGCATTAAAACGCGATGAACTACTCTGTGAATGCATCACGAGCGCGGGAAACTATTTGTCCGCGATCGCGCCTTCGAAAGGGGAGAGAAGAGCTAACAAACAAAAAGAAAGAAAAAGGAAAAGAAAAAAAGAAGGACGCCGATTATCTCTCACGTTGTTCCTCGTTCTTCTCGCGTGCGTATCGTTTTCTCTCTCTTTGTTTTAGCGAGGCTGGTATTCGTGACAAGGAGGGGGAGAATTTGAAGCATTTTTCCACAGGGGATGGAATATCGCGAGAAAGAATGGAGGAAAGAGAGAGAAACAGAGAGAGAAAAGAGAGATAGAGATAGATAGAGAGAGATGGTTACACGCGAAATTGTCGCGAGATTGAAACGGTCAGGGAGGGAGGGAAACAGCGAGACGTAACACGTGTGAGGAGATGGAAGGAGGAGGTTAGAGAAACGAAAACGTAGAGCGACGCGATCGGATAAGATAGGGGCTCGAGCGGTCGGTTAATGGAAGAGGAAACGCAGAACTGAGATCGTGAACGTCGACAGGTAACTCGGAACCCTTGTCGACCGATGTTGTCGACTTCCTTGTTCCCGTACCACGTGTCGTGGTTATCGTAACCCGTTAAATCGGCTACTTGAACACTCACGTAACTCTATCGAGGCCTCCTTCAACGACTCCGTTTTGACCTCACGCTGTGAGCTGAGCACGGACTAATTTGAGCGGTAATAAAGTCTTTTGACGAAGCGTGCTAGATGCCAGTCCGTTGGCTGAACCGTTTGCTTTGCACTGCTTGTTCGTTCGTATGATTTCACGAAATCTCGAGTGCACGTTGGATAATTGGAAATATTTAAAGCTTGCACGTTTAATTACCGAGCCGAGAATGAATTTTTTTTATAATTTCCTCCCTTTGGTGTCAAATTAATAATTACCACGATATTCCTGATAAGATATTTACGAAATGTGTTCTTGATTCATCATATACACCGTGTTCCATGGTGCATGGTGTTTATTTGAAGATTAGATACATTATTTGGCTATGGTGTACTTAAACATGTACTTTTGGATGACATATCGTTGATTTTACTACTAGCTCGTTTATATTAGGCGTTACACGGATTTTGTGGAAAATTTGTTCATTTTGCAACAAAGTATTTTCATGTCTTCGATAGATCTTGTGTATACAAAGGTACTTAGACATATCTATAAGAAAAAATTCAATACATTTAAGAGTGAGCAAGGATTATGTGAAAAATTGTTACCTCGTTGACGTGTAATATTCTTATTAAAAGAATCGTAGAAAATGTTTCGTAAAACATTATAATAAATTATACAGAATAGGTGAAAAATTGAATATCGAAAGAATGAAACGTTACAAAGTATCTTTATTTAATATCATTTGATTCTTCGATTATTAAATTCATCCTTCAAGTAGGTTCTATGCATCGTGAAACATTGTACTCACGCCGAGCATCGGAGACTAAGTTCAGAACACGTATAAAATCGAATGATCCATTGGTAACGGTCGGTAACGAATAATTTCACGGTTCGGTAGTTCGCATTCGGGGCGAACGTGAAAGATTGTGAAACAGTCGATGAAAAATTTTATGCACGACGAAGGGGAATCGTAGCGTGCGATTCAATGGCCGTGATTTTGTCCGAAAGCGATTTTAGATTGAAGAGATTTAATATTCAAAGATACCCGTCGCTTATAAACCATTGGTTGATCGTCGAACGGAAATACCGTTATTTAACCGTTCAGAAATAGATTCTCGCGGGCAGGAAGTTACAGGTTTTGAAATATTCAAGGATCTTCGTTTAAACTTTGATTACTTCGTTCGACTTCGCCGAACGATGAACGAAGGATGAGAAGGAAGAGAAAAAAAAGAGGTAAAAGAAGAGAAGCGATTTCACGCGAGTCCATCCTTGAATTCATCAAACGTTGTAGCGTGCTGTTCACCGTAAATTTTCCAGCTCGTGAGGGGCGAATAATTCGTTCGATAAAGAAAGTTTAAGTGGCTGAGCGAATAGTTGGAGCGCAATCAGCCGATCCCGATGGCTAGATTTATTATTCGAGGTCAAAGTTTCTTGATTATTCTATTATTAGAGAGGGGCGTAATTACGAGTGAGCACATTTAAACGCGGTTACAGTTTCGCCGGCTAACGAAGACGCTATTAAAAGTTCACTTATCAAAGTCGAGTAACGCACGTATCGATCCGACCATAAACTGATCACATTTGCATCTCATTTGGGAGATTAAAAGATTTAACGCTCGGAGACCTGAAGAGAGGAAGATTCAAGGATTCTATTCGTCTCAGGTCGACGAGGACATAAAGATTTAAGAGTTTTTAATGCTGAAAGAATTTTCGTGTGAAATTAAAAAAAAAAAATGAATCTCAAAATTTCAAGGTTTTCTATAATCGTAACCTTGATTCGATTTACAATTCGGAGAATTTGAAATTCCAATGGTCGAAATGTTTGAAAATTCGGAATATTTCGAAAAATCCGAAATTTCGAAAATTTCGATTTTGGAGATTTTCAGTATCCAAACGATTCGAACACTCGAAATCTGAACGATTGTGAAATCCATGCGAGAAATCCGTTCAACTACGATCAAACTGTGAAATTTCTGTTTACATGTTTCCCCTTCTGTTCCCTGAAATCTGGACGATAGCTCAAAGTTTCGACGATAAGATAATTCGATACAACTGGAAATTACACAGGGTTGAAGGAAGCTGTAACGCTCGGTACACAGTTTCACTGACGTCGAGATCCCTGTCGACGTGGTCGATCTCAGTAAGGTAGTTTCGCGACGCGAGGGTAATTCGTGTGTACACGCGAAAGCGGTAAGGTGCATGGACCGTGTATATGGTGATTATATGTATCCCATACATAGACTATGGACTACTTGGGCAACGATACTATTACACGTGCAAGCATGCTACGAAACGCTATCAAAGCGACATGCACCGCCTACTCTGTTACTGCGAGAAGAGAAAATCTTAGTATCTAACTGTAAGAAATACTTATGTCTAATCGAACTTTGAACTTGGCAACAGTAGCAACGATATGCGCAGCAGGATCTGAAAGTTGTTTGGAATTTTAGCGTGACATCGATCAATCATATCACATTGTTCGAAGAGATTTGATCCAACGAAAGGAGATTATTTCTGAAAAGTTTTCTGACGATCAAAATTATTATAAATTCTTTCTCTCGTAATGGATATAATAAATATTGTGGCCAACATTGTTGTTTCTCTTAGATTTTTCCTCGCGTCGTGTCGCAAACTTTCAAAAAACATATGTATTCAAAAAGAAATGCCGTACACAGTTGAACGTTGTATTGAAACATCACTTATGAGCGTTTTTTGCGTCGTACACATTAACTCGTGAGATCGTAATCGTCGTGATGTATGCACGAAACACAGCGTGTTCCTGTTTAAATAATACGTCGACTTCGTTCAGGACGATGCTTTTATAATTTCAACCGGGCGCGTTTATACGCGTTACGATACGCGTATACGCGAACACTTTTTCCGCCTTGCCTTGCAAATCGAAGCGAGATTTTTATGCTAGAAATCGCGTGAAAAAAAGGTTTTGATTTAACGGTAGCGAGAGTTCTGTGACAAAGGAAAGGTGGAAAAAGAAGAAGAAAAAAAAATGAAGAAAGAAAGGGGGAAGGGAGAAACAAATTGCGAGCTGTTGTGAACGATAAATAACAATTGCAGCTATAAATCTGTAGATTCGCGTTCTATCGTTGCGTTGCACGCGAATTTTTCGCTATTTTTTTTCCTCTTTATTCTTTTTTCTTTTTTTTACTTCATTTCTTCTACCCGGTGGTCGTATGCTGTCGTCGAGGATTTTACGACTATTATAAACGTAGAACTTGCTGGAATTTTCGCAACCGTTATAGGTGTAAAATTTTGTTGGCGGGAGCAAAAGAGTGTAAGAGAGAGAGAGAGAGAGAGAGAGAATTGGGGAAACTGTAGGAACGGACTTGGACATTTTACAGCTCCAATAACGGCTGACACTCACTCCAGCGACGCTGGAAGGATTTCAACCCGAGGCGACGCTTACCGCCGTCATCGACGCTGTATACGTAGCCGCGATATTTTTGTGACGTTTTCAACGCGCGGAAAGTTTTATGCCGGATAAATGCTATCGCGATTCTTGGATACCTCTTCAGAGGTGGAGCCGTAAGATGAAAATAATAAAACAGGAATAAATAGAAGTTCGTTTCGTTGTTCTACGTATCGTTTGCTATTAGTCGAACGACCCTGTTTGTTCGAAATAGAAAGAGTTTTATTCCCGGTGTAAAAAGAATTTCCCCTATTTTCGCTACCTCGTTATATATGAAACTCCTCTTTTATTAATAAAACACATTTTCTTTATTCATGTTTTAGATCGTTTTATCAATGTAACGTGTAAAATGAAATTTCTATCCATTGTAAATTAACAAAATATTAACCTTTCGAGTGCTATGGACTTTGAAAAGTTATGGCATTCTTAAAACATTAATTTTCTCAAATAGTATATTATTAAATAAATAAGAAATTATTATGTTAAGTAGTAATAATTTGAATGCACGCGGAAAAGTATTCGGTCCACGTAGAGCGTTCGATTTCGAAATGCTCTGCACTCAAAGGGTTGAACGTAACTTTCAAATGTCAGAGCGATATTATTGAATTCTTGTTTAGCTAACATGCTCATCCACCCATTTTTGACATATTTCACTTGAATAACTTCATATTTACAGATACAAAACTCGCGACGAATTAAAATAATTTGTACCGTTTTTGTTTTTCAAAAATTTGTCGCATCTTCGAATAAAGAGTAAAAAGAAGAAGAAAAAAAAAGAGGGAGACTGGACGAGTAAACAAACGTATTCGCGAACTTTTCAACGAGCTCGGTGTTTAACATTCAACCAACTTTCGCGTCTTTTTTTACATTTACCTACTTTTCTTTCCTTTTCATTTTCTTGTATCTTTTAATTGTTATTTCTGAGCAAAGTTCACCCATGAAGTGGTGCTCGTCGACAAACAACGCGTGCTACAATTCGATATCCGGCATCGTCTACTCCTCAACGACCCTCCTCCTTCTATTCTCAATTATTGCATCTTTCGCGATGTCGCGTACAACGCAAAGTTCCTCGCTGTTTATTATATTAATTGGAGGCCCTCGCTGTAGTGGTCGTAAGTAGTTTCTGATGTGAACGCGAATCCGTGAATGCAACTTTAATTAAAGTGGGCTCGAAAGTAACTCCGTTGTAATGTGGCGTTGATGTCACTTCGGGCGGAAGTTGTCATGGCAGCAAGTTCTGCTTCGTTTGGCGCTCCTCCAGGCGCAGTGCAGTCGTGTCGTGATGCGCACTGGACGTCTAATTTGTCGTCCTACGTACTTTTCTTTTACTCCTTTTTTTCATTTTTCTTATACACGCTTGCTACACGTCATTATTTCAAATTTTATCAGAGATAATCGACGATTCCTCTAATATCTTTCCTAATTTTACGTTGAAAATTACGTTCAAAGAGAATTCTACTATTCTTCGAGGATCACGTTTGATCCTCTCTCTTGTTGATCGTTCTTATTGTATGTACATAGAAGAAACGTATGTTTCTCGACTTAAGATCGCAGGACCTAATTCCGAGGCAAGTTTTTCTTGAACAGAGGGAGCATTGTAACGATGCAAAGAACGTCGGTTGTGCTTTGTCGAGTGTATCTAAGGACACTTCTGTAACTTTTCCTTGGCAAGAGGAGAGAGTTCGCGGGCAGGCAAAGTAGCGGCGGCGGCTGGGCAAGAAGCGTTTGCCTACGAACATCGAGTGAAAGAAAAGAAAGACGAGTAAAGAGGAGTATACGAAACTACTGGACGGCTATTGTGACACAGGTAACGAAGCTGTTACACACATTGATTGAATCAGAGAGAGAGAGAAAGAGAGAGAGAAAGAGAAAGTAAAAGAAAAAATAGACTAGTAGAGAGCAAGATAGAGAAAGTGATCAAGAGAGAGAGAGAGACAGAGAGAGATAGAAATAGAGCAAGATAAAGAGGAAGACAGAGAGAGTGAGAAAAGCAGTTCGAAAAGCAGAAGCTGGCGAAGCGAATTGAAACTGAAAATGAAAGAGGAAAGAAAAAAATCAGAGAATGACGAGAAAAAAAAGGAAAGAAGACAAAATAAAAAAAGAAACGCAACAGCAGTGTGTGTACGACGAATGACGGAAGGCAAGAGAGGCTCGTACGAGGACACCCATTCGCTCAACATTGCTTTTCAACGTTGTGCATTTTTGCGCCTCGACGAGTGACCAGTGTGTGTGTCTGTGTGTACGCGTGCACGCATCTCGCGGCTCACCCACCAGCGTGAGATCGCAATGTGCAGGCGCGCGTACACGCACGCACACCCAGGAAATGAATAATTAGAAACGTGTACGGCATCATAGTGATTCATAGCGACCAGAAGCGTACTGCACACACTGACAATGATACAGCTCAATATTAGGTGTCGTATTATATCCATAATGTAATATAAATATATATATACATATGTGTGAAGTATATATATATAGTATGTATAGATATATCTATAGACACAGTAGATTCGTATAGTCTCGATTGTAGTCGCAACGTCGCACGAGCTATACACCTCTTTTGTTTTTGTATTTTTTTTCTTTTTTTCTTTAAATTATCTATATGCGATCGTCGGCTGGCCAGAGGGATTGCTTTATAAAAGGAGAAATGCGAGGAGAAGAACAATGGTTTATATCTCGTCGAATTGTTTGATTCACGGACTCTCTCTTTTGCCAAAACTTCGTTTACTCTTTTTTTTTCTCGCTCCTCTTTGGTATGTTACCGTGCTCGTAACACGTGGACGTCCGTCTGATAAACGCGATGTCCAAAATCTACGAGAGTTAGAAGGCTGGAAAATGAAGGAGGACGAAGAGGAGGAGGAAGAAGAGAAAAAAAATGGAGAAGGATGCTTTCCTGCAGCATCGTTCGTGCGAGATTCCTCGCCGATGCGCCTTCGATGGACTGTAGGAGACACTCTTTTTCCCATGGAGAAAGGAGTGAAAGATAAAGGAGGAAAGTAAATTGATAGGAAAATTGGCTTCTTTGCTTGCTCCACGAGCGAGTTTCTAGACCGGAGCGACAGGACAAACAGTTTCCGATCAGGCGATCACCGACGATTGGACTTGTACTACGAGCGGTCTGAAGGAAAGCTTGAACAAGAGGTGATGGACAGAGACATCGGTGAGAGACAGAGGTGTTGGAATATTGGGAATGAAGGAGTGTATAATGGAGGCTCGCCAACGGGTGTAAAAATCGCGAGTCACGTCCCAGGTGACAGTGTCGACTTGATTTGGTTTCCGCACAGGGCTCAACACCTGGGGTCCAGTCTCATACATTCAGCTCCAAACTTGCAATTCTGGATCTCGATCGAACGTCGAGGTCCTTTCGTCGATTGATATTTGCTTATCCTTTGACAATAGAATTATTCGAATTTTTGTCTCATTTTCTTATTCTTCATTTCTCTCTCTTTTTTTTTTGCTTTTTTCGCTTTGTTAATTCACATGATAAAAAGTCGACGAGAGAAGTATGTGTATACGATACACGAATATCTACGGTGATTTATCGATTCGTGCCGAGTGGTTGAAATTCGTGGTTGAAAAGAGGTGGCGGTGAATGTTTCGAGCGTGAAAATTTGTGACGGACGAAAATCGATCCAGTTTGATGCCAGTTTGAAACTGATTGCAGACACCGGAACAGATACCTTTGAATACTACAGGAGTATACGCAATACACAATACGTTATATGATTACGCTATATACGTATATATCTTAAATATTGAGAAAGAAAATATATATATATATATATATTTATGTATACCATACGTGACGCTGTATACACGCTTATATACGTATACATCTAGAATTTACGAAAAAAGTACGTGTACGTCTACGCGTATATATGCGTGCCTCAACGTATGTGCGGCCTGCAGTACTCGAATCGTGATTCGTTTGCTTTTGATCCTTAATCTTACAATTTAAATATACAGAAGTTTTTTTTTACATAACGTTACAATCGATTAGAAGTTTGTAAATCTCATTTACGCAATGAAACGAATCGTCGACAAACGAATATTCCATGGGATAACCGTAAAAAAAAAGACCAGCGTTAGAACGAATTAGAATAATTGTATACAACGAAACGCATTTTTGTGGCCGTGTGTGTCTCGTTACATCTCGCGGCTGGTTGCCGAGCTCTCGTCGCCGATTCGAGCACTGCGGGTAGGGCCATGCAACAAGAACATCGCAAATCGAATTAAACGAGTCAACCATAAACCATAAACGAAGTGGACAAGAATATATCTTGCGAAGACTGTGGAACGTAGCAAGGTTCCCTTGTAACAGTTCAGCCAACCAAACAGCTGTGACGAGCTATAAAAACGTAGGTTAGTAGGCCATCCGTGTAGTGTGTGCGAGTGTGTGAATGTATATTTGTATGTATATATGTGCATGTGTATATATATGTATATGTATATGTATGTATGTATGTACGTATGTATGTACGTATGTATCTCTTTATTCTCAGTGTTTCTGTTTCATGGTACGTGTACGTATATATATGCGTTTGTATGCAAATATGTATATATGTGTACGTGCCAATATGCCCCTTGCTGCCAACATAAATATCGCGAGCCGCGATGGCTATGTGTCCCTTGGTGCACGTTTCCCCCAGTCACCCGGTCGAGAATTCCTCGAGATTTCGAGATGCATATATGAAATACTTTTTTTTTTCTTTTTATAAATCAACAGAATTAGACGAATGACGCATCCCGGAATCAGTCACGGCCCGATAAACGATACCATTACTCGCGATTCCAACAATCGCGGGTTACACTTACATATCTCGCGAGCAGTATTCGAACAATGCTAACGAATAGATGAATATTCACCGTCGGAATATTTATTAATCTTACGCGGTTCCCCCCTGTTCATCGGTGTACTGTTGTTCTTTCGCTGAATTTCATGTGGGCCGCATGAATATTTACGCGCACATACACGCAACCGCGGATAATCGCGAAACAAACAATCGGAAACAAGCGGCATAGTGGGAGATGAACGGCGCTCACGGAAAAGCTGATTCGTATATGGTATGATGTGTTTTGAGAATGGTGCGCGATTGATCGATACGATCGATCGCAATAAAGAAACACAATGAAAAGAAAAACCGTTGATCGTTTTATGTTCAATAGAGAGACGTGATCGATCGATCGATCGATCGTATCGTATCGTATCGTATCGTATAGTATCGCGCGACGATTCAAACTCGTCGCGAGATCGTTTTGTATTCACGGTGAATTCACGGTTGTTCCTTCCCGTGAACAGTGTGAAAGATAAAGAAGATGGGGGGAAGGGTTGGAGTATACGCGACAGTTACACGAGAACGTTTAACGAAGGGGGAAAAGTGGTTAGAAAGAAATGAACAAACGAACGAACGGCTGTCGATGTGAGTTCTGTATGAGTTTGAGAATGCAAACTGTACCATCAACACTTCGGACACGGAGCTGATGCTGAGGACATACATGGTGACGCCAACCTCCACTGGTGGACCTGCAATCAACAAAACCATCCGGCCTTGGTCGCTCTGATTATCCCCTAGTTTCTAAGTTTCCGTACATGTGGTAGGTACATTGTACGTAGATAATAAAACGGTTAAGTTCGTGTGTTACCCCTGACTCGCTGATCGAAAACTCAACATTTTGGAAGATTTTCGAATTAAACAAACAGTATGATTTGGTTTCTTTTTTATTTCTATTTTTATTTCTGTTTCTTTTTCACTTTTGCTGAAACATAATATATTTCGTAACAATAGATTTATCGAATGTATTTAGATTTTGCTTATACTTGATTCGATTGGAGTATAATGGTAAAGGAATCGCGAATCAGGGGTAAAATGCAAGCGTACAAGTCGAAGAGAGCTCGCACCCTGCACGGAACCAAATCAACAGCACTCGTCGGCCACGTTGCTTTCCAAGCTAGAAGAATTATTCACACTTGACCAGTATGTATATGTATATTTATATATATATATATAAAATCCTTATTATATATGTATATATATATATATATATATACACCCATCACAGTCACGTGTTAAGCAAGGTGACTTTACCTTACTCGACTATCGTCTTTTGTTTTCGCTTTCTTTCTAGACTCTTTTGTTACGTTTTCGTTTTTTCTTTTTCTTTTTCTTTTTTTTCGGTTGCTTTCTCGTTACTCTTTCCCTTTATACGTTTTCCGTTTCTTGTTTTGCGGAGTTGTTAGCCGAGCATCGTGTCACTCTAATTATATCGCGCTAGGTTTGTACACGTGTGTCTCTACTACTTTGTATATATATACTATATACATATCACGGAAGATATCCGGTCCGCTTTTTATCTCTGGTATTCTCTCTTGTTTCTATTTTTTCTTTCTTTTTTTTTCTTTCTTTTTTTCTTTTTTTTTTGTTTCTCTAAGCTTTAATCCCGTCCTTTTTACCTGTCCATCCCCCCGAGCGACTGCGGTGTCGATTCTCTTTTAGTCACAGACTCTTAAAAAACGTTTGTTATACTGGACTATATTCCCTTCTTACATCTCTTTCGCTATTCCGTTTCCTTCGGATGTTTCTCTAAATCGTGTCTAACCCTCGAGAGTTAAGAAACGGATACTCGCAATAGGGTTTCTTTTTTTTTTTTGCTGTCATTGTCACTGCGATCGTCGATTCCGGACGAATCTTTAGTCGCGTGATGATATATACATATATATGTTTCTCGTGTCTCGTTTGAACTTTCTCTAAATTTTTCGTTTTTCCATTTCTCGTTTTGTTTTCCTTCTATTTTTCGTTTTTCTCTCGACAAAGAAAAAGAAAAAAAAAAGAAGAAGAGAAGAAAAGATGATATTAGCTATCGGACGGACGTGTGTGGACGTCGTTCGAGACGTTGGAAAAACGGGGTCTTTCGAGGTGTTCGAGAACGAACGTGTGATACGTGCGGTGTCAGACACAGGGGGGTGAAGGTAGAATAAGAGTGTGGTTGGTGACGGTGGTGATGGTCGGGCTGAGGGGGGCATAAGAAAGTGGGCGGCGGCGGCGGCGGGGGGCATAGAGAAGGGGCGACATGGGGTTTTTAATTCGGGTGGAATAAAATATATAGAATAATAATAATTGTAAGTGGTGGCAGGCGGGCAGCCCATCTCAGCAACCGCGGCATAGCAGCTAGCGTCTAAAAAATGGTCTAAACGGGACGATTCGTGCTGTATGTAATATATATATATATATATCCAAAATTGAACAAGATACTATTTTTCTACAGATAGAGGAAACAAAAGTGTTCGTTATATTATGTCGTTTCGTTATACACGAGCAGACCACGCTTCAGACAGCTTATAAAGGCTAAAAAAATGTAACAAGCAGGAGACAATGAGTAACTTCGTCTACACTCGGAAAAACGTAAGATCAGGAACGATTCAGGCCGTTCAGAATGTTACATGTACATATATAGTAGTATGTAGAGCAATAGAGAGAGAGAGAGAGAGATAAAAAAAATAGAAAAAAAAGGTAATTATCGGTTTATCAGAATAGTATTCGACGTAGAGAGAGATGTGAAGAAAAAAGAAAGAAAAAAAAATAAAGAGAGAACATTTTGTGCCTTCTAGAAACTATGTATGCGTGTTCAATACAGAAATACAAACCATCCACCGGACTACAAAATCACGTTCCCAGACCATTATCAAGAGTCGATCTCTATATCTACATATCAGAATTCGATTTTTCTTTCCTTTTTTCTGAGTGTAGCCTACTTTTTGGTGGTTTGCGAGCACTTCGATCGTTTCACACACGCGAAATAGTACTTTGTCCATTTTTGGTTCGGTGTCGTTTCTTATCGTGTCTCTGTTCGTGGCAATTTGCCACCGGCTGTATGTGTGTACATGTCTCTGCGCGTGTGTGTGTGTGTCTGCTTTTGTTACTCGGTGTGTTCCATGCACGCGCACAATTATTCTAATATTAACACGAGTCGAGCTACTATGGTAACTAGGCGGACGTAATGCAACGTATCAAGCTGGTCAGACCTCTTAACCAAGTTGGGGTTCATCTCGTTAACTGTTGAAGTTTTAGCAGTAAGCCGCCGTTCGTTAATTCGAACCGTTTACCTGTACCATTCAACCGTATTTTACACATTTACGTAATAAATGCTTATAACACCTGGTATGATTAATTTTCATACAGACGAGATAGATATTCTTGATATCAACGAATAGACAAATCCTGAACACAAGCTAACGTAGGAATTCAGTTAGATCTATATCGTATTTTATTCCTATATACCTGTCGTATAACATATTTCCCCGATTGTCCGCAAACAAAGAGAAAATGCAACAATTCCCGGCGCGTGTGTATTTTGGTTTTCCAGTATGATAAGATCAACACTCGTCCCCCGGTGTACGAGGCAAATGAAATAAAAAATTCCGTAAAGTAAATAAAATACAACAAACAAAAACTTGAAATCTGGACTGTCCGTGTGTAGAATCGGTGTGCTCACACTTTATAAAGCTACATACATAGAAACACACAGGGAAAAAGTACCATTAAAGAAGAACAAACGTTCGTTCTGTGAAAAAAAAAACTCCCAAAAAAAAAACAACATTGGCAAACGTAATTGGAACATTTTCGTTTGTTCGTTTATCGACGGCGCTCGCGGAAAAAGTTTCCTCCAGGCCAATAATAAATATACATATATATCTAGGAGAGTTCTGATTAAAATTTCGTCAATCTTGGGAGCATTGATTGGCGTAGGATGCAGCGTGCCAAGAAATTGGACATCGAGCCGAGCGGAAGGAGAAGCTCGAATAGCGGTTCTTGTCTGATCGTAATCGTGTTACGCGATTGTCGCGGCCGTTCCAGGCGTTCTCGCGAAACGAAGAGCAGATCAAAGGAGCACACAGCTTGAGGCGATGCGGTTCTGTGCACGGCAACCGAACTAATTTCATCGACGAAGCGGCGGCAATCGGTCCTCGACACGTACGAACGAGCGAGCCAGCGTGGGCGGCCGAAGTGAACAGTTTCTCGTCCTATCCTAACCCAGGGAGAACGACTCTTCCTTTTCTCCCTTCGCGATAGAACTAGATTAAACCTGCGAATTTCCTGCGGTCCCGTTGCAATTAATCGATTATACCGTGCGGCACGTCTCTCGCCGGTGTCGATCGATCAGGACAATGTCTTTACGCGATCAGGCGACTTTCAATTAACGGAACAATCTGCGAAATCGTGTTTAATCTTGGAACGCGTTCTCGATGTACAGGGTGTATCATACAACGTGGCCAACTTATGTTTGCTTCCTTTTGTTCATCAATGTTTATCTATTTTTTTTTTTTTATTATGGAGGATACTGATATTCAGAGGAGACTTGAGGATAGTAACATCAGATTTCTCGTGTTTAATTGAGATCAACTTTAATTTGTTTTTTATATAAATCATTGAAAAATGAAATTGAATTAAATCATTCGATGAAGTTAAAAAGTGTTTAAGAATTGTTCTATGTAAAGTAATTATAGGATGTACACGAAAAAAAAAAAATGGAAATTGTGCTTGACGATTTTTGAGAAATTTAATGTTATCAGTTTAAAGAGACCTCTGAACGATAATGTTTATATCCATGATGATGAGAAACTTCGAATCATTCTGATAATAAAGAAAGTTGCAGAAGGTTACGTTACATCGTCCACCCTGTAGTATATTACGTATTCCGTCGAATATTCAACGATATCACGAATTCGTTGATAAACCTTCTTCTCACATTGTTTCCACGCACGCGAAAGAAAAATATCTGTATAGTGTGGTTCAATCTTCGGCGAATGTTATATCAGCGAGAAAGGAATGAAAGACGGAATTTCAGGAGGAATCTATGCATTCCTGTGCGCGTGCATGCATCCAGTGTAAGTATATTCGCCGGTGTGCATTCGTGTATCCATTGTTTAGTGGTGTATATAGTTCCCATACAATGTTTCTGTCCTTGTCTGTGTAGCATGTGTGTTCAAATATATATATATATATTTAGGTTGGTGTTTGTGGAATATTTGTACGTTCCGTATGTTAGTGTATGTGCATATATTATGTATCGTGGTATGTACATGAGAGATCGTGGCTGTATAACGATTGACGGCAATCGTTTCTGTTTCTTTTTTCTTTTTTCTTTTTTTATCAAATACACGGGCACTAAAAAAGAGAAGTGGTTGCTCGGGCAAAGGGGTCAGGGGAATGTTTTAAGTCGAACGATCGGAATGATTAGTAATCGATTTTCAGCGTTAATGACTGAGTAAGACCTAGAGGTATAGTACCATTTTCACTTCGGATAGCGAGCTGATACTCAAGACGTACATGGTGACGCCCACCTCGACAGGAGGACCTGAAATCGAAGGTTAGTCAGACTGAGTCGGCCGTTTCCGGCCGCGGACAAGTTACACGATGGGGTGACTATGGCTTTTGTTTATTTATATACTGTTTTTTTTTTGTTCACTGATCGTTAAGTTAGATTTACTCTTATCATTTCTCATGTTACAGTCTCTAAATACGTATATGTATATATATATATGTATGGTATACTTTTTTTTTGTTTATTTTTTTCATACTTTTTTTCGTTTCGTTTCGTGAATACATATATACTTTTTTTTTATTTTATTTTACTGTGAGTGTGGAATGTTCATGGGTAATTGAGTGGTATCGCTACGTCGGATGGATCGCTGAAAGTGGTAATTACTCTCGATTAGAGGACCACCAGGATCATCGTTTCTCGATACGTGTGCTTGGTTATCTCTTTGAGCTCTCATTGATACCTAGGAATCGACGACGGTGTACGGTGCTGAAACGTTGATCGAATTTCGATGTCTTTTGTGGCAGGATAGCGGCTCCTGGAGAGAAAGAATCTGTCGATTGAATGGCACGATTGTTAGAGCGAGCGGTACTCTTACAAATATAAGATCTTCTTTTAGTTACTTAACCGACTGATTCTTTCTTTATGCTTAAATGTTCTTTCGAATCGGAAGTATCTGAGAATACCAGAATACTGGATTCTTCTCACGCGGTTGGTACATAGAAATCTGGCTAGCGATGAACTTTCGCGAACTTTCCGCGAGAGACTGTTCCTCGAAAGACGTTTGATACTTTGACGAAGATAGTAATTAATAGTAAAATTATCATTCAACATTCAGAACGGCGAGTTAGATATCTTAGTCGACGAGTATTCGAAGAGGAGAGTTTCACTCGGACAGGAGGAGAACGTTTGTTGTCGGAAGAAGTTCGAAGGAACGGAATGAAAAATAAGAGGGCAGAAGGTTGGCTAACGGAGAGAACGTGGGCTGGCCATTTCTGCGATAAAGTTGACTCGTAAACAACGGCTCTGCCAGAGGCATCGCGCTCTACTCCACGCGATATATCTTCATTTCCATTTCTGGGATGTTTTTAAAACCCTATAGCAGGCGAACGTCCCATATGGGACACATATTTCACAATGACGGGCCGGCGTGTACACGTTGCAAAACGCAACGAACGAACGGTGGTATCGAGTTAATTGAAATGCGTTGGTATGGCTTCCCTCCACGAGCCAATCGCCCGTGAGAACGTGTTTCAGAAAAAAAAAAAAAAAATGGGAGGAAAAACGATCGAGAAAAAAAATGGAGAAACGACAGGCAACGCTCGGAACGAATCTGCGACGAAAAATATTGATCTCGACGACACTGGAACTGCACTGATGCGAGTTAGAAAATACAAAAATAAATAAATAAATAAATAAATCTAAAGAATTATCGAACGACACTTTTTTCTCCACGGGGACGTTGCAATTTTTGTATCGGTTCAGAATAGTGTTTCTTTTTCCATCCAGTTTCGACTGTCACGTCAGCTATATTTGCACATATTGTGTATCCTGGTTTACGAGAGTTTCGTTTTTCCGAAATGAATTGTTTATGTGTATTGAAATAGAACTGGGTAT
The DNA here is from genome assembly GCA_951804975.1 of Anthophora plumipes. Classification (NCBI taxonomy): domain Eukaryota; kingdom Metazoa; phylum Arthropoda; class Insecta; order Hymenoptera; family Apidae; genus Anthophora; species Anthophora plumipes. The sequence continues at coordinate 23,955,431 of OX638112.1, read as the reverse complement.
ATACATTTTATACTGTTTCATCGACGTGGTTATAATTCATTCAGTTTCAATAGTGCGATATAATGCAACGATCATGGAAACTCTATGGCGATGTAAAATGTACGAAAATTTGATCTTAGAGGAATACTCGTCTCCGTTTAATCAGTATTAAAATATTAAGCTTGATTTACTTTCGCTTCACCTTTCACGATCTTCCTTTCGGTGAACACGGAGAGATTCACCTTCTAATTTGATATTTCACAAATTACCGCTCTACTTCGAACTTTATTTCGTCGTTTTCTTTGTTTTACATTCATCGCTTCCCCAAACCAGCCGTTATTCAAAATCAGCCCCTGAACATCGATACTCCTCGATATTCCGCCTTATTAAAAGCGCCACGGAACGGCTATTTCCCGGAACCGATACACCCTTTTCATCGAAGAAGACAGCCGCGTCGCAACATTGTTGCAGCCAACAACGAATCTTTACGCCCTCCTCATCGATCAGCAGCAGTTTAACGAACACTCGAGGGCGCATCGTTGCACCGGAGTCCTTGAACTATATTGAATTACGTAGCGTCCATCGATCGAATTGTTTGCTCGCTAATATACACGAGCCTCGTGGTGGCGTCGTTTAAGGAGAAACCGAGCGAACGAGCTATCAAGCTTCCCTGTCACGTATTCCGTCATTTTTATGTAGACACTGACCAGAAAACACGGTCGAGAAAAGAGAGGAAAAACCGTTTTGAAATTCTCTCCTGCTACGGAGAGAATATTTGAAAGAAACCAAGCCACGCTGGAAAGTCTGTTTATCTTCCGTTAGGTTGCAGGTTATCCCGTAATGTCCGAGAAAGAGCGAGATCTATCTAAATTTTAAATGTTAAAACCCCTCGTATTCCTAGTGAAGAAGGGAAGTAAACCGGTAAATCCAGCTTGTCTCTGAATCTTCTGTGCCGTTTTACGCCTAACTGCTGCCACTATTCAGAAGAAAAAGGATCGGTGATTCTCGTTTCGACCATCGGAACGCGATACGATTTTCGAGGTGTTCGCGGTGGCTTTGCCATGATACCCGTGACTCTAAAAATAAGAGAGAGAGAGAAAGAAGGAGAGAGGGCCATTGGAAATTTCCCGGACCCAGGATTTATAGGCATTTTTGCCAGGTCGACGATAAATTCAAGACGCGGAGTATAATGCATTCTATCGGACGGGAAATATCGGAGGGCGGAACGATGGTGTCCCGAATGAAATTCCCCGCGATCGACCCCCCGCGTTGTTTTATTTACGACATCCCGTTTCGCCACACGGTGTACATACAGGATTAATAATCCGTGAAACTGGACCTTGAGTAATTTAAATGAACCGTACATACGTACGTTTTTATTTTTTCGTTATGTACACATAATGTACATTGCCATTCATAAGTATTGGAACACCCATTATGGTCGAGTAGAAAGAAATATCTGATTTAAATTACATTTTCTCGCTAAAGTTAGTGTCGTATTACTAAAAATATGCATATGCATCTGTACTTCGAGATTCTAGAATAAATACATCTTTTTTGGAATAATTTCAGGTTAATTTCAGGTTCACCTTTAGAACTACTCCTTCATGTGTCAGATAATTTTATACTGAACTTGTAACGACACTAAGGTTTGCTTCGCGGTTAGTTAGTAGATTTTAATAGATTTCAGTAAACGTCTGCAGTATTCAGAAGATTTTAGTAAAATTTAGCAAACGTCGGTGGATTTAAACCGGAATTGGTGTATCGGAATATACGGTGTATATTAGTCGAATACAGTAGATTTAAATAGAATTCGGCAGATTTCGGTAGATTTTAGTAGATTTTGGTAGATTTCAGCAGAATTTAATAGATTTAAATAGATATCAATAGAATTCTCTAAATTTCACTAGATTTCAGTATACTTCACATACAGGTGTCTTAATACTTATGAACGGGGGTGTATATATAGATATACATGTGTATATGTATATATATATATATATATATATATATATATATATATATATATATGTTCGTGAAGAAAACGTTAAAGGCAAACTGTTTGTTCGAACGTGTGTTTAGCTATGTGGAAGAATCGGGGATCTCGAAGAGGTCCGTGGGATTCTAAAAGTAGCCCAGAATACGAAGAAAATCGATCGTCTCCAGGGGTAGGTGAAACAAGAGAACTGATAGGGGAGCCGTTTCACGGAGTAATTCGCGCGGCCAGCGGCACACTTTTCACAGAGTCTCGACTTTTCAAATTCCCCTTGCCATTGTCTCTCGCGGGAAAAGAGCAAGAAACCGCAGTTGTGGCGTGCCTCCGTGGGTCACCGTGGCTCGGGGCCAGAGTCAGGAGTCGTTGCTGGAACTGTCCCAGCAGAGGATCAGCCGCGGAATGAAAATGAATGCCCACCGGTTCGAAACCGGCGGCGAATAAATAAATCGTGTTGCTGTTTACCCTTTTACAAACCTTATCCGTATAACCGGGCCACGTTCCACGACGAAATTTTCCGACAGAATTCCTTCGAACGATCTCGTTAGCCGTGGCTACCAACGCCAGCACGTTTCCTTTTATCTCGGTCTCTTTCTGCTTTAGATTGGATGCAGTTTCGAAGTTCGATGACAGACTTGGAATGTGTAACATGTTTCGCTGGTTCGATCTTTCTTTTTTTTTTTTCGTTTTCTTTGGGGAGAATTGCCTGAGCCACTCTGAAAGCTTGATTTCACTTTGTTTGTTTAACAGATTGTGACTAATTCTTTATTTTTAAAGACTAACCTAACCCACATGAGTAATTCCAGTGGAATTTTAGTGACGTTTCGAATAAGAGATTGAAGCTCTCAAATTTTCTAGTATTTAACAGTGTCAGCTATAATATTATAAATACGATAAAAAAAATTGCGTAAAATTAAATTTCTTTTCCGTATTATATTTACGATAGTTCAATATTTTCAGTTTTCTGTGAATTAATATCAGTTGCTAAATTCTGTTACAATTTTACTTTGCTTTGTAAATTATTAAAAATAGTATGCGAACGATTAATATCACCTTTGCGAAAATGTTACAGTTTGTATTATTAATTAACGTTAAAATTTTAATTACGATCACATCACGCTCCCTGCATCAAATCATACGGGATTTCGCGTTTAATCGATTTATTATTGGAACCATGTAGAAACGGCCAGTGTATGACAGTTTGTTCGATACCAAGCGTGTACGAAATTTACATACCCATTTCAAGTTTTGTTACCAAAAAAAAAAAAAAAAATAGACCAATAGGTGGTATACATGTTTTGTTACACGAAAAATCTGACTCTCTTTTCATTCCGTTATCTCCTTCTCCGATTGATCTATAGTTCCGTAACATTTTACCGAAAACTTTTCGCAACCGAAGGGTTAAAACAGCCTACGTAGCCGTGATTAAACTGTTCGAAACCTTAATTTAAGTGGAGACTAATTGCTTCCCAGTTGAACTGATCTTGGTTGACCAGCGATTGGCTGACTAACTTTAGTAACAGTTGATTGGCTGATCTGAATGCTGATTGAATTCTGACTTGCTTAAATATCGATTTCTAACAAGAAGCTTAATTACTTCTTCCTTCGACTAATTTAATTGGTTAGAAATTACTCAACTACCCCTCCCTGTGTAGTTAACTATTCGTCGGCTGACTAATCGGAATATCGAGTAACTCTTGTACTTCCTCGCGTTTTTGATCGATTATTAATATTCAAACTGAAGATTTAGGACTCCAATTCGCGTCTAACCTAATTCATCGAAAAAACTATTCAATTATCTTTCACGTAGCTAATCATTCGCCGACTGATTAATAGGAAAATTTTGACGCTTTCTCAGTATTAATCGAACCTTTAAGCCAGTGTCCAACGGATTTTGCATTTCAATGTTTCGCTAACCTAGTAACTGGTTTCTTGAATCTTTGAAAGACACGAAATGTGTCGTTTAATTCTTGAAAGCTTCGATTTTGACACAAAGATAGATCGTCTTGATCACTGAAATTCTTTCGCGTTCCCCAAGGGATGACACGCGCGGTGGATCCGCGTCGCGGAAGCGGGAACTTGTGAGACAGGTTGCGGTGTGTACGGTGACAGAGAAAAGACGTGCGGTCGAGGGAATCAATGTTGAAATTGTAATCGAAGGTGAAGAACTGTGTGGCGGAGCGTGGCCGGAGCAGAGATGCCGTTAACGGTAACCCGTGGCAACCCGTGCTGCGTCCCAGCATCGATCCAAGTTTTATCGAAGCGTTCCAGCCCCGCCCTGCCTCCACGGGGCCGTCCGAAAATTTGACTTTATCGCGGGAATTGAATATGTCCGATTCGCCTTTATGAAACACGAACAGAAGAGGCTCTCTTCTCGATCCTTCGCGTAAACAAATTTTACTTATTGACTCCTCGGACGTTAGCTGGCATCCCCTGGCTTCGTACATATCTTCACTCGTTGGAAGAACTACTTTTTTTAGCTTATTATTTTTTCAGACAGCGTTTCAATTACAGACAATTATTTTGTTCGATAAATTTTTATTTTCTAAAGAGAAATTGTTGCTGGATTTTAAATTAAACGAAATTTCTGAAATTTTTCGAAAATTATGGATGTTGTTTGGGTCACCGGGGGTTGATACTATCCACGTGTGAGAAGAAATCATAAATATTCGATAGAATATAAAATATTATACTTGTTATAAGCATATTAAAGCAGGGGGTTCATATGATCCATGTTTAAGAAGAAATCATAAATATTCGAAAGAATATAAAATACAATACTTGTTATAAATATAAGTATATCGAAACACCGAGTGGATATGATCCATGTCTGAGAAGGAATCATAAATATTCAATAGAATATAAAATTTTATACTTGTTATAAGTATATTAAGGTAGGGGGTTGATATGGTCTGTGTCTAAGAAGAACTCATAAATATTTGATGGAATATAAAATATTATATTTGTATATATTTTTTTTTTTGGGTCGCTGTTTTTCTGTCAGTATGTCAATTCGGTACAAACTTCGGGATTTTAAGACCAAAGCTGCGTCTATATAGTAAAGTTATATATAACGTTATAATATAACATTTTTCGTGTCATACAGCAAAGTCTATGTGTTATCCATTAAGTCTCGGTAAAGATCAAAGAAAGTTGTGAAACATTTTTATACGAAACGTTGCCAGTCAGCTTAAACCTTTGCTACAAAACATTTTCTATCCACCGTTTGACGTCGTTACCAATAACGAGATGCGATATGTTACCACAGACTTCCTACTAGAATCACAAAAAGGCACAGCCTTGTACAACAAGGTTGTAAAACAATTTGTTTTACAGCACTATTTCGTTGTATAGCGAAGACACAGTGTTAGAGAGGTGAAACGTCGAGGCGTTTACGATTCTTTCTGAAATCAGACGTATTTTCTTCTATTTCTCTGTGGTACACCATGCTTGTTGAAGGCTCCGGTGTATTGTTTAACAGCCGAGCAGCGAACAAGTGGATTGAAAACAACGAATTACCCGTTGTTCGTACGATGATCGAAACGGAGGACATCGAGACGGATTTTCTATCCCTGTCCATTCGTTCGCCGGCTGAGCTTTTTCGTCGCACCGGCTCGCAAAGTACACGCCCACAAGTTTGCTCCCCATTGTCCCGAATATTCTTCTCTGTATCGTCCGCGACGAAAGAGTAAGCGGCGTCAAAAATATTTCCCGGAGCGTTCCTCTCCTACTCTCGCCATGTTGTCGTCGCGCTTTTTATCCCTTTGTCGTGTTCCGATCAACGTTTCCGTGTTGGTTCATTATACCGCTGTCTTTTTTTTTTTTTGTTCACTATAGTCTATCGCTATCGTTTCACCAGTTAAAAAAGGAAATAAAAATAAAAGAAAAGCTATTCCGCGTTGAACGTCACTATTTTAAGATCGCATCGATCTCGACTTGATTTTTAATGCTCGTTTTCCTCTTCACCTTGCGATCCCTTCGACCGTTTCAACTCGTTCTCGAAATGATACGTTTCAGCATCGTTTCACTTAGCCACGTTTAATGGCGTATTTCATCCCACTTTTAACCCAAGCACACGTTTGCAATCTTCTTTTGATGTTCGCAGCGAACGAAGTTCAATCGCTCTCACGAATATTTCCTTTTTTTTTTCAAATTTGTCGATTGTCGTAAGTTGTGACCACCTTCCTTCTTCCGCCCCCTTTTTTTAAAATCGTGTAATTTCACCCCGTTCGCTGCGAAAGATTCTCGAGATACGCCCAGTCCGTGCAACGACTATCAGAAATGCGACGAGTAAGCAAGGTATATATGCGAAGAGCATATCGAACATCGTAGGCAAAACCTGTTTCTCTATGGTGTCGTTATGATTCGTCAGCTAGGGACAATGAAAATCTCGCTATGGCGTTTGTCGCGTCGGGGTTCGTTGTTCTCGGTTTATGATTGCGGTTTTGCGCACGATATGTCGACGCTACCACAGAGTAAGTGGTGTTCGAATGATCAGACTATCGAATAGGCAGGAGTAATAAGACAAGAAAAAAAAAAAATGAAAAAAATATGTTAAAAAAAAAAGAACAGAATTGTACAGAAGATAAAGAGAGAACGTCGTATCCCCTACTCACCTCCGTAGTTCGGCCTTACTCTTTTATCGTAACTGACGGAGAACGAGTCCAATATCGCGGAGATGTTGACGATCTCCTCCGGCATACTGCCTCCGCCGGCTCTGCAATATAAAAAGGATAACGATTTTCAGCGAAACTTGCGTCGAAAACGGTAAAAAAGTTCGGTATGAAACCCGGTGGCACAGTATGAACATATATACATATACATACATACATATATATATATATATATAGATGTATATACACATATATTATATATATCTATATATACATAGAGGTGAAATAGTTTTAATATGACTGACGTGCCGCGAGTTACGATACTAAGCGGGTTAGAGTGGGGAGATGGTTTGAGGGGTACAAAGTCCAATGTTTAACCCACGTTGAGGATATTAAAGTTTCATCCGCTACGGTGAAGTTTAAAAAAGAATTTTAGAGCCTTCTGTACGCGTACTTTCCGCGTGTACTGCGTTTTAATTATGAAAGAGCGATGCGACTATAAATTTAGGACAGCAAGTTCTTTTTTCTCTCTTTCTCTCTCTCTCTTCTCTCTCATCGTTCTACTAGTATATACGCTGTAACGAGCATTCATAGTAGCTCGAGTTGTGTTGTTTATTTCTTCTCTCTCCCACTCTTTTTCTTTTCTCTCTTCTTTTTCACCCTCCCCCTTCCATTTCTCGTTTTTTTTATTTTTCTAGACGCTCGAATTTTTTTATGCATCAACGGTGGAACTGTTTAGTCTGTGAACAGTACCTTTATGCATATAACGTTTAAAACGGCGGATTGTGTACGGAGCAAACGAGTGTGTGAACCTGATTCGCGCGCGGTTCAACCGCGTTCCCCTGGGTAAACGAAAAATATGCTTTTGACGCGTACAAGCGGCTAATGCGTTTAAATGGTCAATGACGTGAAAAGGCAAGAGATAATTATATTTCAAAGCCGATGTGCACACGGAGTTTGTCATTGAAATATTATCCGTCGACCGTATTTTATTCGACAACGTGATCCATGCGAATGAGCTTCCGTGCTTTACCATTATTGTTGCTTATCCTTTCTTTTTTCTTCTTCTCTTTTCTTTTTGCTTTTTTTTTTTTACTCCTATTATCCAGTGGAATCTTGTTAAAAGATCCCTGTATATTTCTTTTCCTCTTTTTTTCTCATACTTTTCAGATCCATTAGCGAAAGAATACTAAATCTAATCTAATTGATATAAAAGGAAGAAAAATTAAGTTCAAATATAGTTTCGCCGATTATGCTTTTAGCTTTACGACGTCGTCAATTTCTTCCAATAATTATTTTTAAAAGCTTGCGAGAAAAAGAGGAGCAGAAAACAGGTCTCTTTAATATCCAAGCTTAATAGCTTTTTAATATCCGAGGCTTCTCCAATAGCGGATAATTTATCCGTTCCCCTCTTATCTTACGTTTCCCAGAGATTTGCTCGAAGCGGAGAGACATTGTAACGGTTTGTGTAACGTAGCCAAGCACGAAGGAACTTGCATGCAAGGTTACACGCGTAAAATGCAGAACGTCTGGGTTTGACTTAACGGGTCAGCAGATATGAGCTCGGTTAGCCAATCAACCGAATTCGAATGATCCAATTCCTACGACACGTAGTGAAAAACATCTGCAGCATTAACGGAATGTTCAAAAGTATACCATTTTCATTCTGAATACCTCAAGTATTTCCTCACCTATTCAATCACAGTTTTGAATTATTTCAATAAGCAACGTATCATACTTTTGACATAAATTATCATATTTTTAAATTAAATAAAAACGAGCATAAATTGAACGAATTTATGTTTCGTGACAGTTCCTGTCTCTCGAGAACTGTTCGATTGATTTACTTTAATTGTGTGTAGGATATCGTTTTTTATATTATTTTATGTTTTATATTTTTTTTAATTATATTTTAGAGAACTGATCGACCGATGTATTTGAATTTTTAGTAGGATATTTTGTTTAATATTTCATATTTTTTTATATTAAACAAAAATTTGTTCATTGTATTTTGTTTTTAATTTCAATAAAATCTCAGTTTACAGGAGTAGCGTGACTATAAAAGTGTCAAATGTAGTTCATGACAAAATGGAAAATAAAAAGGTTCTTTAATTAGTACCCTCTTTTCTTGGGTTTCCGGCAATTTAGATGTGATTTCTAGGTTGAAAATTCATTTGAAAAGTTCCTCTTCACTTCTAGAGGTAACGTTGAACACTGACCATGGCAATATAGCCGTGATCTTTGTCGGGTGAAAGGTAGCTCGATCAAGATACGGGGTGAAATAAATGACCGTACGCGTGATAAAGTTAACTTACCGATGCGACAATAGTGGGCGGTGCTGAGGCTTTGCACGGGCCTCAATTATCGCGGATCAGTTCGGTGGTACCGTTGAAATTCGAGCGACCTTCCTTTCACTGTTAATCGATGCCTTGCTCCCGATTGCGGTTCGCGTAGTTACCAAAGTTGTACACAAAATGCTTCTAGAATTCAACATTCTATCACTCGTTACGTTTAAACGTGTCCCCTTTTTATCTCAATTCACTGTGAAATTTATTTTAACGCATTCCGTAACACCATTGTATGGAAATTGTACAAAATATCTTTTCCTCACTGTTAAGCATAAATTCCAAATACAAAAACGTTCTTTTTTCTTTATTTTACTATATTTTATCAAATTGTTCTCGAATCATTATGTAAGAATTTTAGAAGAGATCGTCATTTCAGTCTTTCATCCAATTTTCAGCAAATATTGGCCAATTGTTTAGAATGAATGTAAAATTTTTTCCATGAACCTACTAATTAGGATGTTTTAGAACAGCTTGAGATTTCGTACTCAACGTTGGAGTTTAAATTAAACGTGCACTCGAGAAATATTCTACGTTTGAACTTCGATATCGATGATATTCGAGAGATCAAATATCGATGCTACTTTGGACCCTAAGTCCAGGAAATTCAAAGGAGCGGTAGAGTATCTACGAGGGAGAGTTGAAGGACTCTGATTGATTCGAAGGTCCGTGGAATTTTGGAAGTTTCGAGAGTGCTGGCGATTCCGGAAGTTTCACGTGGCATTAGGGTATTTCGGAGATCTTGGGTGTCTCTATGGGACATACGGGGTTCTGAGGTTTCTAAAGGAATCGAGCAAGTGTTTCAATTACACTTGTGGTTTTCAGTATAGTTTCGGGTTAAAAACAACTTGAAAAAAGTTTGGAAAGATTCTCAAAACACATTGGCGTTCAGAGGAGACACGATACTTGGAACATTTTTCAATCCTCGAATTCCTAGAATCTTCAGAGCGTTTAACACCTCTGAAACATCTGTGCTTTGCGAAAACCTCGAATCTTCGGATATTTATAGAATCTTTGGAATTGTTCAACATTCCTGAACACTTCGAAACTTTTCGATATTCTCGATTTTGCTATAATATCTTTCGAAACCTTTCGGATCATCTTAACCGATATCCTGGCACTTATCGTAATCCCGTGAAACCCTTGAAACCTCTTGAATTCACCTAGATCCGCGAAACCATCGAAACTCTGAAAATCCCTCGAGATCTGCAAAATGTTTCATATTCCTTTTTTAACTGTATCATTATCATTTTCTCCACCGATATCGCTACGTTTTCAATTCTTTCAACGATGCATTCGCCGGTATCTACGATATTTAAAAATCCACGAACTCCGATAAATTCAACGTAAATTTCACGGTAAATCGTTATCGGATACACGAAGATAGGAAGAAGGGCGGGAGGAAGAGGGAGGGAGAAAGGATGTTCTTTACAAGTTCTGGCTTAGCCCGCTTGCGTGACGATCCATCGACGGTTATATCCGGCTATCGTATAAAAGTGTTCCCGATTCATCATTTCCCCGTGACATTCTATATGCAAGATTTTTCCTTTTTTTTCTTTTTTTTTCCTTTTTTTTTTCTTTTTTGATCAAACAAGGGAACGCTAACCATTCGATGCATCGGGGCGAGAGTCGATCTGGTTGGAACGCCGCGTGCTGCCTGGACCGGCGTTCTACTATTTTTAAAAGAGATGGCCGACGAGTGCACCGAGCGGAAGTGCCTTTGACCGTACGTATGTACCTAGAGGCAGAGATGGCGAGTGGAGAAGTGGTGGTAGGGGTGGGATGAGGAGGAGGAGGGCGATTTATTGAACAACTCCCAGAACCCGCTGTGAACTAAATCTTGCGCAACGATATCTACGAAGAACTTACTAGCCGGCTACGATAATAGGTCAGAGGTTAGGCGTATCGATTAGACGCAGATACCCGCTCTTAGAACAAGGGTGCGAATAGTACCGACGACGTCGTCAACGACGACGTTACGAACGTGTAGATACAAGTTTTGCGTCAGGATGCAGGTAGATTCTTGTATCCCTGTTAATGGGTCTGGCTCGATCCACTTATATTAAATTACCGCAAATGGTATAATTTCGGTGGTTTGTTGCGTTCCTGCTAACGAACATTTCGTGTTCACACATAGAACAGAAATAGATGGTAATCGTTAGAACTATATTTTGGACGATTTGGATTTCGGTAATGCACGCGCGTACGTGGTTTTGTTACGAAATACGTGGTCTGTTTCGAAAGTAATGAAACTACTGGCTTTACAATTTAGATTGATAGCTATGATAAGAGATAAGTGATGTGGAACTATACGGATGTTGGGTTAACAGGTTTTGGGCATAGAATAAAAGCAATCACAATTATATATTTTACCCCTTTGTCCTATGACAACGAGTGAGATTCGTGATACAGATTCTGTTTAAGATTCGACAAGAACAATTATATTAATAACAAACGTTCATTTTAATTCATATATTTTTTTGAATTTATAAAATTGAGAATTGCTAATTGTAATTAATCTATAATACTTGAACGTTTCTTACGTAAAATAGTGTTAAAACAGTAAATAGCTGACATGATAGTAGTATAGATAGCGAAAGAAGTCAAAGGGTTAATAATAATATAAATTTTGGAATATACTGTGACAACTGTTAATAGATTTTTTTTCTTAATTTTTTATTCTTAACTAGCTTTCTAATCTTTCTATTTTTTTATCCATTTCGCTGTATTATTATTGAAAATACAATCTGGGAAAATATACAATAGGTTATATGTTTTTCAAGTAAGATAAAAGCAATTATAATTGTATATTTTAATAGCAATATAAATTTTGGAATACCCTGTAACGATTATTAATTAAGATTCAAATATTCTAATAAATTATTTTTGCACATTCTCGCTTTCTGATTTGAATTCTTAACTAACTATCTAATCCATCTATTTCTTTATCCATCTTTCTCTTTTATTGTTAACAATGGAACTTAGAGAAACTGTTATAAATATAATCTCGAAACGGATCGTATACGCGAACTTTGTGGATGAATTTCAATATTTAGTCAACAAAAGAAATATAATATATTGTGAAAAAGATATTTCTAATGATTTTTCAGATTGAACTGAAATCGAAGTACTTTGTACTTTTACTCTTCAGTTTATCAGTTTTCGAAGAAGAACAGTCACCTTCATTCTTTAAGCCATCGTAGAAAGCTTGCTTGGTCCAGTGTGATTTCCTTTTGTTTCCAAAACTGTTCTTCTAACGAACTCTATCTTGAAACGATCGACGAAACAGAGGAGGATTTAAGTGCTTTTCACAATGCTATTTCACAAGTACTGCTTCTAGAAGCAGAAATGACATTCCCCTGTGCAGGAAGTACAATTACTGCAGGGGAACTATTTCCACAAGAGGGGACATCTTAATTCAGACCTAACTTCTCTGTAAATAACCATTTTAAGCTCTCGAGAAACCTCGTATAATCACCGTCGATCGAAGCATTGCAGCCAAAAATGGTCGGGAATCACTTGAAACTTCTGCTCATTAGTATCGAAATTATTGAAAAACGTGGTCGCCAAAGAAACAGGACTGTGGAGGCGACGTTAATTGCGCGGAAAGTGGAATCGCGAATTCCAAAGTGCCGTAAACTTCGGAGCACGGTAAATTCCGGCGGATTAAATGTGCCGCGGAGTTCGCGGCACGGAGTCACGTGTGATTAATTCGCCGCCGCCGGAAACTTTCCCCTTATATAAAACGTCGCTGGAACAGCGTACACGTACTTTGCAAAGAAGTACGAATTTATTCGTGAAAATATCGCGCACGACGCTGCGGAGTCGTTATTCGAATTTCAGCTGCGGTACTTCTTTGAAGGTTATCATCTGCTTACATTTTTCTTCTTCTTCTTCTTCTTAATCCCTCTTTTTACCCTTTCGGTCAGAGTTCTTTCTTTTTTATTTTTTTCACTCGAGAAACGTGAACGCCTACAGGCTCTTTTAATCAACTTCGACTCGAGCGATCTCGTAGTCTCTCTCGTTGTTAGCGGAGATGTGAAAAGGGCAGAGTGTCTTCGTCGGGTGACATTTTTGATCAGAATTATTCGGAAGACGCGTCCTTCGGGATGAGTGACTGAATGGATGGATGGTCGTAAAACCGGCGGGACCAAAGCGTGTCCCCGCGCGTGAAACGCGTACCGGGGTTGGGAAACAGCCTTTTGAGAGGCCGCTTCAGAAATGTCAGCCCTGCCGCCCACGTTTTCCTTGCGGACCGTTTCTACACCCTTTGAAGAATTACTCGCGCTCGTTTATCCACCGTGCTCCTTCCTTCGGTTTTATTCTCGCTGTTACACGAACGTTCGCATGGTTAATCGACCTCGAATCGGTACCACGACCTTTCAGATTTGGTTTTTAACCAATTATCAGGGGTTATTGGCAAGTATTGATTCATCCAAATTTTTCTTTTACTTTCTTATAATTTTCTTCCTAATTTATGATTCTTTCATTGGAAATACGTAAACGTAGAGTTATTTAGTATGTAGAGGAATGTGTTAGATATACCGAATGAGTAACTCGCAATTTTCTTGTAAAATTTATTATTTTATGTGAATTTGTTAAAACAATCCTCGAGGGACAATTTAAAAAGCTACTACATTATCTAAAACATACCAACCTGTACAACAAACTATGAAACTAGTTGCAAGTGTTTGATGCGACGCTAAATAATTAATAAAACAAAATTTTACATCATTTTGCAACAAACTTTCGAACTTCATAGAAAATACAGAATTAATTTGTGACAATGATTTAAAGTTACCTTCTTTACAGATATAAGAGAATTATTTATTTGCACACATTGATAAATTAACAAATAGTTAATATACAATGAATTAATCGATTCGTTGCGAATTTAAGCGTACACATATATATTTGCACTAAGAATGTAAAAGTAGAGTTTAATCGATTCACATGAATAATCCTTCTCATGTAAAAGAAGAAGAGGAAAAAAACTTCCAATAACTAATTTACACGCGTCAGCGTCAGTATACGAGGCGACGAAGCACGAACACCAGCAAACTGACATTTCGCGAGGTATGATATGATAATGTCGGCGGGTGTTGGAGGATCTGCGCGTCGATGGCGTGCCTGGGCACGTCGTAACGTCCAGACACGTCATAGCCATGTGGCAGAAATGCCAAAGAAAACCGAGGGAGAAGTTATAAGAGGAATACTGGGTGTAATGTAATCCCCTTTCAGAGAAAGTGAAATTACGACTGAATATTCCACTATTTTTAGTAAAACTATTTCGTATCTTTTGGGCAATCGATGTTTCTATTTCAAATTTAACCCCAGCTGAAAATTATCTTGTTAACCTCTTGCTGTACACGTTGTTTGTTAACTGTCCACATAAGAAGTTAATAACATACTACAGAGAAATACGTTTGTATTATTTGTTATAAAAATTTCATTTGTTTTGCAAAGATACGTTGAATTTCTACTTGAATATTGCGGAACAAATTTTGCGAAGTACAATTACTCCGAGTATAGAACGCGTGGAAGAACATCTGTAGATAATATGTCACTACGTTTACAAGCGAAAACAATGGGGTCATTTTACCGGGAATATTTCACCCACGAAAGGTAAACCAAGACCTCAAAGAAGGTGCAAAGTATGTGGGGAAACACAATAAACCGTAGCGAAACTACTTCGGAGTGTATGAAATGTCTCGTTGCATTACATATTCCACGCTTCTTTGAAATATATCGCACTGTACGGAATTATTAATAACAACCTTTAATACGCTGTTAATCTTGTGTGATTAAAATTTGCATAGAAACGATTTCAAGTAACAGCTACTCCTCCAATTGTCTTCGTTATGAGCATTGTTCAATTAATTTCCAGCGCAAGAAGTTAAAATTGTGTCATTTGGGTTCTGCAAACTTTGGATAGCGTCAATTTAGTCCTATAAATTTGCAATAACTAAAATGAATCCAAGTTCGGATCCATAGATTTAGAGTGACGTCAATTAGAACGAAAATGAGTTAGTTATGTTCTGTATAATGATAATTGGGTGTTTAAGAATGTGAAATAACGCTGACTTGCTCATGGTACTCTAGAATTATGTCGTTTAAAAAATTCAAAGTACTATAAATTAGTTTTAACGCTTCCAGGTTTATTTTACTAGTTCCTATGAGCTCAGGCTAGTATCAACGACATATCTAATGATGTTAAGCTAACGCCAACAGAGTTCTAAGCTTCCAAAGTAGTATTAACTTAGTTAGTTCGAAAACTTCCGTGAAGACATCATCCGAATTTTATGACTTCCCTGGAAAATGTCACCTGGTATCCCATAGAGGTTGGAACCGATCCATATCCCATAGGTTCATGGTAACCTCAGCCATGTCGAAAGAAACCATCACGAATTTCAATCTCTCAGATAGCCAAGAGCTCTTGACTCTCTGAGTCTTAACGTTTCTTCTTCACAACCGTAGAGTCTTTTTTTCCTTCCACTTCAACTCGTTCCCCGCCGTTTCTTTCGCGTTTTTTCGTCTCGTTGCAATTGCCCCTGGTGCCTCCGGGATGGAACTCATTCTCCTCCTTCTCTTTTACCACTTTTTTACTAGCCTTACGAATTTCCCGCGCGATGTAAGCTACGCTCTTCTTCGTTCATTCGCCAGTATATCCAGCGCCGTTGCGACAAGTCTATCTTCCATTCGTTGTCTCTTCCGGTTCTGGTTTCTTGCTTGCCAAGA
Source organism: Anthophora plumipes (assembly GCA_951804975.1). Classification (NCBI taxonomy): domain Eukaryota; kingdom Metazoa; phylum Arthropoda; class Insecta; order Hymenoptera; family Apidae; genus Anthophora; species Anthophora plumipes. Next base: position 23,939,763 of record OX638112.1, on the reverse strand, counting down.
AATAGGATGAAAAAGTAGGAAGATCAAGAGTCGCCGCAGAATGTATAGGACACGGTAGCTTGGCCATGTGTATCTAAGAATTTCTCTCTGCTCGATCGTACCGGCAAAATTCTCTCATACCTCTTTTTGATTTGATTTGTGCTTGGCCTGGCGGAACCAGTTTCACTGTCCAAGACAGTAAAATGCACAGCCCCTTGTGGCTGATTTCTTTCTACCGTACGTACGCCCTTCGCCGATATCCTCTTTCGACTTCCGTTCTTCGATCCCGTCATTTTCAACAGCGGAGAAAACTCCGAACAATCCTTCCTCCCCTGTTCCTCTTAAAATACAATGCACATTCTCGATAAAACGGTTCCATTCGCATTAACGATTCGAGTGTCTTTCGATAGAAGACCAAACTGGCTTTCTTTCCCTTTCGAAACGGAACCTTTCTTCAAGCCTCTTTGGCAAGAAGCGAAGAAGGATGAACTTCAAGAGGACTAAATTCTTCACGGCTCTTCTATCTTCGTCTTTATTCACACCCTCGTCGAGTGTGTTTACGTCAACAAATTGCCTTTTGTTTATCGAACCGCTCTCTATCCAATTACACCTCACAATGGACCCGCGCGTTGAACAATTGCGAGTTTCGGCAATGTTTGTCGCCTGTGCAAGTTGTGCAAGTGTCCCTGAGAAGGTGGGAAGAGACCCTGAGGCCTTTGTCAGGATCTCTTCTCGCAATTAAGAAGTTATCGGCTACAAGACGTCTCTCTCTTCTATTGGTCCTTCGTCTTGTTCAATCGATCGTCATCTTGTCTAGAATTCAACCGGTTTTTTTTTTTTATTTCGTCCACCCTGATGTCGATTCTTTGCTCCCTTCGTTTTCCGATTTCCACCACTCCTCGACCATCGTCGTCGTCGTCGTTCCTCCTCTTTATTCCTTTGCCAAACAGCCAACGTTCGCTGGGGTATCGGTTATGAATTATTCATGATAAGCGAGCCGGCGTGGGGTACGAACGAAAAACCGGGTTATATTCTGGTCACCGGACGCTGTATATAACTTCACAGCGAGCGAAAGAAAGAGATAGAGGGAAAGAGAAGCAAGTGTTTGTGTGTGTGAGAGAAACATTTTCCAGTGTGATTTACGCTAATTTCGGCACCGATTTACACGCTCGACCACAGCCAGGAAGCCGGTAAGTGCGCGGACGCATCCTTCCGGTCAGTGTCGCGTGTACGCTTTTTATCGCCGCACCGCCAACAAATTTCCCATTCCATCACCCCTTACCACCCATCGTAAAGCCCCTCTATATCTATCTCTGGTGTTGAGTGTTCCAGTCAGAATTAGTTCGCCGTTACTTTATGCTAATGAACGCGAGTGCTGATTAAATTTCTATCTTTCACCGTTGGTTAATGTTCTATCCAGCGCCACCGAGGGTTGGTGTAGGAAGGAGACAAGAGTGGTATACATATATAGTGTGGGTGGAAGAAGATACAGTGGGTTGCGCGTGTTTTATTTACAAGCTCTTAGCGAATTCATTGCTGCGGCTGTTTGGCTTGTAGGTTTTACGAGAAACGCTGGAAATACGGTATTTTCTTCTGTTGCTGTTGAAACCTAGGAATTGTTAAACAGGTTTCCAGTGTTGCTTTTCCTCTTTTTTTTTTATTTTTTAGGATGACAAAGCGTTGTTTGTTTGTTGATCGGTGTTGTTGTTGTTGCTTCTGTTGCACGATGCATATTCAGTATGTGACCGGTATGATAATTGTTAAAATATTTTCAGACGTAAATACATCTATGGTAAGCGTTATTGTTCTTTTACAATCAATTTCTAGTTTTTGAATAATTCGATGTTCCTTCCTGTCGTGCGAATTACTCTTCGAAAGATTCATGTGGGTTCAGGATTTTAATTAAAACTTTATTGGACAATTGTTAACCTAATTTAAAGTTTCAAAATTGATTTGGCTAATTTTCAGTACAATTGAAGTTCATTAAAATCTCGCGGATAATTCTAAATTGAATTTGAAAAATCTAATTAAATCGGAGACGTTTGAATTAATACTTTCAGTTCAGAACCATCAAATAACGTGGCACTATAGTTATACGTACGCTACTGGGACTTGTTGATTTTTATATTATTACAGCGGTTACAAAATTGAAACTGAAATGTTCATTTGGAGACGCTTGTTATACTTCATCTAACATGAGATCTACTGTTATACCAGTTTAGTAAAACAGCAAATTGTATCGTAAGAAACAAATTTTATTTGTCACGCTTTTGGAGAGCGTATATATACAGGGTGTTACTCCTAACACGACGCATGATTTGTCACTTTGCAGCCATCTGATAAAAAAAAATTACAAGAGTTGCAGGATATGGAGTCTACAGTAAATATCAGTAACAAAAATGTTGAAAACAGTTTATTTTTATAGCGAAATCGAGGTTAGCTTGGGTTTTACAAATAGGAAACAAAATTTTTTTTTGTATCATATTTAAAGAACATCGAGACGAATTCCAAGCACATATTACACGATATTTTTATTAACATATTACTCGATTAAATAAAGTGCATTTTACTTATGTTCTAGTTGCATGTTTACATTCAGTAATCTCTTCGATGTTAAATAATGTTAAAGCTAAATATTTCACATTTTCGCTATTGTAAATCGAGTAACATGTTAGTAAAAATTATGTACTTTGAATTCGTCTCTATGTTCTTTAAATATGGTAAAAAAAAACAAAAAAACTATGTGTTCCTATTTGTAAAACCCAAGGTGACCTCGATTTCGCCATGAAAATAAACTATTTTCGAAATTTTTTTACTGATGCCTACTATACACTCCACACCTTGCAACTTTTGCTCTAAACCTCTTTCTGTCAGATAGCTGCAAGTGGGTGAAAAATCGTATCGCGTTACAAATAACATCCTGCATATACGAATTTAGTAGCGAAAGGGTTAAATTCAGACATTCAAAATTTGTCCGGATAATATTGAATGTAATAAAATGCAAATTACAAAAATTTCCCTCTAAACAACAGAAACTTATCCATAGCGAATCACCGTTTGTGTTTTAGCAAGCTGTGCTGCACACGTTCCCTCGTATTCGCGTTTTCCATGCGATCGAAGGAACGAAAACTGCCAACGATATACGCGCGCTTATATATATATGTAATATACGTCGATCGTTTCTCAACGTTCGTGGTTGGTCGCCCCATCAGCTCTCTGTTCTCTCTCTTTCTCCCCGTTGCCACATAATTATCAGACGACGCCTCCATTGACGTCGTGGCGATGCTATTTTCACGCGACGACCGGTAATAAATAACGCGCGTAATGGGATCGGAAAAGCGCGTTCACGGACGGCCGTGTGCCGATAACGAAGGAGAGAAGAGAAGAGAGAGAGAGAGAGAGACAAAAAAAACGAGGTTCGTGCGGAAGAATTCGAAATGGAGCCATGCCGATACGAGCAGTCATCCATCGGATACGAACACGACCAGATACATTTAACGTGGTGGAACGTTGCGCCCACCCATCGTTACGTCCATTTGTCACTGTCCAAATGAGTTGCTGGCCATCGTCCTCTCCTCTGCGCGTCCTTTCATCCTTCGACGCTTTCGTCGGTATCCAGGCGCGGAAATCTCGCGGAATCGATCATGCACGGAGGATTAATCGCGTGCACGTGAGAGGGTAGCAAGCTTTTCTTTTTTTTTTTTTTTTTTTGGATATTAGGCAGGTTGAGATAGTTTGCTTTTCAACCTCAAGGGGAGGCCTCAGAGATTTCAGGGAAAAATGAAATTTACCTTTTTTTGTACGTTTGTTTTTTATCTTCCCCCCTTTTTTCGGATGCTTGGAGTACGCTTACAGGGGAATTTTTTTCAATTGGAAACGTTGAATGGGACTATGGAGAAATATGGAAAGTTTGAACTCGATATTTCGAAAGCTTGTTTTTTAGATTGCTAGAGACGTGATATCCCCTCGAACAGAGAAACCAATTGTTTTGAATCAGCATTTCTTTTTTTTTTGTGCGAGTAGATAGTTTTTTTTTGGAGGGAATTGAATGGGAATATTCAATGAGAGATTTGAAGATTGTAAATTTGACAGATTTTTGTTCGTCTACAGTGTACGAAAGACTGATTTGTAATTTAGCTAGGCAAGCTTCTCTCCCTTGAATGAAATTTAAATTATACAGATTTAGATTCGATCATGTTGTATCAGATAAACAAACCGTCTATCAAATTTTCATCTTATTAGATACCATCTTATCAGTTTCGTTGCGTTAGTTTTTCTAATAGATATGATGAAATTCAAGCTCGTCGTATACGATACAAGTTGTAGACAAGCTTACACAACTCACCACGAATACACAACGGCTAACCGTAAATTCAGCGAGTTAACTTCTCTTTTTTAAATTCTTCTTCTCAGGCTTATGAATATTCCTATTAATATTAATACTAGTATAAATTCAGTATGACGTGGAATTTCCTTATTTTAAAACGAACGCACGTAGAATGACGGTATAAAAAAACGTTAAAGTAGATTAAAAACGGTACGATGGTTAAAACAAAGACGTATTTTCCCGCTGGTTATGTGGTAATGAAACTATATTTAATACGGTGTTACCCCGTTTACTACATATTTATGGGTCTCGGTATAAAAAGGGTAATCCCTCCCTGTGGAACAACGGTTTTAAGGTAGCATAAAAAAATCGTTGTGACTAATTTCGAGAGTAAAACAACGTCCGGGTAGGAAACAAAATGCCCTGATATTCACGATACCTGATCAACTTCATTTAAAAGCAAAACTTCTCGTATAGGGTTATCTAATAAAACAAAACACGCCTATATGTTTCTTTTTAATGAAACGCAAACTATTCGGAACTTTTTCAAGTTGTTTCTTTTAATTAAAAGTATGACATATTACAATTATATTGAAATGTTCACTACAATTGCGATCTGTAGATATTCATTCGATTGTTGAAATTTTCCATGTAAAATGGTCTAATTTTCTCTGGGTGTAAAGATTTCTTATGAATAACACGAGAATTTGTATCATTCCAGATACGATAATTTTTCTTATTAACGATATTGGGTTTCTTTAGGCTAATATATCCTTATGAAATATCACGGGGTTGTAAAGACCGTGTTCACTTGTTCGTGTCGGTTTCGAAGACACTGGTTATCGGATAGTTAAATCCTTTAACCTAATTCGTTGTCATATTACGTGTTTTATGTGTCTTCGTCGTGTATTACTTCTTTCTTGACGTATTAGTCGTTTGTGATTTCTATGTGGTATTCCAACACTCGTTTCTTTCTGTCTTACTGTTACTGTGATTTGTTACTCTCTTCTGTTACTGTGATCTGTTACTCTTTTCTGCTTGCGTTGTGATTGATTGATGGGGGTGACTGAATATTTGGAAGGGGATTGTTGCTAGCCGTGTTGGTGGTAGTTTAAATAATTTGTAGGTATAAAAGCCTCGGTGGCCATGGTCGTGAGTGTCTTTGCGGGGGTTTTATGGTGGTTGCAAATGTGACTAAAGAATACTTCGTGCTTTATGGCTATAATCCGCTAGGCCGAGGCCATTTTACGTTGCGAAGGTCGCAACAAACGAATCTATTCATTGTGAAATCAGCTTCATCGTTAAACAAAACTTTGCTTGAAAACAATGGAATAAAAGACACTCATTTTCATAATAAATTAGAATAATGTAAATGCGTTGCTGCAATGTATATATATCCGTGATTAAAAGTGTTCTACTTTCTACTGAAACAAAACGGTTTGTGTCATTTGAAAAGACACGGCGTGTAAACATTTCTACAGTGTTAACATCTAGACGTCTCTATATTTTAATTGAAAACACCTTTTTCGTTAAATCGTAACAGGATTTCGCGATACATTCGAATAAGCATCAGTATTATCCATCGAGACGATTTCCTTGAAAACGATACGAAATTTCATTGAACGACGTCGTTGGTGTCTTTTCGATACGGGACACTTGTGCCTCTGTATACGACATCGTACCTTTTTAGCCGATTTTTAAAGGATCCCCGCGTTAGCCATGCATTGTACCCTGTTAAACGATGCGTTCAACGATACTCCCGACCATTTCCGTTGATTTTTAATCGAACGGAAGACAATTGGCCCGAAGTCGGAGACGTAGAAAGCTGTTTGGAATATCGCCAAAACTGGTTCTGTTTGGCCGTTTTAAAATTCAATTAAAACGGTCACCGTTTCACCAACCACATTCTCCCCTTTCTATCGCCACACCGTGAAACGCATCACTCGCCGGTATACAAAATTCGGGGGATTCTTCGTTTTAATAAAAGGCATTTGGTGAATTACTCTCATTTTCGGCTAACCAAGATTGGATTCTCGGGGTAATTAAATACCGAATGTGAACCGGATACCACGTAAGGTGTATAATGCGGCCCGTTTGTTCTCTCTGTCCACTACCCCGGAACTGGTATAATTAATGCACGCGGTAATACGTTTATTCCGACCGTTTTCAACGGTCTTTTCGTTACTCCACGTCATTTCTACCTTCCGTTTGAATATATTAGGATAATCCTGAATTGCAGATGAACGATTCAACGCTGGAGTTGAATTGGCAAGCGTGGGATGAGAGGAGAGTGTTACACGAATGTGATATATTCCGTAACTTTCTTTTTCTTTCTTTCAAATTGCGACTCGGGTTAGAATGAGGTGGAATATGAACCGGGGAATTTTATCGTTCATTTTTATCCTTATTTTTTGGTTGAAACTGTGTTCTGAAAAAAAAAGAAGAGGAAGTAACTGAAACTTTTTATCGGTACCGAGAGGTACACGAATGTACGTACAATGTAAATGGAAGAATTGATTTTTGCAAGTGATAAAGTCATATTTGATGAATGTCAAAAGTTCAATATGCAAAAATTCTTTTCAACTACTGCCAATACATATATTTCCCTCTCGATAACACTCGAACGAAAGATATTCGAAAATCGAATTATTAACGGAAAATAAATTTGTATAAAAAATTATTTCTTCTGTCAAATTGAATAAAAATGATTATAATTAATCATTTCTATAATTCAACGTAGGAACTTGAAAATTCATTTCGTGTATTGGTTATTCTAGCACCGACACAGAATCTCTCCAATTTATCCGAGCTGTTCCCCATTAACTTCATAAATATTTCAATTTATCACGGAAGAATTTTTTCCAACTCCTCGACAGCCGGTTTCGTGCGATAAATTTCCCCATCTAAGCGTGACATCGACGGACAATTACAGATTCGCACGCTGTATCACGGCTTCGTCGCGTTAAACGTTACAACGGAACAGATGCTCGAAGCCGCGTGGAAAATCCGGCCGCCCGTTTTCAACGTGAATCCGCCTCGCGTTGACACTTTGACGTAGAAATGTATTGCAACGACCAGCTGAGTGGAGTGGTGGTTTGTAGGCGGGTGACGGCGGCCGGGAGCGTGGCTTTCGATTTTTCCGGAGGAAATTAAGAGAGCGAAGATAAATGGAAAACCGTTCGCAAAACGGTTTACGTCATAGTTCAGTAGTTAGGATAGAGAAAAAGAGGAGGAGGTGGTAGAGGAGAAGTAGAAGGGATGACGAGAGGGGTATGCAGCATCCAGCAAAGCTTATCGACGCATCTGTGTGAGGCTGTGTGCGCGAATTTGACGTCACCGGCCGCCCCTTCCGCCTCTCGCTCCCACTCACCCCCCTTTTTTCCCTCGCCCGTCAGTGTGACGCCCTCTATGTGGGTTATGACGATAGCAGGGGATACGCGCTCGGTTAACCCCTTGGCTGTGTACGTATTTGGTTCAAGCTTGCGAAAACAGCCGCGTGCACGATGCGAAGGCATCCCCTGGCCAACTTTGCACGCGCATAAATGCGGACACACCGCTACATATGGATAAAAGATACACACCGCTGGTTCTACCTGTGTGTTATTTTCCCGCGCGTTCCATGTTTCTGTTTTTTTTTTTCTTCTTTTTTTTCCCGTTCTTTTTTGTACTTTTAGTCCTCTCCTCCTTTCTTTCCTTTACCTCTGCCCCTTCTCTCGTTATCTTACTCATCGTTACTCTCCACCTCTACGCAATATAGTCCTTTTTGCGGCAGAGGTCACTGATTCTGAACGAATCGCGGTTTCACTCGCGGAAATAACGCGAAAGTTACGAAACCCCGGCTTGCCAACGGGAAAAAGTTTCCCTCGTGGATAAGGCTGTGTGTTCCAACGCGGTGAGCCTAACAAAACCGACCACCCCCGTTTCCAACATAACGAATTAGAGAATTTTCCAGACCAGCTTCGAAAAAGAGCCCGGGTTGGTTTTAAAACGTGTTAACGCGGCTCGTTAAGTCCCCCCCCCCCCCTCCTCTACCATTTGCCTTCTATACGTCTCGCTTTTTCATCTCGTTTTCGGCGATGTTTTCCAAGGCGGGATCATAATTAAAGAACGGATTCGTGTAATTTAAATGCAACCAGCTGGTAAGGGTGCAAGCTTTCGCCCCTTTGAAGCGTTAGAAAGACGCGAAACATGAAATGTTCAAGCTTCGTGACAGCTCTGACGCTTGTCGTTTGTAATTGCCAAAGCAAAAATAAAGAAAAAAGGAGAGAAAGGAAAACGAAACAAAGAAACTAAGCATAGGCGTTCGCGAGGAAGAGGAAGAAGAAGAAATTGTACAGCTGCTAGAGATTTCCACTCGCCCAGGATAAAAACCTAATCTATCTGTTTTATATGCCCAAACACGTTGGATGTTTCTCGTTGCGGCCGCTTGTCAGGTGACGGCAAGCGATGGGTGGGTGTGGGTGGTTCTTTGCGCGCGCGTAATCCCCCTTTCATTCGTGTTTCTTGTTTCAGCCCGGCTTAAGGAGAGGACCATCGCGTTGTGAGTGCGTCGCCGCTTTCGAGGCAACCACTTCCGGTATTTAGGTAAGCGACACTGAGCGTCGCCGGACGCTAAGAAAGACGGAGAAGCCCTATTAGTCGAGCCACCCTGGCGACGCTTAAATCGCTATCAGTCTTGCCTCTCTCTGTTCTCGTTTCGTTCTTTCTCTCTTCCTCCTCTCTCACTTTCGGTTTCTTCTCTTCCGTAGCCCATTATCGTTTTACTGCAAATTAACCTGAAAAAATAACATTTCGCAACGGCGCTCCGGGTTCTACGGTCGGCGAAACGTTTTAACGGAGGGAAACGTTTTCCAGACAAGGTTTTCCGCGTGAAACTTCGCGTGTTTGGATTGTAAATATCAGAGAAACGGTCGGCAGTGAAAGGACGAGAAAGTGTTCGCGAAAAGGTTCCCGTAGTTGCGGCGGTTCGATATTTTCCGACTGTTTGCTTTTCAAAAATATCGCTCTGGATGTTGCGCTTTACAAAAAATGTGTTAATTGCTCGAAATAGGTACAGTAGATTTCGTTTATCTGGGCCACCGGTTAATCGGGACGAAGTTCAAAGAATCTAATCTAATCGAATAAATAGCCTTCGTTTGTTTTTAGAAATTATTTCGTTTATTTTAGATTGATGTCTGTAGTTCTAACATTTCGCATTTCTATTTGGCTTCCGCTATGTGTTACTTTATTTTTGAATCGGGAAAGATTTCACGAGTATGCTGGATGTCAAGTATTAAATCGATGGTTATCGGCAAATAGTGAAAAAGGAAAGTAAACGTACATATGTACATATTAGATATTTGATTCTAATTTATAGTATAAATATTTAAATAAATACTTCATTGTGCGTGTGTGCTGATTCAAGTTATAGTTTGTTTGTATTTTATCATTTCAAGTACACGTATGTATTTTCTATCATTAACCCTTTGCGCTTCGAATTTCATTTTTACGTGATCGATTTATTTAACTTCAACACACATTTGCGATGAAACTTTCAAAAATCAAGAGTTCCATTTTGAAAAGAATTTATTTACTTTTATTCGTTTTACTAATTTGCTTTATTTCAACATGAATAAAAATTTATCCCTGTAACAATGCTAATAGAGTGCAAAGAGTTAACTACTGTATTTATGTAATATTTCGTGTAATTAGGTCGGCCAGTTTAATCGGGCCAAACGACACCAGAACTGATGGTGCACCAAATAACCGGAATTCACTGTATTAATTTCGAATAATTCACAGTTTAATTCGCAATGTCTGTAATAATTAAAAATGCTAGAGTAACGGAGAAATATTCAGAAAAATTTACAATTGACATTATCACAGGTTATCTAAAGTGCAAGCCGTCTCTTCTTAGAATAACCCGTGAGTCTTAAGGTACCCGATGAAGCTAGTTGCAACGGTCGACGATGCCGTCGGGATTATTTCCCTAAAGGGCACGGTTTACACCCGGAAGCTTCTAATAGATTCAATTGCAAGCACCCGGCTCGTGAAAGTCTCAAGAATCTCATTTAAGTATCAGGTTGCCGCGGGGATTTTCTTAGATTTCTTGTTAGCACGCTGGGGGGTGAAGGCAGGGGGTGGATAAACCATCCATTTTAATAACAAACAAGTTTCTTTAATTATTGAAATACCATGTAGCACAAGAAGTCCTCGTCGACAAATTTCCTTCATCTTCTCGCGACGGTCTGTTTCTCCCTTTTTTATTTTATCTTTTTTCTTTATTTTAATGAAGAATCCACGAGAATTATCCAGCGACCCAGGTACCGCGTGTATCATTTCTAAGAAAATCTTCATTCGTTAAACCATTGAGCTCTGTCGCTGTGTTAGTCCTTTCTCTCGAAAGCTAACCGTGGCATATTTTCTTCTCCCATTTTTCTCTTCCTTTTAACTACGAAAAAAGAAAAACCGAGAAAAAACATTCGTGCATTTTTTTTCCCTTTATAAAACTAGTCTCAAGCTAAACCAGTGGTAAACCATAGAAAGAGCGACGGCACGAGACTAGAAACATTTTCTACGAGAGAAGAAAACTACTCGTCTTACACTCGAAAGCCTCGAACGAGAGTATCCTCGAGAAAGAAATCCTCGAGGCCTCTTCCTCGCTTCTCCGTCATTCTCGAACGGATCTCTCTCGACGATCACGCTACTCTCTATTCCCCGATCTCAATTTCGTTTCCACGTGAATTCGCCGTTGCGTGTAGCAGCCACAGAATGACTTGCCAACGTTGCTACTCCCTTGTCCAGAGAGAAGGACGAGCTTGTATACGTCAAACGATCCCCAAGCGCGATGTAACGAAGACGAGGACGAGGAGGAACGAGAACGAGGGCGAGGGTGAGGGCGAGGGTGAGACACGGCTCATTAAACGTCGACCTCCTCCCTCGGCAAACGGACCAACGGCACAAGAGCTACACGCTGGAAATTGTTGTGCAAATACGACTACATTTATCCTGCAGCCTCTTGGCAAGCGCATATATTATTCAACGAAGAATACTCTAACCTTCTCTTTCTCTTTCACCCCTCTTCTCCTCTTCTGCTCTCTTTCTTCTTCTCTTAGATTACGTGTTTGTCTTGGGCGTTTTAGACGAGGAATACACCGTGGGTGGAAGAAAGGGTAGGAAAGAGAGAAAGAGAGAATCTCAACTCGAGTTTCTCAGGCTGCTTACGCGTAGCCACGACGTTGGCAACGTCTTCAACGCGAGGATCGGTTCCAGGATCTCAACAGTTCTAGATATGGTCGCGTAAGTGTACACGTAGCGTCGACCGACTTCTCTACATATGTATGTACGTGTGTTTCACTATGGAATCGTAGAACCACGGCCAGCAGGCTCGCCCGCGTGATAGATGCGCGTGCACGCGATGAAATATAAAATTAAGATCGCGGTGAAAACGGGACGCGTTTGAGTTATGGTCGGTGTTCCCGTTTTCTTCTTTTTCTTTCTTTTCTTCCTTTCTTCTTCTTCTTCTTCTTTTTCTTTCTTTTCGACGATACATCACCCCCTTTTCTTCAATGTGACTCTCAGCACTAACTCTGCTCCCTCGTGGTGGCTTTTAATAGGTTAGTCGCGTGATTCTGCCAGATGGAACTCTGTATTTTTTTTTTTTTTTTACTCCTTGTTTGAGGTATGTCTTTTCATTTCGTGGAAACGGGAAGTTTCTTTGCCGCGTTTAAGGACGTTGAATGTATATTACGAAATTATTATAAATCGTAAGATTAGGAGGTGTATTATTAGGTTGGATTGAAGTTGTCATGTTTATCTTGATTGGTGTTTAACAATTACTGGACTGCGGAAATTTCATGCACGTAACGTGGAAGAATACATAAAATATCCAAATTATAGTTCTTTTTTATAATACCTGGTAGGTGAAATAATTTTCTACCGAAGTTCTACTTTTTTTTTTTTATTATATTCTCAGAAATATGGATTTGCATAAAAATCCTTATTCCTTGACAGGAATTTACTAAAAATTGTGTGAACTTTAAGTTAATTCTCTAATGCCAAGTTTTGCACTTCGTTCGGAAAAATAAGAATTAATAATTAATATAATAATGCAATAATATAATGCAATAATATAGCAATGAATAGATAATGTGAGGCTGTAAATAAATGGATGTGTAACTTTCAAATAATATACAGAAAAATTCAGAACTTTCCCACACTTCAAATGTGGTCTTTCATATTTCCTTACACGAATCGATAATAGTAATCAGAACTGTTCCTGACAGAGATGCAAAAGGTGTTTCCACATCTGTATAACCGCAGGCCGTTTATTATTATGTAAAATTTCAACTAATAAGAATAACAAGGGCAGCGTCATTATTTTTACAGGAACATCCCTGTTTCTAATTTATCAATAACACAATAACATGCACACTTTCTTTATCATTATTTCTCAAACGTTTATTTCGTATATTTTCTTCGTTTCTATTCCCTCATCGTTAATGAATTCTTTCTCTTCGTCGTTTTGGAAAATGATCAACAGAAACGACACGTGACTATTATACCTGAATGAACGACGAGTTCAGAATCGAAATCGCGCTCGGTTACAACGACATCAATGGGGGATGACAGTCGGCTCTTTATCGCCATTCACCGCTCTCTTGACCGTGGCCGTGTTCACAGTGATGGACGTAAATAACGAGACCGCGCCAGTCCACATGAATAAGAGAGATCGTAGATACGTAGGCCGAGGCAACAAAGACGTGGTTCTCGTTGTCCTTATTGCCACTCGTTGCCCTTTTTACCCGTGACGCGTTTCACGATCACGAACGCGGACGATTAACCAAGATCGAAGATACAACGGACGCCGACAATGACTACAACAACAAGAACGACGGTCACAACGACAACGACACGACGTTCCGTCCTCCCTTTCCCTCCTTTACTCTCCGGTACGCCAACTTCTCATTGTCTTTATTGCGACTCCGTGGTCGGCTTATCTACAGGACACGCGATGTTCCCTCCCAAGTACTCTCGTAGATAAGAAGTTTTTCGTCCAAAACCACCGGGTAACATCTTCGTCGTGTTATTGCTATAATCATCGTTATGACCACCACTTAAAAGGAAAGGAAAAAAAAAGAAGAAGGAAGAAGCTTGCATTGTCCGTGGCGCGCGGCGAGAAAAGAAATTTACCAAATCCGCGCATCCTCCAGTTGCGGTTGAACCAGTTTCGTTGGACACGTAATTGTCGTAGTTTTCCTTAGAAAGTTTCGTTCTTTGTTCCTTTCTTTTCCTGACTCTGGGAGTTTTATAAAATTCGGTTTTCCTTTCTTTCTTTTTTCCTTACGCGTGTGTCACTTTATACAGAATTATTTTTTCCTCCTAATAATGTATCAACCTAGGAAAATTAAATGTTCCAAGGAGTATGCAGGTTTATTCGTTCCGGTTAAGCTACGCTGGAAAGTTTCAGAACATTACTGTTTGTAAGAGGGAGGATGTCCAGAGAAGAATAACTAGAGCGGTCATTTATACTTCATTTTACACGATATAGGTGTAGCAATGAAAATACTCTATCGAATTTTCGAAATACTTTTTGTTTTCGAAACTCTTGTACTCGAAGCACGGACTATTCAAACGTAATTTGTTGAAGTGACACGAATTTAACATATTTGACATTTTTCCGTAATCAAATATTTCAACGTTAGGTCAACTTCATTTCGAAGTTCTTCGAAAATCCGTATCTTTCCCGTAACGAAGAGTATATCAATCAGAAACATAAAAGAAGCTTGCTTCTAACATACAAAAACAATAAAAATTAAATAACCAGCTTAACTCTTTCGTTACTATAAACAAGTATAGTTGCTCACGATGTAAAGATCTCTGTGTACTAATCACTGATCACAAATTACACTGATACAACTAAACACTCTTGTTAGACATTTTTTCTCAATTTCAATAGCATTAGTTCATATCAAGTGTTAAATATTTTCACTTAGTTTCAATAGCATGTAGATATCCATTATAAGTGAAACACCCTGTATAAACGGACAAAAGTAAAACTGTGGGATGCACATATTTGCGTGCAGCCATATTTTGCGATTGTTTATCTGCAGAGACGATTCTACTGAAAGGATGAACAAGAGGCGAACAAAGTCGCAGGTCGAATTTCAAGTAGTAATTTTCCCATTTTCATAAAAAAAGAGAAATGGTAACAGAAACGCAAAAGGTCAATCGGTATGTATCAAGAAAGGGTGTAGGATGGTAGGTTTACTCATAAAAGTTCCTCGGTCGGAGTCGACGGCGTCGTCTCGTATTTCGCTGCAAGCAAATTCTCGTTGTCCTTATTACGATTCGTGGTCGGCTTATCCTAGGAACACGCGATGTGCTCGAGAATTTAGATAAGCATCCCTTGGCCTAGACCGTACGGACGTCGGAATCGGAACTTGTACACGACCACCAACTTAGCCTCGATGCCCCTCGAACCCCCTTTTCGCCAGTTTCTCAGTCGGGGTCGAGTCGTTTAAAGGTGGCTATTAGGCGTGAGCCAAGGAACGGCTGCTATTTCTCTTAAGGTAGCTTTAAAAGTGCATAGCCGGTAACCCCCCTGTGGTGTTGCATACATGTCGTTTGACGTTGAGAAAGCCGGCGTATGTTACTTCGTCGTTAAACGTGAAACGTTACGTTCGCGATTTACATTGGACGTACGCGCTTCGTACATCCTGCATGTCGCGAGCTGTCGTTATTAAACCCATTAAAGGTCGTTCCTTGTTGCTCGTATAATTAACTAAGATCGATGATAGTAGAGACGAGAATGGGGCAACGTCGTCTTCCTTCGTCAACCACGATAAAACAATCTTTTAATACCTTTCCCCTCTTTTCCCTCTCTTCTCTGTTTTATCCTTCCTCTATCCTCTTGTGTGATGGTAACCGATGATTGACGCCTGGATACGCCGTGAACAATGGACCGGTTTACTTTTCCGTCTTTGCATTCGCCTACGAAGTTTCTTTGCGCGAGCGTTACGTAAGACGAGAAGAGGAGTAGTAATTATCGGCCGCGCGGAGATTCGACGAGCCCTGTCTTTTTCCCTCCTTTATACTTCGCGCCGTTTCCTCGAGGCTGTTGTTTGGAAAAGACGCTCACGGCGAACGGTTCGGTTAACGTTCATGCAAATATCCCGGAGCGTTTTAACGAGCCTCCAGGCCGAGAGATCCTACAAGTTAAATATTTTCGAAATATCACGGGGTAAATTCGTTCACGCGGTTCGCTTCACGGTTTGATTACGGCTTTATGATCGTTTAATTTTGTTTCTTTCACGGGGATGAGCTGCGAGTGTTGATTGAGGTTGACGTGTAATTCGTTGGCGGATTAATGGCGGAACATTTACGTCGTTCGTTTTAGTAACATTATACTTCGACGTTATAATGCTTGAAAATTGTTCATTAGTTATCGATGACGTTATATTGCTGGGTAATATTGTTTTACATGCATTTGGGATATGGTGGTAGACGCAAAATGAAATTTATTCTTTTAGAGCTATTTTTCAAGTTGTTCTTAGGTCGAATATCAATTTGGTTTCTTTTCTTGTTGAAAGTACGATCCATTATAATTATACGAGGAACAATATTATTCAAATGTGTTATTATTCAAATTACGCGTTTAGAGACATCAATTCGATTATCGAAATTTTCAATGATTTTTCGACATGTTGCTGGATTTATTTCGCAAATTTCAACTCGAATGTTGTTCTTTAGGTCGCTAATTGTTTCCGACTTATTAGCATAGAAGGATTTTTCGAACAACCCCACAGATGAAGATCTAATGATGTTAAATCGCATTATTTTGGATTTTCATCTACCTCGTATACGACAATTTTGCTTATTAACGAATCCATCCATTGTGGAATGAGCTTCATTACTAAATGAAATTTTGCTTGCAAAACCATGGAACAGAGAACGCCCATTTTCATAATAAGCTTGAATAATGTAAATGTGCTGCTGCAATATATACCTGTCCATTAAAATAAAACGGCTTATGTCGTTTGAAGACTAACATTTGGGATATAGTGGTTAGACGCGAAACGAAATTTATTGTTTCAGACCTATACTATATTTCTTTCGATTAACCATTGAAACGGAGTAACTTTTAAATTACAACGAAAGTGTATCGTATGCACAGCACATTTCAATTTATTTTCTACTTATAAGATGCACGATTATCAATTACTAACACGAACACGAAGTAACCTCAATAAAACAATAGTGTAAGAGGCTAAACCGCAAGTGTTCATATAACACTTTCGAAAAGCTTCACATTTATCCGATCCTTTAATTACCCAATTATTCACTGACCAGCAAATACTCTCGGCTTACCGGCACACTTTTTTGCCAAATTAAGTAAGACCAGCCCCTCCCTACCCTTATTGCCTCTCGCCAATTAACGTTTAATTGGCGAAATAAAAATTGCCAGAGAGCTAGGAGTTCGTGTGACCGCCATAAAACATGGAACAACTCCACTAAATCGAAGCCAATTTCACCGGGCACCGAAACGAACGTAGAACGAAGGCGTTGCTCGCAGATGTACGGGGTTACCGAGAATTCTTCTACGAGAAAAATCGTTCGAGTGTCGTGCAACAACCCCCGATTTGGCGCAACAACGTTCGTCGCATTGCTCGGTGCAACGAGCACGCTGCAGGGCGTTACCATTACCTAATGGACATGCTGGTCGAATGCAACGAGCCGTTATTCTTACGACTTATACTGGCCTCTTTTAGCCAGCAGGGCGTAGCTCTGTTATTAAAGTTCACCCTCGTTCACACCGCGAAGACTATAACCGGCCAGATTAGCTGGCCGCCTCCTTTCTTACGTTAGAAATGTCAGTCGAGACCAGGTTTATACAACCGTTTACGTGGTTTCACACTGTTTCGAGTACGGTGGCTAGATGAAAGACCATAAATTCACGCTGTTTCGTTTTGTGCTCGGGAACTTTCAACGTGTACTTCTCCCCTTTTTCCTTCCTTCTCCACGTTGATGCGTATCGTTGAGGATAAAATAAGGATTCCATATCAAAGGGAGTAAAATTTTTAAGAGAAACGTGAAACTCCGTGTTGAATAATTCATTCCGGGTGAGAATGGAAGTCGGTGAAAAGAAGTAAGCATGACATCTTCGCTGTAAGTTACTAGAAATCTTTTAAGAATTCGAAGGAACATATATAAATCTGAATTCTTTCTATCTGACTCCGGGAAGCTTTTCGTTACTTATTGTACTTTTTCCTACCAGTTTATAAATCTCAGTCACTTAGAAGTTTATCTCAACGTACACGTAAGAAAAAAAATAAATAAAGGAACTTATCGTTTAGGAAGCATCATAGAACAAAGTCCACGTATATTTGAAACAACCGAACAATTTTATCAAGTTACGATCGTGAGAGGGTAGAGTAGCGAACGGCCGATAAGTCTGTTCGATCGAGCGGACGGTTTGTAATTAAAGCGTGATTTAATGGCGTTTCGGGATGCGCGGCCGGGAGCAGAAGAAGCGGGATAAAGGCGGACAACTGTTATCGACGATAATGACGTATGGATCTCCACAAAATAGAGCGTGCACGCGAAATCGCGATGATTTTGACGGGAATTGGTAAAGCGTGAGCGTACGATCGATAAGCAATAAGCAGTAAATCGGGACTGCGCCTATCCTGCAGCATGCAAATCATCCGAGGGCCTCTAATAAGTGGCTGCATACCTAGAAAGGAGAAATTGCGCGATTTCGCCTCCGACAGGGAGGGGATTATGCATCGTATATATACGTGCAGCTGTAATCTTGGCAAATAACATTTTTCATTTCGGGCTTCGGTTTTCGCCCGAAGAAATGCAACTGTGGCACGCTATCATCCTTTCTCTTTTTTCTTTTTTTGTTTTTCGTTGCTCCCTTTCCCGCGATTCCCGTTGTCGATAATATTGTTCCTGTGTTTCGTACCGTGCGATCATTCTCTTTCCAAAGGGACTTTAAAAACTATGCTATACTCCTATATACCGTTTCATTGTGCGACAGTTTATTATCGTACTTTCAGCGATAAGAATAACATGTTTATTAAATAAGTAGTGAATTCGTTTTATCAGGTGTAGAAATAAATTCTTTCCGACTGGAATCACGTAATCAGTATAGCTATTCAAATAAAAATAATCGCGATAATATTCGCAAGTAGGTAAAAATGGCGAAAGGTCGTCAATAACGATGGAAATTACTTCGATGATTGATCTGTCTTCGTTTTTCTTTTCTTTTTTTTTTAATAAAACTGAGATTGTACCCAAAAGTCGAGAAGAATGAACTTTTATACTTGACATTTATACAAAAATATTTCCTTGGAAGTATCAGATATTTGTCTGGATTGATTCTGATTGGGGGAAGGGGAGATGAGAATTTCTCGAGAGAAAATTCTGGGAAATTATTCGTAGCCGATCTTCCCGCGGAATTACGAACTTTCCAACGCCGACGAACTTACATTAAGGAAACGCGGTCGTTTCGCGTGATACTTAATTAACCAATACACACGTCTCGTCGTCCAACACCAGTGAATATTAATTAACGAACGTTCCTCGCTTATATTCGTAGAACGTAGACGGCACACAGCCGACCTGTTCCACCGATGCATCGATGAACAGCAGTGTGTTTGTTCGCAGTAGCGTTGTCGTCGTCGTCGTCGTCGTCGTCGTCGTCGTCGTCGAAACCCGTCTTACAAAGTTCGAACGATTTGCGAACTGCAGTTCCACGCGAGTGGCGTACCGAGACCTTGTCATAAAGTTACGCTTTATCGTGTTCCGCGCGAACGGGGCAGGTTTCCCCTGACATGAACGCGGCTTACTTCGATCTGCCAATCACGAGTTCGGCTCCTGGAAACGCGAAGCTACCCGTGTTCGTGCCAGGATGTACAAAATGAAATCGACTCGAACGATCGTTCAGCCTTGCCTTCGTTTTCGTACTTATACTAGAAGAGTAAACGAATTTTCCTTTCTCTGTTCTTCTTTTCTAAAATTAATTTTGCTTCTCACGATGAAGTGTGTCTGGCTTAACAATTTTTTTCGCGAGCAACTTTTTGCAAATTTGACAATTATACACCATTTCTCTGTCTCTAATAATATTTGAGATATTATCACAAATGTGTTTGCTACTTTTAACTTTGAGAGTAATTTTTGCTCATTAAAATATTTTTTTGACAATTATTTCGTACCACTGTTTCCTCAATATCGGTGATTATCACTTAGAAATGTTCCCTGTTTAGTATCTTAAAATAATAAAATAATAATTATCTAATGTTTGATATTACACAAATTAATGTGTTTGGTAAAATAGATAAAAATATTTTAAACAACGTAGCATTTTTTTTAAAGTGCTCTAACGTTTGAAACAGATGAATTTATGCAATGGTGCACCACAAGATTCACAAATAGATCAAGCATATACATTCTTTTCTCGTATGGGGAGATCTCGATCGGTCGGTAAAGTATTAAAAAAAGCATGAAAAGAAATATCGTGACGTGTAACGTGTTAATAACAGTTGACAAAAGTATCAAATTAATTTGTACGCTTAACAGATACATGGTGAATAAATAAGTAACTTTCACGTCACATTGTGTCATAGAGGGTTGAAGTTCAAGTGACTGTAAATTCTTGTTGAAACATTATAGAATAGCAATCGTCGTGAAGCAAGTGTGAAAGGTTCGCTGTCCAGTGACACGAGAACATTTGCAATTTATTTCTGTCGTTCCCGATAGGGCAGGTCAGGTGTGGAAACGCGAGAAGAAAAGGCAAAGCGGTGTGTATCAGACCACTTTCGATAAGCATAGCCCTGCAATTGCCAGCAGCTTACCTATGGGGTGGTTCTAGCACGCAATGAAGATCTGCGTTCGCGATACCGACCACTTTAGATTCCCTTTTGCCTATTCCTTTTATGCTCACCTACCCTCCATTCGTTTTATTACACATCGACGAGACCATTATGTTCTCTCGATTTTACGTTAGCTGCATTGTCAATTTCCTTTCATTTACTTTTCAGTCGTATGTTGTGGTTCTTACAAAAGTTATTCTATTGTAGGTGATTTTTTTTCTCCCTCTTTTCTATTGCATAAAGTATCACGTTTGTTTTCAGATTTTAACAATTTATACAGAATTATGTTGATCTCAAGTTTATATTAAATATATTGTCAATTTCTTTTCATTTACTTTTTAGTCATATGTTGTGGTTCTTATAAAAGTTATTCTATCGTAGGTGATTTTTTTTCTTCCTCTTTTCTATTGTATAAAGTATCACGTTTGTTCTTAGATTTTAACGATTTATATAGAATCACATTGATCTCGATTTTATGTTAAATGTATTGTTAATTTCTTTTCATTTACTTTTTAGTCGTACGTATAAATTTATTCAATTTTAAGTGATTTTTGTCGTCTTCTTTTGTATTGTATAAGTTATTCTGTCTGTTCGTAGATTTTAACGATTTCTATGGAATTACGTGGATATGGGGTTAGACTAATTCGATGTTACAGTAATCTTGAGTTACCATTGTTCCTCTTCAACCGCAAGTATTACTGTGACTAATCTTTTCTCTGCAGATGTGCAGACATAGTCATTCTTCTTCGCCGCATATTAAAGTACGGCGCTTCATTCTGTCACCATGAATATTGCAATACCATAATTCTTTCCTACCACCTGCTCACTCCTATCTTCCTATTATTTCGAACGTCAAGAAAATTCATACCTAGTTTCATACTTGTGCTCCCATTCATTTCTATATTTGCAACAATCCTTCAACTTTGAAACTCGCAACTTAAATAATCACGTCTTAGAAAACAAGTGAATATTGCATCAATCCTCTACTTGATGATTAAATATTCTTTAAAATTCATTTCGTTCAAACGAAGATTGAACAAGCTGTTGGAAATCTGTATCAAATTTAAAAGTTCCAAAAAGATACTTAATCCTCTTGTTTCGCGATTATTAAGTACAATTACTTTACAAGGTATTTTATAAAAAGTAAAGGAACACAAGTTTAAAATTTCATGCAGATTTACCCTCCTCCGAGCTTTTCAGAATTAATAATTAATCTTTCCAAAGCTTAATACCGTCAACGTTCAAAATTCCAAGTCTTCCGTACTCTCACAATTTACCCAAGTTCCGAAATGCCAGAAAATCAGCTCCCTTAGTACGATCGAATCGTGAACGTTACTCAAAATTCAGGCTTCCGTTAGCCAATCGAGAACGTACGATCGGCGACGAGTAATTACACCCGAAATCCCTAGGTCCTGTCTTTATAATCGTTAGCACGGTAATCCTCGTCCGATCGTTGGGCGTCGATCAAGGAGCAGAGGCCAGTTGAACCGGTGCTTGTTGGAAATCGCGCATAGGAATTGCGATCGACGCGGCTGGTAATGCACTTTCCGATAATGCTGCTGCCGCCGACGTAATCGCGCCTCTGTGCTTCTCTACGTGTCCACACGGGCTAACCAGCGTCGAGCGCCGTGTGCACCGGCTGTTGTATGCGATGGATGTGTCTGTTGAACGAAGGGAGATGGGAAGTGAGAGAGAGAGAGAGAGCGAGAGAACGAGAGAGAGAGAGAGAGAGAGAGCAACGTGCAGAAGCGACCGACTGTCGGATTACTTTGATTTCACTGTTCCTAGCTGCCGTCCGCGCGAACTCGTTCCCGGTTAGCTGACGTGGATGAGGAATTAACCGCGTTACACAAGCCTCGGACAGTCGATGAAAATGGCTTTTAGTTACGGACCGGATTTACCTGCTATTTCTACTCGAATTGTAGCTCGTTGCTATTTAGAAATTTTTTTTAATTCTGAATGATGTTCGAGACAAGTTTTCTCGATCGTATTTGTACGTTCGGAGGTTGATCAATGGAATACGATGTTTAAAGGGAAAGGTAAAATACTTTTATTAAAAAGGCACTTTTATTTTTTCAACTTTTTCAACCTCGTTTCTTAAATCGTAACGTAAAAAGTGTTTTGTAAAAAAATGCATGAAATGTTAGAATTAATGTAAAAAGTGTGTAGATTTCTGGTTTAAAGATTAATCAGTATTTCATTCAAAATATATCTTAAATTTTAAGGTGCAAAATTGCATAGAATGCACGTAATGTGAAAAAATGTATAAAATACCCGAATTATAGTGCTTTTTATGATACCCAGGAGGTGAAATAATTTTCTACAGATAGTTCTATTTTCTTTCATCACAATCCTGAAAAATATGATTTTGCATAAGAGACCGGCAGTCTGTTAATTAGTATACAGATTGCACATACAGGGTTTGTCTAAAGTTTTAATGTTCAAACTTTGTCAGTGCGTTCTATAAGTAAAAATAAGACTAAAATATCGTTAATTAAAACTTTTTCGCTGAGGCAGATTTTAATACGTGGCGAAAGCTAATAATGTTAAATTTATATCCGTAAAGTTTATCAAATTGTTTCCAAAATTTCAAAAATGTCAAGCTTTCGATTTCGTAAAAATTAAAAAATCGTTTCGTTAACAGGGAATCGAGCGAAGAATGAAATTAAAAATTACGAGGACTACGAGAAAATTTCCAAGATGTCCAAAGGCGTGAACAGAAATGAAAAGAATTAAAAAACAATCGAATAATGCAATTTATTAATTGTTCAATTATACTTTGAAAACAAGTGGCTGTTTGATAGCTCATACTTTATTACGAATCGGGTGGGAAAACTCTCGATTACTGCTCGCAATTGAGCAGAATCGATTGCTCGAATATAATACGTTATATTTCGTTTTAATTCTACGATAGTGCGTGATTTCATTACTCAACGATTTCACGTTATAATGCCATTAGGGAAATGTTTCCGAGGAATAATTGAATAATTATTATATCGCGTTGTACAATTATTCTTTAAAATAAAATTGTTTTTATTCCAATTTCGTTTGAATGTCGCACAATAACTATTTAAAAATCATCTCTTTATAAGCAGCTAGGATTTTAATATTAGTTTCGCTTGGGTTCCATTTTTCTTTGAAAATCTTCCGATATTTCTGTCGCGCAAAAATCCTGCTTCTAATAAAGTGGAAAGTACCGAAAGTAACGTTTGACAGAGAATTCGTTTCTGAATTGAACGTTGAAACTCCTAAGTGTAATTGTAGCTTATACAGAGATACAGGATGAAAGAGTATCTATTCAATAAAAATAGGAAAAATATTCTTTCGTCGTTCGTATTACACATTCTTCCTTTAAAACCGTGACAATTTGATTAATTATAAAAATTGTTTACTCAATACCACGTTATATACCACGATACTTGACCTACGATTATTAATAAACCTTAAGCAAAGTTTGAACCTGACATACATTTCACTTATTCCGTTGATTGTAACAAATTGACCCCATTCGGTTTCCGGTTGAAGGTTAGCTCACGCCATTTAGATCCACCGCGTGTTAACCTTCATTTTTCTTCAAACCGTCGGACCTCTTTCTTATACGCGAATTTGAATGGCTTATACGGCAGAGGAAGTAAGTAGGTGTCTTTTATTCCTTGTGATTGATTGATCGCGATTAAGGGGGGGGGAAAAAGGGGAGACTATAATGATATTCATATTTAGGTTGATAAACAGCGAAAAAAAAGTGCGATGTAACTTGACACAGCATGATCGTTGATATTTTGCGACTTGATTCACCTAGCCTACGAAACGTTATCACGTGTATTTCAACGAACGTGTAATTTGACAGCTGCTACAGGATCATTAGTTTCTCCCTTTCATAGATAGAAATGGATTTTAATAACGTTCGTACGAACTTTCCATTCGAATTCTCGTCAATGCCAATTAGCTTGGATTAATGACAATTTTCTTCGCCATTACTTCACGTATATTTCAGTCAATATCGAGTTAAAACGATCGACGATCTTTTTCTTTCGCTAATTAATTCCGATAAATGAAATTGTACATCGACGCAAATAACGATGCATTCTATATGGAGGACCGAGTGAATACGAAATCCTTTTCAAACGTCGTTTCTCGTTAATTACTTCCAATTGAACTATGCGATGACGTAGAAGTATGCATGATATTCGACTTTCTGTTAAATAAGACTGTAGAAACGAGAGAGAAAACTTTATTTTCAATTTTATACGTTGAATATGACTTCGTAATGTACCGTATGAAACACGCGGAAGCTTAGAAATATTTAAATGCACGAGCATCCGACGAATTTTTAAATTCAATTTCCTCAAGAACTAAGGTTTTTATGGAAACATTTTCATTTATTTTTACATGTAGAAAAGTGTCCGCTTGTACCTTTGTGTACGAATACATTTTTTAATTTTCGTTACATATTAATGTACTTTTTATTTATCATAAAAAAATAATCTCCATGTCCATTATGTTAAGAAAAAACGGCATAAATGAAGGATTAAATAGTTATGTGGACGCATATTCCACGCGAAGAAAGAGATACACGCGAAAGTTCGCGAAACTGGCTCAATAGCAATGTGCAAAAACTGTCGATTCTCGGATTAATCCAGGTCTTGTTCGACACAGAGCCTCGGCTAGACGTGGAATTAACAGCGTTGCACAGAACTCGGCCTGGAACGAGCTCCATGTGGGCCGCAGATTTTCGCATGAGTTCGCGAGAGATTCGGTAATTCGATGGGTGGAAACTTTTGAATTAGCTCACGCACCTGAATCTTCGTGCTTCGTCATTGTACATGCAGGCTTCCGTTATAGTTATTCGAAGATCGTCAGGAATCAACTTTGAGATTTCTATGCACTTTACTCTCGTCCCAAAAAGTTCCTTAATAATCATAATGTGTTAAAAAATGTCCACCGATTGATTAAACAGTTAATAAAGAATACTACTTGCGTGTGATAAAATTATTCAATTTGCAAACAAAAATCATTTATGGAGAAAAATCTCGTAATTCACATTTCGATGCTTGTTAACAACTTTTTCATCGAAAATTCGACTAACTTTAAGACCAATAAGCATTTCATTTGCTTGATCAAGTGTCATGTGATTTTTTCCTGTTTCTTAGACTGAAAATTTTACTTTCTTTATTATGTACCGGGAAAAATTCGTACGGATTTATAATAGGAAATTCAAGCAAGATTTTTTTTGAAACGTAATTTTATTTAACAAAGTAATCGCCATTGTTTCTAGAATTTTTTTTCAGTACTCTATAAGCTTATACATTCCAGTAGTATAAATGCCTTGAGTTTCACTTGCAAAAGAATAAATTAACTGCTGTTTTGTTTTTGGTGTCGTTTTTAAAATGCTTATTTGCAAGTATGTTTGACATTGACAGAAATGAGTGATAGTCAGAAAGAGACAGGTCTGGATTATTCAAAATCTTTTATTTTTTGAGAATTTAGAGAAACAAACTTTGTGTTAACCAGTGCTAGTTGAATTTTCACGAGTTTAGAATGAACTTCAACGACTAACTGAACAAATAAAATCTTCGACTGATGACTTTGTGTATGAAATATTGCGAATTAATATTACAAGAAATTGTTTTAAGCTTCTCACACACAAGCTCGCATTTTTTCCATTACCTAATACAAACATCGTTTCGAATCAATTAAAGTGACAAAAAGAAAATTCGCTGAATAAGTTGAAACATATCTCAGATATGAAATTCCAACACACCTTTGAAAATGGGAGAAAATCGTGTCTTGCAAGTAACGGATATTAATTTGAAGATGATCAAATCGATAAATTCCGAATAAATAATTTCTATTTTAATTCAATTTCTCCCTGGATATATGCAGGACATTTTGAACAGAGTAGCACGGAGTCAGCGGTTGTTTGCGTGTTAATTAAAGTACATACCGTTGTTGGATCGAAAAGAAAATTTCCAATGAAACGTTCACGTGCGCGTGATATCGTGGCAACGATGGCTGATAACGAAAAGCAAGGTCTGCGTGCCAGTGCGTTGTCGTTTCTATTCAAGGTGCGCTAGTCGATTCAATTGTTCGCAATCTCGACGACGAAATGCAACTCGGCCAATCGAAGGGAAGTCTGGGTCGAAGGGCAGCCGATGAGGCGGACGCTGCGTAAGCATGCTCGTTCCATTACATGCGGATTCGTGTGATTTTGGGTCAGAGTTGATAGGATGAAGGACGATTTGGATTGGTAGCGTGATTAACGCTAGGAAGCTCGAGCTTACGAATTGTTCAATTTTTAATTTTAAAATTTTGAATTTTCATGAAAATTCCTTCGTTTAGAATCGTAAAATTTCTTGCTTTATAATAATTAGTTGTACTCGTAATGGAAATTATTATCAAGACGTGACAAAAGGAAAATGATATGCCTATTAAATTTCTATTTTTGCTCGAGCTTCAGCTTTAAGTTAAGACTGGACCATTACCAAATACAATTTGTTTATAATATCTTTATTTATATTTATTTAAAGTATCAATACAGTAATACAGCTGCATCATTGCAGTGAAAAACCGAGTTTAATATACTTAGTGATTGAAAAATAGTAAGGCAAGGGATTAAGCATAACTATCTTCTGATATAGGAACAGATTATCGATGGTTTAGAGAAGTTACTTTCTGAAAACTATAATTTGTAATTTTATGAAAATTTTTTAAGCCTTTATGCTTTCTAGGGTTAAATAAGCGAAGGATAAAATGGATTCCTGTGCTCCTGGTTAATATTGCATTGTAGTTTCTCTTTTTTTATTATTTTAAAAGAGGAGATAGTATGATTTTACGATTCATCGATAAACGGTTCGTGATTTACTATTGGAAATGGAATTGTCCTTAGACGGAAAATGATATTTTTCGTATCGGGATAGTAAAGTGTGAAGAATTTAGCAGTTTAGTCGCATAAATACAGCAAGTATAAAAACTATTCGCATATTTCCACTTTGTTCTAACTATTCACTTATCTCCCGGAAATTTTCGTCTCATTTTCCACGATGTTTTCATAACGAAGCTGCAGCACTTTTACGCATATATTTATAAAACGAAACTGAAATACTTTTTACACGATGGAAAATTTAATTCGCCTCGGTCTTAATTAGTGTATAAACGCGAAGGCAAAGGCAACTCTGTGCAAATATTGTTTTTACAGACATTTCAACAGAACGTTTCCAACTTCGTTTCAAAAGTTCCACTAAAAACTCTTAATTTCTCCTCTAATTCCAAGCACGTATATCTCGATTGAAAAGAAAAAAGAGAATACTTACGTTTTATAAAAACTATAAATGATTACTTTCCAAAAAAAAAAATTCGTCAGACGAAGTATTATCGTTCGCCGCTTACGTTTAAATTTCCAACGTCTAAAGTGTCGGAGAAAATTATTGCTCTAATCATATCGCGTCTATAATCGTCGAATATTCCGCTGGAACAATGCGGTCGGTTTCGATTATATCGCGCCAATCATGGGTGAATTCGTGCGTGAATACGCGCGAGAATACTTGGACACACCGGACCTGAAAGTATACCTGTACATATATGTATATATATATACAATATACTTCGAAGCGTATCGTGTCGCGTACTCGACAACACGGTGTTTTAATTAACGGTTAATTCGTGAAGTTTAGTAATTGCTCGATCGTTAAACGCAGTTGATGTCTTCGGCCACATTGCTCATTATAATGAACATCAATTTCGACGGGTGTTTATTCGCGTAATTTGCAAGACACGATATCCCCATTCCCTTTTACTATCCCCCCATACCACTGGTCACCATCGGGTCGTTTTCGTGTTCGTTTATAATGAACATTGCTTTCCAGCCAGTCGAAAACAGTACGCCCCAATTAAACGGGACATTTTCGTAGTAGCTAACTGCGTGTCCAGTTGAAAATTAACTGAAACCGAGTTGACCGCTGGTGACAGTCAATAGATTAAATATCGAAACATTAAATTTCATTCGCGGCAAATTCTACGCATGAGTTCGTTGCAATTGTCGAGTAACAGACGGAGCAGGTTGTTTGATCAAATTCGTTATCTCGAACGTGTAAACATTGCTACGCGATCCCTTCTCAATTTTTCATACGTTCTGCCCGCACAATAGATCAGAGAGCCTTTAAAACGGCCATAAAGATATTCTTGGATGAGGCTGCACGAACAACTGGGTCACCGAGTCGAAAATCCATTTTGCGTCTCATAATGAGGTCTCAAAGGTCTGAGCCAAAGGCTCAGTTTATCTTTAAGGTTGCTGGGTCCTCACTCTCTTCCCCCCCCTCCTCTCTCTCTCTCTCGATGACTATACAGATTCCACAGCTCTAATCATTCTAGAGTTCTGTGCTCTTTCAAGTCGGTGTTGTCACAACCGAACCCTTTGGATATCTCTTCTGGGATCACTTCCCTCGATGATAAAACATTTACGACAGTTTGCAATTTTCCTTCATATTGTATAATGCAAAAATCTACGCTTTATGAAACTCTGTAGATAAATGAATGTAGTTATATGTAGTACTCGGTATTATCTTAGTCGAGTTCTATTCGTGTTTCATATCTTGATGTTTGCCGGGAGTACAATTTAAAACGAAGTATATCCAGTTGTCTTAACACATTACTTACCGGCAACTGGTTAATAGATTCAGATTAGGTTATCATTATTACTCAGTTACACTATTAATAGTCCGTTTTTTCATAAAATAAGTGAATACGAAACCATTTTGTTGCCTTAACTTTTTTGCATGCTGTTATTAATACTAGATTTACGAGACATAATTTTAAGAAAATCTGAAGGAAACGCCTAATCTTTTCTAGCATCAGTGATCCTCACAATAAGTGAGGACGTGACGTGTATCATTTCACAAATTTTCATAAATTTAAAATTGAATTTTTAATAATAGTAGCAAGTAAAATACTGATTTAAAACAATCTTTTCTGTTTCTAGTAAACCCCATACTTGAAGTTATGAAATCTCCGAACTAATAGATCTTGATACTCCACAAACTCTTCTTCCACCTCAGTTGTATTCACAATTCGATCCACCTACATACACACGTGTGAAAATCAACCCTTCAACAATTTAACCGTCACTCGGTAGTTCGCGTGTTCGCGCCGGAACGTTCCATTCCGCATGTTTCAAGGTTTCCCTCGCTTGTCCCTTTTGTCGTCCAGTTGGAGGAACGTGACGCCAAAACAAACCGTTTCCCTCGTTTTTCCTCCTTTTAGCGATTCAATTCGATCCTACGAGTCAGTTAGAAAAACGAAGAAAAAAAGAAGAGAGAAAGAGAGAGCACGAGAGAGAGAGAGAGAGAGAGAGAGGAGGGGAAAGCAAAACGAAAATGCACAGGTTGCGCATTGACGTAAGACGCGGAGAAGGGAAATTGAAGAAAATGACGTGGTCGCGTGTGTGCAGGTGCGCGTGGCTGCTTGGAGAGGGGCAGGGGTGGCGATATCAAAGCGTTACTCGTTATATATCGGATTAGCGCTATTTTTATTCAAGGTATGCAACGGCGGCGACGACGGCGGCAACGTCGCTAGGGCTCGATAAGAGCGTAGGTATAGCAGTTAATTATATCAGTGCCCCATTAGCGTGTCAGTATACCACGAGATTGCAATGGCTTTTTATACACTCTCTGCAAGGGTTTGCCGTTGCTGTACTCTCTCTCTCTCTCTCCTTCTCTGTGTGTTGCTGCCTTTTTTCCACCTGGCTATACAGCAGAAGAGAACGCTAGCGCTGCCACCACCGCCTTGGTCCGCGCGCAGCCCTCTGCGTAAATACGGGCCAGTAATTACGTTGCTGCAGGGAAATTACCAGTTACCGGGTTGCCGTTGAGTTTTATCCAATTAGGGGATTGCTTCGACCACCGTCAGACCAACCCCTCTTGGTAATGCTCGGCCGAAAAGGAGACCTCTCGTAGCACCCCTCTATGCTACCTTTCTTCTTCTGTCCCCAATTTATTCGACAGGATGTTCTTTAACCTCTACTAGGCTGGGCTTCTTCGATACACAGAGAGTCAGGGAGAGAGAGAGAGGTGGGTTGAGTTAGGTCGAAACTACTACGGACGCTTTTTCACCGGTGCTTAATTACCGCGGTGCGTCGAGCTTTTTGCAAAATTTCCGGCTAGATTTTTGGGAAGCTAGATGAAAGGGTTGGTTTTCCTCTTGGTGAAATGAAATTTCAGTGTGGTCTGGAAGTATCTGTACCACTCGAGACTAATTTTGCTCGAATGAAGAAATTTCGTGGATTAGAAAGTACTTGTGCGTTACGTGCTTGTACGAAAAGTAGCGAGGGGCGATTAGAGACGCGTGTGCCTCGTCGAACGTGTGTCACTTCTCGGTGCGCAATGTGAAACGTCAGGTGTCGAAACACGTTGTTACCAACGTTAACGAGGACGGTTTAACAGTTTGGCTCGAAAGAACGTGGCGCGCTTTAGATAAGCAAGGGAAACGAGTGACCCTGACATAGACGTGATCGATTTCGCGAAGTTAACTACGCTAGTATCGTGTCTAGTCAATGACGCTTTCCAGTTGCACCGTTTGGTTCATTATTATATTTATAGCGGCGTGTTACAGTGATCGGCATTTCAGGGTTGAACGTGGCTCACGTTGCAGGATAATCGTGGAGAAAAATATACCGAATAAAAAACAAATATCGCAATACCGCTTGTCTTTTTCTTTCGGTTTGTGCTTATATGTGTATGCGTGTGTGCGCAAAGGAAAACTGAGGATCGATAAGGAGATCATAATTTATCAGTGACGTTATTGGCTTTCGATTAATTAACGGGTCAGCTTGAGGAATTTTTTTCTCGACGGCGTATCCATCTTTTTTAGACAGAACCCATCTGTTTTGTTATTCGAACGGTCGTCGTGGACCATCAGGATTGATCTTTTAAACAGTCACTGGAGACATCTGTAGAATTTATGAGACTATTACCTTTTCTTTTATACCGGGTGTATCGAAACACGTGCGCGGAAGGGCTGAATTATACGACCATTTAAACTTTGTTCTACTTAACTTTGTTTACGAGTTGTATAGACAGTTTGGTGTTTTGTTAATTCTTATTATAAACTGAGCGTAGATATTCGTTCTCAGTGCTAGATTTAGCGATGATTAACGTGTTACGATTGAATAATTGCTACAGAATGATTGACGAGAAAGTTTCGCTAAAGTATAATAAATGGCGCAAGAAGAAATGTTTCTTCGTATGCTTCACAGAAATTGCAGTATTTAGAAGTTGAATAAATTTAGAAGAGATGTAAACTATCCGTAATTTTACTGTTGAAAAGTGTAACCGAATGATTTATAATACTCATAAAGTTTTTGAGACGTTTGAAAATTTCGAGTGTTTTTATTCGTTTGCAAGCTGGTATTTCAACATCATGCATTCTTTAACTATTATTGTTTAACCCATAGATTTCAAGTAATCTCATAGGTAAATATTTAATAAATATTTAAGTCAGCCGATCTAGATGATTAAGTAATAAATCCATTGCAATCGATCTATTATTTAGAAATCGCACGATTTCGAATAAAACGTCTGTTTAATAATTTGATTATCTAATTAAAAAAGAAACTGACAGAATATTCTCTCCAGTAAAAATACAATGCTTAAATTATTTGTAGTAAATTAACATTAATTAGCACAAGTACAAATAAAAAAAAGGTACGCGAGTACAAACTCTAGCATAAGTTCAAATAGAACAATCTACAAAATACGAATCTATTTCAACATTTTTACACCTCTGATTCACGTCTGAAACTACGGCTACGCTATGGGAAAAATTTATAGATCAGATCTTCATGAACATTTCTCTCACCTATGCTATATAACAGACTTCTTTAGCGATAAATTGTTCAAATGAAGGAAAGTGTGTTTAATTTTCTCAATAACATAGATGATACTCATGTTCAACACTTTGTATGTGGACGATTTAATATTCCAATGTTTACTGTTACCTAACATCATTTTCTAATAACAGTGAAAACACAAGTGAAATCGTGGACTTATTTATTGGAAGTGATATTTCATTGTTCATGGTGAACGAATCAGAACTGCAATAAGTTCGGCACTTCGCGAAATCGCCAAGAATAATCCACGACATGTAGATTAAGATGCGCAAAAGTATAAGGTGTTTAAGAGATTGCAAATCAAGATTGAATAACGGCGGAAAGAATTTTTTTTTTTAAAAGAACTTCTCAAGGGACTTCAATTTCTGACGCACCCTATATTATGGGACAATGCGACACCTATACAGTATAGCCCCGTTTTTCTCCGGCTTGGGTATTTTTACACGGTGGCAGAAAGAAAGGTGGCGCCAAGGAGATACGTATCGCGCGACTCGCCCTTTTGATACCGCCGAAAAGTCCGTCGGCTCTCGTTGTTCCGCCATTTCGTCTAACTTTTAGCCGGGCCTCGCTCACGCCTAGCCGCGCCATGGAAGCATTACCTTAATGCGACCCAGAAAGCTCTTTTATTACACCCGTACTCAGGCGCACACATTACGCTGGCCGAATGCTCCCCGGCACACGCACACACGAAAGAATAAGCGAGCGAACGAGCGAGCGAGCGTGCGAGTGAACGCTCGTTCGCGAGCTTCACATCCAACTGTTTTCCTCTGATCCTATTGCCATGCTGGATTGAAAATAAAAGAAGGAGAAGAAGAAGCATAGTTACTATGCTCTTCAGCCGGTGAACGGCCGTTTTTGGAACTCTAATGTCTTTCGCCTTGATTAATCTCTTTTTGTTCCTGATTCTCCCTTAGCGCAGAAATAATTATTCCTTTTGAGGGATTACGGGCGAACAGGAAGAATAGACGATAGTTCGATGCCGGTTGTCGATGTTACTATGAGTTAAGCTTCTTCTGATACTAATCGTTAGAACTATAAAGTGAATGTATGCTTCTTTTTTTAAAGACTGTTTCTCATATTGGAATATTTTTTTTTATAATGATTATTTTAGAGTCTCTTTAATAATAAATTTGGATTTGTGATTGATATGTGTGACGACGTTGAGAATGCAAAATGATTGGTTCGTCGGAGAAATGTGTAGGAATGAAACCAAGGAAAAATTTCGGCGTAGGTGGTAGGCATTTATTGAAAAGTTGCTTGTCCTCGGCACTGTAATCGTTTAAAACGAATAGCCGCTTTAGCAGTGGTGTGGCGAACGGATGATCAAGGACGCAGACGTTGGTCGCCGAGGGTGATGTCCTCGCCATTGATTGGCAGCCCTGGCCGCGCTCTTGTCAAGGTTTCGCTACTTGGACATATAGCTCCGATTGCGGATTACGTTGGAAACTGATTTCGATTGGCTTTTACCTCGTTCGTAACCGTTTTCGACGGGACTCCGTTAGTCCTTGATTAAATTCTTAATTAGTGGAATATAACAGTAATAAGGGAGTCTTTTCAGTTTCATAGAGAAAGTAGCGTATTAACATTTAAACGAGCCTATGAATTATTCATGCATTGCCATCTGAAGCGAATTATCCTTGAGTAGACGTTTCTGAAAAGAATCGAAATGAGCCTGATAAAAAGTCTCGGCGGAGGAAAAAAAAAAAACGAAACATAAAATTGAAAGATAAAACTTTACTTCGTGGAAGAAGATTCCTGATCGAATTTACTTCGAACGGTGCAAATTGATAAACGTAAGGACTTCGTAACGAATTAACGAACAAGATTCGTGAATTTAATTCAGAAATGAATTTACTAAACTTTCGTTGGACGAAGTTTGCACGCGTTTACAAGCCGCCATGGTTACGGAACAATATGGTTCGGTGAATGAAAATTCACAGAGAGATTACAGCAAGTCCGTGGAAGGTCAGAAATAGATTTCGAAAGTCGGAAGAAAGTTCCCGGCTGTTTCCATTCCCTGATCAATGTGTCCTTATTCAACTGTTTGACGTTTCCTTCGAAACGTCGTTTCATTTCCTAGTTATCGGTATCGCCGCCGTCATCGGGACAGACGTTGCAATGGACATTGTATCGAGATCTCGACCGCGAGGTGTGCTCGCGAATCGATCTGTTACAGCTTACTTTTCCCCCGATAACTGCGTTAACCAGTTTTCTTTTTCTTCTCTCTCCGTCCCTTTCACAACGGAGAAATTCAATCTTCGAACTATGTCGATAGAATCAGAGATACAAACAACATTGGAACGTATCATCCTTCAAATACTATTAGTTTCGTAACTTAACAAGCTCGATGAACACATCCATCATAATTCATTAATAAATCTCGAAGTCCTTTTACATTCTCATCTCTTCGTACACACATACACCTAACCTAACCCTTGTACATTATTCTTCATCATTATTTTCGAATCCTTTCTCATTTCCTCTCGAATCGATCTGATCTTATCCATCATCAACGCTGATCCTCAACGAACGGATCGCAAAACCTGACTCCCAACTCGACATCAACTTAAACAACGACTCGCTCTCTACCTTACCGAGTTTACCAAGCAAAGAAACGACGCGCATCCGGCGTTCCCGATAATCGACTGGCGTGTACCGAATAATGAACGTTTCATCGAGGTCACGATCTTCTGCAGCGACATTAGAAGCAGCGTCGGCACTTCGCATCGCCTTCCATTCCCTATATTTCTCTCTCTTTCTCTCTCTTTATCTGCCAACCTTACCCCTAACCGGGTTTCTAATCGAGAAATAAAAGCGGAGAAAATGGTCCGTACGGAAAGAGGCGTTTCTCGATTGGATCCGGCGATCGATCGTTCGTTCGTCGACGATGCCGAACATTCCCGCGTGCGACTGCGAATTATAGGCATGGGCCGTGTACGCGGCTCGACTGACCGAGTTTACGTTGGTGTTGGAGGTCCCATTGATTTCCTGGCCCATGTCAAGGCTGCACGCGAGAAACCCCCGTTCGCCTCCGACCACCCACAACCTCCGTCAACCCCCTTCGACCTCCTACGACCCCCCTTCTCACTCAGCCGCACCCCACTGCCACCACCCACAGACCAGCAGCCACCGACCAACGTTTCACTTCATGCCGACTCTCTGTTCCTTCTTCCCCTCTCTTCTTTCCACTAACTCGACCCCGTGTCTTCCCTCTGTTCACCAGGGACGAATGCACCGCGTGCACTCGTTCTGTCTGCCGCGTTCGCCTGCCGCGAACGTACTTATCTGCACTCCGCCGACGACGACGTCGTCGTCGTTGTCGTCGCGACGGTGGTGGTGCTGGTTCTCTTAGCAACTCTCGTTGCTCGGATGGTGAAGTCAATGTTTTTTCTGCACCGTTTTGTCTCTGATGGTTGGATGCGAGGAGTTTATATTGATAGTACTTGGTTGCTCGATTTTTTATTGAGTTTGATTATTGGTTAGGTTGATGTTTTTCTGTTTTGGTAAATTTATAACGAACGTAGAGAAAATTCTTGTGTCAGGTGTACTTTGATGTTTCGGTACTTTTGTAGTTTTTGATAGTATTTTTGGCACTTGGGGCGTGTGTCTGAATTTTAGATCGTTTGGTATTTTGGGTAACGCAAGGATTTTTATTTTGAATATTTACAGCTTTCCGTTGGGTATAAGTAATTTTTCATCGCAGATACGAACAATCTAAATTTTTATAAATACTAAATTACGATTGAAATAGTTTGTATGATAAACATAATATACTGTACAAGCAGAATATTATATCACAAGAAGAGCAAGTATCTGATGAATTTATCTGAAATATATTTCTAAAAGTTATATATACCTTTTACGTATTAAAAATGAAATAATAATTATTCCAAGTAATTGAACGCAAACACCGTTTAACAAATACTTCAACAAATACTTCTCGTATAATACACAATATTTGGCGAAAGTTTCCTGAATTCAGTATTGTTAAAACGTTTAATTTAATTACTCACATTCTTTTCGGCAAAACTTCAAACATTTCAGACAATTGACGTCACTCAACGGAGTTTGCAACTTATGAAGTTGCTTCGCTTCCCTTTTCACTGTCTTCCATTTCACCACAATAAATTATTCAACTTACAATCAGCGCCCGCGAAACTTTTGTTACACGGCGTATTATAAAGCACAAAATACATCGTAAATATAATACGTACATCAGCTTGAAGACACAAGCGATAGAATTCGCAATTCGTACAAAAGAAACCGTGCTCACCGAATTATACCGGTTAAGTCACAATGGAATTCTCGTTTCGCTAGAACACCTCTGGACATTTTCTTACCATTACATCGTTTCCCTTCGTAAACGAAGAGTAAACCACGCGTCGTTCTCAGTCTAACCGATATCGCGTGGTCTTCCTTACCGCACGTAAGCGAAAACTACTTTGTCAGTGACGTGTCGGTTCGAGGGGAAGTAATCCGGCTAATTTTTCACCTGTATGCGGTAGAGTCTCTCCGCATTAAGGTGAAAATAATTCTAAAATACGAAACACCGAGTCACGACACAACAAACCCCGCAAGTACAATCACGACATTGTACATGAATTCACAAACCCATAGGTTGTATACGAAAATTCAGAAACACTTGGGAAACACTCGGTATCGCGTGACCATACTTCGAACCTCTCCATCATGCTTCATGCTTAAATGTTAGCAACTACCGCTACACGACCGGTACACTTCGTTCTGTGGTTTTTATATATAATTCACGTTGCGGCAAAAGTACGTCGATTTCTTCGAGAGTTCTTCAAGCAACATCGCGTTTAGAAAATTAAGGTTCTTCAGAAGCACGCCGGTGTATACGTGTTTCAGAGATAGGTAGCTGAGTGGCGGTATTGAGTGTGCACGGTTGTTAGGTGTAAAGGGAGGGAGAGAAAGAGAGAGAGAGAGAGAGAGAAAGTTCTTAAGGGAGATCAGTACACGGTGGGTGGAAGTTTTAGAGAGAATAGAGGGCGGAGCGGAAGTTTTAGAAGTGAAGAGGGAGCACTTGAAGAGATTAGGGTGAGCGAAAATTTTGTTATTGCCGTGTGTAGAGATCTGTTTTACTTGTACCTACTTTCCTTCAAATATACAAACACCTCGATACTGGTAACATAATTTATTATACATATTATAACTTACTGAAACAACTCTTTAGAATGTAGCTAATTTGATCAATTTAAATAGATAACTTAATCACCGAGGAAGTTTTTCTATGTCGCGTGTCGCAACGAGATACTTGTGAAACTTTCTATAAAAAGACACGGTTCAATTTATCGACTAGAACTGGCCGTAAGGTATATTTATACGAAGTTTATTCTGTTATCTTCGATTTCTCACGATTCTATATCAGATGTCTCGCGAGTTTGTCGTGAATCAGCAAGATGATAGGCAACACCGGTGGAAACGAACAGTGAAACCTCATTAAGGGACGCAGGAAGGATTGAATAATTAAGTAAGGCTAGGAAGACGTTACGTTCGAATCGTCATGTCGGATGGAATGATTAGCATCGATCTCGGCCAATGATTTCCTGGAGATCCTAGCGGTGTGGAATATGTAATTTGCGGCGGCAGTGGTATAGGTCGACGCATAGTCAGACCTAGGCCCGATTCGATTGAACCGCAGCGCCGGATATTGCAGTCACTGAAGAATATTTGATTTCCACGTAACTAGGGAGGTTCGTTCATTGATCCGGATGCTGAATCCTCGTGTTTTTTCCACGTCGCTTAAACCACCAACGGTTTCACCTACCTTTCCGTTGCTGGTCCAACGGTGAATCTTGATCGCTATCGTGTTTGCATTATACAGGATGCTTGAAAAACATTTTAACACTTGCACTAAAGATTTGTACATGTGTATATACATATATATATTAGTTCTTATAATTGTAACAATAAGGAGAGTCATGTGAACTCAATACCATTTGTTGAAGATTGTTAAAATATGAACAACGATGATGAACAAGTGGAAACTCTTCGAAGTTGAAATATATTTATTAATGTGATACATTGTGTTGTTAATCTTGCAATTTTATAAAACTTACTTTCATCTACGAAAACGAAATTTTTTTTAAATATTTCGTGTAACATAAAGTTTGAATTTCATTTGATTCCTTTATTCCGATACGAAAATACATTTGTTAATATGATATATTGTGTTATTAATTTCGATTTAAAAATAAAATTATAAATGATGAAATTTTATTTAAGCATCCCGTATAATATTACAAACTCCTCTGAATTTTATTTGATTTCTTTATCAGATTTGAAAATATATTCATTAATATGATACATTGTGTTATTAATCTCGCTTTTTCTAAAAAAAAAGTTACTTCCATATGAATACTAACATTTTTTTTAAGCACTCTGTATAATATTAAAAACTCCTCTGAATTTCATTTGATTTCTTTCTTTATCAGATTGAAAAATACATTTATCAATATGACATATTGTATTATTAATCTCGCTTTTTTAAAAAGTTACTTTTATACCAATATTACAATTTTTATTTAAAGCATTTCGTATAATATTACAAACTCCTCTGAATTTCATTCGATTTCTTTACCAGATTCGAAAATAGATTCACTAACATGGCATATTTCGTTATTAATTCCGACTCTTTTTAAAAGAAATCACTTCCATACGAATATTAACGTTCTTTTATTTTTTTTTAAACCACTCCGCATAATATTGAACATTTTTCTCGATTCGAAAATACACCTATTAAATTCCTTTTAGAAATATTACTTCCACATTAAGCGTTAACATTTTTCTCTCTCTTAAATATCCTGTATAATATTATAAACTTCCCTCGACTCGATACTCCGTGCAAGAATGAAACCGGGTTAAGTACTGTATCACAAAGCGACTTAAAATATTAATATCCGTTGCAAAAAAAAAAAAGAAGAAAGAAAAAGAAAGAAAAATGCTTATCGCCAATGTAAAACTGGCATCGAATCAGCAGAATGTAACATCTAATAACGCGTAAGCGTAATCCGTAGCTGAAGAAGAGAGAGAGAGAGAGAGAGAGAGAGAGAGGTTTCTACCTCCCCGTTTCCGCTATTGTTTTAAAACCCATAATTAACAGACTCTAAATAAATGAAGCCGGAGAGTTAATAACGCGCATTGTAAATGGCGCATTCAGCATCCCGGGGGGCTTTTCACCGACGTACACGAGTGTCGTTTGGTCGCTTCTAATTAATTCTTCAAACGGTTCTTGCACAATACGAAGGTCGGCCTGGTGATATTTGCAACCGTTTCCATTGTCCTACCGCCTATCGTGCTCTCTTCTGTACGTTTTCTTTCACGTTACGCGACGCGTTTCCTTCTTCCTAACTAAAAAAAAAGAAAGAAACATTGAAGACTCGACCGAAGACAAACGAAATTTTCGCGACTATTTTCGTCGCTGTATATCACAGCCGGAAATCGTTAAAGCCCAGCTATCCTCTAACCAACGATGCTTCTGTGTAGTTTCATCAATCATCCTCATAAGCGCGCATTAATAATCGTTCACTATTAAATATGCATTCGTTGTTTGCCGACCAGCCATATCTTCTACCCTCTCTTCTACCTTATATCCCATTAGGCAAACCTCATTCGCGCCAACTTTCTCCTAATCGCTGCATGCCAGGGAAATTCTCTTCCTTTTTCTCGTCTTTAAATCGTGTCATTGAGATTGTCGATGATTTATATTCGGTAATTATACTATGATAGGTAAATTAGGTTATGGCTTGCAGTATATCTTTTCGTTTAAATTACGTCTAGGAGATTATCGACATTTTAAAATCAACGAGATTAAAGGCAATTCATGGAAGTTAGATTAATGCGATATTTATTTACCTTTTTTCTTTCTTTCTTTTCTTTTCGTTTAAATTGTACACGTGTAAGATTATATTCGTTAGAACGAGATTAAATTACGGTTCGCGCTTTTTCTTTTCTTCTTTCAGATTGTTCGACAAATTGTATTCAGTAGTAATAATGTTGGGTAGCTTAAGCTTTTGGGAGATTTCATTTCGTTTACTGATTGAAAAAGGAGAAATAAACACGATGATTCCTTTGTTGTCATAATTATTACCGACCTACATAAGTTATTATATTTTATGGAAACTGGAGCTTGAAATTTTGCGAATATTTTTTTTTTACCTTTCCTTGGATTTCCTTGCATTACTATAATCCGTGAGATTATTATGGATTCTTCGTTTTTCTTTTTCTCAGACAGCACTTTTTAAAATCACGAATGATGTTCTTTTCATAAATTTAAAGCAGGAGGATTGGGTTGTGACTTATTCTCTTCGCTCTTCTCTTTCCTTTCGTACATTCTCTTCATCGAGATTACGAAGATTTCATGTTTGATAATATTAACGTAGCAAAGGAAGCTATTTTGTGATTAATTTATAAAATTAATCCAAAAAACACGCTTACATGTTTCTTTTTCATAAAACGCAAACTATTTGGAATTTTTTCAAATTGTTTATTGCTGTTGAAATTAGGATCCATTACAATTATATTTGGAACAAAGTATCGTTCAAATGTGTACCAACTCGATTATCGAAATTATCAATGACTTTTCGTCATGTTGCTAGAATTATTTCTGTCTTTTTCAAATCTGTCCTACAAATGATCATCGACGTTCGACATTCGACATCCTGACGCGTGAAGTTACGTTGTGGTTCGTTAATTTGTATCTAGCTCGCGAGTGTTGCACGGTTGTGTACACACTTGATGAGGGTTTCACCTATTTCAAACGAGACAATTTACGGCTAATCGTCCGGCTAATTAGCCAGCACGATTTAAACGGGTTTTCGCGAGCGTTTTAAATGTTTTAAAAGCGACAGTCGTTACATGACGTCTCCCTACCGTGTTATCCCACGTGAATTATCAAATTCGCGCGGATTTCCCGCGTGTTGCAATATCACAATCGAATCCCGTCCATTAGTGTCATTGATAATTAACGACGGGTCTCGTTGATTTCCAGTTACTTGTCAACTCCGGGG
Organism: Anthophora plumipes; assembly: GCA_951804975.1. Taxonomy (NCBI): domain Eukaryota; kingdom Metazoa; phylum Arthropoda; class Insecta; order Hymenoptera; family Apidae; genus Anthophora; species Anthophora plumipes. The sequence continues at coordinate 23,898,693 of OX638112.1, read as the reverse complement.
GAACGTGTACGTTTCAAATTACGTCGCTGCCTCGTACGAATTTGAATTTTTTTTTTTATTTCAATGTTAATACTAGGTTAGTCACGAGTGCAACATTTTTACAGACAATTGTTTTGGAAATTTCGAATTACTGTGTCTGCCGGGTAAGAATAACCGACATGGTGAATTCCGACAGAAGATCTACAGGAAGCAATTTCACCGGTGGCAGCATGCACGTTTCGAAGAGCTTTAAAAGCATAACTGGATACTTTTGCTCATCCATGCTCGAATAAAGGTGCTTTAAACCGCTACGAAAGAACGGTTTCTTTCCGAGCGTCGACCAGTAAATTCCCTCCTTATAAGTCCAACGTTGTTTGCGCGTAATTGTTTGTAGCCACGGCCGCGAATAATTATTTGTACTTCTAATTACGTTGCGCTCGGTCTGCAGCGAGGCGTGCTTCGACATACGCAAACAGCGCCACCGGGAGACGTGAATGGAAATTCGAAAATTTATTTCACCGTTTCTGTTTGATAATATGCTAATTGTCGATATTTGTCGAGAGATAGATTTAAAATTTAAAACGTCGCGAATAATATTTCTCATCTTTCAAGAAGATCAAATATAAAACGAACGGTATCCAGTGTATTTTAGGATTGTCGGAGATAATTTAAAGGAACAGAATGTTAATGTTATCTTTATGTACATAGGCAGAGGAAAGATTCTGGAAAATATTCTGCTTAATCATCGTTCGTTCTTGAAAGAAGTCAGAAAGAATAGAAGGCAGTTTAAGAGAACAAAAGGGTTATGTTTGCGTTCATCATTGGCCTCCAAGGAAGCAAGATATATATTGGCGTCGCGAGACTAAAACAAAATACTAATTGAAAAGATTTTAACAGAATTTGCGTACACGTTTATCTATCCTTTAAAGAAAGATCATAATGTGAGAACAAGATTTAACAAAATTGAGACGAAATACTAGAAATTATTCTAGTTAATTATCTCCATTCTCTAAAATCAAACGTGCAAGAAAAAAGTAAGCAATTTAAGGCGATGAAAAAAAGAAAGAAACAGAAAGCGTCGCTTCTATCACCGAGAAATTATAGGAGAAACATTTCGAAGAGTATCATCGACGAATGACTTAACCGGTTTATAAGCGGGGCGACCATTGAGCACAGGAAGTATCGCAAAATTACAAAGTCTATGCTCGCGAGGCTACGTAGACCGACTGGGAACGTACGCCGCGAAATTGGGATTTCTTTTCAGGAGTTATGCTCTTCAACCGTCATTCATTGTGTCTACCAAAAAAAAAAAAAAAGAAAAAAAGAAAAAAAATAGGGAGATAGAGGAAAAAAGAAGGAAAGATGAGAGAGAAAGGGAGGAAAAAACGCGAGGCAGCTGTGTAACTGTATAGAAGAGTGAGCACAGAGGGGGCGGGAGGAGAAAAAGGAGAATCAGTTTCGTCGGATCGTCGTCGTCGTCGCAAAGTGCGCGCGTTTTACGCTTCCGCGAAAAGTGGGTCAGACCGAGCCGAATGACTTGGCACGTTTTCTCTCGTTTCCGTGGTAGACGATTCTCTCTCCGCTTTTCACGGCAAAAACACGACCATTCGCGACCGCACGAGTATCCGCGGCGTTTTCAATTCCTGTTAGTCCTTCGCCACGCGCCCTTCCGCCCACGAGAGGGGAAGCGCTTTCACGGACCCGTCCACACGGGGAAAAGATGACGCGCCGCGGTTAACGACATCGTCATTATCCGTCGCGAGCGGTACTCCAAGATCAGAGACCTTCTGATCTTCTTCGACACTTTACGCTTCTGGATCCTTGCTTTGTCGCAATCGTTTCAACGCGGTGCCTCCTATGAGACCCACTTCTTTTTTTTCCTTCTTTTTCTCAACTTTTTCTTTTCCCTTTTTTATTCTCTCTCTCTCTCTCTCTCTCTCTCTCTCTTTCTCCTCTCATAGGAATCTTCGCTGTTCCCGACCGTTGACTTAGAATTCACGCGTCGTTTATAAATTCTTTAACCTAACCCAGCGTTCACGACAAACATTAAAGGATCGATATACACATCACCGGAGCGAATCTTCGTCGCGAAACATGATGATGCAGATCTCGCTTTGACGAGAAAATAAAAGAAGAAAGAGGGGGGGAAGGAAGGAAGGGTGGACACCTTCAAAACGTCGACCTCGAACGTCACAGAGAAAGAGGTACGGAAAGGATAGAGAAAGAGAGGTGCGTCCGTTTAGCCCGAAGCCCTGTGTCGCTCGAAGAAACGTTGTTTCGTATTCCTTGTGTACGTGAAACCCATTTCAGACCCGTTTCAATCATGAAATCGGGGACGTTACTCGCCTATGGAACGAAGAAACTCACCGGTCTATCCGCCCTTATACTCATGAAACCCCGACCTGGCTTCGTCTAGGAAAGAGACGAAGAAACGTCAATGAAGGTGGTGGCTAGAGTACGATTCCGGGTCGAGCTTGGTCCGGGTGACCGAAAAAAGGGGAACGTGAGATACGGGAGTGTTGGTGAAAAAGACAGAGAATGAGAAAGAGTGAAAAAGACACAAAGATGTGTGTGTATGTGAGAGAGAGATGGATAGAGTGAGAGAAAGAAAGAGAAAAAGAAAGAGAACGAGGAAGGAAGAGCAAGAAAGACCGAGATGGGCGTGGAAGGTGATAGAGAAGTCCGAAAAGGGCCGTTTCCTCTCGATAAGAAAAAGAGGGTTGATATGTGTCGGTGGTCCAGGAACTGGTGTAGTGGGGAACAGGAGGAGGAAGAAGGAGGAAGAGGATGAGGAGAAGAACGGTGGTAACGACAGCGGTGTGAGAGGGTGGCAGCGTAGGAGGATTTGGAGCTCTGCCACGTCGGGAGCACCCTCTTGCTCGAGAGCTCTACTGCGATCACCGATACCACACTACAGAACGTCCGCGGTTGGTACTCGTAGAGGTTTGGAGGAGGCTACAGAGAGGCACGGCCCTCGAGGAGAAAACAGGTGGAACGACCCGAGCTGTGAGCTTGCTGGAAGAGCGTAAATATTGATAATCCCTTCGACTATACCTAACTACCCCTCTTCCACCCCTCTTCCTGGATTAGATCACAGTCCCATCTGAAATTGTTGTGCCTGTTCTACTACGTCCATCCCTTTTGATACATCCTCCGCTTTATCACGTTAATAACGTTGCCGATTGAGGGAGGATTTGGGTGATGCGATTTTCTCTAAACAGATACACGGATGTATGGGATCCTGGGAATCGGATTGTAAATGTAATTGAATGAACGTCGATTTGTTGGGTTAAGGGTTATCATTTCATCCGAGGCTTTGGTTATGACGGTTCATCGCGAATCATTGTTCTGTTTTATCAGGTTTAGTATTTTTGTTGTACCAGTTCCCGTGGGAGGAGGGTGAGATATGAGGTGATTGCAGTTTTGCGTGTGATTGAACAAACTATCAACCTCGAAGGTAGTTTTCTATGAATGAAATTTTGATCGAATACCGACACACGTTCAGTTATACGAAATTCTACGAACTGTCGAAGAGCTGTTACAATTTCGGTATTTAGCTTTAACGATCATAGAATAGTTTGGTTATTTGATATTAATAATAATTGAACATTCAACCGAGCGTGACTTGTTCAACATTTACCATTGTTAGGTATAATTATTCGTGCTATCGAGTGAAATTTTCCCATTGAACAGGATCCTTCACGAACGGTAGAAAAATTCATTTAACTTTTTCATTTTCTCTCTCTTTCGTTTATTTTCTTTTTTTTACCACGGAAGAAAAACATTGACGCATTTAATTAATCACATCGGAGATCCTACGAATCGTAACCCACATTCCCATTCACAGCAACAATTTACGAACAATAGCGTCCGCTTGGAGAAATTCACAAAAACCGACCTCTGGTAAAAAGAACTTCTCGCTTCGTCCTCGATGACGTCCAGGTTTTCAAGAAAATCTCTGTTATTGTAATCGATTATGCTGTCACGGAAGAGACGGCTGATAAGTAAACGTGTTAAACATTGTCGGAAAATAGCGCTCGATATATCAGCCCGCTCGGGTTGCAGAAACGTTCACGGATTACATGTACATATACGAGGCGAGTGGATCGCGCGTTAATACGAGAAGGGATGAGCCGGTACAACTAATTTCAGCTTCGCTATTGTTCTCACGGTGCCGCTGTCACTCTCGAGACACTGGCTGTGTACCGACTAAGCCTCCCTGCGTTCCACACATACACGCACACGATCGTCTTTATTAACCAAATGTATATTCCATTCGGTTATTAAACGTTATAAAGCCGACGGCCGCGTTTTCGTTCTCGGAATCCTTGATCGTGTGCGCGCGTGTTACAAATCCCTTTGTTTGTTCCCCTGTTAACGTGATTGTTTTGCATGAAATTTTGGTATTCTCGATAACGGTGTACAATGATATGTCCATCATAATTTCCAGGTGTTATTTCACCTCATAAATGTTATCGAGCGTTTGCAAAATTTTCAAATAGAACGAAACACACTTCTCTCTGTCTATTTGAATATGTTCGAATAAAAATTTGCTTCAAGATCTTAGAAATGGTAGCATTAATATAATTTTCTTTATAAAGTAAACGAGTAAAGTAAAATGTAATCCTTATTTAGATATTACATCAATTTATCTTTACTCTAAATCTGTCCTGAATATCTTTGAAATAGTGGCAGAAAAAAAGTAACCCGATTTTAAGAGTTTACTTTTCCAAGTTACGTTGAAAGGGGTTAAGAAACGAGTACAGAAAAGGGTAATTTCGATGTGAAAAGTTAACACAGGGACCAATTACTGAGAGGGTTGCTACGATCGACGGGGGTGATTGTTGGTTGACAAATGAATTTTTTAAACGTAACAGCTAGCGCGCGCGCGACGCGTCCATTAATGCGCGAGACGACGCCTCCCCGTCGTCTTGAAGTCACGAGGGGTGGCGTCATTGTGATCATTGAAAGAGCGTGTGCGGTTGCCGGTGTGTGCTGTATGTCTGGGCATGCAACGTAGCCTGCATGTTTCCGCTCATTTACATGCAATCACGAACGTGCATCCAGACAGCGGAGAAGGCTGTACAACCTCGCAGCTGCTGTATTGTCGTCCGTGTGCTATGTCAAAGATAGATGTCTCGTGCATACATATACGCTCGCACGTGGACTTGAAAATGGTATTTAGAATCGTGACGGTCGAAAACCGAGCATAATAAAACGATTGAACGCGACGAGATTCCCGTTTTTCTCGCCTTCTCGGTATCCTATCGCCCATTAGGGAGGCATTTATCGACCAATTTCATGTGCCCCGATAGGTCTGCATGCACGGCTACGCCACAGGCGAAACACGTAATCGAGATATAGGATTATGGATCATTAATTAAATCCTTGCGCCTAGCTCGCGCCGTAGAATCAGCTGCGAGTCTATCGATTGCCAGCGTGGTATTCTAGGCACATTAGGCTTCGTCGATTAACTTCGACTCGGCGTTCGTTCCTCGAGGTCACGAGAACAGAGGCAAAGCCAGAGAGAAAGAGAGAAAGAGAGAGAATCTCGTTCCCAGAGAGTTGTGCGGGGCTAGTGAGTTCGCGAGTTCGCCTAATGTGCGCGCGTGACTGTCTCTCTTCGCTCGAACATCGACGAAAGGGGAGGGGGGTGGGTGTATCAACTTGGCCGATTCGAACGGAAAGGGCGGAAAGTTCAAAGAGACCTTCATCGCACACACGCGGTAAGTCCGCGAACGAAGTTTCAGCGGCTATCGATTCGGCGGCTTCTACCCCGCGAATCGCGCGTCTCTCCACTCTCAGAGGCCGGACTTTTCAATTACGCGCGGACGCGACGCGTTTGCACAGAGGGGTTGGAACAGTGATACACGTCGCTGTCAGAAGCAGAATTACCATTGTACACGTTAAAACTGATTGAACTGTTAAACATCCTATGTACACAACTGAGAAATCTTAACCGAAAAATCGGTGTAACTTTACCGGTATTACTATTGACGTACTAAATGCCATTCATGTACTAAACGACTATAATAATGATGATAGACATAGAAAAGAGCATAGAAAAGGTATGTGTATGTGTGTACTTACGCGGCTTGCGCGAACGGTGCACTATGCGTGGCGGGCAGCAACGCGACCGTGGCCGCGAGGAGGGCGAAGCTCCAGGAGGCGACGTGCAGGGACATCATGTTATCCGTGGAACGTGTCGGGTTGTCCATGTTCGTGGAGAAGCAACGGCTTGTCGCCGTTCACGATTCGATGACGAGGACAACGGCAAGGACGTCGACGAGGACGTCAGCGGGTGTCCTGAGGCGTTGTTACCTGGCGCGTTGACCCGGCGCCTCTCTGCGTGCCGTCCGCGTCTCACCCTCCCCCCTTCTGCCTCCTCCTCCACCACGTCCTCCTCCTCCTCCCTCCCTACCTCCCTCCCACCCGCCCCGCCCTCCTACCTCCGTCTTGCTCTCTCCGTCCGCTGTACGCTCTCTCTGCTTCCTCGTACTCTTTTCCTCTCTCTGATTCACGGTTCTTCAGCCTGCTGGTCTGCCTAGAGTAAAGAGTCAGCTTGCTACTTGAATTTCACCCCCGGATGTCTTGACTTCACTGACACACTCGCGGTTCGACGTTTCCTCGGAAGGAAAGCACTGTGTATCGCTACTCGAAATCGAATCACCTCACACGACCGAGCCCTCGAGAGACCGGTCCTCCTCGAGCCCTCGCGCGTCGGAGAGTGCTAGCCTCTCTGCTTTTGTCACACCGCGACAACGAGATCACAACGAGATCTCTCCTGCTGCTTCTTCCTTTCTCCTTCTACTATTACTCTTCCTTCTCCTCCTCCTTCTTCTTCTTCTTCTTCTCCTCTCGTTCTCTCGTTCTTGGTTTTATCACGAAGCTTCACACAGAGTACAGTGTAGCGATTATCTGTAGTTTTCTGTCGTGTCACCAGCGTTCGTTTATTATCTCTTCTTGGCTCACTGCTTTAATGTACAATACACAGTTTCTCTCTCTCTCTCTCTCTCTGTCTCTTTCTCTCTCGTCCCGGTCGATCTCCAACGAAATATTATTCACACGTTTCACTGGCTGACCAGAGATTCGTGGCAGGTTCACAAAGCACACAAGAGTCGAAATGCGAGCTTCTTTGATGCACTGCTTTCTCGAGAGAACTCTCACTCTCTCTCTCTCTTTCTCTTTCTCTCGTTCTTTCTCTCTGTCTCTTCTGATGTTTCTCTTCTCCGTCGTTACGTGTATCTGTTTCGCTGAGGCGAGCCCCGTTGTTCCCCCCTCTATTTCGCGTTTCACACCTGGGAATGTGATCAGGATCAGGATCGTTTCCAGGGACAAGCACAAGGGTAACACGACGAGGGGAGTTGATTGTATGTGAAAGTGTGTTGGCGGAGGAGGGAGACAAACGGCGAGATCCTCTTTCCTCGAAGAGAAATCCTCTCTGGAACCGTTTCGTTCGTCCTAGAAGCACGGAGCTGCTTGGCCTGAGAAGATGTCCTGCCGCAGGCTCCGCTTCCTAGGGATCCTTCCTTCGACGATGGACATTCTTCTCTCTTCTCCACTCGCCTCGCTCTCGTACGCTCTCGCACTCTCGCTCGCTCGCTCGCTCGCTCTCGCACTCTCTCTCGCTCTTCTCACGGGGACACTCGGTCAGCACCCGCGCTACACCGCTACGCGCTCGGGAGTGGCGGCTCTCGCGTCTAGCCCGGCCGTACCAGCGCGCAAGCGCACTTCCTTCCTCTCTTCCTGCCTGCTTCCCTGCCTATCTGCCTACCTGCCTGCCTGCTTGCTTGCTTGCTTGCTTGCTTGCCTGCTTGCTTGCTTGCCTGCCTCCCTGCCTGCCTGCCTGCCTCTTTCCTCCCTGATTAGCCCTCCCGTACCTGGCTGCTTCGAAACCACCAAGGATGCTTTCCACCTCCGTCGACTACTTTCCTGACTGCCTATTTCGCTGTAAGCTCCTTTCCCGCGATATCGCGTTTTACTCTCGTTGGAATTTCCCCGTGGTTTCTTTGATTCGCTGTTTCAAGGCTTCGTAATGGACGACAACGAGAATGGTTTTAGTCTCTTTTCTTTCCCTCCTATCCTGTTCTTTCAGCCTCTCTTCTTTTCTGTTTTCTTCTTTTTCTTTCTTTCTTTCTTTTTCTTTTTCTTTTTCTTTTTTTCTTTTTCGTTACTCTTCCCGCTTTCTTCTCCGACCACCAGCCACGAATCGGATGTTTAGCCCGCGGTCCGGAGGTGTCCGCTCGTTTTCATTTTGTACTACTGATCCGATTTTCTACCACCGGCTCTCCCATTGAAGCTCCCTCGACGTATTTTTAACCACGCTCCATTTCGATTATTTATCCCGCCGCGGGTGCCTCCAACCGTTTGATTTCCCTCATGCAGTTGCGCGGTTTTTTGTAATAATCGATGGGTGTGTGCTTAATTTGCGACACTGAGAATTGTACCTATTTTTTCTTTTTTTTTTCCTTCTGCGTTTTTTCTTCTTTCTTTCTTTTTTTTTTTTTTTGTTCCGTGCGGGCTGCTGCCGTGATCTGTGAATTATACGACCTTCTTTTCGTGCTTGATTAGACCCTTTGAAAATACGCGCTGATTATTCTTTCGATTTTTTTGCGTTAGCTTCCCCGGTCTATTTTGGAATTGAGGTAGAATTTTTTAGGGACTTGACATTCGTTTTCCTTTTTCCACAGATTATTTTCACAGCGATCCTTCTAAAGGTAGATAGAGGTCCCTTTAGACAAAGTAGAAAAGCGTAAATTGGGATCATTACCTTCCCTCAGTTTCTCTTTTAATAAAATGCCAACTAAAATACCATGGCAAATTTTGTTCTTTTAATAAAAAAAACTATGATTGAAAGTACAAAATTACACATGACCCGTGAAACTTTCGTGCAGCGTACATTACTATACTCAACTTTTTATCTCCTAAACAATTCTCGACAATTAATATCACTCTCGTGTCCTTATTAAAAATCAAACATATTTATATTCATAGGCAACAAAATGAAGTACTTAAAAATTTCAACAGCCCTAAATTCCAACTTGAGGGAAATTCTTAAAAATGTTTAATCGAGAGAATGAATCCAATCGAAAATTTAAGGACAAAATACGCGAAGCTATGAAATTTTCTTCGCAATTCTCCACGCAGAATCTCTGTATTCCCCTAAAAATTTATATCCATTGTTTATCGTCATTCGTATACTGTCGTGTACCGTCTAATAAAAGAAGCTCTCCCGGCGTTCAAGCTTGAACTTTGCATTTCAAGCACCGGCGGCTGCTGGAAGCGTGGCTGGCTGAGGTTCATTCAGCGTGTGTATCGGGCAAGCAGCGTCGGTTTACGTCACAAAGACGAAATATGACGGCGACAAAAGAGGGAAAAGGACATGTATGTCCGTGCGCTCGCGCACCTACGTAAGAAATCCGTTTCTCTACGTGCGTCCGTTGAAGCGGAGTAATTGAAATCGTTGCGGATGCCCTCACTTCTTTTCGACCGCGTGATTCTGACACAGAAAAAAAGCTTCTCTCTTTCTCTCTCTTTTCTCTGTGCTCTGCTTGCGGTATAAACATTCGATACGCAGTGGAAAACGCGAGTCTGCGCGTGCACACCTGCGTTATCCCGAAACGGAAACCGTACAGGTATCCATCCCCTAGTTCGAAAACCTTTCGATTCAATTGCTCGTGAAAGCCTATCTTTGTGGATGCTCAATTCCACGAAAGCTGTTTTTTCCACGCTCGTTCTTCTCTTTTTTTGTCCTCCTCGCTGTTTTTCCATCTTTTTTTCATGCTGTCGATTTCGTATCCCGGATATACAACGCGTGCGTTCTTTGTTAGATCGCTTTGTCAATGCCCGTAACCTTGCCTCGATTATCGAGCTGTCTAGTTGGTGATCTTCTCTTTTTTTTCCTCTTCTCTTTGTAGTTGTCCCAAAACAGATGATATGAAGGGAGAATTAGAAGCGTTCTGTGATTGAGAATTTTTAAAGAAAGATTTTTGGGAGTGCTTCTTTTTTTCTTTTTTTTTCTTTTTTTTTTCGTTCCCCTTGGTTGTGCTTCTTTTCGTTCTTTCGTTGCACGTATGTAAAAGAATGGTAAGGATAAAACGAGCAGTATATGGGGAAGTTTTATTGGCCTCTTTTTACCGCAGAGTGTGCCACTGCTGAGAACGAGGATGCGACACATGATGCTCTGCCTCAAGATCTCGGTGTATAGCTCGGTGTTTGGATTCACCGCGAACGTGTGGCTTGTAACACAGTCGGAATTTTAGGGTGGCATTGGTTTTCGATGCTGCGCGCAGTTTATATACAGTCCGTAAAATGCAGAAATAAGGGCGTGGAAACGTGCTGTGACAAGGCACGTGACTTTTTAACCTTAAGAAGTTGCGATCGAGTTTTTTTCTTCTTATTATTATTCGCTGGAAAAAAGTAACCAATCGCGTTTATTATTATTTTCTTCGTTCTTTTTTCTCTCCTTGCCTTTCGTCTCTTTCTTAACCCTTGCTTCACTTGTGTATGCATTCTTCTTCGTTTGAATCTTACCGCGAAAGTGAATTCTCCGTGCAATTGTTGCAAAGGAAAAGTGAGATTTTTGCGTAAAATGTATAGAGTGAGAAATATGAATAATATATCTACCGAACGTAGATATCGTGAATACTTCGAATATTGCTAGAGGTTTAGAAGTTAAGCGACGTTAGTTTTAATAAGTACAAAAAGTTTGACAAAATATTTATTTTCGAGATTGCATATCTTGAAAGTCTACTCGTGTTCTGCATAATGCATGATTGCATCCATCAAAATTCTACTTTATTTTCCATTACATCGTGTCACGGAACGCGAGATATGATCAAATAAATCGTCTACTTCTACCATTAAGGTAAACCAACCACCACCGACGTGACCATCACACTGCTGGTCAAGCACACGTTTACAGGGTGTTTCAAATTTAAGAATCAACTAATTGTAAGTACAGACTGATAGAGGATAATGAGAGAGACTTTTTCCACCCAAACTTGTTTAGTTTTTTCCCGTAACAGAGCTCAGAAAACACGAAACTTTGACGCTTGATTACATGCAAACCTTCGTACCTCGAAGTTTCTACCAATCCTATTACTTCGTTTCCGAAAATTTCTAATTCACTGCAATTCGAACGTACAAAACAGTAAACTTCGTTAAAACAAATAGGATATTTGACTTTCATCAATAGAGAAACTCTTCGCCACCAGTATTATCGCGTCTCCTCGAAACTATACAACTTCCGTGCTTAAACAACATCGCCTCTTATTACTTCAAATACCAGAGACATTTGAAGTGGAGAGAGTTTGGTGGAACGTTCTGTACGTGTATACCAGACACGATCGACGGAAGCGTTCGTGCTTTTCGGTGGACACTTTTGCCTGGCTCGGCATTGATTACAAAGGAGGGTCCAGCAATAACGACACGGTGGACGTACAAACAAGAATTTCGGTTCCGATTTTAGCCGGAAGGGGCTGGTATCGGTAGTGTCCGCGAATTAACCGAGCGCAAGGTTTCGCCCGATGCATTCGCACGGCTGAATGTGCAGGAAGTGAGCCGCGAATGAGAATGAGAGAGAGAGAGAGAAATAAAGAGAGAGAGAGAAAGAGAAAGAGAGACAGAGAGAGAGAGAGAGGAGGATGAACATGAAACGGGACAGAGACAGAAGTGAACAGAGTCGATATTACGGCTCTCGAACTATTGCTCGCGCAAAAGTTCGTTCGACGGTTTAACGGTGGCATTTCGCGGTAACTCGAGAACCCATTGTCGAATCTTCGTTGCATATCGACGGGATCGATCCCTGCCGTGATCCTCGAAACTGGAATGCCTCTTCGAGGGCTCTCTCCTCCTCTCTTCCTCTCTGTTTCCGTCTGTCTGCCGCTTCTCTTCCCGTTACTTTCGCACGGTTAATGAATTCGGTCAGTAAAACTTCCACAAACGGTTCAATTCTCCTCTAGAGAACTTACTATTGTCACTATTATTCGTATACATACTACGCGCACGTATACTAGCTAGTGTATCCGTCGAATTTCTATCGACGCGTTACAGAATATTTACCGAATGCGAATAATTTCGGCGAAGTAATATTAATTCTTTGCAGCCGTATTTTCCATAGACATGGTAGTTGTACCAGTCGATATTATGTTCATTCAGTCAACTGTTGCCTAAATAAAAGTACAAAGTTTATTCAAATCAGTTTGCTTCAGTTATTTTATACAGATTTATCTATAATTTAAGATTAAGACAGTTTTGCCGGAAGTATCTTGGGGATTGATTGCGGAAACTTAAATCGTACGATACTTAGCACTTTGACGTCCGCACGTGTGATAGAAAATCTTCTCTCTGCTGCCGATATGTCTCGCGTAGATTCTACTATCTATTACCGGCATTTTTCGCACGATTGTTCATATTGTAATTACAATGTACCGAAATATTGTAATAAAAATAATAAAAACGTAATTAAAATGTAATTTCAGCGCATGAAAATTTTAATAACTGTTACTTGATCCTATCACCCGATTTACGCGAAATTTCGAGGATCTGTGTAAATAGATGGAAGCTTTTTTATTGCAATAGAAATAGTTTTACGCGACAGCAACGTGGTGTCATCGGACGGCATAGTATTAATACCTATGAACCGGTAGTTACGTTTAACACGTGCATAATCGGATTTTACGTTCGAGAGAATCACGACGAAGACAAAGTGTAAAGTTATATCGAAACCGATTCGGTGATGTTTCCGCGGAAAGGATCGGTCAAGTGGTTGATCGTCGAGGATCTAGAGAATGACGGGTGTGTTTCGAAGTAACCTCGCATGGATTCTAACGATCGTTGACCTTCTCCGGGTACATATCGGCGAGTTATTACGAGTCGGCGCGGCCGCGCCTTTTATTTCGCATGCTTGCACTTCGCGCTCCTCGAAAAGCTCTTCGATCGTGACCTGGTCGCCGTTGTTTAACACACTGCGCTATTTTTATTTTTCTTTTTTTTCCCCTCTCTTCGTTTCCTTTTCTCCCGGCTGCGGTAAAGTTGAACGGCGTCGCCGACGATTCACTTCGCCGAGCCACTCGGTCAGCGACGCAATTATTATATTTCCTAAGAAGCGGTCGGTCTAATTTCAACCCCTCCTCCCCTCGTTCGAAGTTTTTTCCTCCTTTGTCGCCGCCGTTGTCGTCTCGCCGCTACCGTTTCCCGTCCACTGAAGTCTACTTTAATTTCTTTCATCGCTTTGTTTCTCTTTCATAAACGCGGATTATAGCAAGAGTAGGGTGGAGAGAGGGGGGGAGAAACGCTTTTGTCTCTCGTCGCGCTCATTTCTGGGTACATATTTACACGTGGCGGGGTCGGCTTCGAATATAATTGCGATCGTCGAGAAGGAGCGAGAGGATGGTGACGGTGGAAGAAAGTTATGGACGGGGTGAGAGTGACGGTTGGAAAGGGTGTAATAGATAGAAGAGAGACGAAGAGGGGAGGAGAAATGTGGGGGACAGGTTGAAGGCAAACGACCAGGGGTAGAAGAAGGAAGAAAAGGAGCTTGCAGAAACGGCAGTCGAATTTCCGGGGATGAAAATAATCCTCGAGTGTCCCGGCGGGGTCTACGGTAAATTTCTCGATTCATCGAATTCGTAGGACTCGGTTTTCAGCCGCGCGTTCGTCCGATCGGGATCCTCCTTTCGTGGCAGCTTCGTTTCCGGGTGTGCCCTTTAAAACTTCTCCAGTCAGGAGAGAAAGGATAGAAAATGTAGAAAGAAGAAGGAGATTTCGTTCGACGTTGGTTAAGATTCTTCCTCTGTTTGATCTGGTGAAAACAGTACGGGTTGAGGTGTATGGAGAAAAAGGAGAATAGGTAGGAAAAAGAGTATACGAGAGAGAGAGAAAGAAAGAGGAGAGATGCTACTCTCTCTCGGAGGAGAAACCCGTCCACCGTCTGTCGACGAACGATAGAAAAATATTTGAGGACGGCGTCGAGAGGACGCGGCTCGATAAATTTCTTTATTCCAGCAGTTTGGAAAATTGGATTTTATTCGAAATAAAGATCCGCTCCGGTGCTTATCGGGGCCGGACGGATAGAAACGGTATCGAAATGTAAAGCTCCAGAGACATCCGATCGATCACCCTTCTCACCCTACCGCCTCATCTCACCAGCGGCCGCGCTTACATTCTCGTTCGGACACGTTTGACAGGGAGCGTCGGCTCCTGTCTACCGAACCGCCACATCCAACACGTTATTTCCTTCTTAACGCTTCCAGTGGGGACGCCAGCTAATTAAAAGGGAGAACAGCCACAGCTTCTGTTCGCGTTAATAACTGCGCGAGTCCCTCGTTCCATTTTAAATTGAACCCCCGGTCTCGTCGTTGTCGTATTAAGTCGTAACGTGACGCATGTTCTTTCTTTCTTTCGTTCCTTATTTCATTTTCTTTTTTTTTCGGACGAACGTGTATTTTTTTTTTTTTTTTATTTCTTTTCTCTCGCACTCTTTCGAAACACGACGTATACACGGGTGCACGCATGCACGCTTCCATTCGCTGTGACAAGGGGGTGTAGCGACGGCAGCGGTGAGGTTGTGCGAGCGCGTTAATTGCGGAAAATTGAGTTGATTAGAGAAAATTGCCGGAAGAAAGCCGGAATCGAGCGTGAACGGGCGCGCGGCTTTTTAATTAAGGTCGCCGCGTTTCGCTCGCGGGACGCCGAGATTCATTTCGACGCGATCGTATACGCGCCACGCATACAGCGGTCACACAAGTCGCAGCGGATACCCTCTACGTCGCCGCAGTCGACGACGACGGCGTTGCTTTTCACCGACGACCGATTAACTTAATCGCGGGTAAAAATTATGCACGAAGATTTGTAATTAGCGGAGTAGGTCACGCATTGTAGCATCTTTTGATAGCCGAGCTCGTAGCAAGCGGAATACGGGGTATTAAATAACTCTGATCTCGCTGTAACTCTTTGGTCTGATTGATTATTAATCTTGACTGAATTTGACTGATTCTGATTGATCTTTCGATTTTCCACGAGGATTATTTGATATGTTCTCATCCATTAGATAGCTGTAATGTTTGAATTTTATCTATACACCTTCAGGTTGAAATTGTTTCATACATAATCTTTGAAGTTGATGTTGATCTGACGTATAATTTTCCGGGAAAATTAATTTCAAAAAGGTTGTTTTGCTGTCCGTCTTGAAACAGATAAAATGACAGAAATGATACAAATCGCTGATTTGAATTTTGATTTCTTAATCCTGCCTGTTCTTCAGATTTAGCCCTGTGAGATTTCGATCTATTCCCAAAACTGAAAAAATTTCTTTGTTTTCGACGATTTTTAATCGGATGATTAAGTGATGACTGTAGCAAACAGTCATTTTGAAAACCTTGTCTTTTTCATTTGATACTTTTCTAGACAAAGTATAGCCTTCAGTCGAACATAACTTTGATAACTTGATTATTTCATACCTGTGTGCCTTATTTTGAATATATTGTTTAAATACCAAACTACCTTTCCAAGTAATTGTTTTATCAAGAAGAAATAAAGTTGCAAAGATGTGTAAAATTGAAAATAAGAAAAGAAGTATTTAAAACAATTCCAATTGTACTGGAAATGAACTGGTAAAACAAGAATTTGTGCCTCCCAGGAAACGTACCTGATTTACAATGGGCGATCAACATGTTATATATATATCATTACTCAACACTGTGTATAATATATTCAATAATTTATACAGTCCAGTATACATTTCCCAACCTTCGAAAGGCTTCACTGTACTTTACAAGAAATTTTCTAGCGTCATCCTATCGTCGCAGAAAATACTCGTCGACGCTGCAATGCAGTAACATCGTTCTTTGATATTTCGATTCTTTTTCTAAAAACGTGTACATTTCGATTAGGACACCCAATATAAAATAACGCTTCTAATTAAGAAACCATGGTTTAATTAAAAGAAGAGAGGCTGTTGCTCTTAGACGATTGTGTATCTTGAGTAGATTAGAAGAGAGAGTTACGATGAGACGTTTATCCTTTTATGATCGCGTCCCAAAATCAACTGGAATGTCAGAATGGCAGTTGTGGCGTTAATCTGTCGCGTGGTGAACTCGAAGGGATTATCGATCTAAAGAACGATTGTTAAACGAACGAAGCCAGGGAACGTATAACGCTGCTGGCTCTTTAACCGGCGAGTGCATAAAAGCATGTATCCCCGAGCATGCTCTTCCCGCGAACCCTCGTTTTAAGTTCGCGAGTTCCGCTTCGACATTCATCACAAAGCGAGACGCGCAAGGGCTGTGCTCTTTCCTTCTTTCTCGTTTCCTCCATCGTTCCTTCCTCGTTTCACCTTTCCGTTTTCTCGTTGCTTCAAACCTTTCTCTGTCTTTCGTTGGATACATTTGCGTCGTCGAGCGGAGATATCCACGCGTCACGAGCAAACCCGCGTATTTCTACGAGTTAGCTTGTCAAGTTTGTCTTTCAGCCTTTTATTTTGTAATCTCTTCTTTTTTCTTCTTCTTCCTTTTGCATCTTTTCCGTTGAATATTTTTCAGTTACATTTGATCCAGCGACGGTGATTCATCTTGAAGAGTGCGCGCGCATTTTCTACGTTTATTTCACCGAAGTATAGAAATTCGTATAATTATTAGTTTTGCACATTTTTTATGCCTCCGTATTTCCACGTATTTCTCTCGTACTCTCTTTCCGCTGCAATTTATTCGGTTCCATTTGCTGATGATTTACGAATGTGCCGCAGAGTATGTTTTTGTAGGTTGCCATAGCGTAGGACAGAAGTTTATGCAATCGTTAGTTCGGTTTATTCGCACACGCTGGAAGGCAGAATAATTCTGCTTACTCTTGATACATATCTCCTAACCATTGTATTTGTTTTCTAACAATGTTATTTACATACAGAAATGTGATTTTATTCGCGATACCGGACCACCTCGTGACATTACGAAAAGATTTATCTTTTTGATATAAATGCGCGCGTAAAAAAAAAGGAAAAGTACAACGTATTTCCGTGTAACGGTGTGAGAAGTGTATTAATACCAAGAAACGTTTCAAAAAGTATCAGGGTTAATACATCTACTCGATATTTATCAATGGTTTTTTACATTAATATCAACCGAACGTTTCACACGAATTATCATATATTTGTTCAGGTTGTTATTTATTGCGTATCGTGTCGATGTCGTCAAAGTCTGGGAATCACGAAAGGATCGATGAGAGAATCGAAACAAATCGACATAACGTTAACTCTTTGCCTTACGATTAAATCTCGAAGAATCTTACGCGTGCAGACAATTAAATTTAGCACAACTCTACGCATGGAGTTATCATAAAATAAAACTCAAATATTCTAGTTTTTATTTAATATATTTATATAAACGTAAACACTATTTCTTCGCTATTTGCATCAATTTCAGTTTCATTTGAATTATCACTTTCACGTTCCAATTGTTCTAATGTGTCTTCCTCATATAAATCATAGTCAGAATTATCACTTTCGTATAACAAGTTTTCAATTGTTTCAGATATTTTTAGGATTATTTTTATTTGAGTTGGGTTTAATAATATGTTAAAACTCCTTCTCAACTCACAACAATTGCGTTATAGCTAAAGAACTGATGTAAACTCGTAGAATATTTCAACGAGAGCAACTATCGTTTTATTTAAAAAAAAAAAAGCACTTAAAACAGTAATCTACAATAAGGTCATTTTACCTAGAAAATAAAAAAAAGACCATGTGCAACAATCATAATAATTTTATTTTTACAAGTTAAAAGAAATTTATATGGTTTTTAAACATTAAAATATACAATGTCAAATTCGAATTTGATACAGAACATCTTGACGGGCGAAAGCTGTCATTTCCACTCAAGGGGTTAAGAACATTTTATCTCTATACCTGGTTCACCTTGTTTTATAATATCAACAATGTAAGTAGTATAGGTCAGTGGTCAGACTCACTGGCTATTTTCATCCCCTCAAATGGCTCGGGTACAGTTGTTTCGATTATAACCAGGGCTGTTCCAATCGTCGCTCTAAAAGCCACACACTCTCAGAATACTCGTGAAATAACCAATTCGAAGTAGTAATGTCTCCTTCATTTTTATCACTCGTATCGTTTTATATCTTTAGGAATTAGAGAATGTGTTTCCATATGAACGCAACGTGTTCCCCGCTACGAATATGATTTCATACCGTGGTATCTTTTATTTCATAAGGAGAGAAACGTTTCCGATTTTCTGGTCTTCAAATGTCGTATCTCGTTTTATTGATAACTGGGTTGGTGGTCCTCGAGACGAGATCAACGATCCACGGCATAAGACGTTTTTAAGGTCTTTGATTCGGTCTTAGAGAAGTTCCGTATGTTCTCGCTGTTGTTTTTGTCACGTGCATTCCTATCGAGATGAAATATTGAAATAAAAAATTCCCCACTTCTAATGTAACTCGTCATACTTGTTCTTAAGAGATTATTTGAGGGAAGGAGGATTTCTTAACATTTTTCCGCTGAAAGAATATTGTATATTGTTCAAACGTGCTGTATACCTTCTGAAAAAAAAAAATGTTCTACGAGTCGCTACAAAATTTATCATCCTTACAGTTCTATTGCCTATAGAATACAAAAAATATTTCAGAAACGTGAATTAAGGTAAAAATTTATTAAGGGGATATGCTACTTTAGAAGCCTAAAGAAATCGGGTGAATCTCACATTCTTTCTTTCCCTATAAATATTTAGTAAAAAATCAAAATTTTTACAAGGATTATTATGCAACATCTTAACTTTCAAATCCATAAGTTTCATCATTAATCAAATGTTTTTGTAGCCATTGTTAAAAATATTAGCACCGATAAATACCGATATATCGACTATTTTTTTGCCACAAAATTATTTCTTTGGAGCAATTTTCCATATTATAGAATTGACGCTATCATTACTATTTTACGTAAAAATATACGCTAAGGTAGTTTTTCTAAAATTATTTCACTAAGTATACGTAAAAAGTCATGTTGAATGACAAGAAATCAACCGAAATCTTTCCCCGTCAGAAGTGTTACATTGGCCCTTCTTGCTTGACATGACATGCAGTCCTTCGGAGTCTTACAACCTCTCTATTTCTTAAAATTTCGAAAAATCCTTTTACTATAATATTCCACACAAAATGTTAAAAAAAGTAAAAAAATAATTTGCAACTTTTGAAGTCGACAAGGTTGCACACCCTTTTAAATTCGCCGATTAAACAGAAGAAAACGTTTCTCTACAATTACACAATGATACGAGAAGGATGGTTGAGATCGATATCGTTTGCATTCAAGTAAACATTTTCTATAAAACTCTCTCGTACAATTTCAATTATTTTTTTTCTCTTCATTAGCGTCTCTAACAGTTCTCTCGGAAGCAATTTCCTAGCGTGCACTTTGCACGAAATTATCCCCTATGCACACACACACTTCGTAAACCAAAGTGTTAATAATCATCATCTCCACCTTCACTCAGCTAGCTAAAATAATCCTCTGTAACAAACTCACCGTTCCTCTCACCTACATATCTTCCCAAAATTCCTGCCAAATCCGTGCCCCTTAAATCTCCGGATAGCGTCCGAGTATACCGCGTACACACGTCCAAATCATCCGTGTGCCTTCCAAACAAACCAAATTGCTAAATCAAATTAACGCGACAGATCGAACGTATCGGTAAGCCTCCCCCCTCTTTTGATTCAACCAAACCTTCCCATCAGTTTCCCTCTATCACCCGAACCTAAACCTTCACACCGATCTACTGTTATTCATCTTCGTCAAAGTAACCATTGGTTTAGGCAATGCATTCAGTATTTCAGCTTTGAAAAGGATCTAACCAGAGTACAACCAATTCTAGGGTTCAGGTATTCTTCGTAAAACGTACGCAGAATTTCTGTCCCAGGTCGGATTCCTTCGGTGACGTTATCATTATAGCCGGCAGCGTGGCCGTTATTAGCGGAGCGGGTAGAGCCGGCGTGTAGAAGGTACGCTTGCGCGAGAGATCAAAACCAGCGGGTTCTCTGTCGCCTGGGATGATGGCTCGTGGCCCGCCTATTGATCTTGGCCAACGTTGCGCGCCGGAACGAGGCGCGCTCTCTCCTCGTCGTCGTACACGCCAACCGTTGCTCGCCTCGTCCCGCCTCAGCTCGGCTCCGCTCGCCACGTTCCAGCTCGAATAATACGCCAGACATCTAGACGGATCGCGTAAACCCTCTCGCTGATCCACGCGTTCCTCCTCTTACGCTCTTTCTCTTCTTTCTTACTTTAATTTAGCTTTCTTTTACCGTTTTCTTTTTTTCGTAAAAGTTATTCAAGCACAAATGGGTATATGTTTCTGTATCGTGTTTCAACTTATTCTTTGAGTTTTTTGTTTTAAGTACTTTACGAAGTGTTTCTTTAATCGTTCATCCATGAAGGATTTTTGAACATTTAAGGCCGTTTTTAGACGTCCAAACAGCTGATCAATTTGAAGATGTTAGGATTCTGATATATTTCGACTATAAAAAGCAGCACAGAGTTCATTATTTTTTCCTTTTTTTTTTGGAGCATACTAATAACAGAGTGGTTATTTTCATTTCTCCGAAACAAATGATGGGAGTGAGTTATTAAATTGAAAATTCGAATGGAAACTAGAGAGAGGCTGAGTAACAATGCACGCAAAATTCGCAGTATAATTACAGCAAAAATTTTTCCTCGTATATATTACGAATGAGTTTTCCTTTAGAGCCACGGTGAATGGTTCATTTTATTAGTCGTCTTAGATTTTCAATTAGAATTAGAATAATCGGAAGTTGGTTGTAATAATAATGGTGAATTAAAAGATCTTTAAAAGCTTGACAGGGGAGAAGCTCACGTGTCGGGATTTCGCTTGTGTCCTTTCTTTGGATTCTTTCTCATATGCTCGTGATAAGCTATGCCTTGGAGCCATAGTGGCAGGATCTCGAGCTGCCTTGAATTTGAAATCGAGGTTAGAATTTCTGGAGGAATTTTTTCGCCCGATTGTAGTCGCGAGTGTGAGTTGAATCGTCGAGAGGAAATGCTTAAAAATCTTTGGAAATTGACTTAAACGAAAACTTGCACTGTCGTTCGTAAGTTATTAAGACACTCGTTATGCTTCGTACAAAAAGTATTCTACGATTTTTAATTATATTTCTACATCAAACGTGATATCGTATTTGTATCGGTAAGAATCTGAGGTTTGCTCAAAAATGTACCCGGATTTTTTGTGTAATTCAATATTTCCGGAGTGAAGAGAGAATATGATACGGTTATCACGATTGTGATTGTTTTAAAGGAGACTATTTCAATGTAGAACAATTTTTTGTTAACAAAGACGTACAACGCTGTTTCAAATAGGTTTTCATTAAGCTACAGCCAGATTTAAAGTTTCTTTTTTTTTACATAATTAACATGCTGAGTGTCATAGTTGTGTAAGTCCGAAAGTTACACGAGAGTTATTCTCTCTCCACTCTTTTCCATTGATACATTGAATCATTGCATTTTCTTATTTCCTCTTTTTAATTATCGTACCCTACATTTTCCATAATTGGCTTCATTACTTCTCTTAATCGTAATATGTAGACTGTGGATTTTCAACGCAAATTCATATTTTTTAGAATACAGTAAAGGAAGTAGAAAAATAATTATTTCACCTCTCGAGTATTATGAAAAGCATTATAATTTGGATATTTGTATATTCTGTGTAATTTTACATCTTTAGATATCCTCTAAATGTAGAAATAAATACTTTAACAGTTGGAAAGCAGGATTAATTCAAATTCGCCAAATTTTGATTTACACCATTGTAATTCACAGCTTGCCGTAATATTCACAGCGTATGCCCGAAATTCTACAATTATAATACTTGAATTTCCCTTTACTAATTCCGCAAACGATGTACAGTTTGATTGACAGCGAACCGTTGTCTCTTTTACCTCGAAATGAATCGTGCATGAAAATATCGTGTATCTGATCCAAGCACACCCACATCGTCGTACGAATCATTTAAAAAAAAAAAAGAGGGGAGGATGAAAAGAAAAAAAAAGGGGGGATTCCTTTGCAATAAATTCGTATCAGAGCGAATATCGTTGAATTTCAAACGTCGAAAGACGACAATCGGGTTGACCTGTCGATTTCGTCAATTTTAAAGTATCGTATCTCGCTTATCGGTCGCGCTTGTACCTCGAATCGAAGCGTATTCGATGTTTTCCCCTGCTGTTCGTCGCCGCGACCGAATTCCTGTCGGTTTCGCAACAAACTTTCGATGCGCGTCAGTCGTTTCGGTTTGGTCCGAGTTCAACACCGATGGCTAGATTGTCCATGTACAATTCCTATCCTTCACCGTTTCATGGCCCTCTTACCTTGGCTTCGTAATATCACGCGACACGGTTCACCGGCATTTCAAGGCGTCCCCCGGTTCCCCAGGAATCCGTGTTCCTCATAAATAAGATTGTCCAATCTAACTCGACGAAGGCGCCGGAATAACCGTGAATCACTAATTAGAACGCTTTATTGAAATAGTAGATGTAATTCAACGTCGAGTGTCTACCATCTGCAGACGATTTAGATGAAATTTATTTCCTCCCTTTTCACCAAACTGTCGTGAATTTTTCTCAACCCTTTCACTGTCTTTCATATATGTAAGCGATCTTTTATCAAAGCTGGTTATATCCAAGTGTCATTATCAGAAGTTGCAATGTGAAACAATTTATCATTGTTATTTCGAAAATTGTATTATCCTTGTTGAATTATTTCATGACATTTATGTGTAAAATGAGTCTACATATTAAGAAAGATTATTGGAAATGTAAATAGAAGAATGAACTTTTTTTTTGTTTATTTTCTATGCGTTTAGTTAAGGAGACGTACCCTCCTCAAATATAAATTAAAGTAAAGATTTCTTTTCATAAAAACTAAACGAATAAACTTGCAGTATTGTCTATATATCCAATAATCCTATCCTTAATAATTATCCTAATTATATTATACATATTCTATTATTATAACAAGTGAATGCAAAACCATTTTGTTAACTTAATCTTTTGCATATAAAGGAAATGATGTTTTAAGTTTTAGTTTATTTCACACATTTCTAGGTGATAGTCAAACCCTTTTCATAGCCGATAAGCAATGTGTTAAGTTATTTAAAAAATTTTTGCATTATAATCCTAATTGATATTTGCAACATATTTCGCAAATAAAAATACGTTTAAATTTTCACTTCACGTAATTACAAAAAATAAAATCTATAAACATAATATCCTGTAATTCAATATTTGATCTAAAATAATTTTATAAAAATAAAATCTATATTGCAAAATTGGTTTTGTGTGGGCATAGCCAGTTTTCAAATTACACCTTTCATATGTGATTACTAATAATTCTGCCAAAAATGCGAGAGGAATTTTTATGAGAATAAAAGATTTCATGTGAAAGCTACGTTTGTTTAAACTCTACACAATATTCACGACGTATTTCTTTTCGCGATACACATAGAAAGTAGAGAACATCTTACGTAGTCTTTGGAAAAGGTAGAAATATAATTTAAAAATGTACCTTTCGAGTTAACATCTCCCCTTTGATTTATCGCGCTTCTATATATTCGAACGTGTATAAATAACAACACTTATCTCCTTCGAATGTTGCAAAAATTTTTTCAAATTTTCTATATCAATTGTTAACATACAAATCACGAGATAACACCTTCGAGGTACAAGCAAATGTGCAATAAATTCTCCGAGCGTGTAAAAAGGATGTGCGCCGTGTCTCGCGGGACAACGTTCCCTTTTTTGTGATTTCCTAATCCGCGACGTTTCATTTGTTTCACCGAACAGCGCCCCGGTGATTATTTCCTGCGCGATAAATTGTTATTACCGCCGCCATGCACGGGCTGAAGAGAAACAGAGAAGAAGTTTCGAGGCGTTCACGTTTTCCTGGATAGCAAAATCCTTGTAATAGCCGGAAGTCTTATCGTTCACTGTGAACATGCGGTAGGATAAAATCGGCGGTCGAGCAGACAGATATAGTCCAGAGATGTTATCTTCCCACCTGTATAGGTGTAGACCCTGTCGTCGTTCTATTATCTATTATGCAGCGGACCGATAAATGAGTAGATAAGTTACGGAAGAGAGAAAATGGACTGGAATCTCCGTTAGTAACATATTCGTAAGGATGAACTTTTAAGAACGTCCGGACATATCCTTTGAGATTAAATCCTTTTATCTTTTTCATTATGAGACACAGGATTTTAATTAAAATTAACAATTCTTACATGTAGATTGCTTCCAATTTAATTCAATTAAACTTTTAATGTGATGACACATTAGATGTTGTAAATTTTGTGTGACGTTGGCGTTATTACACGAAGTGAGTTAATTCATTATAATAATTCATTTCGTGCTCCGCCGTTTTTGTGTACTTTTTCTTTTTCGTTGAATCGATAGGATCACGAATGGATTTTTGTCCCCGTTTTTTCTGTTAATCTTCGCCACATGCTCAATGCGGAATAATTGTTTAAATTACTAAACAGTTACACGAGGATTAAACGGAACCCTCCTAGCGGGAAGCTTACGGACTTCTGTTTTATGCAGTATTTATTGCCGGCAACTACCATCAGTATTTACTACAGCCGTGGGACTACTTAAGAATTAATGCCGCCTTGAGAAGGATAGAGAAATTAGAATGCACCATCGAGTCACTAATTCACCTTGATGTCGGAAATTTGCAACTCGGCCACTTTGCGTATAATCGTCGGGAACTCTTTTATTTTTACAGCAACCACGCGCAAACATGAACGATAATGTAACTCCTCTCGATTTTTCTTTATTCACGCCCGTGTGAAAGCAAAAAGGAAGAGGAAGAGATGAAAACGGAGCAACAGAGGTAAAACGAACGTGTTATTATGATTCCATAAAATCAGAATTAATCGCTCGTTGAGAATGATGTATTTAACGAACGCCTCGAATTGCTAAGCGTTCCCTCCCTTTAAACCAGCAGAACCTCAAAGCTTCCTTCCAAATTATCCCACTTAAAAAAGAGGGATAATTTGGAAGATACTTTACGATAATAACGCCCGTGTTGCGTTCTGCACTTCAACCCGCGAATAAACTTTCCCTGTCCCCTGTGCTCATCTCCTTGAAACTCGTACATCAACGTGATAGCGCAGCGATAACGCTAGTATATCCTTAAAAAATACCATGTTCGCGACACTTTATACACGTTGGTCACTAGTTTAACGCTCGCATACTCGCCTAGTTACATTCTAATTACAATGGACCGTTGCATAGAAGGAGAGAGAGAGAGAGGGACAGCCGAGAGAGAAAGCTCTGAGAAATAGCTAAGAGATAGAGAAGGGGAGCTGAGAGATAGAGAGAGATAGCTGAGAGGAAAAGCGTTGTGAGCAAGAGCAAGCGCTGAGAGAGAAGACGCGCTAAAAGAGAGTGCGCTGAGACAGAGTACACTCAGAGAGAGGGAGAGCTGAGAGATGAAGCGTTGAGAGAGAGAGGGAAAGTTGAGAGAGCAAGCGTTGAAGGAGTAAGAGTTGAGAGAGTAAGCGATGAGAGTGCAAGCGCTGAGAGAGCAAGCGGTGAGAGAGAAAGTGCGCTGAGAGAGAGGGAGAGCTGAGAGAACAAGCGTTGAGAGAGAAAGTGCGTTGAAAGAGAGCACATTAAGAGAGAGTGCGTTAAGAGAGAGGGAGAGCTGAGAGATGAAGCGTTGAGAGAGAGAGGGAAAGTTGAGAGAGCAAGCGCTGAGGGAGTAAGAGTTGAGAGAGTAAGCGATGAGAGTGCAAGCGCTGAGAGAGCAAACGATGAGAGAGAAAGTGCGCTGAGAGAGAGGGAGAGCTGAGAGAACAAGAGTTGAGAGAGTAAGTGCGTTGAAAGAGAGCACATTGAGAGAGAGTGCGTTAAGAGAGAGGGAGAGCTGAGAAAGCAAGCGTTAAGAGAGGGAGAGAGAGAGGGAGAGAGTGCTGAGAGTGAGTGAGAGAGAAAGAGAGCGGTTGCAACACATCTGGGCAGCCAGGTTTATCGTGGAAAGACGAGTATCCGGCTACATCTGCATGCTAAGGAAAGACTCTGGACGGTAGGCTAGAGCGGAAGTATTCAGCACAGAGAATGCAACAGGCACGACAAGGCTAGGCTGAAGAGGTTGTATATCTATAGCGTGGTGGTCGGTCGGTCGGCCGATCGGCACCTGGCTCGAATCGCAGCGATGATTTTCCAGCCTCCGAGCCCATCCCCTTTTCGTTTGCTTTTCTTTCCCCAGGGCGTGGCGCTCAACAGGCTTGGCATCGAGCCAACTTTCTGCTTTTCTCTCCTCCTTCTTCATCCTCTTCTTCCTTCTCCTTCATCTCCATCCCTCCTCTTCCTTATTTCACCACGTTCTTTCTTCCACTTCTTCCATTTCCCTTCTTCCCAGCCGGTACAACAACGAGGGAGAAACGATGAAAGAGCTAAGGGTGCACTAATACTATCGACCGTTCTAATATACATACACAGTATGTATACATACATATATGTGTAGCATGTGGTTATATAGTATTATACTTGAACACGTTACATACAGAGGTTTATGCGTGTGTGCGCGTACACTTGTGTGTTGTTGTTGTTGTTGTTGGATCTGTGGATCTATTGCCGGACTCTAACTCGCATAGGATACATCCGGACATACGTATTTATGCGCGCGTTTATGTGCGGCCGCTGGAAAGCCGCACGGCCACTAACTAACTTCCTGTTACTTGCACGGTTTCCCCTCGACTGGGATTGACCTCGAATCGCGGCGTCGAATGCGATTAAAGTTAACGGGGACACGGTGGAAAATTGAAGGGAAATCGTTTTCGTTCGATTCGTGAGAATTGTTACATTGACGGTTTGTTGTCGCAAGGCAACGAAAGAAGGGTTGATTGTTTCTTTTTTTTTCATGATGGTAACGAGATATGTTTACCTGTCGTTCTCTTTACAAATTGCGAGTGGACGGTGTATTAGCGAACACGGGGGAAGGAAGTTATCGGGAAACCGGTCTCACGATCTTCGAGGCTGCCCCGCTTATCGAGTTTCACGACTCGAAGCCTCCTGGTATTGCGTTTCACGACTCTCTGAGTCGTCGATATTGGATAGCTGATTTAAATATCTTTGATGGTGGATCCTGGGATTTGGAGGCACTTGGTATCAGGCTGTCTGACTCAACTAAATTTGATTGGTAGTATTGAAGTCTCAAGATTCGGTATGTAAAGTTTCGCTAACAGTCAGTTCAGTCATCATTTTTATTGGAAGATACGATTAAGTTTATTTTTTTTTTTCGTTTTCTTGGAACTTGGATAGTTTAACTCTACAAATGCGAGAGTAACAATAAATAATACCTATTTTTCTTCTTTTCACGATCGTACGTGAACAGTATCGACAAAAAAAAAAAAGAATAGTACAACTAATTATGTGAAGGATCTTTTTAGATTTATAAGACTCGGTTGGAGTCACTTAGGACTTGTAGAATGTTGTTGTCGCCGCAACAGATTTGTGGTAGGCAGCTGGTGTCACCTAGGACTTGTGGTTGTCAGTTGATACGACCCTAGACTGTTGAGATTTGCTTAGCGCCACCTCAGAACTCATGGGACTCGGTTGGCGCTATCTCAAATTCGTAGGACCTAGCTGGCGTCATTCAGAATTTGTTGAATCTGAATGGAACTATTTCAGAAGTTGTAAAACCTTTATAGTATTGTATTTCAAATTTGTGTAGACTTTTGAATTTATGGCATTTAAATTATCGTCACCTCAGACTCGTGGGACAGAAATATTAATCAAAAATCATGGAAATTGTTAGGATCATTCAGAATTTTGTAAAATTCAGCTGTTCTGAGAATCTTAAGATCTAAGTTTGGAGGATTTCCAAAATTTTGCTTTAGTATCACCAACTAACTCACAAATTTTAATTAACAGAGTTTGAGTAACCAGAGCTAAATCCTACGATTCTAAAGCTATTTGATTTCAAATCCCATGATATTGTATTTCTTCCAACCGATTGCTCTCCTAACCTTGAAGCATTCTAAATTGACTTATTCCTGAGATAATCAAAATTGAATGTTTACAATCAAATCTAAGGACACATTATTCACCTCGACATAAACAGCCTGCATTGCAGGTACACATTGACAAAATTTTCCCAATAATTCGTTCCACACACATTCTTCGCAAACATGATCCCCCTTGAAGAAACACTCGATTGATCCTCGTTACAGCAATTTGCCTTAAACGAGGCTAACAAATCCCCCTCGTTACCGAGAAATCTGGTTTTGCCTCACTGTTCGAAGCTTGTGCTTCAGGCAAGGAACGAAGGGACTCACGAAACGTCCAGTAGCAATTGGCGCTGGCTTATCGGTCCGTCTTATCGCGATTCCTTATCGACGAGTGCTTGGCCGACAGGTAGCGTGCTTCTTGCCGCGTCACTTCAAAGTCCTCTTCGACGTGACTATCGGAAATGGATACTCGCAATTCCGTAGACAATGAAGATTCTGACCGATTATCGCGTGTAATTCATTCCATCATCCTCCTAACTCGACTGATAGGGCGAGAAAGGGAGGGTTGATAACAGGAAATTGAAAACTAGATAGCAAGTTCCGACCTTTTCCTCGAGGCTCAATTAAGAAATCTAGCTTCGAGCTGGGAGGAAAAAAGCGCTGGCTAACGAGCTCAATGTACATAACTGATTCATGGAAAATTTCAGTCTGTAACTCGGGTGAACGCGTTCTTATTCCATTTTTATTAGCCGCCCCGGTCTGCCTCGGATTATCGAGAGAAGTTTTTAGCGTAAACGTCTAGACTATAAACGCCTATAGGTATTTCGAACATTTGACAGCAACTTTCGCGCAGCTTCTATATAATCGTGGAGTTTCGAAGTATTTAATAAACGAAAATATACAGTGAAATAACCAGAGTTAGGCGAGGTTTACGTTAGGAGGTATTAAAATGTACCGTGTATCGTTTGTGTTTGCCCATAATAACGTTCCTGAGTGCACGCCGATGCGTGCGTTAATGTACGGAGTTTTCAGTAGTATAGCCCTATAATAGAGGAGACGCTGTATCCTCAATCATCGATTCTTCCCCTTCAGCGTTCCAAATACCACTACTGTGTACATCATTTAACAGACAGGGTATTAAGGAAAGGTGCAAGTCTGAAAATGTTGACTCTGACAGAGTTAGAATCGATTCTTAGTGTCTGTAATATCAGCGACTTTTCTACTTGTATCTACTCTACACGAAAGTGAAAGTGAACGATTGTCTAACCATATCTTTCCGTGATTATACGCGTTCTTTTTTCATGTCTAACTAAACCTTCGAATTTTTCAATAAACTTCTTTTTCTTTTAACCATTCTATATCTATCAAAGGTCTCAAACATTCTTTTCGAAGCGAAGGATCCTTCCATAAAATGCTCTTTAAAGTCAGTCAAAAATCCATCAATATAATAAAATCCATTCGTTCCGGAACATAAAAAGAAAAAAACGAAAGGAAATCGTTCATCCTCTTCCTTTCCGACGACAAACAAATCGATCTCGTTTATCACTTGCCCAACAAACGGCCTCATCTCGTAACTTACCTACGATCTCGTCGAAACAACATCGTAATTTCAAAATCTTCTTCGTCGATTCACTTCGCCACGTCCGATATAGGTACATTTTGTTCGAAAGCGCGGAAGTGGCGCGCAAAGTCACGTGACAAGCTGCGAAAAGGAACCATACACACCTACATATACCGTACGTAGAAGTCGAAGGAATGGATTGCTTGAAAAAGTATCGAAGGTGGTTCGTGATAGATCGTGGGCGTACATATAACATCGGAGAAGAGGTTTGTGGAGGAAGAGGAGAGAGGAGGAGGATGAGAGGAGAGGGAGAGGAGAGGTGGTGGCTTCAGAAAACGCGGAAACTCGTTAGAAGGATTTCACGCCGGAACGAGGCCGCGCGCGACGGCGCAAAGTATCGAGCTATCGATTTCACGGCTCGTCGGCTCGTCCGATAAGGTAACCCACCCCTCCCCCCTCCTTCTCCCGCATCTACCTTTTACTTCGTGTCCCACGATCCCCCTTTCGTTGCTTCTTCCCTTTTGTCCCCCTTCTCGGTGCCCTACGTTTCGTCTTCGACCATTCGACCTTCGTCTGATCGAACGATCTCAACTCGTTTCAGTCAGTGGTCGAACAAGCCATACTGGTCTCGATCAAGCAACGATCGGTCCTAGAGTTTCAGACCATCCGAAGAGGAAGGGTAGAGTATTTGGTAGAATTTATTGTCGAAATCTGGTGGCTCTTAGTAAGGACCGTGCAGGGACATGCATAATTAATGTATCGAAAATTCATGAAACTCGCTTCCTGCCTCGCCTCTGTAAACGATGAAAAATGTAGCGGGGTGAGGGACATGGAAGGCTTTAGTAATTCCAAGCATTAAATGGAAAAGTATCGGCAAGTGATCGTTGTACGAAATAGAGAGAGAGAAAAAGAGAAGAAGCTACCGTCACGGATAGAAGGATAATTAAATGGGCAGAAACGTGGAAAAGAAGAAACGTCTAGTGGATCGATCGATCGATGGATACGTTCGAAGATTGTTCTACGTTTCTACTCGATCAAACGGTTTCTTCTCTTACATGGTTTAACGTTCTCTTCTTGTTCTTCTTTTTTCTCTTTCTCTCTTTGCTTCATTCGTTCGGTATCGAGTAGACCAGTCGGGGAGATCTTCTTTCACTTGTAGCCAGCAGCGATTTCATCGATGCTTATCGCGTGATATCCCGCTTCGCGAAACTCATCAAAACGTTCGTTCGTGTTACTTGAAGGTGGCCGTTGTTCGCGTCGCGACGCTACGGTATATAGACAGAGAGAGAAGGGGATGGAGCGTTTTAAGCTTCTTACCTGTCGCGAAGTTAGCTTCTGCGAAAATGCCGCTCGGATTACCTTGCGGTCGTGTACGTGCAGTGAACAACGGGACCCGACAGTATTGTAACCGGCAGGCAACTAAATTCCGCGCGGTGAAATTCCACCTTCGCGGGACACGTTACACTCTATACCTTCAATGGGATTTAATCAGGGTATTAGCGTGTTACGTTGTCTCGCTTATTTCGCCTCTGACAGCAGTGACAGCTCTTGGGATCATCGAAAGTATACAGTTTGTTTTAAGGGTGTAGGTACAAACTCTGTTTAGATTGAGACTGATGGGATTTTTATTTGGAAGCGAAATAGAGAGATCTTGGTGAACATTTATTGCTTTAAATATATATGTTTGTAAATGTATACACTCCTCATTCATAAGTATTAGGATACTTGAATGTGAAGCATACCGAGATTTATCGAAGTTTAGAAACTTCTATCGATATCTATTGAAATCTACTAAATTCTGCCGAAGTCTATCAAAATCCATTAAAATCTACGGAAATCTTCCGAATTCCATTTAACTCTGCAATTATTCTACTAATATCTATTGAAATTTTTTGAAGCCTATCGACTTCGATTTAAATCTACCGACGTTTGTTAAATTTCACTAAAATCTCCTGAACTCCACAGATATCTTCTGAAATCTCTTAAAATTTACTTTCTAGATGAAGATAATTGAATGAACGAGAATCAGTTGTAGAATATAATGATAGAAAATAAGAATAGAATAAAATAAAGATAAGAAAAATTTGATAATTATTATGAATTCGATACTGTTCGAATCTATCTCCTTCGGATAGATGCAGTTACATAAATTATTGTGAAATGTTATACATTGGAGTTAATGAGTTGAAACTCATTCTGATGGCGAAGGGAGCACATACAATGTATTCATTAATTTGATGCACTTTTGTTATTACACTGTTATCGATTTCCGAGAGAGAGAGAGAGAGAGAGAGAGAGAGAGAGAGAGAGAGAGAGAGAGAAGGGAAGAGGGAGAAAGGGAGAGAGCAACAAAAAAAAAAGAAACAAGCGTTCTGTCACGCTTTGTATTATGGATCACGACATATTGATGGAGACGTTCGAGCGTATGCAGTTATACCGTGTTTGCTCGTTACATTATACATGATTGTTGCGATTTTTAGGCCACTTCGGTTTATATGCATGTAAATCGAGCGTTCAATTCGACCGTCCGTCGAAATCGTTATATTTCGTGATCGTTTCAGTT
Organism: Anthophora plumipes; assembly: GCA_951804975.1. Lineage (NCBI taxonomy): Eukaryota > Metazoa > Arthropoda > Insecta > Hymenoptera > Apidae > Anthophora > Anthophora plumipes. Next base: position 23,866,571 of record OX638112.1, on the reverse strand, counting down.
CGTCCATCGTTGCACTCTCTAATTTAATATTCAGGGAATTGTACGATTTAGCCTGGATACCGCGATAAAAATGCGCGATTCACCGGGTCGCGGGATTCGCGGGGGACGTGAAAGGGGGTCAAGCAATTTCTCATCGCACACTAGGGGGGGAGGGTGGGACAGGAAAAAAAGACCGACTTGCTTGAATAATAATCGCACGCTTGAATTTATTTTATTTATCTTTATTGCCACGCTCGGTACAACGCGGCAATAAAAACTATCCGGTTCGGCCGAGTTCATCGCTCACTTGCTCCGCGCGATATCAAATATCCATGTAACTTTCCCGGTGGCTATGGAAACTTGAATTGCTCGAAACAAAAAGACCCGGACTGACTTATGCCCAAATGTTCCGAAACTGTGGAAAAATTTGAACGATGCACGGCTGACATTTCATTTTGACGATACGCTCGATGGAGAAAAAATTGTCCGAGGGAAAATTGAATTTTTCCTCCTCGCTGGAGGTATGCGTTGTTACAACGCATTTATTTAAGCAATTATTAGAGATAGCGATCTAGAGACTAGTGATCTATTATTTAGGGAATTATTAGAGTTAGTGAATTATTGATTGTTTCGTGGGATTAATGAACTATTTATTCCCCTTTCCTCTTTTTTCAAAACAAGCAAATAATAATTGTTAAATTGTTAAACAAATGTATTTTACTACCATGCACAATTTAAAAGATGCAATAATAAGTTATTGCTGGTGATTAATCTTTGTATGAATCATTCGGTGGATTCGTAATTGATTTTACTTTAATGTACGTTTCAAAAGTGATGTTTCATTTTGAAAAATAATTCGAAATTGTACACGTTCACTTTTGAATATTATCTGTATCTAACTACACTGTTTTATTCCATGAAAAATCCACGCCATTATGTAGCTGGAATTCTCCAGTGTCTTCCAGCAGCTCGTATTATCACCAACAAATTTCACACGTATCATCACCCTAATTAACCTTCACGTGTAATCTCGGCTGAGTTACAAATATGTACCTAATCGACTGAATATTTTATTTGAATGGGTTTGTTCATACAGGCCGAGAAACATCAAGCAATTAACGAAACAGAAAGATTCAAAGCTTCGTTACATTACATTTTTTCACATTATTCTGTTATTATACTTCTGCTTACGTATACAGTATCTTTTTACATCTTATGTAAATTGTATCTCTTATTAAACGGTATCAACTCGTGTATAACAACAATAATAATAAATATATTCTTTATTCCACTTTTTATTTCAAAACATAACATTTACCACATTACACGAGGTATGTAATTTCATAGTTTGCTACGTTTACCCTAAACCAATTTTAAGATATTTAGGGATTTCACTTTTTAAACATGCAAACTGGAAATTCAAACGTAATACAATCATACAAAAATTTTTGAAAAATTACTTTTCGAAATATTAATAGTAAATTGCTCTACATTGCAACTTATGATAATGACACATTTTTAAGGACGTTAACATCATCATTCACCGTACAAACTCTTCGCAGAATAAATAAATTCGTTACGTAAATTGCACAAGCGTATCTATTCAAATTAAAACTCAATAAGAGCCCATGGAATATCTACATAGATATAAACTGACGAAAAAAATTTCCACTTGTTTCCACGGGTGGAAGGCTCGTTATCCGTCGTGGAGGGAATTTCCGCGAAAAGCCGTGTAGAAACGGGGCGTACGTGGGCGCGTGCACACACGTAAGGAACGTACGCGCCTATCCGGTCTGCGTGGTGCAGTGCGGCGTGGCACATCGCGTGACTCTTATTTTCCATCTGACTCCTATCCGCCGCATGTACGTACTCGGTTACGTTATTTCATTGGCGTCCCTCGTCCCAAGCCGCCAGTCCTCTTCAACCTCGCCACCCTTTTTGCTTTGGCACACCTACCTCACCTGTGTGTGTCGTGCACGTCACCCTCCTCTCTTTCGCTCCTTCGAGCCTGCTCTCGACTTTTCGTCGTTGTTTGAAAAAAGAAAACTTCATGACATGAAAACTGAATGACTTTAGTGATGATTAGAGAAAGGGGAAGAGCTGAGACAGAGAGAAAGCTGAGAGAGAAACAGAGAAAATGCGGAGAGAGAGATTGCTGAGACAGAGAGGAAGCTGAGAGAGGGAGAACGCTCAAAAAGAGAATGCTGAGAGAGAGAAACCGTTCAGAGAGAAAGAGCGCTCAGGGAAAGAGAAAGCTGAGAGAGAGAGCGCTCAGAGAGAGCACCCGCTGGAAGAGAAAGAGCGCTGAGAGAGAGACGAAGCTGAGAGAAAGAGCGCTCAGAGAGAGCACACGCTCAGAGAGAACGCGTTGATAGAGAGAGCGCTGAGAGAGAGCACACGCGGGAAAAGAAAGCGTTGTGAAGGAGAACGCGCTGAGAGAGAGGCAAAGCTGATAGAGAGAGCGCTCAGAGAGAGCACACGCTCAGAGAGAACGCGTTGATAGAGAGAGCGCTGAGAGAGAGGGAAAGCTGAGAGAGAGAGAGTGCTCAGAGAGAGCATGCGTTGATAGATAGCGCTGAGAGAGAGAACGCGCTGAGAGAGAGCGCTCTTGGAAAGAAAGAAAGCTAAGAGCAATCTGAGAGAGAGAGAGAGAAGCATAAGGATTTGTTACGACCACGTTAATCGTAGGCAGCCCATTAGCCACTTTGCGGTTACACTGGAAATGGGAGTGGTGCTAGGGTAGGTGTGTCACCTGGAACGTGTCGTAATGGAGCCATCATACTTTACGGCTTTCCTTCGGTTTGTTTGCTCTCTTCTTTCACTGTGCAAGTAGAATCTCAGGGAATCTGTGTTCAATATGGATGCCGGGATTATGATTGGTTTAATCGATTTGCCGGAGGTAAACCGTGCGGGAAAGAAGGTTGGTCGTTCTCATGAGCGTCACCTTAAGAGAGTAAATCGTTCGTTTCGTAATGCCGATTCTTTCGAGAAGAATTGCAATCGCTCCGGGATTATTATAATTATCCGAAATGCTTTTGTATCTTCTGTTATCGTAACAATGATATCGAAGTTTTATAAATTGCATGCAACGAGAACGAAATTTTCAAGTTTGCGTCTAATCAGCAGGTAATCAGTGGAGTAACGAACTCTACCTAGTGTCGACTCGGATAAGTTTCCCCCGGTTTAAGAGACTCCGATTCCGAGAAACTTTTCAGATTAACCAAGATACCATGAGCCAGGATCGATCTAACCTAGTCTACGTAGAACTCGTTCCCAGATTTACTAACTGGCCAATTCTTCGATACCGCTATCTGTGAACTTGTAACGAGAAACCACGCTTGTGAACAAATATTCCGGGGAGAATTACTTCGTGAACACTGGTTACATGCTGCTTCTCTGTTAATTTCATAATCTTATTATACTTCTCATATTTATACTACAGCAAATCCTCCTGTAACACGGTTTCCATATAACGCGGAGTAAAAATTGAGACAGCCTTTCTGTAACGCGGTACTCTTATTAACTAGCTTAAGCAATCTCTCTGTAGAATATTTATATATATTTGCTTTGGGGTTTCACTTGACGCGATTTTCATGTAACGCGGTACAACCAATCGCGTTATACAAGGCTTGGTTGTATTCAAATTTAACCCTCCTGTGTCTTACAATTTTCCCTAACGATTTGTTAATAAAATAACCATTCCAAGAACTAATCTGAAACTTATGAAAAAAATATCCTCGCTCCATCTACGACAATCAATTCCTCAAGTTTACTCTGGTACGAGCTCTGGCGTTTGCTTGCTTCTCAGAATCGCAGTGGCAAACGATAAACCAAAGCAACGCTTTCTGGGGCATGATTGAATCGTCAAGGGGCGAGTCTAGACGCGTGAAGCCGCGAGACGGCCAAACTTGTTCTCGGTGGCGGACGCAAATCGACGCGCACGCTACGTAAAACGAGAAAGAGAGGGTGAAGTTGGATGTACCAGAGGGTAGAGACAGAACAGCAGGAAAGACGTACGACGCGACTCGAATCGAAACGGCCTCGTCACGGGGAAAAGGTAGCGCCACGGAGGATACTTAAGAGCGGGTTTACGGCACATACGCTGCATTATATAGGAGGACGCGGCGTACATGGCCGTGGAACGCGGCGGCACTGCACTGCAGTAAAGTGCATCCTAAGCCTAGCGCATCTGTGACCACTCTCGGGGTCGCAGTGCCCGTTCCCGGTATTTATTATTCAGCCGGTGCAACGTGGCGTCGACCATGCGACTACTTCTCGCCCGCTATCGTCAACGAGCCACCCTGGGATTTTTCGACGGGACCATCTGTTTTTCTACGGGTACCAGCCCTGCCGGCTCTGCTACCTCTGGATCACCCACGTTTACCTGTCAGAACCGTCGTTCCTTTTTATGGCGATCGACTGCTTCCTGGCTCAACCCCCATTTGCTCAGCCTCTCGAATCGGTTATCGAATCTCCTGTGACGTCGTTGAAATCGCAACTTTCGTTGCCTCGGGCATATTCGAGTCCTGTCAAGTTTGAAGATTGCGTATTGCCTATGAAGATTGCTCCTTATGATGTATTTCTTTTTTTTTTTCTCGTGTACGGTTAAATTGGTGTACTTTTTAGTATTATTTTACTGGGAAAGAGAGAGCATTGAGAGAGAGAGAGAGCGCTAAAAGGGAGAGTGCGCTGAGGAAGAGTGCACTGACACAGAGAGAACGCTGAGAGAGATAGAACACTGAGAAAGAGAGAGCATTGAGAGAGAGAGAGAGAGAACGTTAAGAAAAAGTGCTCTAAGAGAGAGGGAAAATTCAAAGAGAGCGCACTGGGAGAGAGAGAACGCTGAAAGAGAGGGAAAACTGAAAGAGAGCGCGTTAAGAGAAAGAGAACGCTGAGAGAAAGGGAGAACTGAAAGAGAGCGTGCTAAGAGGGAGAGTGCGCTGAGGAAGAGTGCACCGACAGAGAGAGAACGCTGAGAAAGAGAGAGTGCTGAGAGAGAGTGCGCTGAGAGAAGGCGTTGGGAAAGAGGAGGATCAGTTGCACAATATTCTCTGACTAGCGAGGTTTTCAAACGGTGGCCAGAGACACAGAAGGGATGCAGTTAACTAACTGCTACTCGATTGGGGAAATCGAGCTTCCTGCATCGTGCGCGAAGCCCACAATATTCGGTGGATTGGCTTTCCCGATAATAGGTACATAATATACCTACTGGGTATTCCAGCGTGAATGCACCGAATTGATTTAAGCTTCCTCTGCGTTTTCCTTCCCTCTCATTTATTCCCCTCAAACCTCCACTATCGTCCTGTCCTCTTGGAATCGGGGCAACATCGCTTTAGCCTCGGTCCCATAGCTGCAGGCGACTTTCTAGAGTCAATCGAAAACTTCGTGGTTTTGTTTCACGTATACGCAGCCTCGCGTATTACCAGCTTGAAGGATTTCAAGATCCTGTCCGTATGATTACACAGAATTTCATCTACCATCGTATTATATACTCAAGATCGATAGGTATAATCTCATTACTATGCAGAGCCTCCAGGATTGCGATAATTTCAGGCTTCATATGTGTTTTAGTCTCTGTATTAGGTATACAGAAGATTATTTACAAGCATCGAGCTCATGTTAATTTCTCATTGAAAACTAATCATTCACAAAGGGTTTGTTGCACCTAATCAAATTGATCTATTGACAATTTTATCCTGAAATTGTGGAAAGGTTTCGCAAGATTGTCAAACGGTCTTTATCTTTTAAATACATTTCTGAATTTTTCTTTGATATTTAGTAATTCCAAGAGATCGAGATTTCAAAGGTCCTATTACAAACGTTAGTTTGCGTAGAATACAACCCTCGATGCTCCCAGGTTTCTACGAAACAATTATAAACTTCGAAACTGAGAGACCGAAACTGTAGGACTCAGCGATGGGGAACTCGAATTCCTTGTACCTTAAATCATAAGATAAGCAAATCTGGAGAGCTGCAATTCAGATAAACCGCATTCGGAGATTCACTGTATGAAGGTAGTCGTATCGAGTTACGGAGAGAAGTGGACGTACGATTCTCATGGTATCACAATTGGAAAACGTAATTGTCATAACTATCTGGTCATAGAGAACTCATAGAAGCATTACGAGATCGTGAAACTTAGTTTAGTTCGTTTTAGGATTGGTGGGAGATGTTGAATCCAATAATTCTACAGTAATTTCAATTGGATCCTATGAGTTTAAGATAGTGTTAGTTGAATCTCGTAATACTTTAGCAACACGATGTAGAATTAACGAGTTCTACAATTTCTTTCAAGTAGAGCCTCTCGTTTATCAAGATGTTTAGGTGACAGTAACTGGGGTTCCATGGGTCTAGCATGGTGTTAACCAGGTTCCAGACATTTTTGGCTGGCATAACTCGTGTACCACGAATTCCTGGTGGCGTCAACTAGGTTCCACAAGTTCGACGCGACGCCAATCGGGTTCCTCGAGTTTTTGGGTAACGCCGTCCTTCTACCAAGAATTCCGAATGACACCGATCGAGTGAACGATTATCAAGTTCGTTCTTAGTCTCATTTAGCAACTCTAAAAGTAGCTAAAAAAGATCTTAAAAATTCATATTCACCTACACTTTATAAATATTTGGACACTTTCACATAAGATAACGATATTCCATGCGAGAGTTAGTTAAATATTTCAATTGTCTGAATACTTATGCACGATGAGGTATGTCTATTAACGAGTATCTACATTATTCCCGTATATTATGCTACTTTTTTTCTAACAGCTGTACGTATCAAATGTTATGGTACGTAAAGTACATATTTGTCTATTCCACTTCGATGACTATTGTATGGGTTTGCACATGCATGCGTGCTTAAAAGAGGCGTATCCTCGGAATGTAGACATCGTGTCGCCTGTTACTGTGCGCATTATGCTTTATTTCTGCATCTACTCTACTCGTATACTTTCTAAGGAATTTCACCGACAACCCCGCGCTTTCCTCGACGTTCACGTTTTCCTCTTACTTTACAGCATTCGAGTGTTATTCCCGGCGCAGAGTTTCGTTTATCCGAAACTCGAAACAATCGACGGGGGAATGTTTGAAGTATTCTTACCTCGACACGACGACGTTCCTGAAAAAAAAAGAGTTCGAACTATTTCGTCTTCTTCTCGGGCAAAACTAACGAAAGTTTCGCAAGCCTTGACCCGCCATCACACGTATACCGTTTTGCTGTCTCAAGAAGCTAGAGAGAAAGAGAGAGAGAGAGAGAGAGAAAAAAGAAATCTTTTGACGTGAAATTAATTAAAACTTCGCTAACGGTCGGCGCATATCCTTCTGGGGTTTGCGTGGAAAGTCGTCGTCGTCGTCGTCGTTGAGTCTACACGCGATCATTGTGGTTGTAAAATGAAAGGAAAAAAAAAAAGAAAGAAGGCATTGCTGATTTATGTCTTTCGATTCGTTACGTCTCTACGCTCTCCTGTTCTGGTAAAAGACGCTAATGATAATCTCAGAGATCCTTGAGACGATGACAGAAGCGAAACTTTCTCCGCCATTCTGACCTAATCACTGTGATTATATACCATTCGGAACTAGGACTCGAATAATAATAATTCCTGGCGAAGTGATATTCTCACGAATAAGTCTCGAAGACTGTCGAAGAATACTGTTTTCCTTTTTTTTCTATTTTTCAACGTTTATTCGTCACGTTCTTCTTCAAATATTTATCATAAATTTTTGTAGTTTTCTCTCGAATGTGTCTTGGTATCAAATACGAAATTTCCAACGGAAGACGATTATTTGCAACATTTACGAAAATCATTAGGATCTCAGATTCCCTCGGGGCAGGCTCGTAATTATTTAATTTTGTAACAGAGTAAGGGGTCCGAGGTTGCCACGATCCGGTGGCGTATAATTCAACGCAATGAGCTGGAACGATGCCATTTTGCCACACAATTTCGCGAAATGGAAACGCGAGAGCTCGCATGATTATTTACTCGCCTAATAGCCGTCACCGAACGGGAATATTAAGAAACCGAGCACGTAGCATTTAGATATTTCTCCAGCTGATTCGTTGGTTTCCTTGATTTCCTTCGTAATATGAAAATTATTCACTAATTTCTCTTTCTATCGTCTTTCTTCTTTCTCCGTTCTGCAACGTCCAGTTTGAATTTTTCACATTTTGTAACAGACACTACCCGAACACGAGAAGTGGTTTATCAAAAAGATTCATAAATGTATTCGATGCTAAAACGCGGCGCAGTCTCGTGTAACAGCGTTAACTCTTCATCTAACGTAATAATAACTCGCTAATCTACCGGCTTGACTTCAGTTGCGTTGCACCCCTAAATCTCGTTACACGTCACACAGTACACCTTTAAATCTCATTACGCGTTATGTATTATACATACAGCGTACGCTTACACCGCGTATCTTCCCTTTCCACTTCGGTCAAAACTCCATACGTGTAGTTTGGAATTATTTAAAAGTTATTCCAAACATATTTCTCTCGAAAGTTGAACTTTTTTTTTTCACTCTACGATCAACCAGACGCCGTGAATATTCTGACGAGCCGGACAATGTAAATCAGTCCACATTATTGTAGGGCCGTTGCTTCGTGCGTTCGAGGAATAATACATGTGTGTTTGTGTTATCAGTATGAATGAATGTGTACGTGAGGAGTTCGGTTTTCAGGGATTGAGATGAAGAACAGTGCGTTGTGAGACAAGAGAGAGTGAAGAGTCGTGTGAAAGGTTAAAGAGCGAGTTTAGAGAGCGAGAGAGTTGATTGTGTTTTTATTTTTCTACTTTTTGTATTTTTATCCTATTAAATATTCTTGTTTTTTAAAATATCTCTATTCACCGAAAATCCGTACTTCACTTAAAAACTGATAAATCTGGGTATAAAAGGCGTTCCAAAAGAAAAAGAGAAGCGATTATTATCGAAGATATCGAAAGGTTCACGATGCTCTTAATTTTGGAAGAAAAAATACTAAGAAGACTATAGTTTGAATTTCAAAGGTTCGCTCTTCTTCTGAGAGCCTCCTTGGTATCAAAATTCGCCTAAAGTTATTTTACTATTGGTCGAAATATTAGGTTGGCCAGAAAATTCGTGCCGATTTTTGATAGGTGGTGTTTGAATATTTTACAACATATAAAATTGTATGAAAGTATAAGATTTGCATGTATTCTGAAAGATTATTGTTTCACGTGTCTTTTAAAAGTTTATTCATTGCGGTTACTAATTTTTTCTGTTATACTGTTTTGAAGATAGAAAGAAAAGGGAAATATACTAGAAAAACGTCAAACGAGATATGTAATGTTTAAAGAGGAAGTAGCTTATCAGAAAAAGTTCTTCGCAAACGGTTGACAAAATCTGAAAATTGGAATTTCGATCTTAAAGAAAATAAAGAAACAAAGTTTCTGGAAAAATGGAAAGATTGTAAAATTAAAAAATACACACATAGAACAAAAAGAAAATGCTTTAAAATATGAAATTGGCTTATTTACATAAAAATCGGTAATACATCCGAGGTTGTTTCACCTTCGCAAAATAATTACGAAACACAAGAAATCGGTAAGCGCGTAGCTATGCTTCGATTAAAATTGCAAATCAATGGAAAATGTTAACGAGTGACAATAGTCACCGATAGGATCGAAACCGTTGAAAGGTTATTTCTGGTCTTCATGTCGGTGACAATATAAGTTCCTAAAACATTAATCGTCTATCGTCTGGAAACAAATGATCCACATTTTACTTATGTACGTGACCGTACATATTTAACATCTAACACACATCGATTACAACAAGCTGACGCTTCCGTTGAACGTATAAGAAACATTCATTCACTCGTATAAATCTCGTCGGCCACACACTTCCGCCAGAATCATCTCCGAAATTCCTCGCACGGTGCACGCTCCCGCCGTGAAATCGATTTACCCTGGATATCCGTGCGGCCATCCGGGATTTATTCGCGGGGAATCCACACGAATATACAATCGAAAGGAACGAAAACTCTGTTTCACGTGTACGTGTTGTGATTAATTAATACTCGAGATCTTACGGTTAATTATGAACCGTTCGGATAATCCCTTAGGTTTCCTTGTAAGCTTCTGACGTTGGATAAGATGGCTTTCGAGCGAGCCACTTCGCTGCCATTACGACTGATCGACTCCGTTAATGGAGTATTAGACACTGTTAAGCATGATTCCGTTAATTGCGAGCACATTGGTCGCTCGCGCGTTCATTCGCACACGTTGACGTTGCAGGGTGTGTATATTAATTAACCGCGTTTGTTGTAAGCATGGGGTTATAGCTTAGCCACTGGAGAAACGTACCTTATCCCGTTTAATACTTGATCGAGGGTCACGTGGAAATTTATGGGGTTTAATGTTTGATTAATATCACGGGGCGACTGTTAGCTGGGTTCGTTCGTTCGTTCGTAACGTTCCTGTTGAATTTTAGAACTCTATTAATTAACAATCAAGCATGGATCTCTGAGTGTTCTCTCGCTCGGTTTTGCGTTAATTACGCTGATAAGCTGCTTTGGATTATGTTGATTCTAATCTGATGGTTGGACTTGTTGTTACTTGGAAATTGCGGCGGCCCGATGGAATGATTGAGGAATGAGCTGGCAGCAACTGGTGATGACATGTGGTGTTTTCAATGCGTGCGGGAAAGTTTGTTTTTGGCATTGAAATGTTAATACAGCGCGGTCTGTTAATTCCTAGCGCTATTGCTCCATTAGTTAAATGAAAGATTCGAAGATATTAACTTTAGCTTTACAGAAAAGTCTTTACTTAACATGTTCGATATATTTCGATTTATATCACTTGAAATTTAAAGAAGCTATTTAATTATTAGGAAAGCGAGATACAAATTCGGAAATCGTTCTTTTTTTGCACTAAAAAATACAATTATTGATTAGGTGTTTAGAAATTTTATTGAAAACTCTTATGAATCATAAGAAATCTCACTATTAATACAGGTGATTTATTTTACAGTGCTGATTTAACCCCTTGAGTGAAAACGACGGACCTCTCCCGTTAAGATTTTCTGTATCAAATTAGAATTTGACGGGCGACGCTCATTGTATATTTTAACGTTTAAAAACCATGTAAATTTCTTTTAACTTGTAAAAATAAAATTATTACGATTGTTGCACATGGTCTTTTTTTATTTTCTAGGTAAAATGACCTTATCATAGATAACGGTTTTAAATGAAAACTAGAATATTTCAGTTTTATTTTATAACTCCACGCATAGATTTATGCTAAATTTCATTGTTTGCACGCGTAAGATTCTTCGAGATTTAATCGTAAGGCAAGGAGTTAACGAACACTGCTCGCTGTCTGATTTTGACTTATACTACTTGGAACATACAGCGTTGTGCGTGGAATAGATTGACCTGTACTACTTCCAGCGTCCACTATCTCACTTAATTAACCTGTACCACTTAAAATTCTGGCACACCTGAAATTTCACAAGCTAACCCACATAAACCACTGTCCCTTTTTAATTAATTAGAAACTTTTTTTGCTCTTTCCTAGCCTAGCCTTCACGATTGAAACGTTTGCTCGACGAAAATGAACCTGCTGAAAATCCTCCAACAAACTGAACAACGACTGTGAGAGACACATCTCGCTAGAATCACATGGAGGTAGGAAACGGAAATGGGACGAAATAAACGCCGGCACGGGTAACAGAGGAGAGGGGTACACGTTGGCGTCACGGGTGTTCGTTACGTCTGACGACGACTTTTCCGACGAGGCGTTAACGCACAAGCCAGGGTATTACCTTCGTAAGTATAATACCGCTTATTCATGCCTCCTTGGCGTCGTTGAATCGCCCAGCGTAACCAGGGAGCACGCGCGCGCGCATACGTCAACGGTGAATGCGAAAACGCGCACGCTGGTCGTCTGCTTCATTCATGTGTCCTCGAGTGTCGAGATCCTTGTGTATACAGCGTGCTTTTCACCGGCGGATTTAATTTAGATTCGCGTCCAGGGCAGCGTGGCGTGGCGCGAGAACGAGGAAAAGGGAAATGAAACGAACGCGGGGGAAAGTAAATTAGGCTGCGGCCTAATGACGTGACAAACCATCGCCCTTTGAATATGGTCCCGTCGCTGGTGTTTCTTAACGAGTATTCCTCTCCGCCCACACGGCTTTCGACCCCTTCTCTTTTGCCTTCTCTCTATTTTCGTAAGCTACCCTTTTTGTAAGCACCATCGAGTGAGACTCGTTCCATCCACGACGAGATGTTCCTGTCTCGCTCAGTGAGCACTTCGCTTTTTCTACGATCGTTCTGCAACTGTTTAAAGAGTTCTGTCGTTCTTCTGCATCGAATACTTTTCACGTTGAACAGGTATACAGTTTACAAGATGACAGTTTTTTCGACACGTTACTTTGAACACTGGAACATATTTCTTCACGATTTTTCAAGAGTTCTCCTTTTCGTTTTCTATTTTTCTTTTTTCTTGGACACTTGGACAGTTCGTGTGGTGTTCAGGCTCGAGTCCTCTGTCTCGGAGGAAATGTATTTTCTCTCTCAGTGATTTCTTCTTTTTTTCAATGTCCGCGTTTAATGGGCCGGTGCTTGATATCGCCGGGCATCGCGGCGTGGAGAAACATTATGGACGAACGTTAATTGCTTCCATTTAATTAAGAGAAATTATCAAGCTAATATTTTCAGGGTTGGTTATTTTTTGCGCTTTTCCGAATTGTGTCGCATCGCCTCTAGGACGACCACCGGTTGAAATTCGAAATTGCGCCCGTGGAAATTGCAAGGAATCCCCACTCCTACTCGAAAACACATTCCCTACGGCAATTAAAAGTTTTCCTTCAATTAACTAACAGAATGTTCCTCTTCTCTTATATATGAAAGTGACAAAGATACATGTGGTAATGAATGGAGAAGTATGTCAAAGTACGCAATTCACTTTGTACACAATTCATGTCCCTCCCTTAAACCTTTCAATATGACTTCATCTTTGGCCACTATGTCTCCGTTAAACAGACAGTTTAATCGCGAATACGCTGTCACTGAACGGGACAACTACGAGGTGAACATCGCTCAACTAACTAAGGAGCATAGTAGTTAAATTTTACCGTGAAATGTAAAGAATTGACAGGAATAAAATTTCTAAAATTTTTTCATAACATACTTTTGCATGGAAGATTTCAAAATACAGTTAAACACGTAAACCTGCATAGTGACTTTTTCGTCGTCTATCATTTTTGAAATAAGCAACTCATTTTCTTGCTGCGATTTTTCGGTTAGTCTTATCACCAATAGAAATCGAAGGGAAATGTTTGTTAGCCTGATGGGATTTTTTGTAAATAAACCAAATATTGAAGTATAATATTGTGCCAACATAGCGTTATTTTAATACCGAGAGCCATACTAAATTGTACGACTATCGAAACATAACAAAACATTTGAAATTTCGGAACAAAGGAGATAACATTCTATGCTCTGTTCAATCTAAATTGTGAATTAACGCGAAATCTTTATAGCCGCCTATAGAATACAGCGAGCGTTCCACGATGGACGATTATAGTCGTCGTTAGTATCGAAAGGGTTAAAGTGTAGTCCTTCATCGATGAAACTTTTTATATTAAGCGATCCTATCGATGAAAGTAATTATAAATAAAACCCTCTGTAGAAATAACTTCGATACGGTTTACTCGTTGTCGAATTAACAACTTGTCAACCCAACAAGCTGATGAAAAATGAAAGAAAAAGATGGAAAGAAAGAGACAGAAAGAAAGAGAGAGAGAGAGAGAGAGAGAGAGAGAGAGAGAGAGAGAGAGAGAGTGAGAGAGAGCAGAATTGCAAAAGATGGAAAAGGAAGACGGAGACGATGTTTGGCGTTTATTAAATCAATTCGGGGCCAGAAAACACGGAACATCGGGGCGCAGGATCGCATTACGAAGAAAATATATTTCCCTCCGCAGCGTCACTGCGCCAACCTATCAGGGTCGCGAGGCGGCGCAAGGTGGTAATTGCCAATTAACTGTAATTAATTCATTGAGCCAAGTGGCAGTGATCAAGCCAGCCATATCTCCGTCCCTGGAAACTGGTCTTAACGATCCGAGATCGGTTTCCGGCCAATCGAATACCGAGGGAAACACGATTCGGCAATTTAAAGCGGCCCGTTTATCAATTTACGTATTTCAAAGACCGTTTAAGACACGGCCTTTATATCGATCCGCTTTCGAACGTTTGCACGGGACAAGCTGTAAACTTTGTTCTTCTTCTTAGCTTGATACGCCTTTACACGCGGTTCCGTTTATTCTCGAAGTTGTTGCGCTCTATATATGTTCAGTGTCTTGTAACAACGATGTCAAGAATCTTGATCATTTATGTGTGAACGATTAGGTAAATGGGAAATTGTTGTGAATACAGATAGTTTTAAAAGCGTACATATATAAAGATTAGAAATATTGGACACATACAATGTTTTACCTGTTGATATTCACGTTTAACGGATCCAATTACGCTCTAAATTTGGAGTCTGAAAAGCTATTAATTAATCTAACACGAAAACGTATTGAGATAGAGAAGAATGTTATGGTTTTTCATGAGTAACAACCTTCCGTGTACGAAATTCGAGGAAGATCGAAATATGCGAGTACTGATGGAAGATTTGTTTAGGTATCTTTCAACAAATCATACTTAAATCATATTAAAGAAATCTAATTTTCGTCTGAAAAGCGATAAAGTTAAATGAATTACAAATCTCGTCTCAATTATTTCCCATTAAATTCGATTATTTTATTTTAAAAGTGTTATAAAAAGATATCTAAATGTGCATATTTTTATACATTTATTTTCTACGTATATTACAGAATGGGTAATAGGTTTTAACACCCGGTTTCATTTCCAGCTTACGTTTTACACTTGGTCAATCTGCTTCCGTTTCATTTCATAGAAAATAATTTTCTAGATGTTATCGTTGCTCTTGTTGCCGCCATAAGCAAATATTAACACGATTTTCAAAGGCGAGCATCAGCTCCTGTTTGCCGTCGGGTTGAACGTTCTGTGGATGCGTGGGTGCGAATAACAAGTGTTTGAAATAAGAGATCGAGATATGGTACGAGTTTGAGGTTCCACTTCAAATAAAATGCGTGTAGGCGAAACGGATGTTTTCTGAATATAAACGTGGGAGGTTTCATGCATACTCAGTGCTGCGAGTAATCTCCTTTTTTTCAAATGCACCGTAATTCTAACAACTGGATCAAGCTTTTGAATTTGCCGTAAAACAATTTTCTCTCGTACATATCTCGACGGAACTGTACGAATTTAAATGAAAGAAGAAAGAAGCGAAAGAAAAAGAAGAAAAACACGCTGAACTTTTTCAACTTATACAAAAATAAAGGGAGGAAAAGAATGGAAGAAGCGATATAACATACCACGAGCACGATATTCAATTTCCTGTCAGTAACTCGAAGAAGAATACTCAAATTTCGGATTCCCCTCTGTTGCCTGTCCCCTCTTGTTGTCCTCCTCGGGTGAATTTTTCCCGAAATCCTACGATCGATCAATCATGTCGCGGCCATTGTTCCGGCAGAAAAATGGTTGCTCCGTTTCGGCGATCGCCGGCTATATTTAACGAGCTAGAGATCGAGAGCACGCGAATAAGAAGACGCCGGGCGCGAACGATTCAAAGTATCGTTAGGAGAGCGGAAGATTGAAGTGGCAGCGTTTTCTTGCCCGGTTTTTGCGCCTGACAATGGAACACGCCAGGAAATACGATCTACGTGTCTCGTAACCCAGTTTCGCGGATCATTTTGCTTTTGCACGAAAAGTCGATCGTCTCTCTTGAGGCATACCTATCTCTCGATGCTGAACGCGTTGTGTTGTTCTTTCGTCCTTTGATGAAGCAGAAACAAGCCAAAAAAAAAAAACAAAATGAAGGAAAAAGAATTCATTCTTGGACAATCAACATTGCCGCCGTTGATCGTCGTTGAATATATAAAGTTTCTTGATATTTTACGTACGAAAATTCACCCTAACCAGCGAAAGTAGTTTATTCATTCGAATTTTTCCATTTGACACCACGTTTCTAATTGGACCAGAGAATACCTGGGCCGCGAGTTCCGGAAGGATCTTTGTCTGGCTGGCGCAACGGCAGCCAAGCCTGTAGCGCGGCGAAAAGAAAGCCACGGAAAATGGAATGCACGGATACATCCCTCCTCCGTTATTTCCTCCCTTTTCTCTCGTATTCCCCTTGCCATCCAGCTCACCCTCGTCTCTTTCCTTTTCATTCCACGCTTCGTGTGCGATCTTCCGCCCCTTCGCGATTTCCTCCCGTCCACCTCTCCCCCTCTTCCCCGTTCTTTTCCTTTCTCCATCCTCTTCAACTCTTTTCTTCCCTCGTTTAGCTAACTGCTCCGAGGAAAAGACACTCGAGAATTGTGAATTGTAGCCGGTTACGATCCTCGAAATTGAAAGCAAATATTTTGAAAAAATCGTCGAAGACACCGGAGAATTAGACTTCACTGAAGTAAATTTTGAACTTCGTTCCTTCTACGTTTTTCATTCCATTCACGATTGTTGTTCTTTCATTCCTCCGCCCTCTCCCCGTTTGCCCTTCTGCTTTCCAACTTTTCTTTTTTTTTTCTCAACGGCGAACGGAGAAGGTGGCCATTGCACGCCGCTTAATTGTTCCTTCCCGAGTGGCGGTTATTTTTTCAGCGTTCACCTGGAAATACCTCGATCCTAATTGAGCCGAAGAAAGCTGTCAGGGGAACGTGTAATTCTTTCCTTTAAAAACAAAAAAAGAGAAAGAAACGAAAAGGAAGAAGACGCGTTTGCGTCTATCCATCATGTTTCTAAGTAAGAGTTGCTTTTACGCTTCCTTTCGAATGTATTCCCCGCGAGCTGTTGCTTTTTCGTGCGTTTGATTCTCTCATCAGGGAAATGAGACAATGACACCGCGAGAAAGAGTGTATTTCCTTTGGAGGGTAGCTTTGCTTCGTCGGTTCGAGTTGTCAGCGATAGTGTGACAGGTTTCGAGTATTTGTAACAGGAAGTTGGTCACGTAATGTTTCGGGATACCGATCGAAAATATGTTTTCTTCTTCTTTGATCCGTGGAGGAATCAATTTTTATTTTGGAAGTATACATTTCGTTTCCTCGCGTTTCCTGTTTGTTTACTCGCCGCTCAAAAGCCATGGGATACACATCACTGTCACTTATTGTTAGAAATTCATAAGTCACTTCTTTTTTTTGTTGGTTGGGTACAGTGAGCAGAGAATTTACGATCCGAGTAACTTTCGTTATGTGTATGCTGATGCGGGTGAAAAAAAAATGTACATTTGCATGTAATTTATCATGCCTGCGCGTGTATATCAGACTTTATTTTGATGTTACATTAACGAGTTTGTGTAATTCGCCATGAACCACGTCATTCGTGTAATTTGAGTGAGATGATCTTGAACGTGTAAAAGTTAAATCAGGATATATGAATATCGTTCCTACTGAGAAAGAGGACGTTTCAGTTGTAATTTTTCAGCGAAGCGTTCGTAACTTCATATTTAAATTTTAGCAAAAAGTGAGCAGAAAAAATCATTGAATACTTTTTCCTCTTTCTTTTTTATGAAACTTCATTACCATATTTCATAAGCAAAAATGAGAAAATATATTCTATGGAAATGTGTTTATTAAAATTGTGATCTTATCAGAAATTTATAACAAAAGTATAAATTATTAAGCATAATTTCTTGCTATTGAATCTTCACTTAAAATAGTCACCTGTTCTTACAAATAAAACCTTAATATTCCTAAAAATCGTAGCCAGAATTATCTGCTTTATATCATATTAAAACCAAGTCCCTCATTTCTTCCCTTGTATCTCACATTACTATTCTAATCTTTCAACGCGATTGCAAACAAAATTATACCTCCTTAGAAAATCCATCAAACTTACATTTGTATATTTTCCGAAACAAACTCACAAAATACCGGAACACTATCATAAAAGGAAAGAAAATAAAAGAATGCAAATACAAATCTTCATCATGCAATCAAAATCATATTTCACCACCTCCGCGTTCTATATTTTTCCTCTCAGCCTCGCATCATTTGAAAAACGTTTCGTACAAACGGTTGTTCTGCGTTACACACGTGTTCAACCCCAGGACTTCATCTTCTCGCTCTCGATCCTGTTAGTACACGTTCGTTCCGTCGTGTCTGAAGTATTTTTCTCGTTGGCCGTGAATCGGCTGGCCTCTCTCAACGATCGAACCAGCCGAATGCGGAGTAGAGAGACCGACAGAGAGAGAGAGAGAGAGAGAGAGAGAGAGAGAGAGAGAAAGAGAGAGAGAGAGAGAGAGAAAGCCACACGTACGTACGTACGTACGTAAGTAGGTATCTCTGCTATGAAGAGCGACCGGGTCGAGTTGGCCAGGATGGCAGCCATGTAAATAGGCCAGCGGCATAATTTATACCCGTCATGCCTAGGAACGGGAGAGCTGGCGCGGGTCTACTGGGATCCAAACTGTCGACCGAAAAGCTGCAGAACACGCACGGCTTGTCGGATCACGGCTAACACGCTCCCCGTACTTTTTATTCCGCCCCTAACGCTACCCTCTTCCACCATCCCATTCTCCTTTTCTCTCGTTCACCAGTGTTCTTCCTTCTCGTGACGAGAATTCGTCCACGACTCTTCGTGTCTCTGCGTTTTACCACTCGCCTCCTTCGCCACCGTCTTTTTATCGCCGCGATTCTCCCCATGTTTCCACCGCAGTTCGGTGTCGATGATACCGGGGAGAATTTTCTCTCTCTTTCTCTCCCCTCTCTGGGAAAAACATCGGTCTGCCAGAGATTGTTGGTCCCTTCCGTGGCTTCTTTTTTGCGTGAAATTTTTTTTACACGTGCTACTGTACGGACGATTTTTCCGTAGATAGACTTCCACCCTCTGTATTCGTTCCGCGAGAGAATACACACCGGAATGAAATGTCGTCAGAATTCGAAGTGTAATACGAAGATAACAAGAGGCAGAAGAAAGCCTGTGTGTAGGGTATATGAACGTGATAGCAGAAGGAAGCATTGTTTCGAATTTCGCTGGGTAATGTCGAATCATCCATCGATTCTCCGCGTTCTTTCTTTTCACATCGCCGCGGGGCACACGGATAGAGATGGTAGGGAACACGCGCTAGCTAACTAGGGGGTAATTAGAATCGACGACAAAACCGTGGCACGCAGTTGGAACAGTTTGTAATGGAGATTAATCGATCTCGGGGACGACCGCCGCGGTGTCATTCCCGCGGAGGCACCCTCTGCTCGTTCGAGATGCTCCATATTCGGCCGAAATTATCCTCACCCTCTGCTACTGTCACGAGAATATGCCTCTGGAAAAGAGCGAGAGAGAGAGAGAGAGAGAGAGGACGACAGAGAGAAGGCAATGGGGGCGGTGGAGAAAGAGGTGAGGACAGCAAATCTAGTAAGGGCGCTGGGAAAAAAGAGAGCAACGCGTCGAACCACGACGTAGCGCGCTAAGTAAAGCGTACCGAAAAAAGCGCGAGTCAAAGTGAAGCAAAGCGAAGATGGTGGCGGTACGGGTGCAGAGATGGGAGGGATAGAGAGAAAGAGAGAAAGAGAGTAAGAGAGGAAGGCGTATAGGATGGATAGCTGGACGGATGGGTGGGCATAGGCCACGATAGATTCTCTGTGTGTGTTTGTGTGTTCGAAAAGGGAGAAAGAGAGCGGGTGATGGAAAGAGAGCAGGAGAATAAGGTGTATCAGGGCGAGGCAACAAACGGGCCTCGGTAGAGGTGGTGAAAGAGAGGGCGCCTGCGGGTAGTTCGACGGGGGTCGTAGCGAGCTATGACGTCACTAGGAGCGTCATACCGCTTTCCACCCCTTCCCCACCCTCGATCAATGACGCGACCTTGCCGCCCTTCTGTACCCTCCACCATCCTCGCGCGACCCACGATTCTCCACGTTACCCCTTCGGGCTGAACCAACCCGTCCCAGTACTCAAAGGGGCGGCGGCTGTTTCTGCAACCTGGCAACCCTGTCTATATTTAGCATCCATTCCGTTCCCCACCAGAGATCTCCCTTCATTTCCCTCTCTCCCTCTCTCTCTGTTTCTGTACCGGTGGATATCTACCATTCTCCGTGTAGAATTCTCTCTCTTTCTCGCTTGCTCTGTCGATCTCTTTCATCTTTTGTCTCACTTACACTTGATCCTTCTCTTTTCGTATTCCCGTTTCTCTGTTGCCCCTCCGTGGCTCTGCTGCGTCATACTCTCTCTTCCACTCCGTCGCTCCTCGTTATTCTCTGCTCCACGCTCTCTTTCTCTGATTCTATCTTTGTTAGTTTAATATAGCCTCAGCAGCCCCGTTTCTCTCTGACCGAGGAACGATATAAACAACCGGTTTGCGCAAGCGTCGAGCTCGAAAGGCGGCGGCTCGAACGACGCCCGATATCAACAGACACGACGAAAGATAGAAAGACCTAACCCGGGTTGCTGCTCGTCTCCCGCATCATCCTCTTTCTCATTTCAAGCCTCCACGGGATTGTTTGGTTGCCGATAGGAGGACATACGTTGGATGAAATCGTTCGACGAGGTCGTGTTAATTTTTCATTCGACTCGTCCCCAGATGAAATCGATCTCTCGCAACGTGTAGCGATACTTCCTCTTTTGGATAGTTGACTGTTCGAGGAGAGGTACACTGGAGAAGGAAGAAGGCTTCTACGAAACTGGACGATCGAACGTCGAAGCGTCTTTTGTTTATGGTACTATTGGGAGAGATACGTAGGTTTTACGACGAGGCCTCTATCGAGATGGAGATAAGACGTTGAACGATTCATCTTGTACGGCCAGGACTATCGATAAACCGGCGCGATAGTTCTGAATGGTCATGTCAGCCCGATAGACGGATCTTCTAAATTTGCTGCGAAACGTCCTTGCCCTTTCGATTCAATTCCGCGTCCCTGCCAGAAATCGAACGATTCGGTTAGATCCTCGTTTACTCGTGATCTATACGATTTCTCTCGATTTACTTGTTTGTGCCGCGAGTTCAGAAAGTATTCTCGCATGTACGTTCCGGTGCAGGTCGATACCGGGGTGAAATTCTAATCAAGATAAAGATAAGGATGTTAAATTTACTTTACCTCCTGGGATAGATATGTTTGAATGAGGGGAAATGTAGAATATATAGCATTTTTATTACACACAGATTTTATAACTTAATAAAAATCCTACTTTGATTACGTCCTATTCATGAATATTCATCTTACTGATTTAATTTTGAGGTGTGGGGGAGAATTCCTGGCTTGTCTGACCATACACGGGGATATTCTACTGGGCTCTCTGAAAATAGCTCCAAACACAATTCTATCCTTCATTCTCGCCACTTTTAATTATTCGTACAATAGCTGGCTTGTTGAATACGCCCATTAGCGTTACATTTTTTTTTCTTCCTTTCTCAAAAATTTATCCTCGCCTTTTGTTATTTGCAAAATCAAAAATTTCCATATTTTCCATGCAGCTGCACGTTGCTAACTGTATCCTTCCTGTATTTTCCTCCGGGATGGTATGTGTTTAAAGTATTTACAGGTTAATTCCTTAAATTAATACACCTTTTAATCTTTCACCTTTTTCCCAATGTAGCACCATATTTAATATCAATAAACAGTACAGCCGAATTTCATTCTGAACATTAATAAAACGTTAATAATCGATACTTAAAAAAAATCAAATAATAAACAAGAGTATCTCGAATGTTGTAAACAAATATAATATATGATATTTAATATTTATACATATTATATATAATAATATATTTTTTTTAATATCATATTTAATATCAACAAATAAGGCAACTCTATCTCACATTTTCCTCCTCTCTCAATAATTCGTTTACTGTGAAATAAATGCATCAATAATAATAATAATAATAATAAACAAAAATTTACGTAGTCTTTCGGTATACGTGAAATCGCCAATTAATTTTAACCAATTTCAACATACCATTTACACGTACCATTGCGATAAATTCACTTTTCCAGCGGTTCCGTCGAAATTCCAACACACGAGGGTGTCCGCAAAAAATTCGACCGATCTAAATTAAAACCCTTGTGGCCCCGGCTCAACCGGCGTTCCGCCAGGTAGTCTCCGCGAGACACGGAGATCGATACGCGTTCTCCCGCTTCCGTAGGAAGTTCGTTTAAATTATCATGATTAATGTTTATCGACAAGCTCATCATAGCTGGTGTATATAATACATCTGGAGCGGCGCGTCCCGTCCCGTGATTGGCCGGCATCGATCGTCGTGCCGCTTCGTCGTTAGCATGTGAATGAGGCAGAAACGACTCGTTCGAATTCAGCTCGGGCTCGACGTTGGATGACTATGGTCGACGAGGGTGATTTCGTAGGGGTTGATCCATCGATCACCGGCCATTTCGTTGAAATAATTCGAATGCAAATGCGGCGAACGGACGACGACGTCGCTTTGGAAGAGAACCTTTACTACCGAATGTCTCGCGATGCGCCATCGTCGAGAATATTCGGTGAAATTATAGATACACGGCACGTGGCTAGGAGTTTTTCGTTTAAATCTCGATTTAAGAGTTTCACTCTGATTCTTCGTGCCACGTGTTTGTCAACGATGAAACTTCTTTGTCTTGACTTCGCGTTAGTTTTCGAAACGGGAGTGGTTATACGCACATCGATGTTGTATTGTACCAACGTTGCTTGAGTTTCACGTGAATAATACTGCGACCCTTGATTCACGGTGGGGTGACTAGCTTTGATCATACTGGCCGTATTAGTCTGCATTAGCTAAATTAATGTGGCACCTTCGTGGGATTAAGGAAGATGATCGAGATACACCGAGACTGTTTATTTTGTCTTTGCTGATGACAGGGGCGAGCGTTTGCAGATCTTGTTAATGATTCAGGGAGATGATAATTAAACTATATTAGAATAGTTATTTGCGTCTTTGTAGGTATTAATTTATGGAGATCTTTTTAGTGGAAATATTATTTAAATATTAATATTTTAAATATTATAAATATCTCTCGTTTAAATTCCGAGAATTATCGTCGAATTCAGAATGTACTCGTTTCGCGTAATTTATATGAAAATTTAATTCTACGAATTGTCACCAGAATTGAGAATCTCTTGAATTTTATCAGATAATGAACGATTTGTTGCAACAAACTGAGAAATTCTTCGGTACAGGCATCCGAACCTTGGATATCCTTGTCCAGAGGTCAGAAAGTAGATTTATATTGGTCATTAATTGAAGTAATTAAATCAGATGTCCCTGGACGTACATTGAATAAGAACAGAGATAACGAACGAAATATGTCTTGATTTATTTAAAAATTGTTTTTCTTAAAAGAAAGAAACAGAGAGAGAGAGAGAGGAGATTTGATTATCTTTAGAAGAAAACCAGCTAACGACATCGCGTATCGACGTTTCCCCTTCAAAAATAATTACACAGTTAAGGAGTTAAGCTTATTGCTTGGACTGCGTCGTAGCAATATTTATACACTCATCCCTGTTTTTATTCGTGTCTACCATTCTGTTAGCGTATACGCCTTAAGATACAATTTTTAAAAGGCTCGTTCTACAGTTTCCCGGCTTGAATAGAGCTTTGTAACGTTGTCTGAGGCCGTAGCGAGCACAACTTTAAAGAAACATACTGTTATTTAATACAAGAGGGAACGTTTTCTTCTCTCTCTCTCTCTCTCTTTCTCTCTTCTTCTACCCTCAGAGATGGCAAGGAACGGTCTATTAAAAAAAAGAGAAAAAGAAAAAATGCGTCGTAACAAACGTCATTTGTTCGAGATAGAATAACGACGCTTATTATTCTGCGAAATATCGAACACGAAAAATATTTTTCCTTTAGACGAGATTTTTCGTTATGTCGCGCAAACGAACTTGTAATTTCAACGGAGAGAGTGTATTTTATATTTTACCGTTCAGGTTAAAACGGTTTTTACTTTGTACTTAGCGTAAAAGTAGATTTCCTGCCACTTTATTATTCATTGTATGTTAATTAATTTGGTCCGGTACAGCAGAGGCCGTTCCGCTTGCTCGTTACTTTTTACAGCACACTTTCAACTCACCGTTCGCGTGATATTTCCTTTCCCTGTTTTGCCCGTCGAACTTCGTCTGCGCTATACGAATATCCGATGCAGGAGTGTATACACATATATCTGTCTTTCCTTTTTGCGAACGAGCCGTTCCCGATCGTGGATACAAATTGCAAAAGTACGCGGGGATTTCTGACAAGTCTCTGCATAAATCATTGCGTGCGGTTCCGCAGTGCGGTTGGACTATTTGCAACAAGCAGATATTTAGCATCTATGATCTTATTCTGCTTTGTTTTTCTTTTTTTTTTTCTTCTTCTTCTCGTTATTAGAAATTCGTTAATGTTAAATACAATTGTACAGCTTAAGAAAATTTAAAGTTTCCGTGAAATTAAATTGAGTAGAAATTCGTTAACGTTAAATACAATTGTATAGTTTAAGAAAATTTAATTTCCATCCGTTTTATCTTAATTTTCTATCATTTTTCTGAATTTTTGGAAAGAGAAAAAGAAGGGATTCGTTAATGTTAAATACAATTGTACAGCTTAAGAAAATTTAAAGTTTCCATGAAATTAAATTAAGTAGAAATTCGTTAACGTTAAATACAATTGTATAGATTAAGAAAATTTAATTTCCATCCGTTTTATCTTAATTTTCTGCCATTTTTCTGAATTGTTTGAAAAAGAAAAAAAGAAAGGAATACAAGATTTGACGTGAATACTCGAAGAAGCGTGTTGTCAATTGACAATGTGTATCGACTTACCTGCGAATCGATAGGGTGGGAGGGGTGGGCCGAATCACATCGTAGGTTACATTTAAATAAACGATCCTGTATTGTGACAAATTTGATTGGTATACAACGGTTTACAAGGGAATTCGATCGTATCATGCCACGGAATGGTACGGGAGATGACGAAGGATACTCGAATCGAAGGTACAAGCGTAATTCTTATGCAGCGATCGGTGAAAGCGCAAACTGGAAGACGCTATTTTATTTTTTCATTCCTTTTTCTCCATCCTCGTCTTTTCTTCTTTTTTTCTATTACACCGTTTTCTTTTTTCAACTTTTCTTCTTTGTATCGTTCGTTCTCATTTTTCGGGTTTTGGGATACGTTTGATTCTCATCGCGTGATCTCGTTCCACGTTTACACGTAATTACGCTTCCTCGGACGAGTTTCGAGTTTCGCTTTATTCTTTTAGTCTTTTCGCGCGCTTCCTCTTTTCTTTCTTTCTTTCTTTCTTTCTTTCTTTCTTTCTTTTCCTTTTGTTACTTTCCACAGCTCGCGGTGCACCGTCTGATCAAACACTGAGACGTTCCACTGGATCGTTGTAAATACTCTTCGCCTTTGATCGTGTGCATTCGGATTGCTTTCAACTATTCTGATTAAAGCTAGCTTCCTCTTCGTATATTGAATTTTCCCAGAGAAGGATCCATTGTTTTTCGAAATACTTTGCGAAATTGTGAAATATCTTCGTACGCTTCAAGTAAGGAAGTATTCACCGTTATCCATTGTAGAATGTTACAAAAAGTGCGTTGAAATATAAAAGAAGGAAGATGAATAAAGAACAAGTGGATACATCGTCTGACTACACAACCAGCCATTCTACTGAATTTCCATAAGTACTTCCAAACACAATTACTATCCTTTATTCTCGTATTGTTTCAATTACCTTCTAACAAAGCTAGCTTCTTAGTACACAATTTCCTTCTCTTCGAAACTTCATACTTTCTTCTTTCTTTTATTTATTATTTACAAAATTAAAAAGTTCTACCCTTTCGTAAAACAGAAAGAGCGCGTTCCATATTTTCCTTCAAGGTTTAACAAGTATTTACAGTCGTCCAGCGTAGGTAGAACAGTGGAAAAGTCTTCTCGAGCTCTCATCTTCCTCTTCTTCTTCTTCTTCTTCTCCTTCCTCTTGTTCCTCCTTTCAGTTATTCCACGTACAAAACGAAGCGTTGATGGTGAACAGGAAGAACAGGCGAAAACAGGTTGGCGCAGCGGTGTGAGCCGCGCTGGTTAACGACGTCGGGACGGTAATACGGGCTACTGTAACACCGTTCATTTTTAGACGCGTGCTTGCTCGTTCGTTTCTGTACCGGTGAGCTGTTTCGGGGATTAGAAAAAAGTGACGACGAACATCAACACGAAAACGTTAACGACCACAACGACGGAGGGAACAAAAATACCGTCGTGTGTTTATCTTCAAATCTGGGCGCCATACTACTTCGATAAGAACAAATTACCACTTCGAATTCGAATTGAATTCTCATACTCGAATATATACCTTGTTCGGTTATAATAGTTTCCTCTTTATTTATTTATTTGTTTATTTTTTGTTTCTTTCTCTTCGAATCGGCGGTAACGTTGTTCTTTCTCTACGTTAGTCGAGTGCACCTGTCGTGTAAAATTGTACAATCTGTTTCCAACGGATCACGCTGGGCTAGTCGTGAGAACGTGCGGCCTTCGATCAAGATGACTCGAGTTTTCTTCCTTCCGGACCGTTTTTTATTCTCTCATTTTTTTTTCTTTTTTTCTTCGCTTTTATCTTTACGATACAAATTACACCACCGTGTATTCGTATCGCGTGTTACTATTGTTTTTTCTTTACTTCGACGATCTTAACACCCGATATACACATTATCAATCGTTACTTTAAACCGGTTGATAGATAACAATTAGTCGTAATAAGAAAATTCTGGCGATATGATAGGTAGATCGGTCTTGTAGTCACTGCCACGTATAAAACTTGCTCGCCGCGGCTCGATTCGCGTTGTTCCGCGTGTAATTGAAAATGGAAAAGAGATTTCGGGATTTTATGCGAAACGAAGTGACCTAACCAAGGTTCACGAAAAAATTGACAATATTTTCTTTATTTCTTTTGTTTTTCTTGCCTGCTTTCGCTAATCGTCGATTTTCTATGGCAGTTCTGATCGGTAAATAAACGTGAACCGAAGTTTTCACACGGAGTGCCTAAGGTTTAGTTTGTTTGTACCAGAAAAATAGTTTTATACGTCGCAACATGCAATTTGGCTCCGCGATCTCTCTCCCTGTTCGTGTACAGTGCTACGATGACACTAGAAGAATCGATGCTTGCTCGACGGTTTGATTTTTATTCTCTTCGTTTCTTTCTTCTTTCTTTTGAATTTTGATTTCGACGAAGAACACTCGAGAAAGTTCCTCTCGAGCGATTCGTATTGCAAGTTTCAAAGCATCCGCGTTTCGAAATTCTTCGTTCGAGGGATATCGTATAAAATAGAACTTTGATTATGTTACTTTCAGTCTCGAGACGAGGCAATATCCATAATTTTAAAAGGGTATCTGCTTCACTCTTTAAAAAATATGTACATGTGCGTTTTTGATTTTCGGTCTTGATACACCTTTAGAATCGTGGAATTCATTTTACGTAGCATGAGAAGGATCAGTTCGATTGAAAAAATAAAATTTACCTCATTAGATAATTTTCTTCGATCGTCGATCGTCACGATGTTACAACTCGACGTTCAATTTCCAGGAAATAATTTTCAACAAAATTTCTTTCGTTCACGACAAATTTCACCTCATCGATAAAGATAATACAAATACACGTATATATGTACAGTCGAACGTTTTTGTTATTTTTCTTTCTTTTTCTACTGTCCATATCAAAAGAGGACCTGCATTTTTCTTTCACTTTACGTAGCAACGTAGCACCGGAACGTTATCGCCGGGAGAGATACCGTCTTTTGGCACGAAAAACCTTGGCCGTAAACGTCGTTCGTTCGAGCCAGATCACGGCGATCCGACGACGCAAGGGAACCTGTTCCGTTCGCGGCGTGCAAACCGGGGGCCTGAAAATGGCGGCGTGTCGTGTAAAAAGTATGTCCGTCGGCAAAGAAAAAAGCTCCTTCGTCCTCTCTCGGCTCGGATCGGCGCGAACTGGCAGTGATAGGTACTTAAATAATGCGTTTACAACGATATCGTTTTTAATCCTATGTCCTCGAACACACTCACGCGTAACCCACACAGACACACACTTTCTCTCTCTCTCTCGAGCACACATTCTCATTTCTCCTTTCGTTTTTCTCTCATCGTACATCTTTCAATAAACGTCTATACGTATGTATATTTATATTTATATTTGTATATATATATATATTTATATTTGTATTTATATTTATATTTATATATTTATATTTTTATTTATATTTATATATTTATATATATATTATTTATCACACACGCAAGTACTCACGCATCGATGTGATTATACATCAGTTTCGTCAGTTTAAAAAAACATTATCGCGGCTCCAGTATATTGGTATCTCCTCCCTTTTCCTTTCCCATTCTTTCTTCCTCTCCTTACGAATTATCCATTCTCACGAGATCCACGAAATAGTTTACACCGGTGAATAGTGCAATGATCCGTAAACGAATCCGTGTTAGTCCACAATAAAAACCTAGCGGTCACGATAATAGTAATCAGAGTAACGATAATAATAATAATAATAATAATAGTAATAATAATAATAGTAGTGTCACGTCGCGGTCGACCCGTCCTCTTTTATCCCCACGCGGCTCCTTCGAACTTCTTCAACATCTTTCTCCCCCTCCCCTCTGTTCTTTTCGTTTTTCCCCTATATTTCCACTTTTCTTCTATTCTTGTAATCCATTGAAATGTCACTGGTTAATTCGTTTCTACCCTCGAACTATCCCTCTCGCGCACGTTTCTTCGTCTATCGTCGAACGTGTTTCTTCCGTTTTCCCCTCTTTTCTTATTTCCGTTTGTTTCTTCCATCTTCATCGGTCGACCTGAACACCTTTTCTCGCAGTGATAATACATGTATACACATACAGACATATGTGTGTATGCACGCGCTCGTGTAACGTGTTAATCCGCGTTTATTCGCGTGTGTTCACGGGGCTCTCTGTTCGAACGGAAATGGCAGTTGAGTGTGTTTGTTCGAGCTGCTGGTTGCACATGCACCCACCCCAGGACCATCGAATTCTACTATCGAATTTCGCGACCTGTTCTCGTCGCCGGTAGCCTGATCGTACGCGTTCCCTTAACTCGCCTTAATTCGCCTTTGTTCGATCACAACAATGTACAAAATACGATTGACCAGCTGGATTCTATGGTGTGATTCTTAAGAAAAAAATGAATCCTCGTTTAGTCAACCGTGACACGCGGCATCCTATGCGATTCGTCTCGAACTTTTTCTCCCTCGAACCGTGTCCAGTTCCGTATCGTCGAACGAAACGAAACGAACGATTATCAGAATAGAAATCGACTCATGGTCGTCGACTATCTCAAATCACGTGTGGCAGTACGATTCGAGGAACTAGAAACGCGAAATATGAGACGTGATAATCGTTCGTCTTATGGTTCGATTGTTCGAAGAAACGGAAACCGTGTACGGTTCAAGAGTGTGGCGTTGAGAATGTATAAAAGTCGCGTAGATTCGATATTGCGGCAAACGCGTTGCTCGGGTATCTTCTGGATCTTTGGATCGTTATATTGGGCACATCGATCGTTCGATATATTCGATCATCGAAACGATGTGTTTTTCTTTTTTAGTTTCTTTTAATTTAGCCCACCAAGATAGGAGCTTCTTGCTCGTATTTATTTTCTTTTTTTTTTTACGTGATGTATTCGGGTTTGTAGTCGCCAAGACGGCCAGTCCAGACACGCGGCGAAGCTGGTGTCCATGGCACCGCGACGTCTAACATCGTGATGCTTGGCCTACGCAGGAACGGCGAGAACCTTGTTTTTTTCGGGCTCTTTGGCGGCGATTCCGCGAAGGTGACGCTTCTTCGTGGCGGTCTTCTGGGCGGTGGCGGCGGTGGCGGTGGCGGAGGCAAAACCGCCATCAACGGCGGCGGTGGAGGCGTGGGTAGGGAGATGGCGGGCGACTCGCCTGGGCTATCCAGGTAATTTACACCTGGGTATGCGTATTGCTGTGCACCTGGTCGCCCTCGGTATTGCCAATCGCGTTTGCCGGTGCGTAGTACTGGAAATTCCAATGGTCGCGCGTTAACCCTGGCTGCTTGTCACATGAATGCTGAAAAGGGGGGTGATAGTTCTTGTGTGGTGCATTTCAGTATGATTTAGTGAACTGCGGATGTTTACGCCGATGTGTATTCTTCCCGTAAGGGATGATCATGGAATAAGACGAATTTTCTCGAATTATTAATCGAAACTTTCAGATTTATGTTTGTTGCAAAGTGTAAGTGGAATGAAAAGTTTTTGGTGTTCTAACGTTTCCAGGTTCGAAAAGTGATGATACAGTGTGCTATTTGGTTTGTGCTTGTATCGTCCATTTTATGCTAAAGATATGAATATGTAAATTTTCACTTTTCGAGTGAAGAGGTAGCTTGTGACTAAGAAAGGAGGAGATAAACTAAGGATTGATTTATACAAGAAAAATTCAGAGATGTTATTCTCTAGAATTATTTGATTATATTTTGTATTCAATTGTTAAATTTTCTAATTTATCGAATGGCACGTTTATGATATTGGCACAAGGAGAACGTACGTACCAATTAAATGTTTCTTAATTGGTTAGCTGAAGAATTAAAAGATCCAGAAGAGTGTGTTCGTAAATATTAAATGAGATTTGATTGGTACAAGTCTCGATTAATAATTCGAGCAATCCAGGCGGCGGAAGTTTCGAAACTTTCGCAAGAAAAATGCAAATTTTCTATTGATTTCGAAGTGTGACGGTAATTCTTGAAAAGGTGCAAGTTTCAATGTGAATGCGTGTGAATTTTTAATGGTGGTGTGAATTGGGTAATTGTGCGTAGTGTTATGAGTTTCTATGAGGAGGTGTTCGTTTCTGAGATTGATAGCAGAAATTTTTAGCGAGAAATTGGGAAAGTTGTTTCTCTGAAATAGTTCTGTAATTTTGTAATACTGCAAGCAAATGTATGTTCTTTTGTATAGTGTTTTTATGATATACTTTAAGGATACAATTATGAGATAAAATGGTTGGATGTATGATAAGTATTAATTCAAATTTAATAATAACAGTGAATTACTTTTTTGTACATTTCTGAAACAAGCTATACAATATTTGTTGCAAGAATGCTCAAGATTATTCGATATATGTTTAACGAGATTAATCATCGTACGATATAAAAATTCCATTTTCTACGAATTATTTAAACAATTGCAAATGTTTCAGTTACGTGTAGTATTATTGATGTGTTTGTTAATTGTGAAGAATTCTTTAATTCTGTGTCAATTTACGGGAATCATGGTGTTTATCCAATGTTGCAGCTGTCCTATATAAAAAAATAAATAAAATTGCATATACGATACAATAGTCTGATACAAAACGTAATCTCTTTACTTTGGAATCTGTTCAATAATTTATATTAGAAAATATACTTGGAAATTTCATTTTCTTTAAGCGATGAAAATGAGTTCGAACACTTTTTGAAGAGTATATTCGAGTTTTACCTGTAGAGCTTCTCCCCGAAACTTCTCTTTGTTTTTCGTTATTTACAGTCTTTATTTACATTTCGTACGATTCTTCTGTCGTACGGTTGGACAGATTTCTGTCCGCATAAACATCCACAGTATGCAGATAATTACCATCCAGTCAGGCTCGTGTGAGAATTACGTAGTCGTGTTTAACGTAGTCGCGAAAATGATAGAAAAAAAAAAGAAAGAAAAAGAAACGTAATCGTGCCGTGAAATATTAGAGAGTGTTTCACGAACGATGCATAAAATTCTCACAGTCTGTCGTCTTTCTACCGTCCTGCTTGCTGTGAAACGCACTTGTTTCAGAAGAGAAGAGAACACGTGAAAGAGATAGAATTCTATCGCTCGTTCGCCCGCGTGAGAAACACTTCATTCGATGCATAGGCTCATTCAACGGTCTTGTTCACACTGCTACAAACATTTACACGCAATAAACATGTGCATTTCATTCGTAATTCCTGACATTTCTATGGCGTAAAATTCTTCAACATTTCGTATCATAGATCACTGAAATTTATTAAATTCTGGGCATTTTAATTGACTCGGGTGTATTTCATAAATATCCCTTTACACGTTAAGCTTCACGTGGATATTTCAAAATCTGCGAAATTTGATATTACACGTAATCGAGATTACGTATCGCTCGAAACGCATAAAATCAGATACTGATGACCGTAGAATTCGCGAAATTCGATAGTTCGCAATATCCAGGGTTAAAAGCATGTAGATTCGTATAAAATAGAAAAAAAAAAACGTATTGTAGCAGTGTAAACGCAGCCTGATGTAAAAGCGCCTGAAAGCAAACATGCGATTTGACAAATCACGTTCCATTTTCGCACGAATCCTCTAGATAGTTGCTGAAAGCCATGCTCAGTTCGCGCTTGCAAGCGTTTCCATGATAACCAAAAGCTGTAGAGGTGAAGGGAAAGCTGTGGAGTAAAAGCAGGAGGTAGAAGGACGCCTGTGTGTACGTAATTTCGAGAAAAAAAGGATTCAAATATACGATTAAACGCAGATTTAAACGCAGCTTTACTGAGAAACGAATTCGAAACTATGCAATTGAGACTTTTCATTTTTTAAAGAAATGAGATTCTTTTTACATCAATTGACTTTTTCTATTCGTACGATGATCGTGATAATTTGCGTGCATTAATAATTAAAGTGTACAAGTTGATTGAATTACAATGTAAACGTGATATCTACGTATTGATTACTTGAAGATACGTGAACTGAGAGATGTGACGAGAAAGTGAGTCGTGACGGTGAAATATGAAGATTGAAGTATCTAAAAGGAAAGAAAAAAAAAAAAAGAGAATGTACCTCGATGAATTCGAGGAACAAGATAACACGCTACAGACGTGATTACACCATGAGATATCTCAATGAAATGTAACGAAGAAAGACACAGAGGAAGAAAGAGAACGTGATGAACGTTACTTAAGGTGATGTACACGAGAAGAGAAAGCGTTAAGGTAGGTAAGATGGGTGGAGAAAGTAGGCACATCGAGAGAAGAAAAAAAAATAAGAAAAACGAGAGAGAGACGCAGAGCGTTCGATGGGAATTAAAATTAAGGGCTAGAGAGTACTCACATATGGTCCCGGGAAAGGCGCATGCATCCTCCGTCTAACTCTGCAGTCCGTACCACTAGAGACAAAAACAAAAGTAGAACGAAACGCGCAAAACGAGCAAAAATTACGTCTCCTGCATCCATCGAGTACAAAGAGAAAGAGAGATAGAGAGATAGAGATAGATAGATAGATAGAGAGATAGAAAGAGAAAGTGGAGGAGGTAGATAGTTAGATAGAAGTAGAAAAGAGCGCAACACATCCAGCCAGCCGCACATCGCACGCATGTACGTATATATGTATATATAACTATTTATATATATGTATATGTATCTATACATATTTATACACAATCGGTCGCAGAAGTATTCAGACATCGTTTAAAAAAAAAATAATAATATTTTAAAGTTGGACTAAACGGTTTGAGTTCCTTTCCTTTTTTTTTTTTTGGAAGCTAGAATGATTAATTTAGCGGATAACGCGTACAAAAGAAATTGGAAAAAATTACAATCGAATTGTAAAGAAAATAGCGGAGATCGCTTTTTCAGATTTGTTGTCTGAGAAAATTAATGCAAAGCTACTCACGATTTTCGGTCAAAGAATATGATAAACTTTACAATTCATTGTTTCTGTATATTCGATGAAATTTTTAGCAGGCAAATAACTAACAGAACGTATTTTAAAAATTTTCAGAACAGGCTCAGATAAGAACATTATAAAAAGTGATCTTCGATTTACCAATTCTGGTCAATCATAATATTTGCAAAATTTTTTATACGCGTCACCTAATAAAGTAAATCCTACAAATTTCTTGAAAGGAAAAAAAAGGTACTCAAGTCGTTTAGTTCAATTAAAAAAAAAAAAGTTGTTCCGTTTTAAACAGTGTCCGAATACTTCTACGACCCACTGTATACGTATATACATATAATATCTATATGTATCTCGTATCTATGTATACACGATATAACGACAATGATCGATAATCGTCCTTAGGTCGATCGTGTCGTCGAAAACAGTCTTTCGAGTATCACGTTCCCGTTCGATATTCTCGATACTCGATCGCTTTTCGATCACAATATATATATATAATATGTGTACGACCAACGTATACACGCTGCTAATTGCATGCCAAACGTACTTCTATTGTATGCTTCTATGTATACGTATGTATGTATGTATAGGTCGTTGTATTACACGAGTATGCATAATGCAACCCGGTATCGGCGCGTTACGAACGTATCTTACACGATTACATCGAGATCGTTTGGGCTTGAGACGTTCAAACAGGATAAAAACGTTCTACGTGAACAAAAAAAAAAAAAGAAAAAAAAAGCAAACAGTTGCTCTCTATTTTATTTCTCCCTTTTCTCTAGGCTTATCGTTAACGAAAGAACGTTTTATTCCGTTTTTTTTTATCTCATATCCATCGCCAACTCGATTCTACGTTACTCATTAGCCCGCGAGGCACGCGTGCGATCGATAACATGGATCTATGGGCGTGAACGATGCATGGTGTCACTTACCCGGCCATTGTCGAAATCTCGACCACCACCGATCGTCAGTCGGGCTTTCGCTTTCATCGCGTCTGACAGTGGAATCTGGAAATTTTTGGAAATCTCGATGAATAGAGGATTGAAGGGAATAGAAATATTTTCTTTAACGAAATTCACCCTATATACTAGAGAATAGTTTTCTTTCTTTGACACAGTAAAATAGTATAGGTAGAAGAATTGGAAGTTGTAACGACGATGAAGGTGATTCGTTACCTTCGCCCTGGTTGCTTCCGTGTGTGATTTGTAACAGAATTCCAACAGCGCGACGGCCAGTGCTAAAAGCAGGCCACCAATGAGAATGTAGAATATCCCTGCTACATTACTCAAAGAAAGCTCGTTCCTCGAAGCGTCTTGCTTGTCGCCGTGCCTGCACTCCGTTCTGTCGTACCACCATCGATTCACCAATTTCGCCAGTTCCCCGTTCTCCTTCAGCGAGAGCACCGCCAGATTTATGGGATCTCTGTAACGTCGTGAACGTTAACGAGCTATCGCTAGAAAAGTCGTTAGAAATTATACGAAAGAAAACGTAGACAAATTTTTGCTATCTGTTCTGGTCGTAAAATCAACTTCTTCCAAAAACTGAGGCATCCAGTTTGCAAGTGAAGTTTGCAAGTTTACATCAAAGAGGACAAAAGGGACCGTTACATCTAACAGACGCGTTGTTCGAATTTTTAATAATAATTTCTCATCTCGCGCTGCAACACACAGCTAGGCACCGAAATTCCAGTAAAACTAAATTTCAACCATCTCCTACGTTACAACTCACTATTAAAGCACTATGTTTGTAAAGCACCATGCACAGACAGTCACAAGAAAGTGTAAGATGGCGAATAGTCACAAACACATCGTATACAAACTCATACGTTGAATAAATCCATTCGAACTCTTGTATTTCGTTAATTGTTTATAAGAAAAATTACACATTCTATTTAAACACAGTGTGTAAGTCATTTACAAGTATAATACAGTCCCGCTGCAATAAACACTTGGAAAATTCGAGCCACGACGTATGTTAGAATCGTAGCGAATTGTGAAAAGTCGATACAATGACGCGTTACACACTATCCAATATTCGACAATCGACGATTTGCAAAAGCTTCATTGAAACACCGAAGGGTAAAAGAGAAAATGGCGAAGTTTCGCTGTAACCAGGGGTAGAAGTCGACTGTGTCGCGAACAAAGTGTAATAAAATCGATGTGCGTGTATCCGTTGAATTACAAATTGAATACTGCGCCACGAATAAAGCGGCGCAGAGGTTGAGGAGAGTGGAATGAGAGGACGAGATTAAATTGGTAGTCGGAACGAGGAGTGACAGAGTGGGTCGAGTCGTCCCTTAAGCGGTAATGATACGGAAAAATGGGTGTATGAGTTGCTCTACGCTAATTGTGTGTAACAATGTGACGTGTTTCGAAAAAAAAGGAAAGAAAAAAAAGAAAAAGGGAACAGAGATCTGGAGCTATGGAATTTCAAAGAGCTACCAGAATGACGAAGGGGTGAGACGGTCCTGAAGAGAGGAAAGTTGGGGGAGTAGGTGCTTCGCCTCTTCTTGATCGCTACAAAACCTCGTTAATTACGCGTTCGTATGAAAGAAATAGGTCGAATCTGTTCTTCCATTCAATCTGTGTGTTACGCTTACTCTAATGTACCGTGGAGTGGCTTTGTGTCTCGTCGAGAATTACCGAAAGCTCGAAACTCCTCGTATTATCGTCGAGCACGGGTGCTTTTTAAATTTTCGCTCGTTTGCGTTAGTCCTCGATCGTCAGCGTGGAAACGAGGCTTTTGTCGTGGCTGATCGTCGAGGAGAGTTATACTTTCTTTCTTTTTTTTTTAACTTTTTCTTTCGTTTTGAATATACAACGTTACTCCTGGATTTCGGAGTGCTTGCCAGAAACGTTATTAAAGTTATCGAATATTTCACTTTTTTGTTCTACGTTCGCGAATGAATTTTAAATACACGACAAAAATTCGTTGTTCTGGATACAGAAAGAGTGACTGCGATGAAAAGTCACGAACGAATTTAAACGAAAATTATGGATGAATTTATATGTTCATCTCTGGTGATGAACGAAGCGCTTCATCTTCGATGTACATGGCAAAGAGGTGCTTGTTTTTTTCAAGATCAAAGAACACAATCCTGATTTGAAACAACGACAACGATGAAAGTATCAAACAAACGCAAAAGGATTAAATGCAAATACCGTAAGGTTTACCTAAGGGGAGAACCCAGTGGCGTCGCAATGCCGAAACCTTTAGCATCGAGATTCCTCCCGACTTTCATCGTGTCGCAAGGCTCCCTTTCGTTTATATACTCGTTTTTCGGACTCTCGATCAGAAGAGCGTATTTCCCTTTGCTCGTCCTCACCCTTCGTATACCCTCGTCGTACGTTTTTACGAACACGTGTTTCCTCGAGTTCATGAACTCCCACATTTTGCTGTAGAGATTGATCTGCGATTTCTACGGGGGAGCGAAAAGAAAAAATTGTAACACCTTTTTTATGAAAATCTCAGTAAATCTTTTTTTTTAAATATAGTTTTAATATAATCTGTTTTATTAATAACATATCTATTTCTGTTCTGTACGATGTGTACTTACACGAAAAAAGTCCCAAGTGGATCCGTGAGATAGCGTGCCGTATTGCACTTCCGTTTGCGAGGCCAAGTCTTCCGGCGAATTAATTGGCGCCACCATTCTTTCTACGGTTAGAAAGGCGGCTAAGTTGGCAGTGTAAGATGAGATCAGGATCAAAGTGAAGAACCACCAGACGCTACCGACTATTCGTCCTGATATTGACCTGTTAAATTAGTTTAATTTTTCATTAAATCATAATCATTTATCTGCTGAATAGACAAAATTGACTTTTCAAGAAAATAGACTATTTCTGAAAAATGGGAAAGAATAGGATCTTAAAAATTTTACTTCACTTCCGTTATATTTTCGAAATTGAGACATTCGAATTTTTCATTCTTTAAAATACCATAAATATCGTTCCACGAAACACGCATTCTGCAATATCGTCATTTTTCATTAAACCACAATCATTTAGAGAAACTGGCGAATAGAGAAAATTAATTTTCGAAGAAACTAGATTATTTATGAAAAATGGGAAAGAACAGCATCTTAAAAGCTTCACTTCGCTTTATTTATCTCTTCGAAATTGAAATTTCAAATTTTCTCTAAAACATCATAAGTATCGTTGCATGAAATACATATTCTGCAATACCGTAACGCGGTAAAGTAGTCAGCCGTGTATTTTTAACAAGACCTAACAAATCCCTCAATTACTTGATTTCCAAGAAATACAAGAAATAATATCTCTGACTCTATTATTACACAAAAACGTATCACAAGGTAAATCACGCGTAATAATGTAATATCAACGGCAAACGGAGCTCGCTGAGACTGTTATTATTTTACCACACTCTCACCTTTGAAGAATGGAAAGTTCTTCGATTTTTCAAATAGAAAATTTCTCTCCCTATTTCCCCTTCATTCCCCGTTACACTGTGGAAAATCATTTCTACTTCCGTTAGATGTGAAGATCTCTAAGAAATCGTGACTTCCTTTTCGACACTTTCTCAGGGACAACCTGATAATCGGATTACACGGTACGTCCGATAGATGTGACGGTATTTAATAACGAGAAGCTTTACGTGGCGTCCGCGCGGAATCACGGACGATGTCATGGAGAAAGAGAACGCGGCGGCGGCAGGAATAACGGTGAACGGAGAGGACAGAAGGTTCCGCGAAATTTACAATTCATATCGGCACGGCGCGAATATTTAAACCATTAATCAAGGAGGGTACCACGATGGGGTGGTATGGTGGATACGGCGAAATGGAAATTAATTGAGACCCAGTTCCAAAGTGGTCGAAACCGCCGCGAAAACGCCGCGCTATCGTTCCTACGAAGATTTACGAGACGTCCGTACGTGAATAGTTTCATCCTTTGTAATTCGAGGCTGTGTTTGTTTTAAAAGTGCCGGTGTATTCTGTTGGAGGATGAGGGCCTCGGAGGAAGAATGAATACGTGCGAGAAATGTCATGTCGGCTTGGCTCGGTTGAATTAAAATTGCCGACCGAACTTGCGCGCTGTGGTGTTCATTTGAAATTTAAATTTCTATCGTGAAATAATTATTTCACGTTGAGGTAGATTTGGAGGAACAATCGCGTGTGAGGTGGAATCCTTTGCGAATTTCTTCGAGGAAGAATCGTTCATCTCCAAAAATTAAGATCTCTTTTTCTTTTTCTTTCTTTAGGAAATAAAAAAACGTTTGAAATTCAGAAATATAATTTCTGTGTTTTGGTTTTTGTTGCATTGAATCGACAGATCTTATTTTTTCTGCACTATAAATTGTTCAAATTTTTTCTCATCAAGGTGATGATACGTCTTATCCGAAAATTTTCTGGATTTCTGTAATATTACAACAGTTTACGCCTGTAATTATGAAACTAAGAACTATTCTTCTATATTCTAACACAAACTCAGTACTTATACGAGTTCTGAAAATGACACTCTATTATCTGTCGCTCCGATCTACATTTATTTTCATAGAAACATGAAATCCAATTTCTGAACGACCTCATCAAGTCACTTTCCTAATATCATTCCATCACCCTTCCAATTCTGGCGTTTCAGTAACGACAAGCATCGTGAAAAACGCGACACCTTCATCAAACATTCGACGGGCACGAAAAGAAAAACAAAAAGAAAGAAAAAACAGGCAAAAATGTCGTAAAACAACGTCGACGTTTATGCAAAGGGGGCAGAGAAACTCGTATTACTGCCGGCACGAAACGTATTGTTCGTGATCGTGGGTCGGTTGATCGATGCTCGATGCGTGGGAAGCAGGATATAAAAGCGGAGAGAAAAAAAAGGAAAGTTTAAAAAGAAAAGAAAAGGGGGTCGAATCGGTTGGAAACGTACGGCCTCGGATGGTTGGCGCGTGTCGCTAATGGAATTTTCGAGCGCGCTATTACAAGCGACACGCTCATTTAAATGAGCCGTCCTCGAATAGCCGGACGCCTAATCGTGGTGCCGATTACGAGAGATAGATAGAAAGAGAGAGAGAGATAGAGAGCGAGAGAGAACCCTGGGAGAGAGCGCTGAGAGAGAGGGAGAGCTGAGAGAGAGCGCGCTGAGAGAGAGAGAGCTGAGAGCGAGAGAGCTACGAAAGAGAAAGAGCTGAGAGAGAGAGCTAAGAGGGAGAGAGAGCTAAGAGAGAAAGAGCTGAGAGAGAGAGAGCTGAGAGAGAGAGAGAGCTAAGAGAGAGACAGCGCTGAGAGAGAGAGGGAGAAGGGGAGAGAGAGAGAGAGAGAGAGAGTCGCTTTAAATTACCAGCGGCACGAGACTACGGAAGCATAATTGGATTATATTGTGATAATTCTGACCACACGGTTTATAATCGCCCGTTTACCTGACACGCAGTTGTAATTTAAACGAAGGAATTTGCAACACTAATTACCGTGTACCTTTACCCCTTCCAGAGGGCAGCTCTCGTAAATCACACTCTTAAAGGTTATCATCGCTGGGTTATCTAGCGAATAGCGGCGGAGATCGTGCGTTGAAGGACACACCTTAAACCTGCGTGTAGTGCCAGGTTCTTTTTCTTCTCGAAAAAAGCAGATCGTTGCGGAAATTTGTTTTTACTTTCTCAACTCTTTCGCTACGTTCGTTTCCGTCAAAAAATTATCACATAATACGGCTACCCGAAACGCTGGTAACTATAATTTATAGTTCTTATTGACAAAGTCATTTATCCTAAAGTGAGCTTCATCACTGAAGATGATTTTTGGGGTGAAAATCGGGTTTCTCGTATTTATTACACCAAACGCAATTGTAATGGTTATTTATACGATATTGTATTTTATGTATAATGTCATCGAATGTATTTTAAAATAATATAGAAAATATTAGATTATCTTCCGTACTTTTAGTTTCATTTTAATTTGAAGTTCTATCGCTCTTATTGGAAGATTCTATATTTACTAAATATATACTTCCACTGTTCTTGAAATTAAGGAAAAATGATTAACGTGATTTTTGAGGATGCAGTGACTATTTCGTGGCAAACAACCATAGTCAACCGTAGTATACTTGTAAAAATGTTAATTCGTTGTATGGAGAAGTAATAATATAATACTGTATACAGGAGTAAAAATCTTTACGTACAAGTCCGGTTATGTCTCGTTAAAATTTTCAAATGTGTATTTATATTATTACAAATTGGAAAGTGTCTTCAAAACGTTCCGTACACCATGATATTCGAAGATTTTGAATATTACTCGGCGATGTTAAGTTAATTAAAGTTTGAGATTAATTTCGAGCGAGATGCAAGAATTCTTTTGAAGTATACTTCCTCCTTGTGTCGTTGTAAGATGAAATCTAAAACTTTTCATCTTCGCTACTTTCATCTTCAATCGCATTTTCTTGGCAACAGTACAAATTAGTTTCCCAAGTAATCACAGTTTGTATCCAATAACCCTATCACTTTTCACAAAAATCCTATCTACGTTATACGAAACACATTCAAATCAGACATGCCACCTTTCAACTGGAAACTGTCTATTATACAAGTTATTACTGAATTCATCGTGAAACATAAATTGTAATACACTCTGAGGCAATTTATCGCGACAGAGAAACGAACAAGTATTATTTAAAAGGACGCTCTTCAGTAACGGATCTATTGTGACATCAATTGAAATTTTGGTCGCTAATTACACAGACGTAGGCTACCTTTTCATAGAGTCTCGTTTCAAGGGAGATTTTAAACGGTAGCAACGAACCTTTTGAGTTTTACACGATTCATCCTATTAGCAGACCGTACAGTTGACCTGTTCCAAGTAAAAGGCAGTCTCATTCTCGTCGTACGTCCGTGGCTTTATGTACTTTACCCCGTTCGCTTGTACCACGGAAACGGAAACAGGGAGCACGGCAAAAGTAGCTATAATTAGCCGGTAGAAAGACGAGCTATGTTTCTTCGTTAACACGCAACCTGTTATCAGTTGTTCGGTTAAACGACCAGGCAAACACTTTTCACAAGCTTTCTTCACGTGTACCCTCGATTACTATCGCTATACCGTTGATAGAAGATGTTCAACGCTATTAATGGGCGACGTTACGCGATACGAATAGCCTTATAAGCTTCCGCGATAGCGCTACTCTAGCGATAAGAGTGTAACGTGGTTCACCGTGTGTGTTAGACGCTCTGTGCGAATTCATGTTTCAACTTTATAGTCAAAATGCAGAGCTTTGAGGTTGTTAGGATAGTAGGAGTACGAGAAGTCGCGGATATGGTTTATATTACTACTTATTTATTTACAAGGGAACACTGTGAATCCTTACTCACGGATTTAAATAAAACTTTGTGAATTTATAGAGTGATCCAAGAGGAGAATAACTATATATTTCATTTATGCTCAATCGCCCTTTAAGGACGTGAAAACTAACCTTAAAGTCAAATCGGCACTCCCACTTTGTCGCGTATATCTCTTAAAGTGCAAGAGATAGAAAAAAATGTGTTAGGTAAAAGTTTAATGGTACAACGAGTACTATAAATTTACATTAAGAAAATTTTAAAGGAAGTCTTTTTTCTTGAAAAAAAAATTTTTCTTGCGTTATTTGTCACTCTTTCGACGATAAGAACTCGCGATCCCATCTTATTTAAAATAAACCCTGCTTCTCAGCAAGAATAATTCCACATGATCAAACCGACAGCCTCGCGACGCTTGTTGAACGATTCATGTTGACGCTTGTTGAACGAGTCACGAAAGAATTCGAACCCGCAAAGTGGGAAAAAGTCTGATAAGCGAGTTAGATTAACGGAGCAATTAACTTTTACAAAGTTACCATCGTGTGGATAAATGTGTTAATCTTATCAAAATCACGGGTGAATTTACACCGGTGGGGAATTAAACGATTTTACCTGGGCGATATGTCGCAACCCTGCTGCATGAACGCAGCCAACGCGAACCATAGGCTGTTGATAATGCTGAAATCGTTCGCCATACTCGAAGTTGGAATATGAGGCGATCCTTGAGATCCATGGGGATGTTGCAACGTGGGATCGTTTCTGGTAGCCATTGTGGGATCCGCGCCGCTGCTTAGAGTCAATACTCTCCATTCGTACGGAGAAAATCTGTATTAAAAAGAAGTGTATTATACCTTAGAGTTTATGAACTGTAAATAATACATATTGAACATTTAAAACGACCTATCTTAAAGAAGATAACAGAAAAGATTGTAAATCTTTTTACTAGTTAACCAGCAACCAGGAAAAAGTACTAATGTTCGACGTAGAAATGAATTATTTCACGATCAAAGGTCAAAGTATTGTTGAATCAGAAATTCCTCGTTGAGTTTATATTTGATTCTTCGTCTAGGCGATTGTTAAGATGCCACATTTAGGGAAATCACGCGAGAGATGGGAAATTGTGAATAACCGTGGCGAGGCAGAAATGAAAGCAGCGACGATTTATCGTGGCAGGTAGCCGATAATACCTACCGACGCTTGATCGCGATAAATGCACGCGTAATTATCGTGAGTCGACACGTAACTATGGCATTCGGTGAGTAGGTAAACAAGGTTGACTGTTGCGTAATTATCCATCGAGAGGAAAAGGCGAAGGGGAAAGTAATGTTGTGTAGTTAGAGGGTGGCATTGAGTGTACCGATCAATCACGGGCTCGGAAATTTCTGTAACGATAAATTCCCTATTTTCTCATGTTCCACCTTCTGCTTTCTCCCATTCTGTTCATTTGCATCGCCGCGAATGCGTGTCGTGGAATGCGCTGTCGTGTAGAACATTTGCGGTGGGAAATTAAAATTCATAGTTCCTTCTATTGTATACGA
This sequence comes from Anthophora plumipes, assembly GCA_951804975.1. NCBI lineage: Eukaryota > Metazoa > Arthropoda > Insecta > Hymenoptera > Apidae > Anthophora > Anthophora plumipes. The sequence goes on along the minus strand of OX638112.1, from coordinate 23,823,126 downwards.
CTCTTGCTGTGATTTACCTCGCCGTCGAATACCTTGGATAAGAAATAGTTTTACATAAACTAACAGAGGTAAATGGAATACGTAAGTTTCTTCTATAGTCCTTGAAAATCAGTTTCGTGCAATAATGCATGGCGGAAGAACAGTTAGAGTTCTTACAATATAGCACAATTTCACTTGCGTATCTAATATGAAGAAAATTATTTAATTATTATTGTAAACATAATGAGAACTTATGTTAATTGAACTGTTTAACGTGAATTCGAAGAATTTTTAACGCGTTAGGTGAGAAAAAAAGTAGGCGAAACGCGAAAGTACATTTTACCTCCTGTGTCTGACCATATACCGACCGTATCTACTTAACCGCGCGGTTACCGAAAATAGAGTAACTCTTGGAAAGTATCGTATACCTGGACACGGTAAACAGCACGATGGATACACCGATGTACGAGAAGATCACGCACACCCAAATCTCTTTGCTCAATGGATTTAGAAAGCTGAATACACCGGGCTTCTGTTTGATAGGCTTCTTTATCATAATGCTGATTCCAAGTGACATGAAGGGTTTACTGAAGTCGATCACTCGTTCACGTTCAGAGGTGATTGTCATGGGAGCAATGGCTATGTCTGCTTCCTGAAAAAACATCGTAATTGTTAATCAAACAATTACCATTTAAACAAAACGATAATATTAAAATAAAATCGTATAAGATAACAATTAATAATCTTATCATGATCCATCATTTAAACCAATCGTTTATTCATTTATTTTACTTGAACGATAAGAAAATTCTATAAAAATCGAACAATTTGATTTTCAATTTTTCTCTATCGAACGGGGAAAATATAATAGCCGTAGAATCTTTTCGTTTCGTTCTTTCGTAGTTCATCCACTAGATGTAGTTCGAAATACGGTGAACGAAACCGAAGAGCTTGCAAGCTCGAGGCATCTGGTGGAGAAGCTTCGTACTTTCTGGCGAAAGATAAAACAGCTTTCATTCGCTGTTCGTTTCGAGCTGAACCACGCCGATCAATAGTGGAATCTTTCGCGTAGTTGAACGAAATCGTTCGACCCTTCTAGATACGTTAACTTCCGGGTTATTGAGCCACGAAAAAAATCTCCTAGACGAAATTGTTCCATTAAATGTCTCTCGAACTTACTTTGCGAATCAGTTCGCCAACCATACCGTCCCAACCGCCTGGAACATCCGGATCCTCCATGCCGTATTTTCCATCTTTCACTATTCGTAGCTCGTCTGAAAGAATTCGAATTTTCGATCAGATTTATCGACGATGTTCAACGAAGTTTTGGATCCATTAAATTCGTGAAAATTTTCTGATTATTAACTTCGAATGGATGGAGAGAGAAGAGATCCTACGAGATTTTAAGAGTGGGGTAACTAGATGAACGTTTCTAATCTAATTTTCTTCGATATTTTTATCTTATTTATTTTTTACCGATGTCTTACGAAGTGTGCATAGAAAAATAAGGTGCTCTTGTAATTTCAACGAATGTAACAAATATTTTGTTGCGCAAATACATCGGTGACTTTGAGTTTAGAATACTATACTGGTAGAAATTCATAGAGAAGATACTTACACGTTATTCCCAGTTTCTTAGCTATAAGATCAGCCAGATCTTTGCAGTATCCTTCATAACTGTCGTTACCGGTCAACACTTCTCCCGTCTCAGATTTCTTCTTCATGATGTAAGGCTCCTCCTAAATAATAATATTAGAAAGAAAAGAAAATAGCCTCTTTTTTCATCTCTCTCGATACAAACATTTATCAACAGCAATTTGCTAATCAAAAAATATTACACGATCACACTAGACTGCTGATTTTTATATAAATTCATATCTTTGAGAATAGAGGAAGAAAAACGTAGAACTTCGGCAGAAAATTGTTTCAACTAACAGATATTATAAAGACCACTGTAATTTGGATAATTATTATATTTTCTCATGTTTTGCATTTTTGGTAATTTCCTATAGGTGCATAAAAATCCGCAGTACAGGCAATCACATTCTTACCACAATGGTGGTCACGATGTAGGTCTTATTTTTCTCGATTTCTGTGTGTGGTCGAAGTCGAATGTACTTCGCTGCGATGGCCTGGAATCCAGCCTCGTCCGTCCATTCTGCCACCTTGAAGAGTAAATTCGTGAAATGTTAATAGATTCGACCGCGTTGCGGGTTTGATAAAATTCGCGTGGTCGAGATTCCTGTGTGTATGTGTGTGTGCGTGTGTGTGTACGCGGTCGATAGTCATCAATGGTCAATATTGTCGCGGGAAGTCATCGAACCGGAGGCTGCGTCAAAGAGCAAACAGCGTGAAACGAGGAATTAAAAGGGATCGATGTAGCGCTGGCATTTTTTTTTTCTTTTTTTGCTCGACGCGGCAATTTCGAGGTTTTTTGCGCGCTGTAAAATTCGGAAACCGTGAGATTACATTTTGACCATAGCGTAGGGACGCGGAGAAGGCGGAGGCGTAAAAGTGTAGGGACACATGACCATGCTCGTTGCGCGAAAAAAATATTTACTTTGACCATGGCGCTGTTGACTGTCATCTCGACGACATGAAGGGTGTAATTGTGCCTGCGACCGTCATCGTTAAAGCGAATCTCCCCCGTCAGTCCCTCGATTTCCACCTGAAAGTTAAATGCGGATTCACATGTCAGCGTTGAATAATGTAATGCTGTTGTTTGTTCTCGCGACATATGCTTGCGAATATTCTGTCACCGTGAAGATGTGAACGTTCACTCTGTCTATTACCCTAAGTAGAGTTTCCACGGAGTAGTATAGCAGAAAGGATCTCCCTAAAGAGAGATGAAAAACTGTGTAAAATTTGCTTTTCATCTTCGATCAATAATTGGTTTTATCGAGCAAAGATTTATTTTTTCAAAAACGAAGAATGAATTTAAGAATCCTCTCACTGTTCCTTAGACATTTCGTTCTCGATTACAAATCTACAACTGATTGAATACTCCCTGATTTATGAAAAAACGCAAAGGATTCAGTATGTTCACATAGTTGCATCGAGTTAAGTTTTATTCTTCGGAATACACTTGGTGTAGCAACGTTCATGACCTGACGAGGATTTGCTTGTAAACTCACGTGGCAGTCAAAGTGTTAGGGACGAGAGTTAGTATACGAATACTACAAGTCATACATCAAGAATCTGATTCAGCGAGATTCACTCAACAATAGGAAGCTTGATTTGTTAAGACTTAATCAGATATTCCATACTCAGTCAGTTGTACATTTATTCAGTCAGTAATTAAGTATCAACTCAGTGTCAATAATAAACCTATAGCGACCTATCAATCCGTAATCAGTTGAGATCTTGAGATCAATATAGACCTTTAGACGGCACCAAGTGCAATATTCGGAAGCACGTGAAAATTCAGTTTGTATGTTACAAAAATTCCTTGACTCTAAGTTCAATGTTCTATCGCGATGAAACGAAAGGTAGGAAGAAAAGGAAAGTATACTTCGTATAATCCTGTTAAGTGACGTTAAAGACTAAAATGTTTCATATAAGAAATAAAAAAAAATCAGGAACTTCTGCTACATGTTGTACTTTATCTTCCACCTGTTTCATAATTCGCACTCATTTCTCCACGGAAAGAAAAAGGTGTCCTCTCGAAATTGGTAATGATACCCGTGATATTGACAGCTTCTCGCGACCAAGCGTGTCAAACGACAAAAGAGGAGGGAAGTTCGTAAGAGAGAGAGAGAGAGATAGTGAAGATGGGGGCCACTTCCGGTGTAACTGTATACGTGTGTACATAGAACGAAGGGAAACGATCTGACGTGGACGTAGGAATGCCGTTAGAGTCGGAATAACCGCCAATTACTGTCAGCGACAGAGAGACGTCGGGAAGCGTCCCTGACAATTTCGGTTGCCATCGGCTATTCGAAATATATATTGAGTATTCCTGCGTTTCTATACGTGCTTCAAAGAATTTTGGGATAAATCAACTCGGTGTATCCTTGTCACGGCTTCCTGTCGTCGATAACGCGTATTCGTCGCTCGACGATGATATTATGCACGCTGAATAAAGGATCGTGTCGCGAGGATGCTGTTTCATTCGTATTGAATCCACAAAGTAGAAACGAGATTCGGATTACTGGAGATAATATTCGATTTCGTGTGGTTATTTTATGGTTTCGAGGACTAGCACAGACCTCAAGCATCAACTAAAGCGTCTACTATTGCAAGTTTGAGTTAAATTTCTTGTTGAAATTTGGAAAAAACAACATGGAAGTTTTATAGGTTGTTTATTACGGAATGTAGAAACAGAGGAAAAGTGTATTCCAATTAATAGCCGATGAATATTGAAAGGAAATTTGATTGCTAAGTGTACTATTGAAATGATGACTTTATTGAAAACTAATGATTTTAAACATCACTTCGAGCCCTCAAACTAGCAAAGGGTGTAATAAACATCAGGTTAAAAATGCTCCCCGTTTACGTGTTGTAAGAAGCGTATATTTTAATATTTCACACAATGAATAAACGTGATTTTTCAAAGAATTTTAATTTCATTATTATTTTTATCTTGTTACGACAATATAAAACTGTAGCTTACATTAGAAACCAGTTCTAATGTTAAACAATTTCTTTTAAAGTTAACGTTGAAAGAAGCGAGAAAGGAGGGATTTCCTTTAAAAATTCAACGAAGAAACGTTCGTTAAGCAATGTTTCATATTTCGATAAGTTTTTAATGACGTTCTTCAGCGTTACGATATTTTAATATTGAAAAAATTGAAAGTTAGGAATTTTTATTTAATAAAAAAAAAAAAGGGACGGAGGGAAAGGTTTTCATTAAGAGATGCTTATTTTCTCGCGAATATTTAACGTTCGGATAAAGCGTGACAATGTTCACTCACTTTTCTGAGCAACCTGGATATTTTGTCACCGTACTCGAACGGTGTGACCCAGCCGCGACTGCTGTTGCAATCCAGAGCTCTGGTGCCGTTGGTAATCTGACTGCTGCCAGGAATCCCGGTCCTTCTCACGTTGCTTCTGTCCGGCTTTTTTCTCAGAAACTTGTTGAACGCCTCGACGAGAACAAATACAGCGTCGTACATCAGCGCCGCTTGTGCCTAATGGGAGGAAGATCGTCGAATCAGTGTTCAAGTCGTCAAGAATCACAGCTTTAGGCTTTTGTTTCCTACTGAGAAAAAGATCAGTTCTTTCTGCAACTTCCTCTATTGACGTTTTAATATGATCACGCAGAAACTTGAATTATTTTACGGAAAAAGATACTTCGTCAAATTAATCTTAAGCATACAAAGACGCCACGAAGACGTCATTTTAGAATTTCGACGTCCTCAAGACGCCAAGAGTTATATGCTGATTATTATATTCACTTCTGTTTTTTAATACTTCTATATTTACCAGAGTGTTTTGAAAATTTCTATACTGTACAGATCTATTAATTTATTTACCGATTTGTTCCTGGATTATTGTTCATTAATATTGTCTATTAACGCTTTGACTGCGGTGCACTCTTGCACGGATTTATCGATATATACGATGCGATATTCGCATGTCAGTCACCGTAATTGGCTGCTACTATTAGTTATCATATTTACTTGTTATCCTTTCTTCTGATCAAACACTTTTAGAGTATACTATATTATTTTGAAAAATACCAAATGAATAAAATTATAAAACTGATCACAAATTGAAATAAATGAATATTTATATATACAGCAAAGGAAGAATTTTATAGGATTTTATTCACGATGCAATTTTACGAGAACAGCAAAATTGAGACTGAAAAATGTTAGTAAAAACATGCAAACATTGAAAGATTTGCCAATATTCAGCAGTTTACAGTTGCTATGTTACATGTAACGATAAATTCTGTATTAGAAAACAGTTGTAGTAAAAAAAAATTTAGAAGGCGTACATATACGCCTTTCGTAGTCAAAGGGTTAATATTGTTTTATATTATTTAACAATGTAAGCGTTCTGTTTCCTGAAAAATTTACGTAACTTTTAATTGGAGGTATATTAAATGGTATTTTTAACATCGAGTTTTATTTGATTTGTGTATCAAGAGGTTAATGCAATGGTAAATAAACGAAAATATTAAATTGACGTGGATAATAGAGACTTCAAAATTGTTGTTCTTTCTCCGTAGTTAGCTCTGAATCGTTATTCGTTATATTATTCCGAGAGACAACTTTTAAATTGACGTGACAAGTATCGTGAATGTACAATTGCCTATCTCCTCGATTCGAACAATAGAAACAAATATGCTCACTGGCAATATCGCTGTATCGAAAATTCACTTCTGAAACATCAAAGCCGTCAAACATTCTCCTCTAAAATTTTGTCACCTTTAAAACTCACAATATTCGACGAACAGGCCAACAAACGTGTTCCATTTCCTCTCCGTTTATTTCCATTTCCCCTCGTAACATAATTTGCCCCGCAACTACTCTTTCGATTCAAAAATTCAATCGAGAAACAACATTGGCTCCTATGTCCACGTTTAATCACGCGACCATACAGGGAATTGGATTAATTACCGATCCATAGTTCCATTAATCAAATCATGCTGTCCCGTATCGAAAACTGTACGCATCGATCATCGAACAGCGCGTCAGTTTTAAAACATCTGATCAATCTGCTCCGCCATTGTTACGCTTGCGTTCCAGAAAACCCGGCAAGAATTAGTTTCCTCGAGTTATGCTCGAGCAAGTGGAATGCACGCTAATCGTCGTAACAATTGAAATTATGCTCGGTGGGAAACGAAAACTGAGAGAACTTTTCTTCGTGGTTGATTCAGCTGACTCGGGAACCGAGAAAACCATTTATTGTCGCCGCGGGACGTACGTACGCAGATTCACGGTGAAAAGGATATGTCGGGCACGTGGCCAAAGTTGGAGAAGCGCGTCGCTTCTCCAACCGGAAATTGCGCGACGATCGATCAGGATAATCATTGCGTTTGATCGCGTGCAGTCTCGTCTTCCATGCGCCTCGGTAATTCCCTACCGTCATGGATCGAACGTTGAGAAAGCAGGATTGGAACGCGATGTTACTCGAGATCGCGATAAGCGCGGTGATCGTTTCGGCAAGCTTAGGCGGACACGATTCATTGGCGGATCGCAATAAAATTCTACGACGGCCAGGTGAAGCTGGATAATGGGTTGTGAGAACGGTTATGAGCGGATTAAAGCCGCATGTTGCGCAGTGTAACATTGTTCAGAGGGATGGAGTACTTCGCTACATTGGCCAACATAGTTGCGCATGCATAGAATGATTTTTTAAGATTGTTTGATCACTCCACGCCCGGTTTATAACATCGTGTTAAAGTAGAGAGCGTTTGAAAAAGGTTGTATAAGATTGGTACGCTCCATTGGATGTATATGCGTATTTGAATCCTTTTTTAGCGTTATTTTAGAAGCTCCTGCTGTTGTTCGAAATTTGTGACTTTGTTATACAGTAGTAGAAGTGTTTGCAATATTTTTCAACTGTTTTTTTAAGGATATAATAAGGTTTAATAAGGTTTAAACTTGTCACAAGGGATCCAAGAGATTTTCAACGCCACACATCGTTGTGGGTACCAAAGTTCCCTCGATATATTATTACAAGGCCGCAGAGTATTTCGTAATTTTGTTGAACATTATTTTATGGTCTGGATTGGATTTTAAACACTGTGACAAATAACGAAATTTATTAGGATGTTAGAGCTACTTCGGTGGTTTAAAACACACTGCAACTTTCTGTATAGCGTTGGTAATTTACAACATTGTAAATTTAGAACGTGTTGTAACATTGCGCGATTTTAATTAGTGCAACATTGTTGCTGAATATTTTCAGAAGCACTTGCGTTCGCTACTATAAATTCCTAACACTGGCAACATTGTTACCTCGCTCAAGTGATATTCGCAATTTTATTGCAATTTGATAGCAGTCGTTTTGCAATATTGCTGCGAGCTTTGCCACATGCAAAAAATGTCATTTCTCTCTTTGGTACGTTTGCAACTTCATTGCGTTCAAACAAATTTTTAAATAAATTAAACAATATTAAATATCAGGAAATAGTAAAATTTTGAAGTATCTCCTAAGAGAATCGTCTTCAGACTATTAACTGCATATAAAGTTAGGCTACTAGGACTGCAAATCCCCGGAGTGTTTCTTTCTTCTTGTATATACGTGGACTTGGGACTCCCTTAAACAGTCGCGTCCACTTGACCGTGCTAAGTATCCGAAAACAAGCCGGAAACCAGAGCAGACTGACATGCTTAAGGCAGAAAATTGATGTGCTCGAAGATACTTGACAGCCCATACGAACGGCTCGAATAGACGTCTCCCCTTCTTGGAGAAACGACTACTACTGTTTGCTAAGAATTAGCAATAGCGTGCAACGTTATTGGACGAACCGAATCAATTCCGGAAAAGAAGAAAGAAAATATCATCTTAAAAGGAACGATAAAGATTATATTTCAAAAGCTCATTTAGAGCAAATGAAGTGTTCAAAGGATAAGGTTAATGTGGTCTGAAAAATGTTAAAAACGAGATTCGAATTGTACAAGTCGTAAAAAGAAAACAATCAACACACAGTGACAAATGATGGACGATTTAAGAAACTGAGTACATAGATAATAAATTACGAAATAAATAGTTAAATAAATTACGAAGGGAAAGCAGTAAGTATTAAACCAAAGTATGAAGAATATATTTCACCGGAAAGAGAACGAGAGTATCTGATTTTTAGTATTTCAAATGTTTATCTTCTTTCTCCTGCGAAACTTCAATTTTTGGACTGTTTCCCGCGCGTGTCCTTTCAAATGGTAACATTATTATAAGGATACATTCTAGAGGATGGGGACAGGAGAATAATATTACCGAGAGCTGTCCAATAATTTTCCCGGGAGAAGAGCAAAACTATGTTTCAAGGATCTACGTAAGAGGAGGGGACATAAATTCGCGGGGATTTATCTCGAGCAACGCGAGACAATTTTCCAGGAGTATGTTTAGCGAACTGAAGAGGCAACTTTTGCAAGGAGATTTCAAGTAGTTGAAAAACGAACGAAATGGCATACGTACGGAAATAGATTCTCGGCCAGCTCCCTGAGATGTTGCTGGATCCAGGCGATGCCAGCCTGTTAGAAAGTCTTTGACGTAAGGTCGGGTGGCGTCTACGATGCGAAAACCAGTGATGTTGATGGCACCGTACTCGATCACCTCGCTTTCCCATCGGTCGTCCATTATCTGATTACAAGAAAGCAGCATACTTTGTAGCGTCTTATAAATGGCACAAAGGAGACGCGCGTTTCTCAACTTGAACGTATACGGGAATAAAAGGCCCGTTAGAGTTTATAGGTGGGAGCGTTTCGCTGTGCCAAAAGCGGGACCGTTTATGTAGGATTACTCGATCTCGGGTCGAGCAATTCGTCGCCATTTCGATCGGTCAGACAAAGCGGCAGACGAGCGAAAATACGACAATATGAGAAAAAAATAAAATAAATATAATGGAGAGTAGAAGCGAGAAATATTTAAAAGCTGTCGAAAATTAATATTTCTTTCTTTTATAAATTTTTCTTGTTTTTTTTTCCTTAAAAGAGCTTCTTACACTAGATTTCTTCTTTAATTCATTCGATACAAGGATAATAAATTTTTAAAAATTCTTCCTTCTTTTTACAACGATGTATTTTTATTTTTATATCAAGACGACTTTTTATAATTTTACCCTTTTCGTAGATTAAATTTTCTCAGAGAGGAAAGTGAAATACTTGGGAATGAAGCATCGAAAGGACAAAAGCGAGTAAACAGAATATTGTCGTTTCGAAAATGGTTCCAATGCACGACGATGGTATTCACTCTGCTGAAGAGACAGAGAATTCATGCGAATTGCACAAGTTGTGCGTCTCGAAAGGACATATTCTCGCTCGTTGTCATTCACTAGAAACCGCTAAACACGGTGCACTTGTCCTGTGTACCTCGAGGTGTACGCGTGAGCTAACATTTCGCTATTCCATGCTGTTTTGACAGGGAGCTGAAGTACCCTCTATCGTCTAGAGCTTCCTTTGCTTTTCCTCGACTATATGGTGTACAAGTAAAACATGTACCGTGATTGTCATACACGTGACAATGACTTTAATTCAGGAATATGCGACTTTATTCACGAGACAAATACTCACCAATCCGCTTAACAAATAGTGATACGTTCTTTTCCCAAGTGCAACGTCCCTCACGTGGCTCACCACTATGTCTTTCGCCATGTCTGTGGGACAATCGAGGACCACGTATTTGTTGCTCCATCTGTAAATAATTTAATTCGATTACCAAGTATACACTGTTTGATTTAAATATGTGCATACACATGGATTACGCTGTTTTTATATCAAATTTATTTTCACGGTTTTTCAAAGTTTAAAATGAAAATTCTTCGCGTCGATGAAATTATTGTCATTCTGTTCACGGTATGTTGAAGTATTTATTTTTGAAAAATGTAACATCCCTGAAATTAAATATTTCTTTTCAAACAGATACCATTGTGTTTCCCAAAAATGTGTTATACAGAGGTATTTATTCCGCTGTGTTTGAAAAATTAGAATTTCTAGAAATATTATCGAAAGGCGTTCTTTTTTCCACGTTTCTCTCTATTTTCGACGACGCTTTTCTTCACGGAAAATTTCTCAGAGAGGCGAAAGAAATACCGTGGATGTCAGTTTAAAATATACAACGGAGAATCTATTATATTATTTACAAATTCCTAGAATAGTGTCTGTAACCCGAAAGAAATCACATTGATATTTCATTTTTTCTTTATTACGAGCACTGTTTATCGTTTAAACAATAAACTTTTGTACTTTCGAGTTCTTTTGATATATTACATTTTAATAGAATTTCTTTACTCAGCAATCCTGCTTGAGAAATTTTCGAAACGTTCGAAATTATTGCACGCATCCTCGAAACAATTTTACAGTGACTTATCTGCCAAGTGTAATTCCATTGAAACGTATCCAAACAAGAGGCCATTTGTTGGTATTTCCGTAATATCTCATCTCTCCCTTCATACGGAAGAGGCCTTTTAACAAGCATAGACCGCTAATGAATTTACATAATTCCTAGCCGCGTTGCTTCTCCAGCGATAAAGTCGCTGTGCAACGAGCCGTTTTGCCGCGTGACGATTCGTAATAGTTACGTTTTGTTTTCGGCAACGGGAACGTTTATTCGATTCGGGCTCATTGTCGAGGCTGGTTGTTGATTACCTGGCCCGTGCAAATGCGTGGCCAGCGGTAAATTGCGGCCGAGATACGCGGTGACTGCTGGTACTCGCACAAAAGCGTGATCCGTCAGCCTGTCGAAATGCGGACAGGCATCACCACCCGAAAAATGAAGCTATACTAATACATGATCCAATGTTCGGAAAATTTTGTCTTGATCAACTGATCGACGAGGCTCTTGATTTGTAAAAAATATCTTTGTAGATTCCGTGAATTCTATGTATTATTGAAACTTTCAGCTTTGACGATATCATTTTTGCAACTAGAAATGAAACTGTACTAATACATGATCCAATGTTCGGAAAATTTTGTCTTGATCAACTGATCGACGAGGCTCTTGATTTGTAAAAAATATCTTTGTAGATTCCGTGAATTCTATGTATTATTGTTGAAACTTTCAACTTTGACGATATCATTTTTGCAACGAGAACAATTGAGCTGTTTAACAGTAGGTTTACAGGCTCTTCTTGACTGAACGAGAAATCGAATTTTTCCTTCAAGAAACCGATTTATTAGGGACAACTTAAGTTATTTACAAATTCGGGGTGGAAAAGTGAGAAAAAGTTGCTGTAATAGGAACTGTTTCTGTAATTTCGCTTGTGAAATCCCAAATGCGTCGAATTGACGTGTCCCGTAAATCTAGCGTTAATTTCACGTCAGGTATAAAAAAATCAAGAAAAAGAATAGAGTCTATTTTTCGAGGAGAGCTAAGTTTTTTGCTAATAATCTACTTTTTTTAAATTGCTACCCTAGGTAGGGTTAGGTCCTAATCTCACGTTATAAAAGAAAAAGGTACTTTTTATACTGTATTTTTTAATCAGTTAGAAATGTAGCTTAATTCGAAATATTGTTAACAACTTGCAATTATATTCGGAAAAAAGCTGATTGATCTTAACGTGAAAAATCATCAATCGATATTGTAGTAACAAAAATGGCAATCGATGAACAGCATATAATACACTGTATTTTATACGAATGTCAACAGGGAGAAACTGTTGTAGAAGCATATAAATCAATATGTTCTTTTCTTCTTGAGAATATCGTATCGCATGGTGTATGCAAATATTGGTTGAAACCGTTTCGAGCAAAGTGATTTCGATTTTAATGATCGCGAACTGGCTGGTGGTACTCGAGTATGCGAAAACGAAGCATTACTGGAGATACTAAACAAGAATCCAATAGAAACGTAAAAAGAACTTGTAAGACAAGTTACCAATAATTCAACGGAATGGAAAAGAATAAATAAATAATAAGTAAATACTGAATTTAACAAAAAAAAATTAGATTATTCGTTTGTTCTGTAGATAAAATTGTCTTTATTAATACACCTAGTGTTCATTTTTATTATACGGTTCTACTGTATCTTCGACTACAGAAAAATCAATTGTATTAAGAACAGTATGTGATATTCTTTCACGTTGAATAGACTGCAGATTCTTATGCGTTTATAGGAAATTTAAATGTGGAAAATTATACAGAATACGCGTAATATGAAAAATATATACATAATGTCCAAATTATAATGCTTTCTGCAATACCTATCGAAGTTCTATTATTTTACTATATATTGAGAAATATGAATTTGCAGTTTAAGTGAAATATCAAATATTTTCTAGCTCACCTATTGAGTTCTTCCAAGCTGCGCAGAAAATCGATTGCCTCTGACATATTTTGTATTCGCTTGACCGTTTCTACCTGAAACGACTCGTTGCCCGGTTTCAGGCCCTGGTAGATCTGCTGCAGCCTGAGTAGACCTGTAACAAGGATGAAATTGACCGTCAACTCGAAAATTCTCGACGGTCGTTGCCGTGGTACACCGGCCCGTCATTATATATTATACTATACGCGTTTTCCGAAAATTACACGCGCACGATTGCGCATCACATCGTCCGTAATTCATTGGCAGACTGTTTCTGTTTGGTCTGCGGTTCCCGTTCGAGGCCGAAATGTTTCGCGGTGATTGTAGCGGAACCGCGTCTAATCTGATAATTAGATGACGCGACTCGTTTGACGCGTTCAACCGATTCTCAGCTTCAATTTTCTTAATTACCCTATCATTTGTAATTGAAATGTTTCGAAATTATTTCAATAATTCTCCCCGTTGAATTTCACAGTATAATAAACGATTGAATTGTACGATAATTTAATTTATTGCAACGTATTCAATGATGCTTTGTCGGTTAACGATAGTAATATTGTGTAGTTGGTAGTATGTATGTGTCAAAATTATAATTACACCATAAACAACCTTTTGTCAAAGGATTCTGTTAACAGTCAAATATCAAAATGTTTATCTTCTCAGTAGTTAAATATGTTACGTGATTTACTTTTGTAAATTATCTATTTCGTCATCCTTATTATATTTATTGCGTTTCCCAGACGTCTGGAAATTGTTTGGCCCTTCGCAGCAGTTGTAAATTTGTGAGGCCATCGAGCACTTTAGCTTTCATTTAGAAGTTCAATGCTTTTCTTTCCGTAGCTATCGTCCACATCTGTTTAATATATTTCAACTTCTCGGGTTTTGGTTTCTTTCGGTAAACCAAACCCTGAAAGGATACAATGAAAATTACAGCCTTAAGTTTCTCAGATCTCAAATCAAACTCATAGCTGAAGGTTTCCCTAAGCTTCCATTAGGTTCTAATAACACTTTCATTCATATCCATCGATCAACTACAATCCTACATACAATCCGTACAATACAATCCTTCGTATCTACAATTGTCCCCTGACAAACCAATGTCAATGAACTTAATCAAAAGCTATAACTGATACCGACAAGCGTATTTGTCCCGTTACGCATGTTACCCCGTTCATTCTGTTAAATTCTCTAACGAGCAACATTTCATACACGATTAATTAGCCGTGCAGCTAATTCAAATACCACTCTGAAATGAGTAAACTCTTCGAAAGACTAATGGAAAATCAACTATATTTCCCACTTTGCACCCTCCTCACTCCCTTAAACTCTCCCATTCGCTGACTAAATAACGATTCCTATTCATCGACGTCTGTTTCGAGGTAGTAGATATTAAACGCCTTTGCTGTTTGCCGAACGGAATGATCGCTTTTCGAATGCGGAACAATCGTTTTCCGTGAAGGGATCGAAGTGATTCGCGACCTCGAATACGGCCGAGAAGATAATGCGAAAAGGGTAGGAATTGAAAAATCAGGAATAAAAGGACGGACAGCCGGGTTAAAGGAGAGAGAGGGGCGGAGGGAACGAGAAAGTCAACAGCGGAGAGAGTCGGCCACGTTACGTGCTGTCGTCGTGCTTTTTTGCAGCGCCATGCGTGAAACTGATGGCCGGGTTAACGAGCGGCGCGCGCGTGTAAGCTCAGCGGCGCGTTATAAAAGAGCGGCGCATTTCAACGAGTACCGCGTCGCAGATTTTCGTGAACGTCATTCTCTCGGCCCCCTCCTCGTAGAATTTTCTTTCCGCTTGTCATGTCCTATGCCAAAAACTATGTCGCCGTTTCGATATACGATCGTGACCTTCGCCGCCATTTTCCGTTTTGTCGATGAGATTTCGATGGATTTTGCCGCCGGGTTCTTTGATCCATACGTTTTATCGATGATTCGACGATTTGATAGCCCGTGTACGTGTATTAACGTTTATAAAGTGAAATTCTTGACGAATTTTGCACGGAAAGTTGGATCAATATTTTTTTCGAAATTTGGATCAATATTCTTTACGAAATTTGGATCAATATCGTTTAATTTGACGAGATTTCTTGTTCTACAAATTCTGATCTTTCTTCTTTCTGTTTGTTTTTTTTTATGCAGCTATTTCTTTGGTTTTATGGGATTACTTAATAATTTTTATTTTATTTGAGATTTGTTTCCCTTTCATTTTTTTTTACTCTATTTAATTTTGTTTGAGAGTTGACTCCTTCAGTAAACATTTCAGATAATGATTCATTTAATAATGTTACAAAAGATAAATTTAAAATATTCGTCGGATTGTTTATTATAAGGAAAAATGGTTAGAAAATTGCTGGTAATTCTAGACACGAGAAATGAAATCTTGGAAGATCTCGCTCGCTGTAGCGCACTCACTTTGATCTCCGCCACTGTTTCAAGAGTAATCAAGTTCCTCTAACATCATTAACTTCCTCAAAATCTAGAGCGGTGAACTCATAGACAGTCTTAATCAACGTCTCTCCCCATTGTTCCTCAAAATTCTATCAAATTCTCTCTATCCATCAAACCAATCTATGAAAATTGTTCAATTTAACCCTCCAGTGCATGCATTTTTATTAAATTTTTCATTTGCTTCTGTTTAACTTTCTCGGAATTTTCTAACAGCTTCAAAACATGTTACATCCAACGTGTTTTTTTAGCGACGATACATTTTCAAAGATCGCTGAAGGCAATTAGCCCGTCGTTATGGCAGTTTAGACGGTTTATGACAGTCAGTGTCTGGCCAATAAGAATGGGAATATACAGATATTTGATAGCTAGTGATTCGAAGTCATGTAGCTGTCAAGTATCGTAGGTATGTTTGTTTAGAAGAATGCAAGAGAAAATTTGTAGCTGGCAAAAAACCCAACTTTGAGTTGCCTTAAGGGTGTGAATGTTGTTCTTAAAGGAACTGACTACTGAATGGGGAAGGCAAGAGTGCTTTCTGACTTACCCCAGAACTTCAGAACAGAGCAAATCTAAGAGTAAAATTGACCACCGCATCCTGATTTCATAAAAGATTCCTAACACGCTAATAACTTTCTGATAGTAGCGAACGTGTTAAAACGAACATAGCAAAAACGCAAACGTTTTTACTGTAGGATGGATAAGGTTTAGGGGGCGTCTGAGGGATTCACAGATGATAGTTTAAAAAAAAAGACAGTCTATATCTTTAATCTACTTCAGCGTTCGCTCTCTTTTACCATTTCAGTTGTTCTACACTCTTTCTTATCACGTATCGAGTTTTATTTCTTTGCCAAAGGAGGTGTTTTTCGCCTTTGCCAATTAGACGCTTTCTTGAATCCACGCCTTTCGTCATCCCCTTCCACTACAATTTTGGTGGGGATGTTTTGCACTCCGGAACGTCATCTACTTGCACTCGTTAAGGTAACAAGATTTATGATGTGACTATTTCTATATCTCGAACGGTAGAAATTAAGGATTCTGTCTCTTAAATAGTTTAACGCAATTACTTTCGCCCCTCAAAATTTAATCGACGGTCACGTCCACATCATAAACCTCGTCATCGTCACAATCGACGCGGCTGTGGATCATGTAGGCTACTAAACCTTCACAATTCTTAAATTTGCCTACATTACAATATTGACAATGTTTTTGATCCTGTACAGTCTCGTTAATCGTAAAGCTATGTAGCTGTTTTCTCACGAGTTAAAAATGGCGGGCGCAACACCGTGAAGTCGCGACATATCGCTAGAAACACGTAAGCACTTACACGTACCTGCTCGTTACCAGGTTCACGATCTCCCTCTTCAGTCGTGCGAGTTAGCCAACCAGCCAGCGTGATCGCGAAAGTCGCCTTTGAAGCGGCGACGTTCATTTGCAGAACAACGCTGTCTCGCGTACTCACAGGTTCGTGGTTAATCAGCTCTCGGTGGAATCGGTGAATTTTTATACGACGCATGACACATACGCGTGTACCGACGAGGATCGTTGTTTCGACCTGGCGCGGTGTCATTTCACGAGCAATTAAGCACCAGGTTAATCCCTTATGATCGCGTTTCGAACCGCGACGCGTTTTATTTCCGTGCTGGATCTCGCCGCATGCTCGTTAAACGAGTCGTGTTATTGATCGGTGATTAAGGCGAAAGGGGCTGCAATGACGGTTTCATATTACGGGGGAGGAAATAAACGAGAGGGCAAGCCAGTTCAACAGGAATCGGATTTCATTTTTGATATCACACCGCTTGCAGACATTTTCAGAGGCGACCATTCCGAATGACTGTTTTCAAAGAACTTCATAAATCTATATGATCTCGGCACTTGTGATATTTATTTTATCGATTGACGAAGAAATTTGTGATTTCGAATTGAAAATATAAGATTCTTTTTTATTTCAATTCAGGTTAACACGGAGAATTTGTGGTTTGAATTTGGGTATTAAGCAGATTTTATAATAAACTAGTTTAAACTATCAGATTTTACCCGAGTTTCTTATATCTGTATCATCAGCTTTTGTGCAAACGTAAAAATCTAACGACAATATGTTGAAATTGATTGGTAGGGATGCATAATTTACAAATTCACTCTGTGTATCGGTTTGTTTTGCTATACTAAGTATATACTTGCATTATTGCGACATGGCTAATTCATTAATCTAATGCTTTGCAAGATACGATATTTTAAGTGCTAGGGGTAAAGTGTGAGGTGTCTAAATTTCATTGCAGCGTCATAAAGAGTAATTATGAAAAATTGCATCGAGATCGGTTAAAGAATTTAGGAATTAGTAAAAGACAAACACACAGACAAATATTGTATCTTATAACATACATATATACATTTTTGAGAATGATAATGATACCAGAATGTAATTTGTTTAATATACAGAGTGAGTCTCCTAACATGACGACTTCAAATAACTCGTAAGTTATTCGTTGTACGAAAAAACGTTTCCAAAAGTTGCATGGTATCTAGGGGGACATACAGTGCCCTAATCTATTCTTTATTGAGACATTAGGGTCACCTTCAGCTTTTTAAATAGAACGTCTAATATATTTTTCTCAAATTTGGATAAATCATCAAATTTTGCATATAAAAGTATTATATGTTCATTAAAAAATGAAGTTCATCGCGAACCACCAACGACAGCCGAAGATATGTAAGAACGTATTATTAGTGCATGTGCTGTAACAACTACAAAAACAGTGGGAAAAAATTCTTCGCTCACTGATAATTCCATTTTGTAAGTGCATTGATTATAATGGACAGCACTTCGAACACCATTTGAAACAAAATTTGTTTCAAAAATATCTCAGCAATTCTTCAGTTTAAGTCCCAATTTGTATTAATACTTTCGTTCCATTTACATAACTGAAGGTGACCCTAATACCTCAATAAAAAAGTAAGGTAATAGATAACAGATTAGAGTACTGTATGTCCCCCTATATACCATGCAACTTTATTTGAAACATTGTTTCGTATAACGAATAACTTACGAGTTATTTGAAGTCATGTTAGAACACACCCTATATAATGGGAAATTAGATTACTTGGTTCTAATTATACACAAAATTCGCACAGAGATGTTACTCTGCCGTATATTCGTAATGAATCGCGCCAGAGGGTGAAACAAGAGTTGCATGATCATCATTCACGATTCAATATGTTCGAAAACGGGTATCGATGGTTTGTAATGATTACAAGGAAGGGGTTAATTAGCAGTGCGTTGTCAACGTGGATGTCGGCCACAGGATATAGAAAGCTGTACGACGTCAATTCTGAATGTTCGCAGGCTTTAGTTGACACGAGCAACTAAGCCAACGTTGTCCACGCTACGACACGTAACCTATTTACGGTTTTCGGCCAGTTTCAGACATCGACCGATCAATTTTCTCCACGAGGAAGCCTGTGAACGAATTAACCCTCTCGTGTCGTGTGTGAATAATGCTTCAGAGAAAATGTCCGACTCTTTAAAAATGTTTCCATTTCATCGGGAATTATAAGTGAAACTGTAACAGCAAAAGTGTTTCCTAGTGTTTTCTCTACAGCCAGACGGCACAGTCGTTTACGCGACATAACTCGGATGTTCCTCGTTCACGGTAGCTCTACACTTTGTACAATTACCAGGAAAGTAGTTGTCGGCGAACAAATTTCGTTAAAAGCGCGCGTTTGTCAAGCGATCGAGCTTGACCGAAACAACAGGCGACGCAATAAATAGATAAATTAGCCGAGGAAACCAACTTCTGCGGAATTTCATTTCGAGACAGTGTCTTTGAATTCCCACACTAGTGTCTTCGATTCGAAAATATTCGCTTGGAATCTCTTTTTCGAACACACACGCGGTTCAATTACATTTCCTCTATTTTTCCCTCCTTTTTCTTTTCTCTTTAAACTTTCTTCTTCATTTCCTCTTTCTATCTTGTATGCTTCACTCTTCGCTTACCCGCTTTCCATTTGCCACTCTCTACTATCTTTTTACATTTTTATTTTTCCCCCCTTTCTTCTTTTTATTTCTCTGCTCCTCTTTTTTGCGTGATTTTTTTGTTAACATCACTCCTCTGAGAACGAAGTCACTTCTTTACTGTGCTTTCTTCAAGGCGATTTCAGCCCCCATTTCTACGAGCGAAATGTTCGATTTCAATTACCAGATTGGCGCGATGAAAACAGTCGTCTCGAGCAGCCGGCTGGCTAACGCCAGTTTACTAAACATCCTCTGGAAAAATCCTGCGCGAAAGTTTTCGCCGCGGAACGGAAACTCGTACGCTTTGTTGCGTTTCTATACACGTTAATCATGCTCGGTTTACTCTTTGTCTATGATCGAAGTAGCGGAAGCTGATTAGGAAGCTTTTTGTGATTGCCCCGTTTGAAATGGCGCGCGGTCGGCCACGAGTAATACGAATTATGGTTGGTTCAATGGGACCGTCGATTATCACGCCATTACTAATTCTGGCAAATGTCGTTCTTTGCCGTCTTTATCACGATTATTACAAAGTTCACCCTAAACTGTTCGTCGTTAGAGTTAAATTTAGAATCCTCGCTTTGCCTTGGCCGAGATCGAAAATGTTGGGAAGTATTTGAAATACTGAAACATTGAACAACGTATTGAAATCTCTGGAAATGTATAAAATAAAAAATTTCGAATTAATAGTATTCATTTGGAGAATCATCGTGTATGGTAAATTTTAATTAAACATAGGTGATTTCAACACATAGCGGATCAGACACTTTATTGCTAACCGTACCTAGTTGTCAGCCATTTTTTGTATCCAATATTTTTATATTACTTATGGTTAATTAGTAGTGAAAAATTATTGTCAAGTTACATATTGATTGTCGGCAAAATTTATAAAATTACGCGATTCGTTTTCCTTCTTCTTGCTTGAATTATCACCACTAGCTGAAAAATCGTTTATTTTG
The DNA here is from genome assembly GCA_951804975.1 of Anthophora plumipes. NCBI lineage: Eukaryota > Metazoa > Arthropoda > Insecta > Hymenoptera > Apidae > Anthophora > Anthophora plumipes. The sequence goes on along the minus strand of OX638112.1, from coordinate 23,802,820 downwards.
TTTGAAAAAGCTAACATAACCTTACTCTTATCCTGTGAAATTTAAAAGTCGTGATCATTCTCACGAATATTTATATTTTTATCATTGCTTGATGTATCTGAAAGTATTTCTCTAACACTTTTCAATTCTCTGTCATTATCGATACTTAAAAATTTTAAAAATTAATTCACTTTACAAGCTCATTAAGAAAGCTCAACTGTTACCATTTATCATTGTGTTACAACTACTTTTGACTTACACATAGCAGATGCTATGAGTTATCTTGTGATCCGTTCGTTTACGTGTTAAGAGTTGGTGAAATCTCGAAGTCGAAAGAATCTTAGTGAAATTTCGAGTATTCATGGATGCACCAGACGCGGATTTAACAAGGAACAGAGGCGGAATCGATACGATGCAAATATCTGTTAAATAAGAAAATAAAAGCGAACAGGGGAAGAAGGAACGATCGAAAAAGGGAGAATTAATGAACCTCGAAATGGCATAAGCGGTTTCCTCGTTCCGTCTCTTTCAAGCTGGCCTACGAAGTGTCTCCAAGGATCTGTACGACGTTTCGAGATCGCTGTTGGTCGATAATTGAATAATCACGTGCTCGAATGTGATAATTCGATTCCGATGCCACGCTTTCGTTGTTACGCTCTCGGGTGTATAAGAGCAGAATAATAAAAGGGAAGTGTTCTTTTCATCTGGTTAGAAAAGCCGTATTATTTGACTCGTTTTTTTTTCTTTTCTGTTTTTGCTTTTTTCGTTTTCCAATTGCATCGAATTTCTACGTTACTTTTGCATGGCGACTTTATCTGTAGTATACCACTTGTGCCTTTAAGTAAATTTCGAAATTTACATGCTTCAGTTCGATCGAGCACTTGAATTCTTTTAATTAGCTTACTCGCGGACCCTTTTATGCTCGAGTAAATTTATATTAAATTTCGTATAAAATTTCTGATTAATTAACGGCGGATAATTACGGGATAAACATTCAGAAATTTTATTGCTCCCACGTGAAGTGGGTTATAATACTGTTTTTAATTGGTCGATTAAAATAAGCGGCTCATTGGGCATCACATTATGCAGGAAATCAGTGATCTAGTGTCTGGTGAAAATTGAAACTTTTTAGTATATTCTGAATGTTATTGTGAACAAAATTAGTGTGTTCCACGTGAGAGCGTACAAAAGAGTGTATAAAAATGTATCTCGAAATAGTAAATTAATTTTACAAACCCAGATGAACATTCAATTAACCATTAATTAAGTAATTGTAGTATTAAATGTTCGCATTAGCATTTTATTTTTTATTTGTTCCATTTTAACGATCATCAGCACAGAACAATCGACAATTTTTGTTCAATTGTCTCACAATTTAAAACGAGCAAATTTTAAAGGAAAGATTGCAAAAGGCTAGTCATAAAAAATATTGAATATTTTTTTGCTTTGCTTTCATTTTAGCTCTAGAGACAATCCTCAAACTTTTTCACCTGCCAAATCGATAAGACTAATTAAAGTACGCAGTGTTTTCAGATGACATCGTGAATCGTTCACGTTGTAAATTTTAAAAGTGTGTGCATTAAAGCGACTTGGTTTGTGAATCATCGTGCTGTAAGTAATAAAGAGATACGCTACAAGAACGCAATTAAATTTCATCCATCTAACGCATCCGCCCATGTACAATACGAATTGAACATCAGTGTTTTGTGTCGCAACGTTGACAGTTTAATTTTACAACGAGCAAATAACGCTGACTTCACTGCTAGTGTTAAATGAAGTTGTTCGAGGTTTGCAAAATAGTGGATTGTATTTTTGACATAACAAGTAATAACTTTGTTTAATCGATTAAAGCAAAAACCATCAGAATACACGAAGTAAGAAAAATTTCCAGCCTTTCTCGTAACTATTCCAACATTTTCTTTCCACAATTTTATTTCACAGTCTTATAACAAGAAATTCTAAAGGAGAAACCATAAAATACCGCGAAGTAATTAAAATTTCAAGTCTTTTTCGTGACTACTCCAGAATTTTCTTCCTACAAATAACTGTTCCAACATTTTCTTCCCACAATTTTATTTTTTAATTTTACAATGAGAAATCCTAAAGGAAAAAAACATAACAATATTCCAAGTAATTAAAATTTCCAGTTTTTTTCGTAATTACTCCATGTTCTCCCCATAACTTTATTTCACAACCTTATAACAAAAAATCCTAAAGGAGAAACCATAAAAGTACCCGAAGTAACCAAAATTTCCACTCTTTTTCGTAAATACTCCAGAATTTTCTTCCTACAAGTAACTACTCCAACATTTTCTCCCCATAATCTTGTTTCACAATCTTACAACAAAAAACCCTAAGGGAAAAACCATAAAAGTACCCGAAGTAACCAAAATTTCCACTCTTTTTCGTAAATACTCCAGAATTTTCTTCCTACAAGTAACTACTCCAGTCTTTTTGTCCTCATAATTTTATTCCACAATCTTAAAATAAGAAATTCTAAAGAAGAAACCATAAAAATACCCGAAGTAACCAAAATTTCGAGTTTTTTTCGTAAATACTCCAGCCTCTTTCTTCCCACTCTTTCGTTCTCAACGATCGACGGAAACATTCTCTGTGCCGTCTGATTCCTTTTTTATTCTCCGTTTTAATCGTCGAACAGACGATTCGTCGGTGGGGTAACAAGTACGTGGAACGTTTCACGGGCGTGAGAATCCAGCGATGAACGATCCACGTGGATGGCCGGAGGGATGAACGCACACGGCACGTCAGCCACGGTATGCGAACAATCCTGTCTGCCGCCTCATACGGGAGGTCTGCGGTTTCTGGTGCCGTGTACTTCGAGACGGAAATGCCATCGCGACTGCCGGAAACTAACGTCGAAATAGAGGACGGGGGCGATGGTCCCTGGCATCGACTGCCGTCTGATTCTATCTGCGGTAAGCCTCGTTGCCTCGGCTTTAAAGGGGAGAGGATGTCTTGTTAAGAGAGACAACGATCCTGGGCATGAAAATGCTTCTCTCACAGCGTTGCTTCAAACTTGAAACTTTGCCTGTGAGGCTTTCAAACGTAGAGCAAAGGGAAGTGAGACGTGTTGTATATCTGTGAAGAGTCGCAGAGAGATATTTCGCAGCTCGCGCGACGCTGTTCGACGTTAAGTAAATTTTCGGGTGAGAAATAACTGCCTACTTGAGTTTCTTCAAGAAGAATGAGAAGGATAGTGAAATTTCTGATGAACATTGAAGCTGTGGGGAAAATTTCGTTATGGTAGGCAACGTTTAAATGTTTATTAGGAGTTTATCGAATCTTTCTACCCTTCGTAGATATGTTGTAAAGAAAATGGCGATGGAATGAAGTTTCTTTTCTAACTACCTGATAATGTTCGTTAGAATCTCCTCCTCACGAGGTGTAGCATCGAATGAAATTTTTCTTTATATTAGGAATTTATCGAATCGAGTTGGAATCCTTTTTAGCCCTTGTAAATCTATCGTAAAGAAATTTTCTTGAGACAGTTAGTGTTGTAGTTACAGGATCTTCCAGCGAAGTGTAGCATTAAGTAAAGATAACGATGAATTCAATTTAGTATATTGAATTGAATTTATAGGATCTTCTTGGTCTTCGTAAATGCATCGTAAAGAAAATTTCCTTCGAACGGTTAACGTTAGTTGAAATCTCCCTCGCGAAGTGTAACGTTAACCGGAATTTTTCGAAAAGTGAAAGATAAAAATGAATTGAATTTAATAATAGCGGATAGGTGGAATTTTTCTCTGTAGCTAGACGTTAAACAAGATTTTATAACTAAACAGAATTTTCTAGCGAAAATTCACGTCACGTGAAATTTCCTGTTAGGGAACAGCGCTAAGTAATATTATCTATCGAAGAGCAGCGCTAAGTAAAATTTCCCCTTCATGATGGATCGTGGGGCGCAACGAAATTTCCTCGCGAGGATTTACGGCCGGGCGAAATTTCCCCGCGAAGATTCGCGTCGGGTGAAATTTTCTCTCGCGGAAACGGCGAACTCTCCGCGAGAGGTTTGCGTTAAGAGAAATTCCCCTCTAAAAGTTCGCGTCAAGCTGAATTTTCACCGGTGAACATTGCCGCGAAACAATATTTTCCCCCTCTGTGAATGTTCGCGCGAAACGATCTTGCATCGATGTTGCTCTCACACTTCCTTTTTTTTTATTTATTCACCTGGTCGTTCGCCTCGTTGCTCGGGGCCACAATGAAGCGGATTGTTTGCCTCGTGGTTCGATTTTGAAAATATTCCGACATTTATCGCCGCCGCCCAACCCCTCCTTCGTTCCTTTTTCTAATCCTGTTATTTATTCCGTACAGCAAACGCGGTATTTCTTTTTTTTTCTTGTTTCCTTTCTTTTTTTCTTTTCTGTTTTGTTTTGTTCTCGCCGATGTTGGGATACGTACTCCGCGCACGTATCACGGGATTCCTGTACGTTTGTGTACTGTGTACCAAGTACAAGTGAATACTGAAATTAACGTTTGCCAGTGTTGCTATCGAACCGTGTAATAACTTTATTATTAGAGAAATATTTAAATACCGCGAGGGGAGATGGTGTTTAGATGGAAAGTTGTTAATCAACAATTATTTAGAGAGAAACAAAATTCGCGAGGAAACGTTTGTGTAGCTATTGCAAGTACTAATTTCTCTGCATACCTTGCTGTTATAATTACAAGCATCAAATGATTCGTTATATCAAGGCAATTGCAAATTAAAGGTACAAATATGGCGGTTAGATTAGGGTAATTTGTCTTTAATACAGAATTAACATCGTTCGGCGAAACAAATAGAATATTTAACTATATTACTGCACTTAGATTAATATTAACTTATCTTCTTTTAGTATGATAAATATTCATTTTACCTAATAAATTTAACTAACACACACACATACGCAATCCGGTACACCATAACGAACCTTATACACCACGTCGAGAAAACCAGAAACACTCTTGATGCATTTTCAATGGTAAGTCCTGTATCGTAACTCAAATCCAGCAAAACACTTTTATATTTTCCATTGTAAACGCGTCAAACACGAATGGTAGGTGTGTTGTGTATGTGTATATATATGTATATAACACATATATATCTGCGGTTTTGCAAAATGAAAGAAAAATCATTGGTAGCGAGCGAAATGAAATTGTCGACTGAATTATCGGTCAGATTGTGCAGGAGCCGCGTGTGTAAAGTTGTAACGACAAAGAGGAGAACGGTAAAATGGCGGAGCGCACGCGTGGAATTACGCATGGCAAAAGCGGAACGATGATCATAACGCTTGCTGAGAGCAGAACTGTTTTATTGCCGCGAGTTCGTGATCGACGAATTCGCCGGCTCGGTGGCCGGCTATCGTAAACTTTCCCACCCTATATTGGTTTCCGCCGCTATTTCTGCCCGCTCGTTAATAGTCGCTGGCTGGAATACTTCGACAACGCGTTCGCGCGCTATGCTCAAGATCGATATTCTATTTGCTCCGTGGGCTGAATTTATTAAACGATAGACAGCCGGACGAATTTTAATCCCCTCCTAGTCGAGTGTCTCCCTAAAATTGGATTAATTTCGTCGAATTATTGAGGCGTAAATGTGAATGGGAATTCGTGATTCCCAGTTTTTAAGGAAGCTGCGTGTTGCTGCTGCGAAGATCGTTCGTGAAATGGATCGACACGACGAAAAAGTTGAATTGGACAATTTTTTATTACACTTTTGTCGACTTCGTAACTCTATCTTTGGTGTGAAAGAATTTTAGAGGAAATTTTTTGGAAGTTAGCCAATAGATTTAGTCACACTTCAGATTTTTTTTTTTATTAAACATCTGTTTTTGAAATTGAACTTCTGATCTGTCGTCTGACAACTGTGATTGTATATCGTGTATTTATATTTCCATAGACTGCTGATTTTTATGCATTTATAGGAAATTGAAAGGTGTAAAATTGCATGATATGTATTCAAATTATACTACTTTAATAGGTGAAATAAATAGATTTTACTAAATATAATATATATTCTATCAATATTATATCCTATTAAAGTTCTAATTTCTTTTACCACATTTTGAATATTTATTTACACTTCTTACTAAACAGTGCCTACACGTGTGCATTATTAATAAAAAATACTAAAAGATATTAATCTGTGCGCGTTACAATAGGAATTAGAACATCTACGAATCTTTATTGTTTCTTCCAATGAATAATGATCAACACAGAATAATTTTTCCATTTGTTATATAATTCAGAAATTTTGAGAATAAATAAGATAAGTACATAACGTTGCCTGAACCAAAATTGTTACGCTGTGGTATATGTAAATTGGCAGAAATATCGGCGGAATCGTAAAATATAGCATCAACGATTTTAACACTGTTCTTTATGATCTCACAAAGCTCGATAAAATTTACGAACGCATGAAACTTGATACACTTGTCGACGAGTGCACCGTTGTCGGAATACAGTTGCTTTTAAAATACATGATAATAGAACGATCTTTACGAGGCTCGTATCGATAGCTTCGAAAGTCATGGAACAGCTTCACGAGGATGATCCATAAGGATTCAGGAACACCAGTGATTCGAAAGATAGGACGACGTCATGTCTCTGGTGTTTTAGAGGATCGACATTACTCCAAAGATTCTGAACATCCTCAGGGGTACCAGAAGCTGGAATATCTCAAAGAGTATCGTGAGTTTTACGAGTCCCAAAAGGCGAATCCTTTCGTTGCCCTTATTGACCAGCGGAATCCTTTCAGTACTCGCTCGGACGTCTACGAACCTCTGAGATTCTCTAGCTTCTGGACACTTCGGATACTTCTATGTCTTCAAGGTCCATAACTTTTGCCCTGTGATGGAACTTCAACCTTCACACCCTTTGTAATACCCGTAGGATTCATAGTTACAGGACTGAACTGAGTATTCTTCAGTTTTGTGAAAATTTCCGCGTTTCTGATATTCCTGTAAGATATTCGCAATTTTTCTTTTTATGCAATGTATGTTGAGATTTTATTTCTGATAGTTCCGTGATTTGTTTATTTTTACAAACTTTATTTTAGTTCAGGTATGACAGAGGTCATTAAGAATTTCCATGCAGATTTTTCTGATTATCTCTTCAAATGATCAGAATTGCTTAATCCTCGTCCTTCGTAATATTTCCCTCGGTGTCACTTTGACATAATGGTAAAAAATCAGTGAAACAGAAAGGTGAATAATTAATTTTGCAAATTCTTTTATTGAATGTAGGAAAATACACGTTAGGCTGTGTACTACGCAGATTTGCATTTTGTTTTTTGTTACAAATGTCCAGGAACATTTGTACGTGTTTTGAACGTATGATTAGATAAAATCATAAAAGTATAAAAAGTTTTAAAAGTAGGAAATATATGTTTCATAAAAAAAAATAAATAAAAATCAACAAATTTCAGAAAATGATTTCTACAAATGGCCGAATAATACAAACTTTTATCGGAAAAAATGTGTCAAATTGACACGAGGGACGAATGAGTGTTCATTCCATGTATTATATTTCCAAATACAAGTTTTTCACAAATTTTCTGGAAATTTTTAATCTTTCTTAATTTTCACATATACTTTATGTTGTACTTTATCGTTTCCACGATGTATTATATATTATACACTTATAAATTATCTCTGAGTACAAATATTATCATCAAAGTTGCCAATAATCTTTTCTCTCAACGTCTAATTAATAATTTTCAAATCAATTTATATGAACTTTACATTTCATACTTTTTCCAACAAAGGTCTAAAAAAATTCGAAAATGATCACTCTAAAAATTCTCTCTCAGCTCCTCACGAGATACAATCACTTTCCTTTCCCTCACCTTCGTATCTGACATTGTATCGTTGCTACAATCTGTTAACGCGTAACGTTGGTTATTGATTGCATTGTCAACGCCTTTGACGAGATGGTCACGAAGCGGATTGAGACACGGCCATGGTACGCGACGATGGAAACTTGTCCCTGGAGGATGCTCGACTCGAGGTAAGAGGCCAATAATGGCATTAGTAACGGTGTCGATAATCGACATAACGGGGCAACGACCGCGCCATTCAACGGATGAATACCGTGGCCCATGTTAAACTGTAACCGGAACGATAATTCGGCGGCTCGAATTAACCAGGCTGTGTCTGCACGAGAGAAACGTTCCGGGTCCCCGAAAATGACTCGAGAATCCTGGATTAGGTGGAATAACATAAGAAGGGGAAGGGTTTAGAGAAGAAGAGGACTGATTAGTGCGCTCGCGCTTTCTGGTAATCGTCCCCGGGGCAATCGCGAACGTCTTCCTTCTCTTCGTAATCCTTGCGAGAAGGTAGCGGCGTTACCCTGCGTCTTAAGGCCGGAATATTAGACGAGAGGGGTCTTCAGAAAATTTTTTCTTCTTCCTCTTCGGAGACCTTTGTCTCGTCGCGTTCGTTGTCGCATCGTCTGCTCGTCGACGAATGGAGGAAACAGCGGAGCTCGCTTCTTGAAACTTTCGCGGCAGATTGGACGTCTTCTTTTTTTGTCCTCTCCACTCGGCTACAATCTCATCCATTCGAGGGAGGATTTTAAAGCGAATTGTGGCTCCCGTTTTCGTTTTATCTCACGGGAGGTTGATTTTTTAGGTCTCATTTGCTAGTAAAGATTAGTTTGTGTTTTTGTACTCTTTACGTGGTTAGGGATATTATTTAAGTGATTTATTTGAATTTTGTGTTGAATTTAATATTCAAGTAAATTTTGGTTTAAACAATTTTTGTTGTAAAAAATATATTACGTAACATTATCTAATTTCAGTACATCGCTAAAGTTTGTACAAAAGTGTATGAAATGCTACGTTGAAGTTGTACTAGGAGATTGTCTGACTTATACGGATTAATACTACTGCCGATCTGTTCTGCTTTAGCAATGGCAGTAATCGTCACAAACAGAATAACTTCGTTTATACAGGTCTATTACCAGATATTTCTACTACAACTTATTCAAATATAATGCAATATTTAACAATATTTTTGCAATAATGATATATAGTTTATTACATCTTATAAACTGCATAGTTCGTTTTATGATAAAAATGTGGGAGATATAATGTGAAGAATATTGGCAGGTAAGTAGTATAGAAACTTTGTCGAAGTCCCAAGTCAGTTATCGTTAATTGTGATCATCAATAATAGAGGTCATCGTCGAAGAAAGAAATTCAACTTTTTTCGAGTTGAATATTTCTCTGTATTTCCTTAAATCCAGTAATCCGAAAAAAGCTTTCACGGTAAGCTCTCGAAACAAAGCCTTGATGTACAACGGAAAAGTAAAAATTCTGAAATTCATATCGTATCTCGTACAATAAAACGCTTAAAACTTCGTAAACTTCTTAACGTATTTCTTCGAACCTCTGAAGTCGAATTTATAATTACGACGATTAATTACTCGGACCAAACTTTGACGTACGATCGAGAAAGCGAAATATTAAAAATCCATTAACACATTCGTTCGTGTTAAATTTCTTCGCGATAACAGAGAAGTATCTTATTCACCTATTGTAATTATATCCGTGAAGAAGAAGAAAAAAGAAAGAAATTGAACAAACGATAATTTCACAAATTCCATCAGCCTTATTTCTAGCTGTCCCACTTTTACGACCCGACTCATTTCCTTTCGCGCCGCGGCAAAAAGGGAACGCTGGGAACTTTCTTTGACTGATTAACGGCGTTCGATAGAACGTATTAAAGCAACGCTATCCTCCCATTTAAAGTTTAAATGGTGTCCAAAAACTGGTCGTTGGAGGAATAATTATTACTCGCGTCTCAACGAGGATCCGCGTATAATGTAAAACCAAAAAGCTTTCGCGTGTTTTTCCTAGTAGTGGTATACAGGATTAGACAGGTCATCTCTGAGTTTTTTCTTCTTTTTTTTCTTTTTTAAACTGGAAAAAGTAGGAGAAAGCGGAAACGCGAGTTACGTAATGAAAATACGTTTCATAACGAAGCTAACCACAGGGACGTATAAATCTAATTCTTCGCGTTACGCCAACCCTCTTAAGACAATGTTCTCTATTTTCCTCTGTTCATTTTCCACGTCCTATTTATCCAGACAAGCCGAGTGAATCTTCGTCATCGAGCCTCACAGTGATTTCACGAAAATCGTAAAAACGTCGCTGGTAAGTGATAAAAGAAAAGTGTACATTTCGTAATGGATGGGGGACATTTTTCTCAGCACAGTCTGCTAAGATTCATCGTTGGTTAAACGTTGTATTCACGGAGGAATTAGAGATATTTCGTTTCTCCAGTTTACCGGTAGCTTGTAAAAAAGAACGTGTTCGGAGTTACAAATGAAACATAAATTTATTCTCACGTGTGGTATGGAGGAGGAAGGTTTAATGCTTGCTAATTCGAAGAAATGGATTTTACTCGTAGAGAACTTTTTGTTGCATAATGTACTCAGTGTGGCAATTTACTAGTTTTCCCCTTTATTTTCTGCTTTTTTTACTGGAGGCACATCTGAAAAGTATGCGACTGTAAAAGTACTTTATTAGACATTTATAGACTTTGTTGTAAAATTCTCTTATAGTCCTTTCATCGTAAAATAGTGTCATTCACATCTCAATTCAAATGTTTTACACTAGGTTTATTAATATTAGGACACCCGTCGAATCGACGAATGAAAGAAACCTCGGATTTTTCTCCAAACAATCAATTTACTTAATTTAGAAACGATTTACTTATGTAATATTAACTTATATATTTCGACATATTTTCGTATCATTCCATTACTAAACTTCAGTAAAAATTTCTGGAAAATAACAGCAATAGGTTCTGTAAGTTTATAAATTAAATTAGCTTATCCCATAAATATAGTGTTAAAATAATCAATCCAAATTTTTCTAAGACAGTGTATATTCTACTTGTTAATTAAGAATCTATCACTTATTTAGAATTTACCATAATTAATGATTACAAAATTCTTCGTTTCAATCCTACAGTCTATTATTTCCACGTAGAGATTCTAAATACTCTTCATGTACATGAAACACTCATGTAATTCTAGAGAAATTTCATCTCGCCAGCAAAGAATGAGGTGTTTCCGCGTGAATATCTCGCATGGGAGACGTAATCGATCTTTTTCGTTCAACTGCAGCAGGATAAAGATGAACAGAGGCAGCAGGTGTCGCATGGCGTTCACCTGAACACCATGAAACAACAGGCGCGCGGATAACCGGGCTCATTACTGCTCGCGCTTCTGTTATTACGCGCTTTAAAGCTGGCAACTTCTTCAGGGTAAAAACGCGTCCCGCTTTTGCCGCTTGGTTTACACCACGCCGCGACGGTTTAATCAACGCTAAAGTCTGAGAAACGCCGAAGATTAAATAACTTAGCCCTGGGTTAATGAGTAAGTTCTTTTACACGAAGAGTTATGTCTGTGATACAATTATTCTCCGTCATGATGATTAAATGTATTAAGTACTTGTTTAAAGATTCAGAGACTCCACCACGTCGCGTCAGTTTGTACGAACGCAACGTTATTACATTTTATCAGAGAGTAATTGCATTTTTATTAGAAGCAGGTTATTAATTTTCACGAATATCGAACGGGAAACCGATAAAAATCAACTCTTTATCAACGTGAAATTAATATTCCAAGATGCAATAGTAAGTTAGAATTAGCAAAATTCTTGCAATTCACACAGCAGTCCCAAACTTTTGATCAACAATATGTAGTTTTTATGCGTTCTTGTTTTCATCGATCTTTCAAAACAAAAGTTTGTAGCGTCTTTCGGTACACGTGAAACACCAAACAATTGAAAGGATGATTAATAATGAAGCTGCTCCAAAGATGGAAAAAAATGGTGCATACTTTGTTGAATAAATCTATTTGAAAATATCTAAATGTTATTATCTTTGAATTTTGTTTCTGTTAAAAAAATGCTAGGAACTTCTTTCTGCAAACTAATACTATTCTATTGAAAATATTATAGAACAGAATTTATCTTTCAAGTTTTAATGCTCAGCATAAAATACCGAGAAATTGTACTAAAATAATGCATAATTTTTGGAAGAAAATTAAAAATTATTGAAAATGGATTATTTATTTTTCAAGTTTTAAAGCTCGCTATAAAATACCGCAAAATTCTACTAAAATATAATAATTTCTGAAAGCTGAAAGTGAGAACTGGAACGAAGATTCTAATACTACCTTAAAATAAGGCAATTTAAAAAATTGCGGAATGTGTCTAAATCCTTCGTCATTAAAATTCCACATTTAAATGCTCACCAAGATTGCCTCTTAACCGAGATCCCTCCACACGCATCATCATCGTACATAGAAACCGCACGTACTCAATACGACGATCATATTTTGCTAGATATTTATCCCAGTGAATCCGTCCCGTCTATTTCCGGTTATCCGGTATTTTCCACGATAAAACGATACGATATACTCTTCGAGTTCCAGAGCCTAACATCTGTCAGTCGATCGAGCAAGAATTACCCAATGGCAGGCTGGTTTCGCATCCGCTTTAACGCGTGGACAATGGGTGTTTAGGTGAATGGAAGGTTCGAATTACTAGCTGACCGGTAATTAGGGCCGGGCTGAAAGCCTGCGTTGTAATCAGAACACGCAGGCATCGGGTTGTGGCCGATCTCTTGCGGAAAAAAAATGTCGATGTCCGCGGTCCGAGCTTTGCGGTGAATAATTCGACGCGCGATCCGGCCGCTCGCGTTAATCTCTGAATCAGGATCCAAGATCGACGGGAAACACGGATCACCGGAAGCGGGTGGCTGCGCACGCGCGCGAATATTGTCCCCGCGGTCGCGTTGTCGACGGTCATGGTCGATAGGTTGCCCGATGAAATTGTGGCGGTAGAATCGTTTCCTCCAGTAGACATCAATGAGTAGAGTTCCAAGTGGAATTGCTTTTAATTGAACGCGGTTTCTCTTGTGGTAACAGTTTGATAGAAAGTGAAATTCTAAAGTTGCTTTTTATAATATGTTATTGTTGGTACGATGGTTCATGTGAATTTCTGATGGTTTTTTTTGGTATTAACGTTAAGTAACAGTAGAACAATATTTTTCAAACGAGTTATATATCCACGGTTTTAATAGTGATTGTTATAGTGTTACTATTGAATTTTATTTGTAAATTCGTAAGGATTCTTTGTGTATTCGTGTTCTGATAATCGATGCTGTTAATCAGTTTATAAAAGTAACTCTAGGAAAGTGACAATGGGAATAGTAAGGGAAACGTGTCTGACTAATACGGCTCGTTACTACTGACAATATAATTTGTAAACCTACTATCGTAACAATATTTTAATACTGTTCATACTAATTTTTTTGTCAATCTCAGCTCTCATGCAGCTATTTGAGATATTTTACACAAAATTTGTAAAACTATTACAATTTAGACATCCGTTTGTATAATATATTTAACAAAAAATTTGTCGATTTACATTAATCGAGCAGTATAATTCTGTACATACTCTAATCATCTTCTGCACATTTCTATTAATTTATTTAGATAAAAAATCACTTGTTATTATTAACCCCTTCTAGTCTAACAGAATTCGGATTTTTTTATATTTTGAAACATTTCTATACTTGATAGAAAACGTAAAACAATACATTTTGCAAGTAATTGTTCGATAATTTTGTCGCGTAGGATAAATTTTATAGAAAATCTTACAATACTAGTTTAGATAGTGGTATTTTTTTTTCCTAATTTTTTTTTCGGTTAACTCGTTTTGAGCGATGCACTACTTTGTAAGTTTGTCTGTATGATATATCTGTGAAAGAGTAAGCTTAACTAATTTGAAACAGATTATTAAAAAATATGATTAAATAAGTTAAAAAATTATTACAAAAATAACTAGGATTTAATCTAATCCTAAATTAAACAGTTCTGAAATAAATTGTCAATGGTTTAAAAATTTTCAAATATCATTTATAGTATAGTAAAAATTGATTTCAATGCCTGCATTTATTTATATTCTTCTGATTTTCTCGCAGCAATAAATAACACGTTTAGCCTACTTTCACAATTTACAAATTATTTCTTCGTCGTAAACTCGTCTCTTCGTCCTTCCCAATCTCAGTTACTATCGTCAGATTTCGAAATCGAAGGGAAAGCACGTCGTAGATAACATTTACGATCAGAGTGAGCTATTTTACGCACCTTGTGCGTTATAGCCATGCAATAGGATGTTATAACGGGACGTGTATGCGGATTCTACGATATTTTACACCGAAACGCGACAACCGGAGTCGCATTGTTAGATCAACGAAGGAGCAGCAGAGGCAAACAGAGGTCTGAGGATAGGGCATAATGGTCACGTGCGAATGAATTGAAACAGCGGATCGACTTGCATGCTTGTGCCAACCATTTTCAGGGCCCACGAGTAAAGGGTAGGGTACAATGTTAAAGCCAGTTAAGCCTGAGTTAAACGCCGTCATAGCGTGCCGCTATTGTCTGCCGCTTAGTGTCGCTCATGAAGGTAAATAGAATATTCCTAGTACCGACGACTAGGATCATTTGCCCCGAGAAATTAATTTTACTTCCGACGGAGTTTTGGCCTAACCACCAAGTCATCACACGCAGACAATCGAAACTTCGTTGAAAGAATATCAATTTTCGTTTTCGAGTTCGCGAGAAGTTCGGTGGATGAGGTAAGGCGATTTTGTCGGTGGTTATTGTAATTTCGGAAAGGATTTGAACGTGTAGTTGCAAGAGGTTTCACGGTTCCCATTGGGAAAATGTAATGTTTCTCACTGTGAACGTCTCCATACTGTGGATAGAAATTATAGTAAAATTTATTTTTTGTCCTAGTTACGAAAATAAATTTGAAAGTTCGTCACTCTTCTTTTCAACATTTCGCAACTGTAGCAGCCGCAAGAAAGATTCATAAAGAATTGTATAGAATTTCAATTAAATCTAACCATCAACAGATACCAATCACTCCGACCGATTTCAACAGTCCCGTACGAAAATACTCATTAATGATCCTTTAATAGGATCGATTACAGGCTACCCGGACTGATTGGCCAAAAAACAAATGAAATTGCATTGGAACCTTTGCTTTCGTCGACGCCCACGCCGACCGCCATCATTATGTAAAATTCAAGCCAAATGACGCGGCCAGAAAACACGCCGCGAAAACATTCATCCCCTGTTGAAATCGAAATAATCAATTCTACAAATAAAACGTGGTGAATAAACGTATTCAATTCGATCTACGTATCAGAATCCATTTTAATTTAATCCAATTTTGTAATTCAACCCATAACAAAATCAGAATGTTCTGATTATGTGTTCATACTATAATAATTTAACCAGAATATTCACCGATAAAATTCACAAGTCTGCGGGAAAAATAAAAGTGTTATTATTCCATAAAAATCTCTCTCTCTCTCTCTCTCTCTGTAGAAATTTCTTCTGGAGAATCGAGCAGGATGGCGATTTTTCTCTACGACTCTTTGCATTTTCGCTCGATTACCACACGAACCACGATCGAGAGGATCATAGTCGTTGGTCCACGTGGACGACGCGACGTTCCTAACTGAATTTTCAAGTGAAAATCGTGGAAACGCGACTAATTCCTCGTACGCGCGAGAAAGCTTTGTCTTCGTTCCTTCTGGCGTGCACACGTCACACGATTACCAGAACCGTATCTCGACGATTCGCCACGTTAAAAAACGGCGTCGATTCTCGCCAGTGGAAAAAGGCAGAATTAATTAGCCGACATTAATATCCTTTTAATATCGTCCGCCTTAAATTGTCCACCACGAGGCGAGACTGATGCGGGCACGCGCTTCAATGGCATCGAGGAACGGGGATTCTGCCGTGGAATTTTTCATGCAGGCACACGTACTCGTTTTTCTCGTTGAACAATTTTTGTTTTTTAATTCTGAACGGTGGAAGTTGCGTAGAATTTTCTTTCTTCGTTTTTTTTTTTCTTTTACCATTGCCTGACGTTTTTCTACTGGAAAGTTGTCATAGTCCGTAGGAAACGTGCGTTGAATGAGAAATTGGGAATAATTTACGGCTTCGTATTTGATAAATTTATGCTACCGCGTGTATATCTTGGTGCTTGTAATAATCTACTTCAATTACGATGTGTTATGCCAGTTTGTAAACACAGTTAGTTTCTTGATTATATGGATCGTAGATGTTGATAATTATTGCAGGATTGTAGAAATATTTAGTTGTCCACTGCGTCTTGTAGATATTGTATTTCATAAAAACCTAAAAATTAGAAATTTGTGTGTTTCGGATGTAGTACTATTTGAGAAATTTCATAGAAAAAAATTACAACAAAAATCAGCAAGCTTGTCATTTTTTTTCTCAATTATTGAACATATTTCAAAAGAAAAAGAAGATTACGTTGAATCTTGCTGCAGAAATGCAGAATTTCCGCGTCCACAAACTATTTCCTCGACGTGGCTAACTGACTAAAGAATGTTGAATAAACAAGAGTCCTTTCAAGAAGAGCTATTCAAAAGTGACGTACTTATATATATGCGTTATAAAGCAAAAGCTTTAACAGTTAACGTTGAAAATGACCTTTGACATCACGGAGTAAGATGCAACAACAGATCCGAAACCAAACAAAGACCATCTTCGAAATTCGAAAACGTTTAACAGCATTGATGAAACAGGATAATTTACGATCGGAGCATCGTTTGCATCTAAAGGTGTTCGACCCCTTGATCAAGCTGCATCTTGCTGGCACTGGTCGCGCTCGGGAGATGTTTATGTCCATTTGAATTCCAATTAATGGCACGTCGAGGACACTTTGGAACGCGTGACATATCGCGGCGCATTGTTCCGCCGGCGGCGTCGTCGACCGGAAAATACTTCGACTCCAACCGTTCGAGATATTCCCGTGAGATCGATCAACGGAGAGAGTGAGGGAGAGAGAGAAATAGAGAGGACTGAAAGAGAGAGAGAGCGAGAGATGGACAGAGAGAAGCTGAGAGAACTCAGAGAGAGAGAGAGAGAGAGGTGAGAGAGAGAGAACTCTGGGAGAGAGCGCTGAGAGAGAGCGCTGAGAGAGAGGGAAAGCTGAGAGAGAGCGCGCTGAGTGTGGGGGAAGCAGAGAGTGAGAGAGAGAGAGAGAGAGAAGGGGAAAGCTGAGAAAGAGAGCTGAGAGAGAGAGAGAGAGTTACGAAAGAGAAAGAGCTGAGAAGAGAGAGAGCTGAGAGAGAGAGAGAATGCTGAGAGAGAGAGAGAGAGAGAGAGAGCAGAAAGAGAGAAGTGAAATACGCGTGATTCTGCCTTACAGGATCAGAGGAAAATTCGATCATACGTCGATCAAGCTTTCATCAAAGCACGATGCAATATTTCGCTGCGACACAGCCGATATAGGAATCCTCCGGGCCGACAACAAATTTGGAAACTTTTTTAATTAGTTCATTTGATACCAGTCCGTGGCTCACAATATTGATGATATACGAAAAGTATCGCGGAACTAGCGGAACACCGAGTTTGAAATTGGTTGAAAATTGGACGCCTATTAAAGGATGTTTGTGTTTTGCTCGATACGATCTAGGTGATCATTCTAATTGGAGGTAGCAGAGTTTGATGGATGGAAAATTGTGTCGTGTATAAGTTTACAGTATCGCCTAGCAATCGCGTATTTTTTCTTTTTTGTATGCGCATTCATTTGTGTGTAACATACCGGTTTTAAAGAAAAAGAACGATTTAACCTGAACAAAACCCGTGCGTTCATCCCAAATATTTTCGCGTGCATTATACTTGTTTCGTTACTAGCTAAACAAAAAAAAGAGTATCTTTGTTTCAACTCAACTTTTCTCATTTTCATCAGTCGAAATGTTAAAATAACAACAGCGGAGATTCAAAAGAGTAGATCCGACTTTGAAATATGGAAACTGTTCAAATTACCATATCCAACAAAATCCACAGTAATTTACAATTCTACGTTTACATCGAAGGAAAAAGATACATCAAAATTCATCAATGTAATATCTAAAAACAGAGAGTCTGTATACGTTAAATAAAATATTTAACGCGATCTCACGATTACCGTTTGCATATATGTATGTAAGGCAGCACGACATACAAAGCTGTCGATACAAATACGTCGTGAAGATAGCAGGCACCGATGTAGAATTCAATTGAGGTTTCGCCAGCAAACGTTTGTATACTTACACGTAAACTCCGCGAATGGTAAGTTCACAAGTGCGTTACGAGATCTACTGGTGCGAATGAGTTCGCATCATGACTGATTGTGTTCCCTGTAATTTCTGTCGAGTGATATCTAGTTACTAGTATCTAATTTGATCTAATTTTCTGGTATCTGGATATCATCTCCTTAAACGTTTCAGCCTTCCCTTCGTTCAATCTACATATATGCATATGTACATCTTAACAAGATATTTCAAATAACATCAGTCGAATATATCTCCTCGCAAAATTAATCCTTTCAGCTTCACCTTAATTAAATTCAACTTAGTCTCATCGTTAACCCTACATCCACAATAATCACGATCTTACTTCGAAATTAACGTTAGACCAAGACCGACCTTGTAAACAATAGATTTGGCCATTGGATCATCTGTGACCATCAGATCTCCATAAAACAGTTTACAAGTCGTAGGATGAAACTTGTGTTCAGTATCGAACGTAACAATAGACACTTTTTATACAATTGTATTTTCATTTTTCGGCTTTATAACACGGATACTCGTCTAGGTTATTTTTGGATGCCTCCTTGTTTCTATAGTTATCCCTAATTAATATTTTTACTTGAGGACAAGACACACGCCTTTCTGGTGTCCATTGTCTAACGTTCAATAGCTAATCATGTGTTGTAAAGACATACACATACACAGGAAACTCAAAATCTCGTTAACAGCGATTATCTCGTGAGTCTGACTCTAGTTGCGATCATGCCCCAATTCGCTAAGTCGGAAAATCCAGAGTGGTTGGAAATGTTCGTGACTCGAGGAGGATAACCCTTGGATTCACAAATCCGAGATTTATCTCACGTCGTCACATTACAAACACTTAATTTAATTTAAAGGCAACACTTTTGTAAAAAAGAATAGTCTAAAAGCATTGATCAGACACTTATGCACAACCAGTACCTTGTTAACGTTTTATTGCAATATTAGTAATTTTATATATTTGAAGATACAGAGCTTCATAGAGAGAATCAAAATTCCATCCGCATAAAAGTGTTATCGCATCTTGCGTATCGAGCCTTACGGACTCGAATTGCAACGATTATATGGAACAACTTGAACGAATACTATTCTACGTATCTCTATCTTCGTCCAACTAGACATCGTCAGACTAATCTCATATCCAGCTCAACAGCCATGATGTAAACTGTCCACCTATCAATCCACCACATTTCCCCTCTAACACCGTGGTAATTTTCGCTTGTCCGAGTCGCGTTGCACGTTCAATTTGCACGGGAAAGCGTCGCGATTTCAACGTGTCCGAGCGTAATCGAGCGTGTATTGCCCCATGTGCCGGAAACGAGATCGCGGAGGAAACGGGATCGAATTCGTGAAATTCGTCGGCTGAGCAACACCCTCGATCATCACGGAACTTCAGGAAAACAGCTGGTTTGCAGGTGGTGTCGACGTTGAAAATGAAACGCGCCGGTATTGCCGGAGTATTTTCGATAGTAAGATGGGCGACAACCACCGCCGGAAGTCAACGTTGCCCATGGCCCGGAAGATTCGTCCTGAGTTAGAAGGGGCTGAGAAAGCCAGAGGGACATGGGAATTTTTCGTCATTGAACATGCCCACCACGTACATGACGCAAATTGAAATTCTTGTTTCGCTTACCGGCATTTGTCGTCGCTACCGATTTGTGGACACTGTTTCTTTGATATCGATCGAGCAACGAACCGATTCCTCTACTCTGGCACGTTCCCCTTTTCACTTTATGGACAAATTATCGAATTTTCATTAGCTTCTTGCTGTGTCAGGGGTCGAGCTTCTTTTTCCCCTCTTTCTTCGTGTTAATCAATGAAGGCGCTTTCGAATAGGTTTGCTTCGACACTTGTGTACGGTGTACTTGTTGTATTCGTGTTTCTTTTTGGATTATTTTACTTTGAGAAGTTTCAGGGAGTCGGTGTTCCTTTATTCGCGACTATATCCGTTCTTCGTTTTTGTAACTGAGAGAAATTTTTGCAAACTTCGAACTTGTTCTTTCGATTGCTTTTTTGTGGTTAGTCTTTTTAGTCTATTTTAAAATTTCATTTCTTTACTACTTAAGTGTCTTAGTTAATTTTAAAAGTTTCCAGAGTAGGAATAATTAACTTTCACTCGTTAAGCAACTTTTGTCATAACGGAGGATCTTTTGAGAAACTGATCACACATTCAAGAAATATATAGATAAATTCTGGTGCAAAATAAATAAAAAGCACTAATCTTCAAAATATAATATATATAATTTTATAAGCTTTTGAAATTTCATTTTTCCAATTTATGGGTTTTTTACTGCATATAATTTTCTTTTTTTATTGATTGTGTATACAATGTTGTATCTATGCTATTGTATATACGCTAATAACAAAACTTACACACCGGGAAACCGTAGTAATTTCACTATTGCACGTGACACTCGAAGCAATTTCATATTCGACACGAGACCGTGATATCTCGTTCGTGATTTCATCGTCGTGATTGGGTTTCGTACATTCTCAGAATTAAATCACCCCTATCCTCCGGTGACCGCGTACAGAATGTGGTATACTATCGTGGTCGGTCAACCGAACCTTGTTTTTATATTCTTCCATTATAAAAATTGTAACAGAACACTGAGAAGCTTCGCTGATCACACATGCAACTTCTGCACATATTCGAAGCGTACACGTGTGTATAACATGCCCGATAGTTTACCAGATAACGATCGATCGTATCTCGCGGGAATCGAGTTCGTTCCAGGGAGCTGCACAGGCGATTATTAAATTGCTTTGATTATTAATTTTGTGATCGACCATCCACGTAGAATAATTGGACTTCTATGGAGAATGCGCGACGGATGAACGATGGGAATGAGGCACTTTAGCGAGACGTAAAGTTCTAATATCGCTAACGTCGAATTTAGTAACAGGGGATAAATATGAGAGTGAAATTGGCCGCTAATTGTGCAGTGTCTTGAAACCTCTTCTTTGAAAATGAATACATTGTCAACCCACGCTCATTTTTCGCGAACTTCGTTTAGAAATTCAACACTGAAATATCGAAAATTCGTCAGTTGCTATTCGTATTAGCCTAAATATCTTGACTACTCCAAATTTCGAGGACTATATTCATTTCTTCGTTGTGAACGACTGAGAATAAAATAAAAAGAAAATAGGCATTGAATATATATATATTTTAGAACTACTGTATATATACAAATGTTTAACATTCTTACATCTAAGAACCCATTAAACGTGCAAATAATAATTATCGAATATTTCATGCC
The DNA here is from genome assembly GCA_951804975.1 of Anthophora plumipes. Classification (NCBI taxonomy): domain Eukaryota; kingdom Metazoa; phylum Arthropoda; class Insecta; order Hymenoptera; family Apidae; genus Anthophora; species Anthophora plumipes. The sequence continues at coordinate 23,781,402 of OX638112.1, read as the reverse complement.
ACTTACACAAATCAAATTATTATGTTTGGTAAAATGTGAAATACTGTAATGATGTAAAAATATATTGAACAGTATAATGTTTGTTTTTGTGATTTGAGTATGCTAACGTTCAAAAGAAACAAATTTATGCAATGGTACACCATAAAATTCACAGATACATCAAGTATATTTATTCGTATCGTGAAACAGTGTAAACATGTTCCTTAAATCATTCAATAAATTATTATACGTACACATCAATCGTTTTAAACTTTTTTATTCGACGAATTCCGAAGAATATTTGCAAAACTGTTTTATGAACAATGTTTAGAATGCTTAATTTCGAAGGATATCGAAATGTCACGGAGATTTAGCATCTTACAGGACTGTTGATGTCTTCGTTGTCTCAAAACGAACCATTGAATAATTGAAACACTTCTCAGGGATCAAACGAAGTCGTTTTTCGTTCTATCAAAAAAATCACTCGACATCTGTGGTTGAAAAAGAAAAAGAAAACCGAAATCAGCGTGAAATTTTTCCACTAAAATTAACAACGCTTTCTTCTCTTTTTCTTTTTTTCTTTTTCTTAATCGAACAGCTGAATAAATTCCAACGTGTGTGCATTAACGACACTAACAACTTAGAACGGTAGGAATTTAAAAAAAATGTTATTTACAATATTTTTCAGCCGGTCGTCAGCGTTCTCTATTCACGAACAATTTCTCGTCGAAGTTATTGCGTTGCCTGGAAAATATTATTTCCCTCGTGTCTACCAGATCTCTGCTTCTCTCTTTTATTTCATTTTCGTTTATCGTGTATCTTTTATTCTCCTCTTTCCCCCTCCCTTTCCCTCTTTTTTTTAGCGTTTTTAATATTTATTCACGCGTACGGTAACCTTCTGTCAATTTTTATTTACCCGATGCATTTTTGTCCCGAAACAATTTGTCCCGCGTCAGAGAGTGAAATACGTTGCATTATTTATATGCGATCACGCGCGGCCAGGCTAGCCGACGACGCGGGGACTTCAATTTTCCGGCAATATTTTCACCAACGATTTTAAGTGCTTCGACGCCCGGAACGATAACGATTACTCGCTGATAAAAGATTCACCGGCATCGGGAATAAACTTGTATAATTGCTAGAACACGTTTAATGGTAATTTGTTGCAATGCACGTAGGACACGCTTTGTTCTTTCGTATTATTGGCTGCGACATCGATGATTCCACCACGTGGGTACCACATGTGAATGTTAATACACCATAAAGCGAAACGTTAACTTATTTCTATCTGAAAATTCCCTTTATGTTTTACCTAGTTTTTAAGAGAATCATGTGGGTTTTGTTTAAATAATTTTTCCTCTTCCCTTACTTGTTTAATTTCTTTTTTTTTCTTTGCTTTTTTATTAGAAGAACGAAGATGAAAGAATTCCTGCTATTCTTTACCAGGAGTGTAATAGAACGAAATGATATCTTTAGAAATATGTTCGTCTTTAGTTACTGGAAAAGTGTCTCTTATTATTTCATAAAACAGCATTGGTACTGTAAGGACTTCTTGTACAGTTTGTATGTAATGTATATTCTTTGTAGTATTATTTTATGGAATTTTTAACGGTAGTATTACTTTAAATATTAAATTATATGTTAACCCTCTTGCCTTATGATGACGAGTTACACATGGTGGTGTAAATCATAATGAAGTGACAAAGGAAAAATTATGTATTTGTTAAATTTATATTTTCACCTTAACTGCAGTTAAAATTTAAGATTGAAGATTAATAAAAATCGTATATAATATCTTTACTTATTTTTATTTAACGATGTATTGAAACAGCGAATACTCGGAAAAATCGTATAGCAAGAGGTTGAGCAGTATTTTATTACTAATATTATTGCGTTTATTGTTATCTTCGAAAGGTATAATTTTATTATATATAATACTGTACTGTGTACGATACAATAATTGTTAGTTAATATAGTTTTACATATTTATACATAGGGAAATCTCCCCAATCAAATTTTTTTAAAATCTCACAGAAATTGCATTCTTATTATTTCTGTATTATCAGTCTAAAAGAACCGGTATTTTCCATTTTATCGACCAAAGCTAAATTCGCAATGGTAGAAAATAGAAAAAAGGAACTAGTAAGAGAATCATTGAAATTACTCCATTTAAGCCTTTAGCTACGACAGATTTTAATATGTAACGTGCATAGCCAAAGGTAGATGTTCAATTCGCAGTCGTAAAATTTGTTAAATTGTTTCCAAAGGTTTCAAAATTTAAAAATTGTTTCGGTAATTAAAACACAGGATTAAATTACGATAAAAGAGCGGCAACAGAAGAGTATGAGAAAATCTTTAAAGCGCCTATAGACGTCAACAGTAATGAAAGGGTTAAATATAAAAATAATAAGTAACATATGCATTAAAATTTTACTCTGTTTTACTATTTAGTAGTTTACAAAATTATTTGTACACGTATTATCTCGAATAGCAATTATCCTGAAAATTTAACGGGGTCATTAATAGGCTAAGGGAGCAAATATTTCTAAGCTATGTTCTCCATTGCGATTAAGCGAATATCCTCTCTCTCTCTTTGTCTATCTCTTGGTGAAATGAGTGGGGGATCTCACAACGTGCAGAAACGTTGACGAAGATGAGGCGAGGCGTACCAACATTCAAGGATTATCTTAATACTCTCTTCACCTCTATTCTCTCCTTTCGTCACCAACATTTTTCGTTTCTCTCCTTCTCACACTTTCCGCAAGCTTTCTGCGACTTTCACTGGCTTCGTATCCCTCTGACAAACGATTACCCTTGCTCAGGAAGACAAGTAAAGCTGATCTCGATAGATTGAACATTGTTTTATCAAGGGTATCCTTAGCTTGAAAGGACTTTGATTCGTGCCATGTAATCGATATGAACTATGAAAAGAAGGATTCGAGGAACCGATTGATTTGGAGAAGAATTTATCAGTGATTTTCAAATTACTACTCTCTTCTTTAGAATTTTCCTTTTTATTTTTCCTTTTTTCCTTTTATCGTTATTCTCTTAGAGAATATTTCCCTGCTTGAGTTTTACAAAGACAGAGCTGTACTGCAACGATGCGGCCAGCTTGAAACTAGAAAATATTCATTAAAGATCGCAGCGAGTCCGCGTAAATAATTGAGTGCTGGAACTCGATACCAATTAGAGCCGTGCAATTCGATACGAGCAAGCCCGCTCCTCCTCGTTTGTAAAGCTCGCGACCAATGACTCCGTCAGTTCAGAAACTCTGTGCGACCAGTCCTGAATTAGCGAATCTCATTACGAATGATACCCGAGTCGTAGAATTCGACACCAATGTTATTTGTGCTGCAAGGTATAATACAAATTTATTTATTTATCTTATTTAACGCACAGAGTAACGTAATACATGTTCACACGTGTAAATGAGTTTCGATTGAAAGTTAAAATAAACGGGACAAAAATGTACAAACAATTTTTAGAATTTCTAAAATTAGACTAAAATTTTATACAGCTACAATATATAGTATGTAGCATAAATATATTATTACTTATATCTATATAAGTATATAGAATTATAACATAAATGTTTTATTAAAAAATTATAGTAAAAATATGGAAGCTATACATATTTCTGTATGTATGTATGTATTATACATATGTACGTATGCATCAGAAAGGGTCATCCCTTTTTATCAATACTTGCTGTTAAATTTATTTATATTATATTGAATTATTTATATCAATGGCGATCTTGTTTAATTTCTTCACCGAATATCAAAAACATCATGTACCTTGTCTTATTCCGTATTAAACTAAGAAAAAGAGTATCGTCGTACATTATTTGTCACATTTCGTAATTTTTGGTGCAACTTTTTACTACATGATATTTCAGTCTTGTTTTTATTTACAAAAGACACTATCAAAGCTCGAACACTAACCTCTGAACACGTTGTATAAAGAAAAGGATAAGGATAAATAGGTATGGAGAAAAAAATATAACTATACTAAAAAATAAAAAAGAAATAAAAATAAAAATGCACATAACTATAGTTAGAAAAAGGATAGAAATCCAGAATGAAGTATTTCGCGATGTGTTCGATGGATCACGAATATCGGAAGTAGAGTGTTGAAATAGAAAGAAGTATAAAAATGCAAAGTGAAACGGAACGGAGAAAAATCCATCGGAGAATTCTACGATTTGATAATAATGAAACTATTTTTCTTCCTTAATCGCAAGGTGACCGTCGAAATCGTTAAGTCCTTCCGGATCATGAATATTGGATAGCACAACTCGAAGTTGTCGATAATGGTATCCAGATCCCTTGGGTTGTCGACATCGAGTTCCGTCGATGTTAATACTTAGGTCCCATGAGTCGTTGATGTCTGGTCTCACGACATGGAGGCCAGTCAGTATTACTTGCGTCCCCAGGATCGTTGAGATCGAGTCTTACAACTTGAGAGTTAGCTGAGAGTTTGACGTCCCGTCAGTATCGACTTGCGTGACCCTTGCTTCCTCCGTATCGGCTTCCACGACTTCGATAGTTACTTCTACGTGACATTTTATTACTTCTACCGATGAGCTATGCTACGTCCCAGCAATCGTTACGCGTTAACTTTTTCATATTTCATTTATATCTGAATTTTGTCACATTTAATAAAATTCTAGTTATCATCCATAGACCTGTAACCTTTCAGAGCACGTTCTATGCCGTGAGAAAAGTTGCTTAATTATAGAACATAAATTAATCCAATTAATTGTAGAAAAAAAAAATCGACACTGTTCAATCCTTGACACTTTAATCTATTTTCGCACGTATTTCGTTCGAGTCTCTCCATTCCAAGAGTATTCTTTGCATGCTAATGAATGCTCTACTTCCGGAATGTAACGGATGATACACGTGACATGAAACATTCTTAAGAAATCTTCTCGTATTTCATTGAAAATTACATTTATCAGTTTATTTAAAATTATATTTCTAGCATCGGTGATTATGTTAACACATTTACAAGGATCTCTTTCCTCGTTCAAAAGTCACGTTCCAACGGGAGACGTTGTTCCGCAGACGTAATCAACGGGCAAATTCCATGAAAGGCGAGGAAATATTCAATTTTTCCATTTCCAGATACGAATCGCTTCTGTAATTTCATTCAAGGCAGACATGCACACACCGAAGTATCCAGAGTCCGACAAGTGAATTTCGATACCGCTGTGTAATTGCCGCAATCCATTTTCCCCCGATAGAACTTTTCCTTATTTGCGTCGACTTCCACCACTTTTCCATCGTCCTCTTTTTTTTCCCCTGTTCTTTTACATGCACACGACGTTTACATAAACGTTACACTGTTCCTCTCTATCTCTTCCTCTTTCTTTCTTATTCCTTTGGCGAGGATCGCGAATACTTTTTTGCTTACGTAGCCGAGCAATAAACGATTACACGGACACTGAAGTGAATAAAGTTAGTTCCCGAAACGACCCTCGACATTATTTTCTATTGATCTCCTGATCACCGGGTAGATCAGGTTATACTTATTTTACGAGCGTCGTGTAAGTCGTATCAATTTAATTTCATGGCCTGGCACTGAAATTGCGATGCTTCGGAATCAATTCCGCCCCCCTTCTTGACATTGTCCTTTAGTGCTATGACTTTCGAGATTTCACGTTGCGTTTGGATTCTCATATTTCGGTGTTTTAACGGTTTTCAAATTAACTTTCGAGAATCTATAATTGTATAAAGAGAAACAGTTTATTGCAGAAGTATGTAAAGTATTAAATAAAACTCGCTCGATGCAAAATATGAAGAATGGAAAGAAATTGCAACGTAATATTAAACAAAAAATGCAAGTATAAAGAATTTATAATTAAACACTATCCAAAGTGTTTAACACCCTGTGTAAAGATTTGTTTAGATTATGAATACACTATAATATACATAACCTATTAGCTGACTCTAATATTCGATAAATTGGTTACTAGAATCACAATCAGTTTTTACGATAGCATGATGAAATGTATAATTCTGAAAATAAAATATATATTTTCTCAAATTTTCGTGGGAGTGTTAAAAGTGATTGAGTTGTAGTAATTAAGGACAGAAGGTTCAACCATTTATAAGTTAGAATACACTATTATTATATAATACGTAATTACTTCGATTATTTCGAAATTTTTCACCGCTGAAAAATATTTAAAAAATTCAATTGTTGCGGTTAGTACTTTTTAAACTGACTCTGAGATCTGTACATTCTTCTACTACGAATCGAACAAAAAGACACAAGCCGGAGTTTCTCATTTCCCTGATTTTTCTTTCGCTCTCTAGTCCGAAGGAAAAATACATTCACCTCGTTCCCTGCCCGTTTTTCGTTTTGCCGACAGGAAGGATCCAGCACCCTTGAACTGTCATGCGGACAAAGCTGAGCTTGATTGATTTAACATCCCTGCCTCGTCAATGACACACGTAAGGGACAAGAGACGCCTTTTTGGTCTCGCAGAAACGGAGCAGAAAGGCGTTAAATATTCTCTTCTAAGACTGTGTTTGATCTACCACAGTGAATAATTTGTCATCGATGTATTCCATTCGTCCTCGAGATACCGCTTTTGTTACTTAGCTTTCTGTCCTTTTATTTCAACGAGATTTATCGAGTGGCGTGTTTAACGCGTGCGTCCGATAAAACTTGCGACCCAGCAACAGTCTCATATAAAAAGAGGGATGGGGAAAAATGACGTTAAAAGGGACAAATGAAACGCTTTAACTGAAGAATCATAGACACGTTTCAAGAGCTACTGCCTCGAAGAAAACGTGATTTAACAGCTCGAACAGAAGAGACTATCGATAGAACGTCGAAAGTCTTCGTTCGATCGATCGTTTGCCGTGAGAAGAATAATAGGAAGCGATTCAGAAACACGTGGAATGATGAACGAATAAGAAACATTGAGATAAAGTACGTGGTTAAATTATAGACACTGTTTTTAGAAATTGTTACATCGAACAATTTTCATGTATATTTTTAGTAAATATTGATCAATTGCTTGCGAGGGAAAAAAGACAAATGGTAAACTCGATGGTGTCCCGTGACGCGAGTTAATGAGAGGACCATAAATTAAAGAGAACCAAAAAGTTTCGATTCATTAGTTATTTAATGGACAAATTAAAACGTTGTTTGTACTATCTAGGAAAAAATGATACGTCATGCGTTGATGTTTCCATTCATTACGAACGTTGACGCGCTCGTTTGCAATTTCCGGAAATTCTAATTAATCATTACAGCCGAATTTTTCAAATGATTTATTCACGTGTCGAAACATAAAAGAAAAACATGTGTTCAAAGTGGAGGGGAAAATGACAAACAAACAAACAAACAATTATAAACTCTGACAGCAGCGAGAGCGAGGGACGTGTGGCTTCATTTGACACTCGACAAGCGACGTTCGCCAAATACGATACACCTCAGTACAAACACAATTTCCATTGTTTCGTCTGGACGCAATTTTTTTTTTTTTCGACACGAATGACAAATACGCAAGAGTCGGCTCCGACCGCGGTCGAAGTTTAGCGGCGCGGATCATTTAAACTCTTCCAGGACAATTTCGGCGATAATGAAGAACGATCGCCGTGATGAATCAACCGCAATTATCGGCTTACGGCTCGACACGCGGAAATGGATGGGACCGAATAGGTCTGTTTACACGTCCAAATGACTCAAGGTTTGGTATACGGATTCATCGGTAAGCTATTTTCAAGCCTAGTGCATTTTGTACGTTCTGACGTTAATTCGACGATGTACGACAGGATTAATTAATTTCGCAATTTATTATGCCGAAGGATACATTAAAAGAGTCGCCTTTGAACGTTCGATACGATTCTTTCATCGTTAAACATTATCCTTTCCTTCTTAATTTGCAAATCAAAATTACACCGAAATTTGCGATTTTGGCGAATTTTTTGCGCAACATTAACGTCATGCAACAACGTTCAATGTAATTAATTGTTGCAAATTTCTGAAAATTACGGAGAAACCGTTTCAACGTACATTCTATCAGGAATATCGTTGACTTCGTCGAATTTCCCAAAATTTCCAAAATAATCGTCGTGCTTATTTTTCGTTCCGTTCGAAAGAAACGATTATTTAACCCGGATTATTTTTACTTCGTTTAAAAACATCCAGATATTCGTGAATTCGCCGGCTTTTTTTTAATAATAAAACGGTTTTATAAACATGGGACGCCTCTTGTCCGACACAATATATTCTCCGCCGCTTTTGTTCCCGTGTTTATTATCCCTTTTTAATAAACACGGAATGCGTTTTTCATCGAACACGAAAACGCACGCTGGTATCGAACAATCGATTCAAAGCGTATACTACAGATTTCCGTGCTAACATCGCCTCTTTAGACCTTTAGATTCGCATTACTCTCCCTCCTTTCCTTTCGCCATCCTCTCTGTTTCGCTCTTCTATTTCACAGGATATTTACAAAAGCGAGGGAAAACACAAATACAACGAACACAGCTTCCGTTGTATGTTCATTCGAAGTACGATTAACTTACGCCGCGCCGCTGGTTGTTTCCATCGTTTTACGGGAAATTTTTTGCGTAATTCTTTTACATTTTCTATGAATTCTATCTCGTAAGATCTTCTAATGGAAAATGTAACAAATAGAGGATAAATAGAAAATGGATGACAAAATTCTGAAGAAAAATTCAAATATAGTAAGAAATATATTTCGAATAATTGAATAAATATCGTGCTTGGTGTTAAGACTTCATTCTAACGGTTTATAGCACGATCGCACAGAAAGGCTGATTTTGAGTTTAGGATTTCATTTATTATTTGCATGCTTTAATATACATCTTAGCGAAGGCTGACAGAATTGCTTTATTAGAGTTTTTAGCGGTTTGTGCCTGTCGCGCTCAATAGCCTAAGAACCTAACATAAACCTCGGGTTTCCGAAGGGTACATTTGTATGTAACGATCCATTGAGCGATGAGTCACCAGGAAGAATTTCCCACATTATTGTAACCATTTACTCACTTTTTGAAACCATCTCCTACACTTTCAAAATAAAGCGCGCTAAAGGTGCACTGGAAGGAGTTGGCGAGAAAATTAGACACTCTGATTGCTGATGGATATTGCAAAATATTCACCAATCAGCGTGAACCTTCCCCAACACGTCTGAGGCGAGAATGATCTGCCAAGACGAAAGGCAGCATAAAACGAACAGTCGAACAGTATAGATAAAGAGCAAAATAGAACAGTTGATCAAGAACATATTAATAAAACAGTCCAGTAATCAAACAGTTAACAGACATTGTAATAATTTTTCTCAATTTATAAATTGGATAGTTCTTCGTTGTATTTTTAAAGTCGTGCAAGTATCACAAGGCTCGAAGTTTTGTAAACTACCGCGACACATAAACACTTGGTGTATAAAAATGATACATGGTCTTCTGCTTCTTATATGTACACATATGTACATATATCAACTATGCACGATTTATCAAATTGGCTCGAAGCATGAATATATTTGGTCAAGGACGGGACACTCATGTCCCATTTGCTGTTGAAAATCGCCATCAAAGATCAGCTCGTTTCCTTTATCTATTCGAGGAGCACTGTTTGACATGGGTCACTCTTTCCAGCATACAGAGTGTCTGATATAGGACGGTCACTTTCTACTGTGATCGAGGAACACTGTTCGACATAACACACGAGCTGGTTACACTCTCTGTCGTTTTCGCGAGGCGTCGCCTGACACTGTACCTCTACTTTTCACTTATCGGTCGACGTCTGACACAACGCTGTCCTATTCTACTTAGCCTCCTCGAAAAACGGCATCGAGACACTTTCAGCTTAATTGCAATTCGACATTCACCTGTTCCAGTCTTTACAGTTACATTTTTATACTTTTGTAGGATGGATAAGGATTAGGCTGCGTCTGAGAGATTCAGAGATGACAGTTTTAAAAGAGAGTGTCTATATCTTTAATCTACTTCAGCGTTCGCTCTCTTTTACCATATCAGTTGTTCTACAATCTTTCTTATCACGTATCGAGTTTTATTTCTTTGCCAACGGAGGTGTTTTCGCCTCTGCCAATTAGACACTTTCTTGAATCCACGCCTTTCGTCATCCCCTTACATTACAATTTTGGTGGGGACAGTTTGCACTCCGGAACCTGCCTACACTTCTTTTCTTTTCATTTTTTCGAAAGAAACCGTGGAAATTGACGATTATCCTAAATTCAGGGACACTTTTTCGCGGACAAGTGGCTGCCATTATCAGGATTGCAGCCGTTGCATTAGGTAAGAGATCCAGCCTGTACACATTCTCATCGGGATAATGTACCGCTAAGTGGATGCTCCGTACGTGTTGCGACTCGTAGCCTATCAATCTTGATCCCGTGCGCTCGCGCGTGCACGCTCACGATCACGCGTATTCGAAACACGTGCACGGCCGATTCGCGAGCACGGAAACGCATTAACACCCGCATACGTAACACACGGTTGTGCCAGACGCATGACGACCACGTACATCTAAGTGTCCAGGAATACGTAAGACGCACGTATACGTGCACACCTAGAGTGTAAGAGGTTCGTTCGGGGGTTGCTGATACGAAACGCCTCGGAGACGTATACAGGGTGAGTCAAGGTAAATTTGCACTTTGAGTACTGTGGTACCGGCGTGTCGGAGACGATTTGATATTACATTTGGGAATATATTTTGGACTATTCGAATTTTTAATAAGGTCAATGAAGTTCCCGAAAGTGAGTAAATATGATACATTTGACAGAAAATAATAAACATCTCGATGATAGTGTATATTAATTTTGCATGTTTCTCATTATTAAATTTTTCACTGCAAATTTTAGCTTCTATCGCTGAAGAATGTTATTAGTTTAGGTTAGGTTAAATTAGCACCTAACCTAACTCAATCTGGGGTATTGTTAGATTAAATATTTAATTAAACTTCGGTTTCTGGTGTTGGAGATCATTTGATATTACGTTTGCAATAGATTTTGGATTATTGTAATTTTTATAACGGTCGATGAACTTTCCGGAAGTGAGTAATACGATACATATGGCGGAAAATTAAAAATATGGCCTTGATAATATATATTATTTTGTTGTGTTTTATTATTAAACTTTTAACTTTAAATTATTCTTTCTGTCGCTAAAGATTGCTATCAATTTTGGCTAGGTCACCTTAGTAATTAACCTAACTTGTTAATTTAATGTTCAGATTACTTCAAAAATTTAGACATCTTTTGTAACAGTGAATCAGACTGATTTTACGTGTAATCGAATGTATCTATAATTATAATTTTGTACAGAAATATAGTACATATTTCTAGCCATTAATATAAAGCAAGTGATTCGTTTTCTCACCCGGTATATTCGTCGAGTGTTTACCAAGATCATGCTCCTGGCATCGAAGCCAGGAGTGAACGTCTGTGTCGAGCCTTCTGGAATTGAGAATATTCAACGGGTCCTTTGTTATTACATTTAGAGAGGGAGCGAAGAGCCTCGACCGAGAAAATGTAGACTTTGATTGCAAGGAATATTGTGTGGTATGGTGGTATTTTGGAGAATCAGCTGGTGAATGCCGGAAACGTTGCGCGACTAATATAAACGCGGGGATTTTTGCGGAAGAAGGAGATGCGGAATTCCACGCGGAATTTTAATAAAGTCTCCTCACTATCGTTTTCTTTCTTTTTTCACATTACTTCTCCTATGGAATAATGAAGATAAAAATTACCATCTAACGATATTAACAAGTGTATAACAGTTACCCAATATTATTCCCTTACACCGTGAATATGTTAAAATAGAAAAAAGCTTCATCAACATGATGATTATTAAAAATAGGCGAAATAATGAAGAAACGCGGCAAGAACAGAGCGGTTCTGGTTTTTAGACAGCTTCACATGCACTTTCTTTGACCCCATTTCCCTCGCTGTTCTTCGTAGAAATATTTGCTCAATTACGATGCACAGTAACTTACCAGAGAGAATAAACAAGGCGCCGGTAATTTTCACCCCAGCGTAGTAATGTATAAGTTTTAATATCCGCTACAGTAATTTCAGTTTCGTACGAAGCCGGTGTATTATAGTTCCCCGTGCAAGTGAGAAGCGGAACGATTTTATTTACACCCACGAAACCGTATTGTTCGTTATATCGTCGCGTGTACACGCCACCTCTGGCGTGAACGTACGACAAAATAATAGAAAAGGATTAAAACGAGGCCGAATGAAACATTGCCTTCGTTTTCTTTCGTTCCTTTTCAACCGTGTTACGTTCATTTGACTAATTATGGTTCTAACGACTCTATTGCAAAAAAAGTAATTGGACTTCCTTAAGATTACACGAATTCTCATCTTTTTTCTTTTTTTATTTCCTTTAATTATTCTATTAACCCCTTGGGTTAGTTAGTTAAGTCCTTTTAGCGAGAGGAAACTTTTTCGAATCTCACTTGTTGAGAAGACGAGAGTGTTGAATTATAGGTAATTTCAAATGTAACTTGTTGACTGACACGATATTTATCATATCATGTTAGATTAAATATGATGTTCTTTTAATATAATAAATAAATGCTTAAATTCCCCTAAACACAGAGGTTTTCAATATTCAAACGATTGTTTGAACAGTTAGTTTGTGAATAATTAGAAATCCGAAATTTCACAACGGATTTGTTAAAATTTCAGAAATTCGTAATGAAGTTCCACTAAAATAAGCTAAACGATCAAACGAATACAAAGGATACAACGAGCAAACGAATGTTTAATGTAAAGAATATCGACAAATATTCAAGCAACTACAAATCTCTCGCTCTCACTGTCTCTCTCTCTCTCTCCAATGCACGGTAGGTGAAGTTTTCCAAATTACTTCGACAAAAACAGCATTCCATGCAAACATGCTTGCGCGCAGCTCAACCATACAAAGCCTTTCAGGCTTAACCAAATTTACAAGCACTCCAAGTTAGAGAACGCTCTAAACCGCAGCCAATTCCCGTAGTCGTCGGCCATTCAACAAGAAATCCCACGATGCACCGACACCGCCACGTGAATCGTCTGAATCGCGCGAATCGCGCCGCGGTCCGACAGGATAAAAAAGAAGCGAGACGGATGAGTAAAAAAAACCAGAGAGAGAAAAGGGAAAAGAAAAAGAAAAACTAGGTGATGGGAAAACTGGAACGAGAAAGAGAGAGAGAGAGAGAGAGAGAGAGAGAGAGAGAAACAAGCAGAAAAAAGATCGTCAAAGCTTGGTAAACCGGTAAAGTGTGTACTCTCACCCAAGAAAATTTCGTATGACGCGGCAAGCGCAAACAAAATCCGCAATGGTGTAGACGGGGGAGTGGTTGGCTCTGAATAAACACAGGAAACGAGAAAGTTGCAAACGTTTCGAGCATCATGGCTCGGTTACGCGGCACGTGCGTTTTTTTTAAACTGAAACTCAAATAGTTTACAGGCGCGAGAGGAGAGAACGGGTTGGATGCCATGATATCGCTGCTTAACGATTCTCTTTCCAAACGACGAACTTCGCGATCAAACGAGTCCTACGGCCCTATTCCATCCGCTATCTGACGCAGTTTCGAGTGTAATTTGTCGGGATTACAGTTTGCTTTCTCCGCCTTGTCTGATTCCGGAGAATTAAGAGTACGCTTGGTATTGATCACTGACCCTCATCCTCCTTGCTTCTTGTCCTTTCTATTCTTCTTCTTCTTCGTCTTCTTCATTCTTTTTCCTGTGACGTTCCGCGGGATCACGCACACTCGATACTGTTTACGTAATCAAACTGTGTTCTATGCGTTTCTCGCGATAGCTTTGAAGCAATTGCGTTAACCCTTTGACTACGAAAGGTGTATATATATATATACGCTCTCACTAATTTATCAATATATACTAAACGCTGTATATACGCGCTCTTTAAATTCTAACTCTAGATTTCGTGAGATTTATTATGTAGTTATTATGTAGATAGGTGACATACGTCTGATTAGGCGTGAATTAAATGCTGTGAAAGAATTGAGCGGCTGCTACTTTTAGAATTATTAGAAAATTTATAAATGAAGCACTCTCAGACGGCACATGGTTAAAGATTAGGTTAATATCTGTGTATGGAGGACCTAATTGTTTAAACCTATTCTACAGGACATTGTGAAAGGGTTGGAAGCATTACTTTCGTTAAAAATGTACAGTTTTTAAAAGTGGCAAGTGTTTAGAAACCTTAAGAGAAAAGTTTTGCAAAGGATTTGAGGAATGAGGGAATTTATGAGGATAAGTAGTGTGAGAAACTTTAAACCAACGCTCGTTATGTCTCTACAAAGGTATTAGGGAAGAAAATCTTCTACGCAAGATAAATGATACAAATTAAATATTATTTATTGCGAATGATGAATTAAAAATATTTCAAACACATATGCATTTGAGCCTGAAAAGTGTTCATTCATGGTTCTATTATAATTTGCACAAAGAGAGTACGGAAATTATTTTAATGGTTATGCGCGAAATATTCTGTCAGCGAAACGTTGTTTCGAAAATTTGTTTCATTATGATATCGTACCAAAGTTCCAACATAGAATCATTATTTTATGGATAACCAGGATTACGAGTTTCCTAAATGTTCATAAAACGCAATAGAGGATTTAACATTCACTAAAAGAAGTAACTTCATCGTTCTTTCAGAGGATTGAACAGAGGTGTAATATCAGAAATTTCTTTTATTTACGAGAATAAATTTCGTTATTTATAAACGTACACCCCTAATGAGCTGTTTAAATACATTTTAATTAACGGAAAATTAACTTGTTAATCCAACAATACGCTGTCACTGCATGTTCATTCGCGAGTTTCAAAGATGAGATTATTATACGTCAAACGTTGCTGAAACTCTGATTAAAGTTTCAACATCTGCGAACGAGCTAATAATCTCCCGTAAATATTCAAAACCTGTCTCTCGATTGGATATTAGAATTTTCGTTCTATTATGGAAACTCAGTTCCATTCGTTGTCATCAAAATTGAAACGAAGATTGAACGAGTAAAATATCGTAAAATAAGGGAGAAAAGACTACAAAGGTTGTTTCCATTTATAAAACATATACATTTTCTTTCTTTTTTTATTAAACAATTTATGAAATAGTAGTTGAGCGGATAAAAATTGTCAGTTCTTTCCTCTTAATTCCATCTGTATCTCCTCCAAGGTCTTCCCTTCGGTCTCCGGCACGTATCGATAGATCAACAGCCATATAAGGAAAGTAATCGCAGTGAACACCGATATGGGCATGTACGTTCCGTATGATTCTTGCAGCACCTACGAATAAGGTGAGACAATCAACTTGATTGTACGAGAACCTGGTTCTACGCACGACGTAAATGTTCCACCGTTAATAACGGAGAAGAGAGAATTTAGGTCGCCTTGGAAAAATATTTTGTAAGCTCTTCATCGTTTCCGTGTTCCATTAACGTGTTACGAAAATGTTTTCAGATTATTGACGTATCTCTCGAGCGACGAGTCTTTCGATTCTACTTGAGTTTGCTCGATGCAGCCGTGTATAATGAGAACCTGGTGTAATTCGAATTTGAAAAATTTCTGTCGCGAGCAGAATTCTCATTTACTTTACGAACACAGAGATTCATTCACAAGTCGTGAAACGTTCGAAACGTTTCCGTGAGAGATAAAGTAGCAATAATTATGGAATAAAACTGACACTTGCTAATTGATTACATTAAAGAGAGTAATTAAGTTACAGATAATCCCCGCATAAAATGGTAATTGTACGA
This sequence comes from Anthophora plumipes, assembly GCA_951804975.1. Lineage (NCBI taxonomy): Eukaryota > Metazoa > Arthropoda > Insecta > Hymenoptera > Apidae > Anthophora > Anthophora plumipes. The sequence continues at coordinate 23,765,645 of OX638112.1, read as the reverse complement.
TATCGTGTCGTTATAACGTAACTAATGAACCGGAAGAAAATTAAATATCGAGATTGTTATTTATTTGCCGGGAAATTGATCAATGTCCTTTATTCCCGGGCGATTTTATTTCAAAAATATAGAAAGATGCTCTTCTTATTTAAATTCGTAAATTTTGTTTTTAATAACTTAAAGCAGCGGATAAGTAAATTTATTAATTTTTATTTCAATTAGTAAGCTTCTTCTAAAAGACTTTCCGTCGATATAAAAATAAGTAATTAATTTTTTTTCAATTATTTACGAGCATCAATTCAATTATTACTATTTTCAATAGAAACTACTCTACCTGCGATAATATAGATACAATAATCTACAATGTTTCGCGAAACCTCAGTTTAGTCGAAAGCGTACTTAATCAAATTCATCGGAAATTAACAACAATCCTATGATGTATAAATAAAAATAGCATACAGTTCCATCTACCTTCGCGTGATTCTCTGAAATCGAAATTTCATCGCGGACGACCTAGATCCCATAAACGCATGATTATCATTAACGCGTAAACCCACCTGATAGAATTTCACCACAGCTGTGGTAGTAATGGCGTAATAAAGGGAGCAGAAGATAGCCGCAGGTACCTTCACGTCGATGTGAAAGATCTCGCCGACGTAAGCGAGTGGTACAGGGTTCAGTGCGAGTCCGTAACCGAGGACATAAATCACCAGGAACACGCTGGGCACCCATCGTATCCTGGAAATGTCGTGGCCGCACGACAGCAACCCAAAGAAGATCGCCATCGTCACGAGTGACAGCACGCAGACCGGCGTTGAGATCAGCAACAGCAATCTCTTCCCTGTGATCCTTACCAGCATCACGCACACGCTACCAGCAAGCACAATCGCACAGCCGGTGATCACTATGCTGACGTTCGTCGAGATCTCGAAACCCGCCTCCTCGAATATGAACGACTGATAAGCGAGCAACGGTGCAGCACCAGTCAAGGTCAATGCACTGAGAACAATCGTCGCGATACGAAAAGCACGACGATTCTCTCGCCTCTCGTACATCTGCTTCAGGGATCTGGTGAACGTCATGTCGACCTTTAGATCTTCCGTTGCAACGATCCGTTTGATTTCCTCCAGTTCCTCTACTACGTCATCCTTCCCCAACGCCCACTTTAATGTCCTCTCTGCTGATGTTAGTTTGTTCTTTTTCGTGAGGAATACCGAACTTTCCGGCATCCAGATAAACGTTACGAGGAATATTATGGGGATCGTAACGGAGATCATCGACATTGTGAAACGAGACACGCAGAGACCGATAGCGTAGGCTAGCATCATACCGGTGTTTAGGAGCACCGCCATCAAGGTACCTGGATGATAACTTGGTTTACTTATTTCGGAACATTTTTTCTGATGATTGTGCGATGAATTGTTATTTTGAGATTCGTTGTATTTGTCGGATTGTGATTATTTCCCTTGGAGTCTCGCTTGAATTATGCGGCACAAAAATGTGACACTTGATAATTAAAATTGGATGTTGATAAATTTCCAAAATTAATCAGTTTCTCGATAGAAAGAAAAAAATAAGAATGAATTGTAACGGAGAATTGAAAGTTTCGTATGAATAGTGTCTATAAAAATGAATCGAATTCAAGACGTAGAAACTAAAATTTTATAAATTCATAAAAATTAATAGTAATTTAATAAATTGGTTTAATAAAAATGTATTTATAAACGAAATAAAAAGGAAAAGAGGATAATGTGGAAAATAAAAGTTTCACTACGAAGTACCTAGAAATGAAATGGAATAAATAAAATGGAAAAAAATATAATACCTAATGGACCACGAGTCCTTTTGCTGCTAACTTCGCCCAGGTACATAGGCATCACAGCATACGTTATCCCGCATCCCACTCCGGCTATTATTCTACCGATGTAAAGTTGCGGAACGGTGGCTGCCAGGCCGATTAAAATCCAGCTGGCAATCTTTGGTATTGTGGCGAACAGCAGTGTTCCTTTACGGCCAATCCTATCCATCAAAAGAAACGGTACGATCGAGCCGAGTCCAACCCCAACGTACATTAAATTCACCACCCAGACCACTTTGTCGCTGGACACCTTCAAAGGATCGTCCTGCTCGAATTTCGGTATAATAGGGGTGCTCCATCCCTCGTTCAATCCACTATCGATGATCAGAAGATTGCCTATATATCACGATGTATACAAATATTCAATTTCCTTTTTACTTCTTTTTTTTTTCTTTTCTTTCTCCATTGATGGATTTTATGTTGGTTTAATCTCGTCGTAAAAACGTTACTTACAAACGATTCCAATAAATATCTGTCGCACTATTTCGAGATCTATGGTCACCATTGCTTGCCTTCTTACGTTTCTCGAAGTTCGATAGTTTCCGAATTGAAAGATGAGATTATCGTATCCTCCGTATCATTTGATAATGAGCCAAGAATGCTGTAGAATATATGCACATGTTATGTCAGAAATTTATTTTAATACTAGATTTACGAAACCCACCAATTTGACGGATTTAGAAGTTCACGAGCGACACATGTAGAAATTATTGCTATTATTTTCCAGCAATTATTATATCGACTTTTATTAATGGAATAATACAAAAATTTGTAAATAAGTTAATAGTATATAATTAAGTTGTTTCTAAATTAAATATATCGATTTTTTTAAGAAAAATTTGTATTTTTATTTACTGGTCAATTTGACTGGTGTCTGTAGAAATAGTTATACAAGAAAAATCCGTAAATCTAATGTTAATTAAATTTGTTATACGTAACGTATCGTTAGAACATCATGATATTATTTTTAAGTGATTAACTGTTGATAATCTTTCGAGAAAACGTAGATATTCAAATATATCCTGAAACAATAATTCTCAACTCTGCTAATTGTAAAAAAATTTAACTGAAATTCGCAAAAGTCCTTTTCATTTTTATTCTGGTATTGTTATTAAGCGATTAATTTTTGAAAATTTCTTCAGAAGTATATATCAAAAATTTCCCTAAACACTTCTCAGCTCTATTGTTTGTACGAAAACTGATAGAAATTCGCAAAATTCCTTTTCATTCGTATCGAGAAATATTATCATTCGTATCGAGCAAATCGATTATCCTCGCTGCGACTTCTTCACCGAGTTTCAGCAACATTGTATAACCCGAAGTCATAAGCAACGTTTGATCAACAGCAACAGGCAGACTCCGTCAGACGAGAAAATCTCCGCTCGCGGCGGATACGCGAACGAACTATCGTAAACAGGTAGTACGTGTCGGAACGACGATTCTGGTTTAGCCTGGCGCAGAGATAACGGAAATAAAGCCAACTAAGATACTAACAGGATCCCGTGATACGTATCCTTTAGCCGGGGTTCGCAATAAGGACGCGCGTACGAGCATGGAAACGGCTTTGCACGCTTGTCCCCGCGCTTCGAGCTAGTTGCTTTCGCTTTGTAACCTTCGATCCTCTGTTACGAGTCGACGCTTTATGGCCGACGTGTCATTAGAGCACGGGAAACGTGGTTCGCGCTCTAAATCCTCCACCAGGAGATTTATCACCCAAGATCTTCAGGTTTCCGAGGCTTATTCCCTCGTTTTATTCGCGTTTTACGCACCCTTATTGTGTTAATACAATCACACGGTTTAATTAGAGAGTGCCTTCTAACAATGAACGAAATGAAAAATTGTGTTTCTTAGCTGGTATGATATAAAAGAAAAATTGAAGTCTCAGATTATCGATATGGTTAATGTGACTTGAAATTCACGTACTCTTTTAACTATAAATATATTACAATTATATTTCACATAATAATTACCATATTTCCCGGCCCATAAGACGCACTTTTTTTACTCCAAAACCATAGAAAATGGTTGCGTTTATTACAAATATCGATAATAACACTTTTCTTTGTATAAAGTGTTATTATTAAAATAGCTACCTGATCCAAGTATTTTTCGTAAATTCTAACCTGATAAATCACAGTGTGTCTTATGCGCAAGTGCATCTTATAGGCCGGCAAATACGGTATTCGTTCATCCTGTTCTCGTCAAAAGGAAAATTAAATCTTCTGACGAATGAAAACAGAAAAGAAACGAATTATAAAGATTTAGTGTGGAAGGTTCGACGATTTTTCGATCGAGGTAAAAGTTGAAACAGGGTTTTGAAACTTTTTATTCAAGAGTTCCACGTGGTAATTTCAAATGTAATTAAAAATTAACGCATGTTGCTGTTATTTAAAATTGACCGAGAATACACTCTCCTCCGGTGAAGTTTAATACACACATTTGTTACACGTATCCCTGAAGTGACACTATTATGTTAAATATCACGTATAATTAATTCGAATACGCGTTTCACAATATTCCATACGAACGTGCACCTCGTTCACCAACGTACGCACTCATTTCACCGACCAGATGTAACTTCAAGATCACTGTATTATGCGTTTATGACTTTGAATGACTTGGTGTAACGACGCTCTTTACTCGTCTTGAAAGCCGCTGTCGCGTTGTGCAACAAGAGCAGGTAATGTTCCATTCAAGGGAACCAGCTCGACTACGAAGTTAACGTTCTTGCATGCGACACAATCACGATGCACCCCGCGTCACAACTTTCTACAAAATCCTCTTCACGAGCAATTATTCTTCAAAATTCCCCCGGTACAGTGCATTAATAATAACCAGTGCAAACGTGATATCACAGAAAAGAGAAACCGTATCGTCGTGTCGCAGAAACAATTTTCCCCGTGTAATTTTTTAATTTCCCCCGCTGACAGCGTGTGCAGAAACACGCAGGGAGATCTGCGTAAAATTCACTTATGCTACGTGGTTGGTGGCCGTGTTTTCAAACTCAGTTACGTCGCAGACCCACGGTTTACGGTTGACGGTACCTGTTATTAACCGACAGTGGGCCGAATCAGAGGAGTCCTGGATTTACTACAGTATCAGGTAATACGTCTCCTCGTCGCGATCAATTCACGCTCGTTTCCTTATTCTCGTCATCACGGAAGCAACGGAATGTTCATTGAAGTTGAAGGGGAGAAGGTAACGTTTCCTCTTCGATTTTCATCGTTCGAGCCCTTCCTTCTAACCCTCGAGAAGGATCGTGAAAGTGCTTGAGAATTTTAGGCATAAAACGGTCGAATGGCCCCCTTTTATATTCATGAACGCTCTCCCACGTGTGTGTGATTTATTCGTGGCTCACGTGCGAACGTGAACGACGTTATTGCGTTATTTATTAACGCCTGTTGGGCGGTGGAATTTGAAACAGGTTTAATTATTCACGGTCAATTCGATCACCTTTTTTCTTCCTGGGTGTGTTACGACATGGAATTCTTATTAATAATCCACGTTTTACGTGTCTTCGCCGTACAATAAATGCCACCACTTTCTTCTAAATTTATATCATTCAACAAATACGAAAATGAAATTTCTATCTTTCTGTAGAATCTGTTTGTACTTTTAATTCGCGAAGATTTCTATTTGAATTCTTTTTTCTCGCGCGTAGAATGATTCTTTCATTCGCTGTTCGTCGTTCAGCATTTGAAATTCATTAGGATATTCGACTTGTTCTTTTTAGAAAAAAATCGGCGCACAGTCGATACGAAACTTTTCTCCTCTTTTCTTTTTCTCGCCGCTAATATTCTCCCCGGCAGCTTTTTTATAATTTATCGAGTGACGTTTTACTGAAAGGCGCGGTATATGTATGTATATACATAGATATCCGTGGATGTTAATTTTGGGAAATGTTTTCAAAGAAGCTGGTCTAATTATATGGATGCATAAAGTGCTACAAAGTAAATACGCATTCTTTCGCAGTGTTCCTGCAGATTTTTAGCGAACATCGTTGATTCACTTGTTAGAGGAATTCTTTTGTTGTTTAGCATATTGCAGGATCGAATCCATATCTGTCAAAAGGAGCAACAACAGTGAGAAAAGAAAGAGTAGAGTAATTTAAAGTTTCGGCTTATCGGTGCGGAATTCGCGAAAATTATTCTGCAAAATTATTCTTATATATATTTAAAAACTCAATAATTAACGATCTGCACTGCAAGTTTAAACTTTAGAATCATCTATTTACCAAGTGCTCAATTTAGTTTTTTTTAAATTAATGTTGCAAGTATTAACAATGATTTTTCTCGCTTTTAATTCCTTTCTGGGACAAAGTTATTGTTCTATACTTGTGACGAGTAGTGTAACTGATCGATTAATTAATTATTCACTCTTTAAGAGAGCCTTACTTGTCACTTAAATAATAATTACGACTTTTATCTTAATTATTGTTGCTGTCACGAATAATATCTCTGAGACAGTGTATATAAAAATTAATAAACATATGTATATATATATTTATTTTATATTTATATATATTTAATCGTCTGATGTCCAGTCTCGTTAATTTCCATGACTTCAGTCTGTCTTGTGTTGCATTCTCTTGACCTAGATCTCTGAATTTTTAAACTGTTCGTCTCTGTTGGTTGATAACGATATCTATCACTTGTTATGCTATTGTTAGAACAATGATGCTATTTTAACACTAATAATATCAAATCTCGACATTTCAAATTCCTCTCGATATCGCGTTTCAACTATTCAGACATAACTAAGATACGTTTCACAAAAAATGCGTGTTTTATAAGTTATTAGCAAGTGTTCTTTCGCATAACCCAGATCTTCAATGTCCATTTGTCAATTCCGTGTGCCTGATAACACAGCCACATCGTCGTCTATTATCATTGCCGCGTAATTGACATTTATAATGACTTATCGGTGAATTTCCATGGTGGAAGGGATCACTGTTTTCTCTATTCACGGAGATGACACGCTGTTTGTAATCCTAACTGAAATTTTCTCTGACTCACGATCATTTCTGCCCTTTCTTCTTCTTGCTCTTTTCACTTTTATTCAGCAACGTCTCGCTTCGATTTCCATTTTAAGCTTAGATCAACTGAACGAATTCAGAAAACTCCACCGGTAAGCTGTTTACTCTTCTAACAGCGAGATTTACTCTCCCAACATCCATAGATTATGATTAATAGACGATCGAAGCAGATTTTACTTGATCAAATTTACTCCTCGTTTACTCTCAACTGTGAATTGAGACTTTCGCTTCGTTGAAATTGAAGATCGTTCATAATAAAATTATACCATTATAAGAACGATTAGGTGAATCAGCTGATACAGGTGTTAATTCTTGTTTCATTTGTTTTTCGAGTTTTAATATCGAGATTTAATAAGATTGATAATTCTGCACTTCTTGCTTCCAGGTAAATGAGAAAAGTGCGGGAAAAATGTGTAACTATTATAATAAACGGCCTGACGTGTCGTTGTTACGCAATATTATCGGACATTTAACAATTTAATTACGTTGATTCGTAATACAGATAATGCATCTTCCGTAATTGCATAATGACGTGCCGATGCAACGTGAGTGTGAGCACGTTGTCTAGACCATGGGCGATATTCTCCAAGAATCTCGTTCCAGTATCTTTTTTTTATTATATAAGGTGTTTCGTAAGTTGTTATTAAGAGTTAAAAGAAGTTAATCATGTATTATTTGAATTTATCCAGTGCTTCTGTACGTTTGAATAAATCTTCGATCTTCGTCGTAATACTAATTTTCATATCTTTTATGATGTGACAATGATACACGTTTGTTATATACAATGATGAGTACAAGAGTGCACGTAGTGTAATAAGTATTTCAGGACAAATAAGAATAAGAAAAACTAACAGGAAAATATTTGCCATTTGCAGATTTTTATCTTCTACCATGTGATATCATTGACTATTTGCAAGTACGTTTGTCCAGAATGATAAGGCTAACGTGATGCATAAATCTTTAAAGAATTCGAGAGACCTAATGCACACGTCGACACAGAAAATCCACTGTGCTTTGTAAATTGAAATTAAAGACTGAAAATTGTACCCTGAATTATCTTAATTAAATAATTAATTGCAGGCTTCCGTTTTATACTGAACATGCTAAAATATAATTTTAATCTAAATATATTTTTACTTTTCAGTGTATTTTGAATTTCCAGAAAAATACAAAATTTTTAATTTCTCTTATTTATTCGGACCATTAACCCCTTGAGTGAAAATGACGGGCCTCGCTTGTCAAGATTTTCTGTACCAAATTCAAATTTGGCGGGCGACGCCCGTTGTATATTTTAATGTTTAAAAACCATATAAATTTCTTTTAACTTGTAAAAATAAAATTATTATGATTATTGCACATGGTCTTCTTTCATTTTTTAAAACGAGCTTATTGTATAATAAATAACGGTTTTAAGTTTTTTTTTTGTTTTTTAATAAAACGATAGTTACTCGAAATATTCTACGAGTTTACATTAGTTCTTTAGTTATAACGCAATTGTTGGGAGTTGAGAAGAAGTTTTAACATTTTATTAAACCCAATTCAAATAAAAATAATCCTAAAAATGTCTGAAACAATTGAAAACTTACTATACGAAAGTGATAATTCTGACTATGATTTATATGAGGAAGACACATTAGAACAATTGTAATGTGAAAGTGATAATTCATGGGAAACTGTAAGTGATAATTCATGTCAAAGTGAAATTGATGCAATAACGACTAAAATATTTCAGTTTTATTTTATAACTCCATACATAGAGTTGCGCTAAATTTAATTGTCTGCACGCGTAAGATTCTTAAGGATTTAATCGTAAAGCAAGGAGTTAATTCCACAACAAATGTGAAATAAATTTGTTTCTCGTTAAATATACTTTAATTGAATTTTCATTTCTCTTTCTTATACTTTCATTCAAATTTTTCTCTTTCTTTTCTTTCAAAAATTTGACATCCTTGCAATTAACCTGCTAATATAACAAAAATATTCCTTTCCGCAAGTACATACAATGATAATTTTTTCTCGCGTGCACGAATCGCGATATCTTTGCAACAATTCACGTAAGTACGGACGTCCTACGTTATCATTCGCGCACTTTATGAAACAGCCTGTACTCCATTTTTCCCCGCCGCGCGCGAATCTCCGTTTCTCTTTCTCTCTGGAAAATGCAATCCTGGAAAGATTGTATTTTTCCGGCGAAGTTTCCCGGCCGGCGGCTACCATATAATTTACGACGCTGTTTTTCCACGGCGAATATTTAGCTTACGAAAGAAAATCCCGCGCGGACGAGTGCTTGAATTATTATCCGGAGTTATCTGGCGTTGTTCGCGCCGCGCCACGCCACGCGAGTCCCGATTAATAAATCGCGGAACCGGAAACGAAGTTACACCGGAATTCTGGGCTCCTTCGTGTGTTTTCGTCGTCAGTCTCGAGTAATTTCCATTCGCACGTTTCAACTTCGCGATCCCCAACGGTTCTCTCTTCTTTTTGCTTCGTCGATAACCGTGCAAAAAAAGAAGTCGCTGCTATAAATCGTGAAGTTTCAACAGTTTAAGAAATTGTTCCGTACGCGAATGAAAATGCACGTGTACATGCAAGAAGCTCGAGATTTTCTTTCGAAGAATCGATACAATTCTGTTACTGTAAATTAAACAAGGAATTAATCTTATGGAATAAAAATGTAACTTGTCTCTTACTTAACGCTTTGTGCAAATAAAAATTGAGAGATTTTTCTTTATTTTTACTAAAAATGACACGGAGACGCGGTAACTGTCGAGTTGAAAAGCTCGACCGAATTCTCTTTACGCGTCAATTATCTCTTGACCATTCTCAATTCCAGTTGTTCGAGAAAATCATGCTCAATTACGATAATCACCTATTGCAAGAGTACCGAACTTCAATGTCTGTTTCACACTTCGAACGGCCAAGCAATTATGCGACCTTTAGAAGTAAGAGAAAAAGGAAGGAGGAATTTGTATTACAAGAGAAAAATATTGTATGGAATTATTAGGTCAAAGACAAAACGATTCAGGTGAAGAACGTCGATAGATTTTTCTTTTGCTTCCAAGTCTGTTCAATTGCGAGAACAATTCTCGATTTGGATTTCATTTAAAACATTGCGTTTCAACCTCGAACGTTGTAAGCGAGTTTGTTTCGTAGTGTATAGGAAGCTTCGAACATCCTGTTACAAAAGCAAACTTTCCTCAATCGATGAGCACATGGATGGCGCAGATACCTCCGAGAATTTGATGCGTCACGTGAGACCGAAATTAGCTTCGTTACACGTTGATTCGTTACACGTCACATTTTCGCAAAGTTCCCCGTGTAACAGAGCGTATTTTGCGTCCTATCAAATGTACACACGGATCGTAATATTTGCCACAATCATCCCATACTTGACCGGATGTGACATTTACGTGACAAGGATTTTACTACGGATAATGCTTAGCAACCTTCAAGGGGCCTTCTCAGTATAACGAGTTTAAAAAATTAATATATTTTTCGCATTTTTTTACAATATAACATCTCGAAAATATTTCCACGAAATTTTAAGGTCTAATTCTGAAAATTGGCTATGATACGTGTTTCCAAAGGAAACGATGCGTTCGATTACTATTTTCTAATTTATCATAAGATTTGACACAAGTAAATATTACGAGTATTGAACACAATTAACAATAGAAAATAATAGCGGAAAGTAGAAACATATGTTCGAATTTCTATTATATATTTAATATAAATAAATAAATAGATATACACGGTGTTTGTAGAAGTTACTGTTGAACTTCGGGAATCTGTAGTACTGATAAAAACAAGTAAAGAAGTTTTAATAAATATGGGTCTAAAAACCATTAGTTTCGGAGATATTAGATTTTTCTGCTTGAAATCTGTAATAATAGTGTAACAGATTACATTAAAAGTGATATCGTACAGTTGCTGACTAATGATTTCTCCATCTATACTTATCAAATCTTTTTTACTTATTTTTATAAGTACTAAACGTTTCTACAATTTGGCAACACTTTTTCAAGCGCCATTTAAAGGTTTAATAGCGTTACTCCATTTTTCCGGTTTTTTTCACTTAGAAATTGATAGTGTTACATAGATTGTAAAAGGTTGAAATATTTGAAAAAATAAAAGGTGTAACAAAAAGTGAAATGTTCCCACTCGATAACTTTAGTTACAGGTACAAAATGGCTTCTGACATGAGGACTCTTGAATGATATATCACATACATCTATCACTGACATTTTAATAAAACTTTTTATCTATGAAACCATAGATAGTACTCCTTTATTTAACACGAATATTTCAAATATAACATATGTCAGAGTTTGAAAACCCATAGAAGGGGTCCTGTATGACAAAGATGAGATAAACGCGGTTGCAGCAACGCCTCGTTGTGAAGGGTAATCGCTAAATTGCAATTAGTTAAATGTAACCGAAGCTCACCGTTCCATTTACGTCACTGTGACCAATGTAACCATAACGCGTCGATCAACGATAATCGCGGCAAGGTGAGAAATAACGATAATAAATAACGAAACTGCGGTGAACGATGATTGAGTTACTTCAAATTGTCGCAGCCACGTTTAATTTGATATTTAATCCCCTCCCCGCCTCTTCTTCTGCCTTTCGACAGTGTTTAACCGTGGAATCGTTCGATCTACCGGAACAACAGGTGAAACAGAACGATTCGCGTTAAATCGATTTTCTAACACTGTCACCTTGACGACGAGGAATTTCTGACCAAGCTAAAGGTTTTTCTGCGAATGTTCTTTGCAAGATTATTTTCCTAGTAACGTGTTTCGTCGATTTTCTGCAAGATATTTGCAAATTATCAGCGAAAGTTCGAGGATAATTAATCTGTTTCGCAAATTAAACGCGTGTGAGTAATTATTTACTATGTTTTCGCAAGTTACTTTAATTACTGAATTATCTGCGAATACTGAAACGTAGAATTTGTACAACAGTTCAACATGGAATTTATCGTAGAAAGCAATTGTGATATCTAAATTTTTCAAATAGCGTTAGGTTTGTAATTACACAAACGACGACACGTGACAGCAGTCATAAATCGTCACGGTTAATCTGCATGTTGAAAAATTGCAATTATTTTTTATCGCGGCTCGAGACAGTGCTAACTTATATTTAGGAGCTGTCAATGTTTCTCCCAACCTATAACCATAACCGGATAGAGAAAATCGAAGGTTTTGCGTTTGCAAAAATCACGTCGCCAGAAGTATGACCAAATGATTCACACGGTAGTAACATAATCTGCGAGTTATGCAACGCGTGTGCGGCTATCGCGATACGTCGATCTACTAGTAGATCATTTGAAAAACTCCAATAAATTTGATAAATCGATCTTTTTTACTTTTTTTTTTTTTCTTAATATCCTTACACATTATTTTCTGTCAAGAAATTCCGTGTCACTTGTTGCAACATTAGCTGTTATTAAAATTACACAATTTCAGGGTTGAGTTTGAAATCGGCTGAGCAAGAAAGGTTATTAATATTTCTGTTGCCATAAACAGCGGCCTAAATGATTAATAAAACATTACGAAAGTAACAGTCGGCGAGATCACGTTGCTAGATATGCAACCTCGATAGTAAGCATCTAAGCGAAACCAGCAAGACCAGCTAAGTCGCGATGATGATTATTGAAACTCAAGGTCAGCTAAGATAAATGCACCTATGAATACTTTTCAATTATCCCTCTATATGCCGAGCACGCCTACCGTATACGTATTTTATAACGCAATCGGTACATGTAGCAACAAAATTGTCATAACGAACAAATGGTTTCAAGAGACATCGAATTACAGATGCAAAACGAAATCGTGTTCTGTGCCAACTAAACGGTGGCCTTTTCTACAGTTAACAATGAAACTAACACATATTTACAAAATCAATCTAATCGTCATTGATAATTACACATCCTTCACGATCGTTCATGTGGAACATGCTTTACTTAAAGAAAACTGTCAATATCGAGCATGCGTATTTGAAATCATGCAAATTCTGAACGACATATCACGTGAAAACGCGGAAACGAGATAACGATGATTAATTGTCAACAATAAAATTGTACGACATATAATTTTCAGGGTTAGAAAACACGTGAAAAGGATCGAAGAATCAAATTACCACGTGAGAGATGTTTTTAGAAAGTACAAATGTCTCCAAACAAGATCTCCTTTCTTACGAAATCTTCTTTCGTCAATGAGTCCTTTCACTATAAGTTCCGGCGTTTGGACCACTACTTCTTTCTCTTTGAACTCGAGTATTAGATAGAAGTTAAAAGAAACGCTGAATATCTCATTTCACTCGTTTCAAGTTCTCTTCACTTCTTTCTTTTCTTTTCGAATTTCCAACGTTTCGACGATTTCTCGCTTCGATACGGCCGAAGACACGCGGCGGTCACGCGCGCGGATTACAGGAAGCGGCGATCGAACACTATCGACGCGAGTCAGCGTCGATCTCATCCTCGAAGACAGCGAACGAGGAAACTGAACTCGGCCGCGATACGTAGACACGTAAAACTCACGGCTCGATTTTGTTCGAGTCCCACTCCGTTCGCTTTTATACAGGGCGACGACACGCTCGAACGCAGCTAATTACTTTTCCGTGCTCCTCCCCATTCTGGAAGCTCTTTCTCCCCATATCTATATCTATCTCTTTCTCTCTTTCTCTCTTTCTCTCTTTTGAAAACCTGTCGTTGGCGAAAGTCGATCAATCGAAGAGGAATCGCCATCGAGACTGAGGAAAACCTCGATCCGCGGTTTCACGAGGATTTTCCTCGTCGAACAACTGAAAGAGAGAGACAGAAAAATCGTACTCTTCACGTGAGAGCTCTGCGGTTAGCTACGAGGCTTCGCCAATCGTTGTTCTTCACCCGCGAGTTAAATTGCCGGTAATGCGAAAACCGGTCGATCCTGTAAAAATAAAGACTAAAACGTATCGTTAAGAATTCACAGGTAACTCCTTCGAACAACTTCTTCGAGTATATACGTACTGAGGAAACTCGGAGGAATCCTTATTTACGCATCTGCGTTCCTTTTTCTCTTTTCCTTTTTCAGAATTCACTTCATAATTTCGTGTTTTTATTCATCTTTTATTTACGAAAATTTCCCCACGTACACATTCTAACGAATTATTTCACAGAAACGGGGAGCACAAGTGTCTCTTCCTTTTTCCCCCAGAAGGGAATGAAACTTTGAGTTATTGAACGACCGACAGAATTTATGTTATGGACCTAGTGTTCCGGGTAATGAGATAGGTGCCCGAGGCTGTTGCGGCTCACGGTTCCTTTGTGGCATTACTTCAAAGACAAACCGTAGTTACGCTCGTTCTTTTGACTTTGTTACGCAACAGCAGAACGCTTCGAAGGGGGACGGGAGAAAATTCGAAAAGGCTCAGCTCGTTCGAGTTGCAAGGCTTGGAACGTCGCGTGTAACGACGTTTCAATCGGTTCCAGTTAGGACACATTTTCTCTTTGTCTCTTTCTTTCTCAATAAAAAAATAAAAAAAACAAAAGAGAAGAAAATTCTCAGACATCGTTACAACGAAGTTCTTACTCGAGCAAAGGTTACTAAACCCTTACGAAAGCCCTTAAATCGTCGATAATCTCTGTTCTTGCGTTCAAAAGTGATCGTACTCGTGCTTATCTTCCTCCTCCTCTGCTCTCTTTATTTTCATATTAAAATTGAATTAAATTTTCGTAAAATTTCAAACTAAACTTTCCCAAACAGCGTTTCACCCTGTTGTAATAAAACAAGGAAATACGAAAGCGTCGGGGTATACGGAAATCGTTGTTAAGCATTCCCTCGCGTTGATTGATTTCTCCTCGTTTCCGTTTTACGCCACCATAAACACGTTTCGAACGGTGCACGACTCGACCCCAGCTAGCCTCGCTGTTATTTTAATTGGATTAATGTAACCTATTATGTTTTGGACCGCAAGGCGTCGACCATTCAAAGCCGTTATTTAATGCAGTCGCTCGAGGCGGCTAGGAAAAATATTTGCGCGAACTTCATGTCGAGATCGATAATGGCCCTCCTCCTCCTCATCTACCACCTCCTCCCTCAACCCCTTTTTCCCTGTCGCAATTAAACTTTTACGCGTATTTGCGAATGTAATACTCACATACAGGCTGGCTGTGTCGCTCGTTGTAGAAACGCTTATTTTACTTCTCGCGTCGCGTGTATGACAATACGAAACATGGTGGAACCGATTCGAATGACACTTTAAAACTTGATCGTTCCCAATCGATCGATCAATGTTTCATACTCACCGGTACTCGTCATTTGAACGAAATTGTTTCGAACACGTAGTGGAGTATTTGTCATACGAAACAAAGTGTTGCAATATTGTCCTTTGCAAATTTTGTACCAACGGATAATGATTCCCGGATAATAGTATCCACGAGTAACACGTTTCAGCTATCGCGTGGAACACCGCGCGCAACTCTTTCTGAACCTTGCCCAAACCTCGGCAGCTTCGTCTCAAACAAAGCGAGCAGAAAAAGTATGGCGAGCGTAAACCATGGGGTTCACTAACTCGATGGCCTTGAACGGCCAATTCCTGACAGTTCGGTCGCGATGTGAAACCAAGCGTTCTACCAAATCGGTGGTTATAGCCTAATCTCGTTCGTAGTGTCTTGATCTTAGGGATCATGTTAAGCTACGTCTTGGAGAAAGCTGTGTATGGGGTCAAGTTTACGTTCGAACCAAGAAGACGGACATTTCGAAATGATGTGGCAATAACCTTCAACGGTCACGTGACCTTGAGAGTGGACCGCTTGATGGGCGGCCACTTGTTAACGTGGACAGACTTGGGAAGTCCCGGCAGGTCTGCGAGTGGTTGGAATAAGAAAAGCAAGGCGCGCCGCGCTACATGGAAACCGACCAAACTGGAATGCTGTTCCTAAGACGCGTATACGTATATACAGCTTCTTGCTCCCATTGCTTTTTTCACTTGGCGGAAGAATAAAGGGGGTAAGTTTCTCGTGATTGCAGTTAACTAGAATGCGTTTGCAAAAGAAAAAAAATAATAATCGTGATCGTACGTAAAAGTTAAATGGTAAATGAGAAAATATTATTCAACTGTTTGTGTTTTCACGAATTTTTCTTTTTGGGGTTTCTTTTTTGTTTGTTTAATGAAACAATTAAACACGTGAAATGAGATATTGAAAGTCGTTGGAATAAATTACTCGATGTTCGTTCGTATAACGAAAGGGAATTATACATTTGTGCTAAGTAATGCGTTAAGGTAAGGTAAGTGAATTAATCAGAATGTGCAAATGAGTTTGATCGAGTCGTACATCAGCGTGAACGGTATTGAACGCACAATTGTAGCAATTTACCTATAGTTACATTCTACATACGTGATGTATATCATTATCCCAGTTGAACGGGAAAAATGTAACATAAAAACGACTGAATGACGCTATTAACTTAATGTTCGAACGTATACTTACTCGTAACAGCTTATTTATACCCACCTTATGCATTGTTCGGCGGCAATAAGATTGTTCGATACTCTTTTATCTGCAATTTTGAATGATCTTCAGTGTCCTGATATTCTTATACAATTTATTATATTGACTTACACGGGCCCAAGTGTTTTCTTTCATATTGTTGAGAAAATAATAAATAGAGAAAAAAAGAGTACATTGCATAAATTTGTTGGTTTCGAAAGTTAACAGTTTTAAAACATTACTATGTTGTTTAATATACTTTTATTTTATTTCAACATTTTACCAGACACGTTAATTTTATTTGTGCGATATGAAATATTAAAGAATTATTATTTTATTATATTTTAAGTGACTTGTACACTTTATGGACGCTTAAATGTAAGATTGTTACTAACAAAAGAACATTTTTAAGTGATAATCACCGATATCAATGAAACTTTTGGTATACAAGCAGTTCTCTAAAAAGTATTTTAATGTTGATGCTCTCAAAGCAAACATTATTCGTGTTATCGGTGAGATACAACCTGATTTATGTGTCACAGTAAATGAAAATTAGATTTATCGTATTCACTCCACCAAACGTAATCGTGGCGGTTATTTCGCATATAATGCCATCGAATGTGCTTTAATATAAAGTGAATACTAGATTATCTTTCGTACTTTTCGTTTCATCTCAATTCAAAGTTCTATTGCTCCAAGTGGAAGACCCTATATGAGATCTATAGAATCGTCCGTCGTCCGAGGATTAATCTCCAAATCGTTAATACAAATCTAATTTATCTAATCAGTACAACTATCGCTAAAATGTCCCAATAAACATATAAATAGCCATTGGATCCACGCTAATGCCTCGTTACCCATGTGTCCAATTTCCTGCTCTTACCCTATCCCCGCGCCATTTTGGCACTAATCGAGGAAGATCGCGTCGTAGGATGTTATGCAGGCTGAAATCGAGGGCAAAGGGCAAGCTGAAATGGACGTTCAAGATACAGAGAGACAGCATGGGGAGAGAGAGAGACAGAGGGAGAGAGAGAGGTGAGACGCTCACGAAGACCGTCATGGTCCCTAAAGTATATTTGCATTTGCATTCGGTAATTAAACTCGGTGGGTACGCGAGATGGCTGTTCTTATCGTTCGTTCGTTCGTCGAAGAAGAGCAATTGCTTGGAATCCTAAATAGCTTTGCAGTGAAGGCGGGCACGTGACCGAGTTATAATGAAACGGAAACCAGCAAGGCACGAAACAGTCACGAGACGGCCGGTGATTAATCGTTTCGGTCGAACGACCGTTCCGCCAGCTTCATTAAGTAATTAAATTCTCACTCCCCACCCACCCTTTTCAGGGTTAATGTTTCGATCGTTCGGGACGGATTAGAGAAGCTTCGAGGTCGATTCTCTTCCTAGGGGACTCTGGGAGAAATGATTTGGTATAACGACGTGTATGATAATTTGTACGAACGAGAATTGTGTTATACACTTTCTCTCACACGTATATCGATGACACTTGCTGAGTCTATTAGATGTAGAAATAAAGTTTGTCACAGGCGAAGATTCAGAGATTTTGTTTTTAAAAAAATACTTTAACTTTATTCTACACTTACACTTAGTTAGTCTTACACTTAGTACTTTCTTACGATTAATTGTACAATTGATCTCGGAGATGGATTTGAATCGGGAAAGAGTTTACGCTTGACTGAATTAACAATGAATTTTGCTCGCATTTTTTCCTCGTTCCTTTTATACTGTTTCATTCGTAAATATTTATCTTCGATATTCTATTTTTATCTGGGTCAATTGTTTTCCTTATACGTAGGTCACAAGTTCTTTCCAAATGTTGGGTACAATCGAAAGTTTATTTCAAATGATCGAAGAAAGTGTAATCGTCGAACTAATTTCTATTGTTTGTTGATGACCTTTCGCCATTTTTTTTTTTTGGTGAATACCATCACGAATATTTCGATTTCAATGGATGTACATGATTATGTGCCTTCAATTGAAAAGAATTTATTTATACGCATAATAAAAGCAGATCTAAACACAGTTGCGATAAAATTGTCAAGATTTGAAAAGAAACCATTCAGCCTGGAATCTTGTTAAATATGTCATTTAAATCGTATATTTTCTATAGAAAAATAGCGGATATCCTACTATTTATGAATTGCAATAAATTTGAGCAAAAATTTCTGTATGTTCTAATTTTTTTTTTTTCGTAAATTTGTTTGCATGTATACATGTTAATTCGTGTGTTCGACAATTTGTGACACGAACATTTGGATTCACTTGATTATCTGTGTGTATGGAGATAGAGCAGTTTAATACACAAGATAGGATTTGTGTGAGTGTGTGCGTGATAATTGGGCCGATTTATGATGGTACAAGTGGCGTGAAGAATAATTACAAGATGCTCGAATGGTGACAGGTTAAATTGAGATGGTGATCGGTTGTGTATACTCACAAACATACACATATACACTTTGTCATTCATTCCACAATACGATCGAGAATGAATAGAAGCAATAAAGGACATCAGATTTGTTGTGTCGATGGAGTGACTAAAGAAGTGCCGATTGTGCAATACTTAAAGGTGAATCTTTCGCTTATGTGTTTCTACGCGATTGCTATCTCCTGAAGGTAATCGGGTCAAGAACTAGTTGAGGAGATTGTAAAAATCCTCGCGAAAACATAAGAAAAAGTTTACTCGCTGATTTATGAATGGTAATTGAGTATTATAGATATTACGTGGTGGTATTTGCATCTGAACAAATATAATTCCATTATTGTTTGATAAAGAACATCATAAAATAATAATACGAAGGATTAAATAGCTCGTAACACTTGTAATATAATCTTACGAATGATAATAATTATTAATTATCTGGTGCATTATCTTTAGGATACACCTACATAGTTGTAAAAACAAAAGAAAATTCTTAAAATAACTTTTCAGCGCGTAATAAAATTTCCGTGGAATGATAAATGCTCGGTTATTAAACAATTGTCGTAAGCACTTATCCGTGCCGTAAAACGCTTTCAGAAATTTACGAACTTCTAAACGTCATAACTCTGGCTAACTGACGCAATTCCGAAATGCCACAGTTACACACCGTGTATATAACTTTCCACAATGACGTCGACGATTTATTGAAATTTGTCCGATAAAACGATCGTTAGACGAATTACGTCTCTATAAAATTGCGTAATGCTCAGCTGAAAATCATATCGGCGGATTACGCAAATGGCGAAAGTAAGAGGGAAAAACGCGTCGCCTTGAGGCGCGTGTAACTAGTTCGACCTTCGATGCCAAATTATTTCTGCAAACCTTTAAATCTTAATCACCGCTGCGTAACAATTGAACTTCAAATAGAACGAGGAAATGATTCCAGGAAAACCGCACTATCTTACACGCTGCTGTTTGGCATTTAAGATTTCCTCGTTCGAACATTTTCACAACGTGCACGTACACTTCCGTTCGTAGGCATTAGGACGCTTACTAAACGTGAAGTAAATCTGAACAATCTTTTTACACAATTACGATGATCCAGGGAAAAATGATTCATCCTGGAATGTTACGTTCCGCGTAATAGGAAATCGTGTTATACAGGACATATATTATTAGACCAATTTATGTAAGTTAAATAAAATTATTTTTCTCTTATATCTTTAAATGTGTATTTATTACTATTTTTTTTTTTATAAACCGCTGCTTCGTCAGCTTAAAAAATCAAAAACTATGTGAAAATGTTAAATTTATCTTACGCGTTATACGGGACTGTTTATCGCGCTATATGAGTACTAGTCGCAATTTTTTCGTCGCGTTATACGAATTCGTGTTATACGGGAGTCCACTGTATTTATTTCTATTTAAGACGACGACGAGAATGTTAAAATCTTAATATTGCCACTGATTGTGTCACATAAAACATTGAGTTTGTTGTAAAGTCGTTGAACTTGCCTTGGCAAACCGCTTTCATATAATATAAAAGGAATTGTGTTAAGTTGTACAGAAAGTTCATGCCGATTTTTAATAGGTAGTGTTTGAATATATTACAACATATAAAATTGTATGAAAACATAAAGTTCACATGTATTCTGAAAGATTATTGTTCCACATGTTTTTTAAAAGTTTATTCGTTGCAATTACTAGTTTCTTCTCAGTGTTATCTTGAAGATGGAAGGAAATAGAATACACTTCTGACATTGAATACTTTTCTTTCAACGAGAATAAAAAAATACTGGGAAAACATTAAACGAGATATGTAATATTTAAAGAAGCAGTAGCCTATTAAAAAAAAATCTTTGCAAACGGTTAACAAAATCTAGAAATAGGAATTTGGATCATAAAGGAAATAAAGAAGCAAAGTTTTTGATAAAATGGAATTTTTCAATTTACTGGAAAGCGACGAAAACTTGTAAAATTAAAAAATCCATACTTTATAGAACAAAAAGAAAATGCTTTGAAGTATGAAATTGGCTTATTTATATAAAAATCGGCACGAATTTTCAGGACAACCCAATAACTATCAATTTAAAGAAATTTATAGTAGAAAATTATTGCGCGTTTAAAAAATCTATTCAGGAGATCTTGAATTATATACAAACCTTGTCCTCTTCTATTTTTCTCATAAGTAAACTATTTAGGAGAAAAACTCTAAGTGAAATGTAATTTGAATCATTCAATACTTTCTGTACAAAGATAATAACTGTCCTAATACTTATGAACGACAGTGTATGTTTATCCTATAAATCGACGACGAAAGAACGTTAATTAGTCTTGAAATGAATTCAACAATTTGCTGATTAGATAACTGCTACTTTAATTATCGTAAAACACACTATTATAGAACATTTTTGTTCGAATAACGATTGAATTATAACTCAATGTCATTCACGGATTCTTGTATTAGTTGAGAACGCCTATATCGTCGTATTTTTTTAGCAGAAATATCAAGATCACGTAAAACGGTGACAAACGTCGGGGATTATACCGTGTCGCGGTTTCTAGCGCACGCGTCGAGACTCAATGTCGCCCACATTTTCGTTTGCATACTGAATCGCGGCCGAGATGAAAAATTTCATTTTTACCAACTACTAGACCGTGTCGGTATGAAATTAAAATTAACACAGCTTCTCGGTTAACCATGCAAATGCATTTCCTTCCTGTGTCCTCGCTATGTATCGACCATGGACATTCGATATTCATCATGGTAATAATCATTTTTTGCCCAACTTATTTGTATTTTATTCTCTTCGTAATACGTATGAAAACAAAAGAAAAAAAGAAGCAGCAGGAAGTTACTTGTATGATTAATGGATGAAATTGATTATGACAGAAGTAGTGCTTCGCTAACGTCGTTGT
Organism: Anthophora plumipes; assembly: GCA_951804975.1. Classification (NCBI taxonomy): domain Eukaryota; kingdom Metazoa; phylum Arthropoda; class Insecta; order Hymenoptera; family Apidae; genus Anthophora; species Anthophora plumipes. The sequence continues at coordinate 23,743,932 of OX638112.1, read as the reverse complement.
TCCTCGTGAAAAACATTTTCTCGTCTAATCTTTCAAAACGCATACCACTTCGTCACGTACACACGTCGGTTTACAGTGTGTTTGCAAAGTTAGATCGCGACGAAGAAAAATTGAAGAGGTTCTAACGTGGCCTGAAGAGGACTTAAAGTATCATTGAATAAAGCTTGGTTTATTCTTAAGATACGATTGACTGGAAATTTGAATGATGACAAAAATCTAAGTTACCTAAAACGAAGTTAAATTTGGGACGTGAATAATTGGAAAATATAGAAAATCGGTTATTGGTTTATAGAATTTTTCGTAAGTAGAAATAAAGAGAGTGAAAATTGTGATAAAAGGTATTTGGTTTTTGGAAATCCTGATAAAAAGGAGATTAAACGTGAGAGAAACAAAATGCTAATTTAGGAATTAAGAAATTGAAACAACGAATGGAAAAGTTGAGTTTAAAATAACGTTGTTCAATTATCAATTTACTAACAGTTCCGTTAATTCTATGGGGTCGCAGCTCTTTCAGATCAGCTTTAAAACTCTTATGGTTAAAAAGAAATGTTCGGTACAGAACACAAAGTTACAAATCCTTCTTATCAGCAAAATGTCAATAACCTTGAATAAAGAACTTTTACTAATCTAGAGCTAAAGACAACTGTCAGACGCAATTTCAAACTCCCGTGTATGTACACTGCTCTAAACTTCCTCCCTAGTGAAACTTACTCGGATAAACAAACGCTCGCTTTGCTCGTCTATCGGTAATCAAAGCTCGTCCACCAGAAACTTCGCATATCTACAAACTTGAAAGAAAACAAAAAGGAATATAGTCCACCCCATCGAGAAGCTTCAATTCCATTCTCATATTTTTCCTTCCATTACTTCGAGAACTTCAGAGAATCGTTCAAACCATTTAAATTGAAACACCTTCGAACATCGCTTCGTCAGCGTATTTCAGTTCAGAAGTACTCGAACATCCCTTGCCTCGCGACGTTTCTTTCCTCGGTTTCGAAACCGAGGTATCGAAGTTCGAACCAGATACATGCAAAACGTATCGCACCGCTGCTCGTACTTCTGTACAGATCAAAAATCGACGGGTAATAAAAAAAAAAAGAACGAGAGACGAGAAAGTCCCAGGGATTCCAACGGTGGTCGTTACCATTTCTCGATTACAATTCAGACACGTGATACGTGAACAAACGTGGCCGATTTTCCGTGATATCGGTCGAGCAAGGCCATCGGGGACCAACGTAGGATGCTTAGCAGATGCAATAAAAATAGAAATATCCACGTAGAGATAGGGGAAGGACGAACCGGAGGAGGATGAGGAGGAGGATCGAAGCGCCTACAGCAGGGGCGGTGTTGTAAAATGAGAAATGCATGAGAAAGGTCGGCGACTTACCGTCGTGGGAGTCGTAGAGGTAGATGATTTTCTTCCAGCCGTAGTATCGCACCGTGTCGATGATGGCGCGATGATAATCCGGACGCATGCTTATGGCGAAATCCAGGAGACCAGAGGACGGTGTCAGAACCTGGAACACGTACCATCGGCACACGTATGATTTCGACTTTCAGATTTTATTTGGTTACGGGACGAACGAAGCCGAATATCCAGACGCCTCGAGGAAGCGTTAAACGGCATCGTTCCTCCACCTATAGACAGCCAACCGGAAACGACAGTGGGAAAAAGTGTGGGCAAATGTAATCGTAAATATTTATGATACCGTGGCGGAAAACGGACCGGTAGCTTGTGATATTCGATCGTTTCAAGGCCTCTCTTGTCTTAGAGTGAAAGGCTAACCAGACGATTTAAGTGAATTACGCTTCCTTTTTCGCGGTCACTGGTGCTTCTTTGATATTCATGGAGAGAGTAAAGGGCGTTTTTCAAGAATCTTTTTAGAATCTTGATTCGAAGATGATGGAAAATTTATTGAAAAATATAGAGCTTTGTTTCGATAATATTGGAAAACTTGATTGAATTAATTGTCATTATATTCATTCATTGAAGTCTGAATATTTTACATAGATTAGGTTAGGTTTGAGAGAAAGGTTAGGTCTCTGAGTATTTTACATAGATTAGGTTAGGTTTTAGGAATCTTTGGGGAGTCTTGAATCCAAGGTAGTGGAAAGTTTGTGAAAAACACAAAATTCTATTTCAATAAGATCGTAAAGCTAGATTGAATTAACTATCGTTATATTCACTCTTTGAAGTCTTTGAATATTTTATAACGCATAGATTAAGTTGGGTTTGTTTGGTATTCATGAACACGATAAAAAGATTTCTATCATAAATCTTCGTAAAAATATGAATCAAAAGTAGTACAAACTGTACAAAAACCTGAAATCATCTTTTTAGAAAAATCGAAAATTTTCTGCGATAAAAAATGATCACAGACAACCATCAAAATTTTCCCATGTTTTATGTATATTAATCCACTCTACCGTACATCGAATAAATCTCTCCCAGTTTACATACTCCTATACTTAAACCATGATAATAACAATATTACAACTATAATCGTAAAAGTTCCATTCAATCTCAACTCTGCTGCTACATTTCGAAAATTAAAGTAAAACTATATCAAAAAGAATTCCACCCCTGAAGCATGCAAAAAGAGAAGAACGAGAAGACCAAAAAAGAAAAAAAAAAGAAGAGGAACGAAGAAAGAATAACGTTTCACGAGATACCAAAGGAAAATGGCGTCGCAACGTGAAGGGTCTCGCTGGAAATTGAAAAAGATCTCCTCTTATAAATGGCCGTTCCCCGGGAGCCGTAATTGACCAGCCGCCATGGCGGGAGTTAGAAGAGAGGGGAAGGGAGAGTACAGAAAGGAAGGAAAAAAGGGAAAAGGAGAAAAAAAAAGGAAAAAGGAGAAAGAAAAAAGGAAAAGGGAGGGCTTCGAATTAGCATTACCACGCGATTAGCATTTAAACGACATGAACGTTCGTTACGCGGTGGACCGCGTGCTCGTGCGTACTTACCGTCCACGTATGTGCCATCGGAACACGACCGGATAAAAACTCACACTTACATCCTGCGGTCAGAATATACGGGGCCGCCATTCATCCAATATGGACGTACGATATCAGTTTTGCGAGCGGCGCTGCCGCGACTGCTCGCTACCCGATAAATACACCACCACCGCTTGCAATTCGACATAGCGAATAAATTTTCGACCAGTACGATTCATTTCGAAATTCAAATTGTAATATGTTTGTACACACCCCATACATATTTATGTATTTATGGGTACACCGAGCATAGGGGTGGGAAAACAGGAGTGAGTGAATAAGAGGAGGAGGAGGAGGAGATTGGTGGAGGGTTCTCTGTCGAACCAGGGAAACCCTCGTCTGTGCACGCTAATTATCGACAAACCAGCGGTCAACAACGTGTTTCTATGGATCTCCATTTGAATTTCGAATTCTATGAGAGTGTGTGCAACAAGGAAAGTACCAGGTGCAAGAAAAACGAAAGTAAAACTGGTTTGTCCAGCTGTCCGGCCGTCCGTATGAGATAACAGGGGAATTTCTTCGAATGTGACGCAAAGGAACTTGTATGTCCGTGCGTAGGTTCGTCGACGAGAAAGAATCTGTACGGCATACAAAAAGGAAAGAAATAAAATTTGTTTTCTAGATTGAGTTTTCAGGCGAGGATGAATAAGAATCTTGTTTCACTTGTCATTCTCACGAAATCGTGATCTTTTTCCTTTTCGACACCGGATGTATCATAAATTTCGCGTTGTTTGATGCGTTTCGGTAACGAGTCGCGCGTATTTTCCATATTCCATGACGAACAGTTTTATTATTTTCGTACGGGCGTAATTTTATTGAACGTGAATATTCCGATTTGCATAATGAGGGGATTTACTTATTCAAATAATCTTAATACTCCGTAAACGTTGCATTACTTTAACATTACCGATTGTACGTACTGTATAGAGAAAAGATATATAATACAAATATTTCGTACACGTGGATATTGTTCAATCTGTCAGGAATGATCGGGTAATCATAATTAATTCTCACGAGAAATGTGTTTCGCAGAAAAAATAGAGAAGAAAAAAGAAATCGTGGAATGTGAGCTCGCGTTCACTTTTTTTATCGACGTGTAGGTGAGCTTCGGATAAGCTATAAAAATAAGCGTCGAAGGCCGATAAGTGAAAAAAAAAAGGAATGGCGGAATGGATGTATAGAGGGTTGTGGGATAAAAATAAAACGTCGGAGCGTTTTCCCTCCGACGATATTATAAGTTTTTATTTAGCCAGGCCGATAGCGTCGTGCTATTTACCTTCTCGGGAAACCAAGGCGTCACGAAAGGCATCTGGAACGTGTTGCTGTAAGAATGGAGGGTGTCGAACGAATCCGGACTCACCGCGCCCAACATGGAGAACACTCCTCTGCTGAATTGACTGCAGACTGTAACAAACGGATCCGCATCGCTTGTTAAATACTTACATAATTCACCAACATTGTAAAAGTTAAATTACAGGTAAATTGAATGGCAAAAGCAATTTCATACAATTCTATGACGTTGCGCGAACGAATATGAGTCCCTTGTCCGATACAGTAACAGAATAATTAAAATACTAATTAATTCGTAAGAATTTATTGACAATTGGTGAACAAGAATTCAACGGTAACCAAAATTGAAAATTACTGCAAATGGATGGCAATGATCCTTTTATAATTATAAAAAGACATACATTATTGAACGCAATGTTTTCGATAGTTATTTCTTCTGTTATGGGTGAATTGCTGGAATTTTACAGTGATAACCCTTTATTAACCTTTTGTATTCCATTAATGGTCACTTAAGCTTCATTTATGAAAATAAAACACATTAACGAGAGAAATGAAGATAAATAAATTCATAAATAAATTGTCATTTCTTCCTCTCGAAAGAAAACCCGCTTTCCAACGCTTTCACTGACAGAAATATAATAATCGGTTGCATGAAAAAATATTGAGAATGCAAGGGGTTTGAGAAAAACACGATAACTGTTTTCGTACCATTGAACTGTGCTAAATTTTTCGGGTGATTCTGTAAGAAAATAAATTTACAGAATGCAGAATTCCAATTCTAATGTACCGGGAGTAATAAGTGAAAATTTGTATTAATATAACAATGATATCATCGGCAGGTGAGTCAAAGAACGAATGTACACGGTGTTATCAATTATCGTGAAAAAATGATCGTCATTACCATCGTTTCGCTCTTCCCATGCCGGTGTCGAACAAACGAAGTGAATATCGCGAAAATCATGCGACAAAATCCAACGAGCCGCGTCGGCATTTCACGTGTAATTTCATTCGCCGCCGCGTGTTCTCGTCGCCTCGGCCTGTCGACAGCGATGTAATATTCATTCAAAGGTGTCAAAGTATAGCCAGAAGTCCAATAACTCTGTTTTTCATTATCGTGCCGCGAACAAAGCGAAAGGAATTCTGTCGAGCGCGCTACGCACTATCGATGCGCCTTTTTTTTAATTCTTTTTTGTTCACAATACGCGCTATAATCAACGATCACGAGCGTGAAACTTCGAGCGTGAGACGCGTGAAAAGCGGCTACCCCATTAGCCTCGAGATTTCGTTCATATCGCTCACCATTCTACTTTAGAGAAAATGTTACTTCGGAGAAAATATTTCACCGATGGAGTGGATTTCATGGAATAAATGTAGTTTTAATGCTACGAGCGCATGCTGTCCTCTGTATTAATCTTTTTGACGTTTTGAGGAAAATCCGCTTGTATGTACGTTTCTCTCTGAAAGCTATCAGCGTTGGAAAGGAAGTTGTATGTATGAGTGAATGACGGAATAACTAGAGACGTTGATTAAATTCATACATTAGGATGAATCGTAATTTCTCGTCGGGTATGTCATTTTATTTCATAGAGTTGTTTTTTATAGGTATGTCCTTCGGATATGAAGAAGAGGTCTATAATTAGCAACAGAATATATTAAAATTTTATACAATAAATAAACCTTGCAGGTAAAATGTACACTGCTATGTACTAGTCTCTACGTAATCTTGATTAAATCTGATCCTCCTATTTGAAATGTAAGTAATAATTTTAACAATTTAAAAAAGATTGTGAGTGATAACTCATATGTAGTATAGTACATACACATGTGTAATAACAACATCTTTATGGAATTCAGTTAAAATATTTCTACACCTAATATATTAATACCTATTTATATGTCATGAATAAAAATGCTTCTATTAAAAATACCCAACATAATTTCACAATGTTTACCATAGAACTCCGTCGCAATCTCTATATCCTCTTAATTCACTTAATCGTCAACTCTACCATAGTCAACTATCTCTAAATCCACCTTCTTCTTCAAGTAATTGTTGAATTGTTTCATGAAATTTGCGTATATGCGTGTAGTGTAAAGCGGCAAAAATGAGTCAACATATTAAGAAAGATTATTATAAATATAAATAGGAGAATGAATCTAGTAATCATCTGTATGGTGTAGGTGGACGCTGATATCTTTTTTCCTTTATTCTCTATGCGCGTTTAAAGACGTATAGACGAGGCTTTCTCAAATATAAATTAAAATAAAGACGTCTTTTCACAATTTCAAAACAAACATTTCTATTGCATTATTGCTTATATCCACTAGTAACAAAGCATCAAGTAGTCTTCCCTCGAATCTTCGCAAAAGGGGTGGCGTAAGTTGCAGATCTCGAACCTCTGTTCACAAAACGTGCATCGAATTCAACTGTTCCTTCAAGGAGACCCAGTGTTTTTCCAAAAGGTGGTCCGTACATACGTAAAGCCGATAATGGGTCGGCCATTTGCCGGGCGTGCTCGATCGTGCATCCTTCTCGCGTACTTGACGCAGCCGGGCCGCGGCGTGTATGCAACACGCGGCATCGCATATCGATTAGAAGGTTCCCGTGGTGAACCTACTCTCCTCCGGCGTGTTACGCGACAGCTCGGAACAGGGCTGCAAAGCTAATAAACGCGAGTCTGCCAGCCAGCCATCCAGCCAGTCAGCTCAGCCAGTTCAGCCAGCTAGCTCAGCCCAGCCAACCAACGAAGTACAGAAGACCGAGTGAACCAGTGTGGTGGCTGTGGTGGTAAAGCGGCGCGACGAAGCGCAGACAGTTCGAGAAGAAGCGCGCGGTACAGGGATGAGAAGAAGAAGAGTCGTTCGTTCGCCGCGAAGCCGTAAATAAAGAGGCGCAAAAACGCGGAACCGCCACGGGAATCTTGATGCTGTTGGTCGAGCTGGGAATACCAAGGGGTATAGAGGAAGGGGTAGAGAGATGCAAGGACGTTGACTGTTAGAGGCGGAGGAGGTGAAAGCAGGCGAATTCGTGGGAGGCAACGGGGCCCCGTGGAATTAATAATGATGAAAGAGCGAAGGGACAGAGTCGAGCGTGCCGCGACCGTATACGTCACGATGCCCCATTATGCTTATGAATATAAATGCACCCTTGGGGGTGGTCGCAATAAATGCCGGCCACAGCGGCGGCGGATCTCTGAATTCTGCTGAAAACGGCCGCGTACACGCGCCGCGCTGCCCGTGGAACAACGAAAATAAAAGGCGTCGTTGCGCCGCCGGCTAGTTTTTCTTCCTTTCTCTCTAAACCCTACCCTACCTCCTCTCTAACTCTCTCCACTATACCTCTCTCTTTCTTTCTCTTTCTTCTTCATCCCTCTATATACCCCTTCACGCTTACCTCCCCACCAGCCACCGTTCTCGTCCCTTGTCGTTTGCGTTCCTTTTGCTTCATTTTTTTTTTCTTTTCTCTTTTTTTTTTCTCTGCAGGCGCGACCGCGAATGGTACCGCGCGGCCAGCCAGCATAAAAGAATAATTAAAATAAAGTAGGCTCCGTGTAATTCTGCCGAAATTGTGGCGCGGCTACAATAACGATAACAACGAAATGGTTAATAAGGGAGCGCGGTCGGGGTGCGATTCTGGTTAATTGCGTGGCTACGGAAACAGAAAAAAAAATATTACTCGTTTAAGGGAGAGAGAGAATTATGACACTGTGGATGATTTAAGACTTTGTCTATCGTTTGAACTTTTATTGAATTGTTTTTTCTTTTTGGTTTGAGATGAGACGAAGACGTTCTCCTTTCGCTCAGTTTCACCATAGAACCTGTCAGATGTCTGGCGAACGAGTTGCTGGTATTTTGAAATTTAGACAGTGGCCCGGATTTCAAGGCTCATGAATTATGCAGCCGCGAAAACGGGTTCCCGAACGCGGTAATTGGGAGGCGAACGGGTTCCTTCTTCGGAAGCACTGGTCACTGAACCTACTCTTTCGATCGATGCGCTGTTTTTCTTCATAAAATTCGAAAATTCTCATAGCAACGAACCACGCTTTAAATTCGCCATTTTTATTGCGAATTTTTCCTCAACCGAGATATTAAAAATAAATAGACACATTTGATAATATTAACACTTCCGTTGTATTTATTCGGAACACTTTGTCAGCCACGAACTATCGTGCAAATTCTTGCACATGCTGCCGGTTTTTTTCAGGAGTTTGCAGAGAGGAAGACAAAAAATCGAACAGGTTTAAAAATCAGGTAGAATAACTGTGCCCCTGACCCTTTCCGATTTTTAAATTTGCATTTTATTACCAAGTTACAAAAATACGCGATGTCGGTCGACAGATGCTTGTTGAACGAAATCAGGCAGATATCAAAATGTTAAGATACGGTAAATTTGACAATCAATAAAGTAATATACAGTTACGGTGTTTACCTAGATTAACTATTAATAAAAGCTGCCAATAGTTTCAGTTTGAATATCGTTTGAAAATTAACACGAAATGTAATTCGGCTGAAAATTCAATTCTTTCTTTATTCAATGAAATATCATCAATTTTTCAGCGATTAACATGTAAAAAGCGCTTCTTTCTTTTTTTTTCACACGTCAACTGGTTCTTTTATCCGGTGTCCACGTATGTACCGGTTGGCGATGTTCCAAACGTTTGAATCGTAGCTCGACTCGATATTATATCGCCTCCGCGACTTTTCCTTTTCGCGTTTTCCACACTCGAAACTTTTCTGTCCGTTTTATCGCGTATCGGGGCACCGCCGTTCCGTGCAGGTGTATCGATCACGTAGCACGACTTCGCGCCGTTCCGCCAAGTGTTCCGAATTATCGGAACGTTTACGAGCCGTATTTAGCCCGGCTTGAATTTGTTCGGCGTTTCCGCCCGATCTGCTTCCGGATCGTTCGGTCTCCGGCATGCCGGATACGTTAACCTAACCTTGTGCACCTTGAGCGTGCGCAGTTTTTGAGAGCACTCTGAATATTCTACGCGATCTACTTGCACGTAGAAATGGAGACGCTGCTTGGAAATTCTTCCGAAGTGGAAATTCGAATTAATCTTTTACACGCTTTCTCTGATTAAATGAAAACTTCCATTGGAACGAATATATTTGGAAACGTGGAAAAAGAAAAAAGGTAAAACTTTTATCATGTCCTACGTAAGAATGTTGAAATAACTATAGAAATTAGGAATTTATTGGAATTCTTCAGATTTTTCTCACTGAATGAAAATCATTTTTTTTTTTTTTAACCAAATGGAAATGTTATCTCTTTAACCTTTTAATTGGGGAAGTGATCATCGGTTAATCAACACGTAGAACACAATAATTTATGTGCAAAGGTATCGTTAATTTTTAATTCTGTATTAAATATGAGACATATGATATTGACTTTTGCAAAAATTAAAATAAATTACAGTGAACTTCCTCTTATCCGGCTCCGCTTTAACCGTAGAAACAGAAATTGTGATGTTTCTTTAGCAAGAAAATTTAAATCAAAGGAGCAAACAAAATTATTGGTCTCTTTCTATAAATAAATGTTCGATAAACATTATATTTAGATTTTCTATGCAAACAACAAATACTATATGCATATATGCATGTATCTTTTATTTTATTTACAGACTATAAATGATATCGTCGGATTATGAGGCAATTCGTTTATACACTCAAAAATTCGTTCTCACACGGGCTAGTTAAAAGGAAATTTACTATAATTCGTTATTATTTTCACTAATTTTTAATTATAAATTGGAGATACGTCATTTCTTTTTGAAAGGTGAACTCAATTAATAGGTTAATGTTGCTAGATGAATTCTCAACTATTTTCCTCAGTATACGCAATCAGTAAATATTAACAAACAACGACGATTACTCCAGGAACCATAATAGTAGAGTACCCGTTTCCAAAGCCGTGAAAATACGTGTTCCTTAGTTGCGTTAAGTATGCAGGCTGGCCTAGCAGTAAAGTAGGCGGCAGATGGCCGCAGTATTATAGACTCTACGTATTGGTTCGAACAAGTTAACGTCTATTATTATATAGATTACGCTTACTTGCTGCCCTCGGACAGACTAATGATGTCGGCGAAGTTTCTATCCCATGCACACACGGAGGCGTTGCATCCGTGCAGATGACACCCGCACCCAACAGCCAACCGCACGATGCACAGTCCTTGTCCGAGGCTGTAACGCGTCTTTCATCCAACGAATTGACGTCGACAAATGAGAATATTCGATATACCGTGAAAAAGCAAAATCCTAAATAAATACCGTTTCTTTGATCATTTCTCAGCAGCTTAAATTTTATGGTTTTGCGTTGGATGGTTTTGTAAATTACCATCGTTCCGTGAATGCTAGGTAAACCGAATATTGGAAAATTACATCCTTCCTTTCATTTCATTGATTCGGTATTAAAGTATTTTTAGAACTGTTCCCATCTTCTTCTGCAAAATGTTTCTCTTTACAGAGCTCTTTCCTTCTGATCTTCATTTATTTAGATCTTTACGTTTTCAAAAGATCGTCGATGTTCACAGATAGACCGATGACTTTTATTAATTAAAAGGATGCAATATTTTTTATCTATTTATTTTCCGAGTGTTGGTAGAAAAGTGAAAAAAAGTACTTTGATTCGTAACAAGCGTATGAATTACTATATATTAATGAACGGATTTGAACGAATGCAAAAGTAGTATCACTTATGCACCGATCTAAATATATATTTTTAAAAAGAAGTTAAATTCGTTTTAGATATTCAAAGTCAAAGCAGATATTTCACGTATCACAGTAGTTTCCACTCCACTTATTAATTATTTCAAGAAGTCTCTCTTTCTCTTTCTCACTTACTCACTCTCTCTCTTCGTTCTCCATTCCCGCATCATCTTCCCGCGCGTAGAAAGTTCCCCAAAGTCCGGACGTAACTCGTGGCTGCCGTCAACGAGAACGGTTCCCTGGTACTCGTCGACGGGAAATTCTTCTCGAAGACTCGAATATTGCAACCGGAATTATTTTTTACTCGAAAAGTTTCAAGTGCTCCTCGCTCGTAATATAACCAGACTCCAACGCGCGAGATCTCGAGTGGCCCGAAGCAAAGAAAGTCCGACGATTCTCTGGGAGCTACTCGACGACAGAAAACACGATTCCCACTCGACGGAGGACTATGCTAACAAGCTCGATCACGCACGCGACATACGCTTATAACCGGGTTAATGAAACTTTAGTGTGTATATATATATATATATATGTATATAGTTATTTCGAGGTACTCTTCGTATCCAACAGTCTAGCCTAGTTTAGTTTTACAGAGTGAACAATTTCCAGGCATGAATTAAATAATCTGGCTGTCGCATCTGTATTTGTAAATGGTAAACATTTATGGATACAATAAATTAACTTTTATTAATTAAAAAAGATGCAATGTTTTTATTTATTTATTTTCCGAGTGCTGGTAAAAAGCAGAAAAAGCTTCGATTGGTAATAGATGTGTAAATTATTATACATTAACCCTAACATTCCCAAGCCTCGAGCCGTCACGTGGAGTGAACCCAAGCTACTTTTTGCTCATTTGTCCTAAGAAAGAATTGTTTTTTTGAAATAAAAATAGCAAATGCTTAAACTAAGGATAATCCGTTGTTCTAATACTAGATGTATAAGAATACTAACTGGTGAACATTAATTCGCCAAGGATCTAAATGCATCGACGACGTTGCAGTGATTGCGCGTTCCTCTCGCGTCTTCTAAGACGCTCGAAACCGTAATTTAGCGTCAAGTATAGGCGCGTATCTAGAATTGTCCCCTCGTATTATATTTAGCAACTAGACAACAAGTAATTCCAACTACGGTTCACGGGCCATTTAAGTTGCTAACTCGTCCTATCACGCGTGTTCCTACTTGTCCTTTAACAGCCGTTTCGTTCGTATATGTGCAACTCGCGCTCTTACACGCACACACATAGACACCTGTACACGTCGCCCTTATCAGAATTATCAGGCTGCTGTTTCCTGGGATCCCTTCCTCGCCGCGAACTTGCCGAGCACAATAGAGAAAGTTTCTCCGATTTACCGATTATCTCGGTCTCGAGCAAGTTACTGCACCGGGCCGGCCGCGAGATTTCTAGAATTCACCGATGAACAGGAATATACGCGGGCCAAAGTGAATATCAGTACGGTGTGATCGCGCAGCCGTACTGTGTTTTCGACATTTCGCTAACCCTGCAATGAAACGCGGCATTTCCGTATGCTCCGTAACTCGGATTGTAAGAAGAGAAGAAACTTTGGGTTGAGCTGAGATTTTTTTCAGTTGCAATCTTTTTTTATTAAAATACTTTAGAAATGCATATTTATAATAGTATTGTTGTATACCACACTCATCTCTTCTATTAGTTTTAAGTCATCCAGCCTTTGCTTTCCTCAATAACAAACAATCCACATACTTTAACATTACTCACTCCTTTGCTCTTACTCATCGCTGAACCTAGACCTTGTTGTCTCATTCTATATTAATCTCTAAGCCAAAATAACCCCTACTCTCCTACCTACCAAATCTATATCTACGAACTGTTTCTTATTGGAAAGAAACAGAGATTTTGTCGAGCAGTCTTCGCGTAAAGAACGTTCTTAAACTGTAGAATAAAGATTGACTATACAACACGCTGCCTAGTTACTTCGCCTAAGTTCCGTCAGTTCTTTTACCGCGTATATATTAAACACAATAAGTCGAACACTAGGAAACGCGAACCGCGGAATACACCAGTATGCTAGAATTTCATGTTAGGGATATTTAGGCGAGAGCGATACAGATACGGAAGAAGAGTGTATATGATTGTAGCGTGAATGAAAAATTCGTGGCCACTCGATGATTCTAGATGAGGTCTAAGGATATTCGAAATAAGCGAGGAGAATAGAATAATAGTGGAATGAGAAAACATAGCGGAGGTCGAACATGAACGCAATTATACGAGTATTACGAGATTTGTATGAAGATATTTAGTAGCTTTTATAATAAATAATATCGTTGAAATAACTCTTGCATCTCTAACGATTTCGTTAAGAAATAGTGGCCAAAGGTATCGAAGAAGAGAAAATAAATATACTAAATTAATTATTAATCTAACAAAAATTCACCAGTAAAAGAAATTCCGCTTTTCTTTTCACTTCATAACTTCAAAAAGCCATTCAACTTCTAAATTGAGCAACAACTCTTAATAATTACGATCCATAATCGCACGATAAACTCTTCCCGCAACCCTTGGTCTACTTCCGCGGAATTCCCTTTTCCTCGGTTTTAACTTCGTTAAGGCGAGTAAACTGAGAGTGGGGCTCGAGTGAACCAAGAAAAAGGCGCCACAGTCAACTCCTTCGGCAAACACGGATTAAAGACTCCCAGGTTGCCGCGTAATATTTATCTTGGGTTGGATATTATTGCGAAAAAAAAAATTGAGAGACCCAGCTCTCCGTCTTCATTTCCGGTGTTCACTCCTAGCTTCCACGTGTCCCTGGACTTTTCATTTCGACTCAGGAGATGGAGTCGGCACAGGAAGCGGCCATTATTCTTTGCCCGCGCGATATGTGGCACCAGAGACTCGTAATAAACGCTGTGAAACTTCCCTAGGATCGTCCAGCTTCCTTGGTGAACCCTGTGTTGCTTTCCTTTTTTTTTTTTCTTTGTTTCTTCGTAACGTGAGACCCTTCGTTGAACCCATCTTTCCCCTTCGTCGCTTGGACGAGCACGCTGGGACGCGAGCGGAATCCCGTCAAGATTCAAGGGAATTCATCGTCATCATCTGCCATGCTCTTTGCTCCGATAGATAGGGAAAGGAAGCGTGGGTGTGTCTGTAGCGTCACGTCTGTTTCTACTTGGCGTCACGGTGTGATTGATGAATGCTGATGGTACGATCTTGTTGCACGAATTTATCTCGATCGAAGATACCACGAACTTTTTACGTTCTGTGATAATGAATTTGTTACTTTTCACGATGAGCTAATACAAATTGTATTGGTAATTCTTCAACGCTGTTTATGAATATTTACATAGTCTAGCGATGCTTGTTCGCGAAGCATTTATCCGTTTTTTCGGTGTGCGTTCCTTTTTTTTTTTTTCTTTTAATTTCGTATTTAAATAGTTGCAATGTTGATTAAGTTTCATACGGTATGTTTTAGATTTAAATTGTTGAAGTGCATCGTATGTGCAAGTGAAACATTTTGAAATATTTAACAAACGGAACGAAATGTTTGTTTGCCGAAAGTATCAGTAAATTTATTAAGCATGTATACCACGTGTGATATATTCAATCTTTTAAAATATTTAACACTTTATTCAATAACAATGTTTAAATATTGTCGGACCGCGGTACAAAGTATTTTTCCATTGGCGAAGAGCAATCATGCTAAAATTACGAATATTTCGATAAAGAGAAAGTAAAAAAAAAAGAGAGAAAAGAAAAGAGACGACAAACTCAGTGCAATTTTACATAATTGTACATTGGTTAAATAGTCTACGTGTTTCATGAAAATTCTACCTACGCCTGCCGAATGCGCGTAACAAGTAGCAGGAGAATGAAACTTCACAGTGAAAGTATATATCGCACTTGTGATTTCGCGAGGAAAACGTAAAACGCGAGATTGCCCGCCTTAACAGTGTTCTCCCATCCTCTCCGTCTCCTTTTTGATTTCCAGCCTGTTTTCCCGTGAGATAGCCGCGGCGCGGGATATTCTTTTTATCTCCGTGAACACGCTCTATCTGCACTTTGATCGGAAAAGTTAGCACGGTGGAAGAAAAAAAAAAAAGAAAAAAGAGAAAAGAGAAAAGAAAAGCAGGAAATCGCGGATGACAGGGGAGAAGTTTCTCCCGTTGTCTTGTATCGCGATCATTTTTAACAAACCGCGAAACACCGACGTGCAGAACAGTGGGAAGAAAGAGAAGAGAAAGAACCTGTTCGATTGCCAACGGAAGCTAGCAATAGAGAAGAGACAGAAAGGGCAGCGAACATCCACCCTTTCCCGACTTGTTTTATGGAAGATCACCTGCACGATAAGAAACTGCCTGTGCTTGACAGCTTTCCAATGGCAAAACGACGAAACCGAGATGTTGAGCACCTGGCTCGCGAACGGATGTGTCCTCGAACGAACCACCTTAGAACGAGGACCGAGACTTAGATCGAGTATCTTCGTCCTTTACCAGAATCTTTCTCGAAAAGAAAGAGAAAAAATAAATAAACGATAAAACATAAATAAAAAATATATATACAGGGTGATTCTCGGAACTAGGATGGACTATAATTTTTTTTTTGTAAATGATGATAGAGAAAAATGGTAAAGGACAATATTGAATGCCATAGTAAGTACTATCTTTATATTACACCACTTTTGTTGCACATGCACCGTTACCACTCCTCGGTGAAATTGCATTTTTCTTTTAAACGCAGCTCTACTTATTTTTAACATTTTTCAAATCTTCTCACTATTCTGCGTATAAAATTATTAGGATAGGGTCGTTTTAAAGACAATACTTTACGAGATATTCAGCATTTTAAGTTACAAATGTATTTTATTACAAACAAATGTTCAAACGTTTCACCATTGTATTTCAAACATTTTCTGACACGTTTCCTTATGTTCTTATATCTATACTTTTTCAACAATAACATTTTCAACAATGAACGACATCGACATTTCTTAGAATTCACTTTGCTCACTCTGCTCGATGATGTTCCATTGCAAGTTAGATTGAAATTAAAATAATTCGCTTTATTTAACTGTGAAATAACAGAATGTATTGCTCTGTAATTCACTTCTGAGAGAACGTAATTTTGAACATTATAAAGTCAACATTCATTGATATTAATTGACGAAAATTTAGATGAAAATATTTTCGTTCGTTATTCGAACGGACTATTTTCACCAATTAAGCAATCCAGGTCGTCGAGAAGTATTTTTTTTTAATTATCTAAAATAACGGTCGTTCACAAAAGAAACTGACAAAAGTTGTCTTGAAAGAGACGGGAGAAGTTCGCGCGGGGGTTCGTTTGGAAGAATAGAAATCGAGACACGGTTTATTGACATTTATTTCGCGTGCCACGGGTCTGATTAAAATTCAAAATAGCCCGTAATATTCCGTCCGACTTGGTTACATCCCATGAATATTCTACGCGTAGTTTAACTTATAAACCTTCCTCCCTTTTTTCCTCTCTTCTTTTCCTAACTTCGTATATTTTTCCTCTTTTTCTTTTCTTTTGTTTGACACTGGTCTTTTTTCAAATTACTTCTATTTTTCTTTTTCTTTTTTGCGCAAAGAGAGCATGATAGTGTGATCATCGCGACTTTTTGTCACGTTCACAGACGAACGTTAACTTGCAAGGCAAACGGCGAAAGCTTTCGTTGCGTTATCGTGTAATTGAAATGGCGACGTAGCACCATTAACAGGCACCTACCGTAGCCGAGTTTGTAGAAACGTAATTTCTATAACTATTCCAGACGTTGCGTCGAGTCACTTTATTAAATGTGCATTGCCTATACATATCCAATTCCATTATCGTTATTTTTATTATCACTTTCCACCAGATCCTGCTTTTTTCCCACTTAACTGCTTCTTCTTCCCCATCTTATTTTCAAGATGCTTGTTTTAAGTACAGAATGACTCTTTGAGATCTCTTTTTTTTATTTTTTTTTTTATTTTTCTGGAGTACTTAGAAACATTTGTTGAATTTTGATTCCACCGCATTAGATCTCTAACATACGAGTGAAGATAATTTTTCCTGAAATACCCCACCGCGATGCTCGCTTTTATCGCGTAATTTTATCGTAAAGGTCCAGTCTGCAGAATCCCCGAAAATAAGTCACGTGAACCAAGAAATTCAGCGGGCTACAGTTTAGAAGCTCCGAGATAGGAAAGAAGAATTTATACGAAGATACTTTTGCAACGAGAATTCCTTGGAATTGGATGTTTTTCTACGTCGGAATTGAAGGAAGTGTTATTGTGTTTATTTCAGAATTGTTATATTATTAATGTGAAAATTGATCTTGAAACGAATGTAATACTATTTAAACGTGTTCAAAGTTTAAAATTCTCTAATAAAAAGAACATTTGAATAAGACTCCGCCAAACGTTCTTTTTCGTGATTTACTCAGCTGTTCAGTGATATAATTTATCGAATCGAATTTCGCGCTGCAAACATAAACAAAGAAAACAAAAAAAGAAGTACAAGGAGAAAAAATGTTGAAGTGTATGCTCGAGCGGGAAAGTTCTAGGGAAATCCGGCGTCAACGCTGGTAAACCAGGTGCTCCAACTTGAAATGTTTGTTACTAGAGCACTGGGGATCCTGTTGCGGAGTTTGAAAAAGTTAGATTAATTACGAGACCGGTGTAGCAATATCACGACGTCGTAGATCATGTTTTCGTTCGAATTAACGATCGTAAGCTCGCTGTAATCTGCAAAAAAAGAAAAGGAAAAGAGAGAAAAAGGAACGAAGGAAATAAATGACATTCTGTCGATGATCGTAAAAGTGTTACGTTCAATCTTATAATGTTCGTTAAGTACGATGACGCGTAACGAGCGTCGACTGCGCTCGTTAAATGAAGCTTTTGATCCAGCCACGGTTCACGATAAGATTACTTCATATTCTGGGAATATTTCAACATTAAAGAGACGAGGATTGTAAAAATGGAGCATGTTTCGTTTTGGACACTTTGATTCCTCGAAGATACGTGTCAAGTGATCGTGTAGTATTTTATGTTATTTTAAGAGATGATGGTGATACTTATATCAAATAAACTACAGTATATTAAGTATTTAGAATTACTGTTACTAGAAAAGAGAAACATGAAATATAAAATTATATTCGAAGAAATTGTGTTATCATCTAACAAGACGATAATTTTGAGAATTTTAACTTTTATTTATTTCTAAGTATAACCCTTTCCTTTTTGGATATCTCTAAAGATTTTAGAGATCTAAAACTTTAATATTCTCAAGTATAATGTATAGAGTCATAAAAAAAAAACACGCCTAAATATTGCTTTTTAATGAAACACAAATTATTTAAAAAATTTTCAAGTTGTTTCTTCTTATTAAAAGTATGATTCATTATAATTATACGTTGCGCAAAATATCATTCAAATATGCACTACAACTGCAACTGTAGACATCCATTCCATTGTCAAAATTTCCAATGATTTTTCAATATATTGCTGCAGTTATTTCACGTATTGCAACTCGAATATTATTCTTTAGGCTCTTAATTTCTTCCCGCCTTACACATAGACTCGACTTTTCAAAAATCCCCGCAAAGAAAGTATCTAATGGTGTTAAATTGGGTGATTTTCATGGTCCATTGAAAACGATATACATTTATTTATTTTATTGAGAATAATATACTCTTTAATGTCACTAACAAAGAACAATAAGTTTCGAAGATACCTTACGAATATCCCTATAAGAGTAATTTATTATTCTTTTTTTCACAAAGGATAGTAAACGTACCCTCCGTTGAAATTTCCAAAGGGGCCACTTATTGTCCCGCGTAAACAGGTGTCACACACGATCGAACGCGTGCCGTGGAAATCACGAAGGAAGATTAATTACACGAAGAATGGGGGGATCGTACGTGTCGTCGTTTGCCCGAGACAAACGACTCGGTCGGACGTATTTGGAGATCCTATCAGTTACGATAAAACCGCCCGTTCTCAGCCATTCTATTTGTTAGGCCGGCCCCTATTCGCGTTTCTTTTTTCCCCCAAGTCTTTCCTACCCTTCCACCATTAGTCCCTCTTTCTCGCCGCCAGTGTCTCGTGATTTTCCCTCCCACTTTTTCACTCTTTTTGTATCTTTCTTTCTTTGTTCCTTACGTCCCTTAAGGGTGCCAGGATTCGGTTTCCCTCGGCTACCAGGGACACGATCGGATTTGTAAGTTCGCTCGTGCGAGACCTACTCAACACACAAGATCGCACACTAGATCGATCGTACGTAGAAACGAATCTAGACCAAGTGATTGAGCAGTTTTGGCTTCTGGAAAGTGAAGATCTACGAAAGGTTACACGCGCTGGAGTAAAACAGTGTTCAAAATATACATGATTTTAAATTGTGAATAATTACTTAAAGATGTTGAATTTGTACTTTAAGATTTTCATCGTTCGATGTTGCTCTGTTTCCTATGTAAAATTCAACGGGGAATTTCAATTTCATTTGTCGATTATTTCAATGTACATTTTCTTAATACTTTTATATTATTTTTCTTTTTTCTTTAATTTCTCGTGTATTATCAGCATTTTGTACTTTTAATCGTGACAGTATTTCCATGGTTCTTCAACATTCTATTCTGACGTGACGTGAAACGATTATTTCATTGTTAACAATCGAAAGAAACGATTTCGCCTAGCCAGCCTTCTCGATGTTCCTTCGTTCGTTGAGTGGAGGTTTATTTTGAGCTACGAGTGGTTCAGTCTTGTTCGTGCCCGAACAGTCTGCCAGCGAATAAAAGGAATAGCCGAGAACCGAATAAATTATGCAAAATAACTGTTGCGATCGCGGTGCTTGTAGAGAGTGCGCGATAGCGACAGAATTAACCGCAATAAATAATACACTTGAATGTTACCTTTAGCTGCGAAACAAAAAAAGAAACAAAAAAAAAAAAGAAAGAAAAGGAAGTACCACTGCTTTGTATCTCGCACAATCTTGCACGTCATTTCTTTTGTTTCCTATGCAGATATTTTCCAGAATAAATCTAATTTATACACTGTGTTAGGGAAATCGTTTACGATCTCTCTCCTTACTCTTCATCTCCCTGGAAAACTTTTCAATTATATTCACCGCTTATTTCTTCACCCCCTTCTTTTTTCCTCGTAGACATTTTTTATTACCCCGCCTCGAGATTCTTACAATCCCAAAATTAAGGGAAGAAAGAAAAAAAAAAGGGAAATTTTTCCTCTATATAGGAGCGGCATAAAAAGCTTTAAAATTTCCAAGAGAATCTTATTCAATCACCCGCTTTGAAATTGTTTTTCAGTAACAAAAAATCGCAATTTCCCTTCTCTAGATACCCCATCCCTTATATGCCATCATCCTTCTCTTCCCTTCTCCATCTTCCTTCCTCAACATCCCTTATTTCACACCTTCTCCTCGTTTCCCCCTTTCACAGCCACCGGTTTCTCCTTCATCGGGTTCGCAATTTTACCACGTCTCGAAGAATCTGACCGTACAAGGGTCCAACTTAATCAGCCGGTCGCTCGCGCGCCCAGACATCAAAGGCCGAGTAAAATTCGCCGTTTGATC
The DNA here is from genome assembly GCA_951804975.1 of Anthophora plumipes. Lineage (NCBI taxonomy): Eukaryota > Metazoa > Arthropoda > Insecta > Hymenoptera > Apidae > Anthophora > Anthophora plumipes. The sequence goes on along the minus strand of OX638112.1, from coordinate 23,723,384 downwards.
GGTAGGCGACACGTCCTGGTTCAAGCAAGGGTCTGCATTTAAATGGAAATCAATGCCTCCCCCCTTTCTCTTTTGATCGCGATCGAACTAGCTTATTCTACGTCTTCGTGCATACTCGGTATAGTATAAGTACATTGAACCAAGTACTAGACGTTTCATCTTCATTTCTATTTATCGTGCTAGGCCTTTGCTGTTCTCGTTTGCGTTTCCGATACCAGCTAATGCATGTCCGTCGTTTCGTGCTACTTGCTTGCATATACATAAACCCCCCCTCTATCTCTCTCTCTTTTTCTCTTTCTCTCTCTTAGGCTAGCAGCTCGACGATGGCGGAAAAAGTCTGGCGTACATTTAAACGGAATTACTTCATCCTTCGATCGGTGCAGCTAAAGCGACGAACTACACCGATAAGGGAAAGCTTTTTACCATCGGCTATTCGCGCGACACTTTTTTTTTACACGGTATTGCATAGAGAGCAATCGATACTCTCTTGAATTTCTCTACAAGAATTTAAATCTACATACTTCAATCTTTCTCTTGTATCGAAAACACAAATCCACACTCGACGTATACAGGGTGTATTGATAGAAGCGAGAGAATGTTAATTCTGCGTGGAAAAGTAAATCGAAAATGTAGGGTTTTGTTTTCGAGAAAGGGTCAGTTTGAAAATTCATATAATTCATAAGTCGCTGGAAGTGATGTCCATGTTCTTGCATACATTAATTGTACTGTCCTTATTAAATTCCTTCGAACGTCTTTCAACGTATCATTGCGCAATTTTAATTGATCAAATGTTATAATAATTTTTTGTGTTAATGTTCGATGCTCGTTATGACATCGCACAATACATTTAACGTGACTTCACAAACAAAAATCCAGCGATGATTTGAACCGGAAATTCAGCATGTACAATTTTCATTCGAAAAGTGTCTTACATCAGTCTAAACTTGATCAAGCGCACGAGTGCTTGACAAATGATCAAATTGATTTTTCCCAAAAACAAAATCTCAAGTGAACAATTCTTATTCTACATTCTCGATTTATTTCTTTCACGTAGAAGTAACCCCTTTTCATTTGTACCGCCAATAACGGGACATCCTGTACACAAATCAAATAAAAATCTTTCTTACTTCACTATTCTACCACTAATTCTAATTATCCAAATATGATTTAATTAATTTCGTTTATTTCAAGAGTACGGTTATTCTATGCAAAGTAGAATGCACCAGCTTGCCCGCCAATATTTAAATCGTACTCCATCATGTTCATCCTAATCTCAAGCTCGATAAAATCCTTGCATCCCGCACTCGTTACGTTCCATCGTCCTTTTTTCCTATACCGGTAACACAGTTGTTACCAGTTTGTTCTCCAACGTGTGTCCTCAACCGAATGCCATCCAAGGGGAAATAGAATTGGTCGAATCCAAGTAACCATTGAATTATAGCAATGGCGTTGAGAACGTTACCCTACACGACCGGTTCGAAATTTTCGCTATCCTTCGACATACGTAGATCCCTTATAAGACCGTTATCAGAATCGTTAGACCATCGAGTCTGGTAGCGATTTCGATATACTTCAGTTCGTGTCTCCGTCTCCATCCTGCTGGATATATCCAGCCGCGTATCCGGGTCTAGCAGACACCCTCTTTCGTGACCTGTCGCAGGATTTGCCGCTCCAATAAAAGGATTAACGGGACGAGGGTTAATCCTATTGGGAGGGCCATCCTCACACCTATACTATCACATGCTTCTATCTCTTTCTCTCTCTTTTTACCCTCACCCTTCTTCTGTCTTTGTCCCTCTGGTACACGCGTGATTATTTCTGTCCTCTTCCCCTTTCTGTTTCACCACCCATCCCACCTAGCCACCTTTCAGCTCAACATTTCTCGCTCTATTTCTTTCTCTTCGCCACGTTTCTTCCCTCTTCCCCTTACGGTTCGTCGCCCTCTCTATAGCATAGCCTGATTAGCGGCCACCCACCCACGTACCACTGACCTTAACGCTGATAACGAACGATTATTTTCGCCCCGGATTAGCCGAGACTCTTATTCAATATATTCTCTCGGTGGCCTCGATTCCGAGACGAAGCTTTGTCCGTCCCGATTGCTATTCCAATTGCAGGTTCTTCTTCCCTCCGCCTGAGTTTTGGATCATTTGAAAGGCGTGTTTCGTGTTTCCAGTGTGATTCGTGTTTTTCATTTCTTCGTCTTTATTTTCTTCTTTTCTTTGATATTTTACTATTTACAAGGGAAAACTCGTGACGCGTTCGATGGGAAACGATATCAGCGTAAATTTATTAGGATATCAACGTGATTCTAACGATCCAGTCCTCCTCTGTACTTGCAAAAAGAGATTCCTTTCGCAAAACGATGTCGAAGCGAACATTCGGACACGTGCAAACGATCGATGCAAAAAGGGGGTAAAACAAAAATAGGGGGGGGGGAGAGGAAGGAAGAAGAAGTAGAATAGGAAAAAAACGTTGAAACAAACGGCGGTTGAACAATGCGAAATAAAGAATTACCAGCGAGTACATAAAATATCGTCGGCAGCGAGCGGCGGTGCCAATTTTGCCGCGGCGAATGAACCCGCCGGTGAATTATAAAACGTAAATATCGCGGCCATTTTGCGTGGTAAACGAAATCGATAAAAACCGGCCATCCAGCAACGATTACGAATAAACGAAATATTGAGCTATCGTACCGGCTCCCGTAAATTTCCTCCCCTGTCTCATCCCTCCTCCTCCACCCTTCACCATCCTCCTTCCACCACCTCCAATCCATCCCTTTCCGTCGTTTACCGCACCTCTCGATGTGCGGGATTTGTTCTGTTAAATTTCAGGATTATTATTATCAGAGAATATTCCGGATTATGGTCGTTTCATCGATCGCGACGCATTATGTTTACAAGCGCGTTGATCCAGCAATATGTCGTCGCCGTCGAAATACAACGGGCATTTTCAATTAATTCGGTTTTAATGGATGTAACAACAGCCAGGTAACGTAATATACGAATTTCGGTGATAAAGGTATAGTGGTTGCCTATTCAAAACAGATACTCTCGCGTAGGATTTTTCCAGCGGGGAGAAAAAAAAAACGACTACATGTATCGCACATTTTCGTACCAGAGGTTCTACCGATCTCTCCTCCTCTCCTCACTCTTTCTCTCTTTCTCGGCACTACAGTTACGCAAATATTTAATATAATTCAATTTCTATCTCTTTCGTATCTGATTTACAGATTCTGTATTACCTTTGAAATTTCCAAAAGCTTCTGATGTTTCCCCTCCTTCTTTTTCTCTTCTTGTTCGTTTTTTGAACATTTCCTTCTTCTTTTTCTCCCTCTCTTCCATTTTCCTACCTGTACAGGTATACACGTGCGTTACGCGGTTGGATACCGCGATTTTCTTTCCTTCGTTTTTTCTCCTCTCTCTATTTCCCCCCGGCGGAACAGAATTTCATCTCGTATCAGTGGAAGTTTTAATGTACTCGTTGCGGTAGGTATGGGCGAGTGGAAGAGGAAGAGAAAGAGAGGAAAAATGTGAGGGGAATTTGTCTGAATCGTTGCTCGAGCTCCGAGGACTGAGAGATTCGTTTCTATTGCAGCTGAAATCTGACAAGGAACAGATTCCTAAGGTAATTTTGTGGGGGGAACGGTGTCTGTTGACGAGTCGAATCTACCACGCCTTAGCCTTGGTAATCTCGGTACGATTGTGATGGCAATTGCGAGCAAGTTTCTGTTCGGTTGTACGAAAATGATTCTTTTTGCCCGTTTCCTAGATGTGGCTGCTTTTTTTCTTCTAAACTTCGTTTCGCGCAATTCAAAAGACAATCATTGAAATGTAAGAGGTGGAAAAGTCGGTGGAGTACAGTTGAGGAAAGGGAAAGAAACGTGTATACTTACTTTGTTCCTGTTGAATATCTAAGGAAAACCTCCGCAAGAGAATAAAAGTCGTTGGAATAAAAGGAGACGCGACGAATGGCAAATTTATACGGTATTTTCAGCTCTGAACTATATGTGAACAACGTCAAACCAACATGTTTGATCACCGATGGATCAAAAATGCAGCTATCACGATTGTGATATTGAATGGTGTCTTTTCTTTCGGTATTTACAATTTCGCTCGATTAGTCGATTAAATTATCCGCTTGAGACACTACGTATTCAATCATGCTTGGGATTCTATACATCTCTTTCCACTTTATCCAATTAAAGCATGTTACATCTCATTTATAAAAAATCACTAATGTGCATTTTAGACAAATACAAACATTGAGCAATTTCTCTTCGAATATGATGTTGGAAATCCTGTCACTGCGAATGCTGAGTGATATCAATCAATGTTGATTAATATTTTCTATATCTTAATCGTTTTCATATCCGTTTCCAGCAAGACGGCATTACGTGTCACACAACTGAAGAAAAAATTCGTAGAAACGTAGAGTTTCTGAATCCACGAAAAGACTTCCTGACCTCAACGTCGATTAAAAAGAAAATTTAATTACAAAGTTTTTTTTATAGAAGAAAGCGCTTGAGAAAATAGCAAATTAACGTCCACGTTATAAAACCATTTCCGACAACGCGGTGATTTCTATAGATCGCAATACAACGAATAGACCACGAACGTGAAGAACAGATTTCCGAAGCTGTCTTCGGTTACGAAAGACTTCGAGAGAGTAGGAAATAACAATGAAATAGCAAGAAACAGGGGTAGAGGAGCGACGAATAGCGGATTCAGGGGTTGTAGCCACGTGAATTACGAGGCGTCGCAGGGAGAACGCGAATAGGGTAGAAATTGTAGTGTAGCAATAATCCCAATGGCCGGAATGTAACGCGGGACCTCTATGCACGTAATGTACACACGTGTTCGTTTGGCAAGTGTAAGAAGATTATAACTCACGCGCAAGTAAAACGAACGATCCTGAGACCTGCTCCCGTGGTGCGAGTATTACGTAATACGCTGTAAAGCTGGTCGATTCACGTTCCTCTGCGGGTTGTTTAGAAAATTCATCGTCCGCCGGGATATTTCTACGAATAATATCAACGAATTCCTTATCGGTTCCGCGTCCTTTTCTAACGGTTGTACCAGAGCTGCCTCGAGGGCGGATTTTAACGAGTCGCGTGGATTCCGCGGAATTCAATACGGTCGCTACGAATCACGTTGGGAAAAATTAATTTTCGAAGCACCCGTTGCTGCAGGAAAAATGAATTCTTCTCTAGCAAATTATGGAACGAACATCGAAACCATTCAACTTTCCTGTTTTTCAACAGTTGTACTTGGTCGTTAGTAAAAGAGAGTTCTTTCTTTCTGTCTGAATTTAATATTCCACGGTGATTGTACACACTTGAATGATATCGTGAAATATTTATCATGGTAAAATGCGAGGTTTCGAAAGTTTTACAGAGAGAGAGAGAGAGAGAGAGAGAGATTAGAATTTTGTTTGATGTTCAATGATCGCTTTGATCAACGAAACGGTTTCCATAGTTCATATTTCATATTCGAATATTTCTGTCTGATGGTTCCTAGCAAGTGCCAATGGTAATTAAATTACGATTGAATACGGTAGAAGTCCGTGAAAACGTCGAATACCAATGGTGTGTTACGTGAGAAATACCACGCAGCGCACAAACCTCATGTGTCGTTCAAAATTGGATACGCTTTCGTAGATGGAAGTGATTTTACACGGGCACACGCTTTCGAGTTTTGCATAGCTTCGCTATGAAAATGTTTAATACACTTAGCGACCCGCTACCAAACTACTTTGCATATTAACATACACTCTAATTCAACCTGTAACAATTATAATTCCAACGAGCGTGGAATCGACCATTTCTTAATCACCTAAGAACTTCGCGAAGAATAAAAGAAGAACGGAATTAACAGAAATATATAAAAGGGAAGAAACGTGTACAAATTGGTGAAATTGACGTACGAAGAATAGTGCACACTCTAATTCAACACTATAACCATTATAATTTCAACAAACGTAGAATCTATCATTTCTTAATCTCTATGACGATTTCCATTTAAGAGCCTAGCGTCACAGATGCGTGACGACAATTTTTATACTATCTCTACAAAAACGAATAAAATTATCAATATGGTCCAACGTCACATATTTGTAACACATTAGAAAGCTAGATTTATATACTCATTTACTAGATTTTAATATTATCTGAATAAAAATCTGCAGTATATTTTACAGAAATTCGAAAAACAGTAGATTGTGATTGGAATTTCTTCTCCGCGGCGCGATAGCGAATATACAATTACTCGTTTAAGAAATTCGCGGAAGAAAAGAACAGGATGCAGACAGATATATTGTTAAGAAAAGAGGTAAATAAATGTGTAGAAATCGATAAAATTGACGTAAGAAGAATAACGCGAATAACGAAACACGTCCGATGTGTGACACGAATGTCTAAGGGGTACCAATGAACGACGAGACGAGGGAAGAAAGTTTTCTGCCTGACACAGAGTACAATGGAAAAGGAAACAAAGCGCGCGAAAGAAACGCGAGGAGCGAGCAAGGAAGCGGTGGAAGTTTCGCGGATTTGACGGTAGTCCGCCGAACTTCCCGCCTTTTTCAATATCTTTTATCTGATATAAGGGTTGGGAAATTTTCGTGGCCGAGCTAGCACCCGGAACGTACTCCATCGCGGTGGCAAGTTTACGGGAGAACGTGGCGGGAGAATGTGCGGCAGCGAGTTCATCTTGAAAACGCATTTCTAAGCGCGTCGACGACCCTTCGACCCTACGGCGAAACTTGGACGTACTACTTGCCATCGCGGAAACACCGAATTCCGCCGAAAACTTTTCCACGACGACACGGTAAACGCGGAACTTCACCGTTCATTCCCATACAACCGGAACCAGCGTCACTTAACTTGCATATACATAGATACACGCAAACCAGTCACCTTCTACGAAACGAATTCACTCTCTGACCTCCGGTGTAATCACGGCAAAATGTTTCCAGTTTGTCTATTTCATAATGACAATTAGAATTCTCCATTTTTAATTTCAATATTTTTAATTTCTCTTTTTCTTGTATCTTTCATTTTGTTTTTCAAGGTAATTTTTAATATATTATTTTACATGTGTGACGACAAATGTCATGTTTATTGTGATTGGTGCGCAATACGAACGCTACGAATTTTTTCGGCACTCAACTAGTCACTTGCGCGATCAATTTTGTGAATAATTAAAAATTGGATGTTTTATATTACCCAACCTAATAATTATCACACGGAGAATGATTATTAATACGTGAGTTCTGGTTAATGATCGTATGAATCTTCTTTAAAGTTCCTGTACTAAGATTAATTTCGAAGTTTATACGGAAAAACAGATTTTTTTAGCACGTAACTAATCACTTTAACGATTGATTTATGAAAAATTAAAAATTGGATATTTTGTATTACAAAATCTAATAATAATTATACTGAGAACGATTATTAATACGTGAGCTTTGGTTAGCGGTTGTGCATCTCTTGCAAAGTTTCTACGCTGAGATTAATTTTGAGTTGAAGAAATGAAGTTAGTTTGAATAAGATAGTCGATAAAGTTTGTGGGGTAATTATGTACATATGGGAAATTCAACGAACTAGGTGAACTTCCTAAGATTTTCCCCTGTAATGTTATCGTCCTCTTCGTTCATTGTCTTTTCTCTTATGGGTGGATTTTATATTCCAAGTTTTATTATATAGATATGTATATGAAAATACAAGTTTCTTTAGAGGAACGATGATTTTATTATATAAAAAATAAATGGTGAAATAAAACGGGGTGCTTTTTTATTCAAGCCTTTTCACAGTTTAAAGAAAACACTAGAAACTTATGATTTAAATAAGCTACATAATCTTAAAACAATCAAATGAAAGATTACACTTTTAGTCTTCACTGTGTGAAATCATTTTTTTAATTTAGCTTTAGCACGAGTAACTTAAATTGACTTTCTTTCTTTCTATGTATCCGTAAGGTATAATAACTGGAATGTAAGTGTATAAAGGCGTAGTCTTGAGCGAAGCATTCGTCTTCATTGGAAACCAGCAGGGAAGAGTTCCGGAGAAAAAATCGTTCGGAAAGTGGCGAGAGAAATGGCCGTCTCACAATTACAGGTAAGAGAAATAAATCTGGCCTTCGCGTGTTCTATCCATTTCGCGAACTTCCTTCTCGTAATCCCCAGCCGTTTTTACTTCGAACTAGAACGAGAAGAAAGCTGATAGACAAGAGTAGAGAACGAAACATACTAGCTTCAGGGAGATAATACATTTACAATTCCTTTTAAGATTTCTTATTGTAAGGCTTTCGATTTTCACTATCGCGAGACCTCTCGATCTAACCTGACAAGACTTTGCGTGCATAGAGTTGCCAGTCGCGTGGAAACATCTAACGGAGGGACTTTTTGGTTCTACCGACAGAATAGGACTTTTCGACTTGGAAGAAGCGTGCTGATTTAAATCAGAGAAAAAAATAATTAAAGAAAAAATAAACGTGGTGATCGTTGAAATTTCAGGTATATCGCGTGTCTATTCGAGAGTATAACTATCGCGAGTTACTCTCGAGAGTCAAATTTATCAATATACATTAGCTCCTATTTTTGAAATTTAATTTTTTTCGCGGTACACCTTGGAATAATTCAAATTAATGAAAAAATAATCTGCAAAATTTGAACTCGTCCGTGAAAACTTACCTCCAGGCTTTCAAAAATTAAAATAATTGTTGAAATGTTTAAATTAGAAATAAAAGGAAGTTCATTAAGAGAAAATAAGAGCCGTCATAGTATACACAGTATCGAGAGTCCTAGCGAAGAGGTGAACGTACAATTTGAGAGTACTCTCGAGAGCATCTAAGGGCAGAAAACTCTCAGGTGTACTCGTACTTTTAGACCTTTAACATTTCAGAATTAGACTTTAAGAGATCCTTCAACCTTAGACTTACACTGTTACTCATTGCACGCGAAATACTTTATAGTGTACTTTCAAATATGCGATCTACGATCACCGGAAACTTTTCATTCCCAATTTTGTTTCCCTCGCATACCGTACACGTGAAACAACGCAGCTGAACAAAATCCTCGGCGTATCGCGAAACATCGCAGCGTAATTGTATGAAAATCGATACGCCGGATACCGTGACATATGGGCCGCTTAGCTTCTCATCGAGCAGTGGGCAGAAATAATTTTTTCCAATTTTTTACGGCGCAGAACGCGCGATTCGCGCGGGCGATAAGGGTTTCGACATAAATCGGGCAACGGGAACGAGGCTGCGTTATCGAGGCCAGCGACAGTATGGCCGCGCGACGCCGCTGTTCTGATAAAGTTCTGTCATTTTTATCGACGAGTCGCTCGCAGGTTCGTTAAAAAACGAATCGTTGCCTGGTCGGCTCGTCAAACGGAATTATCGAACAGACTCGACGACGAGCGGCTGTTTATCTCACGAGTAAACAACGCTGCACAACTACCTTTCTCCTTTTCCCATCTCCCAACTCCTCCTCCCATCATTCTCTTCTTTTTGCACATTTTTGCAAATTTGCCAAGCGATAGTTTCCCTCGACCGATCGTTTTCGACGCATTTTCACCGGAAATTCTCTGCGTTCACGATCGATAAAATCTCGTCCGTCGACCACGTTCGCGTTGTAACGTCGCTTTAATTTTTAACTTCGACGTTCGCGTGAATAAAAGACAGGGGAGAAACAAAAAAAAAAAAGAACAGAGAAAAGAGGGAAAGAAGAGACAGTTGGCGAAAAGTCATCCAGCAGGTAGAGGAAGTTTGCTTTGAAAAGAGACTCCGGCAGATTTTCTTCAAGGTTTAATACATTCTTCTTTTTTAAAGAACGTTTCTTTCAACAGACGTAGTATACAAATCCGCCGTGAGAAGCGTTAAAATTGGATTAAAGGATTGGCGCTGTGTGTACGATTTTAACGCAAGTCGGTTTGTAAAAGAAACGACCACAGTTATTATTACCAAGTTTCATCTTCACTCCAGTTCTAGAGGGTCGGAAAGAAACAGAAGAAACAAACACCGGAGGGGGATATTTTTTCGTTTCATGTGTTCAGATAGCAACAGCAAGTCAAACATGGAATTCCGGTTTGTCGATAGTTTCCAAACCGACTTCGAATCGTTCTACGGACGTAACAAAGTTGAACAAACGAAAACGGTGCCCCGATGCCAAGTGAGCCAGGCTTTGCTGGTATTTTTCCGAGGATTAAAAAAATAACGAACATAAATGATAAAGGTACTCACAGCAACGTTGTGTAAGAAAGTGTCCAACTCGTATAGAGTGTTTTTACCAAGTATTTCATTTTACACAATCCACTCTACACTTCTCTATCTTTGTCGAACCTTAACACGTTTAATTCCACGAGAATCGCCAATAAGCGGCGAAGTCAAATTTAATATTGACACACAAGTCGAGTAAATTTCTATGTTATCATCGTTACCACAATGACGTGAAGAAATTAATGCAACGTAGAACATGTAAAAATTGTTTTATTTACATACGTAATACGTATACTTAAATATTATACGCGCATATTGAGACATATCGTAAGTTCAAGTTGACGCTACGAGCAAGCTGTGTAAAATTAGCGTAGCATTCAACGTGTTAACGTCCATACGAAATAATTAAAATTGAACACGTTGAATAATTCAGATTTTTGAAAGAAATTCTCTTTCGGAGGCTTTCGAAACCCTCGATAAACACGTAGAAGCGTTCTAAAAATCCTGTCGAAATGGTACTACATATTCATCAGAATAACAAGAAATCACACACGATCCAGTATGCATCGGTGCATTGAACGACGGCGCGCTAATTGCCCACGTCTCGTTAGCATAGTAAAACCGGCTGCGGCGTAAATTAGGAGGACAATTAGCCTTAACGGCGTCTTATGAAAATGCAGGACAAAACGCTTTCCTGGTCTCACACGACTTCCGTGGAATTCGCGCTTCGTGGCCCTGCGTAAATTCCACCGTCGACGAATACGACGACTCTAAGGGAGAGAGATAAAGAGAAAGAGAGAGAAACGGTGAGGGTTGCTCGGTTGGAACACCCCCCTAGAGGAAAACTGGCCAGGATTACCGGGCCAACGTGGCCAGAGCTGGTCTGGCGGGGCGCTAAAGTAAGGGTCGGACATTAGAATTCATGCGGAGACATTTGCGGTCCGGCTCCTAACGACCAGCTGTAAAAAGCTAGCCGAAGCTGCGAAGTGGAAAGCGAAGGAAGGACGAGAAGCTGTAGAAGAAGCTTTAAGGTATAAGAGAAAGGGAACGAAGGAAGGGTGAGGTGTAGATCGCGACGTCGTTGGAAGAGGGATACTTATGCGGAATGAATAAAAAATCGCTCGTCCAACAAGGGGCTGCGTGGTTACTCTTGAATAACGTATGGGTGAGAACGCGTGTTGATTCTGAGCAAGTATCGTTCGATTGTGTACGCGCGTCACGTTTGTTCGAGATCGATGTCTAGGACATGGGTGTGTGTTCGAAGTCTCGGCTGAGTGATACTTTAGGTTTGATTAGTTGGGTGGTTACGGCTGACGATTGGCTCGAAGGTTGAAGGTGAGGTGGAAGGAATTTGTTTCGCCGGTTAGATCGAAGGGGTGACCAAATTGAGGACCTTTTTCCTTTGATTCGGATTTGGAAAAGATTGGAAGTGGATGTTTGGGATGGGGAATACATTAAACCGGAAGGCTCTTGGTACTGTGGAAAATTGGTTTTTGATTGAGCTTCCCCTTTTTTTATATCGGTTGGTTGACTGTTTCAACGAATACGCATTGATAAGTGAATAATTCTTTATTGTTTTTGTTTTCTCGAGTAACGTGAATTATTGAAAAGTCTGTGTGGATACGGAAACAAATGAAAGAAGAATAAAATATCTGTTGGGTGTTTCTATGTTAAATAATATTACGTTAGATACCTCTCTAACTTTAAAAAATATAATGGAAATATAGAAAAAGATTTTGTTAACTCAAAATGTAATTTGCTAATGGAAAATTCATAAGTTATCGACGGAATATCGTTCTTTTTGTTCTTCATTTGTTTTTTATGTTCCTTTTCTTATTTCACGACGCAGTCTTCAACCCTAAGTCACGTTGATCAACTCCTAGAATATCTCTTGGATCTTTCCGTATTCCCACTACCTCAATTGGACCTCAAAATTAGTAAGAAGTCGTCGAATATCCCGAGTTAGACATGGAACCATCTCCACGCAAAGAAACAATTCGAAAAATCATACCGATACGTGCATTAAAATTTGCAAGATTTCAATTTTACGAAGTTTAGTAAAATAAAATGACTGTTCTCTTAAATACTAAACATCAGAATCGAACAATTACAAGAATACATCGTCGTACGTTTTCAGGTTTCGATCGTACTCGTAGATTTCCCATAAACATTTCGAACTTTAGCAAAGAACCAATGCGATCACGAAGACACTTAAAACAACGCTATAAAAGTCCTCTGAATACGTACATTTATAGGAGCACCGTAAAATCAGAAAAAGAGGAAAGAAAAATTGAACACGAACCAGAACGTAGATGTATTCGTAATGGAATACAGTTATGGTGCGATCTATCGGACACGTACAGCGAGTTTAAAATAAACGGATGAACTTATAAAGCCGCGCGCTAAACACGAGGAAACGAGTTTAAAAAGTAGGGAAGGATGTTCGTTTCGAAGAACGAACGGGAAATTGTACCGCGACGCACAATGAAAATATTTTTCGTCGTCGAGATAGACAGAGGCAGCGAACGAAATGCAATATTCAAGTGATCCACGAATCGTATATAAACCCATCTGTGTGCATACAGAACGAGAGGCAACTCTGAATAATATAACGGGTGGACCGGGGAGATCAGTGGATGAAAGTTACGAGAAACGTTCGGCAATGTTAAGGTCGAGTTCGAACTTTCTGTTTACGGATTGCGTTCCGATAGAATTCGCGACTGCGTTTGCGGTTCAAACGTTGCTTGCATATATACATACATGTACTGTACATACGTGTACATTCCTTTGAAACAAGATTTTCGGCCACAGAAATTGGCAACGTTTGTCGAAACTCTGAGGAAAAGTTTTGGTTAACCCTCGTTGGATTATTACGCGTATCTGAAGCGAACGATACATACGCGATAAAAAGATTGTAACGTACGTGAAGGTGATGTAATTTTTCTCATGAGGAAATTTTAATGAAATTTTTCAAGGTATAAAGAATTCTTAATCGAGTCGTGTCAGCTGTCAGTCTTTATCCTTGCGAACACGTGTTTTTGAGAGTGCAATTACAGCAGTGCAGGAAGAAGAGATTAATTAAACTATAGAAAATGTGATCATTACGTGCTTCATACGACTCCCGCATTCTTTTTCTTTTTTTTCTATTTTTTCTTTTTTTTTTATTATTATTAGGTCGTTACACGTGATTGAAAATACGATACCGCTTGAATTTCTTCCAAAAGAAATATATAATTTAATAGATAAGTGTTTCCCGGCCGTACTGCGACGAGGAATTAATTGAAACACAAGGAATGTTAAGTGGAAATAAAAAAGTATTATATTACCAATAACTTGCCTTTATCGTCTGAGATAGAAGTTCAGCGCAAAGGAGCGGAAAATTAACAATTAAATTTCAATTGCACCGCAAAGGTTTTCGTCGTTCCGCAGTTCCTCGATCAACTCGAATACCGCACGAAAATCTTAATGGCCCATCTCATTTGCTACAACAATGAAGCGTTCAAGTGAAGCGTTCAACTCGATAATTTGCCCCGCCATAATTTCACTGCGTAATTAAAATCAAGGCGAAGGTACACTGTACTGTACGTTTGGTGACATATTTAACAAGCAGTCTAAGAAGGAGCTCAACTTCCATAAAAGAACTCACTTCAATTCCCTACCATCGTCGCTTTATCACATCCACAATCCCCGTTTCACTACCTTTTACTGAAAACAAAACGAAAAAAAAAACGGAAGAAAAAAGAAGAGAAAAAGGACGGAAAAGAACCTCGCTATTTCCATGTTGCTTTGTTCTCATTTACGAATGAATCACATTAATTAGCGAGTAATAAACGAACGACCGACGATCGACGTCTAAACTTTCTCTCTCTCTCTCTCTCCCCTCTCTCTTTTTCCCTCGCTGGTATACTAGCGGGCACAAAAGAGTCGCGGCACATGTAACCGCAACGTTTCTTTCGAACAATAGCAGAGCTCGAGTTGTATGCTCGCTTGCTACAAACTGCATAAATCAAAAGTTCGTAAATATCACCGGTAATCGTGATGGATTGAATGGAAATTCATCGTGATCACCGGTCACAATGGCGATACCGGCGTATCGAGTCTGAAATATTCGATAAAACTTACAAAAAAAAAAAAAAAAGAAGAAAAATGTTCCTCGTAGTAAATGTGATTACTGTTCGATTGCAAAATCTCGAATATTTTTGCAGGAGATTCAATAGGAAATTTTGTATCATTTAATAGCAATAGATGTCCGTTTCACCCTTTAAGTTCTCCTAAAACTGGAATTAACGAATTAACATAGAGCTCTTGCAGAATGGTTCCTCTTTGACTCGACGGTTGATCTTTCAGTCTACGTCCAGTGTTGGACGTCGTTTCAGACGGTTTCAAAGGCGAAGACATCGTTCACGAGAATTTAAAGTTTCGTCCAAGGGAGCTGTACATCCCTTGCAAAGTGCCCTCTAATTTTGATGTCGAGGAACTAGCTCTGAAAATCCTCTTCCGACTGTCGCAGTGATCTTGCTGTAATTAATATAACGCTATCCTCCTCCTCCCCGTCGAACCCCCGCTTTCTCTACCACCCCACGACTTGTTCTATGCGAGGTATCGAACGACCGAGGGATCAATTTTAAGTTTAACAAACGAGTTTGTAACGTCGTGGCCAACGAGCACGGCCCTCGATTTTCTCGTTAACTTTCTCACCGCGTTATAATCATAAATCGGTTATCTGACGCTGGGCCTTGACCGGCCTGGATTATCACCGATTAGCTATAAATTGCAAATTCTTTCGACGACGTGATTACCAACGGAATCGGTTATAAATCGACGTTGAAATTTTGATCGATTTTAATCTTTGTTCCGTAACGTTCGATATTTCTGATTTGACAATGGTTTCTTTTTCTCGACCTACGAAAAATTATTTTCTTTTCTCTCTTTTCTCTTTTTCTTTTTTTTTTCTAAGTTTGCAATGAGGTTTTTAGCGGAGTTGACAGATCGTATTAAATCTAGTGTATTTTGCATGATATTACATGACACCATAGGTTTAATTTTTATGACAAACTTGTTGAACGTTGGCTTTGATGCATTTTCCGACTGCATTTATATAGACATGCGGTTTCAGAAGAAAATATTTGAATTAGCGTCGTAGATGTTTGTTCGTAAAAAATTCTGTTAGATTAAAATAAACGTGTTTGTAATTATTAAAGAGGTACACAGCGACACGTTAGGTAAGTGTGTTGAATGAAAAACGAGGATAAGTTTGTTTTTCACTGAGAAATGGTACCTCGGTGAATTTCATCTTGAAAGTAATAAAAAGAAAGTCAAATTTCGTATTAAAGGGTGATAAAATAAGTGTCAGTTGACTCACAAATAATTCCTACGTCATATCATCTTACTAATATGGTATTTAACCCTTTTAACCCCATTCTTATGATTTTCTATATCTGCCATATATGTTCGTTATCTTATACTTTTTTAATTACATATCTACTATCTGTGATTGATAATCCAAGAGAATAAGCAACATAAGAAAGGTGCTAGATAATTTTTATTTCAGTAGAATATGCGGCTGCATAGACGTAATAATAAAAATCTCGTTTCTTGCACGCGCAATTGAACAATTTTTCTAAAATTTTTCATCACACCCTTCCAATTTATAATATAACTATTTTAAGAAAATTTTTTAATTATCGTTTTTAATCATTCTATTAAGTATAAGAGTTCCTATATATATTCAGGGAACATATTTCTCAATTTTCAAAATTGACATACAACTTTTAAATTTGATTTCTACAAAAAAATATAATAAAATTCAAATCGAAAAAAAAGTCGAGTGCAAAGGATAAAAATTCCATTTTTGGAACGTATAAAATTCTGATATTTCGCTATAAATAATAGAGTTTCAAAGAAATAGAGATGTTGTTCATTATTGGCAGTTTCTTTTTTAAATAAATCCAGTAGGATAATAGAGATCGTAGGTAGGTAAACGTTCATAGTTGGTGAACCTAACCCCTCAATTTCAGCTGATATTGATGTCACTCGCTGTATGCGAACGTTGGAATATTAACGATATCGGAAATTTCGAGGGGATCCATGATTTTCTTCGGATTCGCTTCGGGCGTTGTTAGTTCCTGCGCGATATCGCCGCGTGATTTAACGCAGAACCGCCCGGCTAAGGGAAAAAATATGCAAACGAGATAAATCGGCCTGAATAAATCAAACGGAGTGAATTATACCGGGTACTTTGCTGGTTTGCCCGTTTCGACTACCTGCAAACGCCGAGTGCAACAAAGAAGTCTGACTTAATAGCTCCCGTTAATGCTCCAAATCCTCTTTTCGTTGAAAAGCATCGCGTCTTGTTTGTCACAGTATATATATATACTTCTTCCTGTGTCTATTGTATTTGTAAAAATTCGCTCGTTCGATTTGTTTCACTGTTTCACATTGTACAGACAATTTTTCTCACGAAAGTGGCAATATATTAGACATGTTGAATCAATTTAATTCTCAGTGAAAAGAACCAACGGATGGATAACGATGGATTTTCTTTCTAAATTATCAATATTTCACCGTGTAATTTTCGATAACGTCTCAGCAATGCGATTTGACGTTGTTTAATGAATACTAGTGATAGTAACAGAAAAAAAAAAAGAAAAGAAAATTCAAACAAGACGTGAATATTTACGAGGTAGAAAACACCCCGGGCTATAAGTCATCGAGACCATAGTATTCCCCTTCGTTCGAAGTTTAATCAAAATTCACGTTCCATTTTAATTAAGCGGCATTCCAGGACGTGCTTAAAACCAAAGGGCCACGAAGAAAGCGAACCCCCAGGACACCCGTAGTGTTTCCCTCTTTTTTCTTTTTCTTTCTTTCCTTTCCTTCGTTTTATTCTTTTGCGAAACGACGAATATTAATACCGATGAAAATTGATCACTCGCGAGGGCACATTTTAATCATCAATATCAATTAGCCCATTGAACCGTGCACGAATTAAGAAAGTTCACCGTGGAGGAAGAAAGGAAAAGAACGGTGCAGTCTGAAAGCGTAAACCTTTTCTCTTTCTTTTTCTCTCCTTCGCTCTCTGTTCTTTCATCTACCTTGTGGCTCTTTGTTTCTTTCTTTCTCGATACGGTTTACCAGCTCCGGTCGAAAATCGAAGTTCAACTTCGGCTACACGTGGATAACTTCGCTCGAGGGCAAAAATTAACCGAATCGACCTCGAAATTAATCATTCCCTACTTTCCGCGCGTGTCGACGAAGATGAATTGTCTCGCGGGACACGTTTGGAAACTTGGGAGTTCCTTATATTCACCGAGTTACCACTTTCTGGGTCATAATTGTGACGAATCATCGAGAACTTTGTACGATACGTCGAACCTTCGATTATCTATTCTCAAGGAAGTTTCTTTTTCACCATTCGCGGAATAAAATGAATCGTTCGTGACATATTCGAATATTTCAAGAAAATGAACAATTCATTTCTGAATTCTTTGTTTCACAAATGTGTATCTACTGTAACGATAATATAAGATCATCCAAAAAAACACGCCTATAGATTTTTTTTTTTTAATAAAACACAAACTATTTGGAATTTTTTAAGTTTTACAATTATACGTGGAACAGAATATCATTGAAATGTGCAGCAGTAACTTTTTGTGGATGTAGAGATTTTTCATAAATAACACAAGAATTTTCATATACGACAATTTTGCTTATTAATCTTGCTCTATAACGAATTAGACTCGTGACACAGATTCTAGCTGAGATTCACCAAAAACAGTTATATTACAAAATTTTTAGTTTTATTTTAACTTTCCTTTCAATTTATAAGACCGAGAATTAGTCAATGGTTTTAATTAGTCAATAATTTTGTACGTAAACTGGTACTAAAACAATAAGTAACTGATGCTTATATGTACAATCAGAAAAAGAAATTATAGATTAAGGGGTTAAAAAAATCCATCCAAGATGAAATGAGTTTCATCGCTAAACAAAATTTTGCTTGAAAACACTGGTCTATTTTTATAATAAATTTGAACAATGTAAATGATTCAAATTGTACTACCTTCTGCTGAAACAGAGCAACTTATATCAATTGAAAAAACATAATATGTAAACATTTTATAATGCTAACATCTAGACGACATATTTTGATAACCCTACGTGTACTTATCCTTGCTATCAATTTTCCTCGAGAAGAAACTTTCACAAGTAGTTTTATTATTACGTCTAGTTCGAGCCAGTGAATCCGTATTCTGAAAATGTCTGCAGAGATACGCAAAACTTGCCTTCAAGTGGGCCCATTGTCGAGCGTTCCGACAAGATGGCCGTTTCGAGGGTCTCTAGACGTTATCTTTCAACCATATGCAGTATCACGCGCTACTTTACAATTTTCCTGCTTAACAATCTGACTGCATAAAAAGTTATCGATCGAATTAATCAAATTATTCATATATCTGTAACATTTATCCATTGATTTGATCAATGGTGAATTTGTACACGTTCGAAATAATGGTGAAGTAAAGAGCGTTCATGCGTCAAGACACGATAACATACTCAATACCGACTTTCCCTTGGTTCTGCATCCAATCTACACCTCTTATCGATTTCTTATTACTTAGAGGCGTGCCCCACCAGCTTCGACGAGATCGTTCCACGGATGCAGGCGTCGTCTCATGGGTGTCGTTACTCGCACGTTTCGCCCTCTTGCTAATCTTCGACCAAGACTATGTTTCTCGGTGTCAGCAAGTCCGTCTGATCGACTCTCGTCTCTTTTTGACGAGAAAATCTACCAGGAACGACGTTCTAACTCTCCTCGACGTTATCGAACATATCAGATTTACCTTGATTCCTCATCGTTCTTTCTCTCTTACTTTTTCTTCTTTTGATTCAAGTTGTCGGTACTCTTTAGTATGAAACGCAACGACCAAATACAGAAGACGAATATTATAATTTGCGGGCGTTAAAGTTCTTCAGTATACGTACGACGATGATACAAGTGTATTTCCATAAGGACAAATTATTTTGTAAATTGCGTCTTTTGATCTGCTGGCGTTATTTATGTGAAAAGATTACGTTCGAGATTTTCTTGGAAATTGATGAGTTTTTATGAGATTGTAGGTGAGATGCTTTTGTGATTATTGGAATAAAAATCTTTGAGTTTACCGGAGTTCTTTAATTCTTTGGGAATCTTAATTATTAAGATCTTATTTTTATAAAAATGTAATAACATAAAAATATGTATTTAAAAGTTTTATCGTATGTATTTGTTATACAACGACCTTTCAGAGTGTTTTTTAATGATTTGTAATGACTGTTTAGGTTTGCTCTGCATTCAGTAAGTGTCTTAATACTTATGGACGAGGAGTGTAAACGTAACAGGCAAAATTATTTTATGGGAAAGTTAAGAAGAACGGAGAATGCGGAGCACAACTTTTCTTTCTTACAATTTCTGCAGTAAAGCCATGAAAATCTTGCCGCATGGTGAATAAATGATTTTGCTAAAAATACTTTCCACGTAAATAATCAATTATTATTAGAAAGGAGGCGCGAACTACCGAAGTGGACGGTGATTCCCGTGGGAGACTTGAAACCTTTATAGAGCCGAAGTGAAGTTCGTTGTAGTCAAGTGTAAGTAACCGACGTAGACGACGCCTCTCGATGGAGAACCACCAGGTGACCGATAAAAGATACCTTCGTGAACTTTCGTCGGCGCGTCGAGTTTGAATGGAAGATCGATAAGGAGTACTTGCTGCTATATATATACCTATTAATTTATGTCATACGAAATATTTTCCTGCAAAATTATTTCTAAATAATTAAATTGAAAGAATCTCTCTGGGAGTAAATGTTAACTTCGCTCTATTTTCATCGGATATTTCTGACAATTAACTTGTAATTAGCGATGCAAACATTAGAATGACAATTTTTTTTTTTATATTTAATACAAAAGTTTTATACTGATTGCATGCTCTATCCGCTGCAGCTTTCAGTTGTGAATTTTTCATTTCAGAATTTGATGTTCCAAAATTTTCTCGTTGTAGATAGTACAAAAAGTAATTGCAGTTTCAAATTTTACATTTCGTAGTAATACTTTGAAAATCACGTTTTAGTAATACGAAAATATAGATAAAAGTAGAAGCTTTCACAAAAAATGACAATATAATAACTAGACTGTAGATTTGTGTGCATCTACGGGAAATTTGTATGTGCAAAATTACACCGAATGCACGTAGCCTGAGAAGATATACAAAATATCCAAATTATAGTGCTTTTTGTAAGGTGAAATAATTTTCTATCGAAGTTCTACATTTTCTACTACATTTTAACAAATATCCTCAGACTAGTAATTCACATTTTCTCTTACAAATATCTAATTAATTTACTTCGTTGTTTCCACCAAAAATATTAATTATTAGCCAAACTGATCTAAGAATTAACAGTCGCTTCGACAGAAACTGTACTTCAACAGAAAAATCCGAAAATCTGTCGAATTCAACCGCACGATTTGTTGTGTCTCGTGAGATCGCTAGCGAATTCCAGGAGAAACGTGATCGTCAGTCGAGATACTCTGAAAATACGAACCGCTAAATGCAACGAGTGATCGTAATCGAGAAGAGTAACTAACCAAGGGGAACCGAAACGCGTTCAGAATTTATCGAGTCCACTCGATGGGGAATTAATCGAAGACTCTGGCTGGTTTGGGCGTCAGGAAATCTCTAAGAAACGCGAACGAGCCGGAAGTACAAACGATCGGAAGTAATTCTCCCGAGGTAGAGAGGGGCAGGTGAGATTTCACGGCGGAAGAAACGACCATCTACCGAACGAGAACTTTCGAACGACGTCGCTGTTTCGCGATCTAATTCGAAAGTTTTAAATCGAGGTTGTAATAAGCCGCGAGACCACTCGCTAGAGAAAATCTGACGCGCAATCAGCACGCAGAATCCGCTGTCGAGGATATTATCGTTCGCGATTACTCTAATAAATTTGCGTAATCTTATCCTTTCCATTTCTTTTCTGATCTTCTGCTGTGTCTCGACGAAATTCGAAATGAAAGTTGGTTACTATAGTAATAATTAATTCTGTGTGTTATGAAACAAAACACGCTATAGCAGTGTATGTGTATTTACTTTAGAAGGGTTCGATGTTTTCGGAAGAATATCAGGTAACTGTTTTTTTTAGCTGCAATAATAAAATACAATTTTAATCAATCTACCATTGTTATTTATTATTACCATGTATATTTTTTATTAGATTAGTGGATATGAAATTAAACTCTTAGATAACATTGAATTTCTTCGAAAAAGTATATATTTAGTCAAAATAATTTTCATACGATCAAATTTCCATCACTTTTCTCAATGATTGACCATTTTCATTATATAAAATTCATATAAATTGTTAGTCTTCGAATTGAGAAATTCTTCGAATACTGTTTTTACATTAACATTCATTGTATAGTAATTTATTTGTTAAAAAATTGTTAAAATGTTTGAAGAAATGGTAGTGTGTTGCAGAAATGTGTATTGAATAGGGGAGGATATGGGAAAATTTTTTCGTGAAATGTTTTCAATCATTTTTCTTAAAACTTTATTATCGACTACCCTATTGACCTTCCTCTTGATTCACTTTTGAATAAAAGATTACCCATTTTGAAATTTACATACCACCATTAGCGCCACATTTAAAAATATTTGCAAATCCTTTTTTTCAACTGATCCTATGCGAATGAAAGAACCACATCACCTCATAACAAGTAGTTCGTTCCTTTGTTTAATCCTGTTTCAATGTTATTCGTTCGTGCCGCTAGATCCACGCGAGACGTTTCGCGTGAAAAAGTTTCCGCCGCTCTCTACCGACTAACGCGGCAAGTTTAATTTTTCGAAGCTACCTGAAACGAAAGATCGCTTCGTCCAGTAGAATTTCTAATCAAAAATTGGGCTGCCATTGACTCTCCTCTAGCACGAGAATAATGCGTGTTCGCGTAACTTTAACCGTTTCAACCAGTCGGACGGTTCTTTCCGTGAGAAACGACAATCGGAAATGACGCACGGATCTCCAGAAGCTAAACCAGAAGCTTCGCGACCGCTCTCCAAACAAATAGCGTTTCTCCGGCGATGTCATCGCGACTCTGAATTCTCTGAACCCTTTACCAGCTCGCTTGGAACAAATATTAAATGATAGTCCCTTCATGGTGTCGTAGCGTTCTGGACACTAATGGAAACTGTCTAGAAGGGAAAAGAATTTAATACTGTATCGGAATTGGCGAACTTTCTGACTTTGGTTAAATAGCTGTCAGCTATCACCGACGTACATTTGTTACGACGTTTTCGAAGGAAGTACCGCGGCGTTACGTGTTCGCGAGAACGATGGTTTTGTTAGATTTGGTTCGTGTCGTAGTTGCACAAACTTCGAAATGAAATTGTTAGTTTGTGTTTTGGATACGTAAGACAGGTGGAAAGAACTTACTAGTGGTTGGAAGCTATATCAAGCGATACAGTATACTTAATTTCGATCTACGTTCGTGCATGTAAATGATACTGTGAAAAGTATTTCGTAACAGAGATCGAATTTCTACATGTTAAATGAGAGGTGTTTCTAACACGTTGTGTTCAAACTTAAAAAAATGTTTTAGAATATGTATTCGAACTTACATATAAAATAAAGTATTAAAAAAGTCCCTTCTTGATCAGGAAGGACATAGTTTCATTCCTATTTCTCCATTCAGCATAATTCATCATTACAACTTGATTATGTTTACTCATTCAGATATATATACATATATTTAATACCCTAACAAATGTTTTTTTTTATATGTAAATACATAAAGTATCTATAAAATATTCAACTGAATTTTTGTAACTATTCTAATTACAATGATAAAAAGGAATTGTTCCTCGCAAATCTTTACTCTTCCAAACTAACGCAAACTTGACGAAAGTTCTCCAAGTAAGCTGCATCGTCGAATAGAACCCTTTGGCAACAAAAATTCACTCGTAAATCTGAACAAGGTGACAAACATCACACCTAAGATCCCTTTATCGCCCTCCAAAGTTCTTTCAACCGTTCTAAACAAACCAACCGCGAAAACCGTCCAGAGCGAAGCCCCCGAGTCAACAATTCCGCAGGCCACGTGTCAAGTCGCGGTGGCTACCCTTACAGCAACTAAGTCTATCCAAGCTATCCAGAAGTGTCAGCAACTGTTCCCAGTCCAAAAGTCATAATCCTACGGTCGCATGTTCTAGCAAGGTATATACGTATTGGTGTATATATATATATGTATGGTGGTCTCCTTTTTGTCGTTTCGAACGTCTCGGCTGCGGTGACGGCAGACCAATGTCTGCTCCAGGATAAACCACGCGGGAATTGAAGCTCCGAGGATTCACCTCGCGTCTGCTACTAGAACGCGTCCACTGTTGAACCAACGAGAGAAAGAGAGGATTGCAAACGGCAAGGTGATGAGAGGTGAGGAGAGGAGAAAAGAGTGTAGAGAAGGGAAGTGTAAAAGCGAAGAGAGGCGAGCAAGAATAGGTGGGAACCGTAGAGAGAAGAAGGGAAGAGAAACGTTGGAAGTGTATAGAGGGAAAAAAGGCGGGAAATACCCTCGGGAGCCCTCGGCAGATTTATGCCGCCCCTGGCTGGTTGGCTGGCTGGCTGGCAAACCCTACGCCACCCTATATACCTTCATCCTCCACCCTCCGTGGCCGCGGGGTTACCTCCTAACCAAAAGGATCCTGCAGGATATTATACGATATGCACCGAAAGTTGATAGATGGCTATTACGTTCCGCTAAGACGAGCATACTACGTTCTGCGGCTCTTTCTCTGTCTTTCTCCTACCTTTCCCTCGTTTTTTTTTTCTTTCTTCCTTCTTTCTTTCTTTTTACTCTTATATCTATCTCTTCCCATCTCCATCTCTATCTCTTTTTCCCCTATCTAGCCGATCCTACTGGGTGCGTTCGGGCTCATGGATGTGATTTTTCGGTGGAAAAGTTCCCTTGGTTCTCGTCCATCGTCTACGCTGCTCGTGCAAACGACTGGGGGTTTTCCCCCCACACACACCGACTGTCTGTGACTTTTTTACTCTCTCCACCACGAGACTCTGAGCAGCTGAAACGATTCGAGAGAGATTTCGCAATCGATCGACTGCTTTTCACTCGATAGCGGAATCTCGGTTTTCGGGGATGCTTCGGAAAAATTGCGTCGTGAAAGAAAAGAAGTTTCGACGGCTGGAGAACTTTTTTTTTTTTAAAGTACACTTCCGGAAACGAAGTTCCCTTAGATTTAGTGGTAGTTTAGAAACAATTAATGACCTAAAAGAGTTTGACCCATTCGAGTTCCAATTCATGAAACAACTTCAGCAACATGTCAAAAATTCATTAAAAATTTCGATAATTAAATTAAATGTCTGCAGACATAATCATGGTGTCTATTTAAATGATATTCTATTCTACTATAATTGCAATAGATCGTACTTTTAATAAAAAAAAAAGCAACTTTCAAAAAATTTTAAGTTGTGTGTTTTATTGAAAAGAAACATGTAGGCATATTGTTTGGATAAGCTAATAGTTTGTTATGTAATATTGGGAAACGGATAGTCTGTTGATTTACATGTCAAATATCATTTTTGACCGACGATTGAATCAAATGGCATTTACGACGTTTCTACGAATTGAATATCTAGAGTACAAAGATCGTCGAGGGAAAATCGGTATTCGTTAGACGCGAATCCTCACGACGCGAAATTCTGTTCTCGCAATAACGGCTACTACATTATCGTATTACATTTCGCTCGACGAGACATGAGCAACGCAAATGAGGACTTATGTCCAGCCCGCTGTCTTCTATTCCGAGGTAATTTTTTCGCCTGTACGCGGTGAAATTTGCTTCGTAACGCGTTTGTCAAGTTCCATGGGGATTAAAATAAATTTGCCACGCAGGGAGAGAGATATTCAACCTCGTTTTCCTGTCATTCGTCAAATAGAATTTCGTCGATAATGTATATAACGAAGAGATTAATGAAACGTTTGACGTTTGTCCAATGTGTGAAACGATATTATGCCACGCTTAAATATTAACCTAACCTTCGATACAATCAGCAAGTCATTATTTCGTGTGTATTAACCTTTTCGCTACGGTAGATTTTCGTGAAAAGTAGACGTTCAATTCGTAGCCACGTAATTTGTGAAATGGTTTTCAAAAATTGAAAGTTTAAAGTTCGTTTCGGTATTTGAAACGGAAGTGCGCAAAGAAAAAACTCAAAGATCATATTAGGGTGAAATGACGGTAACAGAAAACTAAATCTCAAAAGCACCAATAATGAAAGGGTTACAAGTGTATTTTTTATTATTTCTAATATTTTAACACTTGATTCGAATAATATAAATTGTGTAGGTGTGTATTTTTACATTTTAGAACGTAGAAGGGGATTCTGTTTCGTGGCTTTATCCATCTATTGATTGTATTTCTTGACGTCGTGTTCGAATTGTATCATGAAGCTCCGAACGACGTTTGTCCTTTTCTTGGTACATTACACCCGAATCCCGTGGAAAACGTGACAAGTCCGATATTAGACGACAAATATGAGAAACAGATACCCTGTTCTATCTTGAAAGTATATCTGTCACAATTCACGAACGAAATCTATGTAAGGGAATTGAAGTTTCCAAATGGAAAAACCATAGGAGTTGGAATCTTCGAGAAGAAAATTTCAGGTTTATTGTATTACAAGATAGAGACATTTTTGATATAACTTGCCAGTATGTGTTTCGAAAATTGGAGAAAAGAATTTCGTAAGAATGGTAGACAATATTAGAATATTTCTTTAAATCAGAGGAAAAATCACACGAATCCTTGTCTGAATTTTTGAATTTTTCATTGAAGTGTCCCTGGTAATCAAACTTTGAACACGTACCGCGTATAAGACCCAACATCGTGCAAAATTGAACTAACTCTTGAGGGCTAAGTTCGAGGTCGGTTAAAATTAGGGAAACTGCTCCATCTGCAGAATATTACTTTGCGTGTAACACATAGAACCAGACCGGATCAGAATACGAGCCAGTCTTCTCCGCACTTGACTCGAATGAAATCATCACTTTACTTCAAGGATAACCGAAACGTACGTTCAGATACCAATTAAACTTTCTTAGTTAATTAAAATTTGCCCATGGAAAATTCATGTGCAAAAACTCGCGTGACAATCCTCTTACAGCAACACGAAGCTATAAATAAATAGTTGTTATTCACTATATCAATAAAATAATAAAAGTATATGAAGTAGAATTTTTATTTACTATATTTAATACAAATATTAAAAATATCTAATAAAAAGAATGTTTATTTATATGTAACGCTGTTTAATATTTTATTTATTACATTAGCGAATAATAATTGTAGTTGATATTTTAGCCCCGGGGCCATGGGCTAAATTCCCAGGAGCGGGCCTAAGTTTCTCGGGGCCCAATCTTCTCCTTAGATTTTAATAATTTTCACATTCAGCGAGAGTGTGAATGGTGCTGTAGACCATAGACTGAAATTTAAATTAATCATACTTCATACCCCGAAATGATTCAACCAATCAGAAAACTTACAATCAAACCATGCTAATCACTTCTCATCATTTGTACAATTGAAGAACTGCAAATAAATTTCTGTTCTTATTTTTAAACTTATACTTAGCCATTATTTGAAACAGATTACACTTGCAATAAATTCAAATTCTAACACTGACTTGAATTTTATCTTTGCAAAATCGTAGATAAATTGTACGAACACTTTAAACTGTAACTCTTCATTCTAATAATTTAATACAGAAAATAAACAGGTGTCAATAGATTCGCTGTAACTGTCGAAGCATTGTCGACAACAGAATGAATCACACCATATGTTATCGTGAACAGTAATACCATCTCTGTTTAACAGATGACTCACAATTTTGTAGCTAAAGTAAAACCAGAATATCATTGAAATTCAATGAAAAAAAAAAAAGGAAGGAATATTTAAAACGAAACAAAAGAAATTCCATTTGTTTTCTCTTGCGGTTTCATCGGACCAAAGCACAATTACAACAAGCGAGATCCAAGTTTTTCTGGAAGAGACGGCTCAAGTATCTCGCGTTTCCGTGCTCGTTGACGCCAAGGAAGCCCTCAGTCGTCAGAGGCACCGAG
Organism: Anthophora plumipes; assembly: GCA_951804975.1. Lineage (NCBI taxonomy): Eukaryota > Metazoa > Arthropoda > Insecta > Hymenoptera > Apidae > Anthophora > Anthophora plumipes. Next base: position 23,696,006 of record OX638112.1, on the reverse strand, counting down.
TGGAAACATTTAAACGGGCCACATCTCGACAATAGATATGGCGGACGAGCAACATGGCTTACCGTGGGATTATAACAACGGGGTCTTGATCCGGGCGAACCGACTAGCATTAATACAATTAGCAGAGCTTTCCTAAGTACCGTAACGCGGCGCACGGTCGGCCTGCCCCTTGGACTTGGCCCAAATATTCGCGATTCCGGAGCCAAACCACCGCGAACCGACCTGTCGACGAATTCTATTACCGAATCTCTGTTCCGATATGCCGCCGCTGTGCTTCGAATATTTCATGACGTTCGTCAGAAACGCTGGAGAATGGAGGAACGTAGAAAGGACACGAGGATTGCAAGAGAAGGAACGTATTCGCGTGTCAGATAAAAGAAACAATAGAGGTGGAATTTTGGAGATGTAAAGTTACTATAGAATGGGACATCGGAATCTAGCGGATTGAATTTTTATTTTTTTATTAAGTTCATCATGTCGATACAAAAATGCTATCATGCTATTTGATTTTTTTTTAAAAGGGCTACAAGTGAGATGTATATCGGCGTTTCTCAAATATCGTTCTAGTCTATTTCGAAGATTACGTTTTGAATCATTTTGTTAGGAATGCAAAACAATTGTTACTACAATTCTTAAATATTGACAAGTCGGGGAATATCTCGTACACTTTGTTTTTGAAGTAAGGCAGTAATCGGAATCAGTCTAATTAGATTTTGAAAGTGTATGCAAAATAATCGCTGCGTTCTATGATTCTATGCTTTCTATGTTCTATGATTGTTGCAGTAGCAGTAAAAAATTGTCAGATTTCTATGCCACGCTCTGGTTTAATGAATTCAGTAGACAGAATTTTTGTTCTTTCCCTAATTTGAAGCATCTTAATAGCTCCATTTCTCGGAAATTTTTCCCGGATTTGCTGTCGATCTCGAAATATTTCTGTATATATACATCTATACATATATCTATACCCGTGTCTTAATTAGTGTACAAGCGTTGTTAAAAATGCAACGTATTTTACGATACAAAGCTGTCTTGTCCGCGTGATAGTGATATGCACGTTACACGTTTCTCGTATGCATAACATTAGACCAGCCACAGTTCCTATGATGCCAGAAATAAAACAGCAAGAGTAGTAAATTCAACTCCTGAGAGTACATGAACTACAGAGGTACGCAGAACTATTTAATTTTACCGTCTACATACTTTCGTAGATACGTACACGTGTCGTGTAACCATTTTTTTTTCCCGCGCGTACCGTCATACTATACGTATACATTTACCTGAACGAATTACTTGAACGAAATTAAAAAACACCATAAACGCTAAACTGTATCAAAGGATAAAGTTATACGGCTTTCAGTTCAACAAATATTCGTCAAAGAAAAATCCCGAAATATATTATTCTCTTCGTGTTTCTTTTTTTTTTTCTTTGCTTTTTTATTCTCACGTTTCCTACGATCTTTCCATCGAACAAACTGAATTACTGAAACCCGTTAGCGTTACAATTGGAGTTCCAGTGTCCCTTTGTCGCCATCGTGGAGCACACACCTATAAGGATTTCATCGATGACAAGACATCGATATCTTTGGCACCCAGGTGGCCATTCGTTTACGGTTTAGAACGGAGCCGATCAGCTTCAAAGGCAATTCCAGCGCGGCTCGATTGGCCGACACCCCTTGGGTTAGAAAGCGTCAAACGATCCTGCGGATGGCCGGCCAGCTCGTTCGCGTTTCAAATCTACACGCTCGACGACAAAGTGAACAATGAGTCTGTGTTAGAACAGGCAGACGGAGGGCAAGAGTGGTCGCCGCGGTGCTCGAAATCAATTTCGCGCTGGAAACATTGGACTTAAGCATCGTCCATGGCGATTTATGATCGGACAAAGGCTGATTGCTATTTATTTTCAATTTATCCTTTCGTTGTTGAAGTAACACAGTACTCGTTAAAGGTTTGGAGAACCGAATAATTGCATACTCTTTGGTGAATTTCAGCAGTTTTCACACGCGTTCTTTATACACGCTGACTCCATTTTTGTTAGGAGATTGTTGAATGGAAGAATATTCTTTTGATTCAGTGTTGCTTTATGGGAAAAAATCTGAACCTATTGCTGCTGATCGATAAGTTGAAAAATATGAAACACTGGAATAGGAAAATTTCTCAAACTGTAACTTCTTTTCTGAATTAAAAATTCGCTGTAAAACACTTGAGTCGCTTAAAAACAAATCACGCTTCAACAATAGTGAAATAGTCTCCAATAATTTTGTATAAAGTACATTTCTCAAATTGGAGTAATATATTTCACTTGAGACATTACGTAGTAAAAATCTTCCAAAAAAAAGGAATTCCATATCAATGCAAAAATTGGTAAAAAAATTGATATAAAAGAGAAATTAATCCTACGAAGTTAACGAACTCCATATCAACCTTATTATCGTACAACCATATTTCCAAACTTTAGAAACAACCGTATTAATCACCGCGAGAAGCCACTTCAATCGAAACTCCGAGTTAATCGATCTCGTTCGTAATTCGATATAATTGTATCAATTAAATTTAAAAGGATCGTTCAGAATATTTGAACATGAACATTTCTAAAAAGTCACAAACCCGAGGAAACAATTTCTTTCGCTTGGCGATATATCGTACAGTGTGCATCGCGGCGTGTTATCTGAAACATCACGGATGTAATATCCACGACAATAGCATCCTGTTTGCGGTCGACACCGATAAGAAAGAGAATCAAGAGTGCCGCGGTGTCGTACGTGCATGACTTCGAAAGACGAGAAATAGAGGTGTCCCGATGAGGCAACGAGATTAGTATCTATTCTACGGCATCGAAACGTTACTTATTTCGTGAGCCACATGCTGCCACCGATTCCCGTCCGTTCCAGATTCAATAGCGGCCATGATGCCGCGTTTCCGGCACGTACAGAGCCTGAACATTGTTGATCAGTCGACGTTTCTGATACAACAGAGATACGAGGGGAACAAAGTGGCATCGATTCTCAGTATTCATCAACACGGAACACTGTACTATATACCATATTCTGATACGTTTAAAAAGAAATTATCATCGACACCGATCAAACGAAAGTTCGGCAATAAAATGTAAGTTTCTGATGTTTCACTACGATCGAGGATCGTGTTATCAAGATCTATTGGGTGGAGAGGACTGGTACCGTTCTCCTCTCGTTGACTCGAAGGCAGTTTGTAAAGAAGTTAGGTAATAATTCTTGTTTGAGAAAGTAGAAGGAAGTTGCGCGATCGTTGCGGAACGTAATTCTGGATTTTGCCATCATATGTGCGAGAGTTACTTTCTCGCTCCTTAAGCTATCGACAATCGAATTATGAAGTTAACTGAGTAATAGGTTATTTAGTACGATCTTTTTCTTTTATACATTCGTTAAATATAGAACGAAGAATGTTTCATCGAATGTATCAAATTTGTCGGTGAAATTAGGTATGATTATTAATCGATGAAAAGACAGGTTGATTTATAAATTCGATAATGACGAATCTAGACGAAATGATAAGACACATCGGTTTGGTAGAACGTTGATTTGACCAATAGGAGAAGTTCATACTTACTAAGGCGAGATAGCTTGTAGGCATCCGCGGTATTAATTACGTCTACGAAAGCCTGCAACTCAAACTTCCGAGTCGTGGTATTCTGGTTGTGGTTGAACATCGCAAATTTGAAGGCTGACTGAACTTCGTCGGTACCCTGCTCGAAGATTGCACCTGTAATCAGAAAACACGAACGTTGATTACCTCGATAATATTACTAATTAATTAAAATTGTTACGTGTATATGTAGAATAAGAAGAATTCTACATAGAAGAATTATTAAACAGGAAATTTAATATACTTTCTAAATAAATTCTTTCTTATCTATTTATTCTTTTCCCAGTGTATGTTATACCATACACATATATAATCCTCAGATATCCAAGTTATTGCAACACAGAGAAAATAGTACAAGGATCACCCTGTACATTCGTACCAAATAAGCTCAATCGTCGAATCTATAGGAGAAAAAGGACCATGTAATCGAATTGGTGAACTGAAATTCGAAACCACGACTTCTTTTTGCCGAACGACTGCTCCGATCAATTGACCTAATTTAACCATAAAAAAAAAGAAACTTGTTTCCATCTAAATATTCTAACATATTCAAGCTTCGTGTAATACATTTGTCTCCTTTTATATTTGTACTGAACAATAAATAATTGTAGGACAACGAATTAACTGAATAAGGTATCCCATCGAAAATTATTAATAAAAAAAAGTTGCACGTAATTAACAGGAAGTAAAGTGATACTTTTCAAGTTCAGGAGAAAGGAAAAGCAATTACGTGATTTATCGAGAAATAGGGTATAATAATCGGACGATGGTGGGGCATGTGTCGCTCGTATGATAGCATAGGACTCAGTTTGCCTAGTAGTTCACATATGGCACAGTAGTACGAGCCAACGTCTGCTCAGCCACTGTCGGCCCACGACCCTCGTGTAATTACGTCGATCCATTCGCCGTTAATAGTCGGTAATACGTACCGATATTAATGCTGCCGCCTGTCCAACGGTTTACCCTAAACTACCCCTATAACCGATATTCCGCTAAATTTCTGATTATAATATTCCTAAATCGTCCTCAAAGGACCTAAATTCATCGCTTCAAACGGTGCTCTTCGAGTGTAATTATAGAAGCGTTAAAATTAACCACAAAGATTTGAAAGCTAACAAAAAAAAAAGAAAAAAGAAAATTGGACATTTCAGTATAGTTATCTTTTACGCCAGTACTATCTGATATTCGAGTTGGCAAACATCGTGCTTCCGGTCGATTTATCTTGGCGAACATTGATTTTTCGGTAAACAAAAGTCAAAGGAGCTTGGTAGACGTTTCTCCTCGTTTCTGATCGGCGCAACGGTGAACGAAGTTATACATCGTCAAAGATTGAAGATTTTCTTTGTCGTCGAGAAGTTTGAACATTTTTTTGTTTCTTTGTTTTTAAATAAAACCTCAGAGGATGTTTCTTTCTTGCTTTGTTTGCGGGTGAACAAATATAAGCAACGAGACGTCGCCGCATCGGAATGATTTTCTTTACGACTTTCGAAGTCGCGTCGGTGAATTTGACTTTCTTTCGAGTGTTCCTCCTTCTCCATCGAAATGAGAGAACTTCTCGCACGTTCTACCACCTCCCCCTCCCACGGTAACCTCTCGTAATATTATTCCGCGGATTTTTCTTATTCCCTACTCCCGCGCTTTCTTTCGTGCCGCGTCGCGTCATTGTCGCCTTCCATTTTTCCTGCAATTTCTCCGCCTCTGGAAATCCGTGAAATCCTTAAAAAGAAATCACGAATCGCTGCGAAATGAATCTCGAGGCTTTATTAAATTAACTATTGAAAATAATCTGTTTTTTATTTAACGAAGAGAAGAAAATAGCGGATAAGCTAAACTGTCGATAAATATTAATTCTTTTATTCTTTACATACTCTTTACGATCGTAATATACCTTACTGAAAATTATAACGATAAATTGGTTAAAATCGATCAACATTTGTGCTCGGTTACCATCCTCTCAACAGGTGTTCGCAAACAATCTCCGTGTGATTTTTATTTGAAACTCGAGCGAAAGGCCTGTATATTTCGCGACGCTGTGTAAATCGTAAGAACAAGGTTGCACAGAAAGCGTTTTCTTCTGTTCTTTGTGCGGAACTACCGAGCGAACGGAATGAAAGAACTTCTCGCCTGGTGTTCGTCCTTCTCACAACGCGATATCAACACGACTCGCTTCTCTCTGTGCTCTTATCGGAACACCGCTGTTTCTGCCTTTTGAAACGCACCGCTTCACGGAAGTTCGTAAAACCGTATCAGAAGAAGCAAGATTATTATTCACACGGGAGCCTGTTAAACGAACACGATCGAGAGATAACGCGAACGTGCCACTGTTTCTCGCATCGCGATTTTTCTCTGTGATTTCTTTCAGATCTGGAATATTTACCAAAACAAAGGAAGAAGTTTTGCTAAATTTTCGATATTGTATCTATATATTTTTTTTTAAATGAAATGTATCCTTGTATTATATGTTTGCAAAATTAAGCATGAATATTGAGCTTTGTTGAAAATTTTGTTTACTGAATTTCATCTCTCGATGAGCTTCGTATTTGCAAGAAAGTGTCGAATATTTAAACGAGCAATTACTCGACAGTGTTGCAAAGCAAATAGTTATAGTGGTTTGCGAGTCCTGTAAATCGATAGTAATAGATATGTAAGGGAAACGAGCTGTAATGAAATTGATACAGGCAGAAGCGTAAACATTGTTTAATACCTAAGACTTTGATGCTTGTTCCTGAAACAACCCTGTAATGGTGTAGTTGCCAGAAGTTTAATGAACTACGATCACAAAGTTGCGCTCAGACAATCAACCGTCTGTGATCTAATATGTCTTAGATTTTAGTCATTTGGTAACAACGAGCCGCAACAACTTTCGTTTTTTATCGCTGAATAATAATCGTCGTGATCTAATTAGCTGCTCCTTGCATCGTTTCGAACATCGAAGATAGCGTGATATATTTCTATAATTACCAAAGAATTTTCAAAAAGTGATTTCACAGTGATATTAAAAATGAAAGTGTCAGCCATTATTCCGTTCGAAAATCGGGTCGTTTACAAGTTTTACACGCGATAAAGTATTAAAAATACCAATTCGCCTCGCAATACCCATTAGTATCGTTAGAAAAACAATAGCAACGAACATGTATGCAAATGGATATACCAAATTAAGCAATTATACTCTAAGATGTCAGGTAACCAAAAATTCATGTGGTTTTACCATTTATTTAACGAAAGACAAAAACCACGTAAATTTTTTTTCGGTTAGTAATAGTATCTTAAGTTAAAGATTTCCCAGCTTCAACTTAGAATAAGAATTCAGACTACATTAATCTAAAGATCTCCACTTGTTCCTCGCTTAAGACAAAACTCACCCTTTTCCAACCTCTGCTCTTTTCATTGTACGTCTCCTTAAAATAACTACATATCACCCCCTTCTATTCATTCACCTCTCATTCCCTTTTATATAAAACATTCCCCACTCGAAACCCACCATCAACGTGCCCCCAATTCAGTCCTCAAATTCAAAACAAAGCAATCGAATCAATCCCTAACGATCAACTCGATAATTTCACACCTCGAACAATCCTGTACTAGAATACCACCCTTTAAATCAACCAAACGAACCCCTCACTTCTTCAAACAGATAGTAAGGAAATTGATAAGCTGAAATATATATATATACATACATATTAAGATGACAATGGTACTTTTAAAAACCAATCTGGGTGGCCGTGTTTATCTCGGTGAGCGTTGACAGGTGGGGCGCCGCCGCGCGTCTATTGATTGGTGCCCAGCCTCCCCACCATGCTCTCACACTCACATCGATTCCCCTTTTCTCCCCCTTCGGCGCCCTCATGTTCTTCCTAGCTCCTTCACTCTTCTTCCTTTTACTTTTCCATTTTCCATCTACTTTCCTCTTTCACCTCTTTCTCTCTCTCTCTCTTTTACTCTTTCTCCTTCTCTTCCTCTTTGCTTCTCCATCGTTCTTCATATTTTTCTTTCGTTCGCGAACCTCGTTTTTCGGCGTTGCACCTTTACTCGACATCGGTATTCGGCCTCGAACCGCCGCTTTTACGCTTCTTGCATCCCTCGGCTCTCTCTCTCTCGTCTTTACCTCGTTTCCCGGACGTCGTTCCACGCTTCTATCCACGCGACGCCGAACGACCGATTTTTTCCCTCATTTGTTACCGTTCCAGGTATTCTCTGTGAGTTTCCTGTTCCTTCGCCAATTTCTCTACAAGAGTTACACTCTCGTAGTCAGTTTCGAATTTTCCTTTGGTCTTTCATCTGTGCCATTTTCCCTCTCGTTCTTCCGTATTCTCGAAGAACACGTTTAATCGTTTCCACCAGTGATGTCATTTATTTTACCTCGATTTTCTTCCGTTTCTTTCCTCTTGCCGTTCCTTATAAATCGTTCTCTACATCCAACGTCGCTTTGTCGTGACCATGCCGAGTCGAATCAACCGAACCCTCCTGCATTCCTTGCCAACCGCTTCACGTGAATTCTTGAAACTCCACAGTGCTCACGTGTTCGTACACCTTCTTTCTCTCGTCTTTTGATTCTATACCGGATGGTTTAACTCTCGTACGAGCTTCTTTTGCCTCTCGGTGACTTTTTATCCTAACCCGCCCCGTGATGTCCACGTCGAGAACCTTTTTCCCTTGCGTAATGAAAAGTGTTTAACGATGTTGGACGACCAATCAGTACCTGTCGCAAGAACCGTGCTTTCGATTGTTCGCACGTCGTTAAACGTTTCGAGATTCTTCTTTCCGAGGTTCACCCTTTCTTTCTTTTCTTTTTTTTCTGCTTCGAAACGTTTCACATGGTATTTGTAAAAAAAAGAATGGCAGCTTTGTACGTTTCGAATTGTTCGATCTCACGATGCGGGAAATTGTGAGATGGAAAATTGTAATTTTTTAAAATTGCTTACGTGCTCGTAGCAACGAATTTTCTGCAGAATTTTTACGGAAATTTATCTTGAATCTCAACTTCGGTTTGAGTACATAAAAAAAAAAGAATATATATTATATGTATAGATACTTCAACCCCTTTCATCTAGTACAATACTGAAAATTAACGAACAACTGGCGCCGATGTTAAAAATTACGAAACACGAAGTTAATTTTTTTGTTATACCAAAAGAAATAATAATAACATTCACGTAACCTGAAAAGGACCCCTTCTAACGAAAAAATAGATATTTTTTAAAATAACTAACACGAACGTTTCACAATGCACTCGGTAATTAATATTTCAGATTTCACGTTCGTTACACCTCGTTTAATAATAATAGGTACGAAAAAAAAGTTACAATACAGAAAATTAACTTTTTTCATTGTACCAGAAAACAAATGATCAGTGTTCTTCGTTTCGAGACAATTTTTCTCAACGTTAAGAATAGATATTTGAAAGAGTAACGAAGCAAAAAATAGTTCAGCAGCGAACACCTTCTAATATCTGCAGCTACGTGGTATTCATCTCACACAGGTTGCAAGGTAGCTACGATCACAAGGAGAAGCAGCAACGTGTCTCTCGGCACAAAACACGTAACGTTTAAGTAATCGAGGAACCGTGGAATTCTGGTGAAATCGAGGTCGTTGAAGGAAAAGCAAAGGAAGCAAGTCGGTTAGGTTTGATCGGTGAAGCTTGAAATTATCGGTGCTCGGTAGTAGAATGAAGGAAATTTCAAATAATAGCCATTACATGGTAAACGATCGATAAAATCTTGTTATGTTTCGGTTATTGTGATTCGCTTCAACGTTTTCCATTAACTTTATTCGTTATCTTTTGTTATTGTGTCTGCGCGGCCGACGATGACTGCACACCATAGGGGTACGGTTTATGGTGTCGACGCGCCGAGCGGCCAGTTTACAGAGGAGAGCGCGCGTTTTCTCGTTAAAGTGGAAAACACGAGCAAGCCGGTGAATACAGTGTCCAAATAATGCTCAGCCCGGCGGAAAATTTCGTCGGGATTTCAACGGTACGTAGAAATTACGCAGAATGTTTAAATAAAACGCAATACGTTGCGTCGAATAGAAGCAGTTCCGCAAAAGTGGTTTAATATTCGACGCGATAGTGGAAATTAGTGACCGTTCCATGGATGAAATTCGCTCGTTCGTTCGACAGACGGTTGGATATAGACTGGCATCAGGCTTTTCGATTTTACACGTTCCGTTGCTTCGATTTCCGTTTTTCGATTCTCTGTAAACTTTACAATACCGTTGCCATGGCTGTAATCCAAAGAATCGAAGATTGCCAGATGGATTGAAATTGTGAAAATATTATAAAGTGTATAAACGAACAAAATTATTCCGCGTTTCAATGTTTTACTTAAATTTTAGCTATAATTACCTCTGGACGAGCTTTAAGGTAATGATGATTAAGAAAAATTTAAATTCAAATTCTGAACACGGTTTAACAACTTAATTATTTTACAGTCCGTATAACCAATCACCGACCTATACAACATTTATAAAGCATCTTACAGTATGCATTTTGATTTCGGCTCACACACATGCATAGATAAATTATAGTAACTTGTAAATATAGAGATGGTCAAAGTATGAATTCATATTTTTATTTTGGGATTAATTGTTAAAACTGTTGGTAATTTTTGTGGTTAATTAGCCCTTAGTTTGTTAGATTATTGCTAAAAAGATGAAACGATTTTATGTAATAAATATTAAAAAATAGCGAAATAAAATAAACGACATATTTTTCAACATAGCCTGTAAACAAAATAAATGCAGATCATTATTTTCTCCGCGATACTTCTTTTCTTCATAAATCGTAGTTTCACCTTATTTTTAATAAAATGAAACACCTAATATAATTTAATACTTGAACTGGTCCATATCCTCTGACATAATCTATCAAATAGAGTTTTCACTGGTTATTTTCCATATCGTAAAATACAGTTCGCTGTTTCACAAACTCGCAGTGAAGTCAACGTCGTTCCCTCGTTGCGAAATTAAACCGTCAACGCTGTGACGCAAAACAGACGAACATATAGAAATGTCATCAGAATTTCTCTGTTTTACAGTTCACTGTGTCGTTGAAAAAAAAAAAAAAAAAAAAAAATTCTCCACTACCAAATACCAAACACCTCGGAGTACCTCAAAAATAGCAGAGAGTAGACTGAAAACATTCCAGCATCACTTGTTAACAAGAGCCATGGGAATGACCCGGCACACGCTGCTCGTATGCCGTGGAATTCCGTCTCTATCACGTTCAACGATAATCGATTCGCCTAGGGAATCGGGAGGACACGCGAGAGAACCCAGAGATTCATAAGGTTAACCATGCAAGCCCTTTCGTGCGACGCCTCGGCTAATCAGCGAACCGTCTCCATGACAAATCCAATCCTACGACAATGACCTAACGAGCTAACTCGATTTAAATCCATGCTCAATATCCTACGAGGAGTTCTGCTGACTAGCTGCCATCGTACACGAACGGCATTCGCGAAACGTCTTGTCGGGCGTAGTCGAGACGACGAACCGATATTGTATCCCTTAAGATATTCCAGGGATTTAAATTAAGTTCTTACCCACAGATATTGAATCCACTTTATGTTAATACCCCGGGTGATCCTCGCCACCCTTCCAAACCACGGAAAAGTCGAGCGGCTGAATAATTTTCAAAATCCTCCCTCCTCTTTCTTGGTTAGAAGGAGGATGAGAGGAAAGAAAGAAGAGGTTGATCCGTTTCTTCGAGAATGAACTTGGGGAATTGACTCTGGTTTGTCCGTTCACCCCTTCCGACGAGCTTTGTCCCTGGTTATAATTCGATTAAGCGATCTGATGAACGGTTTCATCGAGATCTCTAGTGAATCTCGAGTGATTTCGCATCGAATAGGCGGGCTGTGAAGTTCCTTCGACGAGTGGACGATGGAAATATTTAGAAAGAGGCAGAATCGAAGTTGTTGTTTGCGATTGGAGGAGAATCGTATTAAATGGAATGATAAGTGTGACTGAAGGATGAGTGTGAAAAGAATTGAGAATGAAACATTGTACAATTTTATAGATATTTTTTAATTCATCAGTTTATTCAGAAAATTAAAGAGCGCTGAACGTTTCTAAGGTGTTTGAGTTTTGAAAATCCTTCGAATTTTATATTTTCCTGTTAACGATTTTTCCTAGACACTTGTAGAATTATCTGAGCTGTTTAATTGTCACTTTTCTTACGCGTTTCCACGAGCTTTACCTTTGTGTAGATTTTTAAAACAGCAAAGTTCCGCGTACGAATTTTGCAGCAGGTCCAAAATTGCCTGTGACCTACTTCGTAAATGTGAAACTACATATATTAGATCTCACCTCTCTATAAGCTCTTATATGGAGCCTCATGAATCCACGAACTTTACTACCAGAGTTCTACGAAATCAACAGCGTCGTTATCGAGTCTTTCGAGACTTCGGTCGTCTGTATCGCGTCTCAGGGCTGTTCTACTCGTAAAAGCTTCGCGACCGCAGTCTAATATTCACCTCGAACGTGACAGGTTTCAACTTTTTCACTTGACTAGCGTGTCATCACGGTCTAATTAAATTAGGTCCTTACACACAGACAATTCCCTCGCACAACAATTTTTTAACAAGTAACAAACCTTTACGAAATATTAAAAATAAAATATTTAACTTGAAAGTTGACGTAGAAATTATAATAGTATTGCAGAACACTCTATTCCCAGAATGACTGTTCGAGTTAATTAATCAACGGCTTTGAACATGCAAATTCCATATTCTGAAACATGCAGTAACCCCAATCACGCACAATATATTGCTTAATCTCGACTTCGTCGCGTTTACGACCTCGCATTTATACTTCCCAGCAATTTAGGATAATACCGAGCAATGCCTCGTCCATCCAGCGGCAACAGTCGTTGAACTCCTCTTGTCGCGCGACAAATTGCCGTGCAAAAGCGTCGTTCAATCACTATATACTATACACGTATACATGTATATTGGGATAAGCCTCCTCTCGATGGATAATTAGCTAACAGGCTGTGCATAGACGCAAAGTCCACGACAAACTTTTCGTTATTCTCGTCAGAATTGAGGCCAATTCCTTCCTAATTATAATATGGACGCGTTCGCGGTAATTTTCGTCGGAGATATAATTTTCGTAAACTATCGGCCGGCGCAGCGAGCTTGGCACATTATGGAATAACAAGTTGCGGTATATTGCGTTACACGACATATTGCTGCGCATCACGTGAATGATATACTATTAATTTCGTCTACCCAAAATTATTATACATACGTAATTGTTACCTTTGATGAAATTTCTATTTTGTTTCTGAGATGATGGAATTTCTGTTATTTAAAAATTAAAAGAACAACTGAAATTCAACAGAAATTAAAAGCAATTTTTAGCAAGATTAAGATACTTTCAAATTTATAATGAGAACATTCTTTCGATGATCCTTTATAACTTATCACGAAACTGATGAATTAAATTTTAACCCTTTTGCACTCTATCGACGCTAATATGTGTGATAACTATTAAAATAACGGAAATTCGCGAAAAATAAAAGTCAATAAGTTCACAAACATCTCCAATGTTTTTATTTCAGAAAAAACTTGTATTTCTCTTAAATTTCACTGTGTAAGAGTGTTAGAATTCGATTCGATACAAGTGTATAAAAGTCCACGTTAAAAGACGACTTAAAATGGAGACACACATTCTCATCGTTACTTCTTCAACATTTCGAAGCTTCCGGCTAAGCTTCCATGCTATGAATTTAAAAAATTTTACTTTGAGTTCAAGCTTCCTCGGTCGTATACTTAATTCCACGCAATTTTAATGCCAGTTTCATTAAAAGAGCAAGAAGAACACTTGAAAATAGCTGCACTTCTCGGTCAAGAGTTGCACAGCTCTTTCATGATTAAGGCAAATCGTCGGGTGTTATGCTCGCGAGAGAGTGTAGGTAGGCACGATACAGGAAGAATCATCTTTCGGCAAAGAAGATTAAACAACGTAAGTCGTGGAGAGAAAGTTCTCGCTAAGTGAGAGGCGACCAAGCAGCAACATTCTTAATCATGTAAACGGTAGGTTGGCTTAAAAGCTCTTTCGAATAATGGCAATGGTTCCAACGGACGAAAGATCCTTGGTTCGCTCTTTTGTTCAAAGATTTACGAGCGGTCAGGGGAACTCGAACGAGTGGGTCCCCGTTAAAAGTGTTCGATTCGATCGTCGATATAATGTTCCAAAGAACGTGGAGAATGGAGCTTAGGTTCTTCCCTCTTAATGTTTTTTCTTTTTTTTTTTTTACTGGAACGATATTTAACCAGAATTAGTCAAACATCTTCCGAGGTTTCTCTGTTTCAAGAATAAACGAATAATTCGTAGAAAATTTTATCGACGTTCATACGAGTGATTTGTTGCACCTTCAACTGTTTCAATTCCAGAGTTTTTGGAAAAAATCTTATCGAAAAAATAAAGCCAAGCGACACGATAGCGCTTGTCTTATTTTATGTGTGCGGTGTAAGGAAAGAGTTCATCCGAAATGTTTTGATAAATATAAATTAATTCAAATAATACCTGTTTTTGAAATTAAAAATATTTCTAGTTAATAACATATTGCTTTATGGAATGTAATTAGCACTGTTAGATTATAAATATTTTTAGTTTTTATTCGTTAAAAATGATTAAAAATAAAAAAAACAGAGGAATGAGTGTGTATCGACGAATTTTCTACTTTTCAATGTGTTAACAGCACGATCACGGTGGGCAGGACTTAAACTCGTACATTCCACACTTCTTCGCTCGTTCTCAACTGAGACTAGCCTAAATCTGGAGCAAGACATTCCGTGAAAGGTGTCAACGCCGAAGCACTCTCCGTCGTTCTGATTTCGATGCATATCGCAACGCCTCGAGTAGAAGACACGACGTGCGACGAAATAACGCGCAAGATAATAATACCGAGATAAAGAAAAGAGATCGGAAAGTAGCACGGTGAGAAAAAGAGTGTTCCGAAAAGCAAAAAAAAAAAAGAAATTTCAGCAACGAATCATAATGTCAAGCTCGTGATACTCGATCGATTTTCCATATCCTCGGTACGCCATAAATATAACCTCAAACTGAACGAGATACATAACCTAAAAATGGTAGAAGAGGAGAAGGAAAAAAAAAAAAGAAGAAAAACAGAAAGTGTAACTTCGATAGAATTGTATTAACGTGAGAGGTTGTCTATGGAAAGACAGCTATCAGAATTTATATTCCAGAATGGTAGGTAGTTTGACGACGATCCATCTATTCTACGGTAGACAGTTGACCGGAAAGCTGTGAGTTCAGAACAGGTCGTCTACAAGTTCGATCAAGAATCAGTGGTGGTGCTCTCATGAGCGTGCTCGTCGAGACTGATGTACCCTATCAAACTGTTTGATGTACTGCCTCGTTGTAGAACTCTATTGGCGTATCTCGAACAAGTCATAAATTTTCTTGAACCGGCTGAGTGCGCTACCGGAGCGTGCGCGTTGCTTGTATTTTTCATGGCGCCATTATTGCCAGACACGAGTGTTCCTCGAAGGAATATATCCAGCAATGGTTACGCCTGATACTTGTTTTCGTGTGTCAGTTCGATAGGTGCTAGTTCAAAATACTCGAATGTTCAACTCTATCATGGGGATATACACGCTTTTAGTCGTACAGTTGGATGAAAATTATTTATAAAGATTGAGCATCGTTCTATGTACGAAAGAAAACAGATTTACGGGTAATATTTAGCTGGAAATTCTTGTCGAATATCATATTAAAAAAATACTAGATAATCGTCAGATTTATAGCTGCAATTTAGGATTATTTCTATATCACATAGAAACATAGAAATAGAAAAAACGCGGATATTTTACTTTAACTGTGATTTATTGTACGGACGTGAGTACGATTTTCATGAATTTACATGTGCCTCCGAACAACATGTCCCTCAAGTTCGTATTTACAGCCCTGTTGAGCCAAGCGTGTAACTTTATATGAAAAAATAAAAAGAAAAAAAAAGAGTAAAAGCAACTAGATTACTGGATTGGGATTTGAAAAACTGGATTTACATTTATGCAGTAACTTTAATCCAATTCAACCTCACTTTGAAAAAAAGCAGAGAAAAAAACGAAAATTAAATATAAAAATAAATACCAACTTTCTCTCTCTCTCTCTCTCTCGTTCTCTCTACCTCTCTCTGCCTCTATATAAAAACTCTTTTTCCACCGCGTCGATAAAGTATCGAAAAATCGCTGTTTCATTCCGTTCAATCCTTCTCAAACAAACGCTAACCTACGTGAGTCCACTTCGAAAAGAACATCCTCCCCGTTGAACAATCTACAGACGCACAGTTTCTCTTTCACGTCTCCACGCCATTATCGTGTTCCAGCGTCGAGCAGAAAGGATGATTTTGCTAGAAAACCGTCTGATCGGCCGCGATTATTCTCACGGTGATGTGGCCGGGGCGATTTCGGCCGATTTTTCAGTAGGTATAAGTACAGGTGGTGATTTATAAAGTGGGAATGCAGCACGGAGAGCCGGCGTGCCGCTCACGGCGATCCATTACAGTCTCCTGCTGCTTCGAGTCATAATATTTCCCTCCCCTCGGCTAACACCACCGCCTCCCGCCATCGTATATCGCCCCATCACCGCACTTTATGCATACCAGGACTTTCTATACAGCCCCGCTATCCTGGCAAACATTATAACGCCGTGAGATTATGAATTTTGTATACGCCCCGACGTCTTCCTCATCTAACATCCCTTTCTCATCATGCCTCCGCCCTGTATCCTTTCCGTCGATGTTCTCTGTACGTTAAATTACTCGGTGCATCAGGATGATCTGCTCGGAGTTAGGAACTTCTTGTTGATTGTTGGTATTAGCAGGGAAAGTACAAGCAACTCTGCGAGCTTGTTGAAAAATTTTTCGTGCTCGTATAAAGTTCATTATTTATTTATTTTTTTCTCGAGAAAAATTCACAAACATACTTATTTAATGCTTTCGATAGTACGATTATGATTGCTCGAGATGCAGCGATTTTTGTGTACTATTACGATCGTTCGCCGCGAAAGTAATTACTGTGTCCTCAAACCACATAATTATATATTTTTAGTAGACATTTCTTCTTAATTTGAATGTTTATTATAAGCGAAATAGGTTGTTGTTAAGTGGACAAACTTGTAATACTAGCTTGTAATACTATATGTAATTATAGAGAGGTGATTATGGCAAACGAGTTTAGTAAAATATAGCTGTACGTAATGATAAGGAATGGAAATTTCATAAAATTACTTTGTAAATTTTTTCTAAAGGAAAATAAAGTTGATGTAAGAGAATAAATTGGTTCGATAGTACAAGAAATCTAGAATTTCAGAATTTCATAAGAGTCGAACGTTACGCTGTGTTTCGCAAAATTCGCATTTAGTTAAAAATCGGATTAAGTAACGTTAAATGAGAGTCTGGATTAACCTTAGTGAGATCTAGCTGCTTTAATTCCAAATTTTAAACAGGTTTAATTTAATTAAATGTAATTACTTTCAGACGCAAAGACAGATTACCAAAAGAACGCGAAGTTGAAAACTTCGGGGACATTTTAATAACCGATAATGCGAGTTGCATTTCTGTGAAAAAATGAAAAAAGAAATACTGCCACAGGTTAAAAGAATAATACAATTTGGTAAATTGCGATTAGGTTTATCGAAACCAATTGGACTACTCAACTACCCGAACGAAAGTTCGGTGAAACTAGCAATACGACAACTGTTAGCAGTAAGGATGCCATCGAGGAATTTCGAAATTCCGAGTTTCAGCTAGTTTCACGTCTAATTATCGTGTTCCTTCGCAATTAGCAAATATCTCTTGGATTTAGGTCAGAGTTTCACCCGGATACGTCTATCTCGTTTATTTGTTTATTGTAATATTCAAAGAGACATATAAATAGCTACGATTTCGTTTGTAACAAATTTTTCTTTCATCGATTCGAAGTCACGAATAAACGGCGAGATCGCGTGTGAAACACGAGACGGCAAACGATCTCCGGGATCTGTAAATAAAGATCTCGAATATCGAGAGTGCATTATGCAAAAGTTTCACGCAATTAGGCGCTTATTGGGGTGCATTCTCCTCAATGGGATTCCCTTCCAGCCAGAGGAGTTTCGTTTGTCGGTTTTCTCGGGCTGAACTAATTATACGGGTTATGGGGGCTGCTTTAAACTCCGACTTCGAAAGTAGAATTCCTTTTCCTCGTTGATTTTTAGCTTAAGGCTGATCCTCGGTAAGATAAATAACCACCCACTCCATCCTTAAGCGCACTGCTCGCAACAGACTCGTAAACTCGTCCGTCTGGAACATTTTCTACGACCGAAACGCGACAAAAGGAACAACTGAACAGATTTCTAACTCCACTTTCAACCTTGGAAACACCATAGAATGAAACTGTAATTCTGCGAACAAAATGAAATTGAAATAAAATGACAAAGCATGGGAATTCTCTTCTTTTTTTTTTTTTCTTGTAAAATATTCGTTAGAAATGTAAGTTTTCAAGGTAACACATGATATTGATCTTTTCTTCTGCTGGTTCTTTCTTTATGCTTTTAGGAAAATTTTCTGAATATTTTATTTATTTATAAGTAGCTCGTTTTCTCATTTCCCGCGTAATCTTTCTATTATTATTCAGAAAATCTGCTTAACTAAATGAACTTAACTACTTTCAAAATGAATGAATAATTCCCTTTATCAATCTCATTGCTGAGCAACTACTCTAAGACACGATTAATAAAATATTTAATTATCAACTCATTGAATTCTCTATGTCATTTTTATTTAATTCTACAAGTATTTTCTGTTTGTTTGTATATTCTTTCTTTCTACGCAACGTAGACTAAAATATTTGCAAATTCCACGTTCTGTATGATAGAAATCTTACACAGATATACACAGTTTCGTACAAAATTTGAATTGTTCCTCAAGTTTGATTATCCTCGACAGCTTCCAAACATTCGTCTGCAACCTACGTAAGAGAGAAAATCGGCAAACAAATCGCGCAACGTTCAGTCATGACATCAAAAGCTCGTTAAAAGGAAGCTACACCGATCGCATGCTGCCATCATAGTAAAACATATCGATCCATTAACGCGACAAATCGTCAGCAATAAAGATTCATACGAGAACACTAGACGTGCTAGCGTAATCGACGCGAACGTTACAGCATTTCCAGAAGCCTGTGATTCTCAACTTGAAAACGTCCTCAAAGATACGTAAAGCATTTTTGCATCTAAGGCAAAGGTGGTTTTACTACTCTTTGCTGCTTCTCTGGCCTTTGACTTTAACATACTCGTGGTCAGCTGTGATTTCTTCACCGGAAGACGCTTTCGAAGGACGATCAAAGCAACAAGAAGAAGATGGAACATCTTTGACCACGATGAAAAAAGGCGAACGTGAAAGCAGAGCTTTCCTTTCCCTTTTCCCAGTATCCTCGAATGGAATGGATTCAAGGAACATTTCTGTACAACGGACTGTGAAAATGTAACCAGGAACCTGGAACATCAACGCCGCTTCGAAGCATATCGGGTTCCTTGTGATTGATGTCCCGGTGATCGCAATGGATCGTTGCGGTGTTTGATGGTGCTTGTCGTTCGTTGAATTTATCGCGAAAATTGAGTCGTCATGATTGTCACTACGTCTACGTAATTGTTCATGATTAAAGAACTGACGTGTGAAGTTTCGGGAAATATTAATAATTCCGTTCAATTTGCAACTGCAAATAACGAATAATATCTACGCGTGATTGAAATAATGTGAATATTTGCATCCGAGAACGATATTGTTAGTTGCTAATGATGAAAGTCGTTAGAATGACACAATTTTCGGATAGTCAGCATTTGAATAGGAAATATCTTTTACATGCATATTTACATGTGAAATCATCTATTGGATAATTTTCGATTTTGGATGAAATCCAGATGAATTGTAGATCTTCACGTTTATTATGACAATTTTTTAAAACACCAACAGCAATGGTTAAAAGAAATGTTAATTACATTAACGCTTTGCTTTATAATAACGAGTCAGACTCGTGGCAGAGATTCCGGTCAAGATACTACGAAAGCAGTTACCTTAACAAGAAGAGATATATTTAACTTTAACTTTCATTTTAATTTATCAAACTGAGGATTACCAAATGTAATTAATCTGTGTTATATTAATACATTATTTACTGGCTGCGAATTAAACAGATAGATAGAACAGACCAGTTATTTGACAACATTAAGGGTTTTGACTGTCACGTAGAAATGTGCGAAATAAAATTAAAGTTTAACCCTTTAACCTAACGTGCAGTCTTATGTCGGAAACGATACTAGTTATTCCAAGAATATTTTTCGTTATATTATAATTGTATGACAAAAAAAAAAAGAAAATATATATTTTACATATATATTTATAATATTTTAAAATAAAATAAAATTGTGAATATGCGCGGCTCAGCTGAAACGAAATTGCGAAAATATCGCGGACTGCAAAAGGTTAAGACATCACTTTTTTTTTGTAAATTGTTAAGAATTATTATTAACAGTACGTAAAAAGCTAAGGTAACAAAATGGGTTTGTATTCACTTGTCAGCAATTTTTCTACTACGGAATTGAACAGATTTAAGAAAAGGAAAACGATTTATAGGCTTGATCACCGATAAGTAATATGTTAAAGCCAAAACAGTAAATCTCTGAAGCCCAAAAAAATAAATAAGTGTAAGATTTTAAGAGTTGACAATATCGCAATAAAAATATCCGAATAAAACAAAATGTAAGATCTCTTACTGTTGTCAATTATTTTCCATAAAAGAGAAAAAAAAGAAAGAAAACAAAGCATGAACATCTGCAACTACACCCAGATAAAGCTTTCCATCGTATCTAAAGCGGTTAATTAAATAACCTCACGCCACCTCCGGCCCACTCGACAATTATCGACAAGCTCCACACACTCCACCTCCACAGTTTCGGTAATAAAAAGGAATAAAAGAGCCCGTAAGCGCGGACGTTGGCAAAGAAACACACAAGCACGTCGTTGGATGCGGGTACACGGTGGATTACGCTGTGGCGGTCCGCGACCACGTGAACGAGTTCGGTTCTTTTCACGGAAGAATGGCTTTTCCATGTCGGTGAATTCAGTGGCCGGGCGGCACAATCGCGTCTCACTCGAGCGCTATGGTCTACGGCCGATCGACGCTGCTCGACGCTCGAAAATACGAGCAGAAAGCAGGCGTTTGGCAACGAGTAAGAGACGAAGGAAGAGGGAACGACGTCGGAGACTCAAGGACGAGGTGGTACTTCTTCGAAGAAAGGGAACTGTCCCAGTAGGTGACGACGATCGGTTTCCTTGCTCTAAAAGGTTCTTCGCGTAGCCTCAAACCGATCAAGTATTTTCCAAACTTCTTCCTTTTCCTTTCTTCTTCTTCTTCTTCTTGCTTGTTCTTCTTTCTTCTTCTTCTTCTTCTTCTTCTTCTTCTTCTTCTTATTCTGATTCTACTTTTACCGTCCTTTTCGTTCTTCTTTCCACCACTTCACCAGACCGCGTATTTTTACTTGGTTTAAGCTACTTTCAGTCAACCCCCTCAGCCTTCTACCTCAACCACGACTTACTTTTTCCCCGAAAGTACGTTGCCTGCGGCTGAAGCGATATCACTTTCCGATAAAAGTCACGGAACCCGCCTTGGCAAAGAGTTAAGGTCCGAGGAAGCAAGTGTAGAAGGTGAAAAGTGGAATGGAAGAGACAGTAGGCAGAGAACGAGCATCGAAGAGAATAAGGATACGTATAAAGAAAAAAAGGGTGGAAGGAGGCGTGTCTTCGAGTTCTTCTTGTCCTAAGAGAATACATGCGGCTGGTTGGTTTCAGTGTCGTGAAAGTTTCTTCGCGGAATTTTACTATCGACTGTCAGCACAGCTTGGCAGGTAAAGTAAGTTAACATGGCGGACCTCTTCTACCGCTGCAGGCGTTGTCGATTCCCTCGGTTTCGGTCGCGTGCATTTCACAGGGAAGACGTAACGTTTCATTATTCAATACTTTCGCCGGCGTACCCAGGAAACCGAGTTTCAACGTAAATTCACCAGGATTACGTCGCGGTAAACAAGCTCGCTTTCGTTACGGCCGATTTTATGGAACACGTTTTCTGGCAATCGTGTGTTTCGACATAATCCGCCGCTACCGATCGGGCTTTTATCGAGATAATTAAACGATTGCGTAACAAATCAGGTAATTTCGCCGTGTAGTTGATTGTGCATCGATTATTTAAACCAATCGGATAATTATTCGCTGTTCGGTCGCTTCTTTCGCGAGTAATTCGTACCTGTTGTCCGCCGATTAACGAAAAGCGGTGTCTTTCGTTTAACGAACGACAGTGTATGGAATATGATGTACAGAAAACGTGTAATTTCAATTTATTTGAACGTTCATTAACATTCATGTAGGATTGCGAATATTTCGCCGGCGAAGATTATAAATCGGCACTATGGGGTTCGACTGGGGCTCAAACCAGGCCTCTTTTGGGCGAAGCCCATAGTATGGGAAAAACCCCATAAGAAAAGGAAGGAGAAAAGAAACAGGGAGAAAGAGTTTCGGAAAAAGACGAAAAAGCACGGCGAACAGAATGGATTTGCGTGGAGAAAGAGATAGTAGTGTCGATTTATTGTTAGTTTAGATATTGTAGAGTAATTATAGTTTTATAGTAACTTAATACTGTTTTTAGAATTTTTAATAAACATTTTGATAGAAAAAGATACACTTTCCGAGAGCTGAATCGCGATTCCTTTCATAATCCCACAACAGTAATATTTATTCATTACCGATGAAATAGATTCGATCAGCTCTTTCTTAGTAAAAGATCGTATCGTTCTTTTGAATGATAGCAGTTTCTATGAAAATACTCGTCATATACTAACGACGGACTAACGGAGTGATTCATTCTCTTTGTAATAAACAACAAGGAAGCTTACGATTGTTCTAATAGTGTTATAGAGTACGTTGCTGCGTCTGGAATATATTAACATTTAGATTAATTGAAAACAACGGTGGCATTGTTTCAGCTATATTGTTTACGCGATTATATAACCTCGTATATAACTATATTGTTCGATACTACATACTTGCTTTGTTATGTACAATCTCTATGTAAAGTATATTTTAATATTTCGAAGTAAACACGATACTGAGTTGAATAAAAAAGATATCAATTATGATACCGTGTAAAATGTACTTTTTCCAGTGAAAACGGAAACTTGCTTCAAGGAAACCTGACATATTCAGTTTCTTCTCTGAATCACCCACCCACTCTGTATCTGTTTTTACAAGTATAAAATATAAAATAGTAAAGAAGGAGAAAATGTAATTTGCGTTAAAAATGAAACAAACTTATTGTATAAATAAACACTATTAAACGTATCTACAACTTCCTAATTGCTCCTTAAAAGTCCATTACTAAAGCACGAACGAACTTTGTGGTACACCTATTCCAGTAGATACAGTCGACTTTGATCAGACAGCCGGTAAACAGAGTGAACTTCGGGACTCGATCAAGAAGTCAATACGGGGGCCAGTTAACAAACCGAGAACCACGTCGTTAAGAGCAGAGGAACGCGAATGATTATCGTAGCGACATCGCCATAAAACCACCGGCTCGAAACGTTAAACGCGTTCTTAATAATCGTTCGCGCGCGAGCCACGATGAAAGAATAATGAGGCGACGACGATTATCAAAAACGACATAATGGACTCGCGAAGGCGTACATCATCCTGATTGTAGACGAACAGAAAGAAAGAATAAAAAGGAAGGAAGGAAGGAAGGAAGGAAGGAAGGAAGGAAGGAAAGATGGAAAGAAAGAAATGGTCGTAGATCGGCAAAAAAAGCGGAAAGAAGAACAGAATATTGAAGAGAGATAGAAGAAAGGAAAGAAGGAACGATGATCCTTGAATCGAGTGACTTACGCGACCCTTTTGCTTTCACCAGGCAAAAGAGGGTGGCAGACAGAGGAGCTAAGATGGGGGAGAGAGAGTGAAAATAAAGAAAAGAAAGAAAAGAAAAGAGAAAAGGAAGTTGGAACGGTTGGCGAGCACGAAGTCGGAAGAAAAGGAAGACAGTCCACCCTGCTAGAGTGGAGGGGAGAAGCAATGGGACTTCGGAACAGGAGGAGGTACTATCTCGGAAAATTATGTCAGTCCTATCTCAGGTTGAAAACAGAAACGTGGATGGGCAGGGCAGATATGAAATAACCGGAATAAAAGGGAGAGTGAAATCTCGAGCGTCGAACAGGACACACCGATGGTACAGAAATATTACCACCAGGATAAACTCTGCCCCTTTTCTCTCTTCTCCCTCCCATCTAACACAGGAGACAAAGTCTTCTGTGCTCTAAGGTTATCGATGTCTCTCGTTTTTCTACTCTTTCACGGTTCTTTTTTTCTTCGTTCCCATCGTCGCCAGTTCCTTCGCAGATTAATCGTCGATTCACGATAAGATAGCAGACGTGGACATTGAATTCGCGAATTTCCACAAAACCGTGTTTATAGAAGGAACACGAAGAATTTTTAATAGGAAGAAGAGAAGATCGATGCTCGTAAATAGAACAACATCTACGACGACGGGATTCATACAATTACGAACAGACACCGCTGCTTCGTTTCTCTTCTTCTTTCCCTCGCAGACTCTTGATGCGATTTCCATAAATTCAATCTTTTTGCCAGGCGTTCCTGCACGGAACTGGTCGTGACTTCGTGAAACTGTTCGTGGAATATTGAAACCGTAACTCCTATTATGAGCAGCGAAAAAGAAAAGCAACGTACGGCAAGAAATTAGACGTTTATATCGACTGGGATAAATTTCCTAGCCTCCGCTTTCACGTGTGTTTGTCACTTCGTAGCTTTTCTTATTTTCAACGGGCTTCAAGTGTTTTTTTTTCTATCCTCTTCTTTTTTCTTAAATCGACAAAGTTCGAGAGATCGAAGGGAAGATCTTGCGGTGGGTAATATCACGAGAGAAAGATAAACTGTGGCGACGGTTAAAATCCTGCTGTCGATAATAATATCATGCCGCTAAGATAGCTGAAAATCAGATCGTAAAGCAGATAACACTCGGAGGTTCCTGTCTCGAGATTAGGCGAAGTTTGCCAAGACTTTGATAAGATCTGTTTGGTCAAGGACGATCGAGCTATTATCAAACTCGCGTTTCTCTCGCTTTCACTCGCTTGATCCTGCACGGAAATCCTGTTCTCCTTCTCGCAAACGTTCACAAAAGAACCATTGGATATCCTGTTTATACGATTCTATCCGGGAACAGAAAAAGGAGCGGTCGATTACTGGTAGATAAGGCTGAAAATTCGAGCAGACTACTTCCTTCTCGAGCTTCGTTCTTCTATTGTGGGATACTGTAACGAGGGGTTCGAATGTCCTTATGATGGGGATGGTTGTGTGGAAAATTGAGACGCGAAGAACAGTAGTGGAAAAAGATTACAATAAGGACGGTGTTCGTTGTATAGAGTTGTCTGTTGTATGGAACGTTCCACTTACACAATCGAGGAAGAATATTTAAATTGAAGGATTTCTGCTTCCATTTATACGGTTAAAATATTCGTTAGAGGAACTAAGGACGTTGTTATTTGTTATAGTTAACCCTTTACAACTGGATTTTTGTCTACGTTCATTATGATAGATTGCAATTTTACATTTTGTCCCTAGAGAAGGAAGAATTAAAAGTTGTCATGAACAAACTGGCTGGTAATAATATAATAGCATAGCAATCCTATGTTTTGGTATAGTAATGAATAAATAAAGTGTAGATAAAGGAATACAAAATTTCTAAGTCACATGAAGTTGTTGTTACGAATTATTATAGATATATTTATAATGTTTCTGGAAAAATGTCAGCAATATTAAACCGGAAACAATTAGAAAATTAATTGCAAACATGTATCTAGTGGTCTGTGTGCCGATTAGTATTTATGCACTTCTTTTACAGAGGTTCACGACTCATTTGTGCTAATCATTTTGAGAAAATCGATGATACGCACAAAAGGGGAACTCATTTTTAATAAACAGCTGCAATTTGAACTTCAAATAACCACCATTCTCCGAAAACTTAATATTTCGAACTTCCTTCAGAAGTCAATTAATTGTTTGTTTCGCTCAAATAACACGAGACTCACGTTCAATACCATGAAACGCTATTTCACAGGTACGACTTAGAAAAATAAATAAGTTTTAATAAAAAGAATATACAAAACTCTACTATATAACTACTTCAAATTTTCACATTTCGAAGCTTCTTCACTTTTACTAGAGGAAAAATATCACAAAATTAAACGAACCTATTATTATCATTATTTCTCTTTAAGATTTCTCTACGCAGCTCCCCGAGCTTTCTATATGATGCAAACAATATTACGAAATAAGAATATAAAGTAAAATCATAATTGGTAAAAACGACCAACTTACTTTTATCATTTCCACCATTTCCCCTGGTTTCTCCCTGGCACGTTAACGTCAGAATTCTCCCCGAGAACAGGCCAACGAACAAACAACCACCCTTACCGCGCTCCAACTCGATAACCATCGATGCAACGGCGGCGGGTGGTGGCCGCGTTTTCACGACGAAAAGAAAACTTGGCACTCGAGTGATCCCCGGAGGTTCGCTTGCTCTCCAGGAATGGTCGATACGAGAACGACGACGGAGTACGGTTACCGAACGAGGCTCGCGTGGCATGCTACAGCCCTGTGGCTTTATTAACACGTCTTACAGCGTAACGGGATCTCGTGCGCGTTAAGAGCACAGGTATACCGGAGGCAGCTGTTGCTAACGCAATTTTCCTTCGATATAAATCCACCGTGGCGCCCCTGCGATATTGAATCAAACGATATAACAGACGACTTTATTCGAGCATGGTTCGCGGGTTCCTACAGCTGTACTTTGCAAAAAAATTTCGAGCGCTGTACAGCTGAAAGTATTGTACAAATGTGGAAGAGGTCACTTCTTATAGAAAAATAAAAGAAAAATATAGAATAATACTATTTTCATTCGAGACTCAGTTGCAAATTTTTTGTACAATAATGAATAGAAAAATATACAATAATATTATTTTTATACTGGGTTTAGTTTTTGAGAAGATTAAATTTGAAAATTTTGTTGTGTACTCTTATACCGGGATACTAGTTTCTATAATTTCTTGGTTGATATGATAAAATTTTGTCTTTGTGCTTTCCTGAACCTAATGGACACATTATGAGATTATTCTATAGTAAATCCTACGTATATATATACGACTATTTTAATCGAATAATAAAAAATACTGGCTAATTCTCTTGACTTACAATATTCTCCTAAAGGACACTCGAAAAAGATAAACTTTCGCATCTATCTTCCGCGTTATTTATCTTTATATTCCTTTAGATTCTCCAACAAAAACTTAAGTTTAATGCTCACGTTGAGTTGTACTATTTTTTGTATATTGAAAAACATGGTTCGTTCCTTGAACAGCTAACTAGATCCTTGATGGACGCTCGACGCGGTTATACAAAGCGGATCGAGTGGAATAAGTCGTTCGTTTCCCCAAGACTTTGTCCAATGGTAAAGGAATGAAGGGGGAACCGGTGAAAGAATTTTTTTTTTCTATTCTCCACCTTTTCGTTTCTATCCTGCCGCGGAAAAGATGAGCAGTCCATTAAGTAGAAGTCGACGGGAAGTCGAAGGATTTTAAGACGTCACCGGACCGTGAAAGAAACGGCCGAACGCACGAAGATCTGGGATTGAGCAGAATCGTCCGGCCAATTAGGTCCTTCACGAGTGATTCACTTCGATTCCAACCGGATATGTGCGTGAAGCGATGTCTAAGTACGGCTACTTGTGGATAGAGTTCCCTTTTCTTTTCTTTCGGTATAGGCTTGACCCTCGTTTAGTATGATAATTTTTAACGAAATTTTATTCTATAGGATCTTTCTCGTTTCTATATAACGTGACTGAAATATCAGGTGCAGAAATAAATTCTTTCCGTACTGGAATCACATAATCAGTAGTCATACTTTAAATATTCGTGATGATATTTACAATGACAAAGCGTCATCAATAATAAATTTAATTATTTCAATGATTAATCTGTTTCTGTGTAGAAAATAAAATTTTTATTGTACCTTGAAATCGGAAAGAATTTCTTTCTACACCTAATGTACCATATATTCTAAATTCGTACTATCGAAAGAGAACAGTTGAAAATTTAGAAAATGGTGGGAAAAGAAAGTAAATCTATGGGAAAAGGATTTTATTGTAATTTCACTGACTACACGTATCTTTTCAATCACTCTTCCTATTCCTTATTTAATTGTAACAAGTTTCACTTAGCGCTGTACTTTGTAACATCAATCGATCATCTACGCATGATTTCATATTTACCATTATACTTTGATATTTACTATTACTGTGTTATGATAGTAGAAATAATATATATATTTCTAACACATTTCTACGATTGAATTAACAATGCTCCTTTGAATTTCACAAAAGAATCGGTGGAACTGAAACGGACGCTAAAAATCCTCGAACAATTAGAAATAGGTCAGAGAAAAAGTATTAAGGATCTTTCATGCCGCGTTACAAGCCTCGGTACCTTCAATCCTCATTCATCCAACACCCGAGAAATTCCCCCATGAAAAAATTCAAAGACTTAATTACCGCGTGGAATTCATCGAGGCGTACCACGATCGATCGGTTAAACTAGAAAGGAAACGTTAAAAATCGCATCCCGTCAGGCATCGAGCCCTAGAGATCCTACAGTGGAACCCGTCCGTGACAAAGAATTCTCTACGGTATGGCTAACACGGGGAGCGGCTAGAATAGAACAGATTGGATCGACTGGAATAAGTCGTTTCATCCGAAAACTTGGACCAATTGAAAAAAAAAAGAAAGAGAAAAGGAAAAAACAAAAAAGAAAGAAAGAAAGAAAGAGAAAAATGGAAAGAAAGAAAGAGAGGAAAGGGGAACGGTCGAACCAGCGGAACTTCTCTCCTTTTCC
This sequence comes from Anthophora plumipes, assembly GCA_951804975.1. Taxonomy (NCBI): domain Eukaryota; kingdom Metazoa; phylum Arthropoda; class Insecta; order Hymenoptera; family Apidae; genus Anthophora; species Anthophora plumipes. The sequence goes on along the minus strand of OX638112.1, from coordinate 23,667,377 downwards.
TTCTCGCTGGCTTACTCTCGTTCAGGAAGCGAAGCTACTACCATTACAGCAGCAGACGAGAGCGAGCTACTGTGATCGAAGACGAACCAAGGATAGAACGAAGAAGAAGTGGAAGAAGACGACGCTGAGAAAGAGGGAAGTGAAAGGAGAGAGGTTACGAGGAGGAAAATCGAAAAATCAAAGTGTCCTTCTAGAGGCGGAAGATTGGGCAACGTTGAAGCTCGATCGACGATGTCCTCGGAACACGATTTTCTGGCGCATCGAGTTACTGATTGCGAAGATACTACGTCAGAACTCTCGGTACGTACACGTACGTATATACGTATGTACGCCACGACGTAAACCCACTATTTCAGTGTCACGTTGAGAGAGAGTAAAGACTGGCTTTGCTTGCTTCCTACAATTCTCTTTCTTTTTCTCGAAAAATTGTAGTCGATTTCGTCGATTCAACGACCTGACGGAACACACACGTTCGCTACGTGTTCAACTGCTTCCTTCCATTTAGCAAAACACTACCAGGTAAATAACAATTTTCTTTGGAGCTTTCTCATATCCACATGAAACGCGCGATACCTTGCAAACGCTGCTCTAGATCGTTCTGTTCAGAATGTTATCTCTGATGTTTTATTGTTGCTTCTTTTGATACGCTTTCGAGGCGTTGATGGCTGTTTCATTATCATTGAAGAGGAATTCATATATATATGGTATAATATGAAAGGACGAATTTTTCAGCGTGGAATAGAAATTGTCGATTCGCAGAAAATTATAGGTAAATAGAATGCTAAGTTGACAAGGGAAAACATAAGTAATCACTTGATTGGAAGCCTGAATTTTCGTATTAGACAATTTAATAGGAAGTTTTTCACTTTTTCGAATTTCTTGACCTTTGTATAATATTGCAAAGAAATCGTTCTTTCAATTTCTTAATAAACTACTCTCCATCGTCATATTCTACTTCGCGATACTTTTCGAATTATTTATAGAATGTTTTGCTGCGTAAAATGGAGAGATTTGAAACTTCATTCTTCAAACACTGAATAGAAGTAAGCGAAAGCTCTCTTTCTCTCTTTGTCGAAAATTTCATCTTCATCATCAATCTTTGGCAAAAAATTAAGTTGCAGTGAGAAACTCATGGAAACTAGTAAAATACTACGAGTAGTACGCGTTGAGAAAGTGTATCATTCATAGAAAGTTTGGAAACAGTAAAAGAAATAAACGAAACTGTCATTCACTATTCATTTAGTATAGTGTGGAATTTCTTAACGAGAAGCCCGTAAACAAAATAGAACAGCCGCGAAAATTGTCAAACATACCTATTGACTAAAATATTATCCCCAACATCCTAACAGTTAAAACAGGAACATGGCCAATGTGAACATAACACGATGTACGGCAACACAGAGATTATTCCCTATCGTGCGATTATTCTCACAAAAGAAGAAGTAACAACGTGGCGTTCTATCGACCGACGTATAAATATACCCTCGATACACGGCCTGTTTCATAGCCGATGAGGCTTGTACAGCATCATCAAAGCACGCAAGGTTGATAAGAACTCAAACAGATAAAAAATCCTCTATACTGTTCATAGTATATCTGACTAGTATCAAGCTTTCGTCGTTATCGTCGAAACATCGAATCGATAGCAATCACAGACGAAAACTGGATGGAAGTTCTCACGAGGGTTTCGTATAAAAGGGGAAAGTTCGATCGTTCCAAGCGGCTACGGAGGTTGTTAATTAAAACGAATGCCCGTATACTTTCGTTAATTTCCACGATAATGGAAGGGAATCCATTATGCAGTAATGAAACGAAAGAGAGGGGCGGAGCTGTGCCGGTTTAAGGAAATTTCGTTCTACTTCGGCCGAACTTCACCTTTGTACAACGATTCGGCGATCGTAGCGACCTGCACACACGGCAAATCTCTCGACTATTACGGGGTTACGCCCGAGAAACTTGCTTCTCTGCTCCTTTGCCGCTTCCACGAGCTGTAGTCTCGAACCAGTTAGCTACTGTGTTTGCTGTTCCAGTGAGCGATCCAAGGATATTGGCAACATCTGGTGGTAGCTATCGTTCGATAGGAATATACCAAGCTGAAGGGAACGAACCTGATCTTTGGATCGACCATCCAAAGCTATCGAAGGGATAACATCTCGAATCTCGCTAAACAACAACCAAACCGAGCCTGTATCGGGCACGCGTGTACCTAATTACTAGCAGTAGAGATCATGTACCGACAATATTATCGCTTTTCACTGACCGTGCGTTTGTACATCCGTGATCACTATAGACTATGCGGTCTGTTTAATCGAAAATTGAAGATTTATGACGTTGATTGTGTGAAGTAGAATTATATCAGAAGTTACATGAAATGTAAACATTGAAATAGCTTTTTCAGAATTTGATATTTAATGAAATTTTGTATTTGATAATTTGGATACTTGGTTATATTCGAATTTCGATACTTCGTGTATTCTACATTTTTAAATGTTCGATATCTTCGAAGCGTTTTAAGTATAAATGTTCGATACTTCTAGTATTCAGCGTTTCGAGTATTTTAGGAATTCGATATCTTGAGTATTTAATATTCCAAAAATTCCGTATCTTGAGTATTCGGTATCTTTGATATTCGATACCTTTAATGATTGGTACTTCTGATATTTAGCTTTCTTGAGTATTTTAGGAATTCGATATCTCGAGTGTTTAACATTCCAAAAATTCGATATCTTGAGTATTCGGTATCTTTGATATTCGACACTATTACTATTCGATATATCTTTAACAAATGCTATTTTAATTATTCTGCATCTTTCGTATTTCAGGTTTTTAATTTCCTATTGCACTGGGTATTCTTTATGTTCATTATCTCTGATATTCATTACTTTAATCTTCAATCAATTAGTATCATTGAGCATTTTGAATTTGAACAAAATAATTTCGAATTGGAAGTTTCTGTAAATCTATGTTATTTATCACACTCAGCAAAGTGTAGTGATAACCCAACTTCTACAGAATATCAAGTACGGATCAAAATTTCCCAGCTGGAATGATCGTATCATTAATCTTCTTAGTTCCCGTGCATAAAGCTCCAGGCAAATTGCAGACAAATTCGCGCAGCATTACGATACCGGAGTTAATTAGCTTCTATATCGATTGTCTAAGTGAATGAGCCAAGGATATTGGCAACATCTACAGCTGTGCGTATCGTTCGACAGAAACATCAAATCAGAAGGAAGCTGGAGGAGCTTCACCGAGAACAGAATAGGTTGCGTCTCGAGAAACGAAGCATTTAGAAGCTCGTGTAACAAGAGCTAAACTCTATTGTAACGGCAAAGACAGAACGACAACAGGATAGAAGACAGGTTATAAGATGGATACATTTAATTCTCTACTAAGGAATAAACAGACTCTTGTTATCTGTGATTAATTCGAAACACTGAATTTCAAACCATACTTTTTTCCCAACAAGAACAAGATATTTCCATTTATTAATTATATAATACATTAAAATAAATATTTTCCTTCGTTTATAACGTTGCAATTGGTATATCAAGTAACGAGTTAAAAGGGTAGATTAAAAAAGATGTTGAAAAATATTTCTCTGGTACTTCTCCGGTTGAGTAAATAAAATAGAATGAATTATGATGTCACGTCATGTTTAAATTCATTCTGGCAGAAACGCGCATATATTTTGACAAGAATATATTCACATTGTATGCGAGAAACGGTGTCAAAGGGCACACACGTCTTCAAAGCTTTTACAGTAATTAACACAGAGACTGTTTTTTACACCATGACTGACGTTTCTTCATATGTATATATATATATATTACACGGTCAAAGTAACGCAGAAACCCAGGAGTTATATTTCGCGTGCGCGAATGTCAAATGTTCGAGGGCAAGTTTTATTCACGGGGAAATTTTTTTTTTCTTTCTTCTTTTCTCGACAACGATGCATAAAAAAAGAACGCTTCTATTTAAAAGTAGTACGCAGTAATCGTCTGATAAACGTTTCAAATTACAACGATAATAAAATTCGACATTCTCGCATTTTTAACGCATCTGGAAGAATAATTCCTTTTACCACCAGTCCTCCCGGTAATAAGAACCACTATCGGCTGTATAAGGAGATGAAAAAGGTTTTAGACAAGACCGATGCGGTCCTTAAAATAAAATTTCGTGATATATGCACCATTTATAAAGCAATAATAAAACACTTTATGGCGTCGATAAAAGCAGAAATTTCGATCCACGCTGTCGCTTTTATTTTCATCTATTATATAAACGTAAGTAGTTCTATAAAAATAGCGAATATCGAGAAGTTCGAAGATCTTGTATATTATCCAAAGTTCATCGACGAATACTTTCGATGCTTTCTGTTCAAATGTACTATACATATAATGGAATGAATTTTGAAAGAAAAAGTGGATGTAAAAATAAAAAAATAGAACGAAAAAAGGAAAAAAATATGTGGATGTAAAAATAGAAAAAAGAACGAAAAAAAGGAAAAGAAAAAAAAATAATACGTCTGAAGCTAAAAATTCGACGGGGAACTTCAGGAAGGTAAAGGTCTAACCACGACAAACATCACGTTACGCCGTTAAAAATACCACGGTCACGCGTCGCGGGAAGAGCAGAAAAGCTCTCTCGTTTTTCACGTCAAAACCATTCGTCCTCCACTCGACGTGAATAACCAACAAATAATTCCATTCTAGGCCTGTGCACGGACCGCGTACGTGCACACACAGAGCCAGGATGCCACGCAAGATACTTTTTTTTTCTCTCTCTCTCTCTTTCTCCTCCGAACTCTCGGTACTTGCACCCTTGTGATACGTAAAATCGTAATCAAAGAACCGTGTACCGACTCTTTTGTGTGAAGCTTTCAAGCCACAACGTGCTTAAACATCACGTTGATATCATTACAGGTATTAATTTAATCTTAATGAAGATTCGACGAAAAAACAAATTTTCACTTTTATTCGTAAAAATCGTATTTAAATAAATTTTTATGAAATTAATAATACTAAACTGGCACAACTTGTGCAGGTTTTATTGTTCGTATTATTGTAGGTAAAATTTATTTGATGCGCGTATAAAAGGTGGAATATTGAAAGGAAATAGTGTGCTTGTTACGCTGCTTACGAGCCACGTCTGACTGTACACTGACTCTTTCTACTTAGATCTTATTCTTATTATTCCTCACTTTCCGCTTATATTTCATTACATTATTCTTTTATATCTTTTCATTCGACGTTGAACCTGCGATAATTCACTGAATTGAACATATTTTATACCGATCTTATTACGTACTAGACTTACTTAACCATTCGAGTGCATAAGATCACTGTTATACTATCCTGCCGGGTATCGAGAACATTCGTAAAAATATACTAGCTCGTAAAAAGAAATTCTACGTAATCAATAATTAAACAGTGCAGTTCTCACCGTATTATACATAATAAATAAAATAAATAAGTACTCGTTTGTTATTTTAATTAACAAATAAAGTAATAAATATTTATTTTTAATTAATGTTCATTTATTGCTATTATAAAGAACTATTTTCCAGTGTTACTTTGTTATTACCCTCTGTAACACTCTATTTATCTTCATTCATAGATCGAATTATGGTGGAATGAAATTTTGCATTTTAACCCTTTGCGGACGGAACGATTTGAAGCTGGGCACGCTATAGAGCTTCAATACTTACTTTTTATAAACTATTATTTATGCTACATATATGTGTGTGTTTCGGATTTGTCAGTGTGTTCACAGATAACATATTTGTGTCTCCTGGCTCTTTCAGTTGTTTTCTCCAAACGCATTTTTCCAAACGCATCGTCTACATTTATGATTTACGTTAAACGCATATATGCCTCGATCGTCCGCAAAGGGTTAATAGAAAAAGAAAAACGTTAATATCTACAAACAAATTAGATAGTAATAATATAATAGTACAACAATATAATATACTAATGAATAAATAAAACGAAACCAAATCTAATAAGTCATATGATGTTGTAGCAGAAATCACACACGTCTATTCGTTTCCTCCAATTGACACTGTATCGCTATCCTCCTCTTAACCCAAGCATAAAACAAATCGCGCGATTCTTATTCCGCTTGCGTATACTAACGAATCATTTCTTCTTATGAAACCCAAGCGATATATCCGCTATGGGATCGTTTAATTCCGGCAGAACCGGGCATTATATGAACCGTATATATCCGCGTTTATATGTTCGATGAGTAATGGCAGGCGTCCATCATCAGGGAGGGGCATGCGTCTGACGCGAGCCGTATGTGTGCCGTATTCCGTCGCCGGCGTAGAAAACAATTTTCTTCGAGTCGTGGAGCGCAGAAACCGGCCGAGGAAAAATACGAAACGAAACGGAACGGAACCGTGACGGTCGGTAGTGGCGAAAGAAGAGGGGGGAGGGAGTAAGGAAGGTCGGTGAAATGCGGCGTAAGTTGAAACAAATATCGAATTTATCGGGTTGCTGTGGGATCGAGCCACGTGGAAGAGAATGAGGAGAGGTTTGTTGGAAAACCGGACGGCAAACGAGAAGAGGGAAGGGGGAGCAAGTCGGCGTGAGTTACGAGCAAAAGAGGGTGGGTATGTGGAAGAGGAAGTCGACGACGACGACAACGACGACGACGTTCGTTCGTTCCTGGGTCGTGTTTGAATTACGAGCTCTAGTAGTCCAAACTGGAAATGGAAGCCGCCGAATGGCGGGAATGACATAAAACCAGTGACGGCGCTGAAATTTCCACCTCTAGACCGATTTACCCTCTCTCACTCTCTCTCTCGCTTTCCGCGAGCTTTTCTATTCACCTCTACATGCTTACCATCCTCGTCTTTCTACGTTTCCCACGTTTCTCTGTTTTCTGCCCGATTGGTTTGACTCGAATTACCGACAAACTTGAACGAACTGTACGTCACGATCCCTAACCCCTCTCAGTTGACTAGGAAGGAAAGAAGGTCTCTGGAACCGATTCTTCGCGGTGATCTTGTTACCCAGTGTACGCTTAGGACGTGTTCCCGTGAACCAGATCTTGATATTTTTTTATCGTTAACTTGGGGATAGAATGACCTCGATGCCTCGTACTTTTTTTTTACGATAACGTCTCATAGTCGAGTTTCCCTCGAGTTTCGCGCCCGATAAAGCGTTCCAGTAAGTATTTAATATGAAAAAAAAAAAATCCCACCTTCTTCTTATACCGGGTGCAAGCTATAACGCCCGGCATCGTGTTGCGTTTGCTTAATTAAATTTCATACAGCGCTTCGTAGCTAGTCACTTATTAAAACCTTCTCATTCTTACGACCGTTTTCTAATAAAGAGTCATTTTATACGAAACGGGCGGTATGCCGCAGTGGTGAAATATCTAACAATTTTCATGCGATAACTGGTTCGCAGATGGGTTCGCAAAGCGCTTGCGAAAAGATACAGCACGCGTTTGCTTGACGAATATCCTCGATGAGCTTGAATAGCGTTCTCGACCGGTAATCGACTTTACGCGCGGGCAAACAGACTCATTCGCGCCTTAAGCTGCGCAACGTGTGCTAGCTTTCGAAGCCAATTTGCATGTGATTATTCATGAGGTTGTGGGTTTTTGCAGACTAGCCATGAAGCAGGTGGGGCTTGATGTTGTGATAATGCATGATCGAGATGTTGCGTAAACATTCGGGTGATGTTCGAGAGAATCGTATTGGCATTTCAAGTATTTGGTAATTTCGGTATTCAGTATTTGGGGCATTCGATATTCTATGTATGTGAGATTTGGGATATTCAAAGCTTCAAGTATTTGGCACATCGGGTATTCGATACTTCAGTTACCTGGTATTTCATGTGTTCGGTGTATTAAGTATCCATCATTTTAGACTTTCAGTGCTTTAAGTATGCAACGTTTTGAATAATTCGATGCTTCAGATATTCACCAATTTGCGAATTGAGTGTTTCAGATATTCTATATCTTAGATTCTCAATGCTTTGAGTATTTGGTACTTTAAATATTCAATGTTTGAGTTGTTCAATACTTCAGATATTCGAAGCTTCAGGTATCTGACATTTTAGATAATTAGTACTTTGAATATTCGATACTTCAAATACTCTTTACTTTAGATTTCTGGCGTTTTAGACATTTAGCAATTTGGATACTCGATGCTTCAGATATTCGGCACTTTAGGTATTTGATGCGTGAAATATTCACCATTTTAGAAATTCAGTACCTTGGCCATTCAGTGCTTCAGCTATTTAGTCCTTTCAATGCTACATAATTTAAACACACGACATTTTAGACATACTATACTTCGTATGTCCAATATTTAGGCGTCTCTTTGTCGTAAAGCAAACGTTTCTAGGCGAAAAAGAATTACCCTGCACTACTGCTTGAAAGTTTTGCAAAATGGAAAAGTGAAATTCAATTTAGGCTTGCCAATTCCCGGTCTCGACAGGTATGTTTCGCCAAGCCGCGAACATTTTTGAGTTTTTGCGCATTTCACACGGCCGGCCGGTACAGACTCTCGGCGAATTAATTGGGTCACTTGGGGTAAAAAACTCGTTCGACCCGTACCCTCGTTTCCCATTCTCTTTCTTCCTTTGTCCACGCGCGCTCTGCAAACACTGTTACCCATTAACAGAGTTAGCATCACTGCTACTACGTCCCTGCTTTCGTAATAAATTAATTCCAGAAGGTTCAAGCACGGCTCTGCCTTCCGACGAGAGAAAGACGAAGAAAAGAAAGTGAAGAGAAAGAAAGAGATAGAATTAAACAGTCACGCCGAAAATTGTCGAAGATGAAACGCGTATAATCGCGAACGCAGGCGTTGAAAAAAGTGACAAGTGAGACGAAGAAAAAACGCGACTGTTCCTTATAGCTACATAGTTACCCTAAATTTCTATTAACAATACAAATTTCATGTTGTACAAAGCATTATTGTTTCATCTCGTCAAGAATTAAGACGAGAGTTTAGTTACTAGCGATAACGTGTGCTTCATGAACACATTTTTACTGGTAGAATATATTTTTCTGTTTCGCTTTTTATTTAATTTCTGCAAAAGATTCCGATAGCTATTTTGTGCGTTCAATACTTGTAGATATATATACGTGTATTACTATTTGCACGGTTTCGATGATATCTGGTTCAACTGCAAATATATGTTACGAATAACCAATATTTCTCTGACTACCGGCTGTAAAATACTCTTTTAATTAAAAGAGGGGAATTATGATAGTGGATAAACAAATAAATTATAGTTTTCAATTTTTCTTTTTTTGAGTGTAACAGAATATATCACTAACATTAATAATAGAAACGCTGCAACTTCTAAGTAAACACGACTAAAGATTTTCTTCGTACTTCACTAGAAATATCAAGAGTCGTACTTCAAAACTACAGAAAGTACTTCACGAGTCTACAAATTTCAAACTGTCTTATGAAGTAGTTCTCATGAATATAGTATAGTTGCATTTCAGAATATATTCAGAGGAAATAATTAAGTTAACGTATGTATACGGTAGTGCACGTCGAAGAATGTGCACAATGATCTGATTATTTCAATTACCCTAGTTGTACAAGTAGTCCGGGTAGAATTTCTACAGCTCGAACAGTCTCAATTTATCCCACCTTATCAACTTTAAATTCTTCTTCTTCTCAGATCTATCAACGAGAGACTTCAATAGTTTCAGTCTTTCAAATAATGCAAACTTATTTAAAAATAAATCACATAGAGTCCTAACAATATCCAAAAATGCCTATTGGACATTTCCTTACTCCTACTACCTCTAAAATCAAATTTCCGAATTTCCTCTAAGCACACCCTAAAAATTAAAAGACATTGACTTCTAAGATCTTAAGCTAGACATAGAAAAATCCTTACAATGCAAATGATCTAGGAACTATAGTCTAAGAGTGTCTTAAAATTTTATGCGTGCATATTACGATATATTGTAAATTCATGTTGACGCTACAGACAATTAATGTAAAATTAGCGTGGTACTCAAGGTGTTAAAATACCAAGCATCAGAATCTAACAATACAAGAAAAAAAAGATACTTATTATAGATACTGCACGTCTGACAAAAACAGATGAGCGTTACGATGGAGCGCAACGCGAACTAAGCAAATGTTCAAGCATTTCCCCAATGGCGTATCGTTCCTTGATTTCCGACGACCACGTTGGCTCGTCCTTGTTATTAATAGTAGGATGGGGATTAGCGATGGGCGAGACAGCGGCGGCAAACGGAATCGGCGTCGCTGATGGAGCCGGAAATGGAACGATCACGGCCAAGGCACTCGTAGTAAGGATGTCAGGTTCGTGCGCCATGAAGAGGGAGAATGAAAGAGAGTAAGAGAGAGAGAGAGAGAGAGAGAGAGAGAAATCGTAGCCCTCGAAAGGGTAATCCACTGTCGAAAATACGATCCCTTGCCACAGCTAGCACGTTATTCCACGTGCAGAGAAATCGTGTTCCCTGTCGTTGGTGTCAGTTCGCAAGGATAACGGGCAATTCCGTTAATGGAGAGGATTTCTGAATGGTTTCGAACCGCAGGAAGCATTCTGAAAAATTAATTAGCTATCCACTGACGCGTAGACAAAGAGAAACCATAGGCAGGTATTACGTTGATTGTTAACGGTGGTCCTCGATTTGCGTTATTAAAACCGATCGGCCGATATGCCGCGACGTAACGATTTCACGAATACGATTACTCGTTGTTTCAATCCCGACGCGCAATCGTGATCATACAATTAAGAGGTAACGAGCCAATTCTATTTACCAGATTTCCCGGGTTTTCAACGGCCCAACGGGACGTGACGGACACGGTACGCGTGATGCTTCTGTTATTGATAGGGGGAAAAAAAATATTGCAACGGAAACCGGTAGATTTTTATGCAAATTAAGAGTAACGAGATATTTCTAGAACTGTATGTATCGATAGGTTGATAATAACAATGTAGGAAACGAATGTGGAACAAGAATTTCGAATGAAATTTTTGAGATTAGACTTCGAGTAAATTGTACAAAATTAAATTAGGCTGTTAGGTTATGTTTATTTCAAAGTCTTCGTTCCACTATTTTACTCTTACGTGCAACAGACCACAAATCAACATGATTCAAGCTTTTCCACGTCAATCTATACATTTTCAATTTTTCAATTCTTATCGATTGATTATTCAAGACATAGTCAATGCGATCAGATCTTCCTGTAACATTGTAGCTGGATGGTCTCCATGGTATTTTTAACGTTTAATTTTCGCTCGACCGTAGTCTATCTCCGACGTGCACAATCAGAGGCCAGCAATCAGGGCAATAATGCGGTCGTGTGGCAAAAAAGAAGCGTGGAACAAGTGGCGAGACGGGGTCGGTTCGGGGAAACGCCATTACGTTGATTGTAATTGCGCAACGAGTGAGGCGAATTGAATCGGCCTTCGGGACTAGGAAACTGGCTAGGAAGAGGAAGAGAAAAAAAAAACGAACGTGGCTGGCTCATTTACGTGGTTCCTTGAGCGCAAGATCGTCGCAAGTACGCGTTCGCGCGAGGATAATAACGTTGGTTAACCTGGTCGGTTTGTTTCGCGTCAGAAGTCTTAGATACCATTACGAACAATAATCTTAGCCCATCATAGTTAGGGCTAAAAGGAAAATAGAAGAAGGTAGATCGAAGAACACGATCCACTTTTGTTAAGTATAAAAAGAATCGTAATTGTATCGTCAATGTTAAAATATTCCTCTTGAATTTGTAATATCTTTATATAACACACAATAGTATTTTGTACAATGGCATTATTAAAGATATAAAACTGTATTATACCATAGACAGCCTAAGTTTTTTGCACAACACTATATAGAACTGATGTCATTTAAGCCATCTTTCGTGAAATAAACGCTTCAAATACGATTCGTAATATAAAGCGGTATATGATAAAGTAATACATGTAAAAATATAAAATTATAAAATAATAGAATACATAGTATAGAATAATATATAAGCGAAAGAAATCACTCTCGAACTTAATCACAAGAAACTGAACATTCTATTGAAATAAAAAAAAAAAAAAATAAAAAAGGAACGTTCAACTTAAAATTAGCCCTACACTTTTACCTATGAACTATTACAATCTAACAATGTCCCTCTGGAAATCATACTTCCATATATAAAATTACAGTGATTATCGACAGTAGCGAATAAGTCTATTCTCCTATTATTTATGTACGTATGGAGAAAATAGGACGACGTAAAAAGGCTTTAGATACTTAGCACTCAAAAGAGGACACGGCATATAGCTTCTGTACAACAGAGAGATATGCGAATCACTTCGGATCGACGGCAAACGTAACCGACTTATCGCCGATTGTATTGTTGCCTTCTTCTTTCATGCTACATTTCCCGTATTTTCTTACGTTTTCTGAAGCGCAGGTGAATGCAAAGCCAATAAAACGCGTAAAACGGAAACGGCTGGATGGCGATGTAAAGATGAAAGGGGCGACGTTTCACCGGGTGGTATATGACAGGAAGCATACACGGAGTTATGGCCGTGGCGACACAAGCGTAACGCGAGCACGCGTAAAAATACAATGTCGTCTATTTATTTTTACGACGCTCTTAAAATCCATCCCGTATAACTCGCGACTCGTTGTTTCGCCTCTCGTGAATCTTTCTCCCACGATTTCTTCCTCGCATCTACACCATTTCCTCCATCTGCGTATATTATTTCAACCCCACCCCCATATCCCTCTCTCGACGAATGAAGAATTTATCACGAGATCTCGAAAGAGGCGAACTAGACGAAGCTATTCATAATGTATACACGCAGATGGATACGAGTGGATCATTCAAAAGCTTCCGGTCTAACTGACTACGTAACCGGATGCCTATGCATTTTTTCCGCGTTTCGATGGTCCTCCTATGCGTCATCGACGTCGTCACGTGACTCGTCGTAAAGCTACAATGTCGAGCTCAGTTGTCACAGTCGTCACAGATAATCCGGTAATATGTAGGGTGACGTAAAATTCACTCGTGTGAATTATACGGAGACAATTACGTCACAGGTGACATGAAATCCTCTCGTGGGAATTATGTCGTTTACTATACTCTGAGCTAATTGCGTTCCCTTTGATTTTCATATTTTACGTTTCTGTGAATTGGAACACCTAGATGATCGTACCAACGATCAACTGAATTTATTTTTAATTAAGACCAACTGATGTTTTAACACATTGCCGATCGCAAGTGACGCTTTTTTATAAATTTTTGCGATGAAAAATATAAAATTTGTCAATATTCACTGTTCTTCTGTTTCTACTAATATTCGAGATTTTACCTCAAACAGGTTTGCTGTTTTTAAGTTTAAGGGTAATTTTTACCCTCTTCGACTGTGGATGATTACCAATAAAAAAAAAAAAGGGAAATACGTGTAAAATATATTTTTTGAAAACTACTGTATACCAAAGTTTCATTGATATCGGTGATTATTCATTTTTAGTAATATTTTTACATTTAAGCACCCATGAAGCATGCAAGTAAATTGAAATAATAAAATAATAATTACCTAATATTTCATGTCACGTATACAAATCAGGGTAACGTGTTTGATACAATGTGAGATAAAGTAAAAATATGTTAAACAGCATAGAATTTCTTTTAAAGTGTGCTAACGTTCTAACCAAACAGATTTATGCAATGGTACACCACGGAATTTACAGATATATCCCAAAAAATTTCCCCAATAGGTCGGCAAAGTGTTAAATTAGATTCTATCCAAAGAATCCTACTCATATCATAGTATTGCTAATTTTTCATATATACATTTAAATCATGCAAATGTAATCAGTCATCAGTGAAACTCTGAATATTGATCGCTGGCAACTACCAAAGTGATAAATATGCAATGGAGAACTTTTCCTTGTGTTTTTTTTAATTTTTCTTTTTTTATCAACGTAAAGGGGACAACTCCATTTTAACTCAACCATCTACACACAGACGCACCCTGAAGCGACGCGGGGCCTCGACGATCCAAAAGTAGACATCCTTCAACGTCTGTAAACCATCCACGATGTAACACGAAATAAATCAAGCGGTAAATAAAAAAAAAAGGAAAAAAGAAAAAAAACAAGCTCACCCTACCGACCATGTAACTAAATCCGTGAAAATGTACGTGAGACACTGTTCGCGTTCGAACGAGCACGCCGCACAGAAGAAGTTTCACCTTGCGGACAAAAAGGTAGCTAAAAGCATATTCCTGTCGTCCTTGGCTTTACGCGGTCGCCGAAGGCTCCATGCTTATATTTTTATAGCCGTCGGCTATACGACCAACCCCCGTGTACAACGGTCGTCTATTCTTTCTTCTCCCCCTGCTCCTTCTCGTCTCCCTCGACGACCTTTGCCACCCTTAACGTGTAACGCAAGACTCTGCCTTTATGGTACGCGCGCTCAAGGACGCGAGCTACATAGCGAACGATAAAGTGGTCGGTTTACGAGGAAACAATTTTGAAAGTTAAAAAAGTACGCGAACCACCGAACAGAAGGCTGTTGGCCCGTTTCACGGCTGACCGAACTTCGCCAGAGAGTTCGTAGGAGAACGTTTACATGAGCGAGCGAGCAAGCGCGGCTTTCCATTTCGCGGTGCCCTTAATATTTTCTGCGTCGGAGGATCGAGCGTTGTTGCAACGGCGGGTGAACGCCGCTGGGCTGGCTCCTTCGGGCATGCTTCATACATGGCCAAATATTTTTTTCCCCGAGTTTACCTTGATAATGATTCTACTTGTGCTTCTGTTTCTCGATGTTTTTCTTTCCTTTTTCTTTTTTTTTCTTTTTTTGGTACGAGGCGATCGTTACCTTTCCTCTGGCTGTTTTCATATGGTGTTTGAGATAGATTCGCGTGCTTTTTACCGAAGATTCTAAGGCTTTCGCGGTATAGACTGTTCGAATTATTAATCGAAGCACTTTCGGTTGAACCCTTCGACCTACGATTTCTTTTAAGAATTGTATTTCACGTTTCGATGGTGTATTAAATGAGAGAAGCTAATTTATTATAGATGATACTACATTTGGTAATTCTTGGTTTTATAAAAATATTAGAATTAAAATTAACTTCTTGTTATTGATACAACTGTTTTTTGGTGTACCTTGACTAGAATCTACGTCAAATGTTTAAGTTATTAATGTTGCAATGCTAGTGGAACGTAATTGTACTTCGTGAAAGAAAGTACAATAATAATTTTCTTTTTAATAGAATAATACTCGGTTAATTTCTGGGAAAAATATTACCCTTCGCAACTTGTGAAGGAAAAAAGAAGTCGTGTAACATAGTTACTTTACTCCCGAAAATTCGAGGCTCGAAACTAAAAGTTCCGGCGTCATAGTGGTCCTCGTAAACAGCACTCTTCCACTTGCGTCGACCGCCACGAAGAAACGCCGAAACGACAGCCTAAAGCCCGCAGGATAAACCCTCCAAGATTTCCCGCAACGTCGCCATTCTCCACGGTTTCTCCCGTTCGTGTTTCTTCTTTCTTCTTTTTTAGTGGGCTGCGCATGGTTTTACGCCGCGTAGCTGGTTTATTGTTCCACTGTACGAAAAGGCTTGCGCAAGCACCGCTCGAAAATAAAGCGTATTCGACAACAAAGAGAACATTTTTTTAAACTTCCACCGCCACTTCCGTTGAAAGCTACATTCTCTTCCATGCGCGAACACGAACTAAACGAAATCGAAAGTAATACGCGTCGGTGCGAATAAGTTCGATTTGAAAAATTCAAGCCGCAACCGGAGGCAATTTGCCGGACGAAATCCAGCTCGAATTGCGATATAAAAGAGATCCGGCTGGTAGAGGTTGAAACTTTCGAAAATAACTTCCTATTTTCGGGTGTAATACCCCAGAGCTCGCGTAATGGCCCGGCTCAGGCACACGGTGTGCATTTCTTAAAAAGATTGCTCGAAGACGAAGTGAGGTTGCATTGCGGAATTGTTTAGCAGATAGTCAGATTTTCGTGGGTGGAATTTTCTTTCCTGGAAAGTGTCTCGGTTTCTCGGCTATTAAGTTTAGTATACGAATTACCGTGGAGAACATTTAGAAAAAAAAATTCTACGATATTAAAGAGGGCATTATGATCACAATCAATCTTCGATATTAACCCTCAGTTACTCCACTTTTCTGTGTTCGTCAAATTAAATTTTACAGTTGATTAAAATTTTACATATTGACTAATGTTGAAAAGCAAGAATTAACAAGTAATATAAAAACAATTTATTGGTAATAATTTAATAATACAACGATGCTATAGTATAACGATAAACGAATAAAATTTGACGTATAAAAACTAGATGTGTAACTTTTATTTGTTATTTGATGTTATAGAGGGTTGATAAACAAATCAAAAGTAGTAAAGTACCTATGTGATGACCATAGAAGTCTAACAATAAAGTTTCTGTTAAATTTAATGTAGACATAAATTCGACTACAAAAGTAATTTTGATTTACTTATTCTTCAGAATGCAATGTTTTCAGAAAAATTCTCACTAAAGAATTTCTTGTACAATGAACTTATTCAACGCTTAGATTACAACCATTTTCCCGGAGAACAGTATTTTCTCGCTCAACTCCGGAATTTTACTTGATCCTGAGCCTCTATCCGCACAAATTCGACACTTCCTGCCGAAAATAATCGCGAAAGGGAGAGAAACTCCTCAGCTTGCACAGGCTAGCAAACGAAAGCCTATTCTGCCCAGGCCTATTCTTCGATCGACGACAAAGGCAAGGAAACCGGAGATTCTCGCGGCGTTTCTGAGCCCTTCACAGGCGAAAACATAGAAAGGAAAAATGTAGAAAATAAAAGCTGCGAGGAAAAAGTAAGAAAGAAAGAGGCAGCGGATATTTCGCGAGAACGCCACGTTGTTCTTTCTTTATTTCCTTTTTCTTCCCTTTCTTTTTCTCTTCCTCCGGTCGGACTTAATTAAACCACATATTGTGCCTGTGTAAATTTTAATAATACATTCTGCAGCGTAACACGGCGACCGACTCTGGCTACAATCTGAAAATATTTGTTAGAGCGCGTACAGTCCCCGGAGGGTGTCTCCCTCTTTATGAAGTTTTATGTCGCTCGGTGGTCGAATACGGTGTCGAGAAAAAAAGGCATGGAATAGAGGACGAAGGAGAAAAGAAAATAAAACGTAGTAGAAGGGTAAGAACGCTGAACGACAGTAACTACGGTCGAAAAACAGGGAGGGAAAGGTAGAGTGAACGAAGACGAGAGAGAAAAGATGCATTGAAAGAGTGAAATAGAACAGAGGAAACAACGTAAGGTGGCTTTCACGTTCTCTTGTGAAAAACAGCGGTCGCGTTAACGCGACGTATTGGAATCGGATGTGGTGGTTTTCTCGCGAGAATTCAGTTGGTCCGATATTTCTCTCGATCCTTCTATTGGTGGAGCGAATGTTGCGCCAAGTAATACATGTCGAATTGTATGAAAGTTTATTAGACATACAGGTGATTTGAATAGCGAATATCTCGGATTATAATATGTCAGTAGCTGTCAGATAAATTAACATATTTGTAGTAGCAACGGTGTTACGAATAATAGAATTAAGCTTTGAACGATAGGCTAATGTATAAACCGTTCAGAAGTTCACTTTCTTGTAATATATATAATGATAATGATAATTTACTTTACAGCAAACTTTTTGATATCTTACACATGGTATAGAACGAGGAGAAAAAGCAGTGAATTACAATATTCTATCTTGTGTAAAGTATGATAATTTAAAATAACAATTGTGGAAGAAAACAGAGAATCATTATTTGCAAAATTAAATGAAAAATTTCTCTAAGAAAAATTAAGGAACTTTTACAGATAAAATAAATTTAATCAATTTTATTTTCATGGAGCTAGTCACTTTTATTTCCATATGCAATGTGTACCTGTTAAATGTGAAAGTGGTTTGTAGAATTATTATACATAATCGGCTGTGTAAAAGATACCTTATAGAAAATGAAGAAATTTGAATATAAACACGTGAAGGATTAAAAAGGTATAAAGAAGGCTAATCAGTCTCCAATTACGTGAATAATTTTTACCAAGTCCTGCTGCTTTTTATACCCTATCAAAGACCGCTAATTAACATTTTTTATCATTTCGCTATTGAATAATTTAAGCATCAGATTACCTTGTCCAACCAGTCAACAGAATTTACATCAACTCCACGTTTGAGCATTCAACTCTCACAGGCATTCAACTTCACAAGAGTGTCAAGCATAACCGCCCCTGATTTTTCGAGCAACGAGAAAGACTCGCGACGATCCATGACATTTGCAATTCGACGAGGGTGTGCCAATCGTGGTTACCATCGAGGTGTGGATAATTGATAAATATTGATGGGCCAGAAGAGGCGATCTCGAGAGATGAAAGGAGCGAAAGAAGAAAAGCTGGGTAGCGGAGTTTTACCGTCAGCCACAAAGAATACAGAAAGAGAGGGATAGTTGCGGTATCGAGGCTATCGATGCGAGCCTCCTCTTGACGATTCAATCGCACCGACTTTCATCTTGCCCCGCTGCTATGGAACCTTCTTCTCCTTCTCCTCTCGCGAGAAGCCACGTGCTATCGTGAACGATGCTTATTGAGAAGATATATATATATACCATGATATTCGTGATTTCGAGACCGAAAAAGTTTCCATAGCATCTAATCGTTTATCCATGACGAATCTTCGTGAAGATTCTCCCAAACCTCTAAATGCAACATACATATAGGCTATTTCCAAAATGATGGTACAAGCGATAAGAAGGCGACTCTACATGTAAAAATAAATCGAAAAAAAAAAGAATAACATCTTTTCGTATGGTACTTCGTTTCCAAATTGGTTTCCAAGTGTTCAAGATGTACCAAGTACGCGTATACTTGATTATACTGTAGACCATTCTCTGTTGCATTTGGATTCATAAACATCCCCAATGTATGTGAAAGAATTATTTCTTCTGTATAATACACCTATCCTTATTAATTAATAATATATTGTAATCAGTTTTTGTTTTAACTATAATTGCAATATTTATTTCACAATCCTGACATCCATTCCACTTGGCCTCCTATATGTTATTCTTTTTTTCCCATTTATTTTTACATGCACCACCACTTTGGAAACACCTTGTGTATAACCATGTCATCGTTATGAATAGTAATCTCTTTTTTGGTTTCGTCGTACAATTCGAAGGGAAAGTGTATAGTATAGCTTGATGGTTAGGTTAGAAGGAAGGGTGAAACGTGGAAATATCTCGAGGGGGAGATTTGTCCGGCTACGTTGAAAACGAACAAAAGAATCCTTTGAACACGACTTGGCCGCGCCCAGGCTACCAATCAAAACTCCTTTCTTTGTACCACCCGTGAAATCCATCACCGCGGCAAAATTGAAACGTAACACTGTTCGGTAGAGCCCAACGGCTGGTGCACGCGTGCACACCAACCGCCGTGTGTCACTTACACCCACCCAAGCCTTGACGAATTGCGAATCTTGCCGCGTCGCACGCGTCGCGCGGCATTGTCGCGGCCTGATTGGAATCCGGCAGCGTTTCTACTCGTTTTCATCCCTTTTCTTCTACTCGACGCTATCCTATCGCCACATATGGGGATTCTTCCGAATCGTTCAAGCATTCACAGCGAATAATACGAATACCTCTCTCTCGCCACTGGCCGTTTCCACACTGCTTCCGAAACGTGTCTGCCTGTTAATTATTTCGCGCTTTTGTTTCCTTGGAACGTGAGCATTTTGTTTCTTTGATAAAAGGTAGACACATGGATTGGCGAGAAGATGGGAAAGAAAACAAAGCGGATAGCCGACGAGATGTTGCTCATCTCTGCAGAATTTTAATACTCGAACACTCAAACCTGTCGAAAGGACAGATTTCAGGTTTCTTTTATTTTACTTTACAGAGATTATTAACACTTTTGCGATCGGAGACGTAGTCCTACGTTATTTCAAATTAAATTCGCCGTATTCATTTTCTACAAAAATATTTTTTTCAGTTAGTACGTTTTGCTTTGTGTAATATCTAATTTTTTCAAATTTTGTTCAGCAAGTGACTATTAGCATCATATTGAGAAGTGATACAATCTAGGTCAGCTAGAACAAACGTTTACAAGAGCTAAATTTTATAATGAGATGAAATGAATTATGATTTGAATGAAATTTTATGCCCACATAGTACGTCACATCTTATATAACTAACAAAGTCTGCTTTTTTATAAAAATACTGTGGAAAAAAGAATTGAAAAATTATTGGTACATCACGTTAACTTAACGCTAGCTACAGAGTTATCCAGTTTACACGCCTACATGTTTCTTCTCAATAAAACACAAATCGTTTGGAATTTTTCAAGCTGCTTTTCTCTTGTTGAAAGTATGACCAATTACAATTACACACAGAACAAAATATCATTCAAATATGTATCACAACTGCGTGTGGGAGTATCAATTTAATTACCGAAATATTCAATGACTTTTCACGAATTCCAACTCGAATGTTGTTCTTCGAATAATTAATAGTTTCTGACATCTACTCGCAGCATTTGAATGACCTTATTATTACCTGACTAAAGCGAGTCAAAGAAAATGAGTGAAATATTTGGCGCAACACAGTATGAACTAATTAAACACATAACAACACAACAAAATGGACTTAGTGTTTTGTTTCAGACAAAGGAGTTGTAACGAATGAAAATAAAGAAACTTGGTCTCCAAGAGACGCAGAAAGGACGCGAGAAGGGCTGGATACGATTGGGCAAAGGCCGACCGGAGGAATTTCAGCGGAGGGTTTGTTACTTTGCTAACAACCAACGAGCCGGCCTAAAACTTCCACTTCGGCTGAGAGAAATGCCGGGCCACGGTGGAAGGGAGGCGGAGAACACGTCGCATTGCGGCTACCGACCGGACAATGCCATACTGACCAGGGTAACTGCCCTATGGAATTGCCACTGTACTCTCTCTTCGTGGAGGTCCCTCCACTGCTTTCACCAACTTCGCCGCAAGGACGCGTATACATCGCATACTTCTTGTTTCGACGATTATTCGGAAACTCCGCGATACCAGAAAAACCCTTTCCTCGCCGTCATCAACGAGTCTTGTTCTTCTTACTAGCAAAGGTTCTCTCCCCGAACCTAACGATCTCAATGCTATTACGGTAGAATTCTGTCTGTCGTTCTATTACTGCAAACGAGATGTACTAAGCTTGTTCAACAGTTGTAATCTACACTCACGTTCATAAGTATTAACACTAGAACTACCGACGATTACTGTATACCTATTTCTACCAAACCAGTCAAAATGACTGGTTGCAGTATATCCAAGTATAGTACTTTGAAAAGGAACTCAAGTTGATAAATTTAATTCTTTGGATATTGTAATAAAAGTTGTGAAGAAATTTCTGAAATGCGGAATTAGAACTTTGAGTCAATTTTCAATGAAAATTTAAAACCAGTCATTTTGACTGGTTTGGTAGTTTTAATATTAAGATACCTGAATATGAAGCATACTGAAATCTACTGAAATTTTAGTAAATTTTCAATATTTAGTCAAATCTACCGAGATTTGTCGAATTCTAATTCATTCTACTGTATTTTACTAATACTTATTGAAATCTTTTAAAACCTGCCGATCTCTATTTAAATCTACTGTACTGTATTTATTTACAAAAAGATCAGACATAATTTTAATGTTCAGAATAATCTTGTGTATTTCGGATCACATTTTTCCTGATCTGCTAGAAATTTTTCTGATGTCGTATAGTATAATTCAAAGATCGTCTTAAAATGGTTATAGTAAACTTCTCATCAGTCTACTTCTTTCTTTTCCAGAGTTTTCTACATCATCTTGTGTGATACATAACCCATAATTTGTTTGAATCTAAACATTTACCAAACACAAATTTGAACACAGAAATTCAATTTATTTGAATTCAATACGTACTTGAATTAAATGCACCTGGTTTATACTACATATCGCAAGGGTGTTTATATACCAGCTGATGGAAGTATGAAGCCATTAATTGATTGAGCGATGACTTTCTATTAGAGAGATATTTAATTGACAATTACAACATTTAATTGAAGATATCCACCAAAGTCAACACTCTTCAAGCAAAATGTATCACGTTTTATATAGAAAACGATGGCATAACAAGTACGCGAGCCTCGAATATATATACGACGAAATGAACGCTGTGAAAAACATGCAAGCATTTTTGTCGAAATTACGCGTGTCGGATTGCACGGCGTGGAATTCCGCGCAAATCGTCGTATAGATGCTAGAAGACCGTACGCTCTGTCATCCTGATGCTCTTCCGCCGAGCTTAACGAGACCAGCGAGAGTCACGACGTCTCCCAACCGAAGTGAGCCTCGTTTTTAACACGCCTCCGCCATCTCACGTTGCGCATACACGTTTTCAACTTCTTCTCTCTCCTTCTTTTATGATCTAGACATTCCAGAGTTGAGGTTAGACGCTAGACCGCGAGTCATACGAGAATCTGACCGTCTCTCAGTGAAGAATCGAGTGATCCTGACGAGCATACGAGTCGTGCTACAGTCAAGTCGAGAGTTTCTTTTTCTTGCAATAATGTCCCCAGAGAAGAGAAGAGAATAACGTTGAACTTCGTCGAAATGGAATGCAGAATTATGACGTTTGTTCCAGTTGTAACATTGCCATCCGTCGTCTTTTCAACACTTTTCGTTCGTGAAAAAGAAAAGAAATCTACTCCTCAGTCGCTCCTTTTCCGTTTGACCATCTTCAGAGAAACGTGATTTCTAAGTGCAATACGATTCAGTCGCTTTTCATTTACCAGCTGACCTTTTTTTATTTTTTTTTTTTATGTTCGACAATCTACGTGTGCATATATATGATGTAATGCGGCAATTATCACGTTATTCTTAGAACGATAGGTTTTGTACCGTTATACTAATACGGTTTGGAGATGTGAAGCTGAATGAGGATACGGTTTAACGTAAAGATTCCTGTCGACTTTGTGCGGGAAGTTTGAATTGAAAAGATGAATAGAGTTCGAAAGGAGGTCAGGGGATCAGTTACAGAAATTCAATTATTCTGTGTTTGTACAGCTATATTGAGAAATTAACGGGAAATAATCAAGTAGAATACACGACAGATCTGACAGAGTATCGTGGTTGATTTGTTCGAAGCCTCTGTGTTACATTTATCGATGTGACGATTTCGAAAGATGCCTTACCTTGCAAAAGAAAAATAAACGTTCGATTTACTTTCTAATTCTCCTTCTATTCCTCCTTTCGTTCGTATCTGTTTCTTAAATCTGGTGAATTTTCATCAACAGAACTCATTCAGATTCCAGTGGAACGTTGCATAGCGAATCTTTCGATGCAATTACGATTAGCAATGGAGTGGAATATTGAAATTTTCAATTCTACAGTTTCTTGCGAGAGTGAATAAACGACGAGTAAAGGAAAAACGATGCATTAAAGAGCAAAAGGGCGCAGTTTACGCGTATACTCGAAACACAGCAGCTTTCTTGCTTATTTAATGGCCAGACGAAACATAGTTTCAGCATCTCTGTAATCGTAAGCATTCACCTGCTCCTGCCTCCAAGATGTATCGTTCATCTCGGTCAGCTGAAGAACTTCTTCTCTTAATGTAATATCATTCTGCATTCTTGTCTTAGTGTACTGTATGGAATGTCTTTCACACGAATTGCAATATTCTGACGTATTTGGTCGATTAAGTCATTCTGTGCTTTTACTAGATCATTTGGTTTTTACACCAGATATCAATTTGTAAAATCCTTTATATACAAGTTAAAATGTTTAATAAAAAATTCACTCCAGAACAATTTCGTTAATAGTAGTATTTGCAATTATAGTTAGAGAGTGACTTAATCAAGTTATAATCGTGTAGTATTTTACTAGTAACTGATGGTTGAATTTTGATAACCAGATCTGTTAGTACTTGAAATAGGAGCTTGAAAAATACACTACGGCTTGTAAATATTTCCCCATCTATTTCTTTATTTACAATATTTGTTATTTTAATGAAAATCATTTCATTTAATTAAAAAAATTAACTTGTTTTCCAAGCCTTGTCTCAAAAACATCATTTTTCGAAAAATTTATCTAATATATTAATACACAAAAATAAAGAAGTATATGAACGATAGTAAACATGGTAATTTGTATACTAATCATTATCGATGCAACATGTTTCTCTATAGACTTCAGATGATGTTTACCAATTGTTGATGTGAATTTGTAATATAAGCTCAGGAAGCAATTGAGAATTCGATAATAAAACCAGTAAAATTAGGCACTGTTATTAGACGTAGTAATTTTATTTTAAACAAAACGACAGCAAATGTAGTTGGAAACAGTTAAACGATAGTAAGGCAGTATATTTGATCGAGGAAGTGATATTGAGGTAGATCTGGAGAAATTCTAACGTCACAGAAAAGCAATTAGCTCGCAGCGCAAACTTCCTGCTTCTCGATTCAAGAGCCTCCCCGTCGAGAAAGTTTGATTCCGCTTCTAAACGCGCGAGCAAAGCACGTATTTTCAATGTCAAGAATACGTGGTCACTGTTCATCGTCCGGACAGTTGGCGGAATTATTCTTAGTCGAAAGTCAACAAATCCCGCATGCAAGGAATCACTCGCCAGACTGCTTTATATCAACAAACTGCACACTACGGCGAAGTTCATTTCCTGGCGTCACTGGAATACCAGATATTTGTGTCTCCCCAAAGAAACTAACCGCGTTTGTAAATTGATAAATCGATCGTTGCCCATTTCTTTCGATCAACCGCCAACACCACGAATAAAAATACCAAAAAAAGTACACATAACACGAATGAAATTCCCTTCGACATGTACAGAATGTTGAATTTATCGTGGACGTAACGTGATTGAAAAAGAAAGAAGTGGCAAAAATAAATTTGATATGCAAAAGATATATCGACGAGTTTGAAATGAATTCGCCTTTAAAATTAAGACTTTTGTTTTATCGAAACTTACTAGATGCAGTCGATGAATTATCATTTATTGAACGACTACTTTCAGAAGTGGAAATTTAAATTAAATACAAAAAAGTATTTTTTTGACTCGATATTCATGCGAAATATATGCAACGGAAAATTAAAGTGTGACTTCTCCTTGTAACACTTAAGCAATTCTGTCGTGATATAGATTAATGAAGACGTAAAACTATGAAGTAACCGAGTGATGATTTCCTAACGTGAAAGATACTCGCTAATAATCCTCTACGCAAATTTGTAGGTTTTGCCCTGGAAATGCAACAAAAATGTTCATTGTTCTAAGCACGTAACAGTGAAATATTATAAATGCATAAGTAATACGAAAATCTGCAAGATCTATACTCATCGAGTACAGGTGTTCGACATCAAATTGAAAAGAAGGAATGTGTAAAAATTTTGTCAAATATACTGCAAGAAAAGTGTTGCAAATTTCACTACGAGCTCCATTTTTGCTTGAAATGTTTTAATATACAATGTATCGTAATATACAACTTCTGTAAAATATATTCTAATAAAAATGTTTCATTTTTGAATAGTGTGATTTTTATTTCAAAAAGTCATCTAGTTATTTACATTATCTAAAATTTCTCAGTCGATGATATTTATTTTATTTTAACCACTCTAAACAATTAAAAAAATCCCGAACACGGATGACCACTATCGTAATAGTCCACGTGTTAAATTCCATTGCTTGGCCTGAAATATCTCTTAGTAATTTTACTACCACGAACGAAAACGAATAACGATTCGTAAAGAAAAAAAAGAAAAAACGAAAAAGCAACCGAAATTTTATGGCATCGGCGAGGATCGAATAGCAAGCAGTCGCATAGGCTGAAACATTCGCCGATAATTCGATCCGGAAATAGATCAACGTTGTCTAACGGATTCACCCTTCCGTGGGAATTGCGTCCAGAAGTAGCAGGTACATTTTAACCCTTCCCTCTATACCTACAAGTCACCGGTCGTTCTTTATTTCACCCTGAAACGTTTTCCCCTTTCGCTTGGTCGGTGAGGAATCGGCATCTCCTCGACATTCCAAGTCGTCGCACGTATCGAATTAGCCGTTCGATTCGACTGCACATCGAATCCCATGGTCCATGGAACGAAGCAAAACGACATCGCGTTTTATTCTCCGCCCTCGGAATTTTGCGAGCGCCCCCGCTGCTTTAGGGCGGACTTTAAAGACGGATACGCGCGCGGCTGATGGCTGATTGCGAGGTAGAATAGACGCCGGGGCCTCGTAAACTATTTTTGGGGCCAACGAGTTCCTTAGCTCGAGACGCCTGAGCATTTCTACACGCTCGTTTTCGCTTCTCCGGGGCACAATGGACTCGCCTTTGTCGAAACAAGAATACAAACGATCGGGATAAATTTACTCATAACCTTTGGAAAGAGAGAGAGAGAGAAAAAAGAAGATAATTTGAAAAACAGAATTACAGACGTATCTTGTTTCTTCTTTTTTCTTTTTCTTTTTTTTATGTAATTTACGATTCTAGATATATACGGTTATTGTTAAACTATTGAAAATATAAGGCGGAAGCTTTGATAATAAAGCACGACCTGAAAGTACTTGATATTTTTTTTTCTTTTTCAAGTTTATTATTGTACGACTCGTTCGTTGGATTTTACGACGGAGTGGCGAAAAATTGTGCCATAGGCAATTTACCTTACCACGGATCAGATGTACTTTCACCAGCTTGTTTATCTTTCAAGTAGCAGTAAACAGCAATTAACCTATATAAAACTAACCTCATCCTGACTCCAGAATCTCCAGAAAAATTTCTCCTACGATTCGAGAAATGAATCAACGACGTACATATATCTCGAACGAAAACATCGTCAATTGAAACAACTAAACTCGACGCTATTCCTTTGCAATTATTTCGTACAATTGTAACAGGAATTAACACTAGTCGTGCAAGTACCACGGTACTAATTCAACATTCAAGAAGAGACGCAGCGAAGGCGTTAACAACATAACACTCCCTACGGAAGACAAAGTTCCTAGGTTCGCGAGGTGAGCACGAATTTTAATTAGCCGAATGAAAGTTTCAAGAAAGCCAAATTGTGGTAATTGAAGGACTGCTTATGCCGACTTCTGACGGTTAGGTTAGCATTGACAACAGCTGTCATTGCGTCCGTGTGAAACGTTTGAATAGGTGACCGGTGAAGCAGAAGAAGAGGCGAGAAAGCTTCGAGTTCCTCAATGACCTGGATGAAGGCCGGCGGCTAGCATCGAGGAAAAGTTTTTCAGCCGGACTCTTTGGACGTGGATTGTCGCGACACCTTTGCCAACTTTTCCACCGACCGTTCTTCTCGCCCTCTCCCGCAGTTTTTACACGGGACCAACAGAAAAGAACAGAGGGGAAGAAGAACTGGTCGGAGAATCGAGCGCATTTACCAACTGCAAATTCAAAGATCAACCAACTTAATTTACCGGTTAAATGAATTGAGTTTTCAGTTTACTTTGAAAACGTGAAATGTTGTTCCACATCGTTTTTCTTCTGTTTTCTTTTTTTTTCGTTTACCTGGATAAAGCTTTCTGGTGAAAAGGACGTCAATATTGAATTTTCATTTGTGAACAGCGGATAATGTAAATAAGAAACAGAACGAACGAGCGCGCAAAGATTTTCGAGCCGCAAACTCCTTACTCTTCTTTGCGAAAGAAAGGATTATAAATTGTACACGTGGCAACACTTGAGTCCGTGATTCACGAACGTCGATGTTGTATACATTCACGGTTAATGTTTCGTGAAGAAAACGCACCCTCTTAAAAGCTCATACGACATCTGAAAGGTCGTTCGATTTATCACGGGGAATTTCAACGGTGTGTAATAAAGCAAACGGCAATTCCAGTCACTCGGCTGATAAATAATTTTCCAATTCTTACGAGGAAATGCAAAAGAGTTTGTTTAAAAATTTGTCATTATCGAACGTACAGTTTATATCGAGGGGAAAGAGCAAACGAAGCGTGAATGAAATTGTATATACGTATATCATTAGGTATTAGTATCGGCAATTAATTGACGTAATCGTGAAATATACGCTCGATCAACCATTAACCGAGGCTGTCCGTAACATTATTCGCTTTGTGACTTCGTTAAACGCCAGTACGTCGCGCCCGCGCGCGCGCCACCAGGAGAATGAAACAAAAATCCAGTTAGCTGGCTAATGGACGGCGTGAGCTATTAATGCAAATTCACTTTGAACGGTTTTCAGGCTTCCTGTCGTCGTTCGTCGCGCGATTAAAAACGTCGTCGTGCCGGTACGACGCGAACGTATAAATGTATCGTTCCGCGAAGTGTTTCGTTTAAGAATTGTGATAAGTGCTGCAACAAGTTTTCGAATTTTTTGACTATAAAATAAATGACAGAATTTTTCATGTTTAAATCAGAGCAGTAGAAATGTGAGAGAAAAATATTTAGAATGAGTGTATGTGTGAATATGCTGTTAAAACTTAAAGTTTCGCGTAAACATAATCAAATATCCTTCGAGAATGCTTGCATAAAGTGAAAAAAAGAGAACAAGGATAAATTGTTGTGGGTTGTTGAATGTGAGAGTTTCAGAAAAGGAGTGTCAGAATTTTTGGAAATGAGTTCGCGAAACAGACTTCTAAAACAAGTGAAAGAAAGTGTAATTTCATAAGTCGTCGGTGCAGAATATTCAAAAATTAATATTATTATTAAAACATAATTTGTAACTTAACATTTTTATAAAATGTTAAAGTAAACTTAGAAAAAGGTCAGACTCGTCAAAAGACGATTACCATAAAAGAAGTACAATCCTGTGCAAAAGTTGTAGGTCATCGTGCGAGATTTGTTTTATACTTGAATAAAATAATGTCATTGGTATAAATATGATGCTTGTTACCATACTGTGTATATTCTAATAGTTTGCTACGTCAAACGTAGTACACGTGCGGAAAACACGTGTCTTCCGGTATCTGTCAGAAAATATAAGGAAGGTAAGAATACCGATTCCAAACATTTTCATTACTGATACTTCAAACATCTTTCTACGACTTCTAATACAAACAATTATTGACGTTCAGCAGTTTGTGTATGTATATAAATTATGCGTGTATATAAATAAAATTTATAAAATATTATTCTTACGAAAATTAGCTGTTGTATGAAATTAAAAAAAAAAAAATTACAAACTAATGAAAGAAACTGTTCAATCATTTATTTCAATCGCACGATTCGCCGTTTCGATATATTGTAATAACCATAACGAAATATTGAAACGTATAATGGAGGCAATTAACGTGAACTAGAGATATTTCTTTTTTCTATCACGATTAAGGCAATCGTAGAAATCTAGCACGATGTCGACGAGTAATCGTCGCGTATCGCGATAATTTTTGCCCTTAAACGGCTATGCACACGTAACTCGGCGCGTTTAACTGTCTACCGTACGCGTTCCCAAGAGTGCAATGGCTCGTGTACTGGAACTGCATCGCCGCCATTCGTCGCTTCCTCTCCTCCACGTAGCAATTAACCGCCGTCGCAGCGAGCGCTCGTCTCCATGCTGCAGACAACCACGAGGAGCACTAAGCAACGTGCGTGTCCACCACTTTGTACGACATCCAGCACCATCTCTCCCTAAGTAGATGCGTTTCCAGACGACGTTAGAGCGTTTCATCTAGATCAAATTACCTCTCGACGTTCGTGAAACTCAACGGCCGTCGACGAGCAATTTCCTTGGTTTGTTGCTCTCAAACATGTCCAAACCTTTTTAACACTTGCTTAGAATAATTTTGAATGTCGATTCGTCGAATACGAAACTCCGAGGAATGTGAAAAACACGCAAAACTGTATTTTAGCGTGGAAGATGGTTACGAGAGGTGGACGAATATTTATAATAATTTACGAATCGCTGAAAAACTCTAATGAAGCAATTCTGTAGGTCTCCGCCGGGATGTACTTTAAAGCATGCAAATAATAAATGAAAATCCTAAACTCAAAAACAGCCTTTCTGTGCAATCCTGCCATAAACCGTTACTAAGAAATCCTAACAACCGAAAATGAAAATTAATCGATTCTTACCAGGGATATAACCTACAACCTTACGAGGATGAAATTCGTTTTCGAACTGTGGAAAGAGGAGAACGTGAAATGTCAAAAGAAAAGTGAACTGCGAAAGTGACATCTCAGAGTGCTCTCTCGACGAGATCCAACTGGTTAAACAAAGATTAAAAATGAACTGAAATAGGAGGCATCGGTTTTACTCGTTGTCTCTTGGGAGGTGCGAACAGCCCAGTTGGTGTGTTCAATCTTCTCGATGCACGATATTTATGGGCAACACGCGGAATATCGACGAGATTGCGAGTTTCAGGCAATGATCGTGCCGTTTCGTTAGCATGCTTCGCGATCGTACAGGGAATGAAACGATGTAACGACGAACATTCGAAGAATTATTACGCTGATCCCTACAAACATTTTATGATACTCTTTCCCAGGGTCTGAAACAACGTTATCCCCCAGTAAGTACCAGTTCCAGACGCTACTTGATATATTTTATGGTATTCC
The DNA here is from genome assembly GCA_951804975.1 of Anthophora plumipes. Lineage (NCBI taxonomy): Eukaryota > Metazoa > Arthropoda > Insecta > Hymenoptera > Apidae > Anthophora > Anthophora plumipes. Next base: position 23,636,818 of record OX638112.1, on the reverse strand, counting down.
GACAAGGAAACATTCTGAAATGACAATCACCACTTTTAATACCAAAAAATTTAGTAATCTGGTTCGCAAATTTCGATACTACATGAATTAGGAACTTTGCCCCTTTACTTTTGTCAAGTAGGAGTCAAATATTCCTTCCAGAACTATTTTACTACAAAGTTCCATAGGAAACTGCGATTATGATTTTCGTATATGAAAAAATGTAAAGTTCTGACAGTAGTGAAGAAAATAACATGTATCGAATAATAGAGAAATAACGATCACGTTGAATTTTTGATACTTCAATCTTGCATGATATATAGATTACCCAAACAGTAAATACAAAAAATATTTTTATCCCATTGCATATCAAAATGTTACATCAAGTAAATTAAAAAAAATAGTAACATCTCCCCTTTACACATCCCCTAAAATACGAGCAAAATAGTGAGAACGAAAGACAATTTCAGGTTGATTACAATATCTAACGTTTCACGGCACTCCATCATTTCGCTAGCAGCTAAGGGCTGGTCGAATGGGGTCGTTCAATTTCGCAAGCGATAACTGAATCAGCTTGTAAATCTTTAGCCGAAGAATGGCGTCTAGTGAGAAAAAGCAAACAGTTCGAACTTGTTTGAGAATTTGTTGCGAGAGACATTTACATGTATCTTACAATTTTCAAAGTGTGTAAGAACGTGTCACACGTATCATCCTAACAGTTATTCTAACGAAGAAGAAGAAGAAGAAGAAGAAGAAGAAGTTGATCGACGTTTATCTTCCCTTTACCTTTACCATGGATAATGATATTACCGGACCACGCAGGTCCTTACTAAGGCGTGGCTCTCCCTTTCCATGAATTTCCCTCCTCCTGAGGGAAACTCATTTCCTTCGAACGCGCCACCACACCATGGGAACGCTGTAACGCAGTTTCGTCACGTAACGATTCCAACCCCGCCACGAAAAGACAACAAACTTTAAGACGAACGGAACTGTCATCTCCACGCCGGACATGACAAACCCGCAGACATTTCTGTCTCGTATCCTTTCCAGCCTCTCATTTGTCCCTCTCTGCTATCCACGATGTTGTATTACCCCACCCTTTTACCGTAGACGTAACCGTAGAACGTGGAAAGTAACCAGGGGGCAAATATTTTATCGTATTTCCCATCTGAATTCTCTTTTATGGCAGACCCCGTGTCGAACGTCGCGCGATGCAAACGCGATATAAAAGACGCTTACGAAACACCTGGGAATAAACGGCGGATAGATTGTAAAATTCCACCGGCGGAAAATTACGTTGCCGGAATATCGAAGTTTCGGTAACCTTCGCCGGCATCTTTTTGTATTTATAGTACTGTATCGCTTGTAGTAATACGGGTATTGTAGAGTTGGAAGTTAAAATTGGAAATAACGCGTGAACAAGATATAAATTGGAAGGGATGATCCTGTGAAAGCTGTCGGAAGAACGGAAATTGATATAGAAGGCTAAGTCTTTTTAGAAGTTCGTACCTAAATCTTTTACTTGCCGCATTAAAGTTCACGATGGGTGTTGTTATGTACTGGAAAGTGCACTACGCAGGTTGTTTCGCTGAAAAAATGTTATCGATTTTAGACAATTTTATGTGGAACTTTGTTAATGGTTTCTATTGTGTGATTTTCCCATGTACTCAAAGTGATAGGAATAAAATAAAAAGTAAACAAATAAAACAAATTTTTATCATTATAATGTTTAGAAAAATATAAATCTGTATGCAAAGTAAAGAGCCGAAAATTCATCGGTAATAAATTTATAAATAATTGCGAGAGAAATTTGTTTTTGCGCCCAAGTAGATAAGCTCGTATGTGGTCAGACAATTTCGTTTATACAAATATGTATAACCCAAGTATTAATGATAGGAATTAAAGTTTATGAGGGTGATTTTACAGGAGAAAATAAGTCAAAAATATCGAACGAATTTTTTATATGTGAAGCTTTGTTTTCGAAAAATTCGACTTTGAATTTTCTCCGATTAGGCTCCTAGGTTCATATTAGTAATACTGAAGCATGTAATTTTTAAGATTTACTTCATTAATGCAGAAATTGTTGGAAATGCTGGCCAACGTAATGCATAAACAACTGTGTTCCTCGAATTAAACTTTCATACACGCTTTCATAGTCAGGATGCATGCGTGCTAGGTGAAAATTCAAAGTCGATTTTCCCAAAAACGAAATCTGAAATGAAAGACATTTATTGCATATTTTCGACTTATATTCTCATGTAGAACCCCCGTGGTTACCGTATCAATACTATAACAACCTATACATAAACGTTTAGTTTTCTCAAAACAATCCTAGGTCAGTGATAATGAAGTCTACATTTACTAAATCTTTCTCAACTATTCGAACATCGAATAGGTCGCACGACATAACGCAATCATAACAGTGAGAGCAACAAAACACATACGCGACAAGGAGTACCACAAAACGCAGAGATTTGCAATGTCAATATGAACCGCGACGCTCGAAACTTCTTCATTCGAAATAATCGGCTAAAACGAAAATCCGACGGAAATACATTATTTCAAACGCATGGAGCTGTCATCTCCATTTCGTACACGACGAAATCGCCCCTGCCTCTGTTCTGTCCTCCCTTCAGACTCCCTCCTCCCATTTTCCATCCACTGTCGCCCCCTCTCCCTCCTTCGTCTCTGTCACCTCGTCCTTATTCGTCTCACAGAAACGATCCCCAACGGTGCTCGCGCCTCCTTTCTCACAGCGTTGCCTCGAAAGCTCGCCATCATTCTCTCTCATATTGTCTACCGTTCGCGTCTTGCATATTAAAGGAGCGTGACACCGTGAAGGCACGAAAACCACCGACGAAAGGCGAAAGCAGAGAAACGGGCCACGACGAAAGTGGAACGAGAACAAGTAGACGAGAAAGAGGAGGAGGAAGTGGAAGTGGAAGTGAAAGAAGAAGAAGAAAGAAAGGGTTAGAGGGTCGAAGCGTAACATCGACACGAACGCGAGTCAAAAAGGGGTCGCGACCAAAAGTAGGAAAGGGGTGAGTTAAAAGAGGAGAGAAGAAGCTTGAAGAGCTGCAAAGACCGTAACTTTTGTAATTGAGTTTAGTCGTCGTCGTCGTAGTCTTCGTTGCCATTCCCCGTGCTTTCTTCTCCCTATCCTCATTCGCCAACTTCTCTCTCTCTCTTTCTCCTCCTTCTAACTTCAACTCTCACCTTTCTTCTCTCTTTACACCTACACTTCGTGTCACTTTACTTCCTCTCACGAATCTTCCAAAGGTATTCCTGTTTCCCCGTATCATCAGAGTGCTTTAGTAACCCTTTCTGCGTCGCGTTGGATACATACACCAAGTTCTTATCTCGATTCTGTTGGTTTCGCAAGTAATTTCGTCGAAGTGAAATCTATTAGGGGATGATGTAGCAAAGACCAGCCGAGAATAGATGTCCGAAAAGCTAGAATTCCCGTTGAGTTTGTATACAGACCGTATACTGTACGGGAAGTAACGTGATGCCACTGCTATTTACGGCGTACGTGGTGGCTCGCAATTTTTCCAGCTGTCTGACGATTCACCGGCGACTCGTGCAGGACGTGCATTGTCTTTTGACATCGTCCAAATGGCGGCGACTTGAGGATCAACCCTCTTTTTAGCACAATGAAATTTACGAAGAAGGAAGAATGTAACGTTTGCAAAATTATCGAAAGAAAAGGGTGAAAGGTAGGAAAATAAAGCAGGTGTTTGAGAAATAGCGTTATTGAAAATCTTTGAATGCCTCGTTATTATTCGGAGCGATTTCTAATGAACAAAATATAATTGGACACTTTTGAACTCGTCATAAAGTTTATGGATAGCTTACTCTTTTTTGTTTCCCTATATTTTTCTTCCTTTTTCATTAGACCCCCTCAGAACGATTTTCTAATAATCAAACCACTTAACCCTTCTAGTATAACATTTACAACCCATCAAAATAATTCATTCAATCGAAATCATCTAACGACCCCTTTTTACATTCACCTAATTTCTGGTATCTTCAATTCGTATAACACTACCATATATATAACGAGTATCACGCTACAATCTGCAAGTGTCTAATGATTTCACAAATCGTCACTTACACTACCGCCAAGGGTTAGGTACCGAAGTTCCATCGAGATAGATAAAATGAACGTCGATTAAAGGGGGGAAGTTAAAAAATCTTTGGCCTCAAGCGAAGCGTCGAATCCAGCGGAAAAAAAAATAGGCTGTGGGGCTCGTCGATAAAGTTCGAGGTAGGGTGGGATTAACGCGCAGAGACAAAGCTGCTTGGTTTATATCGATGGGACCGGGTGGGCCCTCGGAACTTCGACGGGACAATGAATTAGATGGAATCGGGCACCGTTTGAAATAAATGCGATCGACGGATGTCGGGGCTTCTTTGTTCGTCCGTATTAAATGGCGTCGAATGAGAATGGAAATCAATAGTCGAAGAGGGGGAGGGAAAGAGTGAGCAAGTGAGAGTCAACGTGAGAGAAAGAGAAGCGTGGTTCGGCTGAAACGTCGACGGCTAGAGAGTTAGAAGGAGGAAAAGACGGAGAATCAGGCGAGTGGTGGTTGGTTGAAGCGAAGCGTTGCACCCGACATCGTAATCCATGATTTCGTAGCATGTTCCGGCGAGAATCTGCGTGAAAGAATTTATGGGGATCCACCGTAGCGAAAGATTGGTTCGTTCGTACCTCTTGGGTCAGTAGACCCTCCAAGGAACCGGGTGAGCAAAGAGGTATACATAGTACGACGGAAAAAGCATAGAAAATATACCAAGGTTCCAGGATCTGGTATCTGGTATCTGGTATTCGCACCAAGAAAAAGGTATTACTTCCTGAGAAGATAGTCGGTACCCCCGGGACCTCGTAAATCGTTGCCGCTGCTGGTCCGAGCAACTTCAAACCTACCTGGCCGCTGCTAGTCGGATGCCTTCGACTTCGAAGGAGGCAATATTGAGCGCCGTCGGGCATCCTTTGAAGAATTTCATGATACCACCGTCAAGTATTTCTCCTGTTTCATAAATAACCCATCGAAATTACGTGTTCGTTCGTCTAACACGAGTTATTAAGACGAGTGTTACGGTTAGAGTGGAAGATTGTGAAGAAATGATCCCATAGACAGACTTGTCGTTTCTAAATGTATCTATTGTCTAGATAAAAACTAAATAGAGAAAAAGGAATCGATGAATAAGGCAATAGGGTTAAATACACGATTTTATTTTTCGAAATTTGCGATATATTATCAAAAAATTCTTCATTCCTAACTTAGTCTATCTAACTACCCAATAATTATTTAACTTATTATACACATTGGAAGAAAAAGAGTTCTCTGAAATCCTAGAGTGAACAGATGAACGTCATTATGTGTTCTAAAGAGCACAGGTTCGCATATTCCAAAAATCTGTCGCATTAGTATCGGTAGGGTGGCTCGTAAACGTCGCTGGGGAGTATATTTCGCGTCTATAAACCGTAGACATTTTAGGCATTCAACGGTAGCCAGGAATTGCGTCGTTAAAAGGCGAAACTGCTTGCAGCTTTACTTTATTTTCTACCACTGGCCTGGACAGGCCTCTCCCACCGGTACAGGTAATAAACGTGGCACTTAAAGGACCTAATAAATCTGGCTATACGTCGAGGAAAGTATCGAAGTATTGCGTGATCGTGTCGAACGATCTCTTCTTCTTCTTCTTCGTCGTCGTTGTCATCGATAGTGAACGTTTTCGATCTCTCAACGATTTGCTACAATAATAGCCATGTTATTGTCACACCATCGTCGTTTCTCTATTATCGAGAACGACGGAGTCTTTTTTTCCCCCTCCGCAAAAATTTATGCTGGAACTTCAACTTCACCAGGTTCGAACGTATCGGAGGGAGAGTGTGCAGTGTCAACAAAGGAGTATAAGTGCACCGACCGATGATACCAGATTCTCTGCGGCATCGACACGCCCCATTAAAAGGGCAGAGCCGACATTTTATCGCGATAGACATCGTGCATGCGAGGCACGACGCCCCGAAACGATACTTTATCGCCAGCCGTCGTTACATCTTTCTTTTACTTTGAATTTTACGAGACGATTTTACGATCAAACCGGTTCTTACAGTTTTTGAAAGCTTCTGTCACCGGCAGCATGTCAAGATGACATTTCATATATCTCTCTCTCTCTCTCTCTGAACTCTTCCTTTCTTCTCCTCTCTGACATTCTTAAGTTCGTTTGTAGATTTAATAGAAATCTAGTTGGAGAAATATCGCATTATGAATTGTAAGTACTATAGCGAAACAATAGAAAAAAATTGAGAATAAGAGAATAAGGAAATGGAAAATAATTGAATTGGGTTAAGTGGGAAAGTTCGTATTGAAGATGTTTTTTTTTTTTTTTAAGAATGAATGATAAAGCGTATTATTAAATGTTCCGAGAAAAATACTGGTGTTAACAAAGGGAAAACATTCTTTTTCCTTCTTTCCTCTCTTCCCTCAGATTTTACTCGACGACACTCATTCCAACGTCCGATTTCGGTTCGATTCGAGTGGTCATCGATTCTCACGGAAGGTGATAGACACACGCGATTACGTGGTATTCTAATGATCCCCCAGAGAGTTTTCAGACTCCGACACGTGCCCCCGGGTTACTGTCGTTAAAGAGTCGTATCGTTCGTGTCGACGTTCGCCCTAACATTCGATTCGATCGATAGTCACCGGGTGAATGCATTAGACCGATTTCACCTCCGCTGCGAAATTTTAGAAATTCCAACGTCGTCTAGCAACGTGACAAAGATTGACGATATAAACTTGCGTGGTGATTTCAACGAAAATTTCGATGAAAAAATGAAACTTTCGATATAACCCATTCAAAACTCATTTATTATTTTAAAATCTTGCTACTATCATTTTTCCAATTTTCTTTCTTCTTTTTTATCACTCTCTATACTTTCCACCTGGAAGAACATGCTCGTCAATAATTCATGAACTGCAAATTTTTATGCTTTTATAGGAAATTGAAAAAATATACAAAATATTCAAATTATAGTGCTTTTTTGTAATACTCGTTAGGTGAAACCATTTTCTATCAAAGTTTCACTTTCTTTCCTATATTCTCGAAAAACATAAATTTGCATAAAAGTCCACAGTATGATAATTGGTAATATTACAATTTAAAAGAATAGAAAATGCTCTGAACGAAATCTGAGCTAGTGTAAGTATTCATATTTAACATGTTCCATAGTTTCAAGTCATTTAAATAAGCGATCGTACGTTGGAAATCGACGCAGAATAACGCGTACCTCGCAGCGACACGGAGATAAAGCGATTCGGTTAGATCGGCTGTCGAAGAAAAGGTAAAAACGATCACCAGCGGCAAGTCGTCAAACGTATTCACCATGGTGGCAACCCCAAGAAGTAGGGTCACGACTTTATCTGATTCGCCATAAAACTGCCATTGAAATCGACCCGGGAAGGGCCCACCATCGAGAATACGTCGTTTACACCATCGTGCGCCCTAGCTTTCTTCTGCATTGCAGTCAATATCATTAAACGGTCGTACATCAGCTGAAAGTTCATCCCCTCGAACCAACTATCCACAAAAAAGAAAAAATGATATCTACGTCTATCGTCTTCCTATCTTACTTCCTGTTACCGACATACAAGACGTTCCGAGGAAATTTTGTTTCTTCGAGGGAAGAAAAGAAAATACACGTACTTAGGACATCTGTGATACGTTTTCCACGAAATAGTTCTTTCTTTTTCTCTCTCTCTCTCTCGAAAACGGGAGAATTGTATTTTTTAGCTTTATCGTTGCCAGTATTTCAACGTTTAGGAGATTATTTTTTTTTCTTTTCCTTTTCTTTCTTTTTCTTTTTTTTCTCTCTTTAAGGGAGAAATAAACGTTAAGAGTTTTGAGTTATTACGTCGCGAAGGCAAGGTACGGGAGTAAATATTAGAGAGAAACAAAATTTAATACTCGATTTTTAGTGGGCACTTGTACAACGAAACGTTTCCCCTCCCACCCGAGTTTTATATAACTTTGCTTTTAGCGGGAATAATTTATACCCGTTTTTATCGAACCCGATTATTTTTCCACGGGTCTCCTTCCCTCACCGCACCGGAGAAAGTAAGAACTTTTTAACGCCGCGATTATACGTTTAACAACTTTCGATTCGAGGAAACGATCGGAGATATTTCCTGTTTTAACCCTGTCCGATACTCTTGGAAATTGAATTTTCTCGCAAACTAAATTCTATCATCTATATTTTCGATTTATCTTTGCATGTAGAATCATCCTCCTGCCCGATTGTATCATCTAGGTCCTCAGACACTCTGTGTACATATCGATACAGATCTCAACGTGTTATAGGACACTTTACACAAATCTATCGCAATACGTATTGATATCTACATGCATCAATACATGTCTCAACATGTATACAGCTCTTAACTGACTAAACACGACATTAACACGTTCTGAACGACAACGAAATTCACCAAACGTTTGCCACTGTCGTCGTTCGTATGAACAGATTGTTTGATTTTACAGAAGCGTATCATTAATGCTTAAATTTTCAACCCTTCTACCTGTGAAATACACATGTTCTTTTTCATAAAATTTTATAAATAAATTACAGATTTTTATAATTTGATATTTCTCAGAATATAATAAAAGAATAGAACTTCGATAGAAAATTATTCTTCCTACCAGCTATTACGTTAAATCACTATAACTTAGATAATTTGTATATTTTTATACATTGCGTGCATTCTGTGCAATTTTACATTATGGAATTTTTCGTAAATGCATAAAAGTTCAGATCCATATGTTATCAAATAATAGAATGACCCACTGATGCTGTGAACTCAATTTTTTCTATCTCCTATACTGAAATGATTCATTGGTGAGCCACTCCGATAAATAGGAGTACTACTTGATGACCCACCGATGGGTCACTCCGTCCTGAATGTGTTAAGATGGAGATGATGAGTAACAATTAAGAAATGAATCGTAATATCTGTATTACAAATGTACAATGCTCTAGCTTAACCTGGCCTTTGCAAGCCAATAGGACTAAGGTCTTGTCTGTATACACAACTATAATCTAACGGTACTGCGACCGCGAAAGAGAAGAGACAGAAACGGAATCCGGGAAGATCGTGAATGGGTTAAATAGAAGCGAAGCTGAGAAGGGTTGGAAAGAGAAGGAACGTTTCGTAGGTCCATTTCGAGCGTACGTTGCGTTTCGTGGCCGTAATTTGCAAGTCCCAGCCACGATGCCCTAACTGGGCCAAAACTCCGTTGCGCCAAGTTTAAGCGAGCTCACGCTTTAAAGCTTATGTTTGTTTAAGGAGTTGGCGCGCTGCCGCTCTCCACGACTGCGTAACCACGTATATACTTCGCATTCGGTACGCGCCGCTGTTTTATTCGAGACGGATGGAAAGACGCGTTTACGAGATTAAAGAGACGACGTTAAACGTCGATTTTTAGTGCGTGACGCATACGAGACAGAGAACAGAAACCTTGATTCTGGTGAACAACGCGCAGTTGGTCTATCGGAATTTCCTCCTTTCAATTGAAATACAGTCTTTCTCTTTTCTTTTCCTATTTTTTTTTTGTTCTAGGTAGGATAGAGAAGAAAATTTTTAAAGAGTTCTCGTATCTAATTCTTTTTTTTTTTTTAATTGAGAGAAAAATAAAATATGAAGTTGGCGCAAAATTTTCAAGTGAATAAAATAGCGAAAGATTAATTTAGAAATGAAGAATCGTAGAAGGAGGGAATAAGCAGTTCGAGATTTGAATTTTACTTGTGAGAAAAGTTCTCGTTTCACTACGATTCTCAACAAAAAGGATCGACTCCGGTTTAATAAAATCAACGGTTTCAGCATTCCTTCTGTAACTTCTTGAAGAGAGAGAAAAAGGGGGGAGAAAAAGAAAAAAAAAGAAAAAATCATGTAATTTTGTTCTTTAATTAGTTCTTGAGAGTTGCAGCGGAAGGCATAAGTTGAAAAGGGGAGAAACCATTCCATGGATCGATTACCCGAGACTTGTTACCCGTTCCGCATCCTTTTCCGCTCGCGTCGTAAACGCAAGGCACAAGTTAAACGAAAGTTACCCCGCGTAAAGTGTCGCATGATGAGAAGCGACTTCTTAATGGTGAACCACTGATCAAACGAAAAATCAAGCATCCGGAAAGAAACCTTGACAAGCGAGTACAATGACTGAAAATATTTCCAGACAAAAAATATTCTCCTAAATTAAATTCACTCATCGTCAGACGCACCACGAGTCAATCAGAAAGAAAAGAGAGAGAAAGTAGATTTTCTTCGTTTCGAAATGTCTTGCTGTATTTTTCAAACATGATATTTACAAATTTCAATAATCTCTAATCTATTATTTTCAAATTTTAAATAAAAATCGTAACTCTACCACTAGATGAAGTTTTCCTTTCATAATAACAGAGAATTCGGAATTGAAAGATTAGTATATTATATTTTCAAAACATTATTCAATTTTCAACTTCACGAGTTAACCCAACATCCACGTGTTCTTCACAGAACTTAATCCTTTCACGGTGTAACACAGGTAATGCACCAGTGCCTTTCAAGTAGTAAACTGCGTTGCTCAAGAGAGACGTGGAGATATGCATAGATGAATTATTAAAGTTTCTTATGCACCATACAACGGATAATTATTTTTCCTACGTTTATTACCATTTTATCATTTTACCATGTTTCACCAAAAGAAGAATTCAAAGAATTTCTGTCGTGGAAGGAAGGGAACGATCAACGTTAACTGGCCGCTTTGTTGGTCCTTTCAAAGGCGTTCCGTCGCGTGAAATCATAAAATAGAGGACGGTTATGCCGCGTGGCATGGAAGGCAGTCGCGTGGAAAGAGACTGTAATCGTGAGTGCCCGCGGATCTTGCGAGCAGAAGAAGATGAAGACGAGCATGGCCGCGGGACCGGAAACGCTGCCACATCCCGACGCGTAAAAACAATCGTCCCGTCAGCCTTTATGAAAATGGACGGTCTATGTTCACCGGCGAGCCATGATATATCTCCAGCGACACTTCTGGGCATACGTCGCTTCCTTGTCGAAAGTTACCACAAAACTATCACGATGAACAGAGAAAAAGAAACCTCGTCATCCCTTTCCGCTTCTCTACACCGTGTCGCTGTTTCGTTTGGAAGAGAGTTCAGAAGAGAGGCGCGTATCGGGCAACGTCACCTTTGAGTTTCCGGTTGACGAGCTCTTTGAAACTGCTAATGAAAGAAACCTACACGGGTAATCAACCTTTGCAAACTTTCAACCCTGTCGCTAATAAAACGTATTTTTAGAATAATCTACGAGGGAGAGGGAAAAGTGAAAGCATGTGGATAGTTGTTTGAAAAGAATCTATACCGTGTTTATAACTTGTCGATATAATTTCAGTCAATTTACGCTTAAATCTCTTGATTGGAAATACTTCAAACGAAATAAATATATCAGCAGAAATTAATTTGAACAAATTACAGCGTCGAAGATTTCCTCTAAGGTAACTTAGAATTATTAATCTTCCTCGGAAAAAAATTCCTAATTTTTTTTTGGAATGTAACGAATTTAAAATTTGATGATTTTTGCCTTTACAAAAACTGATGCACAAGTTAACGTAATCGAAAAACGCGTCGTCGAAGACGATTGGAAAAAGATACGAACGCGTTTGTTTCCGATATCCTTGCGATATTCTACCTTCGAAATTTAATTCATAAATCTTGTTATTTTCGAACCGCTGAATATAGGAGAACGATATCTGCGGTACGATACGATCACCCACCACTTGGACACGATCGAACAATAGCACACGGTCAAATAAGTATGAAACGCAATGCTACGAAATAGAGAAGCGATTCTTTTGTGTATCGAAGATCTCCGGCTGGTCGAGCGAGTGAATAGATCCCCCCTGCGGGTAACCCGAATAAATCACGAATCTCGAAGACCAATAAAGTCGATCTTTCGTCAGGCTATCGACATGGCTGATCCTTTCCGATGCCTCGTCAAAAGTTGTCCTTTATGACGTGAAGCTTCCCGTGTTATCGTACAAAGAACAAGAGATGTTACGGCCGCATATACGCGGTTCAATTCGAGATACGAATAGCTGAATACGATTCGTGAATACCACTCGAGAATAATAGCACAGCGTGAGAAACGAGCCACGGTCAATGAACTCTTTTCGGTATCATCAAGTTAATAACGTTACCAGGATGATTGGGAACATACAGTGTTTGATCAAATGTTCAGAATTGTACAACAATGTAACTTTTCATTTGCGATGGTTAATTGGCACCGTCTATATCAATTCGCAGCGATCGAATATTTTTTTCATTCTTGTTGAATCCTTTCAACGATTATTTTTAACTGAGAATTCTGTTAAAGTAAAAATAAAAAAATACGATTTTAAAACATTTCTCTCTGTCTACTTGATTATCACTTGATTTTCCTGTCAATAAGGCTAGTATTGATATTCGTTTATTTTGTTTAGATAGATTGTGAATAACGAAACATTTTTTAATTTAAAGCATTCAAGTTATTGTTAGCGATTCTTAAGTTTCTTGAAATATATACGTATTCGTTCTATCGAAATATTGATTTCATTTTAAGTTTACTATGTTTTGTTGCATTTGTAAAATAGCTAGAAGGTATTGCAATCTACGGAAATATCGGTGATACAATTTCGAGTAATTTTATTTGAATGTTCGTTATCAGGAGTCGTTAAGGCGACGAAATTCATGGGTGTCGCGTAAGAGAGAAAGGCCGGCGTTCGATGCTTTAGCCGGAGCTTCACGTGCGATCGCTTTTTCATTTCCGCAATTTACATCCATTTGCGGCGAGAAACCCGCCTCGCTACACCTGGCTTGTTCTAACCGAACCCGAAAGCGTTCCGTTAAACCCACTCAGACCTTTGCGCGGATATGGGTCATCCCTGAATGCACCAAAAAAAAAAGAAGGAAGCGAAAGAGAGAGAGAGAGAGAGAGAGAGAGAAGAAAGAGGAGAAGAAAAGAAAAAAGAAAACGTCAACGAACAAAAAAGAAAAGGTTTTTCCATCATGCTGGAAACGACGCGAGCGACAGCACAGCGTTGAAGAGAAACAAGAGTGATCCACTATTATCGCATAATAGTGGCAAGTCTTGATGCTGTTTTTCGCGATTCAATTTGTGCTCCCGGAAGAAAAATGGAATAAAATAAAGGCAGCTCTCTGTGCTTCGAGCTCAAGTTGAAATGATTTTTCCTTCCCCTTCTGTCTTGATGGCGTCCAAGAATCGTGATCGCAGAACGTGAAAAACGCCATTTTCACAGGACGAACTGCGACTTCTTCTATGGATGCTTGGACTAAAAAACGAAGCACGTCACGATTCTCGTGATTCGTGTTAGGAGTGGTGAAATGAGACGAAGAAATTGTCAAGCAGAAAACAATTTCTAGAAACGCGAAGAAGTGCGGAAGAGGAGGGAGAGAGGAGAAGAAGGAGGAGGACTACGGCCGATAACGAGGACGAGAAACACACGGAGAAAGATAAAAAGTTTCTCTATCGCGGGATAACGTTATCAAGCGTCGACGTCATCTTTTATGCCCCAATTTACGCCTCTTGGAGACGAGGAAGCGGAGCAGACGTACATGAGGAGGAGTAGACTCGCGAGCCGGGAAACAGCGGGTAAAGTAGAAGATGAAAGAGCTTGAGCGTAGAAAGGAAGCGCCCGAAGGCGAAAATAGAGACAACGCGCGGCGTCCCCTGTTGAGTTCCCTTATCCATGAAGTTTGATTATGTTTTTAGAATGACGAGCACCGGATCAAATTTTGCAACCGCTATATACCGAAGCAAGCTCTTCGCTCTGTCCGCGTGTATTATGCGAGCTTTCATCGCGCGCCTCCTCGAAATAACTTTCTTTTCTTTTTTTTTTTTTTAGACCATTGTTTTCTTCCTCCTTCCTTCCTTTTCCTCTTTCCTGCTATACACCGTCTTATTTTAAACCAGCCTTATCGATCCTGATAAAGTAAGCTGCAAAGTGAACGATCTCTTTCACGGGATTTAATTAAAAGCCCTCGTCGGATCGAGTTTCGCCGCTCATTAATCAAACTGCCGTTCGATCTGATGCGTGATATCGTGTAGCCTATGTACAGCAACTAATCAGAATGGGATCTTTATTAAACGTGGTGAAAGGACGTTTTGTGTTGTAACGGTGAGCACAGTGGGAAACTTGTTGCGACGAGAAACTTAGGACGTTAAGATATTAGTGTGCGTATTATAAATAATAGTATAATTCTTATAGATTCCAAAGATTATAATTCTTCTAATTGAGAATTTCTAAATAAAAGTAAATTCTTGGATTCTTCCTTGGAAATTAGTTCACTCGAATTGCTTGTGAACAAATGGACGAGAAAATATTTACGAGCGGTAGTGTAAGAACCAAAATGGCGGAAAGTAGGAAAGAAAGAGTCCTTATAAATCTTTTCTACATCAACCTATGATATATCCAAAAACCAATCTCCAATAATTCGATCAATTTCTCACGTGTATTACTTGCAACTGTTGTAAAATTCTGAACGAACTGTCAAAAAACACGAAGACACTCTTTAAAACAGAATACAGTACGAGACAATTCCTCCAGTTGTCGATTAATTAACGCAGATGGTATACACGAGCGTAACATACACCGCCAGCGATCATCGTTTCCTGCGTTTAATCGGTTCGTTACACGCTCGCGTCGAGCAGAAACTCGCGGTTTCATCCGCGTTCTACATTTCCGGTGTCGATCAAAGCACTTCCGAAAGTGGGTCACGATGGTGGTTCGCGCGAGAACCTTTGTATCCGTATTTATCGCGCTTTGATGCTCAGACGGCTCTGCGAGGAATTCAGGAACCCCTGACCGAAATGTAATCATCGAAAAGATAGCAGCTTTCTCTTCAGAAACGGTGAAAGAGGGAAGAAAAAAGAAAATGAAAAGTGAATGACGGAGTCGGAGTAAAAATAATCAGACGTGTATCCAAGGGGATCGAATAGATCCACTGTCTGAAGGAACGTGGTGAAAGGCCTAAAGTGTGACGAATGTAACGTCCTTTGTGTGCCTGCCTGCAGGGGAACTAACGTTAATGATATCCCAAGGGATCGAATCAACTTCGAGAAGCACAACTCTTCTGAGTACCAGAAAATTTCTACGTTCGCGAACATGCTGGTGAAATTGTGATTTCGAAAATTGCAACGTATCACGATAACGTATTTGGTATACGTAAAATATAACAACGTCGCAATGCGTGCACGTTACCTCATTAATATGACACAGCAATCCTCGTTAATAGAGTACAGCTCTCTTTTGTAAAACGATACGATCAAACGAACCCAGTGGGTCGGTGGAACATTCACGTGTAGAAAGGGGTGACATTTATTAACGAAAATCCCCTGGAAATCCTCTAACGATGAAACGGGATGGGATTATACGATATTTATGCTGTGATCAAAAATTCACAGGTTTGCCCAATTGGCCGTACCGGTTTAATGAAGTTACAAGATCTGCAAAATGTTGATATATATCGGACGTGGTTCCGGAAATAATCCCAAGTATCCCCAATTGATTATGTGTCGTTTAGACAGGATATATTAAAAAGTTAGGAATTATACTTCGACATACGAATACGATTTTATCGAACACTGTTCGATATTATCTGTAATCTGATGCACAATAGAAACAACTATATTAAAGAGACTATAAGTCACTTCGTGCAAGTCCAGGACGTATAGATGCTCACGTCCAGTTAATGACGATACAAGGCTATTCGAACGGAACCATCATTGGAGCAACGAGGATGGGGAGGTGGACAAAGACCGAAAGGATTTTAGGCGATTTACGTTGTGGTCAGGTTGTGCTCCGCATTGTTGGCCCTGTCAACTATACCTGACCAAACTCAGAGATGCCATCTACATAGAAACGATCCACGCATACACACATAACGGTTGGAGGGTGTATCGGCAAACTATCCTGCCGACCCCAACTGGATTACGGCTCGCTGTGTACACATACTCCCACACATCACCGCGCAGGATAATCCCATATAGCCGATTGACCGCCGATAAAATTTTCTCCCTCGTCCGTCCATCGCTCTATGTCATAACCTCTCAGCCACGAACCTCCAAGTAATTTCATCGTCGCTTCCTTCCATTCTATTTTTCTCGTTCCTCCTGCTCAACCATCTCTCTACTCCTCTCTTTTTCTCCCTCTTTTCCTCTCTCCACTCTACTCTCTTCCCTTCGTCAGCTTCGAACGAGATATCAGCGATACCGGATTAATCCCTAAGTAGCCGCGACGTGCCGAGCCGAGAAGTCTTCCTCTTTTCCAACCTTCATCTCCAACGTTCGACACCTCTCTTTCTCTCTCCCTCTCTCTCTCTCTCTCTCTTCTACCAATTCGAGATCGAACCGCGATACAGTCACACTGAACCATGATTCCGCTCTGTTTCACCGCAATCTCGTGTCTCTTCTTCTCTTTTTCTGCCTCTTCCAACCGATATGGAATATAATACGATATCTGACGCCAGCCACCTTTTTATATAACAATACTCCACCGCGGAACCGTGGATAATTGTTTCTCGACGAAAATGTATTAAATATGACTGGTACAGTGGCAAGGAAACGTTGAGAACGAAAGAAATGAAATCTCTCTCTTCCCCTCTCGATATGGATGTTTAATTTTCAGCCTCGCCACGATGTCGTTCTATTTAACGCGGCCTCGAGAGCAACGAAGTGGGTCCGTCGTTCTCTCGGATAGTACTTCGCACGGTGATCGCATTAACTCTGCTGTATCCCTTCCCCGAGGGCACGTTTTCCGCATAGCCAATATCAACCGCACTCAACGCGGACGGGGTATGCACCCTCCTGGCAAATAATCGGACGATACGCCCGCTATACCCCCGTACCATCGGCTAAAACGACCACCGCGCATGCTAATGCCCCGATCAGGACCAACAATATATATGTATACATACGAAATCTCTACCTATCTACCGTGCTACGCGTTCTTTCAACGATGGTACACCCTATTTTTCGATCCCTTCTATGCATTACCGGTGATCGCGTGAAGAAAAGTAATCGGTGTTACCCTGCGCAGCTACTCTTTAGCTCTTCGCTATGAGCATTCAGCTGTTATCGTAAGATTTTGAGTTTTTCAAGTGGCAAATTGAGATGTTGGAATTATTTCGAGGTATTTATGTACATACAGCTGTTATTTATCGTGATAATCGGATTTTTTCGTGAAAGATTATCTGTTCCTTCAAGAGAGTGCTTTCTTTAAGATAATGATAAATGAGGTTAATAGTAGAAATTAATTCTTTCCAACTTTTGGGTACAATCGAAGTGTTACTTAGAAAGAATGAAAACAGATCGATCATCGAAATAACTTCTCTTATCGTTGGATAACGTTTTTGCCATTTTTCTGCCAGCTTGCGAATACCATCACGAATGTTTCGTTTTGAATTACTAGCTACTATGTGAATCTAACCGGAAAGAATTTATTTCTACACCTAATATTATATAATATTATGCATGAACACTGAATCGAAGAATATCGTTTTCCTTTTTTTTTATTTAATGAAAGTTCCATTTTTTGAAGAAATTTTTCGTACGATCATTAAGTACTTCCCTTTATCTCAAATTTAGTATTATCGAAGTGCACTTATATCGTCACTTTTATTCACAACTGCGATGAAGTTTTACGAGTTCTTTCGACTTTCATTTTTATAGAGTTAAAGTTTTATTATCATATTTTACTATCACCGCTATTCCTAGCAAGAGGATCATGTTTTTCAAAGTCACTCCTGTATAATAGTCTGCAGAAGTACGCATTAATATTGATCAAATATACACGTTTATACAGTCAGTTCTTTGAGCAGGATGAAACACACCTTTACGTAGCCGGTATTTTGCTCTGTCAAATGAAGGTTGAGTAATTGAGTTAGCTTAAAGTGTCCTTTGCCTTGGTGTCCGTATCCTCAGCTTTAAATTACGTTAGAGATGCTACTCAGTTAGTTGCATGGAAAACTGGGCGCATTTCTGCAGCGTGAATGAAAATATGTATTTCGAGGTGCTTTCGAGAGAATTTACCTGGAAGGTGCAACCGTGTAAATACCAAAACTAAACGGTACCTTGAATAATGCTTCAGAACTACCATTACTTTACTACCCTCTATTTTATTTACGATGCATTTCCAAACACGTACATTTGTTAACATGTCTTAAGCTTACTTTATAGTTACATTATAGCTACCAAGAGAGTTATCAAACATTCACGATGATACATCCACTCTGTAATTACAATTTCTTTGCAATCCGTAGACTACAAATCGCTGCTCGGCACTCATAATTCTTTTGCACAGATATATTTCATAGGTGGAACATTTTTATCACACAAAACGGTACATTTTTAATTTTGCAAGGTTGTAAAATTTTAAACAGATTAGTTACTAGTCGCTATAAATTTTACTTCCGCTCGTTTTATAACGTAATCCCTTGAACGATGGGGATTGCACGTCTTAGCACTCTTTTTTCTCCCTCCTTTTTTTTATTTTATTAGAGCTTAAAAGCTTAAAAACGTCGTTACTTTGCGACATGCGTCGAACAAACGTTTGTAATTTTTAACGTTTCGCTCTCTCTCTTATGAAGGATTCACCTACGCTCACCAATCATGCGTAACAGACATACGTTGACTTTGATTCAACACATACACATATACACAACATGCGGAATTTTACTTATTTAACCAATAAGAAATACAATCGATTATTCACAAATTCGAACGTTTTCACTCGACCACAAACAGTGGAAACGGCGTCATTCGATCATTGCGAAATTCGATCTACCATCGCTGTGATTACTAACTAATTATACAGTTTCATTAGTTTCAGATTGATTCTCTAAGTTATACATCATTATCGATATCAAGCAGCGAAATACAAACGAATCGATGAATACACACGTTCGTTTGAAAAACATCGCAACAAAGCACACCAATGTCAACCCCCCCTTTTTGTTTTCTCTTTCATTCTCGTCTCTTCAACCCTTAATCTATCCCCAGGGAATCCCAACGATCACGGCTTTCAACAGCTAGCGAGCGAGCAGCAGCTAGAACGGCAGCGGGACTCAAGGGAAGACGAGCTAATTTTGAATAATGAGCGAATATTAAATTCGACCCGAATAATGCCCGAAGCGAGCCGCGGTGTTTGCGAAAAGTTGCCAACCACTCTTTGCCGAGATATAACTGGGGTCGCTGCAACTTCTAACGGCCTTTTAGATTGCTAGAAGGGTGGGAAGGAGGGAGGAGAAGGGGTGGTGGAAAAAGAGGAGGAGGAGGAGAGGGATAGCATAGTAGACAGGACCTTAACTGGCTTTAATCAACTGAAAACTTTTCGGAATGCTGAATATTACGCTTTGCACCTTGCGGCCCTCTGAACCACGGATATCTTCCTTCCCACTTTTCGTACCGCGTCGTCGAAAGCGAAAATCGAGCATGGAACGCGCTTCTAATCGAGCCACTTCATTAACCTGTCTGGTTGCTCGTTACAGTTTTGTGGCCACGGCGACGTTACACCGAACGGCAATTTCGAGTGATCGGAAGCGATAAAGCGAGACACTAATTACACCATCTCCCTCTATCCTTCTCTCTTTCTCTCTTGCCATTCCTGTCTTTCTCTTTCTGATTCTAATTAAACGCAATGAAAAGAATTATAATTAATCTCTTTCACGCTTACTCGCTGTTTTTTGTTTTTTTTTTTTGTTTCAGGTCCGAATGTTATTAACATTCCGTACCAACGTTTCTTCACCGGTAAAACCTTCCACTCCTTTGTGCGTATCGAATTAAAGTATACGCCGGATGAACGTTAGGACGGCTCTTCGTGAAAAATTCCTCGCACGTTTTCGTATTTCTTCCAGGAATATGAAAGCTTCCGCGATCGTCGAGGCTGCGACGCTTGATGCGGCGAAAAATAGCGTTGAAAATAATATGCGTGCTCCCTATTGGTCTAAAAGAACGATTTTCAACTTTACCGCGAAAGTAAAATAACGATTTATCATCGAAACTAATAATGACCATCTGTTTCATACGATAATATAGAATATTATCGGGTCGCTATGTTATCTTTGTACGAGAAACAGTTTCTAATTGAACTTATCGCAAACGTGAATAGTATAAATTTATCGACGAGCAAATCTACCGAACCGAAAATTCTATATTCAACACACCGACACCTTCGTCATTCAAGTCACACGAAATTTTGCAGTAAGCGACAATCGATTGAAGTTTCGACAGCCAATACGACGAGGTGTCATTGTGATCGCGCGTACAAGTCACAGACGTTTTGTCGAACAATGTGCAAGAGTTCAATATCGTAGCAGCATACACGGTATCGAATATTCATCTGGCGATAACCTGATTGGAAATGAACATGGTGGTCCCAATGGGGCTTCGAAAATCATCATTCATCTCTCACAGTTAGGTTAGGTTGAGTATAGGGTTATCCAATTTACACGCCTGGATGTTTCTTTTTAATAAAATACAAACTATTTAGAATTTTGTCAAGATTTTTCATTTTATTGAAAATACGATCTATTGCAATTAATATGTGGAATAGAATATCGTTCAAATGTGTACCATAACTGTGTCTGCAGACATCAATTCCATTATTAATATTTTCAATGACTTTTTAACATGTTGTTAGAATTGTGGTACGAATTCCAACTTGAATGTTGTTCTTTAGGTCGTTAATCGTTTCTGACTTGTTAGCATAAACTCTACTTTTCGAAAAAGCCCACAAAAGAAAATCTGACGGCATTAAATCCCATTATTTTGGAAGCCAGTTGAAATCTGCATTTCGTGAGATTACACGTTGACGAAATTTCGAATATTTGACGTGAAATTATCGAAATACCTGGCGACCAGCTAATTCACGCAGCAACGAAACTAGTTTAAGAATTAATTAGAAACGAAAGGCGTCCGCACGATTTTCCTCCATTGAAACACGCTCTCGACGCGACGGAATTCCACGCGTGTAATCCGGAAAGCTCGCTAGGAGAGTAATCGAACGGCCACTTCTCCGTGAACGCGACGGTGGAGGAGGGCAAAAAAGAGAAGAGTTCAATTTACGACGTCGTTGTGCAGGCCGAGCGATACGGTCGAATCGGTGGAATCTGCGCGGCGCAGTGTGCACTGTCGCGCAACGAACGACCGGAAGCGGGAGGAAGGAGGAGGCGATACTGGAAGAAACGTGAAAAGAGTAGAAGACAGGAGTCGTTTCGTCTGTAGTACACATACAGGGTGTTTCGTTTTGATTTGCTGATAGGTTTAGTTTAATGTGAAATAAAAGTTGGCGAATATATTGTGGTTGAAGATGACCGAGGATTTTGTTAAACTTTTTCGAAGAAAAGTTGATAGAATTATTCATATTTCATTCTTTTCATATTTACCTTTGGGGTAAATTGTGATATATGTTACACTATGTATACACTACTTATGAAACAGGATGTTTTTTGATTCAGTAGGTAATTTATAGAAAACGATCAATTACCAGTTATACAGACTAGATTTCATATAATCACCCATCAACTAAGTTCAGCGTCAATATTCAAACGAGACACGCCATTTTCATTCACACACTATATTTAATAAAGTCTAATATTCAGATGAACAAGTATTCGTCACAGCCTGAAACAAGCTTCGACAACCTTAAAATGTCGAACGAGTCAACGAGCATATCAATAATTTCAATCTAAAATAAGATTCATGTTCATACGTTCTGGTACAAAAGTCATTTAACCAGTTTCCAAGGAGGAAAACGTGAATTGAAGTTGCCTTGCAACACTTGTTATGAAAAAAGGTAGATTCTTTCAAAAACATTGATCACATCTTTGAATAAAGAAGAAGAAATAAGTAGAGAAATACTTATGAAGGGTAGTGTACGTACATATTCGTATCATTCATAACAAGTCCCTAGGTATTTCCCCCTAAAATTGTCGAGAAATAGGGGCATCGTATATAAATGGAAGGACAAATACCTATAAACGATAGTATAAGTTTGTCGACAGACTTTTTGCCAGAAAAATATACGATGATCTGTCGTACATTTTTATGATATAAAAGATTTTTATAATACAAGGATATACATATGTATTTCATGTCTAAAGTTTTCGATAAAGTATGTAAAATGCGGTCAAACTCATCCTCCGCTGTATCATACATTTTCGTTAAAAGAACGAGCTAATTTCAAAACGTTCTTAATGAAATTTTAACAACCACTCCACATTTTTAAACTCCAACGTATCGAACTTTTTTAATTGAAAGTACCTTTCAAAGAAGCTATCGTAAAAATGATTAAAACGCGCGAATTAAAATCGGTCGCTCCCAGTACACGCGCGTAATTTAATGTAAGGCACATGTAGTGAACAGGCATTAACACAAAAAAGAAAAAAAGAAAACAGAAAGAAAAAGGGTAAAAGTACGAAGACGATCGAAGCGTACGGATTCGAACGTCCTCGCGTATCCGTACACCGACACGATCTTAAATCGTATGTGTGTATATACAACGTACATATATCTACATATGTACACGCTACATACACCATGACAATTGGGTAATGGGCGATTTAGCACGGGCCATCAGATAGCGATGGGACAAGGAGGTGCGGGGACTCTCGTACGATTCCGTGGCTGCTGCAGCTGCAGCAAGAAAGGAGAGGAAATAGCTAATGCAGGAAGAAGTGGGAGAGAAGAAAAGAAGAATCAACGAGATCGTGGAAAAACCCTCCTGATTGCCGCTACCCCGAGGCTGCTCTCGTTTGTTCACCACGATTTTCGAGTAGAAGATGGAGAAAGGAAAAAGTATGGACAGTCGTAGAGAGACGGTAGACGCCATCGAACGTCTACTACCATCGAGATCACCTTCTCTGCGCTATTAACCGTTATTTCGTACGTGGAACACGCACGAAAAGCTTTTTGTACAGCACTGTGTAAAAGTATTAGGCCACCGTGCGAGATTTATTTTACACACGACGAAACACACATTCACCGTCTGACGAACAATACCATTAACTATCACACATTATTTATACATTGTGTAAAAAATATATCATTTAAACACACCTAAAAAAAACCTCATCTTTAGCCTGAAAAACAACACTCACGCTATTAATTTGTCGCGAGCACAATTCGTGAATCTTTGAGTGCCGGTTGATCAAGCATCGCATCGCGAAGTCTCGAGCACGAATAGATATTAAATTATAATTTCTGAACGGGATGCGGTGATTCTAGTGATTGTTACTCGGTGACGATTGATAGTAGACTGCTCTAAGACGCTGCTCATCGAGACTTCTAAGACAGTCAGGAAGCTCTAAAAATTGCCTATAATTTGAGATTGGTGATTGACAAGAATCGATCAAATTGGGTGAAAATTGCCACCACCCCAAACAAATTGCTCACCCCGAAAATCAATTCTAAAGAAGTTAAGAAACAAAACGATTCTTTAAAAACAGCCCTTGAATTTGTGTGTCATGAAACGTGCTAGCTATCTGCATGTCAAAGGCCTTCCTTTGTGAAAATTGCTAGCTGCTACGGTCCGCAGGACGGCTTCAAAACTAGCGATTGTAAATATTAAATAGTAACGGTTCTTCTATGGATAATCTGTGGAACATCGCGTATAATACGTACAGGCGAACGTAAATTTGCTATATGTTCAAGTTAGCGTGCCGAATTAAACATTGAAAAGCTCGATCGGTCGAATGGCGTTTGTTAAATTCTAAATAGTCTCGAACGCAGCAGCGTTATCGCTACTTTGTAAAGGCAGGCTCACATGCGTTCGCATTGTTTTCACCTCGATATTATTACTTATTGTTAAAATCGCCCCGTATTTCCTCTTTAACGTCACGCGTGCGACATCGATAATTACGTTATTCGCAGCGTGCTGGCCGCAGTTTGTAAAATCGAACGTATGTCGCATGAACTGTGAATAAGAACGAATTACAGCACGAAACAAACTGCGATTAATCGAACTCGATCATACTCAATTTTTTTTTAGGAATTTCCCAGTTTACTAAATAACGCTGTTTCTAAAAAAATTTTCCGACTAGTAAATTCTAATTTAAACAATTGTACTGTTAACTCAAATGGAAAATATGATATTTTATAATTCTTCAAATATGAACTGTAATCAGGAAATAGATGTTGAAACATTTTACTTTAAATTCCACGAGTTTGTAATAAATCGCAAGATAATAGGTAGTACGATACAGATAGTGTATATCTTAACTACTCGTTTAATCTTTAAAACGATGTTGTAAAGCCAGCAGCAAAAATGACTCACTTTAAAATTCTGTTTTGATAACATGCAAGCGTTTAACTATAATTTTTAATAAAAACGCATTACGCCAGCTTGCTATTTTAATCTTATTAACGTTGAATTAATGCCAGTATCTTACTAAGCCTTGTATTTTTATATATTTTCTCTTCTTTTCTGTATTTTCTCCGTTGTCTGATTATACTATTACATGTATCCCTTACATGTAATAAGTATGCCAAGAGAAACTCATTAGCGCTATGTTGCTTAAAAGTTACATATCCATTTATCTATATTTTATACATCACATCTATTGCATCTATTTCAATCAATTTCGTTATATTAATCATTAAGTGTAAAATTGTGTATAAACACCAAAAAATTGGGTTACAGAAGATTAAACACGAAATCATTGAATCACTCCGCATCGATGATCAATTTATTAGAAATAAAATGAAAGAAGGGAAAAAAATATCTTATATATACATCTCACGAATATTATCTACCTTTTTTCCTGATAGTTTTCATATTCGAAATTAACTTTTGTCGAAGTTCACACTTTCCAAATTTCCAATTTTCCGTCGTTCGTTTAAAATTTTAACTTCGTTCACGCTTTTCAAATTTCCAATTTTCCATATTTAGAATGGAAACCATTCCGTTCGTTTGAAATGCACCCTAACCCTAATCCAATTTCATTTAACACTTTTAATAAAGTTACAAAACCCTCGGACACAATGATTTATTGTGTACAGAACGAATACGAAAGAGAAAGAGATCATTTGGCAGAACGAAAAGTGATAGATGTATCTTAACTCAAACGGCTGCTCGACGTCGGTCATAGAACCGTATGGCTAGCCAAGCCGCGGTATACACATCTGTGTCGGTCCACGCTGTACCGCTACTATTTTGCATCGATTTACATAACGGATAAAACGGCCTGGTACCGGCACCCTTCCCATTGTTGAAATGGTTTCTGAATTATATTTTCGGAGTCGCGGTACGCATCCGCGTTATATTCACATTCAAATATTTTCGGTAACGCCGGTTCGGCTGGATGCACACCGCCGACTGGACAATGGCTTCGTCTCGACCTCGCCTCGCTCCACATTGGAACAACGACCGACGGATCTTCGTTTCTAGTGAATTTTCAACGTCCGAACACGATAATTTAAAAAATCTAGCGGAATCGTTCTCTTGAGAAAATTGGAAAAGATTCAACGACGATTATATTCCACAAGATTACAAAGTTTGATTTAACTATGAATTATTAAGATAGATCTACAGTGACTCTTGTTAATATTCGAACACCGTTTAAAACTGAATGACTATTTTAATGTTGTATCAAATGACATGGATTTTATTTTTTGAGAAATTAGAAAGATTAGTCTACTAGATGGTATGTAAAGAAATTTTGAAAAAATTGCAATTGCGAAGAAAATAGTAAAGATCGCTTTTTGCAACTTTTTCGTCTGAGTCTGCAATGAAAATTTTGTAAATATTTCTTGTAGATTTATGTTAATTAAGCACATACTGAAAATTTTATCGAAATCAGTTGATCGCTGGAAGTAGTGAGAAATTTCGAATTCCACGACTTTTTAACTGTTTTAAGCTTATAACAACGAAATTAGAATTTTCAATATGCATGTAATTTACTTAAATCTACGAAACGTATTTTTTTTTTAATTTTCATTACAAGCTCAGTCGAAAAAGTTGTAAAAAACGATCATTGCTATTTTCTTCGCATTTTTGACCAATTACAACTTTTTCTCAAGAAGTCTCTTACACATCATTTGGTAAACTAATTTGTCTAACTTCTAAAAGGAAACTCAAGTTCTTTGATCCAGTTTTTAAAAAGTTATTCAGTTTTAAATGCTGATCTAATATTAATAGGAGTTAGTGTATGTAAGTTCGATGGATTCCAAAAGATAAACGAAATCCTGTCCAAGTTCTAACAACTTTTCCACGCATTTATTCGTCTCAACAAAAATTGATGCGGTAAACAGTAGGTATCGATTCTCTTAGTGCAATTAAGCAAACCCCGAAGAATATTCTCGATATTCAAATGTAGATAGCCCGCCAGGGAAATGGACATTTGACGAAATTTCCATTATCGATCGCTCGCTCGTTCAGTGTAGGATTTATTAATTAATTCGATTCTTCTCCGCTTGTAAAAGAAATGCACTTTTCGAGTCTCGTAACGCGTACACGAAACCAGGAGTATCCGTGAATCCGCACGCGGAATTTCCATTTCATCCGTAATTCATCGACGCCGTTGAATCTATGTGACGGTGTACCTAATAAATGATACAGTTTAATGGATTTTCATAATTAATCGCCGCTTTCTATGAATAAACCTGTTACACGTTCACTAACTTAACATACTGGATTGTCAGAAATTGCCGTCGACAGCCTGCACACAAACCTGTCCACACGAATATGTACA
Source organism: Anthophora plumipes (assembly GCA_951804975.1). Classification (NCBI taxonomy): domain Eukaryota; kingdom Metazoa; phylum Arthropoda; class Insecta; order Hymenoptera; family Apidae; genus Anthophora; species Anthophora plumipes. The sequence goes on along the minus strand of OX638112.1, from coordinate 23,610,057 downwards.
TACATTCACATTTCAAACCGTTCGACTAATAAAACTAACAGAAACGAACAATTCTTAAGAAATAGATAGTTACGGTTCCCTTAAAAATAAAAAGAAAAGGAACCGGTTGAAATCGACACGAAAAATTGAAGAGGAGAAGGATAAAAAAAATGTGGAATAGGAAGAAGAATAAAATCTGCAGTAATAAGCCGTTCTTTCAATGTAGTGGATGAACGAACGCGGATGGAGCAAAGCAAGCGGCCATAAGCTCGGATTAATTGTGTCCAAATATTAGCAAGATAGACAAGGAACGAGGCAAAAGAGCGAGAGGGAAAAAGTGAGAGATAGAAGTAGGAGAGAGGATAGGAAAATGGAAAGAGGAAGAGGGAGAAAAAGAGAGGGAAAGACCGATAGTACGGCCGGGGCTGTGGCTGACCCGAATCCCTGTATGGAACTCGCTCCGCGAACTGAAAACCTGCTGGCGTAGGAAAAGCTTCGCTGGCGCTTCAAGGAAATGCGAGAAAATGCTGTGGAAATTCAGAAAATCCTGCAACTCTCTTTTGCTACATACCTTCGAAGGCGAGCAACGAATCGATCGTAACACGCGAAACGCGGCGTCATTATTACATGCGTGTACTACGTCGTTCAGACGACGGAAGCCCATTCCCTCTCCTGAGTTCCCTGTTGCGTCTCTAGAGTCGACGTGCCGTTGCACTGCGAAAGAGCAAACTAATTTTCTGTCGATAACACACAACCGAATAATTCTCCAGCCCCGCGTAATTTTCCTCTCGTAATGTTGCGGTAAATACGGAAAGCAATTTAATCCGTTCTAGCTGAAATGAACGCAAGAACGAACATACGGGATTTTGTGTACGCTACTAGTTTTATGCATAAGCGTACACACGGTGCGTCAGAAATGTAACTAGATCAGGAGCTTCTTCTTTTTTTCTTCTTTTCCTCGAAGAACTGACGACACAGCGCGATAACAAAATATGCACCTTTGTTATTGTACATATACATATGTATGTACTCTAGTAACAAGTTCAAACACGTGAGATATTAAAAATGATTTCTCAGAATGGGTGTTTCAACGATGAATCACAAAAGAAGCGTTACAGAACGTTAACAGAGGGAAATACAATTTAGTGTAAGGCTGAGAGAAGAATGCAGGAAGAATACAGGAGGAAAGGAAAAATCTCTGTGTGCGCAAGTACTTTCTATCCAACGGGTGAGCGGTGTGTTATTTTTCAAAGGAACTGTATTTATTTTTAACGATCGATTAAATGCTACGTTCTTAAAACGATACGTCTCGTTAGCTGTCTGACACACCAAGTACGTACAAATATCCACTTCTACTTCACACCCTTCGTTCTTTACAAACGTAGATAAATTACACGCCGATACTTGGGACCGTGTTCATTATTGACAGTCGAATAAACGATAAGAAAGAGACAGTGAAACGAAATTTCCACGGGTACTGAACCCTGTAGGAAACGCGTTTCCGCAACGATGGCTTATCGATTCCCCGAACACGCGCCACCTTCTTTTTCCTTTCCCTTTTCTTTTTTTTTTTTTTTTTTACAACGTACATACACGATCTGTAACAAACAGTTTATTGCGTTCATATTAGATGCAACGCTATACCGTTGCACAAATTTAAATTCGGTTCGTCATCGTCGTACCGAAACGATATTTCGATTTCTATTTATTGACACGAACGAACCGAAATATCTCGATCGATGTGCACGTGTGCAGACAACGTGTTTTCAAATCATGAGAGTGAGGACGAGAGGAATTCACGTAACCGTGGATATTTGATTAAAGATAAGCGTTACAGAGAAATTAACTAGCGATTGGAATTAGTGGAATTGCAAGTTCCTCCAATTGCTGAAACGTTCCTAAGTCCCGTGCACTTTTCTTGCAGGGTAGACGATTGTGGGCGGGCAATGAGCAAATAGTTTCGATTAGAGGCTCCCTGTGTGGCGCACGAGACAGAAAGAGAGTAAATAAATGAAAAGAGCACTCGAGTTCCTCGGACGTGTACCGCTATCGTTTTGTAGGTTTTACAACGACTAAAAGGAATTTCCGCTCTTCGGTAGCGCGATATTGGAAAAAGTACGAGAAGGGTAAAGACAAATACGTGGCGAGGCTGGAGTAACAACGAAGACAATACTGAAAGCTATCATACGTAAATTCTTTACTTCCTCTTTTATTATTTCAATAGGCCTACAGAGGTGTAATAAACCTGTTATTGTGTAAGCTTACACATTTCGATGGAAAAGAAAATGAAATTAAAAAAGGATAGTGTTATTGAATACACCTAAGAGTAAATTAATTGGATTTTTAGTAATACAGTTAATTACAGTTTAATTCTTACATTGCTCATTTTTAAAGGTAACTATTTTTTATTGTTCACCATATTGAATTTTTTTTCTATTGCTTTATAGGGCCCTTATTCGAATTATCTGTAATCTTCAACTGAGAATTAGGCAAAGGATCAATAATAAGAAAAAGACCTTCCATTACATGTGTTTCGAACGTGTGCGTCGAGATGCAATAGCTGAGCAAGCGATTCTACATTCTCCATGGTCGAGCTACACGTCATCGTGTAGATAGAACCGACCTAGATCCAATGTGGGTATCCACGTTCCCGTAACGAGAAGAGACGAGGCTAGCACGGTAAATTCCCGATATCCCGGAAATAATACGCGAACTGTGTAACGATCGCGTCGCGTGCACACGCTAACAGTTTTCAGCGATGCTCCCCGATCAGACGTTAACTTGCTTGCAAGCGGTACACTCTAACAATGCGATGTGCCACAAAGTCGAGCGTGAATTTGTGGCAAGTTTACAGAGTCCTGGTGCACGTTCCAATGTCGACGCGGTTCTGTTAATGCGGTATTTTATTCTAATTGGGTTCCGCGGAATCGAATGGGGTGAATGTAAAATGAGAGAAAGAGAATATGTTTTTAAATGTTTCAATTTCTTTTGATGGTTTCACACTGTAGAATTTGTTCTATCTGTTCACATGTACTGTTTGTAGATGTTGAATAAAATTTTTGAAAGAAAAATGTTTTTTATTGAATATTGTTGACACGTCTTGCTTGAATTTGACTGTAACGTGAAAAATTTTTAAATTTACGATTATTTGGAAATTTCACGCTTTAACACTGTTGATTAATTCAGTATTTATCATTACAATTGATCTGTACACGATAATTGCTAGAACTGCAACTGTAACTGTATTCGATGTATCTTGTCTTTTAAGCGAGAAAAATGCTTTGAATAAAATTTTCATTAATCAATATAGGAGGTAACACAAGTTTAACAAAATTGTAATGCAACTCAATGAAAATGTAAAAATTCAGAGATAAATGTAAAATAAAGTAATTATTTGATAAGTTTCCCTGTCGAAGTAATTTTGTATTGAATCAAGATGAACTGAACTATGTTATATTATTTTCTAACCGAGACAGTATCCTACTGTAGTATTCGTTACACGATGCGCTGCACATGTTGGACGAGTTGCTAGTTTGCCGTCAACGATGCCCAATAGAATGGAGGAGAAGCTACATGTTTCATTTTGAACTTGGTAGCCAATATCAATAGAAATTCCTGGTGAAAAGAATCACGACTGGAAATTTCGCGATGAACACGAGCGTCAACATTTTTCTAGGTTTTGTTTATTCAAAACACCATCCAAGATCCTTTTCAACCTGCATTCTATTTATACGAAACCTGTATTTATTAATCATTTCTACAGAAAATTTATTCACGTATAGGAAAATTTACTTTTCCTCTTGAAGAACATCTACCCGATGGAACAAAAATGCAAGGTGTTGATCATCTAGTATTCCGCAAAGAATAAATAGCCAGATCCAGGAAAACTCGCGGTAACTATTTCTCGCATTCGCATACCGTCCAGGTGGCAAGCGGTGGACCGAGAACGCGATACAGCCACAATACACGAAAGCATACTCGCGCTATAACGCGAGCACACGTGGACGTGCCGCGTAGTACGCTTATGCGGCAAACGTTGGAAGAGCAGAATTTTCCCGGCGAGCTCGCGGCACAATGCGGGTTACATTAAGCGCATTGACGTCAAAACCTGTAAAAACTGTGAAACGCAAACGCGCAAGAAAGCGTTGTGTCCTCTTCCTCTACTCCAATTCCCCCCCTCCTTTTCACGTTACCGTTCACTTTTCAAAGCGTTGAGAGAGAGAGAGAGAGGGAGAGAGAGAAAAAGAAAAAAGAAAAAAGAGGGAGAAATAGAGAAAAAGAAAATAGGTGGTGAGAGAGGAGGGAGAAAGAAAAAGAGTGAAAGAGAGAAAAAGAGGGAAATCCAAAGAGAGAGAGAGAGAGAGAGAGAGAGAGAAACGGGGGGAGAGAAAGAGAGAAAAATAGAAACAGAGAGAGACACACAGAGAGCAAGAGAGAGAGATAGCGAGGAAGAGAAACAGTGGGACGAAAATTTCAAATTCCACATTTTCGCGAGGGCAGGAGGGAAGCGGTGGAAGGGCGACTGTAGAGTGAAAGAAGGGGAAGAGCTCTCGCGATTTTCATAATTAACCTATTTCAACGAGCCGCGCGCCCCGTCGACCGGAAAGAGAGGTATGGAAGCGACGGAAAAAGGAAAAGTTAGACGAATTTGTGTGCAGACGTATTATAGAATACAGCAGATTCCGGATATAAGAGAGTACATGGCTAGGACAACGGGTGCACTGGATTCCCGGTAACTATTTTCCACGTCTGCGTGCTCGTCGAGCGATGCACCGAGAGAACGCGTCGCGACCACTCTCTATGTGTTCGTTGCTATGTACGTGTGTATGTGTGTATGTCTACACGCGTACACGTTTCACATCGTAGCACAGCCAGAAGGGATGGAACGAAATTTCCACGCGAGGGCGCAAGACAAGAGTCACAAGTACAACGAGAAAATCTCTTTTCTCTCCTTCTATCTCGTCGTTGTCCTTTCTCACTGTCCCTGTCTCACCCTCGCAAAAATTCTGAACACGCGTTCCATGGAAGAGAGCATAAGGCGGGACAAGATTTGAATGCTGAACTTCAAAACAACAATTTCAAATTTTTTACAGTTCAACTGAGACTGTACACTGTGAATCGTCGAAAGAAAGGCGAAATAAGAGAAAAATGTAGGAAGATAAGCAGAAGGAGGAAGGAATCGGTGCAACTACAATGCAACCTATTATGACAGAAACGAGATTCGAAACTGCATGTTGTGCCGGAACTATACAATAGATACCATAAATTCAACGAAGAATAACAATTTCACCGATGCATAAAAATCCCTTGACCCTTCCGTGGAAACATTCTTTAAACGCGTTTCTCCTGTCCGTATGAAAATCCTTCCTATAAAAATGAAAGAAGAGAAGAAGAGCAGATATGTAGGTCAAAATTTTACGCTACTCTTGTCAGATTCCGGAATGGAGGGGAATGTTGATTTTTGATGTTGGTCCAGAAAAATTGACACAGGCGCGTAGAAGAGAGAAGAAAAGGAGGCGCATCAGCAAGGATCGTAGGCTCAGCAGGAGAACAATGTCGCGAGGACAAACACGGCTGATACTACCCTCCGAGCCTCTCTCTCACCGTCTTCCTAGCATTTCAAGCATCAGTGACAATATCGGGGACACGATCTGACCATGTAACCATGCTATACGTTGCGCGGAGAATTTCCCGTTAAATAGAATGCATTCAGAGGTGCATTCCACTCGTACGTTAATATACGCAGTAAGACAGTAAAGCAGAAACGTTTGAACGCTGTTGCGCGTAGCAACTAACAGTTACTGCCAGATAAAAGCTGGAATTCGAGGGAACTATTCTGTTGAAAATTCTACGATGTTACGCGATGACGTTAAACGACAATGTAATTTCGCAGAATTTGCGTTCTAGCAAACCGGTACAATTTCATTTGACACAGCGACAACGTACATAGAAGACGGCTATCACGTCGGGTTGTTCTTTACATTGTTAAATAATATTTGCAACGGTATTCGATAATCACCGATACGATCGCTTCAACACCATACGCATTAGTATTCGTTCCTTGCACCTCTGTGAAACCGAACGCGTCGTATCGGCTCATTTGCATGCAGACCATCAACGTGCTATTAAAATCAATACCAATTCGAACGCGGTCAAGTACCGTCCACGTATCCCTCAACGTTATAATATATATATATATTTATCGTGCACGATCAAAAATCAGTTCTATACATGTACGTGGCTCGTTAATCAAGGTCATTTACTTTTCAGTTCACAGAGGCTTCGTGATTCGCTTTGATTTCCATGGAAATCAATTCGTATTTATTTATCGATAGATTCGACTCCACTTTTATACGGCTAACATACTAGATTTTAAGACTTACATATATTAGCAAATAGTTGCAAAAACTATCTTTATCATTTTTTTTTTTTTTTTATATGTAACGTAACGATAAATAACACGTAAATGACAATTATTAGGTATTTCAGCAAATTTATTTTTCTAAAAATCAGACGTTAATGCATGTTCGTTTTTAACGAAAGAACGTAAAGGTGTTGATTTCTACATTTTCGAAAAAAAAGTGAGAAACTTCTCACGAGAGTCATTGAACTGTGACAAAAGGGAATACCAGAGTCGTTTACGGTGTCGACAGTTTGACATACCGTGTTTGTGTTCGATGAGATGCCATCGTTCAATGTCTATCTACCGATGCTCAGTGTAGATAGTTCGATCGAGAGAGTTCGCGAATACTACCGAGCAATGTTCTACAAGCCTTTCACAGTTTCGTAATTGCGTTTTATCCTGCGGACATCGTTCCTTTACACACCTGTATAACTCGTATCGCAGCTACACCTGTTGTCCCTAACTTAACCTAATATAAAACTCGCGGAATATCAACGTGCGTACCTATACGAAACCAACCGTATATTACACTACAAAATTCCCGCTGTACGAGCCTACTCTACCGTAAAAAGAAAAGGATGAAATCAAACACGAATATAGAGCGGAGGATAAAAGATAAAAAGAAAGAAAAAAAAATTGCACAGGGTAACAGGCCATATCGTGGAGCGTCGAAAACCAACAGCAACCGTGCAAAAACTAAAACGCGTTCCGTGTAATTGTTTCGCTATCAAGAACCGTTGCACCCATCGAGACCTCCTGACTCATCATCGACAAACGGTCCACCGGCGTTGGGTACGTGATCGTTGATTCTGAAATGTTCAACCATTCGGTTTATTCCATCGGAATCGCCGGGTATATCGAGTCGATTCGATGCCCGCGCGAAAACGCATCTACGCGAACATCAAACTGCATCAAGCAGATTGCTCCATCGATTTCTCCTCTATGCATCGGAATACGTTCGGTACACGCTCGTCCCTTGCAATATGAAAGCGTTTACTTTTGACACAGGTTTTAACCAACACTACGACGAAGATTCGACCCCCGCGAAAATCACGATTTTCACCCATCTCGTGAACCCTTCCTCTGTTTGCTACAGCTATGACGTCACAAGCCCAGTAATTGGTACCGATCATCGAAACTACCGGTTGACAATTATCGAATACATCGAACCAAGAGGTGCGAGCAACTGTCTGCTGGTAGTGGCTATCAGCCACCAGGATACTCCCAGTAATCACACGTACCATTAAGTCGGACTGTAGATGGATCAGTTCTAATCCCCACGTGCGAGGCGGAATTTGTATCGTGTACGGAAACACGCTCCCGTACCTAGTGTGTAGCGGGACCACACGCCGCTATACGATCTTATTAAACTGTTCACAAGCGGTAGCCGGCATGCACGCACAAAGCTATGGTATTAATCTCGTGGTAAACCGAAGGAATAGAGCGATGGATTTGTTCGATGATCCTGCGCCTCATTTACCACCGAATAACGCGGTGATTTAGCACTAAACAATAGCGTGTACGGGCAACTTTTGATCGGGAGAATTTGATCGTGTTCGATGAACAATTTATCGTTTCTGTCTTGTAGAAATGATACAAAATAAAGTATTCTAATGAAACGGTAGACGATGCGTTTACTTATTCTACTTGCAGAGTAATATGAAAAACTACCCTTTTTTTCCTCTGTATTTTCCTTTTCTATTTAGACTTGAGCATGTGTATACGTATTATTAAAGCTAAATTAAATATAGTAGATTAATAATAAATCCCATATGAAAGGAGAAGAACTGGAAAATTTGAAAATTTTCTTACATTACAAAAAAACTTTCTCTATTTTGCTTTAACAATAAAATTTAGTAAAATTCAGGAAAAAGTTATTGAAAAAAATAACTAGGAGGGTCTTAACGAAAAAAATGGACATGCTTGATATATTTGTGAATTTTGTGATGTACCATTGCATACATTTGTCTGTTACAAACATTAGTAAATACTTTTTCTTTAATGCTGTGTTGTTTAGCTTATTTTTACTTCAGAGAAATATCATTTGACGTAGAAATAAGTTTTAGCATGTATCATTCCTGATACACGTAGCCGAGAATGTGTTAATCTAGTTCAAACAGTTTTCACTATATCGAAAATCCAATCAAATATTTAAATGGTAACAAAAATGTTCGGAACTCCAATCTCGTAGGACGAAGTAACAAATAACGGTGATGTTCGCATAGGAAACGAAGACGATCCATCAAACACGTAATACCAACGGGCGAGTCATAGCTCACGTTCGAAATCTCACATGCAAACCCCGCATACCGACTCCGCTTAATTCGTTCGCTGACATGAGCCACTGTCTTCGTGTAGAGACGAGGATCTATCACCGGCCGGTATTCGACTGTAGAGTTGTAATGACGAATCGTCTACGCCGAGTTCCGCATATAATTCTCTCTAGTTCGTCGTACTACGTATGACACGACAGTCTCTCGCTCCGAACCCCGAGAAATCCGGATGCAGGATTACGAGCGGTCGCTTTGTGAAAGCCACCGAACCGCCGCAGATCCATGACCATTCCAATGTGTCCTGGTGCCAATCTTCGTGCATTAATATCATTCGCCGGCCATCATTCAATTACGCGAAGGGATTCGCCGTTCACCGTCACGCGCCAGAACTATATTCGCCCACGAACCGACTAGCCTATTCAATTCAATATGGATGTTATCGGACATGGTACACTCGTCTGACTTATCGGTCACGACCGATGAACCTAATATTTTCCACAACGTCTCACTACCGGTATATTCGTGTCGATAGAATTTCTGATACGATTCTGATTTCATATGAAACTCTTAATCGCAACGAGATCGCGTGTGATTTGAATCGATTAAAATTTCGTACAAAAATCAGCAAGACTTCGTTTTACAAATGTACCGTGTACACTGTTGAAAGCTTCCAATTGATAGATATATTTTTTACAACGTTTTCGCAGCGACTCGACAATGAACTCTTTTCTCTGTCGATATCGTCGTTATTTAAGGAAAGAGAAAAAACAAGAAAGGGGGAAAAGAGAGAAAGAAGTACCAAGAAGGAAAGGAAGAGAGAAAAGATGGAATTGTTTCTATTTCCTTGAAGAAAGCATTCCAATTGTCGTTCCTTTCCGCTCGAGCGAGCAAAACAAAACGACGAGCCCCAGGGTCTCGGTGTCTTGAAATTAATTGTCCCGATAGAGAGGAATTATTTAACGAATCGATGCAGTTCCCCTCCGGTTCTTACTGGAGCGAGAGCATTCCAATGACCGAGGGAAATCTCGAAATTTCTTGGCTTTGAATTACAACCGCTATCTCCGCCAGTGTACAATACAAGATATACCAAGAAGGGGATGGTTCTGTGTGTAGACCAGTCAAACGAATGCGCGGAGAGGCTTCACGAAGACAGTCGATTTTTCTAGTTGTAGTTTCGCCTTCTTTCTCTTAGTTACGCTGGTACATCTGAACCGTAAACGTGTACAAAGGACGCGTGTACACGCGAGAGCGCACGTGTGTAAGCAACAATGAAGCAATGCTCGCGACGAAGCTACTGAGAGGGAGTAACGAGCATTCGCCATGCAAATTGCCACTTTTTGGCGAAGAGGAGAAACGTATCCCGCGTTACTGCACCAAGAAACTGTCTACTTTTTGATCTCTGTAGATCAAACAAGTTTCGAAAAAAAGATTCTTCTTTACTCCTCCTCTAATACTCTCGAGGATGATGAGCAGATGTCTGTATCATGGTGTTTCACTTACAACGAACATTGAAATTCTTTCCACTGTTGTTGAAAGTAACAAAAGATGAGGAAAATGGAATTTTTATGGTTTGAAAAGGTGCATCTTATGATGATAAAAATAATTCAAACGTTTTTTTACATATTAATATGGAAATCTTCTTGGGTTACCGAAAAAATAGATATGCTTGACATTTTTGTGAGTTGTAAACAGTATAGTATCAACGTTGAGTCAATTCTCGATTTTTGACGAAAATTAATATGCCATAAATCATTGAATATCACCTTTATATCGACTACAAAGCCACATATAAAAATATATCGATAATCTTGGACCATAGGAAGATATTTATTTTATCAAGTTATGCAAACACCTTCGTTGGTTAATTTTATTTATCTTCAGCGAAAATGATTTATATATTCATTATAAACGTGTTCAACGAGAAAGTTCAAAAGAAAGTTCATTTACCTATTCATTGTACAACTAATTCACGACTCGATGTTGTATAGAGTATTTTCGTATGTAAATGGTTGAATAATACATCCTGAACCATCCAATTTCCATTCAAGAAAACGAATCACGCCTACGGTAGCAACAGCATAGTCGCCGTTTTATACTTAAGCATAAACGTTTCGTTTTATTTCATTCTCGTTGAACCGGGTACGCTGTGCATAAAGCTCCGTGATACGTTCTACGTGAGACGGATACATCTGGACCGTCATGAAATTCGGCTGAAGCGGTATAAAACGCGGCCGGCACGTTTCCATTTATTCCGACTGGCGAGTGCCACTAAAACCAGCTAATGATCGAGTTAAAAGGTAACATCTGTCCAATGTAGGGTGAATCTCCCTCGAGTGACATGTTATTTACGGAACGAAAAGGTTGAATTTCACATAGGTACATACTATACCGTGAGAATCGCGTTTGTTCGATTATGAATTTTCATCGCGAGTACGGAACAGCCGCCACTCGACTCAAAACTGTTAGGGAAAAGCCTGAAAGTTTATTGTTCCTCCCTGGCGAGCGAGTTTTCAGCTGTTTGTTTGTCGATCGTACTTGTCGAAGCCGGTCGTGCAATAAATTCAAGGGAGGCAAAACAAAATATAATTCACCGGTCGGAACAACTCGCGCGATTATAAGGAAACGAAAAAGAAATTTATTATTTCCTTTGAATGTGTAATACCTTGTGGAAGGTTCGGCGCTCACCGATGGAAAAAACTATTTCGAAAAGCATAGGTATAGCCAGCTGAAATATTCTTTTTTTTTTTCAATTATAAACGAACCACTTATCGACTCGAGTGCCATATTTCGTGGGCTCGATTTAAGTTTCTCTTTGATCGTTAACGTCGAACATCGTGCGATTACGGAGGGAAAAAGTGCAACCGGTGAAGTAAGACATCACACATGGAATCGCTCGATCGGTTTCGATATTTTGGCAACGCACGATACTATTCAATTCAATATCACAGTCGGAATTTATTTTTCTTTTTTTTTGTTTACTTTCAATCACCTTTCGTTCATAAATTGCGGCTACAATCTTAACGCATTACTTATCGGCTTAGTTTAATGCAAAAAACCAATCAGTTCAAGTTCGAATTCTTCGACAATATCGAAAGTCTTGACTATCACATAGAAATGTGTGAAATAAAATAAAATTTTAAGACATCTCTTCTTTAGTAGATTCGTTGAGAAGTATTAATCACAGTGTGCGAAAAGATTGGGTAATACAATAGTTTTGTATTCACTTGTTAACAATTTACCTACCTGAGGAACCCGATTTATAGGTTACCAGTCGATTAATTTATTAGTTGATAAATAATTTGTCTATATATAGATATCCGATGGAATTACATTTAAATAATTGGAGGCCAGGTTATAAATCTATATACCTGCATTAAATTTGCAAGAGTTAAATTAAACTAGTACTATTTATAAGTCTTGGGATATATAGCAATATGTTGATATCCCACAAGTAGGATTTATGTGTTACCATTTACGCATTCATACTATCATTTACACGCTCGTAAATTAAAAATGAGAGAAACTTACAGATTTTATGCGTTAAATATATTATTTATTAATAGATAATTTCGATTGCTAGTAAGTAACATGTTAAATTCCAATGAATCTCTTCGAATCATAGTTAATAAATTCCAAACGTTGAATTAAGAATTTCAATTCTAACAGCAGGTATGAAAATAGCAGGAAATTTAAGGTTTAATAGCAATCTCATAATTGTAATTTCTCTCTTTTATGCGACACTACGAAACCTCTCTTTATTTTCAATCATTAATCTCATCCTTTCTCTCTTCTTCTCTCTTCGCGTGTGTTATTTCTTTCTACATGCCGTTCACCATATAATGAGGACAACATAATAGTTTATTACACACTTCTAAACACAATAACAAAGTTCTGATAGGAGTTACCAGTTCAATACAGCATCCAATTTTTCCGAAAGCTTGAAACACAAGTAGTAACGAAACCATTGGGATTCGACAACAGCCTCTCTCTCTCAAACCTAGAGGAAAGCATTTCGTGAAGAACGCCGAACTTAAATTCGTAGCCGGGGCACTCTACTTTAGTCGACGAGGAACCGTCGAACAGAACTTTTCCAGTGGCCCTTTTCGTGCTGCTTTCCCTCGATAGACGAATGCAAGTGCGTGTATAAAAGCGAGGGCAGCTGGAAAAGGAGGGAAAGAAGAAAGATGCAAACGGCGAAAGAGTGACGAACGGACCAATGAAAATGTACGAAGGTATAGAAGAAAAGATGAAAAGCCACGAGACGAAAAGGGAAAGAGGAATTAAGAAATACATCGGTTACGGCTTAGTCCGGTTAGTTTTCCGATCGACCGATTATACGTTCGTGTCGATAGTGGTTTTCCAACCTCCGTCGAGTGGTAAAGCTCTTAAAAGTTCTATGTAGACAAACGGCGACCGTGAATGGAAGAATTTCTTCATGTTCCCCTTCGTAGAATACCTTGCTTCGTTTTCCCTTGCAATTAATTTTACGTTAGTTACGTATACGTCCTGATATACCTGCAATTCTTTCCTAATCTCGCATTCGCGATGATATATAGGAGAATTTGAATAAAATTCGATGAGTGTCATAGCTCTAGTCAAATCGCAATTACAAGTTTTGTTTTACAATTGTCGTGATTCTAATCGCGAAGTATTTCGTCAAAGAAGTACTTCGTCTTTTACTTTCTATTCGCGTGTTTTCCTGTAGATTATCTGAAGAATTATGCGAGTTTGCATTTTTATAGATTACATAATGTCTCTTTTGTCTTCTTTGGTGAGACTAGCGTACTTGGTGTCCGAGTGCGTAGATCTTCGCTGGTACACTGAATGCCTCATCTTTTGAAAAAGTTAATTTTATGACCGAACACGTTTTTTTCTTCTTTAATTCCCCGAAATTATTAATGTGCCCAGAAAGCGATATAATAGACATGAACTCATGAAGTTCTGCAAACGGAGAAACGCGTTTAATGGGGATCGGTATGTGTGCAGAGGAATTGGCAATTTTGGTTTCGAATTACGCCCTTTGTACGACTGACAATTCGTTGTGTATGCAATACATCAAACGTAGCTCCATTCTGGCACGTTTAAAATCACCTAATTTTCACCCGGTTGCTACATTTCATCGGGCACCCCTTGTACAGCCGCAAATAACGGTAATTTCGAGCGGTAAACGTCAGTCAGCACCGTGCAGAAAATAATTATTCGACCAGGTAGCCAACGTTCGACGGCCGGCATATTAAATATGAATTTATCTCGGCTGAGCCTCGCGATCCGGATCCATCATCGACAATTTACTACATTTTTCAATGAATAACGTGGCTGACTACCTATCAGAGATACTCAGACTGAACGTTGTTATGGAAAATTAAACGCGTCGACGTGATCGTGCATTTTCAGCAGTCGCGCAATTTTGCTTGCTTAAAAAAGAAAAAAGAAGTTACTCTCATTTTCCGCAAATTTGCTTTTTCGATGCTGCCTTCAACAGTGTATTGATTACACCGCAGTCGACGTGTCACGTGTAATAATACGAACAATCGCTGGGAACGTGTAAAATTGACAAGTCGAAATATACATGTACAATCGAGCGTAACAAAGCCATTAAACTCGGTCGAATATCATTATTATTTAACAATACGCTACACCGCGTGCATGTACACTCAAGACCCCTCAAAGTACTCACGTTGCATTGCTATAATTTCGAGTGTCGTACCGGTTGACAATTGCATTTGTAATTCCGTCGATTATTCTTGCGGTGGAATGGCGGCGATCATAGTAACGTTATAGGAATTTCGCTAGTATGTAAAAATGCTGCAACATTTTCGTTTGAAAAGATACAGCTGAAAATCATCTTTGCGCGAGATTAATAAAATTATTAGGTGTACAATAGTGAAAACAATTTCGAGAGCTAACGATTATACCGAGTTCGTGACAAATATTAACCGTTTAGCACGTACCTTTTAAGTATACATCGCGATGGAATTTTTCGCAATTATCACGGTATTTGTAAGATTAAAAATAACAATTAATAATTTGCTAAACAATACCGAGATAGAATATTCTCATTGGGAACGTGCGCTTGTTAGAGAGGTTTTAAAAAAAACTTCGATTGCGTCACGCGAAACGTGAGCAACAGCGAGTACACGTCAAATTAATTAGTATATACACCGTGAAACGAGAAAAACGAGATCTCTCTCAGTGAGATATTTTAAAGAGGATATTTCGAACACAACTGTTGTATATTATCGTGAGTAAGGTGTGAAAGAGAGATTGATTAATCAAATAAATCGCAACGCGCGAGCAAAATTCCCATCTGTTTCCTGTGCTAACGACATTACGAAACAGCCGTTTGTCTGGCTCACCTGTGTGCAGTATCTAACGGTATAGGTGAACGCCGCAAGAACCGGGATTCTGTTGAGCCTCGAATAACGAGACGAACTTTTTTCCTCTCCGACGTTCTCTCGTCCGAACGTTCTTATTTCTTCCTTCAGCCCTCGTTTCAACGAACGACGGACGACCAAGATGTTTGCAGAACGTTGCAAAACTCTGGTTCCCCGTAACGCTTCGCTAAGGAATACAACTACTTGAACGTTGAACTAGGACGTCTAACATTCCCCGAGACGAATCGTTGCGAAGAATGAAAAGAAAGTTTCCAACGACTCGGCCAGGAAAAGTAGATATTAACCAGCCCCGTATCTTCGAAACGATTCACGCAAACCATAGAGATATTTACCAGAAAAATAGAACACGAATAATACCGAGTGAATAGAACTCGAATGTATCGTATCATCTTCACTGTATTACACGTTTGTGGAATGTCGGTTATTCGGACATCGATTATCCGAACGCTAAAGCCTCTGTAATTCTCGATCGTTCGCATACCATAATGAGAAATTCTAGTGCTCGAAGATATAAGAACAATTACCTGATGGTATACGATAGAGCTGATACCATTATTATCCTAGTTGTTGCCCAACTTGTTCGGATAATCGACGTTCCTCCCCCTCGAGCGTCATCGATCTGACAATACCAATCGAATGATTAATGAATAAAGACCGATAAACTTGTAACATGAGTTTCGAATTGTACCCAGAAACGCGCCTAATCTATCACGAATACCTTAATAAAAGGGGACACTCGCCTTCGAAAGAGAGTGGTAATTAATCTTCCTGTAGGGACTAATATACCGTTGTATCAAACTAACGAGCCAGCAAGAAGGGTTCTAGGAATTGAGGGTTAGAATAAAAGTGTGTGTACCGTATCGATGATGCGTCTTCGTCGATCCGAATCATTGCTCCCCGATTCCTCCTTCCATTCTATAGGCTACCCGAGGAGAATACGTACACAGAAGGCTGAAGAAGTCCCTGAAATACGGTATACCTTCGAGATACATGCATTTATTCAACGCGGTTCGAGCAATCCCGTCTGGCAGGAAAAGTGTTACGAGAAATGGATGGGCCAATTTTCTATTTCACAGCGCCCCAGGCCCCCCTTTTCTATATTCCTATATTATACGTCTACGTGCATATATTTCGTGTATAGATGTATATGTGCCGCGTAGATTCGTTGAAAAGTGCACAGCCGGAAATTTCCCGTGCCAGTGGATACGAGCCGGAAATCGTAAACAGAGAGAGGGGAAGAGACGGAGAGGGATGGTTGAACGTTGGCTACACGTGAAAGTCCTTGATTTAAATGAGATGAAATATAAATTATCGTTACTCTCTCGTCTGAGTGCATCAACGTGTACCGATCCTCCCGGCTGTGTACTTTCCTTTACTCTTGCCGCGAATTATCCGCGAATTTCACCCTTGTCAGCGTTACCATATAAATTCACGGTACATTGAGCGCACGACCCACAGCCATCGTGTTATGTATTGTACAAACGGTTCGGTGTGAAGTGTAAGCGAAAATTAGTCTTAAAGAATTTGCATCGACGTAGGAATTTTTTTTTTTTTTGTTCTTATGTGTGTAGTTTTTTACTGTTGCGTTTAATAGAAATGATCGAAGTATAAAGAGATACGAGTAAATTTTATTAACGCCCGTTATATCTTCATGATTCGAACAGCTTGGAAGGCGTGGAAGGCGAATTTCCAAGGGATTGGTCGTTTAACTTACGGCACGTAAACCTGGCTTGATAACGGAAGCGTTTACTAGCTGACCTGGTCATCGGAAGTCTACCACGGTACCAGGAACATTGCCAGCAGGAGTAAATTGTTACTTTGTCGTCGATAAAATTGGTTCCGCAGCGTGAACCTGATAAGGCGACAATGGCACACTTACTAAATTGAGATGAGCTTACAACGACGTTGATTTAGAAGAACCTAAATCACGCGTGCTCTCTTTTCCTTCTTTTCGAAAGGGTGAAAAGAGGGAAACGAGCGAAGAGAGAAAAAAGAACTGTACAATGGTACACGAATTAGGATAGTTACGTCGATGAACGTGATTCATCCTACAATCTACCCCGAACCTCTATACACCTCGTCTCACAGGTAAAATTAGAAACGTTGTCGATGATGCTCCCTGTTTTCATCACGCAACCGCCAATTATAAATTGCTTGATTGACCGCTTGTTAATTTAACGTGACCTCCTTTCCTCACCGTCTATTTATCGCACTTTCAATTAGCATTCTCGGAAATTAATTAACAATTTGTGGATGCAATGCTGCGATATTTGCAGCAATTTCTGAGTAGCACATATTATAATACCACCATCTGTCCAATAACCAGCTGTGCACGCCTAGTGGTTTGAACTTCAGCTTTAATAGTTTCGGAATAAACGTCGTGCTAGCGTCAAACTGGCTAGCTGTGAAACTTTATTTAACTCCATTCCTCCACCTACCAGGTGAGTTCTATTTTACGAGTATAAATCAGCCGGCCGATATTGCTTAATCTGTCCAGTTGTGAGTCACGATGAAACAACTTATCCCATCTCATTTCTTTTATATATATTTCTTATATTACATATCAGTTTTGACAAGAAGATTCGTTAATTGATTCGAAGAATCCAATTCTAACCGAATCTGAACGCGTCTGTTCACACACGTGACAATCTGCCCCGAAGTTATTTCACGCGAAACCGATATATTTTTTCGAGGTTTAAATCTGAGGCTCGAGAACGAATTAGAAAAACAAAAGGAATAAAATGAGAAAGGACAACAGGGTTTCGTAGGATTGGCCAATTTCACGAATGAATTTTTGTTACAACGCCATCCCCCTTCGCGCAGTTTCTATTTGTATTTGCTCGGTTACGTTTCACCGGTTTCGAGTGGAATATCGAATCGAGACTGGATTCCAAAGTAAACACGCCATTAAAATCACATCAATCGAAAATTAAATCCTTGACTACGCTACACAGGCCATTCTAGATTCAGTCCAACAATGGATGTTCGCTACTGTTCTCCGCGGGGGTGTGCACATTCCGTATGTAAACACGAATTGAAATATGACGGAGATACCTGGCCTGTGCAAGAGCACCGGTGGCTTCAAGAGGACCTACCTACGGGCGAACATGTAAAACGAATTTCGATCGATACTAACGCAGTTTCGAGATGGTCTATCTCTATCTCCCTCTCTCTCTCTCATTCGTTTCTACACGCTCTCTTACACCCTCAATACATCCCATGTCCTCATTGAAGAGCAGGAAATTGAAAAAATTCACGCATCCAGCCATTGCAACAGATATAATCGAACCATCATGTACACTTGGTGTGTAACTGAATTTGATATGTTAGTTGATCATTTGAACAGTATAACAATGAAAATTCTAATAGGCAGAAATTATCAATTCTCCTCTTCAGAGTAAACTAAACATTTATATAAATCGTAAATTAGTGAATTGTAAGAATTCCAAAAATTATAATTTTTATAAAACTGAGACCATCCCGAAATTGAAAGTCTCTAATGACAGAACTCTAAGTGAGATTCAGCAACTCTAAGATCTTACCAACAAAGATCTGACTATTGTGAGTTCATGTTGATTATAGTTTTACGGCTTGAATGTTGATCCTACATCCCCTCTAGGGTGATTAAAGTTAGTCCTGGCAGATCCTATTGTGTCAAGAGTGCATACCGTGACTAGTCACGCATGAGTGTAGCCCGAAAGTGAACATTGTATTATGAATAAGTAATTTTACGATACGAAAGAGACAAATGAAAACAATGTATACAGAGATAATTCAGCTGTAACGCAACATGGCACAGTCTAAATAAGTAACAAACGGGAGCGTCAGTAAGTTGCCGCTCGACAGCGGCGAAGGAGGAGAGGTATGAGTGCCAGGAGGCGGAGGGTAGATGGTGCTAAATGAGAGTAATTATGAGACAAGTTTTAACTACTCCGTCGGCGGACAATGCGTTATCCTTCATTGTGCTTCGCTATCTTTCTCCTTTAAATAAGCTCTTCGCAAGTCGCTCCGTGCTAAAAAGAAGCAACGAGAATGCGCAAAAGGGAACAAAGGGAATGCATTTCCTCCGCTCATCATCTTTTCTTTTTTCTTTGCTTTCTTTTTTTTCCTTATTTTTTAAACGTTTCCGCCAAGGAGGGACCTCCTAAACGCTTCCCTGTCCATATCTAAAATACACATTTAAAGGACGACTCGGAATAATGCCTTCCGCCAAACGACACTCTCGCCAAACTTTTCAATTGTAGACCGTCTTCTTCTCTGCGGAACAGTTGAATTATAACCGTTGGAATAACAAACAAGCTGAAGCACACGCGAATAAAAGCAATTGAAAATCGAAACGATCGTCCTAAAGTACAAGAATTGTTACAATTAACCCATACAATAGATCTTCGTACAATAAACCTCATCCGTATTGTCTCTAGTGACAGATCGAAGCGCATAATGGATAACAGTGTTTAACTAACCAGTCGATGACGCGGTCAAAGTCCAGGGTCGAGTTCGATATTCGAGTATCAGATTTGACCGGATTATCCAACGTGTTCCCCTATGTGTGACAACCAAAGCAGAGAGATAGAAAGCGAGGGAGAAAGAGCTAAGAGAGAGAAAGAGAGAGAGAGAGAGAGAGAAGCGAGACGGGAGTGCAGACTTGGTTGTAGAGGGTGGCGAGAGAAAACCAGAGAGTAGGGTGGTAAATAGGACGGGATGGAGAGATGTCAATTTATCCTGGCTTTGTTTACGAACGATGCCCCGAGACACGAGCCGGCGAAGGAACTCGTCGACTGCGCGTCTGCTGTGGGTGAAAAAGGGAAAGATGGGGATGGTAGGAAGGGAAGAAGCCCGTTAATCCGGGCAAAAGACCAGTCGACGGCTTGGCATTCGTCTTTTTGAAGGGGGTCTCTCTAGCTTTAAGTTATATCGGTGTCTCGCTATCCTGGAACGCGACCTACCTCGATGAGGGTATACATAAGAAGGGAGAGGGAGGGCGATGAGTACTCTCCTTCCAAGAAAGTCAGTGATAAGGTGACGGTGAACGGAGGCAATGGCCTGCACGGGAAAAAGAGGTCGTTCGTCGTTGTTGTCGTCGTCATACTTCTACCCTAAACTTTGCTAGCTTCGTCATCTATGCCAGTGTTACGAACAACCCGGGCTATCGGTTATTCCATTGAAAATAATTTAACGATCTTCTTATTGACCTAAACCTTTTTCATCACCTAGAATGTGTTTATCAATAAGTGAATAGAATGAAACCGTACGTATTAAAAAGTATCATTGTGTGATTATGATGGAACTTGAATGATTGGATGGAGTTGAACAAAATTTAATCTATTTTCGAAATTTTCATTATAGTTACATGTTATAATAACTATTGTTATAATATGTATTGTATAGTAATGAATCACTAAATTGGTTTCTTAAATAGAAATAGAAAATTTGGAAAGATGAAAAGAGTGTATACGATCAATCGTAGAAAACAAATCATATTGTATATTTTCGTTTAGTACTGAAGAGTAATAAAAAAAATTTGATTTAAACTGTATTCGATATTAAAACAAAATCCTGTCAGTTCGCTTAAAAGTCGCTACGGTATATATATTTCGATAAAAATATGAACATTTAGCTTGAACAAAAGTGAATTTCATTTAGCGGCATCGATGACATTAATCGAAAACGCCGTGCACCGAGGCGAGTAACATAATATCCGTTATCTTTTAACAGCGGAGCATTGATAACGATGGGATCGTTTAAAATTAATGATTAACGAGGCCGCGATCCGCGTAATTACCATACGAATTTTCGGCGACGTTGCGCTCGAATATCAGTTGATGTACGGAGTTGTCTTGGTGTTCGCAAATATCATGAAAATTTATCGAGAAATTATCAGATCAAAGGGGGCACACGTAGGCAAAGGTGCAAAGCGCATGTTAAACAACGTTTAATGTTTCTGGATTAGTTAATTAACGGTTGTTCGGATGAAAAAGTGGATGTTGAGTTTGAGAAATCGAATTAAACACAACTCACACTTGCCATTCACTGTTGATTTTACCTGAGTAACTATGCATACCGTTTATTCAATGTCCTATGTCGAACGTATAACGTTCTCACGTGTATCTGCTATAGCCATACAATAAAGGAAACATTATTATTGTACTCGACAAATTTCTCAACTCTAAGCGATAACTACGTTTTCTTCGAAAAATCTTATTAACCTGATTGTTTAATTCACAAAAAAAAAAATAGTACAGTGACAGTAAAAATGGAAAAAATTATGTTTTTAAAACCTATCTTTTCGAACTCTAAAGAAGAATACATTTCTCAATAGGACAAATTTAAAATACTTCCTTCGTGTTAGCAACTGTTTCGGGCGACAACAGGAACCAACCAGTCGAGCCCTCGTCACCCGATTAAGGAAAAGTTGCACAGACACCGAGCATAGATTGTAAGTCACGATAAAAAGGATTAAACTTCAAACAGTTTAGAAGATTAACTGCAACGTGAAATTTACTAAAACTTTCTTCGTCGTCCCCTTCGATCCGTATTAAGTCGACAGCGAGCCAAGGCAAAAACACAAGACAGAAAGAGTTGACGACCGATCAGAGACGACCTTTCTTTCGAAGCTAAAGAGCATTATACCGGACGATGTTACGAAACTTTTCGAGCCGGACTTGAAAGCGCGTGAAACGACATGTGTCTCAGTCCTACGACGAGAAAGAAAACTTTTTCGCGTACAGCAAGGGAAGGGAGAAGTTATTTGGAAATGTTTCGTGGTTTCGAAATGTTCAAAGAAAGAGCACAATATTTCTGTCGAAACTTCCATTAGATAAGTCCAAAAAAAAAAGAGAAACAAAAAAGTTAATCTTACTATAATTCTCAACATCTATACGACGCGAAGAATTTTTCTTATTGCAAAAACTGCTCGGGAAACGTCATGACGGTGAGAAGATCTGAAATGCACGGTCGGTTTAGCCTTTGGATTTATATTACGCTCACATCGACCGTGGATGTATGACCGACGCTCCCAGCATTCAGGTCTTTTCGGACCCTCGCTTCTTGAATAAGTCAAATACTCATGAATAAGTAGAGAAAGAGAGGCAAGGCACACCCTCCAGCATCAGCTCTAAAAATGTTATTTACCAACGGATTCTTGAAATCACATTTTATGATCGTAAGAGACGCGGATCACGCGCACAACCTCCGATACTATAAAAACAGAAACCTCATTCGGCATGATCATTGAATTTCTTAAATAATTCCTTGTACGTCCAACCCTCGATTTACAATCAAAATAATTATAAGATCTGCGGTATATTTATAAACAAAATAGAAGATACCAAAAAATTAATTGGAAACATGTTTGATAATATTCCTATAATGAAAAACTGTAATTTTCTCCATCTTGATGCGATGAATTTAACAAATGTATTGTACATATCTGAACTCCCATTGTGTCCAAACGAAAACTATGTAAACTAGAATTTTACCGCATATTTTGTACCAAACAGATTGAACGAAATCCGTATAAATCGAGATTTAGGTTATGTTGACCACGGCGAAATGTTGAAATGGCAAACGATAGAGAAGCATCCAGTATAAATGCGAATAAGAGGAAGAAAGGGTTGAAGCATCACCGAGGGAGAAGTCAGAATTGGTTGCATTTAATTTCCAAGTCGAGACCCGGAAAAGGAATGCGCCATCTTCATAGTTGCTGCCTCCGCCTCGTTCCCCGGCTCATTCGTAGGACAATCATCTGAATTACGTCCGTTTACTATGCCGTAAGTCCATGCAGCAGGTTTGCAAGGGAAGGTGCGAGCAGACGCGGCGTTAATTAACGTTGTATTTACTCGAGCGGAAGTAGGCTGATGCATCGTCACTGGCCTGACTTTACATACCGACTTGCTTCACGACCTAAAATTATGTACAAAAGAATGAAACCGCGGAATTCCCCGGCTGAAAAGAGTATCAAGCCGGGTCTCCTTACTTTCTTTTTACTTTTAATTACATATTCTTCTTTTCCCTTTCTTTTTTTCTGTCTTTTTCCTTTTTTTTTTTTTTTACCTCGAGGAAGCAACATCGACGGTATTTTTAACCACGCGCTCGATAGGGGTTGTCAAAGAAGAAAAACAACGCGAAGAAAATGGAAGAAGGAAGATACTTCAAGGAACACTATTTTAATATCTTCTTCAAAGTTGTACGACAACTTGATTTTTTCAAGACCTCACTTCACTTCGCGAATAATAAAAGAAAGAATAACACCGAATTGTCTTTTCCATTATTCCGCTTGTACGTGACACTGTGAATTATGAAAGGACAAGGCTGAAGTTTTCAAATGAACGTTAACCTTCGCCAGCAGAAACATAGCTCCCCGTGAAAGCACTAAATCCTCGATGAGAAAGGGTTACTACGCTTTTCGTCTCCTTTTCCTGTCGACTTTGGATTTCTTTGCAGTGATTCCACCACGGATTTACCATGGAATATTCATCTTGCCCCGTTTTCACCCTCGCGCACGCCATCTCGATTCCACAGTCGGCTTATCCCCGACTTTCCGCAGGATCGGCCTTAAATTTGATATGAATCGTCTTCGTTGCAGAAGAAAAAAAGAAATATTGCAGCCACCTTCTGTGTGAAGAACGGCAACCATCTGACTGCTACTACCACTACTACTACTATTACATCGTTTCAACGAAACGAACTTATACCATCGCGCAACACGAATATTAATTAATCATAACGAATAAAAGGAACAAACGAAAACGAGGGATACGACGTTTCATATAAATAGAAGAACGTTTCCATTTATAACCAGAACTGGCCGAAAATGTTCCGAGGGCAGAGAATGTGTCGCTGTAAACGACAGCTTCAAAACGCATCAGGAAACATTTTTACACGGCGCTAAACGCCACGGAGCACGCTGAAATGGCACTCGTTGTAGCAGTTTTTTTCTAGCACGCTCGCCTGCATTTGTTAGCCACGGGACGCTCATGCTTTCGTGGCCACCAGAATTTTTTCGCTATAATCTATTATTTTCAACAACAGCATTTCTCGGATTGAAAAATAAATTCGCGAAAAAAATACATTCCCCTCTGTTCCGTAATATATAAAAAAATAAAAAAACAAAAATGTAGAGTGTGCAGATAGCAACACTTTAGCATGGAATAGAATGGTAGGTGTATACAACAACCGATCGTATGAATTAAGCGCAATTAGATCAAGACGTCGTCATTCGATTTCCCATCTGTTCATTCTCGTCTGACTGCATCGAGGGGTGCAAAATGGTGATGTAAGCAACGGCGATCGGTTTCTAATTAAATATCCCCTGTATATAGTAATATCTATATACATATGGCAGTCATGTGTAATCGGCTCATTTGCCGCTGACAAATAGCATCGTCTAAACGGATTCCGCTCATGCGACTCGCTAAACCGATAAGCATCAAGGGGGAGATAACGAGAGCCGATTAGCGGGATCGGTTCTGTCTTCGTTGAAAGCTCGATCGTTCCAGGGTAAATCCGCGATCCGTGGAACCCCTTCCCTTCACTCGACCTATCCTTTGTCTTTGCCACTGGACGTTTAAATAGATTTTCAACAAGCTCGACAATTTGTAGAATTTACGGACCCACGGAAACCACTTATACGCCCTATTAGCCGATAGTTCGTAAAACGGAGGAATAAAGAAAATGCATTATCGTTGCATTAGCCTGAATTCTAAAATAAATTTTCTTATCTTTGACATTTGGTACTATTCGGTTGATTCATGGTGAATATACCCTACAGAGTGAGCTACCTAATAAGACCACCTCAAGTAACTTCTAACTTTTATATGTAAACTGATATAATCAAGATATAACATTCTTTTCTTCATTTTTATGTACTGTATATATTTTGTATAATTAAACAATTAACTCCTCTTTTTTTAATATCTTATTGGTTTACAATATATAAAGGGTTTATGAACGTGCTTCTTATAGAATAAATTTAAAAAAGAGACAAGATCATTGTAATATCTTACAAACAAATATGTTATCATATTATACGGAGATATTTTAGTACCGTGGGTTAGGTAAATTTATATCCCCCTGTATGAAACATCTGAACGATGTAGTAAATCTAGGAAAGAAAAGAAAACGATAAAGCTAATGTAATATTCAACTTAGAAATCAAGCAAACCAAGTAAACCACTCTGCCATTAACAATCCTCCCTGTCACCTAGGAACGCCCACCGAAGCTTCTCCACCTCGATATACCTAAATATACGTTTCTTCGGCTGAGAAATTCGCAAACCGGCGTAACCCGATTTTACGCGCCACAGTATAATATTATAATACCCCTAGCATAACAAACTATCGCGGTAATAATAACTCCTCGCCAGATTACACTAGCAACAATGTGCACCAGCTGTCCTCTATACTCGTAAATTTCGTGTAAGATTTGTAACAAGAACTTCTGCCCGTTGTTTGTTATTATTCCACCGATCCAAAGCACGTGCGTATGTACGTATGTACATATAAGATCATCGAAATACGACGTTCAGATGTCAGTATTGTATAATGTTTACACGTCATGCCTTTTTAGGTGATATAAGCCATTTTGTGTTAATAGAAGATAGTTCAGTTTAAATCATAGACAGGTATACATTGCAGCAATGCATCTACATTATTCAAACTTATTATGAAAACGAGGTTACTTTGTTTTCTCTTTTCTTTCTTTTTTCAAGCAAAATTTTATTTAACGATGACGCTCATTTGCACAATGAGATTTGTTAATAAGTAAAATTGTCGTATCTACAGTAATGAAAATCTTCATCTTAATCATGAAAAATCTCTACCCCTATAAAAGGTCGATAATGGAATTGATAATAAAAATTTTGATAATAGAATTGATGTCTGCAGACATGATCCACATTTGAATGATATTCTATCCCACACAAAAAAGGATGAAAATTGTAAAGAATCAAAAAAGAACAACTTGAACAAAATTCCAAATAGTATGTATTTTATTAAAAAAAGAAACACGAAGGTATGTAAGTTGTACGACCCTATACATACAACACCATAACTTGTCTGACCATCACGTACCAACGGATCTTACGTCACGTATATAAGATATTATTCCTCGGTTATGAACAGTTTAATGGTGTCCTTCGGTTGTGTATTCACGTCTCAGATACGCGTATATCTGCGCAAGAATTGCGAGTACGTGAATTCATAGATGGAAGTGCAAAAGGTACGTGCCGCAACGGGCAAACGGCACCTGTATGTACTTAGGAACGGCCCCCGCGTGCACGCAGACATGAGCGCGTACACAACCCTCTGGTAACTTGACTCTCCTACTCACGATACACCATCGTGGCCTGGTAACTCGTTACTGTATAGGTAGATTGTTCTCCAACGGACTTGCCGGTGTAACTATTTTACAAAGTGTGGGATAGTAAAGTGGAGAAGGGGTAGAGAACGATAGAAGAGGAAGAGAAAGCTACAGTTTCCCGGAGGCTATACATGTAGAGGTGGCATAAGATAGGGTAATTGATTGCCGCGCGGTCCTACGTAGATTAATAATAGTCACCGTTATCATCCCGCGCATAGAGGTTTCACCGTGTACACGGCACACGCCGTGATACACGATACTTGGCTGCCACTGACTCGAGACACGTTTACCCGTGACACGCTCGTTCTACAAGCCACGATACGTTTCACGCGACAAGATTTCAGACGCGTTTCTGTCAGCGGGAAGTTTAACGCCATCCAAGGCCTGTATTAGCTCCGCCGAATGCAACTGGTGTGTCACTTCGGTTGGATAACCGATTCTCTGTTCTCTTCTGTCTATTGTGTGTAACGGGAAAGATAGAAAGTTGAGCAGTGTGTATAGTATGTATACGAAAGAGAATGAATTCAGAATTTTACTCGTCTAACTTGTAGTATATCCCTAAACCAGTTTGTTTGTCATTAAGATTATCAGTAACAGCATAACGTTACATTAGCGATGACTCAAGACACATGTTCCGTCAAGATCATCCACCTCTAGGCAAAATTAGTAGTTGCAATTGCAGTTAGAGGTACACCGGCAATTATGTGTATCTAGCATCGCGTTAATAATAATCTAGTAGCTACCTAGGGACCAAACAGTAATCTGTGATCGTTAACTACAATTAAGTTTGACCTCGGTTATTCTCGTTGCACAACGAGATGACCAAGAGAGCACCTCAACGACGGAATTTCTCCTCTAACGCGTTCTAATTTTCAAAGTTTCATGTGAAACGATACTGTGTTAACTGTAGGATAGGAGTGAAAATGAAGATTGCTTCGTCGAACCCTTTATCGTCAACGATGACAAACTGTACAAGTCGTTTTGGTAATAATCTAACGAATTGTGTGGAAAAAAAGAAACAGATCGCGGGAAATGAATGTAGAGGAAACTATGATTCATCGTAGAAAGTGCAAGATTCTACTCGGCAAGTTTGGTCAACGTATACAGAAACAGTTTCGTTGGAATCCCTGCAACTAATTCTCTGGTTGCCTCTCAGCGAACGCGAGATATCGAAATCGTGCAATTTACCGTGCAAACTGCGGCATTTCCGCCGTCGTGCACACTTGCGCGCAAAGTTATTCTCACGTTTAATCATGCCTGCAATAATTATCCACATCAACAATGCGAACGTTTTTCCTAGCTGTGCCGTTTATCGCGCAAACTGGCATGCATTGAACAACCGTTCCCCTTCGTCGCTAAATTCAACGCTCCGTCCAGAAATAGCAGTGGCGCAAACTTGAAACGCATAAACCCGACAAAATACCGCATAGTTGTTACCAAAGAGCTTTCCAACATCCTAGGTTCTTTAATTAATGTATAATTGTGGCGGACCCAAATACTTTTCGTATTTCGAACAATTATTAAAGTGAAATTATTCAAAGTTACATCACCTATAAATAATATATCTATACACCATTTCCCTAATCTCAAACACTTTATGAGTAATTAAAATTTACCAGATAACATGAATCACTCTGGGTACAAATTCTAAATTTTTAAATGATTAATGTTAAATAAATGCATCGTAATTTTCCCTCTTCTTAAAATATTATTAATCTACCAACAGTACTGAATAGAATAAAACAGGCTGTCCTATCCTCATTACACAATTCCCGCTTATCCCCTCAACAATTTACCACCTAAAAACACGGTGAACAATAAATGAACACTAGAACGCTGGTAAAGGAAATACCAAGGGAAAATTGCGCGGAGTAAGATCGCAAAACCTTCTGAATAAGCGCACGAAGTTGCCTCGTTTAAAGGAATCCCGCGAGAGTGAGATTGTTGTTACATTCTTCAGCGACACGCTTCATTATTGATCCGGCAATACTCATTCCCTACGTGTCGATCGAGTAGCAGTGGCAGTTACGAGGTCAGTCACGTACCTACGACCGTATGCCCACATACGTACGTATCACTTGAACGATACTACACCACGAAGAGGAGAACACCTCGTTCCCCTCATCGTCAACACTCTTTTCCTCTACTCTGCGCGGCGGCGATCATGTACACTAAAAGAAGATGACGTTGATCACACAGAGAGAAAGTGAGAACGAGAGAGAGAGAGAGAGAGAAACTAAGAGAAAGGGAAAAGAGAGGAAGGGAATGAGAGGCTAAGAGAGAAAGAGAGATGAAAGTGTGAGAGAGAAAGGGAGAGAGAAAAAGCTGAAAGAGCGAGAGAGAAAAAAAGAGTTAAGAGAAAGAAAGAAAGTTGAGAGAGACTGAGAGAGAAAGATGGGGGGAGAGAGAGAAGGGAAGAGAGGAACCAGGTGCAGCCGCATGCTGCAACACGTATACCGGGAGACACACTCAGAAATGATTACATTAACCCGTTCTCCGGTGGTATCATCAACGTGGACTGGTACGGACGAGCGCATATTAAGAGTGTGCGTGTACCTGCATATCTATGTCAGATACACGCACACGCACAATTGCAAGGTGGTTGGTAATAAAGCTTCGCGGCGATGCGATGTTCTTTGAGAAATTCAAGAGCTACACGAATATCAAAGCGGCGCGTTCTTCAAACGTGTAATTACTTCAGCTTCTTGATTTATACAGTCATAATTAACACGAATTTTTAATATGCTCACCTCGTATTTCCTCATATACAGAAAGCATGTATATATAGAAGACACCTACATACATATGACATTTATTAGACTATTATACTTCTATGAAATGAATATACTTTTGTATCTCATTGTTAGAAGTAAATTAATTATCAACGATGATGTACAATGTGTTTATAAGAATTAAGAGAACCAATGTGTAAGCGTATCAATCGTAAATTTTAACTGTGAGAATCATTCGTGTTCAGAATTCCAAATTAATTTTCATCACGAAATTTTCCGCTCGGAATGTCATGAAGTATTTTATCGTACCATGACGACGTTGTACGTTCAGGATATCCGTTGTATATACGAGCCTGTACATAGCGGGACACGTCAACGGTCCTCCAATTTACCCTGGCCATCTACAATTCGTGCATCCACCAGCAGCTACTTAATTAATCGTTCGCACGGGTAGTAATTACTTTCATCCTCTCTGGCCAGGGGACTGAAATAACCTGGGATTCGAATGACAGCCACCCTCGTAATTAGACGTCGTACGTGCACATGTCCGTTAAAAGGATGTCTACTTCTTTATCTTAACGAATCAATATTTCCTTTTCTCTAATTAAAAAAAAAAAAAAAAAAAAAAGGAAACAACAGTAGGTTACAAAACGCTAACGTACAAACCATTCTACATCAAATCGTTCAGAATTGCGATCATAGAAACTTGCAAAATTTGTTGGTAATTTTGAGAAACTAAACTATGTAAAATGTTAGCTTTCCATCTCGAAACTCGTAAGTTTCCAAAAAGTAAACGAAATCCTCGATGATAAATTGTCTCGGGGACATAACGCCACAGGGATCAAGGGTTTAATTCGTAAGTCGATGCCAGGCATATCTGTCGCATGTTTATAGAAGGTGGCATAAGAAGCGATGCCCCGCGGCCTTATTAATGATCAGAGACAACAACGAGTTCGTGGTTGTATGATAACGTAACGGCGGTATATACTGTTGTTTCAGAGTACTCGAAAGTTTACCCTTCTCTCACATTCCACGCTACATTAATTTTGTATGGTCGCTAATTATTACAGCGAAGCCTCGTAGCTTTTGTTTCTCGTGCATTGTGTTACGCCAGTAAAAAGAGGCGTACGACACCACCAATGCACCACGAGGATACCGACCGGCGCGTTACGG